>OV702292.1:9159668-14159668 GCA_916181665.1 Avena sativa | reverse complement strand
TGACCACTGGTTGATCCATATGTGGCTTGTGAAAAGAACACACATGCAATGCCACTGGTTGATCCATGCGTGGTTTGTGGAAAGAACACACATGCAATGACTCTAGTGGTAGTTTTCGTATAAGATCACACACGCAATGACTCTAATGGATCCATATGTGGTTTCTGAAAAGAACACACATGCAATGACCACTTGTTGATCCATGTGTGGTTTGTGAAAAGAACACCCATGCAATTACTCTAGTGCTAGTTTTAGTATAAGAACATACATGCAATGACTCGGTCCACATGTAGTTTGTGAATAGAACACACATGCAATGACCACTAGTTGATCCATAAGTGGTTTATGGAAAGAACACAAATGCAATGACCACTGGTTGATCCATAAGTGGTTTGTGGAAAAGAAAACACATGCAATGACTCTGGTTGGTCCATATGTGGTTTGTGGAAAGAACACACATGCATTGACCACTAGTTGATCCATATGTGGTTTGTGAAATGAACACACATGCAATGCCACTGGTTGATCCATGTGTGGTTTGTGGAAAGAACACACATGCAATGACTCTAGTGCTAGTTTTTGTATAAGAACACACATGCAATGTCTCTAATGGATCCATATGTGGTTTGTGAAAAGAATACACATGCAATGACCACTTGTTGATCCATGTGTGGTTTGTGAACAGAACACACATGCAATGACTCCAGTGCTTGTTTTAGTATAAGAACACACATGCAATGACTCTAGTGGGTCCACATGTAGTTTGTGAAAAGAACACACATGCAATGACTCTAGTGCTAGTTTTAGTATAAGAACACACATGCAATGACTCTAGTGGGTCCACATGTAGTTTGTGAAAAGAACACACATGCAATGACCACTTGTTGATCCATGTGTCTTTTGTGAAAAGAACACACATACAATGACTCTAGTGGGTCCACATGTAGTTTGTGAAAAGAACACACATGCAATGACCACTGGTTGATCCATAAGTTGTTTGTGGAAAAGAACACACATTCAATGAACATTGGTTGATCCATGTGTGGTTTGTGCAAAAGAACACATGCATTGACCACTGGTAGATCCATGTGTGGTTTGTGAAAAGAACAGACATGCAATGACTATAGTGCTAGTTTTAGTATAAGAACACACATGCAATGACTCTAGTGGGTCCACATGTAGTTTTTAAAAATAACACACATGAAATGACCACTTGTTGATCCATAAGTGGTTTGTGGAAATAACACACATGCAATGACCACTGGTTGATCCATGTGTGGTTTGTGCAAAAGAACACATGCAATGAATCTGGTTGGTCCGTATGTGGTTTGTGGAAAGAACACACATGGAGTGACCACTGGTTGATCCATGTGTGGTTTGTGAACTGAACACACATGCAATGCCACTGGTTGATCCATGTGTGGTTTGTGGAAATAACACACATGCAATGACCAATGGTTGATCCATAAGTGGTTTGTGGAAAAGAACACACATGCAATGACTCTGGTTGGTCCATATGTGGTTTGTGGAAAAAAAACACATGCATTGACCACTAGTTGATCCATATGTGGTTTGTGAAATGAACACACATGCAATGCCACTGGTTGATCCATGTGTGGTTTGTGGAAAGAACACACATGCAATGACTCTAGTGCTAGTTTTTGTATAAGAACACACATGCAATGTCTCTAATGGATCCATATGTGGTTTGTGAAAAGAACACACATGCAATGACCACTTGTTGATCCATGTGTGGTTTGCGAAAAGAACACACATGCAATGACTCTAGTGCTAGTTTTAGTATAAGAACATACATGCAATGACTCTAGTGGGTCCACATGTAGTTTGTGAAAAGAACACACATGCAATGACTCTAGTGCTAGTTTTAGTATTAGAACACACATGCAATTACTCTAGTTGGTCCACATGTAGTTTGTGAAAAGAACACACATGCAATGACCACTTGTTGATCCATGTGTCTTTTGTGAAAAGACCACACATACAATGACTCTAGTGAGTCCACATGTAGTTTGTGAAAAGAACACACATGCAATGACCACTGGTTGATCCATAAGTTGTTTGTGGAAAAGAACACACATGCAATGAACACTGGTTGATCCATGTGTGGTTTGTGCAAAAGAACACATGCAATGACCACTGGTTGATCCTTGTGTGGTTTGTGAAAAAAAAACACATGCAATGACTGTAGTGCTAGTTTTAGTATAAGAACACACATGCAGTGACTCTAGTGGGTCCAAATGTAGTTTGTAAAAATAACACACATGCAATGACCACTGGTTGATCCATAAGTGGTTTGTGGAAATAAAACACATGCAATGACCACTGGTTGATCCATAAGTGGTTTGTGGAAAAGAACACACATGCAATGACTCTGGTTGGTCCATATGTGGTTTGTGGAAAAAAACACATGCATTGACCACTAGTTGATCCATATGTGGTTTGTGAAATGAACACAAATGCAATGCCACTGGTTGATCCATGTGTGGTTTGTGGAAAGAACACACATGCAATGACTCTAGTGCTCGTTTTAGTATAAGAACACACATGAAATGTCTCTAATGGATCCATATGTTGTTTGTGAAAAGAACACACATGCGATGACCACTTCTTGATCCATGTGTGGTTTGTGAAAAGAACACCCATGCAATGACTCTAGTGCTAGTTTAGTATAAGAACATACATGCAATGACTCTAGTGGGTCCACATGTAGTTTGTGAAAAGAACACACATGCAATGATCACTAGTTGATCCATAAGTGGTTTGTGGAAAGAACACACATGCAATGACCACTGGTTGATCCATAAGTGGTTTGTGGAAAAGAAACCACATGCAATGACTCTGGGGTGTCCATATGTGGTTTGTGGAAAGAACACACACGCATTGACCACTGGTTGATCCATATGTGGCTTGTGAAAAGAACACACATGCAATGCCACTGGTTGATCCATGTGTGGTTTGTGGAAAGAACACACATGCAATGACTCTAGTGCTAGTTTTAGTATAAGAACACACATGCAATGACTCTAGTGGGTCAACATGTAGTTTGTGGAAAGAACACACATGCAATGACCACTTGTTGATCCATGTGTCTTTTGTGAAAAGAACACACATACAATGACTCTAGTGGGTCCACATGTAGTTTGTGAAAAGAACACACATGCAATGACCACTGGTTGATCCATAAGTTGTTTGTGGAAAAGAACACACATTCAATGAACACTGGTTGATCCATGTGTGGTTTGTGCAAAAGAACACATGCATTGACCACTGGTTGATCCATGTGTGGTTTGTGAAAAGAACAGACATGCAATGACTATAGTGCTAGTTTTAGTATAAGAACACACATGCAATGACTCTAGTGGGTCCACATGTAGTTTTTAAAAATAACACACATGAAATGACCACTTGTTGATCCATAAGTGGTTTGTGGAAATAACACACATGCAATGACCACTAGTTGATCCATGTGTGGTTTGTGCAAAAGAACACATGCAATGATTCTGGTTGGTGCGTATGTGGTTTGTGGAAAGAACACACATGGAGTGACCACTGGTTGATCCATGTGTGGTTTGTGGAAAGAATACACATACAATGACTCTAGTGGGTCCACATGTAGTTTTTGAAAAGAACACACATGCAATGACCACTAGTTGATCCATAAGTTGTTTGTGGAAAAGAACACACATGCAATGAACACTAGTTGATCAATGTGTGGTTTGTGCAAAAGAACACATGCAATGAATCTGGTTAGTCCGTATGTGGTTTGTGGAAAGAACACACATGTAGTGACCACTGGTTGATCCATGTGTGGTTTGTGAAATGAACACACATGCAATGCCACTGGTTGATCCATGTGTGGTTTGTGGAAAGAACACACATGCAATGACTCTAGTGCCAGTTTTTGTATAAGAACACACATGCCATGTCTCTAATGGATCCATATGTGGTTTGTGATAAGAACACACATGCAATGACTCTAGTGGGTCCACATGTAGTTTGTGAAAATAACACACACGAAATGACCACTTGTTGATCCATAAGCGGTTTGTGGAAAGAACACACATGCAATGACCACTGGTTGATCCATAAGTGGTTTGTGGAAAATAAAACACATGCAATGACTCTGGTTGGTCCATATGTGGTTTGTGGGAAGAACACACATGCATTGACCACTGGTTGATCCATATGTGGCTTGTGAAAAGAACCCACATGCAATGCCACTGGTTGATCCATGTGTGATTTGTGGAAAGAACACACATGCAATGACTCTAGTGCTAGTTTTTGTATAAGAACACACATGCAAAGTCTCTAATGGCTCCATATGTGGTTTGTGAAAAGAACACACATGCAATGACCACTTGTTGATCCATGTGTGGTTTGTGAAAAGAACACACATGCAATGACTCTAGTGCTAGTTTTAGTATAAGAACACACATGCAATGACTCTAGTGGGTCCACATGTAGTTTGTGAAAAGAATACACATGGAATGACCACTTGTTGATCCATCTGTGTTTTGTGAAAAGAATACACATACAATGACTCTAGTGGGTCCACATGTAGTTTTTGAAAATAACACACATGCAATGACCACTAGTTGATCCATAAGTTGTTTGTGGAAAAGAACACACATGCAATGAACACTAGTTGATCAATGTGTGGTTTGTGCAAAAGAACACATGCAATGAATCTGGTTGGTCCGTATGTGGTTTGTGGAAAGAACACACATGTAGTGACCACTGGTTGATCCATGTGTGGTTTGTGAAATGAACACACATGCAATGCCACTGGTTGATCCATGTGTGGTTTGTGGAAAGAACACACATGCAATGACTCTAGTGCCAGTTTTTGTATAAGAACACACATGCCATGTCTCTAATGGATCCATATGTGGTTTGTGATAAGAACACACATGCAATGACTCTAGTGGGTCCACATGTAGTTTGTGAAAATAACACACACGAAATGACCACTTGTTGATCCATAAGCGGTTTGTGGAAAGAACACACATGCAATGACCACTGGTTGATCCATAAGTGGTTTGTGGAAAAGAAAACACATGCAATGACTCTGGTTGGTCCATATGTGGTTTGTGGGAAGAACACACATGCATTGACCACTGGTTGATCCATATGTGGCTTGTGAAAAGAACCCACATGCAATGCCACTGGTTGATCCATGTGTGATTTGTGGAAAGAACACACATGCAATGACTCTAGTGCTAGTTTTTGTATAAGAACACACATGCAAAGTCTCTAATGGCTCCATATGTGGTTTGTGAAAAGAACACACATGCAATGACCACTTGTTGATCCATGTGTGGTTTGTGAAAAGAACACACATGCAATGACTCTAGTGCTAGTTTTAGTATAAGAACACACATGCAATGACTCTAGTGGGTCCACATGTAGTTTGTGAAAAGAATACACATGGAATGACCACTTGTTGATCCATCTGTGTTTTGTGAAAAGAATACACATACAATGACTCTAGTGGGTCCACATGTAGTTTTTGAAAATAACACACATGCAATGACCACTAGTTGATCCATAAGTTGTTTGTGGAAAATAACACACATGCAATGAACACTAGTTGATCAATGTGTGGTTTGTGCAAAAGAACACATGCAATGAATCTGGTTGGTCCGTATGTGGTTTGTGGAAAGAACACACATGTAGTGACCACTGGTTGATCCATGTGTGGTTTGTGAAATGAACACACATGCAATGCCACTGGTTGATCCATGTGTGGTTTGTGGAAAGAACACACATGCAATGACTCTAGTGCCAGTTTTTGTATAAGAACACACATGCCATGTCTCTAATGGATCCATATGTGGTTTGTGATAAGAACACACATGCAATGACTCTAGTGGGTCCACATGTAGTTTGTGAAAATAACACACACGAAATGACCACTTATTGATCCATAAGCGGTTTGTGGAAAGAACACACATGCAATGACCACTGGTTGATCCATAAGTGGTTTGTGGAAAAGAAAACACATGCAATGACTCTGGTTGGTCCATATGTGGTTTGTGGGAAGAACACACATGCATTGACCACTGGTTGATCCATATGTGGCTTGTGAAAAGAACCCACATGCAATGCCACTGGTTGATCCATGTGTGATTTGTGGAAAGAACACACATGCAATGACTCTAGTGCTAGTTTTTTTATAAGAACACATATGCAAAGTCTCTAATGGCTCCATATGTGGTTTGTGAAAAGAACACACATGCAATGACCACTTGTTGATCCATGTGTGGTTTGTGAAAAGAACACACATGCAATGACTCTAGTGCTAGTTTTAGTATAAGAACACACATGCAATGACTCTAGTGGGTCCACATGTAGTTTGTGAAAAGAATACACATGCAATGACCACTTGTTGATCCATGTGTGTTTTGTGAAAAGAATACACATACAATGACTCTAGTGGGTCCACATGTAGTTTTTGAAAAGAACACACATGCAATGACCACTAGTTGATCCATAAGTTGTTTGTGGAAAAGAACACACATGCAATGAACACTAGTTGATCAATGTGTGGTTTGTGCAAAAGAACACATGCAATGAATCTGGTTGGTCCGTATGTGGTTTGTGGAAAGAACACACATGTAGTGACCACTGGTTGATCCATGTGTGGTTTGTGAAATGAACACACATGCAATGCCACTGGTTGATCCATGTGTGGTTTGTGGAAAGAACACACATGCAATGACTCTAGTGCCAGTTTTTGTATAAGAACACACATGCCATGTCTCTAATGGATCCATATGTGGTTTGTGATAAGAACACACATGCAATGACTCTAGTGGGTCCACATGTAGTTTGTGAAAATAACACACACGAACTGACCACTTGTTGATCCATAAGCGGTTTGTGGAAAGAACACACATGCAATGACCACTGGTTGATCCATAAGTGGTTTGTGGAAAAGAAAACACATGCAATGACTCTGGTTGGTCCATATGTGGTTTGTGGGAAGAACACACATGCATTGACCACTGGTTGATCCATATGTGGCTTGTGAAAAGAACCCACATGCAATGCCACTGGTTGATCCATGTGTGATTTGTGGAAAGAACACACATGCAATGACTCTAGTGCTAGTTTTTGTATAAGAACACACATGCAAAGTCTCTAATGGCTCCATATGTGGTTTGTGAAAAGAACACACATGCAATGACCACTTGTTGATCCATGTGTGGTTTGTGAAAAGAACACACATGCAATGACTCTAGTGCTAGTTTTAGTATAAGAACACACATGCAATGACTCTAGTGGGTCCACATGTAGTTTGTGAAAAGAACACACATGCAATGACTCTAGTGCTAGTTTTAGTATTAGAACACACATGCAATTACTCTAGTTGGTCCACATGTAGTTTGTGAAAAGAACACACATGCAATGACCACTTGTTGATCCATGTGTCTTTTGTGAAAAGACCACACATACATTGACTCTAGTGGGTCCACATGTAGTTTGTGAAAAGAACACACATGCAATGACCACTGGTTGATCCATAAGTTCTTTGTGGAAAAGAACACACATGCAATGAACACTGGTTGATCCATGTGTGGTTTGTGCAAAAGAACACATGCAATGACCATTGGTTGATCCTTGTGTGGTTTGTGAAAAAAACACACATGCAATGACTATAGTGCTAGTTTTATTATAAGAACACACATGCATTGACTCTAGTGGTTCCAAATGTAGTTTGTAAAAATAACACACATGCAATGACCACTGGTTGATCCATAAGTGGTTTGTGGAAATAACACACATGCAATGACCAATGGTTGATCCATAAGTGGTTTGTGGAAAAGAACACACATGCAATGACTCTAGTTGGTCCATATGTGGTTTGTGGAAAAAAAACACATGCATTGACCACTAGTTGATCCATATGTGGTTTGTGAAATGAACACACATGCAATGCCACTGGTTGATCCATGTGTGGTTTGTGGAAAGAACACACATGCAATGACTCTAGTGCTAGTTTTTGTATAAGAACACACATGCAATGTCTCTAATGGATCCATATGTGGTTTGTGAAAAGAACACACATGCAATGACTCTAGTGCTAGTTTTAGTATAAGAACATACATGTAATGACTCTAGTGGGTCCACATGTAGTTTGTGAAAAGAACACACATGCAATGACTCTAGTGCTAGTTTTAGTATTAGAACACACATGCAATTACTCTAGTTGGTCCACATGTAGTTTGTGAAAAGAACACACATGCAATGACTCTAGTGCTAGTTTTAGTATTAGAACACACATGCAATTACTCTAGTTGGTCCACATGTAGTTTGTGAAAAGAACACACATGCAATGACCACTTGTTGATCCATGTGTCTTTTGTGAAAAGACCACACATACAATGACTCTAGTGAGTCCACATGTAGTTTGTGAAAAGAACACACATGCAATGACCACTGGTTGATCCATAAGTTGTTTGTGGAAAAGAACACACATGCAATGAACACTGGTTGATCCATGTGTGGTTTGTGCAAAAGAACACATGCAATGACCACTGGTTGATCCTTGTGTGGTTTGTGAAAAAAAACATGCAATGACTGTAGTGCTAGTTTTAGTATAAGAACACACATGCAGTGACTCTAGTGGGTCCAAATGTAGTTTGTAAAAATAACACACATGCAATGACCACTGGTTGATCCATAAGTGGTTTGTGGAAATAACACACATGCAATGACCAATGGTTGATCCATGTGTGGTTTGTGAAATGAACACACATGCAATGCCACTGGTTGATCCATGTTTGGTTTGTGGAAAGAACACACATGCAATGACTCTAGTGCCAGTTTTTGTATAAGAACACACATGCCATGTCTCTAATGGATCCATATGTGGTTTGTGATAAGAACACACATGCAATGACTCTAGTGGGTCCACATGTAGTTTGTGAAAATAACACACACGAAATGACCACTTGTTGATCCATAAGCGGTTTGTGGAAAGAACACACATGCAATGACCACTGGTTGATCCATAAGTGGTTTGTGGAAAATAAAACACATGCAATGACTCTGGTTGGTCCATATGTGGTTTGTGGGAAGAACACACATGCATTGACCACTGGTTGATCCATATGTGGCTTGTGAAAAGAACCCACATGCAATGCCACTGGTTGATCCATGTGTGATTTGTGGAAAGAACACACATGCAATGACTCTAGTGCTAGTTTTTTTATAAGAACACATATGCAAAGTCTCTAATGGCTCCATATGTGGTTTGTGAAAAGAACACACATGCAATGACCACTTGTTGATCCATGTGTGGTTTGTGAAAAGAACACACATGCAATGACTCTAGTGCTAGTTTTAGTATAAGAACACACATGCAATGACTCTAGTGGGTCCACATGTAGTTTGTGAAAAGAATACACATGCAATGACCACTTGTTGATCCATGTGTGTTTTGTGAAAAGAATACACATACAATGACTCTAGTGGGTCCACATGTAGTTTTTGAAAAGAACACACATGCAATGACCACTAGTTGATCCATAAGTTGTTTGTGGAAAAGAACACACATGCAATGAACACTAGTTGATCAATGTGTGGTTTGTGCAAAAGAACACATGCAATGAATCTGGTTGGTCCGTATGTGGTTTGTGGAAAGAACACACATGTAGTGACCACTGGTTGATCCATGTGTGGTTTGTGAAATGAACACACATGCAATGCCACTGGTTGATCCATGTGTGGTTTGTGGAAAGAACACACATGCAATGACTCTAGTGCCAGTTTTTGTATAAGAACACACATGCCATGTCTCTAATGGATCCATATGTGGTTTGTGATAAGAACACACATGCAATGACTCTAGTGGGTCCACATGTAGTTTGTGAAAATAACACACACGAACTGACCACTTGTTGATCCATAAGCGGTTTGTGGAAAGAACACACATGCAATGACCACTGGTTGATCCATAAGTGGTTTGTGGAAAAGAAAACACATGCAATGACTCTGGTTGGTCCATATGTGGTTTGTGGGAAGAACACACATGCATTGACCACTGGTTGATCCATATGTGGCTTGTGAAAAGAACCCACATGCAATGCCACTGGTTGATCCATGTGTGATTTGTGGAAAGAACACACATGCAATGACTCTAGTGCTAGTTTTTGTATAAGAACACACATGCAAAGTCTCTAATGGCTCCATATGTGGTTTGTGAAAAGAACACACATGCAATGACCACTTGTTGATCCATGTGTGGTTTGTGAAAAGAACACACATGCAATGACTCTAGTGCTAGTTTTAGTATAAGAACACACATGCAATGACTCTAGTGGGTCCACATGTAGTTTGTGAAAAGAACACACATGCAATGACTCTAGTGCTAGTTTTAGTATTAGAACACACATGCAATTACTCTAGTTGGTCCACATGTAGTTTGTGAAAAGAACACACATGCAATGACCACTTGTTGATCCATGTGTCTTTTGTGAAAAGACCACACATACATTGACTCTAGTGGGTCCACATGTAGTTTGTGAAAAGAACACACATGCAATGACCACTGGTTGATCCATAAGTTCTTTGTGGAAAAGAACACACATGCAATGAACACTGGTTGATCCATGTGTGGTTTGTGCAAAAGAACACATGCAATGACCATTGGTTGATCCTTGTGTGGTTTGTGAAAAAAACACACATGCAATGACTATAGTGCTAGTTTTATTATAAGAACACACATGCATTGACTCTAGTGGTTCCAAATGTAGTTTGTAAAAATAACACACATGCAATGACCACTGGTTGATCCATAAGTGGTTTGTGGAAATAACACACATGCAATGACCAATGGTTGATCCATAAGTGGTTTGTGGAAAAGAACACACATGCAATGACTCTAGTTGGTCCATATGTGGTTTGTGGAAAAAAAACACATGCATTGACCACTAGTTGATCCATATGTGGTTTGTGAAATGAACACACATGCAATGCCACTGGTTGATCCATGTGTGGTTTGTGGAAAGAACACACATGCAATGACTCTAGTGCTAGTTTTTGTATAAGAACACACATGCAATGTCTCTAATGGATCCATATGTGGTTTGTGAAAAGAACACACATGCAATGACTCTAGTGCTAGTTTTAGTATAAGAACATACATGCAATGACTCTAGTGGGTCCACATGTAGTTTGTGAAAAGAACACACATGCAATGACTCTAGTGCTAGTTTTAGTATTAGAACACACATGCAATTACTCTAGTTGGTCCACATGTAGTTTGTGAAAAGAACACACATGCAATGACTCTAGTGCTAGTTTTAGTATTAGAACACACATGCAATTACTCTAGTTGGTCCACATGTAGTTTGTGAAAAGAACACACATGCAATGACCACTTGTTGATCCATGTGTCTTTTGTGAAAAGACCACACATACAATGACTCTAGTGAGTCCACATGTAGTTTGTGAAAAGAACACACATGCAATGACCACTGGTTGATCCATAAGTTGTTTGTGGAAAAGAACACACATGCAATGAACATTGGTTGATCCATGTGTGGTTTGTGCAAAAGAACACATGCAATGACCACTGGTTGATCCTTGTGTGGTTTGTGAAAAAAAACATGCAATGACTGTAGTGCTAGTTTTAGTATAAGAACACACATGCAGTGACTCTAGTGGGTCCAAATGTAGTTTGTAAAAATAACACACATGCAATGACCACTGGTTGATCCATAAGTGGTTTGTGGAAATAACACACATGCAATGACCAATGGTTGATCCATAAGTGGTTTGTGGAAAAGAACACACATGCAATGACTCTGGTTGGTCCATATGTGGTTTGTGGAAAAAAACACATGCATTGACCACTAGTTGATCCATATGTGGTTTGTGAAATGAACACACATTCTATGCCACTGGTTGATCCATGTGTGGTTTGTGGAAAGAACACACATGCAATGACTCTAGTGCTAGTTTTAGTATAAGAACACACATGAAATGTCTCTAATGGATCCATATGTGGTTTGTGAAAAGAACACACATGCGATGACCACTTGTTGATCCATGTGTGGTTTGTGAAAAGAACACCCATGCAATGACTCTAGTGCTAGATTAGTATAAGAACATACATGCAATGACTCTAGTGGGTCCACATGTAGTTTGTGAAAAGAACACACATGCAATGACCACAAGTTGATCCATAAGTGGTTTGTGGAAAGAACACACATGCAATGACCACTGGTTGATCCATAAGTGGTTTGTGGAAAAGAAAACACATGCAATGACTCTGGTTGGTCCATATGTGGTTTGTGGAAAGAACACACACGCATTGACCACTGGTTGATCCATATGTGGCTTGTGAAAAGAACACACATGCAATGCCACTGGTTGATCCATGTGTGGTTTGTGGAAAGAACACACATGCAATGACTCTAGTGGTAGTTTTAGTATAAGATCACACACGCAATGACTCTAATGGATCCATATGTGGTTTCTGAAAAGAACACACATGCAATGACCACTTGTTGATCCATGTGTGGTTTGTGAAAAGAACACCCATGCAATTACTCTAGTGCTAGTTTTAGTATAAGAACATACATGCAATGACTCGGTCCACATGTAGTTTGTGAATAGAACACACATGCAATGACCACTAGTTGATCCATAAGTGGTTTATGGAAAGAACACAAATGCAATGACCACTGGTTGATCCATAAGTGGTTTGTGGAAAAGAAAACACATGCAATGACTCTGGTTGGTCCATATGTGGTTTGTGGAAAGAACACACATGCATTGACCACTAGTTGATCCATATGTGGTTTGTGAAATGAACACACATGCAATGCCACTGGTTGATCCATGTGTGGTTTGTGGAAAGAACACACATGCAATGACTCTAGTGCTAGTTTTTGTATAAGAACACACATGCAATGTCTCTAATGGATCCATATGTGGTTTGTGAAAAGAACACACATGCAATGACCACTTGTTGATCCATGTGTGGTTTGTGAAAAGAACACACATGCAATGACTCTAGTGCTAGTTTTAGTATAAGAACACGCATGCAATGACTCTAGTGGGTCCACATGTAGTTTGTGAAAAGAACACACATGCAATGACTCTAGTGCTAGTTTTAGTATAAGAACACACATGCAATGACTCTAGTGGGTCCACATGTAGTTTGTGAAAAGAACACACATGCAATGACCACTTGTTGATCCATGTGTCTTTTGTGAAAAGAACACACATACAATGACTCTAGTGGGTCCACATGTAGTTTGTGAAAAGAACACACATGCAATGACCACTGGTTGATCCATAAGTTGTTTGTGGAAAAGAACACACATTCAATGAACATTGGTTGATCCATGTGTGGTTTGTGCAAAAGAACACATGCATTGACCACTGGTAGATCCATGTGTGGTTTGTGAAAAGAACAGACATGCAATGACTATAGTGCTAGTTTTAGTATAAGAACACACATGCAATGACTCTAGTGGGTCCACATGTAGTTTTTAAAAATAACACACATGAAATGACCACTTGTTGATCCATAAGTGGTTTGTGGAAATAACACACATGCAATGACCACTGGTTGATCCATGTGTGGTTTGTGCAAAAGAACACATGCAATGAATCTGGTTGGTCCGTATGTGGTTTGTGGAAAGAACACACATGGAGTGACCACTGGTTGATCCATGTGTGGTTTGTGAAATGAACACACATGCAATGCCACTGGTTGATCCATGTGTGGTTTGTGGAAAGAACACACATGCAATGACTCTAGTGCTAGTTTTTGTACAAGAACACACATGCAATGTCTCTAATGGATCCATATGTGGTTTGTGAAAAGAACACACATGCAATGACCACTTGTTGATCCATGTGTGGTTTGTGAAAAGAACACACATGCAATGACTATAGTGCTAGTTTTAGTATAAGAACACACATGCAATGACTCTAGTGGGTCCACATGTAGTTTCTGAAAAGAACACACATGCAATGACTCTAGTGCTAGTTTTAGTATTAGAACACACATGCAATTACTCTAGTTGGTCCACATGTAGTTTGTGAAAAGAACACACATGCAATGACCACTTGTTGATCCATGTGTCTTTTGTGAAAAGACCACACATACAATGACTCTAGTGAGTCCACATGTTGTTTGTGAAAAGAACACACATGCAATGGCCACTGGTTGATCCATAAGTTGTTTGTGGAAAATAACACACATGCAATGAACACTGGTTGATCCATGTGTGGTTTGTGCAAAAGAACACATGCAATGACCACTGGTTGATCCTTCTGTGGTTTGTGAAAAAAACACACATGCAATGACTGTAGTGCTAGTTTTAGTATATGAACACACATGCAGTGACTCTAGTGGGTCCAAATGTAGTTTGTAAAAATAACACACATGCAATGACCACTGGTTGATCCATAAGTGGTTTGTGGAAATAAAACACATGCAATGACCACTGGTTGATCCATAAGTGGTTTGTGGAAAAGAACACACATGCAATGACTCTGGTTGGTCCATATGTGGTTTGTGGAAAAAAACACATGCATTGACCACTAGTTGATCCATATGTGGTTTGTGAAATGAACACACATGCAATGCCACTGGTTGATCCATGTGTGGTTTGTGGAAAGAACACACATGCAATGACTCTAGTGCTAGTTTTAGTATAAGAACACACATGAAATGTCTCTAATGGATCCATATGTGGTTTGTGAAAATAACACACATGCGATGACAACTTCTTGATCCATGTGTGGTTTGTGAAAAGAACACCCATGCAATGACTCTAGTGCTAGTTTAGTATAAGAACATACATGCAATGACTCTAGTGGGTCCACATGTAGTTTGTGAAAAGAACACACATGCAATGACCACTAGTTGATCCATAAGTGGTTTGTGGAAAGAACACACATGCAATGACCACTGGTTGATCCATAAGTGGTTTGTGGAAAAGAAACCACATGCAATGACTCTGGGGTGTCCATATGTGGTTTGTGGAAAGAACACACACGCATTGACCACTGGTTGATCCATATGTGGCTTGTGAAAAGAACACACATGCAATGCCACTGGTTGATCCATGTGTGGTTTGTGGAAAGAACACACATGCAATGACTCTAGTGGTAGTTTTAGTATAAGATCACACACGCAATGACTCTAATGGATCCATATGTGGTTTGTGAAAAGAACACACATGCAATGACCACTTGTTGATCCATGTGTGGTTTGTGAAAAGAACACACATGCAATGACTCTACTGCTAGTTTTAGTATAAGAACACACATGCAATGACTCTAGTGGGTCCACATGTAGTTTGTGAAAAGAATACACATGCAATGACCACTTGTTGATCCATGTGTGTTTTGTGAAAAGAACACACATATAATGACTCTAGTGGGTCCACATGTCGTTTGTGAAAACATCACACATGCAATGACCACTGGTTGATCCATAAGTTGTTTGTGGAAAAGAAAACACATGCAATGAACACTGGTTGATCAATGAGTGTATTGTGCAAAAGAACACATGCAATGAATCTGGTTGGTCCGTATGTGGTTTGTGGAAAGAACACACATGTAGTGACCACTGGTTGATCCATGTGTGGTTTGTGAAATGAACACACATGCAATGCCACTGGTTGATCCATGTGTGGTTTGTGGAAAGAACACACATGCAATGACTCTAGTGCCAGTTTTTGTATAAGAACACACATGCAATGTCTCTAATGGATCCATATGTGGTTTGTGATAAGAACACACATGCAATGACTCTAGTGGGTCCACATGTAGTTTGTGAAAATAACACACATGCAATGACCACTGGTTGATCCATAAGTGGTTTGTGGAAAGAACACACATGCAATGACCACTGGTTGATCCATAAGTGGTTTGTGGAAAAGAAAACACATGCAATGACTCTGGTTGGTCCATATGTGGTTTGTGAAAAGAACACACATGCAGTGACCACTTGTTGATCCATGTGTGGTTTGTGAAATGAACACACATGCAATGCCACTGGTTGATCCATGTGTGGTTTGTGGAAAGAACACACATGCAATGACTCTAGTGCTAGTTTTTGTATAAGAACACACATGTAATGTCTCCAATGGATCCATATGTGGTTTGTGAAAATAACACACATGCAATGACCACTTATTGATCCATGTGTGGCTTGTGAAAAGGACACACATGCAATGACTCTAGTGCTAGTTTTAGTATAAGAACACACATGCAATGACTCTAGTGGGTCCACATGTAGTTTGTGAAAAGAACACACATGCAATGACCACTTGTTGATCCATAAGTGGTTTGTGGAAAGAACACACATGAAATAACCACTTGTTGATCCATAGGTGGTTTGTGGAAAAGAAAACACATGCAATGACTCTGGTTGGTCCATATGTGGTTTGTGGAAAGAACACACATGCAGTAACCACTGGTTGATCCAAGTGTGGTTTGTGAAATGAACACACATCCAATGCCACTAGTTGATCCATGTGTGGTTTGTGGAAAGAACACACATGCAATGACTCTAGCGCTAGTTTTTGTATAAGAACACACATGCAAAGTCTCTAATGGATCCATATGTGGTTTCTGAAAAGAACACACATTCAATGACCACTTGTTGATCCATGTGTGATTTGTGAAAAGAACACCCATGCAATTACTCTAGTGCTAGTTTTAGTATAAGAACATACATGCAATGACTCGGTCCACATGTAGTTTGTGAAAAGAACACACATGCAATGACCACTAGTTGATCCATAAGAGGTTTATGGAAAGAACACAAATGCAATGACCACTGGTTGATCCATAAGTGGTTTGTGGAAAAGAAAACACATGCAATGACTCTGGTTGGTCCATTTGTGGTTTGTGGAAATAACACACATGCATTAACCACTAGTTGATCCATATGTGGTTTGTGAAATGAACACACATGCAATGCCACTGGTTGATCCATGTGTGGTTTGTGGAAAGAACACACATGCAATGACTCTAGCGCTAGTTTTAGTATAAGAACACACATGAAATGTCTCTAATGGATCCATATGTGGTTTGTGAAAAGAACACACATGCGATGACCACTGGTTGATCCATAAGTGGTTTGTGGAAAAGAAAACACATGCAATGACTCTGGTTGGTCCATATGTGGTTTGTGGAAAGAACACACACGCATTGACCACTGGTTGATCCATATGTGGCTTGTGAAAAGAACACACATGCAATGCCACTGGTTGATCCATGTGTGGTTTGTGGAAAGAACACACATGCAATGACTCTAGTGGTAGTTTTAGTATAAGATCACACACGCAATGACTCTAATGGATCCATATGTGGTTTGTGAAAAGAACACACATGCAATGACCACTTGTTGATCCATGTGTGGTTTGTGAAAAGAACACACATGCAATGACTCTACTGCTAGTTTTAGTATAAGAACACACATGCAATGACTCTAGTGGGTCCACATGTAGTTTGTGAAAAGAATACACATGCAATGACCACTTGTTGATCCATGTGTGTTTTGTGAAAAGAACACACATATAATGACTCTAGTGGGTCCACATGTCGTTTGTGAAAACATCACACATGCAATGACCACTGGTTGATCCATAAGTTGTTTGTGGAAAAGAAAACACATGCAATGAACACTGGTTGATCAATGAGTGTATTGTGCAAAAGAACACATGCAATGAATCTGGTTGGTCCGTATGTGGTTTGTGGAAAGAACACACATGTAGTGACCACTGGTTGATCCATGTGTGGTTTGTGAAATGAACACACATGCAATGCCACTGGTTGATCCATGTGTGGTTTGTGGAAAGAACACACATGCAATGACTCTAGTGCCAGTTTTTGTATAAGAACACACATGCAATGTCTCTAATGGATCCATATGTGGTTTGTGATAAGAACACACATGCAATGACTCTAGTGGGTCCACATGTAGTTTGTGAAAATAACACACATGCAATGACCACTGGTTGATCCATAAGTGGTTTGTGGAAAGAACACACATGCAATGACCACTGGTTGATCCATAAGTGGTTTGTGGAAAAGAAAACACATGCAATGACTCTGGTTGGTCCATATGTGGTTTGTGAAAAGAACACACATGCAGTGACCACTTGTTGATCCATGTGTGGTTTGTGAAATGAACACACATGCAATGCCACTGGTTGATCCATGTGTGGTTTGTGGAAAGAACACACATGCAATGACTCTAGTGCTAGTTTTTGTATAAGAACACACATGTAATGTCTCCAATGGATCCATATGTGGTTTGTGAAAATAACACACATGCAATGACCACTTATTGATCCATGTGTGGCTTGTGAAAAGGACACACATGCAATGACTCTAGTGCTAGTTTTAGTATAAGAACACACATGCAATGACTCTAGTGGGTCCACATGTAGTTTGTGAAAAGAACACACATGCAATGACCACTTGTTGATCCATAAGTGGTTTGTGGAAAGAACACACATGAAATAACCACTTGTTGATCCATAGGTGGTTTGTGGAAAAGAAAACACATGCAATGACTCTGGTTGGTCCATATGTGGTTTGTGGAAAGAACACACATGCAGTAACCACTGGTTGATCCAAGTGTGGTTTGTGAAATGAACACACATCCAATGCCACTAGTTGATCCATGTGTGGTTTGTGGAAAGAACACACATGCAATGACTCTAGCGCTAGTTTTTGTATAAGAACACACATGCAAAGTCTCTAATGGATCCATATGTGGTTTCTGAAAAGAACACACATTCAATGACCACTTGTTGATCCATGTGTGATTTGTGAAAAGAACACCCATGCAATTACTCTAGTGCTAGTTTTAGTATAAGAACATACATGCAATGACTCGGTCCACATGTAGTTTGTGAAAAGAACACACATGCAATGACCACTAGTTGATCCATAAGAGGTTTATGGAAAGAACACAAATGCAATGACCACTGGTTGATCCATAAGTGGTTTGTGGAAAAGAAAACACATGCAATGACTCTGGTTGGTCCATATGTGGTTTGTGGAAATAACACACATGCATTAACCACTAGTTGATCCATATGTGGTTTGTGAAATGAACACACATGCAATGCCACTGGTTGATCCATGTGTGGTTTGTGGAAAGAACACACATGCAATGACTCTAGCGCTAGTTTTAGTATAAGAACACACATGAAATGTCTCTAATGGATCCATATGTGGTTTGTGAAAAGAACACACATGCGATGACCACTTGTTGATCCATGTGTGGTTTGTGAAAAGAACACCGATGCAATGACTCTAGTGCTAGTTTAGTATAAGAACATACATGCAATGACTCTAGTGGGTCCACATGTAGTTTGTGAAAAGAACACACATGCAATGACCACTAGTTGATCCATAAGTGGTTTGTGGAAAGAACACACATGCAATGACCACTGGTTGATCCATAAGTGGTTTGTGGAAAAGAAAACACATGCAATGACTCTGGGGTGTCCATATGTGGTTTGTGGAAAGAACACACACACATTGACCACTGGTTGATCCATATGTGGCTTGTGAAAAGAACACACATGCAATGCCACTGGTTGATCCATGTGTGGTTTGTGGAAAGAACACACATGCAATGACTCTAGTGGTAGTTTTAGTATAAGATCACACACGCAATGACTCTAATGGATCCATATGTGGTTTCTGAAAAGAACACACATGCAATGACCACTTGTTGATCCATGTGTGGTTTGTGAAAAGAACACCCATGCAATTACTCTAGTGCTAGTTTTAGTATAAGAACATACATGCAATGACTCGGTCCACATGTAGTTTGTGAAAAGAACACACATGCAATGACCACTAGTTGATCCATAAGTGGTTTATGGAAAGAACACAAATGCAATGACCACTGGTTGATCCATAAGTGGTTTGTGGAAAAGAAAACACATGCAATGACTCTGGTTGGTCCATATGTGGTTTGTGGAAAGAACACACATGCATTGACCACTAGTTGATCCATATGTGGTTTGTGAAATGAACACACATGCAATGCCACTGGTTGATCCATGTGTGGTTTGTGGAAAGAACACACATGCAATGACTCTAGTGCTAGTTTTTGTATAAGAACACACATGCAATGTCTCTAATGGATCCATATGTGGTTTGTGAAAAGAAAACACATGCAATGACCACTTGTTGATCCATGTGTGGTTTGTGAAAAGAACACACATGCAATGACTCTAGTGCTAGTTTTAGTATAAGAACACACATGCAATGACTCTAGTGGGTCCACATGTAGTTTGTGAAAAGAACACACATGCAATGACTCTAGTGCTAGTTTTAGTATAAGAACACACATGCAATGACTCTCGTGGGTCCACATGTAGTTTGTGAAAAGAACACACATGCAATGACCACTTGTTGATCCATGTGTCTTTTGTGAAAAGAACACACATACAATGACTCTAGTGGGTCCACATGTAGTTTGTGAAAAGAACACACATGCAATGACCACTGGTTGATCCATAAGTTGTTTGTGGAAAAGAACACACATTCAATGAACATTGGTTGATCCATGTGTGGTTTGTGCAAAAGAACACATGCATTGACCACTGGTAGATCCATGTGTGGTTTGTGAAAAGAACAGACATGCAATGACTATAGTGCTAGTTTTAGTATAAGAACACACATGCAATGACTCTAGTGGGTCCACATGTAGTTTTTAAAAATAACACACATGAAATGACCACTTGTTGATCCATAAGTGGTTTGTGGAAATAACACACATGCAATGACCACTGGTTGATCCATGTGTGGTTTGTGCAAAACAACACATGCAATGAATCTGGTTGGTCCGTATGTGGTTTGTGGAAAATACACACATGGAGTGACCACTGGTTGATCCATGTGTGGTTTGTGAAATGAACACACATGCAATGCCACTGGTTGATCCATGTGTGGTTTGTGGAAAGAACACACATGCAATGACTCTAGTGCTAGTTTTTGTATAAGAACACACATGCAATGTCTCTAATGGATCCATATGTGGTTTGTGAAAAGAACACACATGCAATGACCACTTGTTGATCCATGCGTGGTTTGTGAAAAGAACACACATGCAATGACTCTAGTGCTAGTTTTAGTATAAGAACACACATGCAATGACTCTAGTGGGTCCACATGTAGTTTCTGAAAAGAACACACATGCAATGACTCTAGTGCTAGTTTTAGTATTAGAACACACATGCAATTACTCTAGTTGGTCCACATGTAGTTTGTGAAAAGAACACACATGCAATGACCACTTGTTGATCCATGTGTCTTTTGTGAAAAGACCACACATACAATGACTCTAGTGAGTCCACATGTAGTTTGTGAAAAGAACACACATGCAATGACCACTCGTTGATCCATAAGTTGTTTGTGGAAAAGAACACACATGCAATGAACACTAGTTGATCCATGTGTGGTTTGTGCAAAAGAACACATGCAATGACCACTGGTTGATCCTTGTGTGGTTTGTGAAAAAAACACACATGCAATGACTGTAGTGCTAGTTTTAGTATATGAACACACATGCAGTGACTCTAGTGGGTCCAAATGTAGTTTGTAAAAATAACACACATGCAATGACCACTGGTTGATCCATAAGTGGTTTGTGGAAATAAAACACATGCAATGACCACTAGTTGATCCATAAGTGGTTTGTGGAAAAGAACACACATGCAATGACTCTGGTTGGTCCATATGTGGTTTGTGGAAAAAAACACATGCATTGACCACTAGTTGATCCATATGTGGTTTGTGAAATGAACACACATGCAATGCCACTGGTTGATCCATGTGTGGTTTGTGGAAAGAACACACATGCAATGACTCTAGTGCTAGTTTTAGTATAAGAACACACATGAAATGTCTCTAATGGATCCATATGTGGTTTGTGAAAAGAACACACATGCGATGACCACTTCTTGATCCATGTGTGGTTTGTGAAAAGAACACCCATGCAATGACTCTAGTGCTAGTTTAGTATAAGAACATACATGCAATGACTCTAGTGGGTCCACATGTAGTTTGTGAAAAGAACACACATGCAATGACCACTAGTTGATCCATAAGTGGTTTGTGGAAAGAACACACATGCAATGACCACTGGTTGATCCATAAGTGGTTTGTGGAAAAGAAACCACATGCAATGACTCTGGGGTGTCCATATGTGGTTTGTGGAAAGAACACACACGCATTGACCACTGCTTGATCCATATGTGGCTTGTGAAAAGAACACACATGCAATGCCACTAGTTGATCCATGTGTGGTTTGTGGAAAGAACACACATGCAATGACTCTAGTGGTAGTTTTAGTATAAGATCACACACGCAATGACTCTAATGGATCCATATGTGGTTTGTGAAAAGAACACACATGCAATGACCACTTGTTGATCCATGTGTGGTTTGTGAAAAGAACACAAATGCAATGACTCTACTGCTAGTTTTAGTATAAGAACACACATGCAATGACTCTAGTGGGTCCACATGTAGTTTGTGAAAAGAATACACATGCAATGACCACTTGTTGATCCATGTGTGTTTTGTGAAAAGAACACACATATAATGACTCTGGTGGGTCCACATGTAGTTTGTGAAAAGAACACACATGCAATGACCACTGGTTGATCCATAAGTTGTTTGTGGAAAAGAAAACACATGCAATGAACACTGGTTGATCAATGAGTGTATTGTGCAAAAGAACACATGCAATGAATCTGGTTGGTCCGTATGTGGTTTGTGGAAAGAACACACATGCAGTGACCACTGGTTGATCCATGTGTGGTTTCTGAAATGAACACACATGCAATGCCACTGGTTGATCCATGTGTGGTTTGTGGAAAGAACACACATGCAATGACTCTAGTGCCAGTTTTTGTATAAGAACACACATGCAATGTCTCTAATGGATCCATATGTGGTTTGTGATAAGAACACACATGCAATGACTCTAGTGGGTCCACATGTAGTTTGTGAAAATAACACACATGCAATGACCACTGGTTGATCCATAAGTGGTTTGTGGAAAGAACACAAATGCAATGACCACTGGTTGATCCATAAGTGGTTTGTGGAAAAGAAAACACATGCAATGACTCTGGTTGGTCCATATGTGGTTTGTGGAAAAAAAACACACGCGCATTAACCACTAGTTGATCCATATGTGGTTTGTGAAATGAACACACATGCAATGCCACTGGTTGATCCATGTGTGGTTTGTGGAAAGAACACACATGCAATGACTCTAGTGCTAGTTTTAGTATAAGAACACACATGAAATGTCTCTAATGGATCCATATGTGGTTTGTGAAAAGAACACACATGCGATGACCACTTGTTGATCCATGTGTGGTTTGTGAAAAGAACACCAATGCAATGACTCTAGTGCTAGTTTAGTATAAGAACATACATGCAATGACTCTAGTGGGTCCACATGTAGTTTGTGAAAAGAACACACATGCAATGACCACTAGTTGATCCATAAGTGGTTTGTGGAAAGAACACACATGCAATGACCACTGGTTGATCCATAAGTGGTTTGTGGAAAAGAAAACACATGCAATGACTCTGGGGTGTCCATATGTGGTTTGTGGAAAGAACACACACGCATTGACCACTGGTTGATCCATATGTGGCTTGTGAAAAGAACACACATGCAATGCCACTGGTTGATCCATGTGTGGTTTGTGGAAAGAACACACATGCAATGACTCTAGTGGTAGTTTTAGTATAAGATCACACACGCAATGACTCTAATGGATCCATATGTGGTTTGTGAAAAGAACACACATGCAATGACCACTTGTTGATCCATGTGTGGTTTGTGAAAAGAACACACATGCAATGAGTCTACTGCTAGTTTTAGTATAAGAACACACATGCAATGACTCTAGTGGGTCCACATGTAGTTTGTGAAAAGAACACACATGCAATGACCACTGGTTGATCCATAAGTTGTTTGTGGAAAAGAACACACATTCAATGAACATTGGTTGATCCATGTGTGGTTTGTGCAAAAGAACACATGCATTGACCACTGGTAGATCCATGTGTGGTTTGTGAAAAGAACAGACATGCAATGACTATAGTGCTAGTTTTAGTATAAGAACACACATGCAATGACTCTAGTGGGTCCACATGTAGTTTTTAAAAATAACACACATGAAATGACCACTTGTTGATCCATAAGTGGTTTGTGGAAATAACACACATGCAATGACCACTGGTTGATCCATGTGTGGTTTGTGCAAAACAACACATGCAATGAATCTGGTTAGTCCGTATGTGGTTTGTGGAAAATACACACATGGAGTGACCACTGGTTGATCCATGTGTGGTTTGTGAAATGAACACACATGCAATGCCACTGGTTGATCCATGTGTGGTTTGTGGAAAGAACACACATGCAATGACTCTAGTGCTAGTTTTTGTATAAGAACACACATGCAATGTCTCTAATGGATCCATATGTGGTTTGTGAAAAGAACACACATGCAATGACCATTTGTTGATCCATGTGTGGTTTGTGAAAAGAACACACATGCAATGACTCTAGTGCTAGTTTTAGTATAAGAACACACATGCAATGACTCTAGTGGGTCCACATGTAGTTTCTGAAAAGAACACACATGCAATGACTCTAGTGCTAGTTTTAGTATTAGAACACACATGCAATTACTCTAGTTGGTCCACATGTAGTTTGTGAAAAGAACACACATGCAATGACCACTTGTTGATCCATGTGTCTTTTGTGAAAAGACCACACATACAATGACTCTAGTGAGTCCACATGTAGTTTGTGAAAAGAACACACATGCAATGACCACTCGTTGATCCATAAGTTGTTTGTGGAAAAGAACACACATGCAATGAACACTAGTTGATCCATGTGTGGTTTGTGCAAAAGAACACATGCAATGACCACTGGTTGATCCTTGTGTGGTTTGTGAAAAAAACACACATGCAATGACTGTAGTGCTAGTTTTAGTATATGAACACACATCCAGTGACTCTAGTGGGTCCAAATGTAGTTTGTAAAAATAACACACATGCAATGACCACTGGTTGATCCATAAGTGGTTTGTGGAAATAAAACACATGCAATGACCACTGGTTGATCCATAAGTGGTTTGTGGAAAAGAACACACATGCAATGACTCTGGTTGGTCCATATGTGGTTTGTGGAAAAAAACACATGCATTGACCACTAGTTGATCCATATGTGGTTTGTGAAATGAACACACATGCAATGCCACTGGTTGATCCATGTGTGGTTTGTGGAAAGAACACACATGCAATGACTCTAGTGCTAGTTTTAGTATAAGAACACACATGAAATGTCTCTAATGGATCCATATGTGGTTTGTGAAAAGAACACACATGCGATGACCACTTCTTGATCCATGTGTGGTTTGTGAAAAGAACACCCATGCAATGACTCTAGTGCTAGTTTAGTATAAGAACATACATGCAATGACTCTAGTGGGTCCACATGTAGTTTGTGAAAAGAACACACATGCAATGACCACTAGTTGATCCATAAGTGGTTTGTGGAAAGAACACACATGCAATGACCACTGGTTGATCCATAAGTGGTTTGTGGAAAAGAAACCACATGCAATGACTCTGGGGTGTCCATATGTGGTTTGTGGAAAGAACACACACGCATTGACCACTGGTTGATCCATATGTGGCTTGTGAAAAGAACACACATGCAATGCCACTAGTTGATCCATGTGTGGTTTGTGGAAAGAACACACATGCAATGACTCTAGTGGTAGTTTTAGTATAAGATCACACACGCAATGACTCTAATGGATCCATATGTGGTTTGTGAAAAGAACACACATGCAATGACCACTTGTTGATCCATGTGTGGTTTGTGAAAAGAACACAAATGCAATGACTCTACTGCTAGTTTTAGTATAAGAACACACATGCAATGACTCTAGTGGGTCCACATGTAGTTTGTGAAAAGAATACACATGCAATGACCACTTGTTGATCCATGTGTGTTTTGTGAAAAGAACACACATATAATGACTCTGGTGGGTCCACATGTAGTTTGTGAAAAGAACACACATGCAATGACCACTGGTTGATCCATAAGTTGTTTGTGGAAAAGAAAACACATGCAATGAACACTGGTTGATCAATGAGTGTATTGTGCAAAAGAACACATGCAATGAATCTGGTTGGTCCGTATGTGGTTTGTGGAAAGAACACACATGCAGTGACCACTGGTTGATCCATGTGTGGTTTCTGAAATGAACACACATGCAATGCCACTGGTTGATCCATGTGTGGTTTGTGGAAAGAACACACATGCAATGACTCTAGTGCCAGTTTTTGTATAAGAACACACATGCAATGTCTCTAATGGATCCATATGTGGTTTGTGATAAGAACACACATGCAATGACTCTAGTGGGTCCACATGTAGTTTGTGAAAATAACACACATGCAATGACCACTGGTTGATCCATAAGTGGTTTGTGGAAAGAACACAAATGCAATGACCACTGGTTGATCCATAAGTGGTTTGTGGAAAAGAAAACACATGCAATGACTCTGGTTGGTCCATATGTGGTTTGTGGAAAAAAAACACACGCGCATTAACCACTAGTTGATCCATATGTGGTTTGTGAAATGAACACACATGCAATGCCACTGGTTGATCCATGTGTGGTTTGTGGAAAGAACACACATGCAATGACTCTAGTGCTAGTTTTAGTATAAGAACACACATGAAATGTCTCTAATGGATCCATATGTGGTTTGTGAAAAGAACACACATGCGATGACCACTTGTTGATCCATGTGTGGTTTGTGAAAAGAACACCAATGCAATGACTCTAGTGCTAGTTTAGTATAAGAACATACATGCAATGACTCTAGTGGGTCCACATGTAGTTTGTGAAAAGAACACACATGCAATGACCACTAGTTGATCCATAAGTGGTTTGTGGAAAGAACACACATGCAATGACCACTGGTTGATCCATAAGTGGTTTGTGGAAAAGAAAACACATGCAATGACTCTGGGGTGTCCATATGTGGTTTGTGGAAAGAACACACACGTATTGACCACTGGTTGATCCATATGTGGCTTGTGAAAACACACACATGCAATGCCACTGGTTGATCCATGTGTGGTTTGTGGAAAGAACACACATGCAATGACTCTAGTGGTAGTTTTAGTATAAGATCACACACGCAATGACTCTAATGGATCCATATGTGGTTTGTGAAAAGAACACACATGCAATGACCACTTGTTGATCCATGTGTGGTTTGTGAAAAGAACACACATGCAATGAGTCTACTGCTAGTTTTAGTATAAGAACACACATGCAATGACTCTAGTGGGTCCACATGTAGTTTGTGAAAAGAACACACATGCAATGACCACTGGTTGATCCATAAGTTGTTTGTGGAAAAGAACACACATTCAATGAACATTGGTTGATCCATGTGTGGTTTGTGCAAAAGAACACATGCATTGACCACTGGTAGATCCATGTGTGGTTTGTGAAAAGAACAGACATGCAATGACTATAGTGCTAGTTTTAGTATAAGAACACACATGCAATGACTCTAGTGGGTCCACATGTAGTTTTTAAAAATAACACACATGAAATGACCACTTGTTGATCCATAAGTGGTTTGTGGAAATAACACACATGCAATGACCACTGGTTGATCCATGTGTGGTTTGTGCAAAACAACACATGCAATGAATCTGGTTAGTCCGTATGTGGTTTGTGGAAAATACACACATGGAGTGACCACTGGTTGATCCATGTGTGGTTTGTGAAATGAACACACATGCAATGCCACTGGTTGATCCATGTGTGGTTTGTGGAAAGAACACACATGCTATGACTCTAGTGCTAGTTTTTGTATAAGAACACACATGCAATGTCTCTAATGGATCCATATGTGGTTTGTGAAAAGAACACACATGCAATGACCATTTGTTGATCCATGTGTGGTTTGTGAAAAGAACACACATGCAATGACTCTAGTGCTAGTTTTAGTATAAGAACACACATGCAATGACTCTAGTGGGTCCACATGTAGTTTCTGAAAAGAACACACATGCAATGACTCTAGTGCTAGTTTTAGTATTAGAACACACATGCAATTACTCTAGTTGGTCCACATGTAGTTTGTGAAAAGAACACACATGCAATGACCACTTGTTGATCCATGTGTCTTTTGTGAAAAGACCACACATACAATGACTCTAGTGAGTCCACATGTAGTTTGTGAAAAGAACACACATGCAATGACCACTCGTTGATCCATAAGTTGTTTGTGGAAAAGAACACACATGCAATGAACACTAGTTGATCCATGTGTGGTTTGTGCAAAAGAACACATGCAATGACCACTGGTTGATCCTTGTGTGGTTTGTGAAAAAAACACACATGCAATGACTGTAGTGCTAGTTTTAGTATATGAACACACATCCAGTGACTCTAGTGGGTCCAAATGTAGTTTGTAAAAATAACACACATGCAATGACCACTGGTTGATCCATAAGTGGTTTGTGGAAATAAAACACATGCAATGACCACTGGTTGATCCATAAGTGGTTTGTGGAAAAGAACACACATGCAATGACTCTGGTTGGTCCATATGTGGTTTGTGGAAAAAAACACATGCATTGACCACTAGTTGATCCATATGTGGTTTGTGAAATGAACACACATGCAATGCCACTGGTTGATCCATGTGTGGTTTGCGGAAAGAACACACATGCAATGACTCTAGTGCTAGTTTTAGTATAAGAACACACATGAAATGTCTCTAATGGATCCATATGTGGTTTGTGAAAAGAACACACATGCGATGACCACTTCTTGATCCATGTGTGGTTTGTGAAAAGAACACCCATGCAATGACTCTAGTGCTAGTTTAGTATAAGAACATACATGCAATGACTCTAGTGGGTCCACATGTAGTTTGTGAAAAGAACACACATGCAATGACCACTAGTTGATCCATAAGTGGTTTGTGGAAAGAACACACATGCAATGACCACTGGTTGATCCATAAGTGGTTTGTGGAAAAGAAACCACATGCAATGACTCTGGGGTGTCCATATGTGGTTTGTGGAAAGAACACACACGCATTGACCACTGGTTGATCCATATGTGGCTTGTGAAAAGAACACACATGCAATGCCACTAGTTGATCCATGTGTGGTTTGTGGAAAGAACACACATGCAATGACTCTAGTGGTAGTTTTAGTATAAGATCACACACGCAATGACTCTAATGGATCCATATGTGGTTTGTGAAAAGAACACACATGCAATGACCACTTGTTGATCCATGTGTGGTTTGTGAAAAGAACACAAATGCAATGACTCTACTGCTAGTTTTAGTATAAGAACACACATGCAATGACTCTAGTGGGTCCACATGTAGTTTGTGAAAAGAATACACATGCAATGACCACTTGTTGATCCATGTGTGTTTTGTGAAAAGAACACACATATAATGACTCTGGTGGGTCCACATGTAGTTTGTGAAAAGAACACACATGCAATGACCACTGGTTGATCCATAAGTTGTTTGTGGAAAAGAAAACACATGCAATGAACACTGGTTGATCAATGAGTGTATTGTGCAAAAGAACACATGCAATGAATCTGGTTGGTCCGTATGTGGTTTGTGGAAAGAACACACATGCAGTGACCACTGGTTGATCCATGTGTGGTTTCTGAAATGAACACACATGCAATGCCACTGGTTGATCCATGTGTGGTTTGTGGAAAGAACACACATGCAATGACTCTAGTGCCAGTTTTTGTATAAGAACACACATGCAATGTCTCTAATGGATCCATATGTGGTTTGTGATAAGAACACACATGCAATGACTCTAGTGGGTCCACATGTAGTTTGTGAAAATAACACACATGCAATGACCACTGGTTGATCCATAAGTGGTTTGTGGAAAGAACACAAATGCAATGACCACTGGTTGATCCATAAGTGGTTTGTGGAAAAGAAAACACATGCAATGACTCTGGTTGGTCCATATGTGGTTTGTGGAAAAAAAAACACGCGCATTAACCACTAGTTGATCCATATGTGGTTTGTGAAATGAACACACATGCAATGCCACTGGTTGATCCATGTGTGGTTTGTGGAAAGAACACACATGCAATGACTCTAGTGCTAGTTTTAGTATAAGAACACACATGAAATGTCTCTAATGGATCCATATGTGGTTTGTGAAAAGAACACACATGCGATGACCACTTGTTGATCCATGTGTGGTTTGTGAAAAGAACACCAATGCAATGACTCTAGTGCTAGTTTAGTATAAGAACATACATGCAATGACTCTAGTGGGTCCACATGTAGTTTGTGAAAAGAACACACATGCAATGACCACTAGTTGATCCATAAGTGGTTTGTGGAAAGAACACACATGCAATGACCACTGGTTGATCCATAAGTGGTTTGTGGAAAAGAAAACACATGCAATGACTCTGGGGTGTCCATATGTGGTTTGTGGAAAGAACACACACGCATTGACCACTGGTTGATCCATATGTGGCTTGTGAAAACACACACATGCAATGCCACTGGTTGATCCATGTGTGGTTTGTGGAAAGAACACACATGCAATGACTCTAGTGGTAGTTTTAGTATAAGATCACACACGCAATGACTCTAATGGATCCATATGTGGTTTGTGAAAAGAACACACATGCAATGACCACTTGTTGATCCATGTGTGGTTTGTGAAAAGAACACACATGCAATGAGTCTACTGCTAGTTTTAGTATAAGAACACACATGCAATGACTCTAGTGGGTCCACATGTAGTTTGTGAAAAGAACACACATGCAATGACCACTGGTTGATCCATAAGTTGTTTGTGGAAAAGAACACACATTCAATGAACATTGGTTGATCCATGTGTGGTTTGTGCAAAAGAACACATGCATTGACCACTGGTAGATCCATGTGTGGTTTGTGAAAAGAACAGACATGCAATGACTATAGTGCTAGTTTTAGTATAAGAACACACATGCAATGACTCTAGTGGGTCCACATGTAGTTTTTAAAAATAACACACATGAAATGACCACTTGTTGATCCATAAGTGGTTTGTGGAAATAACACACATGCAATGACCACTGGTTGATCCATGTGTGGTTTGTGCAAAACAACACATGCAATGAATCTGGTTAGTCCGTATGTGGTTTGTGGAAAATACACACATGGAGTGACCACTGGTTGATCCATGTGTGGTTTGTGAAATGAACACACATGCAATGCCACTGGTTGATCCATGTGTGGTTTGTGGAAAGAACACACATGCTATGACTCTAGTGCTAGTTTTTGTATAAGAACACACATGCAATGTCTCTAATGGATCCATATGTGGTTTGTGAAAAGAACACACATGCAATGACCATTTGTTGATCCATGTGTGGTTTGTGAAAAGAACACACATGCAATGACTCTAGTGCTAGTTTTAGTATAAGAACACACATGCAATGACTCTAGTGGGTCCACATGTAGTTTCTGAAAAGAACACACATGCAATGACTCTAGTGCTAGTTTTAGTATTAGAACACACATGCAATTACTCTAGTTGGTCCACATGTAGTTTGTGAAAAGAACACACATGCAATGACCACTTGTTGATCCATGTGTCTTTTGTGAAAAGACCACACATACAATGACTCTAGTGAGTCCACATGTAGTTTGTGAAAAGAACACACATGCAATGACCACTCGTTGATCCATAAGTTGTTTGTGGAAAAGAACACACATGCAATGAACACTAGTTGATCCATGTGTGGTTTGTGCAAAAGAACACATGCAATGACCACTGGTTGATCCTTGTGTGGTTTGTGAAAAAAACACACATGCAATGACTGTAGTGCTAGTTTTAGTATATGAACACACATGCAGTGACTCTAGTGGGTCCAAATGTAGTTTGTAAAAATAACACACATGCAATGACCACTGGTTGATCCATAAGTGGTTTGTGGAAATAAAACACATGCAATGACCACTGGTTGATCCATAAGTGGTTTGTGGAAAAGAACACACATGCAATGACTCTGGTTGGTCCATATGTGGTTTGTGGAAAAAAACACATGCATTGACCACTAGTTGATCCATATGTGGTTTGTGAAATGAACACACATGCAATGCCACTGGTTGATCCATGTGTGGTTTGTGGAAAGAACACACATGCAATGACTCTAGTGCTAGTTTTAGTATAAGAACACACATGAAATGTCTCTAATGGATCCATATGTGGTTTGTGAAAAGAACACACATGCGATGACCACTTCTTGATCCATGTGTGGTTTGTGAAAAGAACACCCATGCAATGACTCTAGTGCTAGTTTAGTATAAGAACATACATGCAATGACTCTAGTGGGTCCACATGTAGTTTGTGAAAAGAACACACATGCAATGACCACTAGTTGATCCATAAGTGGTTTGTGGAAAGAACACACATGCAATGACCACTGGTTGATCCATAAGTGGTTTGTGGAAAAGAAACCACATGCAATGACTCTGGGGTGTCCATATGTGGTTTGTGGAAAGAACACACACGCATTGACCACTGGTTGATCCATATGTGGCTTGTGAAAAGAACACACATGCAATGCCACTAGTTGATCCATGTGTGGTTTGTGGAAAGAACACACATGCAATGACTCTAGTGGTAGTTTTAGTATAAGATCACACACGCAATGACTCTAATGGATCCATATGTGGTTTGTGAAAAGAACACACATGCAATGACCACTTGTTGATCCATGTGTGGTTTGTGAAAAGAACACAAATGCAATGACTCTACTGCTAGTTTTAGTATAAGAACACACATGCAATGACTCTAGTGGGTCCACATGTAGTTTGTGAAAAGAATACACATGCAATGACCACTTGTTGATCCATGTGTGTTTTGTGAAAAGAACACACATATAATGACTCTAGTGGGTCCACATGTAGTTTGTGAAAAGAACACACATGCAATGACCACTGGTTGATCCATAAGTTGTTTGTGGAAAAGAAAACACATGCAATGAACACTGGTTGATCAATGAGTGTATTGTGCAAAAGAACACATGCAATGAATCTGGTTGGTCCGTATGTGGTTTGTGGAAAGAACACACATGCAGTGACCACTGGTTGATCCATGTGTGGTTTCTGAAATGAACACACATGCAATGCCACTGGTTGATCCATGTGTGGTTTGTGGAAAGAACACACATGCAATGACTCTAGTGCCAGTTTTTGTATAAGAACACACATGCAATGTCTCTAATGGATCCATATGTGGTTTGTGATAAGAACACACATGCAATGACTCTAGTGGGTCCACATGTAGTTTGTGAAAATAACACACATGCAATGACCACTGGTTGATCCATAAGTGGTTTGTGGAAAGAACACAAATGCAATGACCACTGGTTGATCCATAAGTGGTTTGTGGAAAAGAAAACACATGCAATGACTCTGGTTGGTCCATATGTGGTTTGTGGAAATAACACACATGCATTAACCACTAGTTGATCCATATGTGGTTTGTGAAATGAACACACATGCAATGCCACTGGTTGATCCATGTGTGGTTTGTGGAAAGAACACACATGCAATGAATCTAGTGCTAGTTTTAGTATAAGAACACACATGAAATGTCTCTAATGGATCCATATGTGGTTTGTGAAAAGAACACACATGCGATGACCACTTGTTGATCCATGTGTGGTTTGTGAAAAGAACACCCATGCAATGACTCTAGTTCTAGTTTAGTATAAGAACATACATGCAATGACTCTAGTGGGTCCACATGTAGTTTGTGAAAAGAACACACATGCAATGACCACTAGTTGATCCATAAGTGGTTTGTGGAAAGAACACACATGCAATGACCACTGGTTGATCCATAAGTGGTTTGTGGAAAAGAAAACACATGCAATGACTCTGGGGTGTCCATATGTGGTTTGTGGAAAGAACACACACGAATTGACCACTGGTTGATCCATATGTGGCTTGTGAAAAGAACACACATGCAATGCCACTGGTTGATCCATGTGTGGTTTGTGGAAAGAACACACATGCAATGACTCTAGTGGTAGTTTTAGTATAAGATCACACAGGCAATGACTCTAATGGATCCATATGTGGTTTGTGAAAAGAACACACATGCAATGACCACTTGTTGATCCATGTGTGGTTTGTGAAAAGAACACACATGCAATGACTCTACTGCTAGTTTTAGTATAAGAACACACATGCAATGACTCTAGTGGGTCCACATGTAGTTTGTGAAAAGAATACACATGCAATGACCACTTGTTGATCCATGTGTGTTTTGTGAAAAGAACACACATACAATGACTCTACTGGGTCCACATGTAGTTTGTGAAAAGAACACACATGCAATGACCACTGGTTGATCCATAAGTTGTTTGTGGAAAAGAAAACACATGCAATGAACACTGGTTTATCAATGTGTGTATTGTGCAAAAGAACACATGCAATGAATCTGGTTGTTCCGTATGTGGTTTGTGGAAAGAACACACATGCAGTGACCACTGGTTGATCCATGTGTGGTTTGTGAAATGAACACACATGCAATGCCACTGGTTGATCCATGTGTGGTTTGTGGAAAGAACACACATGCAATGACTCTAGTTCCAGTTTTTGTATAAGAACACACATGCAATGTCTCTAATGGATCCATATGTGGTTTGTGATAAGAACACACATGCAATGACTCTAGTGGGTCCACATGTAGTTTGTGAAAATAACACACATGCAATGACCACTGGTTGATCCATAAGTGGTTTGTGGAAAGGACACACATGCAATGACCACTGGTTGATCCATAAGTGGTTTGTGGAAAAGAAAACAAATGCAATGACTCTGGTTGGTCCATATATGGTTTGTGCAAAGAACACACATTCATGACCACTGGTTGATCCATGTGTGGTTTGTGAAATGAACACACATGCAATGCCACTGGTTGATCCATGTGTGGTTTGTGGAAAGAACACACATGCAATGACTCTAGTGCTAGTTTTTGTATAAGAACACACATGTAATGTCTCCAATGGATCCATATGTGGTTTGTGAAAATAAAACACATGCAATGACCACTTGTTGATCCATGTGTGGTTTGTGAAAAGAACACACATGCAATGACTCTAGTGCTAGTTTTAGTACAAGAACACACATGCAATGACTCTAGTGGGTCCACATGTAGTTTGTGAAAAGAACACACATGCAATGACCACTTGTTGATCCATAAGTGGTTTGTGGAAAGAACACACATGAAATAACCACTTGTTGATCCATAGGTGGTTTGTGGAAAAGAAAACACATGCAATGACTCTGGTTGGTCCATATGTGGTTTGTGGAAAGAACACACATGCAGTAACCACTGGTTGATCCATGTGTGGTTTGTGAAATGAACACACATCCAATGCCACTAGTTGATCCATGTGTGGTTTGTGGAAAGAACACACATGCAATGACTCTAGTGCTAGTTTTTGTATAAGAACACACATGCAAAGTCTCTAATGGATCCATATGTGGTTTCTGAAAAGAACACACATGGAATGACCACTTGTTGATCCATGTGTGGTTTGTGAAAAGAACACCCATGCAATTACTCTAGTGCTAGTTTTAGTATAAGAACATACATGCAATGACTCGGTCCACATGTAGTTTGTGAAAAGAACACACATGCAATGACCACTAGTTGATCCATAAGAGGTTTATGGAAAGAACACAAATGCAATGACAACTGGTTGATCCATAAGTGGTTTGTGGAAAAGAAAACACATGCAGTGACTCTGGTTGGTCCATATGTGGTTTGTGGAAAGAACACACATCCATTAACCACTAGTTGATCCATATGTGGTTTGTGAAATGAACACACATGCAATGCCACTGGTTGATCCATGTGTGGTTTGTGGAAAGAACACACATGCAATGACTCTAGTGCTAGTTTTAGTATAAGAACACACATGCAATGTCTCTAATCGATCCATATGTGGTTTGTGAAAAGAACACACATGCAATGACCACTTGTTGATCCATGTGTGGTTTGTGAAAAGAACACACATGCAATGACTGTAGTGCTAGCTTTAGTATAAGAACACACATGCAATGACTCTAGTGGGTCCACATGTAGTTTATGAAAAGAACACACATGCAATGACTCTAGTGCTAGTTTTAGTATAAGAACACACATGCAATGACTCTAGTGGGTCCACATGTAGTTTGTGAAAAGAACACACATGCAATGACCACTTGTTGATCCATGTGTCTTTTGTGAAAAGAACACACATACAATGACTCTAGTGGGTCCACATGTATTTTGTGAAAAGAACACACATGCAATGACCACTGGTTGATCCATAAGTTGTTTGTGGAAAAGAACACACATGCAATGAACACTGGTTGATCCATGTGTGGTTTGTGCAAAAGAACACATGCAATGACCACTGGTTGATCCATGTGTGGTTTGTGAAAAGAACACACATGTAATGACTATAGTGCTAGTTTTAGTATAAGAACACACATGCAATGACTCTAGTGGGTCCACATGTAGTTTGTAAAAATAACACACATGCAATGACCACTGGTTGATCCATAAGTGGTTTGTGGAAATAACACACATGCAATGACCACTGGTTGATCCATAAGTGGTTTGTGGAAAAGAACACACATGCAATGACTCTGGTTGGTCCATATGTGGTTTGTGGAAAGAACACACATGTAGTGACCACTGGTTGATCCATGTGTGGTTTGTGAAAAGAACACACATGCAAGGCCACTGGTTGATCCATGTGTGGTTTGTGGAAAGAATACACATGCAATTACTCTGGTGCTAGTTTTAGTATAAGAACACACATGCAATGACTCTAATGGATCCATATGTGGTTTGTGAAAAGAACATACATGCAATGACCACTTGTTGATCCTTGTGTGGTTTGTGGAAAGAACACACATGCAATGACAATGGTGGATCCATGTGTGGTTTGTGAAAAGAGCACACATGCAATTAGTCTAGTTCTGGTCTTAGTATAAGAACACACATCCAATGACTCTAGTGGGTCCACAGGTGGTTTGTGAAAAGAACACACATGCAATGACACCGGTTGATCCATATGTGGTTGCGGAAAAGAACACACATGCAACGAAAATCCTAGAAAAAGGGCGCGCTGATGGGAGGTTGGGCCGCGTCGTTGCTGCTGCCTGCACATGGCGGGTGCGGAGTGCCTCACGCGTTGTACCAGCCTTCTCCCGTGTGACACGTGGTGGATGCGGAGAGGGTCGCAGGTCCTTTTTCCTTTTCTTTTTGTAGATTTAAACATGAAAACTGCGATATCTTTCAAACGGAGAGTCCAAATCGATATCCGTTTTCACAATCTTGCTTGTCACGTCCAGATCTTCAAAATTAGATCCATTGTTGATATGTTTCGATGAACTTTTTTCTCGTACTGCCTTTGAAAAATTGCAAACATCATAAAAAATCCTTCACAAAATGACCTATCATGTTCGAGTTTTCATGGCATTTAGGTCAAACCACCAATGTTATGGATAGAATCAGGGCATAGTTTGTGATAATGTGCCCATATTGTGCACACATGTGCATCTTGGGATGGCTTACGATGTTGCAGGAGGACGTTTTCCCTTTCGACGCACGAAAAAGCCAACCGAGACTAAAGCTGTCGGTGGGATAAGGACGCGTGGGTAACCTTTAGTCCCGGCTGGTGGGTGCAACCGAGACTAAAGATGTCAGTGGGATAAGGACGCGTGGGTAACCTTTAGTCTCGGCTGGTGGGTGCAACCGAGACTAAAGCTTCTCGAAGATGTCATTGGTGTGCATGCCCTACGGTATCTTCGGAAGCTCCGCCTCGGCAAAATTTCCCTGCAAGCCCGTGAAAGACTCCATCTCCTCTAAGAGTGTGGGAAAGGGTTGAGAAATCTCCCATGGCAGAGCTTCTCGAAGATGTCGTTGGTGCACACGCCCTATGGCATCTTCGGAAGCTCCGCCTCGGAAAAAGTTCCCTGCAAGCCCGTGAAAGACTCCATCTCCTCTAAGAGTGTGGGAAAGGGTTGAGAAATCTCCCGTGGCGGAGCTTCTCGAAGATGTCGTTGGTGCACACGCCCTACGGCATCTTCGGAAGCTCCGCCTCGGAAAAATTTCCCTGCAAGCCCGTGAAAGACTGCATTACATAAAGTTTCAATACATCACATAAAGTTTCCATACATTACATAGATTTACATAGGGTTTAGGGTTTAGGATATGAATCCTTCGTCGCGTATGTCGATCCCTTGCCTATGATCGCTTCTTAGGCCGTAACCATGGAGCATGTTCTTTGCTTAACGGGATGCTTGGGTGAGTTTTCATGGTGAAGGGCGGAATTTCATCAAACTTATCATAATCTGCTGACATGTCTGTCTTGTCCTCGACTCCCGCGATGTTTCTTTTCCCAGAAAGAACAATGTGACGCCTGGGCTCATCGTCTGATGTATTCGTTTCCTTATTTTTTCTTTTCTTCGGTCTAGAGGACATGTCCTTCACATAAAAAACCTGAGCCACATCATTGGCTAGGATGAATGGTTCGTCTCTGTAACCAAGATTCTTGAGATCCACTGTTGTAATTCTGTATAGCTAGTCTACCTTTACCCCTTCTCCATTCATGTTGACCCAACTGCACCGAAACAATGGGACCTTAAAAGTAGGTCCATAGTCAAGTTCCCATATCTCCTCTATGTAACCATAGTATGTGTCCTTTTTCCCATTCTCGCATGTTGCATCAAAGCAGACACCACTGTTTTGGTTGGTTCTCTTTTTATCTTGGGCAATCGTGTAAAATGTATTCCCATTTATCTCGTACCCTTGGAAAGTCAATAAAGTCGTAGATGGTGCTGCGGCCAACAAGTAGAGCTGATCTCCAATAGTGGTGTCATTCATGAGATGTAATTGCAACCAAGTGCCGAAAGTCTCCATGCGATTTTTTTAATCCAGTAGTCATCCTTCCCCGGGAACTTGGAGCGTACAACATTCATGTGTTCCTCGATATATGGAGCCACGAAGGTAGAACTTTGGAGAACTATGTAGTGTGCTTGATTCAAAGAAGGTCTGTCCCTAAATATCATTGCTTTCTTTCCTAGCGCGCCTTTTCCACTCAGTCTCCCCTCATACCGTGATTCAGGAACACCAATCGGCTTAAGGTTAGGAAGAAAGTCTACACATAACCCAATGACCTCCTCTGTTCCATAGCCCTTGGAGATGCTTCCTTCTGGCCTAGCACGGTTACGAACATATTTCTTTAAGACTCCCATGAACCTCTCGAAGGGGAACATATTATGCAGAAATACAGGACTGAGAATATAAATCTATTCGACTAGGTGAACTAAGAGATGCGTCATAATATTGAAGAAGGACGGGGGGAACACCAACTCAAAACTGACAAGACATTGGATCACATCCTTATGTAGCCTTTCCATACTTTCTCGATCAATTACCTTCTAAGATATTGCATTGAGGAATGCACATATCTTCACAATGGCTAATCTAACATTTTCCGGTAGAAGCCCCCTCAATGCAACCGGAAGCAACTATGTCATAATCACGTGGCAATCATGAGACTTCAGGTTCTAAATTTTTTTCTCTGCCATATTTATTATTCTCTTTATATTTGACGAGAAGCCAGCCAGGACGTTGATACTGTAAAGGACTTCCAAAAAGATTTCCTTCTCTGCATTGGTAAGAGCGTAGCTACTTAAGTATTTACGTCCTTTATTAGTATACTTGTTGTGTGGGTATTTGATACGTTGCTGGTCCTCCCATGCTTCTGGTATATCTTTTGTCTTCCCATACACGCCCAAGAAGCCTAGAAGGTTCACGCAAAGATTCTTCGTCACGTGCATCACGTCGATTGAAGAACGGACCTCTAGGTCTTTCCAATACTCAAGCTCCCAAAGTATAGATTTCTTTTTCCACATGGCCGTGTGTCCGGTAATGGGGTCTTTCAGAACAGATTGACCGCCAGGAGCCTTTCCAAAGATTACTTCTAGATCCTTCACCATACCAAATACATCAGCACCTTTAGGGAGCTTAGGCTTCTTCCGGTAATCTGCCTCACCGTTGAAATTATTGCCTTTCTTTCTTACTTGATGATTGGTCAGAAGAAATTTATGACACCCCAGGTACACAACCTTCTTACATTTATCCAAATATGTACCTTTAGTATTATCTAAACAGTGTGTGCATGCATTGTATCCCTTGTTTGACTGTCCGGAAATGTTACTTAGAGCAGGCCAATCATTGATGGTTACGAACAACAACGCTCGTAGGTCAAATGGCTCCTGTTTGTGCTCATCCCACACCTTTACACCTGGTTCTGCCCACAACTGCAAAAGTTCATCGACTAATTGCCTTAGGTACACATCAATGTCGTTGCCGGGTTGCTTTGGTCCTTGGATGAGCACTGGCATCATAATGAACATCCGCTTCATGCACAACCAAGGAGGAAGGTTGTAGATACATAGAGTCACTGGCCAGGTGTTGTGACTACAGCTCTGCTCCCCAAAGGGATTCATGTCGTCTGTACTTAGACCAAACCATAAGTTCCTCACGTCACCTGCAAAGTTTGAGTACTTTCTCTCGATGTTTCTCCACTGCGACCCATCGGCGGGGTGTCTCAGTTTCCCATCTTTCTTACGCTATTCTTTGTGCCATCACAACAACCTGGCATGCTCTTTATTTCTGAACAGACGTTTCAACCGTGGTATTATATGAGCATACCACATAACCTTAGCAGGAACCCTCTTCTTGTAGGGCTCTTCATCGCCCTCAACATCACCAGGGTCATCTTGTCTGATCTTGTATCGACATGCATTGCATACCGGGCATTTATCCATATTCTCGTACTTCTCACCGTGGTATAGGATGCAGTCATTAATGCATGCATGTATCTTCTCCACATCTAATCCTAGAGGGCAGATAGTCTTCTTTGCTTCGTACGTGGTCTCAGGCAGCTCGTTATCCTTTGGAAGCTTCGGCTACATTATTTTCAGTAACTTCTCAAATCCCTTATCAGATAAGCCAGTCTCTGCCTTCCATTTCAGCAGTTCAAGTGTGGTACCGAGCTTTGTGCTGCCATCTTCGCAATTTGGGTACAACAACTTTTTGTGGCCTCCAACTTAAGATTCTCCCTTTCTGTATCACATTGTTGCTTTGCATCAGAAATGACCCGACCAAGACCATCAGCGGGCTCATCCGATGCCCGTTGTTCTTCTTCATTGCCGCCTCCCTCTTCTTCATTGTCTTCCATTGCAGTATCACTGTATTCTTCAGGGGACATATGATAGCTGTCATCATCCTCCTCTTCTTCATTTTCTTCCAGCCTAACCCCTCTTTCTCTGTGCATGGCCCAACAATAATATGCGCGCATGAAACCTCTCCGAAGCAGATGGCTTTGAAGGATTCTCAGGACAGAGTGCTCTGCCACGTTCCGACAGTCGACACAGAGACAAGGCATAAAATTATCCACTTTGTTTGCCTTAGCCAAATCGATAAATTTATGGAGGCCTGCAATAAAACCAAAATGGCGTCGGTCGCCATACATCCATCGCATCCGTGCATTGATTTGCATCATAATAATTAACCATTACAATAACATAGTGAATAGTAAAATGACCACCCTACATGGACATATGCAATATTTTTGTATCAGTTACAGATAAAGAAGATAAGGTTGCTAACCTTAGCCGAGGATACCATGTTGTGCAAACTAAAGTGTGGCTCGGACATTTCGTCGAACACCTTGTGTGCAATCAAAGAAAAAAAAAGCTAGCACCCACACCTCACACACAATCCAGCAAAATTTGGTGGGCAAAGGGCTAGGTTTATATATAGCCAGGGGAGGGTTTTTGGTCCCGGTTATTGCCATGAACCGGGACCAAAGCCCCTCCCGCGTGACACGTGGCGGCCCAGCAGCTCGACCCCACCCAGGTCATTGGTCCCGGTTAATGGCACGACCCGGGACCAATGACCTCGGTGGGGGGCACGCTGCTGGGCCGCCATGTGTCGCTCGGGAGGGGCTTTGGTACCGGTTCTTGGCAATAACCGGGACCAATGGCCCCGTCGCTTCGTCGTCCCCGTGTATAAATATGAGTCCATAGCGCTCGCTTTTGCCATCGCCTCTGCCTCTCTGTAGTCCCTCTCCACCCCACCACTTTAGCAATCGCCTCTCCACCGCATCGTCGTCTCGCCTCCCCTCCTTCTCCAATCTCCACCGTGCCGTCATGGAGGTGCCCACGCTCAACCACTATGAGGTGGTGATGTTTGCGGTCTACGGCATCCTCGCGCCGCCACGCGTGACCGTGGCCGCCGGATTTCACATCAGCGAGGGGGGTGTGCTGGTGGCTCCGCTCCTCAACCCCCGCGGATAAGAGATGGAGTACGTCATCGCGGAGCGTCGCCGCCAACTGTCCGTGTGAATGAGGGCGTTGCCCCGATACGCGGCGGCCAGCGAGTACTGGCCCCGGCTGTTCAAGAAGGAGCGGAAGGCCAAGCTTGGCAACCGTTTTGTGGACGGGCGCCTGGTGCACCCGGATCACCGCAACCAAGAAGGGCGGGAGATGTTCTGGTCCGTCCCTGGATGGACCATCTACAGCGACATCAATGCCGCTAGGCGTGCAGACGAGCTTCGTCTCCCGAACAACGTCGAAATCGTGGAGATTTCGTCCGATGATGACGAGGAAGCCGGCGGCTCGGAGGACAATGGCTCGAAGGACAGCGACAGCGGAAGTGTCGTCGACTAGGAATTTGTAAAGTCACATCTTTGTATGGAAAAATTTGTGGTCAAATAATAAAATGTCTCAATTTAGACCTTTGTCTCGATTAATTCATGAAAGATTTTTTCAAAAATAGTGATCAATTCAATTTCTACCTCGAATTAATTTCTACCTCGAATTAATTTCTGCCCCGAATTAATTTACATTAATTGTCCTGGACTGCTGATCGTCGCGGGGTTTTTGGTCCCGATTGGTGGCATGAACCGGGACCAATGCCCCGTAGAGCGCCACGTGTGCGATGCGGGGGCATTGGTCCCGGTTCGTGCCACCAACCGGGACCAATGCTTACAGATGAACCGGGACCAATGCCCTGGCGGCATGAACCAGGACCGGTGGCTGGCATTGTTCCCGATTATGGAAACAAACTGAGACCAATGGAATTTGGGCGCTGGACCAAAGGCCTTCTTTCTACCAGTGTGAAAAGAACACACATGCAATGACTCTGGTGCTAGTTTTAGTATAAGATCACACATGCAATGACTCTAATGGATCCATATGTGGTTTGTGAAAAGAACACACATGCAATGACCACTTGTTGATCCATGTGTGGTTTGTGAAAAGAACACACATGCAATGACTCTAGTGCTAGTTTTAGTATAAGAACACACATTCAATGACTCTAGTGGGTCCACATGTAGTTTGTGAAAAGAACACACATGCAATGACCACTGGTTGATTCATAACTAGTTTGTGGAAAGCACACATACAATGACCACTGGTTGATCCATAAGTGGTTTGTGGAAAAGAACACACATGCAATGACTTTGGTTGGTCCATATGTGGTTTGTGGAAAGAACACACATGCTGTGACCACTCGTTGATGCATGTGTGGATTGTGAAAAGAACACACATGCAATTCCATTGGTTGATCCATGTGTGGTTTGTGGAAAGAACACACATGCAATGATTCTAGTGCTAGTTTTAGTATAAGAACACACATGCAATGACTCTAATGGATCCACATGTGGTTTGTGAAAAGAACACACATGCAATGACCACTTGTTGATCCATGTGTGGTTTGTGGAAAGAACAAACATGCAATGACAATGGTGGATCCATGTGTGGTTTGTGAAAAGAACACACATGCAATGACCACTGGTCGATCCATATGTGGTTTGTGGAAAAGAACACACATGCAATGAACACTAGTTGATCCATGTGTGGTTTGTGAAAAGAACACACATGCAATGCCACTGGTTGATCCGTGTGTGGTTTGTGGAAAGAACACACATGCAATGACTCTAGTGCTAGTTTTAGTATAAGAACAAACATGCAATGACTCTAATGGATCCATATGTGGTTTGTGAAAAGAACACACATGCAATGACCACTTATTGATCCATGTATGGTTTGTGGAAGGAACACACATGCAATGATAGTGGTGGATCATGTGTGGTTTGTGAGAAGAACACACATGCAATGAGTCTAGTGCTGGTTTTAGTATAAGAACATACATGCAATGACTCTAGTGGGTCCACATGTGGTTTGTGAAAAGAACACACATGCAATGAACACTGGTGGATCCATAAGTGGTTTGTGAAAAGAACACACATGCAATGACCACTGGTTGATCCATAAGTTGTTTGTGGAAAAGAACACACATGCAATGACCACAGGTTGATCCATATGTGGTTTGTGGAAAAGAACACACATGTAATGACCACTGGTTGAACCATGTGTGGTTTGTGAAAAGAACACACATGCAATGACTCTAGTGCTAGTTTTAGTATAAGATCACACATGCAATGACTCTAATGGATCCACATGTGGTTTGTGAAAAGAACACACATGCAATGACCACTTGTTGATCCATGTGTGGTTTGTGGAAAGGACAAACATGCAATGACAATGGTGGATCCATGTGTGTTTGTGAAAAGAACACACATGCAATGACCACTGGTCGATCCATATATGGTTTGTGGAAAAGAACACACATGCAATGAAATATAGTTGATCCATGTGTGGTTTGTGAAAAGAACACACATGCAATGCCACTTGTTGATCCATGTGTGGTTTGTGGAAAGAACACACCTGCAATGACTCTAGTGCTAGTTTTAGTATAAGAACAAACATGCAATGACTCTAATGGATCCATATGTGGTTTGTGAAAAGAACACACATGCAATGACCACTTATTGATCCATGTATGGTTTGTGGAAAGAACACACATGCAATGATAGTGGTGGATCCATGTGTGGTTTGTGAGAAGAACACACATGCAATGAGTCTAGTGCTGGTTTTAGTATAAGAACGTACATGCAATGACTCTAGTGGGTCCACATGTGGTTTGTGAAAAGAACACACATGCAATGACACTGGTTGATCCATATGTGGTTTGTGAAAAGAACACACATGCAATGAACACTGGTGGATCCATAAGTGGTTTGTGAAAAGAACACACATGCAATCACCACTGGTTGATCCATAAGTTGTTTGTGGAAAAGAACACACATGCAATGACCACTAGTTGATCCATATGTGGTTTGAGGAAAAGAACACACATGTAATGACCACTGGTTGAACCATGTGTGGTTTGTGAAAAGAACACACATGCAATGACTCTAGTGCTAGTTTTAGTATAAGATCACACATGCAATGACTCTAATGGATCCACATGTGGTTTGTGAAAAGAACACACATGCAATGACCACTTGTTGATCCATGTGTGGTTTGTGGAAAGAACAAACATGCAATGACAATGGTGGATCCATGTGTGGTTTGTGAAAAGAACACACATGCAATGACCACTGGTCGATCCATATGTGGTTTGTGGAAAAGAACACACATGCAATGAACACTAGTTGATCCATGTGTGGTTTGTGAAAAGAACACACATGCAATGCCACTGGTTGATCCATGTGTGGTTCGTGGAAAGAACACACATGCAATGACTCTAGTGCTAGTTTTAGTATAAGAACAAACATGCAATGACTCTAATCGATCCATATGTGGTTTGTGAAAAGAACACACATGCAATGACCACTTATTTATCCATGTATGGTTTGTGGAAAGAACACACATGCAATGATAGTGGTGGATCCATGTGTGGTTTGTGAGAAGAACACACATGCAATGAGTCTAGTGCTGGTTTTAGTATAAGAACATACATGCAATGACTCTAGTGGGTCCACATGTGGTTTGTGAAAAGAACACAGATGCAATGACACTGGTTGATCCATATGTGGTTTGTGAAAAGAACACACATGCAATGAACACTGGTGGATCCATAAGTGGTTTGTGAAAAGAACACACATGCAATGACCACTGGTTGATCCATAAGTTGTTTGTGGAAAAGAACACACATGAAATGACCACTGGTTGATCCATATGTGGTTTGTTGAAAAGAACACACATGTAATGACCACTGGTTGAACCATGTGTGGTTTGTGAAAAGAACACACATGCAATGACTCTAGTGCTAGTTTTAGTATAAGATCACACATGCAATGACTCTAATGGATCCTTATGTGGTTTGTGAAAATAACACACATGCAATGACCACTTGTTGATCCATGTGTAGTTTGTGAAAAGAACACAGATGCAATGACTCTAGTGCTAGTTTTAGTATAAGAACACACATGCATTGACTCTAGTGGGTCTACATGTAGTTTGTGAAAAGAACACACATGCAATGACCACTGGTTGATCCATAAGTGGTTTGTTATAAGAACACACATGCAATGACCACTTGCTGATCCATAAGTGGTTTGTGGAAAAGAAACCACATGCAATGACTCTGGTTGGTCCATACGTGGTTTGTGGAAAGAACACACATGCAGTGACCACTGGTTGATCCATGTGTGGTTTGTGAAATGAACACACATGCAATTCCATTGGTTGATCCATGTGTGGTTTGTGGAAAGAACACACATGCAATGATTATAGTGCTAGTTTTAGTATAAGAACACACATGCAATGACTCTAATGGATCCACATGTGGTTTGTGAAAAGAACACACATGCAATGACCACTTGTTGATCCATGTGTGGTTTGTGGAAAGAACACACATGCAATGACAATGGTGGATCCATGTGTGGTTTGTGAAAAGAACACACATGCAATGACCACTGGTCGATCCATATGTGGTTTATCGAAAAGAACACACATGCAATGAACACTAGTTGATCCATGTGTGGTTTGTGAAAAGAACACACATGCAATGCCACTGGTTGATCCATGTGTGGTTTGTGGAAAGAACATACATGCAATTACTCTGGTGCTAGTTTTAGTATAAGAACACACATGCAATGACTCTAATGGATCCATATGTGGTTTGTGAAAAGAACATACATGCAATGACCACTTGTTGATCCTTGTGTGGTTTGTGGAAAGAACACACATGCAATGACAATGGTGGATCCATGTGTGGTTTGTGAAAAGAGCACACATGCAATTAGTCTAGTTCTGGTCTTAGTATAAGAACACACATCCAATGACTCTAGTGGGTCCACAGGTGGTTTGTGAAAAGAACACACATGCAATGACACCGGTTGATCCATATGTGGTTGCGGAAAAGAACACACATGCAACGAAAATCCTAGAAAAAGGGCGCGCTGATGGGAGGTTGGGCCGCGTCGTTGCTGCTGCCTGCACATGGCGGGTGCGGAGTGCCTCACGCGTTGTACCAGCCTTCTCCCGTGTGACACGTGGTGGATGCGGAGAGGGTCGCAGGTCCTTTTTCCTTTTCTTTTTGTAGATTTAAACATGAAAACTGCGATATCTTTCAAACGGAGAGTCCAAATCGATATCCGTTTTCACAACCTTGCTTGTCACGTCCAGATCTTCAAAATTAGATCCATTGTTGATATGTTTCGATGAACTTTTTTCTCGTACTGCCTTTGAAAAATTGCAAACATCATAAAAAATCCTTCACAAAATGACCTATCATGTTCGAGTTTTCATGGCATTTAGGTCAAACCACCAATGTTATGGATAGAATCAGGGCATAGTTTGTGATAATGTGCCCATATTGTGCACACATGTGCATCTTGGGATGGCTTACGATGTTGCAGGAGGACGTTTTCCCTTTCGACGCATGAAAAAGCCAACCGAGACTAAAGCTGTCGGTGGGATAAGGACGCGTGGGTAACCTTTAGTCCCGGCTGGTGGGTGCAACCGAGACTAAAGATGTCAGTGGGATAAGGACGCGTGGGTAACCTTTAGTCTCGGCTGGTGGGTGCAACCGAGACTAAAGCTTCTCGAAGATGTCATTGGTGTGCATGCCCTACGGTATCTTCGGAAGCTCCGCCTCGGCAAAATTTCCCTGCAAGCCCGTGAAAGACTCCATCTCCTCTAAGAGTGTGGGAAAGGGTTGAGAAATCTCCCGTGGCAGAGCTTCTCGAAGATGTCGTTGGTGCACACGCCCTACGGCATCTTCGGAAGCTCCGCCTCGGAAAAATTTCCCTACAGGCCCGTGAAAGACTCCATCTCCTCTAAGAGTGTGGGAAAGGGTTGAGAAATCTCCCGTGGCGGAGCTTCTCGAAGATGTCGTTGGTGCACACGCCCTACGGCATCTTCGGAAGCTCCGCCTCGGAAAAATTTCCCTGCAAGCCCGTGAAAGACTGCATTACATAAAGTTTCAATACATCACATAAAGTTTCCATACATTACATAGATTTACATAGGGTTTAGGGTTTAGGATATGAATCCTTCGTCGCGTATGTCGATCCCTTGCCTATGATCGCTTCTTAGGCCGTAACCATGGAGCATGTTCTTTGCTTAACGGGATGCTTGGGTGAGTTTTCATGGTGAAGGGCGGAATTTCATCAAACTTATCATAATCTGCTGACATGTCTGTCTTGTCCTCGACTCCCGCGATGTTTCTTTTCCCAGAAAGAACAATGTGACGCCTGGGCTCATCGTCTGATGTATTCGTTTCCTTATTTTTTCTTTTCTTCGGTCTAGAGGACATGTCCTTCACATAAAAAACCTGAGCCACATCATTGGCTAGGATGAATGGTTCGTCTCTGTAACCAAGATTCTTGAGATCCACTGTTGTAATTCTGTATAGCTAGTCTACCTTTACCCCTTCTCCATTCATGTTGACCCAACTGCACCGAAACAATGGGACCTTAAAAGTAGGTCCATAGTCAAGTTCCCATATCTCCTCTATGTAACCATAGTATGTGTCCTTTTTCCCATTCTCGCATGTTGCATCAAAGCAGACACCACTGTTTTGGTTGGTTCTCTTTTTATCTTGGGCAATCGTGTAAAATGTATTCCCATTTATCTCGTACCCTTGGAAAGTCAATAAAGTCGTAGATGGTGCTGCGGCCAACAAGTAGAGCTGATCTCCAATAGTGGTGTCATTCATGAGATGTAATTGCAACCAAGTGCCGAAAGTCTCCATGCGATTTTTTTAATCCAGTAGTCATCCTTCCCCGGGAACTTGGAGCGTACAACATTCATGTGTTCCTCGATATATGGAGCCACAAAGGTAGAACTTTGGAGAACTATGTAGTGTGCTTGATTCAAAGAAGGTTTGTCCCTAAATATCATTGCTTTCTTTCCTAGCACGCCTTTTCCACTCAGTCTCCCCTCATACCGTGATTCAGGAACACCAATCGGCTTAAGGTCAGGAAGAAAGTCTACACATAACCCAATGACCTCCTCTGTTCCATAGCCCTTGGAGATGCTTCCTTCTGGCCTAGCACGGTTACGAACATATTTCTTTAAGACTCCCATGAACCTCTCGAAGGGGAACATATTGTGCAGAAATACAGGACCGAGAATATAAATCTATTCGACTAGGTGAACTAAGAGATGCGTCATAATATTGAAGAAGGACGGGGGGAACACCAACTCAAAACTGACAAGACATTGGATCACATCCTTATGTAGCCTTTCCATACTTTCTCGATCAATTACCTTCTAAGATATTGCATTGAGGAATGCACATAGCTTCACAATGGCTAATCTAACATTTTCCGGTAGAAGCCCCCTCAATGCAACTGGAAGCAACTATGTCATAATCACGTGGCAATCATGAGAATTCAGGTTCTAAATTTTTTTCTCTGCCATATTTATTATTCTCTTTATATTTGACGAGAAGCCAGCCAGGACGTTGATACTGTAAAGGACTTCCAAAAAGATTTCCTTCTCTGCATTGGTAAGAGCGTAGCTACTTAAGTATTTACGTCCTTTATTAGTATACTTGTTGTGTGGGTATTTGATACGTTGCTGGTCCTCCCATGCTTCTGGTATATCTTTTGTCTTCCCATACACGCCCAAGAAGCCTAGAAGGTTCACGCAAAGATTCTTCGTCACGTGCATCACGTCGATTGAAGAACGGACCTCTAGGTCTTTCCAATACTCAAGCTCCCAAAGTATAGATTTCTTTTTCCACATGGCCGTGTGTCCGGTAATGGGGTCTTTCAGAACAGATTGACCGCCAGGAGCCTTTCCAAAGATTACTTCTAGATCCTTCACCATACCAAATACATCAGCACCTTTAGGGAGCTTAGGCTTCTTCCGGTAATCTGCCTCACCGTTGAAATTATTGCCTTTCTTTCTTACTTGATGATTGGTCAGAAGAAATTTATGACACCCCAGGTACACAACCTTCTTACATTTATCCAAATATGTACCTTTAGTATTATCTAAACAGTGTGTGCATGCATTGTATCCCTTGTTTGACTGTCCGGAAATGTTACTTAGAGCAAGCCAATCATTGATGGTTACGAACAACAACGCTCGTAGGTCAAATGGCTCCTGTTTGTGCTCATCCCACACCTTTACACCTGGTTCTGCCCACAACTGCAAAAGTTCATCGACTAATTGCCTTAGGTACACATCAATGTCATTGCCGGGTTGCTTTGGTCCTTGGATGAGCACTGGCATCATAATGAACATCCGCTTCATGCACAACCAAGGAGGAAGGTTGTAGATACATAGAGTCACTGGCCAGGTGTTGTGACTACAGCTCTGCTCCCCAAAGGGATTCATGTCGTCTGTACTTAGACCAAACCATAAGTTCCTCACGTCACCTGCAAAGTTTGAGTACTTTCTCTCGATGTTTCTCCACTGCGACCCATCGGCGGGGTGTCTCAGTTTCCCATCTTTCTTACGCTATTCTTTGTGCCATCACAACAACCTGGCATGCTCTTTATTTCTGAACAGACGTTTCAACCGTGGTATTATATGAGCATACCACATAACCTTAGCAGGAACCCTCTTCTTGGAGGGCTCGTCATCGCCCTCAACATCACCAGGGTCATCTTGTCTGATCTTGTATCGACATGCATTGCATACCGGGCATTTATCCATATTCTCGTACTTCTCACCGTGGTATAGGATGCAGTCATTAATGCATGCATGTATCTTCTCCACATCTAATCCTAGAGGGCAGATAGTCTTCTTTGCTTCGTACGTGGTCTCAGGCAGCTCGTTATCCTTTGGAAGCTTCGGCTACATTATTTTCAGTAACTTCTCAAATCCCTTATCAGATAAGCCAGTCTCTGCCTTCCATTTCAGCAGTTCAAGTGTGGTACCGAGCTTTGTGCTGCCATCTTCGCAATTTGGGTACAACAACTTTTTGTGGCCTCCAACTTAAGATTCTCCCTTTCTGTATCACATTGTTGCTTTGCATCAGAAATGACCCGACCAAGACCATCAGCGGGCTCATCCGATGCCCGTTGTTCTTCTTCATTGCCGCCTCCCTCTTCTTCATTGTCTTCCATTGCAGTATCACTGTATTCTTCAGGGGACATATGATAGCTGTCATCATCCTCCTCTTCTTCATTTTCTTCCAGCCTAACCCCTCTTTCTCTGTGCATGGCCCAACAATAATATGCGCGCATGAAACCTCTCCGAAGCAGATGGCTTTGAAGGATTCTCAGGACAGAGTGCTCTGCCACGTTCCGACAGTCGACACAGAGACAAGGCATAAAATTATCCACTTTGTTTGCCTTAGCCAAATCGATAAATTTATGGAGGCCTGCAATAAAACCAAAATGGCGTCGGTCTCCATACATCCATCGCATCCGTGCATTGATTTGCATCATAATAATTAACCATTACAATAACATAGTGAATAGTAAAATGACCACCCTACATGGACATATGCAATATTTTTGTATCAGTTACAGATAAAGAAGATAAGGTTGCTAACCTTAGCCGAGGATACCATGTTGTGCGAACTAAAGTGTGGCTCGGACATTTCGTCGAACACCTTGTGTGCAATCAAAGAAAAAAAAAAGCTAGCACCCACACCTCACACACAATCCAGCAAAATTTGGTGGGCAAAGGGCTAGGTTTATATATAGCCAGGGGAGGGTTTTTGTTCCCGGTTATTGCCATGAACCGGGACCAAAGCCCCTCCCGCGTGACACGTGGCGGCCCAGCAGCTCGACCCCACCCAGGTCATTGGTCCCGGTTAATGGCACGACCCGGGACCAATGACCTCGGTGGGGGGCACGCTGCTGGGCCGCCATGTGTCGCTCGGGAGGGGCTTTGGTACCGGTTCTTGGCAATAACCGGGACCAATGCCCCCGTCGCTTCGTCGTCCCCATGTATAAATATGAGTCCATAGCGCTCGCTTTCGCCATCGCCTCTGCCTCTCTGTAGTCCCTCTCCACCCCACCACTTTAGCAATCGCCTCTCCACCGCATCGTCGTCTCGCCTCCCCTCCTTCTCCAATCTCCACCGTGCTGTCATGGAGGTGCCCACGCTCAACCACTATGAGGTGGTGATGTTTGCGGTCTACGGCATCCTCGCGCCGCTACGCGTGACCGTGGCCGCCGGATTTCACATCAGCGAGGGGGGTGTGCTGGTGGCTCCGCTCCTCAACCCCCGCGGATAAGAGATGGAGTATGTCATCGCGGAGCGTCGCCGCCAACTGTCCGTGTGAATGAGGGCGTTGCCCCGATACGCGGCCAGCGAGTACTGGCCCCGGCTGTTCAAGAAGGAGCGGAAGGCCAAGCTTGGCAACCGTTTTGTGGACGGGCGCCTGGTGCACCCGGATCACCGCAACCAAGAAGGGCGGGAGATGTTCTGGTCCGTCCCTGGATGGACCATCTACAGCGACATCAATGCCGCTAGGCGCGCAGACGAGCTCCGTCTCCCGAACAACGTCGAAATCGTGGAGATTTCGTCCGATGATGACGAGGAAGCCGGCGGCTCGGAGGACAATGGCTCGAAGGACAGCGACAGCGGAAGTGTCGTCGACTAGGAATTTGTAAAGTCACATCTTTGTATGGAAAAATTTGTGGTCGAATAATAAAATGTCTCAATTTAGACCTTTGTCTCGATTAATTCATGAAAGATTTTTTCAAAAATAGTGATCAATTCAATTTCTACCTCGAATTAATTTCTACCTCGAATTAATTTCTGCCCCGAATTAATTTACATTAATTGTCCTGGACTGCTGATCGTCGCGGGGTTTTTGGTCCCGATTGGTGGCATGAACAGGGACCAATGCCCCGTAGAGCGCCACGTGTGCGATGCGGGGGCATTGGTCCCGGTTCGTGCCACCAACCGGGACCAATGCTTATAGATGAACCGGGACCAATGCCCTGGCGGCATGAACCAGGACCGGTGGCTGGCATTGTTCCCGATTATGGAAACAAACTGAGACCAATGGAATTTGGGCGCTGGACCAAAGGCCCTCTTTCTACCAGTGTGAAAAGAACACACATACAATGCCAATGGTTGATCCATGTGTGGTTTGTCAAAAGAACACACATGCAATGACTCTGGTGCTAGTTCTAGTATAAGATCACACATGCAATGACTCTAATGGATCCATATGTGGTTTGTGAAAAGAACACACATGCAATGACCACTTGTTGATCCATGTGTGGTTTGTGAAAAGAACACACATGCAATGACTCTAGTGCTAGTTTTAGTATAAGAACACACATGCAATGACTCTAGTGGGTCCACATGTAGTTTGTGAAAAGAACACACATGCAATGACCACTGGTTGATTCATAACTAGTTTGTGGAAAGCACACATACAATGACCACTGGTTGATCCATAAGTGGTTTGTGGAAAAGAACACACATGCAATGACTTTGGTTGGTCCATATGTGGTTTGTGGAAAGAACACACATGCTGTGACCACTCGTTGATGCATGTGTGGATTGTGAAAAGAACACACATGCAATTCCATTGGTTGATCCATGTGTGGTTTGTGGAAAGAACACACATGCAATGATTCTAGTGCTAGTTTTAGTATAAGAACACACATGCAATGACTCTAATGGATCCACATGTGGTTTGTGAAAAGAACACACATGCAATGACCACTTGTTGATCCATGTGTGGTTTGTGGAAAGAACAAACATGCAATGACAATGGTGGATCCATGTGTGGTTTGTGAAAAGAACACACATGCAATGACCACTGGTCGATCCATATGTGGTTTGTGGAAAAGAACACACATGCAATGAACACTAGTTGATCCATGTGTGGTTTGTGAAAAGAACACACATGCAATGCCACTGGTTGATCCGTGTGTGGTTTGTGGAAAGAACACACATGCAATGACTCTAGTGCTAGTTTTAGTATAAGAACAAACATGCAATGACTCTAATGGATCCATATGTGGTTTGTGAAAAGAACACACATGCAATGACCACTTATTGATCCATGTATGGTTTGTGGAAGGAACACACATGCAATGATAGTGGTGGATCATGTGTGGTTTGTGAGAAGAACACACATGCAATGAGTCTAGTGCTGGTTTTAGTATAAGAACATACATGCAATGACTCTAGTGGGTCCACATGTGGTTTGTGAAAAGAACACACATGCAATGACTCTAATGGATCCACATGTGGTTTGTGAAAATAACACACATGCAATGACCACTTGTTGATCCATGTGTGGTTTGTGGAAAGAACAAACATGCAATGACAATGGTGGATCCATGTGTGGTTTGTGAAAAGAACACACATGCAATGACCACTGGTCGATCCATATGTGGTTTGTGGAAAAGAACACACATGCAATGAACACTAGTTGATCCATGTGTGGTTTGTGAAAAGAACACACATGCAATGCCACTGGTTGATCCGTGTGTGGTTTGTGGAAAGAACACACATGCAATGACTCTAGTGCTAGTTTTAGTATAAGAACAAACATGCAATGACTCTAATGGATCCATATGTGGTTTTTGAAAAGAACACACATGCAATGACCACTTATTGATCCATGTATGGTTTGTGGAAGGAACACACATGCAATGATAGTGGTGGATCATGTGTGGTTTGTGAGAAGAACACACATGCAATGAGTCTAGTGCTGGTTTTAGTATAAGAACATACATGCAATAACTCTAGTGGGTCCACATGTGGTTTGTGAAAAGAACACACATGCAATGAGACTGGTTGATCCATATGTGGTTTGTGAAAAGAACACACATGCAATGAACACTGGTGGATCCATAAGTGGTTTGTGAAAAGAACACACATGCAATGACCACTGGTTGATCCATAAGTTGTTTGTGGAAAAGAACACACATGCAATGACCACAGGTTGATCCATATGTGGTTTGTGGAAAAGAACACACATGTAATGACCACTGGTTGAACCATGTGTGGTTTGTGAAAAGAACACACATGCAATGACTCTAGTGCTAGTTTTAGTATAAGATCACACATGCAATGACTCTAATGGATCCACATGTGGTTTGTGAAAAGAACACACATGCAATGACCACTTGTTGATCCATGTGTGGTTTGTGGAAAGGACAAACATGCAATGACAATGGTGGATCCATGTGTGTTTGTGAAAAGAACACACATGCAATGACCACTGGTCGATCCATATATGGTTTGTGGAAAAGAACACACATGCAATGAAATATAGTTGATCCATGTGTGGTTTGTGAAAAGAACACACATGCAATGCCACTGGTTGATCCATGTGTGGTTTGTGGAAAGAACACACCTGCAATGACTCTAGTGCTAGTTTTAGTATAAGAACAAACATGCAATGACTCTAATGGATCCATATGTGGTTTGTGAAAAGAACACACATGCAATGACCACTTATTGATCCATGTATGGTTTGTGGAAAGAACACACATGCAATGATAGTGGTGGATCCATGTGTGGTTTGTGAGAAGAACACACATGCAATGAGTCTAGTGCTGGTTTTAGTATAAGAACGTACATGCAATGACTCTAGTGGGTCCACATGTGGTTTGTGAAAAGAACACACATGCAATGACACTGGTTGATCCATATGTGGTTTGTGAAAAGAACACACATGCAATGAACACTGGTGGATCCATAAGTGGTTTGTGAAAAGAACACACATGCAATCACCACTGGTTGATCCATAAGTTGTTTGTGGAAAAGAACACACATGCAATGACCACTAGTTGATCCATATGTGGTTTGTGGAAAAGAACACACATGTAATGACCACTGGTTGAACCATGTGTGGTTTGTGAAAAGAACACACATGCAATGACTCTAGTGCTAGTTTTAGTATAAGATCACACATGCAATGACTCTAATGGATCCACATGTGGTTTGTGAAAAGAACACACATGCAATGACCACTTGTTGATCCATGTGTGGTTTGTGGAAAGAACAAACATGCAATGACAATGGTGGATCCATGTGTGGTTTGTGAAAAGAACACACATGCAATGACCACTGGTCGATCCATATGTGGTTTGTGGAAAAGAACACACATGCAATGAACACTAGTTGATCCATGTGTGGTTTGTGAAAAGAACACACATGAAATGCCACTGGTTGATCCATGTGTGGTTCGTGGAAAGAACACACATGCAATGACTCTAGTGCTAGTTTTAGTATAAGAACAAACATGCAATGACTCTAATGGATCCATATGTGGTTTGTGAAAAGAACACACATGCAATGACCACTTATTGATCCATGTATGGTTTGTGGAAAGAACACACATGCAATGATAGTGGTGGATCCATGTGTGGTTTGTGAGAAGAACACACATGCAATGAGTCTAGTGCTGGTTTTAGTATAAGAACATACATGCAATGACTCTAGTGGGTCCACATGTGGTTTGTGAAAAGAACACAGATGCAATGACACTGGTTGATCCATATGTGGTTTGTGAAAAGAACACACATGCAATGAACACTGGTGGATCCATAAGTGGTTTGTGAAAAGAACACACATGCAATGACCACTGGTTGATCCATAAGTTGTTTGTGGAAAAGAACACACATGAAATGACCACTGGTTGATCCATATGTTGTTTGTTGAAAAGAACACACATGTAATGACCACTGGTTGAACCATGTGTGGTTTGTGAAAAGAACACACATGCAATGACTCTAGTGCTAGTTTTAGTATAAGATCACACATGCAATGACTCTAATGGATCCTTATGTGGTTTGTGAAAATAACACACATGCAATGACCACTTGTTGATCCATGTGCAGTTTGTGAAAAGAACACAGATGCAATGACTCTAGTGCTAGTTTTAGTATAAGAACACACATGCAATGACTCTAGTGGGTCTACATGTAGTTTGTGAAAAGAACACACATGCAATGACCACTGGTTGATCCATAAGTGGTTTGTTATAAGAACACACATGCAATGACCACTTGCTGATCCATAAGTGGTTTGTGGAAAAGAAACCACATGCAATGACTCTGGTTGGTCCATACGTGGTTTGTGGAAAGAACACACATGCAGTGACCACTGGTTGATCCATGTGTGGTTTGTGAAATGAACACACATGCAATTCCATTGGTTGATCCATGTGTGGTTTGTGGAAAGAACACACATGCAATGATTATAGTGCTAGTTTTAGTATAAGAACACACATGCAATGACTCTAATGGATCCACATGTGGTTTGTGAAAAGAACACACATGCAATGACCACTTGTTGATCCATGTGTGGTTTGTGGAAAGAACACACATGCAATGACAATGGTGGATCCATGCGTGGTTTGTGAAAAGAACACACATGCAAGGACCACTGGTCGATCCATATGTGGTTTATCGAAAAGAACACACATGCAATGAACACTAGTTGATCCATGTGTGGTTTGTGAAAAGAACACACATGCAATGACTCTAGTGCTAGTTTTAGTATAAGAACAAACATGCAATGACTCTAATGGATCCATATGTGGTTTGTGAAAAGAACACACATGCAATGACCACTTATTGATCCATGTATGGTTTATGGAAAGAACACACATGCAATGATAGTGGTGGATCCATGTGTGGTTTGTGAGAAGAACACACATACAATGAGTCTAGTGCAGGTTTTAGTATAAGAACATACATGCAATGACTCTAGTGGGTCCACATGTGGTTTGTGAAAAGAACACACATGCAATCACACTGGTTGATCCATATGTGGTTCGTCAAAAGAACACAGATGCAATGAACACTGGTGGATCCATAAGTGGTTTGTGAAAAGAACACACATGTAATGACCACTGGTTGATCCATGAGTTGTTTGTGGAAAAGAACACACATGCAATGACCACTGGTTGATCCATATGTGGTTTGTGGAAAAGAACACACATGTAATGACCACTGGTTGAACCATGTGTGGTTTGTGAAAAGAACACACATGCAATGACTCTAGTGCTAGTTTTAGTATAAGATCACACATGCAATGACTCTAATGGATCCTTATGTGGTTTGTGAAAAGAACACACATGCAATGACTCTAATGGATCCTTATGTGGTTTGTGAAAAGAACACACATGCAATGACCACTTGTTGATCCATGTGTGGTTTGTGAAAAGAATACACATGCAATGACTCTAGTGCTAGTATTAGTATAAGAACACACATGCAATGACTCTAGTGGGTCTACATGTAGTTTGTGAAAAGAACACACATGCAATGACCACTGGTTGATCCATAAGTGGTTTGTTATAAGAACACACATGCAATGACCACTTGCTGATCCATCAGTGGTTTGTGGAAAAGAAACCACATGCAATGACTCTGGTTGGTCCATATGTGGTTTGTGGAAAGAACACACATGCAGTGACCACTGTTTGATCCATGTGTGGTTTGTGAAATGAACACACATGCAATGCCACTGGTTGATCCATGTGTGGTTTGTGGAAAGAACACACATGCAATAACTCTAGTGCTAGTTTTAGTATAAGAACACACATGTAATGTCTCTAATGGATCCATATGTGGTTTGTGAAAAGAACACACATGCAGTGACCACTTGTTGATCCATGTGTGGTTTGTGAAAAGAACACACATGCAATGACTATAGTGCTAGTTTTAGTATAAGAACACACGTGCAATGACTAGTGGGTCCACATGTAGTTTGTGAAAAGAACACACATGCAATGACCACTGGTTGATCCATAAGTGGTTTGTGGAAAGAACACACATGCAATGCCCACTTGTTGATCCATAAGTGGTTTGTGGAAAATAAAACACATGCAATGACTCTGGTTGGTCCATATGTGGTTTGTGGAAAGAACACACATGGAGTGCCACTGGTTGATCCATGTGTGGTTTGTGAAATGAACACACATGCAATGCCACTGGTTGATCCATGTGTGGTTTGTGGAAAGAACACACATGCAATGACTCTACTGCTAGTTTTAGTATAAGAACACACGTGCAATGTCTGTAATGGATCCATATGTGGTTTGTGAAAAGAACACACATGCAATGACCACTTGTTGATCCATGTGTGGTTTGTGAAAAGAACACCAATGCAATGACTCTAGTGCTAGTTTTAGTATAAGAACATACATGCACTGACCCTAGTGGGTCCACATGTAGTTTGTGAAAAGAACACCCATGCAATAACCACTTGTTAATCCATAAGTGGTTTTGTGGAAAGAACACACATGCAATGACCACTAGTTGATCCATAAGTGGTTTGTGGAAAAGAAAACACATTCAGTGACTCTGGTTGGTCCATATGTGGTTTGTGGAAAGAACACACATGCATTGACCACTGGTTGATCCATATGTGGCTTGTGAAAAGAACACACATGCAATGCCACTGGTTGATCCATGTGTGGTTTGTGCAAAGAACACACATGCAATGACTCTAGTGGTAGTTTTAGTATAAGATCACACATGCAATGTCTCTAATGGAACCATATGTGGTTTCTGAAAAGAACACACATGCAATGACCACTTGTTGATCCATGTGTGGTTTGTGAAAAGAACACACATGCAATGACTCTAGTGCTAGTTTTAGTATAAGAACACACATACAATGACTCTAGTGGGTCCACATGTAGTTTGTGAAAAGAACACACATGCAATGACCACTCGTTGATCCATAAGTGGTTTGTGGAAAGAACACACATGCAATGACAATGGTGGATCCATGTGTGGTTTGTGAAAAGAACACACATGCAAGGACCACTGGTCGATCCATATGTGGTTTATCGAAAAGAACACACATGCAATGAACACTAGTTGATCCATGTGTGGTTTGTGAAAAGAACACACATGCAATGACTCTAGTGCTAGTTTTAGTATAAGAACAAACATGCAATGACTCTAATGGATCCATATGTGGTTTGTGAAAAGAACACACATGCAATGACCACTTATTTATCCATGTATGGTTTATGGAAAGAACACACATGCAATGATAGTGGTGGATCCATGTGTGGTTTGTGAGAAGAACACACATACAATGAGTCTAGTGCAGGTTTTAGTATAAGAACATACATGCAATGACTCTAGTGGGTCCACATGTGGTTTGTGAAAAGAACACACATGCAATCACACTGGTTGATCCATATGTGGTTCGTCAAAAGAACACAGATGCAATGAACACTGGTGGATCCATAAGTGGTTTGTGAAAAGAACACACATGTAATGACCACTGGTTGATCCATGAGTTGTTTGTGGAAAAGAACACACATGCAATGACCACTGGTTGATCCATATGTGGTTTGTGGAAAAGAACACACATGTAATGACCACTGGTTGAACCATGTGTGGTTTGTGAAAAGAACACACATGCAATGACTCTAGTGCTAGTTTTAGTATAAGATCACACATGCAATGACTCTAATGGATCCTTATGTGGTTTGTGAAAAGAACACACATGCAATGACTCTAATGGATCCTTATGTGGTTTGTGAAAAGAACACACATGCAATGACCACTTGTTGATCCATGTGTGGTTTGTGAAAAGAATACACATGCAATGACTCTAGTGCTAGTATTAGTATAAGAACACACATGCAATGACTCTAGTGGGTCTACATGTAGTTTGTGAAAAGAACACACATGCAATGACCACTGGTTGATCCATAAGTGGTTTGTTATAAGAACACACATGCAATGACCACTTGCTGATCCATCAGTGGTTTGTGGAAAAGAAACCACATGCAATGACTCTGGTTGGTCCATATGTGGTTTGTGGAAAGAACACACATGCAGTGACCACTGTTTGATCCATGTGTGGTTTGTGAAATGAACACACATGCAATGCCACTGGTTGATCCATGTGTGGTTTGTGGAAAGAACACACATGCAATAACTCTAGTGCTAGTTTTAGTATAAGAACACACATGTAATGTCTCTAATGGATCCATATGTGGTTTGTGAAAAGAACACACATGCAGTGACCACTTGTTGATCCATGTGTGGTTTGTGAAAAGAACACACATGCAATGACTATAGTGCTAGTTTTAGTATAAGAACACACGTGCAATGACTAGTGGGTCCACATGTAGTTTGTGAAAAGAACACACATGCAATGACCACTGGTTGATCCATAAGTGGTTTGTGGAAAGAACACACATGCAATGCCCACTTGTTGATCCATAAGTGGTTTGTGGAAAATAAAACACATGCAATGACTCTGGTTCGTCCATATGTGGTTTGTGGAAAGAACACACATGGAGTGCCACTGGTTGATCCATGTGTGGTTTGTGAAATGAACACACATGCAATGCCACTGGTTGATCCATGTGTGGTTTGTGGAAAGAACACACATGCAATGACTCTACTGCTAGTTTTAGTATAAGAACACACGTGCAATGTCTGTAATGGATCCATATGTGGTTTGTGAAAAGAACACACATGCAATGACCACTTGTTGATCCATGTGTGGTTTGTGAAAAGAACACCAATGCAATGACTCTAGTGCTAGTTTTAGTATAAGAACATACATGCAATGACCCTAGTGGGTCCACATGTAGTTTGTGAAAAGAACACCCATGCAATAACCACTTGTTAATCCATAAGTGGTTTTGTGGAAAGAACACACATGCAATGACCACTAGTTGATCCATAAGTGGTTTGTGGAAAAGAAAACACATTCAGTGACTCTGGTTGGTCCATATGTGGTTTGTGGAAAGAACACACATGCATTGACCACTGGTTGATCCATATGTGGCTTGTGAAAAGAACACACATGCAATGCCACTGGTTGATCCATGTGTGGTTTGTGCAAAGAACACACATGCAATGACTCTAGTGGTAGTTTTAGTATAAGATCACACATGCAATGTCTCTAATGGAACCATATGTGGTTTCTGAAAAGAACACACATGCAATGACCACTTGTTGATCCATGTGTGGTTTGTGAAAAGAACACACATGCAATGACTCTAGTGCTAGTTTTAGTATAAGAACACACATACAATGACTCTAGTGGGTCCACATGTAGTTTGTGAAAAGAACACACATGCAATGACCACTCGTTGATCCATAAGTGGTTTGTGGAAAGAACACACATGCAATGACCACTGGTTGATCCATAAGTGGTTCGTGGAAAAGAAAACACATGCAATGACTCTGGTTGGTCCATATGTGGTTTATGGAAAGAACACACATGCAGTGACCACTAGTTGATCCATGTGTGGTTTGTGAAATGAACATACATGCAATGCCATTGGTTGATCTATATGTGGTTTGTGGAAAAGAACACACATGTAATGACCACTTGTTGAACCATGTGTGGTTTGTGAAAAGAACACACATGTAATGACTCTAGTGCTAGTTTTAGTATAAGATCACACATGCAATGACTCTAATGGATCCATATGTGGTTTGTGAAAAGAACACACATGCAATGACCACTTGTTGATCCATGTGTGGTTTGTGAAAACAACACACGTGCAATGACTCTAGTGCTAGTTTTAGTATAAGAACACACATGCAATGACTCTAGTGGGTCCACATGTAGTTTGTGAAAAGAACACACATGCAATGACCACTGGTTGATCCATAAGTGGCTTGTTATAAGAACACACATGCAATGACCACTTGTTGATCCATAAGTGGTTAGTGGAAAAGAAAACACATGCAATGACTCTGGTTGGTCCATATGTGGTTTGTGGAAAGAACACACATGCAGTGACCACTGGTTGATCCATGTGTGGTTTGTGAAATGAACACACATGAAATGCCACTGGTTGATCCATGTTTGGTTTGTGGAAAGAACACACATGCAATAACTCTAGTGCAAGTTTTAGTATAAGAACACACATGCAATGTCTCTAATGGATCCATATGTGGTTTGTGAAAAGAACACACATGCAGTGACCACTTGTTGATCCATGTGTGGTTTGTGAAAAGAACACACATGCAATGACTCTAGTGCTAGTTTTAGTATAAGAACACACACGCAATGACTCTAGTGGGTCCACATGTAGTTTGTGAAAAGAACACACGTGCAATGACCACTGGTTGATCCATAAGTGGTTTGTGGAAAGAACACACATGCAATGACCACTTGTTGATCCATAAGTGGTTTGTGGAAAAGAAAACACATGCAATGACTCTGGTTGGTCCATATGTGGTTTGTGGAAAGAACACACATGCAGTGACCACTAGTTGATCCATGTGTGGTTTGTGAAATGAACACACATGCAATGCCACTGGTTGATCCATGTGTGGTTTGTGGAAACAACACACATGCAATGACTCTAGTGCTAGTTTTAGTATAAGAACACACATGCAATGTCTCTAATGGATCCATATGTGGTTTGTGAAAAGAACACACATGCAATGATCACTTGTTGATCCATGTGTGGGTTGTGAAAAGAACACCCATGCAATGACTCTAGTGCTAGTTTTAGTATAAGAACATACATGCAATGACTCTAGTGGGTCCACATGTAGTTTGTGAAAAGAACACACATGCAATGACCACTAGTTGATCCATAAGTGGTTTGTGGAAAGAAAACACATGCAATGACTCTGGTTGGTCCATATGTGGTTTGTGGAAAGAATACACATGCATTGACCACTGGTTGATCCATATGTGGCTTGTGAAAAGAACACACATGCAATGCCACTGGTTGATCCATGTGTGGTTTGTGGAAAGAACACACATGCAATGACTCTAGTGGTAGTTTTAGTATAAGATTACACATGCCTCTAATGGATCCATATGTGGTTTGTGAAAAGAACACACATGCAATGACCACTTGTTGACCCATGTGTGGTTTGTGAAAAGAACACACATGCAATGACTCTAGTGCTAGTTTTATTATAAGAACACACATGCAATGAATCTAGTAGGTCCACATGTAGTTTCTGAAAAGAACACACATGCAATGACCACTTGTTGATCCATGTGTGGTTTGTGAAAAGAACACACATGCAATGACTCTAGTGCTAGTTTTAGTATAAGAACACACATACAATGACTCTAGTGGGTCCACATGTAGTTTGTGAAAAGAACACACATGCAATGACCACTCGTTGATCCATAAGTGGTTTGTGGAAAGAACACACATGCAATGACCACTGGTTGATCCATAAGTGGTTCGTGGAAAAGAAAACACATGCAATGACTCTGGTTGGTCCATATGTGGTTTATGGAAAGAACACACATGCAGTGACCACTAGTTGATCCATGTGTGGTTTGTGAAATGAACATACATGCAATGCCATTGGTTGATCTATATGTGGTTTGTGGAAAAGAACACACATGTAATGACCACTTGTTGAACCATGTGTGGTTTGTGAAAAGAACACACATGTAATGACTCTAGTGCTAGTTTTAGTATAAGATCACACATGCAATGACTCTAATGGATCCATATGTGGTTTGTGAAAAGAACACACATGCAATGACCAATTGTTGATCCATGTGTGGTTTGTGAAAACAACACACGTGCAATGACTCTAGTGCTAGTTTTAGTATAAGAACACACATGCAATGACTCTAGTGGGTCCACATGTAGTTTGTGAAAAGAACACACATGCAATGACCACTGGTTGATCCATAAGTGGTTTGTTATAAGAACACACATGCAATGACCACTTGTTGATCCATAAGTGGTTAGTGGAAAAGAAAACACATGCAATGACTCTGGTTGGTCCATATGTGGTTTGTGGAAAGAACACACATGCAGTGACCACTGGTTGATCCATGTGTGGTTTGTGAAATGAACATACATGAAATGCCACTGGTTGATCCATGTTTGGTTTGTGGAAAGAACACACATGCAATAACTCTAGTGCAAGTTTTAGTATAAGAACACACATGCAATGTCTCTAATGGATCCATATGTGGTTTGTGAAAAGAACACACATGCAGTGACCACTTGTTGATCCATGTGTGGTTTGTGAAAAGAACACACATGCAATGACTCTAGTGCTAGTTTTAGTATAAGAACACACACGCAATGACTCTAGTGGGTCCACATGTAGTTTGTGAAAAGAACACACGTGCAATGACCACTGGTTGATCCATAAGTGGTTTGTGGAAAGAACACACATGCAATGACCACTTGTTGATCCATAAGTGGTTTGTGGAAAAGAAAACACATGCAATGACTCTGGTTGGTCCATATGTGGTTTGTGGAAAGAACACACATGCAGTGACCACTAGTTGATCCATGTGTGGTTTGTGAAATGAACACACATGCAATGCCACTGGTTGATCCATGTGTGGTTTGTGGAAACAACACACATGCAATGACTCTAGTGCTAGTTTTAGTATAAGAACACACATGCAATGTCTCTAATGGATCCATATGTGGTTTGTGAAAAGAACACACATGCAATGATCACTTGTTGATCCATGTGTGGGTTGTGAAAAGAACACCCATGCAATGACTCTAGTGCTAGTTTTAGTATAAGAACATACATGCAATGACTCTAGTGGGTCCACATGTAGTTTGTGAAAAGAACACACATGCAATGACCACTAGTTGATCCATAAGTGGTTTGTGGAAAGAAAACACATGCAATGACTCTGGTTGGTCCATATGTGGTTTGTGGAAAGAATACACATGCATTGACCACTGGTTGATCCATATGTGGCTTGTGAAAAGAACACACATGCAATGCCACTGGTTGATCCATGTGTGGTTTGTGGAAAGAACACACATGCAATGACTCTAGTGGTAGTTTTAGTATAAGATTACACATGCCTCTAATGGATCCATATGTGGTTTGTGAAAAGAACACACATGCAATGACCACTTGTTGACCCATGTGTGGTTTGTGAAAAGAACACACATGCAATGACTCTAGTGCTAGTTTTATTATAAGAACACACATGCAATGAATCTAGTAGGTCCACATGTAGTTTCTGAAAAGAACACACATGCAATGACCACTTGTTGATCCATGTGTGGTTTGTGAAAAGAACACACATGCAATGACTCTAGTGCTAGTTTTAGTATAAGAACACACATACAATGACTCTAGTGGGTCCACATGTAGTTTGTGAAAAGAACACACATGCAATGACCACTCGTTGATCCATAAGTGGTTTGTGGAAAGAACACACATGCAATGACCACTGGTTGATCCATAAGTGGTTCGTGGAAAAGAAAACACATGCAATGACTCTGGTTGGTCCATATGTGGTTTATGGAAAGAACACACATGCAGTGACCACTAGTTGATCCATGTGTGGTTTGTGAAATGAACATACATGCAATGCCATTGGTTGATCTATATGTGGTTTGTGGAAAAGAACACACATGTAATGACCACTTGTTGAACCATGTGTGGTTTGTGAAAAGAACACACATGTAATGACTCTAGTGCTAGTTTTAGTATAAGATCACACATGCAATGACTCTAATGGATCCATATGTGGTTTGTGAAAAGAACACACATGCAATGACCAATTGTTGATCCATGTGTGGTTTGTGAAAACAACACACGTGCAATGACTCTAGTGCTAGTTTTAGTATAAGAACACACATGCAATGACTCTAGTGGGTCCACATGTAGTTTGTGAAAAGAACACACATGCAATGACCACTGGTTGATCCATAAGTGGTTTGTTATAAGAACACACATGCAATGACCACTTGTTGATCCATAAGTGGTTAGTGGAAAAGAAAACACATGCAATGACTCTGGTTGGTCCATATGTGGTTTGTGGAAAGAACACACATGCAGTGACCACTGGTTGATCCATGTGTGGTTTGTGAAATGAACATACATGAAATGCCACTGGTTGATCCATGTTTGGTTTATGGAAAGAACACACATGCAATAACTCTAGTGCAAGTTTTAGTATAAGAACACACATGCAATGTCTCTAATGGATCCATATGTGGTTTGTGAAAAGAACACACATGCAGTGACCACTTGTTGATCCATGTGTAGTTTGTGAAAAGAACACACATGCAATGACTCTAGTGCTAGTTTTAGTATAAGAACACACACGCAATGACTCTAGTGGGTCCACATGTAGTTTGTGAAAAGAACACACGTGCAATGACCACTGGTTGATCCATAAGTGGTTTGTGGAAAGAACACACATGCAATGACCACTTGTTGATCCATAAGTGGTTTGTGGAAAAGAAAACACATGCAATGACTCTGGTTGGTCCATATGTGGTTTGTGGAAAGAACACACATGCAGTGACCACTAGTTGATCCATGTGTGGTTTGTGAAATGAACACACATGCAATGCCACTGGTTGATCCATGTGTGGTTTGTGGAAACAACACACATGCAATGACTCTAGTGCTAGTTTTAGTATAAGAACACACATGCAATGTCTCTAATGGATCCATATGTGGTTTGTGAAAAGAACACACATGCAATGATCACTTGTTGATCCATGTGTGGGTTGTGAAAAGAACACCCATGCAATGACTCTAGTGCTAGTTTTAGTATAAGAACATACATGCAATGACTCTAGTGGGTCCACATGTAGTTTGTGAAAAGAACACACATGCAATGACCACTAGTTGATCCATAAGTGGTTTGTGGAAAGAAAACACATGCAATGACTCTGGTTGGTCCATATGTGGTTTGTGGAAAGAATACACATGCATTGACCACTGGTTGATCCATATGTGGCTTGTGAAAAGAACACACATGCAATGCCACTGGTTGATCCATGTGTGGTTTGTGGAAAGAACACACATGCAATGACTCTAGTGGTAGTTTTAGTATAAGATTACACATGCCTCTAATGGATCCATATGTGGTTTGTGAAAAGAACACACATGCAATGACCACTTGTTGACCCATGTGTGGTTTGTGAAAAGAACACACATGCAATGACTCTAGTGCTAGTTTTATTATAAGAACACACATGCAATGAATCTAGTAGGTCCACATGTAGTTTGTGAAAAGGACACACATGCAATGACCACTCGTTGATCCATGAGTGGTTTGTGGAAAGAACATACATGCAATGACCACTGGTTGATCCATAAGTGGTTTGTGGAAAAAAAACACATGCAATGACTCTAGTTGGTCCATATGTGGTTTGTGGAAAGAACACACAAGAACTGACCACTGGTTGATCCATGTGTGGTTTGTGAAATGAACATACATGCAATGCCACTGGTTGATCCATGTGTGGTTTGTGGAAAGAACACACATGCAATGACTCTAGTGCTAGTTTTTGTATAAGAACACACATGCAATGTCTCTAATGGATCCATATGTGGTTTGTGAAAGGAACACACGTGCAATGACCACTTGTTGATCCATGTGTGGTTTGTGAAAAGAACACCCATGCAATGACTCTAGTGCTAGTTTTAGTATAAGAACACACATGTAATGACTCTAGTGGGTCCACATGTAGTTTGTGAAAAGAACACACATGCAATGACCACTGGTTGATCCATAAGTGGTTTGTGGAAAGAACACACATGAAATGACCACTTGTTGATCCATAAGTGGTTTGTGGAAAATAAAACACATGCAATGACTCTGGTTGGTCCATATGTGGTTTGTGGAAAGAACACACATGCAGTAACCACTGGTCGATCCATATGTGGTTTGTGGAAAAGAACACACATGCAATGAACACTAGTTGATCCATGTTCGGTTTGTGAAATGAACACACATGCAATGCCACTGGTTGATCCATGTGTGGTTTGTGGAAAGAACACACATGCAATGACTCTAGTGCTAGTTTTAGTATAAGAACACACATGCAATGTCTCTAATGGATCCATATGTGGTTTGTGAAAAGAACACACATGCAATGACCACTTGTTGATCCATGTGTGGTTTGTGAAAAGAACACCCATGCAATGACTCTAGTGCTAGTTTTAGTATAAGAACATACATGCAATGACTCTAGTGGGTCCACATGTAGTTTGTGAAAAGAACACACATGCAATGACTACTGGTTGATCAATAAGTGGTTTGTGGAAAGAAGACACATATAATGACTCTAGTGGGTCCACATGTAGTTTGTGAAAAGAACACACATGCAATGAGCAGTCGTTGATCCATAAGTTCTTTGTGGAAAAGAACACACATGCAATGAACACTGGTTGATCCATGTGTGTTTTGTGGAAAAGAACGCACATGTAATGACCACTTGTTGATCCATGTGTGTTTTGTGAAAAGAACACACATACAATGACTCTAGTGGGTCCACATGTAGTTTGTGAAAAGAACACACATACAATGAGCACTGGTTGATACATAAGTTGTTTGTGGAAAAGAACACACATGCAATGAACACTGGTTGATCCATGTGTGGTTTGTGCAAAAGAACACATGCAATGACCACTGGTTGATCCATGTGTGGTTTGTGAAAAGAACACACATGCAATGACTCTAGTGCTAGTTTTAGTATAAGAACACACATGCAATGACTCTAGTGGGTCCACATGTAGATTGTGACAAGAACACACATGCAATAACCACTGGTTGATCCATAAGTGGTTTGTGGAAAGAACACACATGCAATGACCACTAGTTCATCCATAAGTGGTTTGTGGAAAACAAAACACATGCAATGAATCTGGTTGGTCCATATGTGGTTTGTGGAAAGAACACACATGCAGTGACCACATGTTGATCCATGTGTGGTTTGTGAAATGAACACACGTGCAATGCCACTGGTTGATCCATGTGTGGTTTGTGGAAAGAACACACATGCAATGACCACTGGTTGATCCATAAGTGGTTTGTGGAAAAGAAAACACATGCAATGAATCTTGTTGGTCCATATGTGGTTTGTGGAAAGAACACACATGCAGTGACCACTGGTTGATCCATGTGTGGTTTATGAAATGAACACACATGCAATGCCACTAGTTGATCCATGTGTGGTTTGTGGTAAGAACACACATGCAATGACTCTAGTGCTAGTTTTTGTATAAGAACACACATGCAATGTCTCTAATGGATCCATATGTGGTTTGTGAAAAGAACACACATGCAATGACCACTTGTGGATCAATGTGTGGTTTGTGAAAAGAACACACATGCAATGACTCTAGTGCTAGTTTTAGTATAAGAACACACATGCAATGACTCTAGAGGGTCCACATGTAGTTTGCAAAAAGAACACACATGCAATGACCACTGGTTGATCCATAAGTGGTTTGTGGAAAGAATACACATGCAATGACCACTGGTTGATCCATAAGTGGTTTGTGGAAAAGAAAACACATGCAATGACTCTGGTTGGTCCATATGTGGTTTGTGGAAAGAACACACATGCATTGACCACTGGTTGATCCATATGTGGCTTGTGAAAAGAACACACATGCAATGCCACTGGTTGATCCATGTGTGGTTTGTGGAAAGAACACACATGCAATGACTCTAGTGGTAGTTTTAGTATAAGATCACACATGCAATGACTCTAATGGATCCATATGTGGTTTGTGAAAAGAACACACATGCAATGACCACTTGTTGATCCATGTGTGGTTTGTGAAAACAACACACGTGCAATGACTCTAGTGCTAGTTTTAGTATAAGAACACACATGCAATGACTCTAGTGGGTCCACATGTAGTTTGTGAAAAGAACACACATGCAATGACCACTGGTTGATCCATAAGTGGTTTGTTATAAGAACACACATGCAATGACCACTTGTTGATCCATAAGTGGTTAGTGGAAAAGAAAACACATGCAATGACTCTGGTTGGTCCATATGTGGTTTGTGGAAAGAACACACATGCAGTAACCACTGGTTGATCCATGTGTGGTTTGTGAAATGACCACACATGCAATGCCACTAGTTGATCCATGTGTGGTTTGTGGAAAGAACACATATGCAATGACTCTAGTGCTAGTTTTAGTATAAGAACACACATGCAATGTCTCTAATGGATCCATATGTGGTTTGTGAAAAGAACACACATGCAGTGACCACTTGTTGATCCATGTGTGGTTTGTGAAATGAACACACATGAAATGCCACTGGTTGATCCATGTTTGGTTTGTGGAAAGAACACACATGCAATAACACTAGTGCTAATTTTAGTATAAGAACACACATGCAATGTCTCTAATGGATCCATATGTGGTTTGTGAAAAGAACACACATGCAGTGACCATTTGTTGATCCATGTGTGGTTTGTGAAAAGAACACACATGCAATGACTCTAGTGCTAGTTTTAGTATAAGAACACACACGCAATGACTCTAGTGGGTCCACATGTAGTTTGTGAAAAGAACACACGTGCAATGACTTATGGTTGATCCATCAGTGGTTTGTGGAAAGAACACACATGCAATGACCACTTGTTGATCCATAAGTGGTTTGTGGAAAAGAAAACACATGCAATGACTCTGGTTGGTCCATATGTGGTTTGTGGAAAGAACACACATGCAGTGACCACTAGTTGATCCATGTGTGGTTTGTGAAATGAACACACATGCAATGCCACTGGTTGATCCATGTGTGGTTTGTGGAAAGAACACACATGAAATGACTCTAGTGCTAGTTTTAGTATAAGAACACACATGCAATGTCTCTAATGGATCCATATGTGGTTTGTGAAAAGAACACACATGCAATGACCACTTGTTGATCCATGTGTGGGTTGTGAAAAGAACACCCATGCAATCACTCTAGTGCTAGTTTTAGTATAAGAACATACATGCAATGACTCTAGTGGGTCCACATGTAGTTTGTGAAAAGAACACACATGCAATGACCACTAGTTGATCCATAAGTGGTTTGTAGAAAGAAAACACATGCATTGACTCTGGTTGGTCCATATGTGGTTTGTGGAAAGAATACACATGCATTGACCACTGGTTGATCCATATGTGGCTTGTGAAAAGAACACACATGCAATGCCACTGGTTGATCCATGTGTGGTTTGTGGAAAGAACACACATGCAATGACTCTAGTGGTAATTTTAGTATAAGATTACACATGCCTCTAATGGATCCATATGTGGTTTGTGAAAAGAACACACATGCAATGACCACTTGTTGAACCATGTGTGGTTTGTGAAAAGAACACACATGCAATGACTCTAGTGCTAGTTTTATTATAAGAACACACATGCAATGAATCTAGTAGGTCCACATGTAGTTTGTGAAAAGGACACACATGCAATGACCACTCGTTGATGCATGAGTGGTTTGTGGAAAGAACATACATGCAATGACCACTGGTTGATCCATAAGTGGTTTGTGGAAAAAAAACACATGCAATGACTCTAGTTCGTCCATATGTGGTTTGTGGAAAGAACACACAAGAACTGACCACTGGTTGATCCATGTGTGGTTTGTGAAATGAACATACATGCAATGCCACTGGTTGATCCATGCGTGGTTTGTGGAAAGAACACACATGCAATGACTATAGTGCTAGTTTTGTATAAGAACACCCATGCAATGTCTCTAATGGATCCATATGTGGTTTGTGAAAAGAACACACATGCAATGACCACTTGTTGATCCATGTGTGGTTTGTGAAAAGAACACCCATGCAATGACTCTAGTGCTAGTTTTAGTATAAGAACACACATGTAATGACTCTAGTGGGTCCACATGTAGTTTGTGAAAAGAACACACATGCAATGACCACTGGTTGATCCATAAGTGGTTTGTGGAAAGAACACACATGAAATGACCACTTGTTGATCCATAAGTGGTTTGTGGAAAAGAAAACACATGCAATGACTCTGGTTGGTCCATATGTGGTTTATGGAAAGAACACACATGCAGTGACCACTAGTTGATCCATGTGTGGTTTGTGAAATGAACATACATGCAATGCCATTGGTTGATCTATATGTGGTTTGTGGAAAAGAACACACATGTAATAACCACTTGTTGAACCATGTGTGGTTTGTGAAAAGAACACACATGTAATGACTCTAGTGCTAGTTTTAGTATAAGATCACACATGCAATGACTCTAATGGATCCATATGTGGTTTGTGAAAAGAACACACATGCAATGACCACTTGTTGATCCATGTGTGGTTTGTGAAAAGAACACCCATGCAATGACTCTAGTGCTAGTTTTAGTATAAGAACACACATGTAATGACTCTAGTGGGTCCACATGTAGTTTGTGAAAAGAACACACATGCAATGACCACTGGTTGATCCATAAGTGGTTTGTGGAAAGAACACACATGCAGTGACCACTAGTTGATCCATGTGTGGTTTGTGAAATGAACACACATGCAATGCCACTGGTTGATCCATGTGTGGTTTGTGGAAAGAACACACATGAAATGACTCTAGTGCTAGTTTTAGTATAAGAACACACATGCAATGTCTCTAATGGATCCATATGTGGTTTGTGAAAAGAACACACATGCAATGACCACTTGTTGATCCATGTGTGGGTTGTGAAAAGAACACCCATGCAATCACTCTAGTGCTAGTTTTAGTATAAGAACATACATGCAATGACTCTAGTGGGTCCACATGTAGTTTGTGAAAAGAACACACATGCAATGACCACTAGTTGATCCATAAGTGGTTTGTAGAAAGAAAACACATGCATTGACTCTGGTTGGTCCATATGTGGTTTGTGGAAAGAATACACATGCATTGACCACTGGTTGATCCATATGTGGCTTGTGAAAAGAACACACATGCAATGCCACTGGTTGATCCATGTGTTGTTTGTGGAAAGAACACACATGCAATGACTCTACTGGTAATTTTAGTATAAGATTACACATGCCTCTAATGGATCCATATGTGGTTTGTGAAAAGAACACACATGCAATGACCACTTGTTGACCCATGTGTGGTTTGTGAAAAGAACACACATGCAATGACTCTAGTGCTAGTTTTATTATAAGAACACACATGCAATGAATCTAGTAGGTCCACATGTAGTTTGTGAAAAGGACACACATGCAATGACCACTCGTTGATGCATGAGTGGTTTGTGGAAAGAACATACATGCAATGACCACTGGTTGATCCATAAGTGGTTTGTGGAAAAAAAACACATGCAATGACTCTAGTTCGTCCATATGTGGTTTGTGGAAAGAACACACAAGAACTAACCACTGGTTGATCCATGTGTGGTTTGTGAAATGAACATACATGCAATGCCACTGGTTGATCCATGCGTGGTTTGTGGAAAGAACACACATGCAATGACTATAGTGCTAGTTTTGTATAAGAACACCCATGCAATGTCTCTAATGGATCCATATGTGGTTTGTGAAAAGAACACACATGCAATGACCACTTGTTGATCCATGTGTGGTTTGTGAAAAGAACACCCATGCAATGACTCTAGTGCTAGTTTTAGTATAAGAACACACATGTAATGACTCTAGTGGGTCCACATGTAGTTTGTGAAAAGAACACACATGCAATGACCACTGGTTGATCCATAAGTGGTTTGTGGAAAGAACACACATGAAATGACCACTTGTTGATCCATAAGTGGTTTGTGGAAAAGAAAACACATGCAATGACTCTGGTTGGTCCATATGTGGTTTGTGGAAAGAACACACATGCAGTGACCACTGGTTGATCCATGTGTGGTTTGTGAAATGAACACACATGCAATGCCACTGGTTGATCCATGTGTGGTTTGTGGAAAGAACACACATGCAATAACTCTAGTGCTAGTTTTAGTATAAGAACACACATGTAATGTCTCTAATGGATCCATATGTGGTTTGTGAAAAGAACACACATGCAGTGACCACTTGTTGATCCATGTGTGGTTTGTGAAAAGAACACACATGCAATGACTCTAGTGCTAGTTTTTTATAAGAACACACGTGCAATGACTAGTGGGTCCACATGTAGTTTGTGAAAAGAACACACATGCAATGACCACTGGTTGATCCATAAGTGGTTTGTGGAAAGAACACACATGCAATGCCCACTTATTGATCCATAAGTGGTTTGTGGAAAAGAAAACACATGCAATGACTCTGGTTGGTCCATATGTGGTTTGTGGAAAGAACACACATGCAGTGACCACTGGTTGATCCATGTGTGGTTTGTGAAATGAACACACATGCAATGCCACTGGTTGATCCATGTGTGGTTTGTGGAAACAACACACATGCAATGACTCTAGTGCTAGTTTTAGTATAAGAACACACGTGCAATGTCTGTAATGGATCCATATGTGGTTTGTGAAAACCACACACATGCAATGACCACTTGTTGATCCATGTGTGGTTTGTGAAAAGAACACCAATGCAATGACTCTAGTGCTAGTTTTAGTATAAGAACATACATGCAATGACCCTAGTGGGTCCACATGTAGTTTGTGAAAAGAACACCCATGCAATAACCACTGGTTAATCCATAAGTGGTTTTGTGGAAAGAACACACATGCAATGACCACTAGTTGATCCATAAGTGGTTTGTGGAAAAGAAAACACATTCAGTGACTCTGGTTGGTCCATATGTGGTTTGTGGAAAGAACACACATGCATTGACCACTGGTTGATCCATATGTGGCTTGTGAAAATAACACACATGCAATGCCACTGGTTGATCCATGTGTGGTTTTTGCAAAGAACACACATGCAATGACTCTAGTGGTAGTTTTAGTATAAGATCACACATGCAATGTCTCTAATGGAACCATATGTGGTTTGTGAAAAGAACACACATGCAATGACCACTTGTTGATCCATGTGTGGTTTGTGAAAAGAACACACATGCAATGACTCTAGTGCTAGTTTTAGTATAAGAACACACATACAATGACTCTAGTGGGTCCACATGTAGTTTGTGAAAAGAACACACATGCAATGACCACTCGTTGATCCATAAGTGGTTTGTGGAAAGAACACACATGCAATGACCACTGGTTGATCCATAAGTGGTTCGTGGAAAAGAAAACACATGCAATGACTCTGGTTGGTCCATATGTGGTTTATGGAAAGAACACACATGCAGTGACCACTAGTTGATCCATGTGTGGTTTGTGAAATGAACATACATGCAATGCCATTGGTTGATCTATATGTGGTTTGTGGAAAAGAACACACATGTAATGACCACTTGTTGAACCATGTGTGGTTTGTGAAAAGAACACACATGTAATGACTCTAGTGCTAGTTTTAGTATAAGATCACACATGCAATGACTCTAATGGATCCATATGTGGTTTGTGAAAAGAACACACATGCAATGACCACTTGTTGATCCATGTGTGGTTTGTGAAAACAACACACGTGCAATGACTCTAGTGCTAGTTTTAGTATAAGAACACACATGCAATGACTCTAGTGGGTCCACATGTAGTTTGTGAAAAGAACACACATGCAATGACCACTGGTTGATCCATAAGTGGTTTGTTATAAGAACACACATGCAATGACCACTTGTTGATCCATAAGTGGTTAGTGGAAAAGAAAACACATGCAATGACTCTGGTTGGTCCATATGTGGTTTGTGGAAAGAACACACATGCAGTGACCACTGGTTGATCCATGTGTGGTTTGTGAAATGAACATACATGAAATGCCACTGGTTGATCCATGTTTGGTTTGTGGAAAGAACACACATGCAATAACTCTAGTGCAAGTTTTAGTATAAGAACACACATGCAATGTCTCTAATGGATCCATATGTGGTTTGTGAAAAGAACACACATGCAGTGACCACTTGTTGATCCATGTGTGGTTTGTGAAAAGAACACACATGCAATGACTCTAGTGCTAGTTTTAGTATAAGAACACACGTGCAATGTCTGTAATGGATCCATATGTGGTTTGTGAAAACCACACACATGCAATGACCACTTGTTGATCCATGTGTGGTTTGTGAAAAGAACACCAATGCAATGACTCTAGTGCTAGTTTTAGTATAAGAACATACATGCAATGACCCTAGTGGGTCCACATGTAGTTTGTGAAAAGAACACCCATGCAATAACCACTGGTTAATCCATAAGTGGTTTTGTGGAAAGAACACACATGCAATGACCACTAGTTGATCCATAAGTGGTTTGTGGAAAAGAAAACACATTCAGTGACTCTGGTTGGTCCATATGTGGTTTGTGGAAAGAACACACATGCATTGACCACTGGTTGATCCATATGTGGCTTGTGAAAAGAACACACATGCAATGCCACTGGTTGATCCATGTGTGGTTTTTGCAAAGAACACACATGCAATGACTCTAGTGGTAGTTTTAGTATAAGATCACACATGCAATGTCTCTAATGGAACCATATGTGGTTTGTGAAAAGAACACACATGCAATGACCACTTGTTGATCCATGTGTGGTTTGTGAAAAGAACACACATGCAATGACTCTAGTGCTAGTTTTAGTATAAGAACACACATACAATGACTCTAGTGGGTCCACATGTAGTTTGTGAAAAGAACACACATGCAATGACCACTCGTTGATCCATAAGTGGTTTGTGGAAAGAACACACATGCAATGACCACTGGTTGATCCATAAGTGGTTCGTGGAAAAGAAAACACATGCAATGACTCTGGTTGGTCCATATGTGGTTTATGGAAAGAACACACATGCAGTGACCACTAGTTGATCCATGTGTGGTTTGTGAAATGAACATACATGCAATGCCATTGGTTGATCTATATGTGGTTTGTGGAAAAGAACACACATGTAATGACCACTTGTTGAACCATGTGTGGTTTGTGAAAAGAACACACATGTAATGACTCTAGTGCTAGTTTTAGTATAAGATCACACATGCAATGACTCTAATGGATCCATATGTGGTTTGTGAAAAGAACACACATGCAATGACCACTTGTTGATCCATGTGTGGTTTGTGAAAACAACACACGTGCAATGACTCTAGTGCTAGTTTTAGTATAAGAACACACATGCAATGACTCTAGTGGGTCCACATGTAGTTTGTGAAAAGAACACACATGCAATGACCACTGGTTGATCCATAAGTGGTTTGTTATAAGAACACACATGCAATGACCACTTGTTGATCCATAAGTGGTTAGTGCAAAAGAAAACACATGCAATGACTCTGGTTGGTCCATATGTGGTTTGTGGAAAGAACACACATGCAGTGACCACTGGTTGATCCATGTGTGGTTTGTGAAATGAACATACATGAAATGCCACTGGTTGATCCATGTTTGGTTTGTGGAAAGAACACACATGCAATAACTCTAGTGCAAGTTTTAGTATAAGAACACACATGCAATGTCTCTAATGGATCCATATGTGGTTTGTGAAAAGAACACACATGCAGTGACCACTTGTTGATCCATGTGTGGTTTGTGAAAAGAACACACATGCAATGACTCTAGTGCTAGTTTTAGTATAAGAACACACACGCAATGACTCTAGTGGGTCCACATGTAGTTTGTGAAAAGAACACACGTGCAATCACCACTGGTTGATCCATAAGTGGTTTGTGGAAAGAACACACATGCAATGACCACTTGTTGATCCATAAGTGGTTTGTGGAAAAGAAAACACATGCAATGACTCTGGTTGGTCCATATGTGGTTTGTGGAAAGAACACACATGCAGTGACCACTAGTTGATCCATGTGTGGTTTGTGAAATGAACACACATGCAATGCCACTGGTTGATCCATGTGTGGTTTGTGGAAACAACACACATGCAATGACTCTAGTGCTAGTTTTAGTATAAGAACACACATGCAATGTCTCTAATGGATCCATATGTGGTTTGTGAAAAGAACACACATGCAATGATCACTTGTTGATCCATGTGTGGGTTGTGAAAAGAACACCCATGCAATGACTCTAGTGCTAGTTTTAGTATAAGAACACACATGCAATGACTCTAGTGGGTCCACATGTAGTTTGTGAAAAGAACACACATGCAATGACCACTAGTTGATCCATAAGTGGTTTGTGGAAAGAAAACACATGCAATGACTCTGGTTGGTCCATATGTGGTTTGTGGAAAGAATACACATGCATTGACCACTGGTTGATCCATATGTGGCTTGTGAAAAGAACACACATGCAATGCCACTGGTTGATCCATGTGTGGTTTGTGGAAAGAACACACATGCAATGACTCTAGTGGTAGTTTTAGTATAAGATTACACATGCCTCTAATGGATCCATATGTGGTTTGTGAAAAGAACACACATGCAATGACCACTTGTTGACCCATGTGTGGTTTGTGAAAAGAACACACATGCAATGACTCTAGTGCTAGTTTTATTATAAGAACACACATGCAATGAATCTAGTAGGTCCACATGTAGTTTGTGAAAAGGACACACATGCAATGACCACTCGTTGATCCATGAGTGGTTTGTGGAAAGAACATACATGCAATGACCACTGGTTGATCCATAAGTGGTTTGTGGAAAAAAAACACATGCAATGACTCTAGTTGGTCCATATGTGGTTTGTGGAAAGAACACACAAGAACTGACCACTGGTTGATCCATGTGTGGTTTGTGAAATGAACATACATGCAATGCCACTGGTTGATCCATGTGTGGTTTGTGGAAAGAACACACATGCAATGACTCTAGTGCTAGTTTTTGTATAAGAACACACATGCAATGTCTCTAATGGATCCATATGTGGTTTGTGAAAGGAACACACATGCAATGACCACTTGTTGATCCATGTGTGGTTTGTGAAAAGAACACCCATGCAATGACTCTAGTGTTAGTTTTAGTATAAGAACACACATGTAATGACTCTAGTGGGTCCACATGTAGTTTGTGAAAAGAACACACATGCAATGACCACTGGTTGATCCATAAGTGGTTTGTGGAAAGAACACACATGAAATGACCACTTGTTGATCCATAAGTGGTTTGTGGAAAATAAAACACATGCAATGACTCTGGTTGGTCCATATGTGGTTTGTGGAAAGAACACACATGCAGTAACCACTGGTCGATCCATATGTGGTTTGTGGAAAAGAACACACATGCAATGAACACTAGTTGATCCATGTTCGGTTTGTGAAATGAACACACATGCAATGCCACTGGTTGATCCATGTGTGGTTTGTGGAAAGAACACACATGCAATGACTCTAGTGCTAGTTTTAGTATAAGAACACACATGCAATGTCTCTAATGGATCCATATGTGGTTTGTGAAAAGAACACACATGCAATGACCACTTGTTGATCCATGTGTGGTTTGTGAAAAGAACACCCATGCAATGACTCTAGTGCTAGTTTTAGTATAAGAACATACATGCAATGACTCTAGTGGGTCCACATGTAGTTTGTGAAAAGAACACACATGCAATGACTACTGGTTGATCAATAAGTGGTTTGTGGAAAGAAGACACATATAATGACTCTAGTGGGTCCACATGTAGTTTGTGAAAAGAACACACATGCAATGAGCAGTCGTTGATCCATAAGTTCTTTGTGGAAAAGAACACACATGCCATGAACACTGGTTGATCCATGTGTGTTTTGTGGAAAAGAACGCACATGTAATGACCACTTGTTGATCCATGTGTGTTTTGTGAAAAGAACACACATACAATGACTCTAGTGGGTCCACATGTAGTTTGTGAAAAGAACACACATACAATGAGCACTGGTTGATACATAAGTTGTTTGTGGAAAAGAACACACATGCAATGAACACTGGTTGATCCATGTGTGGTTTGTGCAAAAGAACACATGCAATGACCACTGGTTGATCCATGTGTGGTTTGTGAAAAGAACACACATGCAATGACTCTAGTGCTAGTTTTAGTATAAGAACACACATGCAATGACTCTAGTGGGTCCACATGTAGTTTGTGACAAGAACACACATGCAATAACCACTGGTTGATCCATAAGTGGTTTGTGGAAAGAACACACATGCAATGACCACTAGTTCATCCATAAGTGGTTTGTGGAAAAGAAAACACATGCAATGAATCTGGTTGGTCCATATGTGGTTTGTGGAAAGAACACACATGCAGTGACCACATGTTGATCCATGTGTGGTTTGTGAAATGAACACACGTGCAATGCCACTGGTTGATCCATGTGTGGTTTGTGGAAAGAACACACATGCAATGACCACTGGTTGATCCATAAGTGGTTTGTGGAAAAGAAAACACATGCAATGAATCTTGTTGGTCCATATGTGGTTTGTGGAAAGAACACACATGCAGTGACCACTGGTTGATCCATGTGTGGTTTATGAAATGAACACACATGCAATGCCACTAGTTGATCCATGTGTGGTTTGTGGTAAGAACACACATGCAATGACTCTAGTGCTAGTTTTTGTATAAGAACACACATGCAATGACTCTAATGGATCCATATGTGGTTTGTGAAAAGAACACACATGCAATGACCACTTGTGGATCAATGTGTGGTTTGTGAAAAGAACACACATGCAATGACTCTAGTGCTAGTTTTAGTATAAGAACACACATGCAATGACTCTAGAGGGTCCACATGTAGTTTGCAAAAAGAACACACATGCAATGACCACTGGTTGATCCATAAGTGGTTTGTGGAAAGAATACACATGCAATGACCACTGGTTGATCCATAAGTGGTTTGCGGAAAAGAAAACACATGCAATGACTCTGGTTGGTCCATATGTGGTTTGTGGAAAGAACACACATGCATTGACCACTGGTTGATCCATATGTGGCTTGTGAAAAGAACACACATGCAATGCCACTGGTTGATCCATGTGTGGTTTGTGGAAAGAACACACATGTAATGACTCTAGTGGTAGTTTTAGTATAAGATTACACATGCCTCTAATGGATCCATATGTGGTTTGTGAAAAGAACACATGCAATGACCACTTGTTGACCCATGTGTGGTTTGTGAAAAGAACACACTTGCAATGACTCTAGTGCTAGTTTTATTATAAGAACACACATGCAATGAATCTAGTAGGTCCACATGTAGTTTGTGGAAAGAACACTGGTTGATCCATGTGTGGTTTGTGGAAAGAACACACATGCAATGACTCTAGTGCTAGTTTTTGTATAAGAACACACGTGCAATGTCTGTAATGGATCCATATGTGGTTTGTGAAAAGAACACACATGCAATGACCACTTGTTGATCCATGTGTGGTTTGTGAAAAGAACACCAATGCAATGACTCTAGTGCTAGTTTTAGTATAAGAACATACATGCAATGACCCTAGTGGGTCCACATGTAGTTTGTGAAAAGAACACCCATGCAATAACCACTGGTTAATCCATAAGTGGTTTTGTGGAAAGAACACACATGCAATGACCACTAGTTGATCCATAAGTGGTTTGTGGAAAAGAAAACACATTCAGTGACTCTGGTTGGTCCATATGTGGTTTATGGAAAGAACACACATGCAGTGACCACTAGTTGATCCATGTGTGGTTTGTGAAATGAACATACATGCAATGCCATTGGTTGATCTATATGTGGTTTGTGGAAAAGAACACACATGTAATGACCACTTGTTGAACCATGTGTGGTTTGTGAAAAGAACACACATGTAATGACTCTAGTGCTAGTTTTAGTATAAGATCACACATGCAATGACTCTAATGGATCCATATGTGGTTTGTGAAAAGAACACACATGCAATGACCACTTGTTGATCCATGTGTGGTTTGTGAAAACAACACACGTGCAATGACTCTAGTGCTAGTTTTAGTATAAGAACACACATGCAATGACTCTAGTGGGTCCACATGTAGTTTGTGAAAAGAACACACATGCAATGACCACTGGTTGATCCATAAGTGGTTTGTTATAAGAACACACATGCAATGACCACTTGTTGATCCATAAGTGGTTAGTGGAAAAGAAAACACATGCAATGACTCTGGTTGGTCCATATGTGGTTTGTGGAAAGAACACACATGCAGTAACCACTGGTTGATCCATGTGTGGTTTGTGAAATGACCACACATGCAATGCCACTAGTTGATCCATGTGTGGTTTGTGGAAAGAACACATATGCAATGACTCTAGTGCTAGTTTTAGTATAAGAACACACATGCAATGTCTCTAATGGATCCATATGTGGTTTGTGAAAAGAACACACATGCAGTGACCACTTGTTGATCCATGTGTGGTTTGTGAAATGAACACACATGAAATGCCACTGGTTGATCCATGTTTGGTTTGTGGAAAGAACACACATGCAATAACACTAGTGCTAATTTTAGTATAAGAACACACATGCAATGTCTCTAATGGATCCATATGTGGTTTGTGAAAAGAACACACATGCAGTGACCATTTGTTGATCCATGTGTGGTTTGTGAAAAGAACACACATGCAATGACTCTAGTGCTAGTTTTAGTATAAGAACACACACGCAATGACTCTAGTGGGTCCACATGTAGTTTGTGAAAAGAACACACGTGCAATGACTTATGGTTGATCCATCAGTGGTTTGTGGAAAGAACACACATGCAATGACCACTTGTTGATCCATAAGTGGTTTGTGGAAAAGAAAACACATGCAATGACTCTGGTTGGTCCATATGTGGTTTGTGGAAAGAACACACATGCAGTGACCACTAGTTGATCCATGTGTGGTTTGTGAAATGAACACACATGCAATGCCACTGGTTGATCCATGTGTGGTTTGTGGAAAGAACACACATGAAATGACTCTAGTGCTAGTTTTAGTATAAGAACACACATGCAATGTCTCTAATGGATCCATATGTGGTTTGTGAAAAGAACACACATGCAATGACCACTTGTTGATCCATGTGTGGGTTGTGAAAAGAACACCCATGCAATCACTCTAGTGCTAGTTTTAGTATAAGAACATACATGCAATGACTCTAGTGGGTCCACATGTAGTTTGTGAAAAGAACACACATGCAATGACCACTAGTTGATCCATAAGTGGTTTGTAGAAAGAAAACACATGCATTGACTCTGGTTGGTCCATATGTGGTTTGTGGAAAGAATACACATGCATTGACCACTGGTTGATCCATATGTGGCTTGTGAAAAGAACACACATGCAATGCCACTGGTTGATCCATGTGTGGTTTGTGGAAAGAACACACATGCAATGACTCTAGTGGTAATTTTAGTATAAGATTACACATGCCTCTAATGGATCCATATGTGGTTTGTGAAAAGAACACACATGCAATGACCACTTGTTGACCCATGTGTGGTTTGTGAAAAGAACACACATGCAATGACTCTAGTGCTAGTTTTATTATAAGAACACACATGCAATGAATCTAGTAGGTCCACATGTAGTTTGTGAAAAGGACACACATGCAATGACCACTCGTTGATGCATGAGTGGTTTGTGGAAAGAACATACATGCAATGACCACTGGTTGATCCATAAGTGGTTTGTGGAAAAAAAAACACATGCAATGACTCTAGTTCGTCCATATGTGGTTTGTGGAAAGAACACACAAGAACTGACCACTGGTTGATCCATGTGTGGTTTGTGAAATGAACATACATGCAATGCCACTGGTTGATCCATGCGTGGTTTGTGGAAAGAACACACATGCAATGACTATAGTGCTAGTTTTGTATAAGAACACCCATGCAATGTCTCTAATGGATCCATATGTGGTTTGTGAAAAGAACACACATGCAATGACCACTTGTTGATCCATGTGTGGTTTGTGAAAAGAACACCCATGCAATGACTCTAGTGCTAGTTTTAGTATAAGAACACACATGTAATGACTCTAGTGGGTCCACATGTAGTTTGTGAAAAGAACACACATGCAATGACCACTGGTTGATCCATAAGTGGTTTGTGGAAAGAACACACATGAAATGACCACTTGTTGATCCATAAGTGGTTTGTGGAAAAGAAAACACATGCAATGACTCTGGTTGGTCCATATGTGGTTTATGGAAAGAACACACATGCAGTGACCACTAGTTGATCCATGTGTGGTTTGTGAAATGAACATACATGCAATGCCATTGGTTGATCTATATGTGATTTGTGGAAAAGAACACACATGTAATGACCACTTGTTGAACCATGTGTGGTTTGTGAAAAGAACACACATGTAATGACTCTAGTGCTAGTTTTAGTATAAGATCACACATGCAATGACTCTAATGGATCCATATGTGGTTTGTGAAAAGAACACACATGCAATGACCACTTGTTGATCCATGTGTGGTTTGTGAAAAGAACACCCATGCAATGACTCTAGTGCTAGTTTTAGTATAAGAACACACATGTAATGACTCTAGTGGGTCCACATGTAGTTTGTGAAAAGAACACACATGCAATGACCACTGGTTGATCCATAAGTGGTTTGTGGAAAGAACACACATGCAGTGACCACTAGTTGATCCATGTGTGGTTTGTGAAATGAACACACATGCAATGCCACTGGTTGATCCATGTGTGGTTTGTGGAAAGAACACACATGAAATGACTCTAGTGCTAGTTTTAGTATAAGAACACACATGCAATGTCTCTAATGGATCCATATGTGGTTTGTGAAAAGAACACACATGCAATGACCACTTGTTGATCCATGTGTGGGTTGTGAAAAGAACACCCATGCAATCACTCTAGTGCTAGTTTTAGTATAAGAACATACATGCAATGACTCTAGTGGGTCCACATGTAGTTTGTGAAAAGAACACACATGCAATGACCACTAGTTGATCCATAAGTGGTTTGTAGAAAGAAAACACATGCATTGACTCTGGTTGGTCCATATGTGGTTTGTGGAAAGAATACACATGCATTGACCACTGGTTGATCCATATGTGGCTTGTGAAAAGAACACACATGCAATGCCACTGGTTGATCCATGTGTTGTTTGTGGAAAGAACACACATGCAATGACTCTAGTGGTAATTTTAGTATAATATTACACATGCCTCTAATGGATCCATATGTGGTTTGTGAAAAGAACACACATGCAATGACCACTTGTTGACCCATGTGTGGTTTGTGAAAAGAACACACATGCAATGACTCTAGTGCTAGTTTTATTATAAGAACACACATGCAATGAATCTAGTAGGTCCACATGTAGTTTGTGAAAAGGACACACATGCAATGACCACTCGTTGATGCATGAGTGGTTTGTGGAAAGAACATACATGCAATGACCACTGGTTGATCCATAAGTGGTTTGTGGAAAAAAACACATGCAATGACTCTAGTTCGTCCATATGTGGTTTGTGGAAAGAACACACAAGAACTAACCACTGGTTGATCCATGTGTGGTTTGTGAAATGAACATACATGCAATGCCACTGGTTGATCCATGCGTGCTTTGTGGAAAGAACACACATGCAATGACTATAGTGCTAGTTTTGTATAAGAACACCCATGCAATGTCTCTAATGGATCCATATGTGGTTTGTGAAAAGAACACACATGCAATGACCACTTGTTGATCCATGTGTGGTTTGTGAAAAGAACACCCATGCAATGACTCTAGTGCTAGTTTTAGTATAAGAACACACATGTAATGACTCTAGTGGGTCCACATGTAGTTTGTGAAAAGAACACACATGCAATGACCACTGGTTGATCCATAAGTGGTTTGTGGAAAGAACACACATGAAATGACCACTTGTTGATCCATAAGTGGTTTGTGGAAAAGAAAACACATGCAATGACTCTGGTTGGTCCATATGTGGTTTGTGGAAAGAACACACATGCAGTGACCACTGGTTGATCCATGTGTGGTTCGTGAAATGAACACACATGCAATGCCACTGGTTGATCCATGTGTGGTTTGTGGAAAGAACACACATGCAATAACTCTAGTGCTAGTTTTAGTATAAGAACACACATGTAATGTCTCTAATGGATCCATATGTGGTTTGTGAAAAGAACACACATGCAGTGACCACTTGTTGATCCATGTGTGGTTTGTGAAAAGAACACACATGCAATGACTCTAGTGCTAGTTTTTTATAAGAACACACGTGCAATGACTAGTGGGTCCACATGTAGTTTGTGAAAAGAACACACATGCAATGACCACTGGTTGATCCATAAGTGGTTTGTGGAAAGAACACACATGCAATGCCCACTTATTGATCCATAAGTGGTTTGTGGAAAAGAAAACACATGCAATGACTCTGGTTGGTCCATATGTGGTTTGTGGAAAGAACACACATGCAGTGGCCACTGGTTGATCCATGTGTGGTTTGTGAAATGAACACACATGCAATGCCACTGGTTGATCCATGTGTGGTTTGTGGAAACAACACACATGCAATGACTCTAGTGCTAGTTTTAGTATAAGAACACACGTGCAATGTCTGTAATGGATCCATATGTGGTTTGTGAAAACCACACACATGCAATGACCACTTGTTGATCCATGTGTGGTTTGTGAAAAGAACACCAATGCAATGACTCTAGTGCTAGTTTTAGTATAAGAACATACATGCAATGACCCTAGTGGGTCCACATGTAGTTTGTGAAAAGAACACCCATGCAATAACCACTGGTTAATCCATAAGTGGTTTTGTGGAAAGAACACACATGCAATGACCACTAGTTGATCCATAAGTGGTTTGTGGAAAAGAAAACACATTCAGTGACTCTGGTTGGTCCATATGTGGTTTGTGGAAAGAACACACATGCATTGACCACTGGTTGATCCAAATGTGGCTTGTGAAAAGAACACACATGCAATGCCACTGGTTGATCCATGTGTGGTTTTTGCAAAGAACACACATGCAATGACTCTAGTGGTAGTTTTAGTATAAGATCACACATGCAATGTCTCTAATGGAACCATATGTGGTTTGTGAAAAGAACACACATGCAATGACCACTTGTTGATCCATGTGTGGTTTGTGAAAAGAACACACATGCAATGACTCTAGTGCTAGTTTTAGTATAAGAACACACATACAATGACTCTAGTGGGTCCACATGTAGTTTGTGAAAAGAACACACATGCAATGACCACTCGTTGATCCATAAGTGGTTTGTGGAAAGAACACACATGCAATGACCACTGGTTGATCCATAAGTGGTTCGTGGAAAAGAAAACACATGCAATGACTCTGGTTGGTCCATATGTGGTTTATGGAAAGAACACACATGCAGTGACCACTAGTTGATCCATGTGTGGTTTGTGAAATGAACATACATGCAATGCCATTGGTTGATCCATGTGTGGTTTGTGAAATGAACACACATGCAATGCCACTGGTTGATCCATGTTTGGTTTGTGGAAAGAACACACATGCAATAACTCTAGTGCTAGTTTTAGTATAAGAACACACATGCAATGTCTCTAATGGATCCATATGTGGTTTGTGAAAAGAACACACATGCAGTGACCACTTGTTGATCCATGTGTGGTTTGTGAAAAGAACACCCATGCAATGACTCTAGTGCTAGTTTTAGTATAAGAACACACATGTAATGACTCTAGTGGGTCCACATGTAGTTTGTGAAAAGAACACACATGCAATGACCACTGGTTGATCCATAAGTGGTTTGTGGAAAGAACACACATGAAATGACCACTTGTTGATCCATAAGTGGTTTGTGGAAAAGAAAACACATGCAATGACTCTCGTTGCTCCATATGTGGTTTGTGGAAAGAACACACATGCAGTAACCACTGGTCGATCCATATGTGGTTTGTGGAAAAGAACACACATGCAATGAACACTAGTTGATCCATGTTCGGTTTGTGAAATGAACACACATGCAATGCCACTGGTTGATCCATGTGTGGTTTGTGGAAAGAACACAGATGCAATGACTCTAGTGCTAGTTTTAGTATAAGAACACACATGCAATGTCTCTAATGGATCCATATGTGGTTTGTGAAAAGAACACACATGCAATGACCACTTGTTGATCCATGTGTGGTTTGTGAAAAGAACACCCATGCAATGACTCTAGTGCTAGTTTTAGTATAAGAACATACATGCAATGACTCTAGTGGGTCCACATGTAGTTTGTGAAAAGAACACACATGCAATGACTACTGGTTGATCAATAAGTGGTTGTGGAAAGAACACACATATAATGACTCTAGTGGGTCCACATGTAGTTTGTGAAAAGAACACACATGCAATGAGCAGTCGTTGATCCATAAGTTCTTTGTGGAAAAGAACACACATGCAATGAACACTGGTTGATCCATGTGTGTTTTGAGGAAAAGAACGCACATGTAATGACCACTTGTTGATCCATGTGTGTTTTGTGAAAAGAACACACATACAATGACTCTAGTGGGTCCACATGTAGTTTGTGAAAAGAACACACATACAATGAGCACTGGTTGATACATAAGTTGTTTGTGGAAAAGAACACACATGCAATGAACACTGGTTGATCCATGTGTGGTTTGTGCAAAAGAACACATGCAATGACCACTGGTTGATCCATGTGTGGTTTGTGAAAAGAACACACATGCAATGACTCTAGTGCTAGTTTTAGTATAAGAACACACATGCAATGACTCTAGTGGGTCCACATGTAGTTTGTGACAAGAACACACATGCAATAACCACTGGTTGATCCATAAGTGGTTTGTGGAAAGAACACACATGCAATGACCACTAGTTCATCCATAAGTGGTTTGTGGAAAAGAAAACACATGCAATGAATCTGGTTGGTCCATATGTGGTTTGTGGAAAGAACACACATGCAGTGACCACATGTTGATCCATGTGTGGTTTGTGAAATGAACACACGTGCAATGCCACTGGTTGATCCATGTGTGGTTTGTGGAAAGAACACACATGCAATGACCACTGGTTGATCCATCAGTGGTTTGTGGAAAAGAAAACACATGCAATGAATCTTGTTGGTCCATATGTGGTTTGTGGAAAGAACACACATGCAGTGACCACTGGTTGATCCATGTGTGGTTTATGAAATGAACACACATGCAATGCCACTAGTTGATCCATGTGTGGTTTGTGGTAAGAACACACATGCAATGACTCTAGTGCTAGTTTTTGTATAAGAACACACATGCAATGTCTCTAATGGATCCATATGTGGTTTGTGAAAAGAACACACATGCAATGACCACTTGTGGATCAATGTGTGGTTTGTGAAAAGAACACACATGCAATGACTCTAGTGCTAGTTTTAGTATAAGAACACACATGCAATGACTCTAGAGGGTCCACATGTAGTTTGCAAAAAGAACACACATGCAATGACCACTGGTTGATCCATAAGTGGTTTGTGGAAAGAATACACATGCAATGACCACTGGTTGATCCATAAGTGGTTTGTGGAAAAGAAAACACATGCAATGACTCTGGTTGGTCCATATGTGGTTTGTGGAAAGAACACACATGCATTGACCACTGGTTGATCCATATGTGGCTTGTGAAAAGAACACACATGCAATGCCACTGGTTGATCCATGTGTGGTTTGTGGAAAGAACACACATGCAATGACTCTAGTGGTAGTTTTAGTATAAGATTACACATGCCTCTAATGGATCCATATGTGGTTTGTGAAAAGAACACATGCAATGACCACTTGTTGACCCATGTGTGGTTTGTGAAAAGAACACACTTGCAATGACTCTAGTGCTAGTTTTATTATAAGAACACACATGCAATGAATCTAGTAGGTCCACATGTAGTTTGTGGAAAGAACACTGGTTGATCCATGTGTGGTTTGAGGAAAGAACACACATGCAATGACTCTAGTGCTAGTTTTAGTATAAGAACACACGTGCAATGTCTGTAATGGATCCATATGTGGTTTGTGAAAAGAACACACATGCAATGACCACTTGTTGATCCATGTGTGGTTTGTGAAAAGAACACCAATGCAATGACTCTAGTGCTAGTTTTAGTATAAGAACATACATGCAATGACCCTAGTGGGTCCACATGTAGTTTGTGAAAAGAACACCCATGCAATAGCCACTGGTTAATCCATAAGTGGTTTTGTGGAAAGAACACACATGCAATGACCACTACTTGATCCATAAGTGGTTTGTGGAAAAGAAAACACATTCAGTGACTCTGGTTGGTCCATATGTGGTTTGTGGAAAGAACACACATGCATTGACCACTGGTTGATCCATATGTGGCTTGTGAAAAGAACACACATGCAATGCCACTGGTTGATCCATGTGTGGTTTGTGCAAAGAACACACATGCAATGACTCTAGTGGTAGTTTTAGTATAAGATCACACATGCAATGTCTCTAATGGAACCATATGTGTTTTGTGAAAAGAACACACATGCAATGACCACTTGTTGATCCATGTGTGGTTTGTGAAAAGAACACACATGCAATGACTCTAGTGCTAGTTTTAGTATAAGAACACACATACAATGACTCTAGTGGGTCCACATGTAGTTTGTGAAAAGAACACACATGCAATGACCACTCGTTGATCCATAAGTGGTTTGTGGAAAGAACACACATGCAATGACCACTGGTTGATCCATAAGCGGTTCGTGGAAAAGAAAACACATGCAATGACTCTGGTTGGTCCATATGTGGTTTATGGAAAGAACACACATGCAGTGACCACTAGTTGATCCATGTGTGGTTTGTGAAATGAACATACATGCAATGCCATTGGTTGATCTATATGTGGTTTGTGGAAAAGAACACACATGTAATGACCACTTGTTGAACCATGTGTGGTTTGTGAAAAGAACACACATGTAATGACTCTAGTGCTAGTTTTAGTATAAGATCACACATGCAATGACTCTAATGGATCCATATGTGGTTTGTGAAAAGAACACACATGCAATGACCACTTATTGATCCATGTGTGGTTTGTGAAAACAACACACGTGCAATGACTCTAGTGCTAGTTTTAGTATAAGAACACACATGCAATGACTCTAGTGGGTCCACATGTAGTTTGTGAAAAGAACACACATGCAATGACCACTGGTTGATCCATAAGTGGTTTGTTATAAGAACACACATGCAATGACCACTTGTTGATCCATAAGTGGTTAGTGGAAAAGAAAACACATGCAATGACTCTGGTTGGTCCATATGTGGTTTGTGGAAAGAACACACATGCAGTAACCACTGGTTGATCCATGTGTGGTTTGTGAAATGACCACACATGCAATGCCACTAGTTGATCCATGTGTGGTTTGTGGAAAGAACACATATGCAATGACTCTAGTGCTAGTTTTAGTATAAGAACACACATGCAATGTCTCTAATGGATCCATATGTGGTTTGTGAAAAGAACACACATGCAGTGACCACTTGTTGATCCATGTGTGGTTTGTGAAATGAACACACATGAAATGCCACTGGTTGATCCATGTTTGGTTTGTGGAAAGAACACACATGCAATAACTCTAGTGCTAGTTTTAGTATAAGAACACACATGCAATGTCTCTAATGGATCCATATGTGGTTTGTGAAAAGAACACACATGCAGTGACCACTTGTTGATCCATGTGTGGTTTGTGAAAAGAACACACATGCAATGACTCTAGTGCTAGTTTTAGTATAAGAACACACACGCAATGACTCTAGTGGGTCCACATGTAGTTTGTGAAAAGAACACACGTGCAATGACTTATGGTTGATCCATCAGTGGTTTGTGGAAAGAACACACATGCAATGACCACTTGTTGATCCATAAGTGGTTTGTGGAAAAGAAAACACATGCAATGACTCTGGTTGGTCCATATGTGGTTTGTGGAAAGAACACACATGCAGTGACCACTAGTTGATCCATGTGTGGTTTGTGAAATGAACACACATGCAATGCCACTGGTTGATCCATGTGTGGTTTGTGGAAAGAACACACATGAAATGACTCTAGTGCTAGTTTTAGTATAAGAACACACATGCAATGTCTCTAATGGATCCATATGTGGTTTGTGAAAAGAACACACATGCAATGACCACTTGTTGATCCATGTGTGGGTTGTGAAAAGAACACCCATGCAATCACTCTAGTGCTAGTTTTAGTATAAGAACATACATGCAATGACTCTAGTGGGTCCACATGTAGTTTGTGAAAAGAACACACATGCAATGACCACTAGTTGATCCATAAGTGGTTTGTAGAAAGAAAACACATGCATTGACTCTGGTTGGTCCATATGTGGTTTGTGGAAAGAATACACATGCATTGACCACTGGTTGATCCATATGTGGCTTGTGAAAAGAACACACATGCAATGCCACTGGTTGATCCATGTGTGGTTTGTGGAAAGAACACACATGCAATGACTCTAGTGGTAATTTTAGTATAAGATTACACATGCCTCTAATGGATCCATATGTGGTTTGTGAAAAGAACACACATGCAATGACCACTTGTTGACCCATGTGTGGTTTGTGAAAAGAACACACATGCAATGACTCTAGTGCTAGTTTTATTATAAGAACACACATGCAATGAATATAGTAGGTCCACATGTAGTTTGTGAAAAGGACACACATGCAATGACCACTCGTTGATGCATGAGTGGTTTGTGGAAAGAACATACATGCAATGACCACTGGTTGATCCATAAGTGGTTTGTGGAAAAAAAAACACATGCAATGACTCTAGTTCGTCCATATGTGGTTTGTGGAAAGAACACACAAGAACTGACCACTGGTTGATCCATGTGTGGTTTGTGAAATGAACATACATGCAATGCCACTGGTTGATCCATGCGTGGTTTGTGGAAAGAACACACATGCAATGACTATAGTGCTAGTTTTGTATAAGAACACCCATGCAATGTCTCTAATGGATCCATATGTGGTTTGTGAAAAGAACACACATGCAATGACCACTTGTTGATCCATGTGTGGTTTGTGAAAAGAACACCCATGCAATGACTCTAGTGCTAGTTTTAGTATAAGAACACACATGTAATGACTCTAGTGGGTCCACCTGTAGTTTGTGAAAAGAACACACATGCAATGACCACTGGTTGATCCATAAGTGGTTTGTGGAAAGAACACACATGAAATGACCACTTGTTGATCCACAAGTGGTTTGTGGAAAAGAAAACACATGCAATGACTCTGGTTGGTCCATATGTGGTTTGTGGAAAGAACACACATGCAGTGACCACTGGTTGATCCATGTGTGGTTTGTGAAATGAACACACATGCAATGCCACTGGTTGATCCATGTGTGGTTTGTGGAAAGAACACACATGCAATAACTCTAGTGCTAGTTTTAGTATAAGAACACACATGTAATGTCTCTAATGGATCCATATGTGGTTTGTGAAAAGAACACACATGCAGTGACCACTTGTTGATCCATGTGTGGTTTGTGAAAAGAACACACATGCAATGACTCTAGTGCTAGTTTTAGTATAAGAACACACGTGCAATGACTAGTGGGTCCACATGTAGTTTGTGAAAAGAACACACATGCAATGACCACTGGTTGATCCATAAGTGGTTTGTGGAAAGAACACACATGCAATGCCCACTTGTTGATCCATAAGTGGTTTGTGGAAAAGAAAACACATGCAATGACTCTGGTTGGTCCATATGTAGTTTGTGGAAAGAACACACATGCAGTGACCACTGGTTGATCCATGTGTGGTTTGGGAAATGAACACACATGCAATGCCACTGGTTGATCCATGTGTGGTTTGTGGAAAGAACACACATGCAATGACTCTAGTGCTAGTTTTATTATAAGAACACACGTGCAATGTTTGTAATGGATCCATATGTGGTTTGTGAAAACCACACACATGCAATGACCACTTGTTGATCCATGTGTGGTTTGTGAAAAGAACACCAATGCAATGACTCTAGTGCTAGTTTTAGTATAAGAACATACATGCAATGACCCTAGTGGGTCCACATGTAGTTTGTGAAAAAAACACCCATGCAATAACCACTGGTTAATCCATAAGTGGTTTTGTGGAAAGAACACACATGCAATGACCACTAGTTGATCCATAAGTGGTTTGTGGAAAAGAAAACACATTCAGTGACTCTGGTTGGTCCATATGTGGTTTGTGGAAAGAACACACATGCATTGACCACTGGTTGATCCATATGTGGCTTGTGAAAAGAACACACATGCAATGCCACTGGTTGATCCATGTGTGGTTTTTGCAAAGAACACACATGCAATGACTCTAGTGGTAGTTTTAGTATAAGATCACACATGCAATGTCTCTAATGGAACCATATGTGGTTTGTGAAAAGAACACACATGCAATGACCACTTGTTGATCCATGTGTGGTTTGTGAAAAGAACACACATGCAATGACTCTAGTGCTAGTTTTAGTATAAGAACACACATACAATGACTCTAGTGGGTCCACATGTAGTTTGTGAAAATAACACACATGCAATGACCACTCGTTGATCCATAAGTGGTTTGTGGAAAGAACACACATGCAATGACCACTGGTTGATCCATAAGTGGTTCGTGGAAAAGAAAACACATGCAATGACTCTGGTTGGTCCATATGTGGTTTATGGAAAGAACACACATGCAGTGACCACTAGTTGATCCATGTGTGGTTTGTGAAATGAACATACATGCAATGCCATTGGTTGATCTATATGTGGTTTGTGGAAAAGAACACACATGTAATGACCACTTGTTGAACCATGTGTGGTTTGTGAAAAGAACACACATGTAATGACTCTAGTGCTAGTTTTAGTATAAGATCACACATGCAATGACTCTAATGGATCCATATGTGGTTTGTGAAAAGAACACACATGCAATGACCACTTGTTGATCCATGTGTGGTTTGTGAAAAGAACACCCATGCAATGACTCTAGTGCTAGTTTTAGTATAAGAACACACATGTAATGACTCTAGTGGGTCCACATGTAGTTTGTGAAAAGAACACACATGCAATGACCACTGGTTGATCCATAAGTGGTTTGTGGAAAGAACACACATGAAATGACCACTTGTTGATCCATAAGTGGTTTGTGGAAAAGAAAACACATGCAATGACTCTCGTTGCTCCATATGTGGTTTGTGGAAAGAACACACATGCAGTAACCACTGGTCGATCCATATGTGGTTTGTGGAAAAGAACACACATGCAATGAACACTAGTTGATCCATGTTCGGTTTGTGAAATGAACACACATGCAATGCCACTGGTTGATCCATGTGTGGTTTGTGGAAAGAACACAGATGCAATGACTCTAGTGCTAGTTTTAGTATAAGAACACACATGCAATGTCTCTAATGGATCCATATGTGGTTTGTGAAAAGAACACACATGCAATGACCACTTGTTGATCCATGTGTGGTTTGTGAAAAGAACACCCATGCAATGACTCTAGTGCTAGTTTTAGTATAAGAACATACATGCAATGACTCTAGTGGGTCCACATGTAGTTTGTGAAAAGAACACACATGCAATGACTACTGGTTGATCAATAAGTGGTTTGTGGAAAGAACACACATATAATGACTCTAGTGGGTCCACATGTAGTTTGTGAAAAGAACACACATGCAATGAGCAGTCGTTGATCCATAAGTTCTTTGTGGAAAAGAACACACATGCAATGAACACTGGTTGATCCATGTGTGTTTTGTGGAAAAGAACGCACATGTAATGACCACTTGTTGATCCATGTGTGTTTTGTGAAAAGAACACACATACAATGACTCTAGTGGGTCCACATGTAGTTTGTGAAAAGAACACACATACAATGAGCACTGGTTGATACATAAGTTGTTTGTGGAAAAGAACACACATGCAATGAACACTGGTTGATCCATGTGTGGTTTGTGCAAAAGAACACATGCAATGACCACTGGTTGATCCATGTGTGGTTTGTGAAAAGAACACACATGCAATGACTCTAGTGCTAGTTTTAGTATAAGAACACACATGCAATGACTCTAGTGGGTCCACATGTAGTTTGTGACAAGAACACACATGCAATAACCACTGGTTGATCCATAAGTGGTTTGTGGAAAGAACACACATGCAATGACCACTAGTTCATCCATAAGTGGTTTGTGGAAAAGAAAACACATGCAATGAATCTGGTTGGTCCATATGTGGTTTGTGGAAAGAACACACATGCAGTGACCACATGTTGATCCATGTGTGGTTTGTGAAATGAACACACGTGCAATGCCACTGGTTGATCCATGTGTGGTTTGTGGAAAGAACACACATGCAATGACCACTGGTTGATCCATAAGTGGTTTGTGGAAAAGAAAACACATGCAATGAATCTTGTTGGTCCATATGTGGTTTGTGGAAAGAACACACATGCAGTGACCACTGGTTGATCCATGTGTGGTTTATGAAATGAACACACATGCAATGCCACTAGTTGATCCATGTGTGGTTTGTGGTAAGAACACACATGCAATGACTCTAGTGCTAGTTTTTGTATAAGAACACACATGCAATGTCTCTAATGGATCCATATGTGGTTTGTGAAAAGAACACACATGCAATGACCACTTGTGGATCAATGCGTGGTTTGTGAAAAGAACACACATGCAATGACTCTAGTGCTAGTTTTAGTATAAGAACACACATGCAATGACTCTAGAGGGTCCACATGTAGTTTGCAAAAAGAACACACATGCAATGACCACTGTTGATCCATAAGTGGTTTGTGGAAAGAATACACATGCAATGACCACTGGTTGATCCATAATTGGTTTGTGGAAAAGAAAACACATGCAATGACTCTGGTTGGTCCATATGTGGTTTGTGGAAAGAACACACATGCATTGACCACTGGTTGATCCATATGTGGCTTGTGAAAAGAACACACATGCAATGCCACTGGTTGATCCATGTGTGGTTTGTGGAAAGAACACACATGCAATGACTCTAGTGGTAGTTTTAGTATAAGATTACACATGCCTCTAATGGATCCATATGTGGTTTGTGAAAAGAACACATGCAATGACCACTTGTTGACCCATGTGTGGTTTGTGAAAAGAACACACTTGCAATGACTCTAGTGCTAGTTTTATTATAAGAACACACATGCAATGAATCTAGTAGGTCCACATGTAGTTTGTGGAAAGAACACTGGTTGATCCATGTGTGGTTTGAGGAAAGAACACACATGCAATGACTCTAGTGCTAGTTTTAGTATAAGAACACACGTGCAATGTCTGTAATGGATCCATATGTGGTTTGTGAAAAGAACACACATGCAATGACCACTTGTTGATCCATGTGTGGTTTGTTAAAAGAACACCAATGCAATGACTCTAGTGCTAGTTTTAGTATAAGAACATACATGCAATGACCCTAGTGGGTCCACATGTAGTTTGTGAAAAGAACACCCATGCAATAACCACTGGTTATTCCATAAGTGGTTTTGTGGAAAGAACACACATGCAATGACCACTACTTGATCCATAAGTGGTTTGTGGAAAAGAAAACACATTCAGTGACTCTGGTTGGTCCATATGTGGTTTGTGGAAAGAACACACATGCATTGACCACTGGTTGATTCATATGTGGCTTGTGAAAAGAACACACATGCAATGCCACTGGTTGATCCATGTGTGGTTTGTGCAAAGAACACACATGCAATGACTCTAGTGGTAGTTTTAGTATAAGATCACACATGCAATGTCTCTAATGGAACCATATGTGGTTTGTGAAAAGAACACACATGCAATGACCACTTGTTGATCCATGTGTGGTTTGTGAAAAGAACACACATGCAATGACTCTAGTACTAGTTTTAGTATAAGAACACACATACAATGACTCTAGTGGGTCCACATGTAGTTTGTGAAAAGAACACACATGCAATGACCACTCGTTGATCCATAAGTGGTTTGTGAAAAGAACACACATGTAATGACTCTAGTGCTAGTTTTAGTATAAGATCACACATGCAATGACTCTAATGGATCCATATGTGGTTTGTGAAAAGAACACACATGCAATGACCACTTGTTGATCCATGTGTGGTTTGTGAAAACAACACACGTGCAATGACTCTAGTGCTAGTTTTAGTATAAGAACACACATGCAATGACTCTAGTGGGTCCACATGTAGTTTGTGAAAAGAACACACATGCAATGACCACTGGTTGATCCATAAGTGGTTTGTTATAAAAACACACATGCAATAACCACTTGTTGATCCATAAGTGGTTAGTGGAAAAGAAAACACATGCAATGACTCTGGTTGGTCCATATGTGGTTTGTGGAAAGAACACACATGCAGTGACCACTGGTTGATCCATGTGTGGTTTGTGAAATGAACACACATGAAATGCCACTGGTTGATCCATGTTTGGTTTGTGGAAAGAACACACATGCAATAACTCTAGTGCTAGTTTTAGTATAAGAACACACATGCAATGTCTCTAATGGATCCATATGTGGTTTGTGAAAAGAACACACATGCAGTGACCACTTGTTGATCCATGTGTGGTTTGTGAAAAGAACACACATGCAATGACTCTAGTGCTAGTTTTAGTATAAGAACACACACGCAATGACTCTAGTGGGTCCACATGTAGTTTGTGAAAAGAACACACGTGCAATGACTTATGGTTGATCCATCAGTGGTTTGTGGAAAGAACACACATGCAATGACCACTTGTTGATCCATAAGTGGTTTGTGGAAAAGAAAACACATGCAATGACTCTGGTTGGTCCATATGTGGTTTGTGGAAAGAACACACATGCAGTGACCGCTAGTTGATCCATGTGTGGTTTGTGAAATGAACACACATGCAATGCCACTGGTTGATCCATGTGTGGTTTGTGGAAAGAACACACATGCAATGACTCTAGTGCTAGTTTTAGTATAAGAACACACATGCAATGTCTCTAATGGATCCATATGTGGTTTGTGAAAAGAACACACATGCAATGACCACTTGTTGATCCATGTGTGGATTGTGAAAAGAACACCCATGCAATGACTCTAGTGCTAGTTTTAGTATAAGAACATACATGCAATGACTCTAGTGGGTCCACATGTAGTTTGTGAAAAGAACACACATGCAATGACCACTAGTTGATCCATAAGTGGTTTGTAGAAAGAAAACACATGCATTGACTCTGGTTGGTCCATATGTGGTTTGTGGAAAGAATACACATGCATTGACCACTGGTTGATCCATATGTGGCTTGTGAAAAGAACACACATGCAATGCCACTGGTTGATCCATGTGTGGTTTGTGGAAAGAACACACATGCAATGACTCTAGTGGTAATTTTAGTATGAGATTACACGTGCCTCTAATGGATCCATATGTGGTTTGTGAAAAGAACACACATGCAATGACCACTTGTTGACCCATGTGTGGTTTGTGAAAAGAACACACATGCAATGACTCTAGTGCTAGTTTTATTATAAGAACACACATGCAATGAATCTAGTAGGTCCACATGTAGTTTGTGAAAAGGACACACATGCAATGACCACTCGTTGATGCATGAGTGGTTTGTGGAAAGAACATACATGCAATGACCACTTGTTGATCCATAAGTGGTTTGTGGAAAAGAAAACACATGCAATGACTCTGGTTGGTCCATATGTGGTTTGTGGAAAGAACACACATGCAGTGACCACTAGTTGATCCATGTGTGGTTTATGAAATGAACACACATGCAATGCCACTGGTTGATCCATGTGTGGTTTGTGGAAAGAACACACATGCAATGACTATAGTGCTAGTTTTTGTATAAGAACACACATGCAATGTCTCTAATGGATCCATATGTGGTTTGTGAAAAGAACACACATGCAATGACCACTTGTTGATCCATGTGTGGATTGTGAAAAGAACACCCATGCAATGACTCTAGTGCTAGTTTTAGTATAAGAACATACATGCAATGACTCTAGTGGGTCCACATGTAGTTTGTGAAAAGAACACACATGCAATGACCACTAGTTGATCCATAAGTGGTTTGTAGAAAGAAAACACATGCATTGACTCTGGTTGGTCCATATGTGGTTTGTGGAAAGAATACACATGCATTGACCACTGGTTGATCCATATGTGGCTTGTGAAAAGAACACACATGCAATGCCACTGGTTGATCCATGTGTGGTTTGTGGAAAGAACACACATGCAATGACTCTAGTGGTAATTTTAGTATGAGATTACACGTGCCTCTAATGGATCCATATGTGGTTTGTGAAAAGAACACACATGCAATGACCACTTGTTGACCCATGTGTGGTTTGTGAAAAGAACACACATGCAATGACTCTAGTGCTAGTTTTATTATAAGAACACACATGCAATGAATCTAGTAGGTCCACATGTAGTTTGTGAAAAGGACACACATGCAATGACCACTCGTTGATGCATGAGTGGTTTGTGGAAAGAACATACATGCAATGACCACTTGTTGATCCATAAGTGGTTTGTGGAAAAGAAAACACATGCAATGACTCTGGTTGGTCCATATGTGGTTTGTGGAAAGAACACACATGCAGTGACCACTAGTTGATCCATGTGTGGTTTGTGAAATGAACACACATGCAATGCCACTGGTTGATCCATGTGTGGTTTGTGGAAAGAACACACATGCAATGACTATAGTGCTAGTTTTTGTATAAGAACACACATGCAATGTCTCTAATGGATCCATATGTGGTTTGTGAAAAGAACACACATGCAATGACCACTTGTTGATCCATGTGTGGATTGTGAAAAGAACACCCATGCAATGACTCTAGTGCTAGTTTTAGTATAAGAACATACATGCAATGACTCTAGTGGGTCCACATGTAGTTTGTGAAAAGAACACACATGCAATGACCACTAGTTGATCCATAAGTGGTTTGTAGAAAGAAAACACATGCATTGACTCTGGTTGGTCCATATGTGGTTTGTGGAAAGAATACACATGCATTGACCACTGGTTGATCCATATGTGGCTTGTGAAAAGAACACACATGCAATGCCACTGGTTGATCCATGTGTGGTTTGTGGAAAGAACACACATGCAATGACTCTAGTGGTAATTTTAGTATGAGATTACACGTGCCTCTAATGGATCCATATGTGGTTTGTGAAAAGAACACACATGCAATGACCACTTGTTGACCCATGTGTGGTTTGTGAAAAGAACACACATGCAATGACTCTAGTGCTAGTTTTATTATAAGAACACACATGCAATGAATCTAGTAGGTCCACATGTAGTTTGTGAAAAGGACACACATGCAATGACCACTCGTTGATGCATGAGTGGTTTGTGGAAAGAACATACATGCAATGACCACTGGTTGATCCATAAGTGGTTTGTGGAAAAAAAACACATGCAATGACTCTAGTTGGTCCATATGTGGTTTGTGGAAAGAACACACAAGAACTGACCACTGGTTAATCCATGTGTGGTTTGTGAAATGAACATACATGCAATGCCACTGGTTGATCCATGCGTGGTTTGTGGAAAGAACACACATGCAATGACTATAGTGCTAGTTTTTGTATAAGAACACACATGCAATGTCTCTAATGGATCCATATGTGGTTTGTGAAAAGAACACACATGCAATGACCACTTGTTGATCCATGTGTGGTTTGTTAAAAGAACACCCATGCAATGACTCTAGTGCTAGTTTTAGTATAAGAACACACATGTAATGACTCTAGTGGGTCCACATGTAGTTTGTGAAAAGAACACACATGCAATGACCACTGGATTGATCCATAAGTGGTTTGTGGAAAGAACACACATGAAATGACCACTTGTTGATCCATAAGTGGTTTGTGGAAAAGAAAACACATGCAATGACTCTGGTTGGTCCATATGTGGTTTGTGGAAAGAACACACATGCAGTGACCACTGGTTGATACATGTGTGGTTTGTGAAATGAACACACATGCAATGCCACTGGTTGATCCATGTGTGGTTTGTGGAAAGAACACACATGCAATAACTCTAGTGCTAGTTTTAGTATAAGAACACACATGTAATGTCTCTAATGGATCCATATGTGGTTTGTGAAAAGAACACACATGCAGTGACCACTTGTTGATCCATGTGTGGTTTGTGAAAAGAACACACATGCAATGACTCTAGTGCTAGTTTTAGTATAAGAACACACGTGCAATGACTAGTGGGTCCACATGTAGTTTGTGAAAAGAACACACATGCAATGACCACTGGTTGATCCATAAGTGGTTTGTGGAAAGAACATACATGCAATGCCCACTTGTTGATCCATAAGTGGTTTGTGGAAAAGAAAACACATGCAATGACTCTGGTTGGTCCATATGTGGTTTGTGGAAAGAACACACATGCAGTGACCACTGGTTGATCCATGTGTGGTTTGTGAAATGAACACACATGCAATGCCACTGGTTGATCCATGTGTGGTTTGTGGAAAGAACACACATGCAATGACTCTAGTGCTAGTTTTAGTATAAGAACACACGTGCAATGTCTGTAATGGATCCATATGTGGTTTGTGAAAAGAACACACATGCAATGACCACTTGTTGATCCATGTGTGGTTTGTGAAAAGAACACCAATGCAATGAGTCTAGTGCTAGTTTTAGTATAAGAACATACATGCAATGACCCTAGTGGGTCCACATGTAGTTTGTGAAAAGAACACCCATGCAATAACCACTGGTTAATCCATAAGTGGTTTTGTGGAAAGAACACACATGCAATGACCACTAGTTGATCCATCAGTGGTTTGTGGAAAAGAAAACACATTCAGTGACTCTGGTTGGTCCATATGTGGTTTGTGGAAAGAACACACATGCATTGACCACTGGTTGATCCATATGTGGCTTGTGAAAAGAACACACATGCAGTGCCACTGGTTGATCCATGTGTGGTTTGTGCAAAGAACACACATGCAATGACTCTAGTGGTAGTTTTAGTATAAGATCACACATGCAATGTCTCTAATGGAACCATATGTGGTTTGTGAAAATAACACACATGCAATGACCACTTGTTGATCCATGTGTGGTTTGTGAAAAGAACACACATGCAATGACTCTATTGCTAGTTTTAGTATAAGAAGACACATACAATGACTCTAGTGGGTCCACATGTAGTTTGTGAAAAGAACACACATGCAATGACCACTCGTTGATCCATAAGTGGTTTGTGGAAAGAACACACATGGAATGACCACTGGTTGATCCATAAGTGGTTCGTGGAAAAGAAAACACATGCAATGACTCTGGTTGGTCCATATGTGGTTTATGGAAAGAACACACATGCAGTGACCACTAGTTGATCCATGTGTGGTTTGTGAAATGAACATACATGCAATGCCATTGGTTGATCTATATGTGGTTTGTGGAAAAGAACACACATGTAATGACCACTTGTTGAACCATGTGTGGTTTGTGAAAAGAACACACATGTAATGACTCTAGTGCTAGTTTTAGTATAAGATCACACATGCAATGACTCTAATGGATCCATATGTGGTTTGTGAAAAGAACACACATGCAATGACCACTTGTTGATCCATGTGTGGTTTGTGAAAAGAACACACATGCAATGACTCTAGTGCTGGTTTTAGTATAAGAACACACATGCAATGACTCTAGTGGGTCCACATGTAGTTTGTGAAAAGAACACACATGCAATGACCACTAGTTGATCCATAAGTGGTTTGTTATAAGAACACGCATGCAATGACCACTTGTTGATCCATAAGTGGTTAGTGGAAAAGAAAACACATGCAATGACTCTGGTTGGTCCATATGTGGTTTGTGGAAAGAACACACATGCAGTGACCACTGGTTGATCCATGTGTGGTTTGTGAAATGAACACACATGCAATGCCACTGGTTGATCCATGTTTGGTTTGTGGAAAGAACACACATGCAATAACTCTAGTGCTAGTTTTAGTATAAGAACACACATGCAATGTCTCTAATGGATCCATATGTGGTTTGTGAAAAGAACACACATGCAGTGACCACTTGTTGATCCATGTGTGGTTTGTGAAAAGAACACACATGCAATGACTCTAGTGCTAGTTTTAGTATAAGAACACACACGCAATGACTCTAGTGGGTCCACATGTAGTTTGTGAAAAGAACACACGTGCAATGACCACTGGTTGATCCATAAGTGGTTTGTGGAAAGAACACACATGCAATGACCACTTGTTGATCCATAAGTGGTTTGTGGAAAAGAAAACACATGCAATGACTCTGGTTGGTCCATATGTGGTTTGTGGAAAGAACACACATGCAGTGACCACTGGTTGATCCATGTGTGGTTTGTGAAATGAACACACATGCAATGCCACTGGTTGATCCATGTGTGGTTTGTGGAAAGAACGCACATGCAATGACTCTAGTGCTAGTTTTAGTATAAGAACACACATGCAATGTCTCTAATGGATCCATATGTGGTTTGTGAAAAGAACACACATGCAATGACCACTTGTTGACCCATGTGTGGTTTGTGAAAAGAACACACATGCAATGACTCTAGTGCTAGTTTTATTATAAGAACACACATGCAATTGTAAGATCCCTCCTTTGTAAAGGAAAAGATCCCTGTGATTGCAATGCTAGTCCCTGGATCAATAGCTAGCATCCACAGTTCAGATGTAATATCAAGAAACAAAGGTCATAATACAACTTTATAACCAGGAATAAAATAGTTTTATTACATCAAACATAGCTCATTGGCTATTTACATTACATTGCAGCGGAATAACTATAGTCATGGGTCCTTCATCTTCAAAGTGCCACAGGCAGATGTTGGTTGTAGACTTTGTAATCCTAATCAATCAATCCTCACTAAAATCAATCAAACCTGCAACATTAAAAGTTACAGCCACAAGGGTCAATACATTTGAATTGTATTGGCAAGTGATACTTTGGTAGTATAGTGGAGTCTATCTTCTATATGCATTTTGGCTAAGTGGAGTTGAGGCTTGCATTGCTCAAAATAGATTTTTCCTATCATTTTGAAAATAAGCAAATTTTGTTTGGCAAAAACTTTCCAAGGCATCTACCAATCAGAGACTGAAGATCCACTCAGGGCATCTACCAATCCAAGACTGAAGATTAACTTGGCAAAAACAATTTCCAAGGCATCTACCAATCAAAGACTGAAGATCCACTCAGGGCATCTACCAATCAGAGACTGAAGATTTACTTGGCAAAACAATTTCCCTCAATCTAAGATTTTGCGATCCTTGTACCAAGCCATCTCTCCATCAAAGATTGAAGAATTTCACACAACCCTTGTTGAACCCACAAGTTTTAATTTAGAAATTGGAGTGATGAGATTCTTGAAGTTTCCATGTCTTGATGCTCAAATTGTCCTTTACCAGGGACATGGCTAAGTACTTAGGTTTTACACTCTGCAGAGGTGGTGCACTTTCCCCACAAGCCTTGGTTTCCCAAGAATGATCCTTCAGTAGCCTTTCCTTAGTCAAATGGACGCGTTCCAACCTATCAATCACTACCACCCACTGTCCAAAAGACTAAGTTCCAGCATCCTAAGATCATGGCAGAGCCCATAATGCCAAGTGGTTGCACTTGAAGCTTCTCAACATTTGACATATCAATCTCTTTGTTTCCTGGGTGGCCATCCACAAGTGAGATACACAAGCCAAGTCCCATGGCCTTGTGAACCACTCAACATAAGCCATTCCTTCCATTTCCACCCAGGTGATTCATTAACTTAGTTATTTTATTAATCAAAACATAAGTCCTTAGACTTAGAGATTTTTCCATAGTGAATATATACCACCCAAGTTTTCTATTAGCTAGGCTAAGCTTGGTAGTAATAGGATTCTTAACTAAGGAAAATCCTTCTAAGGATTCATCTTCTGGTTTCCTATAGCAAAGTCTATACTTAGCAAAATAAAAACCATGCAAGTTTTACTCAGCAAAACACTAATGCATATTGAAAATAATAGGGCAATTAGTATGAAGTATCACTTGCCTTTTTGGTAGAGGGTATAAGTTCACTCCTTGTCCTTGCAACAAACTCACTCTTCAAGTCACTACAACAATCAAGCAAGGCACAAACTCAATCTAACAATCAAGCAAAACAACACACACAAACAAAAATAACAAAGTCAAAGAATTGCATGCAAGCATGCCAAGCTTTGCTTTGTTTGCAAAAGTGGTTCCTAGTGGGTCATAGACATTTGGGTACACCTAATGGTCTTTTTTGTAAAGTGGTAAAGTCATGCATAGGCATGCAAAGGTTGGTTCTAATGTAGGGATGGTCTTCACTAGGCTTCTAACTTTGTAAGTTCCAAATTGGTCATTTACCAAAATGGCAAAGTTATTTGCAAAAGGGTTTCTATTAGATTCCTAAACTTTGTAAGATCCAAATTGGTCATTTACCAAAGTGGCAAAGTTGTTAGCAAAAGGTTTCACCTCAAAAACCAATTTCAAAACAAGGCACCTATTTCAAAACAAGGCACCTATAGGGTTTTAGTCTATAGGGTTCACCAAATGAGTTGCTATTGCAAAACTTGGTGTTTTGGGTCAGTAGGTTTGGTTCAAAACATTTTCTCAAAGTTTTCTTTATGAAAGCATTTTCATAAACAAAACAAATAGTTTTAGTTAGCTAGAAATGGACTAAACTAATTAATCCATCCTATTCTTTTCCAAAATCATTTTTAACTCCATGGGTTGGTTCCTAGAGTCAGTAAGATCACAACAAACTAAATTGCAAAGGTTTTAACCTAAATATCATTTTTAAATGATTTTTCTAATGTTAACAAGCACACAAAAGAATCTACAAAATCAAGCAAGCTAACAAATACTATATGCTAAACTAAGGGTAGGGTTGGTTAGGGCTTGTCTTTCTGATTCCAACGACATCAAATTTGTAAAATTTGGACGTGTGGACCAAAAGATACAAGGGTTTGAAAATGGCAAAAGTTTCTGTTTTCAAAATCTGTTTTAAACAGATAGGTGACACGCGGCCGTATTCTATTGGTCGATACCGGTTCGCTGGGATCGTGGCTGTGGGGCGTTGGATCAAGTCTAATCGCACGGCTTAGGTAGCGTACCTCTTCGGCGTTAAGTGAAACTATCGTAGCCGATGGATCGAGATCGAACGGTTGCGGCAGGCTCGACCTAAAGCTAGCGGCGCTGCGGTGGCCACCGGCGGCGGAGTGATCGGTCGTTGACGGTGCCGGCGATGCAGAAAGCGAGGGAGAAGGAGGGGTTGCTCACCAGGCTCAGGGGGTTACGGTGAAACTCAAGGTACTGCTGGCTTGACAAGGGGCGCTCAGGGGCAGTCGCAATTGCTCGCCGGAGTTGAGAACGGCGGCGGTGCTCTCGGGTCGTCGTCGTTGGCGTCGCTGCAGACTACGCGGAGGCGAACAGAACACATAGTCAGGAGCGCAAGGATACGGCGAAGGTGTGTGCGTGAACGAGGGGGCTCGGGGCGGTCGAGGCTTACCGGGAAACGTTGCCGGAGAAGAAGCAGACACGGCGGCGCTCTGTGCTTGTCGGAGTCTTCGCTGGAGATCGCCCTAAGGCAAAGGAGAGGCAGGATTAGGTGCGCACGAGGGTCGCGAATGAGGGAGCATCATTGAGAGGTGCTGGGGAGGTCTGTGCTCACCGGGGAATGTCGCCGTAGTTGGAACAGACGGCGGCGCTGCGGGTCGTTGTCGAAGGCGAGGTTTCAGGGCACCCGCGTCTGAACGGAGGGCACGAACAGAAGCACCAGTGAGTGTGGAGTATGCGTGCGTGGTCAATGAGGCAAGGGGCAGTGGGGTTTCATCGGAATTGTCACCGGGACATCGTCGGAGCAGAGGGCGTTCGAGGAGGAATTGAGGCGGCCTGGGGGCGAGCTTGGGGAAGGGGTCTGAGGGAAAAGACAGAGGAGAGGAAGGCGTTTAAGTAGGCGTCGTCGCGGCGAGGGATTAACGCAGCGTTTACGCGAATTGATGCGAGCTTTCAACGGGCAGAAACGGCAGCGTCGTCTGGGGGAGAAGAAGTCGCGGGGAAGACGATGGCTAGAGAAGTGGGACCGACGCGTCAGTGGGAAAAAGAAAGGAGGGGGAGGTCCACCGGTCAGCTGCTGTGTGGGTTTCTTTCGCGGTACAGAAAAAATGGTTCGGGGAGGAAATAAGTGGAGGTGGGGTCTGTTGTCAGCGAGTGAGGGAGAGGGAGAAGTGGGTCCGGGCTGTCAGTCTCTTTGCGGGTCTGTTTCCGAGTGAGAAAAGAAACACTTCGAGGGAGGAAGTACTGGGCTGGACTGGCTTAGTGGGCTGGGCCTGTTTTCCTATTTTTTTCTGTTTGTTCTCTTTTTCTTTTTCTATTTCTTTTTCTGTTTTGAAATTCAAACAATTATTCACTCAAGCAAACAAGGTTCAAATCAAATCAAACAAACAACAAACTTTTCATTTGAATTTGGTTCTGTTTTGCAACATAATCCAAATCTCAAAATGAAATAATATTTTTATTCCTTTCAAGATCCATTTAATAATTAAAGAAAATGGATCTTTAGTTTATTAATGGTGTTTGATTTATTTAAATAAAATTTCCATTTGAAATCCAATTACTTTCAAAACCAAACCAGAAGGTTTAATTTGAAAAAATAAAAGAATACTTGGAAACTTATTTAAATAAATGAATAAGTTTTGGTGTTTTAATTAAAATGGGAAAGCCTTTACTTAAATAAAATTGGATGTTTAAATCCTTATTATTTTATTTAAATAATCCTTTACTCATTTTAATCAAAGCAAAACCTTTTAATAAAAGATTTCAAAGTAGTAATAAAATACTTGGTGTTCATTTAAAATGGGAAAAGCTTTTACTTAAATAAAATTGGATGTTTAAATCCTTATTATTTTATTTAAATAAACCTTTACTCATTTTATCAAAACAAAATATTTTATTACAAAAGCTTGGCCAAAATTAATTTGGCTTTCATTTGAACCCAAAGTCTTTTATTAAAAGATCTAAATTTGTATTTCCAAAACAATTTATTTTTCCTTTAACAAAGGTTTATCTTTTTGATCCCTTTAGGATTTCTTGATCACCAATTGGTGTGGATTTTGGTAAGGGCTTTATTGGCTTTGGAAATTCAATTTCCTTCTCTTATTGCATCCACAAGATTTTGTCTAAGGTTCCAAACTAAGTGAAACCATCTCTAAGGTCTTTCTTGATCCTTTGTGATTATTTGTTGATCCAACTTGGTATGGATCAAATCCATAGATTTGGAGATACTTTGGAAATTGATTTCCTTCCATTAGGGCTTAGGATTTGGATTTTGGATTTACTTTCCAAATGTTCAAATTTCCAGATACATTCATTGAGGAATGCATTTCCCTTGATTTGGATTTTTGTTGAATTCAAACTTCTACCAAAGTTTGTTCAAGATGGGATTTTAAGTCTCCCTTTAGAAACAAAAATTTCTTTTCACCCTGATTTTCAACAAAAATTTGTTTTGTTTATTTAATTTTCACATTACAAGATTTGGAAAATCTTGGGATGTGACAGACTACCACCCTTAAAAGAAATCTCGTCCCGAGATTTGGGGAGGCTAGGGTTACAAGTTGGCTCAAAAGCATCTAGGGTACTACCACCCTTAAAAATTTTCCAACTAAACTACATCTTGGCTTGCTTGGAATCCTGGAAAACTTCTGCTTAGTGTCCTTTGTTCAACAATGGCATAGATGGGGCATTGGATAGGAACATGGTCGTTTCCTTCACAAAGGTAACAAGTAACTTGAGATGTGGGGCATTGGCCAACTGGATGTTCCTCTTCACAATTGGGGCATTGATCTTCATGCTCTTTGGAAGTATGATCCTTGTCTCCACAAATATTGCAAGCTGATGCTCCATCTAGCATAATGTTCTTGTCATCCTTGTTGTCATACACTCTTTTGGGATAGTTTTCTTCCATGCTGATCATTTGATTAGTCACCTTAAGCATCAGTTGGGATTGTTCTTCCAAAAACTTTTGCAAGGTAGGGTCTTTATCACTATTGTTGGCTATGAACTGAGCTGTTAGTTGGCTCAATTGGTGTTGGGTTGGTAGGAGTTCTCTCATGTTGACCTCTTGGTTGTTGTTGTTGTCACCATCCCTGATGCTGGAGTTTCTTGGAGAAGTCATCTGTTTGGGGTTGGAGGAGATTAGAATTGGCAAAAGATTTCTAAGGGGATATTTCTATTCACACACATCACAATTCACACAAGCAATGTGCATGCAATCACAAACCAAACACTTCACTCAAACAACAGTTTCTAGCACATACTTAGGCAACAAAATAATTTTTGTTACACCACATAAGTTGGTGGGTTTGACTTAACTAAAATATGGTGGTCCATCTATATGGTTTACTTGTGATCTTTCCATCCTTGGTTGATTCTTCTTGAATGAGATCTTTGTATCCTTGGAGAATTCTTGGTCACCAAACTTCTAATGATGTAGGCTCCTTCTAAGTTGTGTTTCCTTAGTCTTCAAATCTTGAGCAAGATTTCTTGTCTCTCTTGTAGTCCTTGGTAACATCTAAGTTGGGAGTCCTTGTTGAGAATAAGGTTGAAATCACTTGAAGATATTGAAGTCATTGGAGTTGAAGAAGTTGAAGTCATTAGAGTTGATGAAGTCCTTTGCACATGATGAAGTCTTTGGTCATGGGGTAGGCTTTTCCATCAAGTTTGAAGTAGAAGAGATGTAGAGTTGAAACCAAAATGATTGAGGAAAGAGTTTACAAGATTTGTTTTTGTAAAATAAGTTTTTTTTTTGGAATAAGACAACTCCTATTGTCTAAGGGTTTTTGTCCAATCCTAGGGTTACAAATCCTACAGGCAACACAATGCTCTGATACCATTCTGTAAGATCCCTCCTTTGTAAAGGAAAAGATCCTTGTGATTGCAATGCTAGTCCCTGGATCAATAGCTAGCATCCACAGTTCAGATGTAATATCAAGAAACAAAGGTCATAATACAACTTTATAACCAGGAATAAAATAGTTTTATTACATCAAACATAGCTCATTGGCTATTTACATTACATTGCAGCGGAATAACTATAGTCATGGGTCCTTCATCTTCAAAGTGCCACAGGCAGATGTTGGTTGTAGACTTTGTAATCCTAATCAATCAATCCTCACTAAAATCAATCAAACCTGCAACATTAAAAGTTACAGCCACAAGGGTCAATACATTTGAATTGTATTGGCAAGTGATACTTTGGTAGTATAGTGGAGTCTATCTTCTATATGCATTTTGGCTAAGTGGAGTTGAGGCTTGCATTGCTCAAAATAGATTTTTCCTATCATTTTGAAAATAAGCAAATTTTGTTTGGCAAAAACTTTCCAAGGCATCTACCAATCAGAGACTGAAGATCTACTCAGGGCATCTACCAATCCAAGACTGAAGATTAACTTGGCAAAAACAATTTCCAAGGCATCTACCAATCAAAGACTGAAGATCCACTCAGGGCATCTACCAATCAGAGAGTGAAGATTTACTTGGCAAAACAATTTCCCTCAATCTAAGATTTTGAGATCCTTGTACCAAGCCATCTCTCCATCAAAGATTGAAGAATTTCACACAACCCTTGTTGAACCCACAAGTTTTAATTTATAAATTGGAGTGATGAGATTCTTGAAGTTTCCATGTCTTGATGCTCAAATTGTCCTTTACCAGGGACATGGCTAAGTACTTAGGTTTTACACTCTGCAGAGGTGGTGCAGTTTCCCCACAAGCCTTGGTTTCCCAAGAATGATCCTTCAGTAGCCTTTCCTTAGTCAAATGGACGCGTTCCAACCTATCAATCACTACCACCCACTGTCCAAAAGACTAAGTTCCAGCATCCTAAGATCATGGCAGAGCCCATAATGCCAAGTGGTTGCACTTGAAGCTTCTCAACATTTGACATCTCAATCTCTTTGTTTCCTGGGTGGCCATCCACAAGTGAGATACACAAGCCAAGTCCCATGGCCTTGTGAACCACTCAACATAAGCCATTCCTTCCATTTCCACCCAGGTGATTCATTAACTTAGTTATTTTATTAATCAAAACATAAGTCCTCAGACTTAGAGATTTTTCCATAGTGAATATATACCACCCAAGTTTTCTATTAGCTAGGCTAAGCTTGGTAGTAATAGGATTCTTAACTAAGGAAAATCCTTCTAAGGATTCATCTGCTGGTTTCCTATAGCAAAGTCTATACTTAGCAAAATAAAAACCATGCAAGTTTTACTCAGCAAAACACTAATGCATATTGAAAATAATAGGGCAATTAGTATGAAGTATCACTTGCCTTTTTGGTAGAGGGTATAAGTTCACTCCTTGTCCTTGCAACAAACTCACTCTTCAAGTCACTACAACAATCAAGCAAGGCACATACTCAATCTACCAATCAAGCAAAACAACACACACAAACAAAAATAACAAAGTCAAAGAATTGCATGCAAGCATGCCAAGCTTTGCTTTGTTTGCAAAAGTGGTTCCTAGTGGGTCATAGACATTTGGGTACACCTAATGGTCATTTTTGTAAAGTGGTAAAGTCATGCATAGGCATGCAAAGGTTGGTTCTAATGTAGGGATGGTCTTCACTAGGCTTCTAACTTTGTATGTTCCAAATTGGTCATTTACCAAAATGGCAAAGTTATTTGCAAAAGGGTTTCTATTAGATTCCTAAACTTTGTAAGATCCAAATTGGTCATTTACCAAAGTGGCAAAGTTGTTAGCAAAAGGTTTCACCTCAAAAACCAATTTCAAAACAAGGCACCTATTTGGTCATTTTATGTGGTGAAGAAATATGTCTACTAGGGTTTTAGTCTATAGGGTTCACCAAATGAGTTGCTATTGCAAAACTTGGTGTTTTGGGTCAGTAGGTTTGGTTCAAAACATTTTCTCAAAGTTTTCTTTATGAAAGCATTTTCATAAACAAAACAAATAGTTTTAGTTAGCTAGAAATGGACTAAACTAATTAATCCATCCTATTCTTTTCCAAAATCATTTTTAACTCCATGGGTTGGTTCCTAGAGTCAGTAAGATCACAACAAACTAAATTGCAAAGGTTTTAACCTAAATATCATTTTTAAATGATTTTTCTAATGTTAACAAGCACACAAAAGAATCTACAAAATCAAGCAAGCTAATAGATACTATATGCTAAACTAAGGGTAGGGTTGGTTAGGGCTTGTCTTTCTGATTCCAACGACATCAAATTTGTAAAATTTGGACGTGTGGATCAAAAGATACAAGGGTTTGAAAATGGCAAAAGTTTCTGTTTTCAAAATCTGTTTTAAACAGATAGGTGACACGCGGCAGTATTCTATTGGTCGATACCGGTTCGCTGGGATCGTGGCTGTGGGGCGTTGGATCAAGTCTAATCGCACGGCTTAGGTAGCGTACCTCTTCGGCGTTAAGTGAAACTATCGTAGCCGATGGATCGAGATCGAACGGTTGCGGCAGGCTCGACCTAAAGCTAGCGGCGCTGCGGTGGCCACCGGCGGCGGAGTGATCGGTCGTTGACGGTGCCGGCGATGCAGAAAGCGAGGGAGAAGGAGGGGTTGCTCACCAGGCTCAGGGGGTTACGGTGAAACTCAGGGTACTGCTGGCTTGACAAGGGGCGCTCAGGGGCAGTCGCAATTGCTCGCCGGAGTTGAGAACGGCGGCGGTGCTCTCGGGTCGTCGTCGTTGGCGTCGCTGCAGACTACGCGGAGGCGAACAGAACACATAGTCAGGAGCGCAAGGATACGGCGAAGGTGTGTGCGTGAACGAGGGGGCTCGGGGCGGTCGAGGCTTACCGGGAAACGTTGCCGGAGAAGAAGCAGACACGGCGGCGCTCTGTGCTTGTCGGAGTCTTCGCTGGAGATCGCCCTAAGGCAAAGGAGAGGCAGGATTAGGTGCGCACGAGGGTCGCGAATGAGGGAGCATCATTGAGAGGTGCTGGGGAGGTCTGTGCTCACCGGGGAATGTCGCCATAGTTGGAACAGACGGCGTCGCTGCGGGTCGTTGTCGAAGGCGAGGTTTCAGGGCACCCGCGTCTGAACGGAGGGCACGAACAGAAGCACCAGTGAGTGTGGAGTATGCGTGCGTGGTCAATGAGGCAAGGGGCAGTGGGGTTTCATCGGAATTGTCACCGGGACATCGTCGGAGAAGAGGGCGTTCGAGGAGGAATTGAGGCGGCCTGGGGGCGAGCTTGGGGAAGGGGTCTGAGGGAAAAGACAGAGGAGAGGAAGGCGTTTAAGTAGGCGTCGTCGCGGCGAGGGATTAACGCAGCGTTTACGCGAATTGATGCGAGCTTTCAACGGGCAGAAACGGCAGCGTCGTCTGGGGGAGAAGAAGTCGCGGGGAAGACGATGGCTAGAGAAGTGGGACCGACGCGTCAGTGGGAAAAAGAAAGGAGGGGGAGGTCCACCGGTCAGCTGCTGTGTGGGTTTCTTTCGCGGTACAGAAAAAATGGTTCGGGGAGGAAATAAGTGGAGGTGGGGTCTGTTGTCAGCGAGTGAGGGAGAGGGAGAAGTGGGTCCGGGCTGTCAGTCTCTTTGCGGGTCTGTTTCCGAGTGAGAAAAGAAACACTTCGAGGGAGGAAGTACTGGGCTGGACTGGCTTAGTGGGCTGGGCCTGTTTTCCTATTTTTTTCTGTTTGTTCTCTTTTTCTTTTTCTATTTCTTTTTCTGTTTTGAAATTCAAACAATTATTCACTCAAGCAAACAAGGTTCAAATCAAATCAAACAAACAACAAACTTTTCATTTGAATTTGGTTCTGTTTTGCAACATAATCCAAATCTCAAAATGAAATAATATTTTTATTCCTTTCAAGATCCATTTAATAATTAAAGAAAATGGATCTTTAGTTTATTAATGGTGTTTGATTTATTTAAATAAAATTTCCATTTGAAATCCAATTACTTTCAAAACCAAACCAGAAGGTTTAATTTGAAAAAATAAAAGAATACTTGGAAACTTATTTAAATAAATGAATAAGTTTTGGTGTTTTAATTAAAATGGGAAAGCCTTTACTTAAATAAAATTGGATGTTTAAATCCTTATTATTTTATTTAAATAATCCTTTACTCATTTTAATCAAAGCAAAACCTTTTAATAAAAGATTTCAAAGTAGTAATAAAATACTTGGTGTTCATTTAAAATGGGAAAAGCTTTTACTGAAATAAAATTGGATGTTTAAATCCTTATTATTTTATTTAAATAAACCTTTACTCATTTTATCAAAACAAAATATTTTATTACAAAAGCTTGGCCAAAATTAATTTGGCTTTCATTTGAACCCAAAGTCTTTTATTAAAAGATCTAAATTTGTATTTCCAAAACAATTTATTTTTCCTTTAACAAAGGTTTATCTTTTTGATCCCTTTAGGATTTCTTGATCACCAATTGGTGTGGCTTTTGGTAAGGGCTTTATTGGCTTTGGAAATTCAATTTCCTTCTCTTATTGCATCCACAAGATTTTGTCTAAGGTTCCAAACTAAGTGAAACCATCTCTAAGGTCTTTCTTGATCCTTTGTGATTATTTGTTGATCCAACTTGGTATGGATCAAATCCATAGATTTGGAGATACTTTGGAAATTGATTTCCTTCCATTAGGGCTTAGGATTTGGATTTTGGATTTACTTTCCAAATGTTCAAATTTCCAGATACATTCATTGAGGAATGCATTTCCCTTGATTTGGATTTTTGTTGAATTCAAACTTCTACCAAAGTTTGTTCAAGATGGGATTTTAAGTCTCCCTTTAGAAACAAAAATTTCTTTTCACCCTGATTTTCAACAAAAATTTATTTTGTTTATTTAATTTTCACATTACAAGATTTGGAAAATCTTGGGATGTGACAGCAATGAATCTAGTAGGTCCACATGTAGTTTGTGAAAAGGACACACATGCAATGACCACTCGTTGATCCATGAGTGGTTTGTGGAAAGAACATACATGCAATGACCACTGGTTGATCCATAAGTGGTTTGTGGAAAAAAATGCAATGACTCTAGTTGGTCCATATGTGGTTTGTGGAAAGAACACACAAGAACTGACCACTGGTTGATCCATGTGTGGTTTGTGAAATGAACATACATGCAATGCCACTGGTTGATCCATGTGTGGTTTGTGGAAAGAACACACATGCAATGACTCTAGTGCTAGTTTTTGTATAAGAACACACATGCAATGTCTCTAATGGATCCATATGTGGTTTGTGAAAAGAACACACATGCAATGACCACTTGTTGATCCATGTGTGGTTTGTGAAAAGAACACCCATGCAATGACTCTAGTGCTAGTTTTAGTATAAGAACACACATGTAATGACTCTAGTGGGTCCACATGTAGTTTGTGAAAAGAACACACATGCAATGACCACTGGTTGATCCATAAGTGGTTTGTGGAAAGAACACACATGAAATGACCACTTGTTGATCCATAAGTGGTTTGTGGAAAAGAAAACACATGCAATGACTCTGGTTGGTCCATATGTGGTTTGTGGAAAGAACACACATGCAGTAACCACTGGTCGATCCATATGTGGTTTGTGGAAAAGAACACACATGCAATGAACACTAGTTGATCCATGTTCGGTTTGTGAAATGAACACACATGCAATGCCACTGGTTGATCCATGTGTGGTTTGTGGAAAGAACACACATGCAATGACTCTAGTGCTAGTTTTAGTATAAGAACACACATGCAATTTCTCTAATGGATCCATATGTGGTTTGTGAAAAGAACACACATGCAATGACCACTTGTTGATCCATGTGTGGTTTGTGAAAAGAACACCCATGCAATGACTCTAGTGCTAGTTTTAGTATAAGAACATACATGCAATGACTCTAGTGGGTCCACATGTAGTTTGTGAAAAGAACACACATGCAATGACTACTGGTTGATCAATAAGTGGTTTGTGGAAAGAACACACATATAATGACTCTAGTGGGTCCACATGTAGTTTGTGAAAAGAACACACATGCAATGAGCAGTCGTTGATCCATAAGTTCTTTGTGGAAAAGAACACACATGCAATGAACACTGGTTGATCCATGTGTGTTTTGTGGAAAAGAACACACATGTAATGACCACTTGTTGATCCATGTGTGTTTTGTGAAAAGAACACACATACAATGACTCTAGTGGGTCCACATGTAGTTTGTGAAAAGAACACACATACAATGAGCACTGGTTGATACATAAGTTGTTTGTGGAAAAGAACACACATGCAATGAACACTGGTTGATCCATGTGTGGTTTGTGCAAAAGAACACATGCAATTACCACTGGTTGATCCATGTGTGGTTTGTGAAAAGAACACACATGCAATGACTCTAGTGCTAGTTTTAGTATAAGAACACACATGCAATGACTCTAGTGGGTCCACATGTAGTTTGTGACAAGAACACACATGCAATAACCACTGGTTGATCCATAAGTGGTTTGTGGAAAGAACACACATGCAATGACCACTAGTTCATCCATAAGTGGTTTGTGGAAAAGAAAACACATGCAATGAATCTGGTTGGTCCATATGTGGTTTGTGGAAAGAACACACATGCAGTGACCAGATGTTGATCCATGTGTGGTTTGTGAAATGAACACACGTGCAATGCCACTGGTTGATCCATGTGTGGTTTGTGGAAAGAACACACATGCAATGACCACTCGTTGATCCATAAGTGGTTTGTGGAAAAGAAAACACATGCAATGAACCTGGTTGGTCCATATGTGGTTTGTGGAAAGAACACACATGCAGTGACCACTGGTTGATCCATGTGTGGTTTATGAAATGAACACACATGCAATGCCACTAGTTGATCCATGTGTGGTTTGTGGTAAGAACACACATGCAATGACTCTAGTGCTAGTTTTTGTATAAGAACACTCATGCAATGTCTCTAATGGATCCATATGTGGTTTGTGAAAAGAACACACATGCAATGACCACTTGTGGATCCATGTGTGGTTTGTGAAAAGAACACACATGCAATGACTCTAGTGCTAGTTTTAGTAGAAGAACACACATGCAATGACTCTAGAGGGTCCACATGTAGTTTGCAAAAAGAACACACATGCAATGACCACTGGTTGATCCATAAGTGGTTTGTGGAAAGAACACACATGCAATGACCACTGGTTGATCCATAAGTGGTTTGTGGAAAAGAAAACACATGCAATGACTCTGGTTGGTCCATATGTGGTTTGTGGAAAGAACACACATGCATTGACCACTGGTTGATCCATATGTGGCTTGTGAAAAGAACACACATGCAATGCCACTGGTTGATCCATGTGTGGTTTGTGGAAAGACCACACATGCAATGACTCTAGTGGTAGTTTTAGTATAAGAACACACATGCATTGACCACTGGTTGATCCATATGTGGCTTGTGAAAAGAACACATGCAATGACCACTTGTTGACCCATGTGTGGTTTGTGAAAAGAACACACTTGCAATGACTCTAGTGCTAGTTTTATTATAAGAACACACATGCAATGAATCTAGTAGGTCCACATGTAGTTTGTGAAAAGAACACACATGCAATGACCACTCGTTGATACATGAGTGGTTTGTGGAAAGAACATACATGCAATGACCACTGGTTGATCCATAAGTGGTTTGTGGAAAAAAACACATGCAATGACTCTAGTTGGTCCATATGTGGTTTGTGGAAAGAACACACATGAACTGACCACTGGTTGATCCATGTGTGGTTTGTGAAATGAACATACATGCAATGCCACTGGTTGATCCATGTGTGGTTTGTGGAAAGAACACACATGCAATGACTCTAGTGCTAGTTTTTGTATAAGAACACACATGCAATGTCTCTAATGGATCCATATGTGGTTTGTGAAAAGAACACACATGCAATGACCACTTGTTGATCCATGTGTGGTTTGTGAAAAGAACACCCATGCAATGACTCTAGTGCTAGTTTTAGTATAAGAACACACATACAATGACTCTAGTGGGTCCACATGTAGTTTGTGAAAAGAACACACATGCAATGACCACTGCTTGATCCATAAGTGGTTTGTGGAAAGAACGCACATGAAATGACCACTTGTTGATCCATAAGTGGTTTGTGGAAAAGAAAACACATGCAATGACTCTGGTTGGTCCATATGTGGTTTGTGGAAAGAACACACATGCAGTAACCACTAGTTGATCCATGTGTGGTTTGTGAAATGAACATACATGCAATGCCATTGGTTGATATATGTGTGGTTTGTGGAAAAGAACACACATGTAATGACCACTTGTTGAACCATGTGTGGTTTGTGAAAAGAACACACATGTAATGACTCTAGTGCTAGTTTTAGTATAAGATCACACATGCAATGACTCTAATGGATCCAAATGTGGTTTGTGAAAAGAACACACATGCAATGACCACTTGTTGATCCATGTGTGGTTTGTGAAAAGAACACACATGCAATGACTCTAGTGCTAGTTTTAGTATAAGAACACACATACAATGACTCTAGTGGGTCCACATGTAGTTTGTGAAAAGAACACACATGCAATGACCACTCGTTGATCCATAAGTGGTTTGTGGAAAGAACACACATGCAATGACCACTGGTTGATCCATAAGTGGTTCGTGGAAAAGAAAACACATGCAATGACTCTGGTTGGTCCATATGTGGTTTATGGAAAGAACACACATGCAGTGACCACTAGTTGATCCATGTGTGGTTTGTGAAATGAACATACATGCAATGCCATTGGTTGATCTATATGTGGTTTGTGGAAAAGAACACACATGTAATGACCACTTGTTGAACCATGTGTGGTTTGTGAAAAGAACACACATGTAATGACTCTAGTGCTAGTTTTAGTATAAGATCACACATGCAATGACTCTAATGGATCCATATGTAGTTTGTGAAAAGAACACACATGCAATGACCACTGGTTGATCCATAAGTGGTTTGTTATAAGAACACACATGCAATGACCACTTGTTGATCCATAAGTGGTTAGTGGAAAAGAAAACACATGCAATGACTCTGGTTGGTCCATATGTGGTTTGTGGAAAGAACACACATGCAGTGACCACTGGTTGATCCATGTGTGGTTTGTGAAATGAACACACATGCAATGCCACTGGTTGATCCATGTTTGGTTTGTGGAAAGAACACACATGCAATAACTCTAGTGCTAGTTTTAGTATAAGAACACACATGCAATGTCTCTAATGGATCCATATGTGGTTTGTGAAAAGAACACACATGCAGTGACCACTTGTTGATCCATGTGTGGTTTGTGAAAAGAACACACATGCAATGACTCTAGTGCTAGTTTTAGTATAAGAACACACACGCAATGACTCTAGTGGGTCCACATGTAGTTTGTGAAAAGAACACACGTGCAATGACCACTGGTTGATCCATAAGTGGTTTGTGGAAAGAACACACATGCAATGACCACTTGTTGATCCATAAGTAGTTTGTGGAAAAGAAAACACATGCAATGACTCTGGTTGGTCCATATGTGGTTTGTGGAAAGAACACACATGTAGTGACCACTGGTTGATCCATGTGTGGTTTGTGAAATGAACACACATGCAATGCCACTGGTTGATCCATGTGTGGTTTGTGGAAAGAACACACATGCAATGACTCTAGTGCTAGTTTTAGTATGAGAACACACATGCAATGTCTGTAATGGATCCATATGTGGTTTGTGAAAAGAACACACATGCAATGACCACTTGTTGATCCATGTGTGGGTTGTGAAAAGAACACCCATGCAATGACTCTAGTGCTAGTTTTAGTATAAGAACACACATGCAATGACCACTGGTTGATCCATAAGTGGTTTGTGGAAAGAACACACATGCAATTACCACTGGTTGATCCATAAGTGGTTTGTGGAAAAGAAAACACATGCAATGACTCTGGTTGGTCCATATGTGGTTTGTGGAAAGAACACACATGCATTGACCACTGGTTGATCCATATGTGGCTTGTGAAAAGAACACACATGCAATGCCACTGGTTGATCCATGTGTGGTTTGTGGAAAGAACACACATGCAATGACTCTAGTGGTAGTTTTAGTATAAGATTACACATGCCTCTAATGGATCCATATGTGGTTTGTGAAAAGAACACATGCAATGACCACTTGTTGACCCATGTGTGGTTTGTAAAAAGAACACACTTGCTATGACTCTAGTGCTAGTTTTATTATAAGAACACACATGCAATGAATCTAGTAGGTCCACATGTAGTTTGTGAAAAGAACACACATGCAATGACCACTCGTTGATACATGAGTGGTTTGTGGAAAGAACATACATGCAATGACCACTGGTTGATCCATAAGTGGTTTGTGGAAAAAAACACATGCAATGACTCTAGTTGGTCCGTATGTGGTTTGTGGAAAGAACACACATGAACTGACCACTGGTTGATCCATGTGTGGTTTGTGAAATGAACATACATGCAATGCCACTGGTTGATCCATGTGTGGTTTGTAGAAATAACACACATGCAATGACTCTAGTGCTAGTTTTTGTATAAGATCACACATGCAATGACTCTAATGGATCCATATGTGGTTTGTGAAAAGAACACACATGCAATGACCACTTGTTGATCCATGTGTGGTTTGTGAAAAGAACACACGTGCAATGACTCTAGTGCTAGTTTTAGTATAAGAACACACATGCAATGACTCTAGTGGGTCCACATGTAGTTTGTGAAAAGAACACACATGCAATGACCACTGGTTGATCCATAAGTGGTTTGTTATAAGAACACACATGGAATGACCACTTGTTGATCCATAAGTGGTTAGTGGAAAAGAAAATACATGCAATGACTCTGGTTGGTCCATATGTGGTTTGTGGAAAGAACACACATGCAGTGACCACTGGTTGATCCATGTGTGGTTTGTGAAATGAACACACATGCAATGCCACTGGTTGATCCATGTTTGGTTTGTGGAAAGAACACACATGCAATAACTCTAGTGCTAGTTTTAGTATAAGAACACACATGCAATGTCTCTAATGGATCCATATGTGGTTTGTGAAAAGAACACACATGCAGTGACCACTTGTTGATCCATGTGTGGTTTGTGAAAAGAACACACATGCAATGACTCTAGTGCTAGTTTTAGTATAAGAACACACAGGCAATGACTCTAGTGGGTCCACATGTAGTTTGTGAAAAGAACACACGTGCAATGACCACTGGTTGATCCATAAATGGTTTGTGGAAAGAACACACATGCAATGACCACTTGTTGATCCATAAGTGGTTTGTGGAAAAGAAAACACATGCAATGACTCTGGTTGGTCCATATGTGGTTTGTGGAAAGAACACACATGCAGTGACCACTGGTTGATCCATGTGTGGTTTGTGAAATGAACACACATGCAATGCCACTGGTTGATCCATGTGTGGTTTGTGAAATGAACACACATGCAATGCCACTGGTTGATCCATGTGTGGTTTGTGGAAAGAACACACATGCAATGACTCTAGTGCTAGTTTTAGTATAAGAACACACATGCAATGTCTCTAATGGATCCATATGTGGTTTGTGAAAAGAACACACATGCAATGACCACTTGTTGATCCATGTGTGGGTTGTGAAAAGAACACCCATGCAATGACTTTAGTGCTAGTTTTAGTATAAGAACATACATGCAATGACTCTAGTGGGTCCACATGTAGTTTGTGAAAAGAACACACATGCAATGACCACTAGTTGATCCATAAGTGGTTTGTGGAAAGAAAACACATGCAATGACTCTGGTTGGTCCATATGTGGTTTGTGGAAAGAATACACATGCATTGACCACTGGTTGATCCATATGTGGCTTGTGAAAAGAACACACATGCAATGCCACTGGTTGATCCATGTGTGGTTTGTGGAAAGAACACACATGCAATGACTCTAGTGGTAGTTTTAGTATAAGATTACACATGCCTCTAATGGATCCATATGTGGTTTGTGAAAAGAACACACATGCAATGACCACTTGTTGACCCATGTGTGGTTTGTGAAAAGAACACACATGCAATGACTCTATTGCTAGTTTTATTATAAGAACACACATGCAATGAATCTAGTAGGTCCACATGTAGTTTGTGAAAAGGACACACATGCAATGACCACTCGTTGATCCATGAGTGGTTTGTGGAAAGAACATACATGCAATGACCACTCGTTGATCCATAAGTGGTTTGTGGAAAAAAAACACATGCAATGACTCTAGTTGGTCCATTTGTGGTTTGTGGAAAGAACACACAAGAACTGACCACTGGTTGATCCATGTGTGGTTTGTGAAATGAACATACATGCAATGCCACTGGTTGATCCATGTGTGGTTTGTGGAAAGAACACACATGCAATGACTCTAGTGCTAGTTTTTGTATAAGAACACACATGCAATGTCTCTAATGGATCCATATGTGGTTTGCGAAAAGAACACACATGCAATGACCACTTGTTGATCCATGTGTGGTTTGTGAAAAGAACACCCATGCAATGACTCTAGTGCTAGTTTTAGTATAAGAACACACATACAATGACTCTAGTGGGTCCACATGTAGTTTGTGAAAAGAACACACATGCAATGACCACTGCTTGATCCATAAGTGGTTTGTGGAAAGAACACACATGAAATGTCCACTTGTTGATCCATAAGTGGTTTGTGGAAAAGAAAACACATGCAATGACTCTGGTTGGTCCATATGTGGTTTATGGAAAGAACACACATGCAGTGACCACTAGTTGATCCATGTGTGGTTTGTGAAATGAACATACATGCAATGCCATTGGTTGATCTATATGTGGTTTGTGGAAAAGAACACACATGTAATGACCACTTGTTGAACCATGTGTGGTTTGTGAAAAGAACACACATGTAATGACTCTAGTGCTAGTTTTAGTATAAGATCACACATGCAATGACTCTAATGGATCCATATGTGGTTTGTGAAAAGAACACACATGCAATGACCACTTGTTGATCCATGTGTGGTTTGTGAAAAGAACACACGTGCAATGACTCTAGTGCTAGTTTTAGTATAAGAACACACATGCAATGACTCTAGTGGGTCCACATGTAGTTTGTGAAAAGAACACACATGCAATGACCACTGGTTGATCCATAAGTGGTTTGTTATAAGAACACACATGCAATGACCACTTGCTGATCCATAAGTGGTTAGTGGAAAAGAAAACACATGCAATGACTCTGGTTGGTCCATATGTGGTTTGTGGAAAGAACACACATGCAGTGACCACTGGTTGATCCATGTGTGGTTTGTGAAATGAACACACATGCAATGCCACTGGTTGATCCATGTTTGGTTTGTGGAAAGAACACACATGCAATAACTCTAGTGCTAGTTTTAGTATAAGAACACACATGCAATGTCTCTAATGGATCCATATGTGGTTTGTGAAAAGAACACACATGCAGTGACCACTTGTTGATCCATGTGTGGTTTGTGAAAAGAACACACATGCAATGACTCTAGTGCTAGTTTTAGTATAAGAACACACGCAAAGCCTATAGTGGGTCCACATGTAGTTTGTGAAAAGAACACACGTGCAATGACCACTGGTTGATCCATAAATGGTTTGTGGAAAGAACACACATGCAATGACCACTTGTTGATCCATAAGTGGTTTGTGGAAAAGAAAACACATGCAATGACTCTGGTTGGTCCATATGTGGTTTGTGGAAAGAACACACATGCAGTGACCACTAGTTGATCCATGTTCGGTTTGTGAAATGAACACACATGCAATGCCACTGGTTGATCCATGTGTGGTTTGTGGAAAGAACACACATGCAATGACTCTAGTGCTAGTTTTAGTTTAAGAAAACACATGCAATGACTCTGGTTGGTCCATATGTGGTTTGTGGAAAGAACACACATGCAGTGACCACTGGTTGATCCATCTGTGGTTTGTGAAAAGAACACACGTGCAATGACTCTAGTGCTAGTTTTAGTATAAGAACATACAAGCAATGACTCTAGTGGGTCCACATGTAGTTTGTGAAAAGAACACACATGCAATGACCACTAGTTGATCAATAAGTGGTTTGTGGAAAGAACACACATATAATGACTCTAGTGGGTCCACATGTAGTTTGTGAAAAGAACACACATGCAATGAGCAGTCGTTGATCCATAAGTTCTTTGTGGAAAAGAACACACATGCAATGAACACTGGTTGATCCATGTGTGTTTTGTGGAAAAGAACACACATGTAATGACCACTTGTTGATCCATGTGTGTTTTGTGAAATGAACACACATACAATGACTCTAGTGGGTCCACATGTAGTTTGTGAAAAGAACACACATACAATGAGCACTGGTTGATCCATAAGTTGTTTGTGGAAAAGAACACACATGCAATGAACACTGGTTGATCCATGTGTGGTTTGTGCAAAAGAACACATGCAATGACCACTGGTTGATCCATGTGTGGTTTGTGAAAAGAACACACATGCAATGACTCTAGTGCTAGTTTTAGTATAAGAACACACATGCAATGACTCTAGTGGGTCCACATGTAGTTTGTGACAAGAACACACATGCAATAACCACTGGTTGATCTATAAGTGGTTTGTGGAAAGAACACACATGCAATGACCACTAGTTCATCCATAAGTGGTTTGTGGAAAAGAAAACACATGCAATGAATCTGGTTGGTCCATATGTGGTTTGTGGAAAGAACACACATGCAGTGACCACAGGTTGATCCATGTGTGGTTTGTGAAATGAACACACGTGCAATGCCACTGGTTGATCCATGTGTGGTTTGTGGAAAGAACACACATGCAATGACCACTGGTTGATCCATAAGTGGTTTGTGGAAAAGAAAACACATGCAATGAATCTGGTTGGTCCATATGTGGTTTGTGGAAAGAACACACATGCAGTGACCACTGGTTGATCCATGTGTGGTTTATGAAATGAACACACATGCAATTCCACTAGTTGATCCATGTGTGGTTTGTGGTAAGAACACACATGCAATGAATCTAGTGCTAGTTTTTGTATAAGAACACACATGCAATGTCTCTAATGGATCCATATGTGGTTTGTGAAAAGAAAACACATGCAATGACCACTTGTGGATCCATGTGTGGTTTGTGAAAAGAACACACATGCAATGACCCTAGTGCTAGTTTTAGTATAAGAACACACATGCAATGACTCTAGCGGGTCCACATGTAGTTTGCAAAAAGAACACACATGCAATGACCACTAGTTGATCCATAAGTGGTTTGTGGAAAGAACACACATGCAATGACCACTGGTTGATCCACAAGTGGTTTGTGGAAAAGAAAACACATGCAATGACTCTGGTTGGTCCATATGTGGTTTGTGGAAAGAACACACATGCATTGACCACTGGTTGATCCATATGTGGCTTGTGAAAAGAACACACATGCAATGCCACTGGTTGATCCATGTGTGGTTTGTGGAAAGAAGACACATGCAATGACTCTAGTGGTAGTTTTAGTATAAGATTACACATGCCTCTAATGGATCCATATGTGGTTTGTGAAAAGAACACATGCAATGACCACTTGTTGACCCATGTGTGGTTTGTGAAAAGAACACACTTGCAATGACTCTAGTGCTAGTTTTATTATAAGAACACACATGCAATGAATCTAGAAGGTCCACATGTAGTTTGTGAAAATAACACACATGCAATGACCACTCGTTGATACATGAGTGGTTTGTGGAAAGAACATACATGCAATGACCACTTGTTGATCCATAAGTGGTTTGTGGAAAAAAAAACACATGCAATGACTCTAGTTGGTCCATATGTGGTTTGTGGAAAGAACACACATGAACTGACCACTGGTTGATCCATGTGTGGTTTGTGAAATGAACATACATGCAATGCCACTGGTTGATCCATGTGTGGTTTGTGGAAAGAACACACATGCAATGACTCTAGTGCTAGTTTTTGTATAAGAACACACATGCAATGTCTCTAATGGATCCATATGTGGTTTGTGAAAAGAACACACATGCAATGACCACATTTGATCCATGTGTGGTTTGTGAAAAGAACACCCATGCAATGACTCTAGTGCTAGTTTTAGTATAAGAACACACATACAATGACTCTAGTGGGTCCACATGTAGTTTGTGAAAAGAACACACATGCAATGACCACTGCTTGATCCATAAGTGGTTTGTGGAAAGAACACACATGAAATGACCACTTGTTGATCCATAAGTGGTTTGTGGAAAAGAAAACACATGCAATGACTCTGGTTGGTCCATATGTGTTTGTGGAAAGAACACACATGCAGTAACCACTGGTCGATCCATATGTGGTTTGTGGAAAAGAACACACATGCAATGAACACTAGTTGATCCATGTGCGGTTTGTGAAATGAACACACATGCAATGCCACTGGTTGATCCATGTGTGGTTTGTGGAAAGAACACACATGCAATGACTCTAGTGCTAGTTTTAGTATAAGAACACACATGCAATGTCTCTAATGGATCCATATGTGGTTTGTGAAAAGAACACACATGCAATGACCACTTGTTGATCCATGTGTGGTTTGTGAAAAGAACACCCATGCAATGACTCTAGTGCTAGTTTTAGTATAAGAACATACATGCAATGACTCTAGTGGGTCCACATGTAGTTTGTGAAAAGAACACACATGCAATGACCACTGGTTGATCAATAAGTGGTTTCTCGAAAGAACACACATATAATAACTCTAGTGGGTCCACATGTAGTTTGTGAAAAGAACACACATGCAATGAGTAGTGGTTGATCCATAAGTTCTTTGTGGAAAAGAACACACATGCAATGAACACTGGTTGATCCATGTGTGTTTTGTGGAAAAGAACACACATGTAATGACCACTTGTTGATCTATGTGTGTTTTGTGAAAAGAACACACATACAATGACTCTAGTGGGTCCACATGTAGTTTGTGAAAAGAACACACATGCAATGAGCACTGGTTGATCCATAAGTTGTTTGTGGAGAAGAACACACATGCAATGAACACTGGTTGATCCATGTGTGGTTTGTGCAAAATAACACATGCAATGACCACTGGTTGATCCATGTGTGGTTTGTGAAAAGAACACACATGCAATGACTCTAGTGCTATTTTAGTATAAGAACACACATGCAATGACTCTAGTGGGTCCACATGTAGTTTGTGAAAGAACACACATGCAATGACCACTGGTTGATCCATAAGTGGTTTGTGGAAAGAACACACATGCAATGACCACTCGTTCATCCATAAGTGGTTTGTGGAAAAGAAAACACATGCAATGAATCTGGTTGGTCCATATGTGGTTTGTGGAAAGAACACACATGCAGTGACCACAGGTTGATCCATGTGTGGTTTGTGAAATGAACACACGTCCAATGCCACTGGTTGATCCATGTGTGGTTTGTGGAAACAACACACATGCAATGACCACTGGTTCATCCATAAGTGGTTTGTGGAAAAGAAAACACATCCAATGAATCTGGTTGGTCCATATGTGGTTTGTGGAAAGAACACACATGCAGTGACCACTGGTTGATCCATGTGTGGTTTATGAAATGAACACACATGCAATGCCACTGGTTGATCCATGTATGGTTTGTGGAAAGAACACACATGCAATGACTCTAGTGCTAGTTTTTGTATAAGAACACACATGCAATGTCTCTAAGGATCCATATGTGGTTTGTGAAAAGAACACACATGCAATGACCACTTGTGGATCCATGTGTGGTTTGTGAAAAGAACACACATGCAATGACTCTAGTGCTATTTTTAGTATAAGAACACACATGCAATGAACACTGGTTGATCCATGTGTGTTTTGTGGAAAAGAACACACATGTAATGACTCTAGTGGGTCCACATGTAGTTTGGGAAAAGAACACACATGCAATGACCACTGGTTGATCCATAAGTTGTTTGTGGAAAAGAACACACATGCAATGAACACTCGTTGATCCATCAGTGGTTTGTGGAAAGAACATACATGCAATGACCACTGGTTGATCCATAAGTGGTTTGTGGAAAAAAACACATGCAATGACTCTAGTTGGTCCATATGTGGTTTGTGGAAAGAACACACATTAAATGACCACTGGTTGATCCATGTGTGGTTTGTGAAAATAACATACATGCAATTCCACTGGTTGATCCATGTGTGGTTTGTGGAAAGAACACACATGCAATGACTCTAGTGCTAGTTTTTGTATAAGAACATACATGCAATGTCTCTAATGGATCCATATGTGGTTTGTGAAAAGAACACACATGCAATGATCACTTGTTGATCCATGTGTGGTTTGTGAAACGAACACCCATGCAATGACTCTAGTGCTAGTTTTAGTATAAGAACACACATGTAATGACTCTAGTGGGTCCACATGTAGTTTGTGAAAAGAACACACATGCAATGACCACTGGTTGATCCATAAGTGGTTTGTGGAAAGAACACACATGAAATGACCACTTGTTGATCCATAAGTGGTTTGTGGAAAAGAAAACACATGCAATGACTCTGGTTGGTCCATATGTGGTTTGTGGAAAGAACACACATGCAGTAACCACTGGTCGATCCATATGTGGTTTGTGGAAAAGAACACACATGCAATGAACACTAGTTGATCCATGTGCGGTTTGTGAAATGAACACACATGCAATGCCACTGGTTGATCCATGTGTGGTTTGTGGAAAGAACACACATGGAATGACTCTAGTGCTAGTTTTAGTATAAGAACACAAATGCAATGTCTCTAATGGATCCATATGTGGTTTGTGAAAAGAACACACATGCAATGACCACTTGTTGATCCATGTGTGGTTTGTGAAAGGAACACCCATGCAATGACTCTAGTGCTAGTTTTAGTATAAGAACATACATGCAATGACCCTAGTGGGTCCACATGTAGTTTGTGAAAAGAACACACATGCAATGACCACTGGTTGATCAATAGGTGGTTTGTGGAAAGAACACACATATAATGACTCTAGTGGGTCCACATGTAGTTTGTGAAAAGAACACACATGCAATGAGCAGTGGTTGATCCATAAGTTCTTTGTGGAAAAGAACACACATGCAATGAACACTGGTTGATCCATGTGTGTTTTGTGGAAAAGAACACACATGTAATGACCACTTGTTGATCCATGTGTGTTTTGTGAAAAGAACACACATACAATGACTCTAGTGGGTCCACATGTAGTTTGTGAAAAGAACACACATGTAATGAGCACTGGTTGATCCATAAGTTGTTTGTGGAAAAGAACACACATGCAATGAACACTAGTTGATCCATCTGTGGTTTGTGCAAAAGAACACATGCAATGACCACTAGTTGATCCATGGGTGGTTTGTCAAAAGAATACACATGCAATGACTCTAGTGCTAGTTTTAGTATAAGAAAACATGCAATGACTCTAGTGGGTCCACATGTAGTTTGTGAAAAGAACACACATGCAATGACCACGGGTTGATCCATAAGTGGTTTGTGGAAAGAACACACATGCAATGACCACTAGTTCATCCATAAGTCGTTTGTGGAAAATAAAACACATGCAATGAATCTGGTTGGTACATATGTGGTTTGTGGAAAGAACACACATGTAGTGACCACATGTTGATCCATGTGTGGTTTGTGAAATGAACACACGTGCAATGCCACTGGTTGATCCATTTGTGGTTTGTGGAAAGAACACACATGCAATGACCACTGGTTGATCCATAAGTGGTTTGTGGAAAAGAAAACACATGCAATGACTCTGGTTGGTCCATATGTGGTTTGTGGAAAAGAACACACATGCAATGAACACTGGTTGATCCATGTGTGTTTTGTGGAAAATAACACACATGTAATGACCACTTGTTGATCCATGTGTGTTTTGTGAAAAGAACACACATACAATGACTCTAGTGGGTCCACATGTAGTTTGTGAAAAGAACACACATGCAATAAGCACTGGTTGATCCATAAGTTGTTTGTGGAAAAGAACACACATGCAATGAACACTGGTTGATCCATGTGTGGTTTGTGCAAAAGAACACATGCAATGACCACTGGTTGATCCATGTGTGGTTTGTGAAAAGAACACACATGCAATGACTCTAGTGCTAGTTTTAGTATAAGAACAGACATGCAATGACTCTAGTGGGTCCACATGTAGTTTATGAAAAGAACACACATGCAATGACCACTGGTTGATCCATAAGTGGTTTGTGGAAAGAACACACAAGCAATGACCACTAGTTCATCCATAAGTGGTTTGTGGAAAAGAAAACACATGCAATGAATCTGGTTGGTCCATATGTGGTTTGTGGAAAGAACACACATGCAGTGACCACAGGTTGATCCATGTGTGGTTTGTGAAATGAACACACGTGCAATGCCACTGGTTGATCCATGTGTGGTTTGTGGAAACAACACACATGCAATGACCACTGGTTCATCCATAAGTGGTTTATGGAAAAGAAAACACATCCAATGAATCTGGTTGGTCCATATGTGGTTTGTGGAAAGAACACACATGCAGTGACCACTGGTTGATCCATGTGTGGTTTATGAAATGAACACACATGCAATGACACTGGTTGATCCATGTGTGGTTTGTGGAAAGAACACACATGCAACGACTCTAGTGCTAGTTTTTGTATAAGAACACACATGCAATGTCTCTAATGGATCCATATGTGGTTTGTGAAAAGAACACACATGCAATGACCACTTGTTGATCCATGTGTGGTTTGTGAAACGAACACCCATGCAATGACTCTAGTGCTAGTTTTAGTATAAGAACACACATGTAATGACTCTAGTGGGTCCACACGTAGTTTGTGAAAAGAACACACATGCAATGACCACTGGTTGATCCATAAGTGGTTTGTGGAAAGAACACACATGAAATGACAACTTGTTGATCCATAAGTGGTTTGTGGAAAAGAAAACACATGCAATGACTCTGGTTGGTCCATATGTGGTTTGTGGAAAGAACACACATGCAGTAACGACTGGTCGATCCATATGTGGTTTGTGGAAAAGAACACACATGCAATGAACACTAGTTGATCCATGTGTGGTTTGTGGAAAGAACACACATGCAATGACTCTAGTGCTAGTTTTAGTATAAGAACACACATGCAATGTCTCTAATGGATCCATATGTGGTTTGTGAAATGAACACACATGCAATGACCACTTGTTGATCCATGTGTGGTTTGTGAAAAGAACACCCATGCAATGACTCTAGTGCTAGTTTTAGTATAAGAACATACATGCAATGACTCTAGTGGGTCCACATGTAGTTTGTGAAAAGAACACACATGCAATGACCACTGGTTGATCAATAGGTGGTTTGTGGAAAGAACACACATATAATAACTCTAGTGGGTCCACATGTAGTTTGTGAAAAGAACACACATGCAATGAGCAGTGGTTGATCCATAAGTTCTTTGTGGAAAAGAACACACATGCAATGAACACTGGTTGATCCATGTGTGTTTTGTGGAAAAGAACACACATGTAATGACCACTTGTTGATCCATGTGTGTTTTTTGAAAAGAAAACACATACAATGACTCTAGTGGGTCCATGTGTGGTTTGTGAAATGAACACACATGCAATGAGCACTGGTTGATCCATAAGTTGTTTGTGGAAAAGAACACACATGCAATGAACACTGGTTAATCCATGTGTGGTTTGTGCAAAAGAACACATGGAATGACCACTGGTTGATCCATGTGTGGTTTGTGAAAAGAATACACATGCAATGACTCTAGTGCTAGTTTTAGTATAAGAACACACATGCAATGACTCTAGTGGGTCCACATGTAGTTTGTGAAAATAACACACATGCAATGACCACTGGTTGATCCATAAGTCGTTTGTGGAAATAACACACATGCAATGACCACTGATTGATCCATAAGTGGTTTGTCGAAAAGAACACACATGCAATAACTCTGGTTGGTCCATATGTGGTTTGTGGAAAGAACAACATGCAGTGACCACAGGTTGATCCATGTGTGGTTTGTGAAAAGAACACACATGCAATGCCACTAGTTGATCCATGTGTGGTTTGTGGAAAGAATAGACATGCAATTACTCTGGTGCTAGTTTTAGTATAAGAACACACATGCAATGACTCTAATGGATCCATATGTGGTTTGTGAAAAGAACACACATGCAATGACCACTTGTTGATCCATGTGTGGTTTGTGAAAAGAACACACATGCAATGACTCTAGTGCTAGTTTTAGTATAAGAACACACATGCAATGACTCTAGTGGGTCCACATGTAGTTTGTGAAAAGAACACACATGCAATGACCACTGGTTGATCCATAAGTGGTTTGTGGAAACAACACACATGCAATGACCACTAGTTCATCCATAAGTGGTTTGTGGAAAAGAAAACACATGCAATGAATCTGGTTGGTCCATATGTGGTTTGTGGAAAGAACACACATGCAGTGACCACAGGTTGATCCATGTGTGGTTTGTGAAATGAACACACGTGCAATGCCACTGGTTGATCCATTTGTGGTTTGTGGAAAGAACACACATGGAATGACCACTGGTTGATCCATAAGTGGTTTATGGAAAAGAAAACACATGCAATGAATCTGGTTGGTCCATGTGTGGTTTGTGGAAAGAACACACATGCAGTGACCACTGGTTGATCCATGTGTGGTTTATGAAATGAACACACATGCAATGCCACTGGTTGATCCATGTGTGGTTTGTGGAAAGAACACACACGCAATGACTCTAGTGCTAGTTTTTGTATAAGAACACACATGCAATGTCTCTAATGGATCCATATGTGTTTTGTGAAAGGAACACAAATGCAATGACCATGTCACATCCCAAGATTTTCCAAATCTTGTAATGTGAAAAGAAATCAATAAAATAAAACTTTGTTTGATTTTCAAGGCCAGAAGAAACTTTTGATTTCAATTGGGACTTCAAACCATTTGAATCAAATAAAATTCTAAAGGGATTTAAAAAGATAAACCTTTAATAAAGGCAAATAAAAGGTTTTGGTTTTCAAAATGAAAAGAAATATTTTAAATAAAGATTATTTTATAAAGCCAAGTTAAACCTTGGCCAAGACTTTGAAGCAAAAGGTTTTGTTTTGATAAAATGAGTAAAGGTTTATTTAAATAAAATAATAAGGATTTAAATATCCAATTTTATTTAAGTAAAGGCTTTTCCCATTTTAAATAAACACTAAAACTTATTTATTTATTTAAAAATAACTTTTCCAAGTATTTTGTTTTCTAAAATAAAACCTACTAAAGTGTTTTGGTTTTATTTTAGATTTTCAAAATAAAGTTTTTAATAAAACAAATCCTAAATGGATTATTAACTAAGGTCCATTATATTTAATTATTAATGGAACCTAAAATAAAAGGTTATTTTGTTTTAAACAAGATTTCCAAATATCTTTTATTTCAAATAAAACCTACTGGTTTGGTTTTGAAAGTATTTGGATTTCAAATGGAGATTTTATTAAATAAATCAAACCCTATTTTATTAATAAACTAAAGATCCATTTTATTTAAATAATAAATGGATCTTAAAATAAATAAAAAAATATTAAATTATCTTGAGATTTGGATTATGTTGATAAACAGAACCAAATTCAAAGTACAAAGTTGAGTGATTGTTTGAATTGTTTGAAAAGTTTGATTGCTTGATTAATTGATTGAAAATTTTAAACAGAAAAATAGAATAGAAAAAGAAAAATGTTTAGACAGAAAAAAATAGTGCAACAGACCTAGCCCAACAGTAGCCCACTAAGGCCCAGCAAAACCAGCCCAGTTTTCTCCCCAAATAAAACGTTTGGCACCAACATTCTGACCCACACAGTCACTGACGTAGAGGACCCACCCCCACTCCCTTCTTTCACTGCCAAGCGGACCCACTCGCCTGTTTATCGTTTTCACCCTCTCCCGAACCGTTTTCTTCACCACAGAAACAACCCGCACTGAGGCTGACCGGTGGACCTCCCCCTCCTTTCTTTTCTCACTGCCAGGTAGACCCCGCTCTACTGTTCATCCTCCCCACCCCATGACCTGTTCTTCCTTCCTCGCCGGCTGTTGCAGGCTTTGATTTCGCGGCATCAATTCGCCTTAACACGGCCACCTTAACTCGTAGCGACCAGGCACATTTAAGCGCCAGTGATTCCTCTCCGTTTTCCCTCTGTCTCCTCCCCTAAACACGCCCCCAGGCCGCTCCAATTTTTCCCCGAGCCGCTCTGTCTCCGACGACTTCCCTCGCCGATTCCGGCCAGCACATGCCCCCTCCTTCCTCCTCAAGCACGCAGCTGTGCTCAGCATTCCCCAGCGGACCCTTCTGCAACCGCAGCTCACCCGCGGGCGCCCCTGAGCATCGGCAACGACGACACCGAGCAAGCGCCGCCGTCTGCTTCTTCTCCGGCGACGTCTTCCAGGTGAACCAGACCGCCCCTTTCCCTCTCATTCACGCACACACAGTCACCGTGTCTTTGCGCATCTAACCGCATCGGTTTCCTGCCCTCTAGTGGACAGCAGCCCCATCCCCGTTGTCAAGCAGAAGCTCCCGACGCCGTCCTCCACTCCGGTGAGCAATCGCAACTGCACCAAAGCGCCCCTCGCCCGACCAACACCTCCTCGAGCATCGCCGTGACCCCCTGAGCCCAGTGAGCAACTCCTCTTTGTCCCTCACCTCCTGTAGCCTCGGCACCGTCGACGACCGACCGCTCCGCCGCTGCTAGCCACCGCAGCGCCGCCCATCTGTGGCTGGTGTGCCTAGCACCGTTAGATGCAGATCCATTGGCTACGATAGAACCACTTAAACGCGAATGGGTACGCTCTCAGGACCGTGCGATCTAACTAGATCCAACGCACCGCAACGCTGATCCGCGCGAACCGGTACCGTCTAGTAGAATAGTGCCGCGTGTCCCGCTGATGTTTAAAACAGATTTGAAAAACAGATTTGTTTGCAAACTTCAAACCCTTGTATCTTTGAATCCACACGTCCAAAAATTACAAATTTTATGTCGTTGGATTCAGGAGAGCAAGCCCTAGCCAACCCTGCCCTTAGTTTAGCAAATAGTATCTTTTTGTTTGCTTGTTTTTGCAGATTCTTTTGTGTGCTTGTTTAGATTAGAAAAATTGTTTAAAAATGATTTTAAGGTTAAAACCTTTGCAAAATGATTTGTTGTGACCTTACTGACCCTAGGAACCAACCCATGGTTTTGAAAATGATTAGAATGGATTAATTAGTTTAGTCCATTTCTAGCTAATTAAAAATTATTGTTTTGTTTATAAACATGTTTTTGAGTAAAAACTTTGGAGGAAATGTTTTGAACCAAACCTACTGACCAAAAACACCAAGTTTTAAAATAGCAACTCCTTTGGTGAAACAAAACAATGATTTCTTGTTTTAAAAACCATTTCTAGTCAAATAGAAATGTGGTTATTTTCATTAAAAATAGTTTTGGAAGAAAACCTTTGGAAAATGTTTTGTTTTAAACTCTCTAACCCCAAAAACCAAGTTTTGTGATTTGAAAAAATATTGGGTGAACCCTTTAGGCTAATGCCTTAGTAAAATATTTTTACACCACATAAAATGATACTTTGTTTTGAAATTGGCTTTTGTAGTAAAACCTTTTTGCAAATGACTTTGCCATTTTGGTAAATGACCAATTTGGAACTTACAAAGTTTAGAAGCCTAGTGGAGACCATACTTTCAATAGGACCATCCTTTGCATGCTTACATGCATGACTTAGATTCCATTGTTTTATGTGTGAGAATTGTTGATTGACTTTTGGTTTGGAATGCTTGTTGAATTTGTGTTTGCTTGATTGATTGTAGTGAAGTTAGAAAAGTGTGAGACTAGCAAGATCAAGGAGTGAACCATCATTCCCTACCAAAAAGGCAAGTTACACTATCATACAAAAGTCCTACTATTTTCATTATACTTAGTGGATTTTGAAAACATGCATGAAAACAATTTTATACTTATGCTATGCTAAATCCTAATAGGATTCCCCTACATTACTTAGTGAAAACCTTGTAGTTGTACATGCTTAGCCATGCTTTATTTTGAAAAGAGATACATGTTGAGATTTTACAAAGTTGAGAAAAGGACTTGCGTTTTATATAATAAAACAAGGACTCAATGAACCACCTAGGTGGAGGATACTTTAAGTTTTGGAGAAGGTGGCAACAAAAGGAACCATGACTATGGTAATCTCTTTGTGTTGTGCTCCAAAAGAAAACCCACCTAGGAAACTTAGAGATCGAACATGCTTCTCCAATTGTGGCTTTCGTGTGCAACCACATGCTATTATGGCTCTGGCTTAGTCAATTACATTAGGAAGACCCATACATTGTCTTTAGTTACTGGACATGGGGATCTGGAATGCTTCATGGGGGCTAAAGACAAGCTAGCAATGGTGTATGGGAGGACCTTTTGGAAAGACTTCGTCACACTCTCAATCTGCCAGTATTCCATCTTGGTGAGTACTAATCCAGCGGCCACTGGTGGCAACAAGATGAGAGTGGGACATGTGGGTAAAGTGTACAACTTCTGCAGAAGATAATAAAATCTAAGTACTTAGCCGTGTCCCCGGTTATGGACAATACTGAGCAACTAAAGTTTGAACTATGGGAGATCTCGACATTCCAACTTCTAAAATAAAAACTTGATGCCCTTGAGTGTCTACCAAGGAATTCAAAGAGATTTTATAAAACTTGTTGCACTTGAGTTTCTACCAAGGAGCACAAGGTTTTTGCCAAGGACTTGAACACTTGAGTTTCTACCAAGAGTTCAAGGAACTTGGAAAAAGAGTTTTTGACAAGGACTTGAACACTTGAGTTTCTACCAAGAGTTCAAGGAACTTGGAAAAAGAGATTTGACAAAGGACCAAAACCATTTTGAAAAGATAGGATAAAATATTGCTTTATGCAAATGAGCCTTAAACTCTACTTAGCCAAATATGCATGTAGTGATAGGATCCACCTATATTACATAGTAGTGAAACTTGCCAATACAATTCAAATGTATTGACCCTTGTGGCTGTAACTTATTACGTTGCAGGTTTGATTGTTTTTAGTGAAGATTGATTGATTAGGATTACAAAGTCTACAACCAACATCTGCCTGTGGCACTTTGAAGATGAAGGACCCCATGATTATAGTTATTCCGCTGCAATGTAATGTAATAGCCAAATGAGCTATGTATCGATGTAATAAAATTATGTTTTTTTTCCTGGTTATAAAGTTGAATTATGACCTTTGTTTCTTGATATTACATCTGAACTGTGGATGCTAGCTATTGATCCAGGGACTAGCATTGTAAACACAGGGGGCTCTATCTTATTAAAGATTGGGACCCTACAGACCACTTGTGGATCCATGTGTGGTTTGTGAAAAGAACACGCATGCAATGACTCTAGTGCTAGTTTTAGTATAAGAACACACATGCAATGACTCTAGTGGGTCCACATGTAGTTTGTGAAAAGAACACACATGCAATGACCACTTGTTGATCCATGTGTGTTTTGTGAAAAGAACACACATACAATGACTCTAGTGGGTCCACATGTAGTTTGGGAAAAGAACACACATGCAATGACCACTGGTTGATCAATAAGTTGTTTGTGGAAAAGAACACACATGCAATGAACACTGGTTGATCCATGTGTGGTTTATGCAAACGAACACATGCAATGACCACTGGTTGATCCATGTGTGGTTTGTGAAAAGAACACACATGCAATGAGTCTAGTGCTAGTTTTAGTATAAGAACACACATGCAATGACTCTAGTGGGTCCACATGTAGTTTGTAAAAATAACACACATGCAATGACCACTGGTTGATCCATAAGTGGTTTGTGGAAATAACACACATGCAATGACCACTAGTTGATCCATCAGTGGTTTGTCGAAAAGAACACACATGCAATGACTCTGGTTGGTCCATATGTGGTTTGTGGAAAGAACACACATGTAGTGACCCCTGGTTGATCCATGTGTGGTTTGTGAAAATAACACACATGCAATGACTCTAGTGCTAGTTTTAGTATAAGAACACACATGCAATGACTCTAGTGGGTCCACATGTAATTTGTGAAAAGAACACACATGCAATGACCACTTGTTGATCCATGTGTGTTTTGTGAAAAGAACACACATACAATGACTCTAGTGGGTCCACATGTAGTTTGTGAAAAGAACACACATGCAATGACAACTAGTTGATCCATAAGTTGTTTGTGGAAAAGAACACACATGCAATGACCACTGGTTGATCCATGTGTGGTTTGTGCAAAAGAACACATGCAATGACCACTGGTTGATCCATGTGTGGTTTGTGAAAAGAACACACATGCAATGACTCTAGTGCTAGTTTTAGTATAAGAACACACATGCAATGACTCTAGTGGGTCCACATGTAGTTTGTGAAAATAACACACATGCAATGACCACTTGTTGATCCATAAGTGGTTTGTGGAAATAACACACATGCAATGACCACTAGTTGATCCATAAGTGGTTTGTGGAAAAGAACACACATGCAATAACTCTGGTTGGTCCATATGTGGTTTGTGGAAAGAACAACATGCAGTGACCACTTGTTGATCCATGTGTGGTTTGTGAAAAGAACACACATGCAATGCCACTAGTTGATCCATGTGTGGTTTGTGGAAAGAACACACATGCAATTACTTTGGTGCTAGTTTTAGTATAAGAACACACATGCAATGACTCTAATGGATCCATATGTGGTTTGTGAAAAGAACACACATGCAATGACCACTTGTTGATCCATGTGTGGTTTGTGAAAAGAACACACATGCAATGACTCTAGTGCTAGTTTTAGTATAAGAACACACATGCAATGACTCTAGTGGGTCCACATGTAGTTTGTGAAAAGAACACACATGCAATGACCACTGGTTGATCCATAAGTGGTTTGTGGAAAGAACACACATGCAATGACCACTGGTTGATCCAAAAGTGGTTTGTGGAAAGAACACACATGCAATGACCACTTGTTGATCCATAAGAGGTTTGTGGAAAAGAAAACACATGCAATGACTCTGGTCACACATGCAATGCCACCGGTTGATCCATGTGTGGTTTGTGGAAGAACACACATGCAATGACTCTACTGCTAGTTTTAGTATGAGAACACACATGCAGTGTCTCTAATGGATCCATATGTAGTTTGTGAAAAGAACACACATGCATGGACCACTTGTTGATCCATGTGTGGTTTGTGAAAAGAACACCGATGCAATGACTCTAGTGCTAGTTTTAGTATAAGAACATACATGCAATGACTCTAGTGGGTCCACATGTAGTTTGTGAAAAGAACACACATGCAATGACCACTGGTTGATCCATAAGTGGTTTGTGGAAATAACACACATGCAATGACCACTGGTTGATCCATAAGTGGTTTGTGGAAAAGAAAACACATGCAATGACTCTGGTTGGTCCATATGTGGTTTGTGGAAAGAACACGCATGCATTGACCACTAGTTGATCCATATGTGGCTTGTGAAAAGAACACACATGCAATGCCACTGGTTCATCCATGTGTGGTTTGTGGAAAGAACACACATGCAATGACTCTAGTGGTAGTTTTAGTATAAGATTACACATGTAATGTCTCTAATGGATCCATATGTGGTTTGTGAAAAGAACACACATGCAATGACCACTTGCTGATCCATGTGTGGTTTGTGAAAAGAACACACATGTAATGACTCTACTGCTAGTTTTATTATAAGAACACACATGCAATGAATCTAGTGGGTCCACATGTAGTTTGTGAAAAGAACAGACATGCAATGACCACTCGTTTATCCATAAGTGGTTTGCGGAAAGAACACACATACAATGACCATTGGTTTATCCATAAGTGGTTTGTGGAAAAGAAAACACATGCAATGACTCTAGTTGGTCCATATGTGGTTTGTGGAAAGAACACACATGCAGTGACCACTGGTTGATCCATGTGTGGTTTGTGAAATGAACATACATGCAATGCCACTGGTTGATCAATGTGTGGTTTGTGGAAAGAACACACATGCAATGACTCTAGTGCTAGTTTTTGTATAAGAACACACATGCAATGTCTCTAATGGATCCATATGTGGTTTGTGAAAAGAACACACATGCAATGACCACTTGTTGATCCATATGTGGTTTGTGAAAAGAACACCCATGCAATGACTCTAGTGCTAGTTTTAGTATAAGAACACACATGTAATGACTCTAGTGGGTCCACATGTAGTTTGTGAAAAGAACACACATGCAATGACCACTGTTTGATCAATAAGTGGATTGTGGAAAGAACACACATGAGATGACCACTTGTTGATCCATAAGTGGTTTGTGGAAAAGAAAACACATGCAATGACTCTGGTTGGTCCATATGTGGTTTGTGGAAAGAACACACATGCAGTAACCACTGGTTGATCCATGTGCGGTTTGTGAAATGAACACACATGCAATGCCACTGGTTGATCCATGTGTGGTTTTTTGAAAGAACACACATGCAATGACTCTAGTGCTAGTTTTTGTATAAGAACACACATGCAATGTCTCTAATGGATCCATATGTGGTTTGTGAAAAGAACACACATGCAATGACCACTTGTTGATCCATGTGTGGTTTGTGAAAAGAACACCCATGCAATGACTCTAGTGCTAGTTTTAGTATAAGAACATACATGCAATGACTCTAGTGGGTCCACATGTAGTTTGTGAAAAGAACACACATGCAATGACCACTGGTTGATCAATTAGTGGTTTGTGGAAAGAACACACATACAATGACTCAAGTGGGTCCTCATGTAGTTTGTGAAAAGAATACACATACAATGAGCAGTGGTTGATCCATAAGTTCTTTGTGGAAAAGAACACACATGCAATGAACACTGGTTGATCCATGTGTGGTTTGTGGAAAAGAACACACATGTAATGAGCACTTGTTGATCCATGTGTTTTTTGTGAAAAGAACACACATACAATGACTCTAGTGGGTCCACATGTAGTTTGTGAAAAGAACACACATGCAATGAGCACTGGTTGATCCATAAGTTGTTTGTGGAAAAGAACACACATGCAATGAACACTAGTTGATCCATGTGTGGTTTGTGCAAAAGAACACATGCAATAACCACTGGTTGATCCATGTGTGGTTTGTGAAAAGAACAAAACATGTAATGACTCTACTGCTAGTTTTATTATAAGAACACACATGCAATGAATCTAGTGGGTCCACATGTAGTTTGTGAAAAGAACAGACATGCAATGACCACTCGTTTATCCATAAGTGGTTTGTGGAAAGAACACACATACAATGACCACTGGTTTATCCATAAGTGGTTTGTGGAAACGAAAACACATGCAATGACTCTAGTTGGTCCATATGTGGTTTGTGGAAAGAACACACATGCAGTGACCACTGGTTGATCCATGTGTGGTTTGTGAAATGAACATACATGCAATGCCACTGGTTGATCAATGTGTGGTTTGTGGAAAGAACACACATGCAATGACTCTAGTGCTAGTTTTTGTATAAGAACACACATGCAATGTCTCTAATGGATCCATATGTGGTTTGTGAAAAGAACACACATGCAATGACCACTTGTTGATCCATATGTGGTTTGTGAAAAGAACACCCATGCAATGACTCTAGTGCTAGTTTTAGTATAAGAACACACATGTAATGACTCTAGTGGGTCCACATGTAGTTTGTGAAAAGAACACACATGCAATGACCACTGTTTGATCAATAAGTGGTTTGTGGAAAGAACACACATGAGATGACCACTTGTTGATCCATAAGTGGTTTGTGGAAAAGAAAACACATGCAATGACTCTGGTTGGTCCATATGTGGTTTGTGGAAAGAACACACATGCAGTAACCACTGGTTGATCCATGTGCGGTTTGTGAAATGAACACACATGCAATTCCACTGGTTGATCCATGTGTGGTTTTTTGAAAGAACACACATGCAATGACTCTAGTGCTAGTTTTAGTATAAGAACACACATGCAATGTCTCTAATGGATCCATATGTGGTTTGTGAAAAGAACACACATGCAATGACCACTTGTTGATCCATGTGTGGTTTGTGAAAAGAACACCCATGCAATGACTCTAGTGCTAGTTTTAGTATAAGAACATACATGCAATGACTAGTGGGTCCACATGTAGTTTGTGAAAAGAACACACATGCAATGACCACTGGTTGATCAATTAGTGGTTTGTGGAAAGAACACACATACAATGACTCAAGTGGGTCCTCATGTAGTTTGTGAAAAGAACACACATACAATGAGCAGTGGTTGATCCATAAGTTCTTTGTGGAAAAGAACACACATGCAATGAACACTAGTTGATCCATGTGTGGTTTGTGGAAAAGAACACACATGTAATGAGCACTTGTTGATCCATGTGGTTTTTGTGAAAAGAACACACATACAATGACTCTAGTGGGTCCACATGTAGTTTGTGAAAAGAACACACATGCAATGAGCACTGGTTGATCCATAAGTTGTTTGTGGAAAATAACACACATGCAATGAACACTAGTTGATCCATGTGTGGTTTGTGCAAAAGAACACATGCAATGACAACTGGTTGATCCATGTGTGGTTTGTGAAAAGAACACACATGTAATGACTCTACTGCTAGTTTTATTATAAGAACACACATGCAATGAATCTAGTGGGTCCACATGTAGTTTGTGAAAAGAACAGACATGCAATGACCACTCGTTTATCCATAAGTGGTTTGCGGAAAGAACACACATACAATGACCACTGGTTTATCCATCAGTGGTTTGTGGAAAAGAAAACACATGCAATGACTCTAGTTGGTCCATATGTGGTTTGTGGAAAGAACACACATGCAGTGACCACTGGTTGATCCATGTGTGGTTTGTGAAATGAACATACATGCAATGCCACTGGTTGATCAATGTGTGGTTTGTGGAAAGAACACACATGCAATGACTCTAGTGCTAGTTTTTATATAAGAACACACATGCAATGTCTCTAATGGATCCATATGTGGTTTGTGAAAAGAACACACATGCAATGACCACTTGTTGATCCATATGTGGTTTGTGAAAAGAACACCCATGCAATGACTCTAGTGCTAGTTTTAGTATAAGAACACACATGTAATGACTCTAGTGGGTCCACATGTAGTTTGTTAAAAGAACACACATGCAATGACCACTGTTTGATCAATAAGTGGTTTGTGGAAAGAACACACATGAGATGACCACTTGTTGATCCATAAGTGGTTTGTGGAAAAGAAAACACATGCAATGACTCTGGTTGGTCCATATGTGGTTTGTGGAAAGAACACACATGCAGTAACCACTGGTTAATCCATGTGCGGTTTGTGAAATCAACACACATGGAATGCCACTGGTTGATCCATGTGTGGTTTTTTGAAAGAACACACATGCAATGACTCTAGTTCTAGTTTTAGTATAAGAACACACATGCAATGTCTCTAATGGATCCATATGTGGTTTGTGAAAAGAACACACATGCAATGACCACTTGTTGATCCATGTGTGGTTTGTGAAAAGAACACCCATGCAATGACTCTAGTTCTAGTTTTAGTATAAGAACATACATGCAATGACTCTAGTGGGTCCACATGTAGTTTGTGAAAAGAACACACATGCAATGACCACTGGTTGATCAATTAGTGGTTTGTGGAAAGAACACACATACAATGACTCAAGTGGGTCCTCATGTAGTTTGTGAAAAGAACACACATACAATGAGCAGTGGTTGATCCATAAGTTCTTTGTGGAAAAGAACACACATGCAATGAACACTGGTTGATCCATGTGTGGTTTGTGGAAAAGAACACACATGTAATGAGCACTTGTTGATCCATGTGTTTTTTGTGAAAAGAACACACATACAATGACTCTAGTGGGTCCACATGTAGTTTGTGAAAAGAACACACATGCAATGAGCACTGGTTGATCCATAAGTTGTTTGTGGAAAAGAACACACATGCAATGAACACTAGTTGATCCATGTGTGGTTTGTGCAAAAGAACACATGCAATGACAACTGGTTGATCCATGTGTGGTTTGTGAAAAGAACACACATGCAATGACTCTAGTGCTAGTGTTAGTATAAGAACACACATGCAATGACTCTAGTGGGTCCACATGTAGTTTGTGAAAAGAACACACATGCAATGACCACTGGTTGATCCATAAGTGGTTTGTGGAAAGAACACACATGCGATAACCACTAATTCATCCATAAGTGGTTTGTGGAAAAGAAAACACATGCAATGAATGTGGTTGGTCCATATGTGGTTTGTGGAAAGAACACACATGCAGTGACCACTGGTTGATCCATGTGTGGTTTGTGAAATGAACACACATGCAATGCCACTGGTTGATCCATGTGTGGTTTGTGGAAAGAACACACATGCAATGACTCTAGTGCTAGTTTTTGTATAAGAACACACATGCAATGTCTCTAATGGATCCATATGCGGTTTGTGAAAAGAACACACATGAAATGACCACTTGTTGATCCATGTGTGGTTTGTGAAAAGAACACACATGCAATGACTCTAGTGGTAGTTTTGGTATAAGAACACACATGCAATGACTCTAGTGGGTCCCCATGTAGATTGTAAAAAGAACACACATGCAATGACCACTTGTTGATCCATGTGTGTTTTGTGAAAAGAACACACATACAATGACTCTAGTGGGTCCACATGTAGTTTGTGAAAAGAACACACATGCAATGACCACTAGTTGATCCATAAGTTGTTTGTGGAAAAGAACACACATGCAATGAACACTAGTTGATCCATGTGTGGTTTGTGCAAAAGAACACATGCAATGACCACTGGTTGATCCATGTGTGGTTTGTGAAACAAACACACATGCAATGACTCTAGTGCTAGTTTTAGTATAAGAACACACATGCAATAACTCTAGTGGGTCCACATGTAGTTTGTAAAAATAACACACATGCAATGACCACTTGTTGATCCATAAGTGGTTTGTGGAAAAGAAAACACATGCAATGACTCTGGTTGGTCCATATGTGGTTTGTGGAAAAGAACACACATGCAATGAACACTGGTTGATCCATGTGTGGTTTGTGCAAAAGAACACATGAAATGACCACTGGTTGATCCATGTGTGGTTTGTGAAAAGAACACACATGCAATGACTCTAGTGCTAGTTTTAGTATAAGAACACACATGCAATGACTCTAGTGGGTCCACATGTAGTTTGTGAAAAGAACACACATGCAATGACCACTAGTTGATCCATAAGTGGTTTGTGGAAAGAACACACATGCAATGACCACTGGTTGATCCATAAGTGGATTGTGGAAAAGAAAACACATGCAATGAATTTGGTTGGTCCATATGTGGTTTGTGGAAAGAACACACATCCAGTGACCACTGGTTGATCCATATGTGGCTTGTGAAAAGAACACACATGCAATGCCACTGGTTGATCCATGTGTGGTTTGTGAAAAGAACACACATGCAGTAACCACTGGTTGATCCATGTGCGGTTTGTGAAATGAACACACATGCAATGCCACTGGTTGATCCATAAGTGGTTTGTGGAAAAGAAAACACATGCAATGACTCTGGTTGGTCCATATGTGGTTTGTGGAAAGAACACACATGCATTGACCACTAGTTGATCCATATGTGGCTTGTGAAAAGGACACACATGCAATGCCACTGGTTGATCCATGTGTTGTTTGTGGAAAGAACACACATGCAATGACTCTAGTGGTAGTTTTAGTATAAGATTACACATGCAATGTCTCTAATGGATCCATATGTGGTTTGTGAAAATAACACACATGCAATGACCACTTGTTGATCCATGTGTGGTTTGTGAAAAGAACACACATGTAATCACTCTAGTGCTAGTTTTATTATAAGAACACACATGCAATGAATCTAGTGGGTCCACATGTAGTTTGTGAAAAGAACAGACATGCAATGACCACTCGTTTATCCATAAGTGGTTTGCGGAAAGAACACACATACAATGACCACTGGTTTATCCATAAGTGGTTTGTGGAAAAGAAAACACATGCAATGACTCTAGTTGGTCCATATGTGGTTTGTGGAAAGAACACACATGCAGTGACCACTGGTTGATCCATGTGTGGTTTGTGAAATGAACATACATGCAATGCCACTGGTTGATCAATGTGTGGTTTGTGGAAAGAACACACATGCAATGACTCTAGTGCGAGTTTTTGTATAAGAACACACATGCAATGACCACTTGTTGATCCATATGTGGTTTGTGAAAAGAACACCCATGCAATGACTCTAGTGCTAGTTTTAGTATAAGAACACACATGTAATGACTCTAGTGGGTCCACATGTAGTTTGTGAAAAGAACACACATGCAATGACCACTGGTTGATCAAGTGGTTTGTGGAAAGAACACACATGAGATGACCACTTGTTGATCCATAAGTGGTTTGTGGAAAAGAAAACACATGCAATGACTCTGGTTGGTCCATATGTGGTTTGTGGAAAGAACACACATGCAGTAACCACTGGTTGATCCATGTGCGGTTTGTGAAATGAACACACATGCAATGCCACTGGTTGATCCATGTGTGGTTTTTTGAAAGAAATCACATGCAATGACTCTAGTGCTAGTTTTAGTATAGGAACACACATGCAATGTCTCTAATGGATCCATATGTGGTTTGTGAAAAGAACACACATGCAATGACCACTTGTTGATCCATGTGTGGTTTGTGAAAAGAACACCCATGCAATGACTCTAGTGCTAGTTTTAGTATAAGAACATACATGCAATGACTCTAGTGGGTCCACATGTAGTTTGTGAAAAGAACACACATGCAATGACCACTGGTTGATCAATTAGTGGTTTGTGGAAAGAACACACATACAATGACTCAAGTGGGTCCTCATGTAGTTTGTGAAAAGAACACACATACAATGAGCAGTGGTTGATCCATAAGTTCTTTGTGGAAAAGAACACACATGCAATGAACACTGGTTGATCCATGTGTGGTTTGTGGAAAAGAACACACATGTAATGAGCACTTGTTGATCCATGTGTTTTTTGTGAAAAGAACACACATACAATGACTCTAGTGGGTCCACATGTAGTTTATGAAAAGAACACACATGCAATGAGCACTGGTTGATCCATAAGTTGTTTGTGGAAAAGAACACACATGCAATGAACACTAGTTGATCCATGTGTGGTTTGTGCAAAAGAACACATGCAATGACAACTGGTTGATCCATGTGTGGTTTGTGAAAAGAACACACATGCAATGACTCTAGTGCTAGTGTTAGTATAAGAACACACATGCAATGACTCTAGTGGGTCCACATGTAGTTTGTGAAAAGAACACACATGCAATGACCACTGGTTGATCCATAAGTGGTTTGTGGAAAGAACACACATGCGATAACCACTAATTCATCCATAAGTGGTTTGTGGAAAAGAAAACACATGCAATGAATGTGGTTGGTCCATATGTGGTTTGTGGAAAGAACACACATGCAGTGACCACTGGTTGATCCATGTGTGGTTTGTGAAATGAACACACATGCAATGCCACTGGTTGATCCATGTGTGGTTTGTGGAAAGAACACACATGCAATGACTCTAGTGCTAGTTTTTGTATAAGAACACACATGCAATGTCTCTAATGGATCCATATGTGGTTTGTGAAAAGAACACACATGAAATGACCACTTGTTGATCCATGAGTGGTTTGTGAAAAGAACACACATGCAATGACTCTAGTGGTAGTTTTGGTATAAGAACACACATGCAATGACTCTAGTGGGTCCCCATGTAGATTGTAAAAAGAACACACATGCAATGACCACTTGTTGATCCATGTGTGTTTTGTGAAAAGAACACACATACAATGACTCTAGTGGGTCCACATGTAGTTTGTGAAAAGAACACACATGCAATGACCACTAGTTGATCCATAAGTTGTTTGTGGAAAAGAACACACATGCAATGAACACTAGTTGATCCATGTGTGGTTTGTGCAAAAGAACACATGCAATGACCACTGGTTGATCCATGTGTGGTTTGTGAAACAAACACACATGCAATGACTCTAGTGCTAGTTTTAGTATAAGAACACACATGCAATAACTCTAGTGGGTCCACATGTAGTTTGTAAAAATAACACACATGCAATGACCACTTGTTGATCCATAAGTGGTTTGTGGAAAAGAAAACACATGCAATGACTCTGGTTGGTCCATATGTGGTTTGTGGAAAAGAACACACATGCAATGAACACTGGTTGATCCATGTGTGGTTTGTGCAAAAGAACACATGCAATGACCACTGGTTGATCCATGTGTGGTTTGTGAAAAGAACACACATGCAATGACTCTAGTGCTAGTTTTAGTATAAGAACACACATGCAATGACTCTAGTGGGTCCACATGTAGTTTGTGAAAAGAACACACATGCAATGACCACTAGTTGATCCATAAGTGGTTTGTGGAAAGAACACACATGCAATGACCACTGGTTGATCCATAAGTGGATTGTGGAAAAGAAAACACATGCAATGAATTTGGTTGGTCCATATGTGGTTTGTGGAAAGAACACACATCCAGTGACCACTGGTTGATCCATATGTGGCTTGTGAAAAGAACACACATGCAATGCCACTGGTTGATCCATGTGTGGTTTGTGAAAAGAACACACATGCAGTAACCACTGGTTGATCCATGTGCGGTTTGTGAAATGAACACACATGCAATGCCACTGGTTGATCCATAAGTGGTTTGTGGAAAAGAAAACACATGCAATGACTCTGGTTGGTCCATATGTGGTTTGTGGAAAGAACACACATGCATTGACCACTAGTTGATCCATATGTGGCTTGTGAAAAGGACACACATGCAATGCCACTGGTTGATCCATGTGTTGTTTGTGGAAAGAACACACATGCAATGACTCTAGTGGTAGTTTTAGTATAAGATTACACATGCAATGTCTCTAATGGATCCATATGTGGTTTGTGAAAATAACACACATGCAATGACCACTTGTTGATCCATGTGTGGTTTGTGAAAAGAACACACATGTAATCACTCTAGTGCTAGTTTTATTATAAGAACACACATGCAATGAATCTAGTGGGTCCACATGTAGTTTGTGAAAAGAACAGACATGCAATGACCACTCGTTTATCCATAAGTGGTTTGCGGAAAGAACACACATACAATGACCACTTGTTTATCCATAAGTGGTTTGTGGAAAAGAAAACACATGCAATGACTCTAGTTGGTCCATATGTGGTTTGTGGAAAGAACACACATGCAGTGACCACTGGTTGATCCATGTGTGGTTTGTGAAATGAACATACATGCAATGCCACTGGTTGATCAATGTGTGGTTTGTGGAAAGAACACACATGCAATGACTCTAGTGCGAGTTTTTGTATAAGAACACACATGCAATGACCACTTGTTGATCCATATGTGGTTTGTGAAAAGAACACCCATGCAATGACTCTAGTGCTAGTTTTAGTATAAGAACACACATGTAATGACTCTAGTGGGTCCACATGTAGTTTGTGAAAAGAACACACATGCAATGACCACTGGTTGATCAAGTGGTTTGTGGAAAGAACACACATGAGATGACCACTTGTTGATCCATAAGTGGTTTGTGGAAAAGAAAACACATGCAATGACTCTGGTTGGTCCATATGTGGTTTGTGGAAAGAACACACATGCAGTAACCACTGGTTGATCCATGTGCGGTTTGTGAAATGAACACACATGCAATGCCACTGGTTGATCCATGTGTGGTTTTTTGAAAGAAATCACATGCAATGACTCTAGTGCTAGTTTTAGTATAGGAACACACATGCAATGTCTCTAATGGATCCATATGTGGTTTGTGAAAAGAACACACATGCAATGACCACTTGTTGATCCATGTGTGGTTTGTGAAAAGAACACCCATGCAATGACTCTAGTGCTAGTTTTAGTATAAGAACATACATGCAATGACTCTAGTGGGTCCACATGTAGTTTGTGAAAAGAACACACATGCAATGACCACTGGTTGATCAATTAGTGGTTTGTGGAAAGAACACACATACAATGACTCAAGTGGGTCCTCATGTAGTTTGTGAAAAGAACACACATACAATGAGCAGTGGTTGATCCATAAGTTCTTTGTGGAAAAGAACACACATGCAATGAACACTGGTTGATCCATGTGTGGTTTGTGGAAAAGAACACACATGTAATGAGCACTTGTTGATCCATGTGTTTTTTGTGAAAAGAACACACATACAATGACTCTAGTGGGTCCACATGTAGTTTATGAAAAGAACACACATGCAATGAGCACTGGTTGATCCATAAGTTGTTTGTGGAAAAGAACACACATGCAATGAACACTAGTTGATCCATGTGTGGTTTGTGCAAAAGAACACATGCAATGACAACTGGTTGATCCATGTGTGGTTTGTGAAAAGAACACACATGTAATGACTCTACTGCTAGTTTTATTATAGGAACACACATGCAATGAATCTAGTGGGTCCACATGTAGTTTGTGAAAAGAACAGACATGAAATGACCACTCGTTTATCCATAAGTGGTTTGCGAAAAGAACACACATACAATGACCACTGGTTTATCCATAAGTGGTTTGTGGAAAAGAAAACACATGCAATGACTCTAGTTGGTCCATATGTGGTTTGTGGAAAGAACACACATGCAGTGACCACTGGTTGATCCATGTGTGGTTTGTGAAATGAACATACATGCAATGCCACTAGTTGATCAATGTGTGGTTTGTGGAAAGAACACACATGCAATGACTCTAGTGCTAGTTTTTGTATAAGAACACACATGCAATGTCTCTAATGGATCCATATGTGGTTTGTGAAAAGAACACACATGCAATGACCACTTGTTGATCCATATGTGGTTTGTGAAAACAACACCCATGCAATGACTCTAGTGCTAGTTTTAGTATAAGAACACACATGTAATGACTCTAGTGGGTACACATGTAGTTTGTGAAAAGAACACACATGCAATGACCACTGTTTGATCAATAAGTGGTTTGTGGAAAGAACACACATGAGATGACCACTTGTTGATCCATAAGTGGTTTGTGGAAAAGAAAACACATGCAATGACTCTGGTTGGTCCATATGTGGTTTGTGGAAAGCACACACATGCAGTAACCACTGGTTGATCCATGTGCGGTTTGTGAAATGAACACACATGCAATGCCACTGGTTGATCCATGTGTGGTTTTTTGAAAGAACACACATGCAATGACTCTAGTGCTAGTTTTAGTATAAGAACACACATGCAATGTCTCTAATGGATCCATATGTGGTTTGTGAAAAGAACACACATGCAATGACCACTTGTTGATCCATGTGTGGTTTGTGAAAAGAACACCCATGCAATGACTCTAGTGCTAGTTTTAGTATAAGAACATACATGCAATGACTCTAGTGGGTCCACATGTAGTTTGTGAAAAGAACACACATGCAATGACCACTGGTTGATCAATTAGTGGTTTGTGGAAAGAACACACATACAATAACCACTAGTTCATCCATAAGTGGTTTGTGGAAAAGAAAACACATGCAATGAATGTGGTTGGTCCATATGTGGTTTGTGGAAAGAACACACATGCAGTGACCACTGGTTGATCCATGTGTGGTTTGTGAAATGTACACACATGCAATGCCACTGGTTGATCCATGTGTGGTTTGTGGAAAGAACACACATGCAATGACTCTAGTGCTAGTTTTTGTATAAGAACACACATGAAATGTCTCTAATGGATCCATATGTGGTTTGTGAAAAGAACACACATGAAATGACCAATTGTTGATCCATCCGTGGTTTGTGAAAAGAACACACATGCAATGACTCTAGTGGTAGTTTTGGTATAAGAACACACATGCAATGACTCTAGTGGGTCCCCATGTAGATTGTAAAAAGAACACACATGCAATGACCACTTGTTGATCCATGTGTGTTCTGTGAAAAGAACACACATACAATGACTCTAGTGGGTCCACATGTAGTTTGTGAAAAGAACACACATGCAATGACCACTAGTTGATCCATAAGTTGTTTGTGGAAAAGAACACACATGCAATGAACACTAGTTGATCCATGTGTGGTTTGTGCAAAAGAACACATGCAATGACCACTGGTTGATCCATGTGTGGTTTGTGAAACAAACACACATGCAATGACTCTAGTGCTAGTTTTAGTATAAGAACACACATGCAATAACTCTAGTGGGTCCACATGTAGTTTGTAAAAATAACACATATGCAATGACCACTTGTTGATCCATAAGTGGTTTGTGGAAAAGAAAACACATGCAATGACTCTGGTTGGTCCATATGTGGTTTGTGGAAAAGAACACACATGCAATGAACACTGGTTGATCCATGTGTGGTTTGTGCAAAAGAACACATGCAATGACCACTGGTTGATCCATGTGTGGTTTGTGAAAAGAACACACATGCAATGACTCTAGTGCTAGTTTTAGTATAAGAACACACATGCAATGACTCTAGTGGGTCCACATGTAGTTTGTGAAAAGAACACACATGCAATGACCACTAGTTGATCCATAAGTGGTTTGTGGAAAGAACACACATGCAATGACCACTGGTTGATCCATAAGTGGATTGTGGAAAAGAAAACACATGCAATGAATCTGGTTGGTCCATATGTGGTTTGTGGAAAGAACACACATCCAGTGACCACCGGTTGATCCATATGTGGCTTGTGAAAAGAACACACATGCAATGCCACTGGTTGATCCATGTGTGGTTTGTGAAAAGAACACACATGCAATGAACACTGGTTGATCCATAAGTGGTTTGTGGAAAGAACACACATGAGATGACCACTTGTTGATGCATAAGTGGTTTGTGGAAAAGAAAACACATGCAATGACTCTGGTTGGTCCATATGTGGTTTGTGGAAAGCACACACATGCAGTAACCACTGGTTGATCCATGTGCGGTTTGTGAAATGAACACACATGCAATGCCACTGGTTGATCCATGTGTGGTTTTTTGAAAGAACACACATGCAATGACTCTAGTGCTAGTTTTAGTATAAGAACACACCTGCAATGTCTCTAATGGATCCATATGTGGTTTGTGAAAAGAACACACATGCAATGACCACTTGTTGATCCATGTGTGGTTTGTGAAAAGAACACCCATGCAATGACTCTAGTGCTAGTTTTAGTATAAGAACATACATGCAATGACTCTAGTGGGTCCACATGTAGTTTGTGAAAAGAACACACATGCAATGACCACTGGTTGATCAATTAGTGGTTTGTGGAAAGAACAAACATACAATGACTCAAGTGGGTCCTCATGTAGTTTGTGAAAAGAACACACATACAATGAGCAGTGGTTGATCCATAAGTTCTTTGTGGAAAAGAACACACATGCAATGAACACTGGTTGATCCATGTGTGGTTTGTGGAAAAGAACACACATGTAATGAGCACTTGTTGATCCATGTGTTTTTTGTGAAAAGAACACACATACAATGACTCTAGTGGGTCCACATGTAGTTTGTGAAAAGAACACACATGCAATGAGCACTGGTTTATCCATAAGTTGTTTGTGGAAAAGAACACACATGCAATGAACACTAGTTGATCCATGTGTGGTTTGTGCAAAACAACACATGCAATGACAACTGGTTGATCCATGTGTGGTTTGTGAAAAGAACACACATGCAATGACTCTAGTGCTAGTGTTAGTATAAGAACACACATGCAATGACTCTAGTGGGTCCACATGTAGTTTGTGAAAAGAACACACATGCAATGACCACTGGTTGATCCATAAGTGGTATGTGGAAAGAACACACATGCAATAACCACTAGTTCATCCATAAGTGGTTTGTGGAAAAGAAAACACATGCAATGAATGTGGTTGGTCCATATGTGGTTTGTGGAAAGAACACACATCCAGTGACCACTGGTTGATCCATGTGTGGTTTGTGAAATGTACACACATGCAATGCCACTGGTTGATCCATGTGTGGTTTGTGGAAAGAACACACATGCAATGACTCTAGTGCTAGTTTTTGTAGAAGAACACACATGAAATGTCTCTAATGGATCCATATGTGGTTTGTGAAAAGAACACACATGAAATGACCAATTGTTGATCCATCCGTGGTTTGTGAAAAGAACACACATGCAATGACTCTAGTGGTAGTTTTGGTATAAGAACACACATGCAATGACTCTAGTGGGTCCCCATGTAGATTGTAAAAAGAACACACATGCAATGACCACTTGTTGATCCATGTGTGTTCTGTGAAAAGAACACACATACAATGACTCTAGTGGGTCCACATGTAGTTTGTGAAAAGAACACACATGCAATGACCACTGGTTGATCCATAAGTTGTTTGTGGAAAAGAACACACATGCAATGAACACTAGTTGATCCATGTGTGGTTTGTGCAAAAGAACACATGCAATGACCACTGGTTGATCCATGTGTGGTTTGTGAAACAAACACACATGCAATGACTCTAGTGCTAGTTTTAGTATAAGAACACACATGCAATAACTCTAGTGGGTCCACATGTAGTTTGTAAAAATAACACACATGCAATGACCACTTGTTGATCCATAAGTGGTTTGTGGAAAAGAAAACACATGCAATGACTCTGGTTGGTCCATATGTGGTTTGTGGAAAAGAACACACATGCAATGAACACTGGTTGATCCATGTGTGGTTTGTGCAAAAGAACACATGCAATGACCACTGGTTGATCCATGTGTGGTTTGTGAAAAGAACACACATGCAATGACTCTAGTGCTAGTTTTAGTATAAGAACACACATGCAATGACTCTAGTGGGTCCACATGTAGTTTGTGAAAAGAACACACATGCAATGACCACTAGTTGATCCATAAGTGGTTTGTGGAAAGAACACACATGCAATGACCATTGGTTGATCCATAAGTGGATTGTGGAAAAGAAAACACATGCAATGAATCTGGTTGGTCCATATGTGGTTTGTGGAAAGAACACACATCCAGTGACCACCGGTTGATCCATATGTGGCTTGTGAAAAGAACACACATGCAATGCCACTGGTTGATCCATGTGTGGTTTGTGAAAAGAACACACATGCAATGAACACTGGTTGATCCATAAGTGGTTTGTGGAAAGAACACACATGCAATGACCACTGGTTGATCCATAAGTGGTTTGTGGAAAAGAAAACACATGCAATGACTCTGGTTGGTCCATATGTGGTTTGTGGAAAGAACACACATGCATTGACCACTAGTTGATCCATATGTGGCTTGTGAAAAGAACACACATGCAATGCCACTGGTTGATCCATGTGTTGTTTGTGGAAAGAACACACATGCAATGACTCTAGTGGTAGTTTTAGTATAAGATTACACATGCAATGTCTCTAATGGATCCATATGTTGTTTGTGAAAAGAATACACATGCAATGACCACTTGTTGATCCATGTGTGGTTTGTGAAAAGAACACACATGTAATGACTCTAGTGCTAGTTTTATTATAAGAACACACATGCAACGAATCTAGTGGGTCCACATGTAGTTTGTGAAAAGAACAGACATGCAATGACCACTCGTTTATCCATAAGTGGTATGCGGAAAGAACACACATACAATGACCACTGGTTTATCCATAAGTGGTTTGTGGAAAAGAAAACACATGCAATGACTCTAGTTGGTCCATATGTGGTTTGTGGAAAGAACACACATGCAGTGACCACTGGTTGATCCATGTGTGGTTTGTGAAATGAAGATACATGCAATGCCACTGGCTGATCAATGTGTGGTTTGTGGAAAGAACACACATGCTATGACTCTAGTGCTAGTTTTTGTATAAGAACACACATGCAATGTCTCTAATGGATCCATATGTGGTTTGTGAAAAGAACACACGTGCAATGACCACTTGTTGATCCATATGTGGTTTGTGAAAAGAACACCCATGCAATGACTCTAGTGCTAGTTTTAGTATAAGAACACACATGTAATGACTCTAGTGGGTCCACATGTAGTTTGTGAAAAGAACACACATGCAATGACCACTGGTTGATCCATAAGTGGTTTGTGGAAAGAACACACATGAGATGACCACTTGTTGATCCATAAGTGGTTTGTGGAAAAGAAAACACATGCAATGACTCTGGTTGGTCCATATGTGGTTTGTGGAAAGAACACACTTGCAGTAACCACTGGTTGATCCATGTGTGGTTTGTGAAAAGAACACACGTGCAATGACCACTTGCTGATCCATGTGTGGTTTGTGAAAAGAACACACATGCAATGACTCTAGTGCTAGTTTTAGTATAAGAACACACATGCAATGTCTCTAATGGATCCATATGTGGTTTGTGAAAAGAACACACATGCAGTGACCACTTGTTGATCCATGTGTTGTTTGTGAAAAGAACACCCATGCAATGACTCTAGTGCTAGTTTTAGTATAAGAACATACATGCAATGACTCTAGTGGGTCCACATGTAGTTTGTGAAAAGAACACACATTCAATGACCACTGGTTGATCAATTAGTGGTTTGTGGAAAGAACACACATACAATGACTCAAGTGGGTCCTCATGTAGTTTGTGAAAAGAACACACATACAATGAGCAGTGGTTGATCCATAAGTTCTTTGTGGAAAAGAACACACATGCAATGACTCTAGTGGGTCCACATGTAGTTTGTGAAAAGAACACACATGCAATGAACACTTGTTGATCTATGTGTGTTTTGTGAAAAGAACACACATACAATGACTCTAGTGGGTCCACATGTAGTTTGTGAAAAGAACACACATGCAATGACCACTGGTTGATCCATAAGTTGTTTGTGGAAAAGAACACACATGCAATGAACACTGGTTGATCCATGTGTGGTTTGTGGAAAAGAACACATGCAATGACAACTGGTTGATCCATGTGTGGTTTGTGAAAAGAACACACATGCAATGACTCAAGTGCTAGTTTTAGTATAAGAACACACATGCAATGACTCTAGTGGGTCCACATGTAGTTTGTAAATATAACACACATGCAATGACCACTGGTTGATCCATAAGTGGTTTGTGGAAAAGAAAACACATGCAATGACTCTGGTTGGTCGATATGTGGTTTGTGGAAAAGAACACACATGCAATGAACACTGGTTGATCCATGTGTGGTTTCTGCAAAAGAACACATCCAATGACCACTGGTTGATCCATGTGTGGTTTGTGAAAAGAACACACATGCAATGACTCTAGTGCTAGTTTTAGTATAAGAACACACATGCAATGACCACTGGTTGATCCATAAGTGGTTTGTGGAAAGAACACACATGCAATGACCACTGGTTGATCCATAAGTGGATTGTGGAAAAGAAAACACATGTAATGACCACTGGTTGATCCATGTGTGGTTTGCGGAAAGAACACACATTCAATGACTCTAGTGCTAGTTTTTGTATAAGAACACACATGCAATGTCTCTAATGGATCCATATGTGGTTTGTGAAAAGAACACACATGCAATGACCACTTGTGGATCCATGTGTGGTTTGTGAAAAGAACACACATGCAATGACTCTAGTGCTAGTTTTAGTATAAGAACACACATGCAATGACTCTAGTGGGTCCACATGTAGTTTGTGAAAAGAACACACATGCAATGACCACTTGTTGATCCATGTGTGTTTTGTGAAAAGAACACACATACAATGACTCTAGTGGGTCCACATGTAGTTTGTGAAAAGAACACACATGCAATGACCAGTCGTTGATCCATAAGTGGTTTGTGGAAAGAACACACAAGCCATGACCACTGGTTGATCCATAAGTGGTTTGTGGAAAGAACACACATGCAATGACTCTGGTCGGTCCATATGTGGTTTGTGGAAAAGAACACACATGCAATGAACACTGGTTCATCCATGTGTGGTTTGTGCAAACGAACACATGCAATGACCACTGGTAGATCCATGTGTGGTTTGTGAAAAGAACACACAGGCAATGACTCTAGTGCTAGTTTTAGTATAAGAACACACATGCAATGACTCTAGTGGGTCCACATGTAGTTTGTAAAAATAACACACATGCAATGGCCACTGGTTGATCCATAAGTGGTTTGTGGAAATAACACACATGCAATGACCACTGGTTGATCCTTAAGTGGTTTGTGGAAACGAACACACATGCAATGACTCTGGTTGGTCCATATGTGGTTTGTGGAAAGAACACACATGCAGTGACCCCTGGTTGATCCATGTGCTGTTTGTGAAAAGAAGACACATGTAATGCCACTTGTTGATCCATGTGTGGTTTGTGGAAAGAACACACATGCAATTACTCTAGTGCTAGTTTTAGTATAAGAACATACATGCAATGACTCTAATGGATCCATATGTGGTTTGTGAAAAGAACACACATGCAATGACCACTTGTTGATCCATGTGTGGTTTGAAAGAACACACGTGCAATGACTCTAGTGCTAGTTTTAGTATAAGAACACACATGCAATGCCTCTAGTGGGTCCACATGTAGTTTGTGAAAGAACACACATGCAATGACCACTAGTTGATCCATATGTGGTTTGTGGAAAGAACACACATGCAATGACCACTGGTTGATCCATAAGTGGTTTGTGGAAAGAACACACATGCAATGACCACTTGTTGATCCATAAGTGGTTTGTGGAAAAGAAAACACATGCAATGACTCTAGTTGGTCCATATGTGGTTTGTGGAAAGAACACACATGCAGTGACCACTGGTTGATCCATGTGTGGTTTGTGAAATGAACACACATGCAATGCCACTTGTTGATCCATGTGTGGTTTGTGAAATGAACACAAATGCAATGCCACTGGTTGATCCATGTGTGGTTTGTGGAAAGAACACACATGCAATGACTCTAGTGCTAGTTTTTGTATAATAACACACATGCAATGTCTCTAATGGATCCATATGTGGTTTGTGAAAAGAACACACATGAAATGACCACTTGTTGATCCATGTGTGGTTTGTGAAAAGAACACACATGCAATGACTCTAGTGGTAGTTTTAGTGTAAGAACACACATCCAATGACTCTAGTGGGTCCACATGTAGATTGTAAAAAGAACACACATGCAATGACCACTTGTTGATCCATGTGTGTTTTGTGAAAAGAACACACATACAATGACTCTAGTGGGTCCACATGTAGTTTGTGAAAAGAACACACATGCAATGACCACAGGTTGATCCATAAGTTGTTTGTGGAAAAGAACACACATGCAATGAACACTGGTTGATCCATGCGTGGTTTGTGCAAAAGAACACATGCAACGACCACTGGTTGATCCATGTGTGGTTTGTGAAAAGAACACACATACAATGACTCTAGTGCTAGTTTTAGTATAAAAACACACATGCAATGACTCTAGTGGGTCCACATGTAGTTTGTGAAAAGAACACACATGCAATGACCACTGGTTGATCCATAAGTGGTTTGTGGAAATAACACACATGCAATGACCAATAGTTGATCCATAAGTGGTTTGTGGAAATGAAAACACATGCAATGAATCTGGTTGGTCCATATGTGGTTTGTGGAAAGAACACACATGTAGTGACCACTGGTTGATCCATGTGTGGTTTATGAAATGAACACACATGCAATGCCACTGGTTGATCCATGTGTGGTTTGTGGAAAGAACACACATGCAAAGACTCTAGTGCTAGTTTTTGTATAAGAACACACATGCAATGTCTCTAATGAATCCATATGTGGTTTGTGAAAAGAACACACATGAAATGACCACTTGTGGATCCATGTGTGGTTTGTGAAAAGAACACACATGCAATGAGTCTAGTGCTAGTTTTAGTATAAGAACACACATGCAATGACTCTAGTGGGTCCCCATGTAGTTTGTGAAAAGAACACACATGCAATGACCACTTGTTGATCCATGTGTGTTTTGTGAAAAGAACACACATACAATAACACTAGTGGGTCCACATGTAGTTTGTGAAAAGAACACACATGCAATGACCACTGGTTGATCCATAAGTTGTTTGTGGAAAAGAACACACATGCAATGAACACTGGTTGATCCATGTGTGGTTTCTGCAAAAGAACACATGCAATGACCACTGGTTGATCCATGTGTGGTTTGTGAAAAGAACACACATGCAATGACTCTAGTGCTAGTTTTAGTATAAGAACACACATGCAATGACTCTAGTGGGTCCACATGTAGTTTGTAAAAATAACACACATGCAATGACCACTGGTTGATCCATAAGTGGTTTGTGGAAAAGAAAACACATGCAATGACTCTGGTTGGTCCATATGTGGTTTGTGGAAAAGAACACACATGCAATGAACACTGGTTGATCCATGTGTAGTTTCTGCAAAAGAACACATGCAATGACCACTGGTTGATCCATGTGTGGTTTGTGAAAAGAACACACATGCAATGAGTCTAGTGCTAGTTTTAGTATAAGAACACACATGCAATGACTCTAGTGGGTCCACATGTAGTTTGTGAAATGAACACACATGCAATGACCACTGGTTGATCCATAAGTGGTTTGTGGAAAGAACACACATGCAATGATCACTGGTTGATCTACAAGTGGTTTGTGGAAAATAAAACACATGCAATGAATCTGGTTGGTCCATATGTGGTTTGTGGAAAGAACACACATGCAGTGACCACTGGTTGATCCATGTGTGGTTTATGAAATGAACACACATGCAATGCCACTGGTTGATCCATGTGTGGTTTGTGGAAAGAACACACATGCAAAGACTCTAGTGCTAGTTTTTGTATAAGAACACACATGCAATGTCTCTAATGGATCCATATGTCGTTTGTGAAAAGAATACACATGCAATGACCACTTGTGGATCCATGTGTGGTTTGTGAAAAGAACACACATGCAATGAGTCTAGTGCTAGTTTTAGTATAAGAACACACATGCAATGACTCTAGTGGGTCCCCATGTAGTTTGTGAAAAGAACACACATGCAATGACCACTTGTTGATCCATGTGTGTTTTGTGAAAAGAACACACATACAATAACTCTAGTGGGTCCACATGTAGTTTGTGAAAAGAACACACATGCAATGACCACTGGTTGATCCATAAGTTGTTTGTGGAAAAGAACACACATGCAATGAACACTGGTTGATCCATGTGTGGTTTGTGGAAAAGAGCACATGCAATGACCACAGGTTGATCCATGTGTGGTTTGTGAAAAGAACACACATGCAATGACTCAAGTGCTAGTTTTAGTATAAGAACACACATGTAATGACTCTAGTGGGTCCACATGTAGTTTGTAAAAATAACACACATGCAATGACCACTGGTTGATCCATAAGTGGTTTGTGGAAAAGAAAACACATGCAATGACTCTGGTTGGTCCATATGTGGTTTGTGGAAAAGAACACACATGCAATGAACACTGGTTGATCCATGTGTGGTTTCTGCAAAAGAACACATGCAATGACCACTGGTTGATCCATGTGTGGTTTGTGAAAAGAACACACATGCAATGACTCTAGTGCTAGTTTTAGTATAAGAACACACATGCAATGACTCTAGTGGGTCCACATTTAGTTTGTGAAATGAACACACATGCAATGACCACTGGTTGATCCATAAGTGGTTTGTGGAAAGAACACACATGCAATGATCACTGGTTGATCTACAAGTGGTTTGTGGAAAATAAAACACATGCAATGAATCTGGTTGGTCCATATGTGGTTTGTGGAAAGAACACACATGCAGTGACCACTGGTTGATCCATGTGTGGTTTATGAAATGAACACACATGCAATGCCACTGGTTGATCCATGTGTGGTTTGTGGAAATAATACACATGCAAAGTCTCTAGTGCTAGTTTTTGTATAAGAACACACATGCAATGTCTCTAATGGATCCATATGTGGTTTGTGAAAAGAACACACATGAAATGACCACTTGTGGATCCATGTGTGGTTTGTGAAAAGAACACACATGCAATGACTCTAGTGCTAGTTTTAGTATAAGAACACCCATGCAATGACTCTAGTGGGTCCCCATGTAGTTTGTGAAAAGAACACACATGCAATGCCACTGGTTGATCCATGTGTGGTTTGTGGAAAGAACACACGTGCAATGACTCTAGTGCTAGTTTTTGTATAAGAACACACATGCAATGTCTCTAATGGATCCATATGTGGTTTGTGAAAAGAACACACATGAAATGACCACTTGTGGATCCATGTGTGGTTTGTGAAAAGAACACACATGCAATGACTCTAGTGGTAGTTTTAGTATAAGATTACACATGCAATGTCTCTAATGGATCCATATGTTGTTTGTGAAAAGAATACACATGCAATGACCACTTGTTGATCCATGTGTGGTTTGTGAAAAGAACACACATGTAATGACTCTAGTGCTAGTTTTATTATAAGAACACACATGCAACGAATCTAGTGGGTCCACATGTAGTTTGTGAAAAGAACAGACATGCAATGACCACTCGTTTATCCATAAGTGGTATGCATTAAGAACACACATACAATGACCACTGGTTTATCCATAAGTGGTTTGTGGAAAAGAAAACACATGCAATGACTCTAGTTGGTCCATATGTGGTTTGTGGAAAGAACACACATGCAGTGACCACTGGTTGATCCATGTGTGGTTTGTGAAATGAACATACATGCAATGCCACTGGCTAATCAATGTGTGGTTTGTGGAAAGAACACACATGCTATGACTCTAGTGCTAGTTTTTGTATAAGAACACACATGCAATGTCTCTAATGGATCCATATGTGGTTTGTGAAAAGAACACACGTGCAATGACCACTTGTTGATCCATATGTGGTTTGTGAAAAGAACACCCATGCAATGACTCTAGTGCTAGTTTTAGTATAAGAACACACATGTAATGACTCTAGTGGGTCCACATGTAGTTTGTGAAAAGAACACACATGCAATGACCACTGGTTGATCCATAAGTGGTTTGTGGAAAGAACACACATGAGATGACCACTTGTTGATCCATAAGTGGTTTGTGGAAAAGAAAACACATGCAATGACTCTGGTTGGTCCATATGTGGTTTGTGCAAAGAACACACTTGCAGTAACCACTGGTTGATCCATGTGTGGTTTGTGAAAAGAACACACGTGCAATGACCACTTGCTGATCCATGTGTGGTTTGTGAAAAGAACACACATGCAATGACTCTAGTGCTAGTTTTAGTATAAGAACACACATGCAATGTCTCTAATGGATCCATATGTGGTTTGTGAAAAGAACACACATGCAGTGACCACTTGTTGATCCATGTGTGGTTTGTGAAAAGAACACCCATGCAATGACTCTAGTGCTAGTTTTAGTATAAGAACATACATGCAATGACTCTAGTGGGTCCACATGTAGTTTGTGAAAAGAACACACATTCAATGACCACTGGTTGATCAATTAGTGGTTTGTGGAAAGAACACACATACAATGACTCAAGTGGGTCCTCATGTAGTTTGTGAAAAGAACACACATACAATGAGCAGTGGTTGATCCATAAGTTCTTTGTGGAAAAGAACACACATGCAATGACTCTAGTGGGTCCACATGTAGTTTGTGAAAAGAACACACATGCAATGAACACTTGTTGATCCATGTGTGTTTTGTGAAAAGAACACACATACAATGACTCTAGTGGGTCCACATGTAGTTTGTGAAAAGAACACACATGCAATGACCACTGGTTGATCCATAAGTTGTTTGTGGAAAAGAACACACATGCAATGAACACTGGTTGATCCATGTGTGGTTTGTGGAAAAGAACACATGCAATGACAACTGGTTGATCCATGTGTGGTTTGTGAAAAGAACACACATGCAATGACTCAAGTGCTAGTTTTAGTATAAGAACACACATGCAATGACTCTAGTGGGTCCACATGTAGTTTGTAAATATAACACACATGCAATGACCACTGGTTGATCCATAAGTGGTTCGTGGAAAAGAAAACACATGTAATGACTCTGGTTGGTCGATATGTGGTTTGTGGAAAAGAACACACATGCAATGAACACTGGTTGATCCATGTGTGGTTTCTGCAAAAGAACACATCCAATGACCACTGGTTGATCCATGTGTGGTTTGTGAAAAGAACACACATGCAATGACTCTAGTGCTAGTTTTAGTATAAGAACACACATGCAATGACCACTGGTTGATCCATAAGTGGTTTGTGGAAAGAACACACATGCAATGACCACTGGTTGATCCATAAGTGGATTGTGGAAAAGAAAACACATGTAATGAATCTGGTTGGTCCATGTGTGGTTTGTGGAAAGAACACACATCCAGTGACCACTGGTTGATCCATGTGTGGTTTATGAAATGAACATACATGCAATGCCACTTGTTGATCCATGTGTGGTTTGTGGAAAGAACACACATTCAATGACTCTAGTGCTAGTTTTTGTATAAGAACACACATGCAATGTCTCTAATGGATCCATATGTGGTTTGTGAAAAGAACACACATGCAATGACCACTTGTGGATCCATGTGTGGTTTGTGAAAAGAACACACATGCAATGACTCTAGTGCTAGTTTTAGTATAAGAACACACATGCAATGACTCTAGTGGGTCCACATGTAGTTTGTGAAAAGAACACACATGCAATGACCACTTGTTGATCCATGTGTGTTTTGTGAAAAGAACACACATACAATGACTCTAGTGGGTCCACATGTAGTTTGTGAAAAGAACACACATGCAATGACCAGTCGTTGATCCATAAGTGGTTTGTGGAAAGAACACACAAGCCATGACCACTGGTTGATCCATAAGTGGTTTGTGGAAAGAACACACATGCAATGACTCTGGTCGGTCCATATGTGGTTTGTGGAAAAGAACACACATGCAATGAACACTGGTTCATCCATGTGTGGTTTGTGCAAACGAACACATGCAATGACCACTGGTAGATCCATGTGTGGTTTGTGAAAAGAACACACAGGCAATGACTCTAGTGCTAGTTTTAGTATAAGAACACACATGCAATGACTCTAGTGGGTCCACATGTAAATTGTAAAAATAACACACATGCAATGGCCACTGGTTGATCCATAAGTGGTTTGTGGAAATAACACACATGCAATGACCACTGGTTGATCCTTAAGTGGTTTGTGGAAACGAACACACATGCAATGACTCTGGTTGGTCCATATGTGGTTTGTGGAAAGAACACACATGCAGTGACCCCTGGTTGATCCATGTGCTGTTTGTGAAAAGAAGACACATGTAATGCCACTTGTTGATCCATGTGTGGTTTGTGGAAAGAACACACATGCAATTACTCTAGTGCTAGTTTTAGTATAAGAACATACATGCAATGACTCTAATGGATCCATATGTGGTTTGTGAAAAGAACACACATGCAATGACCACTTGTTGATCCATGTGTGGTTTGAAAGAACACACGTGCAATGACTCTAGTGCTAGTTTTAGTATAAGAACACACATGCAATGCCTCTAGTGGGTCCACATGTAGTTTGTGAAAGAACACACATGCAATGACCACTAGTTGATCCATATGTGGTTTGTGGAAAGAACACACATGCAATGACCACTGGTTGATCCATAAGTGGTTTGTGGAAAGAACACACATGCAATGACCACTTGTTGATCCATAAGTGGTTTGTGGAAAAGAAAACACATGCAATGACTCTAGTTGGTCCATATGTGGTTTGTGTAAAGAACACACATGCAGTGACCACTGGTTGATCCATGTGTGGTTTGTGAAATGAACACACATGCAATGCCACTTGTTGATCCATGTGTGGTTTGTGAAATGAACACACATGCAATGCCACTGGTTGATCCATGTGTGGTTTGTGGAAAGAACACACATGCAATGACTCTAGTGCTAGTTTTTGTATAATAACACACATGCAATGTCTCTAATGGATCCATATGTGGTTTGTGAAAAGAACACACATGAAATGACCACTTGTTGATCCATGTGTGGTTTGTGAAAAGAACACACATGCAATGACTCTAGTGGTAGTTTTAGTGTAAGAACACACATCCAATGACTCTAGTGGGTCCACATGTAGATTGTAAAAAGAACACACATGCAATGACCACTTGTTGATCCATGTGTGTTTTGTGAAAAGAACACACATACAATGACTCTAGTGGGTCCACATGTAGTTTGTGAAAAGAACACACATGCAATGACCACAGGTTGATCCATAAGTTGTTTGTGGAAAAGAACACACATGCAATGAACACTGGTTGATCCATGCGTGGTTTGTGCAAAAGAACACATGCAACGACCACTGGTTGATCCATGTGTGGTTTGTGAAAAGAACACACATACAATGACTCTAGTGCTAGTTTTAGTATAAAAACACACATGCAATGACTCTAGTGGGTCCACATGTAGTTTGTGAAAAGAACACACATGCAATGACCACTGGTTGATCCATAAGTGGTTTGTGGAAAGAACACACATGCAATGACCAATAGTTGATCCATAAGTGGTTTGTGGAAATGAAAACACATGCAATGAATCTGGTTGGTCCATATGTGGTTTGTGGAAAGAACACACATGTAGTGACCACTGGTTGATCCATGTGTGGTTTATGAAATGAACACACATGCAATGCCACTGGTTGATCCATGTGTGGTTTGTGGAAAGAACACACATGCAATGACTCTAGTGCTAGTTTTTGTATAATAACACACATGCAATGTCTCTAATGGATCCATATGTGGTTTGTGAAAAGAACACACATGAAATGACCACTTGTGGATCCATGTGTGGTTTGTGAAAAGAACACACATGCAATGAGTCTAGTGCTAGTTTTAGTATAAGAACACACATGCAATGACTCTAGTGGGTCCCCATGTAGTTTGTGAAAAGAACACACATGCAATGACCACTTGTTGATCCATGTGTGTTTTGTGAAAAGAACACACATACAATAACACTAGTGGGTCCACATGTAGTTTGTGAAAAGAACACACATGCAATGACCACTGGTTGATCCATAAGTTGTTTGTGGAAAAGAACACACATGCAATGAACACTGGTTGATCCATGTGTGGTTTCTGCAAAAGAACACATGCAATGACCACTGGTTGATCCATGTGTGGTTTGTGAAAAGAACACACATGCAATGACTCTAGTGCTAGTTTTAGTATAAGAACACACATGCAATGACTCTAGTGGGTCCACATGTAGTTTGTAAAAATAACACACATGCAATGACCACTGGTTGATCCATAAGTGGTTTGTGGAAAAGAAAACACATGCAATGACTCTGGTTGGTCCATATGTGGTTTGTGGAAAAGAACACACATGCAATGAACACTGGTTGATCCATGTGTAGTTTCTGCAAAAGAACACATGCAATGACCACTGGTTGATCCATGTGTGGTTTGTGAAAAGAACACACATGCAATGACTCTAGTGCTAGTTTTAGTATAAGAACACACATGCAATGACTCTAGTGGGTCCACATGTAGTTTGTGAAATGAACACACATGCAATGACCACTGGTTGATCCATAAGTGGTTTGTGGAAAGAACACACATGCAATGATCACTGGTTGATCTACAAGTGGTTTGTGGAAAATAAAACACATGCAATGAATCTGGTTGGTCCATATGTGGTTTGTGGAAAGAACACACATGCAGTGACCACTGGTTGATCCATGTGTGGTTTATGAAATGAACACACATGCAATGCCACTGGTTGATCCATGTGTGGTTTGTGGAAAGAACACACATGCAAAGACTCTAGTGCTAGTTTTTGTATAAGAACACACATGCAATGTCTCTAATGGATCCATATGTGGTTTGTGAAAAGAATACACATGCAATGACCACTTGTGGATCCATGTGTGGTTTGTGAAAAGAACACACATGCAATGAGTCTAGTGCTAGTTTTAGTATAAGAACACACATGCAATGACTCTAGTGGGTCCCCATGTAGTTTGTGAAAAGAACACACATGCAATGACCACTTGTTGATCCATGTGTGTTTTGTGAAAAGAACACACATACAATAACTCTAGTGGGTCCACATGTAGTTTGTGAAAAGAACACACATGCAATGACCACTGGTTGATCCATAAGTTGTTTGTGGAAAAGAACACACATGCAATGAACACTGGTTGATCCATGTGTGGTTTGTGGAAAAGAGCACATGCAATGACCACAGGTTGATCCATGTGTGGTTTGTGAAAAGAACACACATGCAATGACTCTAGTGCTAGTTTTAGTATAAGAACACACATGTAATGACTCTAGTGGGTCCACATGTAGTTTGTAAAAATAACACACATGCAATGACCACTGGTTGATCCATAAGTGGTTTGTGGAAAAGAAAACACATGCAATGACTCTGGTTGGTCCATATGTGGTTTGTGGAAAAGAACACACATGCAATGAACACTGGTTGATCCATGTGTGGTTTCTGCAAAAGAACACATGCAATGACCACTGGTTGATCCATGTGTGGTTTGTGAAAGGAACACACATGCAATGACTCTAGTGCTAGTTTTAGTATAAGAACACACATGCAATGACTCTAGTGGGTCCACATGTAGTTTGTGAAATGAACACACATGCAATGACCACTGGTTGATCCATAAGTGGTTTGTGGAAAGAACACACATGCAATGAACACTGGTTGATCTACAAGTGGTTTGTGGAAAATAAAACACATGCAATGAATCTGGTTGGTCCATATGTGGTTTGTGGAAAGAACACACATGCAGTGACCACTGGTTGATCCATGTGTGGTTTATGAAATGAACACACATGCAATGCCACTGGTTGATCCATGTGTGGTTTGTGGAAAGAATACACATGCAAAGTCTCTAGTGCTAGTTTTTGTATAAGAACACACATGCAATGTCTCTAATGGATCCATATGTGGTTTGTGAAAAGAACACACATGAAATGACCACTTGTGGATCCATGTGTGGTTTGTGAAAAGAACACACATGCAATGACTCTAGTGCTAGTTTTAGTATAAGAACACACATGCAATGACTCTAGTGGGTCCCCATGTAGTTTGTGAAAAGAACACACATGCAATGCCACTGGTTGATCCATGTGTGGTTTGTGGAAAGAACACACGTGCAATGACTCTAGTGCTAGTTTTTGTATAAGAACACACATGCAATGTCTCTAATGGATCCATATGTGGTTTGTGAAAAGAACACACATGAAATGACCACTTGTGGATCCATGTGTGGTTTGTGAAAAGAACACACATGCAATGACTCTAGTGCTAGTTTTAGTATAAGAACACACATGCAATGACTCTAGTGGGTCCCCATGTAGTTTGTGAAAAGAACACACATGCAATGACCACTTGTTGATCCATGTGTGTTTTGTGAAAAGAACACACATACAATAACTCTAGTGGGTCCACATGTAGTTTGTGAAAAGAACACACATGCAATGACCACTGGTTGATCCATCAGTTGTTTGTGGAAAAGAACACACATGCAATGAACACTGGTTGATCCATGTGTGGTTTGTGCAAAAGAACACATGCAATGATCACTGGTTGATCCATGTGTGGTTTGTGAAACGAACACACATGCAATGACTCTAGTGCTAGTTTTAGTGTAAGAACACACATGCAATGACTCTAGTGGGTCCACATGTAGTTTGTAAAAATAACACACATGCAATGACCACTGGTTGATCCATAAGTGGTTTGTGGAAAAGAAAACACATGCAATGACTCTGGTTGGTCCATATGTGGTTTGTGGAAAATAACACACATGCAATGAACACTAGTTGATCCATGTGTGGTTTGTGCAAAAGAACACATGCAATGACCACTGGTTGATCCATGTGTGGTTTGTGAAAAGAACACACATGCAATGCCACTTGTTGATCCATGTGTGGTTTGTGGAAAGAACACACATGCAATTACTCTGGTGCTAGTTTTAGTATAAGAACACACATGCAATGACTCTAATGGATCCATATGTGGTTTGTGAAAAGAACACACATGCAATGACCACTTGTTGATCCATGTGTCGTTTGTGAAAAGAACACACATGCAATGACTCTAGTGCTAGATTTATTATAAGAACACACATGCAATGACTCTAGTGGGTCCACATGTAGTTTGTGAAAAGAACACACATGCAATGAACACTGGTTGATCCATGTGTGGTTTGTGGAAAAGAACACACATGTAATGACCACTTGTTGATCCATGTGTTTTTTCTGAAAAGAACACACATACAATAACTCTAGTGGGTCCACATGTAGTTTGTGAAAAGAACACACATGCAATGACCACTGGTTGATCCATAAGTTGTTTGTGGAAAAGAACACACATGCAATGAACACTGGTTGATCCATGTGTGGTTTGTGGAAAAGAGCACATGCAATGACCACAGGTTGATCCATGTGTGGTTTGTGAAAAGAACACCCATGCAATGACTCTAGTGCTAGTTTTAGTATAAGAACACACATGTAATGACTCTAGTGGGTCCACATGTAGTTTGTAAAAATAACACACATGCAATGACCACTGGTTGATCCATAAGTGGTTTGTGGAAAAGAAAACACATGCAATGACTCTGGTTGGTCCATATGTGGTTTGTGGAAAATAACACACATGCAATGAACACTGGTTGATCCATGTGTGGTTTGTGCAAAAGAACACATGCAATGACCACTGGTTGATCCATGTGTGGTTTGTGAAAAGAACACACATGCAATGCCACTTGTTGATCCATGTGTGGTTTGTGGAAAGAACACACATACAATTACTCTGGTGCTAGTTTTAGTATAAGAACACACATGCAATGACTCTAATGGATCCATATGTGGTTTGTGAAAAGAACACACATGCAATGACCACTTGTTGATCCATGTGTCGTTTGTGAAAAGAACACACATGCAATGACTCTAGTGCTAGTTTTAGTATAAGAACACACATGCAATGACTCTAGTGGGTCCACATGTAGTTTGTGAAAAGAACACACATGCAATGACCACTGGTTGATCCATAAGTGGTTTGTGGAAAAGAAAACACATGCAATGACTCTGGTTGGTCCATATGTGGTTTGTGGAAAAGAACACACATGCAATGAACACTGGTTGATCCATGTGTGGTTTGTGCAAAAGAACACATGCAATGACCACTGGTAGATCCATGTGTGGTTTGTGAAAAGAACACACATGCAATGACTCTAGTGCTAGTTTTAGTATAAGAACACACATGCAATGACTCTAGTGGGTCCACATGTAGTTTGTGAAAAGAACACACATGCAATGACCACTTGTTGATCCATAAGTGGTTTTTTTCGAAAGAACACATGCAATGACCACTGGTTGATCCATAAGTGGTTTGTGGAAAGAACACACATGCAATGACCACTTGTTGATCCATAAGTGGTTTGTGGAAAATAAAACACATGCAATGACTCTGGTTGGTCCATATGTGGTTTGTGGAAAGAACACACATGCAGTGACCACTGGTTGATCCATGTGTGGTTTGTGAAAGGAACACACATGCAATGCCACTAGTTGATCCATGTGTGGTTTGTGGAAAGAACACACATGCAATGACTCTAGTGCTAGTTTTAGTGTAAGAACACACATGCAATGTCTCTCATGGATCCATATGTAGTTTGTGAAAAGAACACACATGCAATGACCACTTGTTGATCCATGTGTGGTTTGTGAAAAGAACACCCATGCAATGAATCTAGTGCAAGTTTTAGTATAAGAACATACATGTAATGAATCTAGTGGGTCCACATGTAGTTTGTGAAAAGAACACACATGTAATGACCACTGGTTGATCCATAAGTGGTTTGTGGAAAGAACACACATGCAATGACCACTGGTTGATCCATAAGTGGTTTGTGGAAAAGAAAACACATGCAATGACTCTGGTTGGTCCATATGTGGTTTGTGGAAAGGACACACATGCATTGACCACTGGTTGATCCATATGTGGCTTGTGAAAAGAACACACATGCAATGCCACTGGGTGATCCATCTGTGGTTTGTGGAAAGAACACACATGCAATGAATCTAGTGGTAGTTTTACTATAAGATCACACATGCAATGACTCTAATGGATCCATAAGTGGTTTGTGAAAAGAACACACATGCAATGACCACTTGTTGATCCATATGTGGCTTGTGAAGAGAACACACATGCAATGCCTGTAGTGCTAGTTTTAGTATAAGAACACACATGCAATGACTCTAGTGGGTCCACATGTAGTTTGTGAAAACAACACACATGCAATGACCACGGGTTGATCCATAAGTAGTTTGTGGAAAGAACACACATGCAATGACCACTGGTTGATCCATAAGTGGTTTGTGGAAAAGAAAACACATGCAATGAATCTGGTTGGTCCGTATGTGGTTTGTGGAAAGAACACACATGCAGTGACCACTGGTTGATCCATGTGTGGTTTGTGAAATTAACACACATGCAATGCCACTGGTTGATCCATGTGTGGTTTCTGGAAAGAACACACATGCAATGACTCTAGTGCTAGTGTTTGTATAAGTACACACATGCAATGTCTCTATTGGATCCATATGTGGTTTGTGAAAAGAACACACATGCAATGACCACTTGTTGATAAATGTGTGGTTTGTGGAAAGAACACACATGCAATGACTCTAGTGCTAGTTTTAGTATAAGAACACACATGCAATGAATCTAGTGGGTCCACATGTAGTTTGTGAAAAGAACACACATGCAATGACCACTTGGTGATCCATGTGTGTTTTGTGAAAAGAACACACATACAATGACTCTAGTGGGTCCACATGTAGTTTGTGAAAACAACACACGTGCAATGACCACTGGTTGATCCATAAGTTGTTTGTGGAAAAGAACACACATGCAATGAACATTGGTTGATACATGTGTGGTTTGTGCAAAAGAAGACATGCAATGACCACTGGTTGATCCATGTGTGGTTTGTGAAAAGAACACACATGCAATGACTCTAGTGCTAGTTTTAGTATAAGAACACACATGCAATGACTCTAGTGGGTCCACATGTAGTTTGTAAAAATAACAGACATGCAATGACCATTGGTTGATCCATAAGTGGTTTGGGGAAAAGAAAACACATGCAATGACTCTGGTTGGTCCATGTGTGGTTTGTGCAAAAGAACACATGCAATGAATACTGGTTGATCCATGTGTGGTTTGTGCAAAAGAACACATGCAATGACCATTGGTTGATCCATTTGTGGTTTGTGAAAAGAATACACATGCAATGACTCTAGTGCTAGTTTTAGTATAAGAACACACATGCAATGACTCTAGTGGGTCCACATGTAGTTTGTGAAAAGAACACACATACAATGACCACTGGTTGATCCATAAGTGGTTTGTGGAAGGAACACACATGCAATGACCACTGGTTGATCCATAAGTGGTTTGTGGAAAAGAAAACACATGCAATGAATCTGGTTGGTCCATATGTGGTTTGTGGAAAGAACACACATGTAGTGACCACTGGTTGATCCATGTGTGGTTTGTGAAACGAACACACATGCACTTCCACTGGTTAATCCATGTGTGGTTTGTGGAAAGAACACACATGCAAAGACTCTAGTGCTAGTTTTTGTATAAGAACACACATGCAATTTCTCTAATGGATCCATATGTGGTTTGTGAAAAGAACACACATGCAATGACCACTTGTGGATCCATGTGTTGTTTGTGAAAAGAACACACATGCAATGACTCTAGTGCTAGTTTTAGTATAAGAACACACATGCAATGACTCTAGTGGGTCCACATGTAGTTTGTGAAAAGAACACACATGCAATAACCACTTGTTGATCCATGTGTGTTTTGTGAAAAGAACACACATACAATAACTCTAGTGGGTCCACATGTAGTTTGTCAAAATAACACACATGCAATGACCACTGGTTGATCCATAAGTTGTTTGTGGAAAAGAACACACATGCCATGAACACTGGTTGATCCATGTGTGGTTTGTGCAAAAGAACACATGCAATGACCACTGGTTGTTCCATGTGTGGTTTGTGAAACGAACACACATGCAATGACTCTAGTGCTAGTTTTAGTATAAGAACACACATGCAATGACTCTAGTGGGTCCACATGTAGTTTGTAAAAATAACACACATGCAATGACCACTGGTTGATCCATAAGTGGTTTGTGGAAAAGAAAACACATGCAATGACTCTGGTTGGTCCATATGTGGTTTGTGGAAAAGAACAGACATGCAATGAACACTGGTTGATCCATGTGTGGTTTGTGCAAAAGAACACATGCAATGACCACTGGTTGATCCATGTGTGGTTTGTGAAAAGAACACACATGCAATGCCACTAGTTGATCCATGTGTGGTTTGTGGAAAGAACACACATGCAATTACTCTGGTGCTAGTTTTAGTATAAGAACACACATGCAATGACTCTAATGGATCCATATGTGGTTTGTGAAAAGAACACACATGCAATGACCACTTGTTGATCCATGTGCGGTTTGTGAACAGAAAACACATGCAATGACTCTAGTGCTAGTTTTAGTATAAGAACACACATACAATGACTCCAGTGGGTCCACATGTAGTTTGTGAAAAGAACACACATGCAATGACCACTGGTTGATCCATAAGTGGTTTGTGGAAGGAACACACATGCAATGACCACTGGTTGATCCATGTGTGGTTTGTGGAAAAGAACACACATGCAATGCCACTGGTTGATCCATGTGTGGTTTGTGGAAAGAACACATATGCAAAGACTCTAGTGCTAGTTTTTGTATAAGAACACACATGCAATGTCTCTAATGGATCCATATGTGGTTTGTGAAAAGAATACACATGCAATGACCACTTGTGGATCCATGTGTGGTTTGTGAAAAGAACACACATGCAATGAGTCTAGTGCTAGTTTTAGTATAAGAACACACATGCAATGACTCTAGTGGGTCCCGATGTAGTTTGTGAAAAGAACACACATGCAATGACCACTTGTTGATCCATGTGTGTTTTGTGAAAAGAACACACATACAATAACTCTAGTGGGTCCACATGTAGTTTGTGAAAAGAACACACATGCAATGACCACTGGTTGATCCATAAGTTGTTTGTGGAAAAGAACACACATGCAATGAACACAGGTTGATCCATGTGTGGTTTGTGGAAAAGAACACATGCAATGACCACAGGTTGATCCATGTGTGGTTTGTGAAAAGAACACACATGCAATGACTCTAGTGCTAGTTTTAGTATAAGAACACACATGCAATGACTCTAGTGGGTCCACATGTAGTTTGTAAAAATAACACACATGCAATGACCACTTGTTGATCCATAAGTGGTTTGTGGAAAAGAAAACACATGCAATGACTCTGGTTGGTCCATATGTGGTTTGTGGAAAAGAACACACATGCAATGAACACTGGTTGATCCATGTGTGGTTTCTGCAAAAGAACACATGCAATGACCACTGGTTGATCCATGTGTGGTTTGTGAAAAGAACACACATGCAATGACTCTAGTGCTAGTTTTAGTATAAGAACACACATGCAATGACTCTAGTGGGTCCACATGTAGTTTGTGAAATGAACACACATGCAATGACCACTGGTTGATCCATAAGTTGTTTGTGGAAAGAACACACATGCAATGATCACTGGTTGATCTACAAGTGGTTTGTGGAAAATAAAACACATGCAATGAATCTGGTTGGTCCATATGTGGTTTGTGGAAAGAACACACATGAAGTGACCACTGGTTGATCCATGTGTGGTTTATGAAATGAACACACATGCAATGCCACTGGTTGATCCATGTGTGGTTTGTGGAAAGAATACACATGCAAAGACTCTAGTGCTAGTTTTTGTATAAGAACATACATGCAATGTCTCTAATGGATCCATATGTGGTTTGTGAAAAGAACACACATGAAATGACCACTTGTGGATCCATATGCAATGACTCTAGTGCTAGTTTTAGTATAAGAACACACATGCAATGACTCTAGTGGGTCCCCATGTAGTTTGTGAAAAGAACACACATGCAATGACCACTTGTTGATCCATGTGTGTTTTGTGAAAAGAACACACATACAATAACTCTAGTGGGTCCACATGTAGTTTGTGAAAAGAACACACATGCAATGACCACTAGTTGATCCATAAGTTGTTTGTGGAAAAGAACACACATGCAATGAACACTGGTTGATCCATGTGTGGTTTCTGCAAAAGAACACATGCAATGACCACTGGTTGATCCATGTGTGGTTTGTGAAAAGAACACACATGCAATGACTCTAGTGCTAGTTTTAGTATAAGAACACACATGCAATGACTCTAGTGGGTCCACATGTAGTTTGTAAAAATAACACACATGCAATGACCACTGGTTGATCCATAAGTGGTTTGTGGAAAAGAAAACACATGCAATGACTCTGGTTGGTCCATATGTGGTTTGTGGAAAAGAACACACATGCAATGAACACTGGTTGATCCATGTGGGGTTTCTGCAAAAGAACACATGCAATGACCACTGGTTGATCCATGTGTGGTTTGTGAAAAGAACACACATGCAATGACTCTAGTGCTAGTTTTAGTATAAGAACACACATGCATTGACTCTAGTGGGTCCACATGTAGTTTGTGAAATGAACACACATGCAATGACCACTGGTTGATCCATAAGTGGTTTGTGGAAAGAACACACATGCAATGATCACTGGTTGATCTACAAGTGGTTTGTGGAAAATAAAACACATGCAATGAATCTGGTTGGTCCATATGTGGTTTGTGGAAAGAACACACATGCAGTGACCACTGGTTGATCCATGTGTGGTTTATGAAATGAACACACATGCAATGCCACTGGTTGATCCATGTGTGGTTTGTGGAAAGAACACACATGCAAAGACTCTAGTGCTAGTTTTTGTATAAGAACACACATGCAATGTCTCTAATGGATCCATATGTGGTTTGTGAAAAGAATACACATGCAATGACCACTTGTGGATCCATGTGTGGTTTGTGAAAAGAACACACATGCAATGAGTCTAGTGCTAGTTTTAGTATAAGAACACACATGCAATGACTCTAGTGGGTCCCCATGTAGTTTGTGAAAAGAACACACATGCAATGACCACTTGTTGATCCATGTGTGTTTTGTGAAAAGAACACACATACAATAACACTAGTGGGTCCACATGTAGTTTGTGAAAAGAACACACATGCAATGACCACTGGTTGATCCATAAGTTGTTTGTGGAAAAGAACATACATGCAATGAACACTGGTTGATCCATGTGTGGTTTGTGGAAAAGAACACATGCAATGACCACAGGTTGATCCATGTGTGGTTTGTGAAAAGAACACACATGCAATGACTCTAGTGCTAGTTTTAGTATAAGAACACACATGCAATGACTCTAGTGGGTCCACATGTAGTTTGTAAAAATAACACACATGCAATGACCACTGGTTGATCCATAAGTGGTTTGTGGAAAAGAAAACACATGCAATGACTCTGGTTGGTCCATATGTGGTTTGTGGAAAAGAACACACATGCAATGAACACTAGTTGATCCATGTGTGGTTTCTGCAAAAGAACACATGCAATGACCACTGGTTGATCCATGTGTGGTTTGTGAAAAGAACACACATGCAATGACTCTAGTGCTAGTTTTAGTATAAGAACACACATGCAATGACTCTAGTGGGTCCACATGTAGTTTGTGAAATGAACACACATGCAATGACCACTGGTTGATCCATAAGTGGTTTGTGGAAAGAACACACATGCAATGATCACTGGTTGATCTACAAGTGGTTTGTGGAAAATAAAACACATGCAATGAATCTGGTTGGTCCATATGTGGTTTGTGGAAAGAACACACATGCAGTGACCACTGGTTGATCCATGTGTGGTTTATGAAATGAACACACATGCAATGCCACTGGTTGATCCATGTGTGGTTTGCGGAAAGAATACACATGCCAAGACTCTAGTGCTAGTTTTTGTATAAGAACACACATGCAATGTCTCTAATGGATCCATATGTGGTTTGTGAAAAGAACACACATGAAATGACCACTTGTGGATCCATGTGTGGTTTGTGAAAAGAACACACATGAAATGACCACTTGTGGATCCATGTGTGGTTTGTGAAAAGAACACACATGCAATGACTCTAGTGCTAGTTTTAGTATAAGAACACACATGCAATGACTCTAGTGGGTCCCCATGTAGTTTGTGAAAAGAACACACATGCAATGCCACTGGTTGATCCATGTGTGGTTTGTGGAAAGAACACACATGCAATGACTCTAGTGCTAGTTTTTGTATAATAACACACATGCAATGTCTCTAATGGATCCATATGTGGTTTGTGAAAAGAACACACATGAAATGACCACTTGTGGATCCATGTGTGGTTTGTGAAAAGAACACACATGCAATGACTCTAGTGCTAGTTTTAGTATAAGAACACACATGCAATGACTCTAGTGGCTCCCCATGTAGTTTGTGAAAAGAACACACATGCAATGACCACTTGTTGATCCATGTGTGTTTTGTGAAAAGAACACACATACAATAACTCTAGTGGGTCCACATGTAGTTTGTGAAAAGAACACACATGCAATGACCACTGGTTGATCCATCAGTTGTTTGTGGAAAAGAACACACATGCAATGAACACTGGTTGATCCATGTGTGGTTTGTGCAAAAGAACACATGCAATGATCACTGGTTGATCCATGTGTGGTTTGTGAAACGAACACACATGCAATGACTCTAGTGCTAGTTTTAGTGTAAGAACACACATGCAATGACTCTAGTGGGTCCACATGTAGTTTGTAAAAATAACACACATGCAATGACCACTGGTTGATCCATAAGTGGTTTGTGGAAAAGAAAACACATGCAATGACTCTGGTTGGTCCATATGTGGTTTGTGGAAAATAACACACATGCAGTGAACACTAGTTGATCCATGTGTGGTTTGTGCAAAAGAACACATGCAATGACCACTGGTTGATCCATGTGTGGTTTGTGAAAAGAACACACATGCAATGCCACTTGTTGATCCATGTGTGGTTTGTGGAAAGAACACACATGCAATTACTCTGGTGCTAGTTTTAGTATAAGAACACACATGCAATGACTCTAATGGATCCATATGTGGTTTGTGAAAAGAACACACATGCAATGACCACTTGTTGATCCATGTGTGGTTTGTGAAAAGAACACACATGCAATGACTCTAGTGCTAGTTTTAGTATAAGAACACACATGCAATGACTCTAGTGGGTCCACATGTAGTTTGTGAAAAGAACACACATGCAATGACCACTGGTTGATCCATAAGTGGTTTGTGGAAAGAACACACATGCAATGACCACTGGTTGATCCATGTGTGGTTTGTGCAAAAGAACACATGCAATGACCACTGGTAGATCCATGTGTGGTTTGTGAAAAGAACACACCTGCAATGACTCTAGTGCTAGTTTTAGTATAAGAACACACATGCAATGACTCTAGTGGGTCCACATGTAGTTTGTGAAAAGAACACACATGCAATGACCACTTGTTGATCCATAAGTGGTTTGTGGAAAGAACACATGCAATGACCACTGGTTGATCCATAAGTGGTTTGTGGAAAGAACACACATGCAATGACCATTTGTTGATCCATAAGTGGTTTGTGGAAAAGAAAACACATGCAATGACTCTGGTTGGTCCATATGTGGTTTGTGGAAAGAACACACATGCAGTGACCACTGGTTGATCCATGTGTGGTTTGTGAAAGGAACACACATGCAATGCCACTAGTTGATCCATATGTGGTTTGTGGAAAGAACACACATGCAATGACTCTAGTGCTAGTTTTAGTGTAAGAACACACATGCGATGTCTCTCATGGATCCATATGTAGTTTGTGAAAAGAACACACATGCAATGACCACTTGTTGATCCATGTGTGGTTTGTGAAAAGAACACCCATGCAATGAATCTAGTGCAAGTTTTAGTATAAGAACATACATGTAATGAATCTAGTGGGTCCACATGTAGTTTGTGAAAAGAACACACATGTAATGACCACTGGTTGATCCATAAGTGGTTTGTGGAAAGAACACACATGCAATGACCACTGGTTGATCCATAAGTGGTTTGTGGAAAAGAAAACACATGCAATGACTCTGGTTGGTCCATATGTGGTTTGTGGAAAGGACACACATGCATTGACCACTGGTTGATCCATATGTGGCTTGTGAAAAGAACACACATGCAATGCCACTGGGTGATCCATCTGTGGTTTGTGGAAAGAACACACATGCAATGAATCTAGTGGTAGTTTTACTATAAGATCACACATGCAATGACTCTAATGGATCCATAAGTGGTTTGTGAAAAGAACACACATGCAATGACCACTTGTTGATCCATATGTGGCTTGTGAAGAGAACACACATGCAATGCCTGTAGTGCTAGTTTTAGTATAAGAACACACATGCAATGACTCTAGTGGGTCCACATGTAGTTTGTGAAAACAACACACATGCAATGACCACTGGTTGATCCATAAGTAGTTTGTGGAAAGAACACACATGCAATGACCACTGGTTGATCCATAAGTGGTTTGTGGAAAAGAAAACACATGCAATGAATCTGGTTGGTCCGTATGTGATTTGTGGAAAGAACACACATGCAGTGACCACTGGTTGATCCATGTGTGGTTTGTGAAATTAACACACATGCAATGCCACTGGTTGATCCATGTGTGGTTTCTGGAAAGAACACACATGCAATGACTCTAGTGCTAGTGTTTGTATAAGTACACACATGCAATGTCTCTAATGGATCCATATGTGGTTTGTGAAAAGAACACACATGCAATGACCACTTGTTGATAAATGTGTGGTTTGTGGAAAGAACACACATGCAATGACTCTAGTGCTAGTTTTAGTATAAGAACACACATGCAATGAATCTAGTGGGTCCCCATGTAGTTTGTGAAAAGAACACACATGCAATGACCACTTGTTGATCCATGTGTGTTTTGTGAAAAGAACACACATACAATAACTCTAGTCGGTCCACATGTAGTTTGTGAAAAGAACACACATGCAATGACCACTGGTTGATCCATAAGTTGTTTGTGGAAAAGAACACACATGCAATGAACACTGGTTGATCCATGTGTGGTTTGTGGAAAAGAACACATGCAATGACCACAGGTTGATCCATGTGTGGTTTGTGAAAAGAACACACATGCAATGACTCTAGTGCTAGTTTTAGTATAAGAACACACATGCAATGACTCTAGTGGGTCCACATGTAGTTTGTAAAAATAACACACATGCAATGACCACTGGTTGATCCATAAGTGGTTTGTGGAAAAGAAAACACATGCAATGACTCTGGTTGGTCCATATGTGGTTTGTGGAAAAGAACACACATGCAATGAACACTGGTTGATCCATGTGTGGTTTCTGCAAAAGAACACATGCAATGACCACTGGTTGATCCATGTGTGGTTTGTGAAAAGAACACACATGCAATGACTCTAGTGCTAGTTTTAGTATAAGAACACACATGCAATGACTCTAGTGGGTCCACATGTAGTTTGTGAAATGAACACACATGCAATGACCACTGGTTGATCCATAAGTGGTTTGTGGAAAGAACACACATGCAATGATCACTGGTTGATCTACAAGTGGTTTGTGGAAAGAACACACATGCAATGAATCTGGTTGGTCCATATGTGGTTTGTGGAAAGAACACACATGCAGTGACCACTGGTTGATCCATGTGTGGTTTACGAAATGAACACACATGCAATGCCACTGGTTGATCCATGTGTGGTTTGTGGAAAGAACACACATGCAAAGACTCTAGTGCTAGTTTTTGTATAAGAACACACATGCAATGTCTCTAATGGATCCATATGTGGTTTGTGAAAAGAACACACATGAAATGACCACTTGTGGATCCATGTGTGGTTTGTGAAAAGAACACACATGCAATGACTCTAGTGCTAGTTTTAGTATAAGAACACACATGCAATGACTCTAGTGGGTCCCCATGTAGTTTGTGAAAAGAACACACATGCAATGCCACTGGTTGATCCATGTGTGGTTTCTGCAAAAGAACACATGCAATGACCACTGGTTGATCCATGTGTGGTTTGTGAAAAGAACACACATGCAATGACTCTAGTGCTAGTTTTAGTATAAGAACACACATGCAATGACTCTAGTGGGTCCACATGTAGTTTGTGAAATGAACACACATGCAATGACCACTGGTTGATCCATAAGTGGTTTGTGGAAAGAACACACATGCAATGATCACTGGTTGATCTACAAGTGGTTTGTGGAAAATAAAACACATGCAATGAATCTGGTTGGTCCATATGTGGTTTGTGGAAAGAACACACATGCAGTGACCACTGGTTGATCCATGTGTGGTTTATGAAATGAACACACATGCAATGCCACTGGTTGATCCATGTGTGGTTTGTGGAAAGAACACACATGCAAAGACTCTAGTGCTAGTTTTTGTATAAGAACACACATGCAATGTCTCTAATGGATCCATATGTGGTTTGTGAAAAGAACACACATGAAATGACCACTTGTGGATCCATGTGTGGTTTGTGAAAAGAACACACATGCAATGACTCTAGTGCTAGTTTTAGTATAAGAACACACATGCAATGACTCTAGTGGGTCCCCATGTAGTTTGTGAAAAGAACACACATGCAATGCCACTGGTTGATCCATGTGTGGTTTGTGGAAAGAACACACATGCAATGACTCTAGTGCTAGTTTTTGTATAATAACACACATGCAATGTCTCTAATGGATCCATATGTGGTTTGTGAAAAGAACACACATGAAATGACCACTTGTGGATCCATGTGTGGTTTGTGAAAAGAACACACATGCAATGACTCTAGTGCTAGTTTTAGTATAAGAACACACATGCAATGACTCTAGTGGGTCCCCATGTAGTTTGTGAAAAGAACACACATGCAATGACCACTTGTTGATCCATGTGTGTTTTGTGAAAAGAACACACATACAATAACTCTAGTGGGTCCACATGTAGTTTGTGAAAAGAACACACATGCAATGACCACTGGTTGATCCATCAGTTGTTTGTGGAAAAGAACACACATGCAATGAACACTGGTTGATCCATGTGTGGTTTGTGCAAAAGAACACATGCAATGATCACTGGTTGATCCATGTGTGGTTTGTGAAACGAACACACATGCAATGACTCTAGTGCTAGTTTTAGTGTAAGAACACACATGCAATGACTCTAGTGGGTCCACATGTAGTTTGTAAAAATAACACACATGCAATGACCACTGGTTGATCCATAAGTGGTTTGTGGAAAAGAAAACACATGCAATGACTCTGGTTGGTCCATATGTGGTTTGTGGAAAATAACACACATGCAATGAACACTAGTTGATCCATGTGTGGTTTGTGCAAAAGAACACATGCAATGACCACTGGTTGATCCATGTGTGGTTTGTGAAAAGAACACACATGCAATGCCACTTGTTGATCCATGTGTGGTTTGTGGAAAGAACACACATGCAATTACTCTAGTGCTAGTTTTAGTATAAGAACACACATGCAATGACTCTAATGGATCCATATGTGGTTTGTGAAAAGAACACACATGCAATGACCACTTGTTGATCCATGTGTGGTTTGTGAAAAGAACACACATGCAATGACTCTAGTGCTAGTTTTAGTATAAGAACACACATGCAATGACTCTAGTGGGTCCACATGTAGTTTGTGAAAAGAACACACATGCAATGACCACTGGTTGATCCATAAGTGGTTTGTGGAAAGAACACACATGCAATGACCACTGGTTGATCCATGTGTGGTTTGTGCAAAAGAACACATGCAATGACCACTGGTAGATCCATGTGTGGTTTGTGAAAAGAATACACATGCAATGACTCTAGTGCTAGTTTTAGTATAAGAACACACATGCAATGACTCTAGTGGGTCCACATGTAGTTTGTGAAAAGAACACACATGCAATGACCACTTGTTGATCCATAAGTGGTTTGTGGAAAGAACACATGCAATGACCACTGGTTGATCCATAAGTGGTTTGTGGAAAGAACACACATGCAATGACCATTTGTTGATCCATAAGTGGTTTGTGGAAAAGAAAACACATACAATGACTCTGGTTGGTCCATATGTGGTTTGTGGAAAGAACACACATGCAGTGACCACTGGTTGATCCATGTGTGGTTTGTGAAAGGAACACACATGCAATGCCACTAGTTGATCCATGTGTGGTTTGTGGAAAGAACACACATGCAATGACTCTAGTGCTAGTTTTAGTGTAAGAACACACATGCAATGTCTCTCATGGATCCATATGTAGTTTGTGAAAAGAACACACATGCAATGACCACTTGTTGATCCATGTGTGGTTTGTGAAAAGAACACCCATGCAATGAATCTAGTGCAAGTTTTAGTATAAGAACATACATGTAATGAATCTAGTGGGTCCACATGTAGTTTGTGAAAAGAACACACATGTAATGACCACTGGTTGATCCATAAGTGGTTTGTGGAAAGAACACACATGCAATGACCACTGGTTGATCCATAAGTGGTTTGTGGAAAAGAAAACACATGTAATGACTCTGGTTGGTCCATATGTGGTTTGTGGAAAGGACACACATGCATTGACCACTGGTTGATCCATATGTGGCTTGTGAAAAGAACACACATGCAATGCCACTGGGTGATCCATCTGTGGTTTGTGGAAAGAACACACATGCAATGAATCTAGTGGTAGTTTTACTATAAGATCACACATGCAATGACTCTAATGGATCCATAAGTGGTTTGTGAAAAGAACACACATGCAATGACCACTTGTTGATCCATATGTGGCTTGTGAAGAGAACACACATGCAATGCCTGTAGTGCTAGTTTTAGTATAAGAACACACATGCAATGACTCTAGTGGGTCCACATGTAGTTTGTGAAAACAACACACATGCAATGACCACTGGTTGATCCATAAGTAGTTTGTGGAAAGAACACACATGCAATGACCACTGGTTGATCCATAAGTGGTTTGTGGAAAAGAAAACACATGCAATGAATCTGGTTGGTCCGTATGTGGTTTGTGGAAAGAACACACATGCAGTGACCACTGGTTGATCCATGTGTGGTTTGTGAAATTAACACACATGCAATGCCACTGGTTGATCCATGTGTGGTTTCTGGAAAGAACACACATGCAATGACTCTAGTGCTAGTGTTTGTATAAGTACACACATGCAATGTCTCTAATGGATCCATATGTGGTTTGTGAAAAGAACACACATGCAATGACCACTTGTTGATAAATGTGTGGTTTGTGGAAAGAACACACATGCAATGACTCTAGTGCTAGTTTTAGTATAAGAACACACATGCAATGAATCTAGTGGGTCCACATGTAGTTTGTGAAAAGAACACACATGCAATGACCACTTGGTGATCCATGTGTGTTTTGTGAAAAGAACACACATACAATGACTCTAGTGGGTCCACATGTAGTTTGTGAAAACAACACACGTGCAATGACCACTGGTTAATCCATAAGTTGTTTGTGGAAAAGAACACACATGCAATGAACACTGGTTGATACATGTGTGGTTTGTGCAAAAGAAGACATGCAATGACCACTGGTTGATCCATGTGTGGTTTGTGAAAAGAACACACATGCAATGACTCTAGTGCTAGTTTTAGTATAAGAACACACATGCAATGACTCTAGTGGGTCCACATGTAGTTTGTAAAAATAACAGACATGCAATGACCATTGGTTGATCCATAAGTGGTTTGGGGAAAAGAAAACACATGCAATGACTCTGGTTGGTCCATGTGTGGTTTGTGCAAAAGAACACATGCAATGAATACTGGTTGATCCATGTGTCGTTTGTGCAAAAGACCACATGCAATGACCATTGGTTGATCCATTTGTGGTTTGTGAAAAGAATACACATGCAATGACTCTAGTGCTAGTTTTAGTATAAGAACACACATGCAATGACTCTAGTGGGTCCACATGTAGTTTGTGAAAAGAACGCACATACAATGACCACTGGTTGATCCATAAGTGGTTTGTGGAAGGAACACACATGCAATGACCACTGGTTGATCCATAAGTGGTTTGTGGAAAATAAAACACATGCAATGAATCTGGTTGGTCCATATGTGGTTTGTGGAAAGAACACACATGCAGTGACCACTGGTTGATCCATGTGTGGTTTGTGAAACGAACACACATGCACTTCCACTGGTTAATCCATGTGTGGTTTGTGGAAAGAACACACATGCAAAGACTCTAGTGCTAGTTTTTGTATAAGAACACACATGCAATGTCTCTAATGGATCCATATGTGGTTTGTGAAAAGAACACACATGCAATGACCACTTGTGGATCCATGTGTTGTTTGTGAAAAGAACACACATGCAATGACTCTAGTGCTAGTTTTAGTATAAGAACACACATGCAATGACTCTAGTGGGTCCACATGTAGTTTGTGAAAAGAACACACATGCAATAACCACTTGTTGATCCATGTGTGTTTTGTGAAAAGAACACACATACAATAACTCTAGTGGGTCCACATGTAGTTTGTGAAAATAACACACATGCAATGACCACTGGTTGATCCATAAGTTGTTTCTGGAAAAGAACACACATGCCATGAACACTGGTTGATCCATGTGTGGTTTGTGCAAAAGAACACATGCAATGACCACTGGTTGATCCATGTGTGGTTTGTGAAACGAACACACATGCAATGACTCTAGTGCTAGTTTTAGTATAAGAACACACATGCAATGACTCTAGTGGGTCCACATGTAGTTTGTAAAAATAACACACATGCAATGACCACTGGTTGATCCATAAGTGGTTTGTGGAAAAGAAAACACATGCAATGACTCTGGTTGGTCCATATGTGGTTTGTGGAAAAGAACACACATGCAATGAACACTGGTTGATCCATGTGTGGTTTGTGCAAAAGAACACATGCAATGACCACTGGTTGATCCATGTGTGGTTTGTGAAAAGAACACACATGCAATGCCACTAGTTGATCCATGTGTGGTTTGTGGAAAGAACACACATGCAATTACTCTGGTGCTAGTTTTAGTATAAGAACACACATGCAATGACTCTAATGGATCCATATGTGGTTTGTGAAAAGAACACACATGCAATAACCACTTGTTGATCCATGTGCGGTTTGTGAACAGAAAACACATGCAATGACTCTAGTGCTAGTTTTAGTATAAGAACACACATACAATGACTCCAGTGGGTCCACATGTAGTTTGTGAAAAGAACACACATGCAATGACCACTGGTTGATCCATAAGTGGTTTATGGAAGGAACACACATGCAATGACCACTTGTTGATCCATAAGTGGTTTGTGGAAAAGAAAACACATGCAATGAATCTGGTTGGTCCATATGTGGTTTGTGGAAAGAACACACATGCAGTGACCACAGGTTAATCCATGTGTGGTTTGTGAAATGAACACACATGCACTTCCACTGGTTGATCCATGTGTGGTTTGTGGAAAGAACACACATGCAATGACTCTAGTGCTAGTTTCTGTATAAGAACACACATGCAATGTCTCTAATGGATCCATATGTGGTTTGTGAAAAGAACACACATGCAATGACCACATGTTGATCCATGTGTGCTTTGTGAAAAGAACACACATGCAATGACTCTAGTGCTAGTTTTAGTATAAGAACACACATGCAATGACTCTAGTGGTTCCACATGTAGTTTGTGAAAAGAACACACATGCAATGACCACTTGTTGATCCATGTGTGTTTTGTGAAAAGAACACACATACAATGTCTCTAGTGGGTCCACATGTAGTTTGTGAAAAGAACACACATGCAATGACAACTGGTTGATCCATAAGTTTTTTGTGGAAAAGAACACACATGCAATGACCACTGGTTGATCCATGTGTGGTTTGTGCAAAAGAACACATGCAATGACCACTGGTTGATCCATGTGTGGTTTGTGAAAAGAACACACATGCAATGACTCTATTGCTAGTTTTAGTATAAGAACACACATGCAATGACTCTAGTGGGTCCACATGTAGTTTGTGAAAATAACACACATGCAATTACCACTGGTTGATCCATAAGTGGTTTGTGGAAATAACACACAGGCAATAACCACTGGTTGATCCATAAGTGGTTTGTGGAAAAGAACACACATGCAATAACTCTGGTTGGTCCATATGTGGTTTGTGGAAAGAACAACATGTAGTGACCACTGGTTGATCCATGTGTGGTTTGTGAAAAGAACACACATGCAATGCCACTAGTTGATCCATGTGTGGTTTGTGGAAAGAACACACATGCAATTACTATGGTGCTAGTTTTAGTATAAGAACACACATGCAATGACTCTAATGGATCCATATGTGGTTTGTGAAAAGAACACACATGCAATGACCACTTGTTGATCCATGTGTGGTTTGTGAAAAGAACACACATGCAATGACTCTAGTGCTAGTTTTAGTATAAGAACACACATGCAATGACTCCAGTGGGTCCACATGTAGTTTGTGAAAAGAACACACATGCAATGACCACTGGTTGATCCATAAGTGGTTTCCGGAAAGAACACACATGCAATGACTCTGGTTGGTCCATCTGTGGTTTGTAGAAACAACACGCATGTAGTGACCACTGGTTGATCCATGTGTGGTTTGTCAAATGAACACACATGCAATGCCACTGGTTGATCCATGTGTGGTTTGTGGAAAGAACACACATGCAATGACTCTAGTCCTAGTTTTAGTATAAGAACACACATCCAATGTCTCTAATGGATCCATATGTGGTTTGTGAAAAGAACACACATGCAATGACCACTTGTTGATCCATGTGTGGTTTGTGAAAAGAACACACATGCAATGACTCTAGTGCTAGTTTTAGTATAAGAACACACATGCAATGACTCTAGTGGGTCCACATGTAGTTTGTGAAAAGAACACACATGCAATGACCACTTGTTGATCCATGTGTGTTTTGTGAAAAGAATACACATACAATGAATCTAGTGGGTCCACATGTAGTTTGTGAAAAGAACACACATGCAATGACAACTGGTTGATCCATAAGTTGTTTGTGGAAAAGAACACACATGCAATGAACACTGGTTGATACATGTGTGGTTTGTGCAAAAGAACACATGCAATGACCACTGGTTGATCCATGTGTGGTTTGTGAAAAGAACACACATGCAATGACTCTAGTGCTAGTTTTAGTATAAGAACATACATGCAATGACTCTAGTGGGTCCACATGTAGTTTGTGAAAATAACACACATGTAATGACCACTGGTTGATCCATAAGTGTTTTGTGGAAATAAGACACATGCAATGACCACTGGTTGATCCATAAGTGGTTTGTGGAAAAGAACACACATGCAATAACTCTGGTTGGTCCATATGTGGTTTGTGGAAAGAACAACATGTAGTGACCACTGGTTGATCCATGTGTGGTTTGTGAAAAGAGCACACATGCAATGCCACTAGTTGATCCATGTGTGGTTTGTGGAAAGAACACACATGCAATTACTCTGGTGCTAGTTTTAGTATAAGAACACACATGCAATGACTCTAATGGATCCATATGTGGTTTGTGAAAAGAACACACATGCAATGACCACTTGTTGATCCATGTGTGGTTTGTGAAAAGAACACACATGCAATGACTCTAGTGCTAGTTTTAGTATAAGAACACACATGCAATGACTCCAGTGGGTCCACATGTAGTTTGTGAAAAGAACACACATGCAATGACCACTGGTTGATCCATAAGTGGTTTGTGGAAAGAACACACATGCAATGACCACTTGTTGATCCATAAGTGGTTTATGGAAAAGAAAACACATGCAATGACTCTGGTTGGTCCATCTGTGGTTTGTGGAAAGAACACACATGTAGTGACCACTGGTTGATCCATGTGTGGCTTGTCAAATGAACACACATGCAATGCCGCTGGTTGATCCATGTGTGGTTTGTGGAAAGAACACACATACAATGACTCTAGTGCTAGTTTTAGTATAAGAACACACATCCAATGTCTATAATGGATCCATATGTGGTTTGTGAAAAGAACACACATGCAATGACCACTTGTTGATCCATGTGTGGTTTGTGAAAAGAACACCCATGCAATGACTCTAGTGCTAGTTTTAGTATAAGAACATACATGCAATGACTCTAGTGGGTCCACATGTAGTTTGTGAAAAGAACACACATGCAATGACTACTGGTTGATCCATAAGTGGTTTGTGGAAAGAACACACGTGAAATGACCACTTGTTGATCCATAAGTGGTTTGTGGAAAACAAAACACATGCTATGACTCTGGTTGGTCCATATGTGGTTTGTGGAAAGAACACACATGCAGTAACCACTGGTTGATCCATGTGTGGTTTGTGAAATGAACACACATGCAATGCCACAGGTTGATCCATGTGTGGTTTGTGGAAAGAACACACATGCCATGACTCTACTGCTAGTTTTAGTATAAGAACACACATGCGATGACTCTAATGGATCCATATGTGGTTTGTGAAAAGAACACACATGCAATGACCACTTGTTGATCCATGTGTGGTTTGTGAAAGAACACACATGCAATGACTCTAGTGCTAGTTTTAGTATAAGAACAAACATGCAATGACTCTAGTGGGTCCAGATGTAGTTTGTGAAAAGGACACACATGCAATGAGCACTGGTTGATCCATAAGTGGTTTGTAGAAAGAACACACATGCAATGACCACTAGTTGATCCATAAGTGGTTTGTGGAAAAGAAAACACATGCAATGAATATGGGTTGTCCATATGTGGTTTGTGGAAAGAACACACATGCAGTGACCACTGGCTGATCCATGTGTGGTTTGTGAAATGAACACACATGTAATGCCACTGGTTGATCCATGTGTGGTTTGTGGAAAGAACACACATGCAATGACTCTAGTGCTAGTTTTTGTATAAGAACACACATGTAATGTCTCTATTGGATCGATATGTGGTTCGTGAAAAGAACACACATGCAATGACCACTTGTCGATAAATGTGTGGTTTGTGAAAAGAACACACATGCAATGACTTTAGTGCTAGTTTTAGTATAAGAACACACATGCAATGACTCTAGTGGGTCCACATGTAGTTTGTGAAAAGAACACACATGCAATGACCACTTGTTGATCCATGTGTGTTTTGTGAAAAGAACACACATACAATAACTCTAGTGGGTCCAAATGTAGTTTGTGAAAAGAACACACATGCAATGACCACTGGTTGATCCATAAGTTGTTTGTGGAAAATAACACACATGCAATGACCACTGGTTGATACATGTGTGGTTTGTGCAAAAGAACACATGTAATGGCCACTAGTTGATCCATGTGTGGTATGTGAAAAGAACACACATGCAATGACTCTAGTGCTAGTTTTAGTATAAGAACACACATGCAATGACTCTAGTGGGTCCACATGTAGTTTGTAAAAATAACACACATGCAATGACCACTGGTTGATCCATAACTGGTTTGTGGAAAAGAAAACACATGCAATGACTCTGGTTGGTCCATATGTGGTTTGTGGAAAAGAACACACATGGAATGAACACTGGTTGATCCATGTGTGGTTTGTGCAAAAGAACACATGCAATGACCACTTGTTGATCCATGTGTGGTTTGTGAAAAGAATACACATGCAATGACTCTAGTGCTAGTTTTAGTATAAGAACACACATGCAATGACTCTAGTGGGTCCACATGTAGTTTGTGAAAAGAACACACATGCAATAACCACTGGTTGATCCATAAGTGGTTTGTGGAAGGAACACACATGCAATGACCACTGGTTGATCCATAAGTGGTTTGTGGAAAAGAAAACACATGCAATGAATCTGGTTGGTCCATATGTGGTTTGTGGAAAGAACACACATGTAGTGACCACTGGTTGATCCATGTGTGGTTTGTGAAATGAACACACATGCAATGCCACTGGTTGATCCATGTGTGGTTTGTGGAAAAAACACACATGCAATGACTCTACTGCTAGTTTTTGTATAAGAACACACATGCGATGTCTCTAATGGATCCATATGTGGTTTGTGAAAAGAACACACATGCAATGACCACTTGTTGATCCATGTGTGGTTTGTGAAAATAACACACATGCAATGACTCTAGTGCTAGTTTTAGTATAAGAACACACATGCAATGACTCTAGTGGGTCCACATGTAGTTTGTGAAAAGAACACACATGCAATGACCACTTGTTTATCCATGTGTGTTTTGTGAAAAGAACACACATACAATGACTCTAGTGGGTCCACATGTAGTTTGTGAAAAGAACACACATGCAATGACCACTGGTTGATCCATAAGTTGTTTGTGGAAAAGAACACACATGCAATGACCACTAGTTGATCCATAAGTGGTTTGTGGAAGGAACACACATGCAATTACAACTGGTTGATCCATAAGTGGTTTGTGGAAAAGAAAACACATGCAATGAATCTGGTTGGTCCATATGTGGTTTGTGGAAAGAACACACATGCAGTGACCACTGGTTGATCCATGTGTGGTTTATGAAATGAACACACATGCAATGCCACTGGTTGATCCAGGTGTGGTTTGTGGAAAGAACACACATGCAATGACTCTAGTGTTAGTTTTTGTATAAGAACACACATGCAATGTCTCTAATGGATCCATATGTGGTTTGTGAAAAGAACACACATGCAATGACCACTGGTTGATCCATAAGTTGTTTGTGGAAAAGAACACACATGCAATGAACACTGGTTGATCCATGTGTGGTTTGTGAAAAGAACACACATGCAATGACTCTAGTGCTAGTTTTAGTATAAGAACACACATGCAATGACTCCAGTGGGTCCACATGTAGTTTGTGAAAATAACACACATGCAATGACTACTTGTTGATCCATGTGTGTTTTGTGAAAAGAACACACATACAATGACTCTAGTGGGTCCACATGTAGTTTGTGAAAAGAACACACATGCAATGACCACTGGTTGATCCATAAGATGTTTGTGGAAAAGAACATACATGCAATGAACACTGGTTGATCCATGTGTGGTTTGTGCAAAAGAACACATGCAATGACCACTGGTTGATCCATGTGTGGTTTGTGAAAAGAACACACATGCAATGACTCTAGTGCTAGTTTTGGTATAAGAACACACATGCAATGACTCTAGTGGGTCCACATGTAGTTTGTGAAAATAACACACATGCAATGACCATTGGTTGATCCATAAGTGGTTTGTGGAAATAACACACATGCAATGACCACTGCTTGATCCATAAGTGGTTTGTGGAAAAGAACACACATGCAATGGTTCTGGTTGGTACATATGTGGTTTGTGGAAAGAACAACATGCAGTCACCACTGGTTGATCCATGTGTGGTTTGTGAAAAGAACAGACATGCAATGCCACTGGTTGATCCATGTGTGGTTTGTGGAAAGAACACACATGCAATTACTCGGGTGCTGGTTTTAGTATAAGAACACACATGCAATGACTCTAATGGATCCATATGTCGTTTGTGAAAAGAACACACATGCAATGACGACTTGTTGATCCATGTGTGGTTTGTGAAAAGAACACACATGCAATGACTCTAGTGCTAGTTTTAGTATAAGAACACACATGCAATGACTCTAGTGGGTCCACATGTAGTTTGTGAAAAGAACACACATGCAATGACTCTAGTGCTAGTTTTAGTATAAGAACACACATGCAATGACCCTAGTGGGTCCACATGTAGTTTGTGAAAAGAACACAGATGCAATGTCCACTTGTTTATCCATGTGTGCTTTGTTAAAAGAACACACATACAATGACTCTAGTGGGTCCACATGTAGTTTGTGAAAATAACACACATGCAATGACCACTGGTTGATCCATCAGTTGTTTGTGGAAAAGAACACACATGCAATGAACACTGGTTGATCCATTTGTGGTTTGTGAAAAGAACACACATGCAATGACTCTAGTGCTAGTTTTAGTATAAGAACACACATGCAATGACTCTAGTGGGTCCACATGTAGTTTGTAAAAATAACACACATGCAATGACCACTGGTTGATCGATAAGTGGTTTGTGGAAAAGAAAACACATGCAATGACTCTGGTTGGTCCATATGTGGTTTGTGGAAAAGAACACACATGCAATGACCACTGGTTGATCCATGTGTGGTTTGTCAAATGAACACACATGAAATGCCACTGGTTGATCCATGTGTGGTTTGTGAAAAAGAACACATGCAATGACCACTGGTTGATCCATGTGTGGTTTGTGAAAAGAATAAACATGCACTGACTCTAGTGCTAGTTTTAGTATAAGAAAACACATGCAATGACTCTAGTGGGTCCACATGTAGTTTGTGAAAAGAACACACATGCAATGACCACTAGTTGATCCATAAGTGGTTTGTGGAAGGAACACACATGCAATGACCACTGGTTGATCCATAAGTGGTTTGTGGAAAAGAAAACACATGCAATGAATCTGGTTGGTCCATATGTGGTTTGTGGAAAGAACACACATGCAGTGACCACTGGTTGATCCATGTGTGGTTTGTGAAATGAACACACATGCAATGCCACTGGTTGATCCATGTGTGGTTTGTGAAAAGAACACACATGCAATGACTCTAGTGCTAGTTTTAGTATAAGAACACACATGCAATGACTCTAGTGGGTCCACATGTAGTTTGTGAAAATAACACACATGCAATGACCACTGGTTGATCCATAAGTAGTTTGTGGAAATAACACACATGCAATGACCACTGGTTGATCCATAAGTGGTTTGTGGAAAAGAACACACATGCAATGATTCTGGTTGGTACATATGTGGTTTGTGGAAAGAACAACATGCAGTGACCACTGGTTGATCCATGTGTGGTTTGTGAAAAGAACACACATGCAATGCCACTGGTTGATCCATGTGTGGTTTGTGGAAAGAACACACATGCAATTACTCTGGTGCTGGTTTTAGTATAAGAACACACATGCAATGACTCTAATGGATCCATATGTGGTTTGTGAAAAGAACACACATGCAATGACCACTTGTTGATCCATGTGTGGTTTGTGAATAGAACACACATGCAATGACTCTAGTGCTAGTTTTAGTATAAGAGCATACATGCAATGACTCTAGTGGGTCCACATGTAGTTTGTGAAAAGAACACACATGCAATGACCCCTGGTTGATCCATAAGTGGTTTGTGGAAAGAACACACATGCAATGACGACTTGTTGATCCATAAGTGGTTTGTGCAAAAGAAAACACATGCAATGACTCTGGTTGGTCTATATGTGGTTTGTGGAAAGAACACACATGCAATGACCACTGGTTGATCCATGTGTGGTTTGTCAAATAAACACACATGCAATGCCACTGGTTGATCCATGTGTGGTTTGTGGAAAGAACACACATGCAATGACTCTAGTGCTAGTTTTAGTATAAGAACACACATGCAATGACTCTAGTGGGTCCACATGTAGTTTGTGAAAAGAACACACATGCAATGACCACTGGTTGATCCATAAGTGGTTTGTGGAAGGAACACACATGCAATGACCACTGGTTGATCCATAAGTGGTTTGTGGAAAAGAAAACACATGCAATGAATCTGGTTGGTCCATATGTGGTTTGTGGAAACAACACACATGCAGTGACCACTGGTTGATCCATGTGTGGTTTGTGAAATGAACACACATGCAATGCCACTGGTTGATCCATGTGTGGTTTGTGGAAAGAACACACATGCAATGACTCTACTGCTAGTTTTTGTATAAGAACACACATGCAATGTCTCTAATGGATCCATATGTGGTTTGTGAAAAGAACACACATGCAATGACCACTTGTTGATCCATGTGTGGTTTGTGAAAATAACACACATGCAATGACTCTAGTGCTAGTTTTAGTATAAGAACACACATGCAATGACTCTAGTGGGTCCAGATGTAGTTTGTGAAAAGAACACACATGCAATGACCACTTGTTTATCCATGTGTGTTTTGTGAAAAGAACACACATACAATGACTCTAGTGGGTCCACATGTAGTTTGTGAAAAGAACACACATGCAATGACCACTGGTTGATCCATAAGTTGTTTGTGGAAAAGAACACACATGCAATGACCACTAGTTGATCCATAAGTGGTTTGTGGAAGGAACACACATGCAACTACCACTGGTTGATCCATAAGTGGTTTGTGGAAAAGAAAACACATGCAATGAATCTGGTTGGTCCATATGTGGTTTGTGGAAAGAACACACATGCAGTGACCACTGGTTGATCCATGTGTGGTTTATGAAATGAACACACATGCAATGCCACTGGTTGATCCAGGTGTGGTTTGTGGAAAGAACACACATGCAATGACTCTAGTGCTAGTTTTTGTATAAGAACACACATGCAATATCTCTAATGGATCCATATGTGGTTTGTGAAAAGAACACACATGCAATGACCACTGGTTGATCCATAAGTTGTTTGTGGAAAAGAACACACATGCAATGAACACTGGTTGATCCATGTGTGGTTTGTGAAAAGAACACACATGCAATGACTCTAGTGCTAGTTTTAGTATAAGAACACACATGCAATGACTCTAGTGGGTCCACATGTAGTTTGTGAAAATAACACACATGCAATGACCACTTGTTGATCCATGTGTGTTTTGTGAAAAGAACACACATACAATGACTCTAGTGGGTCCACATGTAGTTTGTGAAAAGAACACACATGCAATGACCACTGGTTGATCCATAATATGTTTGTGGAAAAGAACATACATGCAATGAACACTGGTTGATCCATGTGTGGTTTGTGCAAAAGAACACATGCAATGACCACTGGTTGATCCATGTGTGGTTTGTGAAAAGAACACACATGCGATGACTCTAGTGCTAGTTTTGGTATAAGAACACACATGCAATGACTCTAGTGGGTCCACATGTAGTTTGTGAAAATAGCACACATGCAATGACCATTGGTTGATCCATAAGTGGTTTGTGGAAATAACACACATGCAATGACCACTGGTTGATCCATAAGTGGTTTGTGGAAAAGAACACACATGCAATGGTTCTGGTTGGTACATATGTGGTTTGTGGAAAGAACAACATGCAGTGACCACTGGTTGATCCATGTGTGGTTTGTGAAAAGAACACACATGCAATGCCACTGGTTGATCCATGTGTGGTTTGTGGAAAGAACACACATGCAATTACTCGGGTGTTGGTTTTAGTATAAGAACACACATGCAATGACTCTAATGGATCCATATGTCGTTTGTGAAAAGAACACACATGCAATGACCACTTGTTGATCCATGTGTGGTTTGTGAAAAGAACACACATGCAATGACTCTAGTGCTAGTTTTAGTATAAGAACACACATGCAATGACTCTAGTGGGTCCACATGTAGTTTGTGAAAAGAAAACACATGCAATGACTAGTGCTAGTTTTAGTATAAGAACACACATGCAATGACCCTAGTGGGTCCACATGTAGTTTGTGAAAAGAACACACATGCAATGTCCACTTGTTTATCCATGTGTGCTTTGTGAAAAGAACACACATACAATGACTCTAGTGGGTCCACATGTAGTTTGTGAAAAGAACACACATGCAATGACCACTTGTTGATCCATCAGTTGTTTGTGGAAAAGAACACACATGCAATGAACACTGGTTGATCCATTTGTGGTTTGTGAAAAGAACACACATGCAATGACTCTAGTGCTAGTTTTAGTATAAGAACACACATGCAATGACTCTAGTGGGTCCACATGTAGTTTGTCAAAATAACACACATGCAATGACGACTGGTTGATCGATAAGTGGTTTGTGGAAAAGAAAACACATGCAATGACTCTGGTTAGTCCATATGTGGTTTGTGGAAAAGAACACACATGCAATGACCACTGGTTGATCCATGTGTGGTTTGTCAAATGAACGCACATGAAATGCCACTGGTTGATCCATGTGTGGTTTGTGAAAAAGAACACATGCAATGACCACTGGTTGATCTATGTGTGGTTTGTGAAAAGAATACACATGCACTGACTCTAGTGCTAGTTTTAGTATAAGAAAACACATGCAATGACTCTAGTGGGTCCACATGTAGTTTGTGAAAAGAACACACATGCAATGACCACTAGTTGATCCATAAGTGGTTTGTGGAAGGAACACACATGCAATGACCACTGGTTGATCCATAAGTGGTTTGTGGAAAAGAAAACACATGCAATGAATCTGGTTGGTCCATATGAGGTTTGTGGAAAGAACACACATGCAGTGACCACTGGTTGATCCATGTGTGGTTTGTGAAATGAACACACATGCAATGCCACTGGTTGATCCATGTGTGGTTTGTGAAAAGAACACACATGCAATGACTCTAGTGCTAGTTTTAGTATAAGAACACACATGCAATGACTCTAGTGGGTCCACATGTAGTTTGTGAAAATAACACACATGCAATGACCACTGGTTGATCCATAAGTAGTTTGTGGAAATAACACACATGCAATGACCACTGGTTGATCCATAAGTGGTTTGTGGAAAAGAACACACATGCAATGATTCTGGTTGGTACATATGTGGTTTGTGGAAAGAACAACATGCAGTGACCACTGGTTGATCCATGTGTGGTTTGTGAAAAGAACACACATGCAATGCCACTGGTTGATCCATGTGTGGTTTGTGGAAAGAACACACATGCAATTACTCTGGTGCTGGTTTTAGTATAAGAACACACATGCAATGACTCTAATGGATCCATATGTGGTTTGTGAAAAGAACACACATGCAATGACCACTTGTTGATCCATGTGTGGTTTGTGAATAGAACACACATGCAATGACTCTAGTGCTAGTTTTAGTATAAGAGCATACATGCAATGACTCTAGTGGGTCCACATGTAGTTTGTGAAAAGAACACACATGCAATGACCCCTGGTTGATCCATAAGTGGTTTGTGGAAAGAACACACATGCAATGACGACTTGTTGATCCATAAGTGGTTTGTGCAAAAGAAAACACATGCAATGACTCTGGTTGGTCCATATGTGGTTTGTGGAAAGAACACACATGCAATGACCACTGGTTGATCCATGTGTGGTTTGTCAAATAAACACACATGCAATGCCACTGGTTGATCCATGTGTGGTTTGTGGAAAGAACACACATGCAATGACTCTAGTGCTAGTTTTAGTATAAGAACACACGTGCAATGACTCTAGTGGGTCCACATGTAGTTTGTGAAAAGAACACACATGCAATGACCACTGGTTGATCCATAAGTGGTTTGTGGAAGGAACACACATGCAATGACCACTGGTTGATCCATAAGTGGTTTGTGGAAAAGAAAACACATGCAATGAATCTGGTTGGTCCATATGTGGTTTGTGGAAACAACACACATGCAGTGACCACTGGTTGATCCATGTGTGGTTTGTGAAATGAACACACATGCAATGCCACTGGTTGATCCATGTGTGGTTTGTGGAAAGAACACACATGCAATGACTCTAGTGCTAGTTTTTGTATAAGAACACACATGCAATGTCTCTAATGGATCCATATGTGGTTTGTGAAAAGAACACACATGCAATGACCACTTGTTGATCCATGTGTGGTTTGTGAAAAGAACACACATGCAATGACTCTGGTGCTAGTTTTAGTATAAGAACACACATGCAATGACTCTAGTGGGTCTACATGTAGTTTGTGAAAAGAACACACATGCAATGACCACTTGTTGATCCATGTGTGTTTTGTGAAAAGAACACACATACAATGACTCTAGTGGGTCCACATGTAGTTTGTGAAAAGAACACACATGCAATGACTACTGGTTGATCCATAAGTTGTTTGTGGAAAAGAACACACATGCAATGAACACTGGTTGATCCATGTGTAGTTTGTGAAAAGAACACACATGCAATGACTCTAGTGCTAGTTTTAGTATAAGAACACACATGCAATGACTCTAGTGGGTCCACATGTAGTTTGTAAAAATAACACACATGCAAGGACCACTGGTTGATCGATAGGTGGTTTGTGGAAAAGAAAACACATGCAATGACTCTGGTTGGTCCATATGTGGTTTGTGGAAAAGAACACACATGCAATGAACACTGGTTGATCCATGTGTGGTTTGTGCAAAAGAACACATGCAATGACCACTGGTTGATGCATGTATGGTTTGTGAAAAGAATACACATGCACTGACTCTAGTGCTAGTTTTAGTATAAGAACACACTTGCAATGACTCTAGTGGGTCTACATGTAGTTTGTGAAAAGAACACACATGCAGTGACCACTTGTTGATCCATGTGTGTTTTGTGAAAAGAACACACATACAATGACTCTAGTGGGTCCACATGTAGTTTGTGAAAAGAACACACATACAATGACTCTAGTGGGTCCACATGTAGTTTGTGAAAAGAACACACATGCAATGACTACTGGTTGATCCATAAGTTTTTTGTGGAAAAGAACACACATGCAATGAACACTGGTTGATCCATGTGTAGTTTGTGGAAAGAACACACATGCAATGACTCTAGTGCTAGTTTTAGTATAAGAACACACATGCAATGTCTCTAATGGGTCCACATGTAGTTTGTAAAAATAACACACATGCAATGACTACTGGTTGATCGATAAGTGGTTTGTGGAAAAGAAAACACATGCAATGACTCTGGTTGGTCCATATGTGGTTTGTGGAAAAGAACACACATGCAATGAACACTGGTTGATCCATGTGTGGTTTGTGCAAAAGAACACATGCAATGACCGCTGGTTGATGCATGTGTGGTTTGTGAAAAGAATACACATGCAATGACTCTAGTGCTAGTTTTAGTATAAGAACACACATGCAATGACTCTAGTGGGTCCACATGTAGTTTGTGAAAATAACACACATGCAATGACCACTGGTTGATCCATAAGTAGTTTGTGGAAATAACACACATGCAATGACCACTGGTTGATCCATAAGTGGTTTGTGGAAAAGAACACACATGCAATGATTCTGGTTGGTACATATGTGGTTTGTGGAAAGAACAACATGCGGTGACCACTGGTTGATCCATGTGTGGTTTGTGAAAAGAACACACATGCAATGCCACTGGTTGATCTATGTGTGGTTTGTGGAAAGACCACACATGCAATTACTCTGGTGCTGGTTTTAGTATAAGAACACACATGCAATGACTCTAATGGATCCATATGTGGTTTGTGAAAAGAACACACATGCAATGACCACTTGTTGATCCATGTGTGGTTTGTGAAAAGAACACACATGCAATGACTCTAGTGCTAGTTTTAGTATAAGAGCATACATGCAATGACTCTAGTGGGTCCGCATGTAGTTTGTGAAAAGAACACACATGCAATGACCCCTGGTTGATCCATAAGTGGTTTGTGGAAAGAACACACATGCAATGACGACTTGTTGATCCATAAGTGGTTTGTGCAAAAGAAAACACATGAAATGACTCTGGTTGGTCCATATGTGGTTTGTGGAAAGAACACACATGCAATGACCACTGGTTGATCCATGTGTGGTTTGTCAAATAAACACACATGCAATCTCGTCCCGAGATTTGGGAAGGCTAGGGGTTACAAGTTGGCTCAAGGCAATCTAGGGTACTACCACCCTTAAAATAAATCTCGTCCCGAGATTTGGGATCCCAACCTGGCTCTGATACCATCTTGTAGGGATCCCAACCTTTAATAAGGTAGAGTCCCCTGTGTTTACAATGCTAGTCCCTGGATCAATAGCTAGCATCCACAGTTAAGATGTAATATCAAGAAACAAAGGTCATAATATAACTTTATAACCAGGAATAACATAATTTTATTACATCTTACATAGCTCATTTGGCTATTACATTACATTGCAGCGGAATAACTATAGTCATGGGTCCTTCATCTTCAAAGTGCCACAGGTAGATGTTGGTTGTAGACTTTGTAATCCTAATCACTCAATCTTCACTAAAAACAATCAAACCTGCAACATAATAAGTTACAGCCACAAGGGTCAATACATTTGAATTGTATTGGCAAGTTTCACTAATAAGTATAATATGAGTGGATCCTATCATTACATGCATATTTGGCTAAGTAGAGTTTTAGGCTCATTTGCAGAAAGCAATAGTTTATCCTATCTTTTCAAAATGGTTTTGATCTTTTGTCAAATATTTTCTGAACACCTTGGAATCCACCAAGTGTCTTTGTCAAAATCTCTTGAGATCCTTGGTGCTCACCGTGTTCGTGAGGTCAAAGAGGTGCTCAAGGTACTCTCGAGGAAGCAAGGGCCGCACGGATACGGTGGTAATCGCTCGCCAGAGTTGTCGTCGGCGTCGGATGGTCCTGCTCGCGGTTGGAGTCGACGCTACAGATCAAGATAAGGCAGACCGAGGGCAGGGTTAGACGCATGAGATCATGGCGGAGCTGTGTGCGTGAACGAGAAGTGAAGGGGCGGTCTGGTTCACCTAGGAGACGTCGCCGGAGAAGTTGCAGACGGCGGCGCTGTCAGAGCTTGATGTAGTCGACGCTCTGGGGCGCCCGCGGTCGAATGGGTGGTACTGGGAGATGCGTCTAGGAGTGGTGAGTCTGGGTGCGAGGTCTGGGAGGCAGGAGGTGGTGTGGCTTGGCCGGAATCGTCACCGTGGTGTCGTCGGAACAGAGGGAGTGCGGGGCCGAATTGTGGCAGCCTCGGGACGGAGAAGGAGTGGCGACAGAGGGGAACGAGAGAGGAGGGAGAGGCGGTTAAGAGGGAGTGGTCACCGATGGGGGTTACTTGGCCAACAAAGCGGATTCACGCCGGCATTCAACGGCAGTAATGTCCAGAGAGGGGGGGCTCGGTCAGTGGCGGGTGAGGAGGATGAATAGGGGAGAGTGGGCCTACTGGTCAGTGGGAAAAGAAAGGAGGGAGAGGTCCACCGGTCATACTCTGTTCGGGTTAGAAATGAGGTGCGAATCGTTTTCTGTTCGGGGAGAATAACCGGGCTGCTTCTGGGCCTTAGTGGGCTGGCCGGCTGGGCTGTCTATCATCATTTTTTTTTCTGTCTGTTTTCTTTTTCCTTTTCTAATTCTATTTTGAAATTTCAAACAAACAAACAATGTTCAAATCAAACAAACACCAAACTTCACAACTTTGAACTTGGTTCTGTTTATCAACATAAACCAAATTCTAAAAATAAAATAATAATTTTTTATTCTTTTTAGGATCCATTCTTTAATTAAATAAAATGGATCTTTAGTTTATTAATAAAATAGGGTTTGATTTAATTACTAAAAAAATTCCATTTGAATTCCAAATATTTTCAAAACCAAATCAGTAGGTTTTATTTGAAAATAAAAGATATTTGGAAATCTTGTTTAAAACAAAATAACATTTTATTTTAGGGTCCATTAATAATTAAAAAAAAATGGACCTTAGTTAATAATTCAAATAGGATTTGTTTTATTAAAATCTTTATTTTGAAAAACTAAAATAAAACCAAAACACTTCAGTAGGCTTTATTTTGAGAAAATAAAATATTTGGAAAACTTATTTTAAATAAATAAATAAGTTTTGATGTTTTGGAAATAGTAAAACCTTTATTAATAAAACTTGGATATTTAAATCCTTTTCTTATTTTATTTAAAATAAACCTCCACTATTTTAATCAAAGCAAAACCTTTTGTTTCCAAGTCCTGGCCAAGGTTTAATTTGGCTTTTATAAAGTAATCTTTATTTAAAAATTCTACTTTGCTTTTGAAAACCAAATCTTTTTATTTTAAAGATCCAAAATAGTATTTCCAAAACATTTTATTTGCCTTTATTAAATGTTTATCTTTATAAATCCCTTGAGGATTTAATTGTTCAAAATAGGTTTGAAGATTCCCAATTGGATTCAAAAAGTTTCTTCTGGCCCTGAAAATCAAACAAAGTTTTATTTTATTCATTTATTTTTCACATTACAAGATTTGGAAAATCTTGGGATGTGACAGGCTACCACCCTTAAAAATAAATCTCGTCCCGAGATTTGGGAAGGCTAGGGGTTACAAGTTGGCTCAAGGCAATCTAGGGTACTACCACCCTTAAAATAAATCTCGTCCCGAGATTTGGGATCCCAACCTGGCTCTGATACCATCTTGTAGGGATCCCAACCTTTAATAAGGTAGAGTCCCCTGTGTTTACAATGCTAGTCCCTGGATCAATAGCTAGCATCCACAGTTAAGATGTAATATCAAGAAACAAAGGTCATAATATAACTTTATAACCAGGAATAACATAATTTTATTACATCTTACATAGCTCATTTGGCTATTACATTACATTGCAGCGGAATAACTATAGTCATGGGTCCTTCATCTTCAAATTGCCACAGGCAGATGTTGGTTGTAGACTTTGTAATCCTAATCAATCAATCTTCACTAAAAACAATCAAACCTGCAACATAATAAGTTACAGCCACAAGGGTCAATACATTTGAATTGTATTGGCAAGTTTCACTAATAAGTATAATATGAGTGGATCCTATCATTACATGCATATTTGGCTAAGTAGAGTTTTAGGCTCATTTGCAGAAAGCAATAATTTATCCTATCTTTTCAAAATGGTTTTGATCTTTTGTCAAATCTTTTCTGAACACCTTGGAATCCACCAAGTGTCTTTGTCAAAATCTCTTGAGATCCTTGGTGCCCCAAGTACTTCAAGTTTTTATCAAAGTCTCTTGAACTTCTTGGTACCTCCAAGTACTTCAAGTTTTTATCAAATCTCTTGAGCTTCTTGGAACCCCCAAGTGCTGCAAGTCTTTTGTTATCACTTAAAAAGTTTTTTTTTTGAAATTAGAATGTCGAGATCTTCCATAGCTTCAGGCCTTAGTTGCTCAGTATTGTCCATAACCGGGGACACGGCTAAGTACTTAGATTTTATTATCTTCTGCAGAAGTTGTACACTTTACCCACATGACACAATCTCGTCTTGACGCCACCAGTGGCCGCTGGATAAGTACTCACCAAAATGGAGTACCGGCAGATCGAGAATGTGACGAAGTATTTCCAAAGGGTCCTCCCATACATCATTGCTAGCTTGTCATCAGTAACAATGTAGGATTCCAGGTCCCCATTTTTCTGTAGCCTGAAGACAATGCATGGGTCTTCCCAATGTAGTTGACTAAGCCAGAGCCATAATAGCATGTGGTTGCACACGGAAGCCACTGTACGAGAAACATGTTCAATCTCTAAGTTTCCTAGGTGGGTTTTCTTTTGGAGCTCAACACAAAGAGATTACCATAGTCATGGTTCCTTTTGTTGCCACCTTCTCCAAAACTTAAAGTATCCTCCACCTAGGTGGTTCATTGAGTCCTTGTTTTATTATATAAAACACAAGTCCTTTTCTCAACTTTGTAAAATCTCAACATGTATCTCTTTTCAAAATATAGCATGGCTAAGCATGTACAACTACAATGTTTTCTCTAAGGAATGTAGAAGGTATCCTAATAGGATTTAGCATAGCATAAGTATAAAATTGTTTTCATGCATGTTTTCGAAATCCACTAAGTATAATGAAAATAATAGGACTTTTGTATGATAGTGTAACTTGCCTTTTTTGGTAGTGAATGGTGGTTCACTCCTTGATCTTGCTAGTCTCACACTTCACTACAAGTCAATCAAGCAAACACAAATTCAATTCACATTCCAAACCAAAGTCAAACAAACAATTTTTCACACACAAAGTAATGGAATCTAAGTCATGCATAAGCATGCAAAGGTTGGTTCTATTGTAAGGATGGTCTCCACTAGGCTTCTAAACTTTGTAAGTTCCAAATTGGTCATTTTCCAAAGTGGCAAAGTCATTTGCAAAAGGGTTTTGTCCCAAAACCATTTTAAAATCCATTCATCATTTTATGTGGTGGAAAATATTTTTATCAAAGCAAAACTTTTAAGTTTTTCACCAAATGAGTTGCTAAATTGCAAAACTTGGTGTTTTGGGTCAGTAGGTTTGGTCCAAAAACATTTTTATAACAAAACCAATATTTTTAAATGGCTAGAAATGGGCTAAATCAATTAATCCATTCTAAACTTTTCCAAATTCATTTTCCAAAACATGGGTTGGTTCCTAGGGTCAGTAAGGTCACAACAATCCATTTTGCAAAGGTTTTAACCCTAAAATCATTTTTTTAAATAATTTTTCTAATCTAAACAAGCTCACAAAAGAATCTGCAAAAACAAGCAAACTAACAGATACTATTTGCTAAACCAAGGGCATGGTTGGCTAGGTCTTGCTCTCCTGAATCCAACGACATAAATTTTGTAATTTTTGGACGTGTGGATTCAAAGTTATAAGGGTTTGAAATTCACAAAATATTCTGTTTTCAAATCTGTTTTTAAACAGAACAGTGACACACGGCGCTTTGCTATTCGCGGGTACCGGTTCGGCCGGATCGGCAACATGGACCGCAGGATCTAGTTTGATCGCACGGCACAGGGCGCGTAACTCTTCGCGGTTTAAGTGATCTATCGTAATCGTTCGATCCAGATCCAACGGTGCTGGCGAGTTTGACCAAAAGAAGGCGACGCTGACGGTGGCTAGCGGCGGCGCACGGCCAGGCGGTGGCTCTGCGGTGGTTCTAGGAAGCGAGGAAGACAGAGGGGGTGCTCACCGTGTTCGTGAGGTCAAAGAGGTGCTCAAGGTACTCTCGAGGAAGCAAGGGCCGCACGAAGACGGTGGTAATCGCTTGCCAGAGTCGTCGTCGGCGTCGGATGGTCCTGCTCGCGGTTGGAGTCGACGCTACAGATCAAGATAAGGCAGACCGAGGGCAGGGTTAGACGCATGAGATCATGGCGGAGCTGTGTGCGTGAACGAGAAGTGAAGGGGCGGTCTGGTTCACCTGGGAGACGTCGCCGGAGAAGTTGCAGACGGCGGCGCTGTCAGAGCTTGATGTAGTCGACGCTCTGGGGCGCCCGCGGTCGAATGGGTGGTACTGGGAGATGCGTCTAGGAGTGGTGAGTCTGGGTGCGAGGTCTGGGAGGCAGGAGGTGGTGTGGCTTGGCCGGAATCGTCACCGTGGTGTCGTCAGAACAGAGGGAGTGCAGGGCCAAATTGTGGCAGCCTCGGGGCGGAGAAGGAGTGGCGACAGAGGGGAACGAGAGAGAAGGGAGAGGCGGTTAAGAGGGAGTGGTCACCGATGGGGGTTACTCGGCCAACAAAGCGGATTCACGCCGGCATTCAACCTCAGTAATGTCCAGAGAGGGGGGGCTCGGTCAGTGGCGGGTGAGGAGGATGAACAGGGGAGAGTGGGCCTACTGGTCAGTGGGAAAAGAAACGAGGGAGAGGTCCACCGGTCATACTCTGTTCGGGTTAGAAACGAGGTGCGAATCGTTTTCTGTTCAGGGAGAATAACTGGGCTGCTTCTGGGCCTTAGTGGGCTGGCCGGCTGGGCTGTCTATCATCATTTTTTTTTCTGTCTATTTTCTTTTTCCTTTTCTAATTCTATTTTGAAATTTCAAACAAACAAACAATGTTCAAATCAAATCAAACAAACACCAAACTTCACAACTTTGAACTTGGTTCTGTTTATCAACATAAACCAAATTCTAAAAATAAAATAATAATTTTTTATTCTTTTTAGGATCCATTCTTTAATTAAATAAAATGGATCTTTAGTTTATTAATAAAATAGGGTTTGATTTAATTAATAAAAAAATTCCATTTGAATTCCAAATATTTTCAAAACCAAATCAGTAGGTTTTATTTGAAAATAAAAGATATTTGGAAATCTTGTTTAAAACAAAATAACATTTTATTTTAGGGTCCATTAATAATTAAAAAAAGTGTACCTTAGTTAATAATTCAAATAGGATTTGTTTTATTAAAATCTTTATTTTGAAAAACTAAAATAAAACCAAAACACTTCAGTAGGCTTTATTTTGAGAAAATAAAATATTTGGAAAATTTATTTTAAATAAATAAATAAGTTTTGATGTTTTGGAAATAGTAAAACCTTTATTAATAAAACTTGGATATTTAAATCCTTTTCTTATTTTATTTAAAATAAACCTCCAATATTTTAATCAAAGCAAAACCTTTTGTTTCCAAGTCCTGGCCAAGGTTTAATTTGGCTTTTATAAAGTAATCTTTATTTAAAAATTCTACTTTGCTTTTGAAAACCAAATCTTTTTATTTTAAAGATCCAAAATAGTATTTCCAAAACATTTTATTTGCCTTTATTAAATGTTTATCTTTATAAATCCCTTGAGGATTTAATTGTTCAAAATAGGTTTGAAGATTCCCAATTGGATTCAAAAAGTTTCTTCTGGCCCTGAAAATCAAACAAAGTTTTATTTTATTCATTTATTTTTCACATTACAAGATTTGGAAAATCTTGGGATGTGACAGGCTACCACCCTTAAAAATAAATCTCGTCCCGAGATTTGGGAAGGCTAGGGGTTACAAGTTGGCTCAAGGCAATCTAGGGTACTACCACCCTTAAAATAAATCTCGTCCCGAGATTTGGGATCCCAACCTGGCTCTGATACCATCTTGTAGGGATCCCAACCTTTAATAAGGTAGAGTCCCCTGTGTTTACAATGCTAGTCCCTGGATCAATAGCTAGCATCCACAGTTAAGATGTAATATCAAGAAACAAAGGTCATAATATAACTTTATAACCAGGAATAACATAATTTTATTACATCTTACATAGCTCATTTGGCTATTACATTACATTGCAGCGGAATAACTATAGACATGGGTCCTTCATCTTCAAATTGCCACAGGCAGATGTTGGTTGTAGACTTTGTAATCCTAATCAATCAATCTTCACTAAAAACAATCAAACCTGCAACATAATAAGTTACAGCCACAAGGGTCAATACATTTGAATTGTATTGGCAAGTTTCACTAATAAGTATAATATGAGTGGATCCTATCATTACATGCATATTTGGCTAAGTAGAGTTTTAGGCTCATTTGCAGAAAGCAATAATTTATCCTATCTTTTCAAAATGGTTTTGATCTTTTGTCAAATCTTTTCTGAACACCTTGGAATCCACCAAGTGTCTTTGTCAAAATCTCTTGAGATCCTTGGTGCCCCAAGTACTTCAAGTTTTTATCAAAGTCTCTTGAACTTCTTGGTACCTCCAAGTACTTCAAGTTTTTATCAAATCTCTTGAGCTTCTTGGAACCCCCAAGTGCTGCAAGTCTTTTGTTATCACTTAAAAAGTTTTTTTTTTGAAATTAGAATGTCGAGATCTTCCATAGCTTCAGGCCTTAGTTGCTCAGTATTGTCCATAACCGGGGACACGGCTAAGTACTTAGATTTTATTATCTTCTGCAGAAGTTGTACACTTTACCCACATGACACAATCTCGTCTTGACGCCACCAGTGGCCGCTGGATAAGTACTCACCAAAATGGAGTACCGGCAGATCGAGAATGTGACGAAGTATTTCCAAAGGGTCCTCCCATACATCATTGCTAGCTTGTCATCAGTAACAATGTAGGATTCCAGGTCCCCATTTTTCTGTAGCCTGAAGACAATGCATGGGTCTTCCCAATGTAGTTGACTAAGCCAGAGCCATAATAGCATGTGGTTGCACACGGAAGCCACTGTACGAGAAACATGTTCAATCTCTAAGTTTCCTAGGTGGGTTTTCTTTTGGAGCTCAACACAAAGAGATTACCATAGTCATGGTTCCTTTTGTTGCCACCTTCTCCAAAACTTAAAGTATCCTCCACCTAGGTGGTTCATTGAGTCCTTGTTTTATTATATAAAACACAAGTCCTTTTCTCAACTTTGTAAAATCTCAACATGTATCTCTTTTCAAAATATAGCATGGCTAAGCATGTACAACTACAATGTTTTCTCTAAGGAATGTATAAGGTATCCTAATAGGATTTAGCATAGCATAAGTATAAAATTGTTTTCATGCATGTTTTCGAAATCCACTAAGTATAATGAAAATAATAGGACTTTTGTATGATAGTGTAACTTGCCTTTTTTGGTAGTGAATGGTGGTTCACTCCTTGATCTTGCTAGTCTCACACTTCACTACAAGTCAATCAAGCAAACACAAATTCAATTCACATTCCAAACCAAAGTCAAACAAACAATTTTTCACACACAAAGTAATGGAATCTAAGTCATGCATAAGCATGCAAAGGTTGGTTCTATTGTAAGGATGGTCTCCACTAGGCTTCTAAACTTTGTAAGTTCCAAATTGGTCATTTTCCAAAGTGGCAAAGTCATTTGCAAAAGGGTTTTGTCCCAAAACCATTTTAAAATCCATTCATCATTTTATGTGGTGGAAAATATTTTTATCAAAGCAAAACTTTTAAGTTTTTCACCAAATGAGTTGCTAAATTGCAAAACTTGGTGTTTTGGGTCAGTAGGTTTGGTCCAAAAACATTTTTATAACAAAACCAATATTTTTAAATGGCTAGAAATGGGCTAAATCAATTAATCCATTCTAAACTTTTCCAAATTCATTTTCCAAAACATGGGTTGGTTCCTAGGGTCAGTAAGGTCACAACAATCCATTTTGCAAAGGTTTTAACCCTAAAATCATTTTTTTAAATAATTTTTCTAATCTAAACAAGCTCACAAAAGAATCTGCAAAAACAAGAAAACTAATAGATACTATTTGCTAAACCAAGGGCATGGTTGGCTAGGTCTTGCTCTCCTGAATCCAACGACATAAATTTTGTAATTTTTGGACGTGTGGATTCAAAGTTATAAGGGTTTGAAATTCACAAAATATTCTGTTTTCAAATCTGTTTTTAAACAGAACAGTGACACACGGCGCTTTGCTATTCGCGGGTACCGGTTTAGCCGGATCGGCAACATGGACCGCAGGATCTAGTTTGATCGCACGACACAGGGCGCGTAACTCTTCGCGGTTTAAGTGATCTATCGTAATCGTTCGATCCAGATCCAACGGTGCTGGCGAGTTTGACCAAAAGAAGGCGGCGCTGACGGTGGCGCACGGCCAGGCGGTGGCTCTGCGGTGGTTCTAGGAAGCGAGGAAGACAGAGGGGGTGCTCACCGTGTTCGTGAGGTCAAAGAGGTGCTCAAGGTACTCTCGAGGAAGCAAGGGGCGCACGGAGACGGTGGTAATCACTCGCCGGAATCGTCGTCGGCGTCGGATGGTCCTGCTCGCAGTTGGAGTCGACGCTACAGATCAAGAGAAGGCAGACCGAGGGCAGGGTTAGACGCAGGAGATCATGGCGGAGCTGTGTGCGTGAACGAGAAGTGAAGGGGCGGTCTGGTTCACTTGGGAGACGTCGCCGGAGAAGTTGCAGACGGCGGCGCTGTCAGAGCTTGATGTAGTCGACGCTCTGGGGCGCCCGCGGTCGAATGGGTGGTACTGGGAGATGCGTCTAGGAGTGGTGAGTCTGGGTGCGAGGTCAGGGAGGCAGGAGGTGGTGTGGCTTGGCCGGAATCGTCACCGTGGTGTCGTCAGAACAGAGGGAGTGCGGGGCCGAATTGTGGCAGCCTTGGGGCGGAGAAGGAGTGGCGACAGAGGGGAACGAGAGAGGAGGGAGAGGCGGTTAAGAGGGAGTGGTCACCGATGGGGGTTACTCGGCCAATAAAGCGGATTCACGCCGGCATTCAACGACAGTAATGGCCAGAGAGGGGGGGCTAGGTCAGTGGCGGGTGAGGAGGATGAATAGGGGAGAGTGGGCCTACTGGTCAGTGGGAAAATAAAGGAGGGAGAGGTCCACCGGTCATACTCTGTTCGGGTTAGAAACGAGGTGCGAATCGTTTTCTGTTCGGGGAGAATAACTGGGCTGCTTCTAGGCCTTAGTGGGCTGGCCGGCTGGGCTGTCTGTCATCATTTTTTTTTCTGTCTGTTTTCTTTTTCCTTTTCTAATTCTATTTTGAAATTTCAAACAAACAAACAATGTTCAAATCAAATCAAACAAACACCAAACTTCACAACTTTGAACTTGGTTCTGTTTATCAAAATAAACCAAATTCTAAAAATAAAATAATAATTTTTTATTCTTTTTAGGATCCATTCTTTAATTAAATAAAATGGATCTTTAGTTTATTAATAAAATAGGGTTTGATTTAATTAATAAAAAATTTCCATTTGAATTCCAAATATTTTCAAAACCAAATCAGTAGGTTTTATTTGAAAATAAAAGATATTTGGAAATCTTGTTTAAAACAAAATAACATTTTATTTTAGGGTCCATTAATAATTAAAAAAAATGGACCTTAGTTAATAATTCAAATAGGATTTGTTTTATTAAAATCTTTATTTTGAAAAACTAAAATAAAACCAAAACACTTCAGTAGGCTTTATTTTGAGAAAATAAAATATTTGGAAAATTTATTTTAAATAAATATATAAGTTTTGATGTTTTGGAAATAGTAAAACCTTTATTAATAAAACTTGGATATTTAAATCCTTTTTTTATTTTATTTAAAATAAACCTCTACTATTTTAATCAAAGCAAAACCTTTTGTTTACAAGTCCTGGCCAAGGTTTAATTTGGCTTTTATAAAGTAATCTTTATTTAAAAATTCTACTTTGCTTTTGAAAACCAAATCTTTTTATTTTAAAGATCCAAAATAGTATTTCCAAAACATTTTATTTGCCTTTATTAAATGTTTATCTTTATAAATCCCTTTAGGATTTAATTGTTCAAAATAGGTTTGAAGATTCCCAATTGGATTCAAAAAGTTTCTTCTGGACCTGAAAATCAAACAAAGTTTTATTTTATTCATTTATTTTTCACATTACAAGATTTGGAAAATCTTGGGATGTGACACAATGACTCTAGTGCTAGTTTTAGTATAAGAACACACATGCAATGACTCTAGTGGGTCCACATGTAGTTTGTGAAAATAACACACATGCAATGACCACTGGTTGATCCATAAGTGGTTTGTGGAAATAACACACATGCAATGAGCACTGGTTGATCCATAAGTGGTTTGTGGAAAAGAACACACATGCAATGATTCTGGTTGGTACATATGTGGTTTGTGGAAAGAACAACATGCAGTGACCACTGGTTGATCCATGTGTGGTTCGTGAAAAGAACACACATGCAATGCCACTGGTTGATCCATGTGTGGTTTGTGGAAAGAACACACATGCAATTACTCTGGTGCTAGTTTTAGTATAAGAACACACATGCAATGACTCTAATGGATCCATATGTGGTTTGTGAAAAGAACACACATGCAATGACCACTTGTTGATCCATGTGTGGTTTGTGAAAAGAACACACATCCAATGACTCTAGTGCTAGCTTTAGTATAAGAACATACATGCAATCACTCTAGTGGGTCCACATGTAGTTTGTGAAAAGAACACACATGCAATGACCACTGGTTGATCCATAAGTGGTTTGTGGAAAGAACACACATGCAATGACGACTTGTTGATCCATAAGTGGTTTGTGCAAAAGAAAACACATGCAATGACTCTGGTTGGTCCATATGTGGTTTGTGGAAAGAACACACATGCAATGACCACTGGTTGATCCATGTGTGGTTTGTCAAATGAACACACATGCAATGTCACTGGTTGATCCATGTGTGGTTTGTGGAAAGAACACACATGCAATGACTCTAGTGCTAGTTTTAGTATAAGAACACACATGCAATGGCTCTAATGGATCCATATGTGGTTTGTGAAAAGAACACACATGCAATGACCACTTGTTGATCCATGTGTGATTTGTGAAAAGAACACCCATGCAATGACTCTAGTGCTAGTTTTTGTATAAGAACATACATGCAATGACTCTAGTGGGTCCACATGTAGTTTGTGAAAAGAACACACATGCAATAACCACTGGTTGATCCATAAGTGGTTTGTGGAAAGAACACACATGCAATGACCACTGGTTGATCCATAAGTGGTTTGTGGAAAAGAAAACACTTGCAATGACTCTGGTTAATCCATATGTTGTTTGTGGAAAGAACACACATGCATTGACCACTGGTTGATCCATATGTGGCTTGTGAAAAGAACACACATGCAATGCCACTAGTTGATCCATGTGTGGTTTGTGGAAAGAACACACATGCAATGACTCTAGTGGTAGTTTTAGTACAAGATCACACATGCAATGACTCTAATGGATCCATATGTGGTTTGTGAAAATAACACACATGCAATGACCACTTGTTGATCCATGTGTGGTTTGTGAAAAGAACACACATGCAATGACTCTAGTGCTAGTTTTAGTATAAGAACACACATGCAATGACTCTAGTGGGTCCACATGTAGTTTGTGAAAAGAACACATATGCAATGACCACTGGTTGATCCATAAGTGGTTTGTGGAAAGAACACACATGCAATGACCACTGGTTGATCCATAAGTGGTTTGTGGAAAAGAAAACACTTGCAATGACTCTTGTTGGTCCATATGTGGTTTGTGGAAAGAACACACATGCAGTGACCACAGGTTGATCCATGTGTGGTTTGTGAAATGAACACACATGCAATGCCACTGTTTGATCCATGTGTGGTTTGTGGAAAGAACACACTTGCAATGACTCTAGTGCTAGTTTTTGTATAAGAACACACATGCAATGTCTCTAATGGATCCATATGTGGTTTGTGAAAAGAACACACATGCAATGACCACTTGCTGATCCATGTGTGGTTTGTGAAAAGAACACACATGAAGTGACTCTAGTGCTAGTTTTAGTATAAGAACACACATGCAATGACTCTAGTGGGTCCACATGTAGTTTGTGAAAAGAACACACATGCAATGACCACTGGTTGATCCATAAGTGGTTTGTGGAAAGAACACACATGAAATGACCACTGGTTGATCCATAAGTGGTTTGTGGAAAAGAAAACACATGCAATGACTCTGGTTGGTCCATATGTGGTTTGTGGAAAGAACACACATGCAGTAACCACTGGTTGATCCATGTGTGGTTTGTGAAATGAACACACATGCAATGCCACTGGTTGATCCATGTGTGGTTTGTGGAAAGAACACACATGCAATGACTCTAGTGCTTGTTTTAGTATAAGAACACACATGCAATGTCTCTAATGGATCCATATGTGGTTTGTGAAAAGAACACACATGCAATGACCACTTGTTGATCCATGTGTGATTTGTGAAAAAAAACACCCATGCAATGACTCTAGTGCTAGTTTTAGTATAAGATCATACATGCAACGACTCTAGTGGGTCCACATGTAGTTTGTGAAAAGAACACACATGCAATGACCACTGGTTGATCCATAAGTGGTTTGTGGAAAGAACACACATGCAATGACCACTGGTTGATCCATAAGTGGTTTTTGGAAAATAAAACACATGCAATGACTCTGGTTGGTCCATATGTGGTTTGTGGAAAGAACACACATGCAGTGACCACTGGTTGATCCATGTATGGTTTGTGAAATGAACAGACATGCAATGCCACTGGTTGATCCATGTGTGGTTTGTGGAAAGAACACAAATGCAATGACTCTAGTGCTAGTTTTTGTATAAGAACACACATGCAATGTCTCTAATGGATCCATATGTGGTTTGTGAAAAGAACACACATGCAATGACCACTGGTTGATCCGTAAGTGGTTTGTGGAAAGAACACACATGCAATGACCACTGGTTGATCCATAAGTGGTTTGTCGAAAAGAAAACACATGCAATGAATCTGGTTGGTCCATATGTGGTTTGTGGAAAGAACACACATGAAGTGACCACTGGTTGATCCATGTGTGGTTTGTGAAATGAACACACATGCAATGCCACTAGTCGATCCATGTGTGGTTTGTGGAAAGAACACAAATGCAATGACTCTAGTGCTAGTTTTTGTATAAGAACACACATGCAATGTCTCTAATGGATCCATATGTGGTTTGTGGAATGAACACACATGCAATGCCACTGGTTGATCCATGTGTGGTTTGTGGAAAGAACACACATGCAATTACTTTGGTGCTGGTTTTAGTATAAGAACACACATGCAATGACTCTAATGGATCCATATGTGGTTTGTGAAAAGAACACCCATGCAATGACCACTTGTTGATCCATGTGTGATTTGTGAAAAAAACACCCATGCAATGACTCTAGTGCAAGTTTTAGTATAAGATCATACATGCAATGACTCTAGTGGGTCCACATGTAGTTTGTGAAAAGAACACACATGCAATGACCACTCGTTGATCCATAAGTGGTTTGTGGAAAGAACACACATGCAATGATCACTGGTTGATCCATAAGTGGTTTGCGGAAAAGAAAACACTTGCAATGACTCTAGTTGGTCCATATGTGGTTTGTGGAAAGAACACACATGCAGTGACCACAGGTTGATCCATGTGTGGTTTGTGAAATGAACACACATGCAATGCTACTGTTTGATCCATGTGTGGTTTGTGGAAAGAACACACTTGCAATGACTCTAGTGCTAGTTTTTGTATAAGAACACACATGCAATGTCTCTAATGGATCCATATGTGGTTTGTGAAAAGAACACACATGCAATGACCACTTGCTGATCCATGTGTGGTTTGTGAAAAGAACAGACATAAAGTGACTCTAGTGCAAGTTTTAGTATAAGAACACACATGCAATGACTCTAGTGGGTCCACATGTAGTTTGTGAAAATAACACACATGCAATGACCACTGGTTGATCCATAAGTGGTTTGTGGAAGGAACACACATACAATGACCACTGGTTGATCCATAAGTGGTTTGTGGAAAAGAAAACACATGCAACGAATCTGGTTGGTCCATATGTGGTTTGTGGAAACAACACACATGCAGTGACCACTGGTTGATCCATGTGTGGTTTGTGAAATGAACACACATGCAATGCCACTTGTTGATCCATGTGTGGTTTGTGGAAAGAACACACATCCAATGACCACTGGTTGATCCATGTGTGGTTTGTGAAAAGAACACACATGCAATGACTCTAGTGGGTCCACATGTAGTTTGTGAAAAGAACACACATGCAATGACGACTTGTTGATCCATAAGTGGTTTGTGCAAAAGAAAACACATGCAATGACTCTGGTTGGTCCATATGTGGTTTGTGGAAAGAACACACATGCAATGACCACTGGTTGATCCATGTGTGATTTGTGAAAAAAACACCCATGCAATGACTCTAGTGCTAGTTTTAGTATAAGATCATACATGTAATGACTCTAGTGGGTCCACATGTAGTTTGTGAAAAGAACACACATGCAATGACCACTCGTTGATCCATAAGTGGTATGTGGAAAGAACACACATGCAATGACCACTGGTTGATACATAAGTGGTTTGTGGAAAAGAAAACACTTGCAATGACTCTAGTTGGTCCATATGTGGTTTGTGGAAAGAACACACATGCAGTGACCACAGGTTGATCCATGTGTGGTTTGTGAAATGAACACACATGCAATGCTACTGTTTGATCCATGTGTGGTTTGTGGAAAGAACACACTTGCAATGACTCTAGTGCTAGTTTTTGTATAAGAACACACATGCAATGTCTCTAATGGATCCATATGTGGTTTGTGAAAAGAACACACATGCAATGACCACTTGCTGATCCATGTGTGGTTTGTGAAAAGAACACACATGAAGTGACTCTAGTGCTAGTTTTAGTATAAGAACAGACATGCAATGACTCTAGTGGGTCCACATGTAGTTTGTGAAAAGAACACACATGCAATGACCACTGGTTGATCCATAAGTGGTTTGTGGAAAGAACACACATGAAATGACCACTGGTTGATCCATAAGTGGTTTGTGGAAAAGAAAACACATGCAATGACTCTGGTTGGTCCATATGTGGTTTGTGGAAATAACACACATGCAGTAACCACTGGTTGATCCATGTGTGGTTTGTGAAATGAACACACATGCAATGCCACTGGTTGATCCATGTGTGGTTTGTGGAAAGAACACACATGCAATGACTCTAGTGCTTGTTTTAGTATAAGAACACACATGCAATGTCTCTAATGGATCCATATGTGGTTTGTGAAAAGAACACACATGCAATGACCACTTGTTGATCCATGTGTGATTTGTGAAAAAAACACCCATGCAATGACTCTAGTGCTAGTTTTAGTATAAGATCATACATGCAACGACTCTAGTGGGTCCACATGTAGTTTGTGAAAAGAACACACATGCAATGACCACTGGTTGATCCATAAGTGGTTTGTGGAAAGAACACACATGCAATGACCACTGGTTGATCCATAAGTGGTTTTTGGAAAATAAAACACATGCAATGACTCTGGTTGGTCCATATGTGGTTTGTGGAAAGAACACACATGCAGTGACCACTGGTTGATCCATGTATGGTTTGTGAAATGAACACACATGCAATGCCACTGGTTGATCCATGTGTGGTTTGTGGAAAGAACACAAATGCAATGACTCTAGTGCTAGTTTTTGTATAAGAACACACATGCAATGTCTCTAATGGATCCATATGTGGTTTGTGAAAAGAACACACATGCAATGACCACTTGTTGATCCATGTGTGGTTTGTGAAAAGAACACACATGCAATGACTCTACTGCTAGTTTTAGTATAAGAACATACATGCAATGACTCTAGTGGGTCCACATGTAGTTTGTGAAAAGAACACACATGCAATGACCACTGGTTGATCCATAAGTGGTTTGTGGAAAGAACACACATGAAATGACCACTGGTTGATCCATAAGTGGTTTGTGGAAAAGAAAACACATGCAATGACTCTGGTTGGTCCATATGTGGTTTGTGGAAAGAACACACATGCAGTAACCACTGGTTGATCCATGTGTGGTTTGTGAAATGAACACACATGCAATGCCACTGGTTGATCCATGTGTGGTTTGTGGAAAGAACACACATGCAATGACTCTAGTGCTTGTTTTAGTATAAGAACACACATGCAATGTCTCTAATGGATCCATATGTGGTTTGTGAAAAGAACACACATGCAATGACCACTTGTTGATCCATGTGTGATTTGTGAAAAAAACACCCATGCAATGACTCTAGTGCTAGTTTTAGTATAAGATCATACATGCAACGACTCTAGTGGGTCCACATGTAGTTTGTGAAAAGAACACACATGAAATGACCACTGGTTGATCCATAAGTGGTTTGTGGAAAGAACACACATGCAATGACCACTGGTTGATCCATAAGTGGTTTTTGGAAAATAAAACACATGCAATGACTCTGGTTGGTCCATATGTGGTATGTGGAAAGAACACACATGCAGTGACCACTGGTTGATCCATGTATGGTTTGTGAAATGAACACACATGCAATGCCACTGGTTGATCCATGTGTGGTTTGTGGAAAGAACACAAATGCAATGACTCTAGTGCTAGTTTTTGTATAAGAACACACATGCAATGTCTCTAATGGATCCATATGTGGTTTGTGAAAAGAACACACATACAATGACCACTTGTTGATCCATGTGTGGTTTGTGAAAAGAACACACATGCAATGACTCTAGTGCTAGTTTTAGTATAAGAACATACATGCAATGACTCTAGTGGGTCCACATGTAGTTTGTGAAAAGAACACACATGCAATGACCACTGGTTGATCCATAAGTTGTTTGTGCAAAAGAAAACACATGCAATGACTCTGGTTGGTCCATATGTGGTTTGTGGAAAGAACACACATGCAGTAACCACTGGTTGATCCATGTGTGGTTTGTGAAATGAACACACATGCAATGCCACTGGTTGATCCATGTGTGGTTTGTGGAAAGAACACACATGCAATGACTCTAGTGCTTGTTTTAGTATAAGAACACACATGCAATGTCTCTAATGGATCCATATGTGGTTTGTGAAAAGAACACCCATGCAATGACCACTTGTTGATCCATGTGTGATTTGTGAAAAAAACACCCATGCAATGACTCTAGCGCTAGTTTTAGTATAAGATCATACATGCAATGACTCTAGTGGGTCCACATGTAGTTTGTGAAAAGAACACACATGCAATGACCACTCGTTGATCCATAAGTGGTTTGTGGAAAGAACACACATGCAATGACCACTGGTTGATCCATAAGTGGTTTGTGGAAAAGAAAACACTTGCAATGACTCTAGTTGGTCCATATGTGGTTTGTGGAAAGAACACACATGCAGTGACCACAGGTTGATCCATGTGTGGTTTGTGAAATGAACACACATGCAATGCTACTGTTTGATCCATGTGTGGTTTGTGGAAAGAACACACTTGCAATTACTCTAGTGCTAGTTTTTGTATAAGAACACACATGCAATGTCTCTAATGGATCCATATGTGGTTTGTGAAAAGAACACACATGCAATGACCACTTGCTGATCCATGTGTGGTTTGTGAAAAGAACACACATGAAGTGACTCTAGTGCTAGTTTTAGTATAAGAACACACATGCAATGACTCTAGTGGGTCCACATGTAGTTTGTGAAAAGAACACACATGCAATGACCACTGGTTGATCCATAAGTGGTTTGTGGAAAGAACACACATGAAATGACCACTGGTTGATCCATAAGTGGTTTGTGGAAAAGAAAACACATGCAATGACTCTGGTTGGTCCATATGTGGTTTGTGGAAAGAACACACATGCAGTAACCACTGGTTGATCCATGTGTGGTTTGTGAAATGAACACACATGCAATGCCACTGGTTGATCCATGTGTGGTTTGTGGAAAGAACACACATGCAATGACTCTAGTGCTTGTTTTAGTATAAGAACACACATGCAATGTCTCTAATGGATCCATATGTGGTTTGTGAAAAGAACACACATGCAATGACCACTTGTTGATCCATGTGTGATTTGTGAAAAAAACACCCATGCAATGACTCTAGTGCTAGTTTTAGTATAAGATCATACATGCAACGACTCTAGTGGGTCCACATGTAGTTTGTGAAAAGAACACACATGCAATGACCACTGGTTGATCCATAAGTGGTTTGTGGAAAGAACACACATGCAATGACCACTGGTTGATCCATAAGTGGTTTTTGGAAAATAAAACACATGCAATGACTCTGGTTGGTCCATATGTGGTTTGTGGAAAGAACACACATGCAGTGACCACTGGTTGATCCATGTATGGTTTGTGAAATGAACACACATGCAATGCCACTGGTTGATCCATGTGTGGTTTGTGGAAAGAACACAAATGCAATGACTCTAGTGCTAGTTTTTGTATAAGAACACACATGCAATGTCTCTAATGGATCCATATGTGGTTTGTGAAAAGAACACACATGCAATGACCACTTGTTGATCCATGTGTGGTTTGTGAAAAGAACACACATGCAATGACTCTAGTGCTAGTTTTAGTATAAGAACATACATGCAATGACTCTAGTGGGTCCACATGTAGTTTGTGAAAAGAACACACATGCAATGACCACTGGTTGATCCATAAGTGGTTTGTGGAAAGAACACACATGCAATGACCACTGGTTGATCCATAAGTGGTTTGTGCAAAAGAAAACACATGCAATGACTCTGGTTGGTCCATATGTGGTTTGTAGAAAGAACACACATGCAGTAACCACTGGTTGATCCATGTGTGGTTTGTGAAATGAACACACATGCAATGCCACTGGTTGATCCATGTGTGGTTTGTGGAAAGAACACACATGCAATGACTCTAGTGCTTGTTTTAGTATAAGAACACACATGCAATGTCTCTAATGGATCCATATGTGGTTTGTGAAAAGAACACACATGCAATGACCACTTGTTGATCCATGTGTGATTTGTGAAAAAAACACCCATGCAATGACTCTAGTGCTAGTTTTAGTATAAGATCATACATGCAATGACTCTAGTGGGTCCACATGTAGTTTGTGAAAAGAACACACATGCAATGACCACTGGTTGATCCATAAGTGGTTTGTGGAAAGAACACACATGCAATGACCACTGGTTGATCCATAAGTGGTTTGTGGAAAAGAAAACACATGCAATGAATCTGGTTGGTCCATATGTGGTTTGTGGAAAGAACACACATGAAGTGACCACTGGTTGATCCATATGTGGTTTGTGAAATGAACACACATGCAATGCCACTGGTTGATCCATGTGTGGTTTGTGGAAAGAACACAAATGCAATGACTCTAGTGCTAGTTTTTGTATAAGAACACACATGCAATGTCTCTAATGGATCCATATGTGGTTTGTGAAATGAACACACATGCAATGCCACTGGTTGATCCATGTGTGGTTTGTGGAAAGAACACACATGCAATTACTTTGGTGCTGGTTTTAGTATAAGAACACACATGCAATGACTCTAATGGATCCATATGTGGTTTGTGAAAAGAACACACATGCAATGAACACTTGTTGATCCATGTGTGGTTTGTGAAAAGAACACACATGCAATGACTCTAGTGCTAGTTTTAGAATAAGAACATACATGCAATGACTCTAGTGGGTCCACATGTAGTTTGTGAAAAGAACACACATGCAATGACCACTGGTTGATCCATAAGTGGTTTGTGGAAAGAACACACATGCAATGACGACTTGTTGATCCATAAGTGGTTTGTGCAAAAGAAAACACATGCAATGACTCTGGTTGGTCCATATGTGGTTTGTGGAAAGAACACACATGCAATGACCACTGGTTGATCCATGTGTGATTTGTGAAAAAAACACCCATGCAATGACTCTAGTTCTAGTTTTAGTATAAGATCATACATGCAATGACTCTAGTGGGTCCACATGTAGTTTGTGAAAAGAACACACATGCAATGACCACTCGTTGATCCATAAGTGGTTTGTGGAAAGAACACACATGCAATGACCACTGGTTGATCCATAAGTGGTTTGTGGAAAAGAAAACACTTGCAATGACTCTAGTTGGTCGATATGTGGTTTGTGGAAAGAACACACATGCAGTGACCACAGGTTGATCCATGTGTGGTTTGTGAAATGAACACACATGCAATGCTACTGTTTGATCCATGTGTGGTTTGTGGAAAGAACACACTTGCAATGACTCTAGTGCTAGTTTTTGTATAAGAACACACATGCAATGTCTCTAATGGATCCATATGTGGTTTGTGAAAAGAACACACATGCAATGACCACTTGCTGATCCATGTGTGGTTTGTGAAAAGAACACACATAAAGTGACTCTAGTGCAAGTTTTAGTATAAGAACACACATGCAATGACTCTAGTGGGTCCACATGTAGTTTGTGAAAATAACACACATGCAATGACCACTGGTTGATCCATAAGTGGTTTGTGGAAGGAACACACATACAATGACCACTGGTTGATCCATAAGTGGTTTGTGGAAAAGAAAACACATGCAACGAATCTGGTTGGTCCATATGTGGTTTGTGGAAACAACACACATGCAGTGACCACTGGTTGATCCATGTGTGGTTTGTGAAATGAACACACATGCAATGCCACTGGTTGATCCATGTGTGGTTTGTGGAAAGAACACACATCCAATGACCACTGGTTGATCCATGTGTGGTTTGTGAAAAGAACACACATGCAATGACTCTAGTGGGTCCACATGTAGTTTGTGAAAAGAACACACATGCAATGACCACTTGTTGATCCATGTGTGTTTTGTGAAAAGAACACACATACAATTACTATAGTGGGTCCACATGCAGTTTGTGAAAAGAACACACATGCAATGACCACTGGTTGATCCATAAGTTGTTTGTGAAAAAGAACACACATGCAATGAACACTGGTTGATCGATGTGTAGTTTGTGAAAAGAACACACATGCAATGACTCCAGTGCTAGTTTTAGTATAAGAGCAAACATGCAATGACTCTAGTGGGTCCACATGTAGTTTGTAAAAATAACACACATGCAATGACCACTGGTTGATCGATAAGTGGTTTGTGGAAAAGAAAACACATGCAATGACTCTGGTTGGTCCATATGTGGTTTGTGGAAAAGAACACACATGCAATGAACACTGGTTGATCCATGTGTGGTTTGTGCAAAAGAACACATGCAATGACCACTGGTTGATCCATGTGTGATTTGTGAAAAGAATACACATGCACTGACTCTAGTGCTAGTTTTAGTATAAGAACACACATGCAATGACTCTAGTGGGTCCAGATATAGTTTGTGAAAAGAACACACATGCAATGAACACTAGTTGATCCATAAGTGGTTTGTGGAAGGAACACACATGCAATGACCATTGGTTTATCCATAAGTGGTTTGTGGAAAAGAAAACACATGCAATGAATCTGGTTGGTCCATATGTGGTTTGTGGAAAGAACACACATGCAGTGACCACTGGTTGATCCATGTGTGGTTTGTGCAAAAGAACACATGCAATGACCACTGGTTGATCCATGTGTGATTTGTGAAAAGAATACACATGCACTGACTCTAGTGCTAGTTTTAGTATAAGAACACACATGCAATGACTCTAGTGGGTCCAGATATAGTTTGTGAAAAGAACACACATGCAGTAACCACTGGTTGATCCATGTGTGGTTTGTGAAATGAACACACATGCAATGCCACTGGTTGATCCATGTGTGGTTTGTGGAAAGAACACACATGCAATGACTCTAGTGCTTGTTTTAGTATAAGAACACACATGCAATGTCTCTAATGGATCCATATGTGGTTTGTGAAAAGAACACCCATGCAATGACCACTTGTTGATCCATGTGTGATTTGTGAAAAAAACACCCATGCAATGACTCTAGTGCTAGTTTTATTATAAGAACACACATGCAATGAATCTAGTGGGTCCACATGTAGTTTGTGAAAAAAACAGACATGCAATGACCACTCGTTTATCCATAAGTGGTTTGCGGAAAGAACACACATACAATGACCACTGGTTTATCCATAAGTGGTTTGTGGAAAAGAAAACACATGCAATGACTCTAGTTGGTCCATATGTGGTTTGTGGAAAGAACACACATGCAGTGACCACTGGTTGATCCATGTGTGGTTTGTGAAATGAACATACATGCAATGCCACTGGTTGATCAATGTGTGGTTTGTGGAAAGAACACACATGCAATGACTCTAGTGCTAGTTTTTGTATAAGAACACACATGCAATGTCTCTAATGGATCCATATGTGGTTTGTGAAAATAACACACATACAATGACCACTTGTTGATCCATGTGTGGTTTGTGAAAAGAACACACATGCAATGACTCTAGTGCTAGTTTTAGTATAAGAACATACATGCAATGACTCTAGTGGGTCCACATGTAGTTTGTGAAAAGAACACACATGCAATGACCACTGGTTGATCCATAAGTGGTTTGTGGAAAGAACACACATGCAATGACCACTGGTTGATCCATAAGTGGTTTGTGCAAAAGAAAACACATGCAATGACTCTGGTTGGTCCATATGTGGTTTGTGGAAAGAACACACATGCAGTAACCACTGGTTGATCCATGTGTGGTTTGTGAAATGAACACACATGCAATGCCACTGGTTGATCCATGTGTGGTTTGTGGAAAGAACACACATGCAATGACTCTAGTGCTTGTTTTAGTATAAGAACACACATGCAATGTCTCTAATGGATCCATATGTGGTTTGTGAAAAGAACACCCATGCAATGACCACTTGTTGATCCATGTGTGATTTGTGAAAAAAACACCCATGCAATGACTCTAGTGCTAGTTTTAGTATAAGATCATACATGCAATGACTCTAGTGGGTCCATATGTAGTTTGTGAAAAGAACACACATGCAATGACCACTCGTTGATCCATAAGTGGTTTGTGGAAAGAACACACATGCAATGACCACTGGTTGATCCATAAGTGGTTTGTGGAAAAGAAAACACTTGCAATGACTCTAGTTGGTCCATATGTGGTTTGTGGAAAGAACACACATGCAGTGACCATAGGTTGATCCATGTGTGGTTTGTGAAATGAACACACATGCAATGCTACTGTTTGATCCATGTGTGGTTTGTGGAAAGAACACACTTGCAATTACTCTAGTGCTAGTTTTTGTATAAGAACACACATGCAATGTCTCTAATGGATCCATATGTGGTTTGTGAAAAGAACACACATGCAATACCACTTGCTGATCCATGTGTGGTTTGTGAAAAGAACACACATGAAGTGACTCTAGTGCTAGTTTTAGTATAAGAACACACATGCAATGACTCTAGTGGGTCCACATGTAGTTTGTGAAAAGAACACACATGCAATGACCACTGGTTGATCCATAAGTGGTTTGTGGAAAGAACACACATGAAATGACCACTGGTTGATCCATAAGTGGTTTGTGGAAAAGAAAACACATGCAATGACTCTGGTTGGTCCATATGTGGTTTGTGGAAAGAACACACATGTAGTAACCACTGGTTGATCCATGTGTGGTTTGTGAAATGAACACACATGCAATGCCACTGGTTGATCCATGTGTGGTTTGTGGAAAGAACACACATGCAATGACTCTAGTGCTTGTTTTAGTATAAGAACACACATGCAATGTCTCTAATGGATCCATATGTGGTTTGTGAAAAGAACACACATGCAATGACCACTTGATGATCCATCTGTGATTTGTGAAAAAAACACCCATGCAATGACTCTAGTGCTAGTTTTAGTATAAGATCATACATGCAACGACTCTAGTGGGTCCACATGTAGTTTGTGAAAAGAACACACATGCAATGACCACTGGTTGATCCATAAGTGGTTTGTGGAAAGAACACACATGCAATGACCACTGGTTGATCCATAAGTGGTTTTTGGAAAATAAAACACATGCAATGACTCTGGTTGGTCCATATGTGGTTTGTGGAAAGAACACACATGCAGTGACCACTGGTTGATCCATGTATGGTTTGTGAAATGAACACACATGCAATGCCACTGGTTGATCCATGTGTGGTTTGTGGAAAGAACACAAATGCAATGACTCTAGTGCTAGTTTTTGTATAAGAACACACATGCAATGTCTCTAATGGATCCATATGTGGTTTGTGAAAAGAACACACATGCAATGACCACTTGTTGATCCATGTGTGGTTTGTGAAAAGAACACACATGCAATGACTCTAGTGCTAGTTTTAGTATAAGAACATACATGCAATGACTCTAGTGGGTCCACATGTAGTTTGTGAAAAGAACACACATGCAATGACCACTGGTTGATCCATAAGTGGTTTGTGGAAAGAACACACATGCAATGACCACTGGTTGATCCATAAGTGGTTTGTGCAAAAGAAAACACATGCAATGACTCTGGTTGGTCCATATGTGGTTTGTAGAAAGAACACACATGCAGTAACCACTGGTTGATCCATGTGTGGTTTGTGAAATGAACACACATGCAATGCCACTGGTTGATCCATGTGTGGTTTGTGGAAAGAACACACATGCAATGACTCTAGTGCTTGTTTTAGTATAAGAACACACATGCAATGTCTCTAATGGATCCATATGTGGTTTGTGAAAAGAACACACATGCAATGACCACTTGTTGATCCATGTGTGATTTGTGAAAAAAACACCCATGCAATGACTCTAGTGCTAGTTTTAGTATAAGATCATACATGCAATGACTCTAGTGGGTCCACATGTAGTTTGTGAAAAGAACACACATGCAATGACCACTGGTTGATCCATAAGTGGTTTGTGGAAAGAACACACATGCAATGACCACTGGTTGATCCATAAGTGGTTTGTGGAAAAGAAAACACATGCAATGAATCTGGTTGGTCCATATGTGGTTTGTGGAAAGAACACACATGAAGTGACCACTGGTTGATCCATGTGTGGTTTGTGAAATGAACACACATGCAATGCCACTGGTTGATCCATGTGTGGTTTGTGGAAAGAACACAAATGCAATGACTCTAGTGCTAGTTTTTGTATAAGAACACACATGCAATGTCTCTAATGGATCCATATGTGGTTTGTGAAATGAACACACATGCAATGCCACTGGTTGATCCATGTGTGGTTTGTGGAAAGAACACACATGCAATTACTTTGGTGCTGGTTTTAGTATAAGAACACACATGCAATGACTCTAATGGATCCATATGTGGTTTGTGAAAAGAACACACATGCAATGAACACTTGTTGATCCATGTGTGGTTTGTGAAAAGAACACACATGCAATGACTCTAGTGCCAGTTTTAGAATAAGAACATACATGCAATGACTCTAGTGGGTCCACATGTAGTTTGTGAAAAGAACACACATGCAATGACCACTGGTTGATCCATAAGTGGTTTGTGGAAAGAACACACATGCAATGACGACTTGTTGATCCATAAGTGGTTTGTGCAAAAGAAAACACATGCAATGACTCTGGTTGGTCCATATGTGGTTTGTGGAAAGAACACACATGCAATGACCACTGGTTGATCCATGTGTGATTTGTGAAAAAAACACCCATGCAATGACTCTAGTGCTAGTTTTAGTATAAGATCATACATGCAATGACTCTAGTGGGTCCACATGTAGTTTGTGAAAAGAACACACATGCAATGACCACTCGTTGATCCATAAGTGGTTTGTGGAAAGAACACACATGCAATGACCACTGGTTGATCCATAAGTGGTTTGTGGAAAAGAAAACACTTGCAATGACTCTAGTTGGTCCATATGTGGTTTGTGGAAAGAACACACATGCAGTGACCACAGGTTGATCCATGTGTGGTTTGTGAAATGAACACACATGCAATGCTACTGTTTGATCCATGTGTGGTTTGTGGAAAGAACACACTTGCAATGACTCTAGTGCTAGTTTTTGTATAAGAACACACATGCAATGTCTCTAATGGATCCATATGTGGTTTGTGAAAAGAACACACATGCAATGACCACTTGCTGATCCATGTGTGGTTTGTGAAAAGAACACACATAAAGTGACTCTAGTGCTAGTTTTAGTATAAGAACACACATGCAATGACTCTAGTGGGTCCACATGTAGTTTGTGAAAATAACACACATGCAATGACCACTGGTTGATCCATAAGTGGTTTGTGGAAGGAACACACATACAATGACCACTGGTTGATCCATAAGTGGTTTGTGGAAAAGAAAACACATGCAACGAATCTGGTTGGTCCATATGTGGTTTGTGGAAACAACACACATGCAGTGACCACTGGTTGATCCATGTGTGGTTTGTGAAATGAACACACATGCAATGCCACTGGTTGATCCATGTGTGGTTTGTGGAAAGAACATACATCCAATGACCACTGGTTGATCCATGTGTGGTTTGTGAAAAGAACACACATGCAATGACTCTAGTGGGTCCACATGTAGTTTGTGAAAAGAACACACATGCAATGACCACTTGTTGATCCATGTGTGTTTTGTGAAAAGAACACACATACAATTACTATAGTGGGTCCACATGCAGTTTGTGAAAAGAACACACATGCAATGACCACTGGTTGATCCATAAGTTGTTTGTGAAAAAGAACACACATGCAATGAACACTGGTTGATCGATGTGTAGTTTGTGAAAAGAACACACATGCAATGACTCCAGTGCTAGTTTTAGTATAAGAGCACACATGCAATGACTCTAGTGGGTCCACATGTAGTTTGTAAAAATAACACACATGCAATGACCACTGGTTGATCGATAAGTGGTTTGTGGAAAAGAAAACACATGCAATGACTCTGGTTGGTCCATATGTGGTTTGTGGAAAAGAACACACATGCAATGAACACTGGTTGATCCATGTGTGGTTTGTGCAAAAGAACACATGCAATGACCACTGGTTGATCCATGTGTGATTTGTGAAAAGAATACACATGCACTGACTCTAGTGCTAGTTTTAGTATAAGAACACACATGCAATGACTCTAGTGGGTCCAGATATAGTTTGTGAAAAGAACACACATGCAATGAACACTAGTTGATCCATAAGTGGTTTGTGGAAGGAACACACATGCAATGACCATTGGTTTATCCATAAGTGGTTTGTGGAAAACAAAACACATGCAATGAATCTGGTTGGTCCATATGTGGTTTGTGGAAAGAACACACATGCAGTGACCACTGGCTGATCCATGTGTGGTTTGTGCAAAAGAACACATGCAATGACCAATGGTTGATCCATGTGTGATTTGTGAAAAGAATACACATGCACTGACTCTAGTGCTAGTTTTAGTATAAGAACACACATGCAATGACTCTAGTGGGTCCAGATATAGTTTGTGAAAAGAACACACATGCAGTAACCACTGGTTGATCCATGTGTGGTTTGTGAAATGAACACACATGCAATGCCACTGGTTGATCCATGTGTGGTTTGTGGAAAGAACACACATGCAATGACTCTAGTGCTTGTTTTAGCATAAGAACACACATGCAATGTCTCTAATGGATCCATATGTGGTTTGTGAAAAGAACACCCATGCAATGACCACTTGTTGATCCATGTGTGATTTGTGAAAAAAACACCCATGCAATGACTCTAGTGCTAGTTTTAGTATAAGATCATACATGCAATGACTCTAGTGGGTCAACATGTAGTTTGTGAAAAGAACACACATGCAATGACCACTGGTTGATCCATAAGTGGTTTGTGGAAAGAACACACATGCAATGACCACTGGTTGATCCATAAGTGGTTTGTGGAAAAGAAAACACTTGCAATGACTCTAGTTGGTCCATATGTGGTTTGTGGAAAGAACACACATGCAGTGACCACAGGTTGATCCATGTGTGGTTTGTGAAATGAACACACATGCAATGCCACTGTTTGATCCATGTGTGGTTTGTGGAAAGAACACACATGCAATTACTCTGGTGCTGGTTTTAGTATAAGAACACACATGCAATGACTCTAATGGATCCATATGTGGTTTGTGAAAAGAACACACATGCAATGACCACTTGTTGATCCATGTGTGGTTTGTGAAAAGAACACACATGCAATGACTCTAGTGCTAGTTTTAGTATAAGAACACACATGTAATGACTCTAGTGGGTCCACATGTAGTTTGTGAAAAGAACACACATGCAATGACCACTGTTTGATGAATAAGTGGTTTGTGGAAAGAACACACATGAGATGACCACTTGTTGATCCATAAGTGGTTTGTGGAAAATAAAACACATGCAATGACTCTGGTTGGTCCATATGTGGTTTGTGGAAAGAACACACATGCAGTAACCACTGGTTGATCCATGTGCGGTTTGTGAAATGAACACACATGCAATGCCACTGGTTGATCCATGTGTGGTTTTTTGAAAGAACACACATGCAATGACTCTAGTGCTAGTTTTAGTATAAGAACACACATGCAATGTCTCTAATGGATCCATATGTGGTTTGTGAAAAGAACACACATGCAATGACCACTTGTTGATCCATGTGTGGTTTGTGAAAAGAACACCCATGCAATGACTCTAGTGCTAGTTTTAGTATAAGAACATACATGCAATGACTCTAGTGGGTCCACATGTAGTTTGTGAAAAGAACACACATGCAATGACCACTGGTTGATCAATTAGTGGTTTGTGGAAAGAACACACATACAATGACTCAAGTGGGTCCTCATGTAGTTTGTGAAAAGAATACACATACAATGAGCAGTGGTTGATCCATAAGTTCTTTGTGGAAAAGAACACACATGCAATGAACACTGGTTGATCCATGTGTGGTTTGTGGAAAAGAACACACATGTAATGAGCACTTGTTGATCCATGTGTTTTTTGTGAAAAGAACACACATACAATGACTCTAGTGGGTCCACATGTAGTTTGTGAAAAGAACACACATGCAATTAGCACTCGTTGATCCATAAGTTGTTTGTGGAAAAGAACACACATGCAATGAACACTAGTTGATCCATGTGTGGTTTGTGCAAAAGAACACATGCAATGACCACTGGTTGATCCATGTGTGGTTTGTGAAAAGAACACACATGTAATGACTCTACTGCTAGTTTTATTATAAGAACACACATGCAATGAATCTAGTGGGTCCACATGTAGTTTGTGAAAAGAACAGACATGCAATGACCACTCGTTTATCCATAAGTGGTTTGCGGAAAGAACACACATACAATGGCCACTGGTTTATCCATAAGTGGTTTGTGGAAACGAAAACACATGCAATGACTCTAGTTGGTCCATATGTGGTTTGTGGAAAGAACACACATGCAGTGACCACTGGTTGATCCATGTGTGGTTTGTGAAATGAACATACATGCAATGCCACTGGTTGATCAATGTGTGGTTTGTGGAAAGAACACACATGCAATGACTCTAGTGCTAGTTTTTGTATAAGAACACACATGCAATGTCTCTAATGGATCCATATGTGGTTTGTGAAAAGAACACACATGCAATGACCACTTGTTGATCCATATGTGGTTTGTGAAAAGAACACCCATGCAATGACTCTAGTGCTAGTTTTAGTATAAGAACACACATGTAATGACTCTAGTGGGTCCACATGTAGTTTGTGAAAAGAACACACATGCAATGACCACTATTTGATCAATAAGTGGTTTGTGGAAAGAACACACATGAGATGACCACTTGTTGATCCATAAGTGGTTTGTGGAAAATAAAACACATGCAATGACTCTGGTTGGTCCATATGTGGTTTGTGGAAAGAACACACATGCAGTAACCACTGGTTGATCCATGTGCGGTTTGTGAAATGAACACACATGCAATGCCACTGGTTGATCCATGTGTGGTTTTTTGAAAGAACACACATGCAATGACTCTAGTGCTAGTTTTAGTATAAGAACACACATGCAATGTCTCTAATGGATCCATATGTGGTTTGTGAAAAGAACACACATGCAATGACCACTTGTTGATCCATGTGTGGTTTGTGAAAAGAACACCCATGCAATGACTCTAGTGCTAGTTTTAGTATAAGAACATACATGCAATGACTTTAGTGGGTCCACATGTAGTTTGTGAAAAGAACACACATGCAATGACCACTGGTTGATCAATTAGTGGTTTGTGGAAAGAACACACATACAATGACTCAAGTGGGTCCTCATGTAGTTTGTGAAAAGAATACACATACAATGAGCAGTGGTTGATCCATAAGTTCTTTGTGGAAAAGAACACACATGCAATGAACACTGGTTGATCCATGTGTGGTTTGTGGAAAAGAACACACATGTAATGAGCACTTGTTGATCCATGTGTTTTTTGTGAAAAGAACACACATACAATGACTCTAGTGGGTCCACATGTAGTTTGTGAAAAGAACACACATGCAATTAGCACTGGTTGATCCATAAGTTGTTTGTGGAAAAGAACACACATGCAATGAACACTAGTTGATCCATGTGTGGTTTGTGCAAAAGAACACATGCAATGACCACTGGTTGATCCATGTGTGGTTTGTGAAAAGAACACACATGTAATGACTCTACTGCTAGTTTTATTATAAGAACACACATGCAATGAATCTAGTGGGTCCACATGTAGTTTGTGAAAAGAACAGACATGCAATGACCACTCGTTTATCCATAAGTGGTTTGCGGAAAGAACACACATACAATGACCACTGGTTTATCCATAAGTGGTTTGTGGAAACGAAAACACATGCAATGACTCTAGTTGGTCCATATGTGGTTTGTGGAAAGAACACACATGCAGTGACCACTGGTTGATCCATGTGTGGTTTGTGAAATGAACATACATGCAATGCCACTGGTTGATCAATGTGTGGTTTGTGGAAAGAACACACATGCAATGACTCTAGTGCTAGTTTTTGTATAAGAACACACATGCAATGTCTCTAATGGATCCATATGTGGTTTGTGAGAAGAACACACATGCAATGACCACTTGTTGATCCATATGTGGTTTGTGAAAAGAACACCCATGCAATGACTCTAGTGCTAGTTTTAGTATAAGAACACACAAGTAATGACTCTAGTGGGTCCACATGTAGTTTGTGAAACGAACACACATGCAATGACCACTATTTGATCAATAAGTGGTTTGTGGAAAGAACACACATGAGATGACCACTTGTTGATCCATAAGTGGTTTGTGGAAAAGAAAACACATGCAATGACTCTGGTTGGTCCATATGTGGTTTGTGGAAAGAACACACATGCAGTAACCACTGGTTGATCCATGTGCGGTTTGTGAAATGAACACACATGCAATACCACTGGTTGATCCATGTGTGGTTTTTTGAAAGAACACACATGCAATGACTCTAGTGCTAGTTTTAGTATAAGAACACACATGCAATGTCTCTAATGGATCCATATGTGGTTTGTGAAAAGAACACACATGCAATGACCACTTGTTGATCCATGTGTGGTTTGTGAAAAGAACACCCATGCAATGACTCTAGTGCTAGTTTTAGTATAAGAACATACATGCAATGACTAGTGGGTCCACATGTAGTTTGTGAAAAGAACACACATGCAATGACCACTGGTTGATCAATTAGTGGTTTGTGGAAAGAACACACATACAATGACTCAAGTGGGTCCTCATGTAGTTTGTGAAAAGAACACACATACAATGAGCAGTGGTTGATCCATAAGTTCTTTGTGGAAAAGAACACACATGCAATGAACACTAGTTGATCCATGTGTGGTTTGTGGAAAAGAACACACATGTAATGAGCACTTGTTGATCCATGTGTTTTTTGTGAAAAGAACACACATACAATGACTCTAGTGGGTCCACATGTAGTTTGTGAAAAGAACACACATGCAATGAGCACTGGTTGATCCATAAGTTGTTTGTGGAAAAGAACACACATGCAATGAACACTAGTTGATCCATGTGTGGTTTGTGCAAAAGAACACATGCAATGACAACTGGTTGATCCATGTGTGGTTTGTGAAAAGAACACACATGTAATGACTCTACTGCTAGTTTTATTATAAGAACACACATGCAATGAATCTAGTGGGTCCACATGTAGTTTGTGAAAAGAACAGACATGCAATGACCACTCGTTTATCCATAAGTGGTTTGCGGAAAGAACACACATACAATGACCACTGGTTTATCCATAAGTGGTTTGTGGAAAAGAAAACACATGCAATGACTCTAGTTGGTCCATATGTGGTTTGTGGAAAGAACACACATGCAGTGACCACTGGTTGATCCATGTGTGGTTTGTGAAATGAACATACATGCAATGCCACTGGTTGATCAATGTGTGGTTTGTGGAAAGAACACACATGCAATGACTCTAGTGCTAGTTTTTGTATAAGAACACACATGCAATGTCTCTAATGGATCCATATGGGGTTTGTGAAAAGAACACACATGCAATGACCACTTGTTGATCCATATGTGGTTTGTGAAAAGAACACCCATGCAATGACTCTAGTGCTAGTTTTAGTATAAGAACACACATGTAATGACTCTAGTGGGTCCACATGTAGTTTGTGAAAAGAACACACATGCAATGACCACTGTTTGATCAATAAGTGGTTTGTGGAAAGAACACACATGAGATGACCACTTGTTGATCCATAAGTGGTTTGTGGAAAAGAAAACACATGCAATGACTCTGGTTGGTCCATATGTGGTTTGTGGAAAGAACACACATGCAGTAACCACTGGTTAATCCATGTGCGGTTTGTGAAATGAACACACATGCAATGCCACTGGTTGATCCATGTGTGGTTTTTTGAAAGAACACACATGCAATGACTCTAGTGCTAGTTTTAGTATAAGAACACACATGCAATGTCTCTAATGGATCCATATGTGGTTTGTGAAAAGAACACACATGCAATGACCACTTGTTGATCCATGTGTGGTTTGTGAAAAGAACACCCATGCAATGACTCTAGTGCTAGTTTTAGTATAAGAACATACATGCAATGACTCTAGTGGGTCCACATGTAGTTTGTGAAAAGAACACACATGCAATGACCACTGGTTGATCAATTAGTGGTTTGTGGAAAGAACACACATACAGTGACTCAAGTGGGTCCTCATGTAGTTTGTGAAAAGAACACACATACAATGAGCAGTGGTTGATCCATAAGTTCTTTGTGCAAAAGAACACACATGCAATGAACACTGGTTGATCCATGTGTGGTTTGTGGAAAAGAACACACATGTAATGAGCACTTGTTGATCCATGTGTTTTTTGTGAAAAGAACACACATACAATGACTCTAGTGGGTCCACATGTAGTTTGTGAAAAGAACACACATGCAATGAGCACTAGTTGATCCATAAGTTGTTTGTGGAAAAGAACACACATGCAATGAACACTAGTTGATCCATGTGTGGTTTGTGCAAAAGAACACATGCAATGACCACTTGTTGATCCATATGTGGTTTGTGAAAAGAACACCCATGCAATGACTCTAGTGCTAATTTTAGTATAAGAACACACATGTAATGACTCTAGTGGGTCCACATGTAGTTTGTGAAAAGAACACACATGCAATGACCACTGTTTGATCAATAAGTGGTTTGTGGAAAGAACACACATGATATGACCACTTGTTGATCCATAAGTGGTTTGTGGAAAAGAAAACACATGCAATGACTCTGGTTGGTCCATATGTGGTTTGTGGAAAGAACACACATGTAGTAACCACTGGTTGATCCATGTGCGGTTTGTGAAATGAACACACATGCAATGCCACTGGTTGATCCATGTGTGGTTTTTTGAAAGAACACACATGCAATGACTCTAGTGCTAGTTTTAGTATAAGAACACACATGCAATGTCTCTAATGGATCCATATGTGGTTTGTGAAAAGAACACACATGCAATGACCACTTGTTGATCCATGTGTGGTTTGTGAAAAGAACACCCATGAAATGACTCTAGTGCTAGTTTTAGTATAAGAACATACATGCAATGACTCTAGTGGGTCCACATGTAGTTTGTGAAAAGAACACACATGCAATGACCACTGGTTGATCAATTAGTGGTTTGTGGAAAGAACACACATACAATGACTCAAGTGGGTCCTCATGTAGTTTGTGAAAAGAATACACATACAATGAGCAGTGGTTGATCCATAAGTTCTTTGTGGAAAAGAACACACATGCAATGAACACTGGTTGATCCATGTGTGGTTTGTGGAAAAGAACACACATGTAATGAGCACTTGTTGATCCATGTGTTTTTTGTGAAAAGAACACACATACAATGACTCTAGTGGGTCCACATGTAGTTTGTGAAAAGAACACACATGCAATTAGCACTGGTTGATCCATAAGTTGTTTGTGGAAAAGAACACACATGCAATGAACACTAGTTGATCCATGTGTGGTTTGTGCAAAAGAACACATGCAATGACCACTGGTTGATCCATGTGTGGTTTGTGAAAAGAACACACATGTAATGACTCTACTGCTAGTTTTATTATAAGAACACACATGCAATGAATCTAGTGGGTCCACATGTAGTTTGTGAAAAGAACAGACATGCAATGACCACTCGTTTATCCATAAGTGGTTTGCGGAAAGAACACACATACAATGACCACTGGTTTATCCATAAGTGGTTTGTGGAAACGAAAACACATGCAATGACTCTAGTTGGTCCATATGTGGTTTGTGGAAAGAACACACATGCAGTGACCACTGGTTGATCCATGTGTGGTTTGTGAAATGAACATACATGCAATGCCACTGGTTGATCAATGTGTGGTTTGTGGAAAGAACACACATGCAATGACTCTAGTGCTAGTTTTTGTATAAGAACACACATGCAATGTCTCTAATGGATCCATATGTGGTTTGTGAGAAGAACACACATGCAATGACCACTTGTTGATCCATATGTGGTTTGTGAAAAGAACACCCATGCAATGACTCTAGTGCTAGTTTTAGTATAAGAACACACAAGTAATGACTCTAGTGGGTCCACATGTAGTTTGTGAAACGAACACACATGCAATGACCACTATTTGATCAATAAGTGGTTTGTGGAAAGAACACACATGAGATGACCACTTGTTGATCCATAAGTGGTTTGTGGAAAAGAAAACACATGCAATGACTCTGGTTGGTCCATATGTGGTTTGTGGAAAGAACACACATGCAGTAACCACTGGTTGATCCATGTGCGGTTTGTGAAATGAACACACATGCAATACCACTGGTTGATCCATGTGTGGTTTTTTGAAAGAACACACATGCAATGACTCTAGTGCTAGTTTTAGTATAAGAACACACATGCAATGTCTCTAATGGATCCATATGTGGTTTGTGAAAAGAACACACATGCAATGACCACTTGTTGATCCATGTGTGGTTTGTGAAAAGAACACCCATGCAATGACTCTAGTGCTAGTTTTAGTATAAGAACATACATGCAATGACTAGTGGGTCCACATGTAGTTTGTGAAAAGAACACACATGCAATGACCACTGGTTGATCAATTAGTGGTTTGTGGAAAGAACACACATACAATGACTCAAGTGGGTCCTCATGTAGTTTGTGAAAAGAACACACATACAATGAGCAGTGGTTGATCCATAAGTTCTTTGTGGAAAAGAACACACATGCAATGAACACTAGTTGATCCATGTGTGGTTTGTGGAAAAGAACACACATGTAATGAGCACTTGTTGATCCATGTGTTTTTTGTGAAAAGAACACACATACAATGACTCTAGTGGGTCCACATGTAGTTTGTGAAAAGAACACACATGCAATGAGCACTGGTTGATCCATAAGTTGTTTGTGGAAAAGAACACACATGCAATGAACACTAGTTGATCCATGTGTGGTTTGTGCAAAAGAACACATGCAATGACAACTGGTTGATCCATGTGTGGTTTGTGAAAAGAACACACATGTAATGACTCTACTGCTAGTTTTATTATAAGAACACACATGCAATGAATCTAGTGGGTCCACATGTAGTTTGTGAAAAGAACAGACATGCAATGACCACTCGTTTATCCATAAGTGGTTTGCGGAAAGAACACACATACAATGACCACTGGTTTATCCATAAGTGGTTTGTGGAAAAGAAAACACATGCAATGACTCTAGTTGGTCCATATGTGGTTTGTGGAAAGAACACACATGCAGTGACCACTGGTTGATCCATGTGTGGTTTGTGAAATGAACATACATGCAATGCCACTGGTTGATCAATGTGTGGTTTGTGGAAAGAACACACATGCAATGACTCTAGTGCTAGTTTTTGTATAAGAACACACATGCAATGTCTCTAATGGATCCATATGGGGTTTGTGAAAAGAACACACATGCAATGACCACTTGTTGATCCATATGTGGTTTGTGAAAAGAACACCCATGCAATGACTCTAGTGCTAGTTTTAGTATAAGAACACACATGTAATGACTCTAGTGGGTCCACATGTAGTTTGTGAAAAGAACACACATGCAATGACCACTGTTTGATCAATAAGTGGTTTGTGGAAAGAACACACATGAGATGACCACTTGTTGATCCATAAGTGGTTTGTGGAAAAGAAAACACATGCAATGACTCTGGTTGGTCCATATGTGGTTTGTGGAAAGAACACACATGCAGTAACCACTGGTTAATCCATGTGCGGTTTGTGAAATGAACACACATGCAATGCCACTGGTTGATCCATGTGTGGTTTTTTGAAAGAACACACATGCAATGACTCTAGTGCTAGTTTTAGTATAAGAACACACATGCAATGTCTCTAATGGATCCATATGTGGTTTGTGAAAAGAACACACATGCAATGACCACTTGTTGATCCATGTGTGGTTTGTGAAAAGAACACCCATGCAATGACTCTAGTGCTAGTTTTAGTATAAGAACATACATGCAATGACTCTAGTGGGTCCACATGTAGTTTGTGAAAAGAACACACATGCAATGACCACTGGTTGATCAATTAGTGGTTTGTGGAAAGAACACACATACAGTGACTCAAGTGGGTCCTCATGTAGTTTGTGAAAAGAACACACATACAATGAGCAGTGGTTGATCCATAAGTTCTTTGTGCAAAAGAACACACATGCAATGAACACTGGTTGATCCATGTGTGGTTTGTGGAAAAGAACACACATGTAATGAGCACTTGTTGATCCATGTGTTTTTTGTGAAAAGAACACACATACAATGACTCTAGTGGGTCCACATGTAGTTTGTGAAAAGAACACACATGCAATGAGCACTAGTTGATCCATAAGTTGTTTGTGGAAAAGAACACACATGCAATGAACACTAGTTGATCCATGTGTGGTTTGTGCAAAAGAACACATGCAATGACAACTGGTTGATCCATGTGTGGTTTGTGAAAAGAACACACATGCAATGACTCTAGTGCTAGTGTTAGTATAAGAACACACATGCAATGACTCTAGTGGGTCCACATGTAGTTTGTGAAAAGAACACACATGCAATGACCACTGGTTGATCCATAAGTGGTTTGCGGAAAGAACACACATGCAATAACCACTAGTTCATCCATAAGTGGTTTGTGGAAAAGAAAACATATGCAATGAATGTGGTTGGTCCATATGTGGTTTGTGGAAAGAACACACATGCAGTGACCACTGGTTGATCCATGTGTGGTTTGTGAAATGAACACACATGCAATGCCACTGGTTGATCCATGTGTGGTTTGTGGAAAGAACACACATGCAATGACTCTAGTGCTAGTTTTTGTATAAGAACACACATGCAATGTCTCTAATGGATCCATATGTGGTTTGTGAAAAGAACACACATGAAATGACCACTTGTTGATCCATGTGTGGTTTGTGAAAAGAACACATATGCAATGACTCTAGTGGTAGTTTTGGTATAAGAACACACATGCAATGACTCTAGTGGGTCCCCATGTAGATTGTAAAAAGAACACACATGCAATGACCACTTGTTGATCCATGTGTGTTTTGTGAAAAGAACACACATACAATGACTCTAGTGGGTCCACATGTAGTTTGCGAAAAGAACACACATGCAATGACCACTGGTTGATCCATAAGTTGTTTGTGGAAACGAACACACATGCAATGAACACTAGTTGATCCATGTGTGGTTTGTGCAAAAGAACACATGCAATGACCACTGGTTGATCCATGTGTGGTTTGTGAAACAAACACACATGCAATGACTCTAGTGCTAGTTTTAGTATAAGAACACACATGCAATAACTCTAGTGGGTCCACATGTAGTTTGTAAAAATAACACACATGCAATGACCACTTGTTGATCCATAAGTGGTTTGTGGAAAAGAAAACACATGCAATGACTCTGGTTGGTCCATATGTGGTTTGTGGAAAAGAACACACATGCAATGAACACTGGTTGATCCATGTGTGGTTTGTGCAAAACAACACATGCAATGACCACTGGTTGATCCATGTGTGGTTTGTGAAAAGAACACACATGCAATGACTCTAGTGCTAGTTTTAGTATAAGAACACACATGCAATGACTCTAGTCGGTCCACATGTAGTTTGTGAAAAGAACACACATGCAATGACCACTAGTTGATCCATAAGTGGTTTGTGGAAAGAACACTATTACAATGACTCAAGTGGGTCCTCATGTAGTTTGTGAAAAGAACACACATACAATGAGCAGTGGTTGATCCATAAGTTCTTTGTGGAAAAGAACACACATGCAATGAACACTAGTTGATCCATGTGTGGTTTGTGGAAAAGAACACACATGTAATGAGCACTTGTTGATCCATGTGTTTTTTGTGAAAAGAACACATATACAATGACTCTAGTGGGTCCACATGTAGTTTGTGAAAAGAACACACATGCAATGAGCACTGGTTGATCCATAAGTTGTTTGTGGAAAAGAACACACATGCAATGAACACTAGTTGATCCATGTGTGGTTTGTGCAAAAGAACACATGCAATGACAACTGGTTGATCCATGTGTGGTTTGTGAAAAGAACACACATGTAATGACTCTACTGCTAGTTTTATTATAAGAACACACATGCAATGAATCTAGTGGGTCCACATGTAGTTTGTGAAAAGAACAGACATGCAATGACCACTCGTTTATCCATAAGTGGTTTGCGGAAAGAACACACATACAATGACCACTAGTTTATCCATAAGTGGTTTGTGGAAAAGAAAACACATGCAATGACTCTAGTTGGTCCATATGTGGTTTGTGGAAAGAACACACATGCAGTGACCACTGGTTGATCCATGTGTGGTTTGTGAAATGAACATACATGCAATGCCACTGGTTGATCAATGTGTGGTTTGTGGAAAGAACACACATGCAATGACTCTAGTGCTAGTTTTTGTATAAGAACACACATGCAATGTCTCTAATGGATCCATATGTGGTTTGTGAAAAGAACACACATGCAATGACCACTTGTTGATCCATATGTGGTTTGTGAAAAGAACACCCATGCAATGACTCTAGTGCTAGTTTTAGTATAAGAACACACATGTAATGACTCTAGTGGGTCCACATGTAGTTTGTGAAAAGAACACACATGCAATGACCACTGTTTGATCAATAAGTGGTTTGTGGAAAGAACACACATGAGATGACCACTTGTTGATCCATAAGTGGTTTGTGGAAAAGAAAACACATGCAATGACTCTGGTTGGTCCATATGTGGTTTGTGGAAAGAACACACATGCAGTAACCACTGGTTAATCCATGTGCGGTTTGTGAAATGAACACACATGCAATGCCACTGGTTGATCCATGTGTGGTTTTTTGAAAGAACACACATGCAATGACTCTAGTGTTAGTTTTAGTATAAGAACACACATGCAATGTCTCTAATGGATCCATATGTGGTTTGTGAAAAGAACACACATGCAATGACCACTTGTTGATCCATGTGTGGTTTGTGAAAAGAACACCCATGCAATGACTCTAGTGCTAGTTTTAGTATAAGAACATACATGCAATGACTCTAGTGGGTCCACATGTAGTTTGTGAAAAGAACACACATGCAATGACCACTGGTTGATAAATTAGTGGTTTGTGGAAAGAACACACATACAATGACTCAAGTGGGTCCTCATGTAGTTTGTGAAAAGAACACACATACAATGAGCAGTGGTTGATCCATAAGTGGTTTGTGGAAAGAACACACATGAAATGACCACTGGTTGATCCATAAGTGGTTTGTGGAAAAGAAAACACATGCAATAACTCTGGTTGGTCCATATGTGGTTTGTGGAAAGAACACACATGAAGTAACCACTAGTTGATCCATGTGTGGTTTGTGAAATGAACACACATGCAATGCCACTGGTTGATCCATGTGTGGTTTGTGGAAAGAACACACATGCAATTACTCTGGTGCTGGTTTTAGTATAAGAACACACATGCAATGACTCTAATGGATCCATATGTGGTTTGTGAAAAGAACACACATGCAATGACCACTTGTTGATCCATGTGTGGTTTGTGAAAAGAACACACATGCAATGACTCTAGTGCTAGTTTTAGTATAAGAACACACATGTAATGACTCTAGTGGGTCCACATGTAGTTTGTGAAAAGAACACACATGCAATGACCACTGTTTGATGAATAAGTGGTTTGTGGAAAGAACACACATGAGATGACCACTTGTTGATCCATAAGTGGTTTGTGGAAAATAAAACACATGCAATGACTCTGGTTGGTCCATATGTGGTTTGTGGAAAGAACACACATGCAGTAACCACTGGTTGATCCATGTGCGGTTTGTGAAATGAACACACATGCAATGCCACTGGTTGATCCATGTGTGGTTTTTTGAAAGAACACACATGCAATGACTCTAGTGCTAGTTTTAGTATAAGAACACACATGCAATGTCTCTAATGGATCCATATGTGGTTTGTGAAAAGAACACACATGCAATGACCACTTGTTGATCCATGTGTGGTTTGTGAAAAGAACACCCATGCAATGACTCTAGTGCTAGTTTTAGTATAAGAACATACATGCAATGACTCTAGTGGGTCCACATGTAGTTTGTGAAAAGAACACACATGCAATGACCACTGGTTGATCAATTAGTGGTTTGTGGAAAGAACACACATACAATGACTCAAGTGGGTCCTCATGTAGTTTGTGAAAAGAATACACATACAATGAGCAGTGGTTGATCCATAAGTTCTTTGTGGAAAAGAACACACATGCAATGAACACTGGTTGATCCATGTGTGGTTTGTGGAAAAGAACACACATGTAATGAGCACTTGTTGATCCATGTGTTTTTTGTGAAAAGAACACACATACAATGACTCTAGTGGGTCCACATGTAGTTTGTGAAAAGAACACACATGCAATTAGCACTCGTTGATCCATAAGTTGTTTGTGGAAAAGAACACACATGCAATGAACACTAGTTGATCCATGTGTGGTTTGTGCAAAAGAACACATGCAATGACCACTGGTTGATCCATGTGTGGTTTGTGAAAAGAACACACATGTAATGACTCTACTGCTAGTTTTATTATAAGAACACACATGCAATGAATCTAGTGGGTCCACATGTAGTTTGTGAAAAGAACAGACATGCAATGACCACTCGTTTATCCATAAGTGGTTTGCGGAAAGAACACACATACAATGGCCACTGGTTTATCCATAAGTGGTTTGTGGAAACGAAAACACATGCAATGACTCTAGTTGGTCCATATGTGGTTTGTGGAAAGAACACACATGCAGTGACCACTGGTTGATCCATGTGTGGTTTGTGAAATGAACATACATGCAATGCCACTGGTTGATCAATGTATGGTTTGTGGAAAGAACACACATGCAATGACTCTAGTGCTAGTTTTTGTATAAGAACACACATGCAATGTCTCTAATGGATCCATATGTGGTTTGTGAGAAGAACACACATGCAATGACCACTTGTTGATCCATATGTGGTTTGTGAAAAGAACACCCATGCAATGACTCTAGTGCTAGTTTTAGTATAAGAACACACAAGTAATGACTCTAGTGGGTCCACATGTAGTTTGTGAAACGAACACACATGCAATGACCACTATTTGATCAATAAGTGGTTTGTGGAAAGAACACACATGAGATGACCACTTGTTGATCCATAAGTGGTTTGTGGAAAAGAAAACACATGCAATGACTCTGGTTGGTCCATATGTGGTTTGTGGAAAGAACACACATGCAGTAACCACTGGTTGATCCATGTGCGGTTTGTGAAATGAACACACATGCAATACCACTGGTTGATCCATGTGTGGTTTTTTGAAAGAACACACATGCAATGACTCTAGTGCTAGTTTTAGTATAAGAACACACATGCAATGTCTCTAATGGATCCATATGTGGTTTGTGAAAAGAACACACATGCAATGACCACTTGTTGATCCATGTGTGGTTTGTGAAAAGAACACCCATGCAATGACTCTAGTGCTAGTTTTAGTATAAGAACATACATGCAATGACTAGTGGGTCCACATGTAGTTTGTGAAAAGAACACACATGCAATGACCACTGGTTGATCAATTAGTGGTTTGTGGAAAGAACACACATACAATGACTCAAGTGGGTCCTCATGTAGTTTGTGAAAAGAACACACATACAATGAGCAGTGGTTGATCCATAAGTTCTTTGTGGAAAAGAACACACATGCAATGAACACTAGTTGATCCATGTGTGGTTTGTGGAAAAGAACACACATGTAATGAGCACTTGTTGATCCATGTGTTTTTTGTGAAAAGAACACACATACAATGACTCTAGTGGGTCCACATGTAGTTTGTGAAAAGAACACACATGCAATGAGCACTGGTTGATCCATAAGTTGTTTGTGGAAAAGAACACACATGCAATGAACACTAGTTGATCCATGTGTGGTTTGTGCAAAAGAACACATGCAATGACAACTGGTTGATCCATGTGTGGTTTGTGAAAAGAACACACATGTAATGACTCTACTGCTAGTTTTATTATAAGAACACACATGCAATGAATCTAGTGGGTCCACATGTAGTTTGTGAAAAGAACAGACATGCAATGACCACTCGTTTATCCATAAGTGGTTTGCGGAAAGAACACACATACAATGACCACTGGTTTATCCATAAGTGGTTTGTGGAAAAGAAAACACATGCAATGACTCTAGTTGGTCCATATGTGGTTTGTGGAAAGAACACACATGCAGTGACCACTGGTTGATCCATGTGTGGTTTGTGAAATGAACATACATGCAATGCCACTGGTTGATCAATGTGTGGTTTGTGGAAAGAACACACATGCAATGACTCTAGTGCTAGTTTTTGTATAAGAACACACATGCAATGTCTCTAATGGATCCATATGGGGTTTGTGAAAAGAACACACATGCAATGACCACTTGTTGATCCATATGTGGTTTGTGAAAAGAACACCCATGCAATGACTCTAGTTCTAGTTTTAGTATAAGAACACACATGTAATGACTCTAGTGGGTCCACATGTAGTTTGTGAAAAGAACACACATGCAATGACCACTGTTTGATCAATAAGTGGTTTGTGGAAAGAACACACATGAGATGACCACTTGTTGATCCATAAGTGGTTTGTGGAAAAGAAAACACATGCAATGACTCTGGTTGGTCCATATGTGGTTTGTGGAAAGAACACACATGCAGTAACCACTGGTTAATCCATGTGCGGTTTGTGAAATGAACACACATGCAATGCCACTGGTTGATCCATGTGTGGTTTTTTGAAAGAACACACATGCAATGACTCTAGTGCTAGTTTTAGTATAAGAACACACATGCAATGTCTCTAATGGATCCATATGTGGTTTGTGAAAAGAACACACATGCAATGACCACTTGTTGATCCATGTGTGGTTTGTGAAAAGAACACCCATGCAATGACTCTAGTGCTAGTTTTAGTATAAGAACATACATGCAATGACTCTAGTGGGTCCACATGTAGTTTGTGAAAAGAACACACATGCAATGACCACTGGTTGATCAATTAGTGGTTTGTGGAAAGAACACACATACAGTGACTCAAGTGGGTCCTCATGTAGTTTGTGAAAAGAACACACATACAATGAGCAGTGGTTGATCCATAAGTTCTTTGTGCAAAAGAACACACATGCAATGAACACTGGTTGATCCATGTGTGGTTTGTGGAAAAGAACACACATGTAATGAGCACTTGTTGATCCATGTGTTTTTTGTGAAAAGAACACACATACAATGACTCTAGTGGGTCCACATGTAGTTTGTGAAAAGAACACACATGCAATGAGCACTAGTTGATCCATAAGTTGTTTGTGGAAAAGAACACACATGCAATGAACACTAGTTGATCCATGTGTGGTTTGTGCAAAAGAACACATGCAATGACAACTGGTTGATCCATGTGTGGTTTGTGAAAAGAACACACATGCAATGACTCTAGTGCTAGTGTTAGTATAAGAACACACATGCAATGACTCTAGTGGGTCCACATGTAGTTTGTGAAAAGAACACACATGCAATGACCACTGGTTGATCCATAAGTGGTTTGCGGAAAGAACACACATGCAATAACCACTAGTTCATCCATAAGTGGTTTGTGGAAAAGAAAACATATGCAATGAATGTGGTTGGTCCATATGTGGTTTGTGGAAAGAACACACATGCAGTGACCACTGGTTGATCCATGTGTGGTTTGTGAAATGAACACACATGCAATGCCACTGGTTGATCCATGTGTGGTTTGTGGAAAGAACACACATGCAATGACTCTAGTGCTAGTTTTTGTATAAGAACACACATGCAATGTCTCTAATGGATCCATATGTGGTTTGCTAAAAGAACACACATGAAATGACCACTTGTTGATCCATGTGTGGTTTGTGAAAAGAACACACATGCAATGACTCTAGTGGTAGTTTTGGTATAAGAACACACATGCAATGACTCTAGTGGGTCCCCATGTAGATTGTAAAAAGAACACACATGCAATGACCACTTGTTGATCCATGTGTGTTTTGTGAAAAGAACACACATACAATGACTCTAGTGGGTCCACATGTAGTTTGCGAAAAGAACACACATGCAATGACCACTGGTTGATCCATAAGTTGTTTGTGGAAACGAACACACATGCAATGAACACTAGTTGATCCATGTGTGGTTTGTGCAAAAGAACACATGCAATGACCACTGGTAGATCCATGTGTGGTTTGTGAAACAAACACACATGCAATGACTCTAGTGCTAGTTTTAGTATAAGAACACACATGCAATAACTCTAGTGGGTCCACATGTAGTTTGTAAAAATAACACACATGCAATGACCACTTGTTGATCCATAAGTGGTTTGTGGAAAAGAAAACACATGCAATGACTCTGGTTGGTCCATATGTGGTTTGTGGAAAAGAACACACATGCAATGAACACTGGTTGATCCATGTGTGGTTGGTGCAAAACAACACATGCAATGACCACTGGTTGATCCATGTGTGGTTTGTGAAAAGAACACACATGCAATGACTCTAGTGCTAGTTTTAGTATAAGAACACACATGCAATGACTCTAGTCGGTCCACATGTAGTTTGTGAAAAGAACACACATGCAATGACCACTAGTTGATCCATAAGTGGTTTGTGGAAAGAACACTATTACAATGACTCAAGTGGGTCCTCATGTAGTTTGTGAAAAGAACACACATACAATGAGCAGTGGTTGATCCATAAGTTCTTTGTGGAAAAGAACACACATGCAATGAACACTAGTTGATCCATGTGTGGTTTGTGGAAAAGAACACACATGTAATGAGCACTTGTTGATCCATGTGTTTTTTGTGAAAAGAACACATATACAATGACTCTAGTGGGTCCACATGTAGTTTGTGAAAAGAACACACATGCAATGAGCACTGGTTGATCCATAAGTTGTTTGTGGAAAAGAACACACATGCAATGAACACTAGTTGATCCATGTGTGGTTTGTGCAAAAGAACACATGCAATGACAACTGGTTGATCCATGTGTGGTTTGTGAAAAGAACACACATGTAATGACTCTACTGCTAGTTTTATTATAAGAACACACATGCAATGAATCTAGTGGGTCCACATGTAGTTTGTGAAAAGAACAGACATGCAATGACCACTCGTTTATCCATAAGTGGTTTGCGGAAAGAACACACATACAATGACCACTGGTTTATCCATAAGTGGTTTGTGGAAAAGAAAACACATGCAATGACTCTAGTTGGTCCATATGTGGTTTGTGGAAAGAACACACATGCAGTGACCACTGGTTGATCCATGTGTGGTTTGTGAAATGAACATACATGCAATGCCACTGGTTGATCAATGTGTGGTTTGTGGAAAGAACACACATGCAATGACTCTAGTGCTAGTTTTTGTATAAGAACACACATGCAATGTCTCTAATGGATCCATATGTGGTTTGTGAAAAGAACACACATGCAATGACCACTTGTTGATCCATATGTGGTTTGTGAAAAGAACACCCATGCAATGACTCTAGTGCTAGTTTTAGTATAAGAACACACATGTAATGACTCTAGTGGGTCCACATGTAGTTTGTGAAAAGAACACACATGCAATGACCACTGTTTGATCAATAAGTGGTTTGTGGAAAGAACACACATGAGATGACCACTTGTTGATCCATAAGTGGTTTGTGGAAAAGAAAACACATGCAATGACTCTGGTTGGTCCATATGTGGTTTGTGGAAAGAACACACATGCAGTAACCACTGGTTAATCCATGTGCGGTTTGTGAAATGAACACACATGCAATGCCACTGGTTGATCCATGTGTGGTTTTTTGAAAGAACACACATGCAATGACTCTAGTGTTAGTTTTAGTATAAGAACACACATGCAATGTCTCTAATGGATCCATATGTGGTTTGTGAAAAGAACACACATGCAATGACCACTTGTTGATCCATGTGTGGTTTGTGAAAAGAACACCCATGCAATGACTCTAGTGCTAGTTTTAGTATAAGAACATACATGCAATGACTCTAGTGGGTCCACATGTAGTTTGTGAAAAGAACACACATGCAATGACCACTGGTTGATAAATTAGTGGTTTGTGGACAGAACACACATACAATGACTCAAGTGGGTCCTCATGTAGTTTGTGAAAAGAACACACATACAATGAGCAGTGGTTGATCCATAAGTTCTTTGTGCAAAAGAACACACATGCAATGAACACTGGTTGATCCATGTGTGGTTTGTGGAAAAGAACACACATGTAATGAGCACTTGTTGATCCATGTGTTTTTTGTGAAAAGAACACACATACAATGACTCTAGTGGGTCCACATGTAGTTTGTGAAAAGAACACACATGCAATGAGCACTATTTGATCCATAAGTTGTTTGTGGAAAAGAACACACATGCAATGAACACTAGTTGATCCATGTGTGGTTTGTGCAAAAGAACACATGCAATGACAACTGGTTGATCCATGTGTGGTTTGTGAAAAGAACACACATGCAATGACTCTAGTGCTAGTGTTAGTATAAGAACACACATGCAATGACTCTAGTGGGTCCACATGTAGTTTGTGAAAAGAACACACATGCAATGACCACTGGTTGATCCATAAGTGGTTTGTGGAAAGAACACACATGCAATAACCACTAGTTCATCCATAAGTGGTTTGTGGAAAAGAAAGCACATGCAATGAATGTGGTTGGTCCATATGTGGTTTGTGGAAAGAACACACATGCAGTGACCACTGGTTGATCCATGTGTGGTTTGTGAAATGAACACACATGCAATGCCACTGGTTGATCCATGTGTGGTTTGTGGAAAGAACACACATGCAATGACTCTAGTGCTAGTTTTTGTATAAGAACACACATGCAATGTCTCTAATGGATCCATATGTGGTTTGTGAAAAGAACACACATGAAATGACCACTTGTTGATCCATGTGTGGTTTGTGAAAAGAACACACATGCAATGACTCTAGTGGTAGTTTTGGTATAAGAACACACATGCAATGACTCTAGTGGGTCCCCATGTAGATTGTAAAAAGAACACACATGCAATGACCACTTGTTGATCCATGTGTGTTTTGTGAAAAGAACACACATACAATGACTCTAGTGGGTCCACATGTAGTTTGCGAAAAGAACACACATGCAATGACCACTGGTTGATCCATAAGTTGTTTGTGGAAACGAACACACATGCAATGAACACTAGTTGATCCATGTGTGGTTTGTGCAAAAGAACACATGCAATGACCACTGGTTGATCCATGTGTGGTTTGTGAAACAAACACACATGCAATGACTCTAGTGCTAGTTTTAGTATAAGAACACACATGCAATAACTCTAGTGGGTCCACATGTAGTTTGTAAAAATAACACACATGCAATGACCACTTGTTGATCCATAAGTGGTTTGTGGAAAAGAAAACACATGCAATGACTCTGGTTGGTCCATATGTGGTTTGTGGAAAAGAACACACATGCAATGAACACTGGTTGATCCATGTGTGGTTTGTGCAAAACAACACATGCAATGACCACTGGTTGATCCATGTGTGGTTTGTGAAAAGAACACACATGCAATGACTCTAGTGCTAGTTTTAGTATAAGAACACACATGCAATGACTCTAGTCGGTCCACATGTAGTTTGTGAAAAGAACACACATGCAATGACCACTAGTTGATCCATAAGTGGTTTGTGGAAAGAACACACATGCAATGACCACTGGTTGATCCATAAGTGGATTGTGGAAAAGAAAACACATGCAATGAATTTGGTTGGTCCATATGTGGTTTGTGGAAAGAACACACATCCAGTGACCACTGGTTGATCCATATGTGGCTTGTGAAAAGAACACACATGCAATGCCACTGGTTGATCCATGTGTGGTTTGTGAAAAGAACACACATGCAGTAACCACTGGTTGATCCATGTGCGGTTTGTGAAATGAACACACATGCAATGCCACTGGTTGATCCATAAGTGGTTTGTGGAAAAGAAAACACATGCAATGACTCTAGTTGGTCCATATGTGGTTTGTGGAAAGAACACACATGCATTGACCACTAGTTGATCCATATGTGGCTTGTGAAAAGAACACACATGCAATGCCACTGGTTGATCCATGTGTTGTTTGTGGAAAGAACACACATGCAATGACTCTAGTGGTAGTTTTAGTATAAGATTACACATGCAATGTCTCTAATGGATCCATATGTGGTTTGTGAAAATAACACACATGCAATGACCACTTGTTGATCCATGTGTGGTTTGTGAAAAGAACACACATGTAATGACTCTAGTGCTAGTTTTATTATAAGAACACACATGCAATGAATCTAGTGGGTCCACATGTAGTTTGTGAAAAGAACAGACATGCAATGACCACTCGTTTATCCATAAGTGGTTTGAGAAAAGAACACACATACAATGACCACTGGTTTATCCATAAGTGGTTTGTGGAAAAGAAAACACATGCAATGACTCTAGTTGGTCCATATGTGGTTTGTGGAAAGAACACACATGCAGTGACCACTGGTTGATCCATGTGTGGTTTGTGAAATGAACATACATGCAATGCCACTGGTTGATCAATGTGTGGTTTGTGGAAAGAACACACATGCAATGACTCTAGTGCTAGTTTTTGTATAAGAACACACATGCAATGTCTCTAATGGATCCATATGTGGTTTGTGAAAAGAACACACGTGCAATGACCACTTGTTGATCCATATGTGGTTTGTGAAAAGAACACCCATGCAATGACTCTAGTGCTAGTTTTAGTATAAGAACACACATGTAATGACTCTAGTGGGTCCACATGTAGTTTGTGAAAAGAACACACATGCAATGACCACTGGTTGATCCATAAGTGGTTTGTGGAAAGAACACACATGAGATGACCACTTGTTGATCCATAAGTGGTTTGTGGAAAAGAAAACACATGCAATGACTCTGGTTGGTCCATATGTGGTTTGTGGAAAGAACACACATGCAGTAACCACTGGTTGATCCATGTGCGGTTTGTGAAATGAACACACATGCAATGCCACTGGTTGATCCATGTGTGGTTTTTTGAAAGAACACACATGCAATGACTCTAGTGCTAGTTTTAGTATAAGAACACACATGCAATGTCTCTAATGGATCCATATGTGGTTTGTGAAAAGAACACACATGCAATGACCACTTGTTGATCCATGTGTGGTTTGTGAAAAGAACACCCATGCAATGACTCTAGTGCTAGTTTTAGTATAAGAACATACATGCAATGACTCTAGTGGGTCCACATGTAGTTTGTGAAAAGAACACACATGCAATGACCAATGGTTGATCAATTAGTGGTTTGTGGAAAGAACACACATACAATGACTCAAGTGGGTCCTCATGTAGTTTGTGAAAAGAACACACATACAATGAGGAGTGGTTGATCCATAAGTTCTTTGTGGAAAAGAACACACATGCAATGAACACTGGTTGATCCATGTGTGGTTTGTGGAAAAGAACACACATGTAATGAGCACTTGTTGATCCATGTGTTTTTTGTGAAAAGAACACACATACAATGACTCTAGTGGGTCCACATGTAGTTTGTGAAAAGAACACACATGCAATGAGCACTGGTTGATCCATAAGTTGTTTGTGGAAAAGAACACACATGCAATGAACACTAGTTGATCCATGTGTGGTTTGTGCAAAAGAACACATGCAATGACAACTGGTTGATCCATGTGTGGTTTGTGAAAAGAACACACATGTAATGACTCTACTGCTAGTTTTATTATAAGAACACACATGCAATGAATCTAGTGGGTCCACATGTAGTTTGTGAAAAGAACAGACATGCAATGACCACTCGTTTATCCATAAGTGGTTTGCGAAAAGAACACACATACAATGACCACTGGTTTATCCATAAGTGGTTTGTGGAAAAGAGAACACATGCAATGACTCTAGTTGGTCCATATGTGGTTTGTGGAAAGAACACACATGCAGTGACCACTGGTTGATCCATGTGTGGTTTGTGAAATGAACATACATGCAATGCCACTGGTTGATCAATGTGTGGTTTGTGGAAAGAACACACATGCAATGACTCTAGTGCTAGTTTTTGTATAAGAACACACATGCAATGTCTCTAATGGATCCATATGTGGTTTGTGAAAAGAACACACATGCAATGACCACTTGTTGATCCATATGTGGTTTGTGAAAAGAACACCCATGCAATGACTCTAGTGCTAGTTTTAGTATAAGAACACACATGTAATGACTCTAGTGGGTCCACATGTAGTTTGTGAAAAGAACACACATGCAATGACCACTGTTTGATCAATAAGTGGTTTGTGGAAAGAACACACATGAGATGACCACTTGTTGATCCATAAGTGGTTTGTGGAAAATAAAACACATGCAATGACTCTGGTTGGTCCATATGTGGTTTGTGGAAAGAACACACATGCAGTAACCACTGGTTGATCCATGTGCGGTTTGTGAAATGAAGACACATGCAATGCCACTGGTTGATCCATGTGTGCTTTTTTGAAAGAACACACATGCAATGACTCTAGTGCTAGTTTTAGTATAAGAACACACATGCAATGTCTCTAATGGATCCATATGTGGTTTGTGAAAAGAACACACATGCAATGACCACTTGTTGATCCATATGTGGTTTGTGAAAAGAACACCCATGCAATGACTCTAGTGCTAGTTTTAGTATAAGAACATACATGCAATGACTCTAGTGGGTCCACATGTAGTTTGTGAAAAGAACACACATGCAATGACCACTGGTTGATCAATTAGTGGTTTGTGGAAAGAACACACATACAATGACTCAAGTGGGTCCTCATGTAGTTTGTGAAAAGAACACACATACAATGAGCAGTGGTTGATCCATAAGTTCTTTGTGGAAAAGAACACACATGCAATGAACACTGGTTGATCCATGTGTGGTTTGTGGAAAAGAACACACATGTAATGAGCACTTGTTGATCCATGTGTTTTTTGTGAAAAGAACACACATACAATGACTCTAGTGGGTCCACATGTAGTTTGTGAAAAGAACACACATGCAATGAGCACTGGTTGATCCATAAGTTGTTTGTGGAAAAGAACACACATGCAATGAACACTAGTTGATCCATGTGTGGTTTGTGCAAAAGAACACATGCAATGACAACTGGTTGATCCATGTGTGGTTTGTGAAAAGAACACACATGCATTCACTCTAGTGCTAGTGTTAGTATAAGAACACACATGCAATGACTCTAGTGGGTCCACATGTAGTTTGTGAAAAGAACACACATGCAATGACCACTGGTTGATCCATAAGTGGTATGTGGAAAGAACACACATGCAATAACCACTAGTTCATCCATAAGTGGTTTGTGGAAAAGAAAACACATGCAATGAATGTGGTTGGTCCATATGTGGTTTGTGGAAAGAACACACATGCAGTGACCACTGGTTGATCCATGTGTGTTTTGTGAAATGAACACACATGCAATGCCACTGGTTGATCCATCTGTGGTTTGTGGAAAGAACACACATGCAATGACTCTAGTGCTAGTTTTTGTATAAGAACACACATGCAATGTCTCTAATGGATCCATATGTGGTTTGTGAAAAGAACACACATGAAATGACCAATTGTTGATCCATGTGTGGTTTGTGAAAAGAACACACATGCAATGACTCTAGTGGTAGTTTTGGTAGAAGAACACACATGCAATGACTCTAGTGGGTCCCCATGTAGATTGTAAAAAGAACACACATGCAATGACCACTTGTTGATCCATGTGTGTTCTGTGAAAAGAACACACATACAATGACTCTAGTGGGTCCACATGTAGTTTGTGAAAAGAACACACATGCAATGACCACTGGTTGATCCATAAGTTGTTTGTGGAAAAGAACACACATGCAATGAACACTAGTTGATCCATGTGTGGTTTGTGCAAAAGAACACATGCAATGACCACAGGTTGATCCATGTGTGGTTTGTGAAACAAACACACATGCAATGACTCTAGTGCTAGTTTTAGTATAAGAACACACATGCAATAACTCTAGTGGGTCCACATGTAGTTTGTAAAAATAACACACATGCAATGACCACTTGTTGATCCATAAGTGGTTTGTGGAAAAGAAAACACATGCAATGACTCTGGTTGGTCCATATGTGGTTTGTGGAAAAGAACACACATGCAATGAACACTGGTTGATCCATGTGTGGTTTGTGCAAAAGAACACATGCAATGATCACTGGTTGATCCATGTGTGGTTTGTGAAAAGAACACACATGCAATGACTCTAGTGCTAGTTTTAGTATAAGAACACACATGCAATGACTCTAGTGGGTCCACATGTAGTTTGTGAAAAGAACACACATGCAATGACCACTAGTTGATCCATAAGTGGTTTGTGTAAAGAACACACATGCAATGACCACTGGTTGATCCATAAGTGGATTGTGGAAAAGAAAACACATGCAATGAATCTGGTTGGTCCATATGTGGTTTGTGGAAAGAACACACATCCAGTGACCACCGGTTGATCCATATGTGGCTTGTGAAAAGAACACACATGCAATGCCACTGGTTGATCCATGTGTGGTTTGTGAAAAGAACACACATGCAATGAACACTGGTTGATCCATAAGTGGTTTGTGGAAAGAACACACATGCGATGACCACTGGTTGATCCATAAGTGGTTTGTGGAAAAGAAAACACATGCAATGACTCTGGTTGGTCCATATGTGGTTTGTGGAAAGAACACACATGCATTGACCACTAGTTGATCCATATGTGGCTTGTGAAAAGAACACACATGCAATGCCACTGGTTGATCCATGTGTTGTTTGTGGAAAGAACACACATGCAATGACTCTAGTGGTAGTTTTAGTATAAGATTACACATGCAATGTCTCTAATGGATCCATATGTGGTTTGTGAAAAGAACACACATGCAATGACCACTTGTTGGTCCATGTGTGGTTTGTGAAAAGAACACACATGTAATGACTCTAGTGCTAGTTTTATTATAAGAACACACATGCAATGAATCTAGTGGGTCCACATGTAGTTTGTGAAAAGAACAGACATGCAATGACCACTCGTTTATCCATAAGTGGTTTGCGGAAAGAACACACATACAATGACCACTAGTTTATCCATAAGTGGTTTGTGGAAAAGAAAACACATGCAATGACTCTAGTTGGTCCATATGTGGTTTGTGGAAAGAACACACATGCAGTGACCACTGGTTGATCCATGTGTGGTTTGTGAAATGAACATACATGCAATGCCACTGGCTGATCAATGTGTGGTTTGTGGAAAGAACACACATGCTATGACTCTAGTGCTAGTTTTTGTATAAGAACACACATGCAATGTCTCTAATGGATCCATATGTGGTTTGTGAAAAGAACACACGTGCAATAACCACTTGTTGATCCATATGTGGTTTGTGAAAAGAACACCCATGCAATGACTCTAGTGCTAGTTTTAGTATAAGAACACGCATGTAATGACTCTAGTGGGTCCACATGTAGTTTGTGAAAAGAACACACATGCAATGACCACTGGTTGATCCATAAGTGGTTTGTGGAAAGAACACACATGAGATGACCACTTGTTGATCCATAAGTGGTTTGTGGAAAAGAAAACACATGCAATGACTCTGGTTGGTCCATATGTGGTTTGTGGAAAGAACACACATGCAGTAACCACTGGTTGATCCATGTGCGGTTTGTGAAATGAAGACACATGCAATGCCACTGGTTGATCCATGTGTGCTTTTTTGAAAGAACACACATGCAATGACTCTAGTGCTAGTTTTAGTATAAGAACACACATGCAATGTCTCTAATGGATCCATATGTGGTTTGTGAAAAGAACACACATGCAATGACCACTTGTTGATCCATATGTGGTTTGTGAAAAGAACACCCATGCAATGACTCTAGTGCTAGTTTTAGTATAAGAACATACATGCAATGACTCTAGTGGGTCCACATGTAGTTTGTGAAAAGAACACACATGCAATGACCACTGGTTGATCAATTAGTGGTTTGTGGAAAGAACACACATACAATGACTCAAGTGGGTCCTCATGTAGTTTGTGAAAAGAACACACATACAATGAGCAGTGGTTGATCCATAAGTTCTTTGTGGAAAAGAACACACATGCAATGAACACTGGTTGATCCATGTGTGGTTTGTGGAAAAGAACACACATGTAATGAGCACTTGTTGATCCATGTGTTTTTTGTGAAAAGAACACACATACAATGACTCTAGTGGGTCCACATGTAGTTTGTGAAAAGAACACACATGCAATGAGCACTTGTTGATCCATAAGTTGTTTGTGGAAACGAACACACATGCAATGAACACTAGTTGATCCATGTGTGGTTTGTGCAAAAGAACACATGCAATGACAACTGGTTGATCCATGTGTGGTTTGTGAAAAGAACACACATGCATTTACTCTAGTGCTAGTGTTAGTATAAGAACACACATGCAATGACTCTAGTGGGTCCACATGTAGTTTGTGAAAAGAACACACATGCAATGACCACTGGTTGATCCATAAGTGGTATGTGGAAAGAACACACATGCAATAACCACTAGTTCATCCATAAGTGGTTTGTGGAAAAGAAAACACATGCAATGAATGTGGTTGGTCCATATGTGGTTTGTGGAAAGAACACACATGCAGTGACCACTGGTTGATCCATGTGTGGTTTGTGAAATGAACACACATGCAATGCCACTGGTTGATCCATGTGTGGTTTGTGGAAAGAACACACATGCAATGACTCTAGTGCTAGTTTTTGTATAAGAACACACATGCAATGTCTCTAATGGATCCATATGTGGTTTGTGAAAAGAACACACATGAAATGACCAATTGTTGATCCATGTGTGGTTTGTGAAAAAAACACACATGCAATGACTCTAGTGGTAGTTTTGGTATAAGAACACACATGCAATGACTCTAGTGGGTCCCCATGTAGATTGTAAAAAGAACACACATCCAATGACCACTTGTTGATCCATGTGTGTTCTGTGAAAAGAACACACATACAATGAGTCTAGTGGGTCCACATGTAGTTTGTGAAAAGAACACACATGCAATGACCACTGGTTGATCCATAAGTTGTTTGTGGAAAAGAACACACATGCAATGAACACTAGTTGATCCATGTGTGGTTTGTGCAAAAGAACACATGCAATGACCACTGGTTGATCCATGTGTGGTTTGTGAAACAAACACACATGCAATGACTCTAGTGCTAGTTTTAGTATAAGAACACACATGCAATAACTCTAGTGGGTCCACATGTAGTTTGTAAAAATAACACACATGCAATGACCACTTGTTGATCCATAAGTGGTTTGTGGAAAAGAAAACACATGCAATGACTCTGGTTGGTCCATATGTGGTTTGTGGAAAAGAACACACATGCAATGAACACTGGTTGATCCATGTGTGGTTTGTGCAAAAGAACACATGCAATGATCACTGGTTGATCCATGTGTGGTTTGTGAAAAGAACACACATGCAATGACTCTAGTGCTAGTTTTAGTATAAGAACACACATGCAATGACTCTAGTGGGTCTACATGTAGTTTGTGAAAAGAACACACATGCAATGACCACTAGTTGATCCATAAGTGGTTTGTGGAAAGAACACACATGCAATGACCACTGGTTGATCCATAAGTGGATTGTGGAAAATAAAACACATGCAATGAATCTGGTTGGTCCATATGTGGTTTGTGGAAAGAACACACATCCAGTGACCACCGGTTGATCCATATGTGGCTTGTGAAAAGAACACACATGCAATGCCACTGGTTGATCCATGTGTGGTTTGTGAAAAGAACACACATGCAATGAACACTGGTTGATCCATAAGTGGTTTGTGGAAAGAACACACATGCGATGACCACTGGTTGATCCATAAGTGGTTTGTGGAAAAGAAAACACATGCAATGACTCTGGTTGGTCCATATGTGGTTTGTGGAAAGAACACACATGCATTGACCACTAGTTGATCCATATGTGGCTTGTGAAAAGAACACACATGCAATGCCACTGGTTGATCCATGTGTTGTTTGTGGAAAGAACACACATGCAATGACTCTAGTCGTAGTTTTAGTATAAGATTACACATGCAATGTCTCTAATGGATCCATATGTGGTTTGTGAAAAGAACACACATGCAATGACCACTTGTTGATCCATGTGTGGTTTGTGAAAAGAACACACATGTAATGACTCTAGTGCTAGTTTTATTATAAGAACACACATGCAATGAATCTAGTGGGTCCACATGTAGTTTGTGAAAAGAACAGACATGCAATGACCACTCGTTTATCCATAAGTGGTTTGCGGAAAGAACACACATACAATGACCACTGGTTTATCCATAAGTGGTTTGTGGAAAAGAAAACACATGCTATGACTCTAGTTGGTCCATATGTGGTTTGTGGAAAGAACACACATGCAGTGACCACTGGTTGATCCATGTGTGGTTTGTGAAATGAACATACATGCAATGCCACTGGCTGATCAATGTGTGGTTTGTGGAAAGAACACACATGCTATGACTCTAGTGCTAGTTTTTGTATAAGAACACACATGCAATGTCTCTAATGGATCCATATGTGGTTTGTGAAAAGAACAGACGTGCAATGACCACTTGTTGATCCATATGTGGTTTGTGAAAAGAACACCCATGCAATGACTCTAGTGCTAGTTTTAGTATAAGAACACGCATGTAATGACTCTAGTGGGTCCACATGTAGTTTGTGAAAAGAACACACATGCAATGACCACTGGTTGATCCATAAGTGGTTTGTGGAAAGAACACACATGAGATGACCACTTGTTGATCCATAAGTGGTTTGTGGAAAAGAAAACACATGCAATGACTCTGGTTGGTCCATATGTGGTTTGTGGAAAGAACACACTTGCAGTAACCACTGGTTGATCCATGTGCGGTTTGTGAAATGAACACACATGCAATGCCACTGGTTGATCCATGTGTTTTTTTTGAAAGAACACACATGCAATGACTCTAGTGCTAGTTTTAGTATAAGAACACACATGCAATGTCTCTAATGGATCCATATGTGGTTTGTGAAAAGAACACACATGCAATGACCACTTGTTGATCCATGTGTGGTTTGTGAAAAGAACACCCATGCAATGACTCTAGTGCTAGTTTTAGTATAAGAACATACATGCAATGACTCTAGTGGGTCCACATGTAGTTTGTGAAAAGAACACACATGCAATGACCACTGGTTGATGAATTAGTGGTTTGTGGAAAGAACACTATTACAATGACTCAAGTGGGTCCTCATGTAGTTTGTGAAAAGAACACACATACAATGAGCAGTGGTTGATCCATAAGTTCTTTGTGGAAAAGAACACACATGCAATGAACACTGGTTGATCCATGTGTGGTTTGTGGAAAAGAACACACATGTAATGACCACTTGTTGATCCATGTGTTTTTTCTGAAAAGAACACACATACAATGACTCTAGTGGGTCCACATGTAGTTTGTGAAAAGAACACACATGCAATGAGCACTGGTTGATCCATAAGTTGTTTGTGGAAAAGAACACACATGCAATGAACACTAGTTGATCCATGTGTGGTTTGTGCAAAAGAACACATGCAATGACCACTGGTTGATCCATGTGTGGTTTGTGAAAAGAACACACATGCAATGACTCTAGTGCTAGTTTTAGTATAAGAACACACATGCAATGACTCTAGTGGGTCCACATGTAGTTTGTGAAAAGAACACACATGCAATGACCACTGGTTGATCCATAAGTGGTTTGTGGAAGGAACACACATGCAATGACCACTGTTTGGTCCATAAGTGGTTTGTGGAAAAGAAAACACATGCAATGAATCTGGTTGGTCCATATGTGGTTTGTGGAAAGAACACACATGCAGTGACCACTGGTTGATCCATGTGTGGTTTGTGAAATGAACATACACGCAATGCCACTGGTTGATCAATGTGTGGTTTGTGGAAAGAACACACATGCAATGACTCTAGTGCTAGTTTTTGTATAAGAACACACATGCAATGTCTCTAATGGATCCATATGTGGTTTGTGAAAAGAACACACATGCAATGACCACTTGTTGATCCATATGTGGTTTGTGAAAAGAACACCCATGCAATGACTCTAGTGCTAGTTTTAGTATAAGAACACGCATGTAATGACTCTAGTGGGTCCACATGTAGTTTGTGAAAAGAACACACATGCAATGACCACTGGTTGATCCATAAGTGGTTTGTGGAAATAACACACATGAGATGACCACTTGTTGATCCATAAGTGGTTTGTGGAAAAGAAAACACATGCAATGACTCTGGTTGGTCCATATGTGGTTTGTGGAAAGAACACACTTGCAGTAACCACTGGTTGATCCATGTGCGGTTTGTGAAATGAACACACATGCAATGCCACTGGTTGATCCATGTGTTTTTTTTGAAAGAACACACATGCAATGACTCTAGTGCTAGTTTTAGTATAAGAACACACATGCAATGTCTCTAATGGATCCATATGTGGTTTGTGAAAAGAACACACATGCAATGACCACTTGTTGATCCATGTGTGGTTTGTGAAAAGAACACCCATGCAATGACTCTAGTGCTAGTTTTAGTATAAGAACATACATGCAATGACTCTAGTGGGTCCACATGTAGTTTGTGAAAAGAACACACATGCAATGACCACTGGTTGATCAATTAGTGGTTTGTGGAAAGAACACTATTACAATGACTCAAGTCGGTCCTCATGTAGTTTGTGAAAAGAACACACATACAATGAGCAGTGGTTGATCCATAAGTTCTTTGTGGAAAAGAACACACATGCAATGAACACTGGTTGATCCATGTGTGGTTTGTGGAAAAGAACACACATGTAATGACCACTTGTTGATCCATGTGTTTTTTCTGAAAAGAACACACATACAATGACTCTAGTGGGTCCACATGTAGTTTGTGAAAAGAACACACATGCAATGAGCACTGGTTGATCCATAAGTTGTTTGTGGAAAAGAACACACATGCAATGAACACTAGTTGATCCATGTGTGGTTTGAGCAAAAGAACACATGCAATGACCACTGGTTGATCCATGTGTGGTTTGTGAAAAGAACACACATGCAATGACTCTAGTGCTAGTTTTAGTATAAGAACACACACGCAATGACTCTAGTGGGTCCACATGTAGTTTGTGAAAAGAACACACATGCAACGACCACTGGTTGATCCATAAGTGGTTTGTGGAAAGAACACACATGCAATAACCACTAGTTCATCCATAAGTGGTTTGTGGAAAAGAAAACACATGCAATGAATGTGGTTGGTCCATATGTGGTTTGTGGAAAGAACACACATGCAGTGACCACTGGTTGATCCATGTGTGGTTTGTGAAATGAACACACATGCAATGCCACTGGTTGATCCATGTGTGGTTTGTGGAAAGAACACACATGCAATGACTCTAGTGCTAGTTTTTGTATAAGAACACACATGCAATGTCTCTAATGGATCCATATGTGGTTTGTGAAAAGAACACACATGAAATGACCACTTGTTGATCCATGTGTGGTTTGTGAAAAGAACACACATGCAATGACTCTAGTGGTAGTTTTGGTATAAGAACACACATGCAATGACTCTAGTGGGTCCCCATGTAGATTGTAAAAGAACACACATGCAATGACCACTTGTTGATCCATGTGTGTTCTATGAAAATAACACACATGCAATGACTCTAGTGGGTCCACATGTAGTTTGTGAAAAGAACACACATGCAATGACCACTGGTTGATCCATAAGTTGTTTGTGGAAAAGAACACACATGCAATGAACACTGGTTGATCCATGTGTGGTTTGTGCAAAAGAACACATGCAATGACCACTGGTTGATCCATGTGTGGTTTGTGAAACAAACACACATGCAATGACTCTAGTGCTAGTTTTAGTATAAGAACACACATGCAATGACTCTAGTGGGTCCACATGTAGTTTGTAAAAATAACACACATGCAATGACCACTTGTTGATCCATAAGTGGTTTGTGGAAAAGAAAACACATGCAATGACTCTGGTTGGTCCATATGTGGTTTGTGGAAAAGAACACACATGCAATGAACACTGGTTGATACATGTGTGGTTTGTGCAAAAGAACACACATGCAATGCCACTGGTTGATCCATGTGTTGTTTGTGGAAAGAACACACATGCAATGACTCTAGTGGTAGTTTTAGTATAAGATTACACATGCAATGTCTCTAATGGATCCATATGTGGTTTGTGAAAAGAACACACATGCAATGACCACTTGTTGATCCATGTGTGGTTTGTGAAAAGAACACACATGTAATGACTCTAGTGCTAGTTTTATTATAAGAACACACATGCAATGAATCTAGTGGGTCCACATGTAGTTTGTGAAAAGAACAGACATGCAATGACCACTCGTTTATCCATAAGTGGTTTGCGGAAAGAACACACATACAATGACCACTGATTTATCCATAAGTGGTTTGTGGAAAAGAAAACACATGCAATGACTCTAGTTGGTCCATATGTGGTTTGTGGAAAGAACACACATGCAGTGACCACTGGTTGCTCCATGTGTGGTTTGTGAAATGAACATACATGCAATGCCACTGGCTGATCAATGTGTGGTTTGTGGAAAGAACACACATGCTATGACTCTAGTGCTAGTTTTTGTATAAGAACACACATGCAATGTCTCTAATGGATCCATATGTGGTTTGTGAAAAGAACACACGTGCAATGACCACTTGTTGATCCATATGTGGTTTGTGAAAAGAACACCCATGCAATGACTCTAGTGCTAGTTTTAGTATAAGAACACACATGTAATGACTCTAGTGGGTCCACATGTAGTTTGTAAAAAGAACACACATGCAATGACCACTGGTTGATCCATAAGTGGTTTGTGGAAAGAACACACATGAGATGACCACTTGTTGATCCATAAGTGGTTTGTGGAAAAGAAAACACATGCAATGACTCTGGTTGGTCCATATGTGGTTTGTGGAAAGAACACACTTGCAGTAACCACTGGTTGATCCATGTGCAGTTTGTGAAATGAACACACATGCAATGCCACTGGTTGATCCATGTGTTTTTTTTTGAAAGAACACAGATGCAATGACTCTAGTGCTAGTTTTAGTATAAGAACACACATGCAATGGCTCTAATGGATCCATATGTGGTTTGTGAAAAGAACACACATGCAATGACCACTTGTTGATCCATGTGTGATTTGTGAAAAGAACACCCATGCAATGACTCTAGTGCTAGTTTTTGTATAAGAACATACATGCAATGACTCTAGTGGGTCCACATGTAGTTTGTGAAAAGAACACACATGCAATAACCACTGGTTGATCCATAAGTGGTTTGTGGAAAGAACACACATGCAATGACCACTGGTTGATCCATAAGTGGTTTGTGGAAAAGAAAACACTTGCAATGACTCTGGTTAATCCATATGTTGTTTGTGGAAAGAACACACATGCATTGACCACTGGTTGATCCATATGTGGCTTGTGAAAAGAACACACATGCAATGCCACTAGTTGATCCATGTGTGGTTTGTGGAAAGAACACACATGCAATGACTCTAGTGGTAGTTTTAGTACAAGATCACACATGCAATGACTCTAATGGATCCATATGTGGTTTGTGAAAATAACACACATGCAATGACCACTTGTTGATCCATGTGTGGTTTGTGAAAAGAACACACATGCAATGACTCTAGTGCTAGTTTTAGTATAAGAACACACATGCAATGACCCTAGTGGGTCCACATGTAGTTTGTGAAAAGAACACAAATGCAATGACCACTGGTTGATCCATAAGTGGTTTGTGGAAAGAACACACATGCAATGACCACTGGTTGATCCATAAGTGGTTTGTGGAAAAGAAAAAACTTGCAATGACTCTTGTTGGTCCATATGTGGTTTGTGGAAAGAACACACATGCAGTGACCACAGGTTGATCCATGTGTGGTTTGTGAAATGAACACACATGCAATGCCTCTGTTTGATCCATGTGTGGTTTGTGGAAAGAACACACTTGCAATGACTCTAGTGCTAGTTTTTGTATAAGAACACACATGCAATGTCTCTAATGGATCCATATGTGGTTTGTGAAAAGAACACACATGCAATGACCACTTGCTGATCCATGTGTGGTTTGTGAAAAGAACACACATGAAGTGACTCTAGTGCTAGTTTTAGTATAAGAACACACATGCAATGACTCTAGTGGGTCCACATGTAGTTTGTGAAAAGAACACACATGCAATGACCACTGGTTGATCCATAAGTGGTTTGTGGAAAGAACACACATGAAATGACCACTGGTTGATCCATAAGTGGTTTGTGGAAAAGAAAACACATGCAATGACTCTGGTTGGTCTATATGTGGTTTGTGGAAAGAACACACATGCAGTAACCACTGGTTGATCCATGTGTGGTTTGTGAAATGAACACACATGCAATGCCACTGGTTGATCCATGTGTGGTTTGTGGAAAGAACACACATGCAATGACTCTAGTGCTTGTTTTAGTATAAGAACACACATGCAATGTCTCTAATGGATCCATATGTGGTTTGTGAAAAGAACACACATGCAATGACCACTTGTTGATCCATGTGTGATTTGTGAAAAAAACACCCATGCAATGACTCTAGTGCTAGTTTTAGTATAAGATCATACATGCAACGACTCTAGTGGGTCCACATGTAGTTTGTGAAAAGAACACACATGCAATGACCACTGGTTGATCCATAAGTGGTTTGTGGAAAGAACACACATGCAATGACCACTGGTTGATCCATATGTGGTTTTTGGAAAATAAAACACATGCAATGACTCTGGTTGGTCCATATGTGGTTTGTGGAAAGAACACACATGCAGTGACCACTGGTTGATCCATGTATGGTTTGTGAAATGAACACACATGCAATGCCACTGGTTGATCCATGTGTGGTTTGTGGAAAGAACACAAATGCAATGACTCTAGTGCTAGTTTTTGTATAAGAACACACATGCAATGTCTCTAATGGATCCATATGTGGTTTGTGAAAAGAACACACATGCAATGACCACTGGTTGATCCATAAGTGGTTTGTGGAAAGAACACACATGCAATGACCACTGGTTGATCCATAAGTGGTTTGTGGAAAAGAAAACACATGCAATGAATCTGGTTGGTCCATATGTGGTTTGTGGAAAGAACACACATGAAGTGACCACTGGTTGATCCATGTGTGGTTTGTGAAATGAACACACATGCAATGCCACTGGTTGATCCATGTGTGGTTTGTGGAAAGAACACAAATGCAATGACTCTAGTGCTAGTTTTTGTATAAGAACACACATGCAATGTCTCTAATGGATCCATATGTGGTTTGTGAAATGAACACACATGCAATGCCACTGGTTGATCCATGTGTGGTTTGTGGAAAGAACACACATGCAATTACTTTGGTGCTGGTTTTAGTATAAGAACACACATGCAATGACTCTAATGGATCCATATGTGGTTTGTGAAAAGAACACCCATGCAATGACCACTTGTTGATCCATGTGTGATTTGTGAAAAAAACACCCATGCAATGACTCTAGTGCTAGTTTTAGTATAAGATCATACATGCAATGACTCTAGTGGGTCCACATGTAGTTTGTGAAAAGAACACACATGCAATGACCACTCGTTGATCCATAAGTGGTTTGTGGAAAGAACACACATGCAATGACCACTGGTTGATCCATAAGTGGTTTGTGGAAAAGAAAACACTTGCAATGACTCTAGTTGGTCCATATGTGGTTTGTGGAAAGAACACACATGCAGGGACCACAGGTTGATCCATGTGTGGTTTGTGAAATGAACACACATGCAATGCTACTGTTTGATCCATGTGTGGTTTGTGGAAAGAACACACTTGCAATGACTCTAGTGCTAGTTTTTGTATAAGAACACACATGCAATGTCTCTAATGGATCCATATGTGGTTTGTGAAAAGAACACACATGCAATGACCACTTGCTGATCCATGTGTGGTTTGTGAAAAGAACACACATGAAGTGACTCTAGTGCTAGTTTTAGTATAAGAACACACATGCAATGACTCTAGTGGGTCCACATGTAGTTTGTGAAAAGAACAGACATGCAATGACCACTGGTTGATCCATAAGTGGTTTGTGGAAAGAACACACATGAAATGACCACTGGTTGATCCATAAGTGGTTTGTGGAAAAGAAAACACATGCAATGACTCTGGTTGGTCCATATGTGGTTTGTGGAAAGAACACACATGCAGTAACCACTGGTTGATCCATGTGTGGTTTGTGAAATGAACACACATGCAATGCCACTGGTTGATCCATGTGTGGTTTGTGGAAAGAACACACATGCAATGACTCTAGTGCTTGTTTTAGTATAAGAACACACATGCAATGTCTCTAATGGATCCATATGTGGTTTGTGAAAAGAACACACATGCAATGACCACTTGTTGATCCATGTGTGATTTGTGAAAAAAACACCCATGCAATGACTCTAGTGCTAGTTTTAGTATAAGATCATACATGCAACGACTCTAGTGGGTCCACATGTAGTTTGTGAAAAGAACACACATGCAATGACCACTGGTTGATCCATAAGTGGTTTGTGGAAAGAACACACATGCAATGACCACTGGTTGATCCATAAGTGGTTTTTGGAAAATAAAACACATGCAATGACTCTGGTTGGTCCATATGTGGTTTGTGGAAAGAACACACATGCAGTGACCACTGGTTGATCCATGTATGGTTTGTGAAATGAACACACATGCAATGCCACTGGTTGATCCATGTGTGGTTTGTGGAAAGAACACAAATGCAATGACTCTAGTGCTAGTTTTTGTATAAGAACACACATGCAATGTCTCTAATGGATCCATATGTGGTTTGTGAAAAGAACACACATGCAATGACCACTTGTTGATCCATGTGTGGTTTGTGAAAAGAACACACATGCAATGACTCTAGTGCTAGTTTTAGTATAAGAACATACATGCAATGACTCTAGTGGGTCCACATGTAGTTTGTGAAAAGAACACACATGCAATGACCACTGGTTGATCCATAAGTGGTTTCTGGAAAGAACACACATGAAATGACCACTGGTTGATCCATAAGTGGTTTGTGGAAAAGAAAACACATGCAATGACTCTGGTTGGTCCATATGTGGTTTGTGGAAAGAACACACATGCAGTAACCACTGGTTGATCCATGTGTGGTTTGTGAAATGAACACACATGCAATTCCACTGGTTGATCCATGTGTGGTTTGTGGAAAGAACACAAATGCAATGACTCTAGTGCTTGTTTTAGTATAAGAACACACATGCAATGTCTCTAATGGATCCATATGTGGTTTGTGAAAAGAACACCCATGCAATGACCACTTGTTGATCCATGTGTGATTTGTGAAAAAAACACCCATGCAATGACTCTAGTGCTAGTTTTAGTATAAGATCATACATGCAACGACTCTAGTGGGTCCTCATGTAGTTTGTGAAAAGAACACACATGCAATGACCACTGGTTGATCCATAAGTGGTTTGTGGAAAGAACACACATGCAATGACCACTGGTTGATCGATAAGTGGTTTGTGGAAAAGAAAACACATGCAATGAATCTGGTTGGTCCATATGTGGTTTGTGGAAAGAACACACATGAAGTGACCACTGGTTGATCCATGTGTGGTTTGTGAAATGAACACACATGCAATGCCACTGGTTGATCCATGTGTGGTTTGTGGAAAGAACACAAATGCAATGACTCTAGTGCTAGTTTTTGTATAAGAACACACATGCAATGTCTCTAATGGATCCATATGTGGTTTGTGAAATGAACACACATGCAATGCCACTGGTTGATCCATGTGTGGTTTGTGAAAAGAACACACATGCAATGACTCTAGTGCTAGTTTTAGTATAAGAACACACATGCAATGACTCTAGTGGGTCCACATGTAGTTTGTGAAAAGAACACAAATGCAATGACCACTGGTTGATCCATAAGTGGTTTGTGGAAAGAACACACATGCAATGACCACTGGTTGATCCATAAGTGGTTTGTGGAAAAGAAAAAACTTGCCATGACTCTTGTTGGTCCATATGTGGTTTGTGGAAAGAACACACATGCAGTGACCACAGGTTGATCCATGTGTGGTTTGTGAAATGAACACACATGCAATGCCTCTGTTTGATCCATGTGTGGTTTGTGGAAAGAACACACTTGCAATGACTCTAGTGCTAGTTTTTGTATAAGAACACACATGCAATGTCTCTAATGGATCCATATGTGGTTTGTGAAAAGAACACACATGCAATGACCACTTGCTGATCCATGTGTGGTTTGTGAAAAGAACACACATGAAGTGACTCTAGTGCTAGTTTTAGTATAAGAACACACATGCAATGACTCTAGTGGGTCCACATGTAGTTTGTGAAAAGAACACACATGCAATGACCACTGGTTGATCCATAAGTGGTTTGTGGAAAGAACACACATGAAATGACCACTGGTTGATCCATAAGTGGTTTGTGGAAAAGAAAACACATGCAATGACTCTGGTTGGTCCATATGTGGTTTGTGGAAAGAACACACATGCAGTAACCACTGGTTGATCCATGTGTGGTTTGTGAAATGAACACACATGCAATGCCACTGGTTGATCCATGTGTGGTTTGTGGAAAGAACACACATGCAATGACTCTAGTGCTTGTTTTAGTATAAGAACACACATGCAATGTCTCTAATGGATCCATATGTGGTTTGTGAAAAGAACACACATGCAATGACCACTTGTTGATCCATGTGTGATTTGTGAAAAAAACACCCATGCAATGACTCTAGTGCTAGTTTTAGTATAAGATCATACATGCAACGACTCTAGTGGGTCCACATGTAGTTTGTGAAAAGAACACACATGCAATGACCACTGGTTGATCCATAAGTGGTTTGTGGAAAGAACACACATGCAATGACCACTGGTTGATCCATATGTGGTTTTTGGAAAATAAAACACATGCAATGACTCTGGTTGGTCCATATGTGGTTTGTGGAAAGAACACACATGCAGTGACCACTGGTTGATCCATGTATGGTTTGTGAAATGAACACACATGCAATGCCACTGGTTGATCCATGTGTGGTTTGTGGAAAGAACACAAATGCAATGACTCTAGTGCTAGTTTTTGTATAAGAACACACATGCAATGTCTCTAATGGATCCATATGTGGTTTGTGAAAAGAACACACATGCAATGACCACTGGTTGATCCATAAGTGGTTTGTGGAAAGAACACACATGCAATGACCACTGGTTGATCCATAAGTGGTTTGTGGAAAAGAAAACACATGCAATGAATCTGGTTGGTCCATATGTGGTTTCTGGAAAGAACACACATGAAGTGACCACTGGTTGATCCATGTGTGGTTTGTGAAATGAACACACATGCAATGCCACTGGTTGATCCATGTGTGGTTTGTGGAAAGAACACAAATGCAATGACTCTAGTGCTAGTTTTTGTATAAGAACACACATGCAATGTCTCTAATGGATCCATATGTGGTTTGTGAAATGAACACACATGCAATGCCACAGGTTGATCCATGTGTGGTTTGTGGAAAGAACACACATGCAATTACTTTGGTGCTGGTTTTAGTATAAGAACACACATGCAATGACTCTAATGGATCCATATGTGGTTTGTGAAAAGAACACCCATGCAATGACCACTTGTTGATCCATGTGTGATTTGTGAAAAAAACACCCATGCAATGACTCTAGTGCTAGTTTTAGTATAAGATCATACATGCAATGACTCTAGTGGGTCCACATGTAGTTTGTGAAAAGAACACACATGCAATGACCACTCGTTGATCCATAAGTGGTTTGTGGAAAGAACACACATGCAATGACCACTGGTTGATCCATAAGTGGTTTGTGGAAAAGAAAACACTTGCAATGACTCTAGTTGGTCCATATGTGGTTTGTGGAAAGAACACACATGCAGGGACCACAGGTTGATCCATGTGTGGTTTGTGAAATGAACACACATGCAATGCTACTGTTTGATCCATGTGTGGTTTGTGGAAAGAACACACTTGCAATGACTCTAGTGCTAGTTTTTGTATAAGAACACACATGCAATGTCTCTAATGGATCCATATGTGGTTTGTGAAAAGAACACACATGCAATGACCACTTGCTGATCCATGTGTGGTTTGTGAAAAGAACACACATGAAGTGACTCTAGTGCTAGTTTTAGTATAAGAACACACATGAAATGACTCTAGTGGGTCCACATGTAGTTTGTGAAAAGAACACACATGCAATGACCACTGGTTGATCCATAAGTGGTTTGTGGAAAGAACACACATGAAATGACCACTGGTTGATCCATAAGTGGTTTGTGGAAAAGAAAACACATGCAATGACTCTGGTTGGTCCAGATGTGGTTTGTGGAAAGAACACACATGCAGTAACCACTGGTTGATCCATGTGTGGTTTGTGAAATGAACACACATGCAATGCCACTGGTTGATCCATGTGTGGTTTGTGGAAAGAACACACATGCAATGACTCTAGTGCTTGTTTTAGTATAAGAACACACATGCAATGTCTCTAATGGATCCATATGTGGTTTGTGAAAAGAACACACATGCAATGACCACTTGTTGATCCATGTGTGATTTGTGAAAAAAACACCCATGCAATGACTCTAGTGCTAGTTTTAGTATAAGATCATACATGCAACGACTCTAGTGGGTCCACATGTAGTTTGTGAAAAGAACACACATGCAATGACCACTGGTTGATCCATAAGTGGTTTGTGGAAAGAACACACATGCAATGACCACTGGTTGATCCATAAGTGGTTTTTGGAAAATAAAACACATGCAATGACTCTGGTTGGTCCATATGTGGTTTGTGGAAAGAACACACATGCAGTGACCACTGGTTGATCCATGTATGGTTTGTGAAATGAACACACATGCAATGCCACTGGTTGATCCATGTGTGGTTTGTGGAAAGAACACAAATGCAATGACTCTAGTGCTAGTTTTTGTATAAGAACACACATGCAATGTCTCTAATGGATCCATATGTGGTTTGTGAAAAGAACACACATGCAATGACCACTTGTTGATCCATGTGTGGTTTGTGAAAAGAACACACATGCAATGACTCTAGTGCTAGTTTTAGTATAAGAACATACATGCAATGACTCTAGTGGGTCCACATGTAGTTTGTGAAAAGAACACACATGCAATGACCACTGGTTGATCCATAAGTGGTTTCTGGAAAGAACACACATGAAATGACCACTGGTTGATCCATAAGTGGTTTGTGGAAAAGAAAACACATGCAATGACTCTGGTTGGTCCATATGTGGTTTGTGGAAAGAACACACATGCAGTAACCACTGGTTGATCCATGTGTGGTTTGTGAAATGAACACACATGCAATTCCACTGGTTGATCCATGTGTGGTTTGTGGAAAGAACACAAATGCAATGACTCTAGTGCTTGTTTTAGTATAAGAACACACATGCAATGTCTCTAATGGATCCATATGTGGTTTGTGAAAAGAACACCCATGCAATGACCACTTGTTGATCCATGTGTGATTTGTGAAAAAAACACCCATGCAATGACTCTAGTGCTAGTTTTAGTATAAGATCATACATGCAATGACTCTAGTGGGTCCACATGTAGTTTGTGAAAAGAACACACATGCAATGACCACTCGTTGATCCATAAGTGGTTTGTGGAAAGAACACACATGCAATGACCACTGGTTGATCCATAAGTGGTTTGTGGAAAAGAAAACACTTGCAATGACTCTAGTTGGTCCATATGTGGTTTGTGGAAAGAACACACATGCAGGGACCACAGGTTGATCCATGTGTGGTTTGTGAAATGAACACACATGCAATGCTACTGTTTGATCCATGTGTGGTTTGTGGAAAGAACACACTTGCAATGACTCTAGTGCTAGTTTTTGTATAAGAACACACATGCAATGTCTCTAATGGATCCATATGTGGTTTGTGAAAAGAACACACATGCAATGACCACTTGCTGATCCATGTGTGGTTTGTGAAAAGAACACACATGAAGTGACTCTAGTGCTAGTTTTAGTATAAGAACACACATGCAATGACTCTAGTGGGTCCACATGTAGTTTGTGAAAAGAACAGACATGCAATGACCACTGGTTGATCCATAAGTGGTTTGTGGAAAGAACACACATGAAATGACCACTGGTTGATCCATAAGTGGTTTGTGGAAAAGAAAACACATGCAATGACTCTGGTTGGTCCATATGTGGTTTGTGGAAAGAACACACATGCAGTAACCACTGGTTGATCCATGTGTGGTTTGTGAAATGAACACACATGCAATGCCACTGGTTGATCCATGTGTGGTTTGTGGAAAGAACACACATGCAATGACTCTAGTGCTTGTTTTAGTATAAGAACACACATGCAATGTCTCTAATGGATCCATATGTGGTTTGTGAAAAGAACACACATGCAATGACCACTTGTTGATCCATGTGTGATTTGTGAAAAAAACACCCATGCAATGACTCTAGTGCTAGTTTTCGTATAAGATCATACATGCAACGACTCTAGTGGGTCCACATGTAGTTTGTGAAAAGAACACACATGCAATGACCACTGGTTGATCCATAAGTGGTTTGTGGAAAGAACACACATGCAATGACCACTGGTTGATCCATAAGTGGTTTTTGGAAAATAAAACACATGCAATGACTCTGGTTGGTCCATATGTGGTTTGTGGAAAGAACACACATGCAGTGACCACTGGTTGATCCATGTATGGTTTGTGAAATGAACACACATGCAATGCCACTGGTTGATCCATGTGTGGTTTGTGGAAAGAACACAAATGCAATGACTCTAGTGCTAGTTTTTGTATAAGAACACACATGCAATGTCTCTAATGGATCCATATGTGGTTTGTGAAAAGAACACACATGCAATGACCACTTGTTGATCCATGTGTGGTTTGTGAAAAGAACACACATGCAATGACTCTAGTGCTAGTTTTAGTATAAGAACATACATGCAATGACTCTAGTGGGTCCACATGTAGTTTGTGAAAAGAACACACATGCAATGACCACTGGTTGATCCATAAGTGGTTTCTGGAAAGAACACACATGAAATGACCACTGGTTGATCCATAAGTGGTTTGTGGAAAAGAAAACACATGCAATGACTCTGGTTGGTCCATATGTGGTTTGTGGAAAGAACACACATGCAGTAACCACTGGTTGATCCATGTGTGGTTTGTGAAATGAACACACATGCAATTCCACTGGTTGATCCATGTGTGGTTTGTGGAAAGAACACAAATGCAATGACTCTAGTGCTTGTTTTAGTATAAGAACACACATGCAATGTCTCTAATGGATCCATATGTGGTTTGTGAAAAGAACACCCATGCAATGACCACTTGTTGATCCATGTGTGATTTGTGAAAAAAACACCCATGCAATGACTCTAGTGCTAGTTTTAGTATAAGATCATACATGCAACGACTCTAGTGGGTCCTCATGTAGTTTGTGAAAAGAACACACATGCAATGACCACTGGTTGATCCATAAGTGGTTTGTGGAAAGAACACACATGCAATGACCACTGGTTGATCCATAAGTGGTTTTTGGAAAATAAAACACATGCAATGACTCTGGTTGGTCCATATGTGGTTTGTGGAAAGAACACACATGCAGTGACCACTGGTTGATCCATGTATGGTTTGTGAAATGAACACACATGCAATGCCACTGGTTGATCCATGTGTGGTTTGTGGAAAGAACACAAATGCAATGACTCTAGTGCTAGTTTTTGTATAAGAACACACATGCAATGTCTCTAATGGATCCATATGTGGTTTGTGAAAAGAACACACATACAATGACCACTTGCTGATCCATGTGTGGTTTGTGAAAAGAACACACATGAAGTGACTCTAGTGCTAGTTTAAGTATAAGAACATACATGCAATGACTCTAGTGGGTCCACATGTAGTTTGTGAAAAGAACACACATGCAATGACCACTGGTTGATCTATAAGTGGTTTGTGGAAAGAACACACATGAAATGACCACTGGTTGATCCATAAGTGGTTTGTGGAAAATAAAACACATGCAATGACTCTGGTTGGTCCATATGTGGTTTGTGGAAAGAACACACATGCAGTAACCACTGGTTGATCCATGTGTGGTTTGTGAAATGAACACACATGCAATGCCACTGGTTGATCCATGTGTGGTTTGTGGAAAGAACACACATGCAATGACTCTAGTGCTTGTTTTAGTATAAGAACACACATGCAATGTCTCTAATGGATCCATATGTGGTTTGTGAAAAGAACACACATGCAATGACCACTTGTTAATCCATGTGTGATTTGTGAAAAAAACACCCATGCAATGACTCTAGTGCTAGTTTTAGTATAAGATCATACATGCAATGACTCTAGTGGGTCCACATGTAGTTTGTGAAAAGAACACACATGCAATGACCACTGGTTGATCCATAAGTGGTTTGTGGAAAGAACACACATGCAATGACCACTGGTTGATCGATAAGTGGTTTGTGGAAAAGAAAATACATGCAATGAATCTGGTTGGTCCATATGTGGTTTGTGGAAAGAACACACATGAAGTGACCACTGGTTGATCCATGTGTGGTTTGTGAAATGAACACACATGCAATGCCACTGGTTGATCCATGTGTGGTTTGTGGAAAGAACACAAATGCAATGACTCTAGTGCTAGTTTTTGTATAAGAACACACATGCAATGTCTCTAATGGATCCATATGTGGTTTGTGAAATGAACACACATGCAATGCCACTGGTTGATCCATGTGTGGTTTGTGGAAAGAACACACATGCAATTACTTTGGTGCTGGTTTTAGTATAAGAACACACATGCAATGACTCCAATGGATCCATATGTGGTTTGTGAAAAGAACACACATGCAATGACCACCCGTTGATCCATGTGTGGTTTGTGAAAAGAACACACATGCAATGACTCTAGTGCTAGTTTTAGAATAAGAACATACATGCAATGACTCTAGTGGGTCCACATGTAGTTTGTGAAAAGAACACACATGCAATGACCACTGGTTGATCCATAAGTGGTTTGTGGAAAGAACACACATGCAATGACGACTTGTTGATCCATAAGTGGTTTGTGCAAAAGAAAACACATGCAATGACTCTGGTTGGTCCATATGTGGTTTGTGGAAAGAACACACATGCAATGACCACTGGTTGATCCATGTGTGATTTGTGAAAAAAACACCCATGCAATGACTCTAGTGCTAGTTTTAGTATAAGATCATACATGCAATGACTCTAGTGGGTCCACATGTAGTTTGTGAAAAGAACACACATGCAATGACCACTCGTTGATCCATAAGTGGTTTGTGGAAAGAACACACATGCAATGACCACTGGTTGATCCATAAGTGGTTTGTGGAAAATAAAACACTTGCAATGACTCTAGTTGGTCCATATGTGGTTTGTGGAAAGAACACACATGCAGTGACCACAGGTTGATCCATGTGTGGTTTGTGAAATGAACACGCATGCAATGCTACTATTTGATCCATGTGTGGTTTGTGGAAAGAACACACTTGCAATGACTCTAGTGCTAGTTTTTGTATAAGAACACACATGCAATGTCTCTAATGGATCCATATGTGGTTTGTGAAAAGAACACACATGCAATGACCACTTGCTGATCCATGTGTGGTTTGTGAAAAGAACACACATAAAGTGACTCTAGTGCTAGTTTTAGTATAAGAACACACATGCAATGACTCTAGTGGGTCCACATGTAGTTTGTGAAAATAACACACATGCAATGACCACTGGTTGATCCATAAGTGGTTTGTGGAAGGAACACACATACAATGACCACTGGTTGATCCATAAGTGGTTTGTGGAAAAGAAAACACATGCAACGAATCTGGTTGGTCCATATGTGGTTTGTGGAAACAACACACATGCAGTGACCACTGGTTGATCCATGTGTGGTTTGTGAAATGAACACACATGCAATGCCACTGGTTGATCCATGTGTGGTTTGTGGAAAGAACACACATCCAATGACCACTGGTTGATCCACGTGTGGTTTGTGAAAAGAACACACATGAAATGACTAGTGGGTCCACATGTAGTTTGTGAAAAGAACACACATGCAATGACCACTTGTTGATCCATGTGTGTTTTGTGAAAAGAACACACATACAATTACTATAGTGGGTCCACATGCAGTTTGTGAAAAGAACACACATGCAATGACCACTGGTTGATCCATAAGTTGTTTGTGAAAAAGAACACACATGCAATGAACACTGGTTGATCGATGTGTAGTTTGTGAAAAGAACACACATGCAATGACTCCAGTGCTAGTTTTAGTATAAGAACACACATGCAATGACTCTAGTGGGTCCACATGTAGTTTGTAAAAATAACACACATGCAATGACCACTGGTTGATCGATAAGTGGTTTGTGAAAAAGAAAACACATGCAATGACTCTGGTTGGTCCATATGTGGTTTGTGGAAAAGAACACACATGCAATGAACACTGGTTGATCCATGTGTGGTTTGTGCAAAAGAACACATGCAATGACCACTGGTTGATCCATGTGTGATTTGTGAAAAGAATACACATGCACTGACTCTAGTGCTAGTTTTAGTATAAGAACACACATGCACTGACTCTAGTGGGTCCAGATATAGTTTGTGAAAAGAACACACATGCAATGAACACTAGTTGATCCATAAGTGGTTTGTGGAAGGAACACACATGCAATGACCATTGGTTTATCCATAAGTGGTTTGTGGAAAAGAAAACACATGCAATGAATCTGGTTGGTCCATATGTGGTTTGTGGAAAGAACACACATGTAGTGACCACTGGTTGATCCATGTGTGGTTTGTGCAAAAGAACACATGCAATGACCACTGGTTGATCCATGTGTGATTTGTGAAAAGAATACACATGCACTGACTCTAGTGCTAGTTTTAGTATAAGAACACACATGCAATGACTCTAGTGGGTCCAGATATAGTTTGTGAAAAGAACACACATGCAGTAACCACTGGTTGATCCATGTGTGGTTTGTGAAATGAACACACATGCAATGCCACTGGTTGATCCATGTGTGGTTTGTGGAAAGAACACACATGCAATGACTCTAGTGCTTGTTTTAGTATAAGAACACACATGCAATGTCTCTAATGGATCCATATGTGGTTTGTGAAAAGAACACCCATGCAATGACCACTTGTTGATCCATGTGTGATTTGTGAAAAAAACACCCATGCAATGACTCTAGTGCTAGTTTTAGTATAAGATCATACATGCAATGACTCTAGTGGGTCAACATGTAGTTTGTGAAAAGAACACACATGCAATGACCACTGGTTGATCCATAAGTGGTTTGTGGAAAGAACACACATGCAATGACCACTGGTTGATCCATAAGTGGTTTGTGGAAAAGAAAACACTTGCAATGACTCTAGTTGGTCCATATGTGGTTTGTGGAAAGAACACACATGAAGTGACCACAGGTTGATCCATGTGTGGTTTGTGAAATGAACACACATGCAATGCCACTGTTTGATCCATGTGTGGTTTGTGGAAAGAACACACTTGCAATGACTCTAGTGCTAGTTTTTGTATAAGAACACACATGCAATGTCTCTAATGGATCCATATGTGGTTTGTGAAAAGAACACACATGCAATGACCACTTGTTGATCCATGTGTGGTTTGTGAAAAGAACACACATGAAGTGACTCTAGTGCTAGTTTTAGTATAAGAACACACATGCAATGACTCTAGTGGTCCACATGTAGTTTGTGAAAAGAACACACATGCAATGACCACTGGTTGATCCATAAGTGGTTTGTGGAAAGAACACACATGAAATGACCACTGGTTGATCCATAAGTGGTTTGTGGAAAAGAAAACACATGCAATAACTCTGGTTGGTCCATATGTGGTTTGTGGAAAGAACACACATGAAGTAACCACTAGTTGATCCATGTGTGGTTTGTGAAATGAACACACATGCAATGCCACTGGTTGATCCATGTGTGGTTTGTGGAAAGAACACACATGCAATTACTCTGGTGCTGGTTTTAGTATAAGAACACACATGCAATGACTCTAATGGATCCATATGTGGTTTGTGAAAAGAACACACATGCAATGACCACTTGTTGATCCATGTGTGGTTTGTGAAAAGAACACACATGCAATGACTCTAGTGCTAGTTTTAGTATAAGAACACACATGTAATGACTCTAGTGGGTCCACATGTAGTTTGTGTCACATCCCAAGATTTTCCAAATCTTGTAATGTGAAAATTAAATAAACAAAATAAATTTTTGTTGAAAATCAGGGTGAAAAGAAATTTTTGTTTCTAAAAGGAGACTTAAAATCCCATCTTGAACAAACTTTGGTAGAAGTTTGAATTCAACAAAAATCCAAATCAAGGGAAATGCATTCCTCAATGAATGTATCTGGAAATTTGAACATTTGGAAAGTAAATCCAAAATCCAAATCCTAAGCCCTAATGGAAGGAAATCAATTTCCAAAGTATCTCCAAATCTATGGATTTGATCCATACCAAGTTTGATCAACAAATAATCACAAAGGATCAAGAAAGACCTTAGAGATGGTTTCACTTAGTTTGGAACCTTAGACAAAATCTTGTGGATGCAATAAGAGAAGGAAATTGAATTTCCAAAGCCAATAAAGCCCTTACCAAAAGCCACACCAATTGGTGATCAAGAAATCCTAAAGGGATCAAAAAGATAAACCTTTGTTAAAGGAAAAATAAATTGTTTTGGAAATACAAATTTAGATCTTTTAATAAAAGACTTTGGGTTCAAATGAAAGCCAAATTAATTTTGGCCAAGCTTTTGTAATAAAATATTTTGTTTTGATAAAATGAGTAAAGGTTTATTTAAATAAAATAATAAGGATTTAAACATCCAATTTTATTTAAGTAAAAGCTTTTCCCATTTTAAATGAACACCAAGTATTTTATTACTACTTTGAAATCTTTTATTAAAAGGTTTTGCTTTGATTAAAATGAGTAAAGGATTATTTAAATAAAATAATAAGGATTTAAACATCCAATTTTATTTAAGTAAAGGCTTTCCCATTTTAATTAAAACACCAAAACTTATTCATTTATTTAAATAAGTTTCCAAGTATTCTTTTATTTTTTTCAAATTAAACCTTCTGGTTTGGTTTTGAAAGTAATTAGATTTCAAATGGAAATTTTATTTAAATAAATCAAACACCATTAATAAACTAAAGATCCATTTTCTTTAATTATTAAATGGATCTTGAAAGGAATAAAAATATTATTTCATTTTTGAGATTTGGAATATGTTGCAAAACAGAACCAAATTCAAATGAAAAGTTTGTTGTTTGTTTGAATTGATTTGAACCTTGTTTGCTTGTGTGAATAATTGTTTGAATTTCAAAACAGAAAAAGAAATAGAAAAAGAAAAACAGAACAAACAGAAAAAAATAGGAAAACAGGCCCAGCCCACTAAGCCAGTCCAGCCCAGTACTTCCTCCCTCGAAGTGTTTCTTTTCTCACTCGGAAACAGACCCGCAAAGAGACTGACAGCCCGGACCCACTTCTCCCTCTCCCTCACTCGCTGACAACAGACCCCACCTCCACTTATTTCCTCCCCGAACCATTTTTTCTGTACCGCGAAAGAAACCCACACAGCAGCTGACTGGTGGACCTCCTCCTTTCTTTTTCCCACTGACGCGTCGGTCCCACTTCTCTAGCCATCGTCTTCCCCGCGACTTCTTCTCCCCCAGACGACGCTGCCGTTTCTGCCCGTTGAAAGCTCGCATCAATTCGCGTTAATGCTGCGTTAATCCCTCGCCGCGACGACGCCTACTTAAACACCTCCCTCTCCTCTGTCATTTCCCTCAGACCCCTTCTCCAAGCTCGCCCCCAGGCCGCCCAATTGCTCTCTGTACCGCTGCTACTCCGATGATGTTCCGGTGACAATTCCGACGAAACCCCACTGCCCCTTGCCTCCTCGACCATCTTCTCGTGATCCACACCTCCTGGCGATAATCCCCGTAGCACCAGCTCACCCGCGGGTGCCCTGAAACCTCGCCTTCGACAACGACCTGCAGCGCCGCCGTCTGTTCCAACTACGGCGACATTCCACGGGCGATCTCCAGCGAAGACTCCGACAAGCACAGAGCGCCGCTGTGTCTGCTTCTTCTCCGGCAACGTTTCCCGTCTGCAGCGACGCCAACGACGACGACCCGAGAGCACCGTCGCCCGCAGCAACTCCGGCGAGCAATTGCGACTGCCCCTGAGCGCCCCTTGTCAAGCCAGCAGTACCCTGAGCTTCACCGTAACCCCTGAGCCTGGTGAGCAACCCCTCCTTCTCCCTCGCTTTCTGCATCGCCGGCACCGTCAACGACCGATCACTCCGCCGCCGGTGGCCACCGCAGCGCCGCTAGCTTTAGGTCGAGCCTGCCGCAACCGTTCGATCTCGATCCATCGGCTACGATAGTTTCACTTAACGCCGAAGAGGTACGCTACCTAAGCCGTGCGATTAGACTTGATCCAACGCCCCACAGCCACGATCCCAGCAAACCGGTATCGACCAATAGAATACTGCCGCGTGTCACCTAATCTGTTTAAAAACAGATTTGAAAACAGAAACTTTTGCAAACTTCAAACCCATGTATCTTTTGATCCACACGTCCAAATTTTACAAATTTGATGTCGTTGGAATCAGCAAGACAAGCCCTAACCAACCCTGCCCTTAGTTTAGCAAATAGTATCTGTTAGCTTGCTTGATTTTGTAGATTCTTTTGTGTGCTTGTTAACATTAGAAAAATCATTTAAAAATGATTTTAAGGTTAAAACCTTTGCCAATTAGTTTGTTGTGATCTTACTGACTCTAGGAACCAACCCATGGAGTTAAAAATGATTTTGGAAAAGAATAGGATGGATTAATTAGTTTAGTCCATTTCTAGCTAACTAAAACTATTTGTTTTGTTTATGAAAATGCTTTCATAAAGAAAACTTTGAGAAAATGTTTTGAACCAAACCTACTGACCCAAAACACCAAGTTTTGCAATAGCAACTCATTTGGTGAACCCTATAGACTAAAACCCTAGTAGACATATTTCTTCACCACATAAAATGACCAAATAGGTGCCTTGTTTTGAAATTGGTTTTTGAGGTGAAACCTTTTGCTAACAACTTTGCCACTTTGGTAAATGACCAATTTGGATCTTACAAAGTTTAGGAATCTAATAGAAACCCTTTTGCAAATAACTTTGCCATTTTGGTAAATGACCAATTTGGAACTTACAAAGTTAGAAGCCTAGTGAAGACCATCCCTACATTAGAACCAACCTTTGCATGCCTATGCATGACTTTGCCACTTTACAAAATGACTTAGATGTACCCAAATGTCTATGACCCACTAGGAACCACTTTTGCAAACAAAGCAAAGCTTGGCATGCTTGCATGCAATTCTTTGACTTTGTTATTTTATGTGTGTTGATTTGCTTGATTGGTAGATTGAGTTTGTGCCTTACTTGATTGATTGTAGTGACTTGAAGAGTGTGAGTGTTGCAAGGACAAGGAGTGAACCTATACCCTCTACCAAAAAAAGGCAAGTGATACTTCATACTATCTATCCCATTATTTCAATATGCATTAGTGTTTTGCTGAGTAAAACTTGCATGGTTTTTATTTTGCTAAGTATAGACTTTGCTATAGGAAACCAGCAGATGAATCCTTAGAAGGATTTTCCTTAGTTAAGAATCCTATTACTACCAAGCTTAGCCTAGCTAATAGAAAACTTGGGTGGTATATATTCACTATGGAAAAATCTCTAAGTATGAGGACTTATGTTTTGATTAATAAAATAACTAAGTTAATGAATCACCTGGGTGGAAATGGAAGGAATGGCTTATGTTGAGTGGTTCACAAGGCCATGGGACTTGGCTTGTGTATCTCACTTGTGGATGGCCACCCAGGAAACAAAGAGATTGAGATGTCAAATGTTGAGAAGCTTCAAGTGCAACCACTTGGCATTATGGGCTCTGCCATGATCTTAGGATGCTAGAACTTAGTCTTTTGGACAGTGGGTGGTAGTGATTGATAGGTTGGAACGCGTCCATTTGACTAAGGAAAGGCTACTGAAGGATCATTCTTGGGAAACCAAGGCTTGTGGGGAAAGTGCACCACCTCTGCAGAGTGTAAAACCTAAGTACTTAGCCATGTCCCTGGTAAAGGACAATTTGAGCATCAAGACATGGAAACTTCAAGAATCTCATCACTCCAATTTCTAAATTAAAACTTGTGGGTTCAACAAGGGTTGTGTGAAATTCTTCAATCTTTGATGGAGAGATGGCTTGGTACAAGGATCTCAAAATCTTAGATTGGGAAATTGTTTTTGCCAAGCAAGTCTTCAGTCTTTGATTGATAGATGCCCTGAGTGGATCTTCATTCTTTGATTGATAGATGCCTTGGAATTTGTTTTTGCCAAACAAAACTTATTTTCAAAATGATAGGAAAAACCTATTTTGAGCAATGCAAGCCTCAACTCCACTTAGCCAAATGCATATAGATGATAGACTCCACTATACTACCAAAGTATCACTTGCCAATACAATTCAAATGTATTGACCCTTGTGGCTGTAACTTTTAATGTTGCAGGTTTGATTGATTTTAGTGAGGATTGATTGATTAGGATTACAAAGTCTACAACCAACATCTGCCTGTGGCACTTTGAAGATGAAGGACCCATGACTATAGTTATTCCGCTGCAATGTAATGTAAATAGCCAATGAGCTATGTTTGATGTAATAAAACTATTTTATTCCTGGTTATAAAGTTGTATTATGACCTTTGTTTCTTGATATTACATCTGAACTGTGGATGCTAGCTATTGATCCAGGGACTAGCATTGCAATCACAGGGATCTTTTCCTTTACAAAGGAGGGATCTTACAGAATGGTATCAGAGCATTGTGTTGCCTGTAGGATTTGTAACCCTAGGATTGGACAAAAACCCTTAGACAATAGGAGTTGTCTTATTCCAAAAAAAAACTTATTTTACAAAAACAAATCTTGTAAACTCTTTCCTCAATCATTTTGGTTTCAACTCTACATCTCTTCTACTTCAAACTTGATGGAAAAGCCTACCCCATGACCAAAGACTTCATCATGTGCAAAGGACTTCATCAACTCTAATGACTTCAACTTCTTCAACTCCAATGACTTCAATATCTTCAAGTGATTTCAACCTTATTCTCAACAAGGACTCCCAACTTAGATGTTACCAAGGACTACAAGAGAGACAAGAAATCTTGCTCAAGATTTGAAGACTAAGGAAACACAACTTAGAAGGAGCCTACATCATTAGAAGTTTGGTGACCAAGAATTCTCCAAGGATACAAAGATCTCATTCAAGAAGAATCAACCAAGGATGGAAAGATCACAAGTAAACCATATAGATGGACCACCATATTTTAGTTAAGTCAAACCCACCAACTTATGTGGTGTAACAAAAATTATTTTGTTGCCCAAGTATGTGCTTGAAACTTGTTGTTTGAGTGGAGTGTTTTTTGTGATTGCTTGCACATTTATTGTGTGAATTGTGATGTGTGTGAATAGAAATATCCCCTTAGAAATCTTTTGCCAATTCTAATCTCCTCCAACCCCAAACAGATGACTTCTCCAAGAAACTCCAGCATCAGGGATGGTGACAACAACAACAACCAAGAGGTCAACATGAGAGAACTCCTAGCAACCCAACACCAATTGAGCCAACTAACAGCTCAGTTCATAGCCAACAATAGTGATAAAGACCCTACCTTGCAAAAGTTTTTGGAAGAACAATCCCAACTGATGCTTAAGGTGACTAATCAAATGATCAGCATGGAAGAAAACTATCCCAAAAGAGTGTATGACAACAAGGATGACAATAATATTATTCTAGATGGATCCCCAACTTGCATTATTTGTGGAGACAAGGATCATACTTCCAAGGAGCATGAAGATCAATGCCCCAATTGTGAAGAGGAACATCCAGTTGGACAATGCCCCACATCTCAAGTTACTTGTTACCTTTGTGAAGGAAACGACCATGTTCCTATCCAATGCCCCATCTATGCCATTGTTGAACAAAGGAACCAAGAAGGATCCAAGTATGCCAAGAATGTTGGTGACAAAGGAAAAGGACCACTCATACCTCCAAACAAGACAACCCAATTCAAAGGATCAAAGAAGCCCAAGAAACCAAAGCAAGACATGAGCCTTGTGCAATGTCGTAAATGTAAGGAAATGGGACACTACCCCAGTGGATGCCCAGAGAACCCGAAGAATAAAGAGATCGGCCAAGTAGTGTGTAACAACTGCAAAGAGCTAGGCCACTATGTAGCAGTTTGTCCATAAGAGCAACGTAAAGAACTCCAAGATATCCACTGTTTCAATTGCAAGGAACCAGGACACTATGTAAGCAATTGTCCAGGAAAGATGAAGAACAAGATAAACAAGCCTATGAAGGATCTCAACCTTGGCCCATGAGTCAAGTGAGAAAACAAAGGACACTAAGCAGAAGTTTTCCAAGATTCCAAGCAAGCCAAGATGTAGTTTAGTTGGAAAATTTTTAAGGGTGGTAGTACCCTAGATGCTTTTGAGCCAACTTGTAACCCTAGCCTCCCCAAATCTCGGGACGAGATTTCTTTTAAGGGTGGTAGTCTGTCACATCCCAAGATTTTCCAAATCTTGTAATGTGAAAATTAAATAAACAAAATAAATTTTTGTTGAAAATCAGGGTGAAAAGAAATTTTTGTTTCTAAAAGGAGACTTAAAATCCCATCTTGAACAAACTTTGGTAGAAGTTTGAATTCAACAAAAATCCAAATCAAGGGAAATGCATTCCTCAATGAATGTATCTGGAAATTTGAACATTTGGAAAGTAAATCCAAAATCCAAATCCTAAGCCCTAATGGAAGGAAATCAATTTCCAAAGTATCTCCAAATCTATGGATTTGATCCATACCAAGTTTGATCAACAAATAATCACAAAGGATCAAGAAAGACCTTAGAGATGGTTTCACTTAGTTTGGAACCTTAGACAAAATCTTGTGGATGCAATAAGAGAAGGAAATTGAATTTCCAAAGCCAATAAAGCCCTTACCAAAAGCCACACCAATTGGTGATCAAGAAATCCTAAAGGGATCAAAAAGATAAACCTTTGTTAAAGGAAAAATAAATTGTTTTGGAAATACAAATTTAGATCTTTTAATAAAAGACTTTGGGTTCAAATGAAAGCCAAATTAATTTTGGCCAAGCTTTTGTAATAAAATATTTTGTTTTGATAAAATGAGTAAAGGTTTATTTAAATAAAATAATAAGGATTTAAACATCCAATTTTATTTAAGTAAAAGCTTTTCCCATTTTAAATGAACACCAAGTATTTTATTACTACTTTGAAATCTTTTATTAAAAGGTTTTGCTTTGATTAAAATGAGTAAAGGATTATTTAAATAAAATAATAAGGATTTAAACATCCAATTTTATTTAAGTAAAGGCTTTCCCATTTTAATTAAAACACCAAAACTTATTCATTTATTTAAATAAGTTTCCAAGTATTCTTTTATTTTTTTCAAATTAAACCTTCTGGTTTGGTTTTGAAAGTAATTGGATTTCAAATGGAAATTTTATTTAAATAAATCAAACACCATTAATAAACTAAAGATCCATTTTCTTTAATTATTAAATGGATCTTGAAAGGAATAAAAATATTATTTCATTTTTGAGATTTGGAATATGTTGCAAAACAGAACCAAATTCAAATGAAAAGTTTGTTGTTTGTTTGAATTGATTTGAACCTTGTTTGCTTGTGTGAATAATTGTTTGAATTTCAAAACAGAAAAAGAAATATAAAAAGAAAAAGAGAACAAATAGAAAAAAATAGGAAAACAGGCCCAACCCACTAAGCCAGTCCAGCCCAGTACTTCCTCCCTCAGAGTGTTTCTTTTCTCACTCGGAAACAGACCCGCAAAGAGACTGACAGCCCGGACCCACTTCTCCCTCTCCCTCACTCGCTGACAACAGACCCCACCTCCACTTATTTCCTCCCCGAACCATTTTTTCTGTACCGTGAAAGAAACCCACACAGCAGCTGACCGGTGGACCTCCTCCTTTCTTTTCCCCACTGACGCGTCGGTCCCACTTCTCTAGCCATCGTCTTCCCCGCGACTTCTTCTCCCCCAGACGACGCTGCCGTTTCTGCCCGTTGAAAGCTCGCATCAATTCGCGTTAATGCTGCGTTAATCCCTCGCCGCGACGATGCCTACTTAAACACCTCCCTCTCCTCTGTCATTTCCCTCAGACCCCTTCTCCAAGCTCGCCCCCAGGCCGCCCAATTGCTCTCTGTACCGCTGCTACTCCGACGATGTTCCGGTGACAATTCCGACGAAACCCCACTGCCCCTTGCCTCCTCGACCATCTTCTCGTGATCCACACCTCCTGGCGATAATCCCCGTAGCACCAGCTCACCCGCGGGTGCCCTGAAACCTCGCCTTCGACAACGACCTGCAGCGCCGCCGTCTGTTCCAACTACGGCGACATTCCACGGGCGATCTCCAGCGAAGACTCCGACAAGCACAGAGCGCCGCCGTGTCTGCTTCTTCTCCGGCAACGTTTCCCGTTTGCAGCGACGCCAACGACGACGACCCGAGAGCACCGTCGCTCGCAGCAACTCCGGCGAGCAATTGCGACTGCCCCTGAGCGACCCTTGTCAAGCCAGCAGTACCCTGAGCTTCACCGTAACCCCTGAGCCTGGTGAGCAACCCCTCCTTCTCGCTCGCTTTCTGCATCGCCGGCACCGTCAACGACCGATCACTCCGCTGCCGGTGGCCACCGCAGCGCCGCTAGCTTTAGGTCGAGCCTGCCGCAACCGTTCGATCTCGATCCATCGGCTACGATAGTTTCACTTAACGCCGAAGAGGTACGCTACCTAAGCCGTGCAATTAGACTTGATCCAACGCCCCACAGCCACGATCCCAGCGAACCGGTATCGACCAATAGAATACTGCCGCGTGTCACCTAATCTGTTTAAAAACAGATTTGAAAACAGAAACTTTTGCAAACTTCAAACCCATGTATCTTTTGATCCACACGTCCAAACTTTACAAATTTGATGTCGTTGGAATCAGCAATACAAGCCCTAACCAACCCTACCCTTAGTTTAGCAAATAGTATCTGTTAGCTTGCTTGATTTTGTAGATTCTTTTGTGTGCTTGTTAACATTAGAAAAATCATTTAAAAATGATTTTAAGGTTAAAACCTTTGCCAATTAGTTTGTTGTGATCTTACTGACTCTAGGAACCAACCCATGGAGTTAAAAATGATTTTGGAAAAGAATAGGATGGATTAATTAGTTTAGTCCATTTCTAGCTAAGTAAAACTATTTGTTTTGTTTATGAAAATGCTTTCATAAAGAAAACTTTGAGAAAATGTTTTGAACCAAACCTACTGACCCAAAACACCAAGTTTTGCAATAGCAACTCATTTGGTGAACCCTATAGACTAAAACCCTAGTAGACATATTTCTTCACCACATAAAATGACCAAATAGGTGCCTTGTTTTGAAATTGGTTTTTGAGGTGAAACCTTTTGCTAACAACTTTGCCACTTTGGTAAATGACCAATTTGGATCTTACAAAGTTTAGGAATCTAATAGAAACCCTTTTGCAAATAACTTTGCCATTTTGGTAAATGACCAATTTGGAACTTACAAAGTTAGAAGCCTAGTGAAGACCATCCCTACATTAGAACCAACCTTTGCATGCCTATGCATGACTTTGCCACTTTACAAAATGACTTAGATGTACCCAAATGTCTATGACCCACTAGGAACCACTTTTGCAAACAAAGCAAAGCTTGGCATGCTTGCATGCAATTCTTTGACTTTGTTATTTTATGTGTGTTGATTTGCTTGATTGGTAGATTGAGTTTGTGCCTTGCTTGATTGATTGTAGTGACTTGAAGAGTGTGAGTGTTGCAAGGACAAGGAGTGAACCTATACCCTCTACCAAAAAAAGGCAAGTGATACTTCATACTATCTATCCCATTATTTCAATATGCATTAGTGTTTTGCTGAGTAAAACTTGCATGGTTTTTATTTTGCTAAGTATAGACTTTGCTATAGGAAACCAGCAAATGAATCCTTAGAAGGATTTTCCTTAGTTAAGAATCCTATTACTACCAAGCTTAGCCTAGCTAATAGAAAACTTGGGTGGTATATATTCACTATGGAAAAATCTCTAAGTCTGAGGACTTATGTTTTGATTAATAAAATAACTAAGTTAATGAATCACCTGGGTGGAAATGGAAGGATTGGATTATGTTGAGTGGTTCACAAGGCCATGGGACTTGGCTTGTGTATCTCACTTGTGGATGGCCACCCAGGAAACAAAGAGATTGAGATGTCAAATGTTGAGAAGCTTCAAGTGCAACCACTTGGCATTATGGGCTCTGCCATGATCTTAGGATGCTGGAACTTAGTCTTTTGAACAGTGGGTGGTAGTGATTGATAGGTTGGAACGCGTCCATTTGACTAAGGAAAGGCTACTGAAGGATCATTCTTGGGAAACCAAGGCTTGTGGGGAAAGTGCACCACCTCTGCAGAGTGTAAAACCTAAGTACTTAGCCATGTCCCTGGTAAAGGACAATTTGAGCATCAAGACATGGAAACTTCAAGAATCTCATCACTCCAATTTCTAAATTAAAACTTGTGGGTTCAACAAGGGTTGTGTGAAATTCTTCAATCTTTGATGGAGAGATGGCTTGGTACAAGGATCTCAAAATCTTAGATTGGGAAATTGTTTTTGCCAAGCAAGTCTTCAGTCTTTGATTGATAGATGCCCTGAGTGGATCTTCATTCTTTGATTGATAGATGCCTTGGAATTTGTTTTTGCCAAACAAAACTTATTTTCAAAATGATAGGAAAAACCTATTTTGAGCAATGCAAGCCTCAACTCCACTTAGCCAAATGCATATAGATGATAGACTCCACTATACTACCAAAGTATCACTTGCCAATACAATTCAAATGTATTGACCCTTGTGGCTGTAACTTTTAATGTTGCAGGTTTGATTGATTTTAGTGAGGATTGATTGATTAGGATTACAAAGTCTACAACCAACATCTGCCTGTGGCACTTTGAAGATGAAGGACCCATGACTATAGTTATTCCGCTGCAATGTAATGTAAATAGCCAATGAGCTATGTTTGATGTAATAAAACTATTTTATTCCTGGTTATAAAGTTGTATTATGACCTTTGTTTCTTGATATTACATCTGAACTGTGGATGCTAGCTATTGATCCAGGGACTAGCATTGCAATCAGAGGGATCTTTTCCTTTACAAAGGAGGGATCTTACAGTTTGTGAAAAGAACACACATGCAATGACCACTGTTTGATCAATAAGTGGTTTGTGGAAAGAACACACATGAGATGACCATTTGTTGATCCATAAGTGGTTTGTGGAAAATAAAACACATGCAATGACTCTGGTTGCTCCATATGTGGTTTGTGGAAAGAACACACATGCAGTAACCACTGGTTGATCCATGTGCGGTTTGTGAAATGAACACACATGCAATGCCACTGGTTGATCCATGTGTGGTTTTTTGAAAGAACACACGTGCAATGACTCTAGTGCTAGTTTTAGTATAAGAACACACATGTAATGTCTCTAATGGATCCATATGTGGTTTGTGAAAAGAACACACATGCAATGACATGTGTGGTTTGTGAAAAGAACACCCATACAATGACTCTAGTGCTAGTTTTAGTATAAGAACATACATGCAATGACTCTAGTGGGTCCACATGTAGTTTGTGAAAAGAACACACATGCAATGACCACTGGTTGATCAATTTGTGGTTTGTGGAAAGAACACACATACAATGACTCAAGTGGGTCCTCATGTAGTTTGTGAAAAGAATACACATACAATGAGCAGTGGTTGATCCATAAGTTCTTTGTGGAAAAGGACACACATGCAATGAACACTGGTTGATCCATGTGTGGTTTGTGGAAAAGAACACACATGTAATGAGCACTTGTTGATCCATGTGTTTTTTGTGAAAAGAACACACATACAATGACTCTAGTGGGTCCACATGTAGTTTGTGAAAAGAACACACATGCAATGAGCATTGGTTGATCCATAAGTTGTTTGTGGAAAAGAACACACATGCAATGAACACTAGTTGATCCATGTGTGGTTTGTGCAAAAGAACACATGCAATGACCACTGGTTGATCCATGTGTGGTTTGTGAAAAGAACACACATGTAATGACTCTACTGCTAGTTTTATTATAAGAACCCACATGCAATGAATCTAGTGGGTCCACATGTAGTTTGTGAAAAGAACAGACATGCAATGACCACTCGTTTATCCATAAGTGGTTTGCGGAAAGAACACACATACAATGACCACTGGTTTATCCATAAGTGGTTTGTGGAAACGAAAACACATGCAATGACTCTAGTTGGTCCATATGTGGTTTGTGGAAAGAACACACATGCAGTGACCACTGGTTGATCCATGTGTGGTTTGTGAAATGAACATACATGCAATGCCACTGGTTGATCAATGTGTGGTTTGTGGAAAGAACACACATGCAATGACTCTAGTGCTAGTTTTTGTATAAGAACACACATGCAATGTCTCTAATGGATCCATATGTGGTTTGTGAAAAGAACACACATGCAATGACCACTTGTTGATCCATATGTGGTTTGTGAAAAGAACACCCATGCAATGACTCTAGTGCTAGTTTTAGTATAAGAACACACATGTAATGACTCTAGTGGGTCCACATGTAGTTTGTGAAAAGAACACACATGCAATGACCACCGTTTGATCAATAAGTGGTTTGTGGAAAGAACACACATGAGATGACCACTTGTTGATGCATAAGTGGTTTGTGGAAAAGAAAACACATGCAATGACTCTGGTTGGTCCATATGTGGTTTGTGGAAAGAACACACATGCAGTAACCACTGGTTGATCCATGTGCGGTTTGTGAAATGAACACACATGCAATACCACTGGTTGATCCATGTGTGGTTTTTTGAAAGAACACACATGCAATGACTCTAGTGCTAGTTTTAGTATAAGAACACACATGCAATGTCTCTAATGGATCCATATGTGGTTTGTGAAAAGAACACACATGCAATGACCACTTGTTGATCCATGTGTGGTTTGTGAAAAGAACACCCATGCAATGACTCTAGTGCTAGTTTTAGTATAAGAACATACATGCAATGACTAGTGGATCCACATGTAGTTTGTGAAAAGAACACACATGCAATGACCACTGGTTGATCAATTAGTGGTTTGTGGAAAGAACACACATACAATGACTCAAGTGGGTCCTCATGTAGTTTGTGAAAAGAACACACATACAATGAGCAGTGGTTGATCCATAAGTTCTTTGTGGAAAAGAACACACATGCAATGAACACTAGTTGATCCATGTGTGGTTTGTGGAAAAGAACACACATGTAATGAGCACTTGTTGATCCATGTGTTTTTTGTGAAAAGAACACACATACAATGACTCTAGTGGGTCCACATGTAGTTTGTGAAAAGAACACACATGCAATGAGCACTGGTTGATCCATAAGTTGTTTGTGGAAAAGAACACACATGCAATGAACACTAGTTGATCCATGTGTGGTTTGTGCAAAAGAACACATGCAATGACAACTGGTTGATCCATGTGTGGTTTGTGAAAAGAACACACATGTAATGACTCTACTGCTAGTTTTATTATAAGAACACACATGCAATGAATCTAGTGGGTCCACATGTAGTTTGTGAAAAGAACAGACATGCAATAACCACTCGTTTATCCATAAGTGGTTTGCGGAAAGAACACACATACAATGACCACTAGTTTATCCATAAGTGGTTTGTGGAAAAGAAAACACATGCAATGACTCTAGTTGGTCCATATGTGGTTTGTGGAAAGAACACACATGCAGTGACCACTGGTTGATCCATGTGTGGTTTGTGAAATGAACATAGATGCAATGCCACTGGTTGATCAATGTGTGGTTTGTGGAAAGAACACACATGCAATGACTCTAGTGCTAGTTTTTGTATAAGAACACACATGCAATGTCTCTAATGGATCCATATGTGGTTTGTGAAAATAACACACATGCAATGACCACTTGTTGATCCATATGTGGTTTGTGAAAAGAACACCCATGCAATGACTCTAGTGCTAGTTTTAGTATAAGAACACACATGCAATGTCTCTAATGGATCCATATGTGGTTTGTGAAAAGAACACACATGCAATGACCACTTGTTGATCCATGTGTGGTTTGTGAAAAGAACACCCATGCAATGACTCTAGTGCTAGTTTTAGTATAAGAACATACATGCAATGACTAGTGGGTCCACATGTAGTTTGTGAAAAGAACACACATGCAATGACCACTGGTTGATCAATTAGTGGTTTGTGGAAAGAACACACATACAATGACTCAAGTGGGTCCTCATGTAGTTTGTGAAAAGAACACACATACAATGAGCAGTGGTTGATCCATAAGTTCTTTGTGGAAAAGAACACACATGCAATGAACACTAGTTGATCCATGTGTGGTTTGTGGAAAAGAACACACATGTAATGAGCACTTGTTGATCCATGTGTTTTTTGTGAAAAGAACACACATACAATGACTCTAGTGGGTCCACATGTAGTTTGTGAAAAGAACACACATGCAATGAGCACTGGTTGATCCATAAGTTGTTTGTGGAAAAGAACACACATGCAATGAACACTAGTTGATCCATGTGTGGTTTGTGCAAAAGAACACATGCAATGACAACTGGTTGATCCATGTGTGGTTTGTGAAAAGAACACACATGTAATGACTCTACTGCTAGTTTTATTATAAGAACACACATGCAATGAATCTAGTGGGTCCACATGTAGTTTGTGAAAAGAACAGACATGCAATGACCACTCGTTTATCCATAAGTGGTTTGCGGAAAGAACACACATACAATGACCACTGGTTTATCCGTAAGTGGTTTGTGGAAAAGAAAACACATGCAATGACTCTAGTTGGTCCATATGTGGTTTGTGGAAAGAACACACATGCAGTGACCACTGGTTGATCCATGTGTGGTTTGTGAAATGAACATACATGCAATGCCACTGGTTGATTCTTGTGTGGTTTGTGGAAAGAACACACATGCAATGACTCTAGTGCTAGTTTTTGTATAAGAACACACATGCAATGTCTCTAATGGATCCATATGTGGTTTGTGAAAAGAACACACATGCAATGACCACTTGTTGATCCATATGTGGTTTGTGAAAAGAACACCCATGCAATGACTCTATTGCTAGTTTTAGTATAAGAACACACATGTAATGACTCTAGTGGGTCCACATGTAGTTTGTGAAAAGAACACACATGCAATGACCACTGTTTGATCAATAAGTGGTTTGTGGAAAGAACACACATGAGATGACCACTTGTTGATCCAGAAGTGGTTTGTGGAAAAGAAAACACATGCAATGACTCTGGTTGGTCCATATGTGGTTTGTGGAAAGAACACACATGCAGTAACCACTGGTTAATCCATGTGCGGTTTGTGAAATGAACACACATGCAATGCCACTGGTTGATCCATGTGTGGTTTTTTGAAAGAACACACATGCAATGACTCTAGTGCTAGTTTTAGTATAAGAACACACATGCAATGTCTCTAATGGATCCATATGTGGTTTGTGAAAAGAACACACATGCAATGACCACTTGTTGATCCATGTGTGGTTTGTGAAAAGAACACCCATGCAATGACTCTAGTGCTAGTTTTAGTATAAGAACATACATGCAATGACTCTAGTGGGTCCACATGTAGTTTGTGAAAATAACACACATGCAATGACCACTGGTTGATCAATTAGTGGTTTGTGGAAAGAACACACATACAATGACTCAAGTGGGTCCTCATGTAGTTTGTGAAAAGAACACACATACAATGAGCAGTGGTTGATCCATAAGTTCTTTGTGGAAAAGAACACACATGCAATGAACACTGGTTGATCCATGTGTGGTTTGTGGAAAAGAACACACATGTAATGAGCACTTGTTGATCCATGTGTTTTTTGTGAAAAGAACACACATACAATGACTCTAGTGGGTCCACATGTAGTTTGTGAAAAGAACACACATGCAATGAGCACTAGTTGATCCATAAGTTGTTTGTGGAAAAGAACACACATGCAATGAACACTAGTTGATCCATGTGTGGTTTGTGCAAAAGAACACATGCAATGACAACTGGTTGATCCATGTGTGGTTTGTGAAAAGAACACACATGCAATGTTTCTAGTGCTAGTGTTAGTATAAGAACACACATGCAATGACTCTAGTGGGTCCACATGTAGTTTGTGAAAAGAACACACATGCAATGACCACTGGTTGATCCATAAGTGGTTTGTGGAAAGAACACACATGCAATAACCACTACTTCATCCATAAGTGGTTTGTGGAAAATAAAACACATGCAATGAATGTGGTTGGTCCATATGTGGTTTGTGGAAAGAACACACATGCAGTGAGCACTGGTTGATCCATAAGTTGTTTGTGGAAAAGAACACACATGCAATGAACACTAGTTGATCCATGTGTGGTTTGTGCAAAAGAACACATGCAATGACAACTGGTTGATCCATGTGTGGTTTGTGAAAAGAACACACATGTAATGACTCTACTGCTAGTTTTATTATAAGAACACACATGCAATGAATCTAGTGGGTCCACATGTAGTTTGTGAAAAGAACAGACATGCAATAACCACTCGTTTATCCATAAGTGGTTTGCGGAAAGAACACACATACAATGACCACTGGTTTATCCATAAGTGGTTTGTGGAAAATAAAACACATGCAATGACTCTAGTTGGTCCATATGTGGTTTGTGGAAAGAACACACATGCAGTGACCACTGGTTGATCCATGTGTGGTTTGTGAAATGAACATAGATGCAATGCCACTGGTTGATCAATGTGTGGTTTGTGGAAAGAACACACATGCAATGACTCTAGTGCTAGTTTTTGTATAAGAACACACATGCAATGTCTCTAATGGATCCATATGTGGTTTGTGAAAATAACACACATGCAATGACCACTTGTTGATCCATATGTGGTTTGTGAAAAGAACACCCATGCAATGACTCTAGTGCTAGTTTTAGTATAAGAACACACATGCAATGTCTCTAATGGATCCATATGTGGTTTGTGAAAAGAACACACATGCAATGACCACTTGTTGATCCATGTGTGGTTTGTGAAAAGAACACCCATGCAATGACTCTAGTGCTAGTTTTAGTATAAGAACATACATGCAATGACTAGTGGGTCCACATGTAGTTTGTGATAAGAACACACATGCAATGACCACTGGTTGATCAATTAGTGGTTTGTGGAAAGAACACACATACAATGACTCAAGTGGGTCCTCATGTAGTTTGTGAAAAGAACACACATACAATGAGCAGTGGTTGATCCATAAGTTCTTTGTGGAAAAGAACACACATGCAATGAACACTAGTTGATCCATGTGTGGTTTGTGGAAAAGAACACACATGTAATGAGCACTTGTTGATCCATGTGTTTTTTGTGAAAAGAACACACATACAATGACTCTAGTGGGTCCACATGTAGTTTGTGAAAAGAACACACATGCAATGAGCACTGGTTGATCCATAAGTTGTTTGTGGAAAAGAACACACATGCAATGAACACTAGTTGATCCATGTGTGGTTTGTGCAAAAGAACACATGCAATGACAACTGGTTGATCCATGTGTGGTTTGTGAAAAGAACACACATGCAATGTTTCTAGTGCTAGTGTTAGTATAAGAACACACATGCAATGACTCTAGTGGGTCCACATGTAGTTTGTGAAAAGAACACACATGCAATGACCACTGGTTGATCCATAAGTGGTTTGTGGAAAGAACACACATGCAATAACCACTACTTCATCCATAAGTGGTTTGTGGAAAATAAAACACATGCAATGAATGTGGTTGGTCCATATGTGGTTTGTGGAAAGAACACACATGCAGTGAGCACTGGTTGATCCATAAGTTGTTTGTGGAAAAGAACACACATGCAATGAACACTAGTTGATCCATGTGTGGTTTGTGCAAAAGAACACATGCAATGACAACTGGTTGATCCATGTGTGGTTTGTGAAAAGAACACACATGTAATGACTCTACTGCTAGTTTTATTATAAGAACACACATGCAATGAATCTAGTGGGTCCACATGTAGTTTGTGAAAAGAACAGACATGCAATAACCACTCGTTTATCCATAAGTGGTTTGCGGAAAGAACACACATACAATGACCACTGGTTTATCCATAAGTGGTTTGTGGAAAAGAAAACACATGCAATGACTCTAGTTGGTCCATATGTGGTTTGTGGAAAGAACACACATGCAGTGACCACTGGTTGATCCATGTGTGGTTTGTGAAATGAACATAGATGCAATGCCACTGGTTGATCAATGTGTGGTTTGTGGAAAGAACACACATGCAATGACTCTAGTGCTAGTTTTTGTATAAGAACACACATGCAATGTCTCTAATGGATCCATATGTGGTTTGTGAAAATAACACACATGCAATGACCACTTGTTGATCCATATGTGGTTTGTGAAAAGAACACCCATGCAATGACTCTAGTGCTAGTTTTAGTATAAGAACACACATGCAATGTCTCTAATGGATCCATATGTGGTTTGTGAAAAGAACACACATGCAATGACCACTTGTTGATCCATGTGTGGTTTGTGAAAAGAACACCCATGCAATGACTCTAGTGCTAGTTTTAGTATAAGAACATACATGCAATGACTAGTGGGTCCACATGTAGTTTGTGATAAGAACACACATGCAATGACCACTGGTTGATCAATTAGTGGTTTGTGGAAAGAACACACATACAATGACTCAAGTGGGTCCTCATGTAGTTTGTGAAAAGAACACACATACAATGAGCAGTGGTTGATCCATAAGTTCTTTGTGGAAAAGAACACACATGCAATGAACACTAGTTGATCCATGTGTGGTTTGTGGAAAAGAACACACATGTAATGAGCACTTGTTGATCCATGTGTTTTTTGTGAAAAGAACACACATACAATGACTCTAGTGGGTCCACATGTAGTTTGTGAAAAGAACACACATGCAATGAGCACTGGTTGATCCATAAGTTGTTTGTGGAAAAGAACACACATGCAATGAACACTAGTTGATCCATGTGTGGTTTGTGCAAAAGAACACATGCAATGACAACTGGTTGATCCATGTGTGGTTTGTGAAAAGAACACACATGTAATGACTCTACTGCTAGTTTTATTATAAGAACACACATGCAATGAATCTAGTGGGTCCACATGTAGTTTGTGAAAAGAACAGACATGCAATGACCACTCGTTTATCCATAAGTGGTTTGCGGAAAGAACACACATACAATGACCACTGGTTTATCCATAAGTGGTTTGTGGAAAAGAAAACACATGCAATGACTCTAGTTGGTCCATATGTGGTTTGTGGAAAGAACACACATGCAATGACCACTGGTTGATCCATGTGTGGTTTGTGAAATGAACATACATGCAATGCCACTGGTTGATCAATGTGTGGTTTGTGGAAAGAACACACATGCAATGACTCTAGTGCTAGTTTTTGTATAAGAACACACATGCAATGTCTCTAATGGATCCATATGTGGTTTGTGAAAAGAACACACATGCAATGACCACTTGTTGATCCATATGTGGTTTGTGAAAAGAACACCCATGCAATGACTCTAGTGCTAGTTTTAGTATAAGAACACACATGTAATGACTCTAGTGGGTCCACATGTAGTTTGTGAAAAGAACACACATGCAATGACCACTGTTTGATCAATAAGTGGTTTGTGGAAAGAACACACATGAGATGACCACTTGTTGATCCAGAAGTGGTTTGTGGAAAAGAAAACACATGCAATGACTCTGGTTGGTCCATATGTGGTTTGTGGAAAGAACACACATGCAGTAACCACTGGTTAATCCATGTGCGGTTTGTGAAATGAACACACATGCAATGCCACTGGTTGATCCATGTGTGGTTTTTTGAAAGAACACACATGCAATGACTCTAGTGCTAGTTTTAGTATAAGAACACACATGCAATGTCTCTAATGGATCCATATGTGGTTTGTGAAAAGAACACACATGCAATGACCACTTGTTGATCCATGTGTGGTTTGTGAAAAGAACACCCATGCAATGACTCTAGTGCTAGTTTTATTATAAGAACATACATGCAATGACTCTAGTGGGTCCACATGTAGTTTGTGAAAAGAAAACACATGCAATGACCACTGGTTGATCAATTAGTGGTTTGTGGAAAGAACACACATACAATGACTCAAGTGGGTCCTCATGTAGTTTGTGAAAAGAACACACATACAATGAGCAGTGGTTGATCCATAAGTTCTTTGTGGAAAAGAACACACATGCAATGAACACTGGTTGATCCATGTGTGGTTTGTGGAAAAGAACACACATGTAATGAGCACTTGTTGATCCATGTGTTTTTTGTGAAAAGAACACACATACAATGACTCTAGTGGGTCCACATGTAGTTTGTGAAAAGAACACACATGCAATGAGCACTAGTTGATCCATAAGTTGTTTGTGGAAAAGAACACACATGCAATGAACACTAGTTGATCCATGTGTGGTTTGTGCAAAAGAACACATGCAATGACAACTAGTTGATCCATGTGTGGTTTGTGAAAAGAACACACATGCAATGTTTCTAGTGCTAGTGTTAGTATAAGAACACACATGCAATGACTCTAGTGGGTCCACATGTAGTTTGTGAAAAGAACACACATGCAATGACCACTGGTTGATCCATAAGTGGTTTGTGGAAAGAACACACATGCAATAACCACTACTTCATCCATAAGTGGTTTGTGGAAAAGAAAACACATGCAATGAATGTGGTTGGTCCATATGTGGTTTGTGGAAAGAACACACATGCAGTGACCACTGGTTGATCCATGTGTGGTTTGTGAAATGAACACACATGCAATGCCACTTGTTGATCCATGTGTGGTTTGTGGAAAGAACACACATGCAATGACTCTAGTGCTAGTTTTTGTATAAGAACACACATGCAATGTCTCTAAGGGATCCATATGTGGTTTGTGAAAAGAACACACATGAAATGACCACTTGTTGATCCATGTGTGGTTTGTGAAAAGAACACACATGCAATGACTCTAGTGGTAGTTTTGGTATAAGAACACACATGCAATGACTCTAGTGGGTCCCCATGTAGATTGTAAAAAGAACACACATGCAATGACCACTTGTTGATCCATGTGTGTTTTGTGAAAAGAACACACATACAATGACTCTAGTGGGTCCACATGTAGTTTGTGAAAAGAACACACATGCAATGACCACTGGTTGATCCATAAGTTGTTTGTGGAAAAGAACACACATGCAATGAACACTAGTTGATCCATGTGTGGTTTGTGCAAAAGAACACATGCAATGACCACTGGTTGATCCATGTGTGGTTTGTGAAAAAAACACACATGCAATGACTCTAGTGCTAGTTTTAGTATAAGAACACACATGCAATAACTCTAGTGGGTCCACATGTAGTTTGTAAAAATAACACACATGCAATGACCACTTGTTGATCCATAAGTGGTTTGTGGAAAAGAAAACACATGCAATGACTCTGGTTGGTCCATATGTGGTTTGTGGAAAAGAACACACATGCAATGAACACTGGTTGATCCATGTGTGGTTTGTGCAAAAGAACACATGCAATGACCACTGGTTGATCCATGTGTGGTTTGTGAAAAGAACACACATGCAATGACTCTAGTGCTAGTTTTAGTATAAGAACACACATGCAATGACTCTAGTCGGTCCACATGTAGTTTGTGAAAAGAACACACATGCAATGACCACTAGTTGATCCATAAGTGGTTTGTGGAAAGAACACACATGCAATGACCACTGGTTGATCCATAAGTGGATTGTGGAAAAGAAAACACATGCAATGAATTTGGTTGGTCCATATGTGGTTTGTGGAAAGAACACACATCCAGTGACCACTGGTTGATCCATATGTGGCTTGTGAAAAGAACACACATGCAATGCCACTGGTTGATCCATGTGTGGTTTGTGAAAAGAACACACATGCAGTAACCACTGGTTGATCCATGTGCGGTTTGTGAAATGAACACACATGCAATGCCACTGGTTGATCCATAAGTGGTTTGTGGAAAAGAAAACACATGCAATGACTCTGGTTGGTCCATATGTGGTTTGTGGAAAGAACACACATGCATTGACCACTAGTTGATCCATATGTGGCTTGTGAAAAGAACACACATGCAATGCCACTGGTTGATCCATGTGTTGTTTGTGGAAAGAACACACATGCAATGACTCTAGTGGTAGTTTTAGTATAAGATTACACATGCAATGTCTCTAATGGATCCATATGTGGTTTGTGAAAATAACACACATGCAATGACCACTTGTTGATCCATGTGTGGTTTGTGAAAAGAACACACATGTAATGACTCTAGTGCTAGTTTTATTATAAGAACACACATGCAATGAATCTAGCGGGTCCACATGTAGTTTGTGAAAAGAACAGACATGCAATGACCACTCGTTTATCCATAAGTGGTTTGCGGAAAGAACACACATACAATGACCACTGGTTTATCCATAAGTGGTTTGTGGAAAAGAAAACACATGCAATGACTCTAGTTGGTCCATATGTGGTTTGTGGAAAGAACACACATGCAGTGACCACTGGATGATCCATGTGTGGTTTGTGAAATGAACATACATGCAATGCCACTGGTTGATCAATGTGTGGTTTGTGGAAAGAACACACATGCAATGACTCTAGTGCTAGTTTTTGTATAAGAACACACATGCAATGTCTCTAATGGATCCATATGTGGTTTGTGAAAAGAACACACGTGCAATGACCACTTGTTGATCCATATGTGGTTTGTGAAAAGAACACCCATGCAATGACTCTAGTGCTAGTTTTAGTATAAGAACACACATGTAATGACTCTAGTGGGTCCACATGTAGTTTGTGAAAAGAACACACATGCAATGACCACTAGTTGATCCATAAGTGGTTTGTGGAAAGAACACACATGAGATGACCACTTGTTGATCCATAAGTGGTTTGTGGAAAAGAAAACACATGCAATGACTCTGGTTGGTCCATATGTGGTTTGTGGAAAGAACACACATGCAGTAACCACTGGTTGATCCATGTGCGGTTTGTGAAATGAACACACATGCAATGCCACTGGTTGATCCATGTGTGGTTTTTTGAAAGAACACACATGCAATGACTCTAGTGCTAGTTTTAGTATAAGAACACACATGCAATGTCTCTAATGGATCCATGTGTGGTTTATGAAAAGAACACACATGCAATGACCACTTGTTGATCCATGTGTGGTTTGTGAAAAGAACACCCATGCAATGACTCTAGTGCTAGTTTTAGTATAAGAACATACATGCAATGACTCTAGTGGGTCCACATGTAGTTTGTGAAAAGAACAAACATGCAATGACCACTGGTTGATTAATTAGTGGTTTGTGGAAAGAACACACATACAATGACTCAAGTGGGTCCTCATGTAGTTTGTGAATAGAACACACATACAATGAGCAGTGGTTGATCCATAAGTTCTTTGTGGAAAAGAACACACATGCAATGAACACTGGTTGATCCATGTGTGGTTTGTGGAAAAGAACACACATGTAATGAGCACTTGTTGATCCATGTGTTTTTTGTGAAAAGAACACACATACAATGACTCTAGTGGGTCCACATGTAGTTTGTGAAAAGAACACACATGCAATGAGCACTGGTTGATCCATAAGTTGTTTGTGGAAAAGAACACACATGCAATGAACACTAGTTGATCCATGTGTGGTTTGTGCAAAAGAACACATGCAATGACAACTGGTTGATCCATGTGTGGTTTGTGAAAAGAACACACATGTAATGACTCTACTGCTAGTTTTATTATAAGAACACACATGCAATGAATCTAGTGGGTCCACATGTAGTTTGTGAAAAGAACAGACATGCAATGACCACTCGTTTATCCATAAGTGGTTTGCGAAAAGAACACACATACAATGACCACTGGTTTATCCATAAGTGGTTTGTGGAAAAGAAAACACATGCAATGACTCTAGTTGGTCCATATGTGGTTTGTGGAAAGAACACACATGCAGTGACCACTGGTTGATCCATGTGTGGTTTGTGAAATGAACATACATGCAATGCCACTGGTTGATCAATGTGTGGTTTGTGGAAAGAACACACATGCAATGACTCTAGTGCTAGTTTTTGTATAAGAACAGACATGCAATGTCTCTAATGGATCCATATGTGGTTTGTGAAAAGAACACACATGCAATGACCACTTGTTGATCCATATGTGGTTTGTGAAAAGAACACCCATGCAATGACTCTAGTGCTAGTTTTAGTATAAGAACACACATGTAATGACTCTAGTGGGTCCACATGTAGTTTGTGAAAAGAACACACATGCAATGACCACTGTTTGATCAATAAGTGGTTTGTGGAAAGAACACACATGAGATGACCACTTGTTGATCCATAAGTGGTTTGTGGAAAAGAAAACACATGCAATGACTCTGGTTGGTCCATATGTGGTTTGTGGAAAGAACACACATGTAGTAACCACTGGTTGATCCATGTGCGGTTTGTGAAATGAACACACATGCAATGCCACTGGTTGATCCATGTGTGGTTTTTTGAAAGAACACACATGCAATGACTCTAGTGCTAGTTTTAGTATAAGAACACACATGCAATGTCTCTAATGGATCCATATGTGGTTTGTGAAAAGAACACACATGCAATGACCACTTGTTGATCCATGTGTGGTTTGTGAAAAGAACACCCATGCAATGACTCTAGTGCTAGTTTTAGTATAAGAACATACATGCAATGACTCTAGTGGGTCCACATGTAGTTTGTGAAAAGAACACACATGCAATGACCACTGGTTGATCAATTAGTGGTTTGTGGAAAGAACACACATACAATGACTCAAGTGGGTCCTCATGTAGTTTGTGAAAAGAACACACATACAATGAGCAGTGGTTGATCCATAAGTTCTTTGTGGAAAAGAACACACATGCAATGAACACTGGTTGATCCATGTGTGGTTTGTGGAAAAGAACACACATGTAATGAGCACTTGTTGATCCATGTGTTTTTTGTGAAAAGAACACACATACAATGACTCTAGTGGGTCCACATGTAGTTTGTGAAAAGAACACACATGCAATGAGCACTGGTTGATCCATAAGTTGTTTGTGGAAAAGAACACACATGCAATGAACACTAGTTGATCCATGTGTGGTTTGTGCAAAAGAACACATGCAATGACAACTGGTTGATCCATGTGTGGTTTGTGAAAAGAACACACATGTAATGACTCTACTGCTAGTTTTATTATAAGAACACACATGCAATGAATCTAGTGGGTCCACATGTAGTTTGTGAAAAGAACAGACATGCAATGACCACTCGTTTATCCATAAGTGGTTTGCGAAAAGAACACACATACAATGACCACTGGTTTATCCATAAGTGGTTTGTGGAAAAGAAAACACATGCAATGACTCTAGTTGGTCCATATGTGGTTTGTGGAAAGAACACACATGCAGTGACCACTGGTTGATCCATGTGTGGTTTGTGAAATGAACATACATGCAATGCCACTGGTTGATCAATGTGTGGTTTGTGGAAAGAACACACATGCAATGACTCTAGTGCTAGTTTTTGTATAAGAACAGACATGCAATGTCTCTAATGGATCCATATGTGGTTTGTGAAAAGAACACACATGCAATGACCACTTGTTGATCCATATGTGGTTTGTGAAAAGAACACCCATGCAATGACTCTAGTGCTAATTTTAGTATAAGAACACACATGTAATGACTCTAGTGGGTCCACATGTAGTTTGTGAAAAGAACACACATGCAATGACCACTGTTTGATCAATAAGTGGTTTGTGGAAAGAACACACATGATATGACCACTTGTTGATCCATAAGTGGTTTGTGGAAAAGAAAACACATGCAATGACTCTGGTTGGTCCATATGTGGTTTGTGGAAAGAACACACATGTAGTAACCACTGGTTGATCCATGTGCGGTTTGTGAAATGAACACACATGCAATGCCACTGGTTGATCCATGTGTGGTTTTTTGAAAGAACACACATGCAATGACTCTAGTGCTAGTTTTAGTATAAGAACACACATGCAATGTCTCTAATGGATCCATATGTGGTTTGTGAAAAGAACACACATGCAATGACCACTTGTTGATCCATGTGTGGTTTGTGAAAAGAACACCCATGAAATGACTCTAGTGCTAGTTTTAGTATAAGAACATACATGCAATGACTCTAGTGGGTCCACATGTAGTTTGTGAAAAGAACACACATGCAATGACCACTGGTTGATCAATTAGTGGTTTGTGGAAAGAACACACATACAATGACTCAAGTGGGTCCTCATGTAGTTTGTGAAAAGGACACACATACAATGAGCAGTGGTTGATCCATAAGTTCTTTGTGGAAAAGAACACACATGCAATGAACACTGGTTGATCCATGTGTGGTTTGTGGAAAAGAACACACATGTAATGAGCACTTGTTGATCCATGTGTTTTTTGTGAAAAGAACACACATACAATGACTCTAGTGGGTCCACATGTAGTTTGTGAAAAGAACACACATGCAATGAGCACTGGTTGATCCATAAGTTGTTTGTGGAAAAGAACACACATGCAATGAACTCTAATGGATCCATATGTGGTTTGTGAAAAGAACACACATGCAATGACCACTTGTTGATCCATGTGTGATTTGTGAAAAAAACACCCATGCAATGACTCTAGTGCTAGTTTTAGTATAAGATCATACATGCAACGACTCTAGTGGGTCCACATGTAGTTTGTGAAAAGAACACACATGCAATGACCACTGGTTGATCCATAAGTGGTTTGTGGAAAGAACACACATGCAATGACCACTGGTTGATCCATAAGTGGTTTTTGGAAAATAAAACACATGCAATGACTCTAGTTGGTCCATATGTGGTTTGTGGAAAGAACACACATGCAGTGACCACTGGTTGATCCATGTGTGGTTTGTGACATGAACACACATGCAATGCCACTGGTTGATCCATGTGTGGTTTGTGGAAAGAACACAAATGCAATGACTCTAGTGCTAGTTTTTGTATAAGAACACACATGCAATGTCTCTAATGGATCCATATGTGGTTTGTGAAAACAACACACATGCAATGACCACTTGTTGATCCATGTGTGGTTTGTGAAAAGAACACACATGCAATGACTCTAGTGGGTCCACATGTAGTTTGTGAAAAGAACACACATGCAATGACCACTGGTTGATCCATAAGTGGTTTGTGGAAAGAACACACATGAAATGACCACTGGTTGATCCATAAGTGGTTTGTGGAAAAGAAAACACATGCAATGACTCTGGTTGGTCCATATGTGGTTTGTGGAAAGAACACACATGCAGTAACCACTGGTTGATCCATGTGTGGTTTGTGAAATGAACACACATGCAATGCCACTGGTTGATCCATGTGTGGTTTGTGGAAGGAACACACATGCAATGACTCTAGTGCTTGTTTTAGTATAAGAACACACATGCAATGTCTCTAATGGATCCATATGTGGTTTGTGAAAAGAACACACATGCAATGACCACTTGTTGATCCATGTGTGATTTGTGAAAAAAACACCCATGCAATGACTCTAGTGCTAGTTTTAGTATAAGATCATACATGCAACGACTCTAGTGGGTCCACATGTAGTTTGTGAAAAGAACACACATGCAATGACCACTGGTTGATCCATAAGTGGTTTGTGGAAAGAACACACATGCAATGACCACTGGTTGATCCATAAGTGGTTTTTGGAAAATAAAACACATGCAATGACTCTGGTTGGTCCATATGTGGTTTGTGGAAAGAACACACATGCAGTGACCACTGGTTGATCCATGTATGGTTTGTGAAATGAACACACATGCAATGCCACTGGTTGATCCATGTGTGGTTTGTGGAAAGAACACAAATGCAATGACTCTAGTGCTAGTTTTTGTATAAGAACACACATGCAATGTCTCTAATGGATCCATATGTGGTTTGTGAAAAGAACACACATACAATGACCACTTGTTGATCCATGTGTGGTTTGTGAAAAGAACACACATGCAATGACTCTAGTGCTAGTTTTAGTATAAGAACATACATGCAATGACTCTAGTGGGTCCAAGTGTAGTTTGTGAAAAGAACACACATGCAATGACCACTGGTTGATCCATAAGTGGTTTGTGGAAAGAACACACATGCAATGACCACTGGTTGATCCATAAGTGGTTTGTGCAAAAGAAAACACATGCAATGACTCTGGTTGGTCCATATGTGGTTTGTGGAAAGAACACACATGCAGTAACCACTGGTTGATCCATGTGTGGTTTGTGAAATGAACACACATGCAATGCCACTGGTTGATCCATGTGTGGTTTGTGGAAAGAACACACATGCAATGACTCTAGTGCTTGTTTTAGTATAAGAACACACATGCAATGTCTCTAATGGATCCATATGTGGTTTGTGAAAAGAACACCCATGCAATGACCACTTGTTGATCCATGTGTGATTTGTGAAAAAAACACCCATGCAATGACTCTAGTGCTAGTTTTAGTATAAGATCATACATGCAATGACTCTAGTGGGTCCACATGTAGTTTGTGAAAAGAACACACATGCAATGACCACTCGTTGATCCATAAGTGGTTTGTGGAAAGAACACACATGCAATGACCACTGGTTGATCCATAAGTGGTTTGTGGAAAAGAAAACACTTGCAATGACTCTAGTTGGTCCATATGTGGTTTGTGGAAAGAACACACATGCAGTGACCATAGGTTGATCCATGTGTGGTTTGTGAAATGAACACACATGCAATGCTACTGTTTGATCCATGTGTGGTTTGTGGAAAGAACACACTTGCAATGACTCTAGTGCTAGTTTTTGTATAAGAACACACATGCAATGTCTCTAATGGATCCATATGTGGTTTGTGAAAAGAACACACATGCAATGACCACTTGCTGATCCATGTGTGGTTTGTGAAAAGAACACACATGAAGTGACTCTAGTGCTAGTTTTAGTATAAGAACACACATGCAATGACTCTAGTGGGTCCACATGTAGTTTGTGAAAAGAACACACATGCAATGACCACTGGTTGATCCATAAGTGGTTTGTGGAAAGAACACACATGAAATGACCACTGGTTGATCCATAAGTGGTTTGTGGAAAAGAAAACACATGCTATGACTCTGGTTGGTCCATATGTGGTTTGTGGAAAGAACACACATGCAGTAACCACTGGTTGATCCATGTGTGGTTTGTGAAATGAACACACATGCAATGCCACTGGTTGATCCATGTGTGGTTTGTGGAAAGAACACACATGCAATGACTCTAGTGCTTGTTTTAGTATAAGAACACACATGCAATGTCTCTAATGGATCCATATGTGGTTTGTGAAAAGAACACACATGCAATGACCACTTGTTGATCCATGTGTGATTTGTGAAAAAAACACCCATGCAATGACTCTAGTGCTAGTTTTAGTATAAGATCATACATGCAACGACTCTAGTGGGTCCACATGTAGTTTGTGAAAAGAACACACATGCAATGACCACTGGTTGATCCATAAGTGGTTTGTGGAAAGAACACACATGCAATGACCACTGGTTGATCCATCAGTGGTTTTTGGAAAATAAAACACATGCAATGACTCTGGTTGGTCCATATGTGGTTTGTGGAAAGAACACACATGCAGTGACCACTGGTTGATCCATGTATGGTTTGTGAAATGAACACACATGCAATGCCACTGGTTGATCCATGTGTGGTTTGTGGAAAGAACACAAATGCAATGACTCTAGTGCTAGTTTTTGTATAAGAACACACATGCAATGTCTCTAATGGATCCATATGTGGTTTGTGAAAAGAACACACATGCAATGACCACTTGTTGATCCATATGTGGTTTGTGAAAAGAACACACATGCAATGACTCTAGTGCTAGTTTTAGTATAAGAACATACATGCAATGACTCTAGTGGGTCCACATGTAGTTTGTGAAAAGAACACACATGCAATGACCACTGGTTGATCCATAAGTGGTTTGTGGAAAGAACACACATGCAATGACCACTGGTTGATCCATAAGTGGTTTGTGCAAAAGAAAACACATGCAATGACTCTGGTTGGTCCATATGTGGTTTGTAGAAAGAACACACATGCAGTAACCACTGGTTGATCCATGTGTGGTTTGTGAAATGAACACACATGCAATGCCACTAGTTGATCCATGTGTGTTTTGTGGAAAGAACACACATGCAATGACTCTAGTGCTTGTTTTAGTATAAGAACACACATGCAATGTCTCTAATGGATCCATATGTGGTTTGTGAAAAGAACACACATGCAATGACCACTTGTAGATCCATGTGTGATTTGTGAAAAAAACACCCATGCAATGACTCTAGTGCTAGTTTTAGTATAAGATCATACATGCAATGACTCTAGTGGGTCCACATGTAGTTTGTGAAAAGAACACACATGCAATGACCACTGGTTGATCCATAAGTGGTTTGTGGAAAGAACACACATGCAATGACCACTGGTTGATCCATAAGTGGTTTGTGGAAAAGAAAACACATGCAATGAATCTGGTTGGTCCATATGTGGTTTGTGGAAAGAACACACATGAAGTGACCACTGGTTGATCCATGTGTGGTTTGTGAAATGAACACACATGCAATGCCACTGGTTGATCCATGTGTGGTTTGTGGAAAGAACACAAATGCAATGACTCTAGTGCTAGTTTTTGTATAAGAACACACATGCAATGTCTCTAATGGATCCATATGTGGTTTGTGAAATGAACACACATGCAATGCCACTGGTTGATCCATGTGTGGTTTGTGGAAAGAACACACATGCAATTACTTTAGTGCTGGTTTTAGTATAAGAACACACATGCAATGACTCTAATGGATCCATATGTGGTTTGTGAAAAGAACACACATGCAATGACCACTTGTTGATCCATGTGTGGTTTGTGAAAAGAACACACATGCAATGACTCTAGTGCTAGTTTTAGAATAAGAACATACATGCAATGACTCTAGTGGGTCCACATGTAGTTTGTGAAAAGAACACACATGCAATGACCACTGGTTGATCCATAAGTGGTTTGTGGAAAGAACACACGTGCAATGACGACTTGTTGATCCATAAGTGGTTTGTGCAAAAGAAAACACATGCAATGACTCTGGTTGGTCCATATGTGGTTTGTGGAAAGGACACACATGCAATGACCACTGGTTGATCCATGTGTGATTTGTGAAAAAAACACCCATGCAATGACTCTAGTGCTAGTTTTAGTATAAGATCATACATGCAATGACTCTAGTGGGTCCACATGTAGTTTGTGAAAAGAACACACATGCAATGACCACTCATTGATCCATAAGTGGTTTGTGGAAATAACACACATGCAATGACCACTGGTTGATCCATAAGTGGTTTGTGGAAAAGAAAACACTTGCAATGACTCTAGTTGGTCCATATGTGGTTTGTGCAAAGAACACACATGCAGTGACCACAGGTTGATCCATGTGTGGTTTGTGAAATGAACACACATGCAATGCTACTGTTTGATCCATGTGTGGTTTGTGGAAAGAACACACTTGCAATGACTCTAGTGCTAGTTTTTGTATAAGAACACACATGCAATGTCTCTAATGGATCCATATGTGGTTTGTGAAAAGAACACACATGCAATGACCACTTGCTGATCCATGTGTGGTTTGTGAAAAGAACACACATAAAGTGACTCTAGTGCTAGTTTTAGTATAAGAACACACATGCAATGACTCTAGTGGGTCCACATGTAGTTTGTGAAAATAACACACATGCAATGACCACTGGTTGATCCATAAGTGGTTTGTGGAAGGAACACACATACAATGACCACTGGTTGATCCATAAGTGGTTTGTGGAAAAGAAAACACATGCAACGAATCTGGTTGGTCCATATGTGGTTTGTGGAAACAACACACATGCAGTGACCACTGGTTGATCCATGTGTGGTTTGTGAAATGAACACACATGCAATGCCACTGGTTGATCCATGTGTGGTTTGTGGAAAGAACACACATCCAATGACCACTGGTTGATCCATGTGTGGTTTGTGAAAAGAACACACATGCAATGACTCTAGTGGGTCCACATGTAGTTTGTGAAAAGAATACACATGCAATGACCACTTGTTGATCCATGTGTGTTTTGTGAAAAGAACACACATACAATTACTATAGTGGGTCCACATGCAGTTTGTGAAAAGAACACACATGCAATGACCACTGGTTGATCCATAAGTTGTTTGTGAAAAAGAACACACATGCAATGAACACTGGTTGATCGATGTGTAGTTTGTGAAAAGAACACACATGCAATGACTCCAGTGCTAGTTTTAGTATAAGAACACACATGCAATGACTCTAGTGGGTCCACATGTAGTTTGTAAAAATAACACACATGCAATGACCACTGGTTGATCGATAAGTGGTTTGTGGAAAAGAAAACACATGCAATGACTCTGGTTGGTCCATATGTGGTTTGTGGAAAAGAACACACATGCAATGAACACTGGTTGATCCATGTGTGGTTTGTGCAAAAGAACACATGCAATGACCACTGGTTGATCCATGTGTGATTTGTGAAAAGAATACACATGCACTGACTCTAGTGCTAGTTTTAGTATAAGAACACACATGCAATGACTCTAGTGGGTCCAGATATAGTTTGTGAAAAGAACACACATGCAATGAACACTAGTTGATCCATAAGTGGTTTGTGGAAGGAACACACATGCAATGACTCTAGTGGGTCCAGATATAGTTTGTGAAAAGAACACACATGCAATGAACACTAGTTGATCCATAAGTGGTTTGTGGAAGGAACACACATGCAATGACCATTGGTTTATCCATAAGTGGTTTGTGGAAAAGAAAACACATGCAATGAATCTGGTTGGTCCATATGTGGTTTGTGGAAAGAACACACATGCAGTGACCACTGGTTGATCCATGTGTGGTTTGTGCAAAAGAACACATGCAATGACCACTGGTTGATCCATGTGTGATTTGTGAAAAGAATACACATGCACTGACTCTAGTGCTAGTTTTAGTATAAGAACACACATGCAATGACTCTAGTGGGTCCAGATATAGTTAGTGAAAAGAACACACATGCAGTAACCACTGGTTGATCCATGTGTGGTTTGTGAAATGAACACACATGCAATGCCACTGGTTGATCCATGTGTGGTTTGTGGAAAGAACACACATGCAATGACTCTAGTGCTTGTTTTAGTATAAGAACACACATGCAATGTCTCTAATGGATCCATATGTGGTTTGTGAAAAGAACACCCATGCAATGACCACTTGTTGATCCATGTGTGATTTGTGAAAAAAACACCCATGCAATGACTCTAGTGCTAGTTTTAGTATAAGATCATACATGCAATGACTCTAGTGGGTCAACATGTAGTTTGTGAAAAGAACACACATGCAATGACCACTGGTTGATCCATAAGTGGTTTGTGGAAAGAACACACATGCAATGACCACTGGTTGATCCATAAGTGGTTTGTGGAAAAGAAAATACTTGCAATGACTCTAGTTGGTCCATATGTGGTTTGTGGAAAGAACACACATGAAGTGACCACAGGTTGATCCATGTGTGGTTTGTGAAATGAACACACATGCAATGCCACTGTTTGATCCATGTGTGGTTTGTGGAAAGAACACACTTGCAATGACTCTAGTGCTAGTTTTTGTATAAGAACACACATGCAATGTCTCTAATGGATCCATATGTGGTTTGTGAAAAGAACACACATGCAATGACCACTTGTTGATCCATGTGTGGTTTGTGAAAAGAACACACATGAAGTGACTCTAGTGCTAGTTTTAGTATAAGAACACAGATGCAATGACTCTAGTGGTCCACATGTAGTTTGTGAAAAGAACACACATGCAATGACCACTGGTTGATCCATAAGTGGTTTGTGGAAAGAACACACATGAAGTAACCACTAGTTGATCCATGTGTGGTTTGTGAAATGAACACACATGCAATGCCACTGGTTGATCCATGTGTGGTTTGTGGAAAGAACACACATGCAATTACTCTGGTGCTGGTTTTAGTATAAGAACACACATGCAATGACTCTAATGGATCCATATGTGGTTTGTGAAAAGAACACACATGCAATGGCCACTTGTTGATCCATGTGTGGTTTGTGAAAAGAACACACATGCAATGACTCTAGTGCTAGTTTTAGTATAAGAACACACATGTAATGACTCTAGTGGGTCCACATGTAGTTTGTGAAAAGAACACACATGCAATGACCACTGTTTGATCAATAAGTGGTTTGTGGAAAGAACACACATGAGATGACCACTTGTTGATCCATAAGTGGTTTGTGGAAAAGAAAACACATGCAATGACTCTGGTTGGTCCATATGTGGTTTGTGGAAAGAACACACATGCAGTAACCACTGGTTGATCCATGTGCGGTTTGTGAAATGAACACACATGCAATGCCACTGGTTGATCCATGTGTGCTTTTTTGAAAGAACACACATGCAATGACTCTAGTGCTAGTTTTAGTATAAGAACACACATGCAATGTCTCTAATGGATCCATATGTGGTTTGTGAAAAGAACACACATGCAATGACCACTTGTTGATCCATGTGTGGTTTGTGAAAAGAACACCCATGCAATGACTCTAGTGCTAGTTTTAGTATAAGAACATACATGCAATGACTCTAGTGGGTCCACATGTAGTTTGTGAAAAGAACACACATGCAATGACCACTGGTTGATCAATTAGTGGTTTGTGGAAAGAACACACATACAATGACTCAAGTGGGTCCTCATGTAGTTTGTGAAAAGAACACACATACAATGAGCAGTGGTTGATCCATAAGTTCTTTGTGGAAAAGAACACACATGCAATGAACACTGGTTGATCCATGTGTGGTTTGTGGAAAAGAACACACATGTAATGAGCACTTGTCGATCCATGTGTTTTTTGTGAAAAGAACACACATACAATGACTCTAGTGGGTCCACATGTAGTTTGTGAAAAGAACACACATGCAATGAGCACTGGTTGATCCATAAGTTGTTTGTGGAAAAGAACACACATGCAATGAACACTAGTTGATCCATGTGTGGTTTGTGCAAAAGAACACATGCAATGACAACTGGTTGATCCATGTGTGGTTTGTGAAAAGAACACACATGCAATGACTCTAGTGCTAGTGTTAGTATAAGAACACACATGCAATGACTGTAGTGGGTCCACATGTAGTTTGTGAAAAGAACACACATGCAATGACCACTGGTTGATCCATAAGTGGTATGTGGAAAGAACACACATGCAATAACCACTAGTTCATCCATAAGTGGTTTGTGGAAAAGAAAACACATGCAATGAATGTGGTTGGTCCATATGTGGTTTGTGGAAAGAACACACATACAGTGACCACTGGTTGATCCATGTGTGGTTTGTGAAATGAACACACATGCAATGCCACTGGTTGATCCATGTGTGGTTTGTGGAAAGAACACACATGCAATGACTCTAGTGCTAGTTTTTGTATAAGAACACACATGCCATGTCTCTAATGGATCCATATGTGGTTTGTGAAAAGAACACACATGAAATGACCAATTGTTGATCCATGTGTGGTTTGTGAAAAGAACACACATGCAATGACTCTAGTGGTAGTTTTGGTATAAGAACACACATGCAATGACTCTAGTGGGTCCCCATGTAGATTGTAAAAAGAACACACATGCAATGACCACTTGTTGATCCATGTGTGTTCTGTGAAAAGAACACACATACAATGAGTCTAGTGGGTCCACATGTAGTTTGTGAAAAGAACACACATGTAATGACTCTACTGCTAGTTTTATTATAAGAACACACATGCAATGAATCTAGTGGGTCCACATGTAGTTTGTGAAAAGAACAGACATGCAATGACCACTCGTTTATCCATAAGTGGTTTGCGAAAAGAACACACATACAATGACCACTGGTTTATCCATAAGTGGTTTGTGGAAAAGAAAACACATGCAATGACTCTAGTTGGTCCATATGTGGTTTGTGGAAAGAACACACATGCAGTGACCACTGGTTGATCCATGTGTGGTTTGTGAAATGAACATACATGCAATGCCACTGGTTGATCAATGTGTGGTTTGTGGAAAGAACACACATGCAATGACTCTAGTGCTAGTTTTTGTATAAGAACACACATGCAATGTCTCTAATGGATCCATATGTGGTTTGTGAAAAGAACACACATGCAATGACCACTTGTTGATCCATATGTGGTTTGTGAAAAGAACACCCATGCAATGACTCTAGTGCTAGTTTTAGTATAAGAACACACATGTAATGACTCTAGTGGGTCCACATGTAGTTTGTGAAAAGAACACACATGCAATGACCACTGTTTGATCAATAAGTGGTTTGTGGAAAGAACACACATGAGATGACCACTTGTTGATCCATAAGTGGTTTGTGGAAAAGAAAACACATGCAATGACTCTGGTTGGTCCATATGTGGTTTGTGGAAAGAACACACATGCAATAACCACTGGTTGATCCATGTGCGGTTTGTGAAATGAACACACATGCAATGCCACTGGTTGATCCATGTGTGCTTTTTTGAAAGAACACACATGCAATGACTCTAGTGCTAGTTTTAGTATAAGAACACACATGCAATGTCTCTAATGGATCCATATGTGGTTTGTGAAAAGAACACACATGCAATGACCACTTGTTGATCCATGTGTGGTTTGTGAAAAGAACACCCATGCAATGACTCTAGTGCTAGTTTTAGTATAAGAACATACATGCAATGACTCTAGTGGGTCCACATGTAGTTTGTGAAAAGAACACACATGCAATGACCACTGGTTGATCAATTAGTGGTTTGTGGAAAGAACACACATACAATGACTCAAGTGGGTCCTCATGTAGTTTGTGAAAAGAACACACATACAATGAGCAGTGGTTGATCCATAAGTTCTTTGTGGAAAAGAACACACATGCAATGAACACTGGTTGATCCATGTGTGGTTTGTGGAAAAGAACACACATGTAATGAGCACTTGTTGATCCATGTGTTTTTTGTGAAAAGAACACACATACAATGACTCTAGTGGGTCCACATGTAGTTTGTGAAAAGAACACACATGCAATGAGCACTGGTTGATCCATAAGTTGTTTGTGGAAAAGAACACACATGCAATGAACACTAGTTGATCCATGTGTGGTTTGTGCAAAAGAACACATGCAATGACAACTGGTTGATCCATGTGTGGTTTGTGAAAAGAACACACATGCAATGACTCTAGTGCTAGTGTTAGTATAAGAACACACATGCAATGACTCTAGTGGGTCCACATGTAGTTTGTGAAAAGAACACACATGCAATGACCACTGGTTGATCCATAAGTGGTATGTGGAAAGAACACACATGCAATAACCACTAGTTCATCCATAAGTGGTTTGTGGAAAAGAAAACACATGCAATGAATGTGGTTGGTCCATATGTGGTTTGTGGAAAGAACACACATGCAGTGACCACTGGTTGATCCATGTGTGGTTTGTGAAATGAACACACATGCAATGCCACTGGTTGATCCATGTGTGGTTTGTGGAAAGAACACACATGCAATGACTCTAGTGCTAGTTTTTGTATAAGAACACACATGCAATGTCTCTAATGGATCCATATGTGGTTAGTGAAAAGAACACACATGAAATGACCAATTGTTGATCCATGTGTGGTTTGTGAAAAGAACACACATGCAATGACTCTAGTGGTAGTTTTGGTATAAGAACACACATGCAATGACTCTAGTGGGTCCCCATGTAGATTGTAAAAAGAACACACATGCAATGACCACTTGTTGATCCATGTGTGTTCTGTGAAAAGAACACACATACAATGACTCTAGTGGGTCCACATGTAGTTTGTGAAAAGAACACACATGCAATGACCACTGGTTGATCCATAAGTTGTTTGTGGAAAAGAACACACATGCAATGAACACTAGTTGATCCATGTGTGGTTTGTGCAAAAGAACACATGCAATGACCACTGGTTGATCCATGTGTGGTTTGTGAAACAAACACACATGCAATGACTCTAGTGCTAGTTTTAGTATAAGAACACACATGCAATAACTCTAGTGGGTCCACATGTAGTTTGTAAAAATAACACACATGCAATGACCACTTGTTGATCCATAAGTGGTTTGTGGAAAAGAAAACACATGCAATGACTCTGGTTGGTCCATATGTGGTTTGTGGAAAAGAACACACATGCAATGAACACTGGTTGATCCATGTGTGGTTTGTGCAAAAGAACACATGCAATGACCACTGGTTGATCCATGTGTGGTTTGTGAAAAGAACACACATGCAATGACTCTAGTGCTAGTTTTAGTATAAGAACACACATGCAATGACTCTAGTGGGTCCACATGTAGTTTGTGAAAAGAACACACATGCAATGACCACTAGTTGATCCATAAGTGGTTTGTGGAAAGAACACACATGCAATGACCACTGGTTGATCCATAAGTGGATTGTGGAAAAGAAAACACATGCAATGAATCTGGTTGGTCCATATGTGGTTTGTGGAAAGAACACACATCCAGTGACCACCGGTTGATCCATATGTGGCTTGTGAAAAGAACACACATGCAATGCCACTGGTTGATCCATGTGTGGTTTGTGAAAAGAACACACATGCAATGAACACTGGTTGATCCATAAGTGGTTTGTGGAAAGAACACACATGCGATGACCACTGGTTGATCCATAAGTGGTTTGTGGAAAAGAAAACACATGCAATGACTCTGGTTGGTCCATATGTGGTTTGTGGAAAGAACACACATGCATTAACCACTAGTTGATCCATATGTGGCTTGTGAAAAGAACACACATGCAATGCCACTGGTTGATCCATGTGTTGTTTGTGGAAAGAACACACATGCAATGACTCTAGTGGTAGTTTTAGTATAAGATTACACATGCAATGTCTCTAATGGATCCATATGTGGTTTGTGAAAAGAACACACATGCAATGACCACTTGTTGATCCATGTGTGGTTTGTGAAAAGAACACACATGTAATGACTCTAGTGCTAGTTTTATTATAATAACACACATGCAATGAATCTAGTGGGTCCACATGTAGTTTGTGAAAAGAACAGACATGCAATGACCACTCGTTTATCCATAAGTGGTTTGCGGAAAGAACGCACATACAATGACCACTGGTTTATCCATAAGTGGTTTGTGGAAAAGAAAACACATGCAATGACTCTAGTTGGTCCATATGTGGTTTGTGGAAAGAACACACATGCAGTGACCACTGGTTGATCCATGTGTGGTTTGTGAAATGAACATACATGCAATGCCACTGGCTGATCAATGTGTGGTTTGTGGAAAGAACACACATGCTATGACTCTAGTGCTAGTTTTTGTATAAGAACACACATGCAATGTCTCTAATGGATCCATATGTGGTTTGTGAAAAGAACACGCGTGCAATGACCACTTGTTGATCCATATGTGGTTTGTGAAAAGAACACCCATGCAATGACTCTAGTGCTAGTTTTAGTATAAGAACACACATGTAATGACTCTAGTGGGTCCACATGTAGTTTGTGAAAAGAACACACATGCAATGACCACTGGTTGATCCATAAGTGGTTTGTGGAAAGAACACACATGAGATGACCACTTGTTGATCCATAAGTGGTTTGTGGAAAAGAAAACACATGCAATGACTCTGGTTGGTCCATATGTGGTTTGTGGAAAGAACACACTTGCAATAACCACTGGTTGATCCATGTGCGGTTTGTGAAATGAACACACATGCAATGCCACTGGTTGATCCATGTGTTTTTTTTGAAAGAACACACATGCAATGACTCTAGTGCTAGTTTTAGTATAAGAACACACATGCAATGTCTCTAATGGATCCATATGTGGTTTGTGAAAAGAACACACATGCAATGACCACTTGTTGATCCATGTGTGGTTTGTGAAAAGAACACCCATGCAATGACTCTAGTGCCAGTTTTAGTATAAGAACATACATGCAATGACTCTAGTGGGTCCACATGTAGTTTGTGAAAAGAACACACATGCAATGACCACTGGTTGATGAATTAGTGGTTTGTGGAAAGAACACTATTACAATGACTCAAGTGGGTCCTCATGTAGTTTGTGAAAAGAACACACATACAATGAGCAGTGGTTGATCCATAAGTTCTTTGTGGAAAAGAACACACATGCAATGAACACTGGTTGATCCATGTGTGGTTTGTGGAAAAGAACACACATGTAATGACCACTTGTTGATCCATGTGTTTTTTCTGAAAAGAACACACATACAATGACTCTAGTGGGTCCACATGTAGTTTGTGAAAAGAACACACATGCAATGAGCACTGGTTGATCCATAAGTTGTTTGCGGAAAAGAACACACATGCAATGAACACTAGTTGATCCATGTGTGGTTTGTGCAAAAGAACACATGCAATGACCACTGGTTGATCCATGTGTGGTTTGTGAAAAGAACACACATGCAATGACTCTAGTGCTAGTTTTAGTATAAGAACACACATGCAATGACTCTAGTGGGTCCACATGTAGTTTGTGAAAAGAACACACATGCAATGACCACTGGTTGATCCATAAGTGGTTTGTGGAAAGAACACACATGCAATAACCACTAGTTCATCCATAAGTGGTTTGTGGAAAAGAAAACACATGCAATGAATGTGGTTGGTCCATATGTGGTTTGTGGAAAGAACACACATGCAGTGACCACTGGTTGATCCATGTGTGGTTTGTGAAATGAACACACATGCAATGCCACTGGTTGATCCATGTGTGGTTTGTGGAAAGAACACACATGCAATGACTCTAGTGCTAGTTTTTGTATAAGAACACACATGCAATGTCTCTAATGGATCCATATGTGGTTTGTGAAAAGAACACACATGAAATGACCACTTGTTGATCCATGTGTGGTTTGTGAAAAGAACACACATGCAATGACTCTAGTGGTAGTTTTGGTATAAGAACACACATGCAATGACTCTAGTGGGTCCCCATGTAGATTGTAAAAAGAACACACATGCAATGACCACTTGTTGATCCATGTGTGTTCTATGAAAAGAACACACATACAATGACTCTAGTGGGTCCACATGTAGTTTGTGAAAAGAACACACATGCAATGACCACTGGTTGATCCATAAGTTGTTTGTGGAAAAGAACACACATGCAATGAACACTGGTTGATCCATGTGTGGTTTGTGCAAAAGAACACATCCAATGACCACTGGTTGATCCATGTGTGGTTTGTGAAACAAATACACATGCAATGACTCTAGTGCTAGTTTTAGTATAAGAACACACATGCAATGACTCTAGTGGGTCCACATGTAGTTTGTAAAAATAACACACATGCAATGACCACTTGTTGATCCATAAGTGGTTTGTGGAAAAGAAAACACATGCAATGACTCTGGTTGGTCCATATGTGGTTTGTGGAAAAGAACACACATGCAATGAACACTGGTTGACCCATGTGTTGTTTGTGCAAAAGAACACACATGCAATGCCACTGGTTGATCCATGTGTTGTTTGTGGAAAGAACACACATGCAATGACTCTAGTGGTAGTTTTAGTATAAGATTACACATGCAATGTCTCTAATGGATCCATATGTGGTTTGTGAAAAGAACACACATGCAATGACCACTTGTTGATCCATGTGTGGTTTGTGAAAAGAACACAGATGTAATGACTCTAGTGCTAGTTTTATTATAAGAACACACATGCAATGAATCTAGTGGGTCCACATGTAGTTTGTGAAAAGAACAGACATGCAATGACCACTCGTTTATCCATAAGTGGTTTGCGGAAAGAACACACATACAATGACCACTGGTTTATCCATAAGTGGTTTGTGGAAAAGAAAACACATGCAATGACTCTAGTTGGTCCATATGTGGTTTGTGGAAAGAACACACATGCAGTGACCACTGGTTGATCCATGTGTGGTTTGTGAAATGAACATACATGCAATGCCACTGGCTGATCAATGTGTGGTTTGTGGAAAGAACACACATGCTATGACTCTAGTGCTAGTTTTTGTATAAGAACACACATGCAATGTCTCTAATGGATCCATATGTGGTTTGTGAAAAGAACACACATGAAATGACCACTTGTTGATCCATGTGTGGTTTGTGAAAAGAACACACATGCAATGACTCTAGTGGTAGTTTTGGTATAAGAACACACATGCAATGACTCTAGTGGGTCCCCATGTAGATTGTAAAAAGAACACACATGCAATGACCACTTGTTGATCCATGTGTGTTCTATGAAAAGAACACACATACAATGACTCTAGTGGGTCCACATGTAGTTTGTGAAAAGAACACACATGCAATGACCACTGGTTGATCCATAAGTTGTTTGTGGAAAAGAACACACATGCAATGAACACTGGTTGATCCATGTGTGGTTTGTGCAAAAGAACACATCCAATGACCACTGGTTGATCCATGTGTGGTTTGTGAAACAAATACACATGCAATGACTCTAGTGCTAGTTTTAGTATAAGAACACACATGCAATGACTCTAGTGGGTCCACATGTAGTTTGTAAAAATAACACACATGCAATGACCACTTGTTGATCCATAAGTGGTTTGTGGAAAAGAAAACACATGCAATGACTCTGGTTGGTCCATATGTGGTTTGTGGAAAAGAACACACATGCAATGAACACTGGTTGACCCATGTGTTGTTTGTGCAAAAGAACACACATGCAATGCCACTGGTTGATCCATGTGTTGTTTGTGGAAAGAACACACATGCAATGACTCTAGTGGTAGTTTTAGTATAAGATTACACATGCAATGTCTCTAATGGATCCATATGTGGTTTGTGAAAAGAACACACATGCAATGACCACTTGTTGATCCATGTGTGGTTTGTGAAAAGAACACAGATGTAATGACTCTAGTGCTAGTTTTATTATAAGAACACACATGCAATGAATCTAGTGGGTCCACATGTAGTTTGTGAAAAGAACAGACATGCAATGACCACTCGTTTATCCATAAGTGGTTTGCGGAAAGAACACACATACAATGACCACTGGTTTATCCATAAGTGGTTTGTGGAAAAGAAAACACATGCAATGACTCTAGTTGGTCCATATGTGGTTTGTGGAAAGAACACACATGCAGTGACCACTGGTTGATCCATGTGTGGTTTGTGAAATGAACATACATGCAATGCCACTGGCTGATCAATGTGTGGTTTGTGGAAAGAACACACATGCTATGACTCTAGTGCTAGTTTTTGTATAAGAACACACATGCAATGTCTCTAATGGATCCATATGTGATTTGTGAAAAGAACACACGTGCAATGACCACTTGTTGATCCATATGTGGTTTGTGAAAAGAACACCCATGCAATGACTCTAGTGCTAGTTTTAGTATAAGAACACACATGTAATGACTCTAGTGGGTCCACATGTAGTTTGTGAAAAGAACACACATGCAATGACCACTGGTTGATCCATAAGTGGTTTGTGGAAAGAACACACATGAGATGACCACTTGTTGATCCATAAGTGGTTTGTGGAAAAGAAAACACATGCAATGACTCTGGTTGGTCCATATGTGGTTTGTGGAAAGAACACACTTGCAGTAACCACTGGTTGATCCATGTGCGGTTTGTGAAATGAACACACATGCAATGCCACTGGTTGATCCATGTGTGCTTTTTTGAAAGAACACACATGCAATGACTCTAGTGCTAGTTTTAGTATAAGAACACACATGCAATGGCTCTAATGGATCCATATGTGGTTTGTGAAAAGAACACACATGCAATGACCACTTGTTGATCCATGTGTGATTTGTGAAAAGAACACCCATGCAATGACTCTAGTGCTAGTTTTTGTATAAGAACATACATGCAATGACTCTAGTGGGTCCACATGTAGTTTGTGAAAAGAACACACATGCAATAACCACTGGTTGATCCATAAGTGGTTTGTGGAAAGAACACACATGCAATGACCACTGGTTGATCCATAAGTGGTTTGTGGAAAAGAAAACACTTGCAATGACTCTGGTTAATCCATATGTTGTTTGTGGAAAGAACACACATGCATTGACCACTGGTTGATCCATATGTGGCTTGTGAAAAGAACACACATGCAATGCCACTAGTTGATCCATGTGTGGTTTGTGGAAAGAACACACATGCAATGACTCTAGTGGTAGTTTTAGTACAAGATCACACATGCAATGACTCTAATGGATCCATATGTGGTTTGTGAAAATAACACACATGCAATGACCACTTGTTGATCCATGTGTGGTTTGTGGAAAGAACACACATGCAATGACTCTAGTGCTTGTTTTAGTATAAGAACACACATGCAATGTCTCTAATGGATCCATATGTGGTTTGTGAAAAGAACACACATGCAATGACCACTGGTTGATCCATAAGTGGTTTGTGAAAAAAACACCCATGCAATGACTCTAGTGCTAGTTTTAGTATAAGATCATACATGCAACGACTCTAGTGGGTCCACATGTAGTTTGTGAAAAGAACACACATGCAATGACCACTGGTTGATCCATAAGTGGTTTGTGGAAAGAACACACATGCAATGACCACTGGTTGATCCATAAGTGGTTTTTGGAAGATAAAACACATGCAATGACTCTGGTTGGTCCATATGTGGTTTGTGGAAAGAACACACATGCAGTGACCACTGGTTGATCCATGTATGGTTTGTGAAATGAACACACATGCAATGCCACTGGTTGATCCATGTGTGGTTTGTGGAAAGAACAGAAATGCAATGACTCTAGTGCTAGTTTTTGTATAAGAACACACATGCAATGTCTCTAATGGATCCATATGTGGTTTGTGAAAAGAACACACATGCAATGACCACTGGTTGATCCATAAGTGGTTTGTGGAAAGAACACACATGCAGTGACCACTGGTTGATCCATAAGTGGTTTGTGGAAAAGAAAACACATGCAATGAATCTGGTTGGTCCATATGTGGTTTGTGGAAAGAACACACATGAAGTGACCACTGGTTGATCCATGTGTGGTTTGTGAAATGAACACACATGCAATGCCACTGGTTGATCCATGTGTGGTTTGTGGAAAGAACACAAATGCAATGACTCTAGTGCTAGTTTTTGTATAAGAACACACATTCAATGTCTCTAATGGATCCATATGTGGTTTGTGAAATGAACACACATGCAATGCCACTGGTTGATCCATGTGTGGTTTGTGGAAAGAACACACATGCAATTACTTTGGTGCTGGTTTTAGTATAAGAACACACATGCAATGACTCTAATGGATCCATATGTGGTTTGTGAAAAGAACACCCATGCAATGACCACTTGTTGATCCATGTGTGATTTGTGAAAAAACACCCATGCAATGACTCTAGTGCTAGTTTTAGTATAAGATCATACATGCAATGACTCTAGTGGGTCCACATGTAGTTTGTGAAAAGAACACACATGCAATGACCACTCGTTGATCCATAAGTGGTTTGTGGAAAGAACACACATGCAATGACCACTGGTTGATCCATAAGTGGTTTGTGGAAAAGAAAACACATGCAATGAATCTGGTTGGTCCATATGTGGTTTGTGGAAAGAACACACATGAAGTGACCACTGGTTGATCCATGTGTGGTTTGTGAAATGAACACACATGCAATGCTACTGTTTGATCCATGTGTGGTTTGTGGAAAGAACACACTTGCAATGACTCTAGTGCTAGTTTTTGTATAAGAACACACATGCAATGTCTCTAATGGATCCATATGTGGTTTGTGAAAAGAACACACATGCAATGACCACTTGCTGATCCATGTGTGGTTTGTGAAAAGAACACACATGAAGTGACTCTAGTGCTAGTTTTAGTATAAGAACACACATGCAATGACTCTAGTGGGTCCACATGTAGTTTGTGAAAAGAACACACATGCAATGACCACTGGTTGATCCATAAGTGGTTTGTGGAAAGAACACACATGAAATGACCACTGGTTGATCCATAAGTGGTTTGTGGAAAAGAAAACACATGCAATGACTCTGGTTGGTCCATATGTGGTTTGTGGAAAGAACACACATGCAGTAACCACTGGTTGATCCATGTGTGGTTTGTGAAATGAACACACATGCAATGCCACTGGTTGATCCATGTGTGGTTTGTGGAAAGAACACACATGCAATGACTCTAGTGCTTGTTTTAGTATAAGAACACACATGCAATGTCTCTAATGGATCCATATGTGGTTTGTGAAAAGAACACACATGCAATGACCACTTTTTGTGAAAAAAACACCCATGCAATGACTCTAGTGCTAGTTTTAGTATAAGATCATACATGCAACGACTCTAGTGGGTCCACATGTAGTTTGTGAAAAGAACACACATGCAATGACCACTGGTTGATCCATAAGTGGTTTGTGGAAAGAACACACATGCAATGACCACTGGTTGATCCATAAGTGGTTTGTGGAAAAGAAAACACATGCAATGAATGTGGTTGGTCCATATGTGGTTTGTGGAAAGAACACACATGCAGTGACCACTGGTTGATCCATGTGTTGTTTGTGAAATGAACACACATGCAATGCCACTGGTTGATCCATGTGTGGTTTGTGGAAAGAACACACATGCAATTACTTTGGTGCTGGTTTTAGTATAAGAACACACATGCAATGACTCTAATGGATCCATATGTGGTTTGTGAAAAGAACACACATGCAATGACCACTTGTTGATCCATGTGTGATTTGTGAAAAAACACCCATGCAATGACTCTAGTGCTAGTTTTAGTATAAGATCATACATGCAATGACTCTAGTGGGTCCACATGTAGTTTGTGAAAAGAACACACATGCAATGACCACTCGTTGATCCATAAGTGGTTTGTGGAAAGAACACACATGCAATGACCACTGGTTGATCCATAAGTGGTTTGTGGAAAAGAAAACACATGCAATGAATCTGGTTGGTCCATATGTGGTTTGTGGAAAGAACACACATGAAGTGACCACTGGTTGATCCATGTGTGGTTTGTGAAATGAACACACATGCAATGCTACTGTTTGATCCATGTGTGGTTTGTGGAAAGAACACACTTGCAATGACTCTAGTGCTAGTTTTTGTATAAGAACACACATGCAATGTCTCTAATGGATCCATATGTGGTTTGTGAAAAGAACACACATGCAATGACCACTTGCTGATCCATGTGTGGTTTGTGAAAAGAACACACATGAAGTGACTCTAGTGCTAGTTTTAGTATAAGAACACACATGCAATGACTCTAGTGGGTCCACATGTAGTTTGTGAAAAGAACACACATGCAATGACCACTGGTTGATCCATAAGTGGTTTGTGGAAAGAACACACATGAAATGACCACTGGTTGATCCATAAGTGGTTTGTGGAAAAGAAAACACATGCAATGACTCTGGTTGGTCCATATGTGGTTTGTGGAAAGAACACACATGCAGTAACCACTGGTTGATCCATGTGTGGTTTGTGAAATGAACACACATGCAATGCCACTGGTTGATCCATGTGTGGTTTGTGGAAAGAACACACATGCAATGACTCTAGTGCTTGTTTTAGTATAAGAACACACATGCAATGTCTCTAATGGATCCATATGTGGTTTGTGAAAAGAACACACATGCAATGACCACTTTTTGTGAAAAAAACACCCATGCAATGACTCTAGTGCTAGTTTTAGTATAAGATCATACATGCAACGACTCTAGTGGGTCCACATGTAGTTTGTGAAAAGAACACACATGCAATGACCACTGGTTGATCCATAAGTGGTTTGTGGAAAGAACACACATGCAATGACCACTGGTTGATCCATAAGTGGTTTGTGGAAAAGAAAACACATGCAATGAATGTGGTTGGTCCATATGTGGTTTGTGGAAAGAACACACATGCAGTGACCACTGGTTGATCCATGTGTTGTTTGTGAAATGAACACACATGCAATGCCACTGGTTGATCCATGTGTGGTTTGTGGAAAGAACACACATGCAATTACTTTGGTGCTGGTTTTAGTATAAGAACACACATGCAATGACTCTAATGGATCCATATGTGGTTTGTGAAAAGAACACACATGCAATGACCACTTGTTGATCCATGTGTGATTTGTGAAAAAACACCCATGCAATGACTCTAGTGCTAGTTTTAGTATAAGATCATACATGCAATGACTCTAGTGGGTCCACATGTAGTTTGTGAAAAGAACACACATGCAATGACCACTCGTTGATCCATAAGTGGTTTGTGGAAAGAACACACATGCAATGACCACTGGTTGATCCATAAGTGGTTTGTGGAAAAGAAAACACATGCAATGAATCTGGTTGGTCCATATGTGGTTTGTGGAAAGAACACACATGAAGTGACCACTGGTTGATCCATGTGTGGTTTGTGAAATGAACACACATGCAATGCTACTGTTTGATCCATGTGTGGTTTGTGGAAAGAACACACTTGCAATGACTCTAGTGCTAGTTTTTGTATAAGAACACACATGCAATGTCTCTAATGGATCCATATGTGGTTTGTGAAAAGAACACACATGCAATGACCACTTGCTGATCCATGTGTGGTTTGTGAAAAGAACACACATGAAGTGACTCTAGTGCTAGTTTTAGTATAAGAACACACATGCAATGACTCTAGTGGGTCCACATGTAGTTTGTGAAAAGAACACACATGCAATGACCACTGGTTGATCCATAAGTGGTTTGTGGAAAGAACACACATGAAATGACCACTGGTTGATCCATAAGTGGTTTGTGGAAAAGAAAACACATGCAATGACTCTGGTTGGTCCATATGTGGTTTGTGGAAAGAACACACATGCAGAAACCACTGGTTGATCCATGTGTGGTTTGTGAAATTAACACACATGCAATGCCACTGGTTGATCCATGTGTGGTTTGTGGAAAGAACACACATGCAATGACTCTAGTGCTTGTTTTAGTATAAGAACACACATGCAATGTCTCTAATGGATCCATATGTGGTTTGTGAAAAGAACACACATGCAATGACCACTTTTTGTGAAAAAAACACCCATGCAATGACTCTAGTGCTAGTTTTAGTATAAGATCATACATGCAACGACTCTAGTGGGTCCACATGTAGTTTGTGAAAAGAACACACATGCAATGACCACTAGTTGATCCATAAGTGGTTTGTGGAAAGAACACACATGCAATGACCACTGGTTGATCCATAAGTGGTTTTTGGAAAATAAAACACATGCAATGACTCTGGTTGGTCCATATGTGGTTTGTGGAAAGAACACACATGCAGTGACCACTGGTTGATCCATGTATGGTTTGTGAAATGAACACACATGCAATGCCACTGGTTGATCCATGTGTGGTTTGTGGAAAGAACACACATGCAATGACTCTAGTGCTTGTTTTAGTATAAGAACACACATGCAATGTCTCTAATGGATCCATATGTGGTTTGTGAAAAGAACACACATGCAATGACCACTTTTTGTGAAAAAAACACCCATGCAATGACTCTAGTGCTAGTTTTAGTATAAGATCATACATGCAACGACTATAGTGGGTCCACATGTAGTTTGTGAAAAGAACACACATGCAATGACCACTGGTTGATCCATAAGTGGTTTGTGGAAAGAACACACATGCAATGACCACTGGTTGATCCATAAGTGGTTTGTGGAAAAGAAAACACATGCAATGAATGTGGTTGGTCCATATGTGGTTTGTGGAAAGAACACACATGCAGTGACCACTGGTTGATCCATGTGTGGTTTGTGAAATGAACACACATGCAATGCCACTGGTTGATCCATGTGTGGTTTGTGGAAAGAACACACATGCAATTACTTTGGTGCTGGTTTTAGTATAAGAACACACATGCAATGACTCTAATGGATCCATATGTGGTTTGTGAAAAGAACACACATGCAATGACCACTTGTTGATCCATGTGTGATTTGTGAAAAAACACCCATGCAATGACTCTAGTGCTAGTTTTAGTATAAGATCATACATGCAATGACTCTAGTGGGTCCACATGTAGTTTGTGAAAAGAACACACATGCAATGACCACTCGTTGATCCATAAGTGGTTTGTGGAAAGAACACACATGCAATGACCACTGGTTGATCCATAAGTGGTTTGTGGAAAAGAAAACACATGCAATGAATCTGGTTGGTCCATATGTGGTTTGTGGAAAGAACACACATGAAGTGACCACTGGTTGATCCATGTGTGGTTTGTGAAATGAACACACATGCAATGCTACTGTTTGATCCATGTGTGGTTTGTGGAAAGAACACACTTGCAATGACTCTAGTGCTAGTTTTTGTATAAGAACACACATGCAATGTCTCTAATGGATCCATATGTGGTTTGTGAAAAGAACACACATGCAATGACCACTTGCTGATCCATGTGTGGTTTGTGAAAAGAACACACATGAAGTGACTCTAGTGCTAGTTTTAGTATAAGAACACACATGCAATGACTCTAGTGGGTCCACATGTAGTTTGTGAAAAGAACACACATGCAATGACCACTGGTTGATCCATAAGTGGTTTGTGGAAAGAACACACATGAAATGACCACTGGTTGATCCATAAGTGGTTTGTGGAAAAGAAAACACATGCAATGACTCTGGTTGGTCCATATGTGGTTTGTGGAAAGAACACACATGCAGTAACCACTGGTTGATCCATGTGTGGTTTGTGAAATGAACACACATGCAATGCCACTGGTTGATCCATGTGTGGTTTGTGGAAAGAACACACATGCAATGACTCTAGTGCTTGTTTTAGTATAAGAACACACATGCAATGTCTCTAATGGATCCATATGTGGTTTGTGAAAAGAACACACATGCAATGACCACTTTTTGTGAAAAAAACACCCATGCAATGACTCTAGTGCTAGTTTTAGTATAAGATCATACATGCAACGACTCTAGTGGGTCCACATGTAGTTTGTGAAAAGAACACACATGCAATGACCACTAGTTGATCCATAAGTGGTTTGTGGAAAGAACACACATGCAATGACCACTGGTTGATCCATAAGTGGTTTTTGGAAAATAAAACACATGCAATGACTCTGGTTGGTCCATATGTGGTTTGTGGAAAGAACACACATGCAGTGACCACTGGTTGATCCATGTATGGTTTGTGAAATGAACACACATGCAATGCCACTGGTTGATCCATGTGTGGTTTGTGGAAAGAACACAAATGCAATGACTCTAGTGCTAGTTTTTGTATAAGAACACACATGCAATGTCTCTAATGGATCCATATGTGGTTTGTGAAAAGAACACACATGCAATGACCACTTGTTGATCCATGTGTGGTTTGTGAAAAGAACACACATGCAATGACTCTAGTGCTAATTTTAGTATAAGAACATACATGCAATGACTCTAGTGGGTCCACATGTAGTTTGTGAAAAGAACACACATGCAATGACCACTGGTTGATCCATAAGTGGTTTGTGGAAAGAACACACATGAAATGACCACTGGTTGATCCATAAGTGGTTTGTGGAAAAGAAAACACATGCAATGACTCTGGTTGGTCCATATGTGGTTTGTGGAAAGAACACACATGCAGTAACCACTGGTTGATCCATGTGTGGTTTGTGAAATGTACACACATGCAATGCCACTGGTTGATCCATGTGTGGTTTGTGGAAAGAACACACATGCAATGACTCTAGTGCTTGTTTTAGTATAAGAACACACATGCAATGTCTCTAATGGATCCATATGTGGTTTGTGAAAAGAACACACATGCAATGACCACTTGTTGATCCATGTGTGATTTGTGAAAAAAACACCCATGCAATGACTCTAGTGCTAGTTTTAGTATAAGATCATACATGCAACGACTCTAGTGGGTCCACATGTAGTTTGTGAAAAGAACACACATGCAATGACCACTGGTTGATCCATAAGTGGTTTGTGGAAAGAAAACACATGCAATGACCACTGGTTGATCCATAAGTGGTTTTTGGAAAATAAAACACATGCAATGACTCTGGTTGGTCCATATGTGGTTTGTGGAAAGAACACACATGCAGTGACCACTGGTTGATCCATGTATGGTTTGTGAAATGAACACACATCCAATGCCACTGGTTGATCCATGTGTGGTTTGTGGAAAGAACACAAATGCAATGACTCTAGTGCTAGTTTTTGTATAAGAACACACATGCAATGTCTCTAATGGATCCATATGTGGTTTGTGAAAAGAAGACACATACAATGACCACTTGTTGATCCATGTGTGGTTTGTGAAAAGAACACACATGCAATGACTCTAGTGCTAGTTTTAGTATAAGAACATACATGCAATGACTCTAGTGGGTCCACATGTAGTTTGTGAAAAGAACACACATGCAATGACCACTGGTTGATCTATAAGTGGTTTGTGGAAAGAACACACATGCAATGACCACTGGTTGATCCATAAGTGGTTTGTGCAAAAGAAAACACATGCAATGACTCTGGTTGGTCCATATGTGGTTTGTGGAAAGAACACACATGCAGTAACCACTGGTTGATCCATGTGTGGTTTGTGAAATGAACACACATGCAATGCCACTGGTTGATCCATGTGTGGTTTGTGGAAAGAACACACATGCAATGACTCTAGTGCTTGTTTTAGTATAAGAACACACATGCAATGTCTCTAATGGATCCATATGTGGTTTGTGAAAAGAACACCCATGCAATGACCACTTGTTGATCCATGTGTGATTTGTGAAAAAAACACCCATGCAATGACTCTAGTGCTAGTTTTAGTATAAGATCATACATGCAATGACTCTAGTGGGTCCACATGTAGTTTGTGAAAAGAACACACATGCAATGACCACTCGTTGATCCATAAGTGGTTTGTGGAAAGAACACACATGCAATGACCACTGGTTGATCCATAAGTGGTTTGTGGAAAAGAAAACACTTGCAATGACTCTAGTTGGTCCGTATGTGGTTTGTGGAAAGAACACACATGCAGTGACCACAGGTTGATCCATGTGTGGTTTGTGAAATGAACACACATGCAATGCTACTGTTTGATCCATGTGTGGTTTGTGGAAAGAACACACTTGCAATGACTCTAGTGCTAGTTTTTGTATAAGAACACACATGCAATGTCTCTAATGGATCCATATGTGGTTTGTGAAAAGAACACACATGCAATGACCACTTGCTGATCCATGTGTGGTTTGTGAAAAGAACACACATGAAGTGACTCTAGTGCTAGTTTTAGTATAAGAACACACATGCAATGACTCTAGTGGGTCCACATGTAGTTTGTGAAAAGAACACACATGCAATGACCACTGGTTGATCCATAAGTGGTTTGTGGAAAGAACACAGATGAAATGACCACTGGTTGATCCATAAGTGGTTTGTGGAAAAGAAAACACATGCAATGACTCTGGTTGGTCCATATGTGGTTTGTGGAAAGAACACACATCCAGTAACCACTGGTTGATCCATGTGTGGTTTGTGAAATGAACACACATGCAATGCCACTGGTTGATCCATGTGTGGTTTGTGGAAAGAACACACATGCAATGACTCTAGTGCTTGTTTTAGTATAAGAACACACATGCAATGTCTCTAATGGATCCATATGTGGTTTGTGAAAAGAACACACATGCAATGACCACTTTTTGTGAAAAAAACACCCATGCAATGACTCTAGTGCTAGTTTTAGTATAAGATCATACATGCAACGACTCTAGTGGGTCCACATGTAGTTTGTGAAAAGAACACACATGCAATGACCACTAGTTGATCCATAAGTGGTTTGTGGAAAGAACACACATGCAATGACCACTGGTTGATCCATAAGTGGTTTTTGGAAAATAAAACACATGCAATGACTCTGGTTGGTCCATATGTGGTTTGTGGAAAGAACACACATGCAGTGACCACTGGTTGATCCATGTATGGTTTGTGAAATGAACACACATGCAATGCCACTGGTTGATCCATGTGTGGTTTGTGGAAAGAACACAAATGCAATGACTCTAGTGCTAGTTTTTGTATAAGAACACACATGCAATGTCTCTAATGGATCCATATGTGGTTTGTGAAAAGAACACACATGCAATGACCACTTGTTGATCCATGTGTGGTTTGTGAAAAGAACACACATGCAATGACTCTAGTGCTAATTTTAGTATAAGAACATACATGCAATGACTCTAGTGGGTCCACATGTAGTTTGTGAAAAGAACACACATGCAATGACCACTGGTTGATCCATAAGTGGTTTGTAGAAAGAACACACATGAAATGACCACTGGTTGATCCATAAGTGGTTTGTGGAAAAGAAAACACATGCAATGACTCTGGTTGGTCCATATGTGGTTTGTGGAAAGAACACACATGCAGTAACCACTGGTTGATCCATGTGTGGTTTGTGAAATGTACACACATGCAATGCCACTGGTTGATCCATGTGTGGTTTGTGGAAAGAACACACATGCAATGACTCTAGTGCTTGTTTTAGTATAAGAACACACATGCAATGTCTCTAATGGATCCATATGTGGTTTGTGAAAAGAACACACATGCAATGACCACTTGTTGATCCATGTGTGATTTGTGAAAAAAACACCCATGCAATGACTCTAGTGCTAGTTTTAGTATAAGATCATACATGCAACGACTCTAGTGGGTCCACATGTAGTTTGTGAAAAGAACACACATGCAATGACCACTGGTTGATCCATAAGTGGTTTGTGGAAAGAAAACACATGCAATGACCACTGGTTGATCCATAAGTGGTTTTTGGAAAATAAAACACATGCAATGACTCTGGTTGGTCCATATGTGGTTTGTGGAAAGAACACACATGCAGTGACCACTGGTTGATCCATGTATGGTTTGTGAAATGAACACACATGCAATGCCACTGGTTGATCCATGTGTGGTTTGTGGAAAGAACACAAATGCAATGACTCTAGTGCTAGTTTTTGTATAAGAACACACATGCAATGTCTCTAATGGATCCATATGTGGTTTGTGAAAAGAAGACACATACAATGACCACTTGTTGATCCATGTGTGGTTTGTGAAAAGAACACACATGCAATGACTCTAGTGCTAGTTTTAGTATAAGAACATACATGCAATGACTCTAGTGGGTCCACATGTAGTTTGTGAAAAGAACACACATGCAATGACCACTGGTTGATCTATAAGTGGTTTGTGGAAAGAACACACATGCAATGACCACTGGTTGATCCATAAGTGGTTTGTGCAAAAGAAAACACATGCAATGACTCTGGTTGGTCCATATGTGGTTTGTGGAAAGAACACACATGCAGTAACCACTGGTTGATCCATGTGTGGTTTGTGAAATGAACACACATGCAATGCCACTGGTTGATCCATGTGTGGTTTGTGGAAAGAACACACATGCAATGACTCTAGTGCTTGTTTTAGTATAAGAACACACATGCAATGTCTCTAATGGATCCATATGTGGTTTGTGAAAAGAACACCCATGCAATGACCACTTGTTGATCCATGTGTGATTTGTGAAAAAAACACCCATGCAATGACTCTAGTGCTAGTTTTAGTATAAGATCATACATGCAATGACTCTAGTGGGTCCACATGTAGTTTGTGAAAAGAACACACATGCAATGACCACTCGTTGATCCATAAGTGGTTTGTGGAAAGAACACACATGCAATGACCACTAGTTGATCCATAAGTGGTTTGTGGAAAAGAAAACACTTGCAATGACTCTAGTTGGTCCGTATGTGGTTTGTGGAAAGAACACACATGCAGTGACCACAGGTTGATCCATGTGTGGTTTGTGAAATGAACACACATGCAATGCTACTGTTTGATCCATGTGTGGTTTGTGGAAAGAACACACTTGCAATGACTCTAGTGCTAGTTTTTGTATAAGAACACACATGCAATGTCTCTAATGGATCCATATGTGGTTTGTGAAAAGAACACACATGCAATGACCACTTGCTGATCCATGTGTGGTTTGTGAAAAGAACACACATGAAGTGACTCTAGTGATAGTTTTAGTATAAGAACACACATGCAATGACTCTAGTGGGTCCACATGTAGTTTGTGAAAAGAACACACATGCAATGACCACTGGTTGATCCATAAGTGGTTTGTGGAAAGAACACACATGAAATGACCACTGGTTGATCCATAAGTGGTTTGTGGAAAAGAAAACACATGCAATGACTCTGGTTGGTCCATATGTGGTTTGTGGAAAGAACACACATGCAGTAACCACTGGTTGATCCATGTGTGGTTTGTGAAATGAACACACATGCAATGCCACTGGTTGATCCATGTGTGGTTTGTGGAAAGAACACACATGCAATGACTCTAGTGCTTGTTTTAGTATAAGAACACACATGCAATGTCTCTAATGGATCCATATGTGGTTTGTGAAAAGAACACACATGCAATGACCACTTGTTGATCCATGTGTGATTTGTGAAAAAAACACCCATGCAATGACTCTAGTGCTAGTTTTAGTATAAGATCATACATGCAACGACTCTAGTGGGTCCAAATGTAGTTTGTGAAAAGAACACACATGCAATGACCACTGGTTGATCCATAAGTGGTTTGTGGAAAGAACACACATGCACTGACCACTGGTTGATCCATAAGTGGTTTTTGGAAAATAAAACACATGCAATGACTCTGGTTGGTCCATATGTGGTTTGTGGAAAGAACACACATGCAGTGACCACTGGTTGATCCATGTATGGTTTGTGAAATGAACACACATGCAATGCCACTGGTTGATCCATGTGTGGTTTGTGGAAAGAACACAAATGCAATGACTCTAGTGCTAGTTTTTGTATAAGAACACACATGCAATGTCTCTAATGGATCCATATGTGGTTTGTGAAAAGAACACACATGCAATGACCACTTGTTGATCCATGTGTGGTTTGTGAAAAGAACACACATGCAATGACTCTAGTGCTAGTTTTAGTATAAGAACATACATGCAATGACTCTAGTGGGTCCACATGTAGTTTGTGAAAAGAACACACATGCAATGACCACTGGTTGATCCATAAGTGGTTTGTGGAAAGAACACACATGCAATGACCACTGGTTGATCCATAAGTGGTTTGTGCAAAAGAAAACACATGCAATGACTCTGGTTGGTCCATATGTGGTTTGTAGAAAGAACACACATGCAGTAACCACTGGTTGATCCATGTGTGGTTTGTGAAATGAACACACATGCAATGCCACTGTTTGATCCATGTGTGGTTTGTGGAAAGAACACACATGCAATGACTCTAGTGCTTGTTTTAGTATAAGAACACACATGCAATGTCTCTAATGGATCCATATGTGGTTTGTGAAAAGAACACACATGCAATGACCACTTGTTGATCCATGTGTGATTTGTGAAAAAAACACCCATGCAATGACTCTAGTGCTAGTTTTAGTATAAGATCATACATGCAATGACTCTAGTGGGTCCACATGTAGTTTGTGAAAAGAACACACATGCAATGACCACTGGTTGATCCATAAGTGGTTTGTGGAAAGAACACACATGCAATGACCACTGGTTGATCCATAAGTGGTTTGTGGAAAAGAAAACACATGCAATGAATCTGGTTGGTCCATATGTGGTTTGTGGAAAGAACACACATGAAGTGACCACTGGTTGATCCATGTGTGGTTTGTGAAATGAACACACATGCAATGCCACTGGTTGATCCATGTGTGGTTTGTGGAAACAACACAAATGCAATGACTCTAGTGCTAGTTTTTGTATAAGAACACACATGCAATGTCTCTAATGGATCCATATGTGGTTTGTGAAATGAACACACATGCAATGCCACTGGTTGATCCATGTGTGGTTTGTGGAAAGAACACACATGCAATTACTTTGGTGCTGGTTTTAGTATAAGAACACACATGCAATGACTCTAATGGATCCATATGTGGTTTGTGAAAAGAACACACATGCAATGACCACTTGTTGATCCATGTGTGGTTTGTGAAAAGAACACACATGCAATGACTCTAGTGCTAGTTTTAGAATAAGAACATACATGCAATGACTCTAGTGGGTCCACATGTAGTTTGTGAAAAGAACACACATGCAATGACCACTGGTTGATCCATAAGTGGTTTGTGGAAAGAACACACATGCAATGACGACTTGTTCATCCATAAGTGGTTTGTGCAAAAGAAAACACATGCAATGACTCTGGTTGGTCCATATGTGGTTTGTGGAAAGAACACACATGCAATGACCACTGGTTGATCCATGTGTGATTTGTGAAAAAAACACCCATGCAATGACTCTAGTGCTAGTTTTAGTATAAGATCATACATGCAATGACTCTAGTGGGTCCACATGTAGTTTGTGAAAAGAACACACATGCAATGACCACTCGTTGATCCATAAGTGGTTTGTGGAAAGAACACACATGCAATGACCACTGGTTGATCCATAAGTGGTTTGTGGAAAAGAAAACACTTGCAATGACTCTAGTTGGTCCATATGTGGTTTGTAAAAAGAACACACATGCAGTGACCACAGGTTGATCCATGTGTGGTTTGTGAAATGAACACACATGCAATGCTACTGTTTGAATCATGTGTGGTTTGTGGAAAGAACACACTTGCAATGACTCTAGTGCTAGTTTTTGTATAAGAACACACATGCAATGTCTCTAATGGATCCATATGTGGTTTGTGAAAAGAACACACATGCAATGACCACTTGCTGATCCATGTGTGGTTTGTGAAAAGAACACACACAAAGTGACACTAGTGCTAGTTTTAGTATAAGAACACACATGCAATGACTCTAGTGGGTCCACATGTAGTTTGTGAAAATAACACACATGCAATGACCACTGGTTGATCCATAAGTGGTTTGTGGAAGGAACACACATACAATGACCACTGGTTGATCCATAAGTGGTTTGTGGAAAAGAAAACACATGCAACGAATCTGGTTGGTCCATATGTGGTTTGTGGAAACAACACACATGCAGTGACCACTGGTTGATCCATGTGTGGTTTGTGAAATGAACACACATGCAATGCCACTGGTTGATCCATGTGTGGTTTGTGGAAAGAACACACATCCAATGACCACTTGTTGATCCATGTGTGGTTTGTGAAAAGAACACACATGCAATGACTCTAGTGGGTCCACATGTAGTTTGTGAAAAGAACACACATGCAATGACCACTTGTTGATCCATGTGTGTTTTGTGAAAAGAACACACATACAATTACTATAGTGGGTCCACATGCAGTTTGTGAAAAGAACACACATGCAATGACCACTGGTTGATCCATAAGTTGTTTGTGAAAAAGAACACACATCCAATGAACACTGGTTGATCGATGTGTAGTTTGTGAAAAGAACACACATGCAATGACTCCAGTGCTAGTTTTAGTATAAGAACACACATGCAATGACTCTAGTGGGTCCACATGTAGTTTGTAAAAATAACACACATGCAATGACCACTGGTTGATCGATAAGTGGTTTGTGGAAAAGAAAACACATGCAATGACTCTGGTTGGTCCATATGTGGTTTGTGGAAAAGAACACACATGCAATGAACACTGGTTGATCCATGTGTGGTTTGTGCAAAAGAACACATGCAATGACCACTGGTTGATCCATGTGTGATTTGTGAAAAGAATACACATGCACTGACTCTAGTGCTAGTTTTAGTATAAGAACACACATGCAATGACTCTAGTGGGTCCAGATATAGTTTGTGAAAAGAACACACATGCAATGAACACTAGTTGATCCATAAGTGGTTTGTGGAAGGAACACACATGCAATGACCATTGGTTTATCCATAAGTGGTTTGTCGAAAAGAAAACACATGCAATGAATCTGGTTGGTCCATATGTGGTTTGTGGAAAGAACACACATGCAGTGACCACTGGTTGATCCATGTTTGGTTTGTGCAAAAGAACACATGCAATGACCACTGGTTGATCCATGTGTGATTTGTGAAAAGAATACACATGCACTGACTCTAGTGCTAGTTTTAGTATAAGAACACACATGCAATGACTCTAGTGGGTCCAGATATAGTTTGTGAAAAGAACACACATGCAGTAACCACTGGTTGATCCATGTGTGTTTTGTGAAATGAACACACATGCAATGCCACTGGTTGATCCATGTGTGGTTTGTGTAAAGAACACACATGCAATGACTCTAGTGCTTGTTTTAGTATAAGAACACACATGCAATGTCTCTAATGGATCCATATGTGGTTTGTGAAAAGAACACCCATGCAATGACCACTTGTTGATCCATGTGTGATTTGTGAAAAAAACACCCATGCAATGACTCTAGTGCTAGTTTTAGTATAAGATCATACATGCAATGACTCTAGTGGGTCAACATGTAGTTTGTGAAAAGAACACACATGCAATGACCACTCGTTGATCCATAAGTGGTTTGTGGAAAGAACACACATGCAATGACCACTGGTTGATCCATAAGTGGTTTGTGGAAAAGAAAACACTTGCAATGACTCTAGTTGGTCCATATGTGGTTTGTGGAAAGAACACACATGCAGTGACCACAGGTTGATCCATGTGTGGTTTGTGAAATGAACACACATGCAATGCCACTGTTTGATCCATGTGTGGTTTATGGAAAGAACACACTTGCAATGACTCTAGTGCTAGTTTTTGTATAAGAACACACATGCAATGTATCTAATGGATCCATATGTGGTTTGTGAAAAGAACACACATGCAATGACCACTTGTTGATCCATGTGTGGTTTGTGAAAAGAACACACAGGAAGTGACTCTAGTGCTAGTTTTAGTATAAGAACACACATGCAATGACTCTAGTGGTCCACATGTAGTTTGTGAAAAGAACACACATGCAATGACCACTCGTTGATCCATAAGTGGTTTGTGGAAAGAACACACATGAAATGACCACTGGTTGATCCATAAGTGGTTTGTGGAAAAGAAAACACATGCAATAACTCTGGTTAGTCCATATGTGGTTTGTGGAAAGAACACACATGAAGTAACCACTAGTTGATCCATGTGTGGTTTGTGAAATGAACACACATGCAATGCCACTGGTTGATCCATGTGTGGTTTGTGGAAAGAACACACATGCAATTACTCTGGTGCTGGTTTTAGTATAAGAACACACATGCAATGACTCTAATGGATCCATATGTGGTTTGTGAAAAGAACACACATGCAATGACCACTTGTTGATCCATGTGTGGTTTGTGAAAAGAACACACATGCAATGACTCTAGTGCTAGTTTTAGTATAAGAACACACATGTAATGACTCTAGTGGGTCCACATGTAGTTTGTGAAAAGAACACACATGCAATGACCACTGTTTGATCAATAAGTGGTTTGTGGAAAGAACACACATGAGATGACCACTTGTTGATCCATAAGTGGTTTGTGGAAAATAAAACACATGCAATGACTCTGGTTGGTCCATATGTGGTTTGTGGAAAGAACACACATGCAGTAACCACTGGTTGATCCATGTGCGGTTTGTGAAATGAACACACATGCAATGCCACTGGTTGATCCATGTGTGGTTTTTTGAAAGAACACACATGCAATGACTCTAGTGCTAGTTTTAGTATAAGAACACACATGCAATGTCTCTAATGGATCCATATGTGGTTTGTGAAAAGAACACACATGCAATGACCACTTGTTGATCCATGTGTGGTTTGTGAAAAGAACACCCATGCAATGACTCTAGTGCTAGTTTTAGTATAAGAACATACATGCAATGACTCTAGTGGGTCCACATGTAGTTTGTGAAAAGAACACACATGCAATGACCACTGGTTGATCAATTAGTGGTTTGTGGAAAGAACACACATACAATGACTCAAGTGGGTCCTCATGTAGTTTGTGAAAAGAATACACATACAATGAGCAGTGGTTGATCCATAAGTTCTTTGTGGAAAAGAACACACATGCAATGAACACTGGTTGATCCATGTGTGGTTTGTGGAAAAGAACACACATGTAATGAGCACTTGTTGATCCATGTGTTTTTTGTGAAAAGAACACACATACAATGACTCTAGTGGGTCCACATGTAGTTTGTGAAAAGAACACACATGCAATGAGCACTGGTTGATCCATAAGTTGTTTGTGGAAAAGAACACACATGCAATGAACACTAGTTGATCCATGTGTGGTTTGTGCAAAAGAACACATGCAATGACCACTGGTTGATCCATGTGTGGTTTGTGAAAAGAACACACATGTAATGACTCTACTGCTAGTTTTATTATAAGAACACACATGCAACGAATCTAGTGGGTCCACATGTAGTTTGTGAAAAGAATAGACATGCAATGACCACTCGTTTATCCATAAGTGGTTTGCGGAAAGAACACACATACAATGACCACTGGTTTATCCATAAGTGGTTTGTGGAAACGAAAACACATGCAATGACTCTAGTTGGTCCATATGTGGTTTGTGGAAAGAACACACATGCAGTGACCACTGGTTGATCCATGTGTGGTTTGTGAAATGAACATACATGCAATGCCACTGGTTGATCAATGTGTGGTTTGTGGAAAGAACACACATGCAATGACTCTAGTGCTAGTTTTTGTATAAGAACACACATGCAATGTCTCTAATGGATCCATATGTGGTTTGTGAAAAGAACACACATGCAATGACCACTTGTTGATCCATATGTGGTTTGTGAAAAGAACACCCATGCAATGACTCTAGTGCTAGTTTTAGTATAAGAACACACATGTAATGACTCTAGTGGGTCCACATGTAGTTTGTGAAAAGAACACACATGCAATGACCACTGTTTGATCAATAAGTGGTTTGTGGAAAGAACACACATGAGATGACCACTTGTTGATCCATAAGTGGTTTGTGGAAAAGAAAACACATGCAATGACTCTGGTTGGTCCATATGTGGTTTGTGGAAAGAACACACATGCAGTAACCACTGGTTGATCCATGTGCGGTTTGTGAAATGAACACACATGCAATACCACTGGTTGATCCATGTGTGGTTTTTTGAAAGAACACACATGCAATGACTCTAGTGCTAGTTTTAGTATAAGAACACACATGCAATGTCTCTAATGGATCCATATGTGGTTTGTGAAAAGAACACACATGCAATGACCACTTGTTGATCCATGTGTGGTTTGTGAAAAGAACACCCATGCAATGACTCTAGTGCTAGTTTTAGTATAAGAACATACATGCAATGACTAGTGGGTCCACATGTAGTTTGTGAAAAGAACACACATGCAATGACCACTGGTTGATCAATTAGTGGTTTGTGGAAAGAACACACATACAATGACTCAAGTGGGTCCTCATGTAGTTTGTGAAAAGAACACACATACAATGAGCAGTGGTTGATCCATAAGTTCTTTGTGGAAAAGAACACACATGCAATGAACACTAGTTGATCCATGTGTGGTTTGTGGAAAAGAACACACATGTAATGAGCACTTGTTGATCCATGTGTTTTTTGTGAAAAGAATACACATACAATGACTCTAGTGGGTCCACATGTAGTTTGTGAAAAGAACACACATGCAATGAGCACTGGTTGATCCATAAGTTGTTTGTGGAAAAGAACACACATGCAATGAACACTAGTTGATCCATGTGTGGTTTGTGCAAAAGAACACATGCAATGACAACTGGTTGATCCATGTGTGGTTTGTGAAAAGAACACACATGTAATGACTCTACTGCTAGTTCTATTATAAGAACACACATGCAATGAATCTAGTGGGTCCACATGTAGTTTGTGAAAAGAACAGACATGCAACGACCACTCGTTTATCCATAAGTGGTTTGCGGAAAGAACACACATACAATGACCACTGGTTTATCCATAAGTGGTTTGTGGAAAAGAAAACACATGCAATGACTCTAGTTGGTCCATATGTGGTTTGTGGAAAGAACACACATGCAGTGACCACTGGTTGATCCATGTGTGGTTTGTGAAATGAACATACATGCAATGCCACTGGTTGATCAATGTGTGGTTTGTGGAAAGAACACACATGCAATGAATCTAGTGCTAGTTTTTGTATAAGAACACACATGCAATGTCTCTAATGGATCCATATGTGGTTTGTGAAAAGAACACACATGCAATGACCACTTGTTGATCCATATGTGGTTTGTGAAAAGAACACCCATGCAATGACTCTAGTGCTAGTTTTAGTATAAGAACACACATGTAATGACTCTAGTGGGTCCACATGTAGTTTGTGAAAAGAACACACATGCAATGACCACTGTTTGATCACTAAGTCGTTTGTGGAAAGAACACACATGAGATGACCACTTGTTGATCCATAAGTGGTTTGTGGAAAAGAAAACACATGCAATGACTCTGGTTGGTCCATATGTGGTTTGTGGAAAGAACACACATGCAGTAACCACTGGTTAATCCATGTGCGGTTTGTGAAATGAACACACATGCAATGCCACTGGTTGATCCATGTGTGGTTTTTTGAAAGAACACACATGCAATGACTCTAGTGCTAGTTTTAGTATAAGAACACACATGCAATGTCTCTAATGGATCCATATGTGGTTTGTGAAAAGAACACACATGCAATGACCACTTGTTGATCCATGTGTGGTTTGTGAAAAGAACACCCATGCAATGACTCTAGTGCTAGTTTTAGTATAAGAACACACATGTAATGACTCTAGTGGGTCCACATGTAGTTTGTGAAAAGAACACACATGCAATGACCACTGTTTAATCAATAAGTGGTTTGTGGAAAGAACACACATGAGATGACCACTTGTTGATCCATAAGTGGTTTGTGGAAAATAAAACACATGCAATGACTCTGGTTGGTCCATATGTGGTTTGTGGAAAGAACACACATGCAGTAACCACTGGTTGATCCATGTGCGGTTTGTGAAATGAACACACATGCAATGCCACTGGTTGATCCATGTGTGGTTTTTTGAAAGAACACACATGCAATGACTCTAGTGCTAGTTTTAGTATAAGAACACACATGCAATGTCTCTAATGGATCCATATGTGGTTTGTGAAAAGAACACACATGCAATGACCACTTGTTGATCCATGTGTGGTTTGTGAAAAGAACACCCATGCAATGACTCTAGTGCTAGTTTTAGTATAAGAACATACATGCAATGACTCTAGTGGGTCCACATGTAGTTTGTGAAAAGAACACACATGCAATGACCACTGGTTGATCAATTAGTGGTTTGTGGAAAGAACACACATACAATGACTCAAGTGGGTCCTCATGTAGTTTGTGAAAAGAATACACATACAATGAGCAGTGGTTGATCCATAAGTTCTTTGTGGAAAAGAACACACATGCAATGAACACTGGTTGATCCATGTGTGGTTTGTGGAAAAGAACACACATGTAATGAGCACTTGTTGATCCATGTGTTTTTTGTGAAAAGAACACACATACAATGACTCTAGTGGGTCCACATGTAGTTTGTGAAAAGAACACACATGCAATGAGCACTGGTTGATCCATAAGTTGTTTGTGGAAAAGAACACACATGCAATGAACACTAGTTGATCCATGTGTGGTTTGTGCAAAAGAACACATGCAATGACCACTGGTTGATCCATGTGTGGTTTGTGAAAAGAACACACATGTAATGACTCTACTGCTAGTTTTATTATAAGAACACACATGCAACGAATCTAGTGGGTCCACATGTAGTTTGTGAAAAGAATAGACATGCAATGACCACTCGTTTATCCATAAGTGGTTTGCGGAAAGAACACACATACAATGACCACTGGTTTATCCATAAGTGGTTTGTGGAAACGAAAACACATGCAATGACTCTAGTTGGTCCATATGTGGTTTGTGGAAAGAACACACATGCAGTGACCACTGGTTGATCCATGTGTGGTTTGTGAAATGAACATACATGCAATGCCACTGGTTGATCAATGTGTGGTTTGTGGAAAGAACACACATGCAATGACTCTAGTGCTAGTTTTTGTATAAGAACACACATGCAATGTCTCTAATGGATCCATATGTGGTTTGTGAAAAGAACACACATGCAATGACCACTTGTTGATCCATATGTGGTTTGTGAAAAGAACACCCATGCAATGACTCTAGTGCTAGTTTTAGTATAAGAACACACATGTAATGACTCTAGTGGGTCCACATGTAGTTTGTGAAAAGAACACACATGCAATGACCACTGTTTGATCAATAAGTGGTTTGTGGAAAGAACACACATGAGATGACCACTTGTTGATCCATAAGTGGTTTGTGGAAAAGAAAACACATGCAATGACTCTGGTTGGTCCATATGTGGTTTGTGGAAAGAACACACATGCAGTAACCACTGGTTGATCCATGTGCGGTTTGTGAAATGAACACACATGCAATACCACTGGTTGATCCATGTGTGGTTTTTTGAAAGAACACACATGCAATGACTCTAGTGCTAGTTTTAGTATAAGAACACACATGCAATGTCTCTAATGGATCCATATGTGGTTTGTGAAAAGAACACACATGCAATGACCACTTGTTGATCCATGTGTGGTTTGTGAAAAGAACACCCATGCAATGACTCTAGTGCTAGTTTTAGTATAAGAACATACATGCAATGACTAGTGGGTCCACATGTAGTTTGTGAAAAGAACACACATGCAATGACCACTGGTTGATCAATTAGTGGTTTGTGGAAAGAACACACATACAATGACTCAAGTGGGTCCTCATGTAGTTTGTGAAAAGAACACACATACAATGAGCAGTGGTTGATCCATAAGTTCTTTGTGGAAAAGAACACACATGCAATGAACACTAGTTGATCCATGTGTGGTTTGTGGAAAAGAACACACATGTAATGAGCACTTGTTGATCCATGTGTTTTTTGTGAAAAGAATACACATACAATGACTCTAGTGGGTCCACATGTAGTTTGTGAAAAGAACACACATGCAATGAGCACTGGTTGATCCATAAGTTGTTTGTGGAAAAGAACACACATGCAATGAACACTAGTTGATCCATGTGTGGTTTGTGCAAAAGAACACATGCAATGACAACTGGTTGATCCATGTGTGGTTTGTGAAAAGAACACACATGTAATGACTCTACTGCTAGTTCTATTATAAGAACACACATGCAATGAATCTAGTGGGTCCACATGTAGTTTGTGAAAAGAACACACATGCAATGACCACTCGTTGATCCATAAGTGGTTTGTGGAAAGAACACACATGCAATGACCACTGGTTGATCCATAAGTGGTTTGTGGAAAAGAAAACACTTGCAATGACTCTCGTTGGTCCATATGTGGTTTGTGGAAAGAACACACATGCAGTGACCACAGGTTGATCCATGTGTGGTTTGTGAAATGAACACACATGCAATGCCACTGTTTGATCCATGTGTGGTTTATGGAAAGAACACACTTGCAATGACTCTAGTGCTAGTTTTTGTATAAGAACACACATGCAATGTCTCTAATGGATCCATATGTGGTTTGTGAAAAGAACACACATGCAATGACCACTTGTTGATCCATGTGTGGTTTGTGAAAAGAACACACAGGAAGTGACTCTAGTGCTAGTTTTAGTATAAGAACACACATGCAATGACTCTAGTGGTCCACATGTAGTTTGTGAAAAGAACACACATGCAATGACCACTCGTTGATCCATAAGTGGTTTGTGGAAAGAACACACATGAAATGACCACTGGTTGATCCATAAGTGGTTTGTGGAAAAGAAAACACATGCAATAACTCTGGTTGGTCCATATGTGGTTTGTGGAAAGAACACACATGAAGTAACCACTAGTTGATCCATGTGTGGTTTGTGAAATGAACACACATGCAATGCCACTGGTTGATCCATGTGTGGTTTGTGGAAAGAACACACATGCAATTACTCTGGTGCTGGTTTTAGTATAAGAACACACATGCAATGACTCTAATGGATCCATATGTGGTTTGTGAAAAGAACACACATGCAATGACCACTTGTTGATCCATGTGTGGTTTGTGAAAAGAACACACATGCAATGACTCTAGTGCTAGTTTTAGTATAAGAACACACATGTAATGACTCTAGTGGGTCCACATGTAGTTTGTGAAAAGAACACACATGCAATGACCATTTTTTTGATCAATAAGTGGTTTGTGGAAAGAACACACATGAGATGACCACTTGTTGATCCATAAGTGGTTTGTGGAAAATAAAACACATGCAATGACTCTGGTTGGTCCATATGTGGTTTGTGGAAAGAACACACATGCAGTAACCACTGGTTGATCCATGTGCGGTTTGTGAAATGAACACACATGCAATGCCACTGGTTGATCCATGTGTGGTTTTTTGAAAGAACACACATGCAATGACTCTAGTGCTAGTTTTAGTATAAGAACACACATGCAATGTCTCTAATGGATCCATATGTGGTTTGTGAAAAGAACACACATGCAATGACCACTTGTTGATCCATGTGTGGTTTGTGAAAAGAACACCCATGCAATGACTCTAGTGCTAGTTTTAGTATAAGAACATACATGCAATGACTCTAGTGGGTCCACATGTAGTTTGTGAAAAGAACACACATGCAATGACCACTGGTTGATCAATTAGTGGTTTGTGGAAAGAACACACATACAATGACTCAAGTGGGTCCTCATGTAGTTTGTGAAAAGAATACACATACAATGAGCAGTGGTTGATCCATAAGTTCTTTGTGGAAAAGAACACACATGCAATGAACACAGGTTGATCCATGTGTGGTTTGTGGAAAAGAACACACATGTAATGAGCACTTGTTGATCCATGTGTTTTTTGTGAAAAGAACACACATACAATGACTCTAGTGGGTCCACATGTAGTTTGTGAAAAGAACACACATGCAATGAGCACTGGTTGATCCATAAGTTGTTTGTGGAAAAGAACACACATGCAATGAACACTAGTTGATCCATGTGTGGTTTGTGCAAAAGAACACATGCAATGACCACTGGTTGATCCATGTGTGGTTTGTGAAAAGAACACACATGTAATGACTCTACTGCTAGTTTTATTATAAGAACACACATGCAACGAATCTAGTGGGTCCACATGTAGTTTGTGAAAAGAATAGACATGCCATGACCACTCGTTTATCCATAAGTGGTTTGCGGAAAGAACACACATACAATGACCACTGGTTTATCCATAAGTGGTTTGTGGAAACGAAAACACATGCAATGACTCTAGTTGGTCCATATGTGGTTTGTGGAAAGAACACACATGCAGTGACCACTGGTTGATCCATGTGTGGTTTGTGAAATGAACATACATGCAATGCCACTGGTTGATCAATGTGTGGTTTGTGGAAAGAACACACATGCAATGACTCTAGTGCTAGTTTTTGTATAAGAACACACATGCAATGTCTCTAATGGATCCATATGTGGTTTGTGAAAAGAACACACATGCAATGACCACTTGTTGATCCATATGTGGTTTGTGAAAAGAACACCCATGCAATGACTCTAGTGCTAGTTTTAGTATAAGAACACACATGTAATGACTCTAGTGGGTCCACATGTAGTTTGTGAAAAGAACACACATGCAATGACCACTGTTTGATCAATAAGTGGTTTGTGGAAAGAACACACATGAGATGACCACTTGTTGATCCATAAGTGGTTTGTGGAAAAGAAAACACATGCAATGACTCTGGTTGGTCCATATGTGGTTTGTGGAAAGAACACACATGCAGTAACCACTGGTTGATCCATGTGCGGTTTGTGAAATGAACACACATGCAATACCACTGGTTGATCCATGTGTGGTTTTTTGAAAGAACACACATGCAATGACTCTAGTGCTAGTTTTAGTATAAGAACACACATGCAATGTCTCTAATGGATCCATATGTGGTTTGTGAAAAGAACACACATGCAATGACCACTTGTTGATCCATGTGTGGTTTGTGAAAAGAACACCCATGCAATGACTCTAGTGCTAGTTTTAGTATAAGAACATACATGCAATGACTAGTGGGTCCACATGTAGTTTGTGAAAAGAACACACATGCAATGACCACTGGTTGATCAATTAGTGGTTTGTGGAAAGAACACACATACAATGACTCAAGTGGGTCCTCATGTAGTTTGTGAAAAGAACACACATACAATGAGCAGTGGTTGATCCATAAGTTCTTTGTGGAAAAGAACACACATGCAATGAACACTAGTTGATCCATGTGTGGTTTGTGGAAAAGAACACACATGTAATGAGCACTTGTTGATCCATGTGTTTTTTGTGAAAAGAATACACATACAATGACTCTAGTGGGTCCACATGTAGTTTGTGAAAAGAACACACATGCAATGAGCACTGGTTGATCCATAAGTTGTTTCTGGAAAAGAACACACATGCAATGAACACTAGTTGATCCATGTGTGGTTTGTGCAAAAGAACACATGCAATGACAACTGGTTGATCCATGTGTGGTTTGTGAAAAGAACACACATGTAATGACTCTACTGCTAGTTCTATTATAAGAACACACATGCAATGAATCTAGTGGGTCCACATGTAGTTTGTGAAAAGAACAGACATGCAACGACCACTCGTTTATCCATAAGTGGTTTGCGGAAAGAACACACATACAATGACCACTGGTTTATCCATAAGTGGTTTGTGGAAAAGAAAACACATGCAATGACTCTAGTTGGTCCATATGTGGTTTGTGGAAAGAACACACATGCAGTGACCACTGGTTGATCCATGTGTGGTTTGTGAAATGAACATACATGCAATGCCACTGGTTGATCAATGTGTGGTTTGTGGAAAGAACACACATGCAATGAATCTAGTGCTAGTTTTTGTATAAGAACACACATGCAATGTCTCTAATGGATCCATATGTGGTTTGTGAAAAGAACACACATGCAATGACCACTTGTTGATCCATATGTGGTTTGTGAAAAGAACACCCATGCAATGACTCTAGTGCTAGTTTTAGTATAAGAACACACATGTAATGACTCTAGTGGGTCCACATGTAGTTTGTGAAAAGAACACACATGCAATGACCACTGTTTGATCACTAAGTCGTTTGTGGAAAGAACACACATGAGATGACCACTTGTTGATCCATAAGTGGTTTGTGGAAAAGAAAACACATGCAATGACTCTGGTTGGTCCATATGTGGTTTGTGGAAAGAACACACATGCAGTAACCACTGGTTAATCCATGTGCGGTTTGTGAAATGAACACACATGCAATGCCACTGGTTGATCCATGTGTGGTTTTTTGAAAGAACACACATGCAATGACTCTAGTGCTAGTTTTAGTATAAGAACACACATGCAATGTCTCTAATGGATCCATATGTGGTTTGTGAAAAGAACACACATGCAATGACCACTTGTTGATCCATGTGTGGTTTGTGAAAAGAACACCCATGCAATGACTCTAGTGCTAGTTTTAGTATAAGAACACACATGTAATGACTCTAGTGGGTCCACATGTAGTTTGTGAAAAGAACACACATGCAATGACCACTGTTTGATCAATAAGTGGTTTGTGGAAAGAACACACATGAGATGACCACTTGTTGATCCATAAGTGGTTTGTGGAAAATAAAACACATGCAATGACTCTGGTTGGTCCATATGTGGTTTGTGGAAAGAACACACATGCAGTAACCACTGGTTGATCCATGTGCGGTTTGTGAAATGAACACACATGCAATGCCACTGGTTGATCCATGTGTGGTTTTTTGAAAGAACACACATGCAATGACTCTAGTGCTAGTTTTAGTATAAGAACACACATGCAATGTCTCTAATGGATCCATATGTGGTTTGTGAAAAGAACACACATGCAATGACCACTTGTTGATCCATGTGTGGTTTGTGAAAAGAACACCCATGCAATGACTCTAGTGCTAGTTTTAGTATAAGAACATACATGCAATGACTCTAGTGGGTCCACATGTAGTTTGTGAAAAGAACACACATGCAATGACCACTGGTTGATCAATTAGTGGTTTGTGGAAAGAACACACATACAATGACTCAAGTGGGTCCTCATGTAGTTTGTGAAAAGAATACACATACAATGAGCAGTGGTTGATCCATAAGTTCTTTGTGGAAAAGAACACACATGCAATGAACACTGGTTGATCCATGTGTGGTTTGTGGAAAAGAACACACATGTAATGAGCACTTGTTGATCCATGTGTTTTTTGTGAAAAGAACACACATACAATGACTCTAGTGGGTCCACATGTAGTTTGTGAAAAGAACACACATGCAATGAGCACTGGTTGATCCATAAGTTGTTTGTGGAAAAGAACACACATGCAATGAACACTAGTTGATCCATGTGTGGTTTGTGCAAAAGAACACATGCAATGACCACTGGTTGATCCATGTGTGGTTTGTGAAAAGAACACACATGTAATGACTCTACTGCTAGTTTTATTATAAGAACACACATGCAACGAATCTAGTGGGTCCACATGTAGTTTGTGAAAAGAATAGACATGCAATGACCACTCGTTTATCCATAAGTGGTTTGCGGAAAGAACACACATACAATGACCACTGGTTTATCCATAAGTGGTTTGTGGAAACGAAAACACATGCAATGACTCTAGTTGGTCCATATGTGGTTTGTGGAAAGAACACACATGCAGTGACCACTGGTTGATCCATGTGTGGTTTGTGAAATGAACATACATGCAATGCCACTGGTTGATCAATGTGTGGTTTGTGGAAAGAACACACATGCAATGACTCTAGTGCTAGTTTTTGTATAAGAACACACATGCAATGTCTCTAATGGATCCATATGTGGTTTGTGAAAAGAACACACATGCAATGACCACTTGTTGATCCATATGTGGTTTGTGAAAAGAACACCCATGCAATGACTCTAGTGCTAGTTTTAGTATAAGAACACACATGTAATGACTCTAGTGGGTCCACATGTAGTTTGTGAAAAGAACACACATGCAATGACCACTGTTTGATCAATAAGTGGTTTGTGGAAAGAACACACATGAGATGACCACTTGTTGATCCATAAGTGGTTTGTGGAAAAGAAAACACATGCAATGACTCTGGTTGGTCCATATGTGGTTTGTGGAAAGAACACACATGCAGTAACCACTGGTTGATCCATGTGCGGTTTGTGAAATGAACACACATGCAATACCACTGGTTGATCCATGTGTGGTTTTTTGAAAGAACACACATGCAATGACTCTAGTGCTAGTTTTAGTATAAGAACACACATGCAATGTCTCTAATGGATCCATATGTGGTTTGTGAAAAGAACACACATGCAATGACCACTTGTTGATCCATGTGTGGTTTGTGAAAAGAACACCCATGCAATGACTCTAGTGCTAGTTTTAGTATAAGAACATACATGCAATGACTAGTGGGTCCACATGTAGTTTGTGAAAAGAACACACATGCAATGACCACTGGTTGATCAATTAGTGGTTTGTGGAAAGAACACACATACAATGACTCAAGTGGGTCCTCATGTAGTTTGTGAAAAGAACACACATACAATGAGCAGTGGTTGATCCATAAGTTCTTTGTGGAAAAGAACACACATGCAATGAACACTAGTTGATCCATGTGTGGTTTGTGGAAAAGAACACACATGTAATGAGCACTTGTTGATCCATGTGTTTTTTGTGAAAAGAATACACATACAATGACTCTAGTGGGTCCACATGTAGTTTGTGAAAAGAACACACATGCAATGAGCACTGGTTGATCCATAAGTTGTTTGTGGAAAAGAACACACATGCAATGAACACTAGTTGATCCATGTGTGGTTTGTGCAAAAGAACACATGCAATGACAACTGGTTGATCCATGTGTGGTTTGTGAAAAGAACACACATGTAATGACTCTACTGCTAGTTCTATTATAAGAACACACATGCAATGAATCTAGTGGGTCCACATGTAGTTTGTGAAAAGAACAGACATGCAACGACCACTCGTTTGTCCATAAGTGGTTTGCGGAAAGAACACACATACAATGACCACTGGTTTATCCATAAGTGGTTTGTGGAAAATAAAACACATGCAATGACTCTAGTTGGTCCATATGTGGTTTGTGGAAAGAACACACATGCAGTGACCACTGGTTGATCCATGTGTGGTTTGTGAAATGAACATACATGCAATGCCACTGGTTGATCAATGTGTGGTTTGTGGAAAGAACACACATGCAATGAATCTAGTGCTAGTTTTTGTATAAGAACACACATGCAATGTCTCTAATGGATCCATATGTGGTTTGTGAAAAGAACACACATGCAATGACCACTTGTTGATCCATATGTGGTTTGTGAAAAGAACACCCATGCAATGACTCTAGTGCTAGTTTTAGTATAAGAACACACATGTAATGACTCTAGTGGGTCCACATGTAGTTTGTGAAAAGAACACACATGCAATGACCACTGTTTGATCAATAAGTCGTTTGTGGAAAGAACACACATGAGATGACCACTTGTTGATCCATAAGTGGTTTGTGGAAAAGAAAACACATGCAATGACTCTGGTTGGTCCATATGTGGTTTGTGGAAAGAACACACATGCAGTAACCACTAGTTAATCCATGTGCGGTTTGTGAAATGAACACACATGCAATGCCACTGGTTGATCCATGTGTGGTTTTTTGAAAGAACACACATGCAATGACTCTAGTGCTAGTTTTAGTATAAGAACACACATGCAATGTCTCTAATGGATCCATATGTGGTTTGTGAAAAGAACACACATGAAGTGACTCTAGTGCTAGTTTTAGTATAAGAACACACATGCAATGACTCTAGTGGGTCCAAATGTAGTTTGTGAAAAGAACACACATGCAATGACCACTGGTTGATCCATAAGTGGTTTGTGGAAAGAACACACATGAAATGACCACTGGTTGATCCATAAGTGGTTTGTGGAAAAGAAAACACATGCAATGACTCTGGTTGGTCCATATGTGGTTTGTGGAAAGAACACACATCCAGTAACCACTGGTTGATCCATGTGTGGTTTGTGGAAAGAACACACATGCAATGCCACTGGTTGATCCATGTGTGGTTTGTGGAAAGAACACACATGCAATGACTCTAGTGCTTGTTTTAGTATAAGAACACACATGCAATGTCTCTAATGGATCCATATGTGGTTTGTGAAAAGAACACACATGCAATGACCACTTGTTGATCCATGTGTGATTTGTGAAAAAAACACCCATGCAATGACTCTAGTGCTAGTTTTAGTATAAGATCATACATGCAACGACTCTAGTGGGTCCAAATGTAGTTTGTGAAAAGAACACACATGCAATGACCACTGGTTGATCCATAAGTGGTTTGTGGAAAGAACACACATGCAATGACCACTGGTTGATCCATAAGTGGTTTTTGGAAAATAAAACACATGCAATGACTCTGGTTGGTCCATATGTGGTTTGTGGAAAGAACACACATGCAGTGACCACTGGTTGATCCATGTATGGTTTGTGAAATGAACACACATGCAATGCCACTGGTTGATCCATGTGTGGTTTGTGGAAAGAACACAAATGCAATGACTCTAGTGCTAGTTTTTGTATAAGAACACACATGCAATGTCTCTAATGGATCCATATGTGGTTTGTGAAAAGAACACACATGCAATGACCACTTGTTGATCCATGTGTGGTTTGTGAAAAGAACACACATGCAATGACTCTAGTGCTAGTTTTAGTATAAGAACATACATGCAATGACTCTAGTGGGTCCACATGTAGTTTGTGAAAAGAACACACATGCAATGACCACTGGTTGATCCATAAGTGGTTTGTGGAAAGAACACACATGCAATGACCACTGGTTGATCCATAAGTGGTTTGTGCAAAAGAAAACACATGCAATGACTCTGGTTGGTCCATATGTGGTTTGTAGAAAGAACACACATGCAGTAACCACTGGTTGATCCATGTGTGGTTTGTGAAATGAACACACATGCAATGCCACTGGTTGATCCATGTGTGGTTTGTGGAAAGAACACACATGCAATGACTCTAGTGCTTGTTTTAGTATAAGAACACACATGCAATGTCTCTAATGGATCCATATGTGGTTTGTGAAAAGAACACACATGCAATGACCACTTGTTGATCCATGTGTGATTTGTGAAAAAAACACCCATGCAATGACTCTAGTGCTAGTTTTAGTATAAGATCATACATGCAATGACTCTAGTGGGTCCACATGTAGTTTGTGAAAAGAACACACATGCAATGACCACTGGTTGATCCATAAGTGGTTTGTGGAAAGAACACACATGCAATGACCACTGGTTGATCCATAAGTGGTTTGTGGAAAAGAAAACACATGCAATGAATCTGGTTGGTCCATATGTGGTTTGTGGAAAGAACACACATGAAGTGACCACTGGTTGATCCATGTGTGGTTTGTGAAATGAACACACATGCAATGCCACTGGTTGATCCATGTGTGGTTTGTGGAAACAACACAAATGCAATGACTCTAGTGCTAGTTTTTGTATAAGAACACACATGCAATGTCTCTAATGGATCCATATGTGGTTTGTGAAATGAACACACATGCAATGCCACTGGTTGATCCATGTGTGGTTTGTGGAAAGAACACACATGCAATTACTTTGGTGCTGGTTTTAGTATAAGAACACACATGCAATGACTCTAATGGATCCATATGTGGTTTGTGAAAAGAACACACATGCAATGACCACTTGTTGATCCATGTGTGGTTTGTGAAAAGAACACACATGCAATGACTCTAGTGCTAGTTTTAGAATAAGAACATACATGCAATGACTCTAGTGGGTCCACATGTAGTTTGTGAAAAGAACACACATGCAATGACCACTGGTTGATCCATAAGTGGTTTGTGGAAAGAACACACATGCAATGACGACTTGTTGATCCATAAGTGGTTTGTGCAAAAGAAAACACATGCAATGACCACTGGTTGATCCATGTGTGATTTGTGAAAAAAACACCCATGCAATGACTCTAGTGCTAGTTTTAGTATAAGATCATACATGCAATGACTCTAGTGGGTCCACATGTAGTTTGTGAAAAGAACACACATGCAATGACCACTCGTTGATCCATAAGTGGTTTGTGGAAAGAACACACATGCAATGACCACTGGTTGATCCATAAGTGGTTTGTGGAAAAGAAAACACTTGCAATGACTCTAGTTGGTCCATATGTGGTTTGTAGAAAGAACACACATGCAGTGACCACAGGTTGATCCATGTGTGGTTTGTGAAATGAACACACATGCAATGCTACTGTTTGAATCATGTGTGGTTTGTGGAAAGAACACACTTGCAATGACTCTAGTGCTAGTTTTTGTATAAGAACACACATGCAATGTCTCTAATGGATCCATATGTGGTTTGTGAAAAGAACACACATGCAATGACCACTTGCTGATCCATGTGTGGTTTGTGAAAAGAACACACACAAAGTGACTCTAGTGCTAGTTTTAGTATAAGAACACACATGCAATGACTCTAGTGGGTCCACATGTAGTTTGTGAAAATAACACACATGCAATGACCACTGGTTGATCCATAAGTGGTTTGTGGAAGGAACACACATACAATGACCACTGGTTGATCCATAAGTGGTTTGTGGAAAAGAAAACACATGCAACGAATCTGGTTGGTCCATATGTGGTTTGTGGAAACAACACACATGCAGTGACCACTGGTTGATCCATGTGTGGTTTGTGAAATGAACACACATGCAATGCCACTGGTTGATCCATGTGTGGTTTGTGGAAAGAACACACATCCAATGACCACTTGTTGATCCATGTGTGGTTTGTGAAAAGAACACACATGCAATGACTCTAGTGGGTCCACATGTAGTTTGTGAAAAGAACACACATGCAATGACCACTTGTTGATCCATGTGTGTTTTGTGAAAAGAACACACATACAATTACTATAGTGGGTCCACATGCAGTTTGTGAAAAGAACACACATGCAATGACCACTGGTTGATCCATAAGTTGTTTGTGAAAAAGAACACACATCCAATGAACACTGGTTGATCGATGTGTAGTTTGTGAAAAGAACACACATGCAATGACTCCAGTGCTAGTTTTAGTATAAGAACACACATGCAATGACTCTAGTGGGTCCACATGTAGTTTGTAAAAATAACACACATGCAATGACCACTGGTTGATCGATAAGTGGTTTGTGGAAAAGAAAACACATGCAATGACTCTGGTTGGTCCATATGTGGTTTGTGGAAAAGAACACACATGCAATGAACACTGGTTGATCCATGTGTGGTTTGTGCAAAAGAACACATGCAATGACCACTGGTTGATCCATGTGTGATTTGTGAAAAGAATACACATGCACTGACTCTAGTGCTAGTTTTAGTATAAGAACACACATGCAATGACTCTAGTGGGTCCAGATATAGTTTGTGAAAAGAACACACATGCAATGAACACTAGTTGATCCATAAGTGGTTTGTGGAAGGAACACACATGCAATGACCATTGGTTTATCCATAAGTGGTTTGTCGAAAAGAAAACACATGCAATGAATCTGGTTGGTCCATATGTGGTTTGTGGAAAGAACACACATGCAGTGACCACTGGTTGATCCATGTTTGGTTTGTGCAAAAGAACACATGCAATGACCACTGGTTGATCCATGTGTGATTTGTGAAAAGAATACACATGCACTGACTCTAGTGCTAGTTTTAGTATAAGAACACACATGCAATGACTCTAGTGGGTCCAGATATAGTTTGTGAAAAGAACACACATGCAGTAACCACTGGTTGATCCATGTGTGTTTTGTGAAATGAACACACATGCAATGCCACTGGTTGATCCATGTGTGGTTTGTGTAAAGAACACACATGCAATGACTCTAGTGCTTGTTTTAGTATAAGAACACACATGCAATGTCTCTAATGGATCCATATGTGGTTTGTGAAAAGAACACCCATGCAATGACCACTTGTTGATCCATGTGTGATTTGTGAAAAAAACACCCATGCAATGACTCTAGTGCTAGTTTTAGTATAAGATCATACATGCAATGACTCTAGTGGGTCAACATGTAGTTTGTGAAAAGAACACACATGCAATGACCACTCGTTGATCCATAAGTGGTTTGTGGAAAGAACACACATGCAATGACCACTGGTTGATCCATAAGTAGTTTGTGGAAAAGAAAACACTTGCAATGACTCTAGTTGGTCCATATGTGGTTTGTGGAAAGAACACACATGCAGTGACCACAGGTTGATCCATGTGTGGTTTGTGAAATGAACACACATGCAATGCCACTGTTTGATCCATGTGTGGTTTATGGAAAGAACACACTTGCAATGACTCTAGTGCTAGTTTTTGTATAAGAACACACATGCAATGTCTCTAATGGATCCATATGTGGTTTGTGAAAAGAACACACATGCAATGACCACTTGTTGATCCATGTGTGGTTTGTGAAAAGAACACACAGGAAGTGACTCTAGTGCTAGTTTTAGTATAAGAACACACATGCAATGACTCTAGTGGTCCACATGTAGTTTGTGAAAAGAACACACATGCAATGACCACTCGTTGATCCATAAGTGGTTTGTGGAAAGAACACACATGAAATGACCACTGGTTGATCCATAAGTGGTTTGTGGAAAAGAAAACACATGCAATAACTCTGGTTGGTCCATATGTGGTTTGTGGAAAGAACACACATGAAGTAACCACTAGTTGATCCATGTGTGGTTTGTGAAATGAACACACATGCAATGCCACTGGTTGATCCATGTGTGGTTTGTGGAAAGAACACACATGCAATTACTCTGGTGCTGGTTTTAGTATAAGAACACACATGCAATGACTCTAATGGATCCATATGTGGTTTGTGAAAAGAACACACATGCAATGACCACTTGTTGATCCATGTGTGGTTTGTGAAAAGAACACACATGCAATGACTCTAGTGCTAGTTTTAGTATAAGAACACACATGTAATGACTCTAGTGGGTCCACATGTAGTTTGTGAAAAGAACACACATGCAATGACCACTGTTTGATCAATAAGTGGTTTGTGGAAAGAACACACATGAGATGACCACTTGTTGATCCATAAGTGGTTTGTGGAAAATAAAACACATGCAATGACTCTGGTTGGTCCATATGTGGTTTGTGGAAAGAACACACATGCAGTAACCACTGGTTGATCCATGTGCGGTTTGTGAAATGAACACACATGCAATGCCACTGGTTGATCCATGTGTGGTTTTTTGAAAGAACACACATGCAATGACTCTAGTGCTAGTTTTAGTATAAGAACACACATGCAATGTCTCTAATGGATCCATATGTGGTTTGTGAAAAGAACACACATGCAATGACCACTTGTTGATCCATGTGTGGTTTGTGAAAAGAACACCCATGCAATGACTCTAGTGCTAGTTTTAGTATAAGAACATACATGCAATGACTCTAGTGGGTCCACATGTAGTTTGTGAAAAGAACACACATGCAATGACCACTGGTTGATCAATTAGTGGTTTGTGGAAAGAACACACATACAATGACTCAAGTGGGTCCTCATGTAGTTTGTGAAAAGAATACACATACAATGAGCAGTGGTTGATCCATAAGTGCTTTGTGGAAAAGAACACACATGCAATGAACACTGGTTGATCCATGTGTGGTTTGTGGAAAAGAACACACATGTAATGAGCACTTGTTGATCCATGTGTTTTTTGTGAAAAGAACACACATACAATGACTCTAGTGGGTCCACATGTAGTTTGTGAAAAGAACACACATGCAATGAGCACTGGTTGATCCATAAGTTGTTTGTGGAAAAGAACACACATGCAATGAACAATAGTTGATCCATGTGTGGTTTGTGCAAAAGAACACATGCAATGACCACTGGTTGATCCATGTGTGGTTTGTGAAAAGAACACACATGTAATGACTCTACTGCTAGTTTTATTATAAGAACACACATGCAACGAATCTAGTGGGTCCACATGTAGTTTGTGAAAAGAATAGACATGCAATGACCACTCGTTTATCCATAAGTGGTTTGCGGAAAGAACACACATACAATGACCACTGGTTTATCCATAAGTGGTTTGTGGAAACGAAAACACATGCAATGACTCTAGTTGGTCCATATGTGGTTTGTGGAAAGAACACACATGCAGTGACCACTAGTTGATCCATGTGTGGTTTGTGAAATGAACATACATGCAATGCCACTGGTTGATCAATGTGTGGTTTGTGGAAAGAACACACATGCAATGACTCTAGTGCTAGTTTTTGTATAAGAACACACATGCAATGTCTCTAATGGATCCATATGTGGTTTGTGAAAAGAACACACATGCAATGACCACTTGTTGATCCATATGTGGTTTGTGAAAAGAACACCCATGCAATGACTCTAGTGCTAGTTTTAGTATAAGAACACACGTGTAATGACTCTAGTGGGTCCACATGTAGTTTGTGAAAAGAACACACATGCAATGACCACTGTTTGATCAATAAGTGGTTTGTGGAAAGAACACACATGAGATGACCACTTGTTGATCCATAAGTGGTTTGTGGAAAAGAAAACACATGCAATGACTCTGGTTGGTCCATATGTGGTTTGTGGAAAGAACACACATGCAGTAACCACTGGTTGATCCATGTGCGGTTTGTGAAATGAACACACATGCAATACCACTGGTTGATCCATGTGTGGTTTTTTGAAAGAACACACATGCAATGACTCTAGTGCTAGTTTTAGTATAAGAACACACATGCAATGTCTCTAATGGATCCATATGTGGTTTGTGAAAAGAACACACATGCAATGACCACTTGTTGATCCATGTGTGGTTTGTGAAAAGAACACCCATGCAATGACTCTAGTGCTAGTTTTAGTATAAGAACATACATGCAATGACTAGTGGGTCCACATGTAGTTTGTGAAAAGAACACACATGCAATGACCACTGGTTGATCAATTAGTGGTTTGTGGAAAGAACACACATACAATGACTCAAGTGGGTCCTCATGTAGTTTGTGAAAAGAACACACATACAATGAGCAGTGGTTGATCCATAAGTTCTTTGTGGAAAAGAACACACATGCAATGAACACTAGTTGATCCATGTGTGGTTTGTGGAAAAGAACACACATGTAATGAGCACTTGTTGATCCATGTGTTTTTTGTGAAAAGAATACACATACAATGACTCTAGTGGGTCCACATGTAGTTTGTGAAAAGAACACACATGCAATGAGCACTGGTTGATCCATAAGTTGTTTGTGGAAAAGAACACACATGCAATGAACACTAGTTGATCCATGTGTGGTTTGTGCAAAAGAACACATGCAATGACAACTGGTTGATCCATGTGTGGTTTGTGAAAAGAACACACATGTAATGACTCTACTGCTAGTTCTATTATAAGAACACACATGCAATGAATCTAGTGGGTCCACATGTAGTTTGTGAAAAGAACAGACATGCAACGACCACTCGTTTATCCATAAGTGGTTTGCGGAAAGAACACACATACAATGACCACTGGTTTATCCATAAGTGGTTTGTGGAAAAGAAAACACATGCAATGACTCTAGTTGGTCCATATGTGGTTTGTGGAAAGAACACACATGCAGTGACCACTGGTTGATCCATGTGTGGTTTGTGAAATGAACATACATGCAATGCCACTGGTTGATCAATGTGTGGTTTGTGGAAAGAACACACATGCAATGAATCTAGTGCTAGTTTTTGTATAAGAACACACATGCAATGTCTCTAATGGATCCATATGTGGTTTGTGAAAAGAACACACATGCAATGACCACTTGTTGATCCATATGTGGTTTGTGAAAAGAACACCCATGCAATGACTCTAGTGCTAGTTTTAGTATAAGAACACACATGTAATGACTCTAGTGGGTCCACATGTAGTTTGTGAAAAGAACACACATGCAATGACCACTGTTTGATCAATAAGTCGTTTGTGGAAAGAACACACATGAGATGACCACTTGTTGATCCATAAGTGGTTTGTGGAAAAGAAAACACATGCAATGACTCTGGTTGGTCCATATGTGGTTTGTGGAAAGAACACACATGCAGTAACCACTGGTTAATCCATGTGCGGTTTGTGAAATGAACACACATGCAATGCCACTGGTTGATCCATGTGTGGTTTTTTGAAAGAACACACATGCAATGACTCTAGTGCTAGTTTTAGTATAAGAACACACATGCAATGTCTCTAATGGATCCATATGTGGTTTGTGAAAAGAACACACATGCAATGACCACTTGTTGATCCATGTGTGGTTTGTGAAAAGAACACCCATGCAATGACTCTAGTGCTAGTTTTAGTATAAGAACACACATGTAATGACTCTAGTGGGTCCACATGTAGTTTGTGAAAAGAACACACATGCAATGACCACTGTTTGATCAATAAGTGGTTTGTGGAAAGAACACACATGAGATGACCACTTGTTGATCCATAAGTGGTTTGTGGAAAATAAAACACATGCAATGACTCTGGTTGGTCCATATGTGGTTTGTGGAAAGAACACACATGCAGTAACCACTGGTTGATCCATGTGCGGTTTGTGAAATGAACACACATGCAATGCCACTGGTTGATCCATGTGTGGTTTTTTGAAAGAACACACATGCAATGACTCTAGTGCTAGTTTTAGTATAAGAACACACATGCAATGTCTCTAATGGATCCATATGTGGTTTGTGAAAAGAACACACATGCAATGACCACTTGTTGATCCATGTGTGGTTTGTGAAAAGAACACCCATGCAATGACTCTAGTGCTAGTTTTAGTATAAGAACATACATGCAATGACTCTAGTGGGTCCACATGTAGTTTGTGAAAAGAACACACATGCAATGACCACTGGTTGATCAATTAGTGGTTTGTGGAAAGAACACACATACAATGACTCAAGTGGGTCCTCATGTAGTTTGTGAAAAGAATACACATACAATGAGCAGTGGTTGATCCATAAGTTCTTTGTGGAAAAGAACACACATGCAATGAACACTGGTTGATCCATGTGTGGTTTGTGGAAAAGAACACACATGTAATGAGCACTTGTTGATCCATGTGTTTTTTGTGAAAAGAACACACATACAATGACTCTAGTGGGTCCACATGTAGTTTGTGAAAAGAACACACATGCAATGAGCACTGGTTGATCCATAAGTTGTTTGTGGAAAAGAACACACATGCAATGAACACTAGTTGATCCATGTGTGGTTTGTGCAAAAGAACACATGCAATGACCACTGGTTGATCCATGTGTGGTTTGTGAAAAGAACACACATGTAATGACTCTACTGCTAGTTTTATTATAAGAACACACATGCAATGAATCTAGTGGGTCCACATGTAGTTTGTGAAAAGAACAGACATGCAATGACCACTCGTTTATCCATAAGTGGTTTGCGGAAAGAACACACATACAATGACCACTGGTTTATCCATAAGTGGTTTGTGGAAACGAAAACACATGCAATGACTCTAGTTGGTCCATATGTGGTTTGTGGAAAGAACACACATGCAGTGACCACTGGTTGATCCATGTGTGGTTTGTGAAATGAACATACATACAATGCCACTGGTTGATCAATGTGTGGTTTGTGGAAAGAACACACATGCAATGACTCTAGTGCTAGTTTTTGTATAAGAACACACATGCAATGTCTCTAATGGATCCATATGTGGTTTGTGAAAAGAACACACATGCAATGACCACTTGTTGATCCATATGTGGTTTGTGAAAAGAACACCCATGCAATGACTTTAGTGCTAGTTTTAGTATAAGAACACACATGTAATTACTCTAGTGGGTCCACATGTAGTTTGTGAAAAGAACACACATGCAATGACCACTGTTTGATCAATAAGTGGTTTGTGGAAAGAACACACATGAGATGACCACTTGTTGATCCATAAGTGGTTTGTGGAAAAGAAAACACATGCAATGACTCTGGTTGGTCCATATGTGGTTTGTGGAAAGAGCACACATGCAGTAACCATTGGTTGATCCATGTGCGGTTTGTGAAATGAACACACATGCAATACCACTGGTTGATCCATGTGTGGTTTTTTGAAAGAACACACATGCAATGACTCTAGTGCTAGTTTTAGTATAAGAACACACATGCAATGTCTCTAATGGATCCATATGTGGTTTGTGAAAAGAACACACATGCAATGACCACTTGTTGATCCATGTGTGGTTTGTGAAAAGAACACCCATGCAATGACTCTAGTGCTAGTTTTAGTATAAGAACATACATGCAATGACTAGTGGGTCCACATGTAGTTTGTGAAAAGAACACACATGCAATGACCACTGGTTGATCAATTAGTGGTTTGTGGAAAGAACACACATACAATGACTCAAGTGGGTCCTCATGTAGTTTGTGAAAAGAACACACATACAATGAGCAGTGGTTGATCCATAAGTTCTTTGTGGAAAAGAACACACATGCAATGAACACTAGTTGATCCATGTGTGGTTTGTGGAAAATAACACACATGTAATGAGCACTTGTTGATCCATGTGTTTTTTGTGAAAAGAACACACATACAATGACTCTAGTGGGTCCACATGTAGTTTGTGAAAAGAACACACATGCAATGAGCACTGGTTGATCCATAAGTTGTTTGTGGAAAAGAACACACATGCAATGAACACTAGTTGATCCATGTGTGGTTTGTGCAAAAGAACACATGCAATGACAACTGGTTGATCCATGTGTGGTTTGTGAAAAGAACACACATGTAATGACTCTACTGCTAGTTTTATTATAAGAACACACATGCAATGAATCTAGTGGGTCCACATGTAGTTTGTGAAAAGAACAGACATGCAATGACCACTCGTTTATCCATAAGTGGTTTGCGGAAAGAACACACATACAATGACCACTGGTTTATCCATAAGTGGTTTGTGGAAAAGAAAACACATGCAATGACTCTAGTTGGTCCATATGTGGTTTGTGGAAAGAACACACATGCAGTGACCACTGGTTGATCCATGTGTGGTTTGTGAAATGAACATACATGCAATGCCACTGGTTGATCAATGTGTGGTTTGTGGAAAGAACACACATGCAATGACTCTAGTGCTAGTTTTTGTATAAGAACACACATGCAATGTCTCTAATGGATCCATATGTGGTTTGTGAAAAGAACACACATGCAATGACCACTTGTTGATCCATATGTGGTTTGTGAAAAGAACACCCATGCAATGACTCTAGTGCTATTTTTAGTATAAGAACACACATGTAATGACTCTAGTGGGTCCACATGTAGTTTGTGAAAAGAACACACATGCAATGACCACTGTTTGATCAATAAGTCGTTTGTGGAAAGAACACACATGAGATGACCACTTGTTGATCCATAAGTGGTTTGTGGAAAAGAAAACACATGCAATGACTCTGGTTGGTCCATATGTTGTTTGTGGAAAGAACACACATGCAGTAACCACTGGTTAATCCATGTGCGGTTTGTGAAATGAACACACATGCAATGCCACTGGTTGATCCATGTGTGGTTTTTTGAAAGAACACACATGCAATGACTCTAGTGCTAGTTTTAGTATAAGAACACACATGCAATGTCTCTAATGGATCCATATGTGGTTTGTGAAAAGAACACACATGCAATGACCACTTGTTGATCCATGTGTGGTTTGTGAAAAGAACACCCATGCAATGACTCTAGTGCTAGTTTTAGTATAAGAACATACAAGCAATGACTCTAGTGGGTCCACATGTAGTTTGTGAAAAGAACACACATGCAATGACCACTGGTTGATCAATTAGTGGTTTGTGGAAAGAACACACATACAATGACTCAAGTGGGTCCTCATGTAGTTTGTGAAAAGAACACACATACAATGAGCAGTGGTTGATCCATAAGTTCTTTGTGGAAAAGAACACACATGCAATGAACACTGGTTGATCCATGTGTGGTTTGTGGAAAAGAACACACATGTAATGAGCACTTGTTGATCCATGTGTTTTTTGTGAAAAGAACACACATACAATGACTCTAGTGGGTCCACATGTAGTTTGTGAAAAGAACACACATGCAATGAGCACTAGTTGATCCATAAGTTGTTTGTGGAAAAGAACACACATGCAATGAACACTAGTTGATCCATGTGTGGTTTGTGCAAAAGAACACATGCAATGACAACTGGTTGATCCATGTGTGGTTTGTGAAAAGAACACACATGCAATGACTCTAGTGCTAGTGTTAGTATAAGAACACACATGCAATGACTCTAGTGGGTCCACATGTAGTTTGTGAAAAGAACACACATGCAATGACCACTGGTTGATCCATAAGTGGTTCGTGGAAAGAACACACATGCAATAACCACTAGTTCATCCATAAGTGGTTTGTGGAAAAGAAAACACATGCAATGAATGTGGTTGGTCCATATGTGGTTTGTGGAAAGAACACACATGCAGTGACCACTGGTTGATCCATGTGTGGTTTGTGAAATGAACACACATGCAATGCCACTGGTTGATCCATGTGTGGTTTGTGGAAAGAACACACATGCAATGACTCTAGTGCTAGTTTTTGTATAAGAACACACATGCAATGTCTCTAATGGATCCATATGTGGTTTGTGAAAAGAACACACATGAAATGACCACTTGTTTATCCATGTGTGGTTTGTGAAAAGAACACACATGCAATGACTCTAGTGGTAGTTTTGGTATAAGAACACACATGCAATGACTCTAGTGGGTCCCCATGTAGATTGTAAAAAGAACACACATGCAATGACCACTTGTTGATCCATGTGTGTTTTGTGAAAAGAACACACATACAATGACTCTAGTGGGTCCACATGTAGTTTGTGAAAAGAACACACATGCAATGACCACTTGTTGATCCATAAGTTGTTTGTGGAAAAGAACACACATGCAATGAACACTAGTTGATCCATGTGTGGTTTGTGCAAAAGAACGCATGCAATGACCACTGGTTGATCCATGTGTGGTTTGTGAAACAAACACACATGCAATGACTCTAGTGCTAGTTTTAGTATAACAACACACATGCAATAACTCTAGTGGGTCCACATGTAGTTTGTAAAAATAACACACATGCAATGACCACTTGTTGATCCATAAGTGGTTTGTGGAAAAGAAAACACATGCAATGACTCTGGTTGGTCCATATGTGGTTTGTGGAAAACAACACACATGCAATGAACACTGGTTGATCCATGTGTGGTTTGTGCAAAAGAACACATGCAATGACCACTGGTTGATCCATGTGTGGTTTGTGAAAAGAACACACATGCAATGACTCTAGTGCTAGTTTTAGTATAAGAACACACATGCAATGACTCTAGTCGGTCCACATGTAGTTTGTGAAAAGAACACACATGCAATGACCACTAGTTGATCCATAAGTGGTTTGTGGAAAGAACACACATGCAATGACCACTGGTTGATCCATAAGTGGATTGTGGAAAAGAAAACACATGCAATGAATTTGGTTGGTCCATATGTGGTTTGTGGAAAGAACACACATCCAGTGACCACTGGTTGATCCATATGTGGCTTGTGAAAAGAACACACATGCAATGCCACTGGTTGATCCATGTGTGGTTTGTGAAAAGAACACACATGCAGTAACCACTGGTTGATCCATGTGCGGTTTGTGAAATGAACACACATGCAATGCCACTGGTTGATCCATAAGTGGTTTGTGGAAAAGAAAACACATGCAATGACTCTGGTTGGTCCATATGTGGTTTGTGGAAAGAACACACATGCATTGACCACTAGTTGATCCATATGTGGCTTGTGAAAAGAACACACATGCAATGCCACTGGTTGATCCATGTGTTGTTTGTGGAAAGAACACACATGCAATGACTCTAGTGGTAGTTTTAGTATAAGATTACACATGCAATGTCTCTAATGGATCCATATGTGGTTTGTGAAAATAACACACATGCAATGACCACTTGTTGATCCATGTGTGGTTTGTGAAAAGAACACACATGTAATGACTCTAGTGCTAGTTTTATTATAAGAACACACATGCAATGAATCTAGTGGGTCCACATGTAGTTTGTGAAAAGAACAGACATGCAATGACCACTCGTTTATCCATAAGTGGCTTGCGGAAAGAACACACATACAATGACCACTGGTTTATCCATAAGTGGTTTGTGGAAAAGAAAACACATGCAATGACTCTAGTTGGTCCATATGTGGTTTGTGGAAAGAACACACATGCAGTGACCACTGGTTGATCCATGTGTGGTTTGTGAAATGAACATACATGCAATGCCACTGGTTGATCAATGTGTGGTTTGTGGAAAGAACACACATGCAATGACTCTAGTGCTAGTTTTTGTATAAGAACACACATGCAATGTCTCTAATGGATCCATATGTGGTTTGTGAAAAGAACACACGTGTAATGACCACTTGTTGATCCGTATGTGGTTTGTGAAAAGAACACCCATGCAATGACTCTAGTGCTAGTTTTAGTATAAGAACACACATGTAATGACTCTAGTGGGTCCACATGTAGTTTGTGAAAAGAACACACATGCAATGACCAGTGGTTGATCCATAAGTGGTTTGTGGAAAGAACACACATGAGATGACCACTTGTTGATCCATAAGTGGTTTGTGGAAAAGAAAACACATGCAATGACTCTGGTTGGTCCATATGTGGTTTGTGGAAAGAACACACATGCAGTAACCACTAGTTGATCCATGTGCGGTTTGTGAAATGAACACACATGCAATGCCACTGGTTGATCCATGTGTGGTTTTTTGAAAGAACACACATGCAATGACTCTAGTGCTAGTTTTAGTATAAGAACACACATGCAATGTCTCTAATGGATCCATATGTGGTTTGTGAAAAGAACACACATGCAATGACCACTTGTTGATCCATGTGTGGTTTGTGAAAAGAACACCCATGCAATGACTCTAGTGCTAGTTTTAGTATAAGAACATACATGCAATGACTAGTGGGTCCACATGTAGTTTGTGAAAAGAACACACATGCAATGACCACTGGTTGATCAATTAGTGGTTTGTGGAAAGAACACACATACAATGACTCAAGTGGGTCCTCATGTAGTTTGTGAAAAGAACACACATACAATGAGCAGTGGTTGATCCATAAGTTCTTTGTGGAAAAGAACACACATGCAATGAACACTAGTTGATCCATGTGTGGTTTGTGGAAAAGAACACACATGTAATGAGCACTTGTTGATCCATGTGTTTTTTGTGAAAAGAACACACATACAATGACTCTAGTGGGTCCACATGTAGTTTGTGAAAAGAACACACATGCAATGAGCACTGGTTGATCCATAAGTTGTTTGTGGAAAAGAACACACATGCAATAAACACTAGTTGATCCATGTGTGGTTTGTGCAAAAGAACACATGCAATGACAACTGGTTGATCCATGTGTGGTTTGTGAAAAGAACACACATGTAATGACTCTACTGCTAGTTTTATTATAAGAACACACATGCAATGAATCTAGTGGGTCCACATGTAGTTTGTGAAAAGAACAGACATGCAATGACCACTCGTTTATCCATAAGTGGTTTGCGGAAAGAACACACATACAATGACCACTGGTTTATCCATAAGTGGTTTGTGGAAAAGAAAACACATGCAATGACTCTAGTTGGTCCATATGTGGTTTGTGGAAAGAACATACATGCAGTGACCACTGGTTGATCCATGTGTGGTTTGTGAAATGAACATACATGCAATGCCACTGGTTGATCAATGTGTGGTTTGTGGAAAGAACACACATGCAATGACTCTAGTGCTAGTTTTTGTATAAGAACACACATGCAATGTCTCTAATGGATCCATATGTGGTTTGTGAAAAGAACACACATGCAATGACCACTTGTTGATCCATATGTGGTTTGTGAAAAGAACACCCATGCAATGACTCTAGTGCTAGTTTTAGTATAAGAACACACATGTAATGACTCTAGTGGGTCCACATGTAGTTTGTGAAAAGAACACACATGCAATGACCACTGTTTGATCAATAAGTGGTTTGTGGAAAGAACACACATGAGATGACCACTTGTTGATCCATAAGTGGTTTGTGGAAAAGAAAACACATGCAATGACTCTGGTTGGTCCATATGTGGTTTGTGGAAAGAACACACATGCAGTAACCACTGGTTAATCCATGTGCGGTTTGTGAAATGAACACACATGCAATGCCACTGGTTGATCCATGTGTGGTTTTTTGAAAGAACACACATGCAATGACTCTAGTGCTAGTTTTAGTATAAGAACACACATGCAATGTCTCTAATGGATCCATATGTGGTTTGTGAAAAGAACACACATGCAATGACCACTTGTTGATCCATGTGTGGTTTGTGAAAAGAACACCCATGCAATGACTCTAGTGCTAGTTTTAGTATAAGAACATACATGCAATGACTCTAGTGGGTCCACATGTAGTTTGTGAAAAGAACACACATGCAATGACCACTGGTTGATCAATTAGTGGTTTGTGGAAAGAACACACATACAATGACTCAAGTGGGTCCTCATGTAGTTTGTGAAAAGAACACACATACAATGAGCAGTGGTTGATCCATAAGTTCTTTGTGGAAAAGAACACACATGCAATGAACACTGGTTGATCCATGTGTGGTTTGTGGAAAAGAACACACATGTAATGAGCACTTGTTGATCCATGTATTTTTTGTGAAAAGAACACACATACAATGACTCTAGTGGGTCCACATGTAGTTTGTGAAAAGAACACACATGCAATGAGCACTAGTTGATCCATAAGTTGTTTGTGGAAAAGAACACACATGCAATGAACACTAGTTGATCCATGTGTGGTTTGTGCAAAAGAACACATGCAATGACAACTGGTTGATCCATGTGTGGTTTGTGAAAAGAACACACATGCAATGACTCTAGTGCTAGTGTTAGTATAAGAACACACATGCAATGACTCTAGTGGGTCCACATGTAGTTTGTGAAAAGAACACACATGCAATGACCACTGGTTGATCCATAAGTGGTTCGTGGAAAGAACACACATGCAATAACCACTAGTTCATCCATAAGTGGTTTGTGGAAAAGAAAACACATGCAATGAATGTGGTTGGTCCATATGTGGTTTGTGGAAAGAACACACATGCAGTGACCACTGGTTGATCCATGTGTGGTTTGTGAAATGAGCACACATGCAATGCCACTGGTTGATCCATGTGTGGTTTGTGGAAAGAACACACATGCAATGACTCTAGTGCTAGTTTTTGTATAAGAACACACATGCAATGTCTCTAATGGATCCATATGTGGTTTGTGAAAAGAACACACATGAAATGACCACTTGTTGATCCATGTGTGGTTTGTGAAAAGAACACACATGCAATGACTCTAGTGGTAGTTTTGGTATAAGAACACACATGCAATGACTCTAGTGGGTCCCCATGTAGATTGTAAAAAGAACACACATGCAATGACCACTTGTTGATCCATGTGTGTTTTGTGAAAAGAACACACATACAATGACTCTAGTGGGTCCACATGTAGTTTGTGAAAACAACACACATGCAATGACCACTGGTTGATCCATAAGTTGTTTGTGGAAAAGAACACACATGCAATGAACACTAGTTGATCCATGTGTGGTTTGTGCAAAAGAACGCATGCAATGACCACTGGTTGATCCATGTGTGGTTTGAACACACATGCAATGACTCTAGTGCTAGTTTTAGTATAACAACACACATGCAATAACTCTAGTGGGTCCACATGTAGTTTGTAAAAATAACACACATGCAATGACCACTTGTTGATCCATAAGTGGTTTGTGGAAAAGAAAACACATGCAATGACTCTGGTTGGTCCATATGTGGTTTGTGGAAAAGAACACACATGCAATGAACACTGGTTGATCCATGTGTGGTTTGTGCAAAAGAACACATGCAATGACCACTGGTTGATCCATGTGTGGTTTGTGAAAAGAACACACATGCAATGACTCTAGTGCTAGTTTTAGTATAAGAACACACATGCAATGACTCTAGTGGGTCCACATGTAGTTTGTGAAAAGAACACACATGCAATGACCACTGGTTGATCAATTAGTGGTTTGTGGAAAGAACACACATACAATGACTCAAGTGGGTCCTCATGTAGTTTGTGAAAAGAACACACATACAATGAGCAGTGGTTGATCCATAAGTTCTTTGTGGAAAAGAACACACATGCAATGAACACTGGTTGATCCATGTGTGGTTTGTGGAAAAGAACACACATGTAATGAGCACTTGTTGATCCATGTGTTTTTTGTGAAAAGAACACACATACAATGACTCTAGTGGGTCCACATGTAGTTTGTGAAAAGAACACACATGCAATGAGCACTAGTTGATCCATAAGTTGTTTGTGGAAAAGAACACACATGCAATGAACACTAGTTGATCCATGTGTGGTTTGTGCAAAAGAACACATGCAATGACAACTGGTTGATCCATGTGTGGTTTGTGAAAAGAACACACATGCAATGACTCTAGTGCTAGTGTTAGTATAAGAACACACATGCAATGACTCTAGTGGGTCCACATGTAGTTTGTGAAAAGAACACACATGCAATGACCACTGGTTGATCCATAAGTGGTTCGTGGAAAGAACACACATGCAATAACCACTAGTTCATCCATAAGTGGTTTGTGGAAAAGAAAACACATGCAATGAATGTGGTTGGTCCATATGTGGTTTGTGGAAAGAACACACATGCAGTGACCACTGGTTGATCCATGTGTGGTTTGTGAAATGAACACACATGCAATGCCACTGGTTGATCCATGTGTGGTTTGTGGAAAGAACACACATGCACTGACTCTAGTGCTAGTTTTTGTATAAGAACACACATGCAATGTCTCTAATGGATCCATATGTGGTTTGTGAAAAGAACACACATGAAATGACCACTTGTTGATCCATGTGTGGTTTGTGAAAAGAACACACATGCAATGACTCTAGTGGTAGTTTTGGTATAAGAACACACATGCAATGACTCTAGTGGGTCCCCATGTAGATTGTAAAAAGAACACACATGCAATGACCACTTGTTGATCCATGTGTGTTTTGTGAAAAGAACACACATACAATGACTCTAGTGGGTCCACATGTAGTTTGTGAAAACAACACACATGCAATGACCACTGGTTGATCCATAAGTTGTTTGTGGAAAAGAACACACATGCAATGAACACTAGTTGATCCATGTGTGGTTTGTGCAAAAGAACGCATGCAATGACCACTGGTTGATCCATGTGTGGTTTGTGAAACAAACACACATGCAATGACTCTAGTGCTAGTTTTAGTATAACAACACACATGCAATAACTCTAGTGGGTCCACATGTAGTTTGTAAAAATAACACACATGCAATGACCACTTGTTGATCCATAAGTGGTTTGTGGAAAAGAAAACACATGCAATGACTCTGGTTGGTCCATATGTGGTTTGTGGAAAAGAACACACATGCAATGAACACTGGTTGATCCATGTGTGGTTTGTGCAAAAGAACACATGCAATGACCACTGGTTGATCCATGTGTGGTTTGTGAAAAGAACACACATGCAATGACTCTAGTGCTAGTTTTAGTATAAGAACACACATGCAATGACTCTAGTCGGTCCACATGTAGTTTGTGAAAAGAACACACATGCAATGACCACTAGTTGATCCATAAGTGGTTTGTGGAAAGAACACACATGCAATGACCACTGGTTGATCCATAAGTGGATTGTGGAAAAGAAAACACATGCAATGAATTTGGTTGGTCCATATGTGGTTTGTGGAAAGAACACACATCCAGTGACCACTGGTTGATCCATATGTGGCTTGTGAAAAGAACACACATGCAATGCCACTGGTTGATCCATGTGTGGTTTGTGAAAAGAACACACATGCAATGACTCTAGTGCTAGTTTTTGTATAAGAACACACATGCAATGTCTCTAATGGATCCATATGTGGTTTGTGAAAAGAACACACATGAAATGACCACTTGTTGATCCATGTGTGGTTTGTGAAAAGAACACACATGCAATGACTCTAGTGGTAGTTTTGGTATAAGAACACACATGCAATGACTCTAGTGGGTCCCCATGTAGATTGTAAAAAGAACACACATGCAATGACCACTTGTTGATCCATGTGTGTTTTGTGAAAAGAACACACATACAATGACTCTAGTGGGTCCACATGTAGTTTGTGAAAACAACACACATGCAATGACCACTGGTTGATCCATAAGTTGTTTGTGGAAAAGAACACACATGCAATGAACACTAGTTGATCCATGTGTGGTTTGTGCAAAAGAACGCATGCAATGACCACTGGTTGATCCATGTGTGGTTTGTGAAACAAACACACATGCAATGACACTAGTGCTAGTTGTTTGTGTGTTGATCCATGTGTGGTTTGTGAAAAGAACACACATGCAGTAACCACTGGTTGATCCATGTGCGGTTTGTGAAATGAACACACATGCAATGACCACTGGTTGATCCATAAGTTGTTTGTGGAAAAGAACACACATGCAATGAACACTAGTTGATCCATGTGTGGTTTGTGCAAAAGAACGCATGCAATGACCACTGGTTGATCCATGTGTGGTTTGAACACACATGCAATGACTCTAGTGCTAGTTTTAGTATAACAACACACATGCAATAACTCTAGTGGGTCCACATGTAGTTTGTAAAAATAACACACATGCAATGACCACTTGTTGATCCATAAGTGGTTTGTGGAAAAGAAAACACATGCAATGACTCTGGTTGGTCCATATGTGGTTTGTGGAAAAGAACACACATGCAATGAACACTGGTTGATCCATGTGTGGTTTGTGCAAAAGAACACATGCAATGACCACTGGTTGATCCATGTGTGGTTTGTGAAAAGAACACCCATGCAATGACTCTAGTGCTAGTTTTAGTATAAGAACATACATGCAATGACTCTAGTGGGTCCACATGTAGTTTGTGAAAAGAACACACATGCAATGACCACTGGTTGATCAATTAGTGGTTTGTGGAAAGAACACACATACAATGACTCAAGTGGGTCCTCATGTAGTTTGTGAAAAGAACACACATACAATGAGCAGTGGTTGATCCATAAGTTCTTTGTGGAAAAGAACACACATGCAATGAACACTGGTTGATCCATGTGTGGTTTGTGGAAAAGAACACACATGTAATGAGCACTTGTTGATCCATGTGTTTTTTGTGAAAAGAACACACATACAATGACTCTAGTGGGTCCACATGTAGTTTGTGAAAAGAACACACATGCAATGAGCACTAGTTGATCCATAAGTTGTTTGTGGAAAAGAACACACATGCAATGAACACTAGTTGATCCATGTGTGGTTTGTGCAAAAGAACACATGCAATGACAACTGGTTGATCCATGTGTGGTTTGTGAAAAGAACACACATGCAATGACTCTAGTGCTAGTGTTAGTATAAGAACACACATGCAATGACTCTAGTGGGTCCACATGTAGTTTGTGAAAAGAACACACATGCAATGACCACTGGTTGATCCATAAGTGGTTCGTGGAAAGAACACACATGCAATGACCACTAGTTCATCCATAAGTGGTTTGTGGAAAAGAAAACACATGCAATGAATGTGGTTGGTCCATATGTGGTTTGTGGAAAGAACACACATGCAGTGACCACTGGTTGATCCATGTGTGGTTTGTGAAATGAACACACATGCAATGCCACTGGTTGATCCATGTGTGGTTTGTGGAAAGAACACACATGCAATGACTCTAGTGCTAGTTTTTTATAAGAACACACATGCAATGTCTCTAATGGATCCATATGTGGTTTGTGAAAAGAACACACATGAAATGACCACTTGTTGATCCATGTGTGGTTTGTGAAAAGAACACACATGCAATGACTCTAGTGGTAGTTTTGGTATAAGAACACACATGCAATGACTCTAGTGGGTCCCCATGTAGATTGTAAAAAGAACACACATGCAATGACCACTTGTTGATCCATGTGTGTTTTGTGAAAAGAACACACATACAATGACTCTAGTGGGTCCACATGTAGTTTGTGAAAACAACACACATGCAATGACCACTGGTTGATCCATAAGTTGTTTGTGGAAAAGAACACACATGCAATGAACACTAGTTGATCCATGTGTGGTTTGTGCAAAAGAACGCATGCAATGACCACTGGTTGATCCATGTGTGGTTTGTGAAACAAACACACATGCAATGACTCTAGTGCTAGTTTTAGTATAACAACACACATGCAATAACTCTAGTGGGTCCACATGTAGTTTGTAAAAATAACACACATGCAATGACCACTTGTTGATCCATAAGTGGTTTGTGGAAAAGAAAACACATGCAATGACTCTGGTTGGTCCATATGTGGTTTGTGGAAAAGAACACACATGCAATGAACACTGGTTGATCCATGTGTGGTTTGTGCAAAAGAACACATGCAATGACCACTGGTTGATCCATGTGTGGTTTGTGAAAAGAACACACATGCAATGACTCTAGTGCTAGTTTTAGTATAAGAACACACATGCAATGACTCTAGTCGGTCCACATGTAGTTTGTGAAAAGAACACACATGCAATGACCACTAGTTGATCCATAAGTGGTTTGTGGAAAGAACACACATGCAATGACCACTGGTTGATCCATAAGTGGATTGTGGAAAAGAAAACACATGCAATGAATTTGGTTGGTCCATATGTGGTTTGTGGAAAGAACACACATCCAGTGACCACTGGTTGATCCATATGTGGCTTGTGAAAAGAACACACATGCAATGCCACTGGTTGATCCATGTGTGGTTTGTGAAAAGAACACACATGCAGTAACCACTGGTTGATCCATGTGCGGTTTGTGAAATGAACACACATGCAATGCCACTGGTTGATCCATAAGTGGTTTGTGGAAAAGAAAACACATGCAATGACTCTGCTTGGTCCATATGTGGTTTGTGGAAAGAACACACATGCATTGACCACTGGTTGATCCATATGTGGCTTGTGAAAAGAACACACATGCAATGCCACTGGTTGATCCATGTGTTGTTTGTGGAAAGAACACACATGCAATGACTCTAGTGGTAGTTTTAGTATAAGATTACACATGCAATGTCTCTAATGGATCCATATGTGGTTTGTGAAAATAACACACATGCAATGACCACTTGTTGATCCATGTGTGGTTTGTGAAAAGAACACACATGTAATGACTCTAGTGCTAGTTTTATTATAAGAACACACATGCAATGAATCTAGTGGGTCCACATGTAGTTTGTGAAAAGAACAGACATGCAATGACCACTCGTTTATCCATAAGTGGCTTGCGGAAAGAACACACATACAATGACCACTGGTTTATCCATAAGTGGTTTGTGGAAAAGAAAACACATGCAATGACTCTAGTTGGTCCATATGTGGTTTGTGGAAAGAACACACAACCAGTGACCACTGGTTGATCCATGTGTGGTTTGTGAAATGAACATACATGCAATGCCACTGGTTGATCAATGTGTGGTTTGTGGAAAGAACACACATGCAATGACTCTAGTGCTAGTTTTTGTATAAGAACACACATGCAATGTCTCTAATGGATCCATATGTGGTTTGTGAAAAGAACACACGTGTAATGACCACTTGTTGATCCATATGTGGTTTGTGAAAAGAACACCCATGCAATGACTCTAGTGCTAGTTTTAGTATAAGAACACACATGTAATGACTCTAGTGGGTCCACATGTAGTTTGTGAAAAGAACACACATGCAATGACCAGTGGTTGATCCATAAGTGGTTTGTGGAAAGAACACACATGAGATGACCACTTGTTGATCCATAAGTGGTTTGTGGAAAAGAAAACACATGCAATGACTCTAGTTGGTCCATATGTGGTTTGTGGAAAGAACACACATGCAGTAACCACTGGTTGATCCATGTGCGGTTTGTGAAATGAACACACATGCAATGCCACTGGTTGATCCATGTGTGCTTTTTTGAAAGAACACACATGCAATGACTCTAGTGCTAGTTTTAGTATAAGAACACACATGCAATGTCTCTAATGGATCCATATGTGGTTTGTGAAAAGAACACACATGCAATGACCACTTGTTGATCCATGTGTGGTTTGTGAAAAGAACACCCATGCAATGACTCTAGTGCTAGTTTTAGTATAAGAACATACATGCAATGACTCTAGTGGGTCCACATGTAGTTTGTGAAAAGAACACACATGCAATGACCACTGGTTGATCAATTAGTGGTTTGTGGAAAGAACACACATACAATGACTCAAGTGGGTCCTCATGTAGTTTGTGAAAAGAACACACATACAATGAGCAGTGGTTGATCCATAAGTTCTTTGTGGAAAAGAACACACATGCAATGAACACTGGTTGATCCATGTGTGGTTTGTGGAAAAGAACACACATGTAATGAGCACTTGTTGATCCATGTGTTTTTTGTGAAAAGAACACACATACAATGACTCTAGTGGGTCCACATGTAGTTTGTGAAAAGAACACACATGCAATGAGCACTGGTTGATCCATAAGTTGTTTGTGGAAAAGAACACACATGCAATGAACACTAGTTGATCCATGTGTGGTTTGTGCAAAAGAACACATGCAATGACAACTGGTTGATCCATGTGTGGTTTGTGAAAAGAACACACATGTAATGACTCTACTGCTAGTTTTATTATAAGAACACACATGCAATGAATCTAGTGGGTCCACATGTAGTTTGTGAAAAGAACAGACATGCAATGACCACTCGTTTATCCATAAGTGGTTTGCGGAAAGAACACACATACAATGACCACTGGTTTATCCATAAGTGGTTTGTGGAAAAGAAAACACATGCAATGACTCTAGTTGGTCCATATGTGGTTTGTGGAAAGAACACACATGCAGTGACCACTGGTTGATCCATGTGTGGTTTGTGAAATGAACATACATGCAATGCCACTGGTTGATCAATGTGTGGTTTGTGGAAAGAACACACATGCAATGACTTTAGTGCTAGTTTTTGTATAAGAACACACATGCAATGTCTCTAATGGATCCATATGTGGTTTGTGAAAAGAACACACATGCAATGACCACTTGTTGATCCATATGTGGTTTGTGAAAAGAACACCCATGAAATGACTCTAGTGCTAGTTTTAGTATAAGAACACACATGTAATGACTCTAGTGGGTCCACATGTAGTTTGTGAAAAGAACACACATGCAATGACCACTGTTTGATCAATAAGTGGTTTGTGGAAAGAACACACATGAGATGACCACTTGTTGATCCATAAGTGGTTTGTGGAAAAGAAAACACATGCAATGACTCTGGTTGGTCCATATGTGGTTTGTGGAAAGAACACACATGCAGTAACCACTGGTTGATCCATGTGCGGTTTGTGAAATGAACACACATGCAATGCCACTGGTTGATCCATGTGTGGTTTTTTGAAAGAACACACATGCAATGACTCTAGTGCTAGTTTTAGTATATGAACACAGATGCAATGTCTCTAATGGATCCATATGTGGTTTGTGAAAAGAACACACATGCAATGACCACTTGTTGATCCATGTGTGGTTTGTGAAAAGAACACCCATGCAATGACTCTAGTGCTAGTTTTAGTATAAGAACATACATGCAATGACTCTAGTGGGTCCACATGTAGTTTGTGAAAAGAACACACATGCAATGACCACTGGTTGATCAATTAGTGGTTTGTGGAAAGAACACACATATAATGACTCAAGTGGGTCCTCATGTAGTTTGTGAAAAGAACACACATACAATGAGAAGTGGTTGATCCATAAGTTCTTTGTGGAAAAGAACACACATGCAATGAACACTAGTTGATCCATGTGTGGTTTGTGGAAAAGAACACACATGTAATGAGCACTTGTTGATCCATGTGTTTTTTGTGAAAAGAACACACATACAATGACTCTAGTGGGTCCACATGTAGTTTGTGAAAAGAACACACATGCAATGAGCACTGGTTGATCCATAAGTTGTTTGTGGAAAAGAACACACATGCAATGAACACTAGTTGATCCATGTGTGGTTTGTGCAAAAGAACACATGCAATGACAACTGGTTGATCCATGTGTGGTTTGTGAAAAGAACACACATGTAATGACTCTACTGCTAGTTTTATTATAAGAACACACATGCAATGAATCTAGTGGGTCCACATGTAGTTTGTGAAAAGAACAGACATGCAATGACCACTCGTTTATCCATAAGTGGTTTGCGGAAAGAACACACATACAATGACCACTGGTTTATCCATAAGTGGTTTGTGGAAAAGAAAACACATGCAATGACTCTAGTTGGTCCATATGTGGTTTGTGGAAAGAACACACATGCAGTGACCACTGGTTGATCCATGTGTGGTTTGTGAAATGAACATACATGCAATGCCACTGGTTGATCAATGTGTGGTTTGTGGAAAGAACACACATGCAATGACTCTAGTGCTAGTTTTGTATAAGAACACACATGCAATGTCTCTAATGGATCCATATGTGGTTTGTGAAAAGAACACACATGCAATGACCACTTGTTGATCCATATGTGGTTTGTGAAAAGAACACCCATGCAATGACTCTAGTGCTAGTTTTAGTATAAGAACACACATGTAATGACTCTAGTGGGTCCACATGTAGTTTGTGAAAAGAACACACATGCAATGACCACTGTTTGATCAATAAGTGGTTTGTGGAAAGAACACACATGAGATGACCACTTGTTGATCCATAAGTGGTTTGTGGAAAAGAAAACACATGCAATGACTCTGGTTGGTCCATATGTGGTTTGTGGGAAGAACACACATGTAGTAACCACTGGTTAATCCATGTGCGGTTTGTGAAATGAACACACATGCAATGCCACTGGTTGATCCATGTGTGGTTTTTTGAAAGAACACACATGCAATGACTCTAGTGCTAGTTTTAGTATAAGAACACACATGCAATGTCTCTAATGGATCCATATGTGGTTTGTGAAAAGAACACACATGCAATGACCACTTGTTGATCCATGTGTGGTTTGTGAAAAGAACACCCATGCAATGACTCTAGTGCTAGTTTTAGTATAAGAACATACATGCCATGACTCTAGTGGGTCCACATGTAGTTTGTGAAAAGAACACACATGCAATGACCACTGGTTGATCAATTAGTGGTTTGTGGAAAGAACACACATACAATGACTCAAGTGGGTCCTCATGTAGTTTGTGAAAAGAACACACATACAATGAGCAGTGGTTGATCCATAAGTTCTTTGTGGAAAAGAACACACATGCAATGAACACTGGTTGATCCATGTGTGGTTTGTGGAAAAGAACACACATGTAATGAGCACTTGTTGATCCATGTGTGTTTTGTGAAAAGAACACACATACAATGACTCTAGTGGGTCCACATGTAGTTTGTGAAAAGAACACACATGCAATGAGCACTAGTTGATCCATAAGTTGTTTGTGGAAAAGAACACACATGCAATGAACACTAGTTGATCCATGTGTGGTTTGTGCAAAAGAACACATGCAATGACAACTGGTTGATCCATGTGTGGTTTGTGAAAAGAACACACATGCAATGACTCTAGTGCTAGTGTTAGTATAAGAACACACATGCAATGACTCTAGTGTGTCCACATGTAGTTTGTGAAAAGAACACACATGCAATGACCACTGGTTGATCCATAAGTGGTTTGTGTAAAGAACACACATGCAATAACCAATAGTTCATCCATAAGTGGTTTGTGGAAAAGAAAACACATGCAATGAATGTGGTTGGTCCATATGTGGTTTGTGGAAAGAACACACATGCAGTGACCACTGGTTGATCCATGTGTGGTTTGTGAAATGAACACACATGCAATGCCACTGGTTGATCCATGTGTGGTTTGTGGAAAGAACACACATGCAATGACTCTAGTGCTAGTTTTTGTATAAGAACACACATGCAATGTCTCTAATGGATCCATATGTGGTTTGTGAAAAGAACACACATGAAATGACCACTTGTTGATCCATGTGTGGTTTGTGAAAAGAACACACATGCAATGACTCTAGTGGTAGTTTTGGTATAAGAACACACATGCAATGACTCTAGTGGGTCCCCATGTAGATTGTAAAAAGAAGACACATGCAATGACCACTTGTTGATCCATGTGTGTTTTGTGAAAAGAACACACATACAATGACTCTAGTGGGTCCACATGTAGTTTGTGAAAAGAACACACATGCAATGACCACTGGTTGATCCATAAGTTGTTTGTGGAAAAGAACACACATGCAATGAACACTAGTTGATCCATGTGTGGTTTGTGCAAAAGAACACATGCAATGACCACTGGTTGATCCATGTGTGGTTTGTGAAACAAACACACATGCAATGACTCTAGTGCTAGTTTTAGTATAACAACACACATGCAATAACTCTAGTGGGTCCACATGTAGTTTGTAAAAATAACACACATGCAATGACCACTTGTGGATCCATAAGTGGTTTGTGGAAAAGAAAACACATGCAATGACTCTGGTTGGTCCATATGTGGTTTGTGGAAAAGAACACACATGCAATGAACACTGGTTGATCCATGTGTGGTTTGTGCAAAAGAACACATGCAATGACCACTGGTTGATCCATGTGTGGTTTGTGAAAAGAACACACATGCAATGACTCTAGTGCTAGTTTTAGTATAAGAACACACATGCAATGACTCTAGTCGGTCCACATGTAGTTTGTGAAAAGAACACACATGCAATGACCACTAGTTGATCCATAAGTGGTTTGTGGAAAGAACACACATGCAATGACCACTGGTTGATCCATAAGTGGATTGTGGAAAAGAAAACACATGCAATGAATTTGGTTGGTCCATATGTGGTTTGTGGAAAGAACACACATCCAGTGACCACTGGTTGATCCATATGTGGCTTGTGAAAAGAACACACATGCAATGCCACTGGTTGATCCATGTGTGGTTTGTGAAAAGAACACACATGCAGTAACCACTGGTTGATCCATGTGCGGTTTGTGAAATGAACACACATGCAATGCCACTGGTTGATCCATAAGTGGTTTGTGGAAAAGAAAACACATGCAATGACTCTGGTTGGTCCATATGTGGTTTGTGGAAAGAACACACATGCATTGACCACTAGTTGATCCATATGTGGCTTGTGAAAAGAACACACATGCAATGCCACTGGTTGATCCATGTGTTGTTTGTGGAAAGAACACACATGCAATGACTCTAGTGGTAGTTTTAGTATAAGATTACACATGCAATGTCTCTAATGGATCCATATGTGGTTTGTGAAAATAACACACATGCAATGACCACTTGTTGATCCATGTGTGGTTTGTGAAAAGAACACACATGTAATGACTCTAGTGCTAGTTTTATTATAAGAACACACATGCAATGAATCTAGTGGGTCCACATGTAGTTTGTGAAAAGAATAGACATGCAATGACCACTCGTTTATCCATAAGTGGTTTGCGGAAAGAACACACATACAATGACCACTGGTTTATCCATAAGTGGTTTGTGGAAAAGAAAACACATGCAATGACTCTAGTTGGTCCATATGTGGTTTGTGGAAAGAACACACATGCAGTGACCACTGGTTGATCCATGTGTGGTTTGTGAAATGAACATACATGCAATGCCACTGGTTGATCAATGTGTGGTTTGTGGAAAGAACACACATGCAATGACTCTAGTGCTAGTTTTTGTATAAGAACACACATGCAATGTCTCTAATGGATCCATATGTGGTTTGTGAAAAGAACACACGTGCAATGACCACTTGTTGATCCATATGTGGTTTGTGAAAAGAACACCCATGCAATGACTCTAGTGCTAGTTTTAGTATAAGAACACACATGTAATGACTCTAGTGGGTCCACATGTAGTTTGTGAAAAGAACACACATGCAATGACCAGTGGTTGATCCATAAGTGGTTTGTGGAAAGAACACACATGAGATGACCACTTGTTGATCCATAAGTGGTTTGTGGAAAAGAAAACACATGCAATGACTCTGGTTGGTCCATATGTGGTTTGTGGAAAGAACACACATGCAGTAACCACTGGTTGATCCATGTGCGGTTTGTGAAATGAACACACATGCAATGCCACTGGTTGATCCATGTGTGGTTTTTTGAAAGAACACACATGCAATGACTCTAGTGCTAGTTTTAGTATAAGAACACACATGCAATGTCTCTAATAGATCCATATGTGGTTGGTGAAAAGAACACACATGCAATGACCACTTGTTGATCCATGTGTGGTTTGTGAAAAGAACACCCATGCAATGACTCTAGTGCTAGTTTTAGTATAAGAACATACATGCAATGACTCTAGTGGGTCCACATGTAGTTTGTGAAAAGAACACACATGCAATGACCACTGGTTGATCAATTAGTGGTTTGTGGAAAGAACACACATACAATGACTCAAGTGGGTCCTCATGTAGTTTGTGAAAAGAACACACATACAATGAGCAGTGGTTGATCCATAAGTTCTTTGTGGAAAAGAACACACATGCAATGAACACTGGTTGATCCATGTGTGGTTTGTGGAAAAGAACACACATGTAATGAGCACTTGTTGATCCATGTGTTTTTTGTGAAAAGAACACACATACAATGACTCTAGTGGGTCCACATGTAGTTTGTGAAAAGAACACACATGCAATGAGCACTGGTTGATCCATAAGTTGTTTGTGGAAAAGAACACACATGCAATGAACACTAGTTGATCCATGTGTGGTTTGTGCAAAAGAACACATGCAATGACAATTGGTTGATCCATGTGTGGTTTGTGAAAAGAACACACATGTAATGACTCTACTGCTAGTTTTATTATAAGAACACACATGCAATGAATCTAGTGGGTCCACATGTAGTTTGTGAAAAGAACAGACATGCAATGACCACTCGTTTATCCATAAGTGGTTTGCGAAAAGAACACACATACAATGACCACTGGTTTATCCATAAGTGGTTTGTGGAAAAGAAAACACATGCAATGACTCTAGTTGGTCCATATGTGGTTTGTGGAAAGAACACACATGCAGTGACCACTGGTTGATCCATGTGTGGTTTGTGAAATGAACATACATGCAATGCCACTGGTTGATCAATGTGTGGTTTGTGGAAAGAACACACATGCAATGACTCTAGTGCTAGTTTTTGTATAAGAACACACATGCAATGTCTCTAATGGATCCATATGTGGTTTGTGAAAAGAACACACATGCAATGACCACTTGTTGATCCATATGTGGTTTGTGAAAAGAACACCCATGCAATGACTCTAGTGCTAGTTTTAGTATAAGAACACACATGTAATGACTCTAGTGGGTCCACATGTAGTTTGTGAAAAGAACACACATGCAATGACCAGTGGTTGATCCATAAGTGGTTTGTGGAAAGAACACACATGAGATGACCACTTGTTGATCCATAAGTGGTTTGTGGAAAAGAAAACACATGCAATGACTCCGGTTGGTCCATATGTGGTTTGTGGAAAGAACACACATGCAGTAACCACTGGTTGATCCATGTGCGGTTTGTGAAATGAACACACATGCAATGCCACTGGTTGATCCATGTGTGCTTTTTTGAAAGAACACACATGCAATGACTCTAGTGCTAGTTTTAGTATAAGAACACACATGCAATGTCTCTAATGGATCCATATGTGGTTTGTGAAAAGAACACACATGCAATGACCACTTGTTGATCCATGTGTGGTTTGTGAAAAGAACACCCATGCAATGACTCTAGTGCTAGTTTTAGTATAAGAACATACATGCAATGACTCTAGTGGGTCCACATGTAGTTTGTGAAAAGAACACACATGCAATGACCACTGGTTGATCAATTAGTGGTTTGTGGAAAGAACACACATACAATGACTCAAGTGGGTCCTCATGTAGTTTGTGAAAAGAACACACATACAATGAGCAGTGGTTGATCCATAAGTTCTTTGTGGAAAAGAACACACATGCAATGAACACTGGTTGATCCATGTGTGGTTTGTGGAAAAGAACACACATGTAATGAGCACTTGTTGATCCATGTGTTTTTTGTGAAAAGAACACACATACAATGACTCTAGTGGGTCCACATGTAGTTTGTGAAAAGAACACACATGCAATGAGCACTGGTTGATCCATAAGTTGTTTGTGGAAAAGAACACACATGCAATGAACACTAGTTGATCCATGTGTGGTTTGTGCAAAAGAACACATGCAATGACAACTGGTTGATCCATGTGTGGTTTGTGAAAAGAACACACATGTAATGACTCTACTGCTAGTTTTATTATAAGAACACACATGCAATGAATCTAGTGGGTCCACATGTAGTTTGTGAAAAGAACAGACATGCAATGACCACTCGTTTATCCATAAGTGGTTTGCGGAAAGAACACACATACAATGACCACTGGTTTATCCATAAGTGGTTTGTGGAAAAGAAAACACATGCAATGACTCTAGTTGGTCCATATGTGGTTTGTGGAAAGAACACACATGCAGTGACCACTGGTTGATCCATGTGTGGTTTGTGAAATGAACATACATGCAATGCCACTGGTTGATCAATGTGTGGTTTGTGGAAAGAACACACATGCAATGACTCTAGTGCTAGTTTTTGTATAAGAACACACATGCAATGTCTCTAATGGATCCATATGTGGTTTGTGAAAAGAACACACATGCAATGACCACTTGTTGATCCATATGTGGTTTGTGAAAAGAACACCCATGCAATGACTCTAGTGCTCGTTTTAGTATAAGAACACACATGTAATGACTCTAGTGGGTCCACATGTAGTTTGTGAAAAGAACACACATGCAATGACCACTGTTTGATCAATAAGTGGTTTTTGGAAAGAACACACATGAGATGACCACTTGTTGATCCATAAGTGGTTTGTGGAAAAGAAAACACATGCAATGACTCTGGTTGGTCCATATGTGGTTTGTGGAAAGAACACACATGCAGTAACCACTGGTTGATCCATGTGCGGTTTGTGAAATGAACACACATGCAATGCCACTGGTTGATCCATGTGTGCTTTTTTGAAAGAACACACATGCAATGACTCTAGTGCTAGTTTTAGTATAAGAACACACATGCAATGTCTCTAATGGATCCATATGTGGTTTGTGAAAAGAACACACATGCAATGACCACTTGTTGATCCATGTGTGGTTTGTGAAAAGAACACCCATGCAATGACTCTAGTGCTAGTTTTAGTATAAGAACATACATGCAATGACTCTAGTGGGTCCACATGTAGTTTGTGAAAAGAACACACATGCAATGACCACTGGTTGATCAATTAGTGGTTTGTGGAAAGAACACACATACAATGACTCAAGTGGGTCCTCATGTAGTTTGTGAAAAGAACACACATACAATGAGCAGTGGTTGATCCATAAGTTCTTTGTGGAAAAGAACACACATGCAATGAACACTGGTTGATCCATGTGTGGTTTGTGGAAAAGAACACACATGTAATGAGCACTTGTTGATCCATGTGTTTTTTGTGAAAAGAACACACATACAATGACTCTAGTGGGTCCACATGTAGTTTGTGAAAAGAACACACATGCAATGAGCACTGGTTGATCCATAAGTTGTTTGTGGAAAAGAACACACATGCAATGAACACTAGTTGATCCATGTGTGGTTTGTGCAAAAGAACACATGCAATGACAACTGGTTGTTCCATGTGTGGTTTGTGAAAAGAACACACATGCAATGACTCTAGTGCTAGTGTTAGTATAAGAACACACATGCAATGACTCTAGTGGGTCCACATGTAGTTTGTGAAAAGAACACACATGCAATGACCACTGGTTGATCCATAAGTGGTATGTGGAAAGAACACACATGTAATAACCACTAGTTCATCCATAAGTGGTTTGTGGAAAAGAAAACACATGCAATGAATGTGGAAGGTCCATATGTGGTTTGTGGAAAGAACACACATGCAGTGACCACTGGTTGATCCATGTGTGGTTTGTGAAATGAACACACATGCAATGCCACTGGTTGATCCATGTGTGGTTTGTGGACAGAACACACATGCAATGACTCTAGTGCTAGTTTTTGTATAAGAACACACATGCAATGTCTCTAATGGATCCATATGTGGTTTGTGAAAAGAACACACATGAAATGACCAATTGTTGATCCATGTGTGGTTTGTGAAAAGAACACACATGCAATGACTCTACTGGTAGTTTTGGTATAAGAACACACATGCAATGACTCTAGTGGGTCCCCATGTAGATTGTAAAAAGAACACACATGCAATGACCACTTGTTGATCCATGTGTGTTCTGTGAAAAGAACACACATACAATGACTCTAGTGGGTCCACATGTAGTTTGTGAAAAGAACACACATGCAAGGACCACTGGTTGATCCATAAGTTGTTTGTGGAAAAGAACACACATGCAATGAACAATAGTTGATCCATGTGTGGTTTGTGAAAAAGAACACATGCAATGACCACTGGTTGATCCATGTGTGGTTTGTGAAACAAACACACATGCAATGACTCTAGTGCTAGTTTTAGTATAAGAACACACATGCAATAACTCTAGTGGGTCCACATGTAGTTTGTAAAAATAACACACATGCAATGACCACTTGTTGATCCATAAGTGGTTTGTGGAAAAGAAAACACATGCAATGACTCTGGTTGGTCCATATGTGGTTTGTGGAAAAGAACACACATGCAATGAACACTGGTTGATGCATGTGTGGTTTGTGCAAAAGAACACATGCAATGACCACTGGTTGATCCATGTGTGGTTTGTGAAAAGAACACACATGCAATGACTCTAGTGCTAGTTTTAGTATAAGAACACACATGCAATGACTCTAGTGGGTCCACATGTAGTTTGTGAAAAGAACACACATGCAATGACCACTAGTTGATCCATAAGTGGTTTGTGGAAAGAACACACATGCAATGACCACTGGTTGATCCATAAGTGGATTGTGGAAAAGAAAACACATGCAATGAATCTGGTTGGTCCATATGTGGTTTGTTGAAAGAACACACATCCAGTGACCACCGGTTGATCCATATGTGGCTTGTGAAAAGAACACACATGCAATGCCACTGGTTGATCCATGTGTGGTTTGTGAAAAGAACACACATGCAATGAACACTGGTTGATCCATAAGTGGTTTGTGGAAAGAACACACATGCGATGACCACTGGTTGATCCATAAGTGGTTTGTGGAAAAGAAAACACATGCAATGACTCTGGTTGGTCCATATGTGGTTTGTGGAAAGAACACACATGCATTGACCACTAGTTGATCCATATGTGGCTTGTGAAAAGAACACACATGCAATGCCACTGGTTGATCCATGTGTTGTTTGTGGAAAGAACACACATGCAATGACTCTAGTGGTAGTTTTAGTATAAGATTACACATGCAATGTCTCTAATGGATCCATATGTGGTTTGTGAAAAGAACACACATGCAATGACCACTTGTTGATCCATGTGTGGTTTGTGAAAAGAACACACATGTAATGACTCTAGTGCTAGTTTTATTATAAGAACACACATGCAATGAATCTAGTGGGTCCACATGTAGTTTGTGAAAAGAACAGACATGCAATGACCACTCGTTTATCCATAAGTGGTTTGCGGAAAGAACGCACATACAATGACCACTGGTTTATCCATAAGTGGTTTGTGGAAAAGAAAACACATGCAATGACTCTGGTTGGTCCATATGTGGTTTGTGGAAAGAACACACTTGCAGTAACCACTGGTTGATCCATGTGCGGTTTGTGAAATGAACACACATGCAATGCCACTGGTTGATCCATGTGTTTTTTTTTGAAAGAACACACATGCAATGACTCTAGTGCTAGTTTTAGTATAAGAACACACATGCAATGTCTCTAATGGATCCATATGTGGTTTGTGAAAAGAACACACATGCAATGACCACTTGTTGATCCATGTGTGGTTTGTGAAAAGAACACCCATGCAATGACTCTAGTGCTAGTTTTAGTATAAGAACATACATGCAATGACTCTAGTGGGTCCACATGTAGTTTGTGAAAAGAACACACATGCAATGACCACTGGTTGATGAATTAGTGGTTTGTGGAAAGAACACTATTACAATGACTCAAGTGGGTCCTCATGTAGTTTGTGAAAAGAACGCACATACAATGAGCAGTGGTTGATCCATAAGTTCTTTGTGGAAAAGAACACACATGCAATGAACACTGGTTGATCCATGTGTGGTTTGTGGAAAAGAACACACATGTAATGACCACCTGTTGATCCATGTGTTTTTTCTGAAAAGAACACACATACAATGACTCTAGTGGGTCCACATGTAGTTTGTGAAAAGAACACACATGCAATGAGCACTGGTTGATCCATAAGTTGTTTGTGGAAAAGAACACACATGCAATGAACACTAGTTGATCCATGTGTGGTTTGTGCAAAAGAACACATGCAATGACCACTGGTTGATCCATGTGTGGTTTGTGAAAAGAACACACATGCAATGACTCTAGTGCTAGTTTTAGTATAAGAACACACATCCAATGACTCTAGTGGGTCCACATGTAGTTTGTGAAAAGAACTCACATGCAATGACCACTGGTTGATCCATAAGTGGTTTGTGGAAAGAACACACATGCAATAACCACTAGTTCATCCATAAGTGGTTTGTGGAAAAGAAAACACATCAATGAATGTGGTTGGTCCATATGTGGTTTGTGGAAAGAACACACATGCAGTGACCACTGGTTGATCCATGTGTGGTTTGTGAAATGAACACACATGCAATGCCACTGGTTGATCCATGTGTGGTTTGTGGAAAGAACACACATGCAATGACTCTAGTGCTAGTTTTTGTATAAGAACACACATGCAATGTCTCTAATGGATCCATATGTGGTTTGTGAAAAGAACACACATGAAATGACCACTTGTTGATCCATGTGTGGTTTGTGAAAAGAACACACATGCAATGACTCTAGTGGTAGTTTTGGTATAAGAACACACATGCAATGACTCTAGTGGGTCCCCATGTAGATTGTAAAAAGAACACACATGCAATGACCACTTGTTGATCCATGTGTGTTCTATGAAAAGAACACACATACAATGACTCTAGTGGGTCCACATGTAGTTTGTGAAAAGAACACACATGCAATGACCACTGGTTGATCCATAAGTTGTTTGTGGAAAAGAACACACATGCAATGAACACTGGTTGATCCATGTGTGGTTTGTGCAAAAGAACACATGCAATGACCACTGGTTGATCCATGTGTGGTTTGTGAAACAAACACACATGCAATGACTCTAGTGCTAGTTTTAGTATAAGAACACACATGCAATGACTCTAGTGGGTCCACATGTAGTTTGTAAAAATAACACACATGCAATGACCACTTGTTGATCCATAAGTGGTTTGTGGAAAAGAAAACACATGCAATGACTCTGGTTGGTCCATATGTGGTTTGTGGAAAAGAACACACATGCAATGAACACTGGTTGATCCATGTGTGGTTTGTGCAAAAGAACACACATGCAATGCCACTGGTTGATCCATGTGTTGTTTGTGGAAAGAACACACATGCAATGACTCTAGTGGTAGTTTTAGTATAAGATTACACATGCAATGTCTCTAATGGATCCATATGTGGTTTGTGAAAAGAACACACATGCAATGACCACTTGTTGATCCATGTGTGGTTTGTGAAAAGAACACACATGTAATGACTCTAGTGCTAGTTTTATTATAAGAACACACATGCAATGAATCTAGTGGGTCCACATGTAGTTTGTGAAAAGAACAGACATGCAATGACCACTCGTTTATCCATAAGTGGTTTGCGGAAAGAACACACATACAATGACCACTGGTTTATCCATAAGTGGTTTGTGGAAAAGAAAACACATGCAATGACTCTAGTTGGTCCATATGTGGTTTGTGGAAAGAACACACATGCAGTGACCACTGGTTGATCCATGTGTGGTTTGTGAAATGAACATACATGCAATGCCACTGGCTGATCAATGTGTGGTTTGTGGAAAGAACACACATCCTATGACTCTAGTGCTAGTTTTTGTATAAGAATACACATGCAATGTCTCTAATGGATCCATATGTGGTTTGTGAAAAGAACACACGTGCAATGACCACTTGTTGATCCATATGTGGTTTGTGAAAAGAACACCCATGCAATGACTCTAGTGCTAGTTTTAGTATAAGAACACACATGTAATGACTCTAGTGGGTCCACATGTAGTTTGTGAAAAGAACACACATGCAATGACCACTGGTTGATCCATAAGTGGTTTGTGGAAAGAACACACATGAGATGACCACTTGTTGATCCATAAGTGGTTTGTGGAAAAGAAAACACATGCAATGACTCTGTTGGTCCATATGTGGTTTGTGGAAAGAACACACTTGCAGTAACCACTAGTTGATCCATGTGCGGTTTGTGAAATGAACACACATGCAATGCCACTGGTTGATCCATGTGTTTTTTTTTGAAAGAACACACATGCAATGACTCTAGTGCTAGTTTTAGTATGAGAACACACATGCAATGTCTCTAATGGATCCATATGTGGTTTGTGAAAAGAACACACATGCAATGACCACTTGTTGATCCATGTGTGGTTTGTGAAAAGAACACCCATGCAATGACTCTAGTGCTAGTTTTAGTATAAGAACATACATGAAATGACTCTAGTGGGTCCACATGTAGTTTGTGAAAAGAACACACATGCAATGACCACTGGTTGATCAATTAGTGGTTTGTGGAAAGAACACTATTACAATGACTCAAGTGGGTCCTCATGTAGTTTGTGAAAAGAACACACATACAATGAGCAGTGGTTGATCCATAAGTTCTTTGTGGAAAAAAACACACATGCAATGAACACTGGTTGATCCATGTGTGGTTTGTGGAAAAGAACACACATGTAATTACCACTTGTTGATCCATGTGTTTTTTCTGAAAAGAACACACATACAATGACTCTAGTGGGTCCACATGTAGTTTGTGAAAAGAACACACATGCAATGAGCACTGGTTGATCCATAAGTTGTTTGTGGAAAAGAACACACATGCAATGAACACTAGTTGATCCATGTGTGGTTTGTGCAAAAGAACACATGCAATGACCACTGGTTGATCCATGTGTGGTTTGTGAAAAGAACACACATGCAATGACTCTAGTGCTAGTTTTAGTACAAGAACACACATGCAATGACTCTAGTGGGTCCACATGTAGTTTGTGAAAAGAACACACATGCAATGACCACTGGTTGATCCATAAGTGGTTTGTGGAAAGAACACACATGCAATGACCACTAGTTCATCCATAAGTGGTTTTTGGAAAACAAAACACATGCAATGAATGTGGTTGGTCCATATGTGGTTTGTGGAAAGAACACACATGCAGTGACCACTGGTTGATCCATGTGTGGTTTGTGAAATGAACACACATGCAATGCCACTGGTTGATCCATGTGTGGTTTGTGGAAAGAACACACATGCAATGACTCTAGTGCTAGTTTTTGTATAAGAACACACATGCAATGTCTCTAATGGATCCATATGGGGTTTGTGAAAAGAACACACATGAAATGACCACTTGTTGATCCATGTGTGGTTTGTGAAAAGAACACACATGCAATGACTCTAGTGGTAGTTTTGGTATAAGAACACACATGCAATGACTCTAGTGGGTCCCCATGTAGATTGTAAAAAGAACACACATGCAATGACCACTTGTTGATCCATGTGTGTTCTATGAAAAGAACACACAGACAATGACTCTAGTGGGTCCACATGTAGTTTGTGAAAAGAACACACATGCAATGACCACTGGTTGATCCATAAGTTGTTTGTGGAAAAGAACACACATGCAATGAACACTGGTTGATCCATGTGTGGTTTGTGCAAAAGAACACATGCAATGACCACTGGTTGATCCATGTGTGGTTTGTGAAACAAACACACATGCAATGACTCTAGTGCTAGTTTTAGTATAAGAACACACATGCAATGACTCTAGTGGGTCCACATGTAGTTTGTAAAAAGAACACACATGCAATGACCACTTGTTGATCCATAAGTTGTTTGTGGAAAAGAACACACATGCAATGAACACTGGTTGATCCATGTGTGGTTTGTGCAAAAGAACACATGCAATGACCACGGGTTGATCCATGTGTGGTTTGTGAAAAGAACACACATGCAATGACTCTAGTGCTAGTTTTAGTATAAAAACACACATGCAATGACTCTAGTGGGTCCACATGTAGTTTGTGAAAAGAACACACATGCAATGACCACTGGTTGATCCATAAGTGGTTTGTGGAAAGAACACACATGCAATGACCACTAGTTGATCCATAAGTGGTTTGTGGAAAAGAAAACACATGCAATGAATCTGGTTGGTCCATATGTGGTTTATGGAAAGAACACACATGCAGTGACCACTGGTTGATCCATGTGTGGTTTATGAAATGAACACACATGCAATGCATCTGGTTCATCCATGTGTGGTTTGTGGAAAGAACACACATGCAATGACTCTAGTGCTAGTTTTTGTATAAGAACACACATGCAATGTCTCTAATGGATCCATATGTGGTTTGTGAAAAGAACACACATGCAATGACCACTTGTGGATCCATGTGTGGTTTGTGAAAAGAACACACATGCAATGACTCTAGTGCTAGTTTTAGTATAAGAACACACATGCAATGACTCTAGTGGGTCCACATGTAGTTTTTGAAAAGAACACACATGCAATGAACACTTGTTGATCCATGTGTGTTTTGTGAAAAGAACACACATACAATGACTCTAGTGGGTCCACATGTAGTTTGTGAAAAGAACACACATGCAATGACCACTGGTTGATCCATAAGTTGTTTGTGGAAAAGAACACACATGCAATGAACACTGGTTGATCCATGTGTGGTTTGTGCAAAAGAACACATGCAATGACCACTGGTTGATCCATGTGTGGTTTGTGAAACAAACACACATGCAATGACTCTAGTGCTAGTTTTAGTATAAGAACACACATGCAATGACTCTAGTGGGTCCACATGTAGTTTGTAAAAATAACACACATGCAATGACCACTTGTTGATCCATAAGTGGTTTGTGGAAAAGAAAACACATGCAATGACTCTGGTTGGTCCATATGTGGTTTGTGGAAAAGAACACACATGCAATGAACACTGGTTGATCCATGTGTGGTTTGTGCAAAAGAACACAAGCAATGACCACTGGTTGATCCATGTGTGGTTTGTGAAAAGAACACACATGCAATGACTCTAGTGCTAGTTTTAGTATAAGAACACACATGCAATGACTCTAGTGGTTCCACATGTAGTTTGTGAAAAGAACACACATGCAATGACCACTAGTTGATCCATAAGTGGTTTGTGGAAAGAACACACATGTAATGACCACTGGTTGATCCATAAGTGGATTATGGAAAAGAAAACACATGCAATGAATCTGGTTGGTCCATATGTGGTTTGTGGAAAGAACACACATCCAGTGCCCACTGGTTGATCCATGTGTGGTTTGTGGAAAGAACACACATGCAATGACTCTAGTGCTAGTTTTTGTATAAGAACACACATGCAATGTCTCTAATGGATCCATATGTGGTTTGTGAAAAGAACACACATGCAATGACCACTTGTTGATCCATGTGTGGTTTGTGAAAAGAACACCCATGCAATGACTCTAGTGCTAGTTTTAGTATAAGAACATACATGAAATGTCTCTAGTGGGTCCACATGTAGTTTGTGAAAAGAACACACATGCAATGAACACTTGTTGATCCATGTGTGTTTTGTGAAAAGAACACACATACAATGACTCTAGTGGGTCCACATGTAGTTTGTGAAAAGAACACACATGCAATGACCACTGGTTGATCCATAAGTTGTTTGTGGAAAAGAACACACATGCAATGAACACTGGTTGATCCATGTGTGGTTTGTGCAAAAGAACACATGCAATGACCACTGGTTGATCCATGTGTGGTTTGTGAAACAAACACACATGCAATGACTCTAGTGCTAGTTTTAGTATAAGAACACACATGCAATGACTCTAGTGGGTCCACATGTAGTTTGTAAAAATAACACACATGCAATGACCACTTGTTGATCCATAAGTGGTTTGTGGAAAAGAACACACATGCAATGAATCTGGTTGGTCCATATGTGGTTTGTGGAAAGAACACACATGCAGTGACCACTGGTTGATCCATGTGTGGTTTATGAAATGAACACACATGCAATGCATCTGGTTCATCCATGTGTGGTTTGTGGAAAGAACACACATGCAATGACTCTAGTGCTAGTTTTTGTATAAGAACACACATGCAATGTCTCTAATGGATCCATATGTGGTTTGTGAAAAGAACACACATGCAATGACCACTTGTGGATCCATGTGTGGTTTGTGAAAAGAACACACATCCAATGACTCTAGTGCTAGTTTTAGTATAAGAACACACATGCAATGACTCCAGTGGGTCCACATGTAGTTTGTGAAAAGAACACACATGCAATGAACACTTGTTGATCCATGTGTGTTTTGTGAAAAGAACACACATACAATGACTCTAGTGGGTCCACATGTAGTTTGTGAAAAGAACACACATGCAATGACCACTGGTTGATCCATAAGTTGTTTGTGGAAAAGAACACACATGCAATGAACACTGGTTGATCCATGTGTGGTTTGTGCAAAAGAACACATGCAATGACCACTGGTTGATCCATGTGTGGTTTGTGAAACAAACACACATGCAATGACTCTAGTGCTAGTTTTAGTATAAGAACACACATGCAATGACTCTAGTGGGTCCACATGTAGTTTGTAAAAATAACACACATGCAATGACCACTTGTTGATCCATAAGTGGTTTGTGGAAAAGAAAACACATGCAATGACTCTGGTTGGTCCATATGTGGTTTGTGGAAAAGAACACACATGCAATGAACACTGGTTGATCCATGTGTGGTTTGTGCAAAAGAACACAAGCAATGACCACTGGTTGATCCATGTGTGGTTTGTGAAAAGAACACACATGCAATGACTCTAGTGCTAGTTTTAGTATAAGAACACACATGCAATGACTCTAGTGGGTCCACATGTAGTTTGTGAAAAGAACACACATGCAATGACCACTAGTTGATCCATAAGTGGTTTGTGGAAAGAACACACATGTAATGACCACTGGTTGATCCATAAGTGGATTATGGAAAAGAAAACACATGCAATGAATCTGGTTGGTCCATATGTGGTTTGTGGAAAGAACACACATCCAGTGCCCACTGGTTGATCCATGTGTGGTTTATGAAATTAACATACATGCAATGCCACTTGTTGATCCATGTGTGGTTTGTGGAAAGAACACACATGCAATGACTCTAGTGCTAGTTTTTGTATAAGAACACACATGCAATGTCTCTAATGGATCCATATGTGGTTCGTGAAAAGAACACACATGCAATGACCACTTGTGGATCCATGTGTGGTTTGTGAAAAGAACACACATGCAATGACTCTAGTGGTAGTTTTAGTGTAAGATCACACATGCAATGACTCTAGTGGGTCCACATGTAGATTGTAAAAAGAACACACATGCAATGACCACTTGTTGATCCATGTGTGTTTTGTGAAAAGAACACACATACAATGACTCTAGTGGGTCCACATGTAGTTTGTGAAAAGAACACACATGCAATGACCACTGGTTGATCCATAAGTTGTTTGTGAAAAAAAACACACATCCAATGAACACTGGTTGATCCATGTGTGGTTTGTGCAAAAGAACACATGCAATGACCACGGGTTGATCCATGTGTGGTTAGTGAAAAAAACACAAATGCAATGACTCTAGTGCTAGTTTTAGTATAAAAACACACATGCAATGACTCTAGTGGGTCCTTTTTAGTTTGTGAAAAGAACACACATGCAATGACCACTGGTTGATCCATAAGTGGTTTGTGGAAAGAACACACATGCAATGACCACTAGTTGATCCATAAGTGGTTTGTGGAAAAGAAAACACATGCAATGAATCTGGTTGGTCCATATGTGGTTTGTGGAAAGAACACACATGCAGTGACCACTGGTTGATCCATGTGTGGTTTATGAAATGAACACACATGCAATGCATCTGCTTCATCCATGTGTGGTTTGTGGACAGAACACACATGCAATGACTCTAGTGCTAGTTTTTGTATAAGAACACACATGCAATGTCTCTAATGGATCCATATGTGGTTTGTGAAAAGAACACACATGCAATGACCACTTGTGGATCCATGTGTGGTTTGTGAAAAGAACACACATGCAATGACTCTAGTGCTAGTTTTAGTATAAGAACACACATGCAATGACTCTAGTGGGTCCACATGTAGTTTGTGAAAAGAACACACATGCAATGAACACTTGTTGATCCATGTGTGTTTTGTGAAAAGAACACACATACAATGACTCTAGTGGGTCCACATGTAGTTTGTGAAAAGAACACACATGCAATGACCATTGGTTGATCCATAAGTTGTTTGTGGAAAAGAACACACATGCAATGAACACTGGTTGATCCATGTGTGGTTTGTGGAAAAGAACACATGCAATGACCACTGGTTGATCCATGTGTGGTTTGTGAAAAGAACACACATGCAATGACTCTAGTGCTAGTTTTAGTATAAGAACACACATGCAATGACTCTAGTGGGTCCACATGTAGTTTGTAAAAATAACACACATGCAATGACCACTGGTTGATCCATAAGTGGTTTGTGGAAAAGAAAACACATGCAATGACTCTGGTTGGTCGATATGTGGTTTGTGGAAAAGAACACACATGCAATGAACACTGGTTGATCCATGTGTAGTTTCTGCAAAAGAACACATGCAATGACCACTGGTTGATCCATGTGTGGTTTGTGAAAAGAACACACATGCAATGACTCTAGTGCTAGTTTTAGTATAAGAACACACATGCAATGACTCTAGTGGGTCCACATGTAGTTGGTGAAAAGAACACACATGCAATGACCACTGGTTGTTCCATAAGTGGTTTGTGGAAAGAACACACATGCAATGACCACTGGTTGATCCATAAGTGGATTGTGGAAAAGAAAACACATGTAACGAATCTGGTTGGTCCATGTGTGGTTTGTGGAAAGAACACACATCCAGTGACCACTGGTTGATCCATGTGTGGTTTATGAAATGAACATACATGCAATGCCACTTGTTGATCCATGTGTGGTTTGTGGAAAGAACACACATTCAATGACTCTAGTGCTAGTTTTTGTATAAGAACACACATGCAATGTCTCTAATGGATCCATATGTGGTTTGTGAAAAGAACACACATGCAATGACCACTTGTGGATCCATGTGTGGTTTGTGAAAAGAACACACATGCAATGACTCTAGTGCTAGTTTTAGTATAAGAACACACATGCAATGACTCTAGTGGGTCCACATGTAGTTTGTGAAAAGAACACACATGCAATGACCACTTGTTGATCTATGTGTGTTTTTGAAAAGAACACACATACAATGACTCTAGTGGGTCCACATGTAGTTTGTGAAAAGAACACACATGCAATGACCAGTTGTTGATCCATAAGTGGTTTGTGGAAAGAACACACATGCCATGACCACTGGTTGATCCATAAGTGGTTTGTGGAAAGAACACACATGCAATGACTCTGGTCGGTCCATATGTGGTTTGTGGAAAAGAACACACATGCAATGAACACTGGTTCATCCATGTGTGGTTTGTGCAAACGAACACATGCAATGACCACTGGTAGATCCATGTGTGGTTTGTGAAAAGAACACACATGCAATGACTCTAGTGCTAGTTTTAGTATAAGAACACACATGCAATGACTCTAGTGGGTCCACATGTAGTTTGTAAAAATAACACACATGCAATGACCACTGGTTGATCCATAAGTGGTTTGTGGAAATAACACACATGCAATGACCACTGGTTGATCCTTAAGTGGTTTGTGGAAACGAACACACATGCAATGGCTCTGGTTGGTCCATATGTGGTTTGTGGAAAGAACACACATGCAGTGACCCCTGGTTGATCCATGTGGTGTTTGTGAAAAGAACACACATGTAATGCCACTTGTTGATCCATGTGTGGTTTGTGGAAAGAACACACATGCAATTACTCTGGTGCTAGTTTTAGTATAAGAACACACATGCAATGACTCTAATGGATCCATATGTGGTTTGTGAAAAGAACACACATGCAATGACCACTTGTTGATCCATGTGTGGTTTGTGAAAAGAACACACGTGCAATGACTCTAGTGCTAGTTTTAGTATAAGAACACACATGCAATGCCTCTAGTGGGTCCACATGTAGTTTGTGAAAGAACACACATGCAATGACCACTAGTTGATCCATATGTGGTTTGTGGAAAGAACACACATGCAATGACCACTGGTTGATCCATAAGTGGTTTGTGGAAAGAACACACATGCAATGACCACTTGTTGATCCATAAGTGGTTTGTGGAAACGAAAACACATGCAATGACTCTAGTTGGTCCATATGTGGTTTGTGGAAAGAACACACATGCAGTGACCACTGGTTGATCCATGTGTGGTTTGTGAAATGAACACACATGCAATGCCACTGGTTGATCCATGTGTGGTTTGTGAAATGAACACACATGCAATGCCACTGGTTGATCCATGTGTGGTTTGTGGAAAGAACACACATGCAATGACTCTAGTGCTAGTTTTTGTATAATAACACACATGCAATGTCTCTAATGGATCCATATGTGGTTTGTGAAAAGAACACACATGAAATGACCACTTGTTGATCCATGTGTGGTTTGTGAAAAGAACACACATGCAATGACTCTAGTGGTAGTTTTAGTGTAAGAACACACATGCAATGACTCTAGTGGGTCCACATGTAGATTGTAAAAAGAACACACATGCAATGACCACTTGTTGATCCATGTGTGTTTTGTGAAAAGAACACACATACAATGACTCTAGTGGGTCCACATGTAGTTTGTGAAAAGAACACACATGCAATGACCACCGGTTGATCCATAAGTTGTTTGTGGAAAAGAACACACATGCAATGAACACTGGTTGATCCATGCGTGGTTTGTGCAAAAGATCACATGCAACGACCACTGGTTGATCCATGTGTGGTTTGTGAATAGAATACACATGCAATGACTCTAGTGCTAGTTTTAGTATAAGAACACACATGCAATGACTCTAGTGGGTCCACATGTAGTTTGTGAAAAGAACACACATACAATGACCACTGGTTGATCCATAAGTGGTTTGTGGAAGGAACACACATGCAATGACCACTGGTTGATCCATAAGTGGTTTGTGGAAAAGAAAACACATGCAATGAATCTGGTTGGTCCATATGTGGTTTGTGGAAAGAACACACATGCAGTGACCACTGGTTGATCCATGTGTGGTTTGTGAAACGAACACACATGCACTTCCACTGGTTAATCCATGTGTGGTTTGTGGAAAGAACACACATGCAAAGACTCTAGTGCTAGTTTTTGTATAAGAACACACATGCAATGTCTCTAATGGATCCATATGTGGTTTGTGAAAAGAACACACATGCAATGACCACTTGTGGATCCATGTGTTGTTTGTGAAAAGAACACACATGCAATGACTCTAGTGCTAGTTTTAGTATAAGAACACACATGCAATGACTCTAGTGGGTCCACATGTAGTTTGTGAAAAGAACACACATGCAATAACCACTTGTTGATCCATGTGTGTTTTGTGAAAAGAACACACATACAATAACTCTAGTGGGTCCACATGTAGTTTGTGAAAATAACACACATGCAATGACCACTGGTTGATCCATAAGTTGTTTGTGGAAAAGAACACACATGCCATGAACACTGGTTGATCCATGTGTGGTTTGTGCAAAAGAACACATGCAATGACCACTGGTTGATCCATGTGTGGTTTGTGAAACGAACACACATGCAATGACTCTAGTGCTAGTTTTAGTATAAGAACACACATGCAATGACTCTAGTGGGTCGACATGTAGTTTGTAAAAATAACACACATGCAATGACCACTGGTTGATCCATAAGTGGTTTGTGGAAAAGAAAACACATGCAATGACTCTGGTTAGTCCATATGTGGTTTGTGGAAAAGAACACACATGCAATGAACACTGGTTGATCCATGTGTGGTTTGTGCAAAAGAACACATGCAATGACCACTGGTTGATCCATGTGTGGTTTGTGAAAAGAACACACATGCAATGCCACTAGTTGATCCATGTGTGGTTTGTGGAAAGAACACACATGCAATTACTCTGTTGCTAGTTTTAGTATAAGAACACACATGCAATGACTCTAATGGATCCATATGTGGTTTGTGAAAAGAACACACATGCAATGACCACTTGTTGATCCATGTGCGGTTTGTGAACAGAAAACACATTCAATGACTCTAGTGCTAGTTTTAGTATAAGAACACACATGCAATGACTCCAGTGGGTCCACATGTAGTTTGTGAAAATAACACACATACAATGACCACTGGTTGATCCATAAGTGGTTTGTGGAAGGAACACACATGCAATGACCACTGGTTGATCCATAAGTGGTTTGTGGAAAAGAAAACACATGCAATGAATCTGGTTGGTCCATATGTGGTTTGTGGAAAGAACACACATGCAGTGACCACTGGTTAATCCATGTGTGGTTTGTGAAATGAACACACATGCACTTCCACTGGTTGATCCATGTGTGGTTTGTGGAAAGAACACACATGCAATGACTCTAGTGCTAGTTTCTGTTAAAGAACACACATGCAATGTCTCTAATGGATCCATATGTGGTTTGTGAAAAGAACACACATGCAATGACCACATGTTGATCCATGTGTGCTTTGTGAAAAGAACACACATGCAATGACTCTAGTGCTAGTTTTAGTATAAGAACACACATGCAATGACTCTAGTGGTTCCACATGTAGTTTGTGAAAAGAACACACATGCAATGACCACTTGTTGATCCATGTGTGTTTTGTGAAAAGAACACACATACAATGTCTCTAGTGGGTCCACATGTAGTTTGTGAAAAGAACACACATGCAATGACAACTGGTTGATCCATAAGTTTTTTGTGGAAAAGAACACACATGCAATGACCACTGGTTGATCCATGTGTGGTTTGTGCAAAAGAACACATGCAATGACCACTGGTTGATCCATGTGTGGTTTGTGAAAAGAACACACATGCAATGACTCTATTGCTAGTTTTAGTATAAGAACACACATGCAATGACTCTAGTGGGTCCACATGTAGTTTGTGAAAATAACACACATGCAATGACCACTGGTTGATCCATAAGTATTTTGTGGAAATAAGACACATGCAATGACCACTGGTTGATCCATAAGTGGTTTGTGGAAAAGAACACACATGCAATAACTCTGGTTGGTCCATATGTGGTTTGTGGAAAGAACAACATGTAGTGACCACTGGTTGATATATGTGTGGTTTGTGAAAAGAGCACACATGCAATGCCACTAGTTGATCCATGTGTGGTTTGTGGAAAGAACACACATGCAATTACTCTGGTGCTAGTTTTAGTATAAGAACACACATGCAATGACTCTAATGGATCCATATGTGGTTTGTGAAAAGAACACAGATGCAATGACCACTTGTTGATCCATGTGTGGTTTGTGAAAAGAACACACATGCAATGACTCTAGTGCTAGTTTTAGTATAAGAACACACATGCAATGACTCCAGTGGGTCCACATGTAGTTTGTGAAAAGAACACACATGCAATGACCACTGGTTGATCCATAAGTGGTTTGTGGAAAGAACACACATGCAATGACCACTGGTTGATCCATAAGTGGTTTGTGGAAAAGAAAACACATGCAATGACTCTGGTTGGTCCATCTGTGGTTTGTGGAAAGAACACACATGTAGTGACCACTGGTTGATCCATGTGTGGTTTGTCAAATGAACACACATGCAATGCCGCTGGTTGATCCATGTGTGGTTTGTGGAAAGAACACACATACAATGACTCTAGTTCTAGTTTTAGTATAAGAACACACATCCAATGACTCTAGTGGGTCCACATGTAGTTTGTGAAAAGAACACACATGCAATGACCACTTGTTTATCCATGTGTGTTTTGTGAAAAGAACACACATGCAATGACTCTAGTGCTAGTTTTAGTATAAGAACACACATGCAATGACTCTAGTGGGTCCACATGTAGTTTGTGAAAAGAACACACATGCAATGACCACTTGTTTATCCATGTGTGTTTTGTGAAAAGAACACACATACAATGACTCTAGTGGGTCCACATGTAGTTTGTGAAAAGAACACACATGCAATGACCACTGGTTGATCCATAAGTTGTTTGTGGAAAAGAACACACATGCAATGACCACTAGTTGATCCATAAGTGGTTTGTGGAAGGAACACACATGCAATGACCACTGGTTGATCCATAAGTGGTTTGTGGAAAAGAAAACACATGCAATGAATCTGGTTGGTCCATATGTGGTTTGTGGAAAGAACACACATGCAGTGACCACTGGTTGATCCATGTGTGGTTTGTGAAACGAACACACATGCACTTCCACTGGTTAATATATGTGTGGTTTGTGGAAAGAACACACATGCAAAGACTCTAGTGCTAGTTTTTGTATAAGAACACACATGCAATGTCTCTAATGGATCCATATGTGGTTTGTGAAAAGAACACACATGCAATGACCACTGGTTGATCCATAAGTGGTTTGTGGAAAAGAAAACACATGCAATGACTCTGGTTGGTCCATCTGTGGTTTGTGGAAAGAACACACATGTAGTGACCACTGGTTGATCCATGTGTGGTTTGTCAAATGAACACACATGCAATGCCGCTGGTTGATCCATGTGTGGTTTGTGGAAAGAACACACATACAATGACTCTAGTGCTAGTTTTAGTATAAGAACACACATCCAATGTCTCTAATGGATCCATATGTGGTTTGTGAAAAGAACACACATGCAATGACCACTTGTTGATCCATGTGTGGTTTGTGAAAAGAACACACATGCAATGTGCTAGTTTTAGTATAAGAACATACATGCAATGACTCTAGTGGGTCCACATGTAGTTTGTGAAAAGAACACACATGCAATGACCACTGGTTGATCCATAAGTGGTTTGTGGAAAGAACACACGTGAAATGACCACTTGTTGATCCATAAGTGGTTTGTGGAAAACAAAACACATGCAATGACTCTGGTTGGTCCATATGTGGTTTGTGGAAAGAACACACATGCAGTAACCACTGGTTGATCCATGTGTGGTTTGTGAAATGAACACACATGCAATGCCACAGGTTGATCCATGTGTGGTTTGTGGAAAGAACACACATGCCATGACTCTACTCCTAGTTTTAGTATAAGAACACACATGCGATGACTCTAATGGATCCATATGTGGTTTGTGAAAAGAACACACATGCAATGACCACTTGTTGATCCATGTGTGGTTTGTGAAAGAACACACATGGAATGACTCTAGTGCTAGTTTTAGTATAAGAACAAACATGCAATGACTCTAGTGGGTCCAGATGTAGTTTGTGAAAAGGACACACATCCAATGAGCACTGGTTGATCCATAAGTGGTTTGTAGAAAGAACACACATGCAATGACCACTAGTTGATCCATAAGTGGTTTGTGGAAAAGAAAACACATGCAATGAATCTGGGTTGTCCATATGTGGTTTGTGGAAAGAACACACATGCAGTGACCACTGGCTGATCCATGTGTGGTTTGTGAAATGAACACACATGCAATGCCACTGGTTGATCCATGTGTGGTTTGTGGAAAGAACACACATGCAATGACTCTAGTGCTAGTTTTTGTATAAGAACACACATGTAATGTCTCTAATGGATCGATATGTGGTTCGTGAAAAGAACACACATGCAATGACCACTTGTCGATAAATGTGTGGTTTGTGAAAAGAACACACATGCAATGACTTTAGTGCTAGTTTTAGTATAAGAACACACATGCAATGACTCTAGTGGGTCCACATGTAGTTTGTGAAAAGAACACACATGCAATGACCACTTGTTGATCCATGTGTGTTTTGTGAAAAGAACACACATACAATAACTCTAGTGGGTCCAAATGTAGTTTGTGAAAAGAACACACATGCAATGACCACTGGTTGATCCATAAGTTGTTTGTGGAAAATAACACACATGCAATGACCACTGGTTGATACATGTGTGGTTTGTGCAAAAGAACACATTTAATGGCCACTAGTTGATCCATGTGTGGTATGTGAAAAGAACACACATGCAATGACTCTAGTGCTAGTTTTAGTATAAGAACACACATGCAATGACTCTAGTGGGTCCACATGTAGTTTGTAAAAATAACACACATGCAATGACCACTGGTTGATCCATAACTGGTTTGTGGAAAAGAAAACACATGCAATGACTCTGGTTGGTCCATATGTGGTTTGTGGAAAAGAACACACATGCAATGAACACTGGTTAATCCATGTGTGGTTTGTGCAAAAGAACACATGCAATGACCACTTGTTGATCCATGTGTGGTTTGTGAACAGAATACACATGCAATGACTCTAGTGCTAGTTTTAGTATAAGAACACACATGCAATGAATCTAGTGGGTCCACATGTAGTTTGTGAAAAGAACACACATGCAATAACCACTGGTTGATCCATAAGTGGTTTGTGGAAGGAACACACATGCAATGACCACTGGTTGATCCATAAGTGGTTTGTGGAAAAGAAAACACATGCAATGAATCTGGTTGGTCCATATGTGGTTTGTGGAAAGAACACACATGTAGTGACCACTGGTTGATCCATGTGTGGTTTGTGAAATGAACACACATGCAATGCCACAGGTTGATCGATGTGTGGTTTGTGGAAAGAACACACATGCCATGACTCTACTGCTAGTTTTAGTATAAGAACACACATGCGATGACTCTAATGGATCCATATGTGGTTTGTGAAAAGAACACACATGCAATGACCACTTGTTGATCCATGTGTGGTTTGTGAAAGAACACACATGCAATGACTCTAGTGCTAGTTTTAGTATAAGAACACACATGCAATGTCTCTAGTGGGTCCACATGTAGTTTGTGAAAAGAACACACATGCAATGACCACTTGTTGATCCATGTGTGTTTTGTGAAAAGAACACACATACAATAACTCTAGTGGGTCCAAATGTAGTTTGTGAAAAGAACACACATGCAATGACCACTGGTTGATCCAAAAGTTGTTTGTGGAAAATAACACACATGCAATGACCACTGGTTGATACATGTGTGGTTTGTGCAAATGAACACATGTAATGGCCACTAGTTGATCCATGTGTGGTATGTGAAAAGAACACACATGCAATGACTCTAGTGCTAGTTTTAGTATAAGAACACACATGCAATGACTCTAGTGGGTCCACATGTAGTTTGTAAAAATAACACACATGCAATGACCACTGGTTGATCCATAACTGGTTTGTGGAAAAGAAAACACATGCAATGACTCTGGTGGGTCCATATGTGGTTTGTGGAAAAGAACACACATGCAATGAACACTGGTTGATCCATGTGTGGTTTGTGCAAAAGAACACATGCAATGACCACTTGTTGATCCATGTGTGGTTTGTGAAAAGAATACACATGCAATGACTCTAGTGCTAGTTTTAGTACAAGAACACACATGCAATGACTCTAGTGGGTCCACATGTAGTTTGTGAAAAGAACACACATGCAATAACCATTGGTTGATCCATAAGTGGTTTGTGGAAGGAACACACATGCAATGACCACTGGTTGATCCATAAGTGGTTTGTGGAAAAGAAAACACATGCAATGAATCTGGTTGGTCCATATGTGGTTTGTGGAAAGAACACACATGTAGTGACCACTGGTTGATCCATGTGTGGTTTGTGAAATGAACACACATGCAATGCCACTGGTTGATCCATGTGTGGTTTGTGGAAAGAACACACATGCAATGACTCTACTGCTAGTTTTTGTATAAGAACACACATGCAATGTCTCTAATGGATCCATATGTGGTTTGTGAAAAGAACACACATGTAATGACCACTTGTTGATCCATGTGTGGTTTGTGAAAATAACACACATGCAATGACTCTAGTGCTAGTTTTAGTATAAGAACACACATGCAATGACTCTAGTGGGTCCACATGTAGTTTGTGAAAAGAACACACATGCAATGACCACTTGTTTATCCATGTGTGTTTTGTGAAAAGAACACACATACAATGACTCTAGTGGGTCCACATGTAGTTTGTGAAAAGAACACACATGCAATGACCACTGGTTGATCCATAAGTTGTTTGTGGAAAAGAACACACATGCAATGACCACTAGTTGATCCATAAGTGGTTTGTGGAAGGAACACACATGCAATTACCACTGGTTGATCCATAAGTGGTTTGTGGAAAAGAAAACACATGCAATGAATCTGGTTGGTCCATATGTGGTTTGTGGAAAGAACACACATGCAGTGACCACTGGTTGATCCATGTGTGGTTTATGAAATGAACACACATGCAATGCCACTGGTTGATCCAGGTGTGGTTTGTGGAAAGAACACACATGCAATGACTCTAGTGCTAGTTTTTGTATAAGAACACACATGCAATGTCTTTAATGGATCCATATGTGGTTTGTGAAAAGAACACACATGCAATGACCACTGGTTGATCCATAAGTTGTTTGTGGAAAAGAACACACATGCAATGAACACTGGTTGATCCATGTGTGGTTTGTGAAAAGAACACACATGCAATGACTCTAGTGCTAGTTTTAGTATAAGAACACACATGCAATGACTCTAGTGGGTCCACATGTAGTTTGTGAAAATAACACACATGCAATGACCACTTGTTGATCCATGTGTGTTTTGTGAAAAGAACACACATACAATGACTCTAGTGGGTCCACATGTAGTTTGTGAAAAGAACACACATGCAATGACCACTGGTTGATCCATAAGATGTTTGTGGAAAAGAACATACATGCAATGAACACTGGTTGATCCATGTGTGGTTTGTGAAAAGAACACACATGCAATGACTCTAGTGCTAGTTTTGGTATAAGAACACACATGCAATGACTCTAGTGGGTCCACATGTAGTTTGTGAAAATAACACACATGCAATGACCATTGGTTGATCCATAAGTGGTTTGTGGAAATAACACACATGCAATGACCACTGGTTGATCCATAAGTGGTTTGTGGAAAAGAACACACATGCAATGGTTCTGGTTGGTACATATGTGGTTTGTGGAAAGAACAACATGCAGTGACCACTGGTTGATCCATGTGTGGTTTGTGAAAAGAACACACATGCAATGCCACTGGTTGATCCATGTGTGGTTTGTGGAAAGAACACACATGCAATTACTCGGGTGCTGGTTTTAGTATAAGAACACACATGCAATGACTCTAATGGATCCATATGTCGTTTGTGAAAAGAACACACATGCAATGACCACTTGTTGATCCATGTGTGGTTTGTGAAAAGAACACACATGCAATGACTCTAGTGCTAGTTTTAGTATAAGAACACACATGCAATGACTCTAGTGGGTCCACATGTAGTTTGTGAAAAGAACACACATGCAATGACTCTAGTGCTAGTTTTAGTATAAGAACAAACATGCAATGACCCTAGTGGGTCCACATGTAGTTTGTGAAAAGAACACACATGCAATGTCCACTTGTTTATCCATGTGTGCTTTGTGAAAAGAACACACATACAATGACTCTAGTGGGTCCACATGTAGTTTGTGAAAAGAACACACATGCAATGACCACTGGTTGATCCATCAGTTGTTTGTGGAAAAGAACACACATGCAATGAACACTGGTTGATCCATTTGTGGTTTGTGAAAAGAACACACATGCAATGACTCTAGTGCTAGTTTTAGTATAAGAACACACATGCAATGACTCTAGTGGGTCCACATGTAGTTTGTAAAAATAACACACATGCAATGACCACTGGTTGATCGATAAGTGGTTTGTGGAAAAGAAAACACATGCAATGACTCTGGTTGGTCCATATGTGGTTTGTGGAAAAGAACACACATGCAATGACCACTGGTTGATCCATGTGTGGTTTGTCAAATGAACACACATGCAATGCCGCTGGTTGATCCATGTGTGGTTTGTGGAAAGAACACACATACAATGACTCTAGTGCTAGTTTTAGTATAAGAACACACATCCAATGTCTCTAATGGATCCATATGTGGTTTGTGAAAAGAACACACATGCAATGACCACTTGTTGATCCATGTGTGGTTTGTGAAAAGAACACACATGCAATGACTCTAGTGCTAGTTTTAGTATAAGAACATACATGCAATGACTCTAGTGGGTCCACATGTAGTTTGTGAAAAGAACACACATGCAATGACCACTGGTTGATCCATAAGTGGTTTGTGGAAAGAACACACGTGAAATGACCACTTGTTGATCCATAAGTGGTTTGTGGAAAACAAAACACATGCAATGACTCTGGTTGGTCCATATGTGGTTTGTGGAAAGAACACACATGCAGTAACCACTGGTTGATCCATGTGTGGTTTGTGAAATGAACACACATGCAATGCCACAGGTTGATCCATGTGTGGTTTGTGGAAAGAACACACATGCCATGACTCTACTCCTAGTTTTAGTATAAGAACACACATGCGATGACTCTAATGGATCCATATGTGGTTTGTGAAAAGAACACACATGCAATGACCACTTGTTGATCCATGTGTGGTTTGTGAAAGAACACACATGTAATGACTCTAGTGCTAGTTTTAGTATAAGAACAAACATGCAATGACTCTAGTGGGTCCAGATGTAGTTTGTGAAAAGGACACACATCCAATGAGCACTGGTTGATCCATAAGTGGTTTGTAGAAAGAACACACATGCAATGACCACTAGTTGATCCATAAGTGGTTTGTGGAAAAGAAAACACATGCAATGAATCTGGGTTGTCCATATGTGGTTTGTGGAAAGAACACACATGCAGTGACCACTGGCTGATCCATGTGTGGTTTGTGAAATGAACACACATGCAATGCCACTGGTTGATCCATGTGTGGTTTGTGGAAAGAACACACATGCAATGACTCTAGTGCTAGTTTTTGTATAAGAACACACATGTAATGTCTCTAATGGATCGATATGTGGTTCGTGAAAAGAACACACATGCAATGACCACTTGTCGATAAATGTGTGGTTTGTGAAAAGAACACACATGCAATGACTTTAGTGCTAGTTTTAGTATAAGAACACACATGCAATGACTCTAGTGGGTCCACATGTAGTTTGTGAAAAGAACACACATGCAATGACCACTTGTTGATCCATGTGTGTTTTGTGAAAAGAACACACATACAATAACTCTAGTGGGTCCAAATGTAGTTTGTGAAAAGAACAGACATGCAATGACCACTGGTTGATCCATAAGTTGTTTGTGGAAAATAACACACATGCAATGACCACTGGTTGATACATGTGTGGTTTGTGCAAAAGAACACATGTAATGGCCACTAGTTGATCCATGTGTGGTATGTGAAAAGAACACACATGCAATGACTCTAGTGCTAGTTTTAGTATAAGAACACACATGCAATGACTCTAGTGGGTCCACATGTAGTTTGTAAAAATAACACACATGCAATGACCACTGGTTGATCCATAACTGGTTTGTGGAAAAGAAAACACATGCAATGACTCTGGTTGGTCCATATGTGGTTTGTGGAAAAGAACACACATGCAATGAACACTGGTTAATCCATGTGTGGTTTGTGCAAAAGAACACATGCAATGACCACTTGTTGATCCATGTGTGGTTTGTGAAAAGAATACACATGCAATGACTCTAGTGCTAGTTTTAGTATAAGAACACACATGCAATGACTCTAGTGGGTCCACATGTAGTTTGTGAAAAGAACACACATGCAATAACCACTGGTTGATCCATAAGTGGTTTGTGGAAGGAACACACATGCAATGACCACTGGTTGATCCATAAGTGGTTTGTGGAAAAGAAAACACATGCAATGAATCTGGTTGGTCCATATGTGGTTTGTGGAAAGAACACACATGTAGTGACCACTGGTTGATCCATGTGTGGTTTGTGAAATGAACACACATGCAATGCCACAGGTTGATCGATGTGTGGTTTGTGGAAAGAACACACATGCCATGACTCTACTGCTAGTTTTAGTATAAGAACACACATGCGATGACTCTAATGGATCCATATGTGGTTTGTGAAAAGAACACACATGCAATGACCACTTGTTGATCCATGTGTGGTTTGTGAAAGAACACACATGCAATGACTCTAGTGCTAGTTTTAGTATAAGAACAAACATGCAATGACTCTAGTGGGTCCAGATGTAGTTTGTGAAAAGGACACACATGCAATGAGCACTGGTTGATCCATAAGTGGTTTGTAGAAAGAACACACATGCAATGACCACTAGTTGATCCATAAGTGGTTTGTGGAAAAAGAAAACACATGCAATGAATCTGGGTTGTCCATATGTGGTTTGTGGAAAGAACACACATGCCGTGACCACTGGCTGATCCATGTGTGGTTTGTAAAATGAACGCACATGCAATGCCACTGGTTGATCCATGTGTGGTTTGTGGAAAGAACACACATGCAATGACTCTAGTGCTAGTTTTTGTATAAGAACACACATGTAATGTCTCTAATGGATCGATATGTGGTTCGTGAAAAGAACACACATGCAATGACCACTTGTCGATAAATGTGTGGTTTGTGAAAAGAACACACATGCAATGACTTTAGTGCTAGTTTTAGTATAAGAACACACATGCAATGTCTCTAGTGGGTCCACATGTAGTTTGTGAAAAGAACACACATGCAATGACCACTTGTTGATCCATGTGTGTTTTGTGAAAAGAACACACATACAATAACTCTAGTGGGTCCAAATGTAGTTTGTGAAAAGAACAGACATGCAATGACCACTGGTTGATCCATAAGTTGTTTGTGGAAAATAACACACATGCAATGACCACTGGTTGATCCATAAGTGGTTTGTGGAAAAGAACACACATGCAATGGTTCTGGTTGGTACATATGTGGTTTGTGGAAAGAACAACATGCAGTGACCACTGGTTGATCCATGTGTGGTTTGTGAAAAGAACACACATGCAATGCCACTGGTTGATCCATGTGTGGTTTGTGGAAAGAACACACATGCAATTACTCGGGTGCTGGTTTTAGTATAAGAACACACATGCAATGACTCTAATGGATCCATATGTCGTTTGTGAAAAGAACACACATGCAATGACCACTTGTTGATCCATGTGTGGTTTGTGAAAAGAACACACATGCAATGACTCTAGTGCTAGTTTTAGTATAAGAACACACATGCAATGACTCTAGTGGGTCCACATGTAGTTTGTGAAAAGAACACACATGCAATGACTCTAGTGCTAGTTTTAGTATAAGAACAAACATGCAATGACCCTAGTGGGTCCACATGTAGTTTGTGAAAAGAACACACATGCAATGTCCACTTGTTTATCCATGTGTGCTTTGTGAAAAGAACACACATACAATGACTCTAGTGGGTCCACATGTAGTTTGTGAAAAGAACACACATGCAATGACCACTGGTTGATCCATCAGTTGTTTGTGGAAAAGAACACACATGCAATGAACACTGGTTGATCCATTTGTGGTTTGTGAAAAGAACACACATGCAATGACTCTAGTGCTAGTTTTAGTATAAGAACACACATGCAATGACTCTAGTGGGTCCACATGTAGTTTGTAAAAATAACACACATGCAATGACCACTGGTTGATCGATAAGTGGTTTGTGGAAAAGAAAACACATGCAATGACTCTGGTTGGTCCATATGTGGTTTGTGGAAAAGAACACACATGCAATGACCACTGGTTGATCCATGTGTGGTTTGTCAAATGAACACACATGCAATGCCGCTGGTTGATCCATGTGTGGTTTGTGGAAAGAACACACATACAATGACTCTAGTGCTAGTTTTAGTATAAGAACACACATCCAATGTCTCTAATGGATCCATATGTGGTTTGTGAAAAGAACACACATGCAATGACCACTTGTTGATCCATGTGTGGTTTGTGAAAAGAACACACATGCAATGACTCTAGTGCTAGTTTTAGTATAAGAACATACATGCAATGACTCTAGTGGGTCCACATGTAGTTTGTGAAAAGAACACACATGCAATGACCACTGGTTGATCCATAAGTGGTTTGTGGAAAGAACACACGTGAAATGACCACTTGTTGATCCATAAGTGGTTTGTGGAAAACAAAACACATGCAATGACTCTGGTTGGTCCATATGTGGTTTGTGGAAAGAACACACATGCAGTAACCACTGGTTGATCCATGTGTGGTTTGTGAAATGAACACACATGCAATGCCACAGGTTGATCCATGTGTGGTTTGTGGAAAGAACACACATGCCATGACTCTACTCCTAGTTTTAGTATAAGAACACACATGCGATGACTCTAATGGATCCATATGTGGTTTGTGAAAAGAACACACATGCAATGACCACTTGTTGATCCATGTGTGGTTTGTGAAAGAACACACATGTAATGACTCTAGTGCTAGTTTTAGTATAAGAACAAACATGCAATGACTCTAGTGGGTCCAGATGTAGTTTGTGAAAAGGACACACATCCAATGAGCACTGGTTGATCCATAAGTGGTTTGTAGAAAGAACACACATGCAATGACCACTAGTTGATCCATAAGTGGTTTGTGGAAAAGAAAACACATGCAATGAATCTGGGTTGTCCATATGTGGTTTGTGGAAAGAACACACATGCAGTGACCACTGGCTGATCCATGTGTGGTTTGTGAAATGAACACACATGCAATGCCACTGGTTGATCCATGTGTGGTTTGTGGAAAGAACACACATGCAATGACTCTAGTGCTAGTTTTTGTATAAGAACACACATGTAATGTCTCTAATGGATCGATATGTGGTTCGTGAAAAGAACACACATGCAATGACCACTTGTCGATAAATGTGTGGTTTGTGAAAAGAACACACATGCAATGACTTTAGTGCTAGTTTTAGTATAAGAACACACATGCAATGACTCTAGTGGGTCCACATGTAGTTTGTGAAAAGAACACACATGCAATGACCACTTGTTGATCCATGTGTGTTTTGTGAAAAGAACACACATACAATAACTCTAGTGGGTCCAAATGTAGTTTGTGAAAAGAACAGACATGCAATGACCACTGGTTGATCCATAAGTTGTTTGTGGAAAATAACACACATGCAATGACCACTGGTTGATACATGTGTGGTTTGTGCAAAAGAACACATGTAATGGCCACTAGTTGATCCATGTGTGGTATGTGAAAAGAACACACATGCAATGACTCTAGTGCTAGTTTTAGTATAAGAACACACATGCAATGACTCTAGTGGGTCCACATGTAGTTTGTAAAAATAACACACATGCAATGACCACTGGTTGATCCATAACTGGTTTGTGGAAAAGAAAACACATGCAATGACTCTGGTTGGTCCATATGTGGTTTGTGGAAAAGAACACACATGCAATGAACACTGGTTAATCCATGTGTGGTTTGTGCAAAAGAACACATGCAATGACCACTTGTTGATCCATGTGTGGTTTGTGAAAAGAATACACATGCAATGACTCTAGTGCTAGTTTTAGTATAAGAACACACATGCAATGACTCTAGTGGGTCCACATGTAGTTTGTGAAAAGAACACACATGCAATAACCACTGGTTGATCCATAAGTGGTTTGTGGAAGGAACACACATGCAATGACCACTGGTTGATCCATAAGTGGTTTGTGGAAAAGAAAACACATGCAATGAATCTGGTTGGTCCATATGTGGTTTGTGGAAAGAACACACATGTAGTGACCACTGGTTGATCCATGTGTGGTTTGTGAAATGAACACACATGCAATGCCACAGGTTGATCGATGTGTGGTTTGTGGAAAGAACACACATGCCATGACTCTACTGCTAGTTTTAGTATAAGAACACACATGCGATGACTCTAATGGATCCATATGTGGTTTGTGAAAAGAACACACATGCAATGACCACTTGTTGATCCATGTGTGGTTTGTGAAAGAACACACATGCAATGACTCTAGTGCTAGTTTTAGTATAAGAACAAACATGCAATGACTCTAGTGGGTCCAGATGTAGTTTGTGAAAAGGACACACATGCAATGAGCACTGGTTGATCCATAAGTGGTTTGTAGAAAGAACACACATGCAATGACCACTAGTTGATCCATAAGTGGTTTGTGGAAAAAGAAAACACATGCAATGAATCTGGGTTGTCCATATGTGGTTTGTGGAAAGAACACACATGCCGTGACCACTGGCTGATCCATGTGTGGTTTGTAAAATGAACGCACATGCAATGCCACTGGTTGATCCATGTGTGGTTTGTGGAAAGAACACACATGCAATGACTCTAGTGCTAGTTTTTGTATAAGAACACACATGTAATGTCTCTAATGGATCGATATGTGGTTCGTGAAAAGAACACACATGCAATGACCACTTGTCGATAAATGTGTGGTTTGTGAAAAGAACACACATGCAATGACTTTAGTGCTAGTTTTAGTATAAGAACACACATGCAATGTCTCTAGTGGGTCCACATGTAGTTTGTGAAAAGAACACACATGCAATGACCACTTGTTGATCCATGTGTGTTTTGTGAAAAGAACACACATACAATAACTCTAGTGGGTCCAAATGTAGTTTGTGAAAAGAACACACATGCAATGACCACTGGTTGATCCATAAGTTGTTTGTGGAAAATAACACACATGCAATGACCACTGGTTGATACATGTGTGGTTTGTGCAAATGAACACATGTAATGGCCACTAGTTGATCCATGTGTGGTATGTGAAAAGAACACACATGCAATGACTCTAGTGCTAGTTTTAGTATAAGAACACACATGCAATGACTCTAGTGGGTCCACATGTAGTTTGTAAAAATAACACACATGCAATGACCACTGGTTGATCCATAACTGGTTTGTGGAAAAGAAAACACATGCAATGACTCTGGTGGGTCCATATGTGGTTTGTGGAAAAGAACACACATGCAATGAACACTGGTTGATCCATGTGTGGTTTGTGCAAAAGAACACATGCAATGACCACTTGTTGATCCATGTGTGGTTTGTGAAAAGAATACACATGCAATGACTCTAGTGCTAGTTTTAGTACAAGAACACACATGCAATGACTCTAGTGGGTCCACATGTAGTTTGTGAAAAGAACACACATGCAATAACCATTGGTTGATCCATAAGTGGTTTGTGGAAGGAACACACATGCAATGACCACTGGTTGATCCATAAGTGGATTGTGGAAAAGAAAACACATGCAATGAATCTGGTTGGTCCATATGTGGTTTGTGGAAAGAACACACATGTAGTGACCACTGGTTGATCCATGTGTGGTTTGTGAAATGAACACACATGCAATGCCACTGGTTGATCCATGTGTGGTTTGTGGAAAGAACACACATGCAATGACTCTACTGCTAGTTTTTGTATAAGAACACACATGCAATGTCTCTAATGGATCCATATGTGGTTTGTGAAAAGAACACACATGCAATGACCACTTGTTGATCCATGTGTGGTTTGTGAAAATAACACACATGCAATGACTCTAGTGCTAGTTTTAGTATAAGAACACACATGCAATGACTCTAGTGGGTCCACATGTAGTTTGTGAAAAGAACACACATGCAATGACCACTTGTTTATCCATGTGTGTTTTGTGAAAAGAACACACATACAATGACTCTAGTGGGTCCACATGTAGTTTGTGAAAAGAACACACATGCAATGACCACTGGTTGATCCATAAGTTGTTTGTGGAAAAGAACACACATGCAATGACCACTAGTTGATCCATAAGTGGTTTGTGGAAGGAACACACATGCAATTACCACTGGTTGATCCATAAGTGGTTTGTGGAAAAGAAAACACATGCAATGAATCTGGTTGGTCCATATGTGGTTTGTGGAAAGAACACACATGCAGTGACCACTGGTTGATCCATGTGTGGTTTATGAAATGAACACACATGCAATGCCACTGGTTGATCCAGGTGTGGTTTGTGGAAAGAACACACATGCAATGACTCTAGTGCTAGTTTTTGTATAAGAACACACATGCAATGTCTTTAATGGATCCATATGTGGTTTGTGAAAAGAACACACATGCAATGACCACTGGTTGATCCATAAGTTGTTTGTGGAAAAGAACACACATGCAATGAACACTTGTTGATCCATGTGTGGTTTGTGAAAAGAACACACATGCAATGACTCTAGTGCTAGTTTTAGTATAAGAACACACATGCAATGACTCTAGTGGGTCCACATGTAGTTTGTGAAAATAACACACATGCAATGACCACTTGTTGATCCATGTGTGTTTTGTGAAAAGAACACACATACAATGACTCTAGTGGGTCCACATGTAGTTTGTGAAAAGAACACACATGCAATGACCACTGGTTGATCCATAAGACGTTTGTGGAAAAGAACATACATGCAATGAACACTGGTTGATCCATGTGTGGTTTGTGAAAAGAACACACATGCAATGACTCTAGTGCTAGTTTTGGTATAAGAACACACATGCAATGACTCTAGTGGGTCCACATGTAGTTTGTGAAAATAACACACATGCAATGACCATTGGTTGATCCATAAGTGGTTTGTGGAAATAACACACATGCAATGACCACTGGTTGATCCATAAGTGGTTTGTGGAAAAGAACACACATGCAATGGTTCTGGTTGGTACATATGTGGTTTGTGGAAAGAACAACATGCAGTGACCACTGGTTGATCCATGTGTGGTTTGTGAAAAGAACACACATGCAATGCCACTGGTTGATCCATGTGTGGTTTGTGGAAAGAACACACATGCAATTACTCGGGTGCTGGTTTTAGTATAAGAACACACATGCAATGACTCTAATGGATCCATATGTCGTTTGTGAAAAGAACACACATGCAATGACCACTTGTTGATCCATGTGTGGTTTGTGAAAAGAACACACATGCAATGACTCTAGTGCTAGTTTTAGTATAAGAACACACATGCAATGACTCTAGTGGGTCCACATGTAGTTTGTGAAAAGAACACACATGCAATGACTCTAGTGCTAGTTTTAGTATAAGAACAAACATGCAATGACCCTAGTGGGTCCACATGTAGTTTGTGAAAAGAACACACATGCAATGTCCACTTGTTTATCCATGTGTGCTTTGTGAAAAGAACACACATACAATGACTCTAGTGGGTCCACATGTAGTTTGTGAAAAGAACACACATGCAATGACCACTGGTTGATCCATCAGTTGTTTGTGGAAAAGAACACACATGCAATGAACACTGGTTGATCCATTTGTGGTTTGTGAAAAGAACACACATGCAATGACTCTAGTGCTAGTTTTAGTATAAGAACACACATGCAATGACTCTAGTGGGTCCACATGTAGTTTGTAAAAATAACACACATGCAATGACCACTGGTTGATCGATAAGTGGTTTGTGGAAAAGAAAACACATGCAATGACTCTGGTTGGTCCATATGTGGTTTGTGGAAAAGAACACACATGCAATGACCACTGGTTGATCCATGTGTGGTTTGTCAAATGAACACACATGAAATGCCACTGGTTGATCCATGTGTGGTTTGTGAAAAAGAACACATGCAATGACCACTGGTTGATCCATGTGTGGTTTGTGAAAAGAATACACATGCACTGACTCTAGTGGGTCCACATGTAGTTTGTGAAAAGAACACACATGCAATGACCACTAGTTGATCCATAAGTGGTTTGTGGAAGGAACACACATGCAATGACCACTGGTTGATCCATAAGTGGTTTGTGGAAAAGAAAACACATGCAATGAATCTGGTTGGTCCATATGTGGTTTGTGGAAAGAACACACATGCAGTGACCACTGGTTGATCCATGTGTGGTTTGTGAAATGAACACACATGCAATGCCACTGGTTGATCCATGTGTGGTTTGTGAAAAGAACACACATGCAATGACTCTAGTGCTAGTTTTAGTATAAGAACACACATGCAATGACTCTAGTGGGTCCACATGTAGTTTGTGAAAATAACACACATGCAATGACCCTTGGTTGATCCATAAGTAGTTTGTGGAAATAACACACATGCAATGACCACTGGTTGATCCATAAGTGGTTTGTGGAAAAGAACACACATGCAATGATTCTGGTTGGTACATATGTGGTTTGTGGAAAGAACAACATGCAGTGACCACTGGTTGATCCATGTGTGGTTTGTGAAATGAACACACATGCAATGCCACTGGTTGATCCATGTGTGGTTTGTGGAAAGAACACACATGCAATTACTCTGGTGCTGGTTTTAGTATAAGAACACACATGCAATGACTCTAATGGATCCATATGTGGTTTGTGAAAAGAACACACATGCAATGACCACTTGTTGATCCATGTGTGGTTTGTGAATAGAACACACATGCAATGACTCTAGTGCTAGTTTTAGTATAAGAGCATACATGCAATGACTCTAGTGGGTCCACATGTAGTTTGTGAAAAGAACACACATGCAATGACCCCTGGTTGATCCATAAGTGGTTTGTGGAAGGAACACACATGCAATGACCACTGGTTAATCCATAAGTGGTTTGTGGAAAAGAAAACACATGCAATGAATCTGGTTGGTCCATATGTGGTTTGTGGAAACAACACACATGCAGTGACCACTGGTTGATCCATGTGTGGTTTGTGAAATGAACACACATGCAATGCCACTGGTTGATCCATGTGTGGTTTGTGAAAGAACACACATGCAATGACTCTAGTGCTAGTTTTTGTATAAGAACACACATGCAATGTCTCTAATGGATCCATATGTGGTTTGTGAAAAGAACACACATGCAATGACCACTTGTTGATCCATGTGTGGTTTGTGAAAAGAACACACATGCAATGACTCTGGTGCTAGTTTTAGTATAAGAACACACATGCAATGACTCTAGTGGGTCTACATGTAGTTTGTGAAAAGAACACACATGCAATGACCACTTGTTGATCCATGTGTGTTTTGTGAAAAGAACACACATACAATGACTCTAGTGGGTCCACATGTAGTTGGTGAAAAGAACACACATGCAATGACTACTGGTTGATCCATAAGTTGTTTGTGGAAAAGAACACACATGCAATGAACACTGGTTGATCCATGTGTAGTTTGTGAAAAGAACACACATGCAATGACTCTAGTGCTAGTTTTAGTATAAGAACACACATGCAATGACTCTAGTGGGTCCACATGTAGTTTGTAAAAATAACACACATGCAAGGACCACTGGTTGAATGATAGGTGGTTTGTGGAAAAGAAAACACATGCAATGACTCTGGTTGGTCCATATGTGGTTTGTGGAAAAGAACACACATGCAATGAACACTGGTTGATCCATGTGTGGTTTGTGCAAAAGAACACATGCAATGACCACTGATTGATGCATGTATGGTTTGTTAAAAGAATACACATGCACTGACTCTAGTGCTAGTTTTAGTATAAGAACACACTTGAAATGACTCTAGTGGGTCTACATGTAGTTTGTGAAAAGAACACACATGAAGTGACCACTTGTTGATCCATGTGTGTTTTGTGAAAAGAACACACATACAATGACTCTAGTGGGTCCACATGTAGTTTTTGAAAAGAACACACATGCAATGACCACTGGTTGATCCATAAGTTTTTTGTGGAAAAGAACACACATGCAATGAACACTGGTTGATCCATGTGTAGTTTGTGGAAAGAACACACATGCAATGACTCTAGTGCTAGTTTTAGTATAAGAACACACATGCAATGTCTCTAATGGGTCCACATGTAGTTTGTAAAAATAACACACATGCAATGACTACTGGTTGATCGATAAGTGGTTTGTGGAAAAGAAAACACATGCAATGACTCTGGTTGGTCCATATGTGGTTTGTATAAAAGAACACACATGCAATGAACACTGGTTGATCCATGTGTGGTTTGTGCAAAAGAACACATGCAATGACCACTGGTTGATGCATGTGTGGTTTGTGAAAAGAATACACATGCAATGACTCTAGTGCTAGTTTTAGTATAAGAACACACATGCAATGACTCTAGTGGGTCCACATGTAGTTTGTGAAAATAACACACATGCAATGACCACTGGTTGATCCATAAGTAGTTTGTGGAAATAACACACATGCAATGACCACTGGTTGATCCATAAGTGGTTTATGGAAAAGAACACACATGCAATGATTCTGGTTGGTACATATGTGGTTTGTGGAAAGAACAACATGCGGTGACCACTGGTTGATCCATGTGTGGTTTGTGAAAAGAACACACATGCAATGCCACTGGTTGATCCATGTGTTGTTTGTGGAAAGAACACACATGCAATTACTCTGGTGCTGGTTTTAGTATAAGAACACACATGCAATGACTCTAATGGATCCATATGTGGTTTATGAAAAGAATACACATGCAATTACCACTTCTTGATCCATGTGTGGTTTGTGAAAAGAACACACATGCAATGACTCTAGTGCTAGTTTTAGTATAAGAGCATACATGCAATGACTCTAGTGGGTCCACATGTAGTTTGTGAAAAGAACACACATGCAATGACCCCTGGTTGATCCATAAGTGGTTTGTGGAAACAACACACATGCAATGACGACTTCTTGATCCATAAGTGGTTTGTGCAAAAGAAAACACATGCAATGACTCTGGTTGGTCCATATGTGGTTTGTGGAAAGAACACACATGCAATGACCACTGGTTGATCCATGTGTGGTTTGTCAAATAAACACACATGCAATGCCACTGGTTGATCCATGTGTGGTTTGTGGAAAGAACACACATGCAATGACTCTAGTGCTAGTTTTAGTATAAGAACACACATGCAATGACTCCAGTGGGTCCACATGTAGTTTGTGAAAACAACACACATGCAATGACCACTGGTTGATCCATAAGTGGTTTGTGGAAGGAACACACATGCAATGACCACTGGTTGATCCATAAGTGGTTTGTGGAAAAGAAAACACATGCAATGAATCTGTTGGTCCATATGTGGTTTGTGGAAACAACACACATGCAGTGACCACTGGTTGATCCATGTGTGGTTTGTGAAATGAACACACATGCAATGCCACTGGTTGATCCATGTGTGGTTTGTGGAAAGAACACACATGCAATGACTCTAGTGCTAGTTTTTGTATAAGAACACACATGCAATGTCTCTAATGGATCCATATGTGGTTTGTGAAAAGAACACACATGCAATGACCACTTGTTGATCCATGTGTGGTTTGTGAATAGAACACACATGCAATGACTCTGGTGCTAGTTTTAGTATAAGAACACACATGCAATGACTCTAGTGGGTCGTAGTTTGTGAAAAGAACACACATGCAATGACCACTTGTTGATCCATGTGTGTTTTGTGAAAAGAACACACATACAATGACTCTAGTGGGTCCACATGTAGTTTGTGAAAAGAACACACATGCAATGAATACTGGTTGATCCATAAGTTGTTTGTGGAAAAGAACACACATGCAATGAACACTGGTTGATCCATGTGTAGTTTGTGAAAAGAACACACATGCAATGACTCTAGTGCTAGTTTTAGTATAAGAACACACATGCAATGACTCTAGTGGGTCCACATGTAGTTTGTAAAAATAACACACATGCAAGGACCACTGGTTGATCGATAGGTGGTTTGTGGAAAAGAAAACACATGCAATGACTCTGGTTGGTCCATATGTGGTTTGTGGAAAAGAACACACATGCAATGAACACTGGTTGATCCATGTGTGGTTTGTGCAAAAGAACACATGCAATGACCACTGGTTGATGCATGTATGGTTTGTGAAAAGAATACACATGCACTGACTCTAGTGCTAGTTTTAGTATAAGAACACACTTGCAATGACTCTAGTGGGTCTACATGTAGTTTGTGAAAAGAACACACATGCAGTGACCACTTGTTGATCCATGTGTGTTTTGTGAAAAGAACACACATACAATGACTCTAGTGGGTCCACATGTAGTTTGTGAAAAGAACACACATGCAATGACCACTGGTTGATCCATAAGTTTTTTGTGGAAAAGAACACACATGCAATGAACACTGGTTGATCCATGTGTAGTTTGTGGAAAGAACACACATGCAATGACTCTAGTGCTAGTTTTAGTATAAGAACACACATGCAATGACTCTAGTGGGTCCACATGTAGTTTGTAAAAATAACACACATGCAATGACTACTGGTTGATCGATAAGTGGTTTGTGGAAAAGAAAACACATGCAATGACTCTGGTTGGTCCATATGTGGTTTGTGGAAAAGAACACACATGCAATGAACACTGGTTGATCCATGTGTGGTTTGTGCAAAAGAACACATGCAATGACCACTGGTTGATGCATGTGTGGTTTGTGAAAAGAATACACATGCACTGACTCTAGTGCTAGTTTTAGTATAAGAACACACATGCAATGACTCTAGTGGGTCCAGATGTAGTTTGTGAAAAGGACACACATGCAATGACCACTAGTTGATCCATAAGTGGTTTGTGGAAGGAACACACATGCCATGACCATTGGTTGATCCATAAGTGGTTTGTGGAAAAGAAAACACATGCAATGAATCTGGTTGGTCCATATGTGGTTTGTGGAAAGAACACACATGAAGTGACCAGTGGTTGATCCATGTGTGGTTTGTGAAATGAACACACATGCAATGCCACTGGTTGATCCATGTGTGGTTTGTGGAAAGAACACACATGCAATGACTCTAGTGCTAGTTTTTGTATAAGAACACACATGCAATGTCTCTAATGGATCCATATGTGGTTTGTGAAAAGAACACACATGCAATGACCACTGGTTGATCCATAAGTTGTTTGTGGAAAAGAACACACATGCATTGAACACTGGTTGATCCATGTGTGGTTTGTGAACAGAACACACATGTAATGACTCTAGTGCTAGTTTTAGTATAAGAACACACATGCCATGACTCTAGTGGGCCACATGTAGTTTGTGAAAATAACACACATGCAATGACCAATTGTTGATCCATGTGTGTTTTGTGAAAAGAACACACATACAATGACTCTAGTGGGTCCACATGTTGTTTGTGAAAAGAACACACATGCAATGACCACTGGTTGATCCATAAGTTGTTTGTGGAAAAGAACACACATGCAATGAACACTGGTTGATCCATGTGTGGTTTGCGCAAAAGAACACATGCAATGACCACTGGTTGATGCATGTGTGGTTTGTGAAAAGAATACACATGCAATGACTCTAGTTCTAGTTTTAGTATAAGAACACACATGCAATGACTCTAGTGGGTCCACATGTAGTTTGTGAAAATAACACACATGCAATGACCACTGGTTGATCCATAAGTAGTTTGTGGAAATAACACACATGCAATGACCAGTGGTTGATCCATAAGTGATTTGTGGAAAAGAACACACATGCAATGATTCTGGTTGGTACATATGTGGTTTGTGGAAAGAACAACATGCGGTGACAACTGGTTGATCCATGTGTGGTTTGTGAAAAGATCACACATGCAATGCCACTGGTTGATCCATGTGTTGTTTGTGGAAAGAACACACATGCAATTACTCTGGTGCTGGTTTTAGTATAAGAACACACATGCAATGACTCTAATGGATCCATATGTGGTTTGTGAAAAGAATACACATGCAATTACCACTTGTTGATCCATGTGTGGTTTGTGAAAAGAACACACATGCAATGACTCTAGTGCTAGTTTTAGTATAAGAGCATACATGCAATGACTCTAGTGGGTCCACATGTAGTTTGTGAAAAGAACACACATGCAATGACCCCTGGTTGATCCATAAGTGGTTTGTGGAAAGAACACACATGCAATGACGACTTGTTGATCCATAAGTGGTTTGTGCAAAAGAAAACACATGCAACGACTCTGGTTGGTCCATATGTGGTTTGTGGAAAGAACACACATGCAATGACCACTGGTTGATCCATGTGTGGTTTGTCAAATAAACACACATGCAATGCCACTGGTTGATCCATGTGTGGTTTGTGGAAAGAACACACATGCAATGACTCTAGTGCTAGTTTTAGTATAAGAACACACATGCAATGACTCTAGTGGGTCCACATGTAGTTTGTGAAAAGAACACACATGCAATGACCACTGGTTGATCCATAAGTGGTTTGTGGAAGGAACACACATGCAATGACCACTGGTTGATCCATAAGTGGTTTGTGGAAAAGAAAACACATGCAATGAATCTGGTTGGTCCATATGTGGTTTGTGGAAACAACACACATGCAGTGACCACTGGTTGATCCATGTGTGGTTTGTGAAATGAACACACATGCAATGCCACTGGTTGATCCATGTGTGGTTTGTGGAAAGAACACACATGCAATGACTCTAGTGCTAGTTTTTGTATAAGAACACACATGCAATGTCTCTAATGGATCCATATGTGGTTTGTGAAAAGAACACACATGCAATGACCACTTGTTGATCCATGTGTGGTTTGTGAAAAGAACACACATGCAATGACTCTGGTGCTAGTTTTAGTATAAGAACACACATGCAATGACTCTAGTGGGTCTACATGTAGTTTGTGAAAAGAACACACATGCAATGACCACTTGTTGATCCATGTGTGTTTTGTGAAAAGAACACACATACAATGACTCTAGTGGGTCCACATGTAGTTTGTGAAAAGAACACACATGCAATGAATACTGGTTGATCCATAAGTTGTTTGTGGAAAAGAACACACATGCAATGAACACTGGTTGATCCATTTGTAGTTTGTGAAAAGAACACACATGCAATGACTCTAGTGCTAGTTTTAGTATAAGAACACACATGCAATGACTCTAGTGGGTCCACATGTAGTTTGTAAAAATAACACACATGCAAGGACCACTGGTTGATCGATAGGTGGTTTGTGGAAAAGAAAACACATGCAATGACTCTGGTTGGTCCATATGTGGTTTGTGGAAAAGAACACACATGCAATGAACACTGGTTGATCCATGTGTGGTTTGTGCAAAAGAACACATGCAATGACCACTGGTTGATGCATGTATGGTTTGTGAAAAGAATACACATGCACTGACTCTAGTGCTAGTTTTAGTATAAGAACACACTTGCAATGACTCTAGTGGGTCTACATGTAGTTTGTGAAAAGAACACACATGCAGTGACCACTTGTTGATCCATGTGTGTTTTGTGAAAAGAACACACATACAATGACTCTAGTGGGTCCACATGTAGTTTGTGAAAAGAACACACATGCAATGACCACTGGTTGATCCATAAGTTTTTTGTGGAAAAGAACACACATGCAATGAACACTGGTTGATCCATGTGTAGTTTGTGGAAAGAACACACATGCAATGACTCTAGTGCTAGTTTTAGTATAAGAACACACATGCAATGACTCTAGTGGGTCCACATGTAGTTTGTAAAAATAACACACATGCAATGACTACTTGTTGATCGATAAGTGGTTTGTGGAAAAGAAAACACATGCAATGACTCTGGTTGGTCCATATGTGGTTTGTGGAAAAGAACACACATGCAATGAACACTGGTTGATCCATGTGTGGTTTGTGCAAAAGAACACATGCAATGACCACTGGTTGATGCATGTGTGGTTTGTGAAAAGAATACACATGCACTGACTCTAGTGCTAGTTTTAGTATAAGAACACACATGCAATGACTCTAGTGGGTCCAGATGTAGTTTGTGAAAAGGACACACATGCAATGACCACTAGTTGATCCATAAGTGGTTTGTGGAAGGAACACACATGCCATGACCATTGGTTGATCCATAAGTGGTTTGTGGAAAAGAAAACACATGCAATGAATCTGGTTGGTCCATATGTGGTTTGTGGAAAGAACACACATGAAGTGACCAGTGGTTGATCCATGTGTGGTTTGTGAAATGAACACACATGCAATGCCACTGGTTGATCCATGTGTGGTTTGTGGAAAGAACACACATTCAATGACTCTAGTGCTAGTTTTTGTATAAGAACACACATGCAATGTCTCTAATGGATCCATATGTGGTTTGTGAAAAGAACACACATGCAATGACCACTGGTTGATCCATAAGTTGTTTGTGGAAAAGAACACACATGCATTGAACACTGGTTGATCCATGTGTGGTTTGTGAACAGAACACACATGTAATGACTCTAGTGCTAGTTTTAGTATAAGAACACACATGCAATGACTCTAGTGGGCCACATGTAGTTTGTGAAAATAACACACATGCAATGACCAATTGTTGATCCATGTGTGTTTTGTGAAAAGAACACACATACAATGACTCTAGTGGGTCCAGATGTTGTTTGTGAAAAGAACACACATGCAATGACCACTGGTTGATCCATAAGTTGTTTGTGGAAAAGAACACACATGCAATGAACACTAGTTGATCCATGTGTGGTTTGTGCAAAAGAACACATGCAATGACCAATGGTTGAGCCATGTGTGGTTTGTGAAAAGAACACACATGCAATGTGTAGGGATCATAACCTTTAATAAGGTAGAGTCCCCTGTGTTTACAATGCTAGTCCCTGGATCAATAGCTAGCATCCACAGTTAAGATGTAATATCAAGAAACAAAGGTCATAATATAACTTTATAACCAGGAATAACATAATTTTATTACATCTTACATAGCTCATTTGGCTATTACATTACATTGCAGCGGAATAACTATAGTCATGGGTCCTTCATCTTCAAAGTGCCATAGGCAGATGTTGGTTGTAGACTTTGTAATCCTAATCAATCAATCTTCACTAAAAACAATCAAACCTGCAACATAATAAGTTACAGCCACAGGGGTCAACACATTTGAATTGTATTGGCAAGTTTCACTAATAAGTATAATATGAGTGGATCCTATCATTACATGCATATTTGGCTAAGTAGAGTTTTAGGCTCATTTGCAGAAAGCAATAGTTTATCCTATCTTTTCAAAATGGTTTTGATCTTTTGTAAAATCTTTTCTGAACACCTTGGAATCCACCAAGTGTCTTTGTCAAAATCTCTTGAGATCCTTGGTGCTCACCGTGTTCGTGAGGTCAAAGAGGTGCTCAAGGTACTCTCGAGGAAGCAAGGGGCGCACGGAGACGGTGGTAATCGCTCGCCGGAGTCGTCGTCGGCGTCGGATGGTCCTGCTCGCGGTTGGAGTCGACGCTACAGATCAAGAGAAGGCAGACCGAGGGCAGGGTTAGACGCAGGAGATCATGGCGGAGCTGTGTGCGTGAACGAGAAGTGAAGGGGCGGTCTGGTTCACCTGGGAGACGTCGCCGGAGAAGTTGCAGACGGCGGCGCTGTCAGAGCTTGATGTAGTCGACGCTCTGGGGCGCCCACAGTCGAATGGGTGGTACTGAGAGATGCGTCTAGGAGTGGTGAGTCTGGGTGCGAGGTCAGGGAGGCAGGAGGTGGTGTGGCTTGGCCGGAATCGTCACCGTGGTGTCGTCGGAACAGAGGGAGTGCGGGGCCGAATTGTGGCAGCCTTGGGGCAGAGAAGGAGTGGCGACAAAGGGGAAAGAGAGAGGAGGGAGAGGCGGTTAAGAGGGAGTGGTCACCGATGGGGGTTACTCGGCCAATAAAGCGGATTCACGCCGGCATTCAACGACAGTAATGGCCAGAGAGGGGGGGCTCGGTCAGTGGCGGGTGAGGAGGATGAACAGGGGAGAGTGGGCCTACTGGTCAGTGGGAAAAGAAAGGAGGGAGAGGTCCACCGGTCATACTCTGTTCGGGTTAGAAACGAGGTGCGAATCATTTTCTGTTCGGGGAGAATAACTGGGCTGCTTCTGGGCCTTAGTGGGCTGGCCGGCTGGGCTGTCTATCATCATTTTTTTTCTGTCTTTTTTCTTTTTCCTTTTCTAATTCTATTTTGAAATTTCAAACAAACAAACAATGTTCAAATCAAATCAAACAAACATCAAACTTCACAACTTTGAACTTGGTTCTGTTTATCAACATAAGCCAAATTATAAAAATAAAATAATAATTTTTTATTCTTTTTAGGATCCATTCTTTAATTAAATAAAATGGATCTTTAGTTTATTAATAAAATAGGGTTTGATTTAATTAATAAAAAATTTCCATTTGAATTCCAAATATTTTCAAAACCAAATCAGTAGGTTTTATTTGAAAATAAAAGATATTTGGAAATCTTGTTTAAAAAAAAATAACATTTTATTTTAGGGTCCATTAATAATTAAAAAAAATGGACCGTAGTTAATAATTCAAATAGGATTTGTTTTATTAAAATCTTTATTTTGAAAAACTAAAATAAAACCAAAACACTTCAGTAGGCTTTAATTTGAGAAAATAAAATATTTGGAAAACTTATTTTAAATAAATAAATAAGTTTTGATGTTTTGGAAATAGTAAAACCTTTATTAATAAAACTTGGATATTTAAATCCTTTTTTTATTTTATTTAAAATAAACCTCTACTATTTTAATCAAAACAAAACCTTTTGTTTCCAAGTCCTGGCCAAGGTTTAATTTGGCTTTTATAAAGTAATCTTTATTTAAAAATTCTACTTTGCTTTTGAAAACCAAATCTTTTTATTTTAAAGATCCAAAATAGTATTTCCAAAACATTTTATTTGCCTTTATTAAATGTTTATCTTTATAAATCCCTTTAGGATTTAATTGTTCAAAATAGGTTTGAAGATTCCCAATTGGATTCAAAAAGTTTCTTCTGGCCCTGAAAATCAAACAAAGTTTTATTTTATTCATTTATTTTTCACATTACAAGATTTGGAAAATCTTGGGATGTGACAGGCTACCACCCTTAAAAATAAATCTCGTCCCGAGATTTGGGAAGGCTAGGGGTTACAAGTTGGCTCAAGGCAATCTAGGGTACTACCACCCTTAAAATAAATCTCGTCCCGAGATTTGGGATCCCAACCTGGCTCTGATACCATCTTGTAGGGATCCCAACCTTTAATAAGGTAGAGTCCCCTGTGTTTACAATGCTAGTCCCTGGATCAATAGCTAGCATTCTCAGTTAAGATGTAATATCAAGAAACAAAGGTCATAATATAACTTTATAACCAGGAATAACATAATTTTATTACATCTTACTTAGCTCATTTGGCTATTACATTACATTGCAGCGGAATAACTATAGTCATGGGTCCTTCATCTTCAAAGTGCCACAGGAAGATGTTGGTTGTAGACTTTGTAATCCTAATCAATCAATCTTCACTAAAAACAATCAAACCTGCAACATAATAAGTTATAGCCACAAGGGTCAATACATTTGAATTTTATTGGCAAGTTTCACTAATAAGTATAATATGAGTGGATCCTATCATTACATGCATATTTGGCTAAGTAGAGTTTTAGGCTCATTTGCAGAAAGCAATAGTTTATCCTATCTTTTCAAAATGGTTTTGATCTTTTGTGTATTTTCTGAACACCTTGGAATCCACCAAGTGTCTTTGTCAAAATCTCTTGAGATCCTTGGTGCCCCAAGTACTTCAAGTTTTTATCAAAGTCTCTTGAACTTCTTGGTACCTCCAAGTACTTCAAGTTTTTATCAAATCTCTTGAGCTTCATGGAACCCCCAAGTGCCGCAAGTCTTTTGTTATCACTTAAATTTTTTTTTTTTGAAATTAGAATGTCGAGATCTTCCATAGCTTCAGGCCTTAGTTGCTCAGTATTGTCCATAACCGGGGACACGGCTAAGTACTTAGATTTTATTATCTTCTGCAGAAGTTGTACACTTTACCCACATGACACAATCTCGTCTTGACGCCACCAGTGGCCGCTGGATAAGTACTCACCAAAATGGAGTACCGGCAGATCGAGAATGTGACGAAGTATTTCCAAAGGGTCCTCCCATACATCATTGCTAGCTTGTCATCAGTAACAATGTAGGATTCCAGGTCCCCATTTTTCTGTAGCCTGAAGACAATGCATGGGTCTTCCCAATGTAGTTGACTAAGCCAGAGCCATAATAGCATGTGGTTGCACACGGAAGCCACTGTACGAGAAACATGTTCAATCTCTAAGTTTCCTAGGTGGGTTTTCTTTTGGAGCTCAACACAAAGAGATTACCATAGTCATGGTTCCTTTTGTTGCCACCTTCTCCAAACCTTAAAGTATCCTCCACCTAGGTGGTTCATTGAGTCCTTGTTTTATTATATAAAACACAAGTCCTTTTCTCAACTTTGTAAAATCTCAACATGTATCTCTTTTCAAAATATAGCATGGCTAAGCATGTACAACTACAATGTTTTCTCTAAGGAATGTATAAGGTATCCTAATAGGATTTAGCATAGCATAAGTATAAAATTGTTTTCATGCATGTTTTCAAAATCCACTAAGTATAATGAAAATAATAGGACTTTTGTATGATAGTGTAACTTGCCTTTTTTGGTAGTGAATGGTGGTTCACTCCTTGATCTTGCTAGTCTCACACTTCACTACAAGTCAATCAAGCAAACACAAATTCAATTCACATTCCAAACCAAAGTCAAACAAACAATTTTTCACACACAAAGTAATGGAATCTAAGTCATGCATAAGCATGCAAAGGTTGGTTCTATTGTAAGGATGGTCTCCACTAGGCTTCTAAACTTTGTAAGTTCCAAATTGGTCATTTTCCAAAGTGGCAAAGTCATTTGCAAAAGGGTTTTGTCCCAAAACCATTTTAAAATCCATTCATCATTTTATGTGGTGGAAAATATTTTTATCAAAGCAAAAATTTTAAGTTTTTCACCAAATGAGTTGCTAAATTGCAAAACTTGGTGTTTTGGGTCAGTAGGTTTGGTCCAAAAACATTTTTATAACAAAACCAATATTTTTAAATGGCTAGAAATGGGCTAAATCAATTAATCCATTCTAAACTTTTCCAAATTCATTTTCCAAAACATGGGTTGGTTCCTAGGGTCAGTAAGGTCACAACAATCCATTTTGCAAAGGTTTTAACCCTAAAATCATTTTTTTAAATAATTTTTCTAATCTAAACAAGCTCACAAAAGAATCTGCAAAAACAAGCAAACTAACAGATACTATTTGCTAAACCAAGGGCATGGTTGGCTAGGTCTTGCTCTCCTGAATCCAACGACATAAATTTTGTAATTTTTGGACATGTGGATTCAAAGTTATAAGGGTTTGAAATTCACAAAATATTCTGTTTTCAAATCTGTTTTTAAACAGAACAGTGACACACGGCGCTTTGCTATTCGCGGGTACCGGTTCGGCCGGATCGGCAACGTGGACCGCAGGATCTAGTTTGATCACACGGCACAGGGCGCGTAACTCTTCGCGGTTTAAGTGATCTATCGTAATCGTTCGATCCAGATCCAACGGTGCTGGCGAGTTTGACCAAAAGAAGGCGACGCTGACGGTGGCTAGCGGCGGCGCACGGCCAGGCGGTGGCTCTGCGGTGGTTCTAGGAAGCGAGGAAGACAGAGGGGGTGCTCACCGTGTTCGTGAGGTCAAAGAGGTGCTCAAGGTACTCTCGAGGAAGCAAGGGCCGCACGGAGATGGTGGTAATCGCTCGCCAGAGTCGTCGTCGGCGTCGGATGGTCCTGCTCGTGGTTGGAGTCGATGCTACAGATCAAGATAAGGCAGACCGAGGGCAGGGTTAGACGCATGAGATCATGGCGGAGCTGTGTGCGTGAACGAGAAGTGAAGGGGCGGTCTGGTTCACCTGGGAGACGTCGCCGGAGAAGTTGCAGACGGCGGCGCTGTCAGAGCTTGATGTAGTCGACGCTCTGGGGCGCCCGCGGTCGAATGGGTGGTACTGGGAGATGCGTCTAGGAGTGGTGAGTCTGGGTGCGAGGTCTGGGAGGCAGGAGGTGGTGTGGCTTGGCCGGAATCATCACCGTGGTGTCGTCGGAACAGAGGGAGTGCGGGGCCGAATTGTGGCAGCCTCGGGGCGGAGAAGGAGTGGCGACAGAGGGGAACGAGAGAGGAGGGAGAGGCGGTTAAGAGGGAGTGGTCACCGATGGGGGTTACTCGGCCAACAAAGCGGATTCACGCCGGCATTCAACGGCAGTAATGTCCAGAGAGGGGTGGCTCGGTCAGTGGCGGGTGAGGAGGATGAACAGGGGAGAGTGGGCCTACTGGTCAGTGGGAAAAGAAAGGAGGGAGAGGTCCACCGGTCATACTCTGTTCGGGTTAGAAACGAGGTGCGAATCGTTTTCTGTTCGGGGAGAATAACTGGGCTGCTTCTGGGCCTTAGTGGGCTGGCCGGCTAGGCTGTCTATCATCATTTTTTTTTCTGTCTGTTTTCTTTTTCCTTTTCTAATTCTATTTTGAAATTTCAAACAAACAAACAATGTTCAAATCAAATCAAACAAACACCAAACTTCACAACTTTGAACTTGGTTCTGTTTATCAACATAAACCAAATTCTAAAAATAAAATAATAATTTTTTATTCTTTTTAGGATCCATTCTTTAATTAAATAAAATGGATCTTTAGTTTATTAATAAAATAGGGTTTGATTTAATTAATAAAAAATTTCCATTTGAATTCCAAATATTTTCAAAACCAAATCAGTAGGTTTTATTTGAAAATAAAAGATATTTGGAAATCTTGTTTAAAACAAAATAACATTTTATTTTAGGGTCCATTAATAATTAAAAAAAATGGACCTTAGTTAATAATTCAAATAGGATTTGTTTTATTAAAATCTTTATTTTGAAAAACTAAAATAAAACCAAAACACTTCAGTAGGCTTTATTTTGAGAAAATAAAATATTTGGAAAACTTATTTTAAATAAATAAATAAGTTTTGATGTTTTGGAAATAGTAAAACCTTTATTAATAAAACTTGGATATTTAAATCCTTTTCTTATTTTATTTAAAATAAACCTCCACTATTTTAATCAAAGCAAAACCTTTTGTTTCCAAGTCTTGGCCAAGGTTTAATTTGGCTTTTATAAAGTAATCTTTATTTAAAAATTCTACTTTGCTTTTGAAAACCAAATCTTTTTATTTTAAAGATCCAAAATAGTATTTCCAAAACATTTTATTTGCCTTTATTAAATGTTTATCTTTATAAATCCCTTGAGGATTTAATTGTTCAAAATAGTTTTGAAGATTCCCAATTGGATTCAAAAAGTTTCTTCTGGCCCTGAAAATCAAACAACGTTTTATTTTATTCATTTATTTTTCACATTACAAGATTTGGAAAATCTTGGGATGTGACAGGCTACCACCCTTAAAAATAAATCTCGTCCCGAGATTTGGGATCCCAACCTGGCTCTGATACCATCTTGTAGGGATCCCAACCTTTAATAAGGTAGAGTCCCCTGTGTTTACAATGCTAGTCCCTGGATCAATAGCTAGCATCCACAGTTAAGATGTAATATCAAGAAACAAAGGTCATAATATAACTTTATAACCAGCAATAACATAATTTTATTACATCTTACATAGCTCATTTGGCTATTACATTACATTGCAGCGGAATAACTATAGTCATGGGTCCTTCATCTTCAAAGTGCCACAGGCAGATGTTGGTTGTAGACTTTGTAATCCTAATCAATCAATCTTCACTAAAAACAATCAAACCTGCAACATAATAAGTTACAGCCACAAGGGTCAATACATTTGAATTGTATTGGCAAGTTTCACTAATAAGTATAATATGAGTGGATCCTATCATTACATGCATATTTGGCTAAGTAGAGTTTTAGGCTCATTTGCAGAAAGCAATAATTTATCCTATCTTTTCAAAATGGTTTTGATCTTTTGTCAAATCTTTTCTGAACACCTTGGAATCCACCAAGTGTCTTTGTCAAAATCTCTTGAGATCCTTGGTGCCCCAAGTACTTCAAGTTTTTATCAAAGTCTCTTGAACTTCTTGGTACCTCCAAGTACTTCAAGTTTTTATCAAATCTCTTGAGCTTCTTGGAACCCCCAAGTGCTGCAAGTCTTTTGTTATCACTTAAAAAGTTTTTTTTTTTGAAATTAGAATGTCGAGATCTTCCATAGCTTCAGGCCTTAGTTGCTCAGTATTGTCCATAACCGGGGACACGGCTAAGTACTTAGATTTTATTATCTTCTGCAGAAGTTGTACACTTTACCCACATGACACAATCTCGTCTTGACGCCACCAGTGGCTGCTGGATAAGTACTCACCAAAATGGAGTACCGGCAGATCGAGAATGTGACGAAGTATTTCCAAAGTGTCCTCCCATACATCATTGCTAGCTTGTCATCAGTAACAATGTAGGATTCCAGGTCCCCATTTTTCTGTAGCCTGAAGACAATGCATGGGTCTTCCCAATGTAGTTGACTAAGCCAGAGCCATAATAGCATGTGGTTGCACACGGAAGCCACTGTACGAGAAACATGTTCAATCTCTAAGTTTCCTAGGTGGGTTTTCTTTTGGAGCTCAACACAAAGATATTACCATAGTCATGGTTCCTTTTGTTGCCACCTTCTCCAAAACTTAAAGTATCCTCCACCTAGGTGGTTCATTGAGTCCTTGTTTTATTATATAAAACACAAGTCCTTTTCTCAACTTTGTAAAATCTCAACATGTATCTCTTTTCAAAATATAGCATGGCTAAGCATGTACAACTACAATGTTTTCTCTAAGGAATGTATAAGGTATCCTAATAGGATTTAGCATAGCATAAGTATAAAATTGTTTTCATGCATGTTTTTGAAATCCACTAAGTATAATGAAAATAATAGGACTTTTGTATGATAGTGTAACTTGCCTTTTTTGGTAGTGAATGGTGGTTCACTCCTTGATCTTGCTACTCTCACACTTCACTACAAGTCAATCAAGCAAACACAAATTCAATTCACATTCCAAACCAAAGTCAAACAAACAATTTTTCACACACAAAGTAATGGAATCTAAGTCATGCATAAGCATGCAAAGGTTGGTTCTATTGTAAGGATGGTCTCCACTAGGCTTCTAAACTTTGTAAGTTCCAAATTGGTCATTTTCCAAAGTGGCAAAGTCATTTGCAAAAGGGTTTTGTCCCAAAACCATTTTAAAATCCATTCATCATTTTATGTGGTGGAAAATATTTTTATCAAAGCAAATAAGTTTTTCACCAAATGAGTTGCTAAATTGCAAAACTTGGTGTTTTGGGTCGGTAGGTTTGGTCCAAAAACATTTTTATAACAAAACCAATATTTTTAAATGGCTAGAAATGGGCTAAATCAATTAATCCATTCTAAACTTTTCCAAATTCATTTTCCAAAACATGGGTTGGTTCCTAGGGTCAGTAAGGTCACAACAATCCATTTTGCAAAGGCTTTAACCCTAAAATCATTTTTTTAAATAATTTTTCTAATCTAAACAAGCTCACAAACTAATCTGCAAAAACAAGCAAACTAACAGATACTATTTGCTAAACCAAGGGCATGGTTGGCTAGGTCTTGCTCTCCTGAATCCAACGACATAAATTTTGTAATTTTGGGACGTGTGGATTCAAAGTTATAAGGGTTTGAAATTCACAAAATATTCTGTTTTCAAATCTGTTTTTAAACAGAACAGTGACACACGGCGCTTTGCTATTCGCGGGTACCGGTTCGGACGGATCGGCAACATGGACCGCAGGATCTAGTTTGATCGCACGACACAGGGCGCGTAACTCTTCGCGTTTTAAGTGATCTATCGTAATCGTTCGATCCAGATCCAACGGTGCTGGCGAGTTTGACCAAAAGAAGGCGGCGCTGACGGTGGATAGCAGCGGCGCACGGCCAGGCGGTGCTCTGCGGTGGTTCTAGGAAGCGAGGAAGACAGAGGGGGTGCTCACCGTGTTCGTGAGGTCAAAGAGGTGCTCAAGGTACTCTCGAGGAAGCAAGGGGCGCACGGAGACGGTGGTAATCGCTCGCCGGAGTCGTCGTCGGCGTCGGATGGTCCTGCTCGCGGTTGGAGTCGACGCTACAGATCAAGAGAAGGCAGATCGAGGGTAGGGTTAGACGCATGAGATCATGGCGGAGCTGTGTGCGTGAACGAGAAGTGAAGGGGCGGTCTGGTTCACTTGGGAGACGTCGCCGGAGAAGTTGCAGACGGCAGCGCTGTCAGAGCTTGATGTAGTCGACGCTCTGGGGTGCCCGCGGTCGAATGGGTGGTACTGGGAGATGCGTCTAGGAGTGGTGAGTCTGGGTGCAAGGTTAGGGAGGCAGGAGGTGGTGTGGCTTGGCCAGAATCGTCACCGTGGTGTCGTCAGAACAGAGAGAGTGCGGGGCCGAATTGTGGCAGCCTTGGGGCGGAGAAGGAGTGGTGACAGAGGGGAACGAGAGAGGAGGGAGAGGCGGTTAAGAGGGAGTGGTCACCGATGGGGGTTACTCGGCCAATAAAGCGGATTCACGCCGGCATTCAACGACAGTAATGGCCAGAGAGGGGGGGCTAGGTCAGTGGCGGGTGAGGAGGATGAACAGGGGAGAGCGGGCCTACTGGTCAGTGGGAAAAGAAAGGAGGGAGAGGTCCACCGGTCATACTCTGTTCGGGTTAGAAACGAGGTGCGAATCGTTTTCTGTTCGGGGAGAATAACTGGGCTGCTTCTGGGCCTTAGTGGGCTGGCCGGCTGGGCTGTCTGTCATCATTTTTTGTTCTGTCTGTTTTCTTTTTCCTTTTCTAATTCTATTTTGAAATTTCAAACAAATAAACAATGTTCAAATCAAATCAAACAAACACCAAACTTCACAACTTTGAACTTGGTTCTGTTTATCAACATAAACCAAATTCTAAAAATAAAATAATAATTTTTTATTCTTTTTAGGATCCATTCTTTAATTAAATAAAATGGATCTTTAGTTTATTAATAAAATAGGGTTTGATTTAATTAATAAAAAATTTCCATTTGAATTCCAAATATTTTCAAAACCAAATCAGTAGGTTTTATTTGAAAATAAAAGATATTTGGAAATCTTGTTTAAAACAAAATAACATTTTATTTTAGGGTCCATTAATAATTAAAAAAATGGACCTTAGTTAATAATTCAAATAGGATTTGTTTTATTAAAATCTTTATTTTGAAAATAAAATAAAACCAAAACACTTCAGTAGGCTTTATTTTGAGAAAATAAAATATTTGGAAAACTTATTTTAAATAAATAAATAAGTTTTGATGTTTTGGAAATAGTAAAACCTTTATTAATAAAACTTGGATATTTAAATCCTTTTTTATTTTATTTAACATAAACCTCTACTATTTTAATCAAAGCAAAACCTTTTGTTTACAAGTCCTGGCCAAGGTTTAATTTGGCTTTTATAAAGTAATCTTTATTTAAAAATTCTACTTTGCTTTTGAAAACCAAATCTTTTTATTTTAAAGATCCAAAATAGTATTTCCAAAACATTTTATTTGCCTTTATTAAATGTTTATCTTTATAAATCCCTTTAGGATTTAATTGTTCAAAATAGGTTTGAAGATTCCCAATTGGATTCAAAAAGTTTCTTCTGGCCCTGAAAATCAAACAAAGTTTTATTTTATTCATTTATTTTTCACATTACAAGATTTGGAAAATCTTGGGATGTGACACAATGACTCTAGTGCTAGTTTTAGTATAAGAACACACATGCAATGACTCTAGTGGGTCCACATGTAGTTTGTGAAAATAACACACATGCAATGACCACTGGTTGATCCATAAGTGGTTTGTGGAAATAACACACATGCAATGAGCACTGGTTGATCCATAAGTGGTTTGTGGAAAAGAACACACATGCAATGATTCTGGTTGGTACATATGTTGTTTGTGGAAAGAACAACATGCAGTGACCACTGGTTGATCCATGTGTGGTTCGTGAAAAGAACACACATGCAATGCCACTGGTTGATCCATGTGTGGTTTGTGGAAAGAACACACATGCAATTACTCTGGTGCTAGTTTTAGTATAAGAACACACATGCAATGACTCTAATGGATCCATATGTGGTTTGTGAAAAGAACACACATGCAATGACCACTTGTTGATCCATGTGTGGTTTGTGAAAAGAACACACATCCAATGACTCTAGTGCTAGCTTTAGTATAAGAACATACATGCAATCACTCTAGTGGGTCCACATGTAGTTTGTGAAAAGAACACACATGCAATGACCACTGGTTGATCCATAAGTGGTTTGTGGAAAGAACACACATGCAATGACGACTTGTTGATCCATAAGTGGTTTGTGCAAAAGAAAACACATGCAATGACTCTGGTTAGTCCATATGTGGTTTGTGGAAAGAACACACATGCAATGACCACTGGTTGATCCATGTGTGGTTTGTCAAATGAACACACATGCAATGCCACTGGTTGATCCATGTGTGGTTTGTGGAAAGAACACACATGCAATGACTCTAGTGCTAGTTTTAGTATAAGAACACACATGCAATGGCTCTAATGGATCCATATGTGGTTTGTGAAAAGAACACACATGCAATGACCACTTGTTGATCCATGTGTGATTTGTGAAAATAACACCCATGCAATGACTCTAGTGCTAGTTTTTGTATAAGAACATACATGCAATGACTCTAGTGGGTCCACATGTAGTTTGTGAAAAGAAGACACATGCAATAACCACTGGTTGATCCATAAGTGGTTTGTGGAAAGAACACACATGCAATGACCACTGGTTGATCCATATGTGGTTTGTGGAAAAGAAAACACTTGCAATGACTCTGGTTAATCCATATGTTGTTTGTGGAAAGAACACACATGCGTTGACCACTGGTTGATCCATATGTGGCTTGTGAAAAGAACACACATGCAATGCCACTAGTTGATCCATGTGTGGTTTGTGGAAAGAACACACATGCAATGACTCTAGTGGTAGTTTTAGTACAAGATCACACATGCAATGACTCTAATGGATCCATATGTGGTTTGTGAAAATAACACACATGCGATGACCACTTGTTGATCCATGTGTGGTTTGTGAAAAGAACACACATGCAATGACTCTAGTGCTAGTTTTAGTATAAGAACACACGTGCAATGACTCTAGTGGGTCCACATGTAGTTTGTGAAAAGAACACACATGCAATGACCACTGGGTGATCCATAAGTGGTTTGTGGAAAGAACACACATGCAATGACCACTGGTTGATCCATAAGTGGTTTGTGGAAAAGAAAACACTTGCAATGACTCTAGTTGGTCCATATGTGGTTTGTGGAAACAACACACATGCAGTGACCACTGGTTGATCCATGTGTGGTTTGTGAAATGAACACACATGCAATGCCACTGTTTGATCCATGTGTGGTTTGTGGAAAGAACACACTTGCAATGACTCTAGTGCTAGTTTTTGTATAAGAACACACATGCAATGTCTCTAATGGATCCATATGTGGTTTGTGAAAAGAACACACATGCAATGACCACTTGCTGATCCATGTGTGGTTTGTGAAAAGAACACACATGAAGTGACTCTAGTGCTAGTTTTAGTATAAGAACACACATGCAATGACTCTAGTGGGTCCACATGTAGTTTGTGAAAAGAACACACATGCAATGACCACTGGTTGATCCATAAGTGGTTTGTGGAAAGAACACACATGATATGACCACTGGTTGATCCATAAGTGGTTTGTGGAAAAGAAAACACATGCAATGACTCTGGTTGGTCCATATGTGGTTTGTGGAAAGAACACACATGCAGTAACCACTGGTTGATCCATGCGTGGTTTGTGAAATGAACACACATGCAATGCCACTGGTTGATCCATGTGTGGTTTGTGGAAAGAACACACATGCAATGACTCTAGTGCTTGTTTTAGTATAAGAACACACATGCAATGTCTCTAATGGATCCATATGTGGTTTGTGAAAAGAACACACATGCAATGACCACTTGTTGATCCATGTGTGATTTGTGAAAAAAACACCCATGCAATGACTCTAGTGCTAGTTTTAGTATAAGATCATACATGCAACGACTCTAGTGGGTCCACATGTAGTTTGTGAAAAGAACACACATGCAATGACCACTGGTTGATCCATAAGTGGTTTGTGGAAAGAACACACATGCAATGACCACTGGTTGATCCATAAGTGGTTTTTGGAAAATAAAACACATGCAATGACTCTGGTTGGTCCATATGTGGTTTGTGGAAAGAACACACATGCAGTGACCACTGGTTGATCCATGTATGGTTTATGAAATGAACACACATGCAATGCCACTGGTTGATCCATGTGTGGTTTGTGGAAAGAACACAAATGCAATGACTCTAGTGCTAGTTTTTGTATAAGAACACACATGCAATGTCTCTAATGGATCCATATGTGATTTGTGAAAAGAACACACATGCAATGACCACTTGTTGATCCATGTGTGGTTTGTGAAAAGAACACACATGCAATGACTCTAGTGCTAGTTTTAGTATAAGAACATACATGCAATGACTCTAGTGGGTCCACATGTAGTTTGTGAAAAGAACACACATGCAATGACCACTGATTGATCCATAAGTGGTTTGTGGAAAGAACACACATGCAATGACCACTGGTTGATCCATAAGTGGTTTGTGCAAAAGAAAACACATGCAATGACTCTGGTTGGTCCATATGTGGTTTGTGGAAAGAACACACATGCAGTAACCACTGGTTGATCCATGTGTGGTTTGTGAAATGAACACACATGCAATGCCACTGGTTGATCCATGTGTGGTTTGTGGAAAGAACACACATGCAATGACTCTAGTGCTTGTTTTAGTATAAGAACACACATGCAATGTCTCTAATGGATCCATATGTGGTTTGTGAAAAGAACACCCATGCAATGACCACTTGTTGATCCATGTGTGATTTGTGAAAAAAACACCCATGCAATGACTCTAGTGCTAGTTTTAGTATAAGATCATACATGCAATGACTCTAGTGGGTCCACATGTAGTTTGTGAAAAGAACACACATGCAATGACCACTCGTTGATCCATAAGTGGTTTGTGGAAAGAACACACATGCAATGACCACTGGTTGATCCATAAGTGGTTTGTGGAAAAGAAAACACTTGCAATGACTCTAGTTGGTCCATATGTGGTTTGTGGAAAGAACACACATGCAGTGACCACAGGTTGATCCATGTGTGGTTTGTGAAATGAACACACATGCAATGCTACTGTTTGATCCATGTGTGGTTTGTGGAAAGAACACACTTGCAATGACTCTAGTGCTAGTTTTTGTATAAGAACACACATGCAATGTCTCTAATGGATCCATATGTGGTTTGTGAAAAGAACACACATGCAATGACCACTTGCTGATCCATGTGTGGTTTGTGAAAAGAACACACATGAAGTGACTCTAGTGCTAGTTTTAGTATAAGAACACACATGCAATGACTCTAGTGGGTCCACATGTAGTTTGTGAAAAGAACACAGATGCAATGACCACTGGTTGATCCATAAGTGGTTTGTGGAAAGAACACACATGAAATGACCACTGGTTGATCCGTAAGTGGTTTGTGGAAAAGAAAACACATGCAATGACTCTGGTTGGTCCATATGTGGTTTGTGGAAAGAACACACATGCAGTAACCACTTGTTGATCCATGTGTGGTTTGTGAAATGAACACACATGCAATGCCACTGGTTGATCCATGTGTGGTTTGTGGAAAGAACACACATGCAATGACTCTAGTGCTTGTTTTAGTATAAGAACACACATGCAATGTCTCTAATGGATCCATATGTGGTTTGTGAAAAGAACACACATGCAATGACCACTTGTTGATCCATGTGTGATTTGTGAAAAAAACACCCATGCAATGACTCTAGTGCTAGTTTTAGTATAAGATCATACATGCAACGACTCTAGTGGGTCCACATGTAGTTTGTGAAAAGAACACACATGCAATGACCACCGGTTGATCCATAAGTGGTTTTTGGAAAGAACACACATGCAATGACCACTGGTTGATCCATAAGTGGTTTTTGGAAAATAAAACACATGCAATGACTCTGGTTGGTCCATATGTGGTTTGTGGAAAGAACACACATGCAGTGACCACTGGTTGATCCATGTATGGTTTGTGAAATGAACACACATGCAATGCCACTGGTTGATCCATGTGTGGTTTGTGGAAAGAACACAAATGCAATGACTCTAGTGCTAGTTTTTGTATAAGAACACACATGCAATGTCTCTAATGGATCCATATGTGGTTTGTGAAAAGAACACACATGCAATGACCACTTGTTGATCCATGTGTGGTTTGTGAAAAGAACACACATGCAATGACTCTAGTGCTAGTTTTAGTATAAGAACATACATGCAATGACTCTAGTGGGTCCACATGTAGTTTGTGAAAAGAACACACATGCAATGACCACTGGTTGATCCATAAGTGGTTTGTGGAAAGAACACACATGCAATGACCACTGGTTGATCCATAAGTGGTTTGTGCAAAAGAAAACACATGCAATGACTCTGGTTGGTCCATATGTGGTTTGTGGAAAGAACACACATGCAGTAACCACTGGTTGATCCATGTGTGGTTTGTGAAATGAACACACATGCAATGCCACTGGTTGATCCATGTGTGGTTTGTGGAAAGAACACACATGCAATGACTCTAGTGCTTGTTTTAGTATAAGAACACACATGCAATGTCTCTAATGGATCCATATGTGGTTTGTGAAAAGAACACACATGCAATGACCACTTGCTGATCCATGTGTGGTTTGTGAAAAGAACACACATGAAGTGACTCTAGTGCTAGTTTTAGTATAAGAACACACATGCAATGACTCTAGTGGGTCCACATGTAGTTTGTGAAAAGAACACACATGCAATGACCACTGGTTGATCCATAAGTGGTTTGTGGAAAGAACACACATGAAATGACCACTGGTTGATCCATAAGTGGTTTGTGGAAAAGAAAACACATGCAATGACTCTGGTTGGTCCATATGTGGTTTGTGGAAAGAACACACATGCAGTAACCACTGGTTGATCCATGCGTGGTTTGTGAAATGAACACACGTGCAATGCCACTGGTTGATCCATGTGTGGTTTGTGGAAAGAACACACATGCAATGACTCTAGTGCTTGTTTTAGTATAAGAACACACATGCAATGTCTCTAATGGATCCATATGTGGTTTGTGAAAAGAACACACATGCAATGACCACTTGTTGATCCATGTGTGATTTGTGAAAAAAACACCCATGCAATGACTCTAGTGCTAGTTTTAGTATAAGATCATACATGCAACGACTCTAGTGGGTCCACATGTAGTTTGTGAAAAGAACACACATGCAATGACCACTGGTTGATCCATAAGTGGTTTGTGGAAAGAACACACATGCAATGACCACTGGTTGATCCATAAGTGGTTTTTGGAAAATAAAACACATGCAATGACTCTGGTTGGTCCATATGTGGTTTGTGGAAAGAACACACATGCAGTGACCACTGGTTGATCCATGTATGGTTTATGAAATGAACACACATGCAATGCCACTGGTTGATCCATGTGTGGTTTGTGGAAAGAACACAAATGCAATGACTCTAGTGCTAGTTTTTGTATAAGAACACACATGCAATGTCTCTAATGGATCCATATGTGATTTGTGAAAAGAACACACATGCAATGACCACTTGTTGATCCATGTGTGGTTTGTGAAAAGAACACACATGCAATGACTCTAGTGCTAGTTTTAGTATAAGAACATACATGCAATGACTCTAGTGGGTCCACATGTAGTTTGTGAAAAGAACACACATGCAATGACCACTGATTGATCCATAAGTGGTTTGTGGAAAGAACACACATGCAATGACCACTGGTTGATCCATAAGTGGTTTGTGCAAAAGAAAACACATGCAATGACTCTGGTTGGTCCATATGTGGTTTGTGGAAAGAACACACATGCAGTGACCACTGGTTGATCCATGTGTGGTTTGTGAAATGAACACACATGCAATGCCACTGGTTGATCCATGTGTGGTTTGTGGAAAGAACACACATGCAATGACTCTAGTGCTTGTTTTAGTATAAGAACACACATGCAATGTCTCTAATGGATCCATATGTGGTTTGTGAAAAGAACACCCATGCAATGACCACTTGTTGATCCATGTGTGATTTGTGAAAAAAACACCCATGCAATGACTCTAGTGCTAGTTTTAGTATAAGATCATACATGCAATGACTCTAGTGGGTCCACATGTAGTTTGTGAAAAGAACACACATGCAATGACCACTCGTTGATCCATAAGTGGTTTGTGGAAAGAACACACATGCAATGACCACTGGTTGATCCATAAGTGGTTTGTGGAAAAGAAAACACTTGCAATGACTCTAGTTGGTCCATATGTGGTTTGTGGAAAGAACACACATGCAGTGACCACAGGTTGATCCATGTGTGGTTTGTGAAATGAACACACATGCAATGCTACTGTTTGATCCATGTGTGGTTTGTGGAAAGAACACACTTGCAATGACTCTAGTGCTAGTTTTTGTATAAGAACACACATGCAATGTCTCTAATGGATCCATATGTGGTTTGTGAAAAGAACACACATGCAATGACCACTTGCTGATCCATGTGTGGTTTGTGAAAAGAACACACATGAAGTGACTCTAGTGCTAGTTTTAGTATAAGAACACACATGCAATGACTCTAGTGAGTCCACATGTAGTTTGTGAAAAGAACACAGATGCAATGACCACTGGTTGATCCATAAGTGGTTTGTGGAAAGAACACACATGAAATGACCACTGGTTGATCCGTAAGTGGTTTGTGGAAAAGAAAACACATGCAATGACTCTGGTTGGTCCATATGTGGTTTGTGGAAAGAACACACATGCAGTAACCACTTGTTGATCCATGTGTGGTTTGTGAAATGAACACACATGCAATGCCACTGGTTGATCCATGTGTGGTTTGTGGAAAGAACACACATGCAATGACTCTAGTGCTTGTTTTAGTATAAGAACACACATGCAATGTCTCTAATGGATCCATATGTGGTTTGTGAAAAGAACACACATGCAATGACCACTTGTTGATCCATGTGTGATTTGTGAAAAAAACACCCATGCAATGACTCTAGTGCTAGTTTTAGTATAAGATCATACATGCAACGACTCTAGTGGGTCCACATGTAGTTTGTGAAAAGAACACACATGCAATGACCAGCGGTTGATCCATAAGTGGTTTTTGGAAAGAACACACATGCAATGACCACTGGTTGATCCATAAGTGGTTTTTGGAAAATAAAACACATGCAATGACTCTGGTTGGTCCATATGTGGTTTGTGGAAAGAACACACATGCAGTGACCACTGGTTGATCCATGTATGGTTTGTGAAATGAACACACATGCAATGCCACTGGTTGATCCATGTGTGGTTTGTGGAAAGAACACAAATGCAATGACTCTAGTGCTAGTTTTTGTATAAGAACACACATGCAATGTCTCTAATGGATCCATATGTGGTTTGTGAAAAGAACACACATGCAATGACCACTTGTTGATCCATGTGTGGTTTGTGAAAAGAACACACATGCAATGACTCTAGTGCTAGTTTTAGTATAAGAACATACATGCAATGACTCTAGTGGGTCCACATGTAGTTTGTGAAAAGAACACACATGCAATGACCACTGGTTGATCCATAAGTGGTTTGTGGAAAGAACACACATGCAATGACCACTGGTTGATCCATAAGTGGTTTGTGCAAAAGAAAACACATGCAATGACTCTGGTTGGTCCATATGTGGTTTGTGGAAAGAACACACATGCAGTAACCACTGGTTGATCCATGTGTGGTTTGTGAAATGAACACACATGCAATGCCACTGGTTGATCCATGTGTGGTTTGTGGAAAGAACACACATGCAATGACTCTAGTGCTTGTTTTAGTATAAGAACACACATGCAATGTCTCTAATGGATCCATATGTGGTTTGTGAAAAGAACACACATGCAATGACCACTTGTCGATCCATGTGTGATTTGTGAAAAAAACACCCATGCAATGACTCTAGTGCTAGTTTTAGTATAAGATCATACATGCAATGACTCTAGTGGGTCCACATGTAGTTTGTGAAAAGAACACACATGCAATGACCACTGGTTGATCCATAAGTGGTTTGTGGAAAGAACACACATGCAATGACCACTGGTTGATCCATAAGTGGTTTGTGGAAAAGAAAACACATGCAATGAATCTGGTTGGTCCATATGTGGTTTGTGGAAAGAACACACATGAAGTGACCACTGGTTGATCCATGTGTGGTTTGTGAAATGAACACACATGCAATGCCACTGGTTGATCCATGTGTGGTTTGTGGAAAGAACACAAATGCAATGACTCTAGTGCTAGTTTTTGTATAAGAACACACATGCAATGTCTCTAATGGATCCATATGTGGTTGGTGAAATGAACACACATGCAATGCCACTGGTTGATCCATGTGTGGTTTGTGGAAAGAACACACATGCAATTACTTTGGTGCTGGTTTTAGTATAAGAACACACATGCAATGACTCTAATGGATCCATATGTGGTTTGTGAAAAGAACACACATGCAATGACCACTTGTTGATCCATGTGTGGTTTGTGAAAAGAACACACATGCAATGACTCTAGTGCTAGTTTTAGAATAAGAACATACATGCAATGACTCTAGTGGGTCCACATGTACTTTGTGAAAAGAACACACATGCAATGACCACTGGTTGATCCATAAGTGGTTTGTGGAAAGAACACACATGAAATGACGACTTGTTGATCCATCAGTGGTCTGTGCAAAAGAAAACACATGCAATGACTCTGGTTGGTCCATATGTGGTTTGTGGAAAGAACACACATGCAATGACCACTGGTTGATCCATGTGTGATTTGTGAAAAAAATACCCATGCAATGACTCTAGTGCTAGTTTTAGTATAAGATCATACATGCAATGACTCTAGTGGGTCCACATGTAGTTTGTGAAAAGAACACACATGCAATGACCACTCGTTGATCCATAAGTGGTTTGTGGAAAGAACACACATGCAATGACCACTGGTTGATCCATAAGTGGTTTGTGGAAAATAAAACACTTGCAATGACTCTAGTTGGTCCATATGTGGTTTGTGGAAAGAACACACATGCAGTGACCACAGGTTGATCCATGTGTGGTTTGTGAAATGAACACACATGCAATGCTACTGTTTGATCCATGTGTGGTTTGTGGAAAGAACACACTTGCAATGACTCTAGTGCTAGTTTTTGTATAAGAACACACATGCAATGTCTCTAATGGATCCATATGTGGTTTGTGAAAAGAACACACATGCAATGACCACTTGCTGATCCATGTGTGGTTTGTGAAAAGAACACACATAAAGTGACTCTAGTGCTAGTTTTAGTATAAGAACACACATGCAATGACTCTAGTGGGTCCACATGTAGTTTGTGAAAAGAACACACATGCAATGACCACTGGTTGATCCATAAGTGGTTTGTGGAAGGAACACACATACAATGACCACTGGTTGATCCATAAGTGGTTTGTGGAAAAGAAAACACATGCAACGAATCTGGTTGGTCCATATGTGGTTTGTGGAAACAACACACATGCAGTGACCACTGGTTGATCCATGTGTGGTTTGTGAAATGAACACACATGCAATGCCACTGGTTGATCCATGTGTGGTTTGTGGAAAGAACACACATGCAATGACCACTGGTTGATCCATGTGTGGTTTGTGAAAAGAACACACATGCAATGACTCTAGTGGGTCCACATGTAGTTTGTGAAAAGAACACACATGCAATGACCACTTGTTGATCCATGTGTGTTTTGTGAAAAGAACACACATACAATTACTATAGTGGGTCCACATGTAGTTTGTGAAAAGAACACACATGCAATGACCACTGGTTGATCCATAAGTTATTTGTGAAAAAGAACACACATGCAATGAACACTGGTTGATCAATGTGTAGTTTGTGAAAAGAACACACATGCAATGACTCCAGTGCTAGTTTTAGTATAAGAACACACATGCAATGACTCTAGTGGGTCCACATGTAGTTTGTAAAAATAACACACATGCAATGACCACTGGTTGATCGATAAGTGGTTTGTGGAAAAGAAAACACATGCAATGACTCTGGTTGGTCCATATGTGGTTTGTGGAAAAGAACACACATGCAATGAACACTGGTTGATCCATGTGTGGTTTGTGCAAAAGAACACATGCAATGACCACTGGTTGATCCATGTGTGATTTGTGAAAAGAATACACATGCACTGACTCTAGTGCTAGTTTTAGTATAAGAACACACATGCAATGACTCTAGTGGGTCCAGATATAGTTTGTGAAAAGAACACACATGCAATGAACACTAGTTGATCCATAAGTGGTTTGTGGAAGGAACACACATGCAATGACCATTGGTTTATCCATAAGTGGTTTGTGGAAAAGAAAACACATGCAATGAATCTAGTTGGTCCATATGTGGTTTGTGGAAAGAACACACATGCAGTGACCACTGGTTGATCCATGTGTGGTTTGTGTAAAAGAACACATGCAATGACCACTGGTTGATCCATGTGTGATTTGTGAAAAGAATACACATGCACTGACTCTAGTGCTAGTTTTAGTATAAGAACACACATGCAATGACTCTAGTGGGTCCAGATATAGTTTGTGAAAAGAACACACATGCAGTAACCACTGGTTGATCCATGTGTGGTTTGTGAAATGAACACACATGCAATGCCACTGGTTGATCCATGTGTGGTTTGTGGAAAGAACACACATGCAATGACTCTAGTGCTTGTTTTAGTATAAGAACACACATGCAATGTCTCTAATGGATCCATATGTGGTTTGTGAAAAGAACACCCATGCAATGACCACTTGTCGATCCATGTGTGATTTGTGAAAAAAACACCCATGCAATGACTCTAGTGCTAGTTTTAGTATAAGATCATACATGCAATGACTCTAGTGGGTCAACATGTAGTTTGTGAAAAGAACACACATGCAATGACCACTGGTTGATCCATAAGTGGTTTGTGGAAAGAACACACATGCAATGACCACTGGTTGATCCATAAGTGGTTTGTGGAAAAGAAAACACATGCAATGAATCTGGTTGGTCCATATGTGGTTTGTGGAAAGAACACACATGAAGTGACCACTGGTTGATCCATGTGTGGTTTGTGAAATGAACACACATGCAATGCCACTGGTTGATCCATGTGTGGTTTGTGGAAAGAACACAAATGCAATGACTCTAGTGCTAGTTTTTGTATAAGAACACACATGCAATGTCTCTAATGGATCCATATGTGGTTGGTGAAATGAACACACATGCAATGCCACTGGTTGATCCATGTGTGGTTTGTGGAAAGAACACACATGCAATTACTTTGGTGCTGGTTTTAGTATAAGAACACACATGCAATGACTCTAATGGATCCATATGTGGTTTGTGAAAAGAACACACATGCAATGACCACTTGTTGATCCATGTGTGGTTTGTGAAAAGAACACACATGCAATGACTCTAGTGCTAGTTTTAGAATAAGAACATACATGCAATGACTCTAGTGGGTCCACATGTACTTTGTGAAAAGAACACACATGCAATGACCACTGGTTGATCCATAAGTGGTTTGTGGAAAGAACACACATGAAATGACGACTTGTTGATCCATCAGTGGTCTGTGCAAAAGAAAACACATGCAATGACTCTGGTTGGTCCATATGTGGTTTGTGGAAAGAACACACATGCAATGACCACTGGTTGATCCATGTGTGATTTGTGAAAAAATACCCATGCAATGACTCTAGTGCTAGTTTTAGTATAAGATCATACATGCAATGACTCTAGTGGGTCCACATGTAGTTTGTGAAAAGAACACACATGCAATGACCACTCGTTGATCCATAAGTGGTTTGTGGAAAGAACACACATGCAATGACCACTGGTTGATCCATAAGTGGTTTGTGGAAAATAAAACACTTGCAATGACTCTAGTTGGTCCATATGTGGTTTGTGGAAAGAACACACATGCAGTGACCACAGGTTGATCCATGTGTGGTTTGTGAAATGAACACACATGCAATGCTACTGTTTGATCCATGTGTGGTTTGTGGAAAGAACACACTTGCAATGACTCTAGTGCTAGTTTTTGTATAAGAACACACATGCAATGTCTCTAATGGATCCATATGTGGTTTGTGAAAAGAACACACATGCAATGACCACTTGCTGATCCATGTGTGGTTTGTGAAAAGAACACACATAAAGTGACTCTAGTGCTAGTTTTAGTATAAGAACACACATGCAATGACTCTAGTGGGTCCACATGTAGTTTGTGAAAAGAACACACATGCAATGACCACTGGTTGATCCATAAGTGGTTTGTGGAAGGAACACACATACAATGACCACTGGTTGATCCATAAGTGGTTTGTGGAAAAGAAAACACATGCAACGAATCTGGTTGGTCCATATGTGGTTTGTGGAAACAACACACATGCAGTGACCACTGGTTGATCCATGTGTGGTTTGTGAAATGAACACACATGCAATGCCACTGGTTGATCCATGTGTGGTTTGTGGAAAGAACACACATGCAATGACCACTGGTTGATCCATGTGTGGTTTGTGAAAAGAACACACATGCAATGACTCTAGTGGGTCCACATGTAGTTTGTGAAAAGAACACACATGCAATGACCACTTGTTGATCCATGTGTGTTTTGTGAAAAGAACACACATACAATTACTATAGTGGGTCCACATGTAGTTTGTGAAAAGAACACACATGCAATGACCACTGGTTGATCCATAAGTTATTTGTGAAAAAGAACACACATGCAATGAACACTGGTTGATCAATGTGTAGTTTGTGAAAAGAACACACATGCAATGACTCCAGTGCTAGTTTTAGTATAAGAACACACATGCAATGACTCTAGTGGGTCCACATGTAGTTTGTAAAAATAACACACATGCAATGACCACTGGTTGATCGATAAGTGGTTTGTGGAAAAGAAAACACATGCAATGACTCTGGTTGGTCCATATGTGGTTTGTGGAAAAGAACACACATGCAATGAACACTGGTTGATCCATGTGTGGTTTGTGCAAAAGAACACATGCAATGACCACTGGTTGATCCATGTGTGATTTGTGAAAAGAATACACATGCACTGACTCTAGTGCTAGTTTTAGTATAAGAACACACATGCAATGACTCTAGTGGGTCCAGATATAGTTTGTGAAAAGAACACACATGCAATGAACACTAGTTGATCCATAAGTGGTTTGTGGAAGGAACACACATGCAATGACCATTGGTTTATCCATAAGTGGTTTGTGGAAAAGAAAACACATGCAATGAATCTAGTTGGTCCATATGTGGTTTGTGGAAAGAACACACATGCAGTGACCACTGGTTGATCCATGTGTGGTTTGTGTAAAAGAACACATGCAATGACCACTGGTTGATCCATGTGTGATTTGTGAAAAGAATACACATGCACTGACTCTAGTGCTAGTTTTAGTATAAGAACACACATGCAATGACTCTAGTGGGTCCAGATATAGTTTGTGAAAAGAACACACATGCAGTAACCACTGGTTGATCCATGTGTGGTTTGTGAAATGAACACACATGCAATGCCACTGGTTGATCCATGTGTGGTTTGTGGAAAGAACACACATGCAATGACTCTAGTGCTTGTTTTAGTATAAGAACACACATGCAATGTCTCTAATGGATCCATATGTGGTTTGTGAAAAGAACACCCATGCAATGACCACTTGTTGATCCATGTGTGATTTGTGAAAAAAACACCCATGCAATGACTCTAGTGCTAGTTTTAGTATAAGATCATACATGCAATGACTCTAGTGGGTCAACATGTAGTTTGTGAAAAGAACACACATGCAATGACCACTGGTTGATCCATAAGTGGTTTGTGGAAAGAACACACATGCAATGACCACTGGTTGATCCATAAGTGGTTTGTGGAAAAGAAAACACTTGCAATGACTCTAGTTGGTCCATATGTGGTTTGTGGAAAGAACACACATGCAGTGACCACAGGTTGATCCATGTGTGGTTTGTGAAATGAACACACATGCAATGCCACTGTTTGATCCATGTGTGGTTTGTGGAAAGAACACACTTGCAATGACTCTATTGCTAGTTTTTGTATAAGAACACACATGCAATGTCTCTAATGGATCCATATGTGGTTTGTGAAAAGAACACACATGCAATGAGCACTAGTTGATCCATAAGTTGTTTGTGGAAAAGAACACACATGCAATGAACACTAGTTGATCCATGTGTGGTTTGTGCAAAAGAACACATGCAATGACAACTGGTTGATCCATGTGTGGTTTGCGAAAAGAACACACATGAAGTGACTCTAGTGCTAGTTTTAGTATAAGAACACACATGCAATGACTCTAGTGGTCCACATGTAGTTTGTGAAAAGAACACACATGCAATGACCACTGGTTGATCCATAAGTGGTTTGTGGAAAGAACACACATGAAATGACCACTGGTTGATCCATAAGTGGTTTGTGGAAAAGAAAACACATGCAATGACTCTGGTTGGTCCATATGTGGTTTGTGGAAAGAACACACATGAAGTAACCACTAGTTGATCCATGTGTGGTTTGTGAAATGAACACACATGCAATGCCACTGGTTGATCCATGTGTGGTTTGTGGAAAGAACACACATGCAATTACTCTGGTGCTGGTTTTAGTATAAGAACACACATGCAATGACTCTAATGGATCCATATGTGGTTTGTGAAAAGAACACACATGCAATGACCACTTGTTGATCCATGTGTGGTTTGTGAAAAGAACACACATGCAATGACTCTAGTGCTAGTTTTAGTTTAAGAACATACATGCAATGACTCTAGTGGGTCCACATGTAGTTTGTGAAAAGAACACACATGCAATGACCACTGGTTGATCCATAAGTGGTTTGTCGAAAGAACACACATGCAATGACCACTAGTTGATCCATAAGTGGTTTGTGCAAAAGAAAAAACATGCAATGACTCTGGTTGGTCCACATGTGCTTTGTGGAAAGAACACACATGCAGTAACCACTGGTTGATCCATGTGTGGTTTGTGAAATGAACACACATGCATTGCCACTGGTTGATCCATGTGTGGTTTGTGGAAAGAACACACATGCAATGACTCTAGTGCTTGTTTTAGTATAAGAACACACATGCAATGTCTCTAATGGATCCATATGTGGTTTGTGAAAAGAACACACATGCAATGACCACTTGTTGATCCATGTGTGATTTTTGAAAAAAACACCCATGCAATGACTCTAGTGCTAGTTTTAGTATAAGATCATACATGCAATGACTCTAGTGGGTCCACATGTAGTTTGTGAAAAGAACACACATGCAATGACCACTGGTTGATCCATAAGTGGTTTTTGGAAAGAACACAGATGCAATGACCACTGGTTGATCCATAAGTGGTTTGTGGAAAAGAAAACACATGCAATGACTCTGGTTGGTCCATATGTGGTTTGTGGAAAGAACACACATGAAGTGACCACTGGTTGATCCATGTGTGGTTTGTGAAATGAACACACATGCAATGCCACTTGTTGATCCATGTGTGGTTTGTGGAAAGAACACAAATGCAATGACTCTAGTGCTAGTTTTTGTATAAGAACACACATGCAATGTCTCTAATGGATCCATATGTGGTTTGTGAAATGAACACACATGCAATGCCACTGGTTGATCCATGTGTGGTTTGTGGAAAGAACACACATGCAATTACTTTGGTGCTGGTTTTAGTATAAGAACACACATGCAATGACTCTAATGGATCCATATGTGGTTTGTGAAAAGAACACACATGCAATGACCACTTGTTGATCCATGTGTGGTTTGTGAAAAGAACACACATGCAATGACTCTAGTGCTAGTTTTAGAATAAGAACATACATGCAATGACTCTAGTGGGTCCACATGTAGTTTGTGAAAAGAACACACATGCAATGACCACTGGTTGATCCATAAGTGGTTTGTGGAAAGAACACACATGCAATGACGACTTGTTGATCCATAAGTGGTTTGTGCAAAAGAAAACACATGCAATGACTCTGGTTTGTCCATATGTGGTTTGTTGAAAGAACACACATGCAATGACCACTGGTTGATCCATGTGTGGTTTGTCAAATGAACACACATGCAATGCCACTAGTTGATCCATGTGTGGTTTGTGGAAAGAACACACATGCAATGACTCTAGTGCTAGTTTTAGTATAAGAACACACATGCTATGACTCTAGTGGGTCCACATGTAGTTTGTGAAAAGAACACACATGCAATGACCACTGGTTGATCCATAAGTGGTTTGTGAAAGGAACACACATGCAATGACCACTGGTTGATCCATAAGTGGTTTGTGGAAAAGAAAACACATGCAATGAATCTGGTTGGTCCATATGTGGTTTGTGGAAACAACACACATGCAGTGACCACTTGTTGATCCATGTGTGGTTTGTGAAATGAACACACATGCAATGCCACTGGTTGATCCATGTGTGGTTTGCGGAAAGATCACACATGCAATTACTCTGGTGCTAGTTTTAGTATAAGAACACACATGCAATGACTCTAATGGATCCATATGTGGTTTGTGAAAAGAACACACATGCAATGAACACTTGTTGTTCCATGTGTGGTTTGTGAAAAGAACACACATGCAATGACTCTAGTGCTAGTTTTAGTATAAGAACATACATGCAATGACTCTAGTGGGTCCACATGTAGTTTGTGAAAACAACACACATGCAATGATCACTGGTTGATCCATAAGTGGTTTGTGGAAAGAACACACATGAAGTGACCACTGGTTGATCCATGCAATGACCACTTGTTGATCCATGTGTGATTTGTGAAAAAAACACCCATGCAATGACTCTAGTGCTAGTTTTAGTATAAGATCATACATGCAATGACTCTAGTGGGTCCACATGTATTTTGTGAAAAGAACACACATGCAATGACCACTGGTTGATCCATAAGTGGTTTGTGGAAAGAACACAGATGCAATGACCACTGGTTGATCCATAAGTGGTTTGTGGAAAAGAAAACACATGCAATGACTCTGGTTGGTCCATATGTGGTTTGTGGAAAGAACACACATGAAGTGACCACTGGTTGATCCATGTGTGGTTTGTGAAATGAACACACATGCAATGCCACTGGTTGATCCCTGTGTGGTTTGTGGAAAGAACACAAATGCAATGACTCTAGTGCTAGTTTTTGTATAAGAACACACATGCAATGTCTCTAATGGATCCATATGTGGTTTGTGAAATGAACACACATGCAATGCCACTGGTTGATCCATGTGTGGTTTGTGGAAAGAACACACATGCAATTACTTTGGTGCTGGTTTTAGTATAAGAACACACATGCAATGACTCTAATGGATCCATATGTGGTTTGTGAAAAGAACACACATGCAATGACCACTTGTTGATCCATGTGTGGTTTGTGAAAAGAACACACATGCAATGACTCTAGTGCTAGTTTTAGAATAAGAACATACATGCAATGACTCTAGTGGGTCCACATGTAGTTTGTGAAAAGAACACACATGCAATGACCACTGGTTGATCCATAAGTGGTTTGTGGAAAGAACACACATGCAATGACGACTTGTTGATCCATAAGTGGTTTGTGCAAAAGAAAACACATGCAATGACTCTGGTTGGTCCATATGTGGTTTGTGGAAAGAACACACATGCAATGACCACTGGTTGATCCATGTGTGGTTTGTCAAATGAACACACATGCAATGCCACTAGTTGATCCATGTGTGGTTTGTGGAAAGAACACACATGCAATGACTCTAGTGCTAGTTTTAGTATAAGAACACACATGCTATGACTCTAGTGGGTCCACATGTAGTTTGTGAAAAGAACACACATGCAATGACCACTGGTTGATCCATAAGTGGTTTGTGAAAGGAACACACATGCAATGACCACTGGTTGATCCATAAGTGGTTTGTGGAAAAAAAAACACATGCAATGAATCTGGTTGGTCCATATGTGGTTTGTGGAAACAACACACATGCAGTGACCACTTGTTGATCCATGTGTGGTTTGTGAAATGAACACACATGCAATGCCACTGGTTGATCCATGTGTGGTTTGCGGAAAGATCACACATGCAATTACTCTGGTGCTAGTTTTAGTATAAGAACACACATGCAATGACTCTAATGGATCCATATGTGGTTTGTGAAAAGAACACACATGCAATGAACACTTGTTGATCCATGTGTGGTTTGTGAAAAGAACACACATGCAATGACTCTAGTGCTAGTTTTAGTATAAGAACATACATGCAATGACTCTAGTGGGTCCACATGTAGTTTGTGAAAAGAACACACATGCAATGACCACTGGTTGATCCATAAGTGGTTTGTGGAAAGAACACACATGCAATGACGACTTGTTGATCCATAAGTGGTTTGTGCAAAAGAAAACACATGCAATGACTCTGGTTGTCCATATGTGGTTTGTGGAAACAACACACATGCAATGACCACTGGTTGATCCATGTGTGGTTTGTCAAATGAACACACATGCAATGCCACTGGTTGATCCATGTGTGGTTTGTGGAAAGAACACACATACAATGACTCTAGTGCTAGTTTTAGTATAAGAACACACATGCAATGACTCTAGTGGGTCCACATGTAGTTTGTGAAAAGAACACACATGCAATGACCACTGGTTGATCCATAAGTGGTTTGTGGAAGGAACACACATGCAATGACCACTGGTTGATCCATAAGTGGTTTGTGGAAAAGAAAACACATGCAACGAATCTGGTTGGTCCATATGTGGTTTGTGGAAACAACACACATGCAGTGACCACTGGTTGATCCATGTGTGGTTTGTGAAATGAACACACATGCAATGCCACTGGTTGATCCATGTGTGGTTTGTGGAAAGAACACACATGCAATGACCACTGGTTGATCCATGTGTGGTTTGTGAAAAGAACACACATGCAATGACTCTAGTGGGTCCACATGTAGTTTGTGAAAAGAACACACATGCAATGACCACTTGTTGATCCATGTGTGTTTTGTGAAAAGAACACACATACAATTACTATAGTGGGTCCACATGTAGTTTGTGAAAAGAACACACATGCAATGACCACTGGTTGATCCATAAGTTGTTTGTGAAAAAGAACACACATGCAATGAACACTGGTTGATCGATGTGTAGTTTGTGAAAAGAACACACATGCAATGACTCCAGTGCTAGTTTTAGTATAAGAACACACATGCAATGACTCTAGTGGGTCCACATGTAGTTTGTAAAAATAACACACATGCAATGACCACTGGTTGATCGATAAGTGGTTTGTGGAAAAGAAAACACATGCAATGACTCTGGTTGGTCCATATGTGGTTTGTGGAAAAGAACACACATGCAATGAACACTGGTTGATCCATGTGTGGTTTGTGCAAAAGAACACATGCAATGACCACTGGTTGATCCATGTGTGATTTGTGAAAAGAATAAACATGCACTGACTCTAGTGCTAGTTTTAGTATAAGAACACACACGCAATGACTCTAGTGGGTCCAGATATAGTTTGTGAAAAGAACACACATGCAATGAACACTAGTTGATCCATAAGTGGTTTGTGGAAGGAACACACATGCAATGACCATTGGTTTATCCATAAGTGGTTGGTGGAAAAGAAAACACATGCAATGAATCTGGTTGGTCCATATGTGGTTTGTGTAAAGAACACACATGCAGTGACCACTGGTTGATCCATGTGTGGTTTGTGCAAAAGAACACATGCAATGACCACTGGTTGATCCATGTGTGATTTGTGAAAAGAATACACATGCACTGAATCTAGTGCTAGTTTTAGTATAAGAACACACATGCAATGACTCTAGTGGGTCCAGATATAGTTTGTGAAAAGAACACACATGCAATGAACACTAGTTGATCCATAAGTGGTTTGTGGAGGGAACACACATGCAATGACCATTGGTTGATCCATAAGTGGTTTGTGGAAAAGAAAACACATGCAATGAATCTGGTTGGTCCATATGTGGTTTGTGGAAAGAACACACATGCAGTGACCACTGGTTGATCCATGTGTGGTTTGTGAAATGAACACACATGCAATGCCACTGGTTGATCCATGTGTGGTTTGTGGAAAGAACACACATGCAATGACTATAATGCTAGTTTTTGTATAAGAACACACATGCAATGTCTCTAATGGATCCATATGTGGTTTCTGAAAAGAACACACATTCAACGACCACTGGTTGATCCATAAGTTGTTTGTGGAAAAGAACACACTGCAGTGAACACTGGTTGATCCATGTGTGGTTTGTGAAAAGAACACACATGCAATGACTCTAGTGCTAGTTTTAGTATAAGAACACACATGCAATGACTCTAGTGGGTCCACATGTAGTTTGTGAAAAGAACACACATGAAATGACCACTGGTTGATCCATGTGTGTTTTGTGAAAAGAACACACATACAATGACTCTAGTGGGTCCACATGTAGTTTGTGAAAAGAACACACATGCAATGACCACTGGTTGATCCATAAGTTGTTTGTGGAAAAGAACACACATGCAATGAACACTGGTTGATCCATGTGTGGTTTGCGCAAAAGAACACATGCAATGACCACTGGTTGATCCATGTGTGGTTTGTGGAAAGAACACACATGCAATGCCTCTAGTTCTAGTTTTAGTATAAGAAGACACATGCAATGACTCCAGTGGGTCCACATGTAGTTTGTGAAAATAAACACATGCAATGACCACAGATTGATCCATAAGTGGTTTGTGGAAATAACACACATGCAATGAGCACTGGTTGATCCATAAGTGGTTTGTGGAAAAGAACACACATGCAATGATTCTGGTTGGTACATATGTGGTTTGTGGAAAGAACAACATGCAGTGACCACTGGTTGATCCATGTGTGGTTTATGAAATGAACACACATGCAATGCCACTGGTTGATCCATGTGTGGTTTGTGGAAAGAACACACATGCAATTACTCTGGTGCTAGTTTTAGTATAAGAACACACATGCAATGACTCTAATGGATCCATATGTGGTTTGTGAAAAGAACACACATGCAATGACTCTAGTGCTAGTTTTTGTATAAGAATACACATGCAATGACTCTGGTTGGTCCATATGTGGATTGTGGAAAGAACACACATGCAGTAACCACTGGTTGATCCATGTGTGGTTTGTGGAATGAACACACATGCAATGCCACTGGTTGATCCATGTGTGGTTTGTGGAAAGAACACACATGCAATGACTCTAGTGCTAGTTTTAGTATAAGAACATACATGCAATAACTCTAGTGGGTCCACATGTAGTTTGTGAAAAGAACACACATGCAATGACCACTGGTTGATCCATAAGTTGTTTGTGGAAAGAACACACATGCAATGACCACTGGTTGATCCTTAAGTGGTTTGTGGAAAAGAAAACACATGCAATGACTCTGGTTGGTCCATATGTGGTTTGTGGAAGAACACACAAGCATTGACCACTGGTTGATCCATATGTGGCTTGTGAAAAGAACACACATGCAATGCCACTGGTTGATCCATGTGTGGTTTGTGGAAAGAACACACATGGAATGACTCTAGTGCTAGTTTTTGTATAAGAACACACATGCAATGTCTCTAATGGATCCATATGTGGTTTGTGAAAAGAACACACATGCAATGACCACTTGTTGATCCATGAGTGGTTTGTGAGAAGAACACACATGCAATGACTCTAGTGCTAGTTTTAATATAAGAACACACATGCAATGACTCTATTGGGTCCACACGTAGTTTATGGAAAGAACACACATGCAATGACTCTAGTGCTAGTTTTAGTATAAGAACATACATGCAATTACTCTAGTTGGTCCACATGTAGTTTGTGAAAAGAACACACATGCAATGACCACTTGTTGATTCATGTGTCTTTTGTGAAAACACGACACATACAATGACTCTAGTGGGTCCACATGTAGTTTGTGAAAAGAACACACATGCAATGACCACAGGTTGATCCATAAGTTGTTTGTGGAAAAGAACACACATTCAATGAACACTGGTTGATCCATGTGTGGATTGTGCAGAAGAACACAAGCAATGACCACTGGTTGATCCATGTGTGGTTTGTGAAAAGAACACACATGCAATGACTGTAGTGCTAGTTTTAGTATAAGAACACACATGCAATGACTCTAGTGGGTCCACATGTAGTTTGTAAAAATAACACACATGCAATGACCACTGATTGATCCATAAGTGGTTTGTGGAAATAACACACATGCAATGAGCACTGGTTGATCCATAAGTGGTTTGTGGAAAAGAACACACATGCAATGATTCTGGTTGGTACATATGTGGTTTGTGGAAAGAACAACATGAAGTGACCACTGGTTGATCCATGTGTGGTTTATGAAATGAACACACATGCAATGCCACTGGTTGATCCATGTGTGGTTTGTGGAAAGAACACACATGCAATTACTCTGGTGCTAGTTTTAGTATAAGAACACACATGCAATGACTCTAATGGATCCATATGTGGTTTGTGAAAAGAACAAACATGCAATGACCACTTGTTGATCCATGTGTGGTTTGTGAAAAGAACACACATGCAATGACTCTAGTGCTAGTTTTAGTATAAGAACATACATGCAATGACTCTAGTGGGTCCACATGTAGTTTGTGAAAAGAACACACATGCAATGACCACTGGTTGATCCATAAGTGGTTTGTGGAAAGAACACACATGCAATGACGACTTGTTGATCCATAAGTGGATTGTGCAAAAGAAAACACATGCAATGACTCTGGTTGGTCCATATGTGGTTTGTGGAAAGAACACACATGCAATGACCACTAGTTGATCCATGTGTGGTTTGTGAAATGAACACACATGCAATGCCACTGGTTGATCCATGTGTGGTTTGTGGAAAGAACACACATGCAATGACTCTAGTGCTAGTTTTAGTATAAGAACACACATGCAATGACTCTAGTGGGTCCACATGTAGTTTGTGAAAAGAACACACATGCAATGACCACTGGTTGATCCATAAGTGGTTTGTGGAAGGAACACACATGCAATGACCACTGGTTGATCCATAAGTGGTTTGTGGAAAAGAAAACACATGCAACAAATCCGGTTGGTCCATATATGGTTTGTGGAAACAACACACATGCAGTGACCACTGGTTGATCCATGTGTGGTTTGTGAAATGAACACACATGCAATGCCACTGGTTGATCCATGTGTGGTTTGTGGAAAGAACACACAGGCAATGACTCTAGTGCTAGTTTTTGTATAAGAACACACATGCAATGTCTCTAATGGATCCATATGTGGTTTGTGAAAAGAACACACATGCAATGACCACTTGCTAATCCATGAGTGGTTTGTGAAAAGAACACACATGCAGTGACTCTAGTGCTAGTTTTAGTATAAGAACACACATGCAATGACTCTAGTGGGTCCACATGTAGTTTGTGAAAAGAACACACATGCAATGACCTCTGGTTGATCCATAAGTGGTTTGTGGAAAGAACACACATGAAATGACCACTTGTTGATCCATAAGTGGTTTGTGGAAAAGAAAACACATGCAATGACTCTGGTTGGTCCATATGTGGATTGTGGAAAGAACACACATGCAGTAACCACTGGTTGATCCATGTGTGGTTTGTGGAATGAACACACATGCAATGCCACTGGTTGATCGATGTGTGGTTTGTGGAAAGAACACACATGCACTGACTCTAGTGCTAGTTTTAGTATAAGAACATACATGCAATAACTCTAGTGGGTCCACATGTAGTTTGTGAAAAGAACACACATGCAATGACCACTGGTTGATCCATAAGTTGTTTGTGGAAAGAACACACATGCAATGACCACTGGTTGATCCTTAAGTGGTTTGTGGAAAAGAAAACACATGCAATGACTCTGGTTGGTCCATATGTGGTTTGTGGAAGAACACACAAGCATTGACCACTGGTTGATCCATATGTGGCTTGTGAAAAGAACACACATGCAATGCCACTGGTTGATCCATGTGTGGTTTGTGGAAAGAACACACATGCAATGACTCTAGTGCTAGTTTTTGTATAAGAACACACATGCAATGTCTCTAATGGATCCATATGTGGTTTGTGAAAAGAACACACATGCAATGACCACTTGTTGATCCATGAGTGGTTTGTGAGAAGAACACACATGCAATGACTCTAGTGCTAGTTTTAATATAAGAACACACATGCAATGACTCTATTGGGTCCACATGTAGTTTATGGAAAGAACACACATGCAATGACTCTAGTGCTAATTTTAGTATAAGAACATACATGCAATTACTCTAGTTGGTCCACATGTAGTTTGTGAAAAGAACACACATGCAATGACCACTTGTTGATCCATGTGTCTTTTGTGAAAACACGACACATACAATGACTCTAGTGGGTCCACATGTAGTTTGTGAAAAGAACACACATGCAATGACCACAGGTTGATCCATAAGTTGTTTGTGGAAAAGAACACACATTCAATGAACACTGGTTGATCCATGTGTGGATTGTGCAGAAGAACACATGCAATGACCACTGGTTGATCCATGTGTGGTTTGTGAAAAGAACACACATGCAATGACTGTAGTGCTAGTTTTAGTATAAGAACACACATGCAATGACTCTAGTGGGTCCACATGTAGTTTGTAAAAATAACACACATGCAATGACCACTGGTTGATCCATAAGTGGTTTGTAGTAATAACACACATGCAATGACCACTGGTTGATCCATAAGTGGTTTGTGGAAAAGAACACACATGCAATGACTCTGGTTGGTCCATATGTGGTCTGTGGAAAGAACACACATGCATTGACCACTAGTTGATCCATATGTGGTTTGTGAAATGAACACACATGCAATTCCACTGGTTGATCCATGTGTGGTTTGTGGAAAGAACACACATGCAATGACTCTAGTGCTAGTTTTAGTCTAAGAACACACATGCAATGTCTCTAATGGATCCATATGTGGTTTGTGAAAAGAACACACATGCAATGACCACTTGTTGATCCATGTGTGGTTTGTGAAAAGAACACCCATGCCATGACTCTAGTGCTAGTTTTAATATAAGAACATACATGCAATGACTCTAGTGGGTCCACATGTAGTTTGTGAAAAGAACACACATGCAATGACCACTAGTTGACCCATAAGTGGTTTGTGGAAAGAACACACATGCAATGACCACTGGTTGATCCATAAGTGGTTTGTGGAAAAGAAAACACATGCAATGACTCTGGTTGGTCCATATGTGGTTTGTGGAAAGAACACACATGCATTGACCACTGGTTGATCCATATGTGGCTTGTGAAAAGAACACACATGCAATGCCACTGGTTGATCCATGTGTGGTTTGTGGAAAGAACACACATGCAATGACTCTAGTGGTAGTTTTAGTACAATATCACACATGCAATGACTCTAATGGATCCATATGTGGTTTGTGAAAAGAACACACATGCAATGACCACTTGTTGATCCATGTGTGGTTTGTGAAAAGAACACACATGCAATGACTCTAGTGCTAGTTTTATTATAAGAACACACATGCAATGACTCTAGTGGGTCCACATGTAGTTTCTGAAAAGAACAAACATGCAATGACCACTTGTTGATCCATGTGTGGTTTGTGAGAAGAACACACATGCAATGACTCTAGTGCTAGATTTAATATAAGAACACACATGCAATGACTCTATTGGGTCCACATGTAGTTTATGGAAAGAACACACATGCAATGACTCTAGTGCTAGTTTTAGTATAAGAACATACATGCAATTACTCTAGTTGTTCCACATGTAGTTTGTTAAAAGAACACACATGCAATGACCACTTGTTGATCCATGTGTCTTTTGTGAAAACACGACACATACCATGACTCTAGTGGGTCCACATGTAGTTTGTGAAAAGAACACACATGCAATGACCACAGGTTGATCCATAAGTTGTTTGTGGAAAAGAACACACATTCAATGAACACTGGTTGATCCATGTGTGGTTTGTGCAGAAGAACACATGCAATAACCACTGGTTGATCCATGTGTGGTTTGTGAAAAGAACACAGATGCAATGACTATAGTGCTAGTTTTAGTATAAGAACACACATGCAATGACTCTAGTGGGTCCACATGTAGTTTGTAAAAATAACACACATGCAATGACCACTGGTTGATCCATAAGTGGTTTGTAGTAATAACACACATGCAATGACCACTGGTTGATCCATAAGTGGTTTGTGGAAAAGAACACACATGCAATGACTCTGGTTGGTCCATATGTGGTCTGTGGAAAGAACACACATGCATTGACCACTAGTTGATCCATATGTGGTTTGTGAAATGAACACACATGAAATTCCACTGGTTGATCCATGTGTGGTTTGTGGAAAGAACACACATGCAATGACTCTGGTGCTAGTTTTAGTCTAAGAACACACATGCAATGTCTCTAATGGATCCATATGTGGTTTGTGAAAAGAACACACATGCAATGACCACTTGTTGATCCATGTGTGGTTTGTGAAAAGAACACGCATGCAATGACTCTAGTGCTAGTTTTAATATATGAACATACATGCAATGACTCTAGTGGGTCCACATGTAGTTTGTGAAAAGAACACACATGCAATGACCACTAGTTGACCCATAAGTGGTTTGTGGAAAGAACACACATGCAATGACCACTGGTTGATCCATAAGTGGTTTGTGGAAAAGAAAACACATGCAATGACTCTGGTTGGTCCATATGTGGTTTGTGGAAAGAACACACATGCATTGACCACTGGTTGATCCATATGTGGCTTGTGAAAAGAACACACATGCAATGCCACTGGTTGATCCATGTGTGGTTTGTGGAAAGAACACACATGCAATGACTCTAGTGGTAGTTTTAGTACAAGATCACACATGCAATGACTCTAATGGATCCATATGTGGTTTGTGAAAAGAACACACATGCAATGACCACTTGTTGATCCATGTGTGGTTTGTGAAAAGAAAACACATGCAATGACTCTAGTGCTAGTTTTATTATAAGAACACACATGCAATGACTCTAGTGGGTCCACATGTAGTTTGTGAAAAGAATACACATGCAATGACCACTTGTTGATCCATGTGTGTTTTGTGAAAAGAACACACATACAATGACTCTAGTGGGTCCACATGTAGTTTGTGAAAGGAACACACATGCAATGACCACTGGTTGATCCATAAGTTGTTTGTGGAAAAGAACACACATGCAATGAACACTGGTTGATCAATGTGTGGTTTGTGCAAAAGAACACATGCAATGAATCTGGTTGGTCTGTATGTGGTTTGTGGAAAGAACACACATGTAGTGACCATTGGTTGATCCATGTGTAGTTTGTGAAATGAACACGCATGCAATGCCACTGGTTGATCCAGGTGTGGTTTGTGGAAAGAACACACATGCAATGACTCTAGTGCCAGTTTTTGTATAAGAACACACATGCCATGTCTCTAATGGATCCATATGTGGTTTGTGAAAAGAACACACATGCAATGACCACTTGTTGATCCATATGTGGTTTGTGGAAATAACACACATGAAATAACCACTGGTTGATCCATAAGTGGTTTGTGGAAAGAACACACATGAAATCACCACTTGTTGATCCATTAGTGGTTTGTGGAAAAGAAAACACATGCAATGACTCTGGTTGGTCCATATGTGGTTTGTGGAAAGAACACACATGCAGTAACCACTGGTTGATCCATGTGTGGTTTGTGAATTGAACACACATGCAATGCCACTGGTTGATCCATGTGTGGTTTGTGGAAAGAACACACATGAAATGACTCTAGTGCTAGTTTTTGTATAAGAACACACATGCAATGTCTCTAATGGATCCATATGTGGTTTGTGAAAAGAACACACATGCAATGACCACTTGTTGATCCATGTGTGGTTTGTGAAAAGAACACCCATGCAATGACTCTAGTGCTAGTTTTAGTATAAGAACACACATGCAATGACTCTAGTGGGTCCACATGTAGTTTGTGAAAAGAACACACATGCAATGACCACTAGTTGATCCATAAGTGGTTTGTGGAAAGAACACACATGAAATGACCACTTGTTGATCCATAAGTGGTTTGTGGAAAAGAAAACACATGCAATGACTCTGGTTGGTCCATATGTGGTTTGTGGAAAGAACACACATGCATTGACCACTGGTTGATCCATGTGTGGTTTGTGAAATGAACACACATGCAATGCCATTGGTTGATCCATGTGTGGTTTGTGGAAAGAACCCACATGCAATGACTCTAGTGCTAGTTTTAGTATAAGAACACACATGCAATGTCTCTAATGGATCCATATGTGGTTTGTGAAAAGAACACACATGCAATGACCACTTCTTGATCCATGTGTGGTTTGTGAAAAGAACACCCATGCAATGACTCTAGTGCTAGTTTTAGTATAAGAGCATACATGCAATGACTCTAGTGGGTCCACATGTAGTTTGTGAAAAGAACACACATGCAATGACCACTAGTTGATCCATAAGTGGTTTGTGGAAACAACACACATGCAATGACGACTGGTTGATCCATAAGTGGTTTGTGGAAAAGAAAACACATGCAATGACTCCGGTTGGTCCATATGTGGTTTGTGGAAAGAACACACATGCATTGACCACTGGTTGATCCATATGTGGCTTGTGAAAAGAACACACATGCAATGCCACTGGTTGATCCATGTGTGGTTTGTGGAAAGAACACACATGCAATGACTCTAGTGGTAGTTTTAGTATAAGATCACACATGCAATGACTCTAATGGATCCATATGTGGTTTGTGAAAAGAACACACATGCAATGACCACTTGTTGATCCATATGTGGTTTGTGAAAAGAACACACATGCAATGACTTTAGTGCTAGTTTTATTATAAGAACACGCATGCAATGACTCTAGTGGGTCCACATGTAGTTTGTGAAAAGAATACACATGCAATGACCACTTGTTGATCCATGTGTGTTTTGTGAAAAGAACACACATACAATGACTCTAGTGGGTCCACATGTAGTTTGTGAAAAGAACACACATGCAATGACCACTGGTTTATCCATAAGTTGTTTGTGGAAAAGAACACACATGCAATGAACACTTTTTGATCAATGTGTGGTTTGTGCAAAAGAACACATGCAATGAATCTAGTTGGTCCGTATGTGGTTTGTGGAAAGAACACACATGTAGTGACCACTGGTTGATCCATGTGTGGTTTGTGAAATGAACACACATGCAATGCCACTGGTTGATCCATGTGTGTTTGTGGAAAGAACACACATGCAATGACTCTAGTGCCAGTTTTTGTATAAGAACACACATGCCATGTCTCTAATGGATCCATATGTGCTTTGTGATAAGAACACACATGCAATGACTCTAGTGGATCCACATGTAGTTTGTGAAAAGAACACACATGCAATGACCACTGGTTGATCCATAAGTGGTTTGTGGAAAGAACACACATGCAATGACGACTTGTTGATCCATAAGTGGTTTCTGCAAAAGAAAACACATGCAATGACTCGGGTTGGTCCATATGTGGTTTGTGGAAAGAACACACATGCAATGACCACTGGTTGATCCATGTGTGGTTTGTCAAATGAACACACATGCAATGCCACTGGTTGATCCATGTGTGGTTTGTGGAAAGAACACACATGTAATGACTCTAGTGCTAGTTTTAGTATAAGAACACACATGCAATGTCTCTAATGTATCCATATGTGGTTTGTGAAAAGAACACACATGCAATGACCACTTGTTGATCCATGTGTGATTTGTGAAAAGAACACCCATGCAATGACTCTAGTGCTAGTTTTTGTATAAGAACATACATGCAATGACTCTAGTGGGTCCACATGTAGTTTGTGAAAAGAACACACATGCAATAACCACTGGTTGATCCATAAGTGGTTCGTGGAAAGAACACACATGCAATGACGACTTGTTGATCCATAAGTGGTTTGTGCAAAAGAAAACACATGCAATGACTCTGGTTGGTCCATATGTGGTTTGTGGAAAGAACACACATGCATTGACCACTGGTTGATACATATGTGGCTTGTGAAAAGAACACACATGCAATGCCACTAGTTGATCCATGTGTGGTTTGTGGAAAGAACACACATGCAATGACTCTAGTGGTAGTTTTAGTATAAGATCACACATGCAATGACTCTAATGGATCCATATGTGGTTTGTGAAAAGAACACACATGCAATGACCACTTGTTGATCCATATGTGGTTTGTGAAAAGAACACACATGCAATGACTCTAGTGCTAGTTTTATTATAAGAACACGCATGCAATGACTCTAGTGGGTCCACATGTAGTTTGTGAAAAGAATACACATGCAATGACCACTTGTTGATCCATGTGTGTTTTGTGAAAAGAACACACATACAATGACTCTAGTGGGTCCACATGTAGTTTGTGAAAAGAACACACATGCAATGACCACTGGTTTATCCATAATTTGTTTGTGGAAAAGAACACACATGCAATGAACACTTTTTGATCAATGTGTGGTTTGTGCAAAAGAACACATGCAATGAATCTAGTTGGTCCGTATGTGGTTTGTGGAAAGAACACACATGTAGTGACCACTGGTTGATCCATGTGTGGTTTGTGAAATGAACACACATGCAATGCCACTGGTTGATCCATGTGTGTTTGTGGAAAGAACACACATGCAATGACTCTAGTGCCAGTTTTTGTATAAGAACACACATGCCATGTCTCTAATGGATCCATATGTGCTTTGTTATAAGAACACACATGCAATGACTCTAGTGGATCCACATGTAGTTTGTGAAAAGAACACACATGCAATGACCACTGGTTGATCCATAAGTGGTTTGTGGAAAGAACACACATGCAATGACGACTTGTTGATCCATAAGTGGTTTGTGCAAAAGAAAACACATGCAATGACTCGGGTTGGTCCATATGTGGTTTGTGGAAAGAACACACATGCAATGACCACTGGTTGATCCATGTGTGGTTTGTCAAATGAACACACATGCAATGCCACTGGTTGATCCATGTGTGGTTTGTGGAAAGAACACACATGTAATGACTCTAGTGCTAGTTTTAGTATAAGAACACACATGCAATGTCTCTAATGGATCCATATGTGGTTTGTGAAAAGAACACACATGCAATGACCACTTGTTGATCCATGTGTGATTTGTGAAAAGAACACCCATGCAATGACTCTAGTGCTAGTTTTTGTATAAGAACATACATGCAATGACTCTAGTGGGTCCACATGTAGTTTGTGAAAAGAACACACATGCAATAACCACTGGTTGATCCATAAGTGGTTCGTGGAAAGAACACACATGCAATGACGACTTGTTGATCCATAAGTGGTTTGTGCAAAAGAAAACACATGCAATGACTCTGGTTGGTCCATATGTGGTTTGTGGAAAGAACACACATGCATTGACCACTGGTTGATACATATGTGGCTTGTGAAAAGAACACACATGCAATGCCACTAGTTGATCCATGTGTGGTTTGTGGAAAGAACACACATGCAATGACTCTAGTGGTAGTTTTAGTACAAGAACACACATGCAATGTCTCTAATGGATCCATATGTGGTTTGTGAAAAGAACACACATGCAATGACCACTTGTTGATCCATGTGTAGTTTGTGAAAAGAACACCCATGCAATTACTCTAGTGCTAGTTTTAGTATAAGAACATACATGCAATGACTCTAGTGGGTCCACATGTAGTTTGTGAAAAGAACACACATGCAATGACCACTGGTTGATCCATAAGTGGTTTGTGGAAAGAACACACATGCAATGACCACTGGTTGATCCATAAGTGGTTTTTGGAAAAGAAAACACGTGCAATGACTCTGGTTGGTCCGTATGTGGTTTGTGGAAACAACACACATGCAGTGACCACTGGTTGATCCATGTGTGGTTTGTGAAATGAACACACATGTAATGCCACTGGTTGATCCATGTGTGGTTTGTGGAAAGAACACAAATGCAATGACTCTAGTTTTGTATAAGAACACACATACAATGTCTCTAATGGATCCATATGTGGCTTGTGAAAAGAACACACATGCAATGACCACTTGTTGATCCATGTGTGGTTTGTGAAAAGAACACACATGCAATGACTCTAGTGCTAGTTTTAGTATAAGAACACACATGCAATGACTAGTGGGTCCACATGTAGTTTGTGAAAATAACACACATGCAATGACCACTGGTTGATCCATAAGTGGTTTGTGGAAATAACACACATGCAATGACGACTTGTTGATCCATAAGTGGTTTGTGGAAAAGAACACACATGCAATGATTCTGGTTGGTACATATGTGGTTTGTGGAAAGAACAACATGCAGTGACCACTGGTTGATCCATGTGTGGTTTGTGAAAAGAACACACATGCAATGCCACTGGTTGATACATGTGTGGTTTGTGGAAAGAACACAGATGCAATTACTCTGGTGCTGGATTTAGTATACGAACACACATGCAATGATTCTAATGGATCCATATGTGGTTTGTGAAAAGAACACACATGCAATGACAACTTGTTGATCCATGTGTGGTTTGTGAAAAGAACACACATGCAATGACTCTAGTGCTAGTTTTAGTATAAGAACATACATGCAATGACTCTAGTGGGTCCACATGTAGTTTGTGAAAAGAACACACATGCAATGACCACTAGTTGATCCATAAGTGGTTTGTGGAAAGAACACACATGCAATGACGACTTGTTGATTCGTAAGTGGTTTATGCAAAAGAAAACACATGCAATGACTCTGGTTGGTCCATATGTGGTTTGTGGAAAGAACACACATGCAATGACCACTGGTTGATCCATGTGTGGTTTGTCAAATGAACACACATGCAATGCCACTGGTTGATCCATGTGTGGTTTGTGGAAAGAACACACATGCAATGACTCTAGTGCTAGTTTTAGTATAAGAACACACATGCAATGACTCTAGTGGGTCCACATGTAGTTTGTGAAAAGAACACACATGCAATGACCACTGGTTGATCCATAAGTGGTTTGTGGAAAAGAAAACACATGGAATGAATCTAGTTGGTCCATATGTGGTTTGTGGAAACAACACACATGCAGTGACCACTGGTTGATCCATGTGTGGTTTGTGAAATGAACACACATGCAATGCCACTGGTTGATCCATGTGTGGTTTGTGGAAAGAACACACATGCAATGACTCTAGTGGTAGTTTTTGTATAAGAAAACACATGCAATGTCTCTAATGGATCCATATGTGGTTTGTGAAAAGAACACACATGCAATGACCACTTGTTGATCCATGTGTGGTTTGTGAAAAGAACACACATGCAATGACTCTAGTGCTAGTTTTAGTATAAGAACACACATGCAATGACTCTAGTGGGTCCACATGTAGTTTGTGAAAAGAACACACATGCAATGACCACTTGTTGATCCATGTGTGTTTTGTGAAAAGAACACACATACAATTACTCTACTGGGTCCACATGTAGTTTGTGAAAAGAACACACATGCAATGACCACTGGTTGATCCATAAGTTGTTTGTGGAAAAGAACACACATGCAATGAACACTGTTTGATCCATGTGTAGTTTGTGAAAAGAACACACATGCAATGAATCTAGTGCTAGTTTTAGTATAAGAACACACATGCAATGACTCTAGTGGGTCCACATGTAGTTTTTTAAAATAACACACATGCAATGACCACTAGTTGATCGATAAGTGGTTTGTGGAAAAGAAAACGCATGCAATGACTCTGGTTGGTCCATATGTGGTTTGTGGAAAATAACACACATGCAATGAACACTGGTTGATCCATGTGTGGTTTGTGCAAAAGAACACATGCAATGACCACTGGTTGATCAATGTGTGGTTTGTGAAAAGAATACACATGCACTGACTCTAGTGCTAGTTTTAGTATAAGAACACGCATGCAATGACTCTAGTGGGTCCAGATGTAGTTTGTGGAAAGAACACACATGCAATGACCACTAGTTGATCCATAAGTGGTTTGTGGAAGGAACACACATGCAATGACCATTGGTTGATCCATAAGTGGTTTGTGGAAAAGAAAACACATGCAATGAATCTGGTTGGTCCATATGTGGTTTGTGGAAAGAACACACATGCAGTGACCACTGGTTGATCCATGTGTGGTTTGTGAAATGAACACACATGCAATGCCACTGATTGATCCATGTGTGGTTTGTGGAAATAACACACATGCAATGACTCTAGTGCTAGTTTTTGTATAAGAACACACGTGCAATGTCTCTAATGGATCCATATGTGGTTTGTGAAAAGAACACACATGCAATGACCACTGGTTGATCCATAAGTTGTTTGTGGAAAAAGAACACACATGCAATGAACACTGGTTGATCCATGTGTGGTTTATGAAAAGAACACACATGCAATGACTCTAGTGCAAGTTTTAGTATAAGAACACACATGCAATGACTCTAGTGGGTCCACATGTAGTTTGTGAAAATAACACACATGCAATGACCCCTTATTGATCCATGTGTGTTTTGTGAAAACAACACACATACAATGACTCTAGTGGGTCCACATGTAGTTTGTGAAAACAACACACATGCAATGACCACTGGTTGATCCATAAGTTGTTTGTGGAAAAGAACACACTTGCAATGAACACTGGTGATCCATGTGTGGTTTGCGCAAAAGAACACATGCAATGACCACTAGTTGATCCATGTGTGGTTTGTGAAAAGAACACACATGCAATGACTCTAGTGCTAGTTTTAGTATAAGAACACACATGCAATGACTCTAGTGGGTCCACATGTAGTTTGTGAAAATAACACACATGCAATGACCACTGGTTGATCCATAAGTGGTTTGTGGAAATAACACACATGCAATGAGCACTGGTTGATCCATAAGTGGTTTGTGGAAAAGATGACACATGCAATGATTCTGTTTGGTATATATGTGGTTTGTGGAAAGAACAACATGCAGTGACCACTTGTTGATCCATGTGTGGTTTGTGAAAAGAACACACATGCAATGCCACTGGTTGATCCATGTGTGGTTGTGGAAAGAACACACATGCAATTACTCTGGTGCTAGTTTTAGTATAAGAACACACATGCAATGACTCTAATGGATCCATATGTGGTTTGTGAAAAGAACACACATGCAATGACCACTTGTTGATCCATGTGTGGTTTGTGAAAAGAACACACATCCAATGACTCTAGTGCTAGTTTTAGTATAAGAACATACATGCAATGACTCTAGTGGGTGCACATGTAGTTTGTGAAAAGAACACACATGCAATGACCACTGGTTGATCCATAAGTGGTTTGTGGAAAGAACACACATGCAATGACGACTTGTTGATCCATAAGTGGTTTGTGCAAAAGAAAACACATGCAATGACTCTGGTTGGTCCATATGTGGTTTGTGGAAAGAACACACATGCAATGACCACTGCTTGATCCATGTGTGGTTTGTCAAATGAACACACATGCAATGCCACTGGTTGATCCATGTGTGGTTTGTGGAAAGAACACACATGCAATGACTCTAGTGCTAGTTTTAGTATAAGAACACACATGCAATGTCTCTAATGGATCCATATGTGGTTTGTGAAAAGAACACACATGCAATGACCACTTGTTGATCCATGTGTGATTTGTGAAAATAACACCCATGGAATGACTCTAGTGCTAGTTTTTGTATAAGAACATACAGGCAATGACTCTAGTGGGTCCACATGTAGTTTGTGAAAAGAACACACATGCAATGACCACTGGTTGATCCATAAGTGGTTTGTGGAAAGAACACACATGCAATGACGACTTGTTGATCCGTAAGTGGTTTGTGCAAAAGAAAACACATGCAATGACTCTGGTTGGTCCATATGTGGTTTGTGGAAAGAACACACATGCAATGACCACTGGTTGATCCATGTGTGGTTTGTCAAATGAACACACATGCAATGCCACTGGTTGATCCATGTGTGGTTTGTGGAAAGAACACACATGCAATGACTCTAGTGCTAGTTTTAGTATAAGAACACACATGCAATGACTCTAGTGGGTCCACATGTAGTTTGTGAAAAGAACACACATGCAATGACCACTGGTTGATCCATAAGTGGTTTGTGGAAGGAACACACATGCAATGACCACTGGTTGATCCATAAGTGGTTTGTGGAAAAGAAAACACATGCAATGAATTTGGTTGGTCCATATGTGGTTTGTGGAAACAACACACATGTAGTGACCACTGGTTGATCCATGTGTGGTTTGTGAAATGAACACACATGCAATGCCACAGGTTGATCCATGTGTGGTTTGTGGAAAGAACACACATGCAATGACTCTAGTGGTAGTTTTTGTATAAGAAAACACATGCAATGTCTCTAATGGATCCATATGTGGTTTGTGAAAAGAACACACATGCAATGACCACTTGTTGATCCATGTGTGGTTTGTGAAAAGAACACACATGCAATGACTCTAGTGCTAGTTTTAGTATAAGAACACACATGCAATGACTCTAGTGGGTCCACATGTAGTTTGTGAAAAGAACACACGTGCAATGACCACTTGTTGATCCATGTGTGCTTTGTGAAAAGAACACACATACAATTACTCTAGTGGGTCCACATGTAGTTTGTGAAAAGAACACACATGCAATGACCACTGGTTGATCCATAAGTGTAGAGTCCCCAACCTTGTTAAAATATAAGGTAAGGTTGACTCCCCTTTGTTTACAATGCTAGTCCCTGGATCAATAGCTAGCATCCACAGTTTAGATGTAATATCAAGAAACAAAGGTCATAATATAACTTTATAACCAGGAATAACATAATTTTATTACATCATACATAGCTCATTTGGCTATTACATTACATTGCAGCGGAATAACTATAAGTATGGGGTCCTTCATGTTCAAAGTGCCACATGCAGATGTTGGTTGTAGACTTTGTAATCCTAATCAATCAATCTTCACTAAAATCAATCAAACCTGCAACATTACAAGTTACAGCCACAAGGGTCAATACATTTGAATTGTATTGGCAAGTGATACTATGGTAGTATAGTGGAGTCTATCATCTATATGCATTTGGCTAAGTGGAGTTGAGGCTTGCATTGCTCAAAATAGAATTTCCTTATCATTTTGAAAATACTAAGTTTTGCTTGGCAAAATCATTTTTCCCAATCAAAGATTTGAAGATCCTTTTACCAAGGCATCTCTCCATCAAAGATTGAAGATTTCAAACAACCCTTGTTCAACCACAAGTTTTACTTAGAAATTTGAATGATGAGATTCTTGATTGCTTCCATGTCTTGATGCTCAAATTGTCCTTTACCAGGGACATGGCTAAGTACTTAGATTTTACACTCTGCAGAGGTGGTGCACTTTCCCCACAAGACTTGGTTTCCCAAGACAAGATCTTTCAGAAGCATTCCCTTAGACCATCATGGACGCGCTCCAACCTATCAAACACTACCACCCACTGTCCATATGGATAAGTTCTTGCAACCTATATGATCATGGCAGAGCCCATATTGCCAAGTGGTTGCACTTGAAGCTTCTCAACATTTGACATCTCAAATCTCTTTGTTCCTGGGTGGCCATCCACAAGTGAGATACACAAGGTAAACCATAAACATGGGCCTTGTGAACCACTCAACCAAAAACCACCAAGCAAGTCCCATTCCACCCAGGTGATTCATTAACTTAGTTGTTTTATTAAACAAAACACAAGTCCTCAGACTTAGAATATTTTTCCATAGTGTGAATATATCTTCCACCCATGTTTTCTATTAGCTAGGCTAAGCTTGAGAGTAATAGGATTCTTAACTTAGGAAAATCCTACTAAGGATTCATCTACTAGGTTTTCCTATAGCAAGGTCTATACTTAGCAAAATAAAATCCATGCAAGTTTTACTTAGCAAAAACACTAATGCATAGTGAAAATAATGGGATGGAAAGTATGAAGCATCACTTTCCTTTTTGGTAGAGGGTATAGGTTCACTCCTTGTCCTTGCAACAATCACACTCTTCAAGTCACTACAATCCAATCAAACAAGGCACAAACTCAATCTACCAATCAAGCAAAACAACACACAAAAAGACAAAGTCAAAGTAATGCATGCAAGCATGCCAAGCTTTGTTTTGTTTGAAGAAGCGGTTCCTAATGGGTCATAGACATTTGATAACACCTATTGGTCATTTTGTAAAGTGGCAAAGTCATTTGCAAAAGGTTTCACTACAAAAGCCATTTTCAAAACAAAGTATCATTTTATGTGGTGTAGAAATATTTTTACTAAGGCATTAGCCTATAGGGTTCACCAAATATGTTTTCAAATCACAAAACTTGGTTTTTGGGGTCAGAGAGTTTAAAACAAAACATTTTCCAAAGGTTTTCTTCCAAAACCATTTTTAATAAATAAACCACATTTCTATTTGACTAGAAATGGTTTTAAATCAAAGAATCATTCTTTTATTTCACCAAATACATTTTTGAGTCCACAAAGTGTTTCCTAGGGTCAGTAAGTTTGGTCCAAAATATTTTCCCAAAGTTTTCTTTATAAAAGTATTTTCATAACCAAAAATCTTTATTTCCATTTGGCTAGAAATGGGCTAAATCAAGTTTTCCATCCTAAACTTTTCCAAATCCTTTTTCCAAACTATGGGTTGGTTCCTAGGGTCAGTGAGGTCACAACAAACCAATTTGCAAAGGTTTTAACCTTAAAAACATTTTTAAACAATTTTTATACCCTTAACAAGCTCACAAAAGAAACTGCAAAATTAAACAAGCTAACAGATACTAATTGCTAAACTAAGGGCATGGATGGCTAGGTCTTGCTCTCCTGAATCCAACGACATAAAATTTGTAATTTTTGGACGTGTGGATCCAAAGTTATGGAATTTACAAAATTGAACATCATTTAGATCAATTCTGTTTTAAATCCAACCAGCAGAGACACGTGTCTTATTCTAATTCGTTGGTACCGGTTCACACGGATCAGTCGCTGTGGAGCGTTGGATCACGTCCGATCGTGCGACCCTGAACGCATACCCCTTCGCGTTAAGTGAACTAATCTTGAGCGCCAGATCTAGATCGAACGGTGCTGGCGAGTTTGACCTAAAGTGGGCGGCGCTGCGGTGGCTACCGGCGGCGGAGCTGTCGGTCGACAACGGTGCCGATGCTATAGGAGGTGAGGGAGAAAGGGGAGATGCTCACCGGGATCAGGGGTTCATGGCGATGCTCGAGGAGGTGTTGGTCGGGCGAGGGGCGCTCTGGTCTTGGCAGGATTGCTCGCCGGAGTGGAGGACAGCGTCGATGCTTCAGGTGGTCATCGTGGACGATCGCTGTGGATCACCCCAAGGCAAAACAACGATGCGGTTAGATGCAGAAGGATGTGGCGAGTGTGGGAGTGTGAACGAGGAGGCGCGGGGCGGTCAGAAACTACCTGGGTGCTTGCCGGAGACGAGGCAGACGACGGCGCTGCAGGTCGTCATCGTTGCCGACACTGGGAGGCACGCGCGAGCGAGCTGTGGCTGCAGAAAGGTTCACTGGGGAATGCTGATCACAGCTGCATGCTCGAGGAGGCAGGAGGGGGCGTGTGCTGGCTGGAGTCGGCGAGAAGGGTCGTCGGAGCAGCGGCGGTACAGAGAGAAATGGAGGCAGCCTGGTGGCTTTCTGGCAGCGGGGTTTGAGGGGAAATGAAGAGGAGAGGGAGGTGATTTAACTGGCATGGTCGCGGGGATTAATCGTTGAGCATTTACCAGCAATTTACTCCGAGGAGTTAACGGCAGGAAACGGCCGGGGGAGGGTGCGGTCCTCGCGTGGGTGGAGAAGATGGTGAGGTGGCAGTGGGTGCCGGCGTCAGCGAGAGGGAGAGAGGAGGAGTGGGTCCCGGCTTTCATCGACTGTGTGGGTTCGGTCCACAGTAAAGAAAAACGGTTCGCTCGTGAGAGAGAGAGGTGGGGTCGATGCGTTAGTGGGAAAAGGGGAGAGGGGGAGGTCCACCGGTCAGTGAGGGTGCGGGTTTCTTTCGCGGTGAAGAAAAACGGTTTGGAGCGAGGGTGAAAACGATGAACAGGCGAGTGGGTCCACCTGGCAGTGAAAGAAAGAGAGTGGGGTGGGGTCCAGGTTGTCTGTGACTGAGTGGGTAAGTTCATGAGTGAGAAAAGAATGCTTCGGGGAAGAGGGAGCTGGGCTAGGTGGGCTGTTGGGCTGGGCTGGTTACTGTGCACTATTTTTTTTTCTGTCTGAAACTTTTTCCTTTTCTATTTCTATTTTTCTGTTTTGAATTTCAATCAACATTTCAAACATCCAAACAATCACTCAACTTTGTACTTTGAATTTGGTTCTGTTTATCAACATAAACCAAATCTCAAAATAATTTAATATTTTTATTTATTTTAGGATCCATTTAATAATTAAATAAAATGGATATTTAGTTATTTAATAAAATAGGGTTTGATTTAATTAATAAAATTTCCATTTGAAATCCAAATATTTTCAAAAACAAATCAGTAGGTTTTATTTAAAAATAAAAAATACTTGAAAACTTGTTTAAAACAAAATAACCTTTTTGCTTTAGGGTCCATTTATAATTAAAAAAAATGGACCTTATTTAATAAATCAAATAGGATTTGTTTATTTAAAAACTTTATTTTGAAATCTAAAATAAAACCAAAACACTTCAGTAGGTTTTATTTGAGAAAACAAAATACTTGGAAAACTTATTTTAAAAGAATAAATAAGTTTTGATGTTTTTTTAAAAAATAAAACCTTTATTAATAAAACTTGGATATTTAAATCCTTTATTTTATTTTTAAATAAACCTTTACTATTTTAATCAAAGCAAAACCTTTTGTTTCAAAACATTGGCCAAGGTTTAATTTGGCTTTATAAAATAATCTTTATTTAAAATATTTCTTTTCATTTTGAAAACCAAAACCTTTTATAAAAAGATTTCAAAGTTGTAATAAAATACTTGGAAAACTTATTTACAATAAATAAATAAGTTTGAGTGTTCATTTAAAATGGGAAAAGCCTTTACTTAAATAAAATTTGGATATTACATCCTTATTATTTTATTTAAATAAACCTTTACTCATTTTATCAAAACAAAATATTTTATTATAAAAGCTTGGCCAAAATTAATTTGGCTCTTTAAAATATAATCTTTATTTATAAATCTATATTTGCTTTTGAAAACCAACTCTTTTTATTTTAAAGATTCAAAATAGTAATTCCAAAACATTTTATTTGCCTTTATTTAAATGTTTATCTTTATAAATCCCTTTAGGATTTTATTTGATCCAACTGGTTTGAAGTCCCAATTGAATTCAAAAAGTTTCTTCTGGCCTTGAAAATCAACAAAGTTTTATTTTATTCATTTATTTTTCACATTACAAGATTTGGAAAATCTTGGGATGTGACAGGCTACCACCCTTAAAATAAATCTCGCCCTGAGATTTGGGAAGGTTAGGGTTACAAGCAGGTTCAAAACAACCAGGGTACTACCACCCTTAAAAATTTTCAAACAAAAATTACACATTGTCCTTCTTGGGATCCTGGGGAAACTTCTCTGGGCAACCATCTGCCTAGTGTCCTTTATTTCCATACTTGACTCATGGGCCAAGGTTGAGTTTCTCCATAGACTTGTTCAACTTGTTCTTCATCTTTTCTGGACAGTTGCTTGCATAATGCCCTGGGTTCTTGCAATTGTAACATATCACTTGGCTGATATCTTTCTTTTCCTTTGGTGTCATTTCCTCTTGTTTGTTTCTTTGGTCCATCTTCTTTTCTAGGCATTCATTGGCATAGTGTCCCATCTCTTTGCATTTGAAACATTGCACTTGTGTAATATCCTTCTTGCTAGTGTTGGGGCATTTCTTCTTCTTCTTTTTGGGTCTCTCTAAGGCTAGGAGTTCTTCTAGTTCATGTTCTTCATGAGTGGGAGATCTTTCTCTCTTCTTGGGACATTGATCTTCATGTTCCTTGGATGCATGTTCCTTGTATCCAAAAGTATTGCTAGCTTGGGTTCCTTCTAGAATAGCATCTTTATCATCCTTGTTGTCATTAGCTCTTTGAGAAAAGTTTTCTCTCATGTTGATCATTTGAGTAACCAATCCTTGCATCAATTGGGATTGAAGTTTCAAAATCCTTTGTATGGCTGGGTCTAATCCATTGTTGTTGGCTAAAAGCTGAGTTGTCTCTTGGCTCAACTGGTTTTGGGTCGCTATGAGCTCTTTCATGTTGTCAGCTTGGTTGGTGTTTTTGTCATCAACCTTGATGTTGGAGTTGCTTGGAGAAGTCATCTGTTTGGGTTGGATTGGGATTAGAATGGGCAAAAGATTTCTAAGGAAATAATTCTAATCACACACATCACAATCACACAAGAAATGTGCAAGCAATCACAAACAAACACTCCACTCAAACAACAAGTTTCAAGCACATACTTAGGCAACAAAATATTTTTGTTACACCACATAAGTTGGTGTGTTTGACTTTAACTAAAATATGGTGGTCCATCTATATGGTTCACTTGTGATCTTTCCATCCTTCTTGGTTGATTCTTCTTGAATGAGATCTTTGTATCCTTGGAGAATTCTTGTGTCTTGGTCACAAAACTTCAAAGGTGGTCATGGTTCCTTCTAAGTTGTTTTTCCTTAGTCTTCAAGTCTTGAGTAACATTTCTTGTCTCACTTGTAGTCTTTAGTAGTATCCAAGTTGGAAGTCTTTGGTGAACATGCTGAAGATGTTGAAGTCATTAGAGTTGAAGAAGTTGAAGTCATTAGAGTTGAAAGTGTTGCAGAAGTCCTTTGCACATGGTGTAGTCTTTGGTCATGGGGTAGGTTTTTCCATCAAGTTTGAATATAGATGAGATGTAGAGTTGAAACCAAAATGGTTGAGGAAAGAGTTTACAAGATTGTTTGTAAATAAGTTTTGGAACAAATACAACTCCTAATTTTCTAAGGGTTTTGTCCAATCCTAGGGTTACAAATCCTACAGGTAACACAATGCTCTGATACCATGTAGAGTCCCCAACCTTGTTAAAATATAAGGTAAGGTTGACTCCCCTGTGTTTACAATGCTAGTCCCTGGATTAATAGCTAGCATCCACAGTTTAGATGTAATATCAAGAAACAAAGGTCATAATATAACTTTATAACCTGGAATAACATATTTTTATTACATCATACATAGCTCATTTGGCTATTACATTACATTGCAGCGGAATAACTATAAGTATGGGGTCCTTCATCTTCAAAGTGCCACAGGCAGATGTTGGTTGTAGACTTTGTAATCCTAATCAATCAATCTTCACTAAAATCAATCAAACCTGCAACATTACAAGTTACAGCCACAAGGGTCAATACATTTGAATTGTATTGGCAAGTGATACTATGGTAGTATAGTGGAGTCTATCATCTATATGGATTTGGCTAAGTGGAGTTGAGGCTTGCATTGCTCAAAATAGAATTTCCTTATTATTTTGAAAATACTAAGTTTTGCTTGGCAAAATCATTTTTCCCAATCAAAGATTTGAAGATCCTTTTACCAAGGCATCTCTCCATCAAAGATTGAAGATTTCAAACAACCCTTGTTCAACCACAAGTTTTACTTAGAAATTTGAATGATGAGATTCTTGATTGCTTCCATGTCTTGATGCTCAAATTGTCCTTTACCAGGGACATGGCTAAGTACTTAGATTTTACACTCTGCAGAGGTGGTGCACTTTCCCCACAAGACTTGGTTTCCCAAGACAAGATCTTTCAGAAGACTTCCCTTAGACCATCATGGACGCGCTCCAACCTATCAAACACTACCACCCACTATCCATATGGCTAAGTTCTTGCAACCTATATGATCATGGCAGAGCCCATATTGCCAAGTGGTTGCACTTGAAGCTTCTCAACATTTAACATCTCAAATCTCTTTGTTCCTGGGTGGCCATCCACAAGTGAGATACACAAGGTAAACCATAAACATGGGCCTTGTGAACCACTCAACCAAAAACCACCAAGCAAGTCCCATTCCACCCAGGTGATTCATTAACTTAGTTGTTTTATTAAACAAAACACAAGTCCTCAGACTTAGAATATTTTTCCATAGTGTGAATATATCTTCCACCCATGTTTTCTATTAGCTAGGCTAAGCTTGAGAGTAATAGGATTCTTAACTTAGGAAAATCCTACTAAGGATTCATCTACTAGGTTTTCCTATAGCAAGGTCTATACTTAGCAAAATAAAATCCATGCAAGTTTTACTTAGCAAAAACACTAATGCATAGTGAAAATAATGGGATAGAAAGTATGAAGCATCACTTGCCTTTTTGGTAGAGGGTATAGGTTCACTCCTTGTCCTTGCAACAATCACACTCTTCAAGTCACTACAATCCAATCAAACAAGGCACAAACTCAATCTACCAATCAAGCAAAACAACACACAAAAAGACAAAGTCAAAGTAATGCATGCAAGCATGCCAAGCTTTGTTTTGTTTGAAGAAGTGGTTCCTAATGGGTCATAGACATTTGATAACACCTATTGGTCATTTTGTAAAGTGGCAAAGTCATTTGCAAAAGGTTTCACTACAAAAGCCATTTTCAAAACAGAATATCATTTTATGTGGTGTAGAAATATTTTTACTAAGGCATTAGCCTATAGGGTTCACCAAATATGTTTTCAAATCACAAAACTTGGTTTTTGGGGTCAGAGAGTTTAAAACAAAACATTTTCCAAAGGTTTTCTTCCAAAACCATTTTTAATAAATAAACCACATTTCTATTTGACTAGAAATGGTTTTAAATCAAAGAATCATTCTTTTCTTTCACCAAATATATTTTTGAGTCCACAAAGTGTTTCCTAGGGTCAGTAAGTTTGGTCCAAAATATTTTCCCAAAGTTTTCTTTATAAAAGTATTTTCATAACCAAAAATCTTTATTTCCATTTGGCTAGAAATGGGCTAAATCAAGTTTTCCATCCTAAACTTTTCCAAGTCCTTTTTACAAACTATGGGTTGGTTCCTAGGGTCAGTGAGGTCACAACAAACCAATTTGCAAAGGTTTTAACCTTAAAAACATTTTTAAACAATTTTTATACCCTTAACAAGCTCACAAAAGAAACTACAAAATTAAACAAGCTAACAGATACTAATTGCTAAACTAAGGGCATGGATGGCTAGGTCTTGCTCTCCTGAATCCAACGACATAAAATTTGTAATTTTTGGATGTGTGGATCCAAAGTTATGGAATTTACAAAATTGAACATCATTTAGATCAATTCTGTTTTAAATCCAACCAGCAGAGACACGTGTCTTATTCTAATTCGTTGGTACCGGTTCGCACGGATCAGTCACTGTGGAGCGTTGGATCATGTCTGATCGTGCGACCCTGAACGCATACCCCTTCGCGTTAAGTGAACTAATCTTGAGCGCCAGATCTAGATCGAACGGTGCTGGCGAGTTTGACCTAAAGTGGGCGGCGTTGCGGTGGCTACCGGCGGCGGAGCTGTCGGTCAACCATGGTGCCGATGCTATAGGAGGTCAGGGAGAAAGGGGAGATGCTCACCGGGCTCAGGGGTTCACGGCGATGCTCGAGGAGGTGTTGGTCGGGCGAGGGGCTCTCTGGTCTTGGCAGGATTGCTCGCCGGAGTGGAGGACGGCGTCGGTGCTTCAGGTGGTCGTCGTGGACGGTCGCTGTGGATCACCCCAAGGCAAAACAACGATGCGGTTAGATGCAGAAGGATGTGGCGAGTGTGGGAGTGTGAACGAGGAGGCGCGGGGAGGTCAGAAACTACCTGGGTGCTTGCCGGAGACGAGGCAGACGGCGGCGCTGCAGGTCGTCGTCGTTGCCGACGCTGGGAGGCACGCGCGAGCGAGCTGCGGCTGCAGAAAGGTTCACTGGGGAATGCTGAGCACAACTGCGTGCTCGAGGAGGCAGGAGGGGGCGTGTGCTGGCCGGAATCGGCGAGAAGGGTCGTCGGAGCAGCGGCGGTACAGAGAGAAATGGAGGCAGCCTGGTGGCTTTCTGGCAGCGGGGTTTGAGGGGAAATGAAGAGGAGAGGGAGGTGATTTAACTAGCGTGGTCGCGGGGATTAATCGTCGAGCATTTACCAGCAATTTACTCCGAGGAGTTATCGGCAGGAAACGGCCGGGGGAGGGCGTGGTCCTCGCGTGGGTGGAGAAGATGGTGAGGTGGCAGTGGGGGCCGGCGTCAGCGAGAGGGAGAGAGGAGGAGTGGGTCCCGGCTGTCATCGACTATGTGGGTTCTGTCCGCAGTAAAGAAAAACGGTTCGCTCGTGAGAGAGAGAGGTGGGGTCGTTGCGTCAGTGGGAAAAGGAGAGAGGGGGAGGTCCACCGGTCAGTGAGGGTGCGGGTTTCTTTCGCGGTGAAGAAAAACGGTTCGGAGCGAGGGTGAAAACGATGAACAGGCGAGTGGGTCCGCTTGGCAGTGAAAGAAAGGGAGTGGGGTGGGGTCCAGGTTGTCTGTGACTGAGTGGGTAAGTTCATGAGTGAGAAAAGAATGCTTCGGGGAAGAGGGAGCTGGGCTAGGTGGGCTGTTGGGCTGGGCTGGTTACTGTGCACTATTTTTTTTTCTGTCTGAAACTTTTTCCTTTTCTATTTCTATTATTCTGTTTTGAATTTCAATCAACATTTCAAACATCCAAACAATCACTCAACTTTGTACTTTGAATTTGGTTCTGTTTATCAACATAAACCAAATCTCAAAATAATTTAATATTTTTATTTATTTTAGGATCCATTTAATAATTAAATAAAATGGATCTTTAGTTATTTAATAAAATAGGGTTTGATTTAATTAATAAAATTTCCATTTGAAATCCAAATATTTTCAAAAACAAATCAGTAGGTTTTATTTAAAAATAAAAAATACTTGAAAACTTGTTTAAAACAAAATAACCTTTTTGCTTTAGGGTCCATTTATAATTAAAAAAAATGGACCTTAGTTAATAAATCAAATAGGATTTGTTTATTTAAAAACTTTATTTTGAAATCTAAAATAAAACCAAAACACTTCAGTAGGTTTTATTTGAGAAAACAAAATACTTGGAAAACTTATTTTAAAAGAATAAATAAGTTTTGATGTTTTTTTAAAAAATAAAACCTTTATTAATAAAACTTGGATATTTAAATCCTTTATTTTATTTTTAAATAAACCTTTACTATTTTAATCAAAGCAAAACCTTTTGTTTCGAACATTGGCCAAGGTTTAATTTGGCTTTATAAAATAATATTTATTTAAAATATTTCTTTTCATTTTGAAAACCAAAACCTTTTATAAAAAGATTTCAAAGTAGTAATAAAATACTTGGAAAACTTATTTACAATAAATAAATAAGTTTTAGTGTTCATTTAAAATGGGAAAAGCCTTTACTTAAATAAAATTTGGATATTACATCCTTATTATTTTATTTAAATAAACCTTTACTCATTTTATCAAAACAAAATATTTTATTATAAAAGCTTGGCCAAAATTAATTTGGCTCTTTAAAATATAATCTTTATTTATAAATCTATATTTGCTTTTGAAAACCAACTCTTTTTATTTTAAAGATTCAAAATAGTAATTCCAAAACATTTTATTTGCCTTTATTTAAATGTTTATCTTTATAAATCCCTTTAGGATTTTATTTGATCCAACTGGTTTGAAGTCCCAATTGAATTCAAAAAGTTTCTTCTGGCCTTGAAAATCAACAAAGTTTTATTTTATTCATTTATTTTTCACATTACAAGATCTGGAAAATCTTGGGATGTGACAATAAGTTGTTTGTGGAAAAGAACACACATGCAATGAACACTGGTTGATCCATGTGTAGTTTGTGAAAAGAACACACATGCAATGACTCTAGTGCATGTTCTAGTATAAGAACACACATGCAATGACTCTAGTGGGTCCACATGTAGTTTTTAAAAATAACACACATGCAATGACCACTAGTTGATCGATAAGTGGTTTGTGGAAAAGAAAACACATGCAATGACTCTGGTTGGTCCATATGTGGTTTGTGGAAAATAACACACATGCAATGAACACTGGTTGATCCATGTGTGGTTTGTGCAAAAGAACACATGCAATGACCACTGGTTGATCCATGTGTGGTTTGTGAAAAGAATACACATGCACTGACTCTAGTGCTAGTTTTAGTATAAGAACACACATGCAATGACTCTAGTGGGTCCAGATGTAGTTTGTGAAAAGAACACACATGCAATGACCACTAGTTGATCCATAAGTGGTTTGTGGAAGGAACACACATGCAATGACCATTGGTTGATCCATAAGTGGTTTGTGGAAAAGAAAACACATGCAATGAATCTGGTTGGTCCATATGTGGTTTGTGGAAAGAACACACATGCAGTGACCACTGGTTGATCCATGTGTGGTTTGTGAAATGAACACACATGCAATGCCACTAGTTGATCCATGTGTGGTTTGTGGAAAGAACACACATGCAATGACTCTAGTGCTAGTTTTTGTATAAGAACACACATGCAATGTCTCTAATGGATCCATATGTGGTTTCTGAAAAGAACACACATGCAATGACCACTGGTTGATCCATAAGTTGTTTGTGGAAAAGAACACACATGCAATGAACACTGGTTGATCAATATGTTGTTTGTGCAAAAGAACACATGCAATGAATCTAGTTGGTCCGTATGTGGTTTGTGGAATGAACACACATGCAATGCCACTGGTTGATCCATGTGTGGTTTATGAAAAGAACACACATGCAATGACTCTAGTGCTAGTTTTAGTATAAGAACACACATGCAATGACTCTAGTGGGTCCACATGTAGTTTGTGAAAATAACACACATGCAATGACCCCTTTGGTTATCCATGTGTGTTTTGTGAAAAGAACACACATACAATGACTCTAGTGGGTCCACATGTAGTTTGTGAAAACAACACACATGCAATGACCACTGGTTGATCCATAAGTTGTTTGTGGAAAAGAACACACATGCAATGAACACTGGTTGATCCATGTGTGGTTTGCGCAAAAGAACACGTGCAATGACCACTAGTTGATCCATGTGTGGTTTGTGAAAAGAACACACATGCAATGACTCTAGTGCTAGTTTTAGTATAAGAACACACATGCAATGACTCTAGTGGGTCCACATGTAGTTTGTGAAAATAACATACATGCAATGACCACTGGTTGATCCATAAGTGGTTTGTGGAAATAACACACATGCCATGAGCACTGGTTGATCCATAAGTGGTTTGTGGAAAAGATGACACATGCAATGATTCTGGTTGGTATATATGTGGTTTGTGGAAAGAACAACATGCAGTGACCACTGGTTGATCCATGTGTGGTTTGTGAAAATAACACACATGCAATGCCACTGGTTGATCCATGTGTGGTTTGTGGAAAGAACACACATGCAATTACTCTGGTGCTAGTTTTAGTATAAGAACACACATGCAATGACTCTAATGGATCCATATGTGGTTTGTGAAAAGAACACAGATGCAATGACCACTTGTTGATCCATGTGTGGTTTGTGAAAAGAACACACATCCAATGACTCTAGTGCTAGTTTTAGTATAAGAACATACATGCAATGACTCTAGTGGGTGCACATGTAGTTTGTGAAAAGAACACACATGCAATGACCACTGGTTGATCCATAAGTAGTTTGTGGAAAGAACACACATGCAATGATGACTTTTTGATCCATAAGTGGTTTGTGCAAAAGAAAACACATTCAATGACTCTGGTTGGTCCATATGTGGTTTGTGGAAAGAACACACATGCAATGACCACTGGTTGATCCATGTGTGGTTTGTCAAATGAACACAGATGCAATGCCACTGGTTGATCCATGTGTGGTTTGTGGAAAGAACACACATGCAATGACTCTAGTGCTAGTTTTAGTATAAGAACACACATGCAATGTCTCTAATGGATCCATATGTGGTTTGTGAAAAGAACACACATGCAATGACCACTTGTTGATCCAGGTGTGATTTGTGAAAAGAACACCCATGGAATGACTCTAGTGCTAGTTTTTGTATAAGAACATACATGCAATGACTCTAGTGGGTCCACATGTAGTTTGTGAAAAGAACACACATGCAATGACCACTGGTTGATCCATAAGTGGTTTGTGGAAAGAACACACATGCAATGACCACTGGTTGATCCATAAGTGGTTTGTGGAAAAGAAAACACATGCAGTGACTCTGGTTGGTCCATATGTGGTTTGTGGAAAGAACACACATGCATTGACCACTGGTTGATCCATATGTGGCTTGTGAAAAGAACACACATGCAATGCCACTAGTTGATCCATGTGTGGTTTGTGGAAAGAACACACATGCAATGACTCTAGTGGTAGTTTTAGTACAAGATCACACATGCAATGACTCTAATGGATCCATATGTGGTTTGTGAAAATAACATACATGCAATGACCACTTGTTGATCCATGTGTGGTTTGTGAAAAGAACACACATGCAATGACTCTAGTGCTAGTTTTAGTATAAGAACACACATGCAATGACTCTAGTGGGTCCACATGTAGTTTGTGAAAAGAACACACATGCAATGACCACTTTTTGATCCATAAGTGGTTTGTGGAAAGAACACACATGCAATGACCACTGGTTGATCCATAAGTGGTTTGTGGAAAAGAAAACACTTGCAATGACTCTAGTTGGTCCATATCTGGTTTGTGGAAAGAACACACCTGCAGTGACCACTGGTTGATCCATGTGTGGTTTGTGAAATGAACACACATGCAATGCCACTGGTTGATCCATGTGTGGTTTGTGGAAAGAACACACATGCAATGACTCTAGTGCTAGTTTTTGTATAAGAACACACATGCAATGTCTCTAATGGATCCATATGTGGTTTGTGAAAAGAACACACATGCAATGACCACTTGCTGATCCATGTGTCGTTTGTGAAAAGAACACACATGCAGTGACTCTAGTGCTAGTTTTAGTATAAGAACACACATGCAATGACTCTAGTGGGTCCACATGTAGTTTGTGAAAATAACACACATGTAATGACCACTGGTTGATCCATAAGTGGTTTGTGGAAAGAACACACGTGAAATGACCTCTTGTTGATCCATAAGTGGTTTGTGGAAAAGAAAACACATGCAATGACTCTGGTTGGTCCATATGTGGTTTGTGGAAAGAACACACATGCAGTAACCACTGGTTGATCCATGTGTGGTTTGTGAAATGAACACACATGCAATGCCACTGGTTGATCCATGTGTGGTTTGTGGAAAGAACGCACATGCAATGACTCTAGTGCTAGTTTTAGTATCAGAACACACATGCAATGTCTCTAATGGATCCATATGTGGTTTGTGAAGAGAACACACATGCAATGACCACTTGTTGATCCATGTGTGATTTGTGAAAAAAACACCCATGCGATGACTCTAGTGCTAGTTTTAGTATAAGAACATACATGCAATGACTCTAGTGGGTCCACATGTAGTTTGTGAAAAGAACACACATGCAATGACCACTGGTTGATCCATAAGTGGTTTGTGGAGAGAACACACATGCAATGACCACTGGTTGATCCATAAGTGGTTTGTGGAAAAGAAAACACATGCAATGACTCTGGTTGGTCCATATGTGGTTTGTGGAAAGAACACACATGCAGTGACCACTGGTTGATCCATGTGTGGTTTGTGAAATGAACACACATGCAATGCCACTGGTTGATCCATGTGTGGTTTGTGGAAAGAACACACATGCAATGACTCTAGTGCTAGTTTTTGTATAAGAACACACATGCAATGTCTCTAATGGATCCATATGTGGTTTGTGAAAAGAACACACATGCAATGACCACTTGCTGATCCATGTGTGGTTTGTGAAAAGAACACACATGCAATGACTCTAGTGCTAGTTTTAGTATAAGAACACACATGCAATGACTCTAGTGGGTCCACATGTAGTTTGTGAAAAGAACACACATGCAATGACCACTGGTTGATCCATAAGTGGTTTGTGGAGAGAACACACATGCAATGACCACTGGTTGATCCATAAGTGGTTTGTGGAAAAGAAAACACATGCAATGACTCTGGTTGGTCCATATGTGGTTTGTGGAAAGAACACACATGCAGTGACCACTGGTTGATCCATGTGTGGTTTGTGAAATGAACACACATGCAATGCCACTGGTTGATCCATGTGTGGTTTGTGGAAAGAACACACATGCAATGACTCTAGTGCTAGTTTTTGTATAAGAACACACATGCAATGTCTCTAATGGATCCATGTGTGGTTTGTGAAAAGAACACACATGCAATGACCACTTGTTGATCCATGTGTGGTTTGTGAAAAGAACACACATGCAATGACTCTAGTGCTAGTTTTAGTATAAGAACACACATGCAATGACTCTAGTGGGTCCACATGTAGTTTGTGGAAAAGAAAACACATGCAATGACTCTGGTTGGTCCATATGTGGTTTGTGGAAAGAACACACATGCAGTAACCACTGGTTGATCCATGTGTGGTTTGTGAAATGACCACACATGCAATGCCACTGGTTGATCCATGTGTGGTTTGTGGAAAGAACACACATGCAATGACTCTAGTGCTAGTTTTAGTATAAGAACACACATGCAATGTCTCTAATGGATCCATATGTGGTTTGTGAAAAGAACACACATGCAATGACCACATGTTGATCCATGTGTGATTTGTGAAAAAAACACCCATGCAATGACTCTAGTGCTAGTTTTAGTATAAGAACATACATGCAATGACTCTAATGGATCCTGTAGGGTCCCAATCTTTAATAAGATAGAGCCCCCTGTGTTTAACAATGCTAGTCCCTGGATCAATAGCTAGCATCCACAGTTCAGATGTAATATCAAGAAACAAAAGTCATAATACAACTTTATAACCAGGAAGAACATAATTTTATTACATCAAACATAGCTCATTTGGCTATTACAATACATTGCAGCGGAATAACTATAAGCATGGGGTCCTACATCTTCAAAGTGCCACAGGCAGATGTTGGTTGTAGTCATTGTAATCCTAATCAATCAATCTTCACTAAAATCAATCAAACCTGCAACATTACAAGTTACAGCCACAAGGGTCAATACATTTGAATTGTATTGGCAAGTGATACTTTGGTAGTATAGTGGATTCTACCATCTATATGCATTTGGCTAAGTGGAGTTGAGGCTTGCATTGCTCAAAATAGATTTTCCTTATCATTTTGAAAATACTAAGTTTTGTTTGGCAAAAATCATTTTTCTCAAATCAAAGATTTGAAGATCCTTCAAGGCATCTCCCCATCAAAGATTTGAAGTTTTGACAAAATCATTTTTCTTAACCAAAGATTGGAGATCCTTAAACAAGGCATCTCTCAATCAAAGATTGAAGATTTCACACAACCCTTGTTCAAACCACAAGTTTTAACTTAGAAATTGGAGTGATGAGATTCTTGATTGCTTCCATGTCTTGATGCTCAAATTGTCCTTTACCAGGGACATGGCTAAGTACTTAGGTTTTACACTCTGCAGAGGTGGTGCACTTTCCCCACAAGACTTGGTTTCCCAAGACAAGATCTTTAAGAAGCCTTCCCTTAGACCATCATGGACGCGTTCCAACCTATCAAATACTACCACCCACTGTCCATATGGCTAAGTTCTTGCAACCTATATGATCATGGCAGAGCCCATATTGCCAAGTGGTTGTACTTGAAGCTTTTCAACATTTGACATCTCAAATCTCTTTGTTTCCTGGGTGGCCATCCACAAGTGAGATACACAAGGTCAACCATAGACATGGGCCTTGTGAACCACTCAACCAAAAACCACCAAGCAATTACCATTCCACCCATGTGATTCATTAACTTAGTTGTTTTATTAAACAAAACATAAGTCCTCAGACTTAGGAGTTTTTCCATAGTGTGAATATATATTCCACCCATGTTTTCTATTAGCTAGGCTAAGCTTGATAGTAATAGGATTCTTAACTTAGGAAAATCCTACTAAGTATTCATCTACTAGGTTTTCCTATAGCAAGGTCTATACTTATCAAAATAAAATCCATGCAAGTTTTACTTAGCAAAAACACTAATGCATAGTGAAAGTAATGGGACAAAAGATATGAAGCATCACTTGCCTTTTTGGTAGAGGTTATAGGTTCACTCCTTGTCCTTGCAACAATCACACTCTTCAAGTCACTACAAATCAATCAAGCAAGGCACAAATTCAATCTACCAAGCAAGCAAAACAACACACATAAATTAACAAAGTCAAATAATGCATGCAAACATGCCAAGCTTTGTTTTGTTTGAAAAAGTGGTTCCTAGTGGGTCTTAGACATTTGAGTACATCTAATGGTCATTTTGTCAAGTGGCAAAGTCATTTGCAAAGAGGTTTCACTTCAAAGCTATTTTCAAAACAAAGTATCATTTTATGTGGTGTAGAAATACTTCTACTAAGGCATTATCCTATAGGGTTCACCAAATATGTATTCAAGTCACAAAACTTGGTATTTGGGGTCAGTGAGTTTAAAACAAAACATTTTCCAAAGGTTTTCTTCCAAAATCATTTTTAATAAATAACCCACATTTCTATTTGACTAGAAATGGTTTTAAATCAAAGAATCATTATTTTGTTTCACCAAATGAGTTTGCTATTGCAAAACTTGGTGTTTTGGGTTAGTAGGTTTGGTCCAAACCATTTTCCCAAAGTTTTCTTTACCAAAGCATTTTCATAAACAAATCAATGGTTTTTAATTAGCTAGAAATGGATTAAACCAATTAATCCAATCTAATCTTTTCCAAATTCATTTTCCAAAACATGGGTTGGTTTCTAGGGTCAGTAAGGTCACAACAGTCCATTTTGCAAAGGTTTTAACCCAAAAATCATTTTTAAACAATTTTTCTAATCTAAACAAGCAATCAAATGTTTCTGCATAAACAACCAATCTAACAAATACTATTTGCTAAACTAGGGGTAGGGTTGGTTAGGGCTTGTTCTCCTGAATCCAACGACATAAAATTTGTAATTTTTGGACGTGTGGATTCAAAGTTACAAGGGTTTGAAAATGGCAAATAAATCTGTTTTCAAATTTCTTTTAAACAGATCTAGTGCCACGCGTCAAGTTCTTACTGGACAATACCGGTTCGGTCGGATTGATCTCTCTGGATCGTTGGATCTAAGTGAGATCGTGCGGTCCCTATTGCGTACCTCTTCGGCGCTAAGTGATTCTTTCGTATCCGTCAGATCCAGATCGAACGGTGCTGAGCACACTTGCCAAGGATCGGTGGCTCTGCGCGGCGGCAGACGGCGGCGGCGCTCTGACGGTGGTGTTCCGGCTAACATAGGAAGCAAGAGAGAGGGAGGAGTGGCTCACAGTGATCGCCGAGGAATGCTGGTGCTCAACGTGGTCGTTTCCGTCGAAGGGGCGCTCGGGGACGGGCGGAATTCCTCACCGGAGTTGGTTCTGGCGGCGGCCAAGCTCTGTCATCGTCGCGGGTGGTGCTACGGGTCACGAGGAAGCAAACGAATTACAAGGTTAGCTTCGTACGCGAGCGGCAAACAAGGGAGCATCAAAAAGAGGGAGAGGGGAAGTCTGTGCTCACCAGAGAAGCTTGGCGGAGACGAGGCAGACGGTGGTGGTTCCCGGACGAAGACGAAGGCGAGGCTGTGGGGCACGAGCAGACAGGTGGGAGGTACTGGAAGAAGTGCACGGTGATGGTGAACGAGCTCGTAGCATCCAAGGGGCAAGGGGAGGCAGGTACTGGCTGGAATTGCTCGGAGACGGTGGTCGGAACAGAGGAGCTCGAGGAGAAATTGGGGGCGGCCTGGTGGCGTGCGTGGGGAGGAGACAGAGAGGAACGAGAGAGGAGTCACTGGCGTTTTAAAGCGTGCTGTCACGGCGAGATTAACTTGCGGTGTTAAGGCGAATTGAACGCGCGGATTGAAGGCAGCAACGACAGCGTCGTTAACGCGAGGAGGAAGACGATGAACAACTGTCGGTGGGGTCCACGGGCAGTGAGAGAGAGGGAAAAGGAAAGGGGTCCACTTGTCATTCACTCAGTGGGTTAGTTCGAGTGTGAGGAAAACGGTTCGGGCGTGGGAACAGGTGGGTGGGTCCGCTTGGCAGTGAAAGAAAGGGAGTGGGGGTGGGGTCCAGATGTCACTCTCTGTGCGGGTTAACTAATTGGTGCGAAAAGTTTTTCTGAGGGAAAAGAGAGGTGGGCTGGGGTTAGGCCTATTGGGCTGGCCGGCTGGGCTGGTCCAGATCTTATTTTTTTCCTGTCTGTTTTCTTTTTCCTTTTCTATCACTATTTTTCTGTTTTGAAATTCAATCAACAATTCAAACATTCAAACAATCACTCAATTTTGTACTTTGAATTTGGTTCTGTTTATCAACATAATCCAATCTCAAAATAAAATAATATTTTTTTTAGGTTCCATTAATAATTAAATATAATGGACCTTAGTTAATAATCCATATAGGATTTGTTTATTTAAAAACTTTATTTTGAAAACTAAAATAAACCAAAACACTTCAGTAGGTTTTGAGAAAAAAAAAACTTGGAAAACTTATTTTTTAAAAGAAATAAATAAGTTTTAGTGTTTATTTAAAATGGGAAAAGCCTTTACTTAAATAAACTTTGGATATTTAAATCCTTATATTTTATTTAAATAAACCTTTACTCATTTTAACAAAACAAAATATTTTTAATACAAAAGCTTGGCCAAAATTAATTTGGCTCTTTTAAATATAATCTTTATTTATAAAATCCACCTTTTCATTTGAAAACAAAATCTTTTATTAAAAGATCCAAAATAGTATTTCCAAAACATTTTATTTTCCTATAGTAAATGTTTATCTTTATAAATCCCTTTAGGATTTAATTGTTCAAAATGGGTTTGAAGATTCCCAATTGAATTCAAAAAGTTTCTTCTGGACTTGAAAAATCAACAAAGTTTTATTTTATTCATTTATTTTCACATTACAAGATTTGGAAAATCTTGGGATGTGACAAGCTACCACCCTTAAAATAAATCTCGTCCCCGAGATTTGGGAAGGTTAGGGTTACAAGCAGGTTCAAAACAACTAGGGTACTACCACCCTTAAAAAATTTCAAACAAAAATTACACATTGTCCTTCTTGGGATTCTGGGGAAACTTCTCTGGACAAACATCTGCCTAGTGTCCTTTATTTCCATACTTGACTCATGGGTCAAGGTTGAGATCCTTCATAGGCTTGTTCAACTTGTTCTTTATCTTTTCTGGACAGTTGCTTGCATAATGTCCTGGGTTCTTGCAATTGAAACAGTGGATTTCTTGGAGTTCTTTACGTTGCTCTTGTGGACAAGTTGCTACATAATGGCCTGGTTCTTTGCAGTTGTTGCACACCACTTGGTCCATCCCTTTATTCTTTATGTTCTCTGGGCATCCACTGGGTAGTGTCCCATTTCCTTACATTTACGACATTGCACAAGGCTCATGTCTTTCTTTGGTTTCTTAGGTTTCTTTAGTCCTTTGAATTGGGTTGTCTTGTTTGGAGGTATGAGTGGTCCTTTTCCTTTGCCATCAACATTCTTGGCATACTTGGATCCTTCTTGTTTCCTTTGTTCAACAATGGCATAGATGGGGCATTGGATAGGGACATGGTTGTTTCCTTCACAAAGATAACAAGTAGCTTGAGAGGTAGGACATTGGTCAATTGGATGTTCCTCTTCACAATTGGGGCATTGATCTTCATGCTCTTTGGAAGTATGATCCTTGTCTCCACAAATAATGCAAGCTGGTGCTCCATCTAGAATAACATTCTTGTCATCCTTGTTGTCATACACTCTTTTGGGATAGTTTTCTTCCATGCTGATCATTTGATTAGTCACCTTAAGCATCAGTTGGGATTGTTCCTCCAAAAACTTTTGCAAAGTAGGGTCTTTATCACTATTGTTGGATATGAACTGAGCTGTCAGTTGGTTCAACTGGTATTGGGTTGCTATGAGTTCTTTCATACTGTCAGCTTGGTTGGTGTTGTCGTCATCAACCTTGATGTTGGTGTCTCTTGGAGTAGTCATCTGTTTGGGTTGGGTTGGGGTTAGAATAGGCAAAATATTTCTAGAGAAATAGTTCTAATCACACACATCACAATCACACAAGCAATGTGCAAGCAATCACAAACAAACACTCCACTCAAACAACAAGTTTCAAGCACAAACTTAGGCAACAAAATATTTTTGTTACACCACATAAGTTGGTGTGTTAGACTTAACTAAAATATGGTGGTCCATCTATATGGTTCACTTGTGATCTTTCCATCCTTCTTGGTTGATTCTTCTTTTCATGAGGTCATGGTTTCCTTGGGAAAAACTCTTGGTTGCAATACTTCAAATGTTGTAGTCTCCTTCTAACTTTGGCATTCCTTTAGTCTCTAAGTCTTGAGCAAGATTTCCTTGTTTCACTGGTAGTCCTTAGTAGTATCCAAGGTTGAAGATGTTGAAGTCATTAGAGTTGATGAAGTCCTTTGCACATGGTGAAGTCTTTGGTCATGGGGTAGGTTTTACCATCAAGTTTGAGATAGAAGAGAAGTAGAGTTGAAACCAAAATGGTTGAGGAAGGAGTGTACAAGTGTTTTTGTAAATAGTTTTTGGAACAAAATGCAACTCCTATTTTTCTAAGGGCTTTTGTCCAATCCTAGGTTTACAAATCCTACAGGCAACACAATGCTCTGATACCATTCTGTAGGGTCCCAATCTTTAATAAGATAGAGCCCCCTATGTTTAACAATGCTAGTCCCTGGATCAATAGCTAGCATCCACAGTTCAGATGTAATATCAAGAAACAAAGGTCATAATACAACTTTATAACCAGGAAGAACATAATTTTATTACATCAAACATAGCTCATTTGGCTATTACAATACATTGCAGCGGAATAACTATAAGCATGGGGTCCTTCATCTTCAAAGTGCCACAGGCAGATGTTGGTTGTAGTCATTGTAATCCTAATCAATCAATCTTCACTAAAATCAATCAAACCTGCAACATTACAAGTTACAGCCACAAGGGTCAATACATTTGAATTGTATTGGCAAGTGATACTTTGGTAGTATAGTGGATTCTACCATCTATATGCATTTGGCTAAGTGGAGTTGAGGCTTGCATTGCTCAAAATAGATTTTCCTTATCATTTTGAAAATACTAAGTTTTGTTTGGCAAAAATCATTTTTCTCAAATCAAAGATTTGAAGATCCTTCAAGGCATCTCCCCATCAAAGATTTGAAGTTTTGACAAAATCATTTTTCTTAACCAAAGATTGGAGATCCTTAAACAAGGCATCTCTCAATCAAAGATTGAAGATTTCACACAACCCTTGTTCAAACCACAAGTTTTAACTTAGAAATTGGAGTGATGAGATTCTTGATTGCTTCCATGTCTTGATGCTCAAATTGTCCTTTACCAGGGACATGGCTAAGTACTTAGGTTTTACACTCTGCAGAGGTGGTGCACTTTCCCCACAAGACTTGGTTTCCCAAGACAGGATCTTTCAGAAGCCTTCCCTTAGACCATCATGGACGCGTTCCAACCTATCAAACACTACCACCCACTGTCCATATGGCTAAGTTCTTGCAACCTATATGATCATGGCAGAGCCCATATTGCCAAGTGGTTGTACTTGAAGCTTCTCAACATTTGACATCTCAAATCTCTTTGTTTCCTGGATGGCCATCCACAACTGAGATACACAAGGTAAACCATAGACATGGGCCTTGTGAACCACTCAACCAAAAACCACCAAGCAAATACCATTCCACCCAGGTGATTCATTAACTTAGTTGTTTTATTAAACAAAACATAAGTCCTCAGACTTAGGAGTTTTTCCATAGTGTGAATATATATTCCACCCATGTTTTCTATTAGCTAGGCTAAGCTTGATAGTAATAGGATTCTTAACTTAGGAAAATCCTACTAAGGATTCATCTACTAGGTTTTCCTATAGCAAGGTCTATACTTATCAAAATAAAATCCATGCAAGTTTTACTTAGCAAAAACACTAATGCATAGTGAAAGTAATGGGACAAAAGATATGAAGCATCACTTGCCTTTTTGGTAGAGGGTATAGGTTCACTCCTTGTCCTTGCAACAATCACACTCTTCAAGTCACTACAAATCAATCAAGCAAGGCACAAATTCAATCTACCAATCAAGCAAAATAACACACATAAATTAACAAAGTCAAATAATGCATGCAAACATGCCAAGCTTTGCTTTGTTTGAAAAAGTGGTTCCTAGTGGGTCTTAGACATTTGAGTACATCTAATGGTCATTTTGTCAAGTGGCAAAGTCATTTGCAAAGAGGTTTCACTTCAAAGCTATTTTCAAAACAAAGTATCATTTTATGTGGTGTAGAAATACTTCTACTAAGGCATTATCCTATAGGGTTCACCAAATATGTATTCAAGTCACAAAACTTGGTATTTGGGGTCAGTGAGTTTAAAACAAAACTTTTTCCAAAGGTTTTCTTCCAAAATCATTTTTAATAAATAACCCACATTTCTATTTGACTAGAAATGGTTTTAAATCAAAGAATCATTATTTTGTTTCACCAAATGAGTTTTCTATTGAAAAACTTGGTGTTTTGGGTCAGTAGGTTTGGTCCAAACCATTTTCCCAAAGTTTTCTTTACCAAAGCATTTTCATAAACAAATCAATGGTTTTTAATTAGCTAGAAATGGATTAAACCAATTAATCCATTCTAATCTTTTCCAAATTCATTTTCCAAAACATGGGTTGGTTCCTAGGGTCAGTAAGGTCACAACAGTCCATTTTGCAAAGGTTTTAACCCAAAAATCATTTTTAAACAATTTTTCTAATCTAAACAAGCAATCAAATGTTTCTGCATAAACAACCAATATAACAAATACTATTTGCTAAACTAGGGGTAGGGTTGGTTAGGGCTTGTTCTCCTGAATCCAACGACATAAAATTTGTAATTTTTGGACGTGTGGATTCAAAGTTACAAGGGTTTGAAAATGGCAAATAAATCTGTTTTCAAATTTCTTTTAAACAGATCTAGTGCCACGCGTCAATTTCTTACTGGACAATACCGGTTCGGTCGGATTGATCTCTCTGGATCGTTGGATCTAAGTGAGATCGTGCGGTCCCTATTGCGTACCTCTTCGGCGCTAAGTGATTCTTTCGTATCCGTCAGATCCAGATCGAACGGTGCTGAGCACACTTGCCAAGGATCGGTGGCTCTGCGCGGCAGCAGACGGCGGCGGCGCTCTGACGGTGGTGTTCCGGCTAACATAGGAAGAAAGAGAGAGGGAGGAGTGGCTCACAGTGATCGCCGAGGAATGCTGGTGCTCAACGTGGTCGTTTCCGTCGAAGGGGCGCTCGGGGACGGGCGGAATTCCTCACTGGAGTTGGTTCTGGCGGCGGCCAAGCTCTGTCATCGTCGCGGGTGGTGCTACGGGTCACGAGGAAGCAAACGAATTACAAGGTTAGCTTCGTACGCGAGCGGCAAACAAGGGAGCATCAAAAAGAGGGAGAGGGGAAGTCTGTGCTCACCAGAGAAGCTTGCCGGAGACGAGGCAGACGGTGGTGGTTCTCGGACGAAGACGAAGGCGAGGCTGTGGGGCACGAGCAGACAGGTGGGAGGTACTGGAAGAAGTGCACGGTGATGGTGAACGAGCTCGTAGCATCCAAGGGGCAAGGGGAGGCAGGTACTGGATGGAATTGCTCGGAGACGGTGGTCGGAACAGAGGAGCTCGAGGAGAAATTGGGGGCGGCCTGGTGGCGTGCGTGGGGAGGAGACAGAGAGGAACGAGAGAGGAGTCACTGGCGTTTTAAAGCGTGCTATCACGGCGAGATTAACGTGCGGTGTTAAGGCGAATTGAACGCGCGGATTGAAGGCAGCAATGGCAGCGTCGTTAACGCGAGGAGGAAGACGATGAACAACTGTCGGTGGGGTCCACGGGCAGTGAGAGAGAGGGAAAAGGAAAGGGGTCCACATGTCATTCACTCAGTGGGTTAGTTCGAGTGTGAGGAAAACGGTTCGGGCGTGGGAACAGGTGGGTGGGTCCGCTTGGCAGTGAAAGAAAGGGAGTGGGGGTGGGGTCCAGATGTCACTCTCTGTGCGGGTTAACTAATTGGTGCGAAAAGTTTTTCTGAGGGAAAAGAGAGGTGGGCTGGGGTTAGGCCTATTGGGCTGGCCGGCTGGGCTGGTACAGATCTTACTTTTTTCCTGTCTGTTTTCTTTTTCCTTTTCTATCACTATTTTTCTGTTTTGAAATTCAATCAACAATTCAAACATTCAAACAATCACTCAATTTTGTACTTTGAATTTGGTTCTGTTTATCAACATAATCCAATCTCAAAATAAAATAATATTTTTTTTAGGTTCCATTAATAATTAAATATAATGGACCTTAGTTAATAATCCATATAGGATTTGTTTATTTAAAAACTTTATTTTGAAAACTAAAATAAACCAAAACACTTCAGTAGGTTTTGAGAAAAAAAAACTTGGAAAACTTATTTTTTAAAAGAAATAAATAAGTTTTAGTGTTTATTTAAAATGGGAAAAGCCTTTACTTAAATAAACTTTGGATATTTAAATCCTTATATTTTATTTAAATAAACCTTTACTCATTTTAACAAAACAAAATATTTTTAATACAAAAGCTTGGCCAAAATTAATTTGGCTCTTTTAAATATAATCTTTATTTATAAAATCCACCTTTTCATTTGAAAACAAAATCTTTTATTAAAAGATCCAAAATAGTATTTCCAAAACATTTTATTTTCCTATAGTAAATGCTTATCTTTATAAATCCCTTTTGGATTTAATTGTTCAAAATGGGTTTGAAGATTCCCAATTGAATTCAAAAAGTTTCTTCTGGACTTGAAAATTCAACAAAGTTTTATTTTATTCATTTATTTTCACATTACAAGATTTGGAAAATCTTGGGATGTGACAAGCTACCACCCTTAAAATAAATCTCGTCCCCGAGATTTGGGAAGGTTAGGGTTACAAGCAGGTTCAAAACAACTAGGGTACTACCACCCTTAAAAATTTTCAAACAAAAATTACACATTGTCCTTCTTGGGATTCTGGGGAAACTTCTCTGGACAGACATCTGCCTAGTGTCCTTTATTTCCATACTTGACTCATGGGTCAAGGTTGAGATCCTTCATAGGCTTGTTCAACTTGTTCTTCATCTTTTCTGGACAGTTGCTTGCATAATGTCCTGGGTTCTTGCAATTGAATCAGTGGATTTCTTGGAGTTCTTTACGTTGCTCTTGTGGACAAGTTGCTACATAATGGCCTGGTTCTTTGCAGTTGTTGCACACCACTTGGTCCATCCCTTTATTCTTTATGTTCTCTGGGCATCCACTGGGGTAGTGTCCCATTTCCTTACATTTACGACATTGCACAAGGCTCATGGCTTTCTTTGGTTTCTTAGGTTTCTTTAGTCCTTTGAATTGGGTTGTCTTGTTTGGAGGTATGAGTGGTCCTTTTCCTTTGCCATCAACATTCTTGGCATACTTGGATCCTTCTTGTTTCCTTTGTTCAACAATGGCATAGATGGGGCATTGGATAGGGACATGGTTGTTTCCTTCACAAAGATAACAAGTAGCTTGAGAGGTAGGACATTGGTCAATTGGATGTTCCTCTTCACAATTGGGGCATTGATCTCCATGCTCTTTGGAAGTATGATCCTTGTCTCCACAAATAATGCAAGCTGGTGCTCCATCTAGAATAACATTCTTGTCATCCTTGTTGTCATACACTCTTTTGGGATAGTTTTCTTCCATGCTGATCATTTGATTAGTCACCTTAAGCATCAGTTGGGATTGTTCCTCCAAAAACTTTTGCAAAGTAGGGTCTTTATCACTATTGTTGGATATGAACTGAGCTGTCAGTTGGTTCAACTGGTATTGGGTTGCTATGAGTTCTTTCATACTGTCAGCTTGGTTGGTGTTGTCGTCATCAACCTTGATGTTGGTGTCTCTTGGAGTAGTCATCTGTTTGGGTTGGGTTGGGGTTAGAATAGGCAAAATATTTCTAGAGAAATAGTTCTAATCACACACATCACAATCACACAAGCAATGTGCAAGCAATCACAAACAAACACTCCACTCAAACAACAAGTTTCAAGCACAAACTTAGGCAACAAAATATTTTTGTTACACCACATAAGTTGGTGTGTTAGACTTAACTAAAATATGGTGGTCCATCTATATGGTTCACTTGTGATCTTTCCATCCTTCTTGGTTGATTCTTCTTTTCATGAGGTCATGGTTTCCTTGGGAAAAACTCTTGGTTGCAATACTTCAAATGTTGTAGTCTCCTTCTAACTTTGGCATTCCTTCAGTCTCTAAGTCTTGAGCAAGATATCCTTGTTTCACTGGTAGTCCTTAGTAGTATCCAAGGTTGAAGATGTTGAAGTCATTAGAGTTGATGAAGTCCTTTGCACATGGTGAAGTCTTTGGTCATGGGGTAGGTTTTACCATCAAGTTTGAGATAGAAGAGAAGTAGAGTTGAAACCAAAATGGTTGAGGAAAGAGTGTACAAGTGTTTTTGTAAATAGTTTTTGGAACAAAATGCAACTCCTATTTTTCTAAGGGCTTTTGTCCAATCCTAGGTTTACAAATCCTACAGGCAACACAATGCTCTGATACCATTCTGTAGGGTCCCAATCTTTAATAAGATAGAGCCCCCTGTGTTTAACAATGCTAGTCCCTGGATCAATAGCTAGCATCCACAGTTCAGATGTAATATCAAGAAACAAAGGTCATAATACAACTTTATAACCAGGAAGAACATAATTTTATTACATCAAACATAGCTCATTTGGCTATTACAATACATTGCAGCGGAATAATTATAAGCATGGGGTCCTTCATCTTCAAAGTGCCACAGGCAGATGTTGGTTGTAGTCATTGTAATCCTAATCAATCAATCTTCACTAAAATCAATCAAACCTGCAACATTACAAGTTACAGCCACAAGGGTCAATACATTTGAATTGTATTGGCAAGTGATACTTTAGTAGTATAGTGGATTCTACCATCTATATGCATTTGGCTAAGTGGAGTTGAGGCTTGCATTGCTCAAAATAGATTTTCCTTATCATTTTGAAAATACTAAGTTTTATTTGGCAAAAATCATTTTTCTCAAATCAAAGATTTGAAGATCCTTCAAGGCATCTCCCCATCAAAGATTTGAAGTTTTGACAAAATCATTTTTCTTAACCAAAGATTGGAGATCCTTAAACAAGGCATCTCTCAATCAAAGATTGAAGATTTCACACAACCCTTGTTCAAACCACAAGTTTTAACTTAGAAATTGGAGTGATGAGATTCTTGATTGCTTCCATGTCTTGATGCTCAAATTGTCCTTTACCAGGGACATGGCTAAGTACTTAGGTTTTACACTCTGCAGAGGTGGTGCACTTTCCCCACAAGACTTGGTTTCCCAAGACAAGATCTTTCAGAAGCCTTCCCTTAGACCATCATGGACGCGTTCCAACCTATCAAACACTACCACCCACTGTCCATATGGCTAAGTTCTTGCAACCTATATGATCATGGCAGAGCCCATATTGCCAAGTGGTTGCACTTGAAGCTTCTCAACATTTGACATCTCAAATCTCTTTGTTTCCTGGGTGGCCATCCACAAGTGAGATACACAAGATAAACCATAGACATGGGCCTTGTGAACCACTCAACCAACAACCACCAAGCAATTACCATTCCACCCAGGTGATTCATTAACTTAGTTGTTTTATTAAACAAAACATAAGTCCTCAGACTTAGGAGTTTTTCCATAGTGTGAATATATATTCCACCCATGTTTTCTATTAGCTAGGCTAAGCTTGATAGTAATAGGATTCTTAACTTAGGAAAATCCTACTAAGGATTCATCTACTAGGTTTTCCTATAGCAAGGTCTATACTTAGCAAAATAAAATCCATGCAAGTTTTACTTAGCAAAAACACTAATGCATAGTGAAAGTAATGGGACAAAAGATATGAAGCATCACTTGCCTTTTTGGTAGAGGGTATAGGTTCACTCCTTGTCCTTGCAACAATCACACTCTTCAAGTCACTACAAATCAATCAAGCAAGGCACAAATTCAATCTACCAATCAAGCAAAACAACACACATAAATTAACAAAGTCAAATAATGCATGCAAACATGCCAAGCTTTGTTTTGTTTGAGAAAGTGGTTCCTAGTGGGTCTTAGACATTTGAGTACATCTAATGGTCATTTTGTCAAGTGGCAAAGTCATTTGCAAAGAGGTTTCACTTCAAAGCTATTTTCAAAACAAAGTATCATTTTATGTGGTGTAGAAATACTTCTACTAAGGCATTAGCCTATAGGGTTCACCAAATATGTTTTCAAGTCACAAAACTTGGTATTTGGGGTCAGTGAGTTTAAAACAAAACATTTTCCAAAGGTTTTCTTCCAAAATCATTTTGACTAGAAATGGTTTTAAATCAAAGAATCATTATTTTGTTTCACCAAATGAGTTTGCTATTGCAAAACTTGGTGTTTTGGGTCAGTATGTTTGGTCCAAACCATTTTCCCAAAGTTTTCTTTACCAAAGCATTTTCATAAACAAATCAATGGTTTTTAATTAGCTAGAAATGGATTAAACCAATTAATCCATTCTAATGTTTTCCAAATTCATTTTCCAAAACATGGGTTGGTTCCTAGGGTCAGTAAGGTCACAACAATCCATTTTGCAAAGTTTTTTACCCAAAAATCATTTTTAAACAATTTTTCTAATCTAAACAAGCAATCAAATGTTTCTGCATAAACAACCAATCTAACAAATACTATTTGCTAAACTAGGGGTAGGGTTGGTTAGGGCTTGTTCTCCTGAATCCAACGACATAAAATTTGTAATTTTTGGACGTGTGGATTCAAAGTTACAAGGGTTTGAAAATGGCAAATAAATCTGTTTTCAAATTTCTTTTAAACAGATCTAGTGCCACGCGTCAAGTTCTTACTGGACAATACCGGTTTGGTCGGATTGATCTCTCTGGATCGTTGGATCTAAGTGAGATCGTGCGGTCCCTATTGCGTACCTCTTCGGCGCTAAGTGATTCTTTCGTATCCGTCAGATCCAGATCGGACGGTGCTGAGCACACTTGCCAAGGATCGGTGGCGCTGCGCGGCGGCAGACGGCGGCGGCGCTCTGACGGTGGTGTTCCGGCTAACACAGGAAGCAAGAGAGAGGGAGGAGTGGCTCACAGTGATCGCCGAGGAATGCTGGTGCTCAACGTGGTCGTTTCCGTCGAAGGGGCGCTCGGGGACGGGCGGAATTCCTCACCGGAGTTGGTTCTGGCGGCGGCCAAGCTCTGTCGTCGTCGCGGGTGGTGCTACGGGTCACGAGGAAGCAAACGAATTACAAGGTTAGCTTCGTACGCGAGCGGCAAACAAGGGAGCATCAAAAAGAGGGCGAGGGGAAGTCTGTGCTCACCAGAGAAGCTTGCCGGAGACGAGGCAGATGGCGGTGGTTCCCGGACAAAGACGAAGGCGAGGCGAGGCTGTGGGGCACGAGCAGACAGGTGGGAGGTACTGGAAGAAGTGCACGGTGATGGTGAACGAGCTCGTAGCATCCAAGGGGCAAGGGGAGGCAGGTACTGGCTGGAATTGCTCGGAGACGGTGGTCGGAACAGAGGAGCTCGAGGAGAAATTGGGGGCGGCCTGGTGGCGTGCGTGGGGAGGAGACAGAGAGGAACGAGAGAGGAGTCACCGGCGTTTTAAAGCGTGCTGTCACGGCGAGATTAACGTGCGGTGTTAAGGCGAATTGAACGCGCGGATTGAAGGCAGCAACGGCAGCATCGTTAACGCGAGGAGGAAGATGATGAACAGCTGTCGGTGGGGTCCACAGGCAGTGAGAGAGAGGGAAAAGGAAAGGGGTCCACTTGTCATTCACTCAGTGGGTTAGTTCGAGTGTGAGGAAAACGGTTCGGGCGTGGGAACAGGTGGGTGGGTCCGCTTGGCAGTGAAAGAAAGGGAGTGGGGGTGGGGTCCAGATGTCACTCTCTGTGCGGGTTAACTAATTGGTGCGAAAAGTTTTTCTGAGGGAAAAGAGAGGTGGGCTGGGGTTGGGCCTATTGGGCTGGCCGGCTGGGCTGGTCCAGATCTTATTTTTTTCCTGTCTGTTTTCTTTTTCCTTTTCTATCACTATTTTTCTGTTTTGAAATTCAATCAACAATTCAAACATTCAAACAATCACTCAATTTTGTACTTTGAATTTGGTTCTGTTTATCAACATAATCCAATCTCAAAATAAAATAATATTTTTTTTAGGTTCCATTAATAATTAAATATAATGGACCTTAGTTAATAATCCATATAGGATTTGTTTATTTAAAAACTTTATTTTGAAAACTAAAGTAAACCAAAACACTTCAGTAGGTTTTGAGAAAAAAAAACTTGGAAAACTTATTTTTTAAAAGAAATAAATAAGTTTTCGTGTTTATTTAAAATGAGAAAAGCCTTTACTTAAATAAACTTTGGATATTTAAATCCTTATATTTTATTTAAATAAACCTTTACTCATTTTAACAAAACAAAATATTTTTAATACAAAAGCTTGGCCAAAATTAATTTGGCTCTTTTAAATATAATCTTTATTTATAAAATCCACCTTTTCATTTGAAAACAAAATCTTTTATTAAAAGATCCAAAATAGTATTTCCAAAACATTTTATTTTCCTATAGTAAATGTTTATCTTTATAAATCCCTTTAGGATTTAATTGTTCAAAATGGGTTTGAAGATTCCCAATTGAATTCAAAAAGTTTCTTCTGGCCTTGAAAAATCAACAAAGTTTTATTTTATTCATTTATTTTCACATTACAAGATTTGGAAAATCTTGGGATGTGACAGATCCATATGTGGTTTGTGAAAAGAACACACATGCAATGACTCTAGTGCTAGTTTTAGTATAAGAACACACATTCAATGACTCTAGTGGGTCCACATGTAGTTTGTGAAAAGAACACACATGCAATGACCACTGGTTGATCCATAAGTGGTTTGTGGAAAGAACACACATGCAATGACCACTGGTTGATCCATAAGTGGTTTGTGGAAAAGAAAACACATGCAATGACTCTGGTTGGTCCATATGTGGTTTGTGGAAAGAACACACATGGAATGACTCTAGTGGTGGATCCATGTGTTGTTTATGGAAAGAACACACATGCAATGACAGTGGTGGATCCATGTGTCGTTTGTGGATAGAACACACATGCAATGACTCTAGTGCTAGTTTTAGTATAAGAACACACATGCAATGTCTCTAATGGATCCATATGTGGTTTGTGAAAAGAACACACATGCAATGACCACTTGTTGATCCATGTGTGGTTTGTGAAAAGAACACCCATGCAATGACTCTAGTGCTAGATTTAATATAAGAACATACATGCAATGACTCTAGTGAGTCCACATGTAGTTTGTGAAAAGAACACACATGCAATAACCACTGGTTGATCCATAAGTGGTTTGTGGAAAGAACACACATGCAATGACCACTGGTTGATCCATAAGTGGTTTGTGGAAAAGAAAACACATGCAATGACTCTGGTTGGTCCATATGTGGTTTGTGGAAAGAACACACATGCATTGACCACTGGTTGATCCATATGTGGCTTGTGAAAAGAACACACATGCAATGCCACTAGTTGATCCATGTGTGGTTTGTGGAAAGAACACACATGCAATGACTCTAGTGGTAGTTTTAGTATAAGATCACACATGGAATGACTCTAATGGATCCATATGTGGTTTGTGAAAATAACACACATGTAATGACCACTTGTTGATCCATGAATGGTTTGTGAAAAGAACACACATGCAATGACTCTAGTGCTAGTTTTAGTATAAGAACACACATGCAATGACTCTAGTGGGTCCACATGTAGTTTGTGAAAAGAACACACATGCAATGACCACTGGTTGATCCATAAGTGGTTTGTGGAAAGAACACACGTGAAATGACCTCTTGTTGATCCATAAGTGGTTTGTGGAAAAGAAAACACATGCAATGACTCTGGTTGGTCCATATGTGGTTTGTGGAAAGAACACACATGCAGTAACCACTGGTTGATCCATGTGCGGTTTGTGAAATGACCACACATGCAATGCCACTGGTTGATCCATGTGTGGTTTGTGGAAAGAACACACATGCAATGACTCTAGTTCTAGTTTTAGTATAAGAACACACATGCAATGTCTCTAATGGATCCATATATGGTTTGTGAAAAGAACACACATGCAATCACCACTTGTTGATCCATGTGTGATTTGTGAAAAAAACACCCATGCAATGACTCTAGTGCTAGTTTTAGTATAAGAACATACATGCAATGACTCTAGTGGGTCCACATGTAGTTTTTGAAACGAACACACATGCAATGACCACTGGTTGATCCATAAGTGGTTTGTGGAAAGAACACACATGCAATGACCACTGGTTGATCCATAAGTGGTTTGTGGAAAAGAAAACACATGCAATGACTCTGGTTGGTCCATATGTGGTTTGTGGAAAGAACACACATGCATTGACCACTGGTTGATCCATATGTGGCTTGTGAAAAGAACACACATGCAATGCCACTAGGTTATCCATGTGTGGTTTGTGGAAAGAACACACATGCAATGACTCTAGTGGTAGTTTTAGTACAAGATCACACATGCAATGACTCTAATGGATCCATATGTGGTTTGTGAAAATAACACACATGCAATGACCACTTGTTGATCCATGTGTGGTTTGTGAAAAGAACACACATGCAATGACTCTAGTGCAAGTTTTAGTATAAGAACACACATGCAATGACTCTAGTGGGTCCACATGTAGTTTGTGAAAAGAACACACATGCAATGACCACTGGTTGATCCATAAGTGGTTTGTGGAAAGAACACACATGCAATGACCACTGGTTGATCCATAAGTGGTTTGTGGAAAAGAAAACACTTGCAATGACTCTAGTTGGTCCATATGTGGTTTGTGGAAAGAACACACATGCAGTAACCACTGGTTGATCCATAAGTGGTTTGTAGAAACAACACACATGCAATGACCACTGTTTGATCCATAAGTGGTTTGTGGAAAAGAAATCACATGCAATGACTCTGGTTGGTCCATATGTGGTTTGTGTAAAGAACACACATGCACTGACCACTAGTTGATCCAAGTGTGGTTTGTGAAATGAACACACATGCAATGCCACTGGTTGATCCATGTGTGGTTTGTGGAAAGAACACACATGCAATGGCTCTAGCGCTAGTTTTTGTATAAGAACACACATGCAATGCCTCTAATGGATCCTTATGTGGTTTGTGAAAAGAACAGACATGCAATGACTCTAGTGCTAGTTTTTGTATAAGAACACACATGCAATGTCTCTAATGGATCCATATGTGGTTTGTGAAAAGAACACACATGCAATGACCACTTGCTGATCCATGTGTGGTTTGTGCAAAGAACACACATGCAATGACTCTAGTGCTAGTTTTAGTATAAGAACACACATGCAATGACTCTAGTGGGTCCACATGTAGTTTGTGAAAAGAACACACATGCAATGACCACTGGTTGATCCATAAGTGGTTTGTGGAAAGAACACACATGCAATGACCACTGGTTGATCCATAAGTGGTTTGTGGAAAAGAAAACACATGCAATGACTCTGGTTGGTCCATATGTGGTTTGTGGAAAGAACACACATGCAGTAACCACTGGTTGATCCATGTGTGGTTTGTGAAATGAACACACATGCAATGCCACTGGTTGGTCCATGTGTGGGTTGTGGAAAGAACACACATGAAATGACTCTAGTGCTAGTTTTAGTATAAGAACACACATGCAATGTCTATAATGGATCCATATGTGGTTTGTGAAAAGAACACACATGCAATGACCGCTTGTTGATCCATCTGTGGTTTGTGAAAAGAACACCCATGCAATGACTCTAGTGCTCGATTTAATATAGGAACATACATGCAATGACTCTAGTGGGTCCACATGTAGTTTGTGAAAAGAACACACATGCAATAACCACTGGTTGATCCATAAGTGGTTTGTGGAAAGAAGACACATGCAATGACCACTGGTTGATCCATAAGTGGTTTGTGGAAAAGAAAACACATGCAATGACTCTGGTTGGTCCATATGTGGTTTGTGGAAAGAACACACATGCATTGACCACTGATTGATCCATATGTGGCTTGTGAAAATAACACACATGCAATGCCACTAGTTGATCCATGTGTGGTTTGTGGAAAGAACACACATGCAATGACTCTAGTGGTAGTTTTAGTATAAGATCACACATGCAATGACTCTAATGGATCCATATGTGGTTTGTGAAAATAACACACATGCAATGACCACTTGTTGATCCATGTGTGGTTTGTGAAAAGAACACACATGCAATGACTCTAGTGCTAGTTTTAGTATAAGAACACACATGCAATGACTCTAGTGGGTCCACATGTAGTTTGTGAAAAGAACACACATGCAATGACCACTGGTTGATCCATAAGTGGTTTGTGGAAAGAACACACATCCAATGACCACTGGTTGATCCATAAGTGGTTTGTGGAAAAGAAAACACTTGCAATGACTCTAGTTGATCCATATGTGGTTTGTGGAAAGAACACACATGCAGTGACCACTGGTTGATCCATGTGTGGTTTGTGAAATGAACACACATGCAATGCCACTGGTTGATCCATGTGTGGTTTGTGGAAAGAACACACATGCAATGACTCTAGTGCTAGTTTTTGTATAAGAACACACATGCAATGTCTCTAATGGATCCATATGTGGTTTGTGAAAAGAACACACATGCAATGACCACTTGCTGATCCATGTGTGGTTTGTGAAAAGAACACACATGCAGTGACTCTATTGCTAGTTTTAGAATAAGAACACACATGCAATGACTCTAGTGGGTCCACATGTAGTTTGTGAAAAGAACACACATGCAATGACCACTGGTTGATCCATAAGTGGTTTGTGGAAAGAACACACGTGAAATGACCTCTTGTTGATCCATAAGTGGTTTGTGGAAAAGAAAACACATGCAATGACTCTGGTTGGTCCATATGTGGTTTGTGGAAAGAACACACATGCAGTAACCACTGGTTGATCCATGTGTGGTTTGTGAAATGACCACACATGCAATGCCACTGGTTGATCCATGTTTGGTTTATGGAAAGAACACACATGCAATGACTCTAGTGCTAGTTTTAGTATAAGAACACACATGCAATGTCTCTAATGGATCCATATGTGGTTTGTGAAAAGAACACACATGCAATGACCACTTGTTGATCCATGTGTGATTTGTGTAAAAAACACCCATGCAATGACTCTAGTGCTAGTTTTAGTATAAGAACATACATGCAATGACTCTAGTGGGTCCACATGTAGTTTGTGAAAAGAACACACATGCAATGACCACTGGTTGATCCATAAGTGGTTTGTGGAAAGAACACACATGCAATGACCACTGGTTGATCCATAAGTGGTTTGTGGAAAAGAAAACACATGCAATGACTCTGGTTGGTCCATATGTGGTTTGTGGAAAGAACACACATGCAGTAACCACTGGTTGATCCATGTGTGGTTTGTGAAATGAACACACATGCAATGCCACTGGTTGGTCCATGTGTGGGTTGTGGAAAGAACACACATGAAATGACTCTAGTGCTAGTTTTAGTATAAGAACACACATGCAATGTCTATAATGGATCCATATGTGGTTTGCGAAAAGAACACACATGCAATGACCGCTTGTTGATCCATCTGTGGTTTGTGAAAAGAACACCCATGCAATGACTCTAGTGCTCGATTTAATATAGGAACATACATGCAATGACTCTAGTGGGTCCACATGTAGTTTGTGAAAAGAACACACATGCAATAACCACTGGTTGATCCATAAGTGGTTTGTGGAAAGAAGACACATGCAATGACCACTGGTTGATCCATAAGTGGTTTGTGGAAAAGAAAACACATGCAATGACTCTGGTTGGTCCATATGTGGTTTGTGGAAAGAACACACATGCATTGACCACTGATTGATCCATATGTGGCTTGTGAAAATAACACACATGCAATGCCACTAGTTGATCCATGTGTGGTTTGTGGAAAGAACACACATGCAATGACTCTAGTGGTAGTTTTAGTATAAGATCACACATGCAATGACTCTAATGGATCCATATGTGGTTTGTGAAAATAACACACATGCAATGACCACTTGTTGATCCATGTGTGGTTTGTGAAAAGAACACACATGCAATGACTCTAGTGCTAGTTTTAGTATAAGAACACACATGCAATGACTCTAGTGGGTCCACATGTAGTTTGTGAAAAGAACACACATGCAATGACCACTGGTTGATCCATAAGTGGTTTGTGGAAAGAACACACATCCAATGACCACTGGTTGATCCATAAGTGGTTTGTGGAAAAGAAAACACTTGCAATGACTCTAGTTGATCCATATGTGGTTTGTGGAAAGAACACACATGCAGTGACCACTGGTTGATCCATGTGTGGTTTGTGAAATGAACACACATGCAATGCCACTGGTTGATCCATGTGTGGTTTGTGGAAAGAACACACATGCAATGACTCTAGTGCTAGTTTTTGTATAAGAACACACATGCAATGTCTCTAATGGATCCATATGTGGTTTGTGAAAAGAACACACATGCAATGACCACTTGCTGATCCATGTGTGGTTTGTGAAAAGAACACACATGCAGTGACTCTAGTGCTAGTTTTAGAATAAGAACACACATGCAATGACTCTAGTGGGTCCACATGTAGTTTGTGAAAAGAACACACATGCAATGACCACTGGTTGATCCATAAGTGGTTTGTGGAAAGAACACACGTGAAATGACCTCTTGTTGATCCATAAGTGGTTTGTGGAAAAGAAAACACATGCAATGACTCTGGTTGGTCCATATGTGGTTTGTGGAAAGAACACACATGCAGTAACCACTGGTTGATCCATGTGTGGTTTGTGAAATGACCACACATGCAATGCCACTGGTTGATCCATGTTTGGTTTATGGAAAGAACACACATGCAATGACTCTAGTGCTAGTTTTAGTATAAGAACACACATGCAATGTCTCTAATGGATCCATATGTGGTTTGTGAAAAGAACACACATGCAATGACCACTTGTTGATCCATGTGTGATTTGTGTAAAAAACACCCATGCAATGACTCTAGTGCTAGTTTTAGTATAAGAACATACATGCAATGACTCTAGTGGGTCCACATGTAGTTTTTGAAACGAACACACATGCAATGACCACTGCTTGATCCATAAGTGGTTTGTGGAAAGAACACACATGCAATGACCACTGGTTGATCCATAAGTGGTTTGTCGAAAAGAAAACACATGCAATGACCCTGGTTGGTCCATATGTGGTTTGTGGAAAGAACACACATGTAGTGACCACTGGTTGATCCATGTGTGGTTTGTGAAATGAACACACATGCAATGCCACTGGTTGATCCATGTGTGGTTTGTGGAAAGAACACACATGCAGTGACTCTAGTGCTAGTTTTTGTATAAGAACACACATGCAATGTCTCTAATGGATCCATATGTGGTTTGTGAAAAGAACACACATGCAATGACCACTTGTTGATCCATGTGTGGTTTGTGAAAAGAACACACATGCAATGACTCTAGTGCTAGTTTTAGTATAAGAACACACATGCAATGACTCTAGTGGGTCCACATGTAGTTTGTGAAAAGAACACACATGCAATGACCACTAGTTGATCCATAAGTGGTTTGTGGAAAGAACACACATGACATGACCACTTGTTGATTCTTAAGTGGTTTCTGGAAAATAAAACACATGCAATGACTCTGGTTGGTCCATATGTGGTTTGTGGAAAGAACACACATGCAGTAACCACTGGTTGATCCATGTGTGGTTTGTGAAAAGAACACACATGAAGTGACTCTAGTGCTAGTTTTAGTATAAGAACACACATGCAATGACTCTAGTGGGTCCACATGTAGTTTGTGAAAAGAACACACATACAATGACCACTGGTTGATCCATAAGTAGTTTGTGGAAAGAACACACGTGAAATGACCTCTTGTTGATCCATAAGTGGTTTGTGGAAAAGAAAACACATGCAATGACTCTGGTTGGTCCATATGTGGTTTGTGGAAAGAACACACATGCAGTAACCACGGGTTGATCCATGTGTGGTTTGTGAAATGACCACACATGCAATGCCACTGGTTGATCCATGTGTGGTTTGTGGAAAGAACACACATGCAATGACTCTAGTGCTAGTTTTAGTATAAGAACACACATGCAATGTCTCTAATGGATCCATATATGGTTTGTGAAAAGAACACACATGCAATCACCACTTGTTGATCCATGTGTGATTTGTGAAAAAAACACCCATGCAATGACTCTAGTGCTAGTTTTAGTATAAGAACATACATGCAATGACTCTAGTGGGTCCACATGTAGTTTTTGAAACGAACACACATGCAATGACCACTGGTTGATCCATAAGTGGTTTGTGGAAAGAACACACATGCAATGACCACTGGTTGATCCATAAGTGGTTTGTGGAAAAGAAAACACATGCAATGACTCTGGTTGGTCCATATGTGGTTTGTGGAAAGAACACACATGCATTGACCACTGGTTGATCCATATGTGGCTTGTGAAAAGAACACACATGCAATGCCACTAGTTGATCCATGTGTGGTTTGTGGAAAGAACACACATGCAATGACTCTAGTGGTAGTTTTAGTACAAGATCACACATGCAATGACTCTAATGGATCCATATGTGGTTTGTGAAAATAACACACATGCAATGACCACCTGTTGATCCATGTGTGGTTTGTGAAAAGAACACACATGCAATGACTCTAGTGCAAGTTTTAGTATAAGAACACACATGCAATGACTCTAGTGGGTCCACATGTAGTTTGTGAAAAGAACACACATGCAATGACCACTGGTTGATCCATAAGTGGTTTGTGGAAAGAACACACATGCAATGACCACTCGTTGATCCATAAGTGGTTTGTGGAAAAGAAAACACTTGCAATGACTCTAGTTGGTCCATATGTGGTTTGTGGAAAGAACACACATGCAGTAACCACTGGTTGATCCATAAGTGGTTTGTAGAAACAACACACATGCAATGACCACTGTTTGATCCATAAGTGGTTTGTGGAAAAGAAATCACATGCAATGACTCTTGTTGGTCCATATGTGGTTTGTGTAAAGAACACACATGCACTGACCACTAGTTGATCCAAGTGTGGTTTGTGAAATGAACACACATGCAATGCCACTGGTTGATCCATGTGTGGTTTGTGGAAAGAACACACATGCAATGGCTCTAGCGCTAGTTTTTGTATAAGAACACACATGCAATGCCTCTAATGGATCCTTATGTGGTTTGTGAAAAGAACAGACATGCAATGACTCTAGTGCTAGTTTTTGTATAAGAACACACATGCAATGTCTCTAATGGATCCATATGTGGTTTGTGAAAAGAACACACATGCAATGACCACTTGCTGATCCATGTGTGGTTTGTGCAAAAAACACACATGCAATGACTCTAGTGCTAGTTTTAGTATAAGAACACACATACAATGACTCTAGTGGGTCCACATGTAGTTTGTGAAAAGAACACACATGCAATGACCACTGGTTGATCCATAAGTGGTTTGTGGAAAGAACACACATGCAATGACCACTGGTTGATCCATAAGTGGTTTGTGGAAAAGAAAACACATGCAATGACTCTGGTTGGTCCATATGTGGTTTGTGGAAAGAACACACATGCAGTAACCACTGGTTGATCCATGTGTGGTTTGTGAAATGAACACACATGCAATGCCACTGGTTGGTCCTTGTGTGGGTTGTGGAAAGAACACACATGAAATGACTCTAGTGCTAGTTTTAGTATAAGAACACACATGCAATGTCTATAATGGATCCATATGTGGTTTGTGAAAATAACACACATGCAATGACCGCTTGTTGATCCATCTGTGGTTTGTGAAAAGAACACCCATGCAATGACTCTAGTGCTCGATTTAATATAGGAACATACATGCAATGACTCTAGTGGGTCCACATGTAGTTTGTGAAAAGAACACACATGCAATAACCACTGGTTGATCCATAAGTGGTTTGTGGAAAGAAGACACATGCAATGACCACTGGTTGATCCATAAGTGGTTTGTGGAAAAGAAAACACATGCAATGACTCTGGTTGGTCCATATGTGGTTTGTGGAAAGAACACACATGCATTGACCACTGATTGATCCATATGTGGCTTGTGAAAATAACACACATGCAATGCCACTAGTTGATCCATGTGTGGTTTGTGGAAAGAGAACACATGCAATGACTCTAGTGGTAGTTTTAGTATAAGATCACACATGCAATGACTCTAATGGATCCATATGTGGTTTGTGAAAATAACACACATGCAATGACCACTTGTTGATCCATGTGTGGTTTGTGAAAAGAACACACATGCAATGACTCTAGTGCTAGTTTTAGTATAAGAACACACATGCAATGACTCTAGTGGGTCCACATGTAGTTTGTGAAAAGAACACACATGCAATGACCACTGGTTGATCCATAAGTGGTTTGTGGAAAGAACACACATCCAATGACCACTGGTTGATCCATAAGTGGTTTGTGGAAAAGAAAACACTTGCAATGACTCTAGTTGGTCCATATGTGGTTTGTGGAAAGAACACACATGCAGTGACCACTGGTTGATCCATGTGTGGTTTGTGAAATGAACACACATGCAATGCCACTGGTTGATCCATGTGTGGTTTGTGGAAAGAACACACATGCAATGACTCTAGTGCTAGTTTTTGTATAAGAACACACATGCAATGTCTCTAATGGATCCATATGTGGTTTGTGAAAAGAACACACATGCAATGACCACTTGCTGATCCATGTGTGGTTTGTGAAAAGAACACACATGCAGTGACTCTAGTGCTAGTTTTAGTATAAGAACACACATGCAATGACTCTAGTGGGTCCACATGTAGTTTGTGAAAAGAACACACATGCAATGACCACTGGTTGATCCATAAGTGGTTTGTGGAAAGAACACACGTGAAATGACCTCTTGTTGATCCATAAGTGGTTTGTGGAAAAGAAAACACATGCAATGACTCTGGTTGGTCCATATGTGGTTTGTGGAAAGAACACACATGCAGTAACCACTGGTTGATCCATGTGTGGTTTGTGAAATGACCACACATGCAATGCCACTGGTTGATCCATGTTTGGTTTATGGAAAGAACACACATGCAATGACTCTAGTGCTAGTTTTAGTATAAGAACACACATGCAATGTCTCTAATGGATCCATATGTGGTTTGTGAAAAGAACACACATGCAATGACCACTTGTTGATCCATGTGTGATTTGTGTAAAAAACACCCATGCAATGACTCTAGTGCTAGTTTTAGTATAAGAACATACATGCAATGACTCTAGTGGGTCCACATGTAGTTTTTGAAACGAACACACATGCAATGACCACTGCTTGATCCATCAGTGGTTTGTGAAAAGAACACACATACAATGACCACTGGTTGATCCATAAGTAGTTTGTGGAAAGAACACACGTGAAATGACCTCTTGTTGATCCATAAGTGGTTTGTGGAAAAGAAAACACATGCAATGACTCTGGTTGGTCCATATGTGGTTTGTGGAAAGAACACACATGCAGTAACCACGGGTTGATCCATGTGTGGTTTGTGAAATGACCACACATGCAATGCCACTGGTTGATCCATGTGTGGTTTGTGGAAAGAACACACATGCAATGACTCTAGTGCTAGTTTTAGTATAAGAACACACATGCAATGTCTCTAATGGATCCATATATGGTTTGTGAAAAGAACACACATGCAATCACCACTTGTTGATCCATGTGTGATTTGTGAAAAAAACACCCATGCAATGACTCTAGTGCTAGTTTTAGTATAAGAACATACATGCAATGACTCTAGTGGGTCCACATGTAGTTTTTGAAACGAACACACATGCAATGACCACTGGTTGATCCATAAGTGGTTTGTGGAAAGAACACACATGCAATGACCACTGGTTGATCCATAAGTGGTTTGTGGAAAAGAAAACACATGCAATGACTCTGGTTGGTCCATATGTGGTTTGTGGAAAGAACACACATGCATTGACCACTGGTTGATCCATATGTGGCTTGTGAAAAGAACACACATGCAATGCCACTAGTTGATCCATGTGTGGTTTGTGGAAAGAACACACATGCAATGACTCTAGTGGTAGTTTTAGTACAAGATCACACATGCAATGACTCTAATGGATCCATATGTGGTTTGTGAAAATAACACACATGCAATGACCACTTGTTGATCCATGTGTGGTTTGTGAAAAGAACACACATGCAATGACTCTAGTGCAAGTTTTAGTATAAGAACACACATGCAATGACTCTAGTGGGTCCACATGTAGTTTGTGAAAAGAACACACATGCAATGACCACTGGTTGATCCATAAGTGGTTTGTGGAAAGAACACACATGCAATGACCACTGGTTGATCCATAAGTGGTTTGTGGAAAAGAAAACACTTGCAATGACTCTAGTTGGTCCATATGTGGTTTGTGGAAAGAACACACATGCAGTAACCACTGGTTGATCCATAAGTGGTTTGTAGAAACAACACACATGCAATGACCACTGTTTGATCCATAAGTGGTTTGTGGAAAAGAAATCACATGCAATGACTCTTGTTGGTCCATATGTGGTTTGTGTAAAGAACACACATGCACTGACCACTAGTTGATCCAAGTGTGGTTTGTGAAATGAACACACATGCAATGCCACTGGTTGATCCATGTGTGGTTTGTGGAAAGAACACACATGCAATGGCTCTAGCGCTAGTTTTTGTATAAGAACACACATGCAATGCCTCTAATGGATCCTTATGTGGTTTGTGAAAAGAACAGACATGCAATGACTCTAGTGCTAGTTTTTGTATAAGAACACACATGCAATGTCTCTAATGGATCCATATGTGGTTTGTGAAAAGAACACACATGCAATGACCACTTGCTGATCCATGTGTGGTTTGTGCAAAAAACACACATGCAATGACTCTAGTGCTAGTTTTAGTATAAGAACACACATACAATGACTCTAGTGGGTCCACATGTAGTTTGTGAAAAGAACACACATGCAATGACCACTGGTTGATCCATAAGTGGTTTGTGGAAAGAACACACATGCAATGACCACTGGTTGATCCATAAGTGGTTTGTGGAAAAGAAAACACATGCAATGACTCTGGTTGGTCCATATGTGGTTTGTGGAAAGAACACACATGCAGTAACCACTGGTTGATCCATGTGTGGTTTGTGAAATGAACACACATGCAATGCCACTGGTTGGTCCATGTGTGGGTTGTGGAAAGAACACACATGAAATGACTCTAGTGCTAGTTTTAGTATAAGAACACACATGCAATGTCTATAATGGATCCATATGTGGTTTGTGAAAAGAACACACATGCAATGACCGCTTGTTGATCCATCTGTGGTTTGTGAAAAGAACACCCATGCAATGACTCTAGTGCTCGATTTAATATAGGAACATACATGCAATGACTCTAGTGGGTCCACATGTAGTTTGTGAAAAGAACACACATGCAATAACCACTGGTTGATCCATAAGTGGTTTGTGGAAAGAAGACACATGCAATGACCACTGGTTGATCCATAAGTGGTTTGTGGAAAAGAAAACACATGCAATGACTCTGGTTGGTCCATATGTGGTTTGTGGAAAGAACACACATGCATTGACCACTGATTGATCCATATGTGGCTTGTGAAAATAACACACATGCAATGCCACTAGTTGATCCATGTGTGGTTTGTGGAAAGAACACACATGCAATGACTCTAGTGGTAGTTTTAGTATAAGATCACACATGCAATGACTCTAATGGATCCATATGTGGTTTGTGAAAATAACACACATGCAATGACCACTTGTTGATCCATGTGTGGTTTGTGAAAAGAACACACATGCAATGACTCTAGTGCTAGTTTTAGTATAAGAACACACATGCAATGACTCTAGTGGGTCCACATGTAGTTTGTGAAAAGAACACACATGCAATGACCACTGGTTGATCCATAAGTGGTTTGTGGAAAGAACACACATCCAATGACCACTGGTTGATCCATAAGTGGTTTGTGGAAAAGAAAACACTTGCAATGACTCTAGTTGGTCCATATGTGGTTTGTGGAAAGAACACACATGCAGTGACCACTGGTTGATCCATGTGTGGTTTGTGAAATGAACACACATGCAATGCCACTGGTTGATCCATGTGTGGTTTGTGGAAAGAACACACATGCAATGACTCTAGTGCTAGTTTTTGTATAAGAACACACATGCAATGTCTCTAATGGATCCATATGTGGTTTGTGAAAAGAACACACATGCAATGACCACTTGCTGATCCATGTGTGGTTTGTGAAAAGAACACACATGCAGTGACTCTAGTGCTAGTTTTAGTATAAGAACACACATGCAATGACTCTAGTGGGTCCACATGTAGTTTGTGAAAAGAACACACATGCAATGACCACTGGTTGATCCATAAGTGGTTTGTGGAAAGAACACACGTGAAATGACCTCTTGTTGATCCATAAGTGGTTTGTGGAAAAGAAAACACATGCAATGACTCTGGTTGGTCCATATGTGGTTTGTGGAAAGAACACACATGCAGTAACCACTGGTTGATCCATGTGTGGTTTGTGAAATGACCACACATGCAATGCCACTGGTTGATCCATGTTTGGTTTATGGAAAGAACACACATGCAATGACTCTAGTGCTAGTTTTAGTATAAGAACACACATGCAATGTCTCTAATGGATCCATATGTGGTTTGTGAAAAGAACACACATGCAATGACCACTTGTTGATCCATGTGTGATTTGTGTAAAAAACACCCATGCAATGACTCTAGTGCTAGTTTTAGTATAAGAACATACATGCAATGACTCTAGTGGGTCCACATGTAGTTTTTGAAACGAACACACATGCAATGACCACTGCTTGATCCATAAGTGGTTTGTGGAAAGAACACACATGCAATGACCACTGGTTGATCCATAAGTGGTTTGTCGAAAAGAAAACACATGCAATGACCCTGGTTGGTCCATATGTGGTTTGTGGAAAGAACACACATGTAGTGACCACTGGTTGATCCATGTGTGGTTTGTGAAATGAACACACATGCAATGCCACTGGTTGATCCATGTGTGGTTTGTGGAAAGAACACACATGCAGTGACTCTAGTGCTAGTTTTTGTATAAGAACACACATGCAATGTCTCTAATGGATCCATATGTGGTTTGTGAAAAGAACACACATGCAATGACCACTTGTTGATCCATGTGTGGTTTGTGAAAAGAACACACATGCAATGACTCTAGTGCTAGTTTTAGTATAAGAACACACATGCAATGACTCTAGTGGGTCCACATGTAGTTTGTGAAAAGAACACACATGCAATGACCACTAGTTGATCCATAAGTGGTTTGTGGAAAGAACACACATGACATGACCACTTGTTGATTCTTAAGTGGTTTCTGGAAAATAAAACACATGCAATGACTCTGGTTGGTCCATATGTGGTTTGTGGAAAGAACACACATGCAGTAACCACTGGTTGATCCATGTGTGGTTTGTGAAATGAACACACATGCAATGCCACTGGTTGATCCATGTGTGGGTTATGGAAAGAACACACATGCAATGACTCTAGTGCTAGTTTTAGTATAAGAACACACATGCAATGTCTATAATGGATCCATATGTGGTTTGTGAAAAGAACACACATGCAATGACCACTTGTTGATCCATGTGTGGTTTGTGAAAAGAACACCCATGCAATGACTCTAGTGCTAGATTTAATATAGGAACATACATGCAATGACTCTAGTGGGTCCACATGTAGTTTGTGAAAAGAACACACATGCAATAACCACTAGTTGATCCATAAGTGGTTTGTGGAAAGAACACACATGCAATGACCACTGGTTGATCCATAAGTGGTTTGTGGAAAATAAAACATATGCAATGACTCTGGTTGGTCCATATGTGGTTTGTGGAAAGAACACACATGCATTGACCACTAGTTGATCCATATGTGGCTTGTGAAAAGAACACACATGCAATGCCACTAGTTGATCCATGTGTGGTTTGTGGAAAGAACACACATGCAATGACTCTAGTGGTAGTTTTAGTATAAGATCACACATGCAATGACTCTAATGGATCCATATGTGGTTTGTGAAAATAACACACATGCAATGACCACTTGTTAATCCATGTGTGGTTTGTGAAAAGAACACACATGCAATGACTGTAGTGCTAGTTTTAGTATAAGAACACACATGCAATGACTCTAGTGGGTCCACATGTAGTTTGTGAAAAGAACACACATGCAATGACCACTGGTTGATCCATAAGTGGTTTGTGGAAAGAACACACATGCAATGACCACTGGTTGATCCATAAGTGGTTTGTGGAAAAGAAAACACATGCAATGACTCTAGTTGGTCCATATGTGGTTTGTGGAAAGAACACACATGCAGTAACCACTGGTTGATCCATAAGTGGTTTGTAGAAACAACACACATGCAATGACCACTGGTTGATCCATAAGTGGTTTGTGGAAAAGAAATCACATGCAATGACTCTGGTTGGTCCATATGTGGTTTGTGTAAAGAACACACATGCACTGACCACTGGATGATCCAAGTGTGGTTTGCGAAATGAACACACATGCAATGCCACTGATTGATCCATGTGTGGTTTGTGGAAAGAACACACATGCAATGGCTCTAGCGCTAGTTTTTGTATAAGAACACACATGCAATGTCTCTAATGGATCCTTATGTGGTTTGTGAAAAGAACACACATGCAATGACTCTAGTGCTAGTTTTTGTATAAGAACACACATGCAATGTCTCTAATGGATCCATCTGTGGTTTGTGAAAAGAACACACATGCAATGACCACTTGCTGATCCATGTGTGGTTTGTGAAAAGAACACACATGCAATGACTCTAGTGCTAGTTTCAGTATAAGAACACACATGCAATGACTCTAGTGGGTCCACATGTAGTTTGTGAAAAGAACACACATGCAATGACCACTGGTTGATCCATAAGTGGTTTGTGGAAAGAACACACATGCAATGACCACTGGTTGATCCATAAGTGGTTTGTGGAAAAGAAAACACATGCAATGACTCTGGTTGGTCCATATGTGGTTTGTGGAAAGAACACACATGCAATGACTCTAGTGGTGGATCCATGTGTTGTTTGTGGAAAGAACACACATGCAATGACAGTGGTGGATCCATGTGTCGTTTGTGGATAGAACACACATGCAATGACTCTAGTGCTAGTTTTAGTATAAGAACACACATGCAATGTCTCTAATGGATCCATATGTGGTTTGTGAAAAGAACACACATGCAATGACCACTTGTTGATCCATGTGTGGTTTGTGAAAAGAACACCCATGCAATGACTCTAGTGCTAGATTTAATATAAGAACATACATGCAATGACTCTAGAGGGTCCACATGTAGTTTGTGAAAAGAACACACATGCAATAACCACTGGTTGATCCATAAGTGGTTTGTGGAAAGAACACACATGCAATGACCACTGGTTGATCCATAAGTGGTTTGTGGAAAAGAAAACACATGCAATGACTCTGGTTGGTCCATATGTGGTTTGTGGAAAGAACACACATGCATTGACCACTGGTTGATCCATATGTGGCTTGTGAAAAGAACACACATGCAATGCCACTAGTTGATCCATGTTTGGTTTGTGGAAAGAACACACATGCAATGACTCTAGTGGTAGTTTTAGTATAAGATCACACATGCAATGACTCTAATGGATCCATATGTGGTTTGTGAAAATAACACACATGCAATGACCACTTGTTGATCCATGTGTGGTTTGTGAAAAGAACACACATGCAATGACTCTAGTGCTAGTTTTAGTATAAGAACACACATGCAATGACTCTAGTGGGTGCACATGTAGTTTGTGAAAAGAACACACATGCAATGACCACTGGTTGATCCATAAGTGGTTTGTGGAAAGAACACACATGCAATGACCACTGGTTGATCCATAAGTGGTTTGTGGAAAAGAAAACACATGCAATGACTCTGGTTGGTCCATATGTGATTTGTGGAAAGAACACACATGCAATGACTCTAGTGGTAGTTTTAGTATAAGATCACACATGCAATGACTCTAATGGATCCATATGTGGTTTGTGAAAATAACACACATGCAATGACCACTTGTTGATCCATGTGTGGTTTGTGAAAAGAACACACATGCAATGACTCTAGTGCTAGTTTTAGTATAAGAACACACATGCAATGACTCTAGTGGGTGCACATGTAGTTTGTGAAAAGAACACACATGCAATGACCACTGGTTGATCCATAAGTGGTTTGTGGAAAGAACACACATGCAATGACCACTGGTTGATCCATAAGTGGTTTGTGGAAAAGAAAACACATGCAATGACTCTGGTTGGTCCATATGTGATTTGTGGAAAGAACACACATGCAATGACTCTAGTGGTGGATCCATGTGTTGTTTGTGGAAAGAACACACATGCAATGACAGTGGTGGATCCATGTGTCGTTTGTGGATAGAACACACATGCAATGACTCTAGTGCTAGTTTTAGTATAAGAACACACATGCAATAGCTCTAATGGATCCATATGTGGTTTGTGAAGAGAACACACATGCAATGACCACTTGTTGATCCATGTGTGATTTGTGAAAAGAACACCCATGCAATGACTCTAGTGCTAGTTTTTGTATAAGAACATACATGCAATGACTCTAGTGGGTCCACATGTAGTTTGTGAAAAGAACACACATGCAATGACCACTGGTTGATCCATAAGTGGTTTGTGGAAAGAACACACATGCAATGACCACTAGTTGATCCATAAGTGGTTTGTGGAAAATAAAACACATGCAATGACTCTGGTTGGTCCATATGTGGTTTGTGGAAAGAACACACATGCATTGACCACTGGTTGATCCATATGTGGATTGTGAAAAGAACACACATGCAATGCCACTAGTTGATCCATGTGTGGTTTGTGGAAAGAACACACATGCAATGACTCTAGTGGTAGTTTTAGTACAAGATCACACATGCAATGACTCTAATGGATCCATATGTGGTTTGTGAAAATAACACACATGCAATGACCACTTGTTGATCCATGTGTGGTTTGTGAAAAGAACACACATGCAATGACTCTAGTGCTAGTTTTAGTATAAGAACACACATGCAATGACTCTAGTGGGTCCACATGTAGTTTGTGAAAAGAAAACACATGCAATGACCACTGGTTGATCCATAAGTGGTTTGTGGAAAGAACACACATGCAATGACCACTGGTTGATCCATAAGTGGTTTGTGGAAAAGCAAACACTTGCAATGACTCTAGTTGGTCCATATGTGGTTTGTGGAAAGAACACACATCCAGTGACCACTGGTTGATCCATGTGTGGTTTGTGAAATGAACACACATGCAATGCCACTGGTTGATCCATGTGTGGTTTGTGGAAAGAACACACATGCAATGACTCTAGTGCTAGTTTTTGTATAAGAACACACATGCAATGTCTCTAATGGATCCATATGTGGTTTGTGAAAAGAACACACATGCAATGACCACTTGCTGATCCATGTGTGGTTTGTGAAAAGAACACACATGAAGTGACTCTAGTGCTAGTTTTAGTATAAGAACACACATGCAATGACTCTAGTGGGTCCACATGTAGTTTGTGAAAAGAACACACATACAATGACCACTGGTTGATCCATAAGTAGTTTGTGGAAAGAACACACGTGAAATGACCTCTTGTTGATCCATAAGTGGTTTGTGGAAAAGAAAACACATGCAATGACTCTGGTTGGTCCATATGTGGTTTGTGGAAAGAACACACATGCAGTAACCACGGGTTGATCCATGTGTGGTTTGTGAAATGACCACACATGCAATGCCACTGGTTGATCTATGTGTGGTTTGTGGAAAGAACACACATGCAATGACTCTAGTGCTAGTTTTAGTATAAGAACACACATGCAATGTCTCTAATGGATCCATATGTGGTTCGTGAAAAGAACACACATGCAATGACCACTTGTTGATCCATGTGTGATTTGTGAAAAAAACACCCATGCAATGACTCTAGTGCTAGTTTTAGTATAAGAACATACATGCAATGACTATAGTGGGTCCACATGTAGTTTGTGAAAAGAACACACATGCAATGACCACTGGTTGATCCGTAAGTGGTTTGTGGAAAGAACACACATGCAATGACCACTGGTTGATCCATAAGTGGTTTGTGGAAAAGAAAACACATGCAATGACTCTGGTTGGTCCATATGTGATTTGTGGAAAGAACACACATGCAATGACTCTAGTGGTGGATCCATGTGTTGTTTGTGGAAAGAACACACATGCAATGACAGTGGTGGATCCATGTGTCGTTTGTGGATAGAACACACATGCAATGACTCTAGTGCTAGTTTTAGTATAAGAACACACATGCAATAGCTCTAATGGATCCATATGTGGTTTGTGAAGAGAACACACATGCAATGACCACTTGTTGATCCATGTGTGATTTGTGAAAAGAACACCCATGCAATGACTCTAGTGCTAGTTTTTGTATAAGAACATACATGCAATGACTCTAGTGGGTCCACATGTAGTTTGTGAAAAGAACACACATGCAATGACCACTGGTTGATCCATAAGTGGTTTGTGGAAAGAACACACATGCAATGACCACTAGTTGATCCATAAGTGGTTTGTGGAAAAGAAAACACATGCAATGACTCTGGTTGGTCCATATGTGGTTTGTGGAAAGAACACACATGCATTGACCACTGGTTGATCCATATGTGGATTGTGAAAAGAACACACATGCAATGCCACTAGTTGATCCATGTGTGGTTTGTGGAAAGAACACACATGCAATGACTCTAGTGGTAGTTTTAGTACAAGATCACACATGCAATGACTCTAATGGATCCATATGTGGTTTGTGAAAATAACACACATGCAATGACCACTTGTTGATCCATGTGTGGTTTGTGAAAAGAACACACATGCAATGACTCTAGTGCTAGTTTTAGTATAAGAACACACATGCAATGACTCTAGTGGGTCCACATGTAGTTTGTGAAAAGAACACACATGCAATGACCACTGGTTGATCCATAAGTGGTTTGTGGAAAGAACACACATGCAATGACCACTGGTTGATCCATAAGTGGTTTGTGGAAAAGCAAACACTTGCAATGACTCTAGTTGGTCCATATGTGGTTTGTGGAAAGAACACACATGCAGTGACCACTGGTTGATCCATGTGTGGTTTGTGAAATGAACACACATGCAATGCCACTGGTTGATCCATGTGTGGTTTGTGGAAAGAACACACATGCAATTACTCTGGTGCTGGTTTTATTATAAGAACACACATGCAATGACTAATGGATCCATATGTGGTTTGTGGAAAGAACACACATGCAGTAACCACTAGTTGATCCATGTGTGGTTTGTGAAATGAACACACATGCAATGCCATTGGTTGATCCATGTGTGGGTTGTGGAAAGAACACACATGCAATGACTCTAGTGCTAGTTTTTGTATAAGAACACACATGCAATGTCTCTAATGGATCCATATGTGGTTTGTGAAAAGAACACACATGCAATGACCACTTGCTGATCCATGTGTGGTTTGTGAAAAGAACACACATGAAGTGACTCTAGTGCTAGTTTTAGTATAAGAACACATTCAATGACTCTAGTGGGTCCACATGTAGTTTGTGAAAAGAACACACATACAATGACCACTGGTTGATCCATAAGTAGTTTGTGGAAAGAACACACGTGAAATGACCTCTTGTTGATCCATAAGTGGTTTGTGGAAAAGAAAACACATGCAATGACTCTGGTTGGTCCATATGTGGTTTGTGGAAAGAACACACATGCAGTAACCACGGGTTGATCCATGTGTGGTTTGTGAAATGACCACACATGCAATGCCACTGGTTGATCTATGTGTGGTTTGTGGAAAGAACACACATGCAATGACTCTAGTGCTAGTTTTAGTATAAGAACACACATGCAATGTCTCTAATGGATCCATATGTGGTTTGTGGAAAGAACACACATGCAATGACCACTGGTTGATCCATAAGTGGTTTGTGGAAAAGAAAACACATGCAATGACTCTGGTTGGTCCATATGTGGTTTGTGGAAAGAACACACATGCATTGACCACTGGTTGATCCATGTGTGGCTTGTGAAATGAACACACATGCAATGCCACTGGTTGATCCATGTGTGGGTTGTGGAAAGAACACACATGCAATGACTCTAGTGCTAGTTTTAGTATAAGAACACACATGCAGTGTCTCTAATGGATCCATATGTGGTTTGTGAAAAGAACACACATGCAATGACCACTTGTTGATCCATGTGTGGTTTGTGAAAAGAACACCCATGCAATGACTCTAGTGCTAGATTTAATATAGGAACATACATGCAATGACTCTAGTGGGTCCACATGTAGTTTGTGAAAAGAACACACATGCAATAACCACTGGTTGATCCATAAGTGGTTTGTGGAAAGAACACACATGCAATGACCACTGGTTGATCTATAAGTGGCTTGTGGAAAAGAAAACACATGCAATGACTCTGGTTGGTCCATATGTGGTTTGTGGAAAGAACACACATGCAATGACCACTGGTTGATCCATAAGTGGTTTGTGGAAAATAAAACACATGCAATGACTCTGGTTGGTCCATATGTGGTTTGTGGAAAGAACACACATGGAATGACTCTAGTGGTGGATCCATGTGTTGTTTAAGGAAAGAACACACATGCAATGACAGTGGTGGATCCATGTGTCGTTTGTGGATAGAACACACATGCAATGACTCTAGTGCTAGTTTTAGTATAAGAACACACAGGCAATGTCTCTAATGGATCCATATGTGGTTTGTGAAATAACACACATGCAATGACCACTTGTTGATCCATGTGTGGTTTGTGAAAAGAACACCCATGCAATGACTCTAGTGCTAGATTTAATATAAGAACATACATGCAATGACTCTAGTGGGTCCACATGTAGTTTGTGAAAAGAACACACATGCAATAACCACTGGTTGATCCATAAGTGGTTTGTGGAAAGAACACACATGCAATGACCACTGGTTGATCCATAAGTGGTTTGTGGAAAAGAAAACACATGCAATGACTCTGGTTGGTCCATATGTGGTTTGTGGAAAGAACACACATGCATTGACCACTGGTTGATCCATATGTGGCTTGTGAAAAGAACACACATGCAATGCCACTAGTTGATCCATGTGTGGTTTGTGGAAAGAACACACATGCAATGACTCTAGTGGTAGTTTTAGTATAAGATCACACATGCAATGACTCTAATGGATCCATATGTGGTTTGTGAAAATAACACACATGCAATGACCACTTGTTGATCCATGTGTGGTTTGTGAAAATACAACACATGAAATGACCCTAGTGCTAGTTTTAGTATAAGAACACACATGCAATGACTCTAGTGGGTGCACATGTAGTTTGTGAAAAGAACACACATGCAATGACCACTGGTTGATCCATAAGTGGTTTGTGGAAATAACACACATGCAAAGACCACTGGTTGATCCATAAGTGGTTTGTGGAAAAGAAAACACATGCAATGACTCTGGTTGGTCCATATGTGGTTTGTGGAAAGAACACACATGCAATGACTCTAGTGGTGGATCCATGTGTTGTTTGTGGAAAGAACACACATGCAATGACAGTGGTGGATCCATGTGTCGTTTGTGGATAGAACACACATGCAATGACTCTAGTGCTAGTTTTAGTATAAGAACACACATGCAATGTCTCTAATGGATCCATATGTGGTTTGTGAAAAGAACACACATGCAATGACCACTTGTTGATCCATGTGTGATTTGTGAAAAAAACACCCATGCAATGACTCTAGTGCTAGTTTTAGTATAAGAACATACATGCAATGACTATAGTGGGTCCACATGTAGTTTGTGAAAAGAACACACATGCAATGACCACTGGTTGATCCGTAAGTGGTTTGTGGAAAGAACACATATGCAATGACCACTGGTTGATCCATAAGTGGTTTGTGGAAAAGAAAACACATGCAATGACTCTGGTTGGTCCATATGTGGTTTGTGGAAAGAACACACATGCAGTGACCACTGGTTGATCCATGTGTGGTTTGTGAAATGAACACACATGCAATGCCACTGGTTGATCCATGTGTGGTTTGTGGAAAGAACACACATGCAATGACTCTAGTTCTAGTTTTTGTATAAGAACACACATGCAATGTCTCTAATGGATCCATATGTGGTTTGTGAAAAGAACACACATGCAATGACCACTTGTTGATCCATGTGTGGTTTGTGAAAAGAACACACATGCAATGACTCTAGTGCTAGTTTTAGTATAAGAACACACATGCAATGACTCTAGTGGGTCCACATGTAGTTTGTGAAAAGAACACACATGCAATGACCACTGGTTGATCCATAAGTGGTTTGTGGAAAGAACACACATGACATGACCACTTGTTGATTCTTAAGTGGGTTGTGGAAAAGAAAACACATGCAATGACTCTGGTTGGTCCATATGTGGTTTGTGGAAAGAACACACATGCAGTAACCACTGGTTGATCCATGTGTGGTTTGTGAAATGAACACACATGCAATGCCACTGGTTGATCCATGTGTGGGTTGTGGAAAGAACACACATGCAATGACTCTAGTGCTAGTTTTAGTATAAGAACACACATGCAGTGTCTCTAATGGATCCATATGTGGTTTGTGAAAACAACACACATGCAATGACCACTTGTTGATCCATGTGTGGTTTGTGAAAAGAACACCCATGCAATGACTCTAGTGCTAGATTTAATATAGGAACATACATGCAATGACTCTAGTGGGTCCACATGTAGTTTGTGAAAAGAACACACATGCAATAACCACTGGTTGATCCATAAGTGGTTTGTGGAAAGAACACACATGCAATGACCACTGGTTGATCCATAAGTGGTTTGTGGAAAAGAAAACACATGCAATGACTCTGGTTGGTCCATATGTGGTTTGTGGAAAGAACACACATGCATTGACCACTGGTTGATCCATATGTGGCTTGTGAAAAGAACACACATGCAATGCCACTAGTTGATCCATGTGTGGTTTGTGGAAAGAACACACATGCAATGACTCTAGTGGTAGTTTTAGTACAAGATCACACATGCAATGACTCTAATGGATCCATATGTGGTTTGTGAAAATAACACACATGCAATGACCACTTGTTGATCCATGTGTGGTTTGTGAAAAGAACACACATGCAATGACTCTAGTGCAAGTTTTAGTATAAGAACACACATGCAATGACTCTAGTGGGTCCACATGTAGTTTGTGAAAAGAACACACATGCAATGACCACTGGTTGATCCATAAGTGGTTTGTGGAAAGAACACACATGCAATGACCACTGGTTGATCCATAAGTGGTTTGTGGAAAAGAAAACACTTGCAATGACTCTAGTTGGTCCATATGTGGTTTGTGGAAAGAACACACATGCAGTGACCACTGGTTGATCCATGTGTGGTTTGTGAAATGAACACACATGCAATGCCACTGGTTGATCCATGTGTGGTTTGTGGAAAGAACACACATGCAATGACTCTAGTGCTAGTTTTTGTATAAGGACACACATGCAATGTCTCTAATGGATCCATATGTGGTTTGTGAAAAGAACACACATGCAATGACCACTTGCTGATCCATGTGTGGTTTGTGAAAAGAACACACATGAAGTGACTCTAGTGCTAGTTTTAGTATAAGAACACACATGCAATGACTATAGTGGGTCCACATGTAGTTTGTGAAAAGAACACACATACAATGACCACTGGTTGATCCATAAGTGGTTTGTGGAAAGAACACACGTGAAATGACCTCTTGTTGATCCATAAGTGGTTTGTGGAAAAGAAAACACATGCAATGACTCTGGTTGGTCCATATGTGGTTTGTGGAAAGAACACACATGCAGTAACCACTGGTTGATCCATGTGTGGTTTGTGAAATGACCACACATGCAATGCCACTGGTGGATCCATGTGTGGTTTGTGGAAAGAACACACATGCAATGACTCTAGTGCTAGTTTTAGTATAAGAACACACATGCAATGTCTCTAATGGATCCATATGTGGTTCGTGAAAAGAACACACATGCAATGACCACTTGTTGATCCATGTGTGATTTGTGAAAAAAACACCCATGCAATGACTCTAGTGCTAGTTTTAGTATAAGAACATACATGCAATGACTATAGTGGGTCCACATGTAGTTCGTGAAAAGAACACACATGCAATGACCACTGGTTGATCCGTAAGTGGTTTGTGGAAAGAACACACATGCAATGACCACTGGTTGATCCATAAGTGGTTTGTGGAAAAGAAAACACATGCAATGACTCTGGTTGGTCCATATGTGGTTTGTGGAAAGAACACACATGCATTGACCACTGGTTGATCCATATGTGGCTTGTGAAAAGAACACACATGCAATGCCACTAGTTGATCCATGTGTGGTTTGTGGAAAGAACACACATGCAATGACTCTAGTGGTAGTTTTAGTATAAGATCACACATGCAATGACTCTAATGGATCCATATGTGGTTTGTGAAAATAACACACATGCAATGACCACTTGTTGATCCATGTGTGGTTTGTGAAAAGAACACACATGAAATGACCCTAGTGCTAGTTTTAGTATAAGAACACACATGGAATGACTCTAGTGGGTGCACATGTAGTTTGTGAAAAGAACACACATGCAATGACCACTGGTTGATCCATAAGTGGTTTGTGGAAAGAACACACATGCAATGACCACTGGTTGATCCATAAGTGGTTTGTGGAAAAGAAAACACATGCAATGACTCTGGTTGGTCCATATGTGGTTTGTGGAAAGAACACACATGCAATGACTCTAGTGGTGGATCCATGTGTTGTTTGTGGAAAGAACACACATGCAATGACAGTGGTGGATCCATGTGTCGTTTGTGGATAGAACACACATGCAATGACTGTAGTGCTAGTTTTAGTATAAGAACACACATGCAATGTCTCTAATGGATCCATATGTGGTTTGTGAAAAGAACACACATGCAATGACCACTTGTTGATCCATGTGTGATTTGTGAAAAGAACACCCATGCAATGACTCTAGTGCTAGTTTTTGTATAAGAATATACATGCAATGACTCTAGTGGGTCCACATGTAGTTTGTGAAAAGAACACACATGCAATGACCACTGGTTGATCCATAAGTGGTTTGTGGAAAGAACAAACATGCAATGACCACTGGTTGATCCATAAGTGGTTTGTGGAAAAGAAAACACATGCAATGACTCTGGTTGGTCCATATGTGGTTTGTGGAAAGAACACACATGCATTGACCACTGGTTGATCCATATGTGGCTTGTGAAAAGAACACACATGCAATGCCACTAGTTGATCCATGTGTGGTTTGTGGAAAGAACACACATGCAATGACTCTAGAGGTAGTTTTAGTACAAGATCACACATGCAATGACTCTAATGGATCCATATGTGGTTTGTGAAAATAACACACATGCAATGGCCACTTGTTGATCCATGTGTGGTTTGTGAAAAGAACACACATGCAATGACTCTAGTGCAAGTTTTAGTATAAGAACACACATGCAATGACTCTAGTGGTTCCACATGTAGTTTGTGAAAAGAACACACATGCAATGACCACTGGTTGATCCATAAGTGGTTTGTGGAAAGAACACACATGCAATGACCACTGGTTGATCCATAAGTGGTTTGTGGAAAAGTAAACACTTGCAATGACTCTAGTTGGTCCATATGTGGTTTGTGGAAAGAACACACATGCAGTGACCACTGGTTGATCCATGTGTGGTTTGTGAAATGAACACACATGCAATGCCACTGGTTGATCCATGTGTGGTTTGTGGAAAGAACACACATGCAATGACTCTAGTGCTAGTTTTTGTATAAGAACACACATGTAATGTCTCTAATGGGTGCATATGTGGTCTGTGAAAAGAACACACATGCAATGACCACTTGTTGATCCATGTGTGGTTTGTGAAAAGAACACACATGCAATGACTCTAGTGCTAGTTTTAGTATAAGAACACACATGCAATGACTCTAGTGGGTCCACATGTAGTTTGTGAAAAGAACACACATGCAATAACCACTGGTTGATCCATAAGTGGTTTGTGGAAAGAACACACATGACATGACCGCTTATTGATTTTTAAGTGGTTTGTGGAAATGAAAACACATGCAATGACTCTGGTTGGTCCATATGTGGTTTGTGGAAAGAACACACATGCAGTAACCACTGGTTGATCCATGTGTGGTTTGTGAAATGAACACACATGCAATGCCACTGGTTGATCCATGTGTGGTTTGTGGAAAGAACACACATGCAATGACTCTAGTGCTTGTTTTAGTATAAGAACACACATGCAATGTCTCTAATGGATCCATATGTGGTTTGTGAAAAGAACACACATGCAATTACCACTTGTTGATCCATGTGTGATTTGTGAAAAAAACACCCATGCAATGACTCTAGTGCTAGTTTTAGTATAAGATCATACATGCAACGACTCTAGTGGGTCCACATGTAGTTTGTGAAAAGAACACACATGCAATGACCACTGGTTGATCCATAAGTGGTTTGTGGAAAGAACAAACATGCAATGACCACTGGTTGATCCATAAGTGGTTTGTGGAAAAGAAAACACATGCAATGACTCTGGTTGGTCCATATGTGGTTTGTGGAAAGAACACACATGCATTGACCACTGGTTGATCCATATGTGGCTTGTGAAAAGAACACACATGCAATGCCACTAGTTGATCCATGTGTGGTTTGTGGAAAGAACACACATGCAATGACTCTAGTGGTAGTTTTAGTACAAGATCACACATGCAATGACTCTAATGGATCCATATGTGGTTTGTGAAAAGAACACACATGCAATGACCACTTGTTGATCCATGTGTGGTTTGTGAAAAGAACACCCATGCAATGACTCTAGTGCTAGATTTAATATAGGAACATACATGCAATTGTTGGGGTTCGTAGCATGGAAAACAAAAATTTTCTATCGCATACAAACAAACAAGCCAAGATCTATCTACTAGATTGTAGCAACGAGTCGATGGAATAGCTAACCCTCGAAGATTCCAAAGCGGTTAACGAGAGCAGATTCTCGTGGGTGATGTAGTCGTACTCTTTCCGATCTCAAGATCGCGTAGACGATCCTTCCGGCGCCACGTTCCCGCAGCGCTCCCGCAGTCGGTCACACGTTCGGTACTCGACGAAGACCTTCCTCTCCCTTGTTCCAGCAGGCAGCGGAGGTTGTAGCACTCTCCTCGCGATTCTGGCAGCACGACGGCGTGGTACCGGAAGTAGAGGGGAGATCCCGCAGGGCTTCGCCTTAAGCCGGTGCGAGTATGGTGGAGTTTATGAGAGAGGCTATTAGTGGTCTAGTAATTAGACACACCAATTAGAGGGCTCTAAACCAATTAGAAGGCTCTAAACTGAATAGCTCTAAACCGGGGTCTAGATCTAGGGTTTAGTTTAGAGGATAGGAAACTTGTGTGTTCTAGGAGGGAGCCCTGCCCCTCCTTATATAGGTGGGAGGGGCTGGCCGGCCAAGGGGAGGAGTTCCTCCCCAACTCGGCCTTGGGAGGTGCGCCGGCCAAGGGGAGGAACCCTCCTCCAACTCGGCCTCCACCTCTCCTCCTCTTTCTCCTCTTTCCGAAAACTGGCAGTTTGACCGAAAACTGGCAGTTTGACTTTTCCAATTAGGATTTGAATTAACCCTTTATTTCGGACAGCGAGAACACTTAGTACATGATGCAATCATTCCAACATGCAATGACACATTCATGTACCCTTTCCCCCTCCGGAGTGCCGGACATTCCGGGACTTTCTAGAATGTTCCCGATGAAAACACCGGAACCATTCCCCAACTCCGAAACGGTACTTTCCTTATATGAATCTTATTCTCCGGACCATTCCGGATCACCTCGTGATATCCCGGATCTCATCCGAGACTCCGAACAACATTCGGTCTCTTTCTCATAATACCATAACTACTCAAACAACGTCGAATCCTTAAGTGTGTCTCCCTACGGTTCGTGAATTATGCGGACATGATCGAGACACTTCTCCGAACAATAACCAATAGAGGAATCTGGAAATTCATATGGCTCCCACATATTTCTACGATTACATTGCGATCGAATGAACCACTTACATACGATACCAATTTCCCTTTGTCTCACGATATGTTACTTATCCGAGGTTATGATCGTCGGTATCTCTACATACCTAGTTCAACCTCGTTACTGATAAGTACTCTTTTCTCGTTCCCGTGATATGTGATCCCTTGTGACCTAGTCACATGCTTGCAAGCTAATTGGATGACATTTCACCGAGAGGGCCCAGAGAATATCTATCCGTCATATGGATGGACAAATCCCACTCTTGATCCATGTGTCTCAACCAATACTTTCCGAACACTCAATGCCACCTTTATAGCCACCCTGTTACGGTGTGGTGTTTGATGACATCAAAGCATCCATCCGGCAAAGGTGATATGCATGATCTCATGGTCGAAGGAATTAGGTTACTATGTATCAGAAAGCATATAGCAATTGAACTATTGAAATGACTTGATCTTTATGCTACGCTTATCTATAGGAGTATGTCCACCATATCATTCTCCTAACGATATGATCTTGTTGTTAATAACATCTCAATGTTCATGATAGGGAAACCACAATCATCTATTAACCAACAAGCTAGTGAAGTATAGAGGCTATACTAGGGACTTCAATTTAAGTTTACAATTCACACAAGTATTAATGTTTCCTTGTTAATACTATTATAGCATGAATATAAACATTTATCATAAACACAAAGATATAATAATAACTATATTTATTATTGCCTCTAGGGCATATCTCCAACAGTCTCCCACTTGCACTAGAGTCAATAATCTAGTTTCAAACCTTTGTGTATTCAACACCTATGGCTTTCCGGTGTTGCATGTACACGATTGCTAGTGGTCAACTGATCTCCGGATCTGACACTTCCAGGTCCGTGTGTAATTGCATGTCTTTGCGTCTCTACGCATCACTCATTCTCTAATGAGATGGCTTTGTATAATTTGGTCTTTCGGTGTGACCTTTAGTTCTTTGGGGTTAAAACATGTTGATAATATTGTCGCACAATATATCTTCATAGTATTATCCCGCTGTGAACTACACCTAGTTTGATAACAAACTACTTGACACAAATGCCCTCTTTTGCTGCTAACATAGCAGTCATACACTTAGCCTTTTGTTGCAGTATCTGTCACAATGTCTTAACTTTGGAACTCATCCAAATCCATTATGGAACTCACTTTCCATTATATTGTGCCACCCTTAATTTAGATTGAGATAAACTTAATTTGTACTCTGTGACAAAACTAGTATCAATGTAGTACTTTTACAATGAACTAACCATCTATTTGTCACTTCTACAAATAATATACTCTCAGTCTTTCCAAAAAGATCATAAGAATATCCTTACTATCGTCCAATGATCATCTTATGAATCATTCTGGTATATGCTCATAACTTTTAGAGCATAGGACATATCTGGATTTGTACATACCACAGTATGATTGATATAAACACTCTTTGCGATTTCATATATCAAGTATCAATCTATACTTGAATCTTTGTTTCACTTACCAAATGTCAATACACTTGAATATATCATCAACATTGAACTCTTTCAATCCTTTCTGTGCGACAAGAACCTTTTCTTGTAGTTTCTATATTGAACTCATTCAATATCTCGTTTATGTACTTCTGGCACAACCATATTAGCATCTATTGATGCCAAATATTTGGGTTTTGCCTAAGTCTTTCATCAGGATGAAATTCTTAATATGTGTCAATAAAAGATACATCATTTCTAATCAACAATATGTCCTCCACATAATGTATTAGAAATATGTTTTTAGCGCTCCCACTTAATTTTTTTTGCAAATGCAAGCATCTTCATTGTCTCCGATGAAATTAAACTCTTTTAACAGTTTCATCATAGTGAAGATTCCAACTCCGCTATGCTTACTTCAACCATTGAAGTTTGCATATGCATTCAGCATCCTTTGAATTAACAAAACCCTTTGGACCATGTCATGCACACGTCCTAGGTAACAATTCTATTAGAAGAACTTGTTTTGTTTATTCAACTACCACATAACAAAATTATATGTAGTGGTTGCTATATTAATCCGTATAGACTAAATATCGCTATGAAAGATCAAATCTTGTCATAGTCAATCTTTGAACATTGTTGTGAACTCTTTCCCAACATGTCGACTATTTCATAGATGTGAAACATCCATGTCTACTTCTTTATAGATCCAAACACAACTGTAAGGTCTTACACCTTTCTCGAGGGACCTTCAAGTTCAAAACTTGATTTCTCGTGTATGGAATTATCACGGATTTTATGGCTTCAAGCCATTTGACGGAGTCAGGGCCCATCATCGCTTCTTTGCATGTAGTCCGTTCATTATTCTCAAATAATGATTCAACCCTCAAATCTTAGTATTTGATTGTTTACTCGACCTACTTGTTTCAATAGGAACTTAGATCTCAATGACCACATCCTTTTGAGGTACATGAGCCATGAGCATTAGTTGCTGCCTCCGGAACACTTTTCGGTGCTGCGCAACTCTGATCATATAGCTAAGGTTCTTTTAACCCTATCAAAGTTCTATTGTCCTCCCACTTAACTTTTCACGAAAAATTCCTTCTCAAAGAAACTTGACGTTCTAAGCGACAAACACTTTTGTCTCCGGTGTTTATGGAGGAATACTTAACAGTAATACAAAGACAGATTTATCCGACTTTGGTTGCAAACATCTTTAATGCATAGCATACCAATGTTTAAGAAAGGACCACTTGGGTTTTATCCCAAACCATAACTTTATATGGTGTCATTTCAGCGGATTATGATGGAGCTCTTTTCAGTGGAAAACGGTAGTCTCTAAAGCTTTTAATCTTTTAAAATATAATGGCAGTTTTATGAATTACACCTTTTGATCTTACCATGTCAAACAAGGTTTTAATTACATATCTCGAACGCTCCATACTCTTATGGTGTTTCGGGAAATGCAAATCCACGGAACGATTCCTTAAATCTTAGGTATTATGCTAAACTTGTAACTCAAATATCTTCCTTTATGATCTTATCATAAACTATTTATATTCTTGTTACAATGATTTTGCACTTCATCTTGAAATCTTTGAATTTTTCAAATATTTCATACTTCATCCTTATTAAGTAAATATTCATATATTCACTCAAATTTTCGGAGAAAGCATATGAAGTTGAAATCCATCGCTCTTGACTACACATAATGGAGTTCGTACAACAATATGCACAAGTTCCAATAAGCTAGTCTTTCGTTCCCTTTTGGCCTATGAACGAAGTTTTAATTATTCTCTAGGAAAGTTTCACAAACGTCATTTGATCAAAAATCAAAAGACTCCAAAATTCCATCCACATGGAGTTTCTTCATGTTTTCTTTCCAATATAATTTAAACTGCGATGTCACTTCCTAAGTGATCTTTCAATCAATTTGTCTTTCGACATTTTTTTTTTAGCACTAGTTTTATGGATGTGATTTCTCCAACGAGATTTGTAAATCATCCATCTTTTATGGATTACGGCAATTATTTGAACAACCCTGTTGTTCTCATAATACCTGATGAAACAAATCTTGAAGGCAAGCTTTGATGTTTAACGAGCAACACAATAACCCTTTATTTGTTCTTGATGAACATCATCACATATTCTTTTGCTAGTTACTTAGGCCATTGTAGTTCATGAATTGTGTTGTTTCGTATGACGATTCATACCAACAAATTCAGTATAAAATACTTAAGAACCACATTGTTTAATGAGCAAAGAATATAGCCATAACATGTATATCATCTATATACTTAAACTGAACAATTCTAGTCTTTTCTTTTCTGCCATATATTTCTGAGATTCTCTTTCAGTATTTCCTTTTCTGTTTGAAAGAATCTATCAACATTAATAGTGGAGTCATACATATGACACATAGTCCAAAGCGTGTATAATTAAATACCAATGTCTTTGGATTTGCACTTTGAAGTAGATCACCATCATCAAATGTTTGGTGTTCTTTCAAATTCCTTTCTTTAGTAATCTATTGGTGTAGTAAACATTTTACCTACATCAAATATTCACCTTTATCATGGAATCGTCCATGACCAAGCTACTTTTAGCTTATAACGGTGAATCGCGAGTATAATGTTGCTCTCCAAAACCTTTTGGAGGATTAGGATAACTAGTGTCTCCAACCTTTTGCAAATTCTCATCAAATATGAGAACATGACTTTTGCCATATTATACTCTATCATGTTGCAACCAAAACTTTGTTTCAGATATCACAATATCTTCCACACATCATGGTTTCTGAAACAACTCTTTCAGATCCTAGATAACCTTGATATTAAGACAATCCTTTAAATATCAAGAATCATGGAGACAAACATGATACTTTATATACTAACACTTGGAATTGTTACTCTTGATTTAATACCAATTATTAAACTTCATGGAGTAACCGGAACTTACTGAAAGTTTGCAATAGGACTTTTAAACTTTAGATTAACACTTCAAAACAATACGATACCAGTTCGTAAAGTAACTAACCAGAATTCTATAGTTCTATCATCTCAATTATAACTAAGCGCAAGGTGGTAAACGGATGCCAATGACTACAACAACTATGCAAATTCACTTTGATTTAGTTTATGATAAATTGAGTTCTAATTAATAATTAAATTAATCTAGGTGAACTCCCACTCAAAACAACATCCCTCACATTGTTTTAGTGATCACACGAACCAAATCCACTACATCAACTCCGATCATCACGAGAGTTGATATAGTTTCAATGGCGAACAATCGACATGTTCATCATATCTACTATATGACTCATGCTTTACCTTTCGGTGATCCGTGTTCCTGAGGCCATGTCTGTACATGCTAGGCTCGTCAAGATCAAACCTTAGCTACCGCATAAGCAAATCTGGCTTGCTTACGTTGTATTCACCCGCGGAATCAAAGACACCCGATCATCACGTGGTGCTTCGAAGCAACAAGCTTTGGCAACGGTGCATACTAAGGGTGAACACTTTAGAACTTGAAATTTTGTGCATGAGGGATCATCTTATAATGCTACCGTCGTCTACTAAGCAATACAAGATGCATAAAGGATTAACATCACATGCAATTCATAATATGTGATATGATATGGCCTTTCTTCTTTGTGCTTCCGATCTCCATCTTCAAGCACGAACATGATCTCCATCATCACCGGTATAGCATCAAGGTCAATGACGCTTCTTCATGGTTGTCGTCCACCAGCTTCAACTATTACAACTATTTTGAATAGACACGCAGGTCTTAACAGAAATTAAAGACAACCATATGGCTCCTGCCGGTTGCCAACTTACAATAAGGAACATTGCATACATCAAATATAATCACAATCATGGCCATATCACATCACTGCACACCCCTGCAAAACAAAGTTAGACGCTTCTACTTTCTTTGCATGTTTTACGTGGTTTGGGGCTTTCCATAAGTGTCGTTCTAACCTACGAACAAGAACCACAACATTGATACTAGCATTGTTGATTACCCGTTGTAAATTGGATCTTTACTATGCTAGGAGAAACAGGCACCCGCAAAGCCACTTATGCAATACGAGTTGCATGTCAAGCGTGGAGCAAGTCTCATGAACGATGTCATGTAAGGTTAGCCCGGGCCGCTTCATCCCAACATACCGCAAGATGCAAAGTACACGCAAAGCAATCTACAATAAAAGCATCAACGCCCACAATGACCATTGTGTTCTACTCGTGCAACAGATCTACATATAGACACGGCTCTGATACCACTGTTGGGGTTCGTAGCATGGAAAACAAAAATTTTCTATCGCATACAAACAAACAAGCCAAGATCTATCTACTAGATTGTAGCAACGAGTCGATGGAATAGCTAACCCTCGAAGATTCCAAAGCGGTTAACGAGAGCAGATTCTCGTGGGTGATGTAGTCGTACTCTTTCCGATCTCAAGATCGCGTAGACGATCCTTCCGGCGCCACGTTCCCGCAGCGCTCCCGCAGTCGGTCACACGTTCGGTACTCGACGAAGACCTTCCTCTCCCTTGTTCCAGCAGGCAGCGGAGGTTGTAGCACTCTCCTCGCGATTCTGGCAGCACGACGGCGTGGTACCGGAAGTAGAGGGGAGATCCCGCAGGGCTTCGCCTTAAGCCGGTGCGAGTATGGTGGAGTTTATGAGAGAGGCTATTAGTGGTCTAGTAATTAGACACACCAATTAGAGGGCTCTAAACCAATTAGAAGGCTCTAAACTGAATAGCTCTAAACCGGGGTCTAGATCTAGGGTTTAGTTTAGAGGATAGGAAACTTGTGTGTTCTAGGAGGGAGCCCTGCCCCTCCTTATATAGGTGGGAGGGGCTGGCCGGCCAAGGGGAGGAGTTCCTCCCCAACTCGGCCTTGGGAGGTGCGCCGGCCAAGGGGAGGAACCCTCCTCCAACTCGGCCTCCACCTCTCCTCCTCTTTCTCCTCTTTCCGAAAACTGGCAGTTTGACCGAAAACTGGCAGTTTGACTTTTCCAATTAGGATTTGAATTAACCCTTTATTTCGGACAGCGAGAACACTTAGTACATGATGCAATCATTCCAACATGCAATGACACATTCATGTACCCTTTCCCCCTCCGGAGTGCCGGACATTCCGGGACTTTCTAGAATGTTCCCGATGAAAACACCGGAACCATTCCCCAACTCCGAAACGGTACTTTCCTTATATGAATCTTATTCTCCGGACCATTCCGGATCACCTCGTGATATCCCGGATCTCATCCGAGACTCCGAACAACATTCGGTCTCTTTCTCATAATACCATAACTACTCAAACAACGTCGAATCCTTAAGTGTGTCTCCCTACGGTTCGTGAATTATGCGGACATGATCGAGACACTTCTCCGAACAATAACCAATAGAGGAATCTGGAAATTCATATGGCTCCCACATATTTCTACGATTACATTGCGATCGAATGAACCACTTACATACGATACCAATTTCCCTTTGTCTCACGATATGTTACTTATCCGAGGTTATGATCGTCGGTATCTCTACATACCTAGTTCAACCTCGTTACTGATAAGTACTCTTTTCTCGTTCCCGTGATATGTGATCCCTTGTGACCTAGTCACATGCTTGCAAGCTAATTGGATGACATTTCACCGAGAGGGCCCAGAGAATATCTATCCGTCATATGGATGGACAAATCCCACTCTTGATCCATGTGTCTCAACCAATACTTTCCGAACACTCAATGCCACCTTTATAGCCACCCTGTTACGGTGTGGTGTTTGATGACATCAAAGCATCCATCCGGCAAAGGTGATATGCATGATCTCATGGTCGAAGGAATTAGGTTACTATGTATCAGAAAGCATATAGCAATTGAACTATTGAAATGACTTGATCTTTATGCTACGCTTATCTATAGGAGTATGTCCACCATATCATTCTCCTAACGATATGATCTTGTTGTTAATAACATCTCAATGTTCATGATAGGGAAACCACAATCATCTATTAACCAACAAGCTAGTGAAGTATAGAGGCTATACTAGGGACTTCAATTTAAGTTTACAATTCACACAAGTATTAATGTTTCCTTGTTAATACTATTATAGCATGAATATAAACATTTATCATAAACACAAAGATATAATAATAACTATATTTATTATTGCCTCTAGGGCATATCTCCAACAGCAATGACTCTAGTGGGTCCACATGTAGTTTGTGAAAAGAACACACATGCAATAACCACTGGTTGATCCATAAGTGGTTTGTGGAAAGAACACACATGCAATGACCACTGGTTGATCCATAAGTGGTTTGTGGAAAAGAAAACACATGCAATGACTCTGGTTGGTCCATATGTGGTTTGTGGAAATAACACACATGCAATGACCACTAGTTGATCCATAAGTGGTTTGTGGAAAAGAAAACACATGCAATGACTCTGGTTGGTCCATATGTGGTTTGTGGAAAGAACACACATGGAATGACTCTAGTGGTGGATCCATGTGTTGTTTATGGAAAGAACACACATGCAATGACAGTGGTGGATCCATGTGTCGTTTGTGGATAGAACACACATGCAATGACTCTAGTACTAGTTTTAGTATAAGAACACACAGGCAATGTCTCTAATGGATCCATATGTGGTTTGTGAAATAACACACATGCAATGACCACTTGTTGATCCATGTGTGGTTTGTGAAAAGAACACCCATGCAATGACTCTAGTGCTAGATTTAATATAAGAACATACATGCAATAACTCTAGTGGGTCCACATGTAGTTTGTGAAAAGAACACACATGCAATAACCACTGGTTGATCCATAAGTGGTTTGTGGAAAGAACACACATGCAATGACCACTGGTTGATCCATAAGTGGTTTGTGGAAAAGAAAACACATGCAATGACTCTGGTTGGTCCATATGTGGTTTGTGGAAAGAACACACATGCATTGACCACTGGTTGATCCATATGTGGCTTGTGAAAAGAACACACATGCAATGCCACTAGTTGATCCATGTGTGGTTTGTGGAAAGAACACACATGCAATGACTCTAGTGGTAGTTTTAGTATAAGATCACACATGCAATGACTCTAATGGATCCATATGTGGTTTGTGAAAATAACACACATGCAATGACCCTAGTGCTAGTTTTAGTATAAGAACACACATGCAATGACTCTAGTGGGTGCACATGTAGTTTGTGAAAAGAACACACATGCAATGACCACTGGTTGATCCATAAGTGGTTTGTGGAAAGAACACACATGCAATGACCACTGGTTGATCCATAAGTGGTTTGTGGAAAAGAAAACACATGCAATGACTCTGGTTGGTCCATATGTGGTTTGTGGAAAGAACACACATGCAATGACTCTAGTGGTGGATCCATGTGTTGTTTGTGGAAAGAACACACATGCAATGACAGTGGTGGATCCATGTGTCGTTTGTGGATAGAACACACATGCAATGACTCTAGTGCTAGTTTTAGTATAAGAACACACATGCAATGTCTCTAATGGATCCATATGTGGTTTGTGAAAAGAACACACATGCAATGACCACTTGTTGATCCATGTGTGATTTGTGAAAAAAACACCCATGCAATGACTCTAGTGCTAGTTTTAGTATAAGAACATACATGCAATGACTATAGTGGGTCCACATGTAGTTTGTGAAAAGAACACACATGCAATGACCACTGGTTGATCCGTAAGTGGTTTGTGGAAAGAACACACATGCAATGACCACTGGTTGATCCATAAGTGGTTTGTGGAAAAGAAAACACATGCAATGACTCTGGTTGGTCCATATGTGGTTTGTGGAAAGAACACACATGCAGTGACCACTGGTTGATCCATGTGTGGTTTGTGAAATGAACACACATGCAATGCCACTGGTTGATCCATGTGTGGTTTGTGGAAAGAACACACATGCAATGACTCTAGTGCTAGTTTTTGTATAAGAACACACATGCAATGTCTCTAATGGATCCATATGTGGTTTGTGAAAAGAACACACATGCAATGACCACTTGTTGATCCATGTGTGGTTTGTGAAAAGAACACACATGCAATGACTCTAGTGCTAGTTTTAGTATAAGAACACACATGCAATGACTCTAGTGGGTCCACATGTAGTTTGTGAAAAGAACACACATGCAATGACCACTGGTTGATCCATAAGTGGTTTGTGGAAAGAACACACATGACATGACCACTTGTTGATTCTTAAGTGGGTTGTGGAAAAGAAAACACATGCAATGACTCTGGTTGGTCCATATGTGGTTTGTGGAAAGAACACACATGCTGTAACCACTGGTTTATCCATGTGTGGTTTGTGAAATGAACACACATGCAATGCCACTGGTTGATCCATGTGTGGGTTGTGGAAAGAACACACATGCAATGACTCTAGTGCTAGTTTTAGTATAAGAACACACATGCAGTGTCTCTAATGGATCCATATGTGGTTTGTGAAAAGAACACACATGCAATGACCACTTGTTGATCCATGTGTGGTTTGTGAAAAGAACACCCATGCAATGACTCTAGTGCTAGATTTAATATAGGAACATACATGCAATGACTCTAGTGGGTCCACATGTAGTTTGTGAAAAGAACACACATGCAATAACCACTGGTTGATCCATAAGTGGTTTGTGGAAAGAACACACATGCAATGACCACTGGTTGATCCATAAGTGGTTTGTGGAAAAGAAAACACATGCAATGACTCTGGTTGGTCCATATGTGGTTTGTGGAAAGAACACACATGCATTGACCACTGGTTGATCCATATGTGGCTTGTGAAAAGAACACACATGCAATGCCACTAGTTGATCCATGTGTGGTTTGTGGAAAGAACACACATGCAATGACTCTAGTGGTAGTTTTAGTACAAGATCACACATGCAATGACTCTAATGGATCCATATGTGGTTTGTGAAAATAACACACATGCAATGACCACTTGTTGATCCATGTGTGGTTTGTGAAAAGAACACACATGCAATGACTCTAGTGCAAGTTTTAGTATAAGAACACACATGCAATGACTCTAGTGGGTCCACATGTAGTTTGTGAAAAGAACACACATGCAATAACCACTGGTTGATCCATAAGTGGTTTGTGGAAAGAACACACATGCAATGACCACTGGTTGATCCATAAGTGGTTTGTGGAAAAGAAAACACTTGCAATGACTCTAGTTGGTCCATATGTGGTTTGTGGAAAGAACACACATGCAGTGACCACTGGTTGATCCATGTGTGGTTTGTGAAATGAACACACATGCAATGCCACTGGTTGATCCATGTGTGGTTTGTGGAAAGAACACACATGCAATGACTCTAGTGGTGGATCCATGTGTTGTTTATGGAAAGAACACACATGCAATGACAGTGGTGGATCCATGTGTCGTTTGTGGATAGAACACACATGCAATGACTCTAGTACTAGTTTTAGTATAAGAACACACAGGCAATGTCTCTAATGGATCCATATGTGGTTTGTGAAATAACACACATGCAATGACCACTTGTTGATCCATGTGTGGTTTGTGAAAAGAACACCCATGCAATGACTCTAGTGCTAGATTTAATATAAGAACATACATGCAATAACTCTAGTGGGTCCACATGTAGTTTGTGAAAAGAACACACATGCAATAACCACTGGTTGATCCATAAGTGGTTTGTGGAAAGAACACACATGCAATGACCACTGGTTGATCCATAAGTGGTTTGTGGAAAAGAAAACACATGCAATGACTCTGGTTGGTCCATATGTGGTTTGTGGAAAGAACACACATGCATTGACCACTGGTTGATCCATATGTGGCTTGTGAAAAGAACACACATGCAATGCCACTAGTTGATCCATGTGTGGTTTGTGGAAAGAACACACATGCAATGACTCTAGTGGTAGTTTTAGTATAAGATCACACATGCAATGACTCTAATGGATCCATATGTGGTTTGTGAAAATAACACACATGCAATGACCCTAGTGCTAGTTTTAGTATAAGAACACACATGCAATGACTCTAGTGGGTGCACATGTAGTTTGTGAAAAGAACACACATGCAATGACCACTGGTTGATCCATAAGTGGTTTGTGGAAAGAACACACATGCAATGACCACTGGTTGATCCATAAGTGGTTTGTGGAAAAGAAAACACATGCAATGACTCTGGTTGGTCCATATGTGGTTTGTGGAAAGAACACACATGCAATGACTCTAGTGGTGGATCCATGTGTTGTTTGTGGAAAGAACACACATGCAATGACAGTGGTGGATCCATGTGTCGTTTGTGGATAGAACACACATGCAATGACTCTAGTGCTAGTTTTAGTATAAGAACACACATGCAATGTCTCTAATGGATCCATATGTGGTTTGTGAAAAGAACACACATGCAATGACCACTTGTTGATCCATGTGTGATTTGTGAAAAAAACACCCATGCAATGACTCTAGTGCTAGTTTTAGTATAAGAACATACATGCAATGACTATAGTGGGTCCACATGTAGTTTGTGAAAAGAACACACATGCAATGACCACTGGTTGATCCGTAAGTGGTTTGTGGAAAGAACACACATGCAATGACCACTGGTTGATCCATAAGTGGTTTGTGGAAAAGAAAACACATGCAATGACTCTGGTTGGTCCATATGTGGTTTGTGGAAAGAACACACATGCAGTGACCACTGGTTGATCCATGTGTGGTTTGTGAAATGAACACACATGCAATGCCACTGGTTGATCCATGTGTGGTTTGTGGAAAGAACACACATGCAATGACTCTAGTGCTAGTTTTTGTATAAGAACACACATGCAATGTCTCTAATGGATCCATATGTGGTTTGTGAAAAGAACACACATGCAATGACCACTTGTTGATCCATGTGTGGTTTGTGAAAAGAACACACATGCAATGACTCTAGTGCTAGTTTTAGTATAAGAACACACATGCAATGACTCTAGTGGGTCCACATGTAGTTTGTGAAAAGAACACACATGCAATGACCACTGGTTGATCCATAAGTGGTTTGTGGAAAGAACACACATGACATGACCACTTGTTGATTCTTAAGTGGGTTGTGGAAAAGAAAACACATGCAATGACTCTGGTTGGTCCATATGTGGTTTGTGGAAAGAACACACATGCTGTAACCACTGGTTTATCCATGTGTGGTTTGTGAAATGAACACACATGCAATGCCACTGGTTGATCCATGTGTGGGTTGTGGAAAGAACACACATGCAATGACTCTAGTGCTAGTTTTAGTATAAGAACACACATGCAGTGTCTCTAATGGATCCATATGTGGTTTGTGAAAAGAACACACATGCAATGACCACTTGTTGATCCATGTGTGGTTTGTGAAAAGAACACCCATGCAATGACTCTAGTGCTAGATTTAATATAGGAACATACATGCAATGACTCTAGTGGGTCCACATGTAGTTTGTGAAAAGAACACACATGCAATAACCACTGGTTGATCCATAAGTGGTTTGTGGAAAGAACACACATGCAATGACCACTGGTTGATCCATAAGTGGTTTGTGGAAAAGAAAACACATGCAATGACTCTGGTTGGTCCATATGTGGTTTGTGGAAAGAACACACATGCATTGACCACTGGTTGATCCATATGTGGCTTGTGAAAAGAACACACATGCAATGCCACTAGTTGATCCATGTGTGGTTTGTGGAAAGAACACACATGCAATGACTCTAGTGGTAGTTTTAGTACAAGATCACACATGCAATGACTCTAATGGATCCATATGTGGTTTGTGAAAATAACACACATGCAATGACCACTTGTTGATCCATGTGTGGTTTGTGAAAAGAACACACATGCAATGACTCTAGTGCAAGTTTTAGTATAAGAACACACATGCAATGACTCTAGTGGGTCCACATGTAGTTTGTGAAAAGAACACACATGCAATAACCACTGGTTGATCCATAAGTGGTTTGTGGAAAGAACACACATGCAATGACCACTGGTTGATCCATAAGTGGTTTGTGGAAAAGAAAACACTTGCAATGACTCTAGTTGGTCCATATGTGGTTTGTGGAAAGAACACACATGCAGTGACCACTGGTTGATCCATGTGTGGTTTGTGAAATGAACACACATGCAATGCCACTGGTTGATCCATGTGTGGTTTGTGGAAAGAACACACATGCAATGACTCTAGTGGTGGATCCATGTGTTGTTTATGGAAAGAACACACATGCAATGACAGTGGTGGATCCATGTGTCGTTTGTGGATAGAACACACATGCAATGACTCTAGTACTAGTTTTAGTATAAGAACACACAGGCAATGTCTCTAATGGATCCATATGTGGTTTGTGAAATAACACACATGCAATGACCACTTGTTGATCCATGTGTGGTTTGTGAAAAGAACACCCATGCAATGACTCTAGTGCTAGATTTAATATAAGAACATACATGCAATAACTCTAGTGGGTCCACATGTAGTTTGTGAAAAGAACACACATGCAATAACCACTGGTTGATCCATAAGTGGTTTGTGGAAAGAACACACATGCAATGACCACTGGTTGATCCATAAGTGGTTTGTGGAAAAGAAAACACATGCAATGACTCTGGTTGGTCCATATGTGGTTTGTGGAAAGAACACACATGCATTGACCACTGGTTGATCCATATGTGGCTTGTGAAAAGAACACACATGCAATGCCACTAGTTGATCCATGTGTGGTTTGTGGAAAGAACACACATGCAATGACTCTAGTGGTAGTTTTAGTATAAGATCACACATGCAATGACTCTAATGGATCCATATGTGGTTTGTGAAAATAACACACATGCAATGACCCTAGTGCTAGTTTTAGTATAAGAACACACATGCAATGACTCTAGTGGGTGCACATGTAGTTTGTGAAAAGAACACACATGCAATGACCACTGGTTGATCCATAAGTGGTTTGTGGAAAGAACACACATGCAATGACCACTGGTTGATCCATAAGTGGTTTGTGGAAAAGAAAACACATGCAATGACTCTGGTTGGTCCATATGTGGTTTGTGGAAAGAACACACATGCAATGACTCTAGTGGTGGATCCATGTGTTGTTTGTGGAAAGAACACACATGCAATGACAGTGGTGGATCCATGTGTCGTTTGTGGATAGAACACACATGCAATGACTCTAGTGCTAGTTTTAGTATAAGAACACACATGCAATGTCTCTAATGGATCCATATGTGGTTTGTGAAAAGAACACACATGCAATGACCACTTGTTGATCCATGTGTGATTTGTGAAAAAAACACCCATGCAATGACTCTAGTGCTAGTTTTAGTATAAGAACATACATGCAATGACTATAGTGGGTCCACATGTAGTTTGTGAAAAGAACACACATGCAATGACCACTGGTTGATCCGTAAGTGGTTTGTGGAAAGAACACACATGCAATGACCACTGGTTGATCCATAAGTGGTTTGTGGAAAAGAAAACACATGCAATGACTCTGGTTGGTCCATATGTGGTTTGTGGAAAGAACACACATGCAGTGACCACTGGTTGATCCATGTGTGGTTTGTGAAATGAACACACATGCAATGCCACTGGTTGATCCATGTGTGGTTTGTGGAAAGAACACACATGCAATGACTCTAGTGCTAGTTTTTGTATAAGAACACACATGCAATGTCTCTAATGGATCCATATGTGGTTTGTGAAAAGAACACACATGCAATGACCACTTGTTGATCCATGTGTGGTTTGTGAAAAGAACACACATGCAATGACTCTAGTGCTAGTTTTAGTATAAGAACACACATGCAATGACTCTAGTGGGTCCACATGTAGTTTGTGAAAAGAACACACATGCAATGACCACTGGTTGATCCATAAGTGGTTTGTGGAAAGAACACACATGACATGACCACTTGTTGATTCTTAAGTGGGTTGTGGAAAAGAAAACACATGCAATGACTCTGGTTGGTCCATATGTGGTTTGTGGAAAGAACACACATGCTGTAACCACTGGTTTATCCATGTGTGGTTTGTGAAATGAACACACATGCAATGCCACTGGTTGATCCATGTGTGGGTTGTGGAAAGAACACACATGCAATGACTCTAGTGCTAGTTTTAGTATAAGAACACACATGCAGTGTCTCTAATGGATCCATATGTGGTTTGTGAAAAGAACACACATGCAATGACCACTTGTTGATCCATGTGTGGTTTGTGAAAAGAACACCCATGCAATGACTCTAGTGCTAGATTTAATATAGGAACATACATGCAATGACTCTAGTGGGTCCACATGTAGTTTGTGAAAAGAACACACATGCAATAACCACTGGTTGATCCATAAGTGGTTTGTGGAAAGAACACACATGCAATGACCACTGGTTGATCCATAAGTGGTTTGTGGAAAAGAAAACACATGCAATGACTCTGGTTGGTCCATATGTGGTTTGTGGAAAGAACACACATGCATTGACCACTGGTTGATCCATATGTGGCTTGTGAAAAGAACACACATGCAATGCCACTAGTTGATCCATGTGTGGTTTGTGGAAAGAACACACATGCAATGACTCTAGTGGTAGTTTTAGTACAAGATCACACATGCAATGACTCTAATGGATCCATATGTGGTTTGTGAAAATAACACACATGCAATGACCACTTGTTGATCCATGTGTGGTTTGTGAAAAGAACACACATGCAATGACTCTAGTGCAAGTTTTAGTATAAGAACACACATGCAATGACTCTAGTGGGTCCACATGTAGTTTGTGAAAAGAACACACATGCAATGACCACTGGTTGATCCATAAGTGGTTTGTGGAAAGAACACACATGCAATGACCACTGGTTGATCCATAAGTGGTTTGTGGAAAAGAAAACACTTGCAATGACTCTAGTTGGTCCATATGTGGTTTGTGGAAAGAACACACATGCAGTGACCACTGGTTGATCCATGTGTGGTTTGTGAAATGAACACACATGCAATGCCACTGGTTGATCCATGTGTGGTTTGTGGAAAGAACACACATGCAATGACTCTAGTGCTAGTTTTTGTATAAGAACACACATGCAATGTCTCTAATGGATCCATATGTGGTTTGTGAAAAGAACACACATGCAATGACCACTTGCTGATCCATGTGTGGTTTGTGAAAAGAACACACATGAAGTGACTCTAGTGCTAGTTTTAGTATAAGAACACACATGCAATGACTCTAGTGGGTCCACATGTAGTTTTTGAAAAGAACACACATACAATGACCACTGGTTGATCCATAAGTGGTTTGTGGAAAGAACACACGTGAAATGACCTCTTGTTGATCCATAAGTGGTTGGTGGAAAAGAAAACACATGCAATGACTCTGGTTGGTCCATATGTGGTTTGTGGAAAGAACACACATGCAGTAACCACTGGTTGATCCATGTGTGGTTTGTGAAATGACCACACATGCAATGCCACTGGTTGATCCATGTGTGGTTTGTGGAAAGAACACACATGCAATGACTCTAGTGCTAGTTTTAGTATAAGAACACACATGCAATGTCTCTAATGGATCCATATGTGGTTCGTGAAAAGAACACACATGCAATGACCACTTGTTGATCCATGTGTGATTTTTGAAAAAAACACCCATGCAATGACTCTAGTGCTAGTTTTAGTATAAGAACATACATGCAATGACTATAGTGGGTCCACATGTAGTTTGTGAAAAGAACACACATGCAATGACCACTGGTTGATCCGTAAGTGGTTTGTGGAAAGAACACACATGCAATGACCACTAGTTGATCCATAAGTGGTTTGTGGAAAAGAAAACACATGCAATGACTCTGGTTGGTCCATATGTGGTTTGTGGAAAGAACACACATGCATTGACCACTGGTTGATCCATATGTGGCTTGTGAAAAGAACACACATGCAATGCCACTAGTTGATCCATGTGTGGTTTGTGGAAAGAACACACATGCAATGACTCTAGTGGTAGTTTTAGTATAAGATCACACATGCAATGACTCTAATGGATCCATATGTGGTTTGTGAAAATAACACACATGCAATGACCACTTGTTGATCCATGTGTGGTTTGTGAAAAGAACACACATGAAATGACCCTAGTGCTAGTTTTAGTACAAGAACACACATGCAATGACTCTAGTGGGTGCACATGTAGTTTGTGAAAAGAACACACATGCAATGACCACTGGTTGATCCATAAGTGGTTTGTGGAAAGAACACACATGCAATGACCACTGGTTGATCCATAAGTGGTTTGTGGAAAAGAAAACACATGCAATGACTCTGGTTGGTCCATATGTGGTTTGTGGAAAGAACACACATGCAATGACTCTAGTGGTGGATCCATGTGTTGTTTGTGGAAAGAACACACATGCAATGACAGTGGTGGATCCATGTGTCGTTTGTGGATAGAACACACATGCAATGACTCTAGTGCTAGTTTTAGTATAAGAACACACATGCAATGTCTCTAATGGATCCATATGTGGTTTGTGAAAAGAACACACATGCAATGACCACTTGTTGATCCATGTGTGATTTGTGAAAAGAACACCCATGCAATGACTCTAGTGCTAGTTTTTGTATAAGAACATACATGCAATGACTCTAGTGGGTCCACATGTAGTTTGTGAAAAGAACACACATGCAATGACCACTGGTTGATCCATAAGTGGTTTGTGGAAAGAATAAACATGCAATGACCACTGGTTGATCCATAAGTGGTTTGTGGAAAAGAAAACACATGCAATGACTCTGGTTGGTCCATATGTGGTTTGTGGAAAGAACACACATGCATTGACCACTGGTTGATCCATATGTGGCTTGTGAAAAGAACACACATGCAATGCCACTAGTTGATCCATGTGTGGTTTGTGGAAAGAACACACATGCAATGACTCTAGTGGTAGTTTTAGTACAAGATCACACATGCAATGACTCTAATGGATCCATATGTGGTTTGTGAAAATAACACACATGCAATGGCCACTTGTTGATCCCTGTGTGGTTTGTGAAAAGAACACACATGCAATGACTCTAGTGCAAGTTTTAGTATAAGAACACACATGCAATGACTCTAGTGGTTCCACATGTAGTTTGTGAAAAGAACACACATGCAATGACCACTGGTTGATCCATAAGTGGTTTGTGGAAAGAACACACATGCAATGACCACTGGTTGATCCATAAGTGGTTTGTGGAAAAGTAAACACTTGCAATGACTCTAGTTGGTCCATATGTGGTTTGTGGAAAGAACACACATGCAGTGACCACTGGTTGATCCATGTGTGGTTTGTGAAATGAACACACATGCAATGCCACTGGTTGATCCATGTGTGGTTTGTGGAAAGAACACACATGCAATGACTCTAGTGCTAGTTTTTGTATAAGAACACACATGCAATGTCTCTAATGGGTGCATATGTGGTCTGTGAAAAGAACACACATGCAATGACCACTTGTTGATCCATGTGTGGTTTGTGAAAAGAACACACATGCAATGACTCTAGTGCTAGTTTTAGTATAAGAACACACATGCAATGACTCTAGTGGGTCCACATGTAGTTTGTGAAAAGAACACACATGCAATAACCACTGGTTGATCCATAAGTGGTTTGTGGAAAGAACACACATGACATGACCGCTTGTTGATTTTTAAGTGGTTTGTGGAAAAGAAAACACATGCAATGACTCTGGTTGGTCCATATGTGGTTTGTGGAAAGAACACACATGCAGTAACCACTGGTTGATCCATGTGTGGTTTGTGAAATGAACACACATGCAATGCCACTGGTTGATCCATGTGTGGTTTGTGGAAAGAACACACATGCAATGACTCTAGTGCTTGTTTTAGTATAAGAACACACATGCAATGTCTCTAATGGATCCATATGTGGTTTGTGAAAAGAACACACATGCAATGACCACTTGTTGATCCATGTGTGATTTGTGAAAAAAACACCCATGCAATGACTCTAGTGCTAGTTTTAGTATAAGATCATACATGCAACGACTCTAGTGGGTCCACATGTAGTTTGTGAAAAGAACACACATGCAATGACCACTGGTTGATCCATAAGTGGTTTGTGGAAAGAACAAACATGCAATGACCACTGGTTGATCCATAAGTGGTTTGTGGAAAAGAAAACACATGCAATGACTCTGGTTGGTCCATATGTGGTTTGTGGAAAGAACACACATGCATTGATCACTGGTTGATCCATATGTGGCTTGTGAAAAGAACACACATGCAATGCCACTAGTTGATCCATGTGTGGTTTGTGGAAAGAACACACATGCAATGACTCTAGTGGTAGTTTTAGTACAAGATCACACATGCAATGACTCTAATGGATCCATATGTGGTTTGTGAAAATAACACACATGCAATGACCACTTGTTGATCCATGTGTGGTTTGTGAAAAGAACACACATGCAATGACTCTAGTGCAAGTTTTAGTATAAGAACACACATGCAATGACTCTAGTGGTTCCACATGTAGTTTGTGAAAAGAACACGCATGCAATGACCACTGGTTGATCCATAAGTGGTTTGTGGAAAGAACACACATGCAATGACCACTGGTTGATCCATAAGTGGTTTGTGGAAAAGTAAACACTTGCAATGACTCTAGTTGGTCCATATGTGGTTTGTGGAAAGAACACACATGCAGTGACCACTGGTTGATCCATGTGTGGTTTGTGAAATGAACACACATGCAATGCCACTGGTTGATCCATGTGTGGTTTGTGGAAAGAACACACATGCAATGACTCTAGTGCTAGTTTTTGTATAAGAACACACATGCAATGTCTCTAATTGGTGCATATGTGGTCTGTGAAAAGAACACACATGCAATGACCACTTGTTGATCCATGTGTGGTTTGTGAAAAGAACACACATGCAATGACTCTAGTGCTAGTTTTAGTATAAGAACACACATGCAATGACTCTAGTGGGTCCACATGTAGTTTGTGAAAAGAACACACATGCAATAACCACTAGTTGATCCATAAGTGGTTTGTGGAAAGAACACACATGACATGACCGCTTGTTGATTTTTAAGTGGTTTGTGGAAAAGAAAACACATGCAATGACTCTGGTTGGTCCATATGTGGTTTGTGGAAAGAACACACATGCAGTAACCACTGGTTGGTCCATGTGTGGTTCGTGAAATGAACACACATGCAATGCCACTGGTTGATCCATGTGTGGGTTGTGAAAGAACACACATGCAATGACTCTAGTGCTAGTTTTAGTATAAGAACACACATGCAGTGTCTCTAATGGATCCATATGTGGTTTGTGAAAAGAACACACATGCAATGACCACTTGTTGATCCATGTGTGGTTTGTGAAAAGAACACCCATGCAATGACTCTAGTGCTAGATTTAATATAGGAACATACATGCAATGACTCTAGTGGGTCCACATGTAGTTTGTGAAAAGAACACACATGCAATAACCACTGGTTGATCCATAAGTGGTTTGTGGAAAGAACACACATGCAATGACCACTGGTTGATCCATAAGTGGTTTGTGGAAAAGAAAACACATGCAATGACTCTAGTTGGTCCATATGTGGTTTGTGGAAAGAACACACATGCAATGACCACTGGTTGATCCATAAGTGGTTTGTGGAAAAGAAAACACATGCAATGACTCTGGTTGGTCCATATGTGGTTTGTGGAAAGAACACACATGGAATGACTCTAGTGGTGGATCCATGTGTTGTTTATGGAAAGAACACACATGCAATGACAGTGGTGGATCCATGTGTCGTTTGTGGATAGAACACACATGCAATGACTCTAGTGCTAGTTTTAGTATAGGAACACACATGGAATGTCTCTAATGGATCCATATGTGGTTTGTGAAATAACACACATGCAATGACCACTTGTTGATCCATGTGTGGTTTGTGAAAAGAACACCCATCCAATGACTCTAGTGCTAGATTTAATATAAGAACATACATGCAATGACTCTAGTGGGTCCACATGTAGTTCGTGAAAAGAACACACATGCAATAACCACTGGTTGATCCATAAGTGGTTTGTGGAAAGAACACACATGCAATGACCACTGGTTGATCCATAAGTGGTTTGTGGAAAAGAAAACACATGCAATGACTCTGGTTGGTCCATATGTGGTTTGTGGAAAGAACACACATGCATTGACCACTGGTTGATCCATATGTGGCTTGTGAAAAGAACACACATGCAATGCCACTAGTTGATCCATGTGTGGTTTGTGGAAAGAACACCCATGCAATGAATCTAGTGGTAGTTTTAGTATAAGATCACACATGCAGTGACTCTAATGGATCCATATGTGGTTTGTGAAAATAACACACATGCAATGACCACTTGTTGATCCATGTGTGGTTTGTGAAAAGAACACACATGAAATGACCCTAGTGCTAGTTTTAGTATAAGAACACACATGCAATGACTCTAGTGGGTGCACATGTAGTTTGTGAAAAGAACACACATGCAATGACCACTGGTTGATCCATAAGTGGTTTGTGGAAAGAACACACATGCAATGACCACTGGTTGATCCATAAGTGGTTTGTGGAAAAGAAAACACATGCAATGACTCTGGTTGGTCCATATGTGGTTTGTGGAAAGAACACACATGCATTGACCACTGGTTGATCCATATGTGGCTTGTGAAAAGAACACACATGCAATGCCACTAGTTGATCCATGTGTGGTTTGTGGAAAGAACACACATGCAATGACTCTAGTGGTAGTTTTAGTACAAGATCACACATGCAATGACTCTAATGGATCCATATGTGGTTTGTGAAAATAACACACATGCAATGACCACTTGTTGATCCATGTGTGGTTTGTGAAAATAACACACATGCAATGACTCTAGTGCAAGTTTTAGTATAAGAACACACATGCAATGACTCTAGTGGTTCCACATGTAGTTTGTGAAAAGAACACACATGCAATGACCACTGGTTGATCCATAAGTGGTTTGTGGAAAGAACACACATGCAATGACCACTGGTTGATCCATAAGTGGTTTGCGGAAAAGAAAACACTTGCAATGACTCTAGTTGGTCCATATGTGGTTTGTGGAAAGAACACACATGCAGTGACCACTGGTTGATCCATGTGTGGTTTGTGAAATGAACACACATGCAATGCCACTGGTTGATCCATGTGTGGTTTGTGGAAAGAACACACATGCAATGACTCTAGTGCTAGTTTTTGTATAAGAACACACATGCAATGTCTCTAATGGGTGCATATGTGGTCTGTGAAAAGAACACACATGCAATGACCACTTGTTGATCCATGTGTGGTTTGTGAAAATAACACACATGCAATGACTCTAGTGCTAGTTTTAGTATAAGAACACACATGCAATGACTCTAGTGGGTCCACATGTAGTTTGTGAAAAGAACACACATGCAATAACCACTGGTTGATCCATAAGTGGTTTGTGGAAATAACACACATGACATGACCGCTTGTTGATTTTTAAGTGGTTTGTGGAAAAGAAAACACATGCAATGACTCTGGTTGGTCCATATGTGGTTTGTGGAAAGAACACACATGCAGTAACCACTGGTTGCTCCATGTGTGGTTTGTGAAATGAACACACATGCAATGCCACTGGTTGATCCATGTGTGGGTTGTGGAAAGAACACACATGCAATGACTCTAGTGCTAGTTTTAGTATAAGAACACACATGCAATGTCTATAATGGATCCATATGTGGTTTGTGAAAAGAACACACATGCAATGACCACTTGTTGATCCATGTGTGGTTTGTGAAAAGAACACCCATGCAATGACTCTAGTGCTAGATTTAATATTGGAACATACATGCAATGACTCTAGTGGGTCCACATGTAGTTTGTGAAAAGAACACACATGCAATAACCACTGGTTGATCCATAAGTGGTTTGTGGAAAGAACACACATGCAATGACCACTGGTTGATCCATAAGTGCTTTGTGGAAAAGAAAACACATGCAATGACTCTGGTTGGTCCATATGTGGTTTGTGGAAAGAACACACATGCATTGACCACTGGTTGATCCATATGTGGCTTGTGAAAAGAACACACATGCAATGCCACTAGTTGATCCATGTGTGGTTTGTGGAAAGAACACACATGCAATGACTCTAGTGGTAGTTTTAGTACAAGATCACACATGCAATGACTCTAATGGATCCATATGTGGTTTGTGAAAATAACACACATGCAATGACCACTTGTTGATCCATGTGTGGTTTGTGAAAAGAACACACATGCAATGACTCTAGTGCAAGTTTTAGTATAAGAACACACATGCAATGACTCTAGTGGGTCCACATGTAGTTTGTGAAAAGAACACACATGCAATGACCACTGGTTGATCCATAAGTGGTTTGTGGAAAGAACACACATGCAATGACCACTGGTTGATCCATAAGTGGTTTGTCGAAAAGAAAACACTTGCAATGACTCTAGTTGGTCCATATGTGGTTTGTGGAAAGAACACACATGCAGTGACCACTGGTTGATCCATGTGTGGTTTGTGAAATGAACACACATGCAATGCCACTGGTTGATCCATGTGTGGTTTGTGGAAAGAACACACATGCAATGACTCTAGTGCTAGTTTTTGTATAAGGACACACATGCAATGTCTCTAATGGATCCATATGTGGTTTGTGAAAAGAACACACATGCAATAACCACTTGCTGATCCATGTGTGGTTTGTGAAAAGAACACACATGAAGTGACTCTAGTGCTAGTTTTAGTATAAGAACACACATGCAATGACTCTAGTGGGTCCACATGTAGTTTGTGAAAAGAACACAAATACAATGACCACTGGTTGATCCATAAGTGGTTTGTGGAAAGAACACACGTGAAATGACCTCTTGTTGATCCATAAGTGGTTTGTGGAAAAGAAAACACATGCAATGACTCTGGTTGGTCCATATGTGGTTTGTGGAAAGAACACACATGCAGTAACCACTGGTTGATCCATGTGTGGTTTGTTAAATGACCACACATGCAATGCCACTGGTTGATCCATGTGTGGTTTGTGGAAAGAACACACATGCAATGACTCTAGTGCTAGTTTTAGTATAAGAACACACATGCAATGTCTCTAATGGATCCATATGTGGTTCGTGAAAAGAACACACATGCAATGACCACTTGTTGATCCATGTGTGATTTGTGAAAAAAACACCCATGCAATGACTCTAGTGCTAGTTTTAGTATAAGAACATACATGCAATGACTATAGTGGGTCCACATGTAGTTTGTGAAAAGAACACACATGCAATGACCACTGGTTGATCCGTAAGTGGTTTGTGGAAAGAACACACATGCAATGACCACTGGTTGATCCATAAGTGGTTTGTGGAAATGAAAACACATGCAATGACTCTGGTTGGTCCATATGTGGTTTGTGGAAAGAACACACATGCAGTGACCACTGGTTGATCCATGTGTGGTTTGTGAAATGAAAAAACATGCAATGCCACTGGTTGATCCATGTGTGGTTTGTGGAAAGGACACACATGCAATGAATCTAGTGCTAGTTTTTGTATAAGAACACACATGCAATGTCTCTAATGGATCCATATGTGGTTTGTGAAAAGAACACACATGCAATGACCACTTGTTGATCCATGTGTGGTTTGTGAAAAGAACACACATGCACTGACTCTAGTGCTAGTTTTAGTATAAGAACACACATGCAATGACTCTAGTGGGTCCACATGTAGTTTGTGAAAAGAACACACATGCAATGACCACTGGTTGATCCATAAGTGGTTTGTGGAAAGAACACACATGACATGACCACTTGTTGATTCTTAAGTGGGTTGTGGAAAAGAAAACACATGCAATGACTCTGGTTGGTCCATATGTGGTTTGTGGAAAGAACACACATGCAGTAACCACTGGTTGATCCATGTGTGGTTTGTGAAATGAACACACATGCAATGCCACTGGTTGATCCATGTGTGGGTTGTGGAAAGAACACACATGCAATGACTCTAGTGCTAGTTTTAGTATAAGAACACACATGCAGTGTCTCTAATGGATCCATATGTGGTTTGTGAAAAGAACACACATGCAATGACCACTTGTTGATCCATGTGTGGTTTGTGAAAAGAACACCCATGCAATGACTCTAGTGCTAGATTTAATATAGGAACATACATGCAATGACTCTAGTGGGTCCACATGTGGTTTGTGAAAAGAACACACATGCAATAACCACTGGTTGATCCATAAGTGGTTTGTGGAAAGAACACACATGCAATGACCACTGGTTGATCCATAAGTGGTTTGTGGAAAAGAAAACACATGCAATGACTCTGGTTGGTCCATATGTGGTTTGTGGAAAGAACACACATGCAATGACCACTGGTTGATCCATAAGTGGTTTGTGGAAAAGAAAACACATGCAATGACTCTGGTTGGTCCATATGTGGTTTGTGGAAAGAACACACATGGAATGACTCTAGTGGTGGATCCATGTGTTGTTTATGGAAAGAACACACATGCAATGACAGTGGTGGATCCATGTGTCGTTTGTGGATAGAACACACATGCAATGACTCTAGTACTAGTTTTAGTATAAGAACACACAGGCAATGTCTCTAATGGATCCATATGTGGTTTGTGAAATAACACACATGCAATGACCACTTGTTGATCCATGTGTGGTTTGTGAAAAGAACACCCATGCAATGACTCTAGTGCTAGATTTAATATAAGAACATACATGCAATGACTCTAGTGGGTCCACATGTAGTTTGTGAAAAGAACACACATGCAATAACCACTGGTTGATCCATAAGTGGTTTGTGGAAAGAACACACATGCAATGACCACTGGTTGATCCATAAGTGGTTTGTGCAAAAGAAAACACATGCAATGACTCTGGTTGGTCCATATGTGGTTTGTGGAAAGAACACACATGCATTGACCACTGGTTGATCCATATGTGGCTTCTGAAAAGAACACACATGCAATGCCACTAGTTGATCCATGTGTGGTTTGTGGAAAGAACACACATGCAATGACTCTAGTGGTAGTTTTAGTATAAGATCACACATGCAATGACTCTAATGGATCCATATGTGGTTTGTGAAAATAACACACATGCAATGACCACTTGTTGATCCATGTGTGGTTTGTGAAAAGAACACACATGAAATGACCCTAGTGCTAGTTTTAGTATAAGAACACACATGCAATGACTCTAGCGGGTGCACATGTAGTTTGTGAAAAGAACACACATGCAATGACCACTGGTTGATCCATAAGTGGTTTGTGGAAAGAACACACATGCAATGACCACTGGTTGATCCATAAGTGGTTTGTGGAAAAGAAAACACATGCAATGACTCTGGTTGGTCCATATGTGGTTTGTGGAAAGAACACACATGCAATGACTCTAGTGGTGGATCCATGTGTTGTTTGTGGAAAGAACACACATGCAATGACAGTGGTGGATCCATGTGTCGTTTGTGGATAGAACACACATGCAATGACTCTAGTGCTAGTTTTAGTATAAGAACACACATGCAATGTCTCTAATGGATCCATATGTGGTTTGTGAAAAGAACACACATGCAATGACCACTTGTTGATCCATGTGTGATTTGTGAAAAAAACACCCATGCAATGACTCTAGTGCTAGTTTTAGTATAAGAACATACATGCAATGACTATAGTGGGTCCACATGTAGTTTGTGAAAAGAACACACATGCAATGACCACTGGTTGATCCGTAAGTGGTTTGTGGAAAGAACACACATGCAATGACCACTGGTTGATCCATAAGTGGTTTGTGGAAAAGAAAACACATGCAATGACTCTGGTTGGTCCATATGTGGTTTGTGGAAAGAACACACATGCAGTGACCACTGGTTGATCCATGTGTGGTTTGTGAAATGAACACACATGCAATGCCACTGGTTGATCCATGTGTGGTTTGTGGAAAGAACACACATGCAATGACTCTAGTGCTAGTTTTTGTATAAGAACACACATGCAATGTCTCTAATGGATCCATATGTGGTTTGTGAAAAGAACACACATGCAATGACCACTTGTTGATCCATGTGTGGTTTGTGAAAAGAACACACATGCAATGACTCTAGTGCTAGTTTTAGTATAAGAACACACATGCAATGACTCTAGTGGGTCCACATGTAGTTTGTGAAAAGAACACACATGCAATGACCACTGGTTGATCCATAAGTGGTTTGTGGAAAGAACACACATGACATGACCACTTGTTGATTCTTAAGTGGGTTGTGGAAAAGAAAACACATGCAATGACTCTGGTTGGTCCATATGTGGTTTGTGGAAAGAACACACATGCAGTAACCACTGGTTGATCCATGTGTGGTTTGTGAAATGAACACACATGCAATGCCACTGGTTGATCCATGTGTGGGTTGTGGAAAGAACACACATGCAATGACTCTAGTGCTAGTTTTAGTATAAGAACACACATGCAGTGTCTCTAATGTATCCATATGTGGTTTGTGAAAAGAACACACATGCAATGACCACTTGTTGATCCATGTGTGGTTTGTGAAAAGAACACCCATGCAATGACTCTAGTGCTAGATTTAATATAGGAACATACATGCAATGACTCTAGTGGGTCCACATGTGGTTTGTGAAAAGAACACACATGCAATAACCACTGGTTGATCCATAAGTGGTTTGTCGAAAGAACACACATGCAATGACCACTGGTTGATCCATAAGTGGTTTGTGGAAAAGAAAACACATGCAATGACTCTGGTTGGTCCATATGTGGTTTGTGGAAAGAACACACATGCAATGACCACTGGTTGATCCATAAGTGGTTTGTGGAAAAGAAAACACATGCAATGACTCTGGTTGGTCCATATGTGGTTTGTGGAAAGAACACACATGCATTGACCACTGGTTGATCCATATGTGGCTTGTGAAAAGAACACACATGCAATGCCACTAGTTGATCCATGTGTGGTTTGTGGAAAGAACACACATGCAATGACTCTAGTGGTAGTTTTAGTACAAGATCACACATGCAATGACTCTAATGGATCCATATGTGGTTTGTGAAAATAACACACATGCAATGACCACTTGTTGATCCATGTGTGGTTTGTGAAAAGAACACACATGCAATGACTCTAGTGCAAGTTTTAGTATAAGAACACACATGCAATGACTCTAGTGGGTCCACATGTAGTTTGTGAAAAGAACACACATGCAATGACCACTGGTTGATCCATAAGTGGTTTGTGGAAAGAACACACATGCAATGACCACTGGTTGATCCATAAGTGGTTTGTGGAAAAGAAAACACTTGCAATGACTCTAGTTGGTCCATATGTGGTTTGTGGAAAGAACACACATGCAGTGACCACTGGTTGATCCATGTGTGGTTTGTGAAATGAACACACATGCAATGCCACTGGTTGATCCATGTGTGGTTTGTGGAAAGAACACACATGCAATGACTCTAGTGCTAGTTTTTGTATAAGAACACACATGCAATGTCTCTAATGGGTGCATATGTGGTCTGTGAAAAGAACACACATGCAATGACCACTTGTTGATCCATGTGTGGTTTGTGAAAAGAACACACATGCAATGACTCTAGTGCTAGTTTTAGTATAAGAACACACATGCAATGACTCTAGTGGGTCCACATGTAGTTTGTGAAAAGAACACACATGCAATAACCACTGGTTCATCCATAAGTGGTTTGTGGAAAGAACACACATGACATGACCGCTTGTTGATTTTTAAGTGGTTTGTGGAAAAGAAAACACATGCAATGACTCTGGTTGGTCCATATGTGGTTTGTGGAAAGAACACACATGCAGTAACCACTGGTTGATCCATGTGTGGTTTGTGAAATGAACACACATGCAATGCCACTGGTTGATCCATGTGTGGTTTGTGGAAAGAACACACATGCAATGACTCTAGTGCTTGTTTTAGTATAAGAACACACATGCAATGTCTCTAATGGATCCATATGTGGTTTGTGAAAAGAACACACATGCAATGACCACTTGTTGATCCATGTGTGATTTGTGAAAAAAACACCCATGCAATGACTCTAGTGCTAGTTTTAGTATAAGATCATACATGCAACGAATCTAGTGGGTCCACATGTAGTTTGTGAAAAGAACACACATGCAATGACCACTGGTTGATCCATAAGTGGTTTGTGGAAAGAACAAACATGCAATGACCACTGGTTGATCCATAAGTGGTTTGTGGAAAAGAAAACACATGCAATGACTCTGGTTGGTCCATATGTGGTTTGTGGAAAGAACACACATGCATTGACCACTGGTTGATCCATATGTGGCTTGTGAAAAGAACCCACATGCAATGCCACTAGTTGATCCATGTGTGGTTTGTGGAAAGAACACACATGCAATGACTCTAGTGGTAGTTTTAATACAAGATCACACATGCAATGACTCTAATGGATCCATATGTGGTTTGTGAAAATAACACACATGCAATGACCACTTGTTGATCCATGTGTGGTTTGTGAAAAGAACACACATGCAATGACTCTAGTGCAAGTTTTAGTATAAGAACACACATGCAATGACTCTAGTGGTTCCACATGTAGTTTGTGAAAAGAACACACATGCAATGACCACTGGTTGATCCATAAGTGGTTTGTGGAAAGAACACACATGCAATGACCACTGGTTGATCCATAAGTGGTTTGTGGAAAAGTAAACACTTGCAATGACTCTAGTTGGTCCATATGTGCTTTGTGGAAAGAACACACATGCAGTGACCACTGGTTGATCCATGTGTGGTTTCTGAAATGAACACACATGCAATGCCACTGGTTGATCCATGTGTGGTTTGTGGAAAGAACACACATGCAATGACTCTAGTGCTAGTTTTTGTATAAGAACACACATGCAATGTCTCTAATGGGTGCATATGTGGTCTGTGAAAAGAACACACATGCAATGACCACTTGTTGATCCATGTGTGGTTTGTGAAAAGAACACACATGCAATGACTCTAGTGCTAGTTTTAGTATAAGAACACACATGCAATGACTCTAGTGGGTCCACATGTAGTTTGTGAAAAGAACACACATGCAATGACCACTGGTTGATCCATAATTGGTTTTTGGAAAGAACACACGTGAAATGACCTCTTGTTGATCCATAAGTGGTTTGTGGAAAAGAAAACACATGCAATGACTCTGGTTGGTCCATATGTGGTTTGTGGAAAGAACACACATGCAATGACCACTGGTTGATCCATAAGTGGTTTGTGGAAAAGAAAACACATGCAATGACTCTGGTTGGTCCATATGTGGTTTGTGGAAAGAACACACATGGAATGACTCTAGTGGTGGATCCATGTGTTGTTTATGGAAAGAACACACATGCAATGACAGTGGTGGATCCATGTGTCGTTTGTGGATAGAACACACATGCAATGACTCTAGTGCTAGTTTTAGTATAAGAACACACATGGAATGTCTCTAATGGATCCATATGTGGTTTGTGAAATAACACACATGCAATGACCACTTGTTGATCCATGTGTGGTTTGTGAAAAGAACACCCATCCAATGACTCTAGTGCTAGATTTAATATAAGAACATACATGCAATGACTCTAGTGGGTCCACATGTAGTTCGTGAAAAGAACACACATGCAATAACCACTGGTTGATCCATAAGTGGTTTGTGGAAAGAACACACATGCAATGACCACTGGTTGATCCATAAGTGGTTTGTGGAAAAGAAAACACATGCAATGACTCTGGTTGGTCCATATGTGGTTTGTGGAAAGAACACACATGCATTGACCACTGGTTGATCCATATGTGGCTTATGAAAAGAACACACATGCAATGCCACTAGTTGATCCATGTGTGGTTTGTGGAAAGAACACCCATGCAATGAATCTAGTGGTAGTTTTAGTATAAGATCACACATGCAATGACTCTAATGGATCCATATGTGGTTTGTGAAAATAACACACATGCAATGACCACTTGTTGATCCATGTGTGGTTTGTGAAAAGAACACACATGAAATGACCCTAGTGCTAGTTTTAGTATAAGAACACACATGCAATGACTCTAGTGGGTGCACATGTAGTTTGTGAAAAGAACACACATGCAATGACCACTGGTTGATCCATAAGTGGTTTGTGGAAAGAACACACATGCAATGACCACTGGTTGATCCATAAGTGGTTTGTGGAAAAGAAAACACATGCAATGACTCTGGTTGGTCCATATGTGGTTTGTGGAAAGAACACACATGCATTGACCACTGGTTGATCCATATGTGGCTTGTGAAAAGAACACACATGCAATGCCACTAGTTGATCCATGTGTGGTTTGTGGAAAGAACACACATGCAATGACTCTAGTGGTAGTTTTAGTACAAGATCACACATGCAATGACTCTAATGGATCCATATGTGGTTTGTGAAAATAACACACATGCAATGACCACTTGTTGATCCATGTGTGGTTTGTGAAAATAACACACATGCAATGACTCTAGTGCAAGTTTTAGTATAAGAACACACATGCAATGACTCTAGTGGTTCCACATGTAGTTTGTGAAAAGAACACACATGCAATGACCACTGGTTGATCCATAAGTGGTTTGTGGAAAGAACACACATGCAATGACCACTGGTTGATCCATAAGTGGTTTGCGGAAAAGAAAACACTTGCAATGACTCTAGTTGGTCCATATGTGGTTTGTGGAAAGAACACACATGCAGTGACCACTGGTTGATCCATGTGTGGTTTGTGAAATGAACACACATGCAATGCCACTGGTTGATCCATGTGTGGTTTGTGGAAAGAACACACATGCAATGACTCTAGTGCTAGTTTTTGTATAAGAACACACATGCAATGTCTCTAATGGGTGCATATGTGGTCTGTGAAAAGAACACACATGCAATGACCACTTGTTGATCCATGTGTGGTTTGTGAAAATAACACACATGCAATGACTCTAGTGCTAGTTTTAGTATAAGAACACACATGCAATGACTCTAATGGGTCCACATGTAGTTTGTGAAAAGAACACACATGCAATAACCACTGGTTGATCCATAAGTGGTTTGTGGAAAGAACACACATGACATGACCGCTTGTTGATTTTTAAGTGGTTTGTGGAAAAGAAAACACATGCAATGACTCTGGTTGGTCCATATGTGGTTTGTGGAAAGAACACACATGCAGTAACCACTGGTTGATCCATGTGTGGTTTGTGAAATGAACACACATGCAATGCCACTGGTTGATCCATGTGTGGGTTGTGGAAAGAACACACATGCAATGACTCTAGTGCTAGTTTTAGTATAAGAACACACATGCAATGTCTATAATGGATCCATATGTGGTTTGTGAAAAGAACACACATGCAATGACCACTTGTTGATCCATGTGTGGTTTGTGAAAAGAACACCCATGCAATGACTCTAGTGCTAGATTTAATATAGGAACATACATGCAATGACTCTAGTGGGTCCACATGTAGTTTGTGACAAGAACACACATGCAATAACCACTGGTTGATCCATAAGTGGTTTGTGGAAAGAACACACATGCAATGACCACTGGTTGATCCATAAGTGGTTTGTGGAAAAGAAAACACATGCAATGACTCTGGTTGGTCCATATGTGGTTTGTGGAAAGAACACACATGCATTGACCACTGGTTGATCCATATGTGGCTTGTGAAAAGAACACACATGCAATGCCACTAGTTGATCCATGTGTGGTTTGTGGAAAGAACACACATGCAATGACTCTAGTGGTAGTTTTAGTATAAGATCACACATGCAATGACTCTAATGGATCCATATGTGGTTTGTGAAAATAACACACATGCAATGACCACTTGTTGATCCATGTGTGGTTTGTGAAAAGAACACACATGCAATGACTCTAGTGCTAGTTTTAGTATAAGAACACACATGCAATGACTCTAGTGGGTGCACATGTAGTTTATGAAAAGAACACACATGCAATTACCACTGGTTGATCCATAAGTGGTTTGTGGAAAGAACACACATGCAATGACCACTGGTTGATCCATAAGTGGTTTGTGGAAAAGAAAACACTTGCAATGACTCTAGTTGGTCCATATGTGGTTTGTGGAAAGAACACACATGCAGTGACCACTGGTTGATCCATGTGTGGTTTGTGAAATGAACACACATGCAATGCCACTGGTTGATCCATGTGTGGTTTGTGGAAAGAACACACATGCAATGACTCTAGTGCTAGTTTTTGTATAAGAACACACATGCAATGTCTCTAATGGATCCATATGTGGTTTGTGAAAAGAACACACATGCAATGACCACTTGCTGATCCATGTGTGGTTTGTGAAAAGAACACACATGCAGTGACTCTAGTGCTAGTTTTAGTATAAGAACACACATGCAATGACTCTAGTGGGTCCACATGTAGTTTGTGAAAAGAACACACATGCAATGACCACTGGTTGATCCATAAGTGGTTTGTGGAAAGAACACACGTGAAATGACCTATTGTTGATCCATAAGTGGTTTGTGGGAAAGAAAACACATGCAATGACTCTGGTTGGTCCATATGTGGTTTGTGGAAAGAACACACATGCAGTAACCACTGGTTGATCCATGTGTGGTTTGTGAAATGACCACACTGTAGGGGTTCGTAGCATGGAAAACAAAATTTTCTATCGCATACAAACAAACAAGCCAAGATCTATCTACTAGATTGTAGCAACGAGTCGATGGAATAACTCACCCTCGAAGATTCCAAAGTGTTTAACGAGAGCAGATTCTCGTGGGTGATGTAGTCGTACTCTTTCCGATCTCAAGATCGCGTAGACGATCCTTCCGGCGCCACGTTCCAGCAGCGCTCCCGCAGTCGGTCACACGTTCGGTACTCGACGAAGACCTTCCTCTCCCTTGTTCCAGCAGGCAGCGGAGGTTGTAGCACTCTCCTCGCGATTCCGGCAGCACAACGGCGTGGTACCAGAGGTAGAGGGGAAATCCCGCAGGGCTTCGCCTTAAGCCGGTGCGAGTATGGTGGAGCTTATGAGAGAGGCTATTAGTGGTCTAGTAATTATACACACCAATTAGAAGGCTCTAAACCAATTAGAAGGCTCTAAACCGAATAGCTCTAAACCGGGGTCTAGATCTAGGGTTTAGTTTAGAGGATAGGAAACTTGTGTGTAGTAGGAGGGAGCCCTGCCCCTCCTTATATAGGTGGGAGGGCTGGCCGGCCAAGGGGAGGAGAGTCCCTCCCCAAGTCGGCTTGGTGGGGCGCCGGCCAAGGGAGGAACCCTCCTCCAATTCGGCCTCCACCAATCCTCCTCTCTTCCCACTTCCCAAAATTGCCGTTTGACTTTCAAACTAGCCGTTTGACTTTTCAATTTAGGATTTAAATAAACCCTTTATTTTGGACAGCAAGAACACCTAGTACATGATGCAATCATTCCAACTTACAATGACACATTCATGTACCCTTCCCCCTCCGGAGTGCCGGACATTCCGGGACCTTCTAGAATGTTCCCGATGAAAACACCGGAACCATTCCCCAACTCCGAAACGGGACTTTCCTTATATGAATCTTATTCTCCGGACCATTCCGGATCACCTCGTGATATCCCGGATCCCATCCGAGACTCCGAACAACATTCGGTCTCTTTCTCATAATACCATAACTACTCAAACAACGTCGAATCCTTAAGTGTGTCTCCCTACGGTTCGTGAACTATGCGGACATGATCGAGACACTTCTCCGAACAATAACCAATAGAGGAATCTGGAAATTCATATGGCTCCCACATATTTCTACGATTACTTTGCGATCGAATGAACCACTTACATACGATACCAATTTCCCTTTGTCTCACGATATGTTACTTATCCGAGGTTATGATCGTCGGTATCTCTGCATACCTAGTTCAACCTTGTTACCGATAAGTACTCTTTTCTCGTTCCCGTGATATGTGATCCCTTGTGACCATGTCACATGCTTGCAAGCTAATTGGATGACATTCCACCGAGAGGGCCCAGAGTATATCTATCCGTCATGTGGATGGACAAATCCCACTCTTGATCCATGTGTTTCAACCAATACTTTCCGAACACTTAATGCCACCTTTATAGCCACCCAGTTACGGTGTGGTGTTTGATGTTATCAAAGCATCCATCCGGCAAAGGTGATATGCATGATCTCATGGTCGAAGGAATTAGGTTACTATGTATCAGAAAGCATATAGCAATTGAACTATTGAAATGACTTGATCTTTATGCTACGCTTATCTATAGGAGTATGTCCACCATATCATTCTCCTAACGATATGATCTTGTTGTTGATAACATCTCAATGTTCATGATACGGAAACCACAATCATTTAATCAACCAACAAGCTAGTGAAGTATAGAGGCTATACTAGGGACTTCAATTTAAGTTTACAATTCACACAAGTATTAATGTTTCCTTGTTAATACTATTATAGCATGAATATAAACATTTATCATAAACACAAAGATATAATAATAACTATATTTATTATTGCCTCTAGGGCATATCTCCAACAGTCTCCCACTTGCATTAGAGTCATCTAATCTAGATTACATGGTAATACACCGAACACCCATGGCAGTTTGGTGTTGGTCATGTTTTGCCCTCGGGAGAGGTTTAGTCAACGGATCCGCCACATTCAGATCTGTGTGTACTTTGCAAATCTTTATATCCCCATCCTGGATATGTTCTCGAATAGCGTGAAAACGTAGCTTGATATGCTTCAGCTTCTTGTGTGACCTTGGTTCTTGCGCATTGGCTATGGCGCCCATGTTATCACAGTAGATAGACATTGGGTCCAGCGCACTAGGAACCACACCCAGCTCTGTAATGAACTCTTTCATCCATATCGCTTCTTGTGAAGCCTCCGAAGCAGCCATGTATTCCGATTCAGTTGAAGATCTCGCCACAACGCTTTGCTTTGCACTCCTCCAGCTAACTGCTGCACCATTCAAAATAAATACGTATCCAGATTGTGATTTAGAATCATCTGGATCGGTGTTCCAACTAGCATCGGTGTAACCATTAACAACGAGCTGTTCATCACCTCCATAAGAAAGAACCATATCCTTAGTTCTTCTCAAGTACTTAAGGATGTTTTTGACCGCTGTCCAATGATCCACTCCTGGATCACTTTGATATCTGCTAGTTAGACTAACAGCATATGCGATGTCGGGTCTAGTACATAGCATGGCATACATTAGAGATCCTATGGCTGAGGCATAGGGAGTCTTACTCATCCTTTCTCTATCTTCTGCCGATGTCGGACTTTGAGTTTTACTCAAGGTCGTATTGGGCAATATGGGCAAGAACCCTTTCTTGCTTTCTTCCATTCCAAACCTCTTTAGAACTTTGTCCAAATATGTACTTTGTGACAATGATATTTGGCGTTTCGATCTATCTCTATAAATCTTTATGCCTAATATGTAAGCTGCTTCGCCAAGATCCTTCATTGAAAAACTATTATTCAAATATTCCTTGACACTATTAAGAAGGTCTACATCATTCCCAATCAACAATATGTCATCCACATACAGTATTAAGAATGCTACAGAGCTCCCACTCACTTTCTTGTAAATACAAGCTTCTCCATAAGTTTGTATAAAACCAAAACTTTTGATTACCTTATCAAAACGTTGATTCCAACTTCGGGATGCCTGCTTCAATCCATAGATGGACCGTTGAAGTTTGCATACCTTGTTAGCATCTTTAGGATCGACAAAACCTTTGGGTTGCATCATATACAACTCTTCATCAATGTCTCCATTGAGGAATGCTGTTTTGACATCCATCTGCCATATCTCATAATCATAATATGCAGCGATTGCTAACATAATCCTCACAGACTTTAGCTTCGCTACCGGTGAGAAAGTCTCATCGTAGTCAACTCCTTGAATTTGTCGAAACCCTTTTGCGACAAGTCGAGCTTTATAGACAGTAACATTACCATCAGCATCTGTTTTCTTCTTGAAAATCCATTTGTTCTCGACAGCCTTCCGGCCATCCGGTAAGTCCACCAAAGTCCATACTTGGTTTTCGTACATGGATCCAATCTCGGATTTCATGGCTTCTTGCCATTTATTGGAATCTGGGCTCATCATCGCTTCCTCATATGTCTCGGGGTCATCGGTGTTGTCCACCAACATGACATTCATAACGAAATCATACCAATCTGGAGTGGTACGACTTCTCGTTGACCTCCGAGGCTCTGTAGCAACTTCAACCGAAGTTTCATGATCACCATCATTAGCTTCCTCTCTTATTGGTACAGGCACCACAGGAACATCTTCCGGTGCTGCGCTACTCGCAATTTCGAGAGAAGGTTCGACAACCTCGTCGAGTTCTACTTTCCTTCCAGTCACTTCTTTCGAGAGAAATTCCTTCTCTAGAAAGGATCCATTCTTGGCAACGAAGATTTTGCCTTCGGATCTATGATAGAAGGTATACCCAATAGTTTCCTTCGGGTATCCTATGAAGACGCATTTTTCCGCTTTGGGTTCAAGCTTGTCCGGCTGTAACTTCTTTACATAGGCTTCGCATCCCCAAACTTTAAGGAACGACAATTTAGGTTTCTTCCCAAACCATAATTCATACGGTGTCGTTTCAACGGATTTAGATGGTGCCCTATTTAAAGTGAATGCGGCTGTTTCTAATGCATAACCCCAAAATGTTAGCGGTAAATCTGTAAGTGACATCATAGAACGAACCATATCTAAGAGGGTTCGATTACGACGTTCAGACACACCATTACGCTGTGGTGTTCCCGGCGGTGTCAATTGTGAAAGTATTCCACATTTCTTCAAATGCTCGCCAAACTCGTAACTTAGATATTCACCTCCACGATCAGAACGTAGAAATTTAATCTTCTTGTTACGTTGATTCTCTACCTCACTTTGAAACTCCTTAAACTTCTCGAAAGTTTCGGACTTATGTTTCATGAAATAGATATACCCATATCTACTCAAGTCATCCGTGAAGGTAAGAACATAACGATAACCACCGCGCGATGCTACACTCATTGGACCACACACATCGGTATGTATGATTTCCAATAAGTCCGTAGCTCGCTCCATCATACCAGAAAATGGAGTCTTAGTCATTTTACCCATCAGACATGCTTCGCATCTTTCAAGTGATTCAAAATCAAGTGATTCAAGAAGTCCATCGGAATGGAGTTTCTTCATACGTTTCACTCCAATGTGACCAAGACGACAGTGCCACATATAGGTCAAATTATCGCTTGATTTCAAACGTTTAGCTTCAATATTGTTGATATGTGTATTTCCACTATCGAGATTCAACAAGAATAGACCATCTATCAAAGGTGCATGTGCGTAAAACATATTACTCATATAAATCGAACAACCATTATTCTTTGACTTAAACAAGTAACCGTCTCGCAATAAACAAGATCCTGATATAATGTTCATGCTCAACGCAGGCACTAAATAACAATTATTTAAGTATAAAACTAATCCCGATGGTAGATGAAGAGGTAGCGTGCCGACCGCGATCACATCAACCTTTGATCCGTTTCCCACGCGCATCGTCACCTCGTTCTTCGCTAGCTTCCGTTTATTCTGCAGCACCTGTTTCGAGTTACAAATATGAGCAACCGAACCAGTATCAAATACCCAGGCACTACTACGAATACTAGTGAGATACACATCAATAACATGTATATCAGATATACCTTTCTTGTTGATGTTGCCGTTCTTCAAATCCGCCAAGTACTTTGGGCAATTCCGCTTCCAGTGACCTTCTCCCTTGCAGTAAAAGCACTCAGTATCAGGCTTTGGTCCAGCCTTGGTTTTCTTCGTCGGCGTGGTAACTTTCTTACCACCCTTCTTGAAGTGTCCCTTTTGCTTAGACTTGCCCTTCTTGAATTTGGTGGTCTTATTGACCATCAACACTTGGTGCTCTTTCTTGATCTCCACTTCTGCAGATTTTAACATAGCAAATAGTTCTGGCAACTCTTTGTTCATGTTCTGCATGTTGTAGTTCATCACAAAGTTCCTGTAACTTGGTGGTAGTGATTGGAGGACACGGTAAATCCCCAAAGCATTAGGAATCACTATACCCAAGCTTTGAAGTTTGTTTGCGTGCCCAGACATCTTAAGCACATGCTCACTGACGGAGCTGCCTTCTTCCATCTTGCAGTTAAAGAACTTTTCAGAAGCCTCATAGCTTTCAATTGCCGCATGAGTCTCAAAAATTAATTTGAGATCCTCGACAATATCATATGGGTCTGACTCTTCAAACCTTTTCTGAAGCTCCGATTCCAAACCATACAAGATAGCACACTGAACTATGGAGTACTGATTCTTCCGAGCAAGGTAAACATTCTTTACTTCATCGGGAGCATCAGCTGCAGGTGGGTCACCCAGCGGTGCATCCAGCACATAGGTCAAATTACCAGCTGTGAGGACAATCCTCAAATTGCGGAACCAATCCGCGAAGTTGCTTCCATTGTTTTTCAACTTTTCTTTCTCTAGGAACGCATTAAAATTGATGGTAGGGGCTGCCATTGATCTACAACATATTTGCAATAGTTTAGACTAAGTTTATGACAAATTGAGTTCAAATTAATTAATGAAATTAAACTAGGTGAACTCCCACTCAAAACAACATCCCTCACATTGTTTTAGTGATCACACGAACCAAATCCACTACATCAACACCGATCATCACGAGAGTTGATATAGTTTCAATGGCGAACAATCGACATGTTCATCATATCTACTATATGATTCATGCTTTACCTTTCGGTGATCCGTGTTCCTGAGGCCATGTCTGTACATGCTAGGCTCGTCAAGATCAAACCTTAGCTACCGCATAAGCAAATCTGGCTTGCTTACGTTGTATTCACCCGCGGAATCAAAGACACCCGATCATCACGTGGTGCTTCGAAGCAGCAAGCTTTGGCAACGGTGCATACTAAGGGTGAACACTTTAGAACTTGAAATTTATGTGCATGAGGGATCATCTTATAATGCTACCGTCGTCTACTAAGCAATACAAGATGCATAAAGGATTAACATCACATGCAATTCATAATATGTGATATGATATGGCCTTTCTTCTTTGTGCTTCCGATCTCCATCTTCAAGCACGAACATGATCTCCATCATCACCGGCATAGCATCAAGGTCAATGACGCTTCTTCATGGTTGTCGTCCACCAGCTTCAACTATTACAACTATTTTGAATAGACACGCAGGTCTTAACAGAAATTAAAGACAACCATATGGCTCCTGCCGGTTGCCAACTTACAATAAGGAACATTGCATACATCAAATATAATCACAATCATGGCCATATCACATCACTGCACACCCCTGCAAAACAAAGTTAGACGCCTCTACTTTCTTTGCATATTTTACGTGGTTTGGGGCTTTCAATAAGTGTCGTTCTAACTTACGAACAAGAACCACAACATTGATACTAGCATTGTTGATTACCCGTTGTAAATTGGATCTTAACTATGCTAGGAGAAACAGGCACCCGCAAAGCCACTTATGCAATACAAGTTGCATGTCAAGCGTGGAGCAAGTCTCATGAACGATGTCATGTAAAGTTAGCCCGGGCCGCTTCATCCCAACATACCGCAAGATGCAAAGTACACAAAAAGCAATCTACAATAAAAGCATCAACGCCCACAATGACCATTGTGTTCTACTCGTGCAACAGATCTACATATAGACACGGCTCTGATACCACTGTAGGGGTTCGTAGCATGGAAAACAAAATTTTCTATCGCATACAAACAAACAAGCCAAGATCTATCTACTAGATTGTAGCAACGAGTCGATGGAATAACTCACCCTCGAAGATTCCAAAGTGTTTAACGAGAGCAGATTCTCGTGGGTGATGTAGTCGTACTCTTTCCGATCTCAAGATCGCGTAGACGATCCTTCCGGCGCCACGTTCCAGCAGCGCTCCCGCAGTCGGTCATACGTTCGGTACTCGACGAAGACCTTCCTCTCCCTTGTTCCAGCAGGCAGCGGAGGTTGTAGCACTCTCCTCGCGATTCCGGCAGCACAACGGCGTGGTACCGGAGGTAGAGGGGAAATCCCGCAGGGCTTCGCCTTAAGCCGGTGCGAGTATGGTGGAGCTTATGAGAGAGGCTATTAGTGGTCTAGTAATTAGACACACCAATTAGAAGGCTCTAAACCAATTAGAAGGCTCTAAACCGAATAGCTCTAAACCGGGGTCTAGATCTAGGGTTTAGTTTAGAGGATAGGAAACTTGTGTGTAGTAGGAGGGAGCCCTGCCCCTCCTTATATAGGTGGGAGGGCTGGCCGGCCAAGGGGAGGAGAGTCCCTCCCCAAGTCGGCTTGGTGGGGCGCCGGCCAAGGGAGGAACCCTCCTCCAATTCGGCCTCCACCAATCCTCCTCTCTTCCCACTTCCCAAAATTGCCGTTTGACTTTCAAACTAGCCGTTTGACTTTTCAATTTAGGATTTAAATAAACCCTTTATTTTGGACAGCAAGAACACCTAGTACATGATGCAATCATTCCAACTTACAATGACACATTCATGTACCCTTCCCCCTCCGGAGTGCCGGACATTCCGGGACCTTCTAGAATGTTCCCGATGAAAACACCGGAACCATTCCCCAACTCCGAAACGGGACTTTCCTTATATGAATCTTATTCTCCGGACCATTCCGGATCACCTCGTGATATCCCGGATCCCATCCGAGACTCCGAACAACATTCGGTCTCTTTCTCATAATACCATAACTACTCAACAACGTCGAATCCTTAAGTGTGTCTCCCTACGGTTCGTGAACTATGCGGACATGATCGAGACACTTCTCCGAACAATAACCAATAGAGGAATCTGGAAATTCATATGGCTCCCACATATTTCTACGATTACTTTGCGATCGAATGAACCACTTACATACGATACCAATTTCCCTTTGTCTCACGATATGTTACTTATCCGAGGTTATGATCGTCGGTATCTCTGCATACCTAGTTCAACCTTGTTACCGATAAGTACTCTTTTCTCGTTCCCGTGATATGTGATCCCTTGTGACCATGTCACATGCTTGCAAGCTAATTGGATGACATTCCACCGAGAGGGCCCAGAGTATATCTATCCGTCATGTGGATGGACAAATCCCACTCTTGATCCATGTGTTTCAACCAATACTTTCCGAACACTTAATGCCACCTTTATAGCCACCCAGTTACGGTGTGGTGTTTGATGTTATCAAAGCATCCATCCGGCAAAGGTGATATGCATGATCTCATGGTCGAAGGAATTAGGTTACTATGTATCAGAAAGCATATAGCAATTGAACTATTGAAATGACTTGATCTTTATGCTACGCTTATCTATAGGAGTATGTCCACCATATCATTCTCCTAACGATATGATCTTGTTGTTGATAACATCTCAATGTTCATGATACGGAAACCACAATCATTTAATCAACCAACAAGCTAGTGAAGTATAGAGGCTATGCTAGGGACTTCAATTTAAGTTTACAATTCACACAAGTATTAATGTTTCCTTGTTAATACTATTATAGCATGAATATAAACATTTATCATAAACACAAAGATATAATAATAACTATATTTATTATTGCCTCTAGGGCATATCTCCAACACACACATGCAATGCCACTGGGTGATCCATGTGTGGTTTGTGGAAAGAACACACATGCAATGACTCTAGTGCTAGTTTTAGTATAAGAAGACACATCCAATGTCTCTAATGGATCCATATGTGGTTTGTGAAAAGAACACACATGCAATGACCACTTGTTGATCCATGTGTGATTTGTGAAAAAAACACCCATGCAATGACTCTAGTGCTAGTTTTAGTATAAGAACATACATGCAATGACTCTAGTGGGTCCACATGTAGTTTTTGAAACGAACACACATGCAATGACCACTGCTTGATCCATAAGTGGTTTGTGGAAAGAACACACATGCAATGACCACTGGTTGATCCATAAGTGGTTTGTCGAAAAGAAAACACATGCAATGACTCTGTTTGGTCCATATGTGGTTTGTGGAAAGAACACACATGCAGTGACCACTGGTTGATCCATGTGTGGTTTGTGAAATGAACACACATGCAATGCCACTGGTTGATCCATGTGTGGTTTGTGGAAAGAACACACATGCAATGACTCTAGTGCTACTTTTTGTATAAGAACACACATGCAATGTCTCTAATGGATCCATATGTGGTTTGTGAAAAGAACACACATGCAATGACCACTTGTTGATCCATGTGTGGTTTGTGAAAAGAACACACATGCAATGACTCTAGTGCAAGTTTTAGTATAAGAACACACATGCAATGACTCTAGTGGGTCCACATGTAGTTTGTGAAAAGAACACACATGCAATGACCACTGGTTGATCCATAAGTGGTTTGTGGAAAGAACACACATGCAATGACCACAGGTTGATCCATCAGTGGTTTGTGGAAAAGAAAACACTTGGAATGACTCTAGTTGGTCCATATGTGGTTTGTGGAAAGAACACACATGCAGTGACCACTGGTTGATCCATGTGTGGTTTGTGAAATGAACACACATGCAATGCCACTGGTTGATCCATGTGTGGTTTGTGGAAAGAACACACATGCAATGACTCTAGTGCTAGTTTTTGTATAAGAACACTCATGCAATGTCTCTAATGGATCCATATGTGGTTTGTGAAAAGAACACACATGCAATGACCACTTGTTGATCCATGTGTGGTTTGTGAAAAGAACACACATGCAGTGACTCTAGTGCTAGTTTTAGTATAAGAACACACATGCAATGACTCTAGTGGGTCCACATGTAGTTTGTGAAAAGAACACACATGCAATGACCACTGGTTGATCCATAAGTGGTTTTTGGAAAGAACACACGTGAAATGACCTCTTGTTGATCCATAAGTGGTTTGTGGAAAAGAAAACACATGCAATGACTCTGGTTGGTCCATATGTGGTTTGTGGAAAGAACACACATGCCGTAACCACTGGTTGATCCATGTGTGGTTTGTGAAATGACCACACATGCAATGCCACTGGTTGATCCATGCGTGGTTTGTGGAAAGAACACACATGCAATGACTCTAGTGGTAGTTTTTGTATAAGAACACACATGCAATGTCTCTAATGGATCCATATGTGGTTTGTGAAAATAACACACATGCAATGACCACTTGTTGATCCATGTGTGGTTTGTGAAAAGAACACACATGCAATGACTCTAGTGCTAGTTTTAGTATAAGAACACACATGCAATGACTCTAGTGGGTCCACATGTAATTTGTGAAAAGAACACACATGCAATGACCACTGGTTGATCCATAAGTGGTTTGTGGAAAGAACACACATGCAATGACCACTGGTTGATCCATAAGTGGTTTGTGGAAAAGAAAACACATGCAATGACTCTGGTTGGTCCATATGTGGTTTGTGGAAAGAACACACATGCAGTAACCACTGGTTGATCCATAAGTGGTTTGTAGAAACAACACACATGCAATGACCACTGGTTGATCCATAAGTGGTTTGTGGAAAAGAAATCACATGCAATGACTCTGGTTGGTCCATATGTGGTTTGTGTAAAGAACACACATGCACTGACCACTGGTTGATCCAAGTGTGGTTTGTGAAATGAACACACATGCAATGCCACTGGTTGATCCATGTGTGGTTTGTGGAAAGAACACACATGCAATGGCTCTTGCGCTAGTTTTTGTATGAGAACACACATCCAATGTCTCTAATGGATCCTTATGTGGTTTGTGAAAAGAACACACATGCAATGACTCTAGTGCTAGTTTTTGTATAAGAACACACATGCAATGTATCTAATGGATCCATATGTGGTTTGTGAAAAGAACACACATGCAATGACCACTTGTTGATCCATATGTGGTTCGTGAAAAGAACACACATGCAATGACCACTTGTTGATCCATGTGTGGTTTGTGAAAAGAACACACATGCAATGACTCTAGTGCTAGTTTTAGTATAAGAACACACATGCAATGACTCTAGTGGGTCCACATGTAGTTTGTGAAAAGAACACACATGCAATGACCACTGGTTGATCCATAAGTGGTTTGTGGAAAGAACACACATGACATGACCACTTATTGATTCTTAAGTGGTTTGTGGAAAAGAAATAACATGCAATGACTCTGGTTGGTCCATATGTGGTTTGTGGAAAGAACACACATGCATTGACCACTGGTTGATCCATATGTGGCTTGTGAAAAGAACACACATGCAATGCCACTAGTTGATCCATGTGTGGTTTGTGGAAAGAACACACATGCAATGACTCTAGTGGTAGTTTTAGTATAAGATCACACATGCAATGACTCTAATGGATCCATATGTGGTTTGTGAAAATAACACACATGCAATGACCACTTGTTGATCCATGTGTGGTTTGTGAAAAGAACACACATGCAATGACTCTAGTGCTAGTTTTAGTATAAGAACACACATGCAATGACTCTAGTGGGTGCACATGTAGTTTGTGAAAAGAACACACATGCAATGACCACTGGTTGATCCATAAGTGGTTTGTGGAAAGAACACACATGCAATGACCACTGGTTGATCCATAAGTGGTTTGTGGAAAAGAAAACACTTGCAATGACTCTAGTTGGTCCATATGTGGTTTGTGGAAAGAACACACATGCAGTGACCACTGGTTGATCCATGTGTGGTTTGTGAAATGAACACACATGCAATGCCACTGGTTGATCCATGTGTGGTTTGTGGAAAGAACACACATGCAATGACTCTAGTGCTAGTTTTTGTATAAGAACACACATGCAATGTCTCTAATGGATCCATATGTGGTTTGTGAAAAGAACACACATGCAATGACCACTTGATGATCCATGTGTGGTTTGTGAAAAGAACACACATGCAGTGACTCTAGTGCTAGTTTTAGTATAAGAACACACATGCAATGACTCTAGTGGGTCCACATGTAGTTTGTGAAAAGAACACACATGCAATGACCACTGGTTGATCCATAAGTGGTTTGTGGAAAGAACACACGTGAAATGACCTCTTGTTGATCCATAAGTGGTTTGTGGAAAAGAAAACACATGCAATGACTCTGGTTGGTCCATATGTGGTTTGTGGAAAGAACACACATGCAGTAACCACTGGTTGATCCATGTGTGGTTTGTGAAATGACCACACATGCAATGCCACTGGTTGATCCATATGTGGTTTGTGGAAAGAACACACATGCAATGACTCTAGTGCTAGTTTTAGTATAAGAACACACATGCAATGTCTCTAATGGATCCATATGTGGTTTGTGAAAAGAACACACATGCAATGACCACTTGTTGATCCATGTGTGATTTGTGAAAAAAACACCCATGCAATGACCCTAGTGCTAGTTTTAGTATAAGAACATACATGCAATGACTCTAGTGGGTCCACATGTAGTTTTTGAAACGAACACACATGCAATGACCACAGATTGATCCATAAGTGGTTTGTGGAAAGAACACACATGCAATGACCACTGGTTGATCCATAAGTGGTTTGTCGAAAAGAAAACACATGCAATGACTCTGGTTGGTCCATATGTGGTTTGTGGAAAGAACACACATGCAGTGACCACTGGTTGATCCATGTGTGGTTTGTGAAATGAACACACATGCAATGCCACTGGTTGATCCATGTGTGGTTTGTGGAAAGAACACACATGCAATGACTCTAGTGCTACTTTTTGTATAAGAACACACATGCAATGTCTCTAATGGATCCATATGTGGTTTGTGAAAAGAACACACATGCAATGACCACTTGTTGATCCATGTGTGGTTTGTGAAAAGAACACACATGCAATGACTCTAGTGCAAGTTTTAGTATAAGAACACACATGCAATGACTCTAGTGGTTCCACATGTAGTTTGTGAAAAGAACACACATGCAATGACCACTGGTTGATCCATAAGTGGTTTGTGGAAAGAACACACATGCAATGACCACAGGTTGATCCATAAGTGGTTTGTGGAAAAGAAAACACTTGCAATGACTCTAGTTGGTCCATATGTGGTTTGTGGAAAGAACACACATGCAGTGACCACTGGTTGATCCATGTGTGGTTTGTGAAATGAACACACATGCAATGCCACTGGTTGATCCATGTGTGGTTTGCGGAAAGAACACACATGCAATGACTCTAGTGCTAGTTTTTGTATAAGAACACTCATGCAATGTCTCTAATGGATCCATATGTGGTTTGTGAAAAGAACACACATGCAATGACCACTTGTTGATCCATGTGTGGTTTGTGAAAAGAACACACATGCAGTGACTCTAGTGCTAGTTTTAGTATAAGAACACACATGCAATGACTCTAGTGGGTCCACATGTAGTTTGTGAAAAGAACACACATGCAATGACCACTGGTTGATCCATAAGTGGTTTTTGGAAAGAACACACGTGAAATGACCTCTTGTTGATCCATAAGTGGTTTGTGGAAAAGAAAACACATGCAATGACTCTGGTTGGTCCATATGTGGTTTGTGGAAAGAACACACATGCAGTAACCACTGGTTGATCCATGTGTGGTTTGTGAAATGACCACACATGCAATGCCACTGGTTGATCCATGCGTGGTTTGTGGAAAGAACACACATGCAATGACTCTAGTGCTAGTTTTAGTATAAGAACACACATGCAATGTCTCTAATGGATCCATATGTGGTTTGTGAAAAGAACACACATGCAATGACCACTTGTTGATCCATGTGTGGTTTGTGAAAAGAACACACATGCAATGACTCTAGTGCTAGTTTTAGTATAAGAACACACATGCAATGACTCTAGTGGGTCCACATGTAATTTGTGAAAAGAACACACATGCAATGACCACTGGTTGATCCATAAGTGGTTTGTGGAAAGAACACACATGCAATGACCACTGGTTGATCCATAAGTGGTTTGTGGAAAAGAAAACACATGCAATGACTCTGGTTGGTCCATATGTGGTTTGTGGAAAGAACACACATGCAGTAACCACTGGTTGATCCATAAGTGGTTTGTAGAAACAACACACATGCAATGACCACTGGTTGATCCATAAGTGGTTTGTGGAAAAGAAATCACATGCAATGACTCTGGTTGGTCCATATGTGGTTTGTGTAAAGAACACACATGCACTGACCACTGGTTGATCCAAGTGTGGTTTGTGAAATGAACACACATGCAATGCCACTGGTTGATCCATGTGTGGTTTGTGGAAAGAACACACATGCAATGGCTCTTGCGCTAGTTTTTGTATGAGAACACACATCCAATGTCTCTAATGGATCCTTATGTGGTTTGTGAAAAGAACACACATGCAATGACTCTAGTGCTAGTTTTTGTATAAGAACACACATGCAATGTATCTAATGGATCCATATGTGGTTTGTGAAAAGAACACACATGCAATGACCACTTGTTGATCCATATGTGGTTCGTGAAAAGAACACACATGCAATGACCACTTGTTGATCCATGTGTGGTTTGTGAAAAGAACACACATGCAATGACTCTAGTGCTAGTTTTAGTATAAGAACACACATGCAATGACTCTAGTGGGTCCACATGTAGTTTGTGAAAAGAACACACATGCAATGACCACTGGTTGATCCATAAGTGGTTTGTGGAAAGAACACACATGACATGACCACTTATTGATTCTTAAGTGGTTTGTGGAAAAGAAATAACATGCAATGACTCTGGTTGGTCCATATGTGGTTTGTGGAAAGAACACACATGCATTGACCACTGGTTGATCCATATGTGGCTTGTGAAAAGAACACACATGCAATGCCACTGGTTGATCCATGTGTGGTTTGTGGAAAGAACACACATGCAATGACTCTAGTGGTAGTTTTAGTATAAGATCACACATGCAATGACTCTAATGGATCCATATGTGGTTTGTGAAAATAACACACATGCAATGACCACTTGTTGATCCATGTGTGGTTTGTGAAAAGAACACACATGCAATGACTCTAGTGCTAGTTTTAGTATAAGAACACACATGCAATGACTCTAGTGGGTGCACATGTAGTTTGTGAAAAGAACACACATGCAATGACCACTGGTTGATCCATAAGTGGTTTGTGGAAAGAACACACATGCAATGACCACTGGTTGATCCATAAGTGGTGTGTGGAAAAGAAAACACTTGCAATGACTCTGGTTGGTCCATATGTGGTTTGTGGAAAGAACACACATGCAGTGACCACTGGTTGATCCATGTGTGGTTTGTGAAATGAACACACATGCAATGCCACTAGTTGATCCATGTGTGGTTTGTGGAAAGAACACACATGCAATGACTCTAGTGCTAGTTTTAGTATAAGAACACTCATGCAATGACTCTAATGGATCCATATGTGGTTTGTGAAAATAACACACATGCAATGACCACTTGATGATCCATGTGTGGTTTGTGAAAAGAACACACATGCCATGACTCTAGTGCTAGTTTTAGTATAAGAACACACATGCAATGACTCTAGTGGGTGCACATGTAGTTTGTGAAAAGAACACACATGCAATGACCACTGGTTGATCCAAAAGTGGTTTGTGGAAAGAACACACATGCAATGACCACTGGTTGATCCATAAGTGGTTTGTGGAAAAGAAAACACATGCAATGACTCTAGTTGGTCCATATGTGGTTTGTGGAAAGAACACACATGCAGTGACCACTGGTTGATCCATGTGTGGTTTGTGAAATGAACACACATGCAATGCCACTGGTTGATCCATGTGTGGTTTGTGGAAAGAACACACATGCAATGACTCTAGTTCTAGTTTTTGTATAAGAACACACATGCAATGTCTCTAATGGATCCATATGTGGTTTCTGAAAAGAACACACATGCAATGACCACTTGTTGATCCATGTGTGGTTTGTGAAAAGAACACACATGCAATGACCCTAGTGCTAGTTTTAGTATAAGAACATACATGCAATGACTCTAGTGGGTCCACATGTAGTTTTTGAAACGAACACACATGCAATGACCATTGATTGATCCATAAGTGGTTTGTGGAAAGAACACACATGCAATGACCACTGGTTGATCCATAAGTGGTTTGTCGAAAAGAAAACACATGCAATGACTCTGGTTGGTCCATATGTGGTTTGTGGAAAGAACACACATGCAGTGACCACTGGTTGATCCATGTGTGGTTTGTGAAATGAACACACATGCAATGCCACTGGTTGATCCATGTGTGGTTTGTGGAAAGAACACACATGCAATGACTCTAGTGCTACTTTTTGTATAAGAACACACATGCAATGTCTCTAATGGATCCATATGTGGTTTGTGAAAAGAACACACATGCAATGACCACTTGTTGATCCATGTGTGGTTTGTGAAAAGAACACACATGCAATGACTCTAGTGCAAGTTTTAGTATAAGAACACACATGCAATGACTCTAGTGGTTCCACATGTAGTTTGTGAAAAGAACACACATGCAATGACCACTGGTTGATCCATAAGTGGTTTGTGGAAAGAACACACATGCAATGACCACAGGTTGATCCATAAGTGGTTTGTGGAAAAGAAAACACTTGCAATGACTCTAGTTGGTCCATATGTGGTTTGTGGAAAGAACACACATGCAGTGACCACTGGTTGATCCATGTGTGGTTTGTGAAATGAACACACATGCAATGCCACTGGTTGATCCATGTGTGGTTTGTGGAAAGAACACACATGCAATGACTCTAGTGCTAGTTTTTGTATAAGAACACTCATGCAATGTCTCTAATGGATCCATATGTGGTTTGTGAAAAGAACACACATGCAATGACCACTTGTTGATCCATGTGTGGTTTGTGAAAAGAACACACATGCAGTGACTCTAGTGCTAGTTTTAGTATAAGAACACACATGCAATGACTCTAGTGGGTCCACATGTAGTTTGTGAAAAGAACACACATGCAATGACCACTGGTTGATCCATAAGTGGTTTTTGGAAAGAACACACGTGAAATGACCTCTTGTTGATCCATAAGTGGTTTGTGGAAAAGAAAACACATGCAATGACTCTGGTTGGTCCATATGTGGTTTGTGGAAAGAACACACATGCAGTAACCACTGGTTGATCCATGTGTGGTTTGTGAAATGACCACACATGCAATGCCACTGGTTGATCCATGCGTGGTTTGTGGAAAGAACACACATGCAATGACACTAGTGGTAGTTTTTGTATAAGAACACACATGCAATGTCTCTAATGGATCCATATGTGGTTTGTGAAAATAACACACATGCAATGACCACTTGTTGATCCATGTGTGGTTTGTGAAAAGAACACACATGCAATGACTCTAGTGCTAGTTTTAGTATAAGAACACACATGCAATGACTCTAGTGGGTCCACATGTAATTTGTGAAAAGAACACACATGCAATGACCACTGGTTGATCCATAAGTGGTTTGTGGAAAGAACACACATGCAATGACCACTGGTTGATCCATAAGTGGTTTGTGGAAAAGAAAACACATGCAATGACTCTGGTTGGTCCATATGTGGTTTGTGGAAAGAACACACATGCAGTAACCACTGGTTGATCCATAAGTGGTTTGTAGAAACAACACACATGCAATAACCACTGGTTGATCCATAAGTGGTTTGTGGAAAAGAAATCACATGCAATGACTCTGGTTGGTCCATATGTGGTTTGTGTAAAGAACACACATGCACTGACCACTGGTTGATCCAAGTGTGGTTTGTGAAATGAACACACATGCAATGCCACTGGTTGATCCATGTGTGGTTTGTGGAAAGAACACACATGCAATGGCTCTTGCGCTAGTTTTTGTATAAGAACACACATGCAATGTCTCTAATGGATCCTTATGTGGTTTGTGAAAAGAACACACATGCAATGACTCTAGTGCTAGTTTTTGTATAAGAACACACATGCAATGTCTCTAATGGATCCATATGTGGTTTGTGAAAAGAACACACATGCAATGACCACTTGCTGATCCATATGTGGTTCGTGAAAAGAACACACATGCAATGACCACTTGTTGATCCATGTGTGGTTTGTGAAAAGAACACACATGCAATGACTCTAGTGCTAGTTTTAGTATAAGAACACACATGCAATGACTCTAATGGGTCCACATGTAGTTTGTGAAAAGAACACACATGCAATGACCACTGGTTGATCCATAAGTGGTTTGTGGAAAGAACACACATGACATGACCACTTGTTGATTCTTAAGTGGTTTGTGGAAAAGAAAACACATGCAATGACTCTAGTTGGTCCATATGTGGTTTGTGGAAAGAACACACATGTAGTAACCACTGGTTGATCCATGTGTGGTTTGTGAAATGAACACACATGCAATGCCACTGGTTGATCCATGTGTGGGTTGTGGAAAGAACACACATGCAATGACTCTAGTGCTAGTTTTAGTATAAGAACACACATGCAATGTCTATAATGGATCCATATGTGGTTTGTGAAAAGAACACACATGCAATGACCACTTGTTGATCCATGTGTGGTTTGTGAAAAGAACACCCATGCAATGACACTAGTGCTAGATTTAATATAGGAACATACATGCAATGACTCTAGTGGGTCCACATGTAGTTTGTGAAAAGAACACACATGCAATAACCACTGGTTGATCCATAAGTGGTTTGTGGAAAGAACACACATGCAATGACCACTGGTTGATCCATAAGTGGTTTGTGGAAAAGAAAACACATGCAATGACTCTGGTTGGTCCATATGTGGTTTGTGGAAAGAACACACATGCATTGACCAATGGTTGATCCATATGTGGCTTGTGAAAAGAACACACATGCAATGCCACTAGTTGATCCATGTGTGGTTTGTGGAAAGAACACACATGCAATGACTCTAGTGGTAGTTTTAGTATAAGATCACTCATGCAATGACTCTAATGGATCCATATGTGGTTTGTGAAAATAACACACATGCAATGACCACTTGTTGATCCATGTGTGGTTTGTGAAAAGAACACACATGCCATGACTCTAGTGCTAGTTTTAGTATAAGAACACACATGCAATGACTCTAGTGGGTGCACATGTAGTTTGTGAAAAGAACACACATGCAATGACCACTGGTTGATCCATAAGTGGTTTGTGGAAAGAACACACATGCAATGACCACTGGTTGATCCATAAGTGGTTTGTGGAAAAGAAAACACTTGCAATGACTCTAGTTGGTCCATATGTGGTTTGTGGAAAGAACACACATGCAGTGACCACTGGTTGATCCATGTGTGGTTTGTGAAATGAACACACATGCAATGCCACTGGTTGATCCATGTGTGGTTTGTGGAAAGAACACACATGCAATGACTCTAGTTCTAGTTTTTGTATAAGAACACACATGCAATGTCTCTAATGGATCCATATGTGGTTTCTGAAAAGAACACACATGCAATGACCACTTGCTGATCCATGTGTGGTTTGTGAAAAGAACACACATGCAGTGACCACTTGCTGATCCATATGTGGTTCGTGAAAAGAACACACATGCAATGACCACTTGTTGATCCATGTGTGGTTTGTGATAAGAACACACATGCAATGACTCTAGTGCTAGTTTTAGTATAAGAACACACATGCAATGACTCTAGTGGGTCCACATGTAGTTTGTGAAAAGAACACACATGCAATGACCACTGGTTGATCCATAAGTGGTTTGTGGAAAGAACACACATGACATGACCACTTGTTGATTCTTAAGTGGTTTGTGGAAAAGAAAACACATGCAATGACTCTGGTTGGTCCATATGTGGTTTGTGGAAAGAACACACATGTAGTAACCACTGGTTGATCCATGTGTGGTTTGTGAAATGAAGACATATGCAATGCCACTGGTTGATCCATGTGTGGGTTGTGGAAAGAACACACATGCAATGACTCAAGTGCTAGTTTTAGTATAAGAACACACATGCAATGTCTATAATGGATCCATATGTGGTTTGTGAAAAGAACACACATGCAATGACCACTTGTTGATCCATGTGTGGTTTGTGAAAAGAACACCCATGCAATGACTCTAGTGCTAGATTTAATATAGGAACATACATGCAATGACTCTAGTGGGTCCACATGTAGTTTGTGAAAAGAACACACATGCAATAACCACTGGTTGATCCATAAGTGGTTTGTGGAAAGAACACACATGCAATGACCACTGGTTGATCCATAAGTGGTTTGTGGAAAAGAAAACACATGCAATGACTCTGGTTGGTCCATATGTGGTTTGTGGAAAGAACACACATGCATTGACCACTGGTTGATCCATATGTGGCTTGTGAAAAGAACACACATGCAATGCCACTAGTTGATCCATGTGTGGTTTGTGGAAAGAACACACATGCAATGACTCTAGTGGTAGTTTTAGTATAAGATCACACATGCAATGACTCTAATGGATCCATATGTGGTTTGTGAAAATAACACACATGCAATGACCACTTGTTGATCCATGTGTGGTTTGTGAAAAGAACACACATGCAATGACTCTAGTGCTAGTTTTAGTATAAGAACACACATGCAATGACTCTAGTGGGTGCACATGTAGTTTGTGAAAAGAACACACATGCAATGACCACTGGTTGATCCATAAGTGGTTTGTGGAAAGAACACACATGCAATGACCACTGGTTGATCCATAAGTGGTTTGTGGAAAAGAAAACACTTGCAATGACTCTAGTTGGTCCATATGTGGTTTGTGGAAAGAACACACATGCAGTGACCACTGGTTGATCCATGTGTGGTTTGTGAAATGAACACACATGCAATGCCACTGGTTGATCCATATGTGGTTTGTGGAAAGAACACACATGCAATGACTCTAGTGCTAGTTTTTGTATAAGAACACACATGCAATGTCTCTAATGGATCCATATGTGGTTTGTGAAAAGAACACACATGCAATGACCACTTGCTGATCCATGTGTGGTTTGTGAAAAGAACACACATGCAGTGACTCTAGTGCTAGTTTTAGTATAAGAACACACATGCAATGACTCTAGTGGGTCCACATGTAGTTTGTGAAAAAGAACACACATGCAATGACCACTGGTTGATCCATAAGTGGTTTGTGGAAAGAACACACGTGAAATGACCTCTTGTTGATCCATAAGTGGTTTGTGGAAAAGAAAACACATGCAATGAGTCTGGTTGGTCCATATGTGGTTTGTGGAAAGAACACACATGCAGTAACCACTGGTTGATCCATGTGTGGTTTGTGAAATGACCACACATGCAATGCCACTGGTTGATCCATGTGTGGTTTGTGGAAAGAACACACATGCAATGACTCTAGTGCTAGATTTAGTATAAGAACACACATGCAATGTCTCTAATGGATCCATATGTGGTTTGTGAAAAGAACACACATGCAATGACCACTTGTTGATCCATGTGTGATTTGTGAAAAAAACACCCATGCAATGACTCTAGTGCTAGTTTTAGTATAAGAACATACGTGCAATGACTCTAGTGGGTCCACATGTAGTTTTTGAAACGAACACACATGCAATGACCACTGCTTGATCCATAAGTGGTTTGTGGAAAGAACACACATGCAATGACCACTGGTTGATCCATAAGTGGTTTGTCAAAAAGAAAACACATGCAATGACTCTGGTTGGTCCATATGTGGTTTGTGGAAAGAACACACATGCAGTGACCACTGGTTGATCCATGTGTGGTTTGTGAAATGAACACACATGCAATGCCACTGGTTGATCCATGTGTGGTTTGTGGAAAGAACACACATGCAATGACTCTAGTGCTACTTTTTGTATAAGAACACACATGCAATGTCTCTAATGGATCCATATGTGGTTTGTGAAAAGAACACACATGCAATGACCACTTGTTGATCCATGTGTGGTTTGTGAAAAGAACACACATGCAATGACTCTAGTGCTAGTTTTAGTATAAGAACACACATGCAATGACTCTAGTGGGTCCACATGTAGTTTGTGAAAAGAACACACATGCAATGACCACTGGTTGATCCATAAGTGGTTTGTGGAAAGAACACACATGACATGACCACTTGTTGATTCTTAAGTGGTTTGTGGAAAAGAAAACACATGCAATGACTCTGGTTGGTCCATATGTGGTTTGTGGAAAGAACACACATGCAGTAACCACTGGTTGATCCATGTGTGGTTTGCGAAATGAACACACATGCAATGCCACTGGCTGATCCATGTGTGGGTTGTGGAAAGAACACACATGCAATGACTCTAGTGCTAGTTTTAGTATAAGAACACACATGCAATGTCTGTAATGGATCCATATGTGGTTTGTGAAAAGAACACACATGAAATGACCACTTGTTGATCCATGTGTGGTTTGTGAAAAGAACACCCATGCAATGACTCTAGTGCTAGATTTAATATAGGAACATACATGCAATGACTCTAGTGGGTCCACATGTAGTTTGTGAAAAGAACACACATGCAATAACCACTGGTTGATCCATAAGTGGTTTGTGGAAAGAACACACATGCAATGACCACTGGTTGATCCATAAGTGGTTTGTGGAAAAGAAAACACATGCAATGACTCTGGTTGGTCCATATGTGGTTTGTGTAAAGAACACACATGCATTGACCACTCGTTGATCCATATGTGGCTTGTGAAAAGAACACACATGCAATGCCACTAGTTGATCCATGTGTGGTTTGTGGAAAGAACACACATGCAATGACTCTAGTGGTAGTTTTAGTATAAGATCACACATGCAATGACTCTAATGGATCCATATGTGGTTTGTGAAAATAACACACATGCAATGACCACTTGTTGATCCATGTGTGGTTTGTGAAAAGAACACACATGCAATGACTCTAGTGCTAGTTTTAGTATCAGAACACACATGCAATGACTCTAGTGGGTCCACATGTAGTTTGTGAAAAGAACACACATGCAATGACCACTGGTTGATCCATAAGTGGTTTGTGGAAAGAACACACATGCAATGACCACTGGTTGATCCATAAGTGGTTTGTGGAAAAGAAAACACATGCAATGACTCTGGTTGGTCCATATGTGGTTTGTGGAAAGAACACACATGTAGTAACCACTGGTTGATCCATAAGTGGTTTGTAGAAACAACACACATGCAATGACCACTGGTTGATCCATAAGTGGTTTGTGGAAAAGAAATCTCATGCAATGACTCTTGTTGGTCCATATGTGGTTTGTGTAAAGAACACACATGCACTGACCACTGGTTGATCCAAGTGTGGGTTGTGAAATGAACACACATGCAATGCCACTGGTTGATCCATGTGTGGTTTGTGGAAAGAACACACATGCAATGGCTCTAGCGCTAGTTTTTGTATAAGAACACACATGCAATGTATCTAATGGATCCTTATGTGGTTTGTGAAAAGAACACACATGCAATGACTCTAGTGCTAGTTTTTGTATAAGAATACACATGCAATGTCTCTAATGGATCCATATGTGGTTTGTGAAAAGAACACACATGCAATGACCACTTGCTGATCCATGTGTGGTTTGTGAAAAGAACACACATGCAATGACTCTAGTGCTAGTTTTAGTATAAGAACACATGCAATGACTCTAGTGGGTCCACATGTAGTTTGTGAAAAGAACACACATGCAATGACCACTGGTTGATCCATAAGTGGTTTGTGGAAAGAACACACATGCAATGATCACTGGTTGATCCATAAGTGGTTTGTGTAAAAGAAAACACATGCAATAACTATGGTTGGTCCATATGTGGTTTGTGGAAAGAACACACATGCAATGACTCTAGTGGTGGATCCATGTGTTGTGTGTGGAACGAACACACATGCAATGACAGTGGTGGATCCATGTGTCGTTTGTGAATAGAACACACATGCAATGACTCTAGTGCTAGTTTTAGTATAAGAACACACATGCAATGTCTCTAATGGATCCATATGTGGTTTGTGAAAAGAACACACATGCAATGACCACTTGTTGATCCATGTGTGGTTTGTGATAAGAACACCCATGCAATGACTCTAGTGCAAGATTTAATATAAGAACATACATGCAATGACTCTAGTGGGTCCACATGTAGTTTGTGAAAAGAACACACATGCAATAACCACTGGTTGGTCCATAAGTGGTTTGTGGAAAGAACACACATGCAATGACCACTGGTTGATCCATAAGTGGTTTGTGGAAAAGAAAACACATGCAATGACTCTGGTTGGTCCATATGTGGTTTGTGGAAAGAACACACATGCATTGACCACTGGTTGATCCATATGTGGCTTGTGAAAAGAACACACATGCAATGCCACTAGTTGATCCATGTGTGGTTTGTGGAAAGAACACACATGCAATGACTCTAGTGGTAGTTTTAGTATAAGATCACACATGCAATGACTCTAATGGATCCATATGTGGTTTGTGAAAATAACACACATGCAATGACCACTTGTTGATCCATGTGTGGTTTGTGAAAAGAACACACATGCAATGACTCTAGTGCTAGTTTTAGTATAAGAACACACATGCAATGACTCTAGTGGGTGCACATGTAGTTTGTGAAAAGAACACACATGCTATGACCACTGGTTGATCCATAAGTGGTTTGTGGAAAGAACACACATGCAATAACCACTGGTTGATCCATAAGTGGTTTGTGGAAAAGAAAACACATGCAATGACTCTGGTTGGTCCATATGTGGTTTGTGGAAAGAACACACATGCAATGACTCTAGTGGTGGATCCATGTGTTGTTTGTGGAAAGAACACACATGCAATGACAGTGGTGGATCCATGTGTCGTTTGTGGATAGAACACACATGCAATGACTCTAGTGCTAGTTTTAGTATAAGAACACACATGCAATGTCTCTAATGGATCCATATGTGGATGTGAAGAGAACACACATGCAATGACCACTTGTTGATCCATGTGTGATTTGTGAAAAGAACACCCATGCAATGACTCTAGTGCTAGTTTTTGTATAAGAACATACATGCAATGACTCTAGTGGGTCCACATGTAGTTTGTGAAAAGAACACACATGCAATGACCACTGGTTGATCCATAAGTGGTTTGTGGAAAGAACACACATGCAATGACCACTGGTTGATCCATAAGTGGTTTGTGGAAAGAACACACATGCATTGACCACTGGTTGATCCATATGTGGCTTGTGAAAAGAACACACATGCAATGCCACTAGTTGATCCATGTGTGGTTTGTGGAAAGAACACACATGCAATGACTCTAGTGGTAGTTTTAGTACAAGATCACACATGCAATGACTCTAATGGATCCATATGTGGTTTGTGAAAATAACACACATGCAATGACCACTTGTTGATCCATGTGTGGTTTGTGAAAAGAACACACATGCAATGACTCTAGTGCAAGTTTTAGTATAAGAACACACATGCAATGACTCTAGTGGGTCCACATGTAGTTTGTGAAAAGAACACACATGCAATGACCACTGGTTGATCCATAAGTGGTTTGTGGAAAGAACACACATGCAATGACCACTGGTTGATCCATAAGTGGTTTGTGGAAAAGAAAACACTTGCAATGACTCTAGTTGGTCCATATGTGGTTTGTGGAAAGAACACACATGTAGTGACCACTGGTTGATCCATGTGTGGTTTGTGAAATGAACACACATGCAATGCCACTGGTTGATCCATGTGTGGTTTGTGGAAAGAACACACATGCAATGACTCTAGTGCTAGTTTTTGTATAAGAACACACATGCAATGTCTCTAATGGATCCATATGTGGTTTGTGAAAAGAACACACATGCAATGACCACTTGCTGATCCATGTGTGGTTAGTGAAAAGAACACACATGCAGTGACTCTAGTGCTAGTTTTAGTATAAGAACACACATGCAATGACTCTAGTGGGTCCACATGTAGTTTGTGAAAAGAACACACATGCAATGACCACTGGTTGATCCATAAGTGGTTTGTGGAAAGAACACACGTGAAATGACCTCTTGTTGATCCATAAGTGGTTTGTGGAAAAGAAAACACATGCAATGACTCTGGTTGGTCCATATGTGGTTTTTGGAAAGAACACACATGCAGCAACCACTGGTTGATCCATGTGTGGTTTGTGAAATGACCACACATGCAATGCCACTTGTTGATCCATGTTTGGTTTGTGGAAAGAACACACATGCAATGACTCTAGTGCTAGTTTTAGTATAAGAACACACATGCAATGTCTCTAATGGATCCATAGGTGGTTCGTGAAAAGAACACACATGCAATGACCACTTGTTGATCCATGTGTGATTTGTGAAAAAAACACCCATGCAATGACTCTAGTGCTAGTTTTAGTATAAGAACATACATGCAATGACTCTAGTGGGTCCACATGTAGTTTGTGAAAAGAACACACATGCAATGACCACTGGTTGATCCATAAGTGGTTTGTGGAAAGAACACACATGCAATGACCACTGGTTGATCCATAAGTGGTTTGTGGAAAAGAAAACACATGCAATGACTCTGGTTGGTCCATATGTGGTTTGTGGAAAGAACACACATGCATTGACCACTGGTTGATCCATGTGTGGTTTGTGAAATGCACACACATGCAATGCCACTGGTTGATCCATGTGTGGTTTGTGGAAAGAACACACATGCAATGACTCTAGTGCTAGTTTTTGTATAAGAACACACATGCAATGTCTCTAATGGATCCATATGTGGTTTGTGAAAATAACACACATGCAATGACCACTTGTTGATCCATGTGTGGTTTGTGAAAAGAACACACATGCAATGACTCTAGTGCTAGTTTTAGTATAAGAACACACATACAATGTCTCTAATGGATCCACATGTAGTTTGTGAAAAAGAAAACACATGCAATAACCACTGGTTGATCCACAAGTGGTTTGTGGAAATAACACACATGCAATGACCACTGGTTGATCCATAAGTGGTTTGTGGAAAAGAAAACACATGCAATGACTCTGGTTGGTCCATATGTGGTTTGTGGAAAGAACACACATGCAATGACTCTAGTGGTGGATCCATGTGTTGTTTGTGGAAAGAACACACATGTAATGACAGTGGTGGATCCATGTGTCGTTTGTGGATAGAACACACATGCAATGACTCTAGTGCTAGTTTTAGTATAAGAACACACATGCAATGTCTCTAATGGATCCATATGTGGTTTGTGAAAAGAACACACATACAATGACCACTTGTTGATCCATGTGTGATTTGTGAAAAGAACACCCATGCAATGACTCTAGTGCTAGTTTTTGTATAAGAACATACATGCAATGACTCTAGTGGGTCCACATGTAGTTTGTGAAAAGAACACACATGCAATGACCATTGGTTGATCCATAAGTGGTTTGTGGAAAGAACACACATGCAATGACCACTAGTTGATCCATAAGTGGTTTGTGGAAAAGAAAACACATGCAATGACTATGGTTGGTCCATATGTGGTTTGTGGAAAGAACACACATGCATTGACCACTGGTTGATCCATATGTGGCTTGTGAAAAGAACACACATGCAATGCCACTAGTTGATCCATGTGTGGTTTGTGGAAAGAACACACATGCAATGACTCTAGTGGTAGTTTTAGTACAAGATCACACATGCAATGACTCTAATGGATCCATATGTGGTTTGTGAAAATAACACACATGCAATGACCACTTGTTGATCCATGTGTGGTTTGTGAAAAGAACACACATGCAATGACTCTAGTGCAAGTTTTAGTATAAGAACACACATGCAATGACTCTAGTGGTTCCACATGTAGTTTGTGAAAATAACACACATGCAATGACCACTTGTTGATCCATAAGTGGTTTGTGGAAAGAACACACATGCAATGACCACAGGTTGATCCATAAGTGGTTTGTGGAAAAGAAAACACTTGCAATAACTCTAGTTGGTCCATATGTGGTTTGTGGAAAGAACACACATGCAGTGACCACTGGTTGATCCATGTGTGGTTTGTGAAATGAACACACATGCAATGCCACTGGTTGATCCATGTGTGGTTTGTGGAAAGAACACACATGCAATGACTCTAGTGCTAGTTTTTGTATAAGAACACACATGCAATGTCTCTAATGGATCCATATGTGGTTTGTGAAAATAACACACATGCAATGACCACTTGTTGATCCATTTGTGGTTTGTGAAAAGAACACACATGCAGTGACTCTAGTGCTAGTTTTAGTATAAGAACACACATGCAATGACTCTAGTGGGTCCACATGTAGTTTGTGAAAAGAACACACATGCAATGACCACTGGTTGATCCATAAGTGGTTTGTGGAAAGAACACACGTGAAATGACCTCTTGTTGATCCATAAGTGGTTTGTGGAAAAGAAAACACATGAATGACTCTGGTTGGTCCATATGTGGTTTGTGGAAAGAACACACATGCAGTAACCACTGGTTGATCCATGTGTGGTTTGTGAAATGACCACACATGCAATGCCACTGGTTGATCCATGTGTGGTTTGTGGAAAGAACACATATGCAATGACTCTAGTGCTAGTTTTAGTATAAGAACACACATGCAATGTCTCTAATGGATCCATATGTGGTTTGTGAAAAGAACACACATGCAATGACCACTTGTTGATCCATGTGTGATTTGTGAGAAAAAACACCCATGCAATGACTCTAGTGCTAGTTTTAGTATAAGAACATACATGCAATGACTCTAGTGGGTCCACATGTAGTTTTTGAAAAGAACACACATGCAATGACCACTGCTTGATCCATAAGTGGTTTGTGGAAAGAACAGACATGACATGACCACTTGTTGATTCTTAAGTGGTTTGTGGAAAAGAAGACACATGCAATGACTCTGGTTGATCCATAAGTTGTTTGTGGAAAGAACACACATGCAATGACCACTGGTTGATCCATAAGTGGGTTGTCGAAAAGAAAACACATGCAATGACTCTGGTTGGTCCATATGTGGTTTGTGGAAAGAACACACATGCAGTGACCACTGGTTGATCCATGTGTGGTTTGTGAAATGAACACACATGCAATGCCACTGGTTGATCCATGTGTGGTTTGTGGAAAGAACATACATGCAATGACTCTAGTGCTAGTTTTTGTATAAGAAAACACATGCAATGTCTCTAATGGATCCATATGTGGTCTGTGAAAAGAACACACATGCAATGACCACTTGTTGATCCATGTGTGGTTTGTGAAAAGAACACACATGCAATGACTCTAGTGCTAGTTTTAGTATAAGAACACACATGCAATGACTCTAGTGGGTCCACATGTAGTTTGTGAAAAGAACACACATGCAATGACCACTGGTTGATCCATAAGTGGTTTGTGGAAAGAACACACATGACATGACCACTTGTTGATTCTTAAGTGGGTTGTGGAAAAGAAAACACATGCAATGACTCTGGTTGGTCCATATGTGGTTTGTGGAAAGAACACACATGCAGTAACCACTGGTTGATCCATGTGTGGTTTGTGAAATGAACACACATGCAATGCCACTGGTTGATCCATGTGTGGGTTGTGGAAAGAACACACATGCAATGACTCTAGTGCTAGTTTTAGTATAAGAACACACATGCAATGTCTATAATGGATCCATATGTGGTTTGTGAAAAGAACACAGATGCAATGACCACTTGTTGATCCATGTGTGGTTTGTGAAAAGAACACCCATGCAATGACTCTAGTGCTAGATTTAATATAGGAACATACATGCAATGACTCTAGTGGGTCCACATGTAGTTTGTGAAAAGAACACACATGCAATAACCACTGGTTGATCCATAAGTGGTTTGTGGAAAGAACACACATGCAATGACCACTGGTTGATCCATAAGTGGTTTGTGGAAAAGAAAACACATGCAATGACTCTGGTTGGTCCATATGTGGTTTGTGGAAAGAACACACATGCATTGACCACTGGTTGATCCATAAGTGGTTTGTGGAAAGAACACACATGCAATGACCACAGGTTGATCCATAAGTGGTTTGTGGAAAAGAAAACACTTGCAATAACTCTAGTTGGTCCATATGTGGTTTGTGGAAAGAACACACATGCAGTGACCACTGGTTGATCCATGTGTGGTTTGTGAAATGAACACACATGCAATGCCACTGGTTGATCCATGTGTGGTTTGTGGAAAGAACACACATGCAATGACTCTAGTGCTAGTTTTTGTATAAGAACACACATGCAATGTCTCTAATGGATCCATATGTGGTCTGTGAAAAGAACACACATGCAATGACCACTTGTTGATCCATGTGTGGTTTGTGAAAAGAACACCCATGCAATGACTCTAGTGCTAGATTTAATATAGGAACATACATGCAATGACTCTAGTGGGTCCACATGTAGTTTGTGAAAAGAACACACATGCAATAACCACTGGTTGATCCATAAGTGGTTTGTGGAAAGAACACACATGCAATGACCACTGGTTGATCCATAAGTGGTTTGTGGAAAAGAAAACACATGCAATGACTCTGGTTGGTCCATATGTGGTTTGTGGAAACAACACACATGCATTAACCACTGGTTGATCCATATGTGGCTTGTGAAAAGAACACACATGCAATGCCACTAGTTGATCCATGTGTGGTTTGTGGAAAGAACACACATGCAATGACTCTAGTGGTAGTTTTAGTACAAGATCACACATGCAATGACTCTAATGGATCCATATGTGGTTTGTGAAAATAACACACATGCAATGACCACTTGTTGATCCATGTGTGGTTTGTGAAAAGAACACACATGCAGTGACTCTAGTGCTAGTTTTAGTATAAGAACACACATGCAATGACTCTAGTGGGTCCACATGTAGTTTGTGAAAAGAACACACATGCAATGACCACTGGTTGATCCATAAGTGGTTTGTGGAAAGAACACACGTGAAATGACCTCTTGTTGATCCATAAGTGGTTTGTGGAAAAGAAAACACATGCAATGACTCTGGTTGGTCCATATGTGGTTTGTGGAAAGAACACACACGCAGTAACCACTGGTTGATCCATGTGTGGTTTGTGAAATGACCACACATGCAATGCCACTGGTTGATCCATGTGTGGTTTGTGGAAAGAACACATATGCAATGACTCTAGTGCTAGTTTTAGTATAAGAACACACATGCAATGTCTCTAATGGATCCATATGTGGTTTGTGAAAAGAACACACATGCAATGACCACTTGTTGATCCATGTGTGATTTGTGAGAAAAAACACCCATGCAATGACTCTAGTGCTAGTTTTAGTATAAGAACATACATGCAATGACTCTAGTGGGTCCACATGTAGTTTTTGAAAAGAACACACATGCAATGACCACTGCTTGATCCATAAGTGGTTTGTGGAAAGAACACACATGACATGACCACTTGTTGATTCTTAAGTGGTTTGTGGAAAAGAAGACACATGCAATGACTCTGGTTGATCCATAAGTTGTTTGTGGAAAGAACACACATGCAATGACCACTGGTTGATCCATAAGTGGGTTGTCGAAAAGAAAACACATGCAATGACTCTGGTTGGTCCATATGTGGTTTGTGGAAAGAACACACATGCAGTGACCACTGGTTGATCCATGTGTGGTTTGTGAAATGAACACACATGCAATGACTCTAGTGCTAGATTTAATATAGGAACATACATGCAATGACTCTAGTGGGTCCACATGTAGTTTGTGAAAAGAACACACATGCAATAACCACTGGTTGATCCATAAGTGGTTTGTGGAAAGAACACACATGCAATGACCACTGGTTGATCCATAAGTGGTTTGTGGAAAAGAAAACACATGCAATGACTCTGGTTGGTCCATATGTGGTTTGTGGAAAGAACACACATGCATTAACCACTGGTTGATCCATATGTGGCTTGTGAAAAGAACACACATGCAATGCCACTAGTTGATCCATGTGTGGTTTGTGGAAAGAACACACATGCAATGACTCTAGTGGTAGTTTTAGTACAAGATCACACATGCAATGACTCTAATGGATCCATATGTGGTTTGTGAAAATAACACACATGCAATGACCACTTGTTGATCCATGTGTGGTTTGTGAAAAGAACACACATGCAATGACTCTAGTGCAAGTTTTAGTATAAGAACACACATGCAATGACTCTAGTGGTTCCACATGTAGTTTGTGAAAAGAACACACATGCAATGACCACTGGTTGATCCATAAGTGGTTTGTGGAAAGAACACACATGCAATGACCACAGGTTGATCCATAAGTGGTTTGTGGAAAAGAAAACACTTGCAATAACTCTAGTTGGTCCATATGTGGTTTGTGGAAAGAACACACATGCAGTGACCACTGGTTGATCCATGTGTGGTTTGTGAAATGAACACACATGCAATGCCACTGGTTGATCCATGTGTGGTTTGTGGAAAGAACACACATGCAATGACTCTAGTGCTAGTTTTAGTATAAGAACACACATGCAATGTCTATAATGGATCCATATGTGGTTTGTGAAAAGAACACACATGCAATGACCACTTGTTGATCCATGTGTGGTTTGTGAAAAGAACACCCATGCAATGACTCTAGTGCTAGATTTAATATAGGAACATACATGCAATGACTCTAGTGGGTCCACATGTAGTTTGTGAAAAGAACACACATGCAATAACCACTGGTTGATCCATAAGTGGTTTGTGGAAAGAACACACATGCAATGACCACTGGTTGATCCATAAGTGGTTTGTGGAAAAGAAAACACATGCAATGACTCTGGTTGGTCCATATGTGGTTTGTGGAAAGAACACACATGCATTAACCACTGGTTGATCCATATGTGGCTTGTGAAAAGAACACACATGCAATGCCACTAGTTGATCCATGTGTGGTTTGTGGAAAGAACACACATGCAATGACTCTAGTGGTAGTTTTAGTACAAGATCACACATGCAATGACTCTAATGGATCCATATGTGGTTTGTGAAAATAACACACATGCAATGACCACTTGTTGATCCATGTGTGGTTTGTGAAAAGAACACACATGCAGTGACTCTAGTGCTAGTTTTAGTATAAGAACACACATGCAATGACTCTGGTTGGTCCATATGTGGTTTGTGGAAAGAACACACATGCATTAACCACTGGTTGATCCATATGTGGCTTGTGAAAAGAACACACATGCAATGCCACTAGTTGATCCATGTGTGGTTTGTGGAAAGAACACACATGCAATGACTCTAGTGGTAGTTTTAGTACAAGATCACACATGCAATGACTCTGGTTGGTCCATAAGTGGTTTGTGGAAAGAACACACATGCAATGACCACAGGTTGATCCATAAGTGGTTTGTGGAAAAGAAAACACTTGCAATGACTCTAGTTGGTCCATATGTGGTTTGTGGAAAGAACACACATGCAGTGACCACTGGTTGATCCATGTGTGGTTTGTGAAATGAACACACATGCAATGCCACTGGTTGATCCATGTGTGGTTTGTGGAAAGAACACACATGCAATGACTCTAGTGCTAGTTTTTGTATAAGAACACACATGCAATGTCTCTAATGGATCCATATGTGGTTTGTGAAAAGAACACACATGCAATGACCACTTGCTGATCCATGTGTGGTTAGTGAAAAGAACACACATGCAGTGACTCTAGTGCTAGTTTTAGTATAAGAACACACATGCAATGACTCTAGTGGGTCCACATGTAGTTTGTGAAAAGAACACACATGCAATGACCACTGGTTGATCCATAAGTGGTTTGTGGAAAGAACACACGTGAAATGACCTCTTGTTGATCCATAAGTGGTTTGTGGAAAAGAAAACACATGCAATGACTCTGGTTGGTCCATATGTGGTTTTTGGAAAGAACACACATGCAGCAACCACTGGTTGATCCATGTGTGGTTTGTGAAATGACCACACATGCAATGCCACTGGTTGATCCATGTTTGGTTTGTGGAAAGAACACACATGCAATGACTCTAGTGCTAGTTTTAGTATAAGAACACACATGCAATGTCTCTAATGGATCCATAGGTGGTTCGTGAAAAGAACACACATGCAATGACCACTTGTTGATCCATGTGTGATTTGTGAAAAAAACACCCATGCAATGACTCTAGTGCTAGTTTTAGTATAAGAACATACATGCAATGACTCTAGTGGGTCCACATGTAGTTTGTGAAAAGAACACACATGCAATGACCACTGGTTGATCCATAAGTGGTTTGTGGAAAGAACACACATGCAATGACCACTGGTTGATCCATAAGTGGTTTGTGGAAAAGAAAACACATGCAATGACTCTGGTTGGTCCATATGTGGTTTGTGGAAAGAACACACATGCATTGACCACTGGTTGATCCATGTGTGGTTTGTGAAATGCACACACATGCAATGCCACTGGTTGATCCATGTGTGGTTTGTGGAAAGAACACACATGCAATGACTCTAGTGCTAGTTTTTGTATAAGAACACACATGCAATGTCTCTAATGGATCCATATGTGGTTTGTGAAAATAACACACATGCAATGACCACTTGTTGATCCATGTGTGGTTTGTGAAAAGAACACACATGCAATGACTCTAGTGCTAGTTTTAGTATAAGAACACACATACAATGTCTCTAATGGATCCACATGTAGTTTGTGAAAAAGAAAACACATGCAATAACCACTGGTTGATCCACAAGTGGTTTGTGGAAATAACACACATGCAATGACCACTGGTTGATCCATAAGTGGTTTGTGGAAAAGAAAACACATGCAATGACTCTGGTTGGTCCATATGTGGTTTGTGGAAAGAACACACATGCAATGACTCTAGTGGTGGATCCATGTGTTGTTTGTGGAAAGAACACACATGTAATGACAGTGGTGGATCCATGTGTCGTTTGTGGATAGAACACACATGCAATGACTCTAGTGCTAGTTTTAGTATAAGAACACACATGCAATGTCTCTAATGGATCCATATGTGGTTTGTGAAAAGAACACACATACAATGACCACTTGTTGATCCATGTGTGATTTGTGAAAAGAACACCCATGCAATGACTCTAGTGCTAGTTTTTGTATAAGAACATACATGCAATGACTCTAGTGGGTCCACATGTAGTTTGTGAAAAGAACACACATGCAATGACCATTGGTTGATCCATAAGTGGTTTGTGGAAAGAACACACATGCAATGACCACTAGTTGATTCATAAGTGGTTTGTGGAAAAGAAAACACATGCAATGACTATGGTTGGTCCATATGTGGTTTGTGGAAAGAACACACATGCATTGACCACTGGTTGATCCATATGTGGCTTGTGAAAAGAACACACATGCAATGCCACTAGTTGATCCATGTGTGGTTTGTGGAAAGAACACACATGCAATGACTCTAGTGGTAGTTTTAGTACAAGATCACACATGCAATGACTCTAATGGATCCATATGTGGTTTGTGAAAATAACACACATGCAATGACCACTTGTTGATCCATGTGTGGTTTGTGAAAAGAACACACATGCAATGACTCTAGTGCAAGTTTTAGTATAAGAACACACATGCAATGACTCTAGTGGTTCCACATGTAGTTTGTGAAAATAACACACATGCAATGACCACTTGTTGATCCATAAGTGGTTTGTGGAAAGAACACACATGCAATGACCACAGGTTGATCCATAAGTGGTTTGTGGAAAAGAAAACACTTGCAATAACTCTAGTTGGTCCATATGTGGTTTGTGGAAAGAACACACATGCAGTGACCACTGGTTGATCCATGTGTGGTTTGTGAAATGAACACACATGCAATGCCACTGGTTGATCCATGTGTGGTTTGTGGAAAGAACACACATGCAATGACTCTAGTGCTAGTTTTTGTATAAGAACACACATGCAATGTCTCTAATGGATCCATATGTGGTTTGTGAAAATAACACACATGCAATGACCACTTGTTGATCCATTTGTGGTTTGTGAAAAGAACACACATGCAGTGACTCTAGTGCTAGTTTTAGTATAAGAACACACATGCAATGACTCTAGTGGGTCCACATGTAGTTTGTGAAAAGAACACACATGCAATGACCACTGGTTGATCCATAAGTGGTTTGTGGAAAGAACACACGTGAAATGACCTCTTGTTGATCCATAAGTGGTTTGTGGAAAAGAAAACACATGAATGACTCTGGTTGGTCCATATGTGGTTTGTGGAAAGAACACACATGCAGTAACCACTGGTTGATCCATGTGTGGTTTGTGAAATGACCACACATGCAATGCCACTGGTTGATCCATGTGTGGTTTGTGGAAAGAACACATATGCAATGACTCTAGTGCTAGTTTTAGTATAAGAACACACATGCAATGTCTCTAATGGATCCATATGTGGTTTGTGAAAAGAACACACATGCAATGACCACTTGTTGATCCATGTGTGATTTGTGAGAAAAAACACCCATGCAATGACTCTAGTGCTAGTTTTAGTATAAGAACATACATGCAATGACTCTAGTGGGTCCACATGTAGTTTTTGAAAAGAACACACATGCAATGACCACTGCTTGATCCATAAGTGGTTTGTGGAAAGAACAGACATGACATGACCACTTGTTGATTCTTAAGTGGTTTGTGGAAAAGAAGACACATGCAATGACTCTGGTTGATCCATAAGTTGTTTGTGGAAAGAACACACATGCAATGACCACTGGTTGATCCATAAGTGGGTTGTCGAAAAGAAAACACATGCAATGACTCTGGTTGGTCCATATGTGGTTTGTGGAAAGAACACACATGCAGTGACCACTGGTTGATCCATGTGTGGTTTGTGAAATGAACACACATGCAATGCCACTGGTTGATCCATGTGTGGTTTGTGGAAAGAACATACATGCAATGACTCTAGTGCTAGTTTTTGTATAAGAAAACACATGCAATGTCTCTAATGGATCCATATGTGGTCTGTGAAAAGAACACACATGCAATGACCACTTGTTGATCCATGTGTGGTTTGTGAAAAGAACACACATGCAATGACTCTAGTGCTAGTTTTAGTATAAGAACACACATGCAATGACTCTAGTGGGTCCACATGTAGTTTGTGAAAAGAACACACATGCAATGACCACTGGTTGATCCATAAGTGGTTTGTGGAAAGAACACACATGACATGACCACTTGTTGATTCTTAAGTGGGTTGTGGAAAAGAAAACACATGCAATGACTCTGGTTGGTCCATATGTGGTTTGTGGAAAGAACACACATGCAGTAACCACTGGTTGATCCATGTGTGGTTTGTGAAATGAACACACATGCAATGCCACTGGTTGATCCATGTGTGGGTTGTGGAAAGAACACACATGCAATGACTCTAGTGCTAGTTTTAGTATAAGAACACACATGCAATGTCTATAATGGATCCATATGTGGTTTGTGAAAAGAACACAGATGCAATGACCACTTGTTGATCCATGTGTGGTTTGTGAAAAGAACACCCATGCAATGACTCTAGTGCTAGATTTAATATAGGAACATACATGCAATGACTCTAGTGGGTCCACATGTAGTTTGTGAAAAGAACACACATGCAATAACCACTGGTTGATCCATAAGTGGTTTGTGGAAAGAACACACATGCAATGACCACTGGTTGATCCATAAGTGGTTTGTGGAAAAGAAAACACATGCAATGACTCTGGTTGGTCCATATGTGGTTTGTGGAAAGAACACACATGCATTGACCACTGGTTGATCCATAAGTGGTTTGTGGAAAGAACACACATGCAATGACCACAGGTTGATCCATAAGTGGTTTGTGGAAAAGAAAACACTTGCAATAACTCTAGTTGGTCCATATGTGGTTTGTGGAAAGAACACACATGCAGTGACCACTGGTTGATCCATGTGTGGTTTGTGAAATGAACACACATGCAATGCCACTGGTTGATCCATGTGTGGTTTGTGGAAAGAACACACATGCAATGACTCTAGTGCTAGTTTTTGTATAAGAACACACATGCAATGTCTCTAATGGATCCATATGTGGTCTGTGAAAAGAACACACATGCAATGACCACTTGTTGATCCATGTGTGGTTTGTGAAAAGAACACCCATGCAATGACTCTAGTGCTAGATTTAATATAGGAACATACATGCAATGACTCTAGTGGGTCCACATGTAGTTTGTGAAAAGAACACACATGCAATAACCACTGGTTGATCCATAAGTGGTTTGTGGAAAGAACACACATGCAATGACCACTGGTTGATCCATAAGTGGTTTGTGGAAAAGAAAACACATGCAATGACTCTGGTTGGTCCATATGTGGTTTGTGGAAACAACACACATGCATTAACCACTGGTTGATCCATATGTGGCTTGTGAAAAGAACACACATGCAATGCCACTAGTTGATCCATGTGTGGTTTGTGGAAAGAACACACATGCAATGACTCTAGTGGTAGTTTTAGTACAAGATCACACATGCAATGACTCTAATGGATCCATATGTGGTTTGTGAAAATAACACACATGCAATGACCACTTGTTGATCCATGTGTGGTTTGTGAAAAGAACACACATGCAGTGACTCTAGTGCTAGTTTTAGTATAAGAACACACATGCAATGACTCTAGTGGGTCCACATGTAGTTTGTGAAAAGAACACACATGCAATGACCACTGGTTGATCCATAAGTGGTTTGTGGAAAGAACACACGTGAAATGACCTCTTGTTGATCCATAAGTGGTTTGTGGAAAAGAAAACACATGCAATGACTCTGGTTGGTCCATATGTGGTTTGTGGAAAGAACACACACGCAGTAACCACTGGTTGATCCATGTGTGGTTTGTGAAATGACCACACATGCAATGCCACTGGTTGATCCATCTGTGGTTTGTGGAAAGAACACATATGCAATGACTCTAGTGCTAGTTTTAGTATAAGAACACACATGCAATGTCTCTAATGGATCCATATGTGGTTTGTGAAAAGAACACACATGCAATGACCACTTGTTGATCCATGTGTGATTTGTGAGAAAAAACACCCATGCAATGACTCTAGTGCTAGTTTTAGTATAAGAACATACATGCAATGACTCTAGTGGGTCCACATGTAGTTTTTGAAAAGAACACACATGCAATGACCACTGCTTGATCCATAAGTGGTTTGTGGAAAGAACACACATGACATGACCACTTGTTGATTCTTAAGTGGTTTGTGGAAAAGAAGACACATGCAATGACTCTGGTTGATCCATAAGTTGTTTGTGGAAAGAACACACATGCAATGATCACTGGTTGATCCATAAGTGGGTTGTCGAAAAGAAAACACATGCAATGACTCTGGTTGGTCCATATGTGGTTTGTGGAAAGAACACACATGCAGTGACCACTGGTTGATCCATGTGTGGTTTGTGAAATGAACACACATGCAATGACTCTAGTGCTAGATTTAATATAGGAACATACATGCAATGACTCTAGTGGGTCCACATGTAGTTTGTGAAAAGAACACACATGCAATAACCACTGGTTGATCCATAAGTGGTTTGTGGAAAGAACACACATGCAATGACCACTGGTTGATCCATAAGTGGTTTGTGGAAAAGAAAACACATGCAATGACTCTGGTTGGTCCATATGTGGTTTGTGGAAAGAACACACATGCATTAACCACTGGTTGATCCATATGTGGCTTGTGAAAAGAACACACATGCAATGCCACTAGTTGATCCATGTGTGGTTTGTGGAAAGAACACACATGCAATGACTCTAGTGGTAGTTTTAGTACAAGATCACACATGCAATGACTCTAATGGATCCATATGTGGTTTGTGAAAATAACACACATGCAATGACCACTTGTTGATCCATGTGTGGTTTGTGAAAAGAACACACATGCAATGACTCTAGTGCAAGTTTTAGTATAAGAACACACATGCAATGACTCTAGTGGTTCCACATGTAGTTTGTGAAAAGAACACACATGCAATGACCACTGGTTGATCCATAAGTGGTTTGTGGAAAGAACACACATGCAATGACCACAGGTTGATCCATAAGTGGTTTGTGGAAAAGAAAACACTTGCAATAACTCTAGTTGGTCCATATGTGGTTTGTGGAAAGAACACACATGCAGTGACCACTGGTTGATCCATGTGTGGTTTGTGAAATGAACACACATGCAATGCCACTGGTTGATCCATGTGTGGTTTGTGGAAAGAACACACATGCAATGACTCTAGTGCTAGTTTTTGTATAAGAACACACATGCAATGTCTATAATGGATCCATATGTGGTTTGTGAAAAGAACACACATGCAATGACCACTTGTTGATCCATGTGTGGTTTGTGAAAAGAACACCCATGCAATGACTCTAGTGCTAGATTTAATATAGGAACATACATGCAATGACTCTAGTGGGTCCACATGTAGTTTGTGAAAAGAACACACATGCAATAACCACTGGTTGATCCATAAGTGGTTTGTGGAAAGAACACACATGCAATGACCACTGGTTGATCCATAAGTGGTTTGTGGAAAAGAAAACACATGCAATGACTCTGGTTGGTCCATATGTGGTTTGTGGAAAGAACACACATGCATTAACCACTGGTTGATCCATATGTGGCTTGTGAAAAGAACACACATGCAATGCCACTAGTTGATCCATGTGTGGTTTGTGGAAAGAACACACATGCAATGACTCTAGTGGTAGTTTTAGTACAAGATCACACATGCAATGACTCTAATGGATCCATATGTGGTTTGTGAAAATAACACACATGCAATGACCACTTGTTGATCCATGTGTGGTTTGTGAAAAGAACACACATGCAGTGACTCTAGTGCTAGTTTTAGTATAAGAACACACATGCAATGACTCTGGTTGGTCCATATGTGGTTTGTGGAAAGAACACACATGCATTAACCACTGGTTGATCCATATGTGGCTTGTGAAAAGAACACACATGCAATGCCACTAGTTGATCCATGTGTGGTTTGTGGAAAGAACACACATGCAATGACTCTAGTGGTAGTTTTAGTACAAGATCACACATGCAATGACTCTGGTTGGTCCATAAGTGGTTTGTGGAAAGAACACACATGCAATGACCACAGGTTGATCCATAAGTGGTTTGTGGAAAAGAAAACACTTGCAATAACTCTAGTTGGTCCATATGTGGTTTGTGGAAAGAACACACATGCAGTGACCACTGGTTGATCCATGTGTGGTTTGTGAAATGAACACACATGCAATGCCACTGGTTGATCCATGTGTGGTTTGTGGAAAGAACACACATGCAATGACTCTAGTGCTAGTTTTTGTATAAGAACACACATGCAATGTCTCTAATGGGTGCATATGTGGTCTGTGAAAAGAACACGCATGCAATGACCACTTGTTGATCCATGTGTGGTTTGTGAAAAGAACACACATGCAATGACTCTAGTGCTAGTTTTAGTATAAGAACACACATGCAATGACTCTAGTGGGTCCACATGTAGTTTGTGAAAAGAACACACATGCAATGACCACTGGTTGATCCATAAGTGGTTTGTGGAAAGAACACACATGACATGACCGCTTGTTGATTCTTAAGTGGTTTGTGGAAAAGAAAACACATGCAATGACTCTGGTTGGTCCATATGTGGTTTGTGGAAAGAACACACATGCAGTAACCACTGGTTGATCCATGTGTGGTTTGTGAAATGAACACACATGCAATGCCACTGGTTGATCCATGTGTGGTTTGTGGAAAGAACACACATGCAATGACTCTAGTGGTAGTTTTAGTACAAGATCACACATGCAATGACTCTAATGGATCCATATGTGGTTTGTGAAAAGAACACACATGCAATGACCACTTGTTGATCCATGTGTGGTTTCTGAAAAGAACACCCATGCAATGACTCTAGTGCTAGATTTAATATAGGAACATACATGCAATTACTCTAGTGGGTCCACATGTAGTTTGTGAAAAGAACACACATGCAATAACCACTGGTTGATCCATAAGTGGTTCGTGGAAAGAACACACATGCAATGACGACTTGTTGATCCATAAGTGGTTTGTGCAAAAGAAAACACATACAATGACTCTGGTTGATCCATAAGTGGTTTGTGGAAAGAAAACACATGCATTGACCACTGGTTGATCCATATGTGGCTTGTGAAAAGAACACACATGCAATGCCACTAGTTGATCCATGTGTGGTTTGTGGAAAGAACACACATGCAATGACTCTAGTGGTAGTTTTAGTATAAGATCACACATGCAATGACTCTAATGGATCCATATGTGGTTTGTGAAAATAAGACACATGCAATGACCACTTGTTGATCCATGTGTGGTTTGTGAAAAGAACACACATGCAATGACTCTAGTGCTAGTTTTAGTATAAGAACACACATGCAATGACTCTAGTGGGTGCAAATGTAGTTTGTGAAAAGAACACACATGCAATGACCACTGGTTGATCCATAAGTGGTTTGTGGAAAGAACACACATGCAATGACCACTGGTTGATCCATAAGTGTTTTGTGGAAAAGAAAACACTTGCAATGACTCTAGTTGGTCCATATGTGGTTTGTGGAAAGAACACACATGTAGTGACCACTGGTTGATCCATGTGTGGTTTGTGAAAGGAACACACATGCAATGCCACTGGTTGATCCATGTGTGGTTTGTGGAAAGAACACACATGCAATGACTCTAGTGCTAGTTTTTGTATAAGAACACACATGCAATGTCTCTAATGGATCCATATGTGGTTTGTGAAAAGAACACACATGCAATGACCACTTGCTGATCCATGTGTGGTTTGTGAAAAGAACACACATGCAGTGACTCTAGTGCTAGTTTTAGTATAAGAACACACATGCAATGACTCTAGTGGGTCCACATGTAGTTTGTGAAAAGAACACACATGCAATGACCACTGGTTGATCCATAAGTGGTTTGTGGAAAGAACACACGTGCAATGACCACTGGTTGATCCATAAGTGGTTTGTCGAAAAGAAAACACATGCAATGACTCTGGTTGGTCCATATGTGGTTTGTGGAAAGAACACACATGCAGTGACCACTGGTTGATCCATGTGTGGTTTGTGAAATGAACACACATGCAATGCCACTCGTTGATCCATGTGTGGTTTGTGGAAAGAACACACATGCAATGACTCTAGTGGTAGTTTTAGTATAAGATCACACATGCAATGACTCTAATGGATCCATATGTGGTTTGTGAAAATAACACACATGCAATGACCACTTGTTGATCCATGTGTGGTTTGTGAAAAGAACACACATGCAATGACTCTAGTGCTAGTTTTAGTATAAGAACACACATGCAATGACTCTAGTGGGTGCAAATGTAGTTTGTGAAAAGAACACACATGCAATGACCACTGGTTGATCCATAAGTGGTTTGTGGAAAGAACACACATGCAATGACCACTAGTTGATCCATAAGTGGTTTGTGGAAAAGAAAACACTTGCAATGACTCTAGTTGGTCCATATGTGGTTTGTGGAAAGAACACACATGTAGTGACCACTGGTTGATCCATGTGTGGTTTGTGAAAGGAACACACATGCAATGCCACTGGTTGATCCATGTGTGGTTTGTGGAAAGAACACACATGCAATGACTCTAGTGCTAGTTTTTGTATAAGAACACACATGCAATGTCTCTAATGGATCCATATGTGGTTTGTGAAAAGAACACACATGCAATGACCACTTGCTGATCCATGTGTGGTTTGTGAAAAGAACACACATGCAGTGACTCTAGTGCTAGTCTTAGTATAAGAACACACATGCAATGACTCTAGTGGGTCCACATGTAGTTTGTGAAAAGAACACACATGCAATGACCACTGGTTGATCCATAAGTGGTTTGTGGAAAGAACACACGTGAAATGACCTCTTGTTGATCCATAAGTGGTTTGTGGAAAAGAAAACACATGCAATAACTCTGGTTGGTCCATATGTGGTTTGTGGAAAGAACACACATGCAGTAACCACTGGTTGATCCATGTGTGGTTTGTGAAATGACCACACATGCAATGCCACTGGTTGATCCATGTGTGGTTTGTGGAAAGAACACACATGCAATGACTCTAGTGCTAGTTTTAGTATAAGAACACACATGCAATGTCTCTAATGGATCCATATGTGGTTTGTGAAAAGAACACACATGCAATGACCACTTGTTGATCCATGTGTGATTTGTGAAAAAAACACCCATGCAATGACTCTAGTGCTAGTTTTAGTATAAGAACATACATGCAATGACTCTAGTGGGTCCACATGTAGTTTTTGAAACGAACACACATGCAATGACCACTGCTTGATCCATAAGTGGTTTGTGGAAAGAACACACATGCAATGACCACTGGTTGATCCATAAGTGGTTTGTCGAAAAGAAAACACATGCAATGACTCTGGTTGGTCCATATGTGGTTTGTGGAAAGAACACACATGCAGTGACCACTGGTTGATCCATGTGTGGTTTGTGAAATGAACACACATGCAATGCCACTGGTTGATCCATGTGTGCATTGTGGAAAGAACACACATGCAATGACTCTAGTGCTACTTTTTGTATAAGAACACACATGCAATGTCTCTAATGGATCCATATGTGGTTTGTGAAAAGAACACACATGCAATGACCACTTGTTGATCCATGTGTGGTTTGTGAAAAGAACACACATGCAATGACTCTAGTGCAAGTTTTAGTATAAGAACACACATGCAATGACTCTAGTGGTTCCACATGTAGTTTGTGAAAATAACACACATGCAATGACCACTGGTTGATCCATAAGTGGTTTGTGGAAAGAACACACATGCAATGACCACAGGTTGATCCATAAGTGGTTTGTGGAAAAGAAAACACTTGCAATGACTCTAGTTGGTCCATATGTGGTTTGTGGAGAGAACACACATGCAGTGACCACTGGTTGATCGATGTGTGGTTTGTGAAATGAACACACATGCAATGCCACTGGTTGATCCATGTGTGGTTTGTGGAAAGAACACCCATGCAATGACTCTAGTGCTAGTTTTTGTATAAGAACACACATGCAATGTCTCTAATGGATCCATATGTGGTTTGTGAAAAGAACACACATTCAATGACCACTTGCTGATCCATGTGTGGTTTGTGAAAAGAACACACATGCAGTGACTCTAGTGCTAGTTTTAGTATAAGAACACACATGCAATGACTCTAGTGGGTCCACATGTAGTTTGTGAAAAGAACACACATGCAATGACCACTGGTTGATCCATAAGTGGTTTGTGGAAAGAACACACGTGAAATGACCTCTTGTTGATCCATAAGTGGTTTGTGGAAAAGAAAACACATGCAATGACTCTGGTTGGTCCATATGTGGTTTGTGGAAAGAACACACATGCAGTAACCACTGGTTGATCCATGTGTGGTTTGTGAAATGACCACACATGCAATGCCACTAGTTGATCCATGTGTGGTTTGTGGAAAAAACACATATGCAATGACTCTAGTGCTAGTTTTAGTATAAGAACACACATGCAATGTCTCTAATGGATCCATATGTGGTTTGTGAAAAGAACACACATGCAATGACCACTTGTTGATCCATGTGTGATTTGTGAAAAAAACACCCATGCAATGACTCTAGTGCTAGTTTTAGTATAAGAACATACATGCAATGACTCTAGTGGGTCCACATGTAGTTTTTGAAAAGAACACACATGCAATGACCACTGCTTGATCCATAAGTGGTTTGTGGAAAGAACACACATGACATGACCACTTGTTGATTCTTAAGTGGTTTGTGGAAAAGAAAACACATGCAATGACTCTGGTTGATCCATAAGTTGTTTGTGGAAAGAACACACATGCAATGACTCTAGTGCTAGTTTTTGTATAAGAACACACATGCAATGTCTCTAATGGATCCATATGTGGTTTGTGAAAAGAACACACATGCAATGACCACTTGCTGATCCATGTGTGGTTTGTGAAAAGAACACACATGCAGTGACTCTAGTGCTAGTTTTAGTATAAGAACACACATGCAATGACTCTAGTGGGTCCACATGTAGTTTGTGAAAAGAACACACATGCAATGACCACTGGTTGATCCATAAGTGGTTTGTGGAAAGAACACACGTGCAATGACCACTGGTTGATCCATAAGTGGTTTGTCGAAAAGAAAACACATGCAATGACTCTGGTTGGTCCATATGTGGTTTGTGGAAAGAACACACATGCAGTGACCACTGGTTGATCCATGTGTGGTTTGTGAAATGAACACACATGCAATGCCACTCGTTGATCCATGTGTGGTTTGTGGAAAGAACACACATGCAATGACTCTAGTGGTAGTTTTTGTATAAGATCACACATGCAATGACTCTAATGGATCCATATGTGGTTTGTGAAAATAACACACATGCAATGACCACTTGTTGATCCATGTGTGGTTTGTGAAAAGAACACACATGCAATGACTCTAGTGCTAGTTTTAGTATAAGAACACACATGCAATGACTCTAGTGGGTGCAAATGTAGTTTGTGAAAAGAACACACATGCAATGACCACTGGTTGATCCATAAGTGGTTTGTGGAAAGAACACGCATGCAATGACCACTGGTTGATCCATAAGTGGTTTGTGGAAAAGAAAACACTTGCAATGACTCTAGTTGGTCCATATGTGGTTTGTGGAAAGAACACACATGTAGTGACCACTGGTTGATCCATGTGTGGTTTGTGAAAGGAACACACATGCAATGCCACTGGTTGATCCATGTGTGGTTTGTGGAAAGAACACACATGCAATGACTCTAGTGCTAGTTTTTGTATAAGAACACACATGCAATGTCTCTAATGGATCCATATGTGGTTTGTGAAAAGAACACACATGCAATGACCACTTGCTGATCCATGTGTGGTTTGTGAAAAGAACACACATGCAGTGACTCTAGTGCTAGTCTTAGTATAAGAACACACATGCAATGACTCTAGTGGGTCCACATGTAGTTTGTGAAAAGAACACACATGCAATGACCACTGGTTGATCCATAAGTGGTTTGTGGAAAGAACACACGTGAAATGACCTCTTGTTGATCCATAAGTGGTTTGTGGAAAAGAAAACACATGCAATAACTCTGGTTGGTCCATATGTGGTTTGTGGAAAGAACACACATGCAGTAACCACTGGTTGATCCATGTGTGGTTTGTGAAATGACCACACATGCAATGCCACTGGTTGATCCATGTGTGGTTTGTGGAAAGAACACACATGCAATGACTCTAGTGCTAGTTTTAGTATAAGAACACACATGCAATGTCTCTAATGGATCCATATGTGGTTTGTGAAAAGAACACACATGCAATGACCACTTGTTGATCCATGTGTGATTTGTGAAAAAAACACCCATGCAATGACTCTAGTGCTAGTTTTAGTATAAGAACATACATGCAATGACTCTAGTGGGTCCACATGTAGTTTTTGAAACGAACACACATGCAATGACCACTGCTTGATCCATAAGTGGTTTGTGGAAAGAACACACATGCAATGACCACTGGTTGATCCATAAGTGGTTTGTCGAAAAGAAAACACATGCAATGACTCTGGTTGGTCCATATGTGGTTTGTGGAAAGAACACACATGCAGTGACCACTGGTTGATCCATGTGTGGTTTGTGAAATGAACACACATGCAATGCCACTGGTTGATCCATGTGTGCATTGTGGAAAGAACACACATGCAATGACTCTAGTGCTACTTTTTGTATAAGAACGCACATGCAATGTCTCTAATGGATCCATATGTGGTTTGTGAAAAGAACACACATGCAATGACCACTTGTTGATCCATGTGTGGTTTGTGAAAAGAACACACATGCAATGACTCTAGTGCAAGTTTTAGTATAAGAACACACATGCAATGACTCTAGTGGTTCCACATGTAGTTTGTGAAAATAACACACATGCAATGACCACTGGTTGATCCATAAGTGGTTTGTGGAAAGAACACACATGCAATGACCACAGGTTGATCCATAAGTGGTTTGTGGAAAAGAAAACACTTGCAATGACTCTAGTTGGTCCATATGTGGTTTGTGGAAAGAACACACATGCAGTGACCACTGGTTGATCGATGTGTGGTTTGTGAAATGAACACACATGCAATGCCACTGGTTGATCCATGTGTGGTTTGTGGAAAGAACACACATGCAATGACTCTAGTGCTAGTTTTTGTATAAGAACACACATGCAATGTCTCTAATGGATCCATATGTGGTTTGTGAAAAGAACACACATGCAATGACCACTTGCTGATCCATGTGTGGTTTGTGAAAAGAACACACATGCAGTGACTCTAGTGCTAGTTTTAGTATAAGAACACACATGCAATGACTCTAGTGGGTCCACATGTAGTTTGTGAAAAGAACACACATGCAATGACCACTGGTTGATCCATAAGTGGTTTGTGGAAAGAACACACGTGAAATGACCTCTTGTTGATCCATAAGTGGTTTGTGGAAAAGAAAACACATGCAATGACTCTGGTTGGTCCATATGTGGTTTGTGGAAAGAACACACATGCAGTAACCACTGGTTGATCCATGTGTGGTTTGTGAAATGACCACACATGCAATGCCACTAGTTGATCCATGTGTGGTTTCTGGAAAGAACACATATGCAATGACTCTAGTGCTAGTTTTAGTATAAGAACACACATGCAATGTCTCTAATGGATCCATATGTGGTTTGTGAAAAGAACACACATGCAATGACCACTTGTTGATCCATGTGTGATTTGTGAAAAAAACACCCATGCAATGACTCTAGTGCTAGTTTTAGTATAAGAACATACATGCAATGACTCTAGTGGGTCCACATGTAGTTTTTGAAAAGAACACACATGCAATGACCACTGCTTGATCCATAAGTGGTTTGTGGAAAGAACACACATGACATGACCACTTGTTGATTCTTAAGTGGTTTGTGGAAAAGAAAACACATGCAATGACTCTGGTTGATCCATAAGTTGTTTGTGGAAAGAACACACATGCAATGACCACTAGTTGATCCATAAGTGGGTTGTCGAAAAGAAAACACATGCAATGACTCTGGTTGGTCCATATGTGGTTTGTGGAAAGAACACACATGCATTGACCACTGGTTGATCCATATGTGGCTTGTGAAAAGAACACACATGCAATGCCACTAGTTGATCCATGTGTGGTTTGTGGAAAGAACACACATGCAATGACTCTAGTGGTAGTTTTAGTACAAGATCACACATGCAATGACTCTAATGGATCCATATGTGGTTTGTGAAAATAACACACATGCAATGACCACTTGTTGATCCATGTGTGGTTTGTGAAAAGAACACACATGCAATGACTCTAGTGCAAGTTTTAGTATAAGAACACACATGCAATGACTCTAGTGGTTCCACATGTAGTTTGTGAAAAGAACACACATGCAATGACCACTGGTTGATCCATAAGTGGTTTGTGGAAAGAACACACATGCAATGACCACAGGTTGATCCATAAGTGGTTTGTGGAAAAGAAAACACTTGCAATGACTCTAGTTGGTCCATATGTGGTTTGTGGAAAGAACACACATGCCGTGACCACTGGTTGATCCATGTGTGGTTTGTGAAATGAACACACATGCAATGCCACTGGTTGATCCATGTGTGGTTTGTGGAAAGAACACACATGCAATGACTCTAGTGCTAGTTTTTGTATAAGAACACACATGCAATGTCTCTAATGGGTGCATATGTGGTCTGTGAAAAGAACACACATGCAATGACCAGTTGTTGATCCATGTGTGGTTTGTGAAAAGAACACACATGCAATGACTCTAGTGCTAGTTTTAGTATAAGTACACACATGCAATGACTCTAGTGGGTCCACATGTAGTTTGTGAAAAGAACACACATGCAATGACCACTGGTTGATCCATAAGTGGTTTGTGGAACGAACACACATGACATGACCGCTTGTTGATTCTTAAGTGGTTTGTGGAAAAGAAAACACATGCAATGACTCTGGTTGGTCCATATGTGGTTTGTGGAAAGAACACACATGCAGTAACCACTGGTTGATCCATGTGTGGTTTGTGAAATGAACACACATGCAATGCCACTGGTTGATCCATGTGTGGGTTGTGGAAAGAACACACATGCAATGACTCTAGTGCTAGTTTTAGTATAAGAACACACATGCAATGTCTATAATGGATCCATATGTGGTATGTGAAAAGAACACACATGCAATGACCACTTGTTGATCCATGTGTGGTTTGTGAAAAGAACACCCATGCAATGACTCTAGTGCTAGATTTAATATAGGAACATACATGCAATGACTCTAGTGGGTCCACATGTAGTTTGTGAAAAGAACACACATGCAATAACCACTGGTTGATCCATAAGTGGTTCGTGGAAAGAACACACATGCAATGACGACTTGTTGATCCATAAGTGGTTTGTGCAAAATAAAACACATGCAATGACTCTGGTTGATCCATAAGTGGTTTGTGGAAAGAAAACACATGCATTGACCACTGGTTGATCCATATGTGGCTTGTGAAAAGAACACACATGCAATGCCACTAGTTGATCCATGTGTGGTTTGTGGAAAGAACACACATGCAATGACTCTAGTGGTAGTTTTAGTATAAGATCACACATGCAATGACTCTAATGGATCCATATGTGGTTTGTGAAAATAACACACATGCAATGACCACTTGTTGATCCATGTGTGGTTTGTGAAAAGAACACACATGCAATGACTCTAGTGCTAGTTTTAGTATAAGAACACACATGCAATGACTCTAGTGGGTGCAAATGTAGTTTGTGAAAAGAACACACATGCAATGACCACTGGTTGATCCATAAGTGGTTTGTGGAAAGAACACACATGCAATGACCACTGGTTGATCCATAAGTGGTTTGTGGAAAAGAAAACACTTGCAGTGACTCTAGTTGGTCCATATGTGGTTTGTGGAAAGAACACACATGTAGTGACCACTGGTTGATCCATGTGTGGTTTGTGAAAGGAACACACATGCAATGCCACTGGTTGATCCATGTGTGGTTTGTGGAAAGAACACACATGCAATGACTCTAGTGCTAGTTTTTGTATAAGAACACACATGCAATGTCTCTAATGGATCCATATGTGGTTTGTGAAAAGAACACACATGCAATGACCACTTGCTGATCCATGTGTGGTTTGTGAAAAGAACACACATGCAATGACCACTTGTTGATCCATGTGTGATTTGTGAAAAAAACACCCATGCAATGACTCTAGTGCTAGTTTTAGTATAAGAACATACATGCAATGACTCTAGTGGGTCCACATGTAGTTTTTGAAAAGAACACACATGCAATGACCACTGCTTGATCCATAAGTGGTTTGTGGAAAGAACACACATGACATGACCACTTGTTGATTCTTAAGTGGTTTGTGGAAAAGAAAACACATGCAATGACTCTGGTTGATCCATAAGTTGTTTGTGGAAAGAACACACATGCAATGACCACTAGTTGATCCATAAGTGGGTTGTCGAAAAGAAAACACATGCAATGACTCTGGTTGGTCCATATGTGGTTTGTGGAAAGAACACACATGCATTGACCACTGGTTGATCCATATGTGGCTTGTGAAAAGAACACACATGCAATGCCACTAGTTGATCCATGTGTGGTTTGTGGAAAGAACACACATGCAATGACTCTAGTGGTAGTTTTAGTACAAGATCACACATGCAATGACTCTAATGGATCCATATGTGGTTTGTGAAAATAACACACATGCAATGACCACTTGTTGATCCATGTGTGGTTTGTGAAAAGAACACACATGCAATGACTCTAGTGCAAGTTTTAGTATAAGAACACACATGCAATGACTCTAGTGGTTCCACATGTAGTTTGTGAAAAGAACACACATGCAATGACCACTGGTTGATCCATAAGTGGTTTGTGGAAAGAACACACATGCAATGACCACAGGTTGATCCATAAGTGGTTTGTGGAAAAGAAAACACTTGCAATGACTCTAGTTGGTCCATATGTGGTTTGTGGAAAGAACACACATGCCGTGACCACTGGTTGATCCATGTGTGGTTTGTGAAATGAACACACATGCAATGCCACTGGTTGATCCATGTGTGGTTTGTGGAAAGAACACACATGCAATGACTCTAGTGCTAGTTTTTGTATAAGAACACACATGCAATGTCTCTAATGGGTGCATATGTGGTCTGTGAAAAGAACACACATGCAATGACCAGTTGTTGATCCATGTGTGGTTTGTGAAAAGAACACACATGCAATGACTCTAGTGCTAGTTTTAGTATAAGTACACACATGCAATGACTCTAGTGGGTCCACATGTAGTTTGTGAAAAGAACACACATGCAATGACCACTGGTTGATCCATAAGTGGTTTGTGGAACGAACACACATGACATGACCGCTTGTTGATTCTTAAGTGGTTTGTGGAAAAGAAAACACATGCAATGACTCTGGTTGGTCCATATGTGGTTTGTGGAAAGAACACACATGCAGTAACCACTGGTTGATCCATGTGTGGTTTGTGAAATGAACACACATGCAATGCCACTGGTTGATCCATGTGTGGGTTGTGGAAAGAACACACATGCAATGACTCTAGTGCTAGTTTTAGTATAAGAACACACATGCAATGTCTATAATGGATCCATATGTGGTTTGTGAAAAGAACACACATGCAATGACCACTTGTTGATCCATGTGTGGTTTGTGAAAAGAACACCCATGCAATGACTCTAGTGCTAGATTTAATATAGGAACATACATGCAATGACTCTAGTGGGTCCACATGTAGTTTGTGAAAAGAACACACATGCAATAACCACTGGTTGATCCATAAGTGGTTCGTGGAAAGAACACACATGCAATGACGACTTGTTGATCCATAAGTGGTTTGTGCAAAATAAAACACATGCAATGACTCTGGTTGATCCATAAGTGGTTTGTGGAAAGAAAACACATGCATTGACCACTGGTTGATCCATATGTGGCTTGTGAAAAGAACACACATGCAATGCCACTAGTTGATCCATGTGTGGTTTGTGGAAAGAACACACATGCAATGACTCTAGTGGTAGTTTTAGTATAAGATCACACATGCAATGACTCTAATGGATCCATATGTGGTTTGTGAAAATAACACACATGCAATGACCACTTGTTGATCCATGTGTGGTTTGTGAAAAGAACACACATGCAATGACTCTAGTGCTAGTTTTAGTATAAGAACACACATGCAATGACTCTAGTGTGTGCAAATGTAGTTTGTGAAAAGAACACACATGCAATGACCACTGGTTGATCCATAAGTGGTTTGTGGAAAGAACACACATGCAATGACCACTGGTTGATCCATAAGTGGTTTGTGGAAAAGAAAACACTTGCAGTGACTCTAGTTGGTCCATATGTGGTTTGTGGAAAGAACACACATGTAGTGACCACTGGTTGATCCATGTGTGGTTTGTGAAAGGAACACACATGCAATGCCACTGGTTGATCCATGTGTGGTTTGTGGAAAGAACACACATGCAATGACTCTAGTGCTAGTTTTTGTATAAGAACACACATGCAATGTCTCTAATGGATCCATATGTGGTTTGTGAAAAGAACACACATGCAATGACCACTTGCTGATCCATGTGTGGTTTGTGAAAAGAACACACATGCAGTGACTCTAGTGCTAGTTTTAGTATAAGAACACACATGCAATGACTCTAGTGGGTCCACATGTAGTTTGTGAAAAGAACACACATGCAATGACCACTGGTTGATCCATAAGTGGTTTGTGGAAAGAACACACGTGCAATGACCACTGGTTGATCCATAAGTGGTTTGTCGAAAAGAAAACACATGCAATGACTCTGGTTGGTCCATATGTGGTTTGTGGAAAGAACACACATGCAGTGACCACTGGTTGATCCATGTGTGGTTTGTGAAATGAACACACATGCAATGCCACTCGTTGATCCATGTGTGGTTTGTGGAAAGAACACACATGCAATGACTCTAGTGGTAGTTTTAGTATAAGATCACACATGCAATGACTCTAATGGATCCATATGTGGTTTGTGAAAATAACACACATGCAATGACCACTTGTTGATCCATGTGTGGTTTGTGAAAAGAACACACATGCAATGACTCTAGTGCTAGTTTTAGTATAAGAACACACATGCAATGACTCTAGTGGGTGCAAATGTAGTTTGTGAAAACAACACACATGCAATGACCACTGGTTGATCCATAAGTGGTTTGTGGAAAGAACACACATGCAATGACCACTGGTTGATCCATAAGTGGTTTGTGGAAAAGAAAACACTTGCAATGACTCTAGTTGGTCCATATGTGGTTTGTGGAAAGAACACACATGTAGTGACCACTGGTTGATCCATGTGTGGTTTGTGAAAGGAACACACATGCAATGCCACTGGTTGATCCATGTGTGGTTTGTGGAAAGAACACACATGCAATGACTCTAGTGCTAGTTTTTGTATAAGAACACACATGCAATGTCTCTAATGGATCCATATGTGGTTTGTGAAAAGAACACACATGCAATGACCACTTGCTGATCCATGTGTGGTTTGTGAAAAGAACACACATGCAGTGACTCTAGTGCTAGTTTTAGTATAAGAACACACATGCAATGACTCTAGTGGGTCCACATGTAGTTTGTCAAAAGAACACACATGCAATGACCACTGCTAGATCCATAAGTGGTTTGTGGAAAGAACACACGTGAAATGACCTCTTGTTGATACATAAGTGGTTTGTGGAAAAGAAAACACATGCAATAACTCTGGTTGGTCCATATGTGGTTTGTGGAAAGAACACACATGCAGTAACCACTGGTTGATCCATGTGTGGTTTGTGAAATGACCACACATGCAATGCCACTGGTTGATCCATGTGTGGTTTGTGGAAAGAACACACATGCAATGACTCTAGTGCTAGTTTTTGTATAAGAACACACATGCAATGTCTCTAATGGATCCATATGTGGTTTGTGAAAAGAACACACATGCAATGACCACTTGTTGATCCATGTGTGATTTGTGAAAAAAACACCCATGCAATGACTCTAGTGCTAGTTTTAGTATAAGAACATACATGCAATGACTCTAGTGGGTCCACATGTAGTTTTTGAAACGAACACACATGCAATGACCACTGCTTGATCCATAAGTGGTTTGTGGAAAGAACACACATGCAATGACCACTGGTTGATCCATAAGTGGTTTGTCGAAAAGAAAACACATGCAATGACTCTGGTTGGTCCATATGTGGTTTGTGGAAAGAACACACATGCAGTGACCACTGGTTGATCCATGTGTGGTTTGTGAAATGAACACACATGTAATGCCACTGGTTGATCCATGTGTGCATTGTGGAAAGAACACACATGCAATGACTCTAGTGCTACTTTTTGTATAAGAACACACATGCAATGTCTCTAATGGATCCATATGTGGTTTGTGAAAAGAACACACATGCAATGACCACTTGTTGATCCATGTGTGGTTTGTGAAAAGAACACACATGCAATGACTCTAGTGCAAGTTTTAGTATAAGAACACACATGCAATGACTCTAGTGGTTCCACATGTAGTTTGTGAAAATAACACACATGCAATGACCACTGGTTGATCCATAAGTGGTTTGTGGAAAGAACACACATGCAATGACCACAGGTTGATCCATAAGTGGTTTGTGGAAAAGAAAACACTTGCAATGACTCTAGTTGGTCCATATGTGGTTTGTGGAAAGAACACACATGCAGTGACCACTGGTTGATCGATGTGTGGTTTGTGAAATGAACACACATGCAATGCCACTGGTTGATCCATGTGTGGTTTGTGGAAAGAACACACATGCAATGACTCTAGTGCTAGTTTTTGTATAAGAACACACATGCAATGTCTCTAATGGATCCATATGTGGTTTGTGAAAAGAACACACATGCAATGACCACTTGCTGATCCATGTGTGGTTTGTGAAAAGAACACACATGCAATGACTCTAGTGGGTCTACATGTAGTTTGTGAAAAGAACACACATGCAATGACCACTGGTTGATCCATAAGTGGTTTGTGGAAAGAACACACGTGAAATGACCTCTTGTTGATCCATAAGTGGTTTGTGGAAAAGAAAACACATGCAATGACTCTGGTTGGTCCATATGTGGTTTGTGGAAAGAACACACATGCAGTAACCACTGGTTGATCCATGTGTGGTTTGTGAAATGACCACACATGCAATGCCACTAGTTGATCCATGTGTGGTTTGTGGAAAGAACACATATGCAATGACTCTAGTGCTAGTTTTAGTATAAGAACACACATGCAATGTCTCTAATGGATCCATATGTGGTTTGTGAAAAGAACACACATGCAATGACCACTTGTTGATCCATGTGTGATTTGTGAAAAAAACACCCATGCAATGACTCTAGTGCTAGTTTTAGTATAAGAACATACATGCAATGACTCTAGTGGGTCCACATGTAGTTTTTGAAAAGAACACACATGCAATGACCACTGCTTGATCCATAAGTGGTTTGTGGAAAGAACACACATGACATGACCACTTGTTGATTCTTAAGTGGTTTGTGGAAAAGAAAACACATGCAATGACTCTGGTTGATCCATAAGTTGTTTGTGGAAAGAACACACATGCAATGACCACTGGTTGATCCATAAGTGGGTTGTCGAAAAGAAAACACATGCAATGACTCTGGTTGGTCCATATGTGGTTTGTGGAAAGAACACACATGCAGTGACCACTGGTTGATCTATGTGTGGTTTGTGAAATGAACACACATGCAATGCCACTGGTTGATCCATGTGTGGTTTGTGGAAAGAACACACATGCAATGACTCTAGTGCTAGTTTTTGTATAAGAACACACATGCAATGTCTCTAATGGATCCATATGTGGTCTGTGAAAAGAACACACATGCAATGACCACTTGTTGATCCATGTGTGGTTTGTGAAAAGAACAAACATGCAATGACTCTAGTGCTAGTTTTAGTATAAGAACACACATGCAATGACTTTAGTGGGTCCACATGTAGTTTGTGAAAAGAACACACATGCAATGACCACTGGTTGATCCATAAGTGGTTTGTGGAAAGAACACACATGGCATGACCACTTGTTGATTCTTAAGTGGGTTGTGGAAAAGAAAACACATGCAATGACTCTGGTTGGTCCATATGTGGTTTGTGGAAAGAACACACATGCAGTAACCACTGGTTGATCCATGTGTGGTTTGTGAAATGAACACACATGCAATGCCACTGGTTGATCCATGTGTGGGTTGTGGAAAGAACACACATGCAATGACTCTAGTGCTAGTTTTAGTATAAGAACACACATGCAATGTCTATAATGGATCCATATGTGGTTTGTGAAAAGAACACACATGCAATGACCACTTGTTGATCCATGTGTGGTTTGTGAAAAGAACACCCATGCAATGACTCTAGTGCTAGATTTAATATAGGAACATACATGCAATGACTCTAGTGGGTCCACATGTAGTTTGTGAAAAGAACACACATGCAATAACCACTAGTTGATCCATAAGTGGTTTGTGGAAAGAACACACATGCAATGACCACTGGTTGATCCATAAGTGGTTTGTGGAAAACAAAACACATGCAATGACTCTGGTTGGTCCATATGTGGTTTGTGGAAAGAACACACATGCATTGACCACTGGTTGATCCATATGTGGCTTGTGAAAAGAACACACATGCAATGCCACTAGTTGATCCATGTGTGGTTTGTGGAATGAACACACATGCAATGACTCTAGTGGTAGTTTTAGTACAAGATCACACATGCAATGACTCTAATGGATCCATATGTGGTTTGTGAAAATAACACACATGCAATGACCACTTGTTGATCCATGTGTGGTTTGTGAAAAGAACACACATGCAATGACTCTAGTGCAAGTTTTAGTATAAGAACACACATGCAATGACTCTAGTGGTTCCACATGTAGTTTGTGAAAAGAACACACATGCAATGACCACTGGTTGATCCATAAGTGGTTTGTGGAAAGAACACACATGCAATGACCACAGGTTGATCCATAAGTGGTTTGTGGAAAAGAAAACACTTGCAATGAATCTAGTTGGTCCATATGTGGTTTGTGGAAAGAACACACATGCAGTGACCACTGGTTGATCCATGTGTGGTTTGTGAAATGAACACACATGCAATGCCACTGGTTGATCCATGTGTGGTTTGTGGAAAGAACACACATGCAATGACTCTAGTGCTAGTTTTTGTATAAGAACACACATGCAATGTCTCTAATGGGTGCATATGTGGTCTATGAAAAGAACACACATGCAATGACCACTTGTTGATCCATGTGTGGTTTGTGAAAAGAACACACATGCAATGACTCTAGTGCTAGTTTTAGTATAAGAACACACATGCAATGACTCTAGTGGGTCCACATGTAGTTTGTGAAAAGAACACACATGCAATGACCACTGGTTGATCCATAAGTGGTTTGTGGAAAGAACACACATGACATGACCGCTTGTTGATTCTTAAGTGGTTTGTGGAAAAGAAAACACATGCAATGACTCTGGTTGGTCCATATGTGGTTTGTGGAAAGAACACACATGCAGTAACCACTGGTTGATCCATGTGTGGTTTGTGAAATGAACACACATGCAATGCCACTGGTTGATCCATGTGTGGGTTGTGGAAAGAACACACATGCAATGACTCTAGTGCTAGTTTTAGTATAAGAACACACATGCAATGTCTATAATGGATCCATATGTGGTTTGTGAAAAGAACACACATGCAATGACCACTTGTTGATCCATGTGTGGTTTGTGAAAAGAACACCCATGCAATGACTCTAGTGCTAGGTTTAATATAGGAACATACATGCAATGACTCTAGTGGGTCCACATGTAGTTTGTGAAAAGAACACACATGCAATAACCACTAGTTGATCCATAAGTGGTTTGTGGAAAGAACACACATGCAATGACCACTGGTTGATCCATAAGTGGTTTGTGGAAAAGAAAACACATGCAATGACTCTGGTTGGTCCATATGTGGTTTGTGGAAAGAACACACATGCATTGACCACTGGTTGATCCATATGTGGCTTGTGAAAAGAACACACATGCAATGCCACTAGTTGATCCATGTGTGGTTTGTGGAAAGAACACACATGCAATGACTCTAGTGGTAGTTTTAGTATAAGATCACACATGCAATCACTCTAATGGATCCATATGTGGTTTGTGAAAATAACACACATGCAATGACCACTTGTTGATCCATGCGTGGTTTGTGAAAAGAACACACATGCAATGACTCTAGTGCAAGTTTTAGTATAAGAACACACATGCAATGACTCTAGTGGGTCCACATGTAGTTTGTGAAAAGAACACACATGCAATGACCACTGGTTGATCCATAAGTGGTTTGTGGAAAGAACACACATGCAATGACCACTGGTTGATCCATAAGTGGTTTGTGGAAAAGAAAACACTTGCAATGACTCTAGTTGGTCCATATGTGGTTTGTGGAAAGAACACACATGCAATGACCACTTGTTGATCCATGTGTGATTTGTGAAAAGAACACACATGCAATGACTCTAGTGCTAGTTTTAGTATAAGAACACACATGCAATGTCTCTAATGGATCCATATGTGGTTTGTGAAAAGAACACACATGCAATGACCACTTGCTAATCCATGTGTGGTTTGTGAAAAGAACACACATGCAGTGACTCTAGTGCTAGTTTTAGTATAAGAACACACATGCAATGACTCTAGTGGGTCCACATGTAGTTTGTGAAAAGAACACACATGCAATGACCACTGGTTGATCCATAAGTGGTTTTTGGAAAGAACACACGTGAAATGACCTCTTGTTGATCCATAAGTGGTTTGTGGAAAAGAAAACACATGCAATGACTCTGGTTGGTCCATATGTGGTTTGTGGAAAGAACACACATGCAGTAACCACTGGTTGATCCATGTGTGGTTTGTGAAATGAACACACATGCAATGCCACTGGTTGATCCATGCGTGGTTTGTGGAAAGAACACACATGCAATGACTCTAGTGCTAGTTTTTGTATAAGAACACACATGCAATGTCTCTAATTGATCCATATGTGGTTTGTGAAAAGAACACACATGCAATGACCACTTGCTGATCCATGTGTGGTTTGTGAAAAGAACACACATGCAGTGACTCTAGTGCTAGTTTTAGTATAAGAACACACATGCAATGACTCTAGTGGGTCCACATGTAGTTTGTGAAAAGAACACACATGCAATGACCACTGGTTGATCCATAAGTGGTTTGTGGAAAGAACACCCGTGAAATGACCTCTTGTTGATCCATAAGTGGTTTGTGGAAAAGAAAACACATGCAATGACTCTGGTTGGTCCATATGTGGTTTGTGGAAAGAACACACATGCAGTAACCACTGGTTGATCCATGTGTAGTTTGTGAAATGACCACACATGCAATGCCACTGGTTGATCCATGTGTGGTTTGTGGACAGAACACACATGCAATGACTCTAGTGCTAGTTTTAGTATAAGAACACACATGCAATGTCTCTAATGGATCCATATGTGGTTTGTGAAAAGAACACACATGCAATGACCACTTGTTGATCCATGTGTGATTTGTGAAAAAAACACCCATGCAATGACTCTAGTGCTAGTTTTAGTATAAGAACATACATGCAATGACTCTAGTGGGTCCACATGTAGTTTTTGAAACGAACACACATGCAATGACCACTGCTAGATCCATAAGTGGTTTGTGGAAAGAACACACATGCAATGACCACTTGTTGATCCATAAGTGGTTTGTCGAAAAGAAAACACATGCAATGACTCTGGTTGGTCCATATGTGGTTTGTGGAAAGAACACACATGCAGTGACCACTGGTTGATCCATGTGTGGTTTGTGAAATGAACACACATGCAATGCCACTGGTTGATCCATGTGTGGTTTGTGGAAAGAACACACATGCAATGACTCTAGTGCTAGTTTTTGTATAAGAACACACATGCAATGTCTCTAATGGATCCATATGTGGTTTGTGAAAAGAACACACATGCAATGACCACTTGCTGATCCATGTGTGGTTTGTGAAAAGAACACACATGCAATGACTCTAGTGCAAGTTTTAGTATAAGAACACACATGCAATGACTCTAGTGGTTCCACATGTAGTTTGTGAAAAGAACACACATGCAATGACCACTGGTTGATCCATAAGTGGTTTGTGGAAAGAACACACATGCAATGACCACAGGTTGATCCATAAGTGGTTTGTGGAAAAGAAAACACTTGCAATGACTCTAGTTGGTCCATATGTGGTTTGTGGAAAGAACACACATGCAGTGACCACTGGTTGATCCATGTGTGGTTTGTGAAATGAACACACATGCAATGCCACTGGTTGATCCATGTGTGGTTTGTGGAAAGAACACACATGCAATGACTCTAGTGCTAGTTTTTGTATAAGAACACACATGCAATGTCTCTAATGGGTGCATATGTGGTCTGTGAAAAGAACACACATGCAATGACCACTTGTTGATCCATGTGTGGTTTGTGAAAAGAACACACATGCAATGACTCTAGTGCTAGTTTTAGTATAAGAACACACATGCAATGACTCTAGTGGGTCCACATGTAGTTTGTGAAAAGAACACACATGCAATGACCACTGGTTGATCCATAAGTGGTTTGTGGAAAGAACACACATGACATGACCGCTTGTTGATTCTTAAGTGGTTTGTGGAAAAGAAAACACATGCAATGACTCTGGTTGGTCCATATGTGGTTTGTGGAAAGAACACACATGCAGTAACCACTGGTTGATCCATGTGTGGTTTGTGAAATGAACACACATGCAATGCCACTGGTTGATCCATGTGTGGGTTGTGGAAAGAACACACATGCAATGACTCTAGTGCTAGTTTTAGTATAAGAACACACATGCAATGTCTATAATGGATCCATATGTGGTTTGTGAAAAGAACACACATGCAATGACCACTTGTTGATCCATGTGTGGTTTGTGAAAAGAACACCCATGCAATGACTCTAGTGCTAGGTTTAATATAGGAACATACATGCAATGACTCTAGTGGGTCCACATGTAGTTTGTGAAAAGAACACACATGCAATAACCACTGGTTGATCCATAACTGGTTTGTGGAAAGAACACACATGCAATGACCACTGGTTGATCCATAAGTGGTTTGTGGAAAAGAAAACACATGCAATGACTCTGGTTGGTCCATATGTGGTTTGTGGAAAGAACACACATGCATTGACCACTGGTTGATCCATATGTGGCTTGTGAAAAGAACACACATGCAATGCCACTAGTTGATCCATGTGTGGTTTGTGGAAAGAACACACATGCAATGACTCTAGTGGTAGTTTTAGTATAAGATCACACATGCAATCACTCTAATGGATCCATATGTGGTTTGTGAAAATAACACACATGCAATGACCACTTGTTGATCCATGCGTGGTTTGTGAAAAGAACACACATGCAATGACTCTAGTGCAAGTTTTAGTATAAGAACACACATGCAATGACTCTAGTGGGTCCACATGTAGTTTGTGAAAAGAACACACATGCAATGACCACTGGTTGATCCATAAGTGGTTTGTGGAAAGAACACACATGCAATGACCACTGGTTGATCCATAAGTGGTTTGTGGAAAAGAAAACACTTGCAATGACTCTAGTTGGTCCATATGTGGTTTGTGGAAAGAACACACATGCAATGACCACTTGTTGATCCATGTGTGATTTGTGAAAAGAACACACATGCAATGACTCTAGTGCTAGTTTTAGTATAAGAACACACATGCAATGTCTCTAATGGATCCATATGTGGTTTGTGAAAAGAACACACATGCAATGACCACTTGCTAATCCATGTGTGGTTTGTGAAAAGAACACACATGCAGTGACTCTAGTGCTAGTTTTAGTATAAGAACACACATGCAATGACTCTAGTGGGTCCACATGTAGTTTGTGAAAAGAACACACATGCAATGACCACTGGTTGATCCATAAGTGGTTTTTGGAAAGAACACACGTGAAATGACCTCTTGTTGATCCATAAGTGGTTTGTGGAAAAGAAAACACATGCAATGACTCTGGTTGGTCCATATGTGGTTTGTGGAAAGAACACACATGCAGTAACCACTGGTTGATCCATGTGTGGTTTGTGAAATGAACACACATGCAATGCCACTGGTTGATCCATGCGTGGTTTGTGGAAAGAACACACATGCAATGACTCTAGTGCTAGTTTTTGTATAAGAACACACATGCAATGTCTCTAATTGATCCATATGTGGTTTGTGAAAAGAACACACATGCAATGACCACTTGCTGATCCATGTGTGGTTTGTGAAAAGAACACACATGCAGTGACTCTAGTGCTAGTTTTAGTATAAGAACACACATGCAATGACTCTAGTGGGTCCACATGTAGTTTGTGAAAAGAACACACATGCAATGACCACTGGTTGATCCATAAGTGGTTTGTGGAAAGAACACACGTGAAATGACCTCTTGTTGATCCATAAGTGGTTTGTGGAAAAGAAAACACATGCAATGACTCTGGTTGGTCCATATGTGGTTTGTGGAAAGAACACACATGCAGTAACCACTGGTTGATCCATGTGTAGTTTGTGAAATGACCACACATGCAATGCCACTGGTTGATCCATGTGTGGTTTGTGGACAGAACACACATGCAATGACTCTAGTGCTAGTTTTAGTATAAGAACACACATGCAATGTCTCTAATGGATCCATATGTGGTTTGTGAAAAGAACACACATGCAATGACCACTTGTTGATCCATGTGTGATTTGTGAAAAAAACACCCATGCAATGACTCTAGTGCTAGTTTTAGTATAAGAACATACATGCAATGACTCTAGTGGGTCCACATGTAGTTTTTGAAACGAACACACATGCAATGACCACTGCTAGATCCATAAGTGGTTTGTGGAAAGAACACACATGCAATGACCACTTGTTGATCCATAAGTGGTTTGTCGAAAAGAAAACACATGCAATGACTCTGGTTGGTCCATATGTGGTTTGTGGAAAGAACACACATGCAGTGACCACTGGTTGATCCATGTGTGGTTTGTGAAATGAACACACATGCAATGCCACTGGTTGATCCATGTGTGGTTTGTGGAAAGAACACACATGCAATGACTCTAGTGCTAGTTTTTGTATAAGAACACACATGCAATGTCTCTAATGGATCCATATGTGGTTTGTGAAAAGAACACACATGCAATGACCACTTGCTGATCCATGTGTGGTTTGTGAAAAGAACACACATGCAATGACTCTAGTGCAAGTTTTAGTATAAGAACACACATGCAATGACTCTAGTGGTTCCACATGTAGTTTGTGAAAAGAACACACATGCAATGACCACTGGTTGATCCATAAGTGGTTTGTGGAAAGAACACACATGCAATGACCACAGGTTGATCCATAAGTGGTTTGTGGAAAAGAAAACACTTGCAATGACTCTAGTTGGTCCATATGTGGTTTGTGGAAAGAACACACATGCAGTGACCACTGGTTGATCCATGTGTGGTTTGTGAAATGAACACACATGCAATGCCACTGGTTGATCCATGTGTGGTTTGTGGAAAGAACACACATGCAATGACTCTAGTGCTAGTTTTTGTAGAAGAACACACATGCAATGTCTCTAATGGATCCATATGTGGTTTGTGAAAAGAACACACATGCAATGACCACTTGCTAATCCATGTGTGGTTTGTGAAAAGAACACACATGCAGTGACTCTAGTGCTAGTTTTAGTATAAGAACACACATGCAATGACTCTAGTGGGTCCACATGTAGTTTGTGAAAAGAACACACATGCAATGACCACTGGTTGATCCATAAGTGGTTTTTGGAAAGAACACACGTGAAATGACCTCTTGTTGATCCATAAGTGGTTTGTGGAAAAGAAAACACATGCAATGACTCTGGTTGGTCCATATGTGGTTTGTGGAAAGAACACACATGCAGTAACCACTGGTTGATCCAGGTGTGGTTTGTGAAATGACCACACATGCAATGCCACTGGTTGATCCATGCGTGGTTTGTGGAAAGAACACACATGCAATGACTCTAGTGCTAGTTTTTGTATAAGAACACACATGCAATGTCTCTAATTGATCCATATGTGGTTTGTGAAAAGAACACACATGCAATTACCACTTGTTGATCCATGTGTGATTTGTGAAAAAAACACCCATGCAATAACTCTAGTGCTAGTTTTAGTATAAGAACATACATGCAATGACTCTAGTGGGTCCACATGTAGTTTTTGAAAAGAACACACATGCAATGACCACTACTTGATCCATAAGTGGTTTGTGGAAAGAACACACATGCAATGACCACTGGTTGATCCATAAGTGGTTTGTCGAAAAGAAAACACATGCAATGACTCTGGTTGGTCCATATGTGGTTTGTGGAAAGAACACACATGCAGTGACCACTGGTTGATCCATGTGTGGTTTGTGAAATGAACACACATGCAATTCCACTGGTTGATCCATGTGTGGTTTGTGGAAAGAACACACATGCAATGACTCTAGTGCTACTTTTTGTATAAGAACACACATGCAATGTCTCTAATGGATCCATATGTGGTTTGTGAAAAGAACACACATGCAATGACCACTTGTTGATCCATGTGTGGTTTGTGAAAAGAACACACATGCAATGACTCTAGTGCAAGTTTTAGTATAAGAACACACATGCAATGACTCTAATGGTTCCACATGTAGTTTGTGAAAAGAACACACATGCAATGACCACTGGTTGATCCATAAGTGGTTTGTGGAAAGAACACACATGCAATGACCACAGGTTGATCCATAAGTGGTTTGTGGAAAAGAAAACACTTGCAATGACTCTAGTTGGTCCATATGTGGTTTGTGGAAAGAACACACATGCAGTGACCACTGGTTGATCCATTTGTGGTTTGTGAAATGAACACACATGCAATGCCACTGGTTGATCCATGCGTGGTTTGTGAAAAGAACACACATGCAATAACTCTAGTGCTAGTTTTAGTATAAGAACATACATGCAATGACTCTAGTGGGTCCACATGTAGTTTTTGAAAAGAACACACATGCAATGACCACTGCTTGATCCATAAGTGGTTTGTGGAAAGAACACACATGCAATGACCACTGGTTGATCCATAAGTGGTTTGTCGAAAAGAAAACACATGCAATGACTCTGGTTGGTCCATATGTGGTTTGTGGAAAGAACACACATGCAGTGACCACTGGTTGATCCATGTGTGGTTTGTGAAATGAACACACATGCAATTCCACTGGTTGATCCATGTGTGGTTTGTGGAAAGAACACACATGCAATGACTCTAGTGCTACTTTTTGTATAAGAACACACATGCAATGTCTCTAATGGATCCATATGTGGTTTGTGAAAAGAACACACATGCAATGACCACTTGTTGATCCATGTGTGGTTTGTGAAAAGAACACACATGCAATGACTCTAGTGCAAGTTTTAGTATAAGAACACACATGCAATGACTCTAATGGTTCCACATGTAGTTTTTGAAAAGAACACACATGCAATGACCACTGGTTGATCCATAAGTGGTTTGTGGAAAGAACACACATGCAATGACCACTGGTTGATCCATAAGTGGGTTGTCGAAAAGAAAACACATGCAATGACTGTGGTTGGTCCATATGTGGTTTGTGGAAAGAACACACATGCAGTGACCACTGGTTGATCCATGTGTGGTTTGTGAAATGATCACACATGCAATGCCACTGGTTGATCCATGTGTGGTTTGTGGAAAGAACACACATGCAATGACTCTAGTGCTAGTTTTTGTATAAGAACACACATGCAATGTCTCTAATGGGTGCTTATGTGGTCTGTGAAAAGAACACACATGCAATGACCACTTGTTGATCCATGTGTGGTTTGTGAAAAGAACACACATGCAATGACTCTAGTGCTAGTTTTAGTATAAGAACACACATGCAATGACTCTAGTGGTCCACATGTAGTTTGTGAAAAGAACACACATGCAATGACCACTGGTTGATCCATAAGTGGTTTGTGGAAAGAACACACATGACATGACCGCTTGTTGATTCTTAAGTGGTTTGTGGAAAAGAAAACACATGCAATGACTCTGGTTGGTCCATATGTGGTTTGTGGAAAGAACACACATGCAGTAACCACTGGTTGATCCATGTGTGGTTTGTGAAATGAACACACATGCAATGCCACTGGTTGATCCATGTGTGGGTTGTGGAAAGAACACACATGCAATGACTCTAGTGCTAGTTTTAGTATAAGAACACACATGCAATGTCTATAATGGATCCATATGAGGTTTGTGAAAAGAACACACATGCAATGACCACTTGTTGATCCATGTGTGGTTTGTGAAAAGAACACCCATGCAATGACTCTAGTGCTAGATTTAATATAGGAACATACATGCAATGACTCTTGTGGGTACACATGTAGTTTTTGAAAAGAACACACATGCAATAACCACTGGTTGATCCATAAGTGGTTTGTGGAAAGAACACACATGCAATGACCACTGGTTGATCCATAAGTGGTTTGTGGAAAAGAAAACACATGCAATGACTCTGGTTGGTCCATATGTGGTTTGTGGAAAGAACACACATGCATTGACCACTGGTTGATCCATATGTGGCTTGTGAAAAGAACACACATGCAATGCCACTAGTTGATCCATGTGTGGTTTGTGGAAAGAACACACATGCAATGACTCTAGTGGTAGTTTTAGTATAAGATCACACATGCAATGACTCTAATGGATCCATATGTGGTTTGTGAAAATAACACACATGCAATGACCACTTGTTGATCCATGTGTGGTTTGTGAAAAGAACACACATGCAATGACTCTAGTGCTAGTTTTAGTATAAGAACACACATGCAATGACTCTAGTGGGTGCACATGTAGTTTGTGAATAGAACACACATGCAATGACCACTGGTTGATCCATAAGTGGTTTGTGGAAAGAACACACATGCAATGACCACTGGTTGATCCATAAGTGGTTTGTGGAAAAGAAAACACTTGCAATGACTCTAGTTGGTCCATGTGTGGTTTGTGGAAAGAACACACATGCAGTGACCACTGGTTGATCCATGTGTGGTTTGTGAAATGAACACACATGCAATGCCACTGGTTGATCCATGTGTGGTTTGTGGAAAGAACACAGATGCAATGACTCTAGTGCTAGTTTTTGTATAAGAACACACATGCAATGTCTCTAATGGATCCATATGTGGTTTGTGAAAAGAACACACATGCAATGACCACTTGCTGATCCATGTGTGGTTTATGAAAAGAACACACATGCAGTGACTCTAGTGCTAGTTTTAGTATAAGAACACACATGCAATGACTCTAGTGGGTCCACATGTAGTTTGTGAAAAGAACACACATGCAATGACCACTGGTTGATCCATAAGTGGTTTGTGGAAAGAACACACGTGAAATGACCTCTTGTTGATCCATAAGTGGTTTGTGGAAAAGAAAACACATGCAATGACTCTGGTTGGTCCATATGTGGTTTGTGGAAAGAACACACATGCAGTAACCACTGGTTGATCCATGTGTGGTTTGTGAAATGACCACACATGCAATGCCACTGGTTGATCCATGTGTGGTTTGTGGAAAGAACACACATGCAATGACTCTAGTGCTAGTTTTAGTATAAGAACACACATGCAATGTCTCTAATGGATCCATATGTGGTTTGTGAAAAGAACACACATGCAATGACCACTTGTTGATCCATGTGTGATTTGTGAAAAAAACACCCATGCAATGACTCTAGTGCTAGTTGTAGTATAAGAACATACATGCAATGACTCTAGTGGGTCCACATGTAGTTTTTGAAACGAACACACATGCAATGACCACTTCTTGATCCATAAGTGGTTTGTGGAAAGAACACACATGCAATGACCACTGGTTGATCCATAAGTGGTTTGTCGAAAAGAAAACACATGCAATGACTCTGGTTGGTCCATATGTGGTTTGTGGAAAGAACACACATGCAGTGACCACTGGTTGATCCATGTGTGGTTTGTGAAATGAACACACATGCAATGCCACTGGTTGATCCATGTGTGGTTTGTGGAAAGAACACACATGCAATGACTCTAGTGCTACTTTTTGTATAAGAACACACATGCAATGTCTCTAATGGATCCATATGTGGTTTGTGAAAAGAACACACATGCAATGACCACTTGTTGATCCATGTGTGGTTTGTGAAAAGAACACACATGCAATGACTCTAGTGCAAGTTTTATTATAAGAACACACATGAAATGACTCTAGTGGTTCCACATGTAGTTTGTGAAAAGAACACACATGCAATGACCACTGGTTGATCCATAAGTGGTTTGTGGAAAGAACACACATGCAATGACCACAGGTTGATCCATAAGTGGTTTGTGGAAAAGAAAAACACTTGCAATGACTCTAGTTGGTCCATATGTGGTTTGTGGAAAGAACACACATGCAGTGACCACTGGTTGATCCATGTGTGGTTTGTGAAATGAACACACATGCAATGCCACTGGTTGATCCATGTGTGGTTTGTGGAAAGAACACACATGCAATGACTCTAGTGCTAGTTTTTGTATAAGAACACACATGCAATGTCTCTAATGGATCCATATGTGGTTTGTGAAAAGAACACACATGCAATGACCACTTGCTGATCCATGTGTGGTTTGTGAAAAGAACACACATGCAGTGACTCTAGTGCTAGTTTTAGTATAAGAACACACATGCAATGACTCTAGTGGGTCCACATGTAGTTTGTGAAAAGGACACACATGCAATGACCACTGGTTGATCCATAAGTGGTGTTTGGAAAGAACACACGTGAAATGACCTCTTGTTGATCCATAAGTGGTTTGTGGAAAAGAAAACACATGCAATGACTCTGGTTGGTCCATATGTGGTTTGTGGAAAGAACACACATGCAGTAACCACTGGTTGATCCATGTGTGGTTTGTGAAATGACCACACATGCAATGCCACTGGTTGATCCATGCGTGGTTTGTGGAATGAACACACATGCAATGACTCTAGTGCTAGTTTTTATATAAGAACACACATGCAATGTCTCTAATGGATCCATATGTGGTTTGTGAAAAGAACACACATGCAATGACCACTTGTTGATCCATGTGTGGTTTGTGAAAAGAACACACATGCAATGACTCTAGTGCAAGTTTTAGTATAAGAACACACATGCAATGACTCTAATGGTTCCACATGTAGTTTGTGAAAAGAACACACATGCAATGACCACTGGTTGATCCATAAGTGGTTTGTGGAAAGAACACACATGCAATGACCACAGGTTGATCCATAAGTGGTTTGTGGAAAAGAAAACACTTGCAATGACTCTAGTTGGTCCATATGTGGTTTGTGGAAAGAACACACATGCAGTGACCACTGGTTGATCCATGTGTGGTTTGTGAAATGAACACACATGCAATGCCACTGGTTGATCCATGCGTGGTTTGTGAAAAGAACACACATGCAATAACTCTAGTGCTAGTTTTAGTATAAGAACATACATGCAATGACTCTAGTGGGTCCACATGTAGTTTTTGAAAAGAACACACATGCAATGACCACTGCTTGATCCATAAGTGGTTTGTGGAAAGAACACACATGCAATGACCACTGGTTGATCCATAAGTGGTTTGTCGAAAAGAAAACACATGCAATGACTCTGGTTGGTCCATATGTGGTTTGTGGAAAGAACACACATGCAGTGACCACTGGTTGATCCATGTGTGGTTTGTGAAATGAACACACATGCAATTCCACTGGTTGATCCATGTGTGGTTTGTGGAAAGAACACACATGCAATGACTCTAGTGCTACTTTTTGTATAAGAACACACATGCAATGTCTCTAATGGATCCATATGTGGTTTGTGAAAAGAACACACATGCAATGACCACTTGTTGATCCATGTGTGGTTTGTGAAAAGAACACACATGCAATGACTCTAGTGCAAGTTTTAGTATAAGAACACACATGCAATGACTCTAATGGTTCCACATGTAGTTTTTGAAAAGAACACACATGCAATGACCACTGGTTGATCCATAAGTGGTTTGTGGAAAGAACACACATGCAATGACCACTGGTTGATCCATAAGTGGGTTGTCGAAAAGAAAACACATGCAATGACTGTGGTTGGTCCATATGTGGTTTGTGGAAAGAACACACATGCAGTGACCACTGGTTGATCCATGTGTGGTTTGTGAAATGATCACACATGCAATGCCACTGGTTGATCCATGTGTGGTTTGTGGAAAGAACACACATGCAATGACTCTAGTGCTAGTTTTTGTATAAGAACACACATGCAATGTCTCTAATGGGTGCTTATGTGGTCTGTGAAAAGAACACACATGCAATGACCACTTGTTGATCCATGTGTGGTTTGTGAAAAGAACACACATGCAATGACTCTAGTGCTAGTTTTAGTATAAGAACACACATGCAATGACTCTAGTGGCCCACATGTAGTTTGTGAAAAGAACACACATGCAATGACCACTGGTTGATCCATAAGTGGTTTGTGGAAAGAACACACATGACATGACCGCTTGTTGATTCTTAAGTGGTTTGTGGAAAAGAAAACACATGCAATGACTTTGGTTGGTCCATATGTGGTTTGTGGAAAGAACACACATGCAGTAACCACTGGTTGATCCATGTGTGGTTTGTGAAATGAACACACATGCAATGCCACTGGTTGATCCATGTGTGGGTTGTGGAAAGAACACACATGCAATGACTCTAGTGCTAGTTTTAGTATAAGAACACACATGCAATGTCTATAATGGATCCATATGAGGTTTGTGAAAAGAACACACATGCAATGACCACTTGTTGATCCATGTGTGGTTTGTGAAAAGAACACCCATGCAATGACTCTAGTGCTAGATTTAATATAGGAACATACATGCAATGACTCTTGTGGGTACACATGTAGTTTTTGAAAAGAACACACATGCAATAACCACTGGTTGATCCATAAGTGGTTTGTGGAAAGAACACACATGCAATGACCACTGGTTGATCCATAAGTGGTTTGTGGAAAAGAAAACACATGCAATGACTCTGGTTGGTCCATATGTGGTTTGTGGAAAGAACACACATGCATTGACCACTGGTTGATCCATATGTGGCTTGTGAAAAGAACACACATGCAATGCCACTAGTTGATCCATGTGTGGTTTGTGGAAAGAACACACATGCAATGACTCTAGTGGTAGTTTTAGTATAAGATCACACATGCAATGACTCTAATGGATCCATATGTGGTTTGTGAAAATAACACACATGCAATGACCACTTGTTGATCCATGTGTGGTTTGTGAAAAGAACACACATGCAATGACTCTAGTGCTAGTTTTAGTATAAGAACACACATGCAATGACTCTAGTGGGTGCACATGTAGTTTGTGAATAGAACACACATGCAATGACCACTGGTTGATCCATAAGTGGTTTGTGGAAAGAACACACATGCAATGACCACTGGTTGATCCATAAGTGGTTTGTGGAAAAGAAAACACTTGCAATGACTCTAGTTGGTCCATGTGTGGTTTGTGGAAAGAACACACATGCAGTGACCACTGGTTGATCCATGTGTGGTTTGTGAAATGAACACACATGCAATGCCACTGGTTGATCCATGTGTGGTTTGTGGAAAGAACACAGATGCAATGACTCTAGTGCTAGTTTTTGTATAAGAACACACATGCAATGTCTCTAATGGATCCATATGTGGTTTGTGAAAAGAACACACATGCAATGACCACTTGCTGATCCATGTGTGGTTTATGAAAAGAACACACATGCAGTGACTCTAGTGCTAGTTTTAGTATAAGAACACACATGCAATGACTCTAGTGGGTCCACATGTAGTTTGTGAAAAGAACACACATGCAATGACCACTGGTTGATCCATAAGTGGTTTGTGGAAAGAACACACGTGAAATGACCTCTTGTTGATCCATAAGTGGTTTGTGGAAAAGAAAACACATGCAATGACTCTGGTTGGTCCATATGTGGTTTGTGGAAAGAACACACATGCAGTAACCACTGGTTGATCCATGTGTGGTTTGTGAAATGACCACACATGCAATGCCACTGGTTGATCCATGTGTGGTTTGTGGAAAGAACACACATGCAATGACTCTAGTGCTAGTTTTAGTATAAGAACACACATGCAATGTCTCTAATGGATCCATATGTGGTTTGTGAAAAGAACACACATGCAATGACCACTTGTTGATCCATGTGTGATTTGTGAAAAAAACACCCATGCAATGACTCTAGTGCTAGTTGTAGTATAAGAACATACATGCAATGACTCTAGTGGGTCCACATGTAGTTTTTGAAACGAACACACATGCAATGACCACTGCTTGATCCATAAGTGGTTTGTGGAAAGAACACACATGCAATGACCACTGGTTGATCCATAAGTGGTTTGTCAAAAAGAAAACACATGCAATGACTCTGGTTGGTCCATATGTGGTTTGTGGAAAGAACACACATGCAGTGACCACTGGTTGATCCATGTGTGGTTTGTGAAATGAACACACATGCAATGCCACTGGTTGATCCATGTGTGGTTTGTGGAAAGAACACACATGCAATGACTCTAGTGCTACTTTTTGTATAAGAACACACATGCAATGTCTCTAATGGATCCATATGTGGTTTGTGAAAAGAACACACATGCAATGACCACTTGTTGATCCATGTGTGGTTTGTGAAAAGAACACACATGCAATGACTCTAGTGCAAGTTTTATTATAAGAACACACATGCAATGACTCTAGTGGTTCCACATGTAGTTTGTGAAAAGAACACACATGCAATGACCACTGGTTGATCCATAAGTGGTTTGTGGAAAGAACACACATGCAATGACCACAGGTTGATCCATAAGTGGTTTGTGGAAAAGAAAAACACTTGCAATGACTCTAGTTGGTCCATATGTGGTTTGTGGAAAGAACACACATGCAGTGACCACTGGTTGATCCATGTGTGGTTTGTGAAATGAACACACATGCAATGCCACTGGTTGATCCATGTGTGGTTTGTGGAAAGAACACACATGCAATGACTCTAGTGCTAGTTTTTGTATAAGAACACACATGCAATGTCTCTAATGGATCCATATGTGGTTTGTGAAAAGAACACACATGCAATGACCACTTGCTGATCCATGTGTGGTTTGTGAAAAGAACACACATGCAGTGACTCTAGTGCTAGTTTTAGTATAAGAACACACATGCAATGACTCTAGTGGGTCCACATGTAGTTTGTGAAAAGGAAACACATGCAATGACCACTGGTTGATCCATAAGTGGTGTTTGGAAAGAACACACGTGAAATGACCTCTTGTTGATCCATAAGTGGTTTGTGGAAAAGAAAACACATGCAATGACTCTGGTTGGTCCATATGTGGTTTGTGGAAAGAACACACATGCAGTAACCACTGGTTGATCCATGTGTGGTTTGTGAAATGACCACACATGCAATGCCACTGGTTGATCCATGCGTGGTTTGTGGAATGAACACACATGCAATGACTCTAGTGCTAGTTTTTGTATAAGAACACACATGCAATGTCTCTAATGGATCCATATGTGGTTTGTGAAAAGAACACACATGCAATGACCACTTGTTGATCCATGTGTGATTTGTGAAAAAAACACCCATGCAATAACTCTAGTGCTAGTTTTAGTATAAGAACATACATGCAATCACTCTAGTGGGTCCACATGTAGTTTTTGAAAAGAACACACATGCAATGACCACTGGTTGATCCATAAGTGGTTTGTGGAAAGAACACACATGCAATGACCACTGGTTGATCCATAAGTGGTTTGTGGAAAAGAAAACACATGCAATGACTCTGGTTGGTCCATATGTGGTTTGTGGAAAGAACACACATGCAGTAACCACTGGTTGATCCATAAGTGGTTTGTAGAAACAACACACATGCAATGACCACTGGTTGATCCATAAGTGGTTTGTGGAAAGAACACACATGCAATGACCTCTGGTTGATCCATAAGTGGTTTGTCGAAAAGAAAACACATGCAATGACTCTAGTGCTAGTTTTAGTATAAGAACACACATGCAATGACTCTAGTGGGTGCACATGTAGTTTGTGAAAAGAACACACATGCAATGACCACTGGTTGATCCATAAGTGGTTTGTGGAAAGAACACACATGCAATGACCACTGGTTGATCCATAAGTGGTTTGTGGAAAAGAAAACACTTGCTATGACTCTAGTTGGTCCATATGTGGTTTGTGGAAAGAACACACATGCAGTGACCACTGGTTGATCCATGTGTGGTTTGTGAAATGAACACACATGCAATGCCACTGGTTGATCCATGTGTGGTTTGTGGAAAGAACACACATGCAATGACTCTAGTGCTAGTTTTTGTATAAGAACACACATGCAATGTCTCTAATGGATCCATATGTGGTTTGTGAAAAGAACACACATGCAATGACCACTTGCTGATCCATGTGTGGTTTGTGAAAAGAACACACATGCAGTGACTCTAGTGCTAGTTTTAGTATAAGAACACACATGCAATGACTCTAGTGGGTCCACATGTAGTTTGTGAAAAGAACACACATGCAATGACCACTGGTTGATCCATAAGTGGTTTGTGAAAAGAACACACATGAAATGACCTCTTGTTGATCCATAAGTGGTTTGTGGAAAAGAAAACACATGCAATGACTCTGGTTGGTCCATATGTGGTTTGTGGAAAGAACACACATGCAATAACCACTGGTTGATCCATGTGTGGTTTGTGAAATGACCACACATGCAATGCCACTGGTTGATCCATGTGTGGTTTGTGGAAAGAACACACATGCAATGACTCTAGTGCTAGTTTTAGTATAAGAACACACATGTAATGTCTCTAATGGATCCATATGTGGCTTGTGAAAAGAACACACATGCAATGCCACTAGCTGATCCATGTGTGGTTTGTGGAAAGAACACACATGCAATGACTCTAGTGGTAGTTTTAGTATAAGATCACACATGCAATGACTCTAATGGATCCATATGTGGTTTGTGAAAATAACACACATGCAATGACCACTTGTTGATCCATGTGTGGTTTGTGAAAAGAACACACATGCAATGACTCTAGTGCTAGTTTTAGTATAAGAACACACATGCAATGACTCTAGTGGGTCCACATGTAGTTTGTGAAAAGAACACACATGCAATGACCACTGGTTGATCCATAAGTGGTTTGTGGAAAGAACACACATGCAATGACCACTGGTTGATCCATAAGTGGTTTGTGGAAAAGAAAACACATGCAATGACTCTGGTTGGTCCATATGTGGTTTGTGGAAAGATCACACATGCAGTAACCACTGGTTGATCCATGTGTGGTTTGTGAAATGACCACACATGCAATGCCACTGGTTGATCCATGTGTGGTTTGTGGAAAGAACACACATGCAATGACTCTAGTGCTAGTTTTAGTATAAGAACACACATGCAATGTCTCTAATGGATCCATATGTGGTTTGTGAAAAGAACACACATGCAATGACCACTTGTTGATCCATGTGTGATTTGTGAAAAAAACACCCATGCAATGACTCTAGTGCTAGTTGTAGTATAAGAACATACATGCAATGACTCTAGTGGGTCCACATGTAGTTTTTGAAACGAACACACATGCAATGACCACTGCTTGATCCATAAGTGGTCTGTGGAAAGAACACACATGCAATGACCACTGGTTGATCCATAAGTGGTTTGTCGAAAAGAAAACACATGCAATGACTCTGGTTGGTCCATATGTGGTTTGTGGAAAGAACACACATGCAGTGACCACTGGTTGATCCATGTGTGGTTTGTGAAATGAACACACATGCAATGCCACTGGTTGATCCATGTGTGGTTTGTGGAAAGAACACACATGCAATGACTCTAGTGCTACTTTTTGTATAAGAACACACATGCAATGTCTCTAATGGATCCATATGTGGTTTGTGAAAAGAACACAAATGCAATGACCACTTGTTGATCCATGTGTGGTTTGTGAAAAGAACACACATGCAATGACTCTAGTGCAAGTTTTATTATAAGAACACACATGCAATGACTCTAGTGGTTCCACATGTAGTTTGTGAAAAGAACACACATGCAATGACCACTGGTTGATCCATAAGTGGTTTGTGGAAAGAACACACATGCAATGACCACAGGTTGATCCATAAGTGGTTTGTGGAAAAGAAAAACACTTGCAATGACTCTAGTTGGTCCATATGTGGTTTGTGGAAAGAACACACATGCAGTGACCACTGGTTGATCCATGTGTGGTTTGTGAAATGAACACACATGCAATGCCACTGGTTGATCCATGTGTGGTTTGTGGAAAGAACACACATGCAATGACTCTAGTGCTAGTTTTTGTATAAGAACACACATGCAATGTCTCTAATGGATCCATATGTGGTTTGTGAAAAGAACACACATGCAATGACCACTTGCTGATCCATGTGTGGTTTGTGAAAAGAACACACATGCAGTGACTCTAGTGCTAGTTTTAGTATAAGAACACACATGCAATGACTCTAGTGGGTCCACATGTAGTTTGTGAAAAGGACACACATGCAATGACCACTGGTTGATCCATAAGTGGTGTTTGGAAAGAACACACGTGAAATGACCTCTTGTTGATCCATAAGTGGTTTGTGGAAAAGAAAACACATGCAATGACTCTGGTTGGTCCATATGTGGTTTGTGGAAAGAACACACATGCAGTAACCACTGGTTGATCCATGTGTGGTTTGTGAAATGACCACACATGCAATGCCACTGGTTGATCCATGCGTGGTTTGTGGAATGAACACACATGCAATGACTCTAGTGCTAGTTTTTGTATAAGAACACACATGCAATGTCTCTAATGGATCCATATGTGGTTTGTGAAAAGAACACACATGCAATGACCACTTGTTGATCCATGTGTGATTTGTGAAAAAAACACCCATGCAATAACTCTAGTGCTAGTTTTAGTATAAGAACATACATGCAATCACTCTAGTGGGTCCACATGTAGTTTTTGAAAAGAACACACATGCAATGACCACTGGTTGATCCATAAGTGGTTTGTGGAAAGAACACACATGCAATGACCACTGGTTGATCCATAAGTGGTTTGTGGAAAAGAAAACACATGCAATGACTCTGGTTGGTCCATATGTGGTTTGTGGAAAGAACACACATGCAGTAACCACTGGTTGATCCATAAGTGGTTTGTAGAAACAACACACATGCAATGACCACTGGTTGATCCATAAGTGGTTTGTGGAAAGAACACACATGCAATGACCTCTGGTTGATCCATAAGTGGTTTGTCGAAAAGAAAACACATGCAATGACTCTAGTGCTAGTTTTAGTATAAGAACACACATGCAATGACTCTAGTGGGTGCACATGTAGTTTGTGAAAAGAACACACATGCAATGACCACTGGTTGATCCATAAGTGGTTTGTGGAAAGAACACACATGCAATGACCACTGGTTGATCCATAAGTGGTTTGTGGAAAAGAAAACACTTGCTATGACTCTAGTTGGTCCATATGTGGTTTGTGGAAAGAACACACATGCAGTGACCACTGGTTGATCCATGTGTGGTTTGTGAAATGAACACACATGCAATGCCACTGGTTGATCCATGTGTGGTTTGTGGAAAGAACACACATGCAATGACTCTAGTGCTAGTTTTTGTATAAGAACACACATGCAATGTCTCTAATGGATCCATATGTGGTTTGTGAAAAGAACACACATGCAATGACCACTTGCTGATCCATGTGTGGTTTGTGAAAAGAACACACATGCAGTGACTCTAGTGCTAGTTTTAGTATAAGAACACACATGCAATGACTCTAGTGGGTCCACATGTAGTTTGTGAAAAGAACACACATGCAATGACCACTGGTTGATCCATAAGTGGTTTGTGAAAAGAACACACATGAAATGACCTCTTGTTGATCCATAAGTGGTTTGTGGAAAAGAAAACACATGCAATGACTCTGGTTGGTCCATATGTGGTTTGTGGAAAGAACACACATGCAATAACCACTGGTTGATCCATGTGTGGTTTGTGAAATGACCACACATGCAATGCCACTGGTTGATCCATGTGTGGTTTGTGGAAAGAACACACATGCAATGACTCTAGTGCTAGTTTTAGTATAAGAACACACATGTAATGTCTCTAATGGATCCATATGTGGCTTGTGAAAAGAACACACATGCAATGCCACTAGCTGATCCATGTGTGGTTTGTGGAAAGAACACACATGCAATGACTCTAGTGGTAGTTTTAGTATAAGATCACACATGCAATGACTCTAATGGATCCATATGTGGTTTGTGAAAATAACACACATGCAATGACCACTTGTTGATCCATGTGTGGTTTGTGAAAAGAACACACATGCAATGACTCTAGTGCTAGTTTTAGTATAAGAACACACATGCAATGACTCTAGTGGGTCCACATGTAGTTTGTGAAAAGAACACACATGCAATGACCACTGGTTGATCCATAAGTGGTTTGTGGAAAGAACACACATGCAATGACCACTGGTTGATCCATAAGTGGTTTGTGGAAAAGAAAACACATGCAATGACTCTGGTTGGTCCATATGTGGTTTGTGGAAAGATCACACATGCAGTAACCACTGGTTGATCCATGTGTGGTTTGTGAAATGACCACACATGCAATGCCACTGGTTGATCCATGTGTGGTTTGTGGAAAGAACACACATGCAATGACTCTAGTGCTAGTTTTAGTATAAGAACACACATGCAATGTCTCTAATGGATCCATATGTGGTTTGTGAAAAGAACACACATGCAATGACCACTTGTTGATCCATGTGTGATTTGTGAAAAAAACACCCATGCAATGACTCTAGTGCTAGTTGTAGTATAAGAACATACATGCAATGACTCTAGTGGGTCCACATGTAGTTTTTGAAACGAACACACATGCAATGACCACTGCTTGATCCATAAGTGGTTTGTGGAAAGAACACACATGCAATGACCACTGGTTGATCCATAAGTGGTTTGTCGAAAAGAAAACACATGCAATGACTCTGGTTGGTCCATATGTGGTTTGTGGAAAGAACACACATGCAGTGACCACTGGTTGATCCTGTTGGAGATATGCCCTAGAGGCAATAATAAATATAGTTATTATTATATCTTTGTGTTTATGATAAATGTTTATATTCATGCTATAATAGTATTAACAAGGAAACATTAATACTTGTGTGAATTGTAAACTTAAATTGAAGTCCCTAGTATAGCCTCTATACTTCACTAGCTTGTTGGTTAATAGATGATTGTGGTTTCCCTATCATGAACATTGAGATGTTATTAACAACAAGATCATATCGTTAGGAGAATGATATGGTGGACATACTCCTATAGATAAGCGTAGCATAAAGATCAAGTCATTTCAATAGTTCAATTGCTATATGCTTTCTGATACATAGTAACCTAATTCCTTCGACCATGAGATCATGCATATCACCTTTGCCGGATGGATGCTTTGATGTCATCAAACACCACACCGTAACAGGGTGGCTATAAAGGTGGCATTGAGTGTTCGGAAAGTATTGGTTGAAACACATGGATCAAGAGTGGGATTTGTCCATCCATATGACGGATAGATATTCTCTGGGCCCTCTCGGTGAAATGTCATCCAATTAGCTTGCAAGCATGTGACTGGGTCACAAGGGATCACATATCACGGGAACGAGAAAAGAGTACTTATCAGTAACGAGGTTGAACTAGGTATGTAGAGATACCGACGATCATAACCTCGGATAAGTAACATATCGTGAGACAAAGGGAAATTGGTATCGTATGTAAGTGGTTCATTCGATCGCAATGTAATCGTAGAAATATGTGGGAGCCATATGAATTTCCAGATTCCTCTATTGGTTATTGTTCGGAGAAGTGTCTCGATCATGTCCGCATAATTCACGAACCGTAGGGAGACACACTTAAGGATTCGACGTTGTTTGAGTAGTTATGGTATTATGAGAAAGAGACCGAATGTTGTTCGGAGTCTCGGATGGGATCCGGGATATCACGAGGTGATCCGGAATGGTCCGGAGAATAAGATTCATATAAGGAAAGTACCGTTTCGGAGTTGGGGAATGGTTCCGGTGTTTTCATCGGGAACATTCTAGAAAGTCCCGGAATGTCCGGCACTCCGGAGGGGGAAAGGGTACATGAATGTGTCATTATAAGTTGGAATGATTGCATCATGTACTAGGTGTCTTCGCTGCCCAAAATAAAGGATTTATTTAAAACCTAAATTGAAAAGTCAAACGGCCAGTTTGAAAGTCAAACGGCAATTTTGGGAAGTGGGAGGAGAGGAGGAAACCGAGTTGGGGAGGGAGTCCTCCTCCCCAAGCCGGCGCCCCACCAAGCCGAGTTGGGGAGGGACTCCCCTCCCTCCCCTTGGCCGGCCAGCCCCTCCCACCTATATAAGGAGGGGCAGGGCTCCCCTCCTAGTACACAACAACACTACTTCCTATCCTCTAGATCTAAACCCTAGATCTAAACCCCGGTTTAGAGCTATTTCGGTTTAGAGCCTTCTAATTGGTTTAGAGCCCTCTAATTGGTGTGTCTAATTACTAGACCACTAATAGCCTCTCTCATAAGCTCCACCATACTCGCACCGGCTTAAGGCGAAGCCCTGCGGGATCTCCCCTCTACTTCCGGTACCACGCCGTTGTGCTGCCGGAATCGCGAGGAGAGTGCTACAACCTCCGCTGCCTGCTGGAACAAGGGAGAGGAAGGTCTTCGTCGAGTACCGAACGTGTGACCGACTGCGGGAGCGCTGCCGGAAGGTGACGCTAGAAGGATCGTCTGCGCGATCTTGAGATCGGAAAGAGTACGACTACATCACCCACGAGAATCTGCTCTCGTTAACCGCTTTGGAATCTTCGAGGGTGAGTTCCACTATCAACTCGTTGCTACAATCTAGTAGATAGATCTTGGCTTGTTTGTTTGTATGCGGTAGAAAATTTTTGTTTTCCATGCTACGAACCCCTACAGTGGTATCAGAGCCGTGTCTATATGTAGATCTGTTGCACGAGTAGAACACAATGGTCATTGTGGGCGTTGATGCTTTTATTGTAGATTGCTTTGCGTGTACTTTGCATCTTGCGGTATGTTGGGATGAAGCGGCCCGGGCTAACCTTACATGACATCGTTCATGAGACTTGCTCCACGCTTGACATGCAACTCGTATTGCATAAGTGGCTTTGCGGGTGCCTGTTTCTCCTAGCATAGTAAAGATCCAATTTACAACGGGTAATCAACAATGCTAGTATCAATGTTGTGGTTCTTGTTCGTAGGTTAGAACGACACTTATGGAAAGCCCCAAACCACGTAAAACATGCAAAGAAAGTAGAAGCGTCTAACTTTGTTTTGCAGGGGTGTGCAGTGATGTGATATGGCCATGATTGTGATTATATTTGATGTATGCAATGTTCCTTATTGTAAGTTGGCAACCGGCAGGAGCCATATGGTTGTCTTTAATTTCTGTTAAGACCTGCGTGTCTATTCAAAATAGTTGTAATAGTTGAAGCTGGTGGACGACAACCATGAAGAAGCGTCATTGACCTTGATGCTATACCGGTGATGATGGAGATCATGTTCGTGCTTGAAGATGGAGATCGGAAGCACAAAGAAGAAAGGCCATATCATATCACATATTATGAATTGCATGTGATGTTAATCCTTTATGCATCTTGTATTGCTTAGTAGACGACGGTAGCATTATAAGATGATCCCTCATGCACAAAATTTCAAGTTCTAAAGTGTTCACCCTTAGTATGCACCGTTGCCAAAGCTTGTTGCTTCGAAGCACCACGTGATGATCGGGTGTCTTTGATTCCGCGGGTGAATACAACGTAAGCAAGCCAGATTTGCTTATGCGGTAGCTAAGGTTTGATCTTGACGAGCCTAGCATGTACAGACATGGCCTCAGGAACACGGATCACCGAAAGGTAAAGCATGAGTCATATAGTAGATATGATGAACATGTCGATTGTTCGCCATTGAAACTATATCAACTCTCGTGATGATCGGAGTTGATGTAGTGGATTTGGTTCGTGTGATCACTAAAACAATGTGAGGGATGTTGTTTTGAGTGGGAGTTCACCTAGATTAATTTAATTATTAATTAGAACTCAATTTATCATAAACTAAATCAAAGTGAATTTGCATAGTTGTTGTAGTCATTGGCATCCGTTTACCACCTTGCGCTTAGTTATAATTGAGATGATAGAACTATAGAATTCTGGTTAGTTACTTTACGAACTGGTATCGTATTGTTTTGAAGTGTTAATCTAAAGTTTAAAAGTCCTATTGCAAACTTTCAGTAAGTTCCGGTTACTCCATGAAGTTTAATAATTGGTATTAAATCAAGAGTAACAATTCCAAGTGTTAGTATATAAAGTATCATGTTTGTCTCCATGATTCTTGATATTCAAAGGATTGTCTTAATATCAAGGTTATCTAGGATCTGAAAGAGTTGTTTCAGAAACCATGATGTGTGGAAGATATTGTGATATCTGAAACAAAGTTTTGGTTGCAACATGATAGAGTATAATATGGCAAAAGTCATGTTCTCATATTTGATGAGAATTTGCAAAAGGTTGGAGACACTAGTTATCCTAATCCTCCAAAAGGTTTTGGAGAGCAACATTATACTCGCGATTCACCGTTATAAGCTAAAAGTAGCTTGGTCATGGACGATTCCATGATAAAGGTGAATATTTGATGTAGGTGAAATGTTTACTACACCAATAGATTACTAAAGAAAGGAATTTGAAAGAACACCAAACATTTGATGATGGTGATCTACTTCAAAGTGCAAATCCAAAGACATTGGTATTTAATTATACACGCTTTGGACTATGTGTCATATGTATGACTCCACTATTAATGTTGATAGATTCTTTCAAACAGAAAAGGAAATACTGAAAGAGAATCTCAGAAATATATGGCAGAAAAGAAAAGACTAGAATTGTTCAGTTTAAGTATATAGATGATATACATGTTATGGCTATATTCTTTGCTCATTAAACAATGTGGTTCTTAAGTATTTTATACTGAATTTGTTGGTATGAATCGTCATACGAAACAACACAATTCATGAACTACAATGGCCTAAGTAACTAGCAAAAGAATATGTGATGATGTTCATCAAGAACAAATAAAGGGTTATTGTGTTGCTCGTTAAACATCAAAGCTTGCCTTCAAGATTTGTTTCATCAGGTATTATGAGAACAACAGGGTTGTTCAAATAATTGCCGTAATCCATAAAAGATGGATGATTTACAAATCTCGTTGGAGAAATCACATCCATAAAACTAGTGCTAAAAAAAAATGTCGAAAGACAAATTGATTGAAAGATCACTTAGGAAGTGACATCGCAGTTTAAATTATATTGGAAAGAAAACATGAAGAAACTCCATGTGGATGGAATTTTGGAGTCTTTTGATTTTTGATCAAATGACGTTTGTGAAACTTTCCTAGAGAATAATTAAAACTTCGTTCATAGGCCAAAAGGGAACGAAAGACTAGCTTATTGGAACTTGTGCATATTGTTGTACGAACTCCATTATGTGTAGTCAAGAGCGATGGATTTCAACTTCATATGCTTTCTCCGAAAATTTGAGTGAATATATGAATATTTACTTAATAAGGATGAAGTATGAAATATTTGAAAAATTCAAAGATTTCAAGATGAAGTGCAAAATCATTGTAACAAGAATATAAATAGTTTATGATAAGATCATAAAGGAAGATATTTGAGTTACAAGTTTAGCATAATACCTAAGATTTAAGGAATCGTTCCGTGGATTTGCATTTCCCGAAACACCATAAGAGTATGGAGCGTTCGAGATATGTAATTAAAACCTTGTTTGACATGGTAAGATCAAAGGTGTAAAATATAGAACTGCCATTATATTTTAAAGATTAAAAGCTTTAGAGACTACCGCTTTTCCACTAAAAAGAGCTCCATCATAATTCGCTGAAATGACACCATATAAAGTTATGGTTTGGGATAAAACCCAAGTAGTCCTTTCTTAAAACATTGGTATGCTATGCATAAGAAAGATGTGTGCAACCAAAGTCAGATAAACCTGTCTTTGTATAAACATTAAGTATTCCTCCACAAACACCGGAGACAAAAGTGTTTGTCGCTTAGAACGTCAAGTTTCTTTGAGAAGGAATTTTTCGTGAAAAGTTAAAGTGGGAGGACAATAGAACTTTGATAAGGTTAAAAGAACCTTAGCTATATGTGTAGAGTTGCGCAGCACCGAAAAGTGTTCCGGAGGCAGCAATAATGCTCATGGCTCACGTGCCTCAAAGGTTGTGGTCACGGAGGTCTAAGTTTCTATTGAAACAAGTAGGTCGAGTAAACAATCAAATACTAAGATTTGAGGGTTGAATCATTATTTGAGAATAATGAACGGACTACATGCAAAGAAGCGATGATGGGCCCTGACTCCGTCAAATGGCTTGAAGCCATAAAATCCGTGATAGTTCCATACACGAGAAATCAAGTTTTGAACTTGAAGGACCCTCGAGAAAGGTGTAAGACCTTACAGTTGTGTTTGGATCTATAAAGAAGTAGACATGGATGTTTCACATCTATGAAATAGTCGACATGTTGGGAAAGAGTTCACAACAATGTTCAAAGATTGACTATGACAAGATTTGATCTTTCATAGCGATATTTAGTCTATACGGATTAATATAGCAACCACTACATATAATTTTGTTATGTGGTAGTTGAATAAACAAAACAAGTTCTTCTAATAGAATTGTTACCTAGGACGTGTGCATGACATGGTCCAAAGGGTTTTGTTAATTCAAAGGATGCTGAATGCATATGCAAACTTCAATGGTTGAAGTAAGCATAGCGGAGTTGGAATCTTCACTATGATGAAACTGTTAAAAGAGTTTAATTTCATCGGAGACAATGAAGATGCTTGCATTTGCAAGAAATTAAGTGGGAGCGCTAAAAACATATTTCTAATACATTATGTGGAGGACATATTGTTGATTAGAAATGATGTATCTTTTATTGACACATATTAAGAATTTCATCCTGATGAAAGACTTAGGCAAAACCCAAATATTTGGCATCAATAGATGCTAATATGGTTGTGCCAGAAGTACATAAACGAGATATTGAATGAGTTCAATATAGAAACTACAAGAAAAGGTTCTTGTCGCACAGAAAGGATTGAAAGAGTTCAATGTTGATATATTCAAGTGTATTGACATTTGGTAAGTGAAACAAAGATTCAAGTATAGATTGATACTTGATGTATGAAATCACAAAGAGTGTTTATATCAATCATACTGTGGTATGTACAAATCCAGATATGTCCTATGCTCTAAAAGTTATGAGCATATACCAGAATGATTCATAAGATGATCATTGGACGATAGTAAGGATATTCTTATGATCTTTTTGGAAGAACTAAGAGTATATTATTTGTAGAAGTGACAAATAGATGGTTAGTTCATTGTAAAAGTACTACATTGATACTAGTTTTGTCACAGAGTACAAATTAAGTTTATCTCAATCTAAATTAAGGGTGGCACAATATAATGGAAAGTGAGTTCCATAATGGATTTGGATGAGTTCCAAAGTTAAGACATTGTGACAGATACTACAACAAAAGGCTAAGTGTATGACTGCTATGTTAGCAGCAAAAGAGGGCATTTGTGTCAAGTAGTTTGTTATCAAACTAGGTGTAGTTCACAGCGGGATAATACTATGAAGATATATTGTGCGACAATATTATCAACATGTTTTAACCCCAAAGAACTAAAGGTCACACCGAAAGACCATTTACAAAGCCATCTCATTAGAGAATGAGTGATGCGTAGAGACGCAAAGACATGCAATTACACACGGACCTGGAAGTGTCAGATCCGGAGATCAGTTGACCACTAGCAATCGTGTACATGCAACACCGGAAAGCCATAGGTGTTGAATACACAAAGGTTTGAAACTAGATTATTGACTCTAGTGCAAGTGGGAGACTGTTGGAGATATGCCCTAGAGGCAATAATAAATATAGTTATTATTATATCTTTGTGTTTATGATAAATGTTTATATTCATGCTATAATAGTATTAACAAGGAAACATTAATACTTGTGTGAATTGTAAACTTAAATTGAAGTCCCTAGTATAGCCTCTATACTTCACTAGCTTGTTGGTTAATAGATGATTGTGGTTTCCCTATCATGAACATTGAGATGTTATTAACAACAAGATCATATCGTTAGGAGAATGATATGGTGGACATACTCCTATAGATAAGCGTAGCATAAAGATCAAGTCATTTCAATAGTTCAATTGCTATATGCTTTCTGATACATAGTAACCTAATTCCTTCGACCATGAGATCATGCATATCACCTTTGCCGGATGGATGCTTTGATGTCATCAAACACCACACCGTAACAGGGTGGCTATAAAGGTGGCATTGAGTGTTCGGAAAGTATTGGTTGAAACACATGGATCAAGAGTGGGATTTGTCCATCCATATGACGGATAGATATTCTCTGGGCCCTCTCGGTGAAATGTCATCCAATTAGCTTGCAAGCATGTGACTGGGTCACAAGGGATCACATATCACGGGAACGAGAAAAGAGTACTTATCAGTAACGAGGTTGAACTAGGTATGTAGAGATACCGACGATCATAACCTCGGATAAGTAACATATCGTGAGACAAAGGGAAATTGGTATCGTATGTAAGTGGTTCATTCGATCGCAATGTAATCGTAGAAATATGTGGGAGCCATATGAATTTCCAGATTCCTCTATTGGTTATTGTTCGGAGAAGTGTCTCGATCATGTCCGCATAATTCACGAACCGTAGGGAGACACACTTAAGGATTCGACGTTGTTTGAGTAGTTATGGTATTATGAGAAAGAGACCGAATGTTGTTCGGAGTCTCGGATGGGATCCGGGATATCACGAGGTGATCCGGAATGGTCCGGAGAATAAGATTCATATAAGGAAAGTACCGTTTCGGAGTTGGGGAATGGTTCCGGTGTTTTCATCGGGAACATTCTAGAAAGTCCCGGAATGTCCGGCACTCCGGAGGGGGAAAGGGTACATGAATGTGTCATTATAAGTTGGAATGATTGCATCATGTACTAGGTGTCTTCGCTGCCCAAAATAAAGGATTTATTTAAAACCTAAATTGAAAAGTCAAACGGCCAGTTTGAAAGTCAAACGGCAATTTTGGGAAGTGGGAGGAGAGGAGGAAACCGAGTTGGGGAGGGAGTCCTCCTCCCCAAGCCGGCGCCCCACCAAGCCGAGTTGGGGAGGGACTCCCCTCCCTCCCCTTGGCCGGCCAGCCCCTCCCACCTATATAAGGAGGGGCAGGGCTCCCCTCCTAGTACACAACAACACTACTTCCTATCCTCTAGATCTAAACCCTAGATCTAAACCCCGGTTTAGAGCTATTTCGGTTTAGAGCCTTCTAATTGGTTTAGAGCCCTCTAATTGGTGTGTCTAATTACTAGACCACTAATAGCCTCTCTCATAAGCTCCACCATACTCGCACCGGCTTAAGGCGAAGCCCTGCGGGATCTCCCCTCTACTTCCGGTACCACGCCGTTGTGCTGCCGGAATCGCGAGGAGAGTGCTACAACCTCCGCTGCCTGCTGGAACAAGGGAGAGGAAGGTCTTCGTCGAGTACCGAACGTGTGACCGACTGCGGGAGCGCTGCCGGAAGGTGACGCTAGAAGGATCGTCTGCGCGATCTTGAGATCGGAAAGAGTACGACTACATCACCCACGAGAATCTGCTCTCGTTAACCGCTTTGGAATCTTCGAGGGTGAGTTCCACTATCAACTCGTTGCTACAATCTAGTAGATAGATCTTGGCTTGTTTGTTTGTATGCGGTAGAAAATTTTTGTTTTCCATGCTACGAACCCCTACAGATCCATGTGTGGTTTGTGAAATGAACACACATGCAATGCCACTGGTTGATCCATGTGTGGTTTGTGGAAAGAACACACATGCAATGACTCTAGTGCTACTTTTTGTATAAGAACACACATGCAATGTCTCTAATGGATCCATATGTGGTTTGTGAAAAGAACACAAATGCAATGACCACTTGTTGATCCATGTGTGGTTTGTGAAAAGAACACACATGCAATGACTCTAGTGCAAGTTTTATTATAAGAACACACATGCAATGACTCTAGTGGTTCCACATGTAGTTTGTGAAAAGAACACACATGCAATGACCACTGGTTGATCCATAAGTGGTTTGTGGAAAGAACACACATGCAATGACCACAGGTTGATCCATAAGTGGTTTGTGGAAAAGAAAAACACTTGCAATGACTCTAGTTGGTCCATATGTGGTTTGTGGAAAGAACACACATGCAGTGACCACTGGTTGATCCATGTGTGGTTTGTGAAATGAACACACATGCAATGCCACTGGTTGATCCATGTGTGGTTTGTGGAAAGAACACACATGCAATGACTCTAGTGCTAGTTTTTGTATAAGAACACACATGCAATGTCTCTAATGGATCCATATGTGGTTTGTGAAAAGAACACACATGCAATGACCACTTGCTGATCCATGTGTGGTTTGTGAAAAGAACACACATGCAGTGACTCTAGTGCTAGTTTTAGTATAAGAACACACATGCAATGACTCTAGTGGGTCCACATGTAGTTTGTGAAAAGGACACACATGCAATGACCACTGGTTGATCCATAAGTGGTGTTTGGAAAGAACACACGTGAAATGACCTCTTGTTGATCCATAAGTGGTTTGTGGAAAAGAAAACACATGCAATGACTCTGGTTGGTCCATATGTGGTTTGTGGAAAGAACACACATGCAGTAACCACTGGTTGATCCATGTGTGGTTTGTGAAATGACCACACATGCAATGCCACTGGTTGATCCATGCGTGGTTTGTGGAATGAACACACATGCAATGACTCTAGTGCTAGTTTTTGTATAAGAACACACATGCAATGTCTCTAATGGATCCATATGTGGTTTGTGAAAAGAACACACATGCAATGACCACTTGTTGATCCATGTGTGATTTGTGAAAAAAACACCCATGCAATAACTCTAGTGCTAGTTTTAGTATAAGAACATACATGCAATCACTCTAGTGGGTCCACATGTAGTTTTTGAAAAGAACACACATGCAATGACCACTGGTTGATCCATAAGTGGTTTGTGGAAAGAACACACATGCAATGACCACTGGTTGATCCATAAGTGGTTTGTGGAAAAGAAAACACATGCAATGACTCTGGTTGGTCCATATGTGGTTTGTGGAAAGAACACACATGCAGTAACCACTGGTTGATCCATAAGTGGTTTGTAGAAACAACACACATGCAATGACCACTGGTTGATCCATAAGTGGTTTGTGGAAAGAACACACATGCAATGACCTCTGGTTGATCCATAAGTGGTTTGTCGAAAAGAAAACACATGCAATGACTCTAGTGCTAGTTTTAGTATAAGAACACACATGCAATGACTCTAGTGGGTGCACATGTAGTTTGTGAAAAGAACACACATGCAATGACCACTGGTTGATCCATAAGTGGTTTGTGGAAAGAACACACATGCAATGACCACTGGTTGATCCATAAGTGGTTTGTGGAAAAGAAAACACTTGCTATGACTCTAGTTGGTCCATATGTGGTTTGTGGAAAGAACACACATGCAGTGACCACTGGTTGATCCATGTGTGGTTTGTGAAATGAACACACATGCAATGCCACTGGTTGATCCATGTGTGGTTTGTGGAAAGAACACACATGCAATGACTCTAGTGCTAGTTTTTGTATAAGAACACACATGCAATGTCTCTAATGGATCCATATGTGGTTTGTGAAAAGAACACACATGCAATGACCACTTGCTGATCCATGTGTGGTTTGTGAAAAGAACACACATGCAGTGACTCTAGTGCTAGTTTTAGTATAAGAACACACATGCAATGACTCTAGTGGGTCCACATGTAGTTTGTGAAAAGAACACACATGCAATGACCACTGGTTGATCCATAAGTGGTTTGTGAAAAGAACACACATGAAATGACCTCTTGTTGATCCATAAGTGGTTTGTGGAAAAGAAAACACATGCAATGACTCTGGTTGGTCCATATGTGGTTTGTGGAAAGAACACACATGCAATAACCACTGGTTGATCCATGTGTGGTTTGTGAAATGACCACACATGCAATGCCACTGGTTGATCCATGTGTGGTTTGTGGAAAGAACACACATGCAATGACTCTAGTGCTAGTTTTAGTATAAGAACACACATGTAATGTCTCTAATGGATCCATATGTGGTTTGTGAAAAGAACACACATGCAATGATGACTTGTTGATCCATGTGTGATTTGTGAAAAAAACACCCATGCAATGACTCTAGTGCAAGTTTTAGTATAAGAACATACATGCAATGACTCTAGTGGGTCCACATGTAGTTTTTGAAACGAACACACATGCAATGACCACTGCTTGATCCATAAGTGGTTTGTGGAAAGAACACACATGCAATAACCACTGGTTGATCCATAAGTGGTTTCTCGAAAAGAAAACACATGCAATGACTCTGGTTGGTCCATATGTGGTTTGTGGAAAGAACACACATGCAGTGACCACTGGTTGATCCATGTGTGGTTTGTGAAATGAACACACATGCAATGCCACTGGTTGATCCATGTGTGGTTTGTGGAAAGAACACACATGCAATGACTCTAGTGCTACTTTTTGTATAAGAACACACATGCAATGTCTCTAATGGATCCATATGTGGTTTGTGAAAAGAACACACATGCAATGACCACTTGTTGATCCATGTGTGGTTTGTGAAAAGAACACACATGCAATGACTCTAGTGCTAGATTTAGTATAAGAACACACATGCAATGACTCTAGTGGGTCCACATGTAGTTTGTGAAAAGAATACACATGCAATGACCACTGGTTGATCCATAAGTGGTTTGTGGAAAGAACACACATGACATGACCACTTGTTGATTCTTAAGTAGTTTGTGGAAAAGAAAACACATGCAATGACTCTGGTTGGTCCATATGTGGTTTGTGGAAAGAACACACATGCAGTAACCACTAGTTGATCCATGTGTGGTTTGTGAAATGAACACACATGCAATGCCACTGGTTGATCCATGTGTGGGTTGTGGAAAGAACACACATGCAATGATTATAGTGCTAGTTTTAGTATAAGAACACACATGCAATGTCTATAATGGATCCATATGTGGTTTGTGAAAAGAACACACATGCAATGACCACTTGTTGATCCATGTGTGGTTTGTGAAAAGAACACCCATGCAATGACTCTAATGCTAGATTTAATATAGGAACATACATGCAATGACTCTAGTGGGTCCACATGTAGTTTGTGAAAAGAACACACATGCAATAACCACTGGTTGATCCATAAGTGGTTTGTGGAAAGAACACACATGCAATGACCACTGGTTGATCCATAAGTGGTTTGTGGAAAAGAAAACACATGCAATGACTCTGGTTGGTCCATATGTGGTTTGTCGAAAGAACACACATGCATTGACCACTGGTTGATCCATATGTGGCTTGTGAAAAGAACACACATGCAATGCCACTAGTTGATCCATGTGTGGTTTGTGGAAAGAACACACATGCAATGACTCTAGTGGTAGTTTTAGTATAAGATCACACATGCAATGACTCTAATGGATCCATATGTGGTTTGTGAAAATAACACACATGCAATGACCACTTGTTGATCCATGTGTGGTTTGTGAAAAGAACACACATGCAATGACTCTAGTGCTAGTTTTAGTATAAGAACACACATGCAATGACTCTAGTGGGTCCACATGTAGTTTGTGAAAAGAACACACATGCAATGACCACTGGTTGATCCATAAGTGGTTTGTGGAAAGAACACACATGCAATGACCACTGGATGATCCATAAGTGGTTTGTGGAAAAGAAAACACATGCAATGACTCTGGTTGGTCCATATGTGGTTTGTGGAAAGAACACACATGCAGTAACCACTGGTTGATCCATAAGTGGTTTGTAGAAACAACACACATGCAATGACCACTGGTTGATCCATAAGTGGTTTGTGGAAAGAACACACATGCAATGACCACTGGTTGATCCATAAGTGGTTTGTCGAAAAGAAAACACATGCAATGACTCTGGTTGGTCCATATGTGGTTTGTGGAAAGAACACACATGCAGTGACCACTGGTTGATCCATGTGCGGTTTGTGAAATGAACACACATGCAATGCCACTGGTTGATCCATGTGTGGTTTGTGGAAAGAACACACATGCAATGACTCTAGTGCTACTTTTTGTATAAGAACACACATGCAATGTCTCTAATGGATCCATATGTGGTTTGTGAAAAGAACACACATGCAATGACCACTTGTTGATCCATGTGTGGTTTGTGAAAAGAACACACATGCAATGACTCTAGTGCTAGATTTAGTATAAGAACACACATGCAATGACTCTAGTGGGTCCACATGTAGTATGTGAAAAGAACACACATGCAATGACCACTGGTTGATCCATAAGTGGTTTGTGGAAAGAACACACATGACATGACCACTTGTTGATTCTTAAGTGGTTTGTGGAAAAGAAAACACATGCAATGACTCTGGTTGGTCCATATGTGGTTTGTGGAAAGAACACACATGCAGTAACCACTGGTTGATCCATGTGTGGTTTGTGAAATGAACACACATGCAATAACCACTGGTTGATCCATAAGTGGTTTGTGGAAAGAACACACATGCAATGACCACTGGTTGATCCATAAGTGGTTTGTGGAAAAGAAAACACATGCAATGACTCTGGTTGGTCCATATGTGGTTTGTGGAAAGAACACACATGCATTGACCACTGGTTGATCCATATGTGGCTTGTGAAAAGAACACACATGCAATGCCACTTGTTGATCCATGTGTGGTTTGTGGAAAGAACACACATGCAATGACTCTAGTGGTAGTTTTAGTATAAGATCACACATGCAATGACTCTAATGGATCCATATGTGGTTTGTGAAAATAACACACATGCAATGACCACTTGTTGATCCATGTGTGGTTTGTGAAAAGAACACACATGCAATGACTCTAGTGCTAGTTTTAGTATAAGAACACACATGCAATGACTCTAGTGGGTCCACATGTAGTTTGTGAAAAGAACACACATGCAATGACCACTGGTTGATCCATAAGTGGTTTGTGGAAAGAACACACATGCAATGACCACTGGATGATCCATAAGTGGTTTGTGGAAAAGAAAACACATGCAATGACTCTGGTTGGTCCATATGTGGTTTGTGGAAAGAACACACATGCAGTAACCACTGGTTGATCCATAAGTGGTTTGTAGAAACAACACACATGCAATGACCACTGGTTGATCCATAAGTGGTTTGTGGAAAGAACACACATGCAATGACCACTGGTTGATCCATAAGTGGTTTGTCGAAAAGAAAACACATGCAATGACTCTGGTTGGTCCATATGTGGTTTGTGGAAAGAACACACATGCAGTGACCACTGGTTGATCCATGTGCGGTTTGTGAAATGAACACACATGCAATGCCACTGGTTGATCCATGTGTGGTTTGTGGAAAGAACACACATGCAATGACTCTAGTGCTACTTTTTGTATAAGAACACACATGCAATGTCTCTAATGGATCCATATGTGGTTTGTGAAAAGAACACACATGCAATGACCACTTGTTGATCCATGTGTGGTTTGTGAAAAGAACACACATGCAATGACTCTAGTGCTAGATTTAGTATAAGAACACACATGCAATGACTCTAGTGGGTCCACATGTAGTATGTGAAAAGAACACACATGCAATGACCACTGGTTGATCCATAAGTGGTTTGTGGAAAGAACACACATGACATGACCACTTGTTGATTCTTAAGTGGTTTGTGGAAAAGAAAACACATGCAATGACTCTGGTTGGTCCATATGTGGTTTGTGGAAAGAACACACATGCAGTAACCACTGGTTGATCCATGTGTGGTTTGTGAAATGAACACACATGCAATAACCACTGGTTGATCCATAAGTGGTTTGTGGAAAGAACACACATGCAATGACCACTGGTTGATCCATAAGTGGTTTGTGGAAAAGAAAACACATGCAATGACTCTGGTTGGTCCATATGTGGTTTGTGGAAAGAACACACATGCATTGACCACTGGTTGATCCATATGTGGCTTCTGAAAAGAACACACATGCAATGCCACTAGCTGATCCATGTGTGGTTTGTGGAAAGAACACACATGCAATGACTCTAGTGGTAGTTTTAGTATAAGATCACACATGCAATGACTCTAATGGATCCATATGTGGTTTGTGAAAATAACACACATGCAATGACCACTTGTTGATCCATGTGTGGTTTGTGAAAAGAACACACATGCAATGACTCTAGTGCTAGTTTTAGTATAAGAACACACATGCAATGACTCTAGTGGGTCCACATGTAGTTTGTGAAAAGAACACACATGCAATGACCACTGGTTGATCCATAAGTGGTTTGTGGAAAGAACACACATGCAATGACCACTGGTTGATCCATAAGTGGTTTGTGGAAAAGAAAACACATGCAATGACTCTGGTTGGTCCATATGTGGTTTGTGGAAAGAACACACATGCAGTAACCACTGGTTGATCCATAAGTGGTTTGTAGAAACAACACACATGCAATGACCACTGGTTGATCCATAAGTGGTTTGTGGAAAGAACACACATGCAATGACCTCTGGTTGATCCATAAGTGGTTTGTCGAAAAGAAAACACATGCAATGACTCTGGTTGGTCCATATGTGGTTTGTGGAAAGAACACACATGCAGTGACCACTGGTTGATCCATGTGCGGTTTGTGAAATGAACACACATGCAATGCCACTGGTTGATCCATGTGTGGTTTGTGGAAAGAACACACATGCAATGACTCTAGTGCTACTTTTTGTACAAGAACACACATGCAATGTCTCTAATGGATCCATATGTGGTTTGTGAAAAGAACACACATGCAATGACCACTTGTTGATCCATGTGTGGTTTGTGAAAAGAACACACATGCAATGACTCTAGTGCTAGATTTAGTATAAGAACACACATGCAATGACTCTAGTGGGTCCACATGTAGTTTGTGAAAAGAACACACATGCAATGACCACTGGTTGATCCATAAGTGGTTTGTGGAAAGAACACACATGACATGACCACTTGTTGATTCTTAAGTGGTTTGTGGAAAAGAAAACACATGCAATGACTCTGGTTGGTCCATATGTGGTTTGTGGAAAGAACACACATGCAGTAACCACTGGTTGATCCATGTGTGGTTTGTGAAATGAACACACATGCAATGCCACTGGTTGATCGATGTGTGGGTTGTGGAAAGAACACACATGCAATGACTCTAGTGCTAGTTTTAGTATAAGAACACACATGCAATGTCTATAATGGATCCATATGTGGTTTGTGAAAAGAACACACATGCAATGACCACTTGTTGATCCATGTGTGGTTTGTGAAAAGAACACCCATGCAATGACTCTAGTGGGTCCACATGTAGTTTGTGAAAAGAACACACATGCAATAACCACTGGTTGATCCATAAGTGGTTTGTGGAAAGAACACACATGCAATGACCACTGGTTGATCCATAAGTGGTTTGTGGAAAAGAAAACACATGCAATGACTCTGGTTGGTCCATATGTGGTTTGTGGAAAGAACACACATGCATTGACCACTGGTTGATCCATATGTGGCTTGTGAAAAGAACACACATGCAATGCCACTAGTTGATCCATGTGTGGTTTGTGGAAAGAACACACATGCAATGACTCTAGTGCTAGTTTTAGTATAAGATCACACATGCAATGACTCTAATGGATCCATATGTGGTTTGTGAAAATAACACACATGCAATGACCACTTGTTGATCCATGTGTGGTTTGTGAAAAGAACACACATGCAATGACTCTAGTGCTAGTTTTAGTATAAGAACACACATGCAATGACTCTAGTGGGTCCACATGTAGTTTGTGAAAAGAACACACATGCAATGACCACTGGTTGATCCATAAGTGGTTTGTGGAAAGAACACACATGCAATGACCACTGGTTGATCCGTAAGTGGTTTGTGGAAAAGAAAACACATGCAATGACTCTGGTTGGTCCATATGTGGTTTGTGGAAAGAACACACATGCAGTAACCACTGGTTGATCCATAAGTGGTTTGTAGAAACAACACACATGCAATGACCACTGGTTGATCCATAAGTGGTTTGTGGAAAAGAAATCACATGCAATGACTCTGGTTGGTCCATATGTGGTTTGTGTAAAGAACACACATGCACTGACCACTGGTTGATCCAAGTGTGGTTTGTGAAATGAACACACATGCAATGCCACTGGTTGATCCATGTGTGGTTTGTGGAAAGAACACACATGCAATGGCTCTAGCGCTAGTTTTTGTATAAGAACACACATGCAATGTCTCTAATGGATCCTTATGTGGTTTGTGAAAAGAACACACATGCAATGACTCTAGTGCTAGTTTTTGTATAAGAACACACATGCAATGTCTCTAATGGATCCATATGTGGTTTGTGAAAAGAACACACATGCAATGACCACTTGCTGATCCATATGTGGTTCATGAAAAGAACACACATGCAATGACCACTTGTTGATCCATGTGTGGTTTGTGAAAAGAACACACATGCAATGACTCTAGTGCTAGTTTTAGTATAAGAACACACATGCAATGACTCTAGTGGGTCCACATGTAGTTTGTGAAAAGAACACACATGCAATGACCACTGGTTGATCCATAAGTGGTTTGTGGAAAGAACACACATGACATGACCACTTGTTGATTCTTAAGTGGTTTGTGGAAAAGAAAACACATGCAATGACTCTGGTTGGTCCATATGTGGTTTGTGGAAAGAACACACATGTAGTAACCACTGGTTGATCCATGTGTGGTTTGTGAAATGAACACACATGCAATGCCACTGGTTGATCCATGTGTGGGTTGTGGAAAGAACACACATGCAATGACTCTAGTGCTAGTTTTAGTATAAGAACACACATGCAATGTCTATAATGGATCCATATGTGGTTTGTGAAAAGAACACACATGCAATGACCACTTGTTGATCCATGTGTGGTTTGTGAAAAGAACACCCATGCAATGACTCTAGTGCTAGATTTAATAGAGGAACATACATGCAATGACTCTAGTGGGTCCACATGTAGTTTGTGAAAAGAACACACATGCAATAACCACTGGTTGATCCATAAGTGGTTTGTGGAAAGAACACACATGCAATGACCACTGGTTGATCCATAAGTGGTTTGTGGAAAAGAAAACACATGCAATGACTCTGGTTGGTCCATATGTGGTTTGTGGAAAGAACACACATGCATTGACCACTGGTTGATCCATATGTGGCTTGTGAAAAGAACACACATGCAATGCCACTAGTTGATCCATGTGTGGTTTGTGGAAAGAACACACATGCAATGACTCTAGTGGTAGTTTTAGTATAAGATCACACATGCAATGACTCTAATGGATCCATATGTGGTTTGTGAAAATAACACACATGCAATGACCACTTGTTGATCCATGTGTGGTTTGTGAAAAGAACACACATGCAATAACTCTAGTGCTAGTTTTAGTATAAGAACACACATGCAATGACTCTAGTGGGTGCACATGTAGTTTGTGAAAAGAACACACATGCAATGACCACTGGCTGATCCATAAGTGGTTTGTGGAAAGAACACACATGCAATGACCACTGGTTGATCCATAAGTGGTTTGTGGAAAAGAAAACACTTGCAATGACTCTAGTTGGTCCATATGTGGTTTGTGGAAAGAACACACATGCAGTGACCACTGGTTGATCCATGTGTGGTTTGTGAAATGAACACACATGCAATGCCACTGGTTGATCCATGTGTGGTTATTGGAAAGAACACACATGCAATGACTCCAGTGCTAGTTTTTGTATAAGAACACACATGCAATGTCTCTAATGGATCCATATGTGGTTTGTGAAAAGAACACACATGCAATGACCACTTGCTGATCCATGTGTGGTTTGTGAAAAGAACACACATGCAGTGACTCTAGTGCTAGTTTTAGTATAAGAACACACATGCAATGACTCTAGTGGGTCCACATGTAGTTTGTGAAAAAGAACACACATGCAATGACCACTGGTTGATCCATAAGTGGTTTGTGGAAAGAACACACGTGAAATGACCTCTTGTTGATCCATAAGTGGTTTGTGGAAAAGAAAACACATGCAATGACTCTGGTTGGTCCATATGTGGTTTGTGGAAAGAACACACATGCAGTAACCACTGGTTGATCCATGTGTGGTTTGTGAAATGACCACACATGCAATGCCACTGGTTGATCCATGTGTGGTTTATGGAAAGAACACACATGCAATGACTCTATTGCTAGTTTTAGTATGAGAACACACATGCAATGTCTCTAATGGATCCATATGTGGTTTGTGAAAAGAACACACATGCAATGACCACTTGTTGATCCATGTGTGATTTGTGAAAAAAACACCCATGCAATGACTCTAGTGCTAGTTTTAGTATAAGAACATACATGCAATGACTCTAGTGGGTCCACATGTAGTTTTTGAAACGAACACACATGCAATGACCACTGGTTGATCCATAAGTGGTTTGTGGAAAAGAAAACACATGCAATGACTCTGGTTGGTCCATATGTGGTTTGTGGAAAGAACACACATGCATTGACCACTGGTTGATCCATATGTGGCTTGTGAAAAGAACACACATGCAATGCCACTAGTTGATCCATGTGTGGTTTGTGGAAAGAACACACATGCAATGACTCTAGTGGTAGTTTTAGTATAAGATCACACATGCAATGACTCTAATGGATCCATATGTGGTTTGTGAAAATAACACACATGCAATGACCACTTGTTGATCCATGTGTGGTTTGTGAAAAGAACACACATGCAATGACTCTAGTGCTAGTTTTAGTATAAGAACACACATGCAATGACTCTAGTGGGTGCACATGTAGTTTGTGAAAAGAACACACATGCAATGACCACTGGCTGATCCATAAGTGGTTTGTGGAAAGAACACACATACAATGACCACTGGTTGATCCATAAGTGGTTTGTGGAAAAGAAAACACTTGCAATGACTCTAGTTGGTCCATATGTGGTTTGTGGAAAGAACACACATGCAGTGACCACTGGTTGATCCATGTGTGGTTTGTGAAATGAACACACATGCAATGCCACTGGTTGATCCATGTGTGGTTTGTGGAAAGAACACACATGCAATGACTCCAGTGCTAGTTTTTGTATAAGAACACACATGCAATGTCTCTAATGGATCCATATGTGGTTTGTGAAAAGAACACACATGCAATGACCACTTGCTGATCCATGTGTGGTTTGTGAAAAGAACACACATGCAGTGACTCTAGTGCTAGTTTTAGTATAAGAACACACATGCAATGACTCTAGTGGGTCCACATGTAGTTTGTGAAAAAGAACACACATGCAATGACCACTGGTTGATCCATAAGTGGTTTGTGGAAAGAACACACGTGAAATGACCTCTTGTTGATCCATAAGTGGTTTGTGGAAAAGAAAACACATGCAATGACTCTGGTTGGTCCATATGTGGTTTGTGGAAAGAACACACATGCAGTAACCACTGGTTGATCCATGTGTGGTGTGTGAAATGACCACACATGCAATGCCACTGGTTGATCCATGTGTGGTTTATGGAAAGAACACACATGCAATGACTCTATTGCTAGTTTTAGTATAAGAACACACATGCAATGTCTCTAATGGATCCATATGTGGTTTGTGAAAAGAACACACATGCAATGACCACTTGTTGATCCATGTGTGATTTGTGAAAAAAACACCCATGCAATGACTCTAGTGCTAGTTTTAGTATAAGAACATACATGCAATGACTCTAGTGGGTCCACATGTAGTTTTTGAAACGAACACACATGCAATGACCACTGGTTGATCCATAAGTGGTTTGTGGAAAGAACACACATGCAATGACCACTGGTTGATCCATAAGTGGTTTGTGGAAAAGAAAACACATGCAATGACTCTGGTTGGTCCATATGTGGTTTGTGGAAAGAACACACATGCATTGACCACTGGTTGATCCATATGTGGCTTGTGAAAAGAACACACATGCAATGCCACTAGTTGATCCATGTGTGGTTTGTGGAAAGAACACACATGCAATGACTCTAGTGGTAGTTTTAGTATAAGATCACACATGCAATGACTCTAATGGATCCATATGTGGTTTGTGAAAATAACACACATGCAATGACCACTTGTTGATCCATGTGTGGTTTGTGAAAAGAACACACATGCAATGACTCTAGTGCTAGTTTTAGTATAAGAACACACATGCAATGACTCTAGTGGGTGCACATGTAGTTTGTGAAAAGAACACACATGCAATGACCACTGGCTGATCCATAAGTGGTTTGTGGAAAGAACACACATGCAATGACCACTGGTTGATCCATAAGTGGTTTGTGGAAAAGAAAACACTTGCAATGACTCTAGTTGGTCCATATGTGGTTTGTGGAAAGAACACACATGCAGTGACCACTGGTTGATCCATGTGTGGTTTGTGAAATGAACACACATGCAATGCCACTGGTTGATCCATGTGTGGTTTGTGGAAAGAACACACATGCAATGACTCTAGTGCTAGTTTTTGTATAAGAACACACATGCAATGTCTCTAATGGATCCATATGTGGTTTGTGAAAAGAACACACATGCAATGACCACTTGCTGATCCATGTGTGGTTTGTGAAAAGAACACACATGCAGTGACTCTAGTGCTAGTTTTAGTATAAGAACACACATGCAATGACTCTAGTGGGTCCACATGTAGTTTGTGAAAAAGAACACACATGCAATGACCACTGGTTGATCCATAAGTGGTTTGTGGAAAGAACACACGTGAAATGACCTCTTGTTGATCCATAAGTGGTTTGTGGAAAAGAAAACACATGCAATGAGTCTGGTTGGTCCATATGTGGTTTGTGGAAAGAACACACATGCAGTAACCACTGGTTGATCCATGTGTGGTTTGTGAAATGACCACACATGCAATGCCACTGGTTGATCCATGTGTGGTTTGTGGAAAGAACACACATGCAATGACTCTATTGCTAGTTTTAGTATAAGAACACACATGCAATGTCTCTAATGGATCCATATGTGGTTTGTGAAAAGAACACACATGCAATGACCACTTGTTGATCCATGTGTGATTTGTGAAAAAAACACCCATGCAATGACTCTAGTGCTAGTTTTAGTATAAGAACATACATGCAATGACTCTAGTGGGTCCACATGTAGTTTTTGAAACGAACACACATGCAATGACCACTGCTTGATCCATAAGTGGTTTGTGGAAAGAACACACATGCAATGACCACTGGTTGATCCATAAGTGGTTTGTCGAAAAGAAAACACATGCAATGACTCTGGTTGGTCCATATGTGGTTTGTGGAAAGAACACACATGCAGTGACCACTGGTTGATCCATGTGTGGTTTGTCAAATGAACACACATGCAATGCCACTGGTTGATCCATGTGTGGTTTGTGGAAAGAACACACATGCAATGACTCTAGTGCTACTTTTTGTATAAGAACACACATGCAATGTCTCTAATGGATCCATATGTGGTTTGTGAAAAGAACACACATGCAATGACCACTTGTTGATCCATGTGTGGTTTGTGAAAAGAACACACATGCAATGACTCTAGTGCTAGTTTTAGTATAAGAACACACATGCAATGACTCTAGTGGGTCCACATGTAGTTTGTGAAAAGAACACACATGCAATGACCATTGGTTGATCCATAAGTGGTTTGTGGAAAGAACACACATGACATGACCACTTATTGATTCTTAAGTGGTTTGTGGAAAAGAAAACACATGCAATAACTCTGGTTGGTCCATATGTGGTTTGTGGAAAGAAGACACATGTAGTAACCACTGGTTGATCCATGTGTGGTTTGTGAAATGAACACACATGCAATGCCACTGGTTGATCCATGTGTGGGTTGTGGAAAGAACACACATGCAATGACTCTAGTGCTAGTTTTAGTATAAGAACACACATGCAATGTCTATAATGGATCCATATGTGGTTTGTGAAAAGAACACACATGCAATGACCACTTGTTGATCCATGTGTGGTTTGTGAAAAGAACACCCATGCAATGACTCTAGTGCTAGATTTAATATAGGAACATACATGCAATGACTCTAGTGGGTCCACATGTAGTTTGTGAAAAGAACACACATGCAATAATCACTGGTTGATCCATAAGTGGTTTGTGGAAAGAACACACATGCAATGACCACTGGTTGATCCATAAGTGGTTTGTGGAAAAGAAAACACATGCAATGACTCTGGTTGGTCCATATGTGGTTTGTGGAAAGAACACACATGCATTGACCACTGGTTGATCCATATGTGGCTTGTGAAAAGAACACACATGCAATGCCACTAGTTGATCCATGTGTGGTTTGTGGAAAGAACACACATGCAATGACTCTAGTGGTAGTTTTAGTATAAGATCACACATGCAATGAATCTAATGGATCCATATGTGGTTTGTGAAAATAACACACATGCAATGACCACTTGTTGATCCATGTGTGGTTTGTGAAAAGAACACACATGCAATGACTCTAGTGCTAGTTTTAGTATAAGAACACACATGCAATGACTCTAGTGGGTCCACATGTAGTTTGTGAAAAGAACACACATGCAATGACCACTGGTTGATCCATAAGTGGTTTGTGGAAAGAACACAGATGCAATGATCACTGGTTGATCCATGAGTGGTTTGTGGAAAAGAAAACACATGCAATGACTCTGGTTGGTCCATATGTGGTTTGTGGAAAGAACACACATGTAGTAACCACTGGTTGATCCATAAGTGGTTTGTAGAAACAACACACATGCAATGACCACTGGTTGATCCATAAGTGGTTTGTGGAAAAGAAATCACATGCAATGACTCTGGTTGGTCCATATGTGGTTTGTGTAAAGAACACACATGCACTGACCACTGGTTGATCCAAGTGTGGTTTGTGAAATGAACACACATGCAATGCCACTGGTTGATCCATGTGTGGTTTGTGGAAAGAACACACATGCAATAGCTCTAGCGCTAGTTTTTGTATAAGAACACACATGCAATGTCTCTAATGGATCCTTATGTGGTTTGTGAAAAGAACACACATGCAATGACTCTAGTGCTAGTTTTTGCATAAGAACACACATGCAATGTCTCTAATGGATCCATATGTGGTTTGTGAAAAGAACACACATGCAATGACCACTTGTTGATCCATGTGTGGTTTGTGAAAAGAACACACATGCAATGACTCTAGTGCTAGTTTTAGTATAAGAACACACATGCAATGACTCTAGTGGGTCCACATGTAGTTTGTGAAAAGAACACACATGCAATGACCACTGGTTGATCCATAAGTGGTTTGTGGAAAGAACACAGATGCAATGATCACTGGTTGATCCATGATTGGTTTGTGGAAAAGAAAACACATGCAATGACTCTGGTTGGTCCATATGTGGTTTGTGGAAAGAACACACATGCAATGACTCTAGTGGTGGATCCATGTGTTGTTTGTGGAAAGAACACACATGCAATGACAATGGTGGATCCATGTGTCGTTTGTAGATAGAACACACATGCAATGACTCTAGTGCTAGTTTTAGTATAAGAACACACATGCAATGTCTCTAATGGATCCATATGTGGTTTGTGAAAAGAACACACATGCAATGACCACTTGTTGATCCATGTGTGGTTTGTGAAAAGAACACCCATGCAATGACTCTAGTGCTAGATTTAATATAAGAACGTACATGCAATGACTCTAGTGGTAGTTTTAGTATAAGATCACACATGCAATGAATCTAATGGATCCATATGTGGTTTGTGAAAATAACACACATGCAATGAACACTTGTTGATCCATGTGTGGTTTGTGAAAAGAACACACATGCAATGACTCTAGTGCTAGTTTTAGTATAAGAACACACATGCAATGACTCTAGTGGGTCCACATGTAGTTTGTGAAAAGAACACACATGCCATGACCACTGGTTGATCCATAAGTGGTTTGTGGAAAGAACACACATGCAATGACCACTGGTTGATCCATAAGTGGTTTGTAGAAAAGAAAACACATGCAATGACTCTGGTTGGTCCATATGTGGTTTGTGGAAAGAACACACATGTAGTAACCACTGGTTGATCCATAAGTGGTTTGTAGAAACAACACACATGCAATGACCACTGGTTGATCCATAAGTGGTTTGTGGAAAAGAAATCACATGCAATGACTCTGGTTGGTCCATATGTGGTTTGTGTAAAGAACACACATGCACTGACCACTGGTTGATCCAAGTGTGGTTTGTGAAATGAACACACATGCAATGCCACTGGTTGATCCATGTGTGGTTTGTGGAAAGAACACACATGCAATAGCTCTAGCGCTAGTTTTTGTATAAGAACACACATGCAATGTCTCTAATGGATCCTTATGTGGTTTGTGAAAAGAACACACATGCAATGACTCTAGTGCTAGTTTTTGCATAAGAACACACATGCAATGTCTCTAATGGATCCATATGTGGTTTGTGAAAAGAACACACATGCAATGACCACTTGTTGATCCATGTGTGGTTTGTGAAAAGAACACACATGCAATGACTCTAGTGCTAGTTTTAGTATAAGAACACACATGCAATGACTCTAGTGGGTCCACATGTAGTTTGTGAAAAGAACACACATGCAATGACCACTGGTTGATCCATAAGTGGTTTGTGGAAAGAACACAGATGCAATGATCACTGGTTGATCCATGAGTGGTTTGTGGAAAAGAAAACACATGCAATGACTCTGGTTGGTCCATATGTGGTTTGTGGAAAGAACACACATGCAATGACTCTAGTGGTGGATCCATGTGTTGTTTGTGGAAAGAACACACATGCAATGACAATGGTGGATCCATGTGTCGTTTGTAGATAGAACACACATGCAATGACTCTAGTGCTAGTTTTAGTATAAGAACACACATGCAATGTCTCTAATGGATCCATATGTGGTTTGTGAAAAGAACACACATGCAATGACCACTTGTTGATCCATGTGTGGTTTGTGAAAAGAACACCCATGCAATGACTCTAGTGCTAGATTTAATATAAGAACATACATGCAATGACTCTAGTGGTAGTTTTAGTATAAGATCACACATGCAATGAATCTAATGGATCCATATGTGGTTTGTGAAAATAACACACATGCAATGAACACTTGTTGATCCATGTGTGGTTTGTGAAAAGAACACACATGCAATGACTCTAGTGCTAGTTTTAGTATAAGAACACACATGCAATGACTCTAGTGGGTCCACATGTAGTTTGTGAAAAGAACACACATGCCATGACCACTGGTTGATCCATAAGTGGTTTGTGGAAAGAACACACATGCAATGACCACTGGTTGATCCATAAGTGGTTTGTAGAAAAGAAAACACATGCAATGACTCTGGTTGGTCCATATGTGGTTTGTGGAAAGAACACACATGTAGTAACCACTGGTTGATCCATAAGTGGTTTGTAGAAACAACACACATGCAATGACCACTGGTTGATCCATAAGTGGTTTGTGGAAAAGAAATCACATGCAATGACTCTGGTTGGTCCATATGTGGTTTGTGTAAAGAACACACATGCACTGACCACTGGTTGATCCAAGTGTGGTTTGTGAAATGAACACACATGCAATGCCACTGGTTGATCCATGTGTGGTTTGTGGAAAGAACACACATGCAATAGCTCTAGCGCTAGTTTTTGTATAAGAACACACATGCAATGTCTCTAATGGATCCTTATGTGGTTTGTGAAAAGAACACACATGCAATGACTCTAGTGCTAGTTTTTGCATAAGAACACACATGCAATGTCTCTAATGGATCCATATGTGGTTTGTGAAAAGAACACACATGCAATGACCACTTGTTGATCCATGTGTGGTTTGTGAAAAGAACACACATGCAATGACTCTCGTGCTAGTTTTAGTATAAGAACACACATGCAATGACTCTAGTGGGTCCACATGTAGTTTGTGAAAAGAACACACATGCAATGACCACTGGTTGATCCATAAGTGGTTTGTGGAAAGAACACAGATGCAATGATCACTGTTGATCCATGAGTGGTTTGTGGAAAAGAAAACACATGCAATGACTCTGGTTGGTCCATATGTGGTTTGTGGAAAGAACACACATGCAATGACTCTAGTGGTGGATCCATGTGTTGTTTGTGGAAAGAACACACATGCAATGACAATGGTGGATCCATGTGTCGTTTGTGGATAGAACACACATGCAATGACTCTAGTGCTAGTTTTAGTATAAGAACACACATGCAATGTCTCTAATGGATCCATATGTGGTTTGTGAAAAGAACACACATGCAATGACCACTTGTTGATCCATGTGTGGTTTGTGAAAAGAACACCCATGCAATGACTCTAGTGCTAGATTTAATATAAGAACATACATGCAATGACTCTAGTGGGTCCACATGTAGTTTGTGAAAAGAACACACATGCAATAACCACTGATTGGTCCATAAGTGGTTTGTGGAAAGAACACACATGCAATGACCACTGGTTGATCCATAAGTGGTTTGTGGAAAAGAAAACACATGCAATGACTCTGGTTGGTCCATATGTGGTTTGTGGAAAGAACACACATGCATTGACCACTGGTTGATCCATATGTGGCTTGTGAAAAGAACACAAATGCAATGCCACTAGTTGATCCATGTGTGGTTTGTGGAAAGAACACACATGCAATGACTCTAGTGGTAGTTTTAGTATAAGATCACACATGCAATGACTCTAATGGATCCATATGTGGTTTGTGAAAATAACACACATGCAATAACCACTTGTTGATCCATGTGTGGTTTGTGAAAAGAACACACATGCAATGACTCTAGTGCTAGTTTTAGTATAAGAACACACATGCAATGACTCTAGTGGGTGCACATGTAGTTTGTGAAAAGAACACACATGCAATGACCACTGGTTGATCCATAAGTGGTTTGTGGAAAGAACACACATGCAATGACCACTGGTTGATCCATAAGTGGTTTGTGGAAAAGAAAACACATGCAATGACTCTGGTTGGTCCATATGTGGTTTGTGGAAAGAACACACATGCAATGACTCTAGTGGTGGATCCATGTGTTGTTTGTGGAAAGAACACACATGCAATGACAGTGGTGGATCCATGTGTCGTTTGTGGATAGAACACACATGCAATGACTCTAGTGCTAGTTTTAGTATAAGAACACACATGCAATGTCTCTAATGGATCCATATCTGGTTTGTGAAGAGAACACACATGCAATGACCACTTGTTGATCCATGTGTGATTTGTGAAAAGAACACCCATGCAATGACTCTAGTGCTAGTTTTTGTATAAGAACATACATGCAATGACTCTAGTGGGTCCACATGTAGTTTGTGAAAAGAACACACATGCAATGACCACTGGTTGATCCATAAGTGGTTTGTGGAAAGAACACACATGCAATGACCACTGGTTGATCCATAAGTGGTTTGTGAAAAGAACACACATGCAATGACCACTTGCTGATCCATGTGTGGTTTGTGAAAAGAACACACATGCAGTGACTCTAGTGCTAGTTTTAGTATAAGAACACACATGCAATGACTCTAGTGGGTCCACATGTAGTTTGTGAAAAGAACACACATGCACTGACCACTGGTTGATCCATAAGTGGTTTGTGGAAAGAACACACATGCAATGACCACTGGTTGATCCATGCGTGGTTTGTGGAAAGAACACACATGCAATGACTCTGGTTGGTCCATATGTGGTTTGTGGAAAGAACACACATGCATTGACCACTGGTTGATCCATGTGTGGTTTGTGAAATGACCACACATGCAATGCCACTGGTTGATCCATGTGTGGTTTGTGGAAAGAACACACATGCAATGACTCTAGTGCTAGTTTTAGTATAAGAACACACATGCAATGTCTCTAATGGATCCATATGTGGTTCGTGAAAAGAACACACATGCAATGACCACTTGTTGATCCATGTGTGATTTGTGAAAAAAACACCCATGCAATGACTCTAGTGCTAGTTTTAGTATAAGAACATACATGAAATGACTCTAGTGGGTCCACATGTAGTTTGTGAAAAGAACACACATGCAATGACCACTGGTTGATCCATAAGTGGTTTGTGGAAAGAACACACATGCAATGACCACTGGTTGATCCATAAGTGGTTTGTGGAAAAGAAAACACTTGCAATGACTCTGGTTGGTCCATATGTGGTTTGTGGAAAGAACACACATGCAGTGACCACTGGTTGATCCATGTGTGGTTTGTGAAATGAACACACATGCAATGCCACTGGTTGATCCATGTGTGGTTTGTGGAAAGAACACACATGCAATGACTCTAGTGCTAGTTTTTGTATAAGAACACACATGCAATGTTTCTAATGGATCCATATGTGGTTTGTGAAAATAACACACATGCAATGACCACTTGTTGATCCATGTGTGGTTTGTGAAAAGAACACACATGCAATGACTCTAGTGCTAGTTTTAGTATAAGAACACACATGCAATGACTCTAGTGGGTCCACATGTAGTTTGTGAAAAGAACACACATGCAATGACCACTGGTTGATCCATAAGTGGTTTGTGGAAAGAACACACATGACATGACCACTTGTTGATTCTTAAGTGGGTTGTGGAAAAGAAAACACATGCAATGACTCTGGTTGGTCCATATGTGGTTTGTGGAAAGAACACACATGCAGTAACCACTAGTTGATCCATGTGTGGTTTGTGAAATGAACACACATGCAATGCCATTGGTTGATCCATGTGTGGGTTGTGGAAAGAACACACATGCAATGACTCTAGTGCTAGTTTTAGTATAAGAACACACATGCAATGTCTCTAATGGATCCATATGTGGTTTGTGAAAAGAACACACATGCAATGACCACTTGTTGATCCATGTGTGGTTTGTGAAAAGAACACCCATGCAATGACTCTAGTGCTAGATTTAATATAGGAACATACATGCAATAACTCTAGTGGGTCCACATGTAGTTTGTGAAAAGAACACACATGCAATAACCACTGGTTGATCCATAAGTGGTTTGTGGAAAGAACACACATGCAATGACCACTGGTTGATCCATAAGTGGTTTGTGGAAAAGAAAACACATGCAATGACTCTGGTTGGTCCATATGTGGTTTGTGGAAAGAACACACATGCATTGACCACTGGTTGATCCATATGTGGCTTGTGAAAAGAACACACATGCAATGCCACTAGTTGATCCATGTGTGGTTTGTGGAAAGAACACACATGCAATGACTCTAGTGGTGGATCCATGTGTTGTTTGTGGAAAGAACACACATGCAATGACAGTGGTGGATCCATGTGTTGTTTGTGGATAGAAGACACATGCAATGACTCTAGTGCTAGTTTTAGTATAAGAACACACATGCAATGTCTCTAATGGATCCATATGTGGTTTGTGAAATAACACACATGCAATGACCACTTGTTGATCCATGTGTGGTTTCTGAAAAGAACACCCATGCAATGACTCTAGTGCTAGATTTAATATAAGAACATACATGCAATGACTCTAGTGGGTCCACATGTAGTTTGTGAAAAGAACACACATGCAATAACCACTGGTTGATCCATAAGTGGTTTGTGGAAAGAACACACATGCAATGACCACTGGTTGATCCATAAGTGGTTTGTGGAAAAGAAAACACATGCAATGACTCTGGTTGGTCCATATGTGGTTTGTGGAAAGAACACACATGCATTGACCACTGGTTGATCCATATGTGGCTTGTGAAAAGAACACACATGCAATGCCACTAGTTGATCCATGTGTGGTTTGTGGAAAGAACACACATGCAATGACTCTAGTGGTAGTTTTAGTATAAGATCACACATGCAATGACTCTAATGGATCCATATGTGGTTTGTGAAAATAACACACATGCAATGACCACTTGTTGATCCATGTGTGGTTTGTGAAAAGAACACACATGAAATGACTCTAGTGCTAGTTTTAGTATAAGAACACACATGCAATGACCCTAGTGGGTGCACATGTAGTTTGTGAAAAAGAACACACATGCAATAACCACTGGTTGATCCATAAGTGGTTTGTGGAAATAACACACATGCAATGACCACTGGTTGATCCATAAGTGGTTTGTGGAAAAGAAAACACATGCAATAACTCTGGTTGGTCCATATGTGGTTTGTGGAAAGAACACACATGCAATGACTCTAGTGGTGGATCCATGTGTTGTTTGTGGAAAGAACACACATGTAATGACAGTGGTGGATCCATGTGTCGTTTGTGTATAGAACACACATGCAATGACTCTAGTGCTAGTTTTAGTATAAGAACACACATGCAATGTCTCTAATGGATCCATATGTGGTTTGTAAAAAGAACACACATACAATGACCACTTGTTGATCCATGTGTGATTTGTGAAAAGAACACCCATGCAATGACTCTAGTGCTAGATTTAATATAGGAACATACATGCAATAACTCTAGTGGGTCCACATGTAGTTTGTGAAAAGAACACACATGCAATAACCACTGGTTGATCCATAAGTGGTTTGTGGAAAGAACACACATGCAATGACCACTGGTTGATCCATAAGTGGTTTGTGGAAAAGAAAACACATGCAATGACTCTGGTTGGTCCATATGTGGTTTGTGGAAAGAACACACATGCATTGACCACTGGTTGATCCATATGTGGCTTGTGAAAAGAACACACATGCAATGCCACTAGTTGATCCATGTGTGGTTTGTGGAAAGAACACACATGCAATGACTCTAGTGGTGGATCCATGTGTTGTTTGTGGAAAGAACACACATGCAATGACAGTGGTGGATCCATGTGTTGTTTGTGGATAGAACACACATGCAATGACTCTAGTGCTAGTTTTAGTATAAGAACACACATGCAATGTCTCTAATGGATCCATATGTGGTTTGTGAAATAACACACATGCAATGACCACTTGTTGATCCATGTGTGGTTTCTGAAAAGAACACCCATGCAATGACTCTAGTGCTAGATTTAATATAAGAACATACATGCAATGACTCTAGTGGGTCCACATGTAGTTTGTGAAAAGAACACACATGCAATAACCACTGGTTGATCCATAAGTGGTTTGTGGAAAGAACACACATGCAATGACCACTGGTTGATCCATAAGTGGTTTGTGGAAAAGAAAACACATGCAATGACTCTGGTTGGTCCATATGTGGTTTGTGGAAAGAACACACATGCATTGACCACTGGTTGATCCATATGTGGCTTGTGAAAAGAACACACATGCAATGCCACTAGTTGATCCATGTGTGGTTTGTGGAAAGAACACACATGCAATGACTCTAGTGGTAGTTTTAGTATAAGATCACACATGCAATGACTCTAATGGATCCATATGTGGTTTGTGAAAATAACACACATGCAATGACCACTTGTTGATCCATGTGTGGTTTGTGAAAAGAACACACATGAAATGACTCTAGTGCTAGTTTTAGTATAAGAACACACATGCAATGACCCTAGTGGGTGCACATGTAGTTTGTGAAAAAGAACACACATGCAATAACCACTGGTTGATCCATAAGTGGTTTGTGGAAATAACACACATGCAATGACCACTGGTTGATCCATAAGTGGTTTGTGGAAAAGAAAACACATGCAATAACTCTGGTTGGTCCATATGTGGTTTGTGGAAAGAACACACATGCAATGACTCTAGTGGTGGATCCATGTGTTGTTTGTGGAAAGAACACACATGTAATGACAGTGGTGGATCCATGTGTCGTTTGTGTATAGAACACACATGCAATGACTCTAGTGCTAGTTTTAGTATAAGAACACACATGCAATGTCTCTAATGGATCCATATGTGGTTTGTAAAAAGAACACACATACAATGACCACTTGTTGATCCATGTGTGATTTGTGAAAAGAACACCCATGCAATGACTCTAGTGGGTCCACATGTAGTTTGTGAAAAGAACACACATGCAATGACCACTTGTTGATCCATAAGTGGTTTGTGGAAAGAACACACATGCAATGACCACTGGTTGATCCATAAGTGGTTTGTGGAAAAGAAAACACATGCAATGACTCTGGTTGGTCCATATGTGGTTTGTGGAAAGAACACACATGCATTGACCACTGGTTGATCCATATATGGCTTGTGAAAAGAACACACATGCAATGCCACTAGTTGATCCATGTGGGGTTTGTGGAAAGAACACACATGCAATGACTCTAGTGGTAGTTTTAGTACAAGATCACACATGCAATGACTCTAATGGATCCATATGTGGTTTGTGAAAATAACACACATGCAATGACCACTTGTTGATCCATGTGTGGTTTGTGAAAAGAACACACATGCAATGACTCTAGTGCAAGTTTTAGTATAAGAACACACATGCAATGACTCTAGTGGTTCCACATGTAGTTTGTGAAAATAACACACATGCAATGACCACTGGTTGATCCATAAGTGGTTTGTGGAAAGAACACACATGCAATGACCACAGGTTGATCCATAAGTGGTTTGTGGAAAAGAAAACACTTGCAATGACTCTAGTTGGTCCATATGTGGTTTGTGGAAAGAACACACATGCAGTGACCACTGGTTGATCCATGTGTGGTTTGTGAAATGAACGCACATGCAATGCCACTGGTTGATCCATGTGTGGTTTGTGGAAAGAACACAGATGCAATGACTCTAGTGCTAGTTTTTGTATAAGAACACACATGCAATGTCTCTAATGGATCCATATGTGGTTTGTGAAAAGAACACGCACGCAATGACCACTTGCTGATCCATGTGTGGTTTGTGAATAGAACACACATGCAGTGACTCTAGTGCTAGTTTTAGTATAAGAACACACATGCAATGACTCTAGTGGGTCCACATGTAGTTTGTGAAAAGAACACACATGCAATGACCACTGGTTGATCCATAAGTGGTTTGTGGAAAGAACACACGTGAAATGACCTCTTGTTGATCCATAAGTAGTTTGTGGAAAAGAAAACACATGCAATGACTCTGGTTGGTCCATATGTGGTTTGTGGAAAGAACACACATGCAGTAACCACTGGTTGATCCATGTGTGGTTTGTGAAATGACCACACATGCAATGCCACTGGTTGATCCATGTGTGGTTTGTGGAAAGAACACATATGCAATGACTCTAGTGCTAGTTTTAGTATAAGAACACACATGCAATGTCTCTAATGGATCCATATGTGGTTTGTGAAAAGAACACACATGCAATGACCACTTGTTGATCCATGTGTGATTTGTGAAAAAAACACCCATGCAATGACTCTAGTGCTAGTTTTAGTATAAGAACATACATGCAATGACTCTAGTGGGTCCACATGTAGTTTTTGAAAAGAACACACATGCAATGACCACTGCTTGATCCATAAGTGGTTTGTGGAAAGAACACACATGACATGACCACTTGTTGATTCTTAAGTGGTTTGTGGAAAAGAAAACACATGCAATGACTCTGGTTGATCCATAAGTTGTTTGTGGAAAGAACACACATGCAATGACCACTGGTTGATCCATAAGTGGGTTGTCGAAAAGAAAACACATGCAATGACTCTGGTTGGTCCATATGTGGTTTGTGGAAAGAACACACATGCAGTGACCACTGGTTGATCCATGTGTGGTTTGTGAAATGAACACACATGCAATGCCACTGGTTGATCCATGTGTGGTTTGTATAAGAACACACATGCAATGACTCTAGTGCTAGTTTTAGTATAAGAACACACATGCAATGACTCTAGTGGGTCCACATGTAGTTTGTGAAAAGAACACACATGCAATGACCACTGGTTGATCCATAAGTGGTTTGTGGAAAGAACACACATGACATGACCACTTGTTGATTCTTAAGTGGGTTGTGGAAAAGAAAACACATGCAATGACTCTGGTTGGTCCATATGTGGTTTGTGGAAAGAACACACATGCAGTAACCACTGGTTGATCCATGTGTGGTTTGTGAAATGAACACACATGCAATGCCACTGGTTGATCCATGTGTGGGTTGTGGAAAGAACACACATGCAATGACTCTAGTGCTAGTTTTAGTATAAGAACACACATGCAATGTCTATAATGGATCCATATGTGGTTCGTGAAAAGAACACACATGCAATGACCACTTGTTGATCCATGTGTGGTTTGTGAAAAGAACACCGATGCAATGACTCTAGTGCTAGATTTAATATAGGAACATACATGCAATGACTCTCGTGGGTCCACATGTAGTTTGTGAAAAGAACACACATGCAATAACCACTGGTTGATCCATAAGTGGTTTGTGGAAAGAACACACATGCAATGACCACTGGTTGATCCATAAGTGGTTTGTGGAAAAGAAAACACATGTAATGACTCTGGTTGGTCCATATGTGGTTTGTGGAAAGAACACACATGCATTGACCACTGGTTGATCCATATGTGGCTTGTGAAAAGAACACACATGCAATGCCACTAGTTGATCCATGTGTGGTTTGTGGAAAGAACACACATGCAATGACTCTAGTGGTGGATCCATGTGTTGTTTGTGGAAAGAACACACATGCAATGACAGTGGTGGATCCATGTGTCGTTTGTGGATAGAACACACATGCAATGACTCTACTGCTAGTTTTAGTATAAGAACACACATGCAATGTCTCTAATGGATCCATATGTGGTTTGTGAAATAACACACATGCAATGACCACTTGTTGATCCATGTGTGGTTTGTGAAAAGAACACCCATGCAATGACTCTAGTGCTAGATTTAGTATAAGAACATACATGCAATGACTCTAGTGGGCCACATGTAGTTTGTGAAAAGAACACACATGCAATAACCACTGGTTGATCCATAAGTGGTTTGTGGAAAGAACACACATGCAATGACCACTGGTTGATCCATAAGTGGTTTGTGGAAAAGAAAACACATGCAATGACTCTGGTTGGTCCATATGTGGTTTGTGGAAAGAACACACATGCATTGACGACTGGTTGATCCATATTTGGCTTGTGAAAAGAACACACATGCAATGCCACTAGTTGATCCATGTGTGGTTTGTGGAAAGAACACGCATGCAATGACTCTAGTGGTAGTTTTAGTTTAAGATCACACATGCAATGACTCTAATGGATCCATATGTGGTTTGTGAAAATAACACACATGCAATGACCACTTGTTGATCCATGTGTGGTTTGTGAAAAGAACACACATGAAATGACTCTAGTGCTAGTTTTAGTATAAGAACACACATGCAATGACTCTAGTGGGTGCACATGTAGTTTGTGAAAAGAACACACATGCAATGACCACTGGTTGATCCATAGGTGGTTTGTGGAAAGAACACACATGCAATGACCACAGGTTGATCCATAAGTGGTTTGTGGAAAAGAAAACACTTGCAATGACTCTAGTTGGTCCATATGTGGTTTGTGGAAAGAACACACATGCAGTGACCACTGGTTGATCCATGTGTGGTTTGTGAAATGAACACACATGCAATGCCACTGGTTGATCCATGTGTGGTTTGTGGAAAGAACACACATGCAATGACTCTAGTGCTAGTTTTTGTATAAGAACACACATGCAATGTCTCTAATGGATCCATATGTGGTTTGTGAAAAGAACACACATGCAATGACCACTTGCTGATCCATGTGTGGTTTGTGAAAAGAACACACATGCAGTGACTCTAGTGCTAGTTTTAGTATAAGAACACACATGCAATGACTCTAGTGGGTCCACATGTAGTTTGTGAAAAGAACACACATGCAATGACCACTGGTTGATCCATAAGTGGTTTGTGGAAAGAACACACGTGAAATGACCTCTTGTTGATCCATAAGTGTTTTGTGGAAAAGAAAACACATGCAATGACTCTGGTTGGTCCATATGTGGTTTGTGGAAAGAACACACATGCAGTAACCACTGGTTGATCCATGTGTGGTTTGTGAAATGACCACACATGCAATGCCACTGGTTGATCCATGTGTGGTTTGTGGAAAGAACACATATGCAATGACTCTAGTGCTAGTTTTAGTATAAGAACACACATGCAATGTCTCTAATGGATCCATATGTGGTTTGTGAAAAGAACACACATGCAATGATCACTTGTTGATCCATGTGTGATTTGTGAAAAAGACACCCATGCAATGACTCTAGTGCTAGTTTTAGTATAAGAACATACATGCAATGACTCTAGTGGGTCCACATGTAGTTTTTGAAAAGAACACACATGCAATGACCACTGCTTGATCCATAAGTGGTTTGTGGAAAGAACACACATGACATGACCACTTGTTGATTCTTAAGTGGTTTGTGGAAAAGAAAACACATGCAATGACTCTGGTTGATCCATAAGTTGTTTGTGGAAAGAACACACATGCAATGACCACTGGTTGATCCATAAGTGGGTTGTCGAAAAGAAAACACATGCAATGACTCTGGTTGGTCCATATGTGGTTTGTGGAAAGAACACACATGCAGTGACCACTGGTTGATCCATGTGTGGTTTGTGAAATGAACACAGATGCAATGCCACTGGTTGATCCATGTGTGGTTTGTGGAAAGAACACACATGCAATGACTCTAGTGCTAGTTTTTGTATAAGAACACACATGCAATGTCTCTAATGGATCCATATGTGGTCTGTGAAAAGAACACACATGCAATGACCACTTGTTGATCCATGTGTGGTTTGTGAAAAGAACACACATGCAATTCCACTGGTTGATCCATGTGTGGTTTGTGGAAAGAACACACATGCAATGACTCTAGTGGGTCCACATGTAGTTTGTGAAAAGAACACACATGCAATGACCACTGGTTGATCCATAAGTGGTTTGTGGAAAGAACACACATGACATGACCACTTGTTGATTCTTAAGTGGTTTGTGGAAAAGAAAACACATGCAATGACTCTGGTTGGTCCATATGTGGTTTGTGGAAAGAACACACATGCAGTAACCACTGGTTGATCCATGTGTGGTTTGTGAAATGAACACACATGCAATGCCACTTGTTGATCCATGTGTGGGTTGTGGAAAGAACACACATGCAATGACTCTAGTGCTAGTTTTAGTCTAAGAACACACATGCAATGTCTATAATGGATCCATATGTGGTTTGTGAAAAGAACACACATGCAATGACCACTTGTTGATCCATGTGTGGTTTGTGAAAAGAACACCCATGCAATGACTCTAGTGCTAGATTTAATATAGGAACATACATGCAATGACTCTAGTGGGTCCACATGTAGTTTGTGAAAAGAACACACATGCAATAACCACTGGTTGATCCATAAGTGGTTTGTGGAAAGAACACACATGCAATGACCACTTGTTGATCCATAAGTGGTTTGTGGAAAAGAAAACACATGCAATGACTCTGGTTGGTCCATATGTGGTTTGTGGAAAGAACACACATGCATTGACCACTGGTTGATCCATATGTGGCTTGTGAAAAGAACACACATGCAATGCCACTAGTTGATCCATGTGTGGTTTGTGGAAAGAACACACATGCAATGACTCTAGTGGTAGTTTTAGTATAAGATCACACATGCAATGACTCTAATGGATCCATATGTGGTTTGTGAAAATAACACACATGCAATGACCACTTGTTGATCCATGTGTGGTTTGTGAAAAGAACACCCATGCAATGACTCTAGTGCTAGATTTAATATAGGAACATACATGCAATGACTCTAGTGGGTCCACATGTAGTTTGTGAAAAGAACACACATGCAATAACCACTGGTTGATCCATAAGTGGTTTGTGGAAAGAACACACATGCAATGACCACTGGTTGATCCATAAGTGGTTTGTGGAAAAGAAAACACATGCAATGACTCTGGTTGGTCCATATGTGGTTTGTGGAAAGAACACACATGCATTGACCACTGGTTGATCCATATGTGGCTTGTGAAAAGAACACACATGCAATGCCACTAGTTGATCCATGTGTGGTTTGTGGAAAGAACACACATGCAATGACTCTAGTGGTAGTTTTAGTATAAGATCACACATGCAATGACTCTAATGGATCCATATGTGGTTTGTGAAAATAACACACATGCAATGACCACTTGTTGATCCATGTGTGGTTTGTGAAAAGAACACACATGCAATGACTCTAGTGCTAGTTTTAGTATAAGAACACACATGCAATGACTCTAGTGGGTCCACATGTAGTTTGTGAAAAGAACACACATGCAATGACCACTGGTTGATCCATAAGTGGTTTGTGGAAAGAACACACGTGAAATGACCTCTTGTTGATCCATAAGTGTTTTGTGGAAAAGAAAACACATGCAATGACTCTGGTTGGTCCATATGTGGTTTGTGGAAAGAACACACATGCAGTAACCACTGGTTGATCCATGTGTGGTTTGTGAAATGACCACACATGCAATGCCACTGGTTGATCCATGTGTGGTTTGTGGAAAGAACACATATGCAATGACTCTAGTGCTAGTTTTAGTATAAGAACACACATGCAATGTCTCTAATGGATCCATATGTGGTTTGTGAAAAGAACACACATGCAATGATCACTTGTTGATCCATGTGTGATTTGTGAAAAAGACACCCATGCAATGACTCTAGTGCTAGTTTTAGTATAAGAACATACATGCAATGACTCTAGTGGGTCCACATGTAGTTTTTGAAAAGAACACACATGCAATGACCACTGCTTGATCCATAAGTGGTTTGTGGAAAGAACACACATGACATGACCACTTGTTGATTCTTAAGTGGTTTGTGGAAAAGAAAACACATGCAATGACTCTGGTTGATCCATAAGTTGTTTGTGGAAAGAACACACATGCAATGACCACTGGTTGATCCATAAGTGGGTTGTCGAAAAGAAAACACATGCAATGACTCTGGTTGGTCCATATGTGGTTTGTGGAAAGAACACACATGCAGTGACCACTGGTTGATCCATGTGTGGTTTGTGAAATGAACACACATGCAATGCCACTGGTTGATCCATGTGTGGTTTGTGGAAAGAACACACATGCAATGACTCTAGTGCTAGTTTTTGTATAAGAACACACTTGCAATGTCTCTAATGGATCCATATGTGGTCTGTGAAAAGAACACACATGCAATGACCACTTGTTGATCCATGTGTGGTTTGTGAAAAGAACACACATGCAATTCCACTGGTTGATCCATGTGTGGTTTGTGGAAAGAACACACATGCAATGACTCTAGTGGGTCCACATGTAGTTTGTGAAAAGAACACACATGCAATGACCACTGGTTGATCCATAAGTGGTTTGTGGAAAGAACACACATGACATGACCACTTGTTGATTCTTAAGTGGTTTGTGGAAAAGAAAACACATGCAATGACTCTGGTTGGTCCATATGTGGTTTGTGGAAAGAACACACATGCAGTAACCACTGGTTGATCCATGTGTGGTTTGTGAAATGAACACACATGCAATGCCACTTGTTGATCCATGTGTGGGTTGTGGAAAGAACACACATGCAATGACTCTAGTGCTAGTTTTAGTCTAAGAACACACATGCAATGTCTATAATGGATCCATATGTGGTTTGTGAAAAGAACACACATGCAATGACCACTTGTTGATCCATGTGTGGTTTGTGAAAAGAACACCCATGCAATGACTCTAGTGCTAGATTTAATATAGGAACATACATGCAATGACTCTAGTGGGTCCACATGTAGTTTGTGAAAAGAACACACATGCAATAACCACTGGTTGATCCATAAGTGGTTTGTGGAAAGAACACACATGCAATGACCACTTGTTGATCCATAAGTGGTTTGTGGAAAAGAAAACACATGCAATGACTCTGGTTGGTCCATATGTGGTTTGTGGAAAGAACACACATGCATTGACCACTGGTTGATCCATATGTGGCTTGTGAAAAGAACACACATGCAATGCCACTAGTTGATCCATGTGTGGTTTGTGGAAAGAACACACATGCAATGACTCTAGTGGTAGTTTTAGTATAAGATCACACATGCAATGACTCTAATGGATCCATATGTGGTTTGTGAAAATAACACACATGCAATGACCACTTGTTGATCCATGTGTGGTTTGTGAAAAGAACACCCATGCAATGACTCTAGTGCTAGATTTAATATAGGAACATACATGCAATGACTCTAGTGGGTCCACATGTAGTTTGTGAAAAGAACACACATGCAATAACCACTGGTTGATCCATAAGTGGTTTGTGGAAAGAACACACATGCAATGACCACTGGTTGATCCATAAGTGGTTTGTGGAAAAGAAAACACATGCAATGACTCTGGTTGGTCCATATGTGGTTTGTGGAAAGAACACACATGCATTGACCACTGGTTGATCCATATGTGGCTTGTGAAAAGAACACACATGCAATGCCACTAGTTGATCCATGTGTGGTTTGTGGAAAGAACACACATGCAATGACTCTAGTGGTAGTTTTAGTATAAGATCACACATGCAATGACTCTAATGGATCCATATGTGGTTTGTGAAAATAACACACATGCAATGACCACTTGTTGATCCATGTGTGGTTTGTGAAAAGAACACACATGCAATGACTCTAGTGCTAGTTTTAGTATAAGAACACACATGCAATGACTCTAGTGGGTGCACATGTAGTTTGTGAAAAGAACACACATGCAATGACCACTGGTTGATCCATAGGTGGTTTGTGGAAAGAACACACATGCAATGACCACTTGTTGATCCATAAGTGGTTTGTGGAAAAGAAAACACATGCAATGACTCTGGTTGGTCCATATGTGGTTTGTGGAAATAACACACATGTAGTAACCACTGGTTGATCCATAAGTGGTTTGTAGAAACAACACACATGCAATGACCACTGGTTGATCCATAAGTGGTTTGTGGAAAAGAAATCACATGCAATGACTCTGGTTGGTCCATATGTGGTTTGTGTAAAGAACACACATGCACTGACCACTGGCTGATCCATGTGTGGTTTGTGAAATGAACACACATGCAATGCCACCGGTTGGTCCATGTGTGGTTTGTGTAAAGAACACACATGCAATGGCTCTAGTGCTAGTTTTTGTATAAGAACACACATGCAATGTCTCTAATGGATCCTTATGTGGTTTGTGAAAAGAACACACATGCAATGACTCTAGTGCTAGTTTTTGTATAAGAACACACATGCAATGTCTCTAATGGATCCATATGTGGTTTGTGAAAAGAACACACATGCAATGACCACTTGCTGATCCATGTGTGGTTTGTGAAAAGAACACACATGCAATGACTCTAGTGCTAGTTTTAGTATAAGAACACACATGCAATGACTCTAGTGGGTCCACATGTAGTTTGTGAAAAGAACACACATGCAATGACCACTGGTTGATTCATAAGTGGTTTGTGGAAAGAACACACATGCAATGACCACTTGTTGATCCATAAGTGGTTTGTGGAAAAGAAAACACATGCAATGACTCTGGTTGGTCCATATGTGGTTTGTGGAAAGAACACACATGCATTGACCACTGGTTGATCCATATGTGGCTTGTGAAAAGAACACACATGCAATGCCACTAGTTGATCCATGTGTGGTTTGTGGAAAGAACACACATGCAATGACTCTAGTGGTAGTTTTAGTACAAGATCACACATGCAATGACTCTAATGGATCCATATGTGGTTTGTGAAAATAACACACATGCAATGACCACTTGTTGATCCATGTGTGGTTTGTGAAAAGAACACACATGCAATGACTCTAGTGCAAGTTTTAGTATAAGAACACACATGCAATGACTCTAGTGGTTCCACATGTAGTTTGTGAAAAGAACACACATGTAATGACCACTGGTTGATCCATAAGTGGTTTGTGGAAAGAACACACATGCAATGACCACAGGTTGATCCATAAGTGGTTTGTGGAAAAGAAAACACTTGCAATGACTCTAGTTGGTCCATATGTGGTTTGTGGAAAGAACACACATGCAGTGATCACTGGTTGATCCATGTGTGGTTTGTGAAATGAACACACATGCAATGCCACTGGTTGATCCATGTGTGGTTTGTGGAAAGAACACACATGCAATGACTCTAGTGCTAGTTTTTGTATAAGAACACACATGCAATGTCTCTAATGGATCCATATGTGGTTTGTGAAAAGAACACACATGCAATGACCACTTGCTGATCCATGTGTGGTTTGTGAAAAGAACACACATGCAGTGACTCTAGTTCTAGTTTTAGTATAAGAACACACATGCAATGACTCTAGTGGGTCCACATGTAGTTTGTGAAAAGAACTGTGACACCCCGGTTCTGAAAAGACCGTGGCCTCTATGTGATATGCCAATCCCTGGATCGGTTCATTGGACCACAATAGAGTAAGATAGATAACATAGCAAAATATCCGTGTATCATAAGTACCGAAGATCCAGAGTACCATTATTACAATGAAAGCTTAGCACAAGCTAGCTCAAATTATTCAGGTAGCAACATAAACGAGTAAATCCTCCATTCTTCAAATTGCCCACAAGTGAACAAGTGCCGAGTGGAGTACCATGGCCTATAACGATCAATCAGAATCGGAAAAACCTGCAGCATAAAACGCAACAGCCCCGAAGGGTCAATAGATGGAATGTATGGCAAGTAGAGCTAGTAAATGGATACAATAATACTAACATCTACATGCATATCTGGCAAGTGGAGATGTGTCTGGCTTGCATTTGCAAATACATTTGTCCTACTTTCATAAACGGTTTTGAATTTTTCTTTGAAAAGATCCCAATTAAGTTAACCCAACAAGATTAAAGGAATTATGAAATTAGAATGAGCGAGAAACATGTCATGGAATCAATATCAAGCAACTCAGTTGTCCATAACCGGGGACACGGCTAATCGATTAGATTATACACTCTGCAGAGGTTAGTACACTTTACCCATGTGACTTGGCTAGCCCAGCTCGTACCATCACTCTCATTTTGGGTGATGATAGGGAGAAGACCAAGAAGAGACTGTTCGGGAAGTAGCTCCTCAATCCCAACGCGCACCGGTCCAACCTACCAAAATTGTACATCTCTGGATACACGGGTTCGAGTTACCACAACCTACTAAGTCCAACCAACCGCCCATTTCATTATTGGCACATGGTTGTACACGTAAGCTACACAATAAAAAAGCCAATCATTCTCTCTTGATACCTGGGTGCCTTTCCGCAATGAAACCACCAAAAGTTATCAATACCATCACACCCAGGAGATTCATTGATTAAGTTGTTTTAGTTTTCACAAACCAATACTTTGAGAAAACAAGTATCAATGATGTAACCCAGCCCTCGTTCAACATAGCATGGCTAAGAACATCTACAACGGTGGTTCATCTACAAGGAAAGCCCTACCACAATAATAGGACATAGCATAGCGATAGTATCATCCTACACATGCATCTATAAAATACACGACAATGCATTGAAAATAGTAGGATGATATCATGAACAAAGTAGCATCTACTTGCCTTGATTGAAGCGGTCGGAGGAACAATCCAAACACGAGCAAGGGTTGCACTCCACACAATCTACACGACACAATTGCATTCATAAACAAACAATTCACAAACATATGCAACAAAGATGATGCATGAATGCAAGAACGGCAAGTGAATTGGTGCCACAGCTGCACCACATAATACTAATCCATAATACTACCGAATACATGCATGGAAAATAGATTTGGCGCAAGGGAAACTATTAACCAAAAGTAGAGATCACTACTAGAGCTAGAACTTAAATAATTCACTACCGGTAGTATACTGTTTGTAAAATCCTGGACAAATTCTACCGCATAGGCATCGCTGATAAGAAACAGTACCAATTGGAATTACTCAAAAAGGAGTTATAAAACATCCCGAGTAATTAAAACACTGCAGAAAGCCATTAGACAAATACTGCAGAAGTTTTTACTGTAAGCCTATCTTTTTAATTCACGATGAGATTCCCCTCGTTCATACGAGTTCAGGGACATATCATACGTGATTTTTGGAGCTACGAAACTTTTACTACGAATTTATTACTCCGAAAAGGACACTAACTAGTTTGATTAAACTGTACTAAACCTGACAGTAAAAGTCTGAACCAAAGGTACAGCGAGATTCTACACAACTCACCGAACTCGTGCATATTTTATTTGCAATTTTTGGCCAAGCGGTTTAATTTCTACGCAATTTACAAGATTCTACCGAAATCTGCCAACTAATAGGATTAACGAAATTGACCCAAGTCAACTGTGTCTGATGACTGGGCGCTGACTGGGCGTCTGACCAGTCAACGTCTGGGGCCTCTGACTAGTCAACGTCTGGAGTGCTGACCAGTCAACGAACGATCTAAGCCGCTGATCTGAGATCTGACGGTGGCTGCTGTCTTACCGGAAACGGACGGCGAAACGAACTCCGGCGAGCTCCGGACGGCGGCAACGATCGGTTCCGGCGGCGTGGAAACTCCTGCAAGTACACACACGGTCAACTATGGCTCCCGGAATAATAAACGCGTGCGCGTACGCGGCGATCTGCAGGGCGCAGTTGGCGGCGGCGGATGGAGACGCGGAGCACGGGAACGAAAAGAGGGCGGCGAGACGAACCCGGCAACAGACGCGGCGATGGCCGACGACGGAGGGGTGGCCGGCGGCGGCGAGGAGAAGCGGCGGCGGCGACGTGCGCCAGGAGGCGGCGGCAGGGAGGAGTCGCGCGGGTGGAGGTGGGGTTGGTGGGCACGGGAACCAAGGCAGGGTGGGGCCTGCTTTAAGTAGTCCCTCGCGCGCAGAAAAAAAAAACAGTCCTAAACTGAAAACTGTCCAGATTTGTCTCCGATTCGGAAATCGGTCCGGATTTTCGGACCGTTTTCCGGCGGTTTACTAAAACGTCCGAGTCTTTTGCATACGAACTCCGATTGGAGCGATTTTCGTGCCTACGGGTTCGTATCGTCGAGGGGAACAACCTTCAGTCGAAGTTTGTGCGAAAACTCGAACCTACAGGGGTGGTTGTTGCAAGTCCCTCTGAAGCTCCCCGTAGGAACCTCGAAGCGAAGTAGAAACGGGGTTTTGCAAATAGCGTTTCGTCGATCCTCTCTACTCGACGGTAATGCATGAAAAGATATGATGCGATGCAATGAATGATATGCAAGACCAAATCTAAAATTTGGGATGTGACAAGAACACACATGCAATGACCACTGGTTGATCCATAAGTGGTTTGTGGAAAGAACACACGTGAAATGACCTCTTGTTGATCCATAAGTGGTTTGTGGAAAAGAAAACACATGCAATGACTCTGGTTGGTCCATATGTGGTTTGTGGAAAGAACACACATGCAGTAACCACTGGTTGATCCATGTGTGGTTTGTGAAATGACCACACATGCAATGCCACTGGTTGATCCATGTGTGGATTGTGGAAAGAACACATATGCAATGACTCTAGTGCTAGTTTTAGTATAAGAACACACATGCAATGTCTCTAATGGATCCATATGTGGTTTGTGAAAAGAACACACATGCAATGACCACTTGTTGATCCATGTGTGATTTGTGAAAAAAACACCCATGCAATGACTCTAGTGCTAGTTTTAGTATAAGTACATACATGCAATGACTCTAGTGGGTCCACATGTAGTTTTTGAAAAGAACACACATGCAATGACCACTGCTTGATCCATAAGTGGTTTGTGGAAAGAACACACATGCAATGACCACTGGTTGATCCATAAGTGGGTTGTCGAAAAGAAAACACATGCAATGACTCTGGTTGGTCCATATGTGGTTTGTGGAAAGAACACACATGCAGTGACCACTGGTTGATCCATGTGTGGTTTGTGAAATGAACACACATGCAATGCCACTGGTTGATCCATGTGTGGTTTGTGGAAAGAACACACATGCAATGACTCTAGTGCTAGTTTTTGTATAAGAACACACATGCAATGTCTCTAATGGATCCATATGTGGTCTGTGAAAAGAACACACATGCAATGACCACTTGTTGATCCATGTGTGATTTGTTAAAAGAACACACATGCATTGACTCTAGTGCTAGTTTTAGTATAAGAACACACATGCAATGACTCTAGTGGGTCCACATGTAGTTTGTGAAAAGAACACACATGCAATGACCACTGGTTGATCCATAAGTGGTTTGTGGAAAGAACACACATGACATGACCATTTGTTGATTCTTAAGTGGTTTGTGGAAAAGAAAACACATGCAATGATTCTGGTTGGTCCATATGTGGTTTGTGGAAAGAACACACATGCAGTAACCACTGGTTGATCCATGTGTGGTTTGTGAAATGAACACACATGCAATGCCACTGGTTGATCCATGTGTGGGTTGTGGAAAGAACACACATGCAATGACTCTAGTGATAGTTTTAGTATAAGAACACACATGCAATGTCTATAATGGATCCATATGCGGTTTGTGAAAAGAACACACATGCAATGACCACTTGTTGATCCATGTGTGGTTTGTGAAAAGAACACCCATGCAATGACTCTAGTGCTAGATTTAATATAGGAACATACATGCAATGACTCTAGTGGGTGCACATGTAGTTTGTGAAAAGAACACACATGCAATAACCACTGGTTGATCCATAAGTGGTTTGTGGAAAGAACACACATGCAATGACCACTGGTTGATCCATAAGTGGTTTGTGGAAAAGAAAACACATGCAATGACTCTGGTTGGTCCATATGTGGTTTGTGGAAAGAACACACATGCATTGACCACTGGTTGATCCATATGTGGCTTGTGAAAAGAACACACATGCAATGCCACTAGTTGATCCATGTGTGGTTTGTGGAAAGAACACACATGCAATTACTCTAGTGGTAGTTTTAGTATAAGATCACACATGCAATGACTCTAATGGATCCATATGTGGTTTGTGAAAATAACACACATGCAATGACCACTTGTTGATCCATGTGTGGTTTGTGAAAAGAACACACATGCAATGACTCTAGTGCTAGTTTTAGTATAAGAACACACATGCAATGACTCTAATGGGTGCACATGTAGTTTGTGAAAAGAACACACATGCAATGACCACTGGTTGATCCATAAGTGGTTTGTGGAAAGAACACACATGCAATGACCACTTGTTGATCCATAAGTGGTTTGTGGAAAAGAAAACACATGCAATGACTCTGGTTGGTCCATATGTGGTTTGTGGAAAGAACACACATGTAGTAACCACTGGTTGATCCATAAGTGGTTTGTAGAAACAACACACATGCAATGACCGCTGGTTGATCCATAAGTGGTTTGTGGAAAAGAAATCACATGCAATGACACTGGTTGGTCCATATGTGGTTTGTGTAAAGAACACACATGCACTGACCACTGGTTGATCCATGTGTGGTTTGTGAAATGAACACACATGCAATGCCACTGGTTGATCCATGTGTGGTTTGTGGAAAGAACAGACATGCAATGGCTCTAGTGCTAGTTTTTGTATAAGAACACACATGCAATGTCTCTAATGGATCCTTATGTGGTTTGTGAAAAGAACACACATACAATGACTCTAGTGCTAGTTTTTGTATAAGAACACACATGCAATGTCTCTAATGGATCCATATGTGGTTTGTGAAAAGAACACACATGCAATGACCACTTGCTGATCCATGTGTGGTTTGTGAAAAGAACACACATGCAATGACTCTAGTGCTAGTTTTAGTATAAGAACACACATGCAATGACTCTAGTGGGTCCACATGTAGTTTTTGAAAAGAACACACATGCAATGACCACTGGTTGATCCATAAGTGGTTTGTGGAAAGAACACACATGCAATGACCACTGGTTGATTCATAAGTGGTTTTGTGGAAAAGAAAACACATGCAATGACTCTGGTTGGTCCATATGTGGTTTGTGGAAAGAACACACATGCAATGACTCTAGTGGTGGATCCATGTGTTGTTTGTGGAAAGAACACACATGCAATGACAGTGGTGGATCCATGTGTCGTTTGTGGATAGAACACACATGCAATGTCTCTAGTGCTAGTTTTAGTATAAGAACACACATGCAATGTCTCTAATGGATCCATATGTGGTTTGTGAAAAGAACACACATGCAATGACCACTTGTTGATCCATGTGTGGTTTGTGAAAAGAACACCCATGCAATGACTCTAGTGCTAGATTTAATATAAGAACACACATGCAATGACTCTAGTGGGTCCACATGTAGTTTGCGAAAAGAACACACATGCAATAACCACTGGTTGATCCATAAGTGGTTTGTGGAAAGAACACACATGCAATGTCCACTGGTTGATCCATAAGTGGTTTGTGGAAAAGAAAACACATGCAATGACTCTGGTTGGTCCATATGTGGTTTGTGGAAAGAACACACATGCATTGACCACTGGTTGATCCATATGTGGCTTGTGAAAATAACACACATGCAATGCCACTAGTTGATCCATGTGTGGTTTGTGGAAAGAACACACATGCAATGACTCTAGTGGTAGTTTTAGTATAAGATCACACATGCAATGACTCTAATGGATCCATATGTGGTTTGTGAAAATAACACACATGCAATGACCACTTGTTGATCCATGTGTGGTTTGTGAAAAGAACACACATGCAATGACTCTAGTGCTAGTTTTAGTATAAGAACACACATGCAATGACTCTAGTGGGTGCACATGTAGTTTGTGAAAAGAACACACATGCAATGACCACTGGTTGATCCATAAGTGGTTTGTGGAAATAACACACATGCAATGACCACTGGTTGATCCATAAATGGTTTGTGGAAAAGAAAACACATGCAATGACTCTGGTTGGTCCATATGTGGTTTGTGGAAAGAACACACATGCAATGACTCTAGTGGTGGATCCATGTGTTGTTTGTGGAAAGAACACACATGCAATGACAGTGGTCGATCCATGTGTCGTTTGTGGATAGAACACACATGCAATGACTCTAGTGCTAGTTTTAGTATAAGAACACACATGCAATGTCTCTAATGGATCCATATGTGGTTTGTGAAAAGAACACACATACAATGACCACTTGTTGATCCATGTGTGATTTGTGAAAAGAACACCCATGCAATGACTCTAGTGCTAGTTTTTGTATAAGAACATACATGCAATGACTCTAGTGGGTCCACATGTAGTTTGTGAAAAGAACACACATGCAATGACCACTGGTGGTTCCATAAGTGGTTTGTGGAAAGAACACACATGCAATGACCACTGGTTGATCCATAAGTGGTTTGTGGAAAAGAAAACACATGCAATGACTCTGGTTGGTCCATATGTGGTTTGTGGAAAGAACACACATGCATTGACCACTAGTTGATCCATATGTGGCTTGTGAAAAGAACACACATGCAATGCCACTAGTTGATCCATGTGTGGTTTGTGGAAAGAACACACATGCAATGAGTCTAGTGGTAGTTTTAGTACAAGATCACACATGCAATGACTCTAATGGATCCATATGTGGTTTGTGAAAATAACACACATGCAATGACCACTTGTTGATCCATGTGTGGTTTGTGAAAAGAACACACACGCAATGACTCTAGTGCAAGTTTTAGTATAAGAACACACATGCAATGACTCTAGTGGGTCCACATGTAGTTTGTGAAAAGAACACACATGCAATGACCACTGGTTGATCCATAAGTGGTTTGTGGAAAGAACACACATGCAATGACCACTGGTTGATCCATAAGTGGTTTGTGGAAAAGAAAACACTTGCAATGACTCTAGTTGGTCCATATGTGGTTTGTGGAAAGAACACACGTGCAGTGACCACTGGTTGACCCATGTGTGGTTTGTGAAATGAACACACATGCAATGTCACTGGTTGATCCATGTGTGGTTTGTGGAAAGAACACACATGCAATGACTCTAGTGCTAGTTTTTGTATAAGAACACACATGCAATATCTCTAATGGATCCATATGTGTTTTATGAAAAGAACACACATGCAATGAGCACTTGCTGATCCATGTGTGGTTTGTGAAAAGAACACACATGCAGTGACTCTAGTGCTAGTTTTAGTATAAGAACACACATGTAATGACTCTAGTGGGTCCACATGTAGTTTGTGAAAAGAACACACATGCAATGACCACTGGTTGATCCATAAGTGGTTTGTGGAAAGAACACACGTGAAATGACCTCTTGTTGATCCATAAGTGGTTTGTGGAAAAGAAAACACATGCAATGACTATGGTTGGTCCATATGTGGTTTGTGAAAAGAACACACATGCAGTAACCACTGGTTGATCCATGTGTGGTTTGTGAAATGACCACACATGCAATTCCACTGGTTGATCCATGTGTGGTTTGTGAAAAGAACACACATGCAATGACTCTAGTGCTAGTTTTAGTATAAGAACACACATGCAATGTCTCTAATGGATCCATATGTGGTTCGTGAAAAGAACACACATGCAATGACCACTTGTTGATCCATGTGTGATTTGTGAAAAAAACACCCATGCAATGACTCTAGTGCTAGTTTTAGTATAAGAACATACATGCAATGACTCTAGTGGGTCCACATGTAGTTTGTGAAAATAACACACATGCAATGACCACTGGTTGATCCATAAGTGGTTTGTGGAAAGAACACACATGCAATGACCACTGGTTGATCCATAAGTGGTTTGGGAAAAGAAAACACATGCAATGACACTGGTTGGTCCATATGTGGTTTGTGGAAAGAACACACATGCAGTGACCACTGGTTGATCCATGTGTGGTTTGTGAAATGAACACACATTGCAATGACTCTAGTGCTAGTTTTTGTATAAGAACACACATGCAATGTCTCCAATGGATCCATGTGTGGTTTGTGAAAAGAACACACATGCATTGACTCTAGTGCTAGTTTTAGTATAAGAACACACATGCAATGACTCTAGTGGGTCCACATGTAGTTTGGGAAAAGAACGCACATGCAATTACCACTAGTTGATCCATAAGTGGTTTGTGGAAAGAACACACATGAAATAACCACTTGTTGACCCATGAGTGGTTTGTGGAAAAGAAAACACATGCAATGACTCTGGTTGGTCCATATGTGGTTTGTGGAAAGAACACACATGCATTAACCACTGGTTGATCCATGTGTGGTTTGTGAAATGAACACACATGCAATGCCACTGGTTGATCCATGTGTGGTTTGTGGAAAGAACACACATGCAATGACTCTAGTGCTAGTTTTTGTATAAGAACACACATGCAAAGTCTCTAATGGATCCATATGTGGTTTGTGAAAAGAACACACATGCAATGACCACTTGTTGATCCATGTGTGGTTTGTGAAAAGAACACCCATGCAATGACTCTAGTGCTAGTTTTAGTATAAGAACATACATGCAATGACTCTAGTGGGTCCACATGTAGTTTGTGAAAAGAACACACATGCAATGACCACTGGTTGATCCATAAGTGGTTTGTGGAAAGAACACACATGCAATGACCACGGGTTGATCCATAAGTGGTTTGTGGAAAAGAAAACACATGCAATGACTCTGGTTGGCCATATGTGGTTTGTGGAAAGAACACACATGCATTGACCACTGGTTGATCCATATGTGGCTTGTGAAAAGAACACACATGCAATGCCACTGGTTGATCCATGTGTGGTTTGTGGAAAGAACACACATGCAATGACTCTAGTGGTAGTTTTAGTATAAGATCACACATGCAATGACTCTAATGGATCCATATGTGGTTTGTGAAAAGAACACACATGCAATGGCCACTTGTTGATCCATGTGTGCTTTGTGAAAAGAACACACATGCAATGACTGTACTGCTAGTTTTAGTATAAGAACACACATGCAATGACTCTAGTGGGTCCACATGTAGTTTGTGAAAAGAATACACATGCAATGACCACTTGTTGATCCATGTGTGTTTTGTGAAAAGAACACACATACAATGACTCTAGTGGGTCCACATGTAGTTTGTGAAAAGAACACACATGCAATGACCACTGGTTGATCCATAAGTTGTTTGTGGAAAAGAAAACACATGCAATGAACACTGGTTGATCAATGTGTGGATTGTGCAAAAGAACACATGCAATGAATCTGGTTGGTCCGTATGTGGTTCGTGGAAAGAACACACATGCAGTGACCATTGGTTGATCCATGTTTGGTTTGTGAATTGAACACACATGCAATGCCACTGGTTGATCCATGTGTGGTTTGTGGAAAGAACACACATGCAATAACTCTAGTGCCAATTTTTGTATAAGAACACACATGCAATGTCTCTAATGGATCCATATGTGGTTTGTGATAAGAACAGACATGCAATGACTCTAGTGGGTCCACATGTAGTTTGTGAAAATAACACAGATGCAATGACCACTGGTTGATCCATAAGTGGTTTGTGGAAAGAACACACATGAAATAACCACTGGTTGATCCATCAGTGGTTTGTGGAAAAGAAAACACATGCAATGACTCTGGTTGGTCCATATGTGGTTTCTGGAAAGAACACACATGCAGTGACCACTGGTTGATCCATGTGTGGTTTGTGAAATGAACACACATGCAATGCCACTGGTTGATCCATGTGTGGTTTGTGGAAAGAACACACATGCAATGACTCTAGTGCTAGTTTTTGTATAAGAACACACATGCAAAGTCTCTAATAGATCCATATGTGGTTTGTGAAAAGAACACACATGCAATGACCACTTGTTGATCCATGTGTGGTTTGTGAAAAGAACGCACATGCAATTACTCTATTGCTAGTTTTAGTATAAGAACATACATGCAACGACTCTAGTGGGTCCACATGTAGTTTGTGAAAAGAACACACATGCAATGACCACTGGTTGATCCATAAGTGGTTTGTGGAAAGAACACACATGCAATGACCACTGGTTGATCCATAAGTGGTTTGTGGAAACAAAACACATGCAATGACTCTGGTTGGTCCATATGTGGTTTGTGGAAAGAACACACATGCATTGACCACTAGTTGATCCATATGTGGTTTGTGAAATGAACACACATGCAATGCCACTGGTTGATCCATGTGTGGTTTGTGGAAAGAACACACATGCAATGACTCTAGTGGTAGTTTTAGTATAAGATCACACATGCAATGACTCTAATGGATCCATATGTGGTTTGTGAAAATAACACACATGCAATGACCACTTGTTGATCCATGTGTGGTTTGTGAAAAGAACACACATGCATTGACTCTAGTGCTAGTTTTAGTATAAGAACACACATGCAATGACTCTAGTGGGTGCACATGTAGTTTGTGAAAAGAACACACATGCAATGACCACTGGTTGATCCATAAGTGGTTTGTGGAAAGAACACACATGCAATGAACACTGGTTGATCCATAAGTGGTTTGTGGAAAAGAAAACACATGCAATGACTCTGGTTGGTCCATATGTGGTTTGTGGAAAGAACACACATGTAGTAACCACTGGTTGATCCATAAGTGGTTTGTAGAAACAACACACATGCAATGACCACTGGTTGATCCATAAGTGGTTTGTGGAAAAGAAATCACATGCAATGACACTGGTTGGTCCATATGTGGTTTGTGTAAAGAACACACATGCACTGACCACTGGTTGATCCATGTGTGGTTTGTGAAATGAACACACATGCAATGCCACTAGTTGATCCATGTGTGGTTTGTGGAAAGAACAGACATGCAATGGCTCTAGTGCTAGTTTTTGTATAAGAACACACATGCAATGTCTCTAATGGATCCTTATGTGGTTTGTGAAAAGAACACACATGCAATGACTCTAGTGCTAGTTTTTGTATAAGAACACACATGCAATGTCTCTAATGGATCCATATGTGGTTTGTGAAAAGAACACACATGCAATGACCACTTGCTGATCCATGTGTGGTTTGTGAAAAGAACACACATGCAATGACTCTAGTGCTAGTTTTAGTATAAGAACACACATGCAATGACTCTAGTGGGTCCACATGTAGTTTTTGAAAAAAACACACATGCAATGACCACTGGTTGATCCATAAGTGGTTTGTGGAAAGAACACACATGCAATGACCACTGGTTGATTCATAAGTGGTTTGTGGAAAAGAAAACACATGCAATGACTCTGGTTGGTCCATATGTGGTTTGTGGAAAGAACACACATGCAATGACTCTAGTGGTGGATCCATGTGTTGTTTGTGGAAAGAACACACATGCAATGACAGTGGTGGATCCATGTGTCGTTTGTGGATAGAACACAGATGCAATGACTCTAGTGCTAGTTTTAGTATAAGAAAACACATGCAATGTCTCTAATGGATCCATATGTGGTTTGTGAAAAGAACACACATGCAATGACCACTTGTTGATCCATGTGTGGTTTGTGAAAAGAACACCCATGCAATGACTCTAGTGCTAGATTTAATATAAGAACATACATGCAATGACTCTAGTGGGTCCACATGTAGTTTGTGAAAAGAACACACATGCAATAACCACTGGTTGATCCATAAGTGGTTTGTGGAAAGAACACACATGCAATGTCCACTGGTTGATCCATAAGTGGTTTGTGGAAAAGAAAACACATGCAATGACTCTGGTTGGTCCATATGTGGTTTGTGGAAAGAACACACATGCATTGACCACTGGTTGATCCATATGTGGCTTGTGAAAAGAACACACATGCAATGCCACTAGTTGATCCATGTGTGGTTTGTGGAAAGAACACACATGCAATGACTCTAGTGGTAGTTTTAGTATAAGATCACACATGCAATGACTCTAATGGATCCATATGTGGTTTGTGAAAATAATACACATGCAATGACCACTTGTTGATCCATGTGTGGTTTGTGAAAAGAACACACATGCAATGACTCTAGTGCTAGTTTTAGTATAAGAACACACATGCAATGACTCTAGTGGGTGCACATGTAGTTTGTGAAAAGAACACACATGCAATGACCACTGGTTGATCCATAAGTGGTTTGTGGAAATAACACACATGCAATGACCACTGGTTGATCCATAAGTGGTTTGTGGAAAAGAAAATACATGCAATGACTCTGGTTGGTCCATATGTGGTTTGTGGAAAGAACACACATGCAATGACTCTAGTGGTGGATCCATGTGTTGTTTGTGGAAAGAACACACATGCAATGACAGTGGTGGATCCATGTGTCGTTTGTGGATAGAACACACATGAAATGACTCTAGTGCTAGTTTTAGTATAAGAACATACATGCAATGTCTATAATGGATCCATATGTGGTTTGTGAAAAGAAGACACATGCAATGACCACTTGTTGTTCCATGTGTGGTTTGTGAAAAGAACACCCATGCAATGACTCTAGTGCTAGATTTAATATAGGAACATACATGCAATGACTCTAGTGGGTCCACATGTAGTTTGTGAAAAGAACACACATGCAGTAACCACTGGTTGATCCATAAGTGGTTTGTGGAAAGAACACACATGCAATGCCACTGGTTGATCCATGTGTGGTTTGTGGAAAGAACACACATGCAATGACTCTAGTGCTAGTTTTTGTATAAGAACACACATGCAATGTCTCTAATGGATCCATATGTGTTTTATGAAAAGAACACACATGCAATGACCACTTGCTGATCCATGTGTGGTTTATGAAAAGAACACACATGCAGTGACTCTAGTGCTAGTTTTAGTATAAGAACACACATGTAATGACTCTAGTGGGTCCACATGTAGTTTGTGAAAAGAACACACATGCAATGACCACTGGTTGATCCATAAGTGGTTTGTGGAAAGAACACACGTGAAATGACCTCTTGTTGATCCATAAGTGGTTTGTGGATAATAAAACACATGCAATGACTATGGTTGGTCCATATGTGGTTTGTGGAAAGAACACACATGCAGTAACCACTGGTTGATCCATGTGTGGTTTGTGAAATGACCACACATGCAATGCCACTGGTTGATCCATGTGTGGTTTATGGAAAGAACACACATGCAATGACTCTAGTGCTAGTTTTAGTATAAGAACACACATGCAATGTCTCTAATGGATCCATATGTGGTTCGTGAAAAGAACACACATGCAATGACCACTTGTTGATCCATGTGTGATTTGTGAAAAAAACACCCATGCAATGATTCTAGTGCTAGTTTTAGTATAAGAACATACATGCAATGACTCTAGTGGGTCCACATGTAGTTTGTGAAAATAACACACATGCAATGACCACTGGTTGATCCATAAGTGGTTTGTGGAAAGAACACACATGCAATGACCACTGGTTGATCCATAAGTGGTTTGTGGAAAAGAAAACACATGCAATGACTCTGGTTGGTCCATATGTGGTTTGTGGAAAGAACACACATGCAGTGACCACTGGTTGATCCATGTGTGGTTTGTGAAATGAACACACATTGCAATGACTCTAGTGCTAGTTTTAGTATAAGAACACACATGCAATGTCTCGAATGGATCCATATGTGGTTTGTGAAAAGAACACACATACAATGACCACTTGTTGATCCATGTGTGATTTGTGAAAAGAACACCCATGCAATGACTCTAGTGATAGTTTTTGTATAAGAACATACATGCAATGACTCTAGTGGGTCCACATGTAGTTTGTGAAAAGAACACACATGCAATGACCACTGGTTGATCCATAAGTGGTTTGTGGAAAGAACACACATGCAATGACCACTGGTTGATCCATAAGTGGTTTGTGGAAAAGAAAACACATGCAATGACTCTGGTTGGTCCATATGTGGTTTGTGGAAAGAACACACATGCATTGACCACTGGTTGATCCATATGTGGCTTGTGAAAAGAACACACATGCAATGCCACTAGTTGATCCATGTGTGGTTTGTGGAAAGAACACACATGCAATGAGTCTAGTGGTAGTTTTAGTACAAGATCACACATGCAATGACTCTAATGGATCCATATGTGGTTTGTGAAAATAACACACATGCAATGACCACTTGTTGATCCATGTGTGGTTTGTGAAAAGAACACACACGCAATGACTCTAGTGCAAGTTTTAGTATAAGAACACACATGCAATGACTCTAGTGGGTCCACATGTAGTTTGTGAAAAGAACACACATGCAATGACCACTGGTTGATCCATAAGTGGTTTGTGGAAAGAACACACATGCAATGACCACTGGTTGATCCATAAGTGGTTTGTGGAAAAGAAAACACTTGCAATGACTCTAGTTGGTCCATATGTGGTTTGTGGAAAGAACACACATGCAGTGACCACTGGTTGATCCATGTGTGGTTTGTGAAATGAACACACATGCAATGCCACTGGTTGATCCATGTGTGGTTTGTGGAAAGAACACACATGCAATGACTCTAGTGCTAGTTTTTGTATAAGAACACACATGCAATGTCTCTAATGGATCCATATGTGTTTTATGAAAAGAACACACATGCAATGACCACTTGCTGATCCATGTGTGGTTTATGAAAAGAACACACATGCAGTGACTCTAGTGCTAGTTTTAGTATAAGAACACACATGTAATGACTCTAGTGGGTCCACATGTAGTTTGTGAAAAGAACACACATGCAATGACCACTGGTTGATCCATAAGTGGTTTGTGGAAAGAACACACGTGAAATGACCTCTTGTTGATCCATAAGTGGTTTGTGGAAAAGAAAACACATGCAATGACTATGGTTGGTCCATATGTGGTTTGTGGAAAGAACACACATGCAGTAACCACTGGTTGATCCATGTGTGGTTTGTGAAATGACCACACATGCAATGCCACTGGTTGATCCATGTGTGGTTTGTGGAAAGAACACACATGCAATGACTCTAGTGCTAGTTTTAGTATAAGAACACACATGCAATGTCTCTAATGGATCCATATGTGGTTCGTGAAAAGAACACACATGCAATGACCACTTGTTGATCCATGTGTGATTTGTGAAAAAAAAACACCCATGCAATGACTCTAGTGCTAGTTTTTATATAAGAACATACATGCAATGACTCTAGTGGGTCCACATGTAGTTTGTGAAAATAACACACATGCAATGACCACTGGTTGATCCATAAGTGGTTTGTGGAAAGAACACACATGCAATGACCACTGGTTGATCCATAAGTGGTTTGTGGAAAAGAAAACACATGCAATGACTCTGGTTGGTCCATATGTGGTTTGTGGAAAGAACACACATGCAGTGACCACTGGTTGATCCATGTGTGGTTTGTGAAATGAACACACATTGCAATGACTCTAGTGCTAGTTTTTGTATAAGAATACACATGCAATGTCTCCAATGGATCCATATGTGGTTTGTGAAAATAACACACATGCAATGACCACTTGTTGATCCATGTGTGGTTTGTGAAAAGAACACTCATGCAATGACTCTAGTGCTAGTTTTAGTATAAGAACACACATGCAATGACTCTAGTGGGTCCATATGTAGTTTGGGAAAAGAACGCACATGCAATGACCACTGGTTGATCCATAAGTGGTTTGTGGAAAGAACACACATGAAATAACCACTTGTTGACCCATCAGTGGTTTGTGGAAAAGAAAACACATGCAATGACTCTGGTTGGTCCATATGTGGTTTGTGGAAAGAACACACATGCAGTAACCACTGGTTGATCCATGTGTGGTTTGTGAAATGAACACACAATCAATGCCACTGGTTGATCCATGTGTGGTTTGTGGAAAGAACACACATGCAATGACTCTAGTGCTAGTTTTTGTATAAGAACACACATGCAAAGTCTCTAATGGATCCATATGTGGTTTGTGAAAAGAACACACATGCAATGACCACTTGTTGATCCATGTGTGGTTTGTGAAAAGAACACCCATGCAATGACTCTAGTGCTAGTTTTAGTATAAGAACATACATGCAATGACTCTAGTGGGTCCACATGTAGTTTGTGAAAAGAACACACATGCAATGTCCACTGGTTGATCCATAAGTGGTTTGTGGAAAGAACACACATGCAATGACCACGGGTTGATCCATAAGTGGTTTGTGGAAAAGAAAACACATGCAATGACTCTAGTTGGTCCATATGTGGTTTGTGGAAAGAACACACATGCATTGACCACTGGTTGATCCATATGTGGCTTGTGAAAAGAACACACATGCAATGCCACTGGTTGATCCATGTGTGGTTTGTGGAAAGAACACACATGCAATGACTCTAGTGGTAGTTTTAGTATAAGATCACACATGCAATGACTCTAATGGATCCATATGTGGTTTGTGAAAAGAACACACATGCAATGGCCACTTGTTGATCCATGTGTGGTTTGTGAAAAGAACACACATGCAATGACTGTACTGCTAGTTTTAGTATAAGAACACACATGCAATGACTCTAGTGGGTCCACATGTAGTTTGTGAAAAGAATACACATGCAATGACCACTGGTTGATCCATAAGTTGTTTGTGGAAAAGAAAACACATGCAATGAACACTGGTTGATCAATGTGTGGATTGTGCAAAAGAACACATGCAATGAATCTGGTTGGTCCGTATGTGGCTTGTGGAAAGAACACACATGCAGTGACCACTGGTTGATCCATGTTTGGTTTCTGAATTGAACACACATGCAATGCCACTGGTTTATCCATGTGTGGTTTGTGGAAAGAACACACATGCAATAACTCTGGTGCCAGTTTTTGTATAAGAACACACATGCAATGTCTCTAATGGATCCATATGTGGTTTGTGATAAGAACACACATGCAATGACTCTAGTGGGTCCACATGTAGTTTGTGAAAATAACACAGATGCAATGACCACTGGTTGATCCATAAGTGGTTTGTGGAAAGAACACACATGCAATTACCACTGGTTGATCCATAAGTGGTTTGTGGAAAAGAAAACACATGCAATGACTCTGGTTGGTCCATATGTGGTTTGTGCAAAGAACACACATGCAGTGACCACTGGTTGATCCATGTGTGGTTTGTGAAATGAACACACATGCAATGCCACTGGTTGATCCATGTGTGGTTTGTGGAAAGAACACACATGCAATGACTCTAGTGCTAGTTTTTGTATAAGAACACACATGCAATGTCTCCAATGGATCCATATGTGGTTTGTGAAAATAACACACATGCAATGACCACTTGTTGATCCATGTGTGGTTTGTGAAAAGAACACACATGCAATGAATCTAGTGCTAGTTTTAGTATAAGAACACACATGCAATGACTCTAGTGGGTCCACATGTAGTTTGTGAAAAGAACACACATGCAATGACCACTGGTTGATCCATAAGTGGTTTGTGGAAAGAACACACATGAAATAACCACTTGTTGATCCATCAGTGGTTTGAGGAAAAGAAAACACATGCAATGACTCTGGTTGGTCCATATGTGGTTTGTGGAAAGAACACACATGCATTGACCACTGGTTGATCCATATGTGGCTTGTGAAAAGAACACACATGCAATGCCACTAGTTGATCCATGTGTGGTTTCTGGAAAGAACACACATGCAATGACTCTAGTGGTAGTTTTAGTATAAGATCACACATGCAATGACTCTAATGGATCCATATGTGGTTTGTGAAAATAACACACATGCAATGACCACTTGTTGATCCATGTGTGGTTTGTGAAAAGAACACACATGCAATGACTCTAGTGCTAGTTTTAGTATAAGAACACACATGCAATGACTCTAGTGGGTGCACATGTAGTTTGTGAAAAGAACACACATGCAATGACCACTGGTTGATCCATAAGTGGTTTGTGGAAATAACACACATGCAATGACCACTGGTTGATCCATAAGTGGTTTGTGGAAAAGAAAACACATGCAATGACTCTGGTTGGTCCATATGTGGTTTGTGGAAAGAACACACATGCAATGACTCTAGTGGTGGATCCATGTGTTGTTTGTGGAAAGAACACACATGCAATGACAGTGGTGGATCCATGTGTCGTTTGTGGATAGAACACACATGAAATGACTCTAGTGCTAGTTTTAGTATAAGAACATACATGCAATGTCTATAATGGATCCATATGTGGTTTGTGAAAAGAAGACACATGCAATGACCACTTGTTGTTCGATGTGTGGTTTGTGAAAAGAACACCCATGCAATGACTCTAGTGCTAGATTTAATATAGGAACATACATGCAATGACTCTAGTGGGTCCACATGTAGTTTGTGAAAAGAACACACATGCAATAACCACTGGTTGATCCATAAGTGGTTTGTGGAAAGAACACACATGCAATGCCACTGGTTGATCCATGTGTGGTTTGTGGAAAGAACACACATGCAATGACTCTAGTGCTAGTTTTTGTATAAGAACACACATGCAATGTCTCTAATGGATCCATATGTGTTTTATGAAAAGAACACACATGCAATGACCACTTGCTGATCCATGTGTGGTTTATGAAAAGAACACACATGCAGTGACTCTAGTGCTAGTTTTAGTATAAGAACACACATGTAATGACTCTAGTGGGTCCACATGTAGTTTGTGAAAAGAACACACATGCAATGACCACTGGTTGATCCATAAGTGGTTTGTGGAAAGAACACACGTGAAATGACCTCTTGTTGATCCATAAGTGGTTTGTGGAAAAGAAAACACATGCAATGACTATGGTTGGTCCATATGTGGTTTGTGGAAAGAACACACATGCAGTAACCACTGGTTGATCCATGTGTGGTTTGTGAAATGACCACACATGCAATGCCACTGGTTGATCCATGTGTGGTTTGTGGAAAGAACACACATGCAATGACTCTAGTGCTAGTTTTAGTATAAGAACACACATGCAATGTCTCTAATGGATCCATATGTGGTTCGTGAAAAGAACACACATGCAATGACCACTTGTTGATCCATGTGTGATTTGTGAAAAAAACACCCATGCAATGATTCTAGTGCTAGTTTTAGTATAAGAACATACATGCAGTGACTCTAGTGGGTCCACATGTAGTTTGTGAAAATAACACACATGCAATGACCACTGGTTGATCCATAAGTGGTTTGTGGAAAGAACACACATGCAATGACCACTGGTTGATCCATAAGTGGTTTGTGGAAAAGAAAACACATGCAATGACTCTGGTTGGTCCATATGTGGTTTGTGGAAAGAACACACATGCAGTTACCACTGGTTGATCCATGTGTGGTTTGTGAAATGAACACACATTGCAATGACTCTAGTGCTAGTTTTAGTATAAGAACACACATGCAATGTCTCTAATGGATCCATATGTGGTTTGTGAAAAGAACACACATACAATGACCACTTGTTGATCCATGTGTGATTTGTGAAAAGAACACCCATGCAATGACTCTAGTGATAGTTTTTGTATAAGAACATACATGCAATGACTCTAGTGGGTCCACATGTAGTTTGTGAAAAGAACACACATGCAATGACCACTGGTTGATCCATAAGTGGTTTGTGGAAAGAACACACATGCAATGACCACTGGTTGATCCATAAGTGGTTTGTGGAAAAGAAAACACATGCAATGACTCTGGTTGGTCCATATGTGGTTTGTGGAAAGAACACACATGCATTGACCACTGGTTGATCCATATGTGGCTTGTGAAAAGAACACACATGCAATGCCACTAGTTGATCCATGTGTGGTTTGTGGAAAGAACACACATGCAATGAGTCTAGTGGTAGTTTTAGTACAAGATCACACATGCAATGACTCTAATGGATCCATATGTGGTTTGTGAAAATAACACACATGCAATGACCACTTGTTGATCCATGTGTGGTTTGTGAAAAGAACACCCATGCAATGACTCTAGTGCTAGATTTAATATAGGAACATACATGCAATGACTCTAGTGGGTCCACATGTAGTTTGTGAAAAGAACACACATGCAATAACCACTGGTTGATCCATAAGTGGTTTGTGGAAAGAACACACATGCAATGCCACTGGTTGATCCATGTGTGGTTTGTGGAAAGAACACACATGCAATGACTCTAGTGCTAGTTTTTGTATAAGAACACACATGCAATGTCTCTAATGGATCCATATGTGTTTTATGAAAAGAACACACATGCAATGACCACTTGCTGATCCATGTGTGGTTTATGAAAAGAACACACATGCAATGACTGTACTGCTAGTTTTAGTATAAGAACATACATGCAATGACTCTAGTGGGTCCACATGTAGTTTGTGAAAAGAACAAACATGCAATGACCACTGGTTGATCCATAAGTGGTTTGTGGAAAGAACACACATGCAATGACCACGGGTTGATCCATAAGTGGTTTGTGGAAAAGAAAACACATGCAATGACTCTGGTTGGTCCATATGTGGTTTGTGGAAAGAACACACATGCATTGACCACTGGTTGATCCATATGTGGCTTGTGAAAAGAACACACATGCAATGCCACTGGTTGATCCATGTGTGGTTTGTGGAAAGAACACACATGCAATGACTCTAGTGGTAGTTTTAGTATAAGATCACACATGCAATGACTCTAATGGATCCATATGTGGTTTGTGAAAAGAACACACATGCAATGGCCACTTGTTGATCCATGTGTGGTTTGTGAAAAGAACACACATGCAATGACTGTACTGCTAGTTTTAGTATAAGAACACACATGCAATGACTCTAGTGGGTCCACATGTAATTTGTGAAAAGAATACACATGCAATGACCACTGGTTGATCCATAAGTTGTTTGTGGAAAAGAAAACACATGCAATGAACACTGGTTGATCAATGTGTGGATTGTGCAAAAGAACACATGCAATGAATCTGGTTGGTCCGTATGTGGCTTGTGGAAAGAACACACATGCAGTGACCACTGGTTGATCCATGTTTGGTTTCTGAATTGAACACACATGCAATGCCACTGGTTTATCCATGTGTGGTTTGTGGAAAGAACACACATGCAATAACTCTGGTGCCAGTTTTTGTATAAGAACACACATGCAATGTCTCTAATGGATCCATATGTGGTTTGTGATAAGAACACACATGCAATGACTCTAGTGGGTCCACATGTAGTTTGTGAAAATAACACAGATGCAATGACCACTGGTTGATCCATAAGTGGTTTGTGGAAAGAACACACATGCAATTACCACTGGTTGATCCATAAGTGGTTTGTGGAAAAGAAAACACATGCAATGACTCTGGTTGGTCCATATGTGGTTTGTGCAAAGAACACACATGCAGTGACCACTGGTTGATCCATGTGTGGTTTGTGAAATGAACACACATGCAATGCCACTGGTTGATCCATGTGTGGTTTGTGGAAAGAACACACATGCAATGACTCTAGTGCTAGTTTTTGTATAAGAACACACATGCAATGTCTCCAATGGATCCATATGTGGTTTGTGAAAATAACACACATGCAATGACCACTTGTTGATCCATGTGTGGTTTGTGAAAAGAACACACATGCAATGAATCTAGTGCTAGTTTTAGTATAAGAACACACATGCAATGACTCTAGTGGGTCCACATGTAGTTTGTGAAAAGAACACACATGCAATGACCACTGGTTGATCCATAAGTGGTTTGTGGAAAGAACACACATGAAATAACCACTTGTTGATCCATCAGTGGTTTGAGGAAAAGAAAACACATGCAATGACTCTGGTTGGTCCATATATGGTTTGTGGAAAGAACACACATGCATTGACCACTGGTTGATCCATATGTGGCTTGTGAAAAGAACACACATGCAATGCCACTAGTTGATCCATGTGTGGTTTCTGGAAAGAACACACATGCAATGACTCTAGTGGTAGTTTTAGTATAAGATCACACATGCAATGACTCTAATGGATCCATATGTGGTTTGTGAAAATAACACACATGCAATGACCACTTGTTGATCCATGTGTGGTTTGTGAAAAGAACACACATGCAATGACTCTAGTGCTAGTTTTAGTATAAGAACACACATGCAATGACTCTAGTGGGTGCACATGTAGTTTGTGAAAAGAACACACATGCAATGACCACTGGTTGATCCATAAGTGGTTTGTGGAAATAACACACATGCAATGACCACTGGTTGATCCATAAGTGGTTTGTGGAAAAGAAAACACATGCAATGACTCTGGTTGGTCCATATGTGGTTTGTGGAAAGAACACACATGCAATGACTCTAGTGGTGGATCCATGTGTTGTTTGTGGAAAGAACACACATGCAATGACAGTGGTGGATCCATGTGTCGTTTGTGGATAGAACACACATGAAATGACTCTAGTGCTAGTTTTAGTATAAGAACATACATGCAATGTCTATAATGGATCCATATGTGGTTTGTGAAAAGAAGACACATGCAATGACCACTTGTTGTTCGATGTGTGGTTTGTGAAAAGAACACCCATGCAATGACTCTAGTGCTAGATTTAATATAGGAACATACATGCAATGACTCTAGTGGGTCCACATGTAGTTTGTGAAAAGAACACACATGCAATAACCACTGGTTGATCCATAAGTGGTTTGTGGAAAGAACACACATGCAATGCCACTGGTTGATCCATGTGTGGTTTGTGGAAAGAACACACATGCAATGACTCTAGTGCTAGTTTTTGTATAAGAACACACATGCAATGTCTCTAATGGATCCATATGTGTTTTATGAAAAGAACACACATGCAATGACCACTTGCTGATCCATGTGTGGTTTATGAAAAGAACACACATGCAGTGACTCTAGTGCTAGTTTTAGTATAAGAACACACATGTAATGACTCTAGTGGGTCCACATGTAGTTTGTGAAAAGAACACACATGCAATGACCACTGGTTGATCCATAAGTGGTTTGTGGAAAGAACACACGTGAAATGACCTCTTGTTGATCCATAAGTGGTTTGTGGAAAAGAAAACACATGCAATGACTATGGTTGGTCCATATGTGGTTTGTGGAAAGAACACACATGCAGTAACCACTGGTTGATCCATGTGTGGTTTGTGAAATGACCACACATGCAATGCCACTGGTTGATCCATGTGTGGTTTGTGGAAAGAACACACATGCAATGACTCTAGTGCTAGTTTTAGTATAAGAACACACATGCAATGTCTCTAATGGATCCATATGTGGTTCGTGAAAAGAACACACATGCAATGACCACTTGTTGATCCATGTGTGATTTGTGAAAAAAACACCCATGCAATGATTCTAGTGCTAGTTTTAGTATAAGAACATACATGCAGTGACTCTAGTGGGTCCACATGTAGTTTGTGAAAATAACACACATGCAATGACCACTGGTTGATCCATAAGTGGTTTGTGGAAAGAACACACATGCAATGACCACTGGTTGATCCATAAGTGGTTTGTGGAAAAGAAAACACATGCAATGACTCTGGTTGGTCCATATGTGGTTTGTGGAAAGAACACACATGCAGTGACCACTGGTCTATCCATGTGTGGTTTGTGAAATGAACACACATTGCAATGACTCTAGTGCTAGTTTTAGTATAAGAACACACATGCAATGTCTCTAATGGATCCATATGTGGTTTGTGAAAAGAACACACATACAATGACCACTTGTTGATCCATGTGTGATTTGTGAAAAGAACACCCATGCAATGACTCTAGTGATAGTTTTTGTATAAGAACATACATGCAATGACTCTAGTGGGTCCACATGTAGTTTGTGAAAAGAACACACATGCAATGACCACTGGTTGATCCATAAGTGGTTTGTGGAAAGAACACACATGCAATGACCACTGGTTGATCCATAAGTGGTTTGTGGAAAAGAAAACACATGCAATGACTCTGGTTGGTCCATATGTGGTTTGTGGAAAGAACACACATGCATTGACCACTGGTTGATCCATATGTGGCTTGTGAAAAGAACACACATGCAATGCCACTAGTTGATCCATGTGTGGTTTGTGGAAAGAACACACATGCAATGAGTCTAGTGGTAGTTTTAGTACAAGATCACACATGCAATGACTCTAATGGATCCATATGTGGTTTGTGAAAATAACACACATGCAATGACCACTTGTTGATCCATGTGTGGTTTGTGAAAAGAACACCCATGCAATGACTCTAGTGCTAGATTTAATATAGGAACATACATGCAATGACTCTAGTGGGTCCACATGTAGTTTGTGAAAAGAACACACATGCAATAACCACTGGTTGATCCATAAGTGGTTTGTGGAAAGAACACACATGCAATGCCACTGGTTGATCCATGTGTGGTTTGTGGAAAGAACACACATGCAATGACTCTAGTGCTAGTTTTTGTATAAGAACACACATGCAATGTCTCTAATGGATCCATATGTGTTTTATGAAAAGAACACACATGCAATGACCACTTGCTGATCCATGTGTGGTTTATGAAAAGAACACACATGCATTGACTCTAGTGCTAGTTTTAGTATAAGAACACACATGTAATGACTCTAGTGGGTCCACATGTAGTTTGTGAAAAGAACACACATGCAATGACCACTGGTTGATCCATAAGTGGTTTGTGGAAAGAACACACGTGAAATGACCTCTTGTTGATCCATAAGTGGTTTGTGGAAAAGAAAACACATGCAATGACTATGGTTGGTCCATATGTGGTTTGTGGAAAGAACACACATGCAGTAACCACTGGTTGATCCATGTGTGGTTTGTGAAATGACCACACATGCAATGCCACTGGTTGATCCATGTGTGGTTTGTGGAAAGAACACACATTCAATGACTCTAGTGCTAGTTTTAGTATAAGAACACACATGCAATGTCTCTAATGGATCCATATGTGGTTCGTGAAAAGAACACACATGCAATGACCACTTGTTGATCCATGTGTGATTTGTGAAAAAAACACCCATGCAATGATTCTAGTGCTAGTTTTAGTATAAGAACATACATGCAATGACTCTAGTGGGTCCACATGTAGTTTGTGAAAATAACACACATGCAATGACCACTGGTTGATCCATAAGTGGTTTGTGGAAAGAACACACATGCAATGACCACTGGTTGATCCATAAGTGGTTTGTGGAAAAGAAAACACATGCAATGACTCTGGTTGGTCCATATGTGGTTTGTGGAAAGAACACACATGCAGTGACCACTGGTTGATCCATGTGTGGTTTGTGAAATGAACACACATTGCAATGACTCTAGTGCTAGTTTTAGTATAAGAACACACATGCAATGTCTCTAATGGATCCATATGTGGTTTGTGAAAAGAACACACATACAATGACCACTTGTTGATCCATGTGTGATTTGTGAAAAGAACACCCATGCAATGACTCTAGTGATAGTTTTTGTATAAGAACATACATGCAATGACTCTAGTGGGTCCACATGTAGTTTGTGAAAAGAACACACATGCAATGACCACTGGTTGATCCATAAGTGGTTTGTGGAAAGAACACACATGCAATGACCACTGGTTGATCCATAAGTGGTTTGTGGAAAAGAAAACACATGCAATGACTCTGGTTGGTCCATATGTGGTTTGTGGAAAGAACACACATGCATTGACCACTGGTTGATCCATATGTGGCTTGTGAAAAGAACACACATGCAATGCCACTAGTTGATCCATGTGTGGTTTGTGGAAAGAACACACATGCAATGAGTCTAGTGGTAGTTTTAGTACAAGATCACACATGCAATGACTCTAATGGATCCATATGTGGTTTGTGAAAATAACACACATGCAATGACCACTTGTTGATCCATGTGTGGTTTGTGAAAAGAACACCCATGCAATGACTCTAGTGCTAGATTTAATATAGGAACATACATGCAATGACTCTAGTGGGTCCACATGTAGTTTGTGAAAAGAACACACATGCAATAACCACTGGTTGATCCATAAGTGGTTTGTGGAAAGAACACACATGCAATGCCACTGGTTGATCCATGTGTGGTTTGTGGAAAGAACACACATGCAATGACTCTAGTGCTAGTTTTTGTATAAGAACACACATGCAATGTCTCTAATGGATCCATATGTGTTTTATGAAAAGAACACACATGCAATGACCACTTGCTGATCCATGTGTGGTTTATGAAAAGAACACACATGCATTGACTCTAGTGCTAGTTTTAGTATAAGAACACACATGTAATGACTCTAGTGGGTCCACATGTAGTTTGTGAAAAGAACACACATGCAATGACCACTGGTTGATCCATAAGTGGTTTGTGGAAAGAACACACGTGAAATGACCTCTTGTTGATCCATAAGTGGTTTGTGGAAAAGAAAACACATGCAATGACTATGGTTGGTCCATATGTGGTTTGTGGAAAGAACACACATGCAGTAACCACTGGTTGATCCATGTGTGGTTTGTGAAATGACCACACATGCAATGCCACTGGTTGATCCATGTGTGGTTTGTGGAAAGAACACACATTCAATGACTCTAGTGCTAGTTTTAGTATAAGAACACACATGCAATGTCTCTAATGGATCCATATGTGGTTCGTGAAAAGAACACACATGCAATGACCACTTGTTGATCCATGTGTGATTTGTGAAAAAAACACCCATGCAATGATTCTAGTGCTAGTTTTAGTATAAGAACATACATGCAATGACTCTAGTGGGTCCACATGTAGTTTGTGAAAATAACACACATGCAATGACCACTGGTTGATCCATAAGTGGTTTGTGGAAAGAACACACATGCAATGACCACTGGTTGATCCATAAGTGGTTTGTGGAAAAGAAAACACATGCAATGACTCTGGTTGGTCCATATGTGGTTTGTGGAAAGAACACACATGCAGTGACCACTGGTTGATCCATGTGTGGTTTGTGAAATGAACACACATTGCAATGACTCTAGTGCTAGTTTTAGTATAAGAACACACATGCAATGTCTCTAATGGATCCATATGTGGTTTGTGAAAAGAACACACATACAATGACCACTTGTTGATCCATGTGTGATTTGTGAAAAGAACACCCATGCAATGACTCTAGTGATAGTTTTTGTATAAGAACATACATGCAATGACTCTAGTGGGTCCACATGTAGTTTGTGAAAAGAACACACATGCAATGACCACTGGTTGATCCATAAGTGGTTTGTGGAAAGAACACACATGCAATGACCACTGGTTGATCCATAAGTGGTTTGTGGAAAAGAAAACACATGCAATGACTCTGGTTGGTCCATATGTGGTTTGTGGAAAGAACACACATGCATTGACCACTGGTTGATCCATATGTGGCTTGTGAAAAGAACACACATGCAATGCCACTAGTTGATCCATGTGTGGTTTGTGGAAAAAACACACATGCAATGAGTCTAGTGGTAGTTTTAGTACAAGATCACACATGCAATGACTCTAATGGATCCATATGTGGTTTGTGAAAATAACACACATGCAATGACCACTTGTTGATCCATGTGTGGTTTGTGAAAAGAACACACACGCAATGACTCTAGTGCAAGTTTTAGTATAAGAACACACATGCAATGACTCTAGTGGGTCCACATGTAGTTTACGAAAAGAACACACATGCAATGACCACTGGTTGATCCATAAGTGGTTTGTGGAAAGAACACACATGCAATGACCACTGGTTGATCCATAAGTGGTTTGTGGAAAAGAAAACACTTGCAATGACTCTAGTTGGTCCATATGTGGTTTGTGGAAAGAACACACATGTAGTGACCACTGGTTGATCCATGTGTGGTTTGTGAAATGAACACACATGCAATGCCACTGGTTGATCCATGTGTGGTTTGTGGAAAGAACACACATGCAATGACTCTAGTGCTAGTTTTTGTATAAGAACACACATGCAATGTCTCTAATGGATCCATATGTGTTTTATGAAAAGAACACACATGCAATGACCACTTGCTGATCCATGTGTGGTTTATGAAAAGAACACACATGCAGTGACTCTAGTGCTAGTTTTAGTATAAGAACACACATGTAATGACTCTAGTGGGTCCACATGTAGTTTGTGAAAAGAACACACATGCAATGACCACTGGTTGATCCATAAGTGGTTTGTGGAAAGAACACACGTGAAATGACCTCTTGTTGATCCATAAGTGGTTTGTGGAAAAGAAAACACATGCAATGACTATGGTTGGTCCATATGTGGTTTGTGGAAAGAACACACATGCAGTAACCACTGGTTGATCCATGTGTGGTTTGTGAAATGACCACACATGCAATGCCACTGGTTGATCCATGTGTGGTTTGTGGAAAGAACACACATGCAATGACTCTAGTGCTAGTTTTAGTATAAGAACACACATGCAATGTCTCTAATGGATCCATATGTGGTTCGTGAAAAGAACACACATGCAATGACCACTTGTTGATCCATGTGTGATTTGTGAAAAAAAACACCCATGCAATGACTCTAGTGCTAGTTTTAGTATAAGAAGATACATGCAATGACTCTAGTGGGTCCACATGTAGTTTGTGAAAATAACACACATGCAATGACCACTGATTGATCCATAAGTGGTTTGTGGAAAGAACACACATGCAATGACCACTGGTTGATCCATAAGTGGTTTGTGGAAAAGAAAACACATGCAATGACTCTGGTTGGTCCATATGTGGTTTGTGGAAAGAACACACATGCAGTGACCACTGGTTGATCCATGTGTGGTTTGTGAAATGAACACACATTGCAATGACTCTAGTGCTAGTTTTTGTATAAGAACACACATGCAATGTCTCCAATGGATCCATATGTGGTTTGTGAAAATAACACACATGCAATGACCACTTGTTGATCCATGTGTGGTTTGTGAAAAGAACACTCATGCAATGACTCTAGTGCTAGTTTTAGTATAAGAACACACATGCAATGACTCTAGTGGGTCCATATGTAGTTTGGGAAAAGAACGCACATGCAATGACCACTGGTTGATCCATAAGTGGTTGGTGGAAAGAACACACATGAAATAACCACTTGTTGACCCATCAGTGGTTTGTGGAAAAGAAAACACATGCAATGACTCTGGTTGGTCCATATGTGGTTTGTGGAAAGAACACACATGCAGTAACCACCGGTTGATCCATGTGTGGTTTGTGAAATGAACACACAATCAATGCCACTGGTTGATCCATGTGTGGTTTGTGGAAAGAACACACATGCAATGACTCTAGTGCTAGTTTTTGTATAAGAACACACATGCAAAGTCTCTAATGGATCCATATGTGGTTTGTGAAAAGAACACACATGCAATGACCACTTGTTGATCCATGTGTGGTTTGTGAAAAGAACACCCATGCAATGACTCTAGTGCTAGTTTTAGTATAAGAACATACATGCAATGACTCTAGTGGGTCCACATGTAGTTTGTGAAAAGAACACACATGCAATGACCACTGGTTGATCCATAAGTGGTTTGTGGAAAGAACACACATGCAATGACCACGGGTTGATCCATAAGTGGTTTGTGGAAAAGAAAACACATGCAATGACTCTGGTTGGTCCATATGTGGTTTGTGGAAAGAACACACATGCATTGACCACTGGTTGATCCATATGTTGCTTGTGAAAAGAACACACATGCAATGCCACTGGTTGATCCATGTGTGGTTTGTGGAAAGAACACACATGCAATGACTCTAGTGGTAGTTTTAGTATAAGATCACACATGCAATGACTCTAATGGATCCATATGTGGTTTGTGAAAAGAACACACATGCAATGGCCACTTGTTGATCCATGTGTGGTTTGTGAAAAGAACACACATGCAATGACTGTACTGCTAGTTTTAGTATAAGAACACACATGCAATGACTCTAGTGGGTCCACATGTAGTTTGTGAAAAGAATACACATGCAATGACCACTGGTTGATCCATAAGTTGTTTGTGGAAAAGAAAACACATGCAATGAACACTGGTTGATCAATGTGTGGATTGTGCAAAAGAACACATGCAATGAATCTGGTTGGTCCGTATGTGGCTTGTGGAAAGAACACACATGCAGTGACCACTGGTTGATCCATGTTTGGTTTCTAAATTGAACACACATGCAATGCCACTGGTTGATCCATGTGTGGTTTGTGGAAAGAACACACATGCAATAACTCTGGTGCCAGTTTTTGTATAAGAACACACATGCAATGTCTCTAATGGATCCATATGTGGTTTGTGATAAGAACACACATGCAATGACTCTAGTGGGTCCACATGTAGTTTGTGAAAATAACACAGATGCAATGACCACTGGTTGATCCATAAGTGGTTTGTGGAAAGAACACACATGCAATTACCACTGGTTGATCCATAAGTGGTTTGTGGAAAAGAAAACACATGCAATGACTCTGGTTGGTCCATATGTGGTTTGTGCAAAGAACACACATGCAGTGACCACTGGTTGATCCATGTGTGGTTTGTGAAATGAACACACATGCAATGCCACTGGTTGATCCATGTGTGGTTTGTGGAAAGAACACACATGCAATGACTCTAGTGCTAGTTTTTGTATAAGAACACACATGCAATGTCTCCAATGGATCCATATGTGGTTTGTGAAAATAACACACATGCAATGACCACTTGTTGATCCATGTGTGGTTTGTGAAAAGAACACACATGCAATGAATCTAGTGCTAGTTTTAGTATAAGAACACACATGCAATAACTCTGGTGCCAGTTTTTGTATAAGAACACACATGCAATGTCTCTAATGGATCCATATGTGGTTTGTGATAAGAACACACATGCAATGACTCTAGTGGGTCCACATGTAGTTTGTGAAAATAACACAGATGCAATGACCACTGGTTGATCCATAAGTGGTTTGTGGAAAGAACACACATGCAATTACCACTGGTTGATCCATAAGTGGTTTGTGGAAAAGAAAACACATGCAATGACTCTGGTTGGTCCATATGTGGTTTGTGCAAAGAACACACATGCAGTGACCACTGGTTGATCCATGTGTGGTTTGTGAAATGAACACACATGCAATGCCACTGGTTGATCCATGTGTGGTTTGTGGAAAGAACACACATGCAATGACTCTAGTGCTAGTTTTTGTATAAGAACACACATGCAATGTCTCCAATGGATCCATATGTGGTTTGTGAAAATAACACACATGCAATGACCACTTGTTGATCCATGTGTGGTTTGTGAAAAGAACACACATGCAATGAATCTAGTGCTAGTTTTAGTATAAGAACACACATGCAATGACTCTAGTGGGTCCACATGTAGTTTGTGAAAAGAACGCACATGCAATGACCACTGGTTGATCCATAAGTGGTTTGTGGAAAGAACACACATGAAATAACCACTTGTTGATCCATCAGTGGTTTGTGGAAAAGAAAACACATGCAATGACTCTGGTTGGTCCTTATGTGGTTTGTGGAAAGAACACACATGCAGTAACCACTGGTTGATCCATGTGTGGTTTGTGAAATGAACACACATGCAATGCCACTGGTTGATCCATGTGTGGTTTGTGGAAAGAACACACATGCAATGACTCTAGTGCTAGTTTTTGTATAAGAACACACATGCAAAGTCTCTAATGGATCCATATGTGGTTTGTGAAAAGAACACACATGCAATGACCACTTGTTGATCCATGTGTGGTTTGTGAAAAGAACACACATGCAATTACTCTAGTGCTAGTTTTAGTATAAGAACATACATGCAATGACTCTAGTGGGTACACATGTAGTTTGTGAAAAGAACACACATGCAATGACCACTGGTTGATCCATAAGTGGTTTGTGGAAAGAACACACATGCAATGACCACTGGTTGATCCATAAGTGGTTTGTGGAAAGAAAACACATGCAATGACTCTGGTTGGTCCATATGTGGTTTGTGGAAAGAACACACATGCATTGACCACTAGTTGATCCATATGTGGTTTGTGAAATGAACACACATGCAATGCCACTAGTTGATCCATGTGTGGTTTGTGGAAAGAACACACATGCAATGACTCTAGTGCTAGTTTTAGTATAAGAACACACATGCAATGTCTCTAATGGATCCATATGTGGTTTGTGAAAAGAACAAACATGCAATGACCACTTGTTGATCCATGGGTGGTTTGTGAAAAGAACACCCATGCAATGACTCTAGTGCTAGTTTTAGTATAAGAACATCCATTCAATGACTCTAGTGGGTCCACATGTAGTTTGTGAAAAGAACACACCTGCAATGACCACTACTTGATCCATAAGTGGTTTGTGGAAAGAACACACATGCAATGACCACTGGTTGATCCATAAGTGGTTTGTGGAAAAGAAAACACATGCAATGACTCTGGTTGGTCCATATGTAGTTTGTGGAAAGAACACACATGCATTGACCACTGGTTGATCCATATGTGGCTTGTGAAAAGAACACACATGCAATGCCACTGGTTGATCCATCTGTGGTTTGTGGAAAGAACACACATGCAGTGAATCTAGTGGTAGTTTTAGTATACGATCACACATGCAATGGCTCTAATGGATCCATATGTGGTTTGTGAAAAGAACACACATGAAATGACCACTTGTTGATCCATGTGTGGTTTGTGAAAGGAACACACATGCAATGACTATGGTGCTAGTTTTAGTATAAGAACACACATGCAATGACTCTAGTGGGTCCACATGTAGTTTGTGAAAAGAACACACATGCAATGACCACTTGTTGATCCATGTGTGTTTTGTGAAAAGAACACACATACAATGACTCTAGTGGGTCCACATGTAGTTTGTGAAAAGAACAGACATGCAATGACCACTGGTTGATCCATAAGTTATTTGTGGAACAGAACACACATGCAGTGAACACTGGTTGATCCATGTGTGGTTTGTGCAAAAGAACACATGCAATGAATCTGGTTGGTCTGTATGTGGTTTGTGGAAAGAACACACATGCAGTGACCACTGGTTGATCCATGTGTGGTTTGTGAAATGAACACACATGCAATGCCACTGGTTGATCCATGTGTGGTTTGTGGAAAGAACACACATGCAATGACTCTAGTGCTAGTTTTTGTATAAGAACACACATGCAATGTCTCTTATGGATCCATATCTGGTTTGTGAAAAGAACACACATGCAATGACCACTTGTTGATCCATGTGTGGTTTGTGAAAAGAACTGTCACATCCCAAGATTTTCCAAATCTTGTAATGTGAAAAATAAAGGAATAAAATAAAACTTTGTTGATTTTCAGGGCTAGAAGAAACTTTTTGAATTTAATTGGATACTTCAAACCAACTTGAATCAAATAAATCCTAAAGGGATTTATAAAGATAAACATTTATTAAAGGAAATTAAAATATTTTGGTGTTACTATTTTGTATCTTTTAATAAAAGACTTTGTTTTCAAATGAAAAGGTGGATTTATAAATAAAGATTATATTTTAAAGAGCCAAATTAATTTTGGCCAAGCTTTTATATTAAAATATTTTGTTTTGATAAAATGAGTAAAGGTTTATTTAAATAAAATAATAAGGATTTAAATATCCAATTTTATTAAAGAAAAGGCTTTTTCTTTTAAAATAAACACTAAAACTTATTATTTTATTTTAATAAGTTTTCCAAAGGTTTTGGTTCTCAAAATGAAAAGAAATATTTTAAAGATTATTTTATAAAGCCAAATTAAACCTTGGCCAAGACTTTGAAACAAAAGGTTTTGCTTTGATTAAAAATAGTAGAGGTTTATTTAAAATAAAATAAAAAAAGGATTTAAATATCCAAGTTTTATTAATAAAGGTTTTACTATTTTCAAAACATCAAAACTTATTTATTTATTTTAAATAAGTTTTCCAAATATTTTATATTCTCAAATAAAACCTACTGAAGTGTTTTGGTTTTATTTTAGATTTCAAAATAAAGTTTTTAAATAAACAAATCCTATGTGAATTATTAACTAAGGTCCATTATATTTAATTATTAATGGACCCTATAGCAAAAATGTTATTTTGTTTTAAACAATTTTTCCAAGTATTCTTTATTTTCAAATAAAACCTACTGGTTTGGTTTTGAAAGTATTTGGAATTCAAATGGAAATTTTTATTAATTAAATCAAACCCTATTTTATTAATAAACTAAAGATCCATTTTATTTAATTAAAGAATGGATCCTAAAAAGAATAAAAAATTATTATTTTATTTTTAGAATTTGGTTTATGTTGATAAACATAACCAAGTTCAAAGTTGTGAAGTTTGGTGTTTGTTTGATTTGATTTGAACATTGTTTGTTTGTTTGAAATTTCAAAACAGAATTGGAAAATAGAAAAAGAATTCAGACAGAAAAAAATAGAACAGCCACCCTCTGGCCCAACTAGCCCAAATAGGCCCAGAAACAGCCCAGCTCCTCACCCCGAGAGAAAACGTTTCGCGCTAGTATTTTGACCCACACAGAGTATGACCGGTGGACCTCCCCCTCCTTTCTTTTCCCACTGATCGGTGGACCCTACCTCTACTGCTCATCGTCCACACCCGCGCGACCCCTTCTTCCTCCTTCGACGCCGTTACTCGCTGTGATTCCGCGGATTCAATTTGTCTTAATACCGCGCCTTTACCTCGCCTTGATCACGCAGGTTGAAACGCCCATGTCTCCCCTATATTTCCCCTCTGACACCCCGCGCTGGCACGCCTTAGACCTCCCCAATTTCCTCCCCGAACACCCTCTGTTCCGACGAAGTCCGGTGCCGATTCCGGCGACTCGACGCCACCCCCTGCCTTTCCGAGCACACGAGCACGTTCACCACTCCCAGACGCATCTGCCGGTACCCTCCGTTGACTCGCGGGCGTTCCTGAACGTCGACTTCGACCAAGCTCTGACAGCGCCGCCATCTGCAACTTCTCCGACGACGTCTCCCAGGTGAACCAGACCGCCCCTTCACTTCTCGTTCACGCACACAACTTTGTTATGATACTGCGCGTCTAACCGCGTCATCATTTTGTCTCGAGGTGATCCACAGCACTGTCCCCAACCACAACCAGAGCACGCCGTCGCCAGAACGAACTCCGGCGAGCAATTACTCCTACGACCGTGCGCCCTTGCCCCGTCGACCACACGACGAGCTTCCCCAACCTCTTGCGATTCTGGTGAGCATCTCCTTATTCTCCCTCGCTACCTGCATCATCGACAACCTCGCCGACAGAGCGTCGCCGCCGCACAGCCGCCAGCGCCGCTGCTATTTGGCCAGGCAATGGGAACTGTTAGATGCAGATCCATTGGCTAGGATAGAGTCACTTATCGAAGGGGTATGAGAGCATCTACGCCGTAAGATTTAATTTAGATCCAGCGGCCCACGTTGCCGATCCGGCCGAACCGGTACCCGCGAATAGCGAAGCGCCGCGTGTCACTGTTCTGTTTAAAAACAGATTTGAAAACAGAATATTTTGTGAATTTCAAACCCTTATAACTTTGAATCCACATGTCCAAAAATTACAAATTTTATGTCGTTGGATTCAGGAGAGCAAGACCTAGCCAACCATGCCCTTGGTTTAGCAAATAGTATCTGTTAGTTTTCTTGTTTTTGCAGATTCTTTTGTGAGCTTGTTTAGATTAGAAAAATTATTTAAAAATGATTTTAGGGTTAAAACCTTTGCAAAATGGATTGTTGTGACCTTACTGACCCTAGGAACCAACCCATGTTTTGGAAAATGAATTTGGAAAAGTTTAGAATGGATTAATTGATTTAGCCCATTTCTAGCCATTTAAAAATATTGGTTTTGTTATAAAAATGTTTTTGGAGTAAAAACATTGGAAAAATGTTTTGGACCAAACCTACTGACCCAAAACACCAAGTTTTGCAATTTAGCAACTCATTTGCTGAAAAACTTAAAATTTTTGCTTTGATAAAAATATTTTCCACCACATAAAATGATGAATGGATTTTAAAATGGCTTTGGGACAAAACCCTTTTGCAAATGACTTTGCCACTTTGTAAAATGACCAATTTGGAACTTACAAAGTTTAGAAGCCTAGTGGAGACCATCCTTACAATAGAACCAAACTTTGCATGCTTATGCATGACTTAGATTCCATTACTTTGTGTGTGAAAAATTGTTTGTTTGACTTTGGTTTGGAATGTGAATTGAATTTGTGTTTGCTTGATTGACTTGTAGTGAAGTGTGAGACTAGCAAGATCAAGGAGTGAACCACCATTCCCTACCAAAAAGGAAAGTTACACTATCATACAAAAGTCCTATTATTTTCATTATACTTAGTGGATTTTGAAAACATGCATGAAAATAATTTTATACTTATGCTATGCTACATCCTATTAGGATACCTTATACATTCCTTAGAGAAAACATTGTAGTTGTACATGCTTAGCCATGCTATATTTTGAAAAGAGATACATGTTGAGATTTTACAAAGTTGAGAAAAGGACTTGTGTTTTATATAATAAAACAAGGACTCAATGAACCACCTAGGTGGAGGATACTTTAAGTTTTGGAGAAGGTGGCAACAAAAGGAACCATGACTATGGTAATCTCTTTGTGTTGTGCTCCAAAAGAAAACCCACCTAGGAAACTTAGAGATTGAACATGTTTCTCGTACAGTGGCTTCCGTGTGCAACCACATGCTATTATGGCTCTGGCTTAGTCAACTACATTGGGAAGACCCATGCATTGTCTTCAGGCTACAGAAAAATGGGGACCTAGAATCCTACATTGTTACTGATGACAAGCTAGCAATGATGTATGGGAGGACCCTTTGGAAAGACTTCGTCACATTCTCGATCTGCCGGTACTCCATTTTGGTGAGTACTTATCCAGCGGCCACTGGTGGCGTCAAGACGAGATTGTGTCATGTGGGTAAAGTGTACAACTTCTGCAGAAGATAATAAAATCTAAGTACTTAGCCGTGTCCCCGGTTATGCACAATACTGAGCAACTAAGGCCTGAAGCTATGGAAGATCTCGACATTCTAATTTCAAAAAGAAAACTTTTTAAGTGATAACAAAAGACTTGCAGCACTTGGGGGTTCCAAGAAGCTCAAGACATTTGATAAAAACTTGAAGTACTTGGAGGTACCAAGAAGTTCAAGAGACTTTGATAAAAACATGAAGTACTTGGGGCACCAAGGATCTCAAGAGATTTTGACAAAGACACTTGGTGGATTCCAAGGTGTTCAGAAAAGATTTGACAAAAGATCAAAACCATTTTTAAAACATAGGATAAACTATTGCTTTCTGCAAATGAGCCTAAAACTCTACTTAGCCAAATATGCATGTAATGATAGGATCCACTCATATTATACTTATTAGTGAAACTTGCCAATACAATACAAATGTATTGACCCTTGTGGCTGTAACTTATTATGTTGCAGGTTTGATTGATTTTAGTGAAGATTGTTTGATTAGGATTACAAAGTCTACAACCAACATCTGCCTGTGGCACTTTGAAGATGAAGGACCCCATGACTATAGTTATTCCGCTACAATGTAATGCAATAGCCAAATGAGCTATGCATGATGTAATAAAATTATGTTATTCCTGGTTATAAAGTTATGTTATGCAATGACTCTAGTGCTATTTTTAGTATAAGAACACACATGCAATGACTCTAGTGGGTCCACATGTAGTTTGTGAAAAGAACACACATGCAATGACTCTAGTGCTAGTTTTAGTATAAGAACACACATGCAATGACTCTAGTGGGTCCACATGTAGTTTGTGAAAAGAACACACATGCAATGACCACTTGTTGATCCATGTGTCTTTTGTGAAAAGAACACACATACAATGACTCTAGTGGGTCCACATGTAGTTTGTGAAAAGAACACACATGCAATGACCACTGGTTGATCCATAAGTTGTTTGTGGAAAAGAACACACATTCAATGAACACTGGTTGATCCATGTGTGGTTTGTGCAAAAGAACACATGCATTGACCACTGGTTGATCCATGTGTGGTTTGTGAAAAGAACAGACATGCAATGACTATAGTGCTAGTTTTAGTATAAGAACACACATACAATGACTCTAGTGGGTCCACATGTAGTTTTTAAAAATAACACACATGAAATGACCACTTGTTGATCCATGTGTGGTTTGTGGAAAGAACACACATGCAATGACTCTAGAGCTAGTTTTTGTATAAGAACACACATGCAATGTCTCTAATGGATCCATATGTGGTTTCTGAAAAGAACACACATGCAATGACCACTTGTTGATCCATGTGTGGTTTGTGAAAAGAACACACATGCAATGACTCTAGTGCTAGTTTTAGTATAAGAACACACATGCAATGACTCTAGTGGGTCCACATGTAGTTTGTGAAAAGAACACACATGCAATGACTCTAGTGCTAGTTTTAGTATTAGAACACACATGCAATTACTCTAGTTGGTCCACATGTAGTTTGTGAAAAGAACACACATGCAATGACCACTTGTTGATCCATGTGTCTTTTGTGAAAAGACCACACATACAATGACTCTAGTGCTAGTTTTAGTATTAGAACACACATGCAATTACTCTAGTTGGTCCACATGTAGTTTGTGAAAAGAACACACATGCAATGAACACTGGTTGATCCATGTGTGGTTTGTGCAAAAGAACACATGCAATGACCACTGATTGATCCTTGTGTGGTTTGTAAAAAAACACACATGCAATGATTGTAGTGCTAGTTTTAGTATAAGAACACACATGCAGTGACTCTAGTGGGTCCAAATGTACTTTGTAAAAATAACACACATGCAATGACCAGTGGTTGATCCATAAGTGGTTTGTGGAAATAACACACATGCAATGACCACTGGTTGATCCATAAGTGGTTTGTGGAAAAGAACACACATGCAATGACTCTGGTTGGTCCATATGTGGTTTGTGGAAAAAAACACATGCATTGACCACTAGTTGATCCATATGTGGTTTGTGAAATGAACACACATGCAATGCCACTGGTTGATCCATGTGTGGTTTGTGGAAAGAACACGCATGCAATGACTCTAGTGCTAGTTTTAGTATAAGAACACACATGAAATGTCTCTAATTGATCCATATGTGGTTTGTGAAAAGAACACACATGCGATGACCACTTGTTGATCCATGCGTGGTTTGTGAAAAGAACACCCATGCAATGACTCTAGTGCTAGTTTAGTATAAGAACATACATGCAATGACTCTAGTGGGTCCACATGTAGTTTGTGAATAGAACACACATGCAATGACCACTAGTTGATCCAAAAGTGGTTTGTGGAAAGAACACACATGCAATGACCACTAGTTGATCCATAAGTTGTCTGTGGAAAAGAAAACACATGCAATGACTCTGGTTGGTCCATATGTGGTTTGTGGAAAGAACACACACGCATTGACAACTAGTTGATCCATATGTGGCTTGTGAAAAGAACACACATGCAATGCCACTGGTTGATCCATGTGTGGTTTGTGGAAAGAACACACATGCAATGACTCTAGTGGTAGTTTTAGTATAAGATTACACACGCAATGACTCTAATGGATCCATATGTGGTTTGTGAAAAGAACACACATGCAATGACTCTACTGCTATTTTTAGTATAAGAACACACATGCAATGACTCTAGTGGGTCCACGTGTAGTTTGTGAAAAGAATACACATGCAATGACCACTTGTTGATCCATGTGTGTTTTGTGAAAAGAACACACATACAATGACTCTAGTGGGTCCACATGTAGTTTGTGAAAAGAACACACATGCAATGACCAGTGGTTGATCCATAAGTTGTTTGTGGAAAAGAACACACATTCAATGAACACTGGTTGATCCATGTGTGGTTTGTGCAAAAGAACACATGCATTGACCACTGGTTGATCCATGTGTGGTTTGTGAAAAGAACAGACATGCAATGACTATAGTGCTAGTTTTAGTATAAGAACACACATACAATGACTCTAGTGGGTCCACATGTAGTTTTTAAAAATAACACACATGAAATGACCACTTGTTGATCCATAAGTGGTTTGTGGAAATAACACACATGTAATGACCACTTGTTGATCCATGTGTGGTTTGTGCAAAAGAACACATGCAATGAATCTGGTTGGTCCGTATGTGGTTTGTGGAAAGAACACACATGCAGTGACCACTGGTTGATCCATGTGTGGTTTGTGAAATGAACACACATGCAATGCCACTGGTTGATCCATGTGTGGTTTGTGGAAAGAACACACATGCAATGACTCTAGAGCTAGTTTTTGTATAAGAACACACATGCAATGTCTCTAATGGATCCATATGTGGTTTCTGAAAAGAACACACATGCAATGACCACTTGTTGATCCATGTGTGGTTTGTGAAAAGAACACACATGCAATGACTCTAGTGCTAGTTTTAGTATAAGAACACACATGCAATGACTCTAGTGGGTCCACATGTAGTTTGTGAAAAGAACACACATGCAATGACTCTAGTGCTAGTTTTAGTATTAGAACACACATGCAATTACTCTAGTTGGTCCACATGTAGTTTGTGAAAAGAACACACATGCAATGACCACTTGTTGATCCATGTGTCTTTTGTGAAAAGACCACACATACAATGACTCTAGTGCTAGTTTTTGTATAAGAACACACATGCAATGTCTCTAATGGATCCATATGTGTTTTATGAAAAGAACACACATGCAATGACCACTTGCTGATCCATGTGTGGTTTATGAAAAGAACACACATGCAGTGACTCTAGTGCTAGTTTTAGTATAAGAACACACATGTAATGACTCTAGTGGGTCCACATGTAGTTTGTGAAAAGAACACACATGCAATGACCACTGGTTGATCCATAAGTGGTTTGTGGAAAGAACACACGTGAAATGACCTCTTGTTGATCCATAAGTGGTTTGTGGATAATAAAACACATGCAATGACTATGGTTGGTCCATATGTGGTTTGTGGAAAGAACACACATGCAGTAACCACTGGTTGATCCATGTGTGGTTTGTGAAATGACCACACATGCAATGCCACTGGTTGATCCATGTGTGGTTTATGGAAAGAACACACATGCAATGACTCTAGTGCTAGTTTTAGTATAAGAACACACATGCAATGTCTCTAATGGATCCATATGTGGTTCGTGAAAAGAACACACATGCAATGACCACTTGTTGATCCATGTGTGATTTGTGAAAAAAACACCCATGCAATGATTCTAGTGCTAGTTTTAGTATAAGAACATACATGCAATGACTCTAGTGGGTCCACATGTAGTTTGTGAAAATAACACACATGCAATGACCACTGGTTGATCCATAAGTGGTTTGTGGAAAGAACACACATGCAATGACCACTGGTTGATCAATAAGTGGTTTGTGGAAAAGAAAACACATGAATGACTCTGGTTGGTCCATATGTGGTTTGTGGAAAGAACACACATGCAGTGACCACTGGTTGATCCATGTGTGGTTTGTGAAATGAACACACATTGCAATGACTCTAGTGCTAGTTTTAGTATAAGAACACACATGCAATGTCTCTAATGGATCCATATGTGGTTTGTGAAAAGAACACACATACAATGACCACTTGTTGATCCATGTGTGATTTGTGAAAAGAACACCCATGCAATGACTCTAGTGATAGTTTTTGTATAAGAACATACATGCAATGACTCTAGTGGGTCCACATGTAGTTTGTGAAAAGAACACACATGCAATGACCACTGGTTGATCCATAAGTGGTTTGTGGAAAGAACACACATGCAATGACCACTGGTTGATCCATAAGTGGTTTGTGGAAAAGAAAACACATGCAATGACTCTGGTTGGTCCATATGTGGTTTGTGGAAAGAACACACATGCATTGACCACTGGTTGATCCATATGTGGCTTGTGAAAAGAACACACATGCAATGCCACTAGTTGATCCATGTGTGGTTTGTGGAAAGAACACACATGCAATGAGTCTAGTGGTAGTTTTAGTACAAGATCACACATGCAATGACTCTAATGGATCCATATGTGGTTTGTGAAAATAACACACATGCAATGACCACTTGTTGATCCATGTGTGGTTTGGGAAAAGAACACACACGCAATGACTCTAGTGCAAGTTTTAGTATAAGAACACACATGCAATGACTCTAGTGGGTCCACATGTAGTTTGTGAAAAGAACACACATGCAATGACCACTGGTTGATCCATAAGTGGTTTGTGGAAAGAACACACATGCAATGACCACTGGTTGATCCATAAGTGGTTTGTGGAAAAGAAAACACTTGCAATGACTCTAGTTGGTCCATATGTGGTTTGTGGAAAGAACACACATGCAGTGACCACTGGTTGATCCATGTGTGGTTTGTGAAATGAACACACATGCAATGCCACTGGTTGATCCATGTGTGGTTTGTGGAAAGAACACACATGCAATGACTCTAGTGCTAGTTTTTGTATAAGAACACACATGCAATGTCTCTAATGGATCCATATGTGTTTTATGAAAAGAACACACATGCAATGACCACTTGCTGATCCATGTGTGGTTTATGAAAAGAACACACATGCAGTGACTCTAGTGCTAGTTTTAGTATAAGAACACACATGTAATGACTCTAGTGGGTCCACATGTAGTTTGTGAAAAGAACACACATGCAATGACCACTGGTTGATCCATAAGTGGTTTGTGGAAAGAACACACGTGAAATGACCTCTTGTTGATCCATAAGTGGTTTGTGGATAATAAAACACATGCAATGACTATGGTTGGTCCATATGTGGTTTGTGGAAAGAACACACATGCAGTAACCACTGGTTGATCCATGTGTGGTTTGTGAAATGACCACACATGCAATGCCACTGGTTGATCCATGTGTGGTTTGTGGAAAGAACACACATGCAATGACTCTAGTGCTAGTTTTAGTATAAGAACACACATGCAATGTCTCTAATGGATCCATATGTGGTTCGTGAAAAGAACACACATGCAATGACCACTTGTTGATCCATGTGTGATTTGTGAAAAAAAAACACCCATGCAATGACTCTAGTGCTAGTTTTAGTATAAGAACATACATGCAATGACTCTAGTGGGTCCACATGTAGTTTGTGAAAATAACACACATGCAATGACCACTGGTTGATCCATAAGTGGTTTGTGGAAAGAACACACATGCAATGACCACTGGTTGATCCATAAGTGGTTTGTGGAAAAGAAAACACATGCAATGACTCTGGTTGGTCCATATGTGGTTTGTGGAAAGAACACACATGCAGTGACCACTGGTTGATCCATGTGTGGTTTGTGAAATGAACACACATTGCAATGACTCTAGTGCTAGTTTTTGTATAAGAATACACATGCAATGTCTCCAATGGATCCATATGTGGTTTGTGAAAATAACACACATGCAATGACCACTTGTTGATCCATGTGTGGTTTGTGAAAAGAACACTCATGCAATGACTCTAGTGCTAGTTTTAGTATAAGAACACACATGCAATGACTCTAGTGGGTCCATATGTAGTTTGGGAAAAGAACGCACATGCAATGACCACTGGTTGATCCATAAGTGGTTTGTGGAAAGAACACACATGAAATAACCACTTGTTGACCCATCAGTGGTTTGTGGAAAAGAAAACACATGCAATGACTCTGGTTGGTCCATATGTGGTTTGTGGAAAGAACACACATGCAGTAACCACTGGTTGATCCATGTGTGGTTTGTGAAATGAACACACAATCAATGCCACTGGTTGATCCATGTGTGGTTTGTGGAAAGAACACACATGCAATGACTCTAGTGCTAGTTTTTGTATAAGAACACACATGCAAAGTCTCTAATGGATCCATATGTGGTTTGTGAAAAGAACACACATGCAATGACCACTTGTTGATCCATGTGTGGTTTGTGAAAAGAACACCCATGCAATGACTCTAGTGCTAGTTTTAGTATAAGAACATACATGCAATGACTCTAGTGGGTCCACATGTAGTTTGTGAAAAGAACACACATGCAATGACCACTGGTTGATCCATAAGTGGTTTGTGGAAAGAACACACATGCAATGACCACGGGTTGATCCATAAGTGGTTTGTGGAAAAGAAAACACATGCAATGACTCTAGTTGGTCCATATGTGGTTTGTGGAAAGAACACACATGCATTGACCACTGGTTGATCCATATGTGGCTTGTGAAAAGAACACACATGCAATGCCACTGGTTGATCCATGTGTGGTTTGCGGAAAGAACACACATGCAATGACTCTAGTGGTAGTTTTAGTATAAGATCACACATGCAATGACTCTAATGGATCCATATGTGGTTTGTGAAAAGAACACACATGCAATGCCACTGGTTGATCCATGTGTGGTTTGTGAAATGAACACACATGCAATGCCACTGGTTGATCCATGTGTGGTTTGTGGAAAGAACACACATGCAATGACTCTAGTGCTAGTTTTTGTATAAGAACACACATGCAATGTCTCTAATGGATCCATATGTGTTTTATGAAAAGAACACACATGCAATGACCACTTGCTGATCCATGTGTGGTTTATGAAAAGAACACACATGCAGTGACTCTAGTGCTAGTTTTAGTATAAGAACACACATGTAATGACTCTAGTGGGTCCACATGTAGTTTGTGAAAAGAACACACATGCAATGACCACTGGTTGATCCATAAGTGGTTTGTGGAAAGAACACACGTGAAATGACCTCTTGTTGATCCATAAGTGGTTTGTGGAAAAGAAAACACATGCAATGACTATGGTTGGTCCATATGTGGTTTGTGGAAAGAACACACATGCAGTAACCACTGGTTGATCCATGTGTGGTTTGTGAAATGACCACACATGCAATGCCACTGGTTGATCCATGTGTGGTTTGTGGAAAGAACACACATGCAATGACTCTAGTGCTAGTTTTAGTATAAGAACACACATGCAATGTCTCTAATGGATCCATATGTGGTTCGTGAAAAGAACACACATGCAATGACCACTTGTTGATCCATGTGTGATTTGTGAAAAAAAAACACCCATGCAATGACTCTAGTGCTAGTTTTAGTATAAGAACATACATGCAATGACTCTAGTGGGTCCACATGTAGTTTGTGAAAATAACACACATGCAATGACCACTGGTTGATCCATAAGTGGTTTGTGGAAAGAACACACATGCAATGACCACTGGTTGATCCATAAGTGGTTTGTGGAAAAGAAAACACATGCAATGACTCTGGTTGGTCCATATGTGGTTTGTGGAAAGAACACACATGCAGTGACCACTGGTTGATCCATGTGTGGTTTGTGAAATGAACACACATTGCAATGACTCTAGTGCTAGTTTTTGTATAAGAATACACATGCAATGTCTCCAATGGATCCATATGTGGTTTGTGAAAATAACACACATGCAATGACCACTTGTTGATCCATGTGTGGTTTGTGAAAAGAACACTCATGCAATGACTCTAGTGCTAGTTTTAGTATAAGAACACACATGCAATGACTCTAGTGGGTCCATATGTAGTTTGGGAAAAGAACGCACATGCAATGACCACTGGTTGATCCATAAGTGGTTTGTGGAAAGAACACACATGAAATAACCACTTGTTGACCCATCAGTGGTTTGTGGAAAAGAAAACACATGCAATGACTCTGGTTGGTCCATATGTGGTTTGTGGAAAGAACACACATGCAGTAACCACTGGTTGATCCATGTGTGGTTTGTGAAATGAACACACAATCAATGCCACTGGTTGATCCATGTGTGGTTTGTGGAAAGAACACACATGCAATGACTCTAGTGCTAGTTTTTGTATAAGAACACACATGCAAAGTCTCTAATGGATCCATATGTGGTTTGTGAAAAGAACACACATGCAATGACCACTTGTTGATCCATGTGTGGTTTGTGAAAAGAACACCCATGCAATGACTCTAGTGCTAGTTTTAGTATAAGAACATACATGCAATGACTCTAGTGGGTCCACATGTAGTTTGTGAAAAGAACACACATGCAATGACCACTGGTTGATCCATAAGTGGTTTGTGGAAAGAACACACATGCAATGACCACTGGTTGATCCATAAGTGGTTTGTGGAAAAGAAAACACATGCAATGACTCTAGTTGGTCCATATGTGGTTTGTGGAAAGAACACACATGCATTGACCACTGGTTGATCCATATGTGGCTTGTGAAAAGAACACACATGCAATGCCACTGGTTGATCCATGTGTGGTTTGTGGAAAGAACACACATGCAATGACTCTAGTGGTAGTTTTAGTATAAGATCACACATGCAATGACTCTAATGGATCCATATGTGGTTTGTGAAAAGAACACACATGCAATGGCCACTTGTTGATCCATGTGTGGTTTGTGAAAAGAACACACATGCAATGACTGTACTGCTAGTTTTAGTATAAGAACACACATGCAATGACTCTAGTGGGTCCACATGTAGTTTGTGAAAAGAATACACATGCAATGACCACTGGTTGATCCATAAGTTGTTTGTGGAAAAGAAAACACATGCAATGAACACTGGTTGATCAATGTGTGGATTGTGCAAAAGAACACATGCAATGAATCTGGTTGGTCCGTATGTGGCTTGTGGAAAGAACACACATGCAGTGACCACTGGTTGATCCATGTTTGGTTTCTGAATTGAACACACATGCAATGCCACTGGTTTATCCATGTGTGGTTTGTGGAAAGAACACACATGCAATAACTCTGGTGCCAGTTTTTGTATAAGAACACACATGCAATGTCTCTAATGGATCCATATGTGGTTTGTGATAAGAACACACATGCAATGACTCTAGTGGGTCCACATGTAGTTTGTGAAAATAACACAGATGCAATGACCACTGGTTGATCCATAAGTGGTTTGTGGAAAGAACACACATGCAATTACCACTGGTTGATCCATAAGTGGTTTGTGGAAAAGAAAACACATGCAATGACTCTGGTTGGTCCATATGTGGTTTGTGCAAAGAACACACATGCAGTGACCACTGGTTGATCCATGTGTGGTTTGTGAAATGAACACACATGCAATGCCACTGGTTGATCCATGTGTGGTTTGTGGAAAGAACACACATGCAATGACTCTAGTGCTAGTTTTTGTATAAGAACACATATGCAATGTCTCCAATGGATCCATATGTGGTTTGTGAAAATAACACACATGCAATGACCACTTGTTGATCCATGTGTGGTTTGTGAAAAGAACACACATGCAATGAATCTAGTGCTAGTTTTAGTATAAGAACACACATGCAATGACTCTAGTGGGTCCACATGTAGTTTGTGAAAAGAACACACATGCAATGACCACTGGTTGATCCATAAGTGGTTTGTGGAAAGAACACACATGAAATAACCACTTGTTGATCCATCAGTGGTTTGAGGAAAAGAAAACACATGCAATGACTCTGGTTGGTCCATATGTGGTTTGTGGAAAGAACACACATGCATTGACCACTGGTTGATCCATATGTGGCTTGTGAAAAGAACACACATGCAATGCCACTAGTTGATCCATGTGTGGTTTCTGGAAAGAACACACATGCAATGACTCTAGTGGTAGTTTTAGTATAAGATCACACATGCAATGACTCTAATGGATCCATATGTGGTTTGTGAAAATAACACACATGCAATGACCACTTGTTGATCCATGTGTGGTTTGTGAAAAGAACACACATGCAATGACTCTAGTGCTAGTTTTAGTATAAGAACACACATGCAATGACTCTAGTGGGTGCACATGTAGTTTGTGAAAAGAACACACATGCAATGACCACTGGTTGATCCATAAGTGGTTTGTGGAAATAACACACATGCAATGACCACTGGTTGATCCATAAGTGGTTTGTGGAAAAGAAAACACATGCAATGACTCTGGTTGGTCCATATGTGGTTTGTGGAAAGAACACACATGCAATGACTCTAGTGGTGGATCCATGTGTTGTTTGTGGAAAGAACACACATGCAATGACAGTGGTGGATCCATGTGTCGTTTGTGGATAGAACACACATGAAATGACTCTAGTGCTAGTTTTAGTATAAGAACATACATGCAATGTCTATAATGGATCCATATGTGGTTTGTGAAAAGAAGACACATGCAATGACCACTTGTTGTTCGATGTGTGGTTTGTGAAAAGAACACCCATGCAATGACTCTAGTGCTAGATTTAATATAGGAACATACATGCAATGACTCTAGTGGGTCCACATGTAGTTTGTGAAAAGAACACACATGCAATAACCACTGGTTGATCCATAAGTGGTTTGTGGAAAGAACACACATGCAATGCCACTGGTTGATCCATGTGTGGTTTGTGGAAAGAACACACATGCAATGACTCTAGTGCTAGTTTTTGTATAAGAACACACATGCAATGTCTCTAATGGATCCATATGTGTTTTATGAAAAGAACACACATGCAATGACCACTTGCTGATCCATGTGTGGTTTATGAAAAGAACACACATGCAGTGACTCTAGTGCTAGTTTTAGTATAAGAACACACATGTAATGACTCTAGTGGGTCCACATGTAGTTTGTGAAAAGAACACACATGCAATGACCACTGGTTGATCCATAAGTGGTTTGTGGAAAGAACACACGTGAAATGACCTCTTGTTGATCCATAAGTGGTTTGTGGAAAAGAAAACACATGCAATGACTATGGTTGGTCCATATGTGGTTTGTGGAAAGAACACACATGCAGTAACCACTGGTTGATCCATGTGTGGTTTGTGAAATGACCACACATGCAATGCCACTGGTTGATCCATGTGTGGTTTGTGGAAAGAACACACATGCAATGACTCTAGTGCTAGTTTTAGTATAAGAACACACATGCAATGTCTCTAATGGATCCATATGTGGTTCGTGAAAAGAACACACATGCAATGACCACTTGTTGATCCATGTGTGATTTGTGAAAAAAACACCCATGCAATGATTCTAGTGCTAGTTTTAGTATAAGAACATACATGCAGTGACTCTAGTGGGTCCACATGTAGTTTGTGAAAATAACACACATGCAATGACCACTGGTTGATCCATAAGTGGTTTGTGGAAATAACACACATGCAATGACCACTGGTTGATCCATAAGTGGTTTGTGGAAAAGAAAACACATGCAATGACTCTGGTTGGTCCATATGTGGTTTGTGGAAAGAACACACATGCAGTGACCACTGGTTGATCCATGTGTGGTTTGTGAAATGAACACACATTGCAATGACTCTAGTGCTAGTTTTAGTATAAGAACACACATGCAATGTCTCTAATGGATCCATATGTGGTTTGTGAAAAGAACACACATACAATGACCACTTGTTGATCCATGTGTGATTTGTGAAAAGAACACCCATGCAATGACTCTAGTGATAGTTTTTGTATAAGAACATACATGCAATGACTCTAGTGGGTCCACATGTAGTTTGTGAAAAGAACACACATGCAATGACCACTGGTTGATCCATAAGTGGTTTGTGGAAAGAACACACATGCAATGACCACTGGTTGATCCATAAGTGGTTTGTGGAAAAGAAAACACATGCAATGACTCTGGTTGGTCCATATGTGGTTTGTGGAAAGAACACACATGCATTGACCACTGGTTGATCCATATGTGGCTTGTGAAAAGAACACACATGCAATGCCACTAGTTGATCCATGTGTGGTTTGTGGAAAGAACACACATGCAATGAGTCTAGTGGTAGTTTTAGTACAAGATCACACATGCAATGACTCTAATGGATCCATATGTGGTTTGTGAAAATAACACACATGCAATGACCACTTGTTGATCCATGTGTGGTTTGTGAAAAGAACACCCATGCAATGACTCTAGTGCTAGATTTAATATAGGAACATACATGCAATGACTCTAGTGGGTCCACATGTAGTTTGTGAAAAGAACACACATGCAATAACCACTGGTTGATCCATAAGTGGTTTGTGGAAAGAACACACATGCAATGCCACTGGTTGATCCATGTGTGGTTTGTGGAAAGAACACACATGCAATGACTCTAGTGCTAGTTTTTGTATAAGAACACACATGCAATGTCTCTAATGGATCCATATGTGTTTTATGAAAAGAACACACATGCAATGACCACTTGCTGATCCATGTGTGGTTTATGAAAAGAACACACATGCAATGACTGTACTGCTAGTTTTAGTATAAGAACATACATGCAATGACTCTAGTGGGTCCACATGTAGTTTGTGAAAAGAACACACATGCAATGACCACTGGTTGATCCATAAGTGGTTTGTGGAAAGAACACACATGCAATGACCACGGGTTGATCCATAAGTGGTTTGTGGAAAAGAAAACACATGCAATGACTCTGGTTGGTCCATATGTGGTTTGTGGAAAGAACACACATGCATTGACCACTGGTTGATCCATATGTGGCTTGTGAAAAGAACACACATGCAATGCCACTGGTTGATCCATGTGTGGTTTGTGGAAAGAACACACATGCAATGACTCTAGTGGTAGTTTTAGTATAAGATCACACATGCAATGACTCTAATGGATCCATATGTGGTTTGTGAAAAGAACACACATGCAATGGCCACTTGTTGATCCATGTGTGGTTTGTGAAAAGAACACACATGCAATGACTGTACTGCTAGTTTTAGTATAAGAACACACATGCAATGACTCTAGTGGGTCCACATGTAGTTTGTGAAAAGAATACACATGCAATGACCACTGGTTGATCCATAAGTTGTTTGTGGAAAAGAAAACACATGCAATGAACACTGGTTGATCAATGTGTGGATTGTGCAAAAGAACACATGCAATGAATCTGGTTGGTCCGTATGTGGCTTGTGGAAAGAACACACATGCAGTGACCACTGGTTGATCCATGTTTGGTTTCTGAATTGAACACACATGCAATGCCACTGGTTTATCCATGTGTGGTTTGTGGAAAGAACACACATGCAATAACTCTGGTGCCAGTTTTTGTATAAGAACACACATGCAATGTCTCTAATGGATCCATATATGGTTTGTGATAAGAACACACATGCAATGACTCTAGTGGGTCCACATGTAGTTTGTGAAAATAACACAGATGCAATGACCACTGGTTGATCCATAAGTGGTTTGTGGAAAGAACACACATGCAATTACCACTGGTTGATCCATAAGTGGTTTGTGGAAAAGAAAACACATGCAATGACTCTGGTTGGTCCATATGTGGTTTGTGCAAAGAACACACATGCAGTGACCACTGGTTGATCCATGTGTGGTTTGTGAAATGAACACACATGCAATGCCACTGGTTGATCCATGTGTGGTTTGTGGAAAGAACACACATGCAATGACTCTAGTGCTAGTTTTTGTATAAGAACACACATGCAATGTCTCCAATGGATCCATATGTGGTTTGTGAAAATAACACACATGCAATGACCACTTGTTGATCCATGTGTGGTTTGTGAAAAGAACACACATGCAATGAATCTAGTGCTAGTTTTAGTATAAGAACACACATGCAATGACTCTAGTGGGTCCACATGTAGTTTGTGAAAAGAACACACATGCAATGACCACTGGTTGATCCATAAGTGGTTTGTGGAAAGAACACACATGAAATAACCACTTGTTGATCCATCAGTGGTTTGAGGAAAAGAAAACACATGCAATGACTCTGGTTGGTCCATATGTGGTTTGTGGAAAGAACACACATGCATTGACCACTGGTTGATCCATATGTGGCTTGTGAAAAGAACACACATGCAATGCCACTAGTTGATCCATGTGTGGTTTCTGGAAAGAACACACATGCAATGACTCTAGTGGTAGTTTTAGTATAAGATCACACATGCAATGACTCTAATGGATCCATATGTGGTTTGTGAAAATAACACACATGCAATGACCACTTGTTGATCCATGTGTGGTTTGTGAAAAGAACACACATGCAATGACTCTAGTGCTAGTTTTAGTATAAGAACACACATGCAATGACTCTAGTGGGTGCACATGTAGTTTGTGAAAAGAACACACATGCAATGACCACTGGTTGATCCATAAGTGGTTTGTGGAAATAACACACATGCAATGACCACTGGTTGATCCATAAGTGGTTTGTGGAAAAGAAAACACATGCAATGACTCTGGTTGGTCCATATGTGGTTTGTGGAAAGAACACACATGCAATGACTCTAGTGGTGGATCCATGTGTTGTTTGTGGAAAGAACACACATGCAATGACAGTGGTGGATCCATGTGTCGTTTGTGGATAGAACACACATGAAATGACTCTAGTGCTAGTTTTAGTATAAGAACATACATGCAATGTCTATAATGGATCCATATGTGGTTTGTGAAAAGAAGACACATGCAATGACCACTTGTTGTTCGATGTGTGGTTTGTGAAAAGAACACCCATGCAATGACTCTAGTGCTAGATTTAATATAGGAACATACATGCAATGACTCTAGTGGGTCCACATGTAGTTTGTGAAAAGAACACACATGCAATAACCACTGGTTGATCCATAAGTGGTTTGTGGAAAGAACACACATGCAATGCCACTGGTTGATCCATGTGTGGTTTGTGGAAAGAACACACATGCAATGACTCTAGTGCTAGTTTTTGTATAAGAACACACATGCAATGTCTCTAATGGATCCATATGTGTTTTATGAAAAGAACACACATGCAATGACCACTTGCTGATCCATGTGTGGTTTATGAAAAGAACACACATGCAGTGACTCTAGTGCTAGTTTTAGTATAAGAACACACATGTAATGACTCTAGTGGGTCCACATGTAGTTTGTGAAAAGAACACACATGCAATGACCACTTGTTGATCCATAAGTGGTTTGTGGAAAGAACACACGTGAAATGACCTCTTGTTGATCCATAAGTGGTTTGTGGAAAAGAAAACACATGCAATGACTATGGTTGGTCCATATGTGGTTTGTGGAAAGAACACACATGCAGTAACCACTGGTTGATCCATGTGTGGTTTATGAAATGACCACACATGCAATGCCACTGGTTGATCCATGTGTGGTTTGTGGAAAGAACACACATGCAATGACTCTAGTGCTAGTTTTAGTATAAGAACACACATGCAATGTCTCTAATGGATCCATATGTGGTTCGTGAAAAGAACACACATGCAATGACCACTTGTTGATCCATGTGTGATTTGTGAAAAAAACACCCATGCAATGATTCTAGTGCTAGTTTTAGTATAAGAACATACATGCAGTGACTCTAGTGGGTCCACATGTAGTTTGTGAAAATAACACACATGCAATGACCACTGGTTGATCCATAAGTGGTTTGTGGAAAGAACACACATGCAATGACCACTGGTTGATCCATAAGTGGTTTGTGGAAAAGAAAACACATGCAATGACTCTGGTTGGTCCATATGTGGTTTGTGGAAAGAACACACATGCAGTGACCACTGGTCTATCCATGTGTGGTTTGTGAAATGAACACACATTGCAATGACTCTAGTGCTAGTTTTAGTATAAGAACACACATGCAATGTCTCTAATGGATCCATATGTGGTTTGTGAAAAGAACACACATACAATGACCACTTGTTGATCCATGTGTGATTTGTGAAAAGAACACCCATGCAATGACTCTAGTGATAGTTTTTGTATAAGAACATACATGCAATGACTCTAGTGGGTCCACATGTAGTTTGTGAAAAGAACACACATGCAATGACCACTGGTTGATCCATAAGTGGTTTGTGGAAATAACACACATGCAATGACCACTGGTTGATCCATAAGTGGTTTGTGGAAAAGAAAACACATGCAATGACTCTGGTTGGTCCATATGTGGTTTGTGGAAAGAACACACATGCAATGACTCTAGTGGTGGATCCATGTGTTGTTTGTGGAAAGAACACACATGCAATGACAGTGGTGGATCCATGTGTCGTTTGTGGATAGAACACACATGAAATGACTCTAGTGCTAGTTTTAGTATAAGAACATACATGCAATGTCTATAATGGATCCATATGTGGTTTGTGAAAAGAAGACACATGCAATGACCACTTGTTGTTCGATGTGTGGTTTGTGAAAAGAACACCCATGCAATGACTCTAGTGCTAGATTTAATATAGGAACATACATGCAATGACTCTAGTGGGTCCACATGTAGTTTGTGAAAAGAACACACATCCAATAACCACTGGTTGATCCATAAGTGGTTTGTGGAAAGAACACACATGCAATGCCACTGGTTGATCCATGTGTGGTTTGTGGAAAGAACACACATGCAATGACTCTAGTGCTAGTTTTTGTATAAGAACACACATGCAATGTCTCTAATGGATCCATATGTGTTTTATGAAAAGAACACACATGCAATGACCACTTGCTGATCCATGTGTGGTTTATGAAAAGAACACACATGCAGTGACTCTAGTGCTAGTTTTAGTATAAGAACACACATGTAATGACTCTAGTGGGTCCACATGTAGTTTGTGAAAAGAACACACATGCAATGACCACTGGTTGATCCATAAGTGGTTTGTGGAAAGAACACACGTGAAATGACCTCTTGTTGATCCATAAGTGGTTTGTGGAAAAGAAAACACATGCAATGACTATGGTTGGTCCATATGTGGTTTGTGGAAAGAACACACATGCAGTAACCACTGGTTGATCCATGTGTGGTTTGTGAAATGACCACACATGCAATGCCACTGGTTGATCCATGTGTGGTTTGTGGAAAGAACACACATGCAATGACTGTACTGCTAGTTTTAGTATAAGAACATACATGCAATGACTCTAGTGGGTCCACATGTAGTTTGTGAAAAGAACACACATGCAATGACCACTGGTTGATCCATAAGTGGTTTGTGGAAAGAACACACATGCAATGACCACGGGTTGATCCATAAGTGGTTTGTGGAAAAGAAAACACATGCAATGACTCTGGTTGGTCCATATGTGGTTTGTGGAAAGAACACACATGCATTGACCACTGGTTGATCCATATGTGGCTTGTGAAAAGAACACACATGCAATGCCACTGGTTGATCCATGTGTGGTTTGTGGAAAGAACACACATGCAATGACTCTAGTGGTAGTTTTAGTATAAGATCACACATGCAATGACTCTAATGGATCCATATGTGGTTTGTGAAAAGAACACACATGCAATGGCCACTTGTTGATCCATGTGTGGTTTGTGAAAAGAACACACATGCAATGACTGTACTGCTAGTTTTAGTATAAGAACACACATGCAATGACTCTAGTGGGTCCACATGTAGTTTGTGAAAAGAATACACATGCAATGACCACTGGTTGATCCATAAGTTGTTTGTGGAAAAGAAAACACATGCAATGAACACTGGTTGATCAATGTGTGGATTGTGCAAAAGAACACATGCAATGAATCTGGTTGGTCCGTATGTGGCTTGTGGAAAGAACACACATGCAGTGACCACTGGTTGATCCATGTTTGGTTTCTGAATTGAACACACATGCAATGCCACTGGTTTATCCATGTGTGGTTTGTGGAAAGAACACACATGCAATAACTCTGGTGCCAGTTTTTGTATAAGAACACACATGCAATGTCTCTAATGGATCCATATGTGGTTTGTGATAAGAACACACATGCAATGACTCTAGTGGGTCCACATGTAGTTTGTGAAAATAACACAGATGCAATGACCACTGGTTGATCCATAAGTGGTTTGTGGAAAGAACACACATGCAATTACCACTGGTTGATCCATAAGTGGTTTGTGGAAAAGAAAACACATGCAATGACTCTGGTTGGTCCATATGTGGTTTGTGCAAAGAACACACATGCAGTGACCACTGGTTGATCCATGTGTGGTTTGTGAAATGAACACACATGCAATGCCACTGGTTGATCCATGTGTGGTTTGTGGAAAGAACACACATGCAATGACTCTAGTGCTAGTTTTTGTATAAGAACACACATGCAATGTCTCCAATGGATCCATATGTGGTTTGTGAAAATAACACACATGCAATGACCACTTGTTGATCCATGTGTGGTTTGTGAAAAGAACACACATGCAATGAATCTAGTGCTAGTTTTAGTATAAGAACACACATGCAATGACTCTAGTGGGTCCACATGTAGTTTGTGAAAAGAACACACATGCAATGACCACTGGTTGATCCATAAGTGGTTTGTGGAAAGAACACACATGAAATAACCACTTGTTGATCCATCAGTGGTTTGAGGAAAAGAAAACACATGCAATGACTCTGGTTGGTCCATATGTGGTTTGTGGAAAGAACACACATGCATTGACCACTGGTTGATCCATATGTGGCTTGTGAAAAGAACACACATGCAATGCCACTAGTTGATCCATGTGTGGTTTCTGGAAAGAACACACATGCAATGACTCTAGTGGTAGTTTTAGTATAAGATCACACATGCAATGACTCTAATGGATCCATATGTGGTTTGTGAAAATAACACACATGCAATGACCACTTGTTGATCCATGTGTGGTTTGTGAAAAGAACACACATGCAATGACTCTAGTGCTAGTTTTAGTATAAGAACACACATGCAATGACTCTAGTGGGTGCACATGTAGTTTGTGAAAACAACACACATGCAATGACCACTGGTTGATCCATAAGTGGTTTGCGGAAATAACACACATGCAATGACCACTGGTTGATCCATAAGTGGTTTGTGGAAAAGAAAACACATGCAATGACTCTGGTTGGTCCATATGTGGTTTGTGGAAAGAACACACATGCAATGACTCTAGTGGTGGATCCATGTGTTGTTTGTGGAAAGAACACACATGCAATGACAGTGGTGGATCCATGTGTCGTTTGTGGATAGAACACACATGAAATGACTCTAGTGCTAGTTTTAGTATAAGAACATACATGCAATGTCTATAATGGATCCATATGTGGTTTGTGAAAAGAAGACACATGCAATGACCACTTGTTGTTCGATGTGTGGTTTGTGAAAAGAACACCCATGCAATGACTCTAGTGCTAGATTTAATATAGGAACATACATGCAATGACTCTAGTGGGTCCACATGTAGTTTGTGAAAAGAACACACATGCAATAACCACTGGTTGATCCATAAGTGGTTTGTGGAAAGAACACACATGCAATGCCACTGGTTGATCCATGTGTGGTTTGTGGAAAGAACACACATGCAATGACTCTAGTGCTAGTTTTTGTATAAGAACACACATGCAATGTCTCTAATGGATCCATATGTGTTTTATGAAAAGAACACACATGCAATGACCACTTGCTGATCCATGTGTGGTTTATGAAAAGAACACACATGCAGTGACTCTAGTGCTAGTTTTAGTATAAGAACACACATGTAATGACTCTAGTGGGTCCACATGTAGTTTGTGAAAAGAACACACATGCAATGACCACTGGTTGATCCATAAGTGGTTTGTGGAAAGAACACACGTGAAATGACCTCTTGTTGATCCATAAGTGGTTTGTGGAAAAGAAAACACATGCAATGACTATGGTTGGTCCATATGTGGTTTGTGGAAAGAACACACATGCAGTAACCACTGGTTGATCCATGTGTGGTTTGTGAAATGACCACACATGCAATGCCACTGGTTGATCCATGTGTGGTTTGTGGAAAGAACACACATGCAATGACTCTAGTGCTAGTTTTAGTATAAGAACACACATGCAATGTCTCTAATGGATCCATATGTGGTTCGTGAAAAGAACACACATGCAATGACCACTTGTTGATCCATGTGTGATTTGTGAAAAAAACACCCATGCAATGATTCTAGTGCTAGTTTTAGTATAAGAACATACATGCAGTGACTCTAGTGGGTCCACATGTAGTTTGTGAAAATAACACACATGCAATGACCACTGGTTGATCCATAAGTGGTTTGTGGAAAGAACACACATGCAATGACCACTGGTTGATCCATAAGTGGTTTGTGGAAAAGAAAACACATGCAATGACTCTGGTTGGTCCATATGTGGTTTGTGGAAAGAACACACATGCAGTGACCACTGGTCTATCCATGTGTGGTTTGTGAAATGAACACACATTGCAATGACTCTAGTGCTAGTTTTAGTATAAGAACACACATGCAATGTCTCTAATGGATCCATATGTGGTTTGTGAAAAGAACACACATACAATGACCACTTGTTGATCCATGTGTGATTTGTGAAAAGAACACCCATGCAATGACTCTAGTGATAGTTTTTGTATAAGAACATACATGCAATGACTCTAGTGGGTCCACATGTAGTTTGTGAAAAGAACACACATGCAATGACCACTGGTTGATCCATAAGTGGTTTGTGGAAATAACACACATGCAATGACCACTGGTTGATCCATAAGTGGTTTGTGGAAAAGAAAACACATGCAATGACTCTGGTTGGTCCATATGTGGTTTGTGGAAAGAACACACATGCAATGACTCTAGTGGTGGATCCATGTGTTGTTTGTGGAAAGAACACACATGCAATGACAGTGGTGGATCCATGTGTCGTTTGTGGATAGAACACACATGAAATGACTCTAGTGCTAGTTTTAGTATAAGAACATACATGCAATGTCTATAATGGATCCATATGTGGTTTGTGAAAAGAAGACACATGCAATGACCACTTGTTGTTCGATGTGTGGTTTGTGAAAAGAACACCCATGCAATGACTCTAGTGCTAGATTTAATATAGGAACATACATGCAATGACTCTAGTGGGTCCACATGTAGTTTGTGAAAAGAACACACATGCAATAACCACTGGTTGATCCATAAGTGGTTTGTGGAAAGAACACACATGCAATGCCACTGGTTGATCCATGTGTGGTTTGTGGAAAGAACACACATGCAATGACTCTAGTGCTAGTTTTTGTATAAGAACACACATGCAATGTCTCTAATGGATCCATATGTGTTTTATGAAAAGAACACACATGCAATGACCACTTGCTGATCCATGTGTGGTTTATGAAAAGAACACACATGCAGTGACTCTAGTGCTAGTTTTAGTATAAGAACACACATGTAATGACTCTAGTGGGTCCACATGTAGTTTGTGAAAAGAACACACATGCAATGACCACTGGTTGATCCATAAGTGGTTTGTGGAAAGAACACACGTGAAATGACCTCTTGTTGATCCATAAGTGGTTTGTGGAAAAGAAAACACATGCAATGACTATGGTTGGTCCATATGTGGTTTGTGGAAAGAACACACATGCAGTAACCACTGGTTGATCCATGTGTGGTTTGTGAAATGACCACACATGCAATGCCACTGGTTGATCCATGTGTGGTTTGTGGAAAGAACACACATGCAATGACTCTAGTGCTAGTTTTAGTATAAGAACACACATGCAATGTCTCTAATGGATCCATATGTGGTTCGTGAAAAGAACACACATGCAATGACCACTTGTTGATCCATGTGTGATTTGTGAAAAAAACACCCATGCAATGATTCTAGTGCTAGTTTTAGTATAAGAACATACATGCAGTGACTCTAGTGGGTCCACATGTAGTTTGTGAAAATAACACACATGCAATGACCACTGGTTGATCCATAAGTGGTTTGTTTAAAGAACACACATGCAATGACCACTGGTTGATCCATAAGTGGTTTGTGGAAAAGAAAACACATGCAATGACTCTGGTTGGTCCATATGTGGTTTGTGGAAAGAACACACATGCAGTGACCACTGGTCTATCCATGTGTGGTTTGTGAAATGAACACACATTGCAATGACTCTAGTGCTAGTTTTAGTATAAGAACACACATGCAATGTCTCTAATGGATCCATATCTGGTTTGTGAAAAGAACACACATACAATGACCACTTGTTGATCCATGTGTGATTTGTGAAAAGAACACCCATGCAATGACTCTAGTGATAGTTTTTGTATAAGAACATACATGCAATGACTCTAGTGGGTCCACATGTAGTTTGTGAAAAGAACACACATGCAATGACCACTGGTTGATCCATAAGTGGTTTGTGGAAAGAACACACATGCAATGACCACTAGTTGATCCATAAGTGGTTTGTGGAAAAGAAAACACATGCAATGACTCTGTTTGGTCCATATGTGGTTTGTGGAAAGAACACACATGCATTGACCACTGGTTGATCCATATGTGGCTTGTGAAAAGAACACACATGCAATGCCACTAGTTGATCCATGTGTGGTTTGTGGAAAGAACACACATGCAATGAGTCTAGTGGTAGTTTTAGTACAAGATCACACATGCAATGACTCTAATGGATCCATATGTGGTTTGTGAAAATAACACACATGCAATGACCACTTGTTGATCCATGTGTGGTTTGTGAAAAGAACACCCATGCAATGACTCTAGTGCTAGATTTAATATAGGAACATACATGCAATGACTCTAGTGGGTCCACATGTAGTTTGTGAAAAGAACACACATGCAATAACCACTGGTTGATCCATAAGTGGTTTGTGGAAAGAACACACATGCAATGCCACTGGTTGATCCATGTGTGGTTTGTGGAAAGAACACACATGCAATGACTCTAGTGCTAGTTTTTGTATAAGAACACACATGCAATGTCTCTAATGGATCCATATGTGTTTTATGAAAAGAACACACATGCAATGACCACTTGCTGATCCATGTGTGGTTTATGAAAAGAACACACATGCAGTGACTCTAGTGCTAGTTTTAGTATAAGAACACACATGTAATGACTCTAGTGGGTCCACATGTAGTTTGTGAAAAGAACACACATGCAATGACCACTGGTTGATCCATAAGTGGTTTGTGGAAAGAACACACGTGAAATGACCTCTTGTTGATCCATAAGTGGTTTGTGGAAAAGAAAACACATGCAATGACTATGGTTGGTCCATATGTGGTTTGTGGAAAGAACACACATGCAGTAACCACTGGTTGATCCATGTGTGGTTTGTGAAATGACCACACATGCAATGCCACTGGTTGATCCATGTGTGGTTTGTGGAAAGAACACACATTCAATGACTCTAGTGCTAGTTTTAGTATAAGAACACACATGCAATGTCTCTAATGGATCCATATGTGGTTCGTGAAAAGAACACACATGCAATGACCACTTGTTGATCCATGTGTGATTTGTGAAAAAAACACCCATGCAATGATTCTAGTGCTAGTTTTAGTATAAGAACATACATGCAATGACTCTAGTGGGTCCACATGTAGTTTGTGAAAATAACACACATGCAATGACCACTGGTTGATCCATAAGTGGTTTGTGGAAAGAACACACATGCAATGACCACTGGTTGATCCATAAGTGGTTTGTGGAAAAGAAAACACATGCAATGACTCTGGTTGGTCCATATGTGGTTTGTGGAAAGAACACACATGCAGTGACCACTGGTTGATCCATGTGTGGTTTGTGAAATGAACACACATTGCAATGACTCTAGTGCTAGTTTTAGTATAAGAACACACATGCAATGTCTCTAATGGATCCATATGTGGTTTGTGAAAAGAACACACATACAATGACCACTTGTTGATCCATGTGTGATTTGTGAAAAGAACACCCATGCAATGACTCTAGTGATAGTTTTTGTATAAGAACATACATGCAATGACTCTAGTGGGTCCACATGTAGTTTGTGAAAAGAACACACATGCAATGACCACTGGTTGATCCATAAGTGGTTTGTGGAAAGAACACACATGCAATGACCACTGGTTGATCCATAAGTGGTTTGTGGAAAAGAAAACACATGCAATGACTCTGGTTGGTCCATATGTGGTTTGTGGAAAGAACACACATGCATTGACCACTGGTTGATCCATATGTGGCTTGTGAAAAGAACACACATGCAATGCCACTAGTTGATCCATGTGTGGTTTGTGGAAAGAACACACATGCAATGAGTCTAGTGGTAGTTTTAGTACAAGATCACACATGCAATGACTCTAATGGATCCATATGTGGTTTGTGAAAATAACACACATGCAATGACCACTTGTTGATCCATGTGTGGTTTGTGAAAAGAACACACACGCAATGACTCTAGTGCAAGTTTTAGTATAAGAACACACATGCAATGACTCTAGTGGGTCCACATGTAGTTTACGAAAAGAACACACATGCAATGACCACTGGTTGATCCATAAGTGGTTTGTGGAAAGAACACACATGCAATGACCACTGGTTGATCCATAAGTGGTTTGTGGAAAAGAAAACACTTGCAATGACTCTAGTTGGTCCATATGTGGTTTGTGGAAAGAACACACATGTAGTGACCACTGGTTGATCCATGTGTGGTTTGTGAAATGAACACACATGCAATGCCACTGGTTGATCCATGTGTGGTTTGTGGAAAGAACACACATGCAATGACTCTAGTGCTAGTTTTTGTATAAGAACACACATGCAATGTCTCTAATGGATCCATATGTGTTTTATGAAAAGAACACACATGCAATGACCACTTGCTGATCCATGTGTGGTTTATGAAAAGAACACACATGCAGTGACTCTAGTGCTAGTTTTAGTATAAGAACACACATGTAATGACTCTAGTGGGTCCACATGTAGTTTGTGAAAAGAACACACATGCAATGACCACTGGTTGATCCATAAGTGGTTTGTGGAAAGAACACACGTGAAATGACCTCTTGTTGATCCATAAGTGGTTTGTGGAAAAGAAAACACATGCAATGACTATGGTTGGTCCATATGTGGTTTGTGGAAAGAACACACATGCAGTAACCACTGGTTGATCCATGTGTGGTTTGTGAAATGACCACACATGCAATGCCACTGGTTGATCCATGTGTGGTTTGTGGAAAGAACACACATGCAATGACTCTAGTGCTAGTTTTAGTATAAGAACACACATGCAATGTCTCTAATGGATCCATATGTGGTTCGTGAAAAGAACACACATGCAATGACCACTTGTTGATCCATGTGTGATTTGTGAAAAAAAACACCCATGCAATGACTCTAGTGCTAGTTTTAGTATAAGAACATACATGCAATGACTCTAGTGGGTCCACATGTAGTTTGTGAAAATAACACACATGCAATGACCACTGATTGATCCATAAGTGGTTTGTGGAAAGAACACACATGCAATGACCACTGGTTGATCCATAAGTGGTTTGTGGAAAAGAAAACACATGCAATGACTCTGGTTGGTCCATATGTGGTTTGTGGAAAGAACACACATGCAGTGACCACTGGTTGATCCATGTGTGGTTTGTGAAATGAACACACATTGCAATGACTCTAGTGCTAGTTTTTGTATAAGAACACACATGCAATGTCTCCAATGGATCCATATGTGGTTTGTGAAAATAACACACATGCAATGACCACTTGTTGATCCATGTGTGGTTTGTGAAAAGAACACTCATGCAATGACTCTAGTGCTAGTTTTAGTATAAGAACACACATGCAATGACTCTAGTGGGTCCATATGTAGTTTGGGAAAAGAACGCACATGCAATGACCACTGGTTGATCCATAAGTGGTTGGTGGAAAGAACACACATGAAATAACCACTTGTTGACCCATCAGTGGTTTGTGGAAAAGAAAACACATGCAATGACTCTGGTTGGTCCATATGTGGTTTGTGGAAAGAACACACATGCAGTAACCACCGGTTGATCCATGTGTGGTTTGTGAAATGAACACACAATCAATGCCACTGGTTGATCCATGTGTGGTTTGTGGAAAGAACACACATGCAATGACTCTAGTGCTAGTTTTTGTATAAGAACACACATGCAAAGTCTCTAATGGATCCATATGTGGTTTGTGAAAAGAACACACATGCAATGACCACTTGTTGATCCATGTGTGGTTTGTGAAAAGAACACCCATGCAATGACTCTAGTGCTAGTTTTAGTATAAGAACATACATGCAATGACTCTAGTGGGTCCACATGTAGTTTGTGAAAAGAACACACATGCAATGACCACTGGTTGATCCATAAGTGGTTTGTGGAAAGAACACACATGCAATGACCACGGGTTGATCCATAAGTGGTTTGTGGAAAAGAAAACACATGCAATGACTCTGGTTGGTCCATATGTGGTTTGTGGAAAGAACACACATGCATTGACCACTGGTTGATCCATATGTTGCTTGTGAAAAGAACACACATGCAATGCCACTGGTTGATCCATGTGTGGTTTGTGGAAAGAACACACATGCAATGACTCTAGTGGTAGTTTTAGTATAAGATCACACATGCAATGACTCTAATGGATCCATATGTGGTTTGTGAAAAGAACACACATGCAATGGCCACTTGTTGATCCATGTGTGGTTTGTGAAAAGAACACACATGCAATGACTGTACTGCTAGTTTTAGTATAAGAACACACATGCAATGACTCTAGTGGGTCCACATGTAGTTTGTGAAAAGAATACACATGCAATGACCACTGGTTGATCCATAAGTTGTTTGTGGAAAAGAAAACACATGCAATGAACACTGGTTGATCAATGTGTGGATTGTGCAAAAGAACACATGCAATGACCACTGGTTGATCCATGTTTGGTTTCTGAATTGAACACACATGCAATGCCACTGGTTGATCCATGTGTGGTTTGTGGAAAGAACACACATGCAATAACTCTGGTGCCAGTTTTTGTATAAGAACACACATGCAATGTCTCTAATGGATCCATATGTGGTTTGTGATAAGAACACACATGCAATGACTCTAGTGGGTCCACATGTAGTTTGTGAAAATAACACAGATGCAATGACCACTGGTTGATCCATAAGTGGTTTGTGGAAAGAACACACATGCAATTACCACTGGTTGATCCATAAGTGGTTTGTGGAAAAGAAAACACATGCAATGACTCTGGTTGGTCCATATGTGGTTTGTGCAAAGAACACACATGCAGTGACCACTGGTTGATCCATGTGTGGTTTGTGAAATGAACACACATGCAATGCCACTGGTTGATCCATGTGTGGTTTGTGGAAAGAACACACATGCAATGACTCTAGTGCTAGTTTTTGTATAAGAACACACATGCAATGTCTCAAATGGATCCATATGTGGTTTGTGAAAATAACACACATGCAATGACCACTTGTTGATCCATGTGTGGTTTGTGAAAAGAACACACATGCAATGAATCTAGTGCTAGTTTTAGTATAAGAACACACATGCAATAACTCTGGTGCCAGTTTTTGTATAAGAACACACATGCAATGTCTCTAATGGATCCATATGTGGTTTGTGATAAGAACACACATGCAATGACTCTAGTGGGTCCACATGTAGTTTGTGAAAATAACACAGATGCAATGACCACTGGTTGATCCATAAGTGGTTTGTGGAAAGAACACACATGCAATTACCACTGGTTGATCCATAAGTGGTTTGTGGAAAAGAAAACACATGCAATGACTCTGGTTGGTCCATATGTGGTTTGTGCAAAGAACACACATGCAGTGACCACTGGTTGATCCATGTGTGGTTTGTGAAATGAACACACATGCAATGCCACTGGTTGATCCATGTGTGGTTTGTGGAAAGAACACACATGCAATGACTCTAGTGCTAGTTTTTGTATAAGAACACACATGCAATGTCTCCAATGGATCCATATGTGGTTTGTGAAAATAACACACATGCAATGACCACTTGTTGATCCATGTGTGGTTTGTGAAAAGAACACACATGCAATGAATCTAGTGCTAGTTTTAGTATAAGAACACACATGCAATGACTCTAGTGGGTCCACATGTAGTTTGTGAAAAGAACGCACATGCAATGACCACTGGTTGATCCATAAGTGGTTTGTGGAAAGAACACACATGAAATAACCACTTGTTGATCCATCAGTGGTTTGTGGAAAAGAAAACACATGCAATGACTCTAGTTGGTCCTTATGTGGTTTGTGGAAAGAACACACATGCAGTAACCACTGGTTGATCCATGTGTGGTTTGTGAAATGAACACACATGCAATGCCACTGGTTGATCCATGTGTGGTTTGTGGAAAGAACACACATGCAATGACTCTAGTGCTATTTTTTGTATAAGAACACACATGCAAAGTCTCTAATGGATCCATATGTGGTTTGTGAAAAGAACACACATGCAATGACCACTTGTTGATCCATGTGTGGTTTGTGAAAAGAACACACATGCAATTACTCTAGTGCTAGTTTTAGTATAAGAACATACATGCAATGACTCTAGTGGGTACACATGTAGTTTGTGAAAAGAACACACATGCAATGACCACTGGTTGATCCATAAGTGGTTTGTGGAAAGAACACACATGCAATGACCACTGGTTGATCCATAAGTGGTTTGTGGAAAGAAAACACATGCAATGACTCTGGTTGGTCCATATGTGGTTTGTGGAAAGAACACACATGCATTGACCACTAGTTGATCCATATGTGGTTTGTGAAATGAACACACATGCAATGCCACTAGTTGATCCATGTGTGGTTTGTGGAAAGAACACACATGCAATGACTCTAGTGCTAGTTTTAGTATAAGAACACACATGCAATGTCTCTAATGGATCCATATGTGGTTTGTGAAAAGAACAAACATGCAATGACCACTTGTTGATCCATGGGTGGTTTGTGAAAAGAACACCCATGCAATGACTCTAGTGCTAGTTTTAGTATAAGAACATCCATTCAATGACTCTAGTGGGTCCACATGTAGTTTGTGAAAAGAACACACCTGCAATGACCACTACTTGATCCATAAGTGGTTTGTGGAAAGAACACACATGCAATGACCACTGGTTGATCCATAAGTGGTTTGTGGAAAAGAAAACACATGCAATGACTCTGGTTGGTCCATATGTAGTTTGTGGAAAGAACACACATGCATTGACCACTGGTTGATCCATATGTGGCTTGTGAAAAGAACACACATGCAATGCCACTGGTTGATCCATCTGTGGTTTGTGGAAAGAACACACATGCAGTGAATCTAGTGGTAGTTTTAGTATACGATCACACATGCAATGGCTCTAATGGATCCATATGTGGTTTGTGAAAAGAACACACATGCAATGACCACTTGTTGATCCATGTGTGGTTTGTGAAAGGAACACACATGCAATGACTATGGTGCTAGTTTTAGTATAAGAACACACATGCAATGACTCTAGTGGGTCCACATGTAGTTTGTGAAAAGAACACACATGCAATGACCACTTGTTGATCCATGTGTGTTTTGTGAAAAGAACACACATACAATGACTCTAGTGGGTCCACATGTAGTTTGTGAAAAGAACAGACATGCAATGACCACTGGTTGATCCATAAGTTATTTGTGGAACAGAACACACATGCAGTGAACACTGGTTGATCCATGTGTGGTTTGTGCAAAAGAACACATGCAATGAATCTGGTTGGTCTGTATGTGGTTTGTGGAAAGAACACACATGCAGTGACCACTGGTTGATCCATGTGTGGTTTGTGAAATGAACACACATGCAATGCCACTGGTTGATCCATGTGTGGTTTGTGGAAAGAACACACATGCAATGACTCTAGTGCTAGTTTTTGTATAAGAACACACATGCAATGTCTCTTATGGATCCATATCTGGTTTGTGAAAAGAACACACATGCAATGACCACTTGTTGATCCATGTGTGGTTTGTGAAAAGAACTGTCACATCCCAAGATTTTCCAAATCTTGTAATGTGAAAAATAAAGGAATAAAATAAAACTTTGTTGATTTTCAGGGCTAGAAGAAACTTTTTGAATTTAATTGGATACTTCAAACCAACTTGAATCAAATAAATCCTAAAGGGATTTATAAAGATAAACATTTATTAAAGGAAATTAAAATATTTTGGTGTTACTATTTTGTATCTTTTAATAAAAGACTTTGTTTTCAAATGAAAAGGTGGATTTATAAATAAAGATTATATTTTAAAGAGCCAAATTAATTTTGGCCAAGCTTTTATATTAAAATATTTTGTTTTGATAAAATGAGTAAAGGTTTATTTAAATAAAATAATAAGGATTTAAATATCCAATTTTATTAAAGAAAAGGCTTTTTCTTTTAAAATAAACACTAAAACTTATTATTTTATTTTAATAAGTTTTCCAAAGGTTTTGGTTCTCAAAATGAAAAGAAATATTTTAAAGATTATTTTATAAAGCCAAATTAAACCTTGGCCAAGACTTTGAAACAAAAGGTTTTGCTTTGATTAAAAATAGTAGAGGTTTATTTAAAATAAAATAAAAAAAGGATTTAAATATCCAAGTTTTATTAATAAAGGTTTTACTATTTTCAAAACATCAAAACTTATTTATTTATTTTAAATAAGTTTTCCAAATATTTTATATTCTCAAATAAAACCTACTGAAGTGTTTTGGTTTTATTTTAGATTTCAAAATAAAGTTTTTAAATAAACAAATCCTATGTGAATTATTAACTAAGGTCCATTATATTTAATTATTAATGGACCCTATAGCAAAAATGTTATTTTGTTTTAAACAATTTTTCCAAGTATTCTTTATTTTCAAATAAAACCTACTGGTTTGGTTTTGAAAGTATTTGGAATTCAAATGGAAATTTTTATTAATTAAATCAAACCCTATTTTATTAATAAACTAAAGATCCATTTTATTTAATTAAAGAATGGATCCTAAAAAGAATAAAAAATTATTATTTTATTTTTAGAATTTGGTTTATGTTGATAAACATAACCAAGTTCAAAGTTGTGAAGTTTGGTGTTTGTTTGATTTGATTTGAACATTGTTTGTTTGTTTGAAATTTCAAAACAGAATTGGAAAATAGAAAAAGAATTCAGACAGAAAAAAATAGAACAGCCACCCTCTGGCCCAACTAGCCCAAATAGGCCCAGAAACAGCCCAGCTCCTCACCCCGAGAGAAAACGTTTCGCGCTAGTATTTTGACCCACACAGAGTATGACCGGTGGACCTCCCCCTCCTTTCTTTTCCCACTGATCGGTGGACCCTACCTCTACTGCTCATCGTCCACACCCGCGCGACCCCTTCTTCCTCCTTCGACGCCGTTACTCGCTGTGATTCCGCGGATTCAATTTGTCTTAATACCGCGCCTTTACCTCGCCTTGATCACGCAGGTTGAAACGCCCATGTCTCCCCTATATTTCCCCTCTGACACCCCGCGCTGGCACGCCTTAGACCTCCCCAATTTCCTCCCCGAACACCCTCTGTTCCGACGAAGTCCGGTGCCGATTCCGGCGACTCGACGCCACCCCCTGCCTTTCCGAGCACACGAGCACGTTCACCACTCCCAGACGCATCTGCCGGTACCCTCCGTTGACTCGCGGGCATTTCTGAACGTCGACTTCGACCAAGCTCTGACAGCGCCGCCATCTGCAACTTCTCCGACGACGTCTCCCAGGTGAACCAGACCGCCCCTTCACTTCTCGTTCACGCACACAACTTTGTTATGATACTGCGCGTCTAACCGCGTCATCATTTTGTCTCGAGGTGATCCACAGCACTGTCCCCAACCACAACCAGAGCACGCCGTCGCCAGAACGAACTCCGGCGAGCAATTACTCCTACGACCGTGCGCCCTTGCCCCGTCGACCACACGACGAGCTTCCCCAACCTCTTGCGATTCTGGTGAGCATCTCCTTATTCTCCCTCGCTACCTGCATCATCGACAACCTCGCCGACAGAGCGTCGCCGCCGCACAGCCGCCAGCGCCGCTGCTATTTGGCCAGGCAATGGGAACTGTTAGATGCAGATCCATTGGCTAGGATAGAGTCACTTATCGAAGGGGTATGAGAGCATCTACGCCGTAAGATTTAATTTAGATCCAGCGGCCCACGTTGCCGATCCGGCCGAACCGGTACCCGCGAATAGCGAAGCGCCGCGTGTCACTGTTCTGTTTAAAAACAGATTTGAAAACAGAATATTTTGTGAATTTCAAACCCTTATAACTTTGAATCCACATGTCCAAAAATTACAAATTTTATGTCGTTGGATTCAGGAGAGCAAGACCTAGCCAACCATGCCCTTGGTTTAGCAAATAGTATCTGTTAGTTTTCTTGTTTTTGCAGATTCTTTTGTGAGCTTGTTTAGATTAGAAAAATTATTTAAAAATGATTTTAGGGTTAAAACCTTTGCAAAATGGATTGTTGTGACCTTACTGACCCTAGGAACCAACCCATGTTTTGGAAAATGAATTTGGAAAAGTTTAGAATGGATTAATTGATTTAGCCCATTTCTAGCCATTTAAAAATATTGGTTTTGTTATAAAAATGTTTTTGGAGTAAAAACATTGGAAAAATGTTTTGGACCAAACCTACTGACCCAAAACACCAAGTTTTGCAATTTAGCAACTCATTTGCTGAAAAACTTAAAATTTTTGCTTTGATAAAAATATTTTCCACCACATAAAATGATGAATGGATTTTAAAATGGCTTTGGGACAAAACCCTTTTGCAAATGACTTTGCCACTTTGGAAAATGACCAATTTGGAACTTACAAAGTTTAGAAGCCTAGTGGAGACCATCCTTACAATAGAACCAAACTTTGCATGCTTATGCATGACTTAGATTCCATTACTTTGTGTGTGAAAAATTGTTTGTTTGACTTTGGTTTGGAATGTGAATTGAATTTGTGTTTGCTTGATTGACTTGTAGTGAAGTGTGAGACTAGCAAGATCAAGGAGTGAACCACCATTCCCTACCAAAAAGGAAAGTTACACTATCATACAAAAGTCCTATTATTTTCATTATACTTAGTGGATTTTGAAAACATGCATGAAAATAATTTTATACTTATGCTATGCTACATCCTATTAGGATACCTTATACATTCCTTAGAGAAAACATTGTAGTTGTACATGCTTAGCCATGCTATATTTTGAAAAGAGATACATGTTGAGATTTTACAAAGTTGAGAAAAGGACTTGTGTTTTATATAATAAAACAAGGACTCAATGAACCACCTAGGTGGAGGATACTTTAAGTTTTGGAGAAGGTGGCAACAAAAGGAACCATGACTATGGTAATCTCTTTGTGTTGTGCTCCAAAAGAAAACCCACCTAGGAAACTTAGAGATTGAACATGTTTCTCGTACAGTGGCTTCCGTGTGCAACCACATGCTATTATGGCTCTGGCTTAGTCAACTACATTGGGAAGACCCATGCATTGTCTTCAGGCTACAGAAAAATGGGGACCTAGAATCCTACATTGTTACTGATGACAAGCTAGCAATGATGTATGGGAGGACCCTTTGGAAAGACTTCGTCACATTCTCGATCTGCCGGTACTCCATTTTGGTGAGTACTTATCCAGCGGCCACTGGTGGCGTCAAGACGAGATTGTGTCATGTGGGTAAAGTGTACAACTTCTGCAGAAGATAATAAAATCTAAGTACTTAGCCGTGTCCCCGGTTATGCACAATACTGAGCAACTAAGGCCTGAAGCTATGGAAGATCTCGACATTCTAATTTCAAAAAGAAAACTTTTTAAGTGATAACAAAAGACTTGCAGCACTTGGGGGTTCCAAGAAGCTCAAGAGATTTGATAAAAACTTGAAGTACTTGGAGGTACCAAGAAGTTCAAGAGACTTTGATAAAAACATGAAGTACTTGGGGCACCAAGGATCTCAAGAGATTTTGACAAAGACACTTGGTGGATTCCAAGGTGTTCAGAAAAGATTTGACAAAAGATCAAAACCATTTTTAAAAGATAGGATAAACTATTGCTTTCTGCAAATGAGCCTAAAACTCTACTTATCCAAATATGCATGTAATGATAGGATCCACTCATATTATACTTATTAGTGAAACTTGCCAATACAATACAAATGTATTGACCCTTGTGGCTGTAACTTATTATGTTGCAGGTTTGATTGATTTTAGTGAAGATTGTTTGATTAGGATTACAAAGTCTACAACCAACATCTGCCTGTGGCACTTTGAAGATGAAGGACCCCATGACTATAGTTATTCCGCTGCAATGTAATGCAATAGCCAAATGAGCTATGCATGATGTAATAAAATTATGTTATTCCTGGTTATAAAGTTATGTTATGCAATGACTCTAGTGCTAGTTTTAGTATAAGAACACACATGCAATGACTCTAGTGGGTCCACATGTAGTTTGTGAAAAGAACACACATGCAATGACTCTAGTGCTAGTTTTAGTATAAGAACACACATGCAATGACTCTAGTGGGTCCACATGTAGTTTGTGAAAAGAACACACATGCAATGACCACTTGTTGATCCATGTGTCTTTTGTGAAAAGAACACACATACAATGACTCTAGTGGGTCCACATGTAGTTTGTGAAAAGAACACACATGCAATGACCACTGGTTGATCCATAAGTTGTTTGTGGAAAAGAACACACATTCAATGAACACTGGTTGATCCATGTGTGGTTTGTGCAAAAGAACACATGCATTGACCACTGGTTGATCCATGTGTGGTTTGTGAAAAGAACAGACATGCAATGACTATAGTGCTAGTTTTAGTATAAGAACACACATACAATGACTCTAGTGGGTCCACATGTAGTTTTTAAAAATAACACACATGAAATGACCACTTGTTGATCCATGTGTGGTTTGTGCAAAAGAACACATGCAATGAATCTGGTTGGTCCGTATGTGGTTTGTGGAAAGAACACACATGCAGTGACCACTGGTTGATCCATGTGTGGTTTGTGAAATGAACACACATGCAATGCCACTGGTTGATCCATGTGTGGTTTGTGGAAAGAACACACATGCAATGACTCTAGAGCTAGTTTTTGTATAAGAACACACATGCAATGTCTCTAATGGATCCATATGTGGTTTCTGAAAAGAACACACATGCAATGACCACTTGTTGATCCATGTGTGGTTTGTGAAAAGAACACACATGCAATGACTCTAGTGCTAGTTTTAGTATAAGAACACACATGCAATGACTCTAGTGGGTCCACATGTAGTTTGTGAAAAGAACACACATGCAATGACTCTAGTGCTAGTTTTAGTATTAGAACACACATGCAATTACTCTAGTTGGTCCACATGTAGTTTGTGAAAAGAACACACATGCAATGACCACTTGTTGATCCATGTGTCTTTTGTGAAAAGACCACACATACAATGACTCTAGTGCTAGTTTTAGTATTAGAACACACATGCAATTACTCTAGTTGGTCCACATGTAGTTTGTGAAAAGAACACACATGCAATGAACACTGGTTGATCCATGTGTGGTTTGTGCAAAAGAACACATGCAATGACCACTGATTGATCCTTGTGTGGTTTGTAAAAAAACACACATGCAATGATTGTAGTGCTAGTTTTAGTATAAGAACACACATGCAGTGACTCTAGTGGGTCCAAATGTACTTTGTAAAAATAACACACATGCAATGACCAGTGGTTGATCCATAAGTGGTTTGTGGAAATAACACACATGCAATGACCACTGGTTGATCCATAAGTGGTTTGTGGAAAAGAACACACATGCAATGACTCTGGTTGGTCCATATGTGGTTTGTGGAAAAAAAACACATGCATTGACCACTAGTTGATCCATATGTGGTTTGTGAAATGAACACACATGCAATGCCACTGGTTGATCCATGTGTGGTTTGTGGAAAGAACACGCATGCAATGACTCTAGTGCTAGTTTTAGTATAAGAACACACATGAAATGTCTCTAATTGATCCATATGTGGTTTGTGAAAAGAACACACATGCGATGACCACTTGTTGATCCATGCGTGGTTTGTGAAAAGAACACCCATGCAATGACTCTAGTGCTAGTTTAGTATAAGAACATACATGCAATGACTCTAGTGGGTCCACATGTAGTTTGTGAATAGAACACACATGCAATGACCACTAGTTGATCCAAAAGTGGTTTGTGGAAAGAACACACATGCAATGACCACTAGTTGATCCATAAGTTGTCTGTGGAAAAGAAAACACATGCAATGACTCTGGTTGGTCCATATGTGGTTTGTGGAAAGAACACACACGCATTGACCACTGGTTGATCCATATGTGGCTTGTGAAAAGAACACACATGCAATGCCACTGGTTGATCCATGTGTGGTTTGTGGAAAGAACACACATGCAATGACTCTAGTGGTAGTTTTAGTATAAGATTACACACGCAATGACTCTAATGGATCCATATGTGGTTTGTGAAAAGAACACACATGCAATGACCACTTGTTGATCCATGTGTGGTTTGTGAAAAGAACACACATGCAATGACTCTACTGCTATTTTTAGTATAAGAACACACATGCAATGACTCTAGTGGGTCCACGTGTAGTTTGTGAAAAGAATACACATGCAATGACCACTTGTTGATCCATGTGTGTTTTGTGAAAAGAACACACATACAATGACTCTAGTGGGTCCACATGTAGTTTGTGAAAAGAACACACATGCAATGACCACTGGTTGATCCATAAGTTGTTTGTGGAAAAGAAAACACATGCAATGAACACTGGTTGATCAATGTGTGGATTGTGCAAAAGAACACATGCAATGAATCTGGTTGGTCCGTATGTGGTTTGTGGAAAGAACACACATGCAGTGACCACTAGTTGATCCATGTGTGGTTTGTGAAATGAACACACATGCAATGCCACTGGTTGATCCATGTGTGGTTTGTGGAAAGAACACACATGCAATGACTCTAGTGCCAGTTTTTGTATAAGAACACACATGCAATGTCTCTAATGGATCCATATGTGGTTTGTGATAAGAACACACATGCAATGACTCTAGTGGGTCCACATGTAGTTTGTGAAAATAACACACATGCAATGACCACTGGTTGATCCATAAGTGGTTTATGGAAAAGAAAATACATGCAATGACTCTGGTTGGTCCATATGTGGTTTGTGCAAAGAACACACATGCAGTGACCACTGGTTGATCCATGTTTGGTTTGTGAAATGAACACACATGCAATGCCACTGGTTGATCCATGTGTGGTTTGTGGAAAGAACACACATGCAATGACTCTAGTGCTAGTTTTTGTATAAGAACACACATGTAATGTCTCCAATGGATCCATATGTGGTTTGTGAAAATAACACACATGCAATGACCACTTGTTGATCCATGTGTGGTTTGTGAAAAGAACACACATGCAATGACTCTAGTGCTAGTTTTAGTATAAGAACACACATGCAATGACTCTAGTGGGTCCACATGTAGTTTGTGAAAAGAACACACATGCAATGACCACTTGTTGATCCATAAGTGGTTTGTGGAAAGAACACACATGAAATAACCACTTGTTGATCCATAGGTGGTTTGTGGAAAAGAAAACACATGCAATGACTCTGGTTGGTCCATATGTGGTTTGTGGAAAGAACACACATGCAGTAACCACTGGTTGATCCATGTGTGGTTTGTGAAATGAACACACATCCAATGCCACTGGTTGATCCAGGTGTGGTTTGTGGAAAGAACACACATGCAATGACTCTAGTGCTAGTTTTTGTATAAGAACACACATGCAAAGTCTCTAATGGATCCATATGTGGTTTGTGGAAATGACACACATGCAGTGACCGCTGGTTGATCCATGTGTGGTTTGTGAAAAGAACACACATGCAATGACTCTAGTGCTAGTTTTAGTATAAGAACATACATGCAATGACTCGGTCCACATGTAGTTTGTGAAAAGAACACACGTGCAATGACCACTGGTTGCTCCATAAGTTGTTTGTGGAAAGAACACTCATGCAATGACCACTGGTTGATCCATAAGTGGTTTGTGGAAAAGAAAACACATGCAATGACTCTGGTTGGTCCATATGTGGTTTGTGGAAAGAACACACATGCATTCACTACTAGTTATCCATATGTGGTTTGTGAAATGAACACACATGCAATGCCACTGGTTGATCCATGTGTGGTTTGTGGAAAGAACACACATGCAATGACTCTAGCGCTAGTTTTAGTATAAAAACACACATGCAATGTCTCTAATGGATCCATATGTGGTTTGTGAAAAGAACACACATGCAATGACCACTTGTTGATCCGTGTGTGGTTAGTGAAAAGAACACCCATGCAATGACTCTAGTGCTAGTTTTAGTATAAGAACATACATGCAATGACTCTAGTGGGTCCACATGTAGTTTGTGAAAAGTACACACATGCAATGACCACTGGTTGATCCATAAGTGGTTTGTGGAAAGAACACACATGCAATGACCACTGGTTGATCCATAAGTGGTTTGTGGAAAAGAAAACACATGCAATGACTCTGGTTGGTCCATATGTGGTTTGTGGAAAGAACACACATGCATTAACCACTGGTTGATCAATATGTGGCTTGTGAAAAGAACACACATGCAATGCCACTGGTTGATCCATGTGTGGTTTGTGGAAAGAACACACATGCAATGACTCTAGTGGTAGTTTTAGTATAAGATCACACATTCCATGTCTCTAATGGATCCATATGTGGTTTGTGATAAGAACACACATGCAATGACTCTCGTGGGTCCACATGTAGTTTGTGAAAATAACACACATGCAATGACCACTGGTTGATCCATAAGTGGTTTGTGGAAAGAACACACATGCAATGACCACTGGTTGATCCATAAGTGGTTTGTGGAAAAGAAAACACATGCAATGACTCTGGTTGGTCCATATGTGGTTTGTGGAAAGAACACACATGCAGTGACCACTGGTTGATCCATGTGTGGTTTGTGAAATGAACACACATGCAATGCCACTGGTTGATCCATGTGTGGTTTGTGGAAAGAACACACATGCAATGACTCTAGTGCTAGTATTAGTATAAGAACACACATGCAATGTCTCTAATGGATCCATATGTGGTTTGTGAAAAGAACACACATGCAATGAGCACTTGTTGATCCATGTGTGGTTTGTGAAAAGAACACCCATGCAATGACTCTAGTGCTAGTTTTTGTATAAGAACATACATGCAATGACTCTAGTGGGTCCACATGTAGTTTGTGAGAAGAACACACATGCAATGACCACTAGTTGATCCACAAGTGGTTTGTGGAAAGAACACACATGCAATGACCACTGGTTGATCCATAAGTGGTTTGTGGAAAAGAAAACACATGCAATGACTCTGGTTGATCCATGTGTGGTTTGTGGAAAGAACACACATGCAATGACTCTAGTGGTAGTTTTAGTACAAGATCACACATGCAATGACTCTAATGGATCCATATGTGGTTTGTGAAAAGAACACACATGCAATGACCACTTGTTGATCCATGTGTGGTTTGTGTAAAGAACACACATGCAATGACTCTAGTGCTGTATTTATTATAAGAACACACATGCAATGACTCTAGTGGGTCCACATGTAGTTTGTGAAAAGAATACACATGTAATGACCACTTGTTGATCCATGTGTGGTTTGTGTAAAGAACACACATGCAATGACCACTTGTTGATCCATGTGTGGTTTGTGTAAAGAACACACATGCAATGACTCTAGTGCTGTATTTATTATAAGAACACACATGCAATGACTCTAGTGGGTCCACATGTAGTTTGTGAAAAGAATACACATGCAATGACCACTTGTTGATCTATGTGTGTTTTGTGAAAAGAACACACATACAATGACTGTAGTGGGTCCACATGTAGTTTGTGAAAAGAACACACATGCAATGACCACTGGTTGATCCATAAGTTGTTTGTGGAAAAGAGCACACATGCAATGAACACTGGTTGATCAATGTGTGGTTTGTGCAAAAGAACACATGCAATGAATCTGGTTGGTCCGTATGTGGTTTGTGGAAAGAACACACATGTAGTGACCACTAGTTGATCCATGTGTGGTTTGTGAAATGAACACACATGCAATGCCACTGGTTGATCCATGTGTGGTTTGTGGAAAGAACACACATGCGATGACTCTAGTGCCAGTTTTTGTATAAGAACACACATGCCATGTCTCTAATGGATCCATATGTGGTTTGTGATAAGAACACACATGCAATGACTCTAGTGGGTCCACATGTAGTTTGTGAAAATAACACACATGCAATGACCACTGGTTGATCCATAAGTGGTTTGTGGAAAGAACACACATGCAATGACCACTGGTTGATCCATAAGTGGTTTGTGGAAAAGAAAACACAGGCAATGACTCTGGTTGGTCCATATGTGGTTTGTGGAAAGAACACACATGCATTGACCACTGGTTGATCCATGTGTGGTTTGTGAAATGAACACACATGCAATGCCACTGGTTGATCCATGTGTGGTTTGTGGAAAGAACACACATGCAATGACTCTAGTGCTAGTTTTTGTATAAGAACACACATGCAATGTCTCTAATGGATCCATATGTGGTTTGTGAAAATAACACACATGCAATGACCACTTGTTGATCCATGTGTGGTTTGTGAAAAGAACACACATACAATGACTCTAGTGCTAGTTTTAGTATAAGAACACACATGCAATGACTCTAGTGGGTCCACATGTAGTTTGTGAAAAGAACACACATGCAATGACCACTGGTTGATCCATATGTGGTTTGTGGAAAGAACACACATGAAATAACCACTTGCTGATCCATCTGTGGTTTGTGGAAAATAAAACACATGCAATGACTCTGGTTGGTCCATATGTGGTTTGTGGTAAGAACACACATGCAGTAACCACTGGTTGATCCATGTGTGGTTTGTGAAATGAACACACATGCAATGCCACTGGTTGATCCGTGTGTGGTTTCTGGAAAGAACACACATGCAATGACTCTAGTGCTAGTTTTTGTATAAGAACACACATGCAATGTCTCTAATAGATCCATATGTGGTTTGTGAAAATAACACACATGCAATGACCACTTGTTGATCCATGTGTGGTTTGTGAAAAGAACACCCATGCAATTACTCTAGTGCTAGTTTTAGTATAAGAACAGACATGCAATGACTCTAGTGGGTCCACATGTAGTTTGTGAAAAGAACACACATGCAATGACCCCTGGTTGATCCATAAGTTGTTTGTGGAAAGAACACTCATGCAATGACCACTGGTTGATCCATAAGTGGTTTGTGGAAAAGAAAACACATGCAATGACTCTGGTTGGTCCATATGTGGTTTGTGGAAAGAACACACATGCATTCACTTCTAGTTATCCATACGTGGTTTGTGAAATGAACACACATGCAATGCCACTGGTTGATCCATGTGTGGTTTGTGGAAAGAACACACATGCAATGACTCTAGTGCTAGTTTTAGTATAAGAACACACATGCAATGTCTCTAATGGATCCATATGTGGTTTGTGAAAAGAACACACATGCAGTGACCACTTGTTGATCCGTGTGTGGTTTGTGAAAAGAACACCCATGCAATGACTCTAGTGCTAGTTTTAGTATAAGAACATACATGCAATGACTCTAGTGGGTCCACATGTAGTTTGTGAAAAGAACACACATGCAATGACCACTAGTTGATCCATAAGTGGTTTGTGGAAAGAACACACATGCAATGACCACTGGTTGATCCATAAGTGGTTTGTGGAAAAGAAAACACATGCAATGACTCTGGTTGGTCCATATGTGGTTTGTGGAAAGAACACACATGCATTAACCACTGGTTGATCAATATGTGGCTTGTGAAAAGAACACACATGCAATGCCACTGGTTGATCCATGTGTGGTTTGTGGAAAGAACACACATGCAATGACTCTAGTGGTAGTTTTAGTATAAGATCACACATTCCATGTCTCTAATGGATCCATATGTGGTTTGTGATAAGAACACACATGCAATGACTCTCGTGGGTCCACATGTAGTTTGTGAAAATAACACACATGCAATGACCACTGGTTGATCCATAAGTGGTTTGTGGAAAGAACACACATGCAATGACCACTGGTTGATCCATAAGTGGTTTGTGGAAAAGAAAACACATGCAATGACTCTGGTTGGCCCATATGTGGTTTGTGGAAAGAACACACATGCAGTGACCACTGGTTGATCCATGTGTGGTTTGTGAAATGAACACACATGCAATGCCACTGGTTGATCCATGTGTGGTTTGTGGAAAGAACACACATGCAATGACTCTAGTGCTAGTTTTAGTATAAGAACACACATTTAATGTGTCTAATGGATCCATATGTGGTTTGTGAAAAGAACACACATGCAATTGGCACTTGTTGATCCATGTGTGGTTTGTGAAAAGAACACCCATGCAATGACTCTAGTGCTAGTTCTAGTATAAGAACATACATGCAATGACTCTAGTGGGTCCACATGTAGTTTGTGAAAAGAACACACATGCAATGACCACTCGTTGATCCATAAGTGGTTTGTGGAAAGAACACACATGCAATGACCACTGGTTGATCCATAAGTGGTTTGTGGAAAAGAAAACACATGCAATGACTCTGGTTGATCCATGTGTGGTTTGTGGAAAGAACACACATGCAATGACTCTAGTGGTAGTTTTAGTACAAGATCACACATGCAATGACTCTAATGGATCCATATGTGGTTTGTGAAAAGAACACACATGCAATGACCACTTGTTGATCCATGTGTGGTTTGTGTAAAGAACACACATGCAATGACTCTAGGGCTGTATTTATTATAAGAACACACATGCAATGACTCTAGTGGGTCCACATGTAGTTTGTGAAAAGAATACACATGCAATGACCACTTGTTGATCCATGTGTGTTTTGTGAAAAGAACACACATACAATGACTGTAGTGGGTCCACATGTAGTTTGTGAAAAGAACACACATGCAATGACCACTGGATGATCCATAAGTTGTTTGTGGAAAAGAACACACATGCAATGAACACTGGTTGATCAATATGTTGTTTGTGCAAAAGAACACATGCAATGAATCTAGTTGGTTCGTATGTGGTTTGTGGAAAGAACACACATGTAGTGACCACTGGTTGATCCATGTGTGGTTTGTGAAATGAACACACATGCAATGCCACTGGTTGATCCATGTGTGGTTTGTGGAAAGAACACACATGCAATGACTCTTGTGCCAGTTTTTGTATAAGAACACACATGCCATGTCTCTAATGGATCCATATGTGGTTTGTGATAAGAACACACATGCAATGACTCTAGTGGGTCCACATGTAGTTTGTGAAAATAACACACGTGCAATGACCACTGGTTGATCCATAAGTGGTTTGTGGAAAGAACACACATGCAATGACCACTGGTTGATCCATAAGTGGTTTGTGGACAAGAAAACACATGCAATGACTCTGGTTGGTCCATATGTGGTTTGTGGAAAGAACACACATGCATTGACCACTGGTTGATCCATATGTGGCTTGTGAAAAGAACACACATGCAATGCCACTGGTTGATCCATGTGTGGTTTGTGGAAAGAACACACATGCAATGACTCTAGTGGTAGTTTTAGTACAAGAACACACATGCAATGACTCTAATGGATCCATATGTGGTTTGTGAAAAGAACACACATGCAATGACCACTTGTTGATCCATGTGTGGTTTGTGTAAAGAACACACATGCAATGACCACTTGTTGATCCATGTGTGGTTTGTGTAAAGAACACACATGCAATGACTCTAGTGCTGTATTTATTATAAGAACACACATGCAATGACTCTAGTGGGTCCACATGTAGTTTGTGAAAAGAATACACATGCAATGACCACTTGTTGATCCATGTGTGTTTTGTGAAAAGAACACACATACAATGACTGTAGTGGGTCCACATGTAGTTTGTGAAAAGAACACACATGCAATGACCACTGGTTGATCCATAAGTTGTTTGTGGAAAAGAACACACATGCAATGAACACTGGTTGATCAATGTGTGGTTTGTGCAAAAGAACACATGCAATGAATCTGGTTGGTCCGTATGTGGTTTGTGGAAAGAACACACATGCAATGACTCTAGTGGTAGTTTTAGTACAAGATCACACATGCAATGACTCTAATGGATCCATATGTGGTTTGTGAAAAGAACACACATGCAATGACGACTTGTTGATCCATGTGTGGTTTGTGTAAAGAACACACATGCAATGACTCTAGGGCTGTATTTATTATAAGAACACACATGCAATGACTCTAGTGGGTCCACATGTAGTTTGTGAAAAGAATACACATGCAATTACCACTTGTTGATCCATGTGTGTTTTGTGAAAAGAACACACATACAATGACTGTAGTGGGTCCACATGTAGTTTGTGAAAAGAACACACATGCAATGACCACTGGTTGATCCATAAGTTGTTTGTGGAAAAGAACACACATGCAATGAACACTGGTTGATCAATATGTTGTTTGTGCAAAAGAACACATGCAATGAATCTAGTTGGTCCGTATGTGGTTTGTGGAAAGAACACACATGCATTGACCACTGGTTGATCCATGTGTGGTTTGTGAAATGAACACACATGCAATGCCACTGGTTGATCCATGTGTGGTTTGTGGAAAGAACACACATGCAATGACTCTAGTGCTAGTTTTAGTATAAGAACACACATGCAATGTCTCTAATGGATCCATATGTGGTTTGTGAAAAGAACACACATGCAATGAGCACTTGTTGATCCATGTGTGGTTTGTGAAAAGAACACCCATGCAATGACTCTAGTGCTAGTTTTAGTATAAGAACATACATGCAATGACTCTAGTGGGTCCACATGTAGTTTGTGAAAAGAACACACATGCAATGACCACTAGTTGATCCATAAGTGGTTTGTGGAAAGAACACACATGCAATGACCACTGGTTGATCCATAAGTGGTTTGTGGAAAAGAAAACACATGCAATGACTCTGGTTGATCCATGTGTGGTTTGTGGAAAGAACACACATGCAATGACTCTAGTGGTAGTTTTAGTACAAGATCACACATGCAATGACTCTAATGGATCCATATGTGGTTTGTGAAAAGAACACACATGCAATGACCACTTGTTGATCCATGTGTGGTTTGTGTAAAGAACACACATGCAATGACTCTAGGGCTGGATTTATTATAAGAACACACATGCAATGACTCTAGTGGGTCCACATGTAGTTTGTGAAAAGAATACACATGCAATGACCACTTGTTGATCCATGTGTGTTTTGTGAAAAGAACACACATACAATGACTGTAGTGGGTCCACATGTAGTTTGTGAAAAGAACACACATGCAATGACCACTGGTTGATCCATAAGTTGTTTGTGGAAAAGAACACACATGCAATGAACACTGGTTGATCAATATGTTGTTTGTGCAAAAGAACACATGCAATGAATCTAGTTGGTCCGTATGTGGTTTGTGGAAAGAACACACATGTAGTGACCAATGGTTGATCCATGCGTGGTTTGTGAAATGAACACACATGCAATGCCACTGGTTGATCCATGTGTGGTTTGTGGAAAGAACACACATGCAATGACTCTTGTGCCAGTTTTTGTATAAGAACACACATGCCATGTCTCTAATGGATCCATATGTGGTTTGTGATAAGAACACACATGCAATGACTCTAGTGGGTCCACATGTAGTTTGTGAAAATAACACACATGCAATGACCACTGGTTGATCCATAAGTGGTTTGTGGAAAGAACACACATGCAATGACCACTGGTTGATCCATAAGTGGTTTGTGGAAAAGAAAACACACGCAATGACTCTGGTTGGTCCATATGTGGTTTGTGGAAAGAACACACATGCAGTGACCACAAGTTGATCCATGTGTGGTTTGTGAAATGAACACACATGCAATGCCACTGGTTGATCCATGTGTGGTTTGTGGAAAGAACACACATGCAATGACTCTAGTGCTAGTTTTTGTATAAGAACACACATGCAATGTCTCTAATGGATCCATATGTGGTTTGTGAAAAGAACACACATGCAATGACCACTTGTTGATCCATGTGTGATTTGTGAAAAGAACACCCATGCAATTACTCTAGTGCTAGTTTTAGTATAAGAACATACATGCAATGACTCTAGTGGGTCCACATGTAGTTTGTGAAAAGAACACACATGCAATGACCACTGGTTGATCCATAAGTTGTTTGTGGAAAGAACACACATGCAATGACCACTGGTTGGTCCATAAGTGGTTTGTGGAAAAGAAAACACATGCAATGACTCTGGTTGGTCCATATGTGGTTTGTGGAAAGAACACACATGCATTCACCACTAGTTATCCATACGTGGTTTGTGAAATGAACACACATGCAATGCCACTGGTTGATCCATGTGTGGTTTGTGAAAAGAACACCCATGCAATGACTCTAGTGCTAGTTTTAGTATAAGAACATACATGCAATGACTCTAGTGGGTCCACATGTAGTTTGTGAAAAGAACACACATGCAATGACCACTGGTTGATCCATAAGTGGTTTGTGGAAAGAACACACATGCAATGACCACTGGTTGATCCATAAGTGGTTTGTGGAAAAGAAAACACATGCAATGACTCTGGTTGGTCCATATGTGGTTTGTGGAAAGAACACACATGCAGTGACCACTGGTTGATCCATGTGTGGTTTGTGAAATGAACACACATCCAATGCCACTGGTTGATCCATGTGTGGTTTGTGGAAAGAACACACATGCAATGACTCTAGTGCTAGTTTTAGTATAAGAACACACATGCAATGTCTCTAATGGATCCATATGTGGTTTGTGAAAAGAACACACATGCAATGAGCACTTGTTGATCCATGTGTGGTTTGTGAAAATAACACCCATGCAATGACTCTAGTGCTAGTTTTAGTATAAGAATATACATGCAATGACTCTAGTGGGTCCACATGTAGTTTGTGAAAAGAACACACATGCAATGACCACTAGTTGATCCATAAGTGGTTTGTGGAAAGAACACACATGCAATGACCACTGGTTGATCCATAAGTGGTTTGTGGAAAAGAAAACACATGCAATGACTCTGGTTGATCCATGTGTGGTTTGTGGAAAGAACACACATGCAATGACTCTAGTGGTAGTTTTAGTACAAGATCACACATGCAATGACTCTAATGGATCCATATGTGGTTTCTGAAAAGAACATACATGCAATGACCACTTGTTGATCCATGTGTGGTTTGTGTAAAGAACACACATGCAATGACTCTAGTGCTGTATTTATTATAAGAACACACATGCAATGACTCTAGTGGGTCCACATGTAGTTTGTGAAAAGAATACACATGCAATGACCACTTGTTGATCCATGTGTGTTTTGTGAAAAGAACACACATACAATGACTATAGTGGGTCCACATGTAGTTTGTGAAAAGAACACACATGCAATGACCACTGGTTGATCCATAAGTTGTTTGTGGAAAAGAACACACATGCAATGAACACTGGTTGATCAATATGTTGTTTGTGCAAAAGAACACATGCAATGAATCTAGTTGGTCCGTATGTGGTTTGTGGAAAGAACACACATGTAGTGACCACTGGTTGATCCATGTGTGGTTTGTGAAATGAGCACACATGCAATGCCACTGGTTGATCCATGTGTGGTTTGTGGAAAGAACACACATGCAATGACTCTTGTGCCAGTTTTTGTATAAGAACACACATGCCATGTCTCTAATGGATCCATATGTGGTTTGTGATAAGAACACACATGCAATGACTCTAGTGGGTACACATGTAGTTTGTGAAAATAACACACATGCAATGACCACTAGTTGATCCATAAGTGGTTTGTGGAAAGAACACACATGCAATGACCACTGGTTGATCCATAAGTGGTTTGTGGAAAAGAAAACACATGCAATGACTCTGGTTGGTCCATATGTGGTTTGTGGAAAGAACACACATGCAGTGACCACAGGTTGATCCATGTGTGGTTTGTGAAATGAACACACATGCAATGCCACTGGTTGATCCATGTGTGGTTTGTGGAAAGAACACACATGCAATGACTCTAGTGCTAGTTTTTGTATAAGAACACACATGCAATGTCTCTAATGGATCCATATGTGGTTTGTGAAAATAACACACATGCAATGACCACTTGTTGATCCATGTGTGGTTTGTGAAAAGAACACACATGCAATGACTCTAGTGCTAGTTTTAGTATAAGAACACACATGCAATGACTCTAGTGGGTCCACATGTAGTTTGTGAAAAGAACACACATGCAATGACCACTGGTTGATCAATAAGTGGTTTGTGGAAAGAACACACATGAAATAACCACTTGTTGATCCATCAGTGGTTTGTGGAAAAGAAAACACATGCAATGACTCTGGTTGGTTCATATGTGGTTTGTGGAAAGAACACACATGCAGTAACCACTGGTTGATCCATGTGTGGTTTGTGAAATGAACACACATGCAATGCCACTGGTTGATCCATGTGTGGTTTGTGGAAAGAACACACATGCAATGACTCTAGTGCTAGTTTTTGTATAAGAACACACATGCAATGTCTCTAATGGATCCATGCGTGGTTTGTGAAAAGAACACACATACAATGACCACTTGTTGATCCATGTGTGATTTGTGAAAAGAATACCCATGCAATTACTCTAGTGCTAGTTTTAGTATAAGAACACACATGCAATGACTCTAGTGGGTCCACATGTAGTTTGTGAAAAGAACACACATGCAATGACCACTGGTTGATCCATAAGTTGTTTGTGGAAAGAACACACATGCAATGACCACTGGTTGATCCATAAGTGGTTTGTGGAAAAGAAAACACATGCAATGACTCTGGTTGGTCCATATGTGGTTTGTGGAAAGAACACACATGCATTCACCACTAGTTATCCATACGTGGTTTGTGAAATGAACACACATGCAATGCCACTGGTTGATCCATGTGTGGTTTGTGAAAAGAACACCCATGCAATGACTCTAGTGCTACTTTTAGTATAAGAACATACATGCAATGACTCTAGTGGGTCCACATGTAGGTTGTGAAAAGAACACACATGCAATAACCACTGGTTGATCCATAAGTGGTTTGTGGAAAGAACACACATGCAATGACCACTGGTTGATCCATAAGTGGTTTGTGGAAAAGAAAACACATGCAATGACTCTGGTTGGTCCATATGTGGTTTGTGGAAAGAACACACATGCAATGACCACTGGTTGATCCATAAGTGGTTTGTGGAAAAGAAAACACATGCAATGACTCTGGTTGGTCCACATGTAGTTTGTGAAAAGAACACACATGCAATGACCACTAGTTGATCCATAAGTGGTTTGTGGAAAGAACACACATGCAATGACCACTGGTTGATCCATAAGTGGTTTGTGGAAAAGAAAACACATGCAATGACTCTGGTTGGTCCATATGTGGTTTGTGGAAAGAACACACATGCATTAACCACTGGTTGATCAATATGTGGCTTGTGAAAAGAACACACATGCAATGCCACTGGTTGATCCATGTGTGGTTTGTGGAAAGAACACACATGCAATGACTCTAGTGGTAGTTTTAGTATAAGATCACACATTCCATGTCTCTAATGGATCCATATGTGGTTTGTGATAAGAACACACATGCAATGACTCTCGTGGGTCCACATGTAGTTTGTGAAAATAACACACATGCAGTGACCACTGGTTGATCCATGTGTGGTTTGTGAAATGAACACACATGCAATGCCACTGGTTGATCCATGTGTGGTTTGTGGAAAGAACACACATGCAATGACTCTAGTGCTAGTTTTAGTATAAGAACACACATGCAATGTCTCTAATGGATCCATATGTGGTTTGTGAAAAGAACACACATGCAATGAGCACTTGTTGATCCATGTGTGGTTTGTGAAAAGAACACCCATGCAATGACTCTAGTGCTAGTTTTAGTATAAGAACATACATGCAATGACTCTAGTGGGTCCACATGTAGTTTGTGAAAAGAACACACATGCAATGACCACTAGTTGATCCATAAGTGGTTTGTGGAAAGAACACACATGCAATGACCACTGGTTGATCCATAAGTGGTTTGTGGAAAAGAAAACACATGCAATGACTCTGGTTGATCCATGTGTGGTTTGTGGAAAGAACACACATGCAATGACTCTAGTGGTAGTTTTAGTACAAGATCACACATGCAATGACTCTAATGGATCCATATGTGGTTTGTGAAAAGAACACACATGCAATGACCACTTGTTGATCCATGTGTGGTTTGTGTAAAGAACACACATGCAATGACTCTAGGGCTGTATTTATTATAAGAACACACATGCAATGACTCTAGTGGGTCCACATGTAGTTTGTGAAAAGAATACACATGCAATGACCACTTGTTGATCCATGTGTGTTTTGTGAAAAGAACACACATACAATGACTGTAGTGGGTCCACATGTAGTTTGTGAAAAGAACACACATGCAATGACCACTGGTTGATCCATAAGTTGTTTGTGGAAAAGAACACACATGCAATGAACACTGGTTGATCAATATGTTGTTTGTGCAAAAGAACACATGCAATGAATCTAGTTGGTCCGTATGTGGTTTGTGGAAAGAACACACATGTAGTGACCACTGGTTGATCCATGCGTGGTTTGTGAAATGAACACACATGCAATGCCACTGGTTGATCCATGTGTGGTTTGTGGAAAGAACACACATGCAATGACTCTTGTGCCAGTTTTTGTATAAGAACACACATGCCATGTCTCTAATGGATCCATATGTGGTTTGTGATAAGAACACACATGCAATGACTCTAGTGGGTCCACATGTAGTTTGTGAAAATAACACACATGCAATGACCACTGGTTGATCCATAAGTGGTTTGTGGAAAGAACACACATGCAATGACCACTGGTTGATCCATAAGTGGTTTGTGGAAAAGAAAACACACGCAATGACTCTGGTTGGTCCATATGTGGTTTGTGGAAAGAACACACATGCAGTGACCACAGGTTGATCCATGTGTGGTTTGTGAAATGAACACACATGCAATGCCACTGGTTGATCCATGTGTGGTTTGTGGAAAGAACACACATGCAATGACTCTAGTGCTAGTTTTTGTATAAGAACACACATGCAATGTCTCTATTGGATCCATATGTGGTTTGTGAAAATAACACACATGCAATGACCACTTGTTGATCCATGTGTGGTTTGTGAAAAGAACACACATGCAATGACTCTAGTGCTAGTTTTAGTATAAGAACACACATGCATTGACTCTAGTGGGTCCACATGTAGTTTGTGAAAAGAATACACATGCAATGACCACTGGTTGATCCATAAGTGGTTTGTGGAAAGAGCACAAATGAAATAACCACTTGTTGATCCATCAGTGGTTTGTGGAAAAGAAAACACATGCAATGACTCTGGTTGGTCCATATGTGGTTTGTGGAAAGAACACACATGCAGTAACCACTGGTTGATCCATGTGTGGTTTGTGAAATGAACACACATGCAATGCCACTGGTTGATCCATGTGTGGTTTGTGGAAAGAACACACATGCAATGACTCTAGTGCTAGTTTTTGTATAAGAACACACATGCAATGTCTCTAATGGATCCATATGTGGTTTGTGAAAAGAACACACATGCAATGACCACTTGTTGATCCATGTGTGATTTGTGAAAAGAACACCCATGCAATTACTCTAGTGCTAGTTTTAGTATAAGAACATACATGCAATGACTCTAGTGGGTCCACATGTAGTTTGTGAAAAGAACACACATGCAATGACCACTGGTTGATCCATAAGTTGTTTGTGGAAAGAACACACATGCAATGACCACTGGTTGGTCCATAAGTGGTTTGTGGAAAAGAAAACACATGCAATGACTCTGGTTGGTCCATATGTGGTTTGTGGAAAGAACACACATGCATTCACCACTAGTTATCCATACGTGGTTTGTGAAATGAACACACATGCAATGCCACTGGTTGATCCATGTGTGGTTTGTGAAAAGAACACCCATGCAATGACTCTAGTGCTAGTTTTAGTATAAGAACATACATGCAATGACTCTAGTGGGTCCACATGTAGTTTGTGAAAAGAACACACATGCAATGACCACTGGTTGATCCATAAGTGGTTTGTGGAAAGAACACACATGCAATGACCACTGGTTGATCCATAAGTGGTTTGTGGAAAAGAAAACACATGCAATGACTCTGGTTGGTCCATATGTGGTTTGTGGAAAGAACACACATGCAGTGACCACTGGTTGATCCATGTGTGGTTTGTGAAATGAACACACATCCAATGCCACTGGTTGATCCATGTGTGGTTTGTGGAAAGAACACACATGCAATGACTCTAGTGCTAGTTTTAGTATAAGAACACACATGCAATGTCTCTAATGGATCCATATGTGGTTTGTGAAAAGAACACACATGCAATGAGCACTTGTTGATCCATGTGTGGTTTGTGAAAATAACACCCATGCAATGACTCTAGTGCTAGTTTTAGTATAAGAATATACATGCAATGACTCTAGTGGGTCCACATGTAGTTTGTGAAAAGAACACACATGCAATGACCACTAGTTGATCCATAAGTGGTTTGTGGAAAGAACACACATGCAATGACCACTGGTTGATCCATAAGTGGTTTGTGGAAAAGAAAACACATGCAATGACTCTGGTTGATCCATGTGTGGTTTGTGGAAAGAACACACATGCAATGACTCTAGTGGTAGTTTTAGTACAAGATCACACATGCAATGACTCTAATGGATCCATATGTGGTTTGTGAAAAGAACATACATGCAATGACCACTTGTTGATCCATGTGTGGTTTGTGTAAAGAACACACATGCAATGACTCTAGTGCTGTATTTATTATAAGAACACACATGCAATGACTCTAGTGGGTCCACATGTAGTTTGTGAAAAGAATACACATGCAATGACCACTTGTTGATCCATGTGTGTTTTGTGAAAAGAACACACATACAATGACTGTAGTGGGTCCACATGTAGTTTGTGAAAAGAACACACATGCAATGACCACTGGTTGATCCATAAGTTGTTTGTGGAAAAGAACACACATGCAATGAACACTGGTTGATCAATATGTTGTTTGTGCAAAAGAACACATGCAATGAATCTAGTTGGTCCGTATGTGGTTTGTGGAAAGAACACACATGTAGTGACCACTGGTTGATCCATGTGTGGTTTGTGAAATGAACACACATGCAATGCCACTGGTTGATCCATGTGTGGTTTGTGGAAAGAACACACATGCAATGACTCTTGTGCCAGTTTTTGTATAAGAACACACATGCCATGTCTCTAATGGATCCATATGTGGTTTGTGATAAGAACACACATGCAATGACTCTAGTGGGTCCACATGTAGTTTGTGAAAATAACACACATGCAATGACCACTGGTTGATCCATAAGTGGTTTGTGGAAAGAACACACATGCAATGACCACTGGTTGATCCATAAGTGGTTTGTGGAAAAGAAAACACATGCAATGACTCTGGTTGGTCCATATGTGGTTTGTGGAAAGAACACACATGCAGTGACCACAGGTTGATCCATGTGTGGTTTGTGAGATGAACACACATGCAATGCCACTGGTTGATCCATGTGTGGTTTGTGGAAAGAACACACATGCAATGACTCTAGTGCTAGTTTTTGTATAAGAACACACATGCAATGTCTCTAATGGATCCATATGTGGTTTGTGAAAATAACACACATGCAATGACCACTTGTTGATCCATGTGTGGTTTGTGAAAAGAACACACATGCAATGACTCTAGTGCTAGTTTTAGTATAAGAACACACATGCAATGACTCTAGTGGGTCCACATGTAGTTTGTGAAAAGAACACACATGCAATGACCACTGGTTGATCAATAAGTGGTTTGTGGAAAGAACACACATGAAATAACCACTTGTTGATCCATCAGTGGTTTGTGGAAAAGAAAACACATGCAATGACTCTGGTTGGTCCATATGTGGTTTGTGGAAAGAACACACATGCAGTAACCACTGGTTGATCCATGTGTGGTTTGTGAAATGAACACACATGCAATGCCACTGGTTGATCCATGTGTGGTTTGTGGAAAGAACACACATGCAATGACTCTAGTGCTAGTTTTTGTATAAGAACACACATGCAATGTCTCTAATGGATCCATGCGTGGTTTGTGAAAAGAACACACATACAATGACCACTTGTTGATCCATGTGTGATTTGTGAAAAGAATACCCATGCAATTACTCTAGTGCTAGTTTTAGTATAAGAACATACATGCAATGACTCTAGTGGGTCCACATGTAGTTTGTGAAAAGAACACACATGCAATGACCACTGGTTGATCCATAAGTTGTTTGTGGAAAGAACACACATGCAATGACCACTGGTTGATCCATAAGTGGTTTGTGGAAAAGAAAACACATGCAATGACTCTGGTTGGTCCATATGTGGTTTGTGGAAAGAACACACATGCATTCACCACTAGTTATCCATACGTGGTTTGTGAAATGAACACACATGCAATGCCACTGGTTGATCCATGTGTGGTTTGTGAAAAGAACACCCATGCAATGACTCTAGTGCTAGTTTTAGTATAAGAACATACATGCAATGACTCTAGTGGGTCCACATGTAGTTTGTGAAAAGAACACACATGCAATAACCACTGGTTGATCCATAAGTGGTTTGTGGAAAGAACACACATGCAATGACCACTGGTTGATCCATAAGTGGTTTGTGGAAAAGAAAACACATGCAATGACTCTGGTTGGTCCATATGTGGTTTGTGGAAAGAACACACATGCATTCACCACTAGTTATCCATACGTGGTTTGTGAAATGAACACACATGCAATGCCACTGGTTGATCCATGTGTGGTTTGTGAAAAGAACACCCATGCAATGACTCTAGTGCTAGTTTTAGTATAAGAACATACATGCAATGACTCTAGTGGGTCCACATGTAGTTTGTGAAAAGAACACACATGCAATGACCACTGGTTGATCCATGTGTGGTTTGTGAAATGAACACACATGCAATGCCACTGGTTGATCCATGTGTGGTTTGTGGAAAGAACACACATGCAATGACTCTTGTGCCAGTTTTTGTATAAGAACACACATGCCATGTCTCTAATGGATCCATATGTGGTTTGTGATAAGAACACACATGCAATGACTCTAGTGGGTCCACATGTAGTTTGTGAAAATAACACACATGCAATGACCACTGGTTGATCCATAAGTGGTTTGTGGAAAGAACACACATGCAATGACCACTGGTTGATCCATAAGTGGTTTGTGGAAAAGAAAACACATGCAATGACTCTGGTTGGTCCATATGTGGTTTGTGGAAAGAACACACATGCAGTGACCACAGGTTGATCCATGTGTGGTTTGTGAGAAGAACACACATGCAATGCCACTGGTTGATCCATGTGTGGTTTGTGGAAAGAACACACATGCAATGACTCTAGTGCTAGTTTTTGTATAAGAACACACATGCAATGTCTCTAATGGATCCATATGTGGTTTGTGAAAATAACACACATGCAATGACCACTTGTTGATCCATGTGTGGTTTGTGAAAAGAACACACATGCAATTACTCTAGTGCTAGTTTTAGTATAAGAACACACATGCAATGACTCTAGTGGGTCCACATGTAGTTTGTGAAAAGAACACACATGCAATGACCACTGGTTGATCAATAAGTGGTTTGTGGAAAGAACACACATGAAATAACCACTTGTTGATCCATCAGTGGTTTGTGGAAAAGAAAACACATGCAATGACTCTGGTTGGTCCATATGTGGTTTGTGGAAAGAACACACATGCAGTAACCACTGGTTGATCCATGTGTGATTTGTGAAATGAACACACATGCAATGCCACTGGTTGATCCATGTGTGGTTTGTGGAAAGAACACACATGCAATGACTCTAGTGCTAGTTTTTGTATAAGAACACACATGCAATGTCTCTAATGGATCCATGCGTGGTTTGTGAAAAGAACACACATACAATGACCACTTGTTGATCCATGTGTGATTTGTGAAAAGAATACCCATGCAATTACTCTAGTGCTAGTTTTAGTATAAGAACATACATGCAATGACTCTAGTGGGTCCACATGTAGTTTGTGAAAAGAACACACATGCAATGACCACTGGTTGATCCATAAGTTGTTTGTGGAAAGAACACACATGCAATGACCACTGGTTGATCCATAAGTGGTTTGTGGAAAAGAAAACACATGCAATGACTCTGGTTGGTCCATATGTGGTTTGTGGAAAGAACACACATGCATTCACCACTAGTTATCCATACGTGGTTTGTGAAATGAACACACATGCAATGCCACTGGTTGATCCATGTGTGGTTTGTGAAAAGAACACCCATGCAATGACTCTAGTGCTAGTTTTAGTATAAGAACATACATGCAATGACTCTAGTGGGTCCACATGTAGTTTGTGAAAAGAACACACATGCAATAACCACTGGTTGATCCATAAGTGGTTTGTGGAAAGAACACACATGCAATGACCACTGGTTGATCCATAAGTGGTTTGTGGAAAAGAAAACACATGCAATGACTCTGGTTGGTCCATATGTGGTTTGTGGAAAGAACACACATGCATTCACCACTAGTTATCCATACGTGGTTTGTGAAATGAACACACATGCAATGCCACTGGTTGATCCATGTGTGGTTTGTGAAAAGAACACCCATGCAATGACTCTAGTGCTAGTTTTAGTATAAGAACATACATGCAATGACTCTAGTGGGTCCACATGTAGTTTGTGAAAAGAACACACATGCAATGACCACTGGTTGATCCATAAGTGGTTTGTGGAAAGAACACACATGCAATGACCACTGGTTGATCCATAAGTGGTTTGTGGAAAAGAAAACACATGCAATGACTCTGGTTGGTCCATATGTGGTTTGTGGAAAGAACACACATGCAGTGACCACTGGTTGATCCATGTGTGGTTTGTGAAATGAACACACATCCAATGCCACTGGTTGATCCATGTGTGGTTTGTGGAAAGAACACACATGCAATGACTCTAGTGCTAGTTTTAGTATAAGAACACACATGCAATGTCTCTAATGGATCCATATGTGGTTTGTGAAAAGAACACACATGCAATGAGCACTTGTTGATCCATGTGTGGTTTGTGAAAATAACACCCATGCAATGACTCTAGTGCTAGTTTTAGTATAAGAATATACATGCAATGACTCTAGTGGGTCCACATGTAGTTTGTGAAAAGAACACACATGCAATGACCACTAGTTGATCCATAAGTGGTTTGTGGAAAGAACACACATGCAATGACCACTAGTTGATCCATAAGTGGTTTGTGGAAAAGAAAACACATGCAATGACTCTGGTTGATCCATGTGTGGTTTGTGGAAAGAACACACATGCAATGACTCTAGTGGTAGTTTTAGTACAAGATCACACATGCAATGACTCTAATGGATCCATATGTGGTTTGTGAAAAGAACATACATGCAATGACCACTTGTTGATCCATGTGTGGTTTGTGTAAAGAACACACATGCAATGACTCTAGTGCTGTATTTATTATAAGAACACACATGCAATGACTCTAGTGGGTCCACATGTAGTTTGTGAAAAGAATACACATGCAATGACCACTTGTTGATCCATGTGTGTTTTGTGAAAAGAACACACATACAATGACTGTAGTGGGTCCACATGTAGTTTGTGAAAAGAACACACATGCAATGACCACTGGTTGATCCATAAGTTGTTTGTGGAAAAGAACACACATGCAATGAACACTGGTTGATCAATATGTTGTTTGTGCAAAAGAACACATGCAATGCATCTAGTTGGTCCGTATGTGGTTTGTGGAAAGAACACACATGTAGTGACCACTGGTTGATCCATGTGTGGTTTGTGAAATGAGCACACATGCAATGCCACTGGTTGATCCATGTGTGGTTTGTGGAAAGAACACACATGCAATGACTCTTGTGCCAGTTTTTGTATAAGAACACACATGCCATGTCTCTAATGGATCCATATGTGGTTTGTGATAAGAACACACATGCAATGACTCTAGTGGGTCCACATGTAGTTTGTGAAAATAACACACATGCAATGACCACTAGTTGATCCATAAGTGGTTTGTGGAAAGAACACACATGCAATGACCACTGGTTGATCCATAAGTGGTTTGTGGAAAAGAAAACACATGCAATGACTCTGGTTGCTCCATATGTGGTTTGTGGAAAGAACACACATGCAGTGACCACAGGTTGATCCATGTGTGGTTTGTGAAATGAACACACATGCAATGCCACTGGTTGATCCATGTGTGGTTTGTGGAAAGAACACACATGCAATGACTCTAGTGCTAGTTTTTGTATAAGAACACACATGCAATGTCTCTAATGGATCCATATGTGGTTTGTGAAAATAACACACATGCAATGACCACTTGTTGATCCATCTGTGGTTTGTGAAAAGAACACACATGCAATGACTCTAGTGCTAGTTTTAGTATAAGAACACACATGCAATGACTCTAGTGGGTCCACATGTAGTTTGTGAAAAGAACACACATGCAATGACCACTGGTTGATCAATAAGTGGTTTGTGGAAAGAACACACATGAAATAACCACTTGTTGATCCATCAGTGGTTTGTGGAAAAGAAAACACATGCAATGACTCTGGTTGGTCCATATGTGGTTTGTGGAAAGAACACACATGCAGTAACCACTGGTTGATCCATGTGTGGTTTGTGAAATGAACACACATGCAATGCCACTGGTTGATCCATGTGTGGTTTGTGGAAAGAACACACATGCAATGACTCTAGTGCTAGTTTTTGTATAAGAACACACATGCAATGTCTCTAATGGATCCATGCGTGGTTTGTGAAAAGAACACACATACAATGACCACTTGTTGATCCATGTGTGATTTGTGAAAAGAATACCCATGCAATTACTCTAGTGCTAGTTTTAGTATAAGAACATACATGCAATGACTCTAGTGGGTCCACATGTAGTTTGTGAAAAGAACACACATGCAATGACCACTGGTTGATCCATAAGTTGTTTGTGGAAAGAACACACATGCAATGACCACTGGTTGATCCATAAGTGGTTTGTGGAAAAGAAAACACATGCAATGACTCTGGTTGGTCCATATGTGGTTTGTGGAAAGAACACACATGCATTCACCACTAGTTATCCATACGTGGTTTGTGAAATGAACACACATGCAATGCCACTGGTTGATCCATGTGTGGTTTGTGAAAAGAACACCCATGCAATGACTCTAGTGCTAGTTTTAGTATAAGAACATACATGCAATGACTCTAGTGGGTCCACATGTAGTTTGTGAAAAGAACACACATGCAATAACCACTGGTTGATCCATAAGTGGTTTGTGGAAAGAACACACATGCAATGACCACTGGTTGATCCATAAGTGGTTTGTGGAAAAGAAAACACATGCAATGACTCTGGTTGGTCCATATGTGGTTTGTGGAAAGAACACACATGCAATGACCACTGGTTGATCCATAAGTGGTTTGTGGAAAAGAAAACACATGCAATGACTCTGGTTGGTCCACATGTAGTTTGTGAAAAGAACACACATGCAATGACCACTAGTTGATCCATAAGTGGTTTGTGGAAAGAACACACATGCAATGACCACTGGTTGATCCATAAGTGGTTTGTGGAAAAGAAAACACATGCAATGACTCTGGTTGGTCCATATGTGGTTTGTGGAAAGAACACACATGCATTAACCACTGGTTGATCAATATGTGGTTTGTGAAAAGAACACACATGCAATGCCACTGGTTGATCCATGTGTGGTTTGTGGAAAGAACACACATGCAATGACTCTAGTGGTAGTTTTAGTATAAGATCACACATTCCATGTCTCTAATGGATCCATATGTGGTTTGTGATAAGAACACACATGCAATGACTCTCGTGGGTCCACATGTAGTTTGTGAAAATAACACACATGCAATGACCACTGGTTGATCCATAAGTGGTTTGTGGAAAGAACACACATGCAATGACCACTGGTTGATCCATAAGTGGTTTGTGGAAAAGAAAACACATGCAATGACTCTGGTTGGTCCATATGTGGTTTGTGGAAAGAACACACATGCAGTGACCACTGGTTGATCCATGTGTGGTTTGTGAAATGAACACACATGCAATTCCACTGGTTGATCCATGTGTGGTTTGTGGAAAGAACACACATGCAATGACTCTAGTGCTAGTTTTAGTATAAGAACACACATGCAATGTCTCTAATGGATCCATATGTGGTTTGTGAAAAGAACACACATGCAATGAGCACTTGTTGATCCATGTGTGGTTTGTGAAAAGAACACCCATGCAATGACTCTAGTGCTAGTTTTAGTATAAGAACATACATGCAATGACTCTAGTGGGTCCACATGTAGTTTGTGAAAAGAACACACATGCAATGACCACTAGTTGATCCATAAGTGGTTTGTGGAAACAACACACATGCAATGACCACTGGTTGATCCATAAGTGGTTTGTGGAAAAGAAAACACATGCAATGACTCTGGTTGATCCATGTGTGGTTTGTGGAAAGAACACACATGCAATGACTCTAGTGGTAGTTTTAGTACAAGATCACACATGCAATGACTCTAATGGATCCATATGTGGTTTGTGAAAAGAACACACATGCAATGACCACTTGTTGATCCATGTGTGGTTTGTGTAAAGAACACACATGCAATGACTCTAGGGCTGTATTTATTATAAGAACACACATGCAATGACTCTAGTGGGTCCACATGTAGTTTGTGAAAAGAATACACATGCAATGACCACTTGTTGATCCATGTGTGTTTTGTGAAAAGAACACACATACAATGACTGTAGTGGGTCCACATGTAGTTTGTGAAAAGAACACACATGCAATGACCACTGGTTGATCCATAAGTTGTTTGTGGAAAAGAACACACATGCAATGAACACTGGTTGATCAATATGTTGTTTGTGCAAAAGAACACATGCAATGAATCTAGTTGGTCCGTATGTGGTTTGTGGAAAGAACACACATGTAGTGACCACTGGTTGATCCATGTGTGGTTTGTGAAATGAACACACATGCAATGCCACTGGTTGATCCATGTGTGGTTTGTGGAAAGAACACACATGCAATGACTCTTGTGCCAGTTTTTGTATAAGAACACACATGCCATGTCTCTAATGGATCCATATGTGGTTTGTGATAAGAACACACATGCAATGACTCTAGTGGGTCCACATGTAGTTTGTGAAAATAACACACATGCAATGACCACTGGTTGATCCATAAGTGGTTTGTGGAAAGAACACACATGCAATGACCACTGGTTGATCCATAAGTGGTTTGTGGAAAAGAAAACACATGCAATGACTCTGGTTGGTCCATATGTGGTTTGTGGAAAGAACACACATGCAGTGACCACAGGTTGATCCATGTGTGGTTTGTGAGAAGAACACACATGCAATGCCACTGGTTGATCCATGTGTGGTTTGTGGAAAGAACACACATGCAATGACTCTAGTGCTAGTTTTTGTATAAGAACACACATGCAATGTCTCTAATGGATCCATATGTGGTTTGTGAAAATAACACACATGCAATGACCACTTGTTGATCCATGTGTGGTTTGTGAAAAGAACACACATGCAATTACTCTAGTGCTAGTTTTAGTATAAGAACACACATGCAATGACTCTAGTGGGTCCACATGTAGTTTGTGAAAAGAACACACATGCAATGACCACTGGTTGATCAATAAGTGGTTTGTGGAAAGAACACACATGAAATAACCACTTGTTGATCCATCAGTGGTTTGTGGAAAAGAAAACACATGCAATGACTCTGGTTGGTCCATATGTGGTTTGTGGAAAGAACACACATGCAGTAACCACTGGTTGATCCATGTGTGATTTGTGAAATGAACACACATGCAATGCCACTGGTTGATCCATGTGTGGTTTGTGGAAAGAACACACATGCAATGACTCTAGTGCTAGTTTTTGTATAAGAACACACATGCAATGTCTCTAATGGATCCATGCGTGGTTTGTGAAAAGAACACACATACAATGACCACTTGTTGATCCATGTGTGATTTGTGAAAAGAATACCCATGCAATTACTCTAGTGCTAGTTTTAGTATAAGAACATACATGCAATGACTCTAGTGGGTCCACATGTAGTTTGTGAAAAGAACACACATGCAATGACCACTGGTTGATCCATAAGTTGTTTGTGGAAAGAACACACATGCAATGACCACTGGTTGATCCATAAGTGGTTTGTGGAAAAGAAAACACATGCAATGACTCTGGTTGGTCCATATGTGGTTTGTGGAAAGAACACACATGCATTCACCACTAGTTATCCATACGTGGTTTGTGAAATGAACACACATGCAATGCCACTGGTTGATCCATGTGTGGTTTGTGAAAAGAACACCCATGCAATGACTCTAGTGCTAGTTTTAGTATAAGAACATACATGCAATGACTCTAGTGGGTCCACATGTAGTTTGTGAAAAGAACACACATGCAATAACCACTGGTTGATCCATAAGTGGTTTGTGGAAAGAACACACATGCAATGACCACTGGTTGATCCATAAGTGGTTTGTGGAAAAGAAAACACATGCAATGACTCTGGTTGGTCCATATGTGGTTTGTGGAAAGAACACACATGCATTCACCACTAGTTATCCATACGTGGTTTGTGAAATGAACACACATGCAATGCCACTGGTTGATCCATGTGTGGTTTGTGAAAAGAACACCCATGCAATGACTCTAGTGCTAGTTTTAGTATAAGAACATACATGCAATGACTCTAGTGGGTCCACATGTAGTTTGTGAAAAGAACACACATGCAATGACCACTGGTTGATCCATAAGTGGTTTGTGGAAAGAACACACATGCAATGACCACTGGTTGATCCATAAGTGGTTTGTGGAAAAGAAAACACATGCAATGACTCTGGTTGGTCCATATGTGGTTTGTGGAAAGAACACACATGCAGTGACCACTGGTTGATCCATGTGTGGTTTGTGAAATGAACACACATCCAATGCCACTGGTTGATCCATGTGTGGTTTGTGGAAAGAACACACATGCAATGACTCTAGTGCTAGTTTTAGTATAAGAACACACATGCAATGTCTCTAATGGATCCATATGTGGTTTGTGAAAAGAACACACATGCAATGAGCACTTGTTGATCCATGTGTGGTTTGTGAAAATAACACCCATGCAATGACTCTAGTGCTAGTTTTAGTATAAGAATATACATGCAATGACTCTAGTGGGTCCACATGTAGTTTGTGAAAAGAACACACATGCAATGACCACTAGTTGATCCATAAGTGGTTTGTGGAAAGAACACACATGCAATGACCACTAGTTGATCCATAAGTGGTTTGTGGAAAAGAAAACACATGCAATGACTCTGGTTGATCCATGTGTGGTTTGTGGAAAGAACACACATGCAATGACTCTAGTGGTAGTTTTAGTACAAGATCACACATGCAATGACTCTAATGGATCCATATGTGGTTTGTGAAAAGAACATACATGCAATGACCACTTGTTGATCCATGTGTGGTTTGTGTAAAGAACACACATGCAATGACTCTAGTGCTGTATTTATTATAAGAACACACATGCAATGACTCTAGTGGGTCCACATGTAGTTTGTGAAAAGAATACACATGCAATGACCACTTGTTGATCCATGTGTGTTTTGTGAAAAGAACACACATACAATGACTGTAGTGGGTCCACATGTAGTTTGTGAAAAGAACACACATGCAATGACCACTGGTTGATCCATAAGTTGTTTGTGGAAAAGAACACACATGCAATGAACACTGGTTGATCAATATGTTGTTTGTGCAAAAGAACACATGCAATGCATCTAGTTGGTCCGTATGTGGTTTGTGGAAAGAACACACATGTAGTGACCACTGGTTGATCCATGTGTGGTTTGTGAAATGAGCACACATGCAATGCCACTGGTTGATCCATGTGTGGTTTGTGGAAAGAACACACATGCAATGACTCTTGTGCCAGTTTTTGTATAAGAACACACATGCCATGTCTCTAATGGATCCATATGTGGTTTGTGATAAGAACACACATGCAATGACTCTAGTGGGTCCACATGTAGTTTGTGAAAATAACACACATGCAATGACCACTAGTTGATCCATAAGTGGTTTGTGGAAAGAACACACATGCAATGACCACTGGTTGATCCATAAGTGGTTTGTGGAAAAGAAAACACATGCAATGACTCTGGTTGCTCCATATGTGGTTTGTGGAAAGAACACACATGCAGTGACCACAGGTTGATCCATGTGTGGTTTGTGAAATGAACACACATGCAATGCCACTGGTTGATCCATGTGTGGTTTGTGGAAAGAACACACATGCAATGACTCTAGTGCTAGTTTTTGTATAAGAACACACATGCAATGTCTCTAATGGATCCATATGTGGTTTGTGAAAATAACACACATGCAATGACCACTTGTTGATCCATCTGTGGTTTGTGAAAAGAACACACATGCAATGACTCTAGTGCTAGTTTTAGTATAAGAACACACATGCAATGACTCTAGTGGGTCCACATGTAGTTTGTGAAAAGAACACACATGCAATGACCACTGGTTGATCAATAAGTGGTTTGTGGAAAGAACACACATGAAATAACCACTTGTTGATCCATCAGTGGTTTGTGGAAAAGAAAACACATGCAATGACTCTGGTTGGTCCATATGTGGTTTGTGGAAAGAACACACATGCAGTAACCACTGGTTGATCCATGTGTGGTTTGTGAAATGAACACACATGCAATGCCACTGGTTGATCCATGTGTGGTTTGTGGAAAGAACACACATGCAATGACTCTAGTGCTAGTTTTTGTATAAGAACACACATGCAATGTCTCTAATGGATCCATGCGTGGTTTGTGAAAAGAACACACATACAATGACCACTTGTTGATCCATGTGTGATTTGTGAAAAGAATACCCATGCAATTACTCTAGTGCTAGTTTTAGTATAAGAACATACATGCAATGACTCTAGTGGGTCCACATGTAGTTTGTGAAAAGAACACACATGCAATGACCACTGGTTGATCCATAAGTTGTTTGTGGAAAGAACACACATGCAATGACCACTGGTTGATCCATAAGTGGTTTGTGGAAAAGAAAACACATGCAATGACTCTGGTTGGTCCATATGTGGTTTGTGGAAAGAACACACATGCATTCACCACTAGTTATCCATACGTGGTTTGTGAAATGAACACACATGCAATGCCACTGGTTGATCCATGTGTGGTTTGTGAAAAGAACACCCATGCAATGACTCTAGTGCTAGTTTTAGTATAAGAACATACATGCAATGACTCTAGTGGGTCCACATGTAGTTTGTGAAAAGAACACACATGCAATAACCACTGGTTGATCCATAAGTGGTTTGTGGAAAGAACACACATGCAATGACCACTGGTTGATCCATAAGTGGTTTGTGGAAAAGAAAACACATGCAATGACTCTGGTTGGTCCATATGTGGTTTGTGGAAAGAACACACATGCAATGACCACTGGTTGATCCATAAGTGGTTTGTGGAAAAGAAAACACATGCAATGACTCTGGTTGGTCCACATGTAGTTTGTGAAAAGAACACACATGCAATGACCACTAGTTGATCCATAAGTGGTTTGTGGAAAGAACACACATGCAATGACCACTGGTTGATCCATAAGTGGTTTGTGGAAAAGAAAACACATGCAATGACTCTGGTTGGTCCATATGTGGTTTGTGGAAAGAACACACATGCATTAACCACTGGTTGATCAATATGTGGTTTGTGAAAAGAACACACATGCAATGCCACTGGTTGATCCATGTGTGGTTTGTGGAAAGAACACACATGCAATGACTCTAGTGGTAGTTTTAGTATAAGATCACACATTCCATGTCTCTAATGGATCCATATGTGGTTTGTGATAAGAACACACATGCAATGACTCTCGTGGGTCCACATGTAGTTTGTGAAAATAACACACATGCAATGACCACTGGTTGATCCATAAGTGGTTTGTGGAAAGAACACACATGCAATGACCACTGGTTGATCCATAAGTGGTTTGTGGAAAAGAAAACACATGCAATGACTCTGGTTGGTCCATATGTGGTTTGTGGAAAGAACACACATGCAGTGACCACTGGTTGATCCATGTGTGGTTTGTGAAATGAACACACATGCAATTCCACTGGTTGATCCATGTGTGGTTTGTGGAAAGAACACACATGCAATGACTCTAGTGCTAGTTTTAGTATAAGAACACACATGCAATGTCTCTAATGGATCCATATGTGGTTTGTGAAAAGAACACACATGCAATGAGCACTTGTTGATCCATGTGTGGTTTGTGAAAAGAACACCCATGCAATGACTCTAGTGCTAGTTTTAGTATAAGAACATACATGCAATGACTCTAGTGGGTCCACATGTAGTTTGTGAAAAGAACACACATGCAATGACCACTAGTTGATCCATAAGTGGTTTGTGGAAACAACACACATGCAATGACCACTGGTTGATCCATAAGTGGTTTGTGGAAAAGAAAACACATGCAATGACTCTGGTTGATCCATGTGTGGTTTGTGGAAAGAACACACATGCAATGACTCTAGTGGTAGTTTTAGTACAAGATCACACATGCAATGACTCTAATGGATCCATATGTGGTTTGTGAAAAGAACACACATGCAATGACCACTTGTTGATCCATGTGTGGTTTGTGTAAAGAACACACATGCAATGACTCTAGGGCTGTATTTATTATAAGAACACACATGCAATGACTCTAGTGGGTCCACATGTAGTTTGTGAAAAGAATACACATGCAATGACCACTTGTTGATCCATGTGTGTTTTGTGAAAAGAACACACATACAATGACTGTAGTGGGTCCACATGTAGTTTGTGAAAAGAACACACATGCAATGACCACTGGTTGATCCATAAGTTGTTTGTGGAAAAGAACACACATGCAATGAACACTGGTTGATCAATATGTTGTTTGTGCAAAAGAACACATGCAATGAATCTAGTTGGTCCGTATGTGGTTTGTGGAAAGAACACACATGTAGTGACCACTGGTTGATCCATGTGTGGTTTGTGAAATGAACACACATGCAATGCCACTGGTTGATCCATGTGTGGTTTGTGGAAAGAACACACATGCAATGACTCTTGTGCCAGTTTTTGTATAAGAACACACATGCCATGTCTCTAATGGATCCATATGTGGTTTGTGATAAGAACACACATGCAATGACTCTAGTGGGTCCACATGTAGTTTGTGAAAATAACACACATGCAATGACCACTGGTTGATCCATAAGTGGTTTGTGGAAAGAACACACATGCAATGACCACTGGTTGATCCATAAGTGGTTTGTGGAAAAGAAAACACATGCAATGACTCTGGTTGGTCCATATGTGGTTTGTGGAAAGAACACACATGCAGTGACCACAGGTTGATCCATGTGTGGTTTGTGAGATGAACACACATGCAATGCCACTGGTTGATCCATGTGTGGTTTGTGGAAAGAACACACATGCAATGACTCTAGTGCTAGTTTTTGTATAAGAACACACATGCAATGTCTCTAATGGATCCATATGTGGTTTGTGAAAATAACACACATGCAATGACCACTTGTTGATCCATGTGTGGTTTGTGAAAAGAACACGCATGCAATGACTCTAGTGCTAGTTTTAGTATAAGAACACACATGCAATGACTCTAGTGGGTCCACATGTAGTTTGTGAAAAGAACACACATGCAATGACCACTGGTTGATCCATAAGTGGTTTGTGGAAAGAACACACATGAAATAACCACTTGTTGATCCATCAGTGGTTTGTGGAAAAGAAAACACATGCAATGACTCTGGTTGGTCCATATGTGGTTTGTGGAAAGAACACACATGCAGTAACCACTGGTTGATCCATGTGTGGTTTGTGAAATGAACACACATGCAATGCCACTGGTTGATCCATGTGTGGTTTGTGGAAAGAACACACATGCAATGACTCTAGTGCTAGTTTTTGTATAAGAACACACATGCAATGTCTCTAATGGATCCATGTGTGGTTTGTGAAAAGAACACACATGCAATGACCACTTGTTGATCCATGTGTGATTTGTGAAAAGAACACCCATGCAATTACTCTAGTGCTAGTTTTAGTATAAGAACTTACATGCAATGACTCTAGTGGGTCCACATGTAGTTTGTGAAAAGAACACACATGCAATGACCACTGGTTGATCCATAAGTTGTTTGTGGAAAGAACACACATGCAATGACCACTGGTTGATCCATAAGTGGTTTGTGGAAAAGAAAACACATGCAATGACTCTGGTTGGTCCATATGTGGTTTGTGGAAAGAACACACATGCATTCACCACTAGTTATCCATACGTGGTTTGTGAAATGAACACACATGCAATGCCACTGGTTGATCCATGTGTGGTTTGTGAAAAGAACACCCATGCAATGACTCTAGTGCTAGTTTTAGTATAAGAACATACATGCAATGACTCTAGTGGGTCCACATGTAGTTTGTGAAAAGAACACACATGCAATGACCACTGGTTGATCCATAAGTGGTTTGTGGAAAGAACACACATGCAATGACCACTGGTTGATCCATAAGTGGTTTGTGGAAAAGAAAACACATGCAATGACTCTGGTTGGTCCATATGTGGTTTGTGGAAAGAACACACATGCATTGACCACTGGTTGATCCATATGTGGCTTGTGAAAAGAACACACATGCAATGCCACTGGTTGATCCATGTGTGGTTTGTGGAAAGAACACACATGCAATGACTCTAGTGGTAGTTTTAGTACAAGATCACACATGCAATGACTCTAATGGATCCATATGTGGTTTGTGAAAAGAACACACATGCAATGACCACTTGTTGATCCATGTGTGGTTTGTGTAAAGAACACACATGCAATGACTCTAGTGCTGTATTTATTATAAGAACACACATGCAATGACTCTAGAGGGTCCACATGTAGTTTGTGAAAAGAATACACATGCAATGACCACTTGTTGATCCATGTGTGTTTTGTGAAAAGAAAACACATACAATGACTATAGTGGGTCCACATGTAGTTTGTGAAAAGAACACACATGCAATGACCACTGGTTGATCCATAAGTTGTTTGTGGAAAAGAATACACATGCAATGAACACTGGTTGATCAATGCGTGGTTTGTGCAAAAGAACACATGCAATGAATCTGGTTGGTCCGTATGTGGTTTGTGGAAAGAACACACATGTAGTGACCACTGGTTGATCCCTGTGTGGTTTGTGAAATGAACACACATGCAATGCCACTGGTTGATCCATGTGTGGTTTGTGGAAAGAACACACATGCAATGACTCGAGTGCCAGTTTTTGTATAAGAACACACATGCCATGTCTCTAATGGATCCATATGTGGTTTGTGATAAGAACACACATCCAATGACTCTAGTGGGTCCACATGTAGTTTCTGAAAATAACACACATGCAATGACCACTGGTTGATCCATAAGTGGTTTGTGGAAAGAACACACATGCAATGACCACTGGTTGATCCATAAGTGGTTTGTGGAAAAGAAAACACATGCAATGACTCTGGTTGGTCCATATGTAGTTTGTGGAAAGAACACACATGCAGTGACCACTGGTTGATCCATCTGTGGTTTGTGAAATGAACACACATGCAATGCCACTGGTTGATCCATGTGTGGTTTGTGGAAAGAACACACATGCAATGACTCTAGTGCTAGTTTTTGTATAAGAACACACATGCAATGTCTCTAATGGATCCATATGTGGTTTGTGAAAATAACACACATGAAATGACCACTTGTTGATCCATGTGTGGTTTGTGAAAAGAACACATATGCAATGACTCTAGTGCTAGTTTTAGTATAAGAACACACATGCAATGACTCTAGTGGGTCCACATGTAGTTTGTGAAAAGAACACACATGCAATGACCACTGGTTGATCCATAAGTGGTTTGTGGAAAGAACACACATGAAATAACCACTTGTTGATCCATCAGTGGTTTGTGGAAAAGAAAACACATGCAATGACTCTGGTTGGTCCATATGTGGTTTGTGGAAAGAACACACATGCAGTAACCACTGGTTGATCCATGTGTGGTTTGTGAAATGAACACACATGCAATGCCACTGGTTGATCCATGTGTGGTTTGTGGAAAGAACACACATGCAATGACTCTAGTGCTAGTTTTTGTATAAGAACACACATGCAATGTCTCTAATGGATCCATATGTGGTTTGTGAAAAGAACACACATGCAATGACCACTTGTTGATCCATGTGTGGTTTGTGAAAAGAACACCCATGTAATTACTCTAGTGCTAGTTTTAGTATAAGAACATACATGCAATGACTCTAGTGGGTCCACATGTAGTTTGTGAAAAGAACACACATGCAATGACCACTGGTTGATCCATAAGTTGTTTGTGGAGAGAACACACATGCAATGACCACTGGTTGATCCATAAGTGGTTTGTGGAAAAGAAAACACATGCAATGACTCTGGTTGGTCCATATGTGGTTTGTGGAAAGAACACACATGCATTCACCACTAGTTATCCATATGTGGTTTGTGAAATGAACACACATGCAATGCCACTGGTTGATCCATGTGTGGTTTGTGGAAAGAACACACATGCAATGACTCTAGTGCTAGTTTTAGTATAAGAACACACATGCAATGTCTCTAATGGATCCATATGTGGTTTGTGAAAAGAACACACATGCAATGAGCACTTGTTGATCCATGTGTGGTTTGTGAAAAGAACACCCATGCAATGACTCTAGTGCTAGTATTAGTATAAGAATATACATGCAATGACTCTAGTGGGTCCACATGTAGTTTGTGAAAAGAACACACATGCAATGACCACTAGTTGATCCATAAGTGGTTTTTGGAAAGAACACACATGCAATGACCACTGGTTGATCCATAAGTGGTTTGTGGAAAAGAAAACACATGCAATGACTCTGGTTGATCCATGTGTGGTTTGTCGAAAGAACACACATGCAATGACTCTAGTGGTAGTTTTAGTACAAGATCACACATGCAATGACTCTAATGGATCCATATGTGGTTTGTGAAAAGAACACACATGCAATGACCACTTGTTGATCCATGTGTGGTTTGTGTAAAGAACACACATGCAATGACTCTAGGGCTGTATTTATTATAAGAACACACATGCAATCACTCTAGTGGGTCCACATGTAGTTTGTGAAAAGAATACACATGCAATGACCACTTGTTGATCCATGTGTGTTTTGTGAAAAGAACACACATACAATGACTGTAGTGGGTCCACATGTAGTTTGTGAAAAGAACACACATGCAATGACCACTGGTTGATCCATAAGTTGTTTGTGGAAAAGAACACACATGCAATGAACAATGGTTGATCAATATGTTGTTTGTGCAAAAGAACACATGCAATGAATCTAGTTGGTCCGTATGTGGTTTGTGGAAAGAACACACATGTAGTGACCACTGGTTGATCCATGTGTGGTTTGTGAAATGAACACACATGCAATGCCACTGGTTGATCCATGTGTGGTTTGTGGAAAGAACACACATGCAATGACTCTTGTGCCAGTTTTTGTATAAGAACACACATGCCATGTCTCTAATGCATCCATATGTGGTTTGTGATAAGAACACACATGCAATGACTCTAGTGGGTCCACATGTAGTTTGTGAAAATAACACACATGCAATGACCACTGGTTGATCCATAAGTGGTTTGTGGAAAGAACACACATGCAATGACCACTGGTTGATCCATAAGTGGTTTGTGGAAAAGAAAACACATGCAATGACTCTGGTTGGTCCATATGTGGTTTGTGGAAAGAACACACATGCAGTGACCACAGGTTGATCCATGTGTGGTTTGTGAAATGAACACACATGCAATGCCACTGGTTTATCCATGTGTGGTTTGTGGAAAGAACACACATGCAATGACTCTAGTGCTAGTTTTTGTATAAGAACACACATGCAATGTCTCTAATGGATCCATATGTGGTTTGTGAAAATAACACACATGCAATGACCACTTGTTGATCCATGTGTGGTTTGTGAAAAGAACACACATGCAATGACTCTAGTGCTAGTTTTAGTATAAGAACACACATGCAATGACTCTAGTGGGTCCACATGTAGTTTGTGAAAAGAACACACATGCAATGACCACTGGTTGATCCATAAGTGGTTTGTGGAAAGAACACACATGAAATAACCACTTGTTGATCCATCAGTGGTTTGTGGAAAAGAAAACACATGCAATGACTCTGGTTGGTCCATATGTGGTTTGTGGAAAGAACACACATGCAGTAACCACTGGTTGATCCATGTGTGGTTTGTGAAATGAACACACATGCAATGCCACTGGTTGATCCATGTGTGGTTTGTGGAAAGAACACACATGCAATGACTCTAGTGCTAGTTTTTGTATAAGAACACACATGCAATGTCTCTAATGGATCCATATGTGGTTTGTGAAAAGAACACACATGCAATGACCACTTGTTGATCCATGTGTGATTTGTGAAAACAACACCCATGCAATTACTCTAGTGCTAGTTTTAGTATAAGAACATACATGCAATGACTCTAGTGGGTCCACATGTAGTTTGTGAAAAGAACACACATGCAATGACCACTGGTTGATCCATAAGTTGTTTGTGGAAAGAACACACATGCAATGACCACTGGTTGATCCATAAGTGGTTTGTGGAAAAGAAAACATATGCGATGACTCTGGTTGGTCCATATGTGGTTTGTGGAAAGAACACACATGCATTCACCACTAGTTATCCATACGTGGTTTGTGAAATGAACACACATGCAATGCCACTGGTTGATCCATGTGTGGTTTGTGAAAAGAACACCCATGCAATGACTCTAGTGCTAGTTTTAGTATAAGAACATACATGCAATGACTCTAGTGGGTCCACATGTAGTTTGTGAAAAGAACACACATGCAATGACCACTGGTTGATCCATAAGTGGTTTGTGGAAAGAACACACATGCAATGACCACTGGTTGATCCATAAGTGGTTTGTGGAAAAGAAAACACATGCAATGACTCTGGTTGGTCCATATGTGGTTTGTGGAAAGAACACACATGCAGTGACCACTGGTTGATCCATGTGTGGTTTGTGAAATGAACACACATGCAATGCCACTGGTTGATCCATGTGTGGTTTGTGGAAAGAACACACATGCAATGACTCTAGTGCTAGTTTTAGTATAAGAACACACATGCAATGACCACTGGTTGATCCATAAGTTGTTTGTGGAAAGAACACACATTTAATGACCACTGGTTGATCCATAAGTGGTTTGTGGAAAAGAAAACACATGCAATGACTCTGGTTGGTCCATATGTGGTTTGTGGAAAGAACACACATGCATTCACCACTAGTTATCCATATGTGGTTTGTGAAATGAACACACATGCAATGCCACTGGTTGATCCATGTGTGGTTTCTGGAAAGAACACACATGCAATGACTCTAGTGCTAGTTTTAGTATAAGAACACACATGCAATGTCTCTAATGGATCCATATGTGGTTTGTGAAAAGAACACACATGCAATGAGCACTTGTTGATCCATGTGTGGTTTGTGAAAAGAACACCCATGCAATGACTCTAGTAATAGTTTTAGTATAAGAACATACATGCAATGACTCTAGTGGGTCCACATGTAGTTTGTGAAAAGAACACACATGCAATGACCACTAGTTGATCCATAAGTGGTTTGTGGAAAGAACACACATGCAATGACCACTGGTTGATCCATAAGTGGTTTGTTGAAAAGAAAACACATGCAATGACTCTGGTTGATCCATGTGTGGTTTGTGGAAAGAACACACATGCAATGACTCTAGTGGTAGTTTTAGTACAAGATCACACATGCAATGACTCTAATGGATCCATATGTGGTTTGTGAAAAGAACACACATGCAATGACCACTTGTTGATCCATGTGTGGTTTGTGTAAAGAACACACATGCAATGACTCTAGGGCTGTATTTATTATAAGAACACACATGCAATGACTCTAGTGGGTCCACATGTAGTTTGTGAAAAGAATACACATGCAACGACCACTTGTTGATCCATGTGTGTTTTGTGAAAAGAACACACATACAATGACTGTAGTGGGTCCACATGTAGTTTGTGAAAAGAACACACATGCAATGACCACTGGTTGATCCATAAGTTGTTTGTGGAAAAGAACACACATGCAATTAACACTGGTTGATCAATATGTTGTTTGTGCAAAAGAACACATGCAATGAATCTAGTTGGTCCGTATGTGGTTTGTGGAAAGAACACACATGTAGTGACCACTGGTTGATCCATGTGTGGTTTGTGAAATGAACACACATGCAATGCCACTGGTTGATCCATGTGTGGTTTGTGGAAAGAACACACATGCAATGACTCTTGTGCCAGTTTTTGTATAAGAACACACATGCCATGTCTCTAATGGATCCATATGTGGTTTGTGATAAGAACACACATGGAATGACTCTAGTGGGTCCACATGTAGTTTGTGAAAATAACACACATGCAATGACCACTGGTTGATCCATAAGTGGTTTGTGGAAAGAACACACATGCAATGACCACTGGTTGATCCATAAGTGGTTTGTGGAAAAGAAAACACATGCAATGACTCTGGTTGGTCCATATGTGGTTTGTGGAAAGAACACACATGCAGTGACCACAGGTTGATCCATGTGTGGTTTGTGAAATGAACACACATGCAATGCCACTGGTTGATCCATGTGTGGTTTGTGGAAAGAACACACATGCAATGACTCTAGTGCTAGTTTTTGTATAAGAACACACATGCAATGTCTCTAATGGATCCATATGTGGTTTGTGAAAATAACACACATGCAATGACCACTTGTTGATCCATGTGTGGTTTGTGAAAAGAACACACATGCAATGACTCTAGTGCTAGTTTTAGTATAAGAACACACATGCAATGACTCTAGTGGGTCCACATGTAGTTTGTGAAAAGAACGCACATGCAATGACCACTGGTTGATCCATAAGTGGTTTGTGGAAAGAACACACATGAAATAACCACTTGTTGATCCATCAGTGGTTTGTGGAAAAGAAAACACATGCAATGACTCTGATTGGTCCATATGTGGTTTGTGGAAAGAACACACATGCAGTAACCACTGGTTGATCCATGTGTGGTTTGTGAAATGAACACACATGCAATGCCACTGGTTGATCCATGTGTGGTTTGTGGAAAGAACACACATGCAATGACTGTAGTGCTAGTTTTTGTATAAGAACACACATGCAATGTCTCTAATGGATCCATATGTGGTTTGTGAAAAGAACACACATGCAATGACCACTTGTTGATCCATGTGTGATTTGTGAAAAGAACACCCATGCAATTACTCTAGTGCTAGTTTTAGTATAAGAACATACATGCAATGACTCTAGTGGGTCCACATGTAGTTTGTGAAAAGAACACACATGCAATGATCACTGGTTGATCCATAAGTTGTTTGTGGAAAGAACACACATGCAATGACCACTGGTTGATCCATAAGTGGTTTGTGGAAAAGAAAACACATGCAATGACTCTGGTTGGTCCATATGTGGTTTGTGGAAAGAACACACATGCATTCACCACTAGTTATCCATACGTGGTTTGTGAAATGAACACACATGCAATGCCACTGGTTGATCCATGTGTGGTTTGTGAAAAGAACACCCATGCAATGACTCTAGTGCTAGTTTTAGTATAAGAACATACATGCAATGACTCTAGTGGGTCCACATGTAGTTTGTGAAAAGAACACACATGCAATGACCACTGGTTGATCCATAAGTGGTTTGTGGAAAGAACACACATGCAATGACCACTGGTTGATCCATAAGTGGTTTGTGGAAAAGAAAACACATGCAATGACTCTGGTTGGTCCATATGTGGTTTGTGGAAAGAACACACATGCATTGACCACTGGTTGATCCATATGTGGCTTGTGAAAAGAACACACATGCAATGCCACTGGTTGATCCATGTGTGGTTTGTGGAAAGAACACACATGCAATGACTCTAGTGGTAGTTTTAGTACAAGATCACACATGCAATGACTCTAATGGATCCATATGTGGTTTGTGAAAAGAACACACATGCAATGACCACTTGTTGATCCATGTGTGGTTTGTGTAAAGAACACACATGCAATGACTCTAGTGCTGTATTTATTATAAGAACACACATGCAATGACTCTAGTGGGTCCACATGTAGTTTGTGAAAAGAATACACATGCAATGACCACTTGTTGATCCATGTGCGTTTTGTGAAAAGAAAACACATACAATGACTATAGTGGGTCCACATGTAGTTTGTGAAAAGAACACACATGCAATGACCACTGGTTGATCCATAAGTTGTTTGTAGAAAAGAATACACATGCAATGAACACTGGTTGATCAATGCGTGGTTTGTGCAAAAGAACACATGCAATGAATCTGGTTGGTCCGTATGTGGTTTGTGGAAAGAACACACATGTAGTGACCACTGGTTGATCCCTATGTGGTTTGTGAAATGAACACACATGCAATGCCACTGGTTGATCCATGTGTGGTTTGTGGAAAGAACACACATGCAATGACTCTAGTGCCAGTTTTTGTATAAGAACACACATGCCATGTCTCTAATGGATCCATATGTGGTTTGTGATAAGAACACACATCCAATGACTCTAGTGGGTCCACGTGTAGTTTGTGAAAATAACACACATGCAATGACCACTGGTTGATCCATAAGTGGTTTGTGGAAAGAACACACATGCAATGACCACTGGTTGATCCATAAGTGGTTTGTGGAAAAGAAAACACATGCAATGACTCTGGTTGGTCCATATGTAGTTTGTTGAAAGAACACACATGCAGTGACCACTGGTTGATCCATCTGTGGTTTGTGAAATGAACACACATGCAATGCCACTGGTTGATCCATGTGTGGTTTGTGGAAAGAACACACATGCAATGACTCTAGTGCTAGTTTTTGTATAAGAACACACATGCAATGTCTCTAATGGATCCATATGTGGTTTGTGAAAATAACACACATGAAATGACCACTTGTTGATCCATGTGTGGTTTGTGAAAAGAACACATATGCAATGACTCTAGTGCTAGTTTTAGTATAAGAACACACATGCAATGACTCTAGTGGGTCCACATGTAGTTTGTGAAAAGAACACACATGCAATGACCACTGGTTGATCCGTAAGTGGTTTGTGGAAAGAACACACATGAAATAACCACTTGTTGATCCATCAGTGGTTTGTGGAAAAGAAAACACATGCAATGACTCTGGTTGGTCCATATGTGGTTTGTGGAAAGAACACACATGCAGTAACCACTGGTTGATCCATGTGTGGTTTGTGAAATGAACACACATGCAATGCCACTGGTTGATCCATGTGTGGTTTGTGGAAAGAACACACATGCAATGACTCTAGTGCTAGTTTTTGTATAAGAACACACATGCAATGTCTCTAATGGATCCATATGTGGTTTGTGAAAAGAACACACATGCAATGACCACTTGTTGATCCATGTGTGGTTTGTGAAAAGAACACCCATGTAATTACTCTAGTGCTAGTTTTAGTATAAGAACATACATGCAATGACTCTAGTGGGTCCACATGTAGTTTGTGAAAAGAACACACATGCAATGACCACTGGTTGATCCATAAGTTGTTTGTGGAAAGAAAACACATGCAATGACCACTAGTTGATCCATAAGTGGTTTGTGGAAAAGAAAACACATGCAATGACTCTGGTTGGTCCATATGTGGTTTGTGGAAAGAACACACATGCATTCACCACTAGTTATCCATATGTGGTTTGTGAAATGAACACACATGCAATGCCACTGGTTGATCAATGTGTGGTTTGTGGAAATAACACACATGCAATGACTCTAGTGCTAGTTTTAGTATAAGAACACACATGCAATGTCTCTAATGGATCCATATGTGGTTTGTGAAAAGAACACACATGCAATGACCACTTGTTGATCCATGTGTGGTTGGTGAAAAGAACACCCATGCAATGACTCTAGTGCTAGTTTTAGTATAAGAACATACATGCAATGACTCTAGTGGGTCCACATGTAGTTTGTGAAAAGAACACACATGCAATGACCACTAGTTGATCCATAAGTGGTTTGTGGAAAGAACACACATGCAATGACCACTGGTTGATCCATAAGTGGTTTGTGGAAAAGAAAACACATGCAATGACTCTGGTTGATCCATGTGTGGTTTGTCGAAAGAACACACATGCAATGACTCTAGTGGTAGTTTTAGTACAAGATCACACATGCAATGACTCTAATGGATCCATATGTGGTTTGTTAAAAGAACACACATGCAATGACCACTTGTTGATCCATGTGTGGTTTGTGTAAAGAACACACATGCAATGACTCTAGTGCTGTATTTATTATAAGAACACACATGCAATGACTCTAGTGGGTCCACATGTAGTTTGTGAAAAGAATACACATGCAATGACCACTTGTTGATCCATGTGTGTTTTGTGAAAAGAACACACATACAATGACTGTAGTGGGTCCACATGTAGTTTGTGAAAAGAACACACATGCAATAACCACTGGTTGATCCATAAGTTGTTTGTGGAAAAGAACACACATGCAATGAACACTGGTTGATCAATGTGTGGTTTGTGCAAAAGAACACATGCAATGAATCTGGTTGGTCCGTATGTGGTTTGTGGAAAGAACACACATGTAGTAACCACTGGTTGATCCATGTGTGGTTTGTGAAATGAACACACATGCAATGCCACTGGTTGATCCATGTGTGGTTTGTGGAAAGAACACACATGCAATGACTCTAGTGCTAGTTTTTGTATAAGAACACACATGCCATGTCTCTAATGGATTCATATGTGGTTTGTGATAAGAACACACATGCAATGACTCTAGTGGGTCCACATGTAGTTTGTGAAAATAACACACATGCAATGACCACTGGTTGATCCATAAGTGGTTTGTGGAAAAGAAAACACATGCAATGACTCTGGTTGGTCCATATGTGGTTTGTGGAAAGAACACACATGCAGTGACAACTGGTTGATCCATGTGTGGTTTGTGAAATGAACGCACATGCATTGCCACTGGTTGATCCATGTGTGGTTTGTGGAAAGAACACACATGCAATGACTCTAGTGCTAGTTTTTGTATAAGAACACACATGCAATGTCTCTAATGGATCCATATGTGGTTTGTGAAAATAACACACATGCAATGACCACTTGTTGATCCATGTGTGGTTTGTGAAAAGAACACACATGCAATGACTCTAGTGCTAGTTTTAGTATAAGAACACACATGCAATGACTCTAGTGGGTCCACATGTAGTTTGTGAAAAGAACACACATGCAATGACCACTGGTTGATCCATAAGTGGTTTGTGGAAAGAACACACATGAAATAACCACTTGTTGATCCATCAGTGGTTTGAGGAAAAGAAAACACATGCAATGACTCTGGTTGGTCCATATGTGGTTTGTGGAAAGAACACACATGCAGTAACCACAGGTTGATCCATGTGTGGTTTGTGAAATGAACACACATGCAATGCCACTGGTTGATCCATGTGTGGTTTGTGGAAAGAACACACATGCAATGACTCTATTGCTAGTTTTAGTATAAGAACACACATGCAATGTCTCTAATGGATCCATATGTGGTTTGTGAAAAGAACACACCTGCAATGACCACTTGTTGATCCATGTGTGGTTTGTGAAAGGAACACCCATGCAATGACTCTAGTGCTAGTTTTAGTATAAGAACATACATGCAATGACTCTAGTGGGTCCCCATGTAGTTTGTGAAAAGAACACACATGTAATGACCACTAGTTGATCCATAAGTGGTTTGTGGAAAGAACACACATGCAATGACCACTGGTTGATCCATAAGTGGTTTGTGGAAAAGAAAACACATGCAATGACTCTGGTTGGTCCATATGTGGTTTGTGGAAAGAACAGACATGCATTGACCACTGGTTGATCAATATGTGGCTTGTGAAAAGAACACACATGCAATGCCACTGGTTGATCCATGTGTGGTTTGTGGAAAGAACACACATGCAATGACTCTAGTGGTAGTTTTAGTATAAGATCACACATGCCATGTCTCTAATGGATCCATATGTGGTTTGTGATAAGAACACACATCCAATGACTCTCGTGGGTCCACATGTAGTTTGTGAAAATAACACACATGCAATGACCACTGGTTGATCCATAAGTGGTTTGTGGAAAGAACACACATGCAATGACCACTGGTTGATCCATAAGTGGTTTGTGGAAAAGAAAACACATGCAATGACTCTGGTTGGTCCATATGTGGTTTGTGGAAAGAACACACATGCATTCACTACTAGTTATCCATATGTGGTTTGTGAAATGAACACACATGCAATGCCACTGGTTGATCCATGTGTGGTTTGTGGAAAGAACACACATGCAATGACTCTAGTGCTAGTTTTAGTATAAGAAAACACATGCAATGTCTCTAATGGATCCATATGTGGTTTGTGAAAAGAACACACATGCAATCACCACTTGTTGATCCGTGTGTGGTTTTTGAAAAGAACACCCATGCAATGACTCTAGTGCTAGTTTTAGTATAAGAACATACATGCAATGACTCTAGTGGGTCCACATGTAGTTTGTGAAAAGAACACACATGCAATGACCACTAGTTGATCCATAAGTGGTTTGTGGAAAGAACACACATGCAATGACCACTGGTTGATCCATAAGTGGTTTGTGGAAAAGAAAACACATGCAATGACTCTGGTTGGTCCATATGTGGTTTGTGGAAAGAACACACATGCATTGACCACTGGTTGATCAATATGTGGCTTGTGAAAAGAACACACATGCAATGCCACTGGTTGATCCATGTGTGGTTTGTGGAAAGAACACACATGCAATGACTCTAGTGGTAGTTTTAGTATAAGATCACACATGCCATGTCTTTAATGGATCCATATGTGGTTTGTGATAAGAACACACATGCAATGACTCTCGTGGGTCCACATGTAGTTTGTGAAAATAACACACATGCAATGACCACTGGTTGATCCATAAGTGGTTTGTGGAAAGAACACACATGCAATGACCACTGGTTGATCCATAAGTGGTTTGTGGAAAAGAAAACACATGCAATGACTCTGGTTGGTCCATATGTGGTTTGTGGAAAGAACACACATGCATTCACTACTAGTTATCCATATGTGGTTTGTGAAATGAACACACATGCAATGCCACTGGTTGATCCATGTGTGGTTTGTGGAAAGAACACACATGCAATGACTCTAGTGCTAGTTTTAGTATAAGAACACACATGCAATGTCTCTAATGGATCCATATGTGGTTTGTGAAAAGAACACACATGCAATGACCACTGGTTGATCAATAAGTGGTTTGTGGAAAGAACACACATGCATTGACCACTGGTTGATCCATATGTGGCTTGTGAAAAGAACACACATGCAATGCCACTGGTTGATCCATGTGTGGTTTGTGGAAAGAACACACATGCAATGACTCTAGTGGTAGTTTTAGTACAAGATCACACATGCAATGACTCTAATGGATCCATATGTGGTTTGTGAAAAGAACACACATGCAATGACCACTTGTTGATCCATGTGTGGTTTGTGTAAAGAACACACATGCAATGACTCTAGTGCTGTATTTATTATAAGAACACACATGCAATGACTCTAGTGGGTCCACATGTAGTTTGTGAAAAGAGTACACATGCAATGACCACTTGTTGATCCATGTGTGTTTTGTGAAAAGAAAACACATACAATGACTATAGTGGGTCCACATGTAGTTTGTGAAAAGAACACACATGCAATGACCACTGGTTGATCCATAAGTTGTTTGTGGAAAAGAATACACATGCAATGAACACTGGTTGATCAATGCGTGGTTTGTGCAAAAGAACACATGCAATGAATCGGGTTGGTCCGTATGTGGTTTGTGGAAAGAACACACATGTAGTGACCACTGGTTGATCCCTATGTGGTTTGTGAAATGAACACACATGCAATGCCACTGGTTGATCCATGTGTGGTTTGTGGAAAGAACACACATGCAATGACTCTAGTGCCAGTTTTTGTATAAGAACACACATGCCATGTCTCTAATGGATCCATATGTGGTTTGTGATAAGAACACACATCCAATGACTCTAGTGGGTCCACGTGTAGTTTGTGAAAATAACACACATGCAATGACCACTGGTTGATCCATAAGTGGTTTGTGGAAAGAACACACATGCAATGACCACTGGTTGATCCATAAGTGGTTTGTGGAAAAGAAAACACATGCAATGACTCTGGTTGGTCCATATGTAGTTTGTGGAAAGAACACACATGCAGTGACCACTGGTTGATCCATCTGTGGTTTGTGAAATGAACACACATGCAATGCCACTGGTTGATCCATGTGTGGTTTCTGGAAAGAACACACATGCAATGACTCTAGTGCTAGTTTTTGTATAAGAACACACATGCAATGTCTCTAATGGATCCATATGTGGTTTGTGAAAATAACACACATGAAATGACCACTTGTTGATCCATGTGTGGTTTGTGAAAAGAACACATATCCAATGACTCTAGTGCTAGTTTTAGTATAAGAACACACATGCAATGACTCTAGTGGGTCCACACGTAGTTTGTGAAAAGAACACACATGCAATGACCACTGGTTGATCCATAAGTGGTTTGTGGAAAGAACACACATGAAATAACCACTTGTTTATCCATCAGTGGTTTATGGAAAAGAAAACACATGCAATGACTCTGGTTGGTCCATATGTGGTTTGTGGAAAGAACACACATGCAGTAACCACTGGTTGATCCATGTGTGGTTTGTGAAATGAACACACATGCAATGCCACTGGTTGATCCATGTGTGGTTTGTGGAAAGAACACACATGCAATGACTCTAGTGCTAGTTTTTGTATAAGAACACACATGCAATGTCTCTAATGGATCCATATGTGGTTTGTGAAAAGAACACACATGCAATGACCACTTGTTGATCCATGTGTGGTTTGTGAAAAGAACACCCATGTAATTACTCTAGTGCTAGTTTTAGTATAAGAACATACATGCAATGACTCTAGTGGGTCCACATGTAGTTTGTGAAAAGAACACACATGCAATGACCACTGGTTGATCCATAAGTTGTTTGTGGAAAGAACACACATGCAATGACCACTGGTTGATCCATAAGTGGTTTGTGGAAAAGAAAACACATGCAATGACTCTGGTTGGTCCATATGTGGTTTGTGGAAAGAACACACATGCATTCACCACTAGTTATCCATATGTGGTTTGTGAAATGAACACACATGCAATGCCACTGGTTGATCAATGTGTGGTTTGTGGAAAGAACACACATGCAATGACTCTAGTGCTAGTTTTAGTATAAGAACACACATGCAATGTCTCTAATGGATCCATATGTGGTTTGTGAAAAGAACACACATGAAATGACCACTTGTTGATCCATGTGTGGTTGGTGAAAAGAACACCCATGCAATGACTCTAGTGCTAGTTTTAGTATAAGAACATACATGCAATGACTCTAGTTGGTCCACATGTAGTTTGTGAAAAGAACACACATGCAATGACCACTAGTTGATCCATAAGTGGTTTGTGGAAAGAACACACATGCAATGACCACTGGTTGATCCATAAGTGGTTTATGGAAAAGAAAACACATGCAATGACTCTGGTTGATCCATGTGTGGTTTGTGGAAAGAACACACATGCAATGACTCTAGTGGTAGTTTTAGTACAAGATCACACATGCAATGACTCTAATGGATCCATATGTGGTTTGTTAAAAGAACACACATGCAATGACCACTTGTTGATCCATGTGTGGTTTGTGTAAAGAACACACATGCAATGACTCTAGTGCTGTATTTATTATAAGAACACACATGCAATGACTCTAGTGGGTCCACATGTAGTTTGTGAAAAGAATACACATGCAATGACCACTTGTTGATCCATGTGTGTTTTGTGAAAAGAACACACATACAATGACTGTAGTGGGTCCACATGTAGTTTGTGAAAAGAACACACATGCAATAACCACTGGTTGATCCATAAGTTGTTTGTGGAAAAGAACACACATGCAATGAACACTGGTTGATCAATGTGTGGTTTGTGCAAAAGAACACATGCAATGAATCTGGTTGGTCCGTATGTGGTTTGTGGAAAGAACACACATGTAGTAACCACTGGTTGATCCATGTGTGGTTTGTGAAATGAACACACATGCAATGCCACTGGTTGATCCATGTGTGGTTTGTGGAAAGAACACACATGCAATGACTCTAGTGCCAGTTTTTGTATAAGAACACACATGCCATGTCTCTAATGGATCCATATGTGGTTTGTGATAAGAACACACATGCAATGACTCTAGTGGGTCCACATGTAGTTTGTGAAAATAACACACATGCAATGACCACTGGTTGATCCATAAGTGGTTTGTGGAAAGAACACACATGCAATGACCACTGGTTGATCCATAAGTGGTTTGTGGAAAAGAAAACACATGCAATGACTCTGGTTGGTCCATATGTGGTTTGTGGAAAGAACACACATGCAGTGACAACTGGTTGATCCATGTGTGGTTTGTGAAATGAACACACATGCAATGCCACTGGTTGATCCATGTGTGGTTTGTGGAAAGAACACACATGCAATGACTCTAGTGCTAGTTTTTGTATAAGAACACACATGCAATGTCTCTAATGGATCCGTATGTGGTTTGTGAAAATAACACACATGCAATGACCACTTGTTGATCCATGTGTGGTTTGTGAAAAGAACACACATGCAATGACTCTAGTGCTAGTTTTAGTATAAGAACACACATGCAATGACTCTAGTGGGTCCACATGTAGTTTGTGAAAAGAACACACATGCAATGACCACTGGTTGATCCATAAGTGGTTTGTGGAAAGAACACACATGAAATAACCACTTGTTGATCCATCAGTGGTTTGAGGAAAAGAAAACACATGCAATGACTCTGGTTGGTCCATATGTGGTTTGTGGAAAGAACACACATGCAGTAACCACTGGTTGATCCATGTGTGGTTTGTGAAATGAACACACATGCAATGCCACTGGTTGATCCATGTGTGGTTTGTGGAAAGAACACACATGCAATGACTCTATTGCTAGTTTTAGTATAAGAACACACATGAAATGTCTCTAATGGATCCATATGTGGTTTGTGAAAAGAACACACCTGCAATGACCACTTGTTGATCCATGTGTGGTTTGTGAAAAGAACACCCATGCAATGACTCTAGTGCTAGTTTTAGTATAAGAACATACATGCAATGACTCTAGTGGGTCCACATGTAGTTTGTGAAAAGAACACACATGCAATGACCACTAGTTGATCCATAAGTGGTTTGTGGAAAGAACACACATGCAATGACCACTGGTTGATCCATAAGTGGTTTGTGGAAAAGAAAACACATGCAATGACTCTGGTTGGTCCATATGTGGTTTGTGGAAAGAACACACATGCATTGACCACTGGTTGATCAATATGTGGCTTGTGAAATGAACACACATGCAATGCCACTGGTTGATCCATGTGTGGTTTGTGGAAAGAACACACATGCAATGACTCTAGTGCTAGTTTTAGTATAAGAACACACATGCAATGTCTCTAATGGATCCATATGTGGTTTGTGAAAAGAACACACATGAAATGACCACTTGTTGATCCATGTGTGGTTGGTGAAAAGAACACCCATGCAATGACTCTAGTGCTAGTTTTAGTATAAGAACATACATGCAATGACTCTAGTGGGTCCACATGTAGTTTGTGAAAAGAACACACATGCAATGACCACTAGTTGATCCATAAGTGGTTTGTGGAAAGAACACACATGCAATGACCACTGGTTGATCCATAAGTGGTTTATGGAAAAGAAAACACATGCAATGACTCTGGTTGATCCATGTGTGGTTTGTGGAAAGAACACACATGCAATGACTCTAGTGGTAGTTTTAGTACAAGATCACACATGCAATGACTCTAATGGATCCATATGTGGTTTGTTAAAAGAACACACATGCAATGACCACTTGTTGATCCATGTGTGGTTTGTGTAAAGAACACACATGCAATGACTCTAGTGCTGTATTTATTATAAGAACACACATGCAATGACTCTAGTGGGTCCACATGTAGTTTGTGAAAAGAATACACATGCAATGACCACTTGTTGATCCATGTGTGTTTTGTGAAAAGAACACACATACAATGACTGTAGTGGGTCCACATGTAGTTTGTGAAAAGAACACACATGCAATAACCACTGGTTGATCCATAAGTTGTTTGTGGAAAAGAACACACATGCAATGAACACTGGTTGATCAATGTGTGGTTTGTGCAAAAGAACACATGCAATGAATCTGGTTGGTCCGTATGTGGTTTGTGGAAAGAACACACATGTAGTAACCACTGGTTGATCCATGTGTGGTTTGTGAAATGAACACACATGCAATGCCACTGGTTGATCCATGTGTGGTTTGTGGAAAGAACACACATGCAATGACTCTAGTGCCAGTTTTTGTATAAGAACACACATGCCATGTCTCTAATGGATCCATATGTGGTTTGTGATAAGAACACACATGCAATGACTCTAGTGGGTCCACATGTAGTTTGTGAAAATAACACACATGCAATGACCACTGGTTGATCCATAAGTGGTTTGTGGAAAGAACACACATGCAATGACCACTGGTTGATCAATATGTGGCTTGTGAAATGAACACACATGCAATGCCACTGGTTGATCCATGTGTGGTTTGTGGAAAGAACACACATGCAATGACTCTAGTGCTAGTTTTAGTATAAGAACACACATGCAATGTCTCTAATGGATCCATATGTGGTTTGTGAAAAGAACACACATGAAATGACCACTTGTTGATCCATGTGTGGTTGGTGAAAAGAACACCCATGCAATGACTCTAGTGCTAGTTTTAGTATAAGAACATACATGCAATGACTCTAGTGGGTCCACATGTAGTTTGTGAAAAGAACACACATGCAATGACCACTAGTTGATCCATAAGTGGTTTGTGGAAAGAACACACATGCAATGACCACTGGTTGATCCATAAGTGGTTTATGGAAAAGAAAACACATGCAATGACTCTGGTTGATCCATGTGTGGTTTGTGGAAAGAACACACATGCAATGACTCTAGTGGTAGTTTTAGTACAAGATCACACATGCAATGACTCTAATGGATCCATATGTGGTTTGTTAAAAGAACACACATGCAATGAACACTTGTTGATCCATGTGTGGTTTGTGTAAAGAACACACATGCAATGACTCTAGTGCTGTATTTATTATAAGAACACACATGCAATGACTCTAGTGGGTCCACATGTAGTTTGTGAAAAGAATACACATGCAATGACCACTTGTTGATCCATGTGTGTTTTGTGAAAAGAACACACATACAATGACTGTAGTGGGTCCACATGTAGTTTGTGAAAAGAACACACATGCAATAACCACTGGTTGATCCATAAGTTGTTTGTGGAAAAGAACACACATGCAATGAACACTGGTTGATCAATGTGTGGTTTGTGCAAAAGAACACATGCAATGAATCTGGTTGGTCCGTATGTGGTTTGTGGAAAGAACACACATGTAGTAACCACTGGTTGATCCATGTGTGGTTTGTGAAATGAACACACATGCAATGCCACTGGTTGATCCATGTGTGGTTTGTGGAAAGAACACACATGCAATGACTCTAGTGCCAGTTTTTGTATAAGAACACACATGCCATGTCTCTAATGGATCCATATGTGGTTTGTGATAAGAACACACATGCAATGACTCTAGTGGGTCCACATGTAGTTTGTGAAAATAACACACATGCAATGACCACTGGTTGATCCATAAGTGGTTTGTGGAAAGAACACACATGCAATGACCACTGGTTGATCCATAAGTGGTTTGTGGAAAAGAAAACACATGCAATGACTCTGGTTGGTCCATATGTGGTTTGTGGAAAGAACACACATGCAGTGACAACTGGTTGATCCATGTGTGGTTTGTGAAATGAACACACATGCAATGCCACTGGTTGATCCATGTGTGGTTTGTGGAAAGAACACACATGCAATGACTCTAGTGCTAGTTTTTGTATAAGAACACACATGCAATGTCTCTAATGGATCCGTATGTGGTTTGTGAAAATAACACACATGCAATGACCACTTGTTGATCCATGTGTGGTTTGTGAAAAGAACACACATGCAATGACTCTAGTGCTAGTTTTAGTATAAGAACACACATGCAATGACTCTAGTGGGTCCACATGTAGTTTGTGAAAAGAACACACATGCAATGACCACTGGTTGATCCATAAGTGGTTTGTGGAAAGAACACACATGAAATAACCACTTGTTGATCCATCAGTGGTTTGAGGAAAAGAAAACACATGCAATGACTCTGGTTGGTCCATATGTGGTTTGTGGAAAGAACACACATGCAGTAACCACTGGTTGATCCATGTGTGGTTTGTGAAATGAACACACATGCAATGCCACTGGTTGATCCATGTGTGGTTTGTGGAAAGAACACACATGCAATGACTCTATTGCTAGTTTTAGTATAAGAACACACATGAAATGTCTCTAATGGATCCATATGTGGTTTGTGAAAAGAACACACCTGCAATGACCACTTGTTGATCCATGTGTGGTTTGTGAAAAGAACACCCATGCAATGACTCTAGTGCTAGTTTTAGTATAAGAACATACATGCAATGACTCTAGTGGGTCCACATGTAGTTTGTGAAAAGAACACACATGCAATGACCACTAGTTGATCCATAAGTGGTTTGTGGAAAGAACACACATGCAATGACCACTGGTTGATCCATAAGTGGTTTGTGGAAAAGAAAACACATGCAATGACTCTGGTTGGTCCATAAGTGGTTTGTGGAAAGAACACACATGCATTGACCACTGGTTGATCAATATGTGGCTTGTGAAATGAACACACATGCAATGCCACTGGTTGATCCATGTGTGGTTTGTGGAAAGAACACACATGCAATGACTCTAGTGCTAGTTTTAGTATAAGAACACACATGCAATGTCTCTAATGGATCCATATGTGGTTTGTGAAAAGAACACACATGAAATGACCACTTGTTGATCCATGTGTGGTTGGTGAAAAGAACACCCATGCAATGACTCTAGTGCTAGTTTTAGTATAAGAACATACATGCAATGACTCTAGTGGGTCCACATGTAGTTTGTGAAAAGAACACACATGCAATGACCACTAGTTGATCCATAAGTGGTTTGTGGAAAGAACACACATGCAATGACCACTGGTTGATCCATAAGTGGTTTATGGAAAAGAAAACACATGCAATGACTCTGGTTGATCCATGTGTGGTTTGTGGAAAGAACACACATGCAATGACTCTAGTGGTAGTTTTAGTACAAGATCACACATGCAATGACTCTAATGGATCCATATGTGGTTTGTTAAAAGAACACACATGCAATGAACACTTGTTGATCCATGTGTGGTTTGTGTAAAGAACACACATGCAATGACTCTAGTGCTGTATTTATTATAAGAACACACATGCAATGACTCTAGTGGGTCCACATGTAGTTTGTGAAAAGAATACACATGCAATGACCACTTGTTGATCCATGTGTGTTTTGTGAAAAGAACACACATACAATGACTGTAGTGGGTCCACATGTAGTTTGTGAAAAGAACACACATGCAATAACCACTGGTTGATCCATAAGTTGTTTGTGGAAAAGAACACACATGCAATGAACACTGGTTGATCAATGTGTGGTTTGTGCAAAAGAACACATGCAATGAATCTGGTTGGTCCGTATGTGGTTTGTGGAAAGAACACACATGTAGTAACCACTGGTTGATCCATGTGTGGTTTGTGAAATGAACACACATGCAATGCCACTGGTTGATCCATGTGTGGTTTGTGGAAAGAACACACATGCAATGACTCTAGTGCCAGTTTTTGTATAAGAACACACATGCCATGTCTCTAATGGATCCATATGTGGTTTGTGATAAGAACACACATGCAATGACTCTAGTGGGTCCACATGTAGTTTGTGAAAATAACACACATGCAATGACCACTGGTTGATCCATAAGTGGTTTGTGGAAAGAACACACATGCAATGACCACTGGTTGATCCATAAGTGGTTTGTGGAAAAGAAAACACATGCAATGACTCTGGTTGGTCCATATGTGGTTTGTGGAAAGAACACACATGCAGTGACAACTGGTTGATCCATGTGTGGTTTGTGAAATGAACACACATGCAATGCCACTGGTTGATCCATGTGTGGTTTGTGGAAAGAACACACATGCAATGACTCTAGTGCTAGTTTTTGTATAAGAACACACATGCAATGTCTCTAATGGATCCGTATGTGGTTTGTGAAAATAACACACATGCAATGACCACTTGTTGATCCATGTGTGGTTTGTGAAAAGAACACACATGCAATGACTCTAGTGCTAGTTTTAGTATAAGAACACACATGCAATGACTCTAGTGGGTCCACATGTAGTTTGTGAAAAGAACACACATGCAATGACCACTGGTTGATCCATAAGTGGTTTGTGGAAAGAACACACATGAAATAACCACTTGTTGATCCATGAGTGGTTTGAGGAAAAGAAAACACATGCAATGACTCTGGTTGGTCCATATGTGGTTTGTGGAAAGAACACACATGCAGTAACCACTGGTTGATCCATGTGTGGTTTGTGAAATGAACACACATGCAATGCCACTGGTTGATCCATGTGTGGTTTGTGGAAAGAACACACATGCAATGACTCTATTGCTAGTTTTAGTATAAGAACACACATGAAATGTCTCTAATGGATCCATATGTGGTTTGTGAAAAGAACACACCTGCAATGACCACTTGTTGATCCATGTGTGGTTTGTGAAAAGAACACCCATGCAATGACTCTAGTGCTAGTTTTAGTATAAGAACATACATGCAATGACTCTAGTGGGTCCACATGTAGTTTGTGAAAAGAACACACATGCAATGACCACTAGTTGATCCATAAGTGGTTTGTGGAAAGAACACACATGCAATGACCACTGGTTGATCCATAAGTGGTTTGTGGAAAAGAAAACACATGCAATGACTCTGGTTGGTCCATATGTGGTTTGTGGAAAGAACACACATGCATTGACCACTGGTTGATCAATATGTGGCTTGTGAAATGAACACACATGCAATGCCACTGGTTGATCCATGTGTGGTTTGTGGAAAGAACACACATGCAATGACTCTAGTGCTAGTTTTAGTATAAGAACACACATGCAATGTCTCTAATGGATCCATATGTGGTTTGTGAAAAGAACACACATGAAATGACCACTTGTTGATCCATGTGTGGTTGGTGAAAAGAACACCCATGCAATGACTCTAGTGCTAGTTTTAGTATAAGAACATACATGCAATGACTCTAGTGGGTCCACATGTAGTTTGTGAAAAGAACACACATGCAATGACCACTAGTTGATCCATAAGTGGTTTGTGGAAAGAACACACATGCAATGACCACTGGTTGATCCATAAGTGGTTTATGGAAAAGAAAACACATGCAATGACTCTGGTTGATCCATGTGTGGTTTGTGGAAAGAACACACATGCAATGACTCTAGTGGTAGTTTTAGTACAAGATCACACATCCAATGACTCTAATGGATCCATATGTGGTTTGTTAAAAGAACACACATGCAATGACCACTTGTTGATCCATGTGTGGTTTGTGTAAAGAACACACATGCAATGACTCTAGTGCTGTATTTATTATAAGAACACACATGCAATGACTCTAGTGGGTCCACATGTAGTTTGTGAAAAGAATACACATGCAATGACCACTTGTTGATCCATGTGTGTTTTGTGAAAAGAACACACATACAATGACTGTAGTGGGTCCACATGTAGTTTGTGAAAAGAACACACATGCAATAACCACTGGTTGATCCATAAGTTGTTTGTGGAAAAGAACACACATGCAATGAACACTGGTTGATCAATGTGTGGTTTGTGCAAAAGAACACATGCAATGAATCTGGTTGGTCCGTATGTGGTTTGTGGAAAGAACACACATGTAGTAACCACTGGTTGATCCATGTGTGGTTTGTGAAATGAACACACATGCAATGCCACTGGTTGATCCATGTGTGGTTTGTGGAAAGAACACACATGCAATGACTCTAGTGCCAGTTTTTGTATAAGAACACACATGCCATGTCTCTAATGGATCCATATGTGGTTTGTGATAAGAACACACATGCAATGACTCTAGTGGGTCCACATGTAGTTTGTGAAAATAACACACATGCAATGACCACTGGTTGATCCATAAGTGGTTTGTGGAAAGAACACACATGCAATGACCACTGGTTGATCCATAAGTGGTTTGTGGAAAAGAAAACACATGCAATGACTCTGGTTGGTCCATATGTGGTTTGTGGAAAGAACACACATGCAGTGACAACTGGTTGATCCATGTGTGGTTTGTGAAATGAACACACATGCAATGCCACTGGTTGATCCATGTGTGGTTTGTGGAAAGAACACACATGCAATGACTCTAGTGCTAGTTTTTGTATAAGAACACACATGCAATGTCTCTAATGGATCCATATGTGGTTTGTGAAAATAACACACATGCAATGACCACTTGTTGATCCATGTGTGGTTTGTGAAAAGAACACACATGCAATGACTCTAGTGCTAGTTTTAGTATAAGAACACACATGCAATGACTCTAGTGGGTCCACATGTAGTTTGTGAAAAGAACACACATGCAATGACCACTGGTTGATCCATAAGTGGTTTGTGGAAAGAACACACATGAAATAACCACTTGTTGATCCATCAGTGGTTTGAGGAAAAGAAAACACATGCAATGACTCTGGTTGGTCCATATGTGGTTTGTGGAAAGAACACACATGCAGTAACCACTGGTTGATCCATGTGTGGTTTGTGAAATGAACACACATGCAATGCCACTGGTTGATCCATGTGTGGTTTGTGGAAAGAACACACATGCAATGACTCTATTGCTAGTTTTAGTATAAGAACACACATGAAATGTCTCTAATGGATCCATATGTGGTTTGTGAAAAGAACACACCTGCAATGACCACTTGTTGATCCATGTGTGGTTTGTGAAAAGAACACCCATGCAATGACTCTAGTGCTAGTTTTAGTATAAGAACATACATGCAATGACTCTAGTGGGTCCACATGTAGTTTGTGAAAAGAACACACATGCAATGACCACTAGTTGATCCATAAGTGGTTTGTGGAAAGAACACACATGCAATGACCACTGGTTGATCCATAAGTGGTTTGTGGAAAAGAAAACACATGCAATGACTCTGGTTGGTCCATATGTGGTTTGTGGAAAGAACACACATGCATTGACCACTGGTTGATCAATATGTGGCTTGTGAAAAGAACACACATGCAATGCCACTGGTTGATCCATGTGTGGTTTGTGGAAAGAACACACATGCAATGACTCTAGTGGTAGTTTTAGTATAAGATCACACATGCCATGTCTCTAATGGATCCATATGTGGTTTGTGATAAGAACACACATGCAATGACTCTCGTGGGTCCACATGTAGTTTGTGAAAATAACACACATGCAATGACCACTGGTTGATCCATAAGTGGTTTGTGGAAAGAACACACATGCAATGACCACTGGTTGATCCATAAGTGGTTTGTGGAAAAGAAAACACATGCAATGACTCTGGTTAGTCCATATGTGGTTTGTGGAAAGAACACACATGCATTCACTACTAGTTATCCATATGTGGTTTGTGAAATGAACACACATGCAATGCCACTGGTTGATCCATGTGTGGTTTGTGGAAAGAACACACATGCAATGACTCTAGTGCTAGTTTTAGTATAAGAACACACATGCAATGTCTCTAATGGATCCATATGTGGTTTGTGAAAAGAACACACATGCAATCACCACTTGTTGATCCGTGTGTGGTTTGTGAAAAGAACACCCATGCAATGACTCTAGTGCTAGTTTTAGTATAAGAACATACATGCAATGACTCTAGTGGGTCCACATGTAGTTTGTGAAAAGAACACACATGCAATGACCACTAGTTGATCCATAAGTGGTTTGTGGAAAGAACACACATGCAATGACCACTGGTTGATCCATAAGTGGTTTGTGGAAAAGAAAACACATGCAATGACTTTGGTTGGTCCATATGTGGTTTGTGGAAAGAACACACATGCATTGACCACTGGTTGATCAATATGTGGCTTGTGAAAAGAACACACATGCAATGCCACTGGTTGATCCATGTGTGGTTTGTGGAAAGAACACACATGCAATGACTCTAGTGGTAGTTTTAGTATAAGATCACACATGCCATGTCTCTAATGGATCCATATGTGGTTTGTGATAAGAACACACATGCAATGACTCTCGTGGGTCCACATGTAGTTTGTGAAAATAACACACATGCAATGACCACTGGTTGATCCATAAGTGGTTTGTGGAAAGAACACACATGCAATGACCACTGGTTGATCCATAAGTGGTTTGTGGAAAAGAAAACACATGCAATGACTCTGGTTGGTCCATATGTGGTTTGTGGAAAGAACACACATGCATTCACTACTAGTTATCCATATGTGGTTTGTGAAATGAACACACATGCAATGCCACTGGTTGATCCATGTGTGGTTTGTGGAAAGAACACACATGCAATGACTCTAGTGCTAGTTTTAGTATAAGAACACACATGCAATGTCTCTAATGGATCCATATGTGGTTTGTGAAAAGAACACACATGCAATCACCACTTGTTGATCCGTGTGTGGTTTGTGAAAAGAACACCCATGCAATGACTCTAGTGCTAGTTTTAGTATAAGAACATACATGCAATGACTCTAGTGGGTCCACATGTAGTTTGTGAAAAGAGCACACATGCAATGACCACTAGTTGATCCATAAGTGGTTTGTGGAAAGAACACACATGCAATGACCACTGGTTGATCCATAAGTGGTTTGTGGAAAAGAAAACACATGCAATGACTCTGGTTGGTCCATATGTGGTTTGTGGAAAGAACACACATGCATTGACCACTGGTTGATCAATATGTGGCTTGTGAAAAGAACACACATGCAATGCCACTGGTTGATCCATGTGTGGTTTGTGGAAAGAACACACATGCAATGACTCTAGTGGTAGTTTTAGTATAAGATCACACATGCCATGTCTCTAATGGATCCATATGTGGTTTGTGATAAGATGTAACATCCCAGATTCTATATTAGGATGTTATTGGTGTCATGCATCATCCTTGCATCATTGCATCCTACATTTGAAAAATATTGCAACAACAAAATCCTAACACATAAAACCCATTACAAAAACCCTAATTAATATTCCCTTAAGTGAGCACTTTTGTTGTAATAGTTTGACCCTTCAATAATCTATGTAAAAACAGTAAACCATGGTCCTATGTTGACCACCTTATTTTTACTAAAATTTAGAAACAAGATTCATCACTTTTGGACCTTGTTTGCAAAAGTTACAAGTGAATTTAGTAAAATAGATTTGGAAAAAAGAAAAAGGATAAAAAAAAACTAGCAGCTAACCTAGCTGGGCCGGCCAGCCAGCCCACCCCGCCCCATCGCCCGCGCAGCAGGGAACCACCCCGCGCCCATCGGCCCACCTCTCCCCTCCGTCGCTGACACGGGGGCCCCACCCCGTCGTCTCCCTCCTGGAGACCGCGGCGGACACGGCTGCCGGCCGCGTCGGACTCCTGTCTGCACCGGACTCCGCTGCCCCTCCCCCAAGTCTCTGCCCTTATAAGCCGACCCTCCCCCTCGTCGTTTGCCCTCGTTTTTCTCAAACCCTAGCCGCTTCGCAGTTTCAACCGAGCTCGCCGGATCGGACGCCGTCGGAGCTCGAGGTGGGAGACGCTCCAGGGCATCTCGAGACTTGTTCAACCTCCCACGCTGCTCGCCTCGACCTACTCTACCCTCCCACCTAACTCGTTCCTTCCGAATCGCAGGGGGTCACCGGCAATTGCTCGCCGGAGCCCGTCGGGTCCGAGAGGAGGAACGGCCAACCGCGGGAGAAGGAGGAGGAGAGGGACCGCGTTGATATCGCTGGGAGATTCGCCATCGACGTGCGCATCGGGGGCCATCTTCTTCGCCTCCACTAGGGCCGCCAGGACTCCGCCACCGTCGACTCCACCGCCGCCACCGACACCGCCCACCGCCGCCGTCGACCATCTGTAAGTCATCAGAGCCACCCCCTCCGTTCGATCTGCAACCTGTGGCTCGGATTAATCCTTGACCCGAAGGGGTATCAGACAATGCCGTGCTGCCGCGTGGCAGAGCCGCGCCCGCAGCCGCGTCAGCACCGCATCGCTCCAGCTTGCCCAATCAGATGGTGACACTTGGCTAGATTTAAGTGAATTTTAGATCTGTTTGGCAGATTTGATCTAAACATTGCGAAAATCGTATAAAATTGAATATTTGTCCAAATCTAGCTTGTAATATACCGTTGGATTCCTAATTTTATGTAGAATCCAATTATGCAATAATATTGCAGGTTTACAGTAATGTTTTTGTGGTAGTTTTTAATCAATAAATTGGAGTGTTTATTCTATAGAAAAATAATAAAAATTATGTATTAACTGATTCTTGTTGCTATGACCTTGTTTCCATAATGCCTACTGGAAAAGTTATACAACCTTGCTTAAGATCGTTAGATCTAGTTTGGGGCTAATTAGATGGACTGATCTCCTTATAAACCTAGGATTTGTTTTAGTGACTCTATTAGATCTAAACTCAATCCTAGTGACACCCTTACACTAGCACAACACAAACTTGATCAACTTAACCAACCTTGCTAAAAATACCATGTTGCATGCATGCATGTTTTCCTTTGTCTATGCTTTGAACAAGTTGTGATCAGATCTATGTTTGTGATTCGTTAGATTGCTCGGAGTGCGCTAAGGAGTGCTATTGTGTAGAGTGCTGCTCGGATCAAGGCAAGTTACACCACTTGTTCATAATTTGTCCCAGTTTTGATTCTATGCATGTGATCTTCAAAATTCTGTAGTATGCATGTGTAGGATGATCTAGTAGGAATTTTTTTCTTAGTATTATTTTGCAAGTGCGATGATTTTGTAGTATGCCATGAGTAGCTCCATACTTAGGATTTCCCATCCCAATAGGTTACCCCTGTTTTTGCTAAGTATTGCTTGCTATGCTATATATATACAAAGTACCGTTGGGGGGTTCGAAAGACAAAGAATTTTTCTAAGTATAAAGGATCTCTAGAGCAAATTTTTCTTCTCAAATCCACTTCAAAATAAAACTAAGTTTTCTTCTGGGCGGAATGGTTGTCGGGTCAACGTGTGTGAATTTTGGTGGAGGACGGCCGCCCAGGAATCAAAGAAGTCTGCCATGTTTCAGAATTCAGAAGCTTCCAGTGCAACCACAATACATTATGGGCTCTGTCTTGGCCTAGTACTTAGTGGGAAACCTCACCTGGGTACCAACATTTGGAGGATTCTGGGCACGGTTGGATCCGGAAGGTAGAGGGGCTACTAAGGGAAAGCCTCGCCATGGTCTTGTCTGTAAAAGGACTTGATCGTGGATTGTGGGTAAAGTGCACAAACTCTCGAGAGTATTGCAATCTGATCGATCAGCCGTGTTCACGGTAACAGAACAACAATGAGCGTCTGAAGGATGGAGCCTCTAAAGGATCTTCCTCTCTCTTTTCTAAAACAAAGTTTTGAAAACCCCATGGCGTGCGTAATATCGCTAATGGGTGGGAATTTGGGAACTTGGTGTGTAATATCCAAGTGACGCTTGGTGCGTAATATCCAAGTGTTTGGTTGTTTGGACACTTGGTGCGTAATATCCTCGTGTGCCACTCGACCTTATTTTATACATCCAAGTGACGCTTGGTGCGTAATATCCAAGTGTCTGGTTGTTTGGACACTTGGTGCGTAATATCCTCGTGTGCCACTCGACCTTATTTTATCAAAGCAAATGTTTACAAAGTAGGACAATCCTTTCTTCTTCTCTCTACTTAAGAAAATTAGCTTTGAGCAAATGAACTCTACAGCCTATACCAGCCTTGCATGTAGAGATAGTCTTTTCTCTCCTTGGTGTAATTTGCCAATACATTCAAAGTATTGACCCAACTTGTTGGCTGCACGTCTTATGTGCAGAATCCGAAGATTGAAAGGTGCGTAGGGATCACGGGTCTACGCTCGACAAGCCTGGGGCGTTGATGGACTCATGCTGCTTTTATGTTTCCACTGTTATTTGAGCTAGCATAATGCTAAGCAACTTTTGTAATAAATTCATACTCTGGATTCTCCGTGTAATAAAGACTTTGTGTTTTACATGATATTTCATCTACTGTGAGTGCTAGCTATCGATCCAGGGACTAGCATGTTAATTCACAGGGACTTAGGATCCTTACCGATCCGAGGTCACTATAGATGGTATCAGAGCACATCGTTGCCTGTAGGACGTGACCCTAGGATTGGAACCACCTCTAACTTTAGTGCCTTACTTGTTTCTACTAAGTTATTTTCCGCACATCTAGTATCTGCTTTCCTCTACTTGTTTAAGAACCTAACCCTCATTCTTCTAACTCAAAGATGACAAGCTTCCTCTACGACACCGTCGCGGACATCGAGCTCCTTCGCTTTGGAGGATGCCTCATGGATCTACTCACACGTTTGGATCTTCCTCTCCCGACGATCCAAGGGAGCACAATGAAGAAACTCCACAAGGACGGCTGTTGGGGAGTCAAGGTCATCCAGCCAGGAAAAGAGCGAGGCAAGAACCCGGAGGAAGACATAGCAATCCACATTGTTAGCGATTCCAAGGAGAAGGCCCTTAGCATTAGCTTGCAGCAACTCATTGGTCGCCTATGTGGACGTCATCATGAAGCTCTCTAAGGACACTGCGGCGGCCTCTTTGGAAGACGAGATGAGGAAGGAATTCCCATGGAGTTAACCTTTGAGGAAAGAACTTCTACTAAGCGCCAAAGAACACAATATCAAGACTTGGAGTGCCACATCCATGACCTTGAGAAGGGTACCTTCCTCGAGATGTTGAAGAACGACGAGCTATGCGCCCTCATCAAGGAGAAGGAAGAAATGATCAAGCAGCAGGAAGAGGCAATGAAGCTCCAAGAGATAAAATTTCAGGACCAAGAGAAGAAGTTCGCTAACCAAGAGAAGAGGGTGATAAATAAAAACAAGAGAATTAGGGAACTTAAACAGCAGATCGATGGAGATGAAGTTCAAACTGAAGGCCTTTGCAAGATAATCTATGATGTGCGTGCTTCCAAGAGGGACTTGGCAAAGCAACTTGAAGCCGCAATGAAGTCAAGTTTAGTGGAGGAACTACAAAGCGAGAAGAAGGGACTTCAGGAGCAGCTGGAAGCCACTACCAAGAAGCTACAAGATGAGATAAAGGACCTCCAAGAGAAGCTTGAAGCCACCACAAAGGAGATGGAGTTGTACAAGACAACTCTAGAGCAAGAAGGCTACTCGTTCGAGGATGAAGAAGAGGAAGGCGTGGAAGATGTGTAATATTTGGACCACCTTTAATTCTATAGTAGAACGTTATTCGCAAATGTAATAAATACCAAGACAAGTCTGGTTTAGTTAAATTTGGTTGTTTCTTGTGCTAAATCTGTGGTGTTATGCCTTGTGTGCTTGGTGTGTTTTTCATAAGGGTAGGAGTTTACTACTTAGTGTTTCTGTCTTTTTCTTAACTACTCTCTTAAACCCCACAGATGCCGCCAAGACGTGCTGATCTCGAAATCCCGCCAGAAATAGCAGAACTTTTGGCCACTCAGAACCAGCTGATCCAACTGCTCACTCAGAACATGCAAAACAACAACAACAACCCGCCACCACCACCACCTCCGCCACCTCCTCAACAAGATCGCTTGACTCGGTTTTTGAGGCTGAACCCACCTACCTTCACTAGCAGCACTGAACCAATCATCGCTGATGACTGGCTGCGTACGATCAACAAGAAGCTAGACACCGTGCAAGCTGTCGGAGCCGACAGGGTGCATTATGCCGCACACCAGCTTGAAGGACCTGCTGCAGAATGGTGGGACAACTACCAAGTCACCCACCCGGACATTGATGCTATCACTTGGGAACAGTTTGAGTTAGCTTTTCGCACTCATCATGTGGCTGCTGGTGTCATGACTCTAAAGAGGCGCGAGTTTCGCAACCTACAACAGCTGCACCGTTCTGTCACCGAGTATGGTGAGCTTTTCAATAAGCTAGCCCGTTATGCACCCGATGATGTTTCTACTGATGCCAAGAGACAGGAGGAGTTCTTAAGAGGGCTCAATGATGAGATATCCATTCAGCTTGTGGCTCAGAAATTTGACAACTTTCAGGAACTCTTGGACAGAGCCATTGTGGTTGAATCAAAGAGGAAGAGCATAGAAAATCGCAAGAGGAAATCCAACCCTCACAAACACTCTGTTCCGTACCAGAAGCAGCGCAATTCCTCACCACCACCTCATAACAATAATGGCCACAACCATAACAGTCATAACCATGGTGGCCACAAACACAATGGGCACAAAAACCGCTATGGCAATGGCGGCAATGGAAAGGATCTCAGTGAGGTGACATGCTTTAAGTGCAACAAGACAGGGCACTATGCAACCTCTTGCCCCGAGAGGAAGAATGGGAATGGAAATGGACACAACCATGGCAATGGAAATGGGAAGAAGCCAAATCCTTTTGTCAAAGCCACGGTGAATCATGTTTCTATGGAGGATGCCTGTGATGCGCCAGACTCTGTGATTGGTAAGTTCAAACTCAATTTTTTTCCCGCAGTTGTTCTTTTTGATACTGGTGCATCGCATTCATTCATATCAAGGGTATTCGTGGATAGAGGCAAGATACCAACTGAGACTATAAACTTTCCCCTAAGGGTAAGTTCTCCTGGGGGAGAAATAGTGGCAAACTCCGGTTGCCGGGATTTAGAACTAAGGATTGGGACACACATTTTTCCCACCAGTCTAGTAGTTCTAGAATCACAAGGATTAGACATAATCTTGGGCATGGATTGGATGACCGAATATGAAGGAGTCATAGATTGTGCCAAGAGAACTGTCGTGCTCACAACGCCAGAAGGGAAGAGGATTCGTATCAAGTCGAACTTCGCACTCAAAGAAGTCATGGTGAACTCTCTTAAGGGGGTTAGCTTGGAGGAGGTACCAATTGTAAAGGAATACCCAGATGTCTTCCCAGAAGAGCTACCCGGAATGCCACCCGACCGTGATATCGAGTTTCTCATTGACTTAATGCCAGGCACGGGGCCAATAGCTAAGAGACCATACAAGATGGATGTGGACGAGTTAAAGGAACTCAAGAAACAGCTTAGGGAACAATTGGACAAGGGGTTCATTCAACCCAGCGCGTCATCTTGGGGAGAACCCGTCCTATTTGTGGAAAAGAAGGATAAGACCAAGAGGCTGGTTGTGGACTACCGCTCGTTGAACGAAGTGACGATTAAGAATAAGTATCCTCTGCCCAACATCAACGACCAATTTGACCAGCTAAAAGGAGCCAGTGTGTTCTCAAAGATCGATCTACGATCGGGCTATTTTCAGCTAAAGATTCGAGAACAGGATGTGCCCAAGACAACATTCACCATAAGATACGGACTGTATGAGTACACCGTGATGTCTTTTGGTTTAACCAATGCCCCAGCATACTTCATGACCATGATGAACAAGGTGTTCATGGAATACTTGGACAAGTTTATCGTAGTATTCATAGATGATATACTCATATACTCAAAGGATGAGAAGGAACATGAGAAACATCTACGCCTTATTATGGAGAAACTAAGAGAACACAAGTTGTATGCCAAGTTCAGCAAGTGCGAGTTCTGGTTAAAGGAAGTGGGATTCCTTGGTCATGTTGTGTCAGCTAAAGGAGTTGCCGTAGATCCTAGCAAGGTAGCTTCTGTGACGGAATGGGAGTCACCCAAGAATGTGGGAGATATTAGAAGTTTCTTGGGCCTCGCAGGATATTACCGGAGGTTCATCAAAAACTTTTCCAAGATGGCAAAACCCATGACGGAGCTATTAAAGAAGGAGAAGAAATTCCTATGGACCGAGGCATGTGAAGCAAGTTTTCAAGAATTGAAGAAACGCCTTGTAACGGCCCCAGTTCTGTGTCTGCCAGATATCCAGAAGGATTTTCAAGTCTATTGTGACGCTTCACGACAAGGACTTGGAAGTGTATTGATGCAGGATGGGAAAGTGGTATCCTATGCCTCCCGACAACTTAAGAACCACGAACACAATTATCCACACATGATTTGGAACTTGCGTCTATGGTTCATGCACTCAAGGTATGGAGACACTACCTCATGGGCAAACATTGTGATGTGTTCACAGATCATAAAAGTTTGAAGTACATCTTCACACAAAAGGAGTTGAATATGAGACAACGAAGATGGCTTGAGCTAATTAAGGATTATGACTTGGATTTACAGTACCACCCTGGAAAGGCAAACGTAGAGGCTGATGCCTTAAGTCGTAAGGTGTATGTGAATGGACTGACCGCAGGGGGACTTCCAGAGGATTTATGCAAGCAATTCAGGGACCTCAGGCTAGAGATAGTCCCGAAAGGACACGTAGCGACTATGGAAATAGTGTCCACCTTCCAAGAAAGGATCCAAGAAGCACAAAAGGGGGATAAAGAGTTGGAAGAAATAAGAGTCAGGATAAATGAAGGAAAGACTAAAGAGTTTCGTCTGGACGAACAAGGAACACTCTGGTATGGGAAGCGTTTGTGTGTTCCCAATGACCCCGATATCAGGAAGATGATTTTACAAGAAGCTCATGATTCGCCATACTCAATTCATCCAGGTAACACGAAAATGTACATGGACGTGAAGGATAGATTCTAGTGGAATAACCTAAAGAGAGACATTGCAGAGTATATTTCTCGGTGTGATGTGTGCAACAGAGTTAAAGCCGAGCATCAGAAACCGACAGGATTACTTCAACCACTACCTATACCCGACTGGAAGTGGGACAAGGTAGGCATGGATTTCATCACGGGATTACCCCGAACTCGTTCTGGATTTGATTCTATCTGGGTAGTGGTGGACTACTTCACCAAGGTGGCTCACTTCATCCCCGTAAAGACCACATATACAAGTGCTAAGCTTGCTAAGATATACATGTCAAGGATTGTAAGCCTACATGGTGTTCCCAAGGGAATTGTGTCAGACAGAGGCACCCAGTTTACTTCAAAGTTTTGGCAACAACTACATGAGTCTCTTGGGACCCGACTAGAATTCAGTACTGCCTTCCACCCTCAAACAGATGGCCAAACAGAAAGGGTGAATCAAATTTTGGAAGATATGTTGAGAGCTTGCGCACTAGACTATGGGTCTAGTTGGGACGATAACCTGCCATATGCAGAGTTCTCATACAACAATAGCTACCAGACAAGTATCAAGATGGCTCCGTTTGAAGTTCTATATGGCAGGAAGTGTAGGACTCCATTGCTATGGAATGGAGTTGGAGAACGCAGTCTTTTTGGACCTGACTTGATAAAGGATGCCGAAGAAAAGGTGCGGCAGATTCAGGATAGGCTAAAAGTAGCCCAATCCCGACAAAAGAGCTACGCTGATTCCAAACGCAGAGATGTGGCTTATGAAATAGGGGACCGTGCGTATCTCCGAGTTTCACCCCTACGTGGAGTTAAGAGGTTCGGAATCAAGGGCAAGTTAGCCCCACGATTCATAGGACCGTATAAAGTTCTGGCCCGTAGAGGAGAAGTTGCTTATCAGTTGGAGCTACCGGAAGGACTGACTGTTCATGATGTGTTTCATGTATCACAACTAAAGAAGTGTCACCCGGAGATGGCTGAAACACCGCTAAGAGACACCGTTCCCCTAGATGAGGTTCAATTGGAGAATGACCTTACCTATGAGGAAAAACCCATCAAAATACTGGAAACAGCAGAAAGGATTACCCGCACCAAGACTATAAGGTTCTGCAAGGTACAATGGAACCACCACTCCGAGGAAGAAGCTACGTGGGAGCGTGAAGAAGACTTGAAGGCAGAACACCCACACCTATTTGCTAGCCAACCCGAATCTCGAGGACGAGATTCTTCTTAAGGGGGGTAGGTTTGTAACATCCCAGATTCTATATTAGGATGTTATTGGTGTCATGCATGATCCTTGCATCATTGCATCCTACATTTGAAAAATATTGCAACAACAAAATCCTAACACATAAAACCCATTACAAAAACCCTAATTAATATTCCCTTAAGTGAGCACTTTTGTTGTAATAGTTTGACCCTTCAATAAGCTATGTAAAAACAATAAACCATGGTCCTATGTTGACCACCTTATTTTTACTAAAATTTAGAAACAAGATTCATCACTTTTGGACCTTGTTTGCAAAAGTTACAAGTGGATTTAGTAAAACAGATTTGGAAAAAAGAAAAAGGATAAAAAAAACTAGCAGCTAACCTAGCTGGGCCGGCCAGCCAGCACACCCCGCCCCATCGCCCGCGCAGCAGGGAACCACCCCGCGCCCATCGGCCCACCTCTCCCCTCCGTCGCTGACACGGGGGCCCCACCCCGTCATCTCCCTCCTAGAGACCGCGGCGGACACGGCTGTCGGCCACGTCGGACTCCTGTCTGCGCCGGACTCCGCTGCCCCCTCCCCCAAGTCTCTGCCCTTATAAGCCGACCCTCCCCCTCGTCGTTTGCCCTTGTTTTTCTCAAACCCTAGCCGCTTCGCAGTTTCAACCGAGCTCGCCGGATCGGACGCCGTCGGAGCTCGAGGTGGGAGACGCTCCAGGGCATCTCGAGACTTGTTCAACCTCCCACGCTGCTCGCCTCGACCTACTCTACCCTCCCACCTAACTCGTTCCTTCCGAATCGCAGGGGGTCACCGGCAATTGCTCGCCGGAGCCCGTCGGGTCCGAGAGGAGGAACGGCCAACCGCGGGAGAAGGAGGATGAGAGGGACCGCGTTGATATCGCTGGGAGATTCGCCATCGACGCGCGCATCGGGGGCCATCTTCTTCGCCTCCACTAGGGCCGCCAGGACTCCGCCACCGTCGACTCCGCCGCCACCACCGACACCGCCCACCGCCGCCGTCGACCATCTGTAAGTCATCAGAACCACCCCCTCCGTTCGATCTGCAACCTGTGGCTCGGATTAATCCTTGACCCGAAGGGGTATCAGCCAATGCCGCGCTGCCGCGTGGCAGAGCCGCGCTGCCGCGTGGCAGAGCCGCGCCCGCAGCCGCGTCAGCACCGCATCGCTCTAGCTGGCCCAATCAGATGGTGACACTTGGCTAGATTTAAGTGAATTTTAGATCTGTTTGGCAGATTTGATCTAAACATTGCGAAAATCGTATAAAATTGAATATTTGTCCAAATCTAGCTTGTAATATACCGTTGGATTCCTAATTTTATGTAGAATCCAATTATGCAATAATATTGCAGGTTTGTAGTAATGTTTTTGTGGTAGTTTTTAATCAATAAATTGGAGTGTTTATTCTATAGAAAAATAATAAAAATTCTGTTTTAATTGATTCTTGTTGCTATGACCTTGTTTCCATAATGCCTACTGGAAAAGTTATACAACCTTGCTTAAGATCGTTAGATCTAGTTTGGGGCTAATTAGATGGATTGATCTCCTTATAAACCTAGGATTTGTTTTAGTGACTCTATTAGATCTAAACTCAATCCTAGTGACACCCTTACACTAGCACAACACAAACTTGATCAATTTAACCAACCTTGCATAAACTACCATGTTGCATGCATGCATGTTTTCCTTTGTCTATGCTTTGAACAAGTTGTGATCAGATCTATGTTTGTGATTCGTTAGATTGCTCGGAGTGCGCTAAGGAGTGCTATTGTGTAGAGTGCTGGTCGGATCAAGGCAAGTTACACCACTTGTTCATAATTTGTCCCAGTTTTGATTCTATGCATGTGATCTTCAAAATTCTATAGTATGCATGTGTAGGATGATCTAGTAGGATTTTTTTTCTTAGTATTATTTTGCAAGTGCGATGATTTTGTAGTATGCCATGGGTAGCTCTATACTTAGGATTTCCCATCCCAATAGGTTACCCCTGTTTTTGCTAAGTATTGCTTGCTATGCTATATATATACAAAGTACCGTTGGGGGGTTCAAAAGACAAAGAATTTTTCTAAGTATAAAGGCTCTCTAGAGCAAATTTTTCTTCTCAAATCCACTTCAAAATAAAACTAAGTTCTCTTCTGGGCGGAATGGTTGTCGGGTCAACGTGTGTGAATTTTGGTGGAGGACGGCCGCCCAGGAATCAAAGAAGTCTGCCATGTTTCAGAATTCAGAAGCTTCCAGTGCAACCACAATACATTATGGGCTCTGTCTTGGCCTAGTACTTAGTGGGAAACCTCACCTGGGTACCAACATTTGGAGGATTCTGGGCACGGTTGGATCCGGAAGGTAGAGGGGCTACTAAGGGAAAGCCTCGCCATGGTCTTGTCTGTAAAAGGACTTGATCGTGGATTGTGGGTAAAGTGCACAAACTCCCGAGAGTATTGCAATCTGATCGATCAGCCGTGTTCACGGTAACAGAACAACAATGAGCGTCTGAAGGATGGAGCCTCTAAAGGATCTTCCTCTCTCTTTTCTAAAACAAAGTTTTGAAAACCCCATGGCGTGCGTAATATCGCTAATGGGTGGGAACTTGGGAACTTGGTGTGTAATATCCAAGTGACGCTTGGTGCGTAATATCCAAGTGTTTGGTTGTTTGGACACTTGGTGCGTAATATCCTCGTGTGCCACTCGACCTTATTTTATACATCCAAGTGACGCTTGGTGCGTAATATCCAAGTGTCTGGTTGTTTGGACACTTGGTGCGTAATATCCTCGTGTGCCACTCGACCTTATTTTATCAAAGCAAATGTTTACAAAGTAGGACAATCCTTTCTTCTTCTCTCTACTTAAGAAAATTAGCTTTGAGCAAATGAACTCTACAGCCTATACCAGCCTTGCATGTAGAGATAGTCTTTTCTCTCCTTGGTGTAATTTGCCAATACATTCAAAGTATTGACCCAACTTGTTGGCTGCACGTCTTATGTGCAGAATCCGAAGATTGAAAGGTGCGTAGGGATCGCGGGTCTACACTCGACAAGCCTGGGGCGTTGATGGACTCATGCTGCTTTTATGTTTCCACTGTTATTTGAGCTAGCATAATGCTAAGCAACTTTTGTAATAAATTCATACTCTGGATTCTCCGTGTAATAAAGACTTTGTGTTTTACATGATATTTCATCTACTGTGAGTGCTAGCTATCGATCCAGGGACTAGCATGTTAATTCACAGGGACTTAGGATCCTTACCGATCCGAGGTCACTACATAAGAACACACATGCAATGACTCTCGTGGGTCCACATGTAGTTTGTGGAAAAGAAAACACATGCAATGACTCTGGTTGGTCCATATGTGGTTTGTGGAAAGAACACACATGCAGTGACCACTGGTTGATCCATGTGTGGTTTGTGAAATGAACACACATGCAATGCCACTGGTTGATCCATGTGTGGTTTGTGGAAAGAACACACATGCAATGACTCTAGTGCTAGTTTTAGTATAAGAACACACATGCAATGTCTCTAATGGATCCATATGTGGTTTGTGAAAAGAACACACATGCAATGAGCACTTGTTGATCCATGTGTGGTTTGTGAAAAGAACACCCATGCAATGACTCTAGTGCTAGTTTTAGTATAAGAACATACATGCAATGACTCTAGTGGGTCCACATGTAGTTTGTGAAAAGAACACACATTCAATGACCACTAGTTGATCCATAAGTGGTTTGTGGAAAGAACACACATGCAATGACCACTAGTTGATCCATAAGTGGTTTGTGGAAAAGAAAACACATGCAATGGCTCTGGTTGATCCATGTGTGGTTTGTGGAAGGAACACACATGCAATGACTCTAGTGGTAGTTTTAGTACAAGATCACACATGCAATGACTCTAATGGATCCATATGTGGTTTGTGAAAAGAACACACATGCAATGACCACTTGTTGATCCATGTGTGGTTTGTGTAAAGAACACACATGCAATGACTCTAGTGCTGTATTTATTATAAGAACACACATGCAATGACTCTAGTGGGTCCACATGTAGTTTGTGAAAAGAATACACATGCAATGACCACTTGTTGATCCATGTGGGTTTTGTGAAAAGAACACACATACAATGACTGTAGTGGGTCCACATGTAGTTTGTGAAAAGAACACACATGCAATGACCACTGGTTGATTCAGAAGTTGTTTGTGGAAAAGAACACACATGCAATGAACACTGGTTGATCAATGTGTGGTTTGTGCAAAAGAACAAATGCAATGAATATGGTTGGTCCGTATGTGGTTTGTGGAAAGAACACACATGTAGTGACCACTGGTTGATCAATGTGTGGATTGTGAAATGAACACACATGCAATGCCACTGGTTGATCCATGTGTGGTTTGTGGAAAGAACACACATGCAATGACTCTAGTGCCAGTTTTTTTTTATGAACACACATGCCATGTCTCTAATGGATCCATATGTGGTTTGTGATAAGAACACACATGCAATGACTCTAGTGGGTCCACATGTAGTTTGTGAAAATAACACACATACAATGACCACTGGTTGATCCATAAGTGGTTTGTGGAAAGAACACACATGCAATGACCACTGGTTGATCCATAAGTGGTTTGTGGAAAAGAAAACACATGCAATGAATCTGGTTGGTCCATATGTGGTTTGTGGAAAGAACACACATGCAGTGACCACTGGTTGATCCATGTGTGGTTTGTAAAATGAACACACATGCAATGCCACTGGTTGATCCATGTGTGGTTTGTGGAAAGAACACACATGCAATGACTCTAGTGCTAGTTTTTGTATAAGAACACACATGCAATGTCTCTAATGGATCCATATGTGGTTTGTGAAAATAACACACATGCAATGACCACTTGTTGATCCATGTGTGGTTTGTGAAAAGAACACACATGCAATGACTCTAGTGCTAGTTTTAGTATAAGAACACACATGCAATGACTCTAGTGGGTCCACATGTAGTTTGTGAAAAGAACACACATGCAATGACCACTAGTTGATCCATAAGTGGTTTCTGGAAAGAACACACATGAAATAACCACTTGTTGATCCATCAGTGGTTTGAGAAAAAGAAAACACATGCAATGACTCTGGTTGGTCCATATGTGGTTTGTGGAAAGAACACACATGCAGTAACCACTGGTTGATCCATGTGTGGTTTGTGAAATGAACACACATGCAATGCCACTGGTTGATCCATGTGTGGTTTGTGGAAAGAACACACATGCAATGACTCTAGTGCTAGTTTTTGTATAAGAACACACATGCAATGTCTCTAATGGATCCATATGTGGTTTGTGAAAAGAACACACATGCAATGACCACTTGTTGATCCATGTGTGGTTTGTGAAAAGAACACCCATGCAATTACTCTAGTGCTAGTTTTAGTATAAGAACATACATGCAATGACTCTAGTGGGTCCACATGTAGTTTGTGAAAAGAACACACATGCAATGACCACTGGTTGATCCATAAGTTGTTTGTGGAAAGAACACACATGCAATGACCGCTGGTTGATCCATAAGTGGTTTGTGGAAAAGAAACCACATGCAATGCCTCTGGCTGGTCCATATGTGGTTTGTGGAAAGAACACACATGCATTCACCACTAGTTATCCATATGTGGTTTGTGAAATGAACACACATGCAATGCCACTGGTTGATCCATGTGTGGTTTGTGGAAAGAACACACATGCAATGACTCTAGTGCTAGTTTTAGTATAAGAACACACATGCAATGTCTCTAATGGATCCATATGTGGTTTGTGAAAAGAACACGCATGCAATGACCACTTGTTGATCCATGTGTGGTTTGTGAAAAGAACACCCATGCAATGACTCTAGTGCTAGTTTTAGTATAAGAACATACATGCAATGACTCTAGTGGGTCCACATGTATTTTGTGAAAAGAACACACATGTAATGACCACTAGTTGATCCATAAGTGGTTTGTGAAAAGAACACACATGCAATGACCACTGGTTGATCCATAAGTGGTTTGTGGAAAAGAAAACACATGCAATGACTCTGGTTGGTCCATATGTGGTTTGTGGAAAGAACACACATGCATTGACCACTGGTTGATCAATATGTGGCTTGTGAAAAGAACACACATGCAATGCCACTGGTTGATCCATGTGTGGTTTGTGGAAAGAACACACATGCAATGACTCTAGTGGTAGTTTTAGTATAAGATCACACATGCCATGTCTCTAATGGATCCATATGTGGTTTGTGATAAGAACACACATGCAATGACTCTCGTGGGTCCACATGTAGTTTGTGAAAATAACACACATGCAATGACCACTGGTTGATCCATAAGTGGTTTGTGGAAAGAACACACATGCAATGACCACTGGTTGATCCATAAGTGGTTTGTGGAAAAGAAAACACATGCAATGACTCTGGTTGGTCCATATGTGGTTTGTGGAAAGAACACACATGCAGTGACCACTGGTTGATCCATGTGTGGTTTGTGAAATGAACACACATGCAATGCCACTGGTTGATCCATGTGTGGTTTGTGGAAAGAACACACATGCAATGACTCTAGTGCTAGTTTTAGTATAAGAACACACATGCAATGTCTCTAATGGATCCATATGTGGTTTATGAAAAGAACACACATGCAATGAGCACTTGTTGATCCATGTGTGGTTTGTTAAAAGAACACCCATCCAATGACTCTAGTGCTAGTTTTAGTATAAGAACATACATGCAATGACTCTAGTGGGTCCACATGTAGTTTGTGAAAAGAACACACATGCAATTACCACTAGTTCATCCATAAGTGGTCTGTGGAAAGAACACACATGCAATGACCACTGGTTGATCCATAAGTGGTTTGTGGAAAAGAAAACACATGCAATGACTCTGGTTGATCCATGTGTGGTTTGTGGAAAGAACACACATGCAATGACTCTAGTGGTAGTTTTAGTACAAGATCACACATGCAATGACTCTAATGGATCCATATGTGGTTTGTGAAAAGAACACACATGAAATGACCACTTGTTGATCCATGTGTGGTTTGTGTAAAGAACACACATGCAATGACTCTAGTGCTGTATTTATTATAAGAACACACATGCAATGACTCTAGTGGGTCCACATGTAGTTTGTGAAAAGAATACACATGCAATGACCACTTGTTGATCCATGTGTGTTTTGTGAAAAGAACACACATACAATGACTGTAGTGGGTCCACATGTAGATTGTGAAAAGAACACACATGCAATGACCACTGGTTGATCCATAAGTTGTTTGTGGAAAAGAACACACATGCAATGAACACCGGTTGATCAATGTGTGGTTTGTGCAAAAGAACACATGCAATGAATCTGGTTGGTCCGTATGTGGTTTGTGGAAAGAACACACATGTAGTGACCACTGGTTGATCCATGTGTGGTTTGTGAAATGAACACACATGCAATGCCACTGGTTGATCCATGTGTGGTTTGTGGAAAGAACACACATGCAATGACTCTAGTGCAAGTTTTTGTATAAGAACACACATGCCATGTCTCTAATGGATCCATATGTGGTTTGTGATAAGAACACACATGCAATGACTCTAGTGGGTCCACATGTAGTTTGTGAAAATAACACACATGCAATGACCACTGGTTGATCCAAAAGTGGTTTGTGGAAAGAACACACATGCAATGACCACTGGTTCATCCATAAGTGGTTTGTGGAAAATCAAACACATGCAATGACTCTGGTTGGTCCATATGTGGTTTGTGGAAAGAACACACATGCAGTGACCACTGGTTGATCCATGTGTGGTTTGTGAAATGAACACACATGCAATGCCACTGGTTGATCCTTGTGTGGTTTGTGGAAAGAACACACATGCAATGACTCTAGTGATAGTTTTAGTATAAGAACACACATGCAATGTCTCTAATGGATCCATATGTGGTTTGTGAAAAGAACACGCATGCAATGACCACTTGTTGATCCATGTGTGGTTTGTGAAAAGAACACCCATGCAATGACTCTAGTGCTAGTTTTAGTATAAGAACATACATGCAATGACTCTAGTGGGTCCACATGTATTTTGTGAAAAGAACACACATGTAATGACCACTAGTTGATCCATAAGTGGTTTGTGAAAAGAACACACATGCAATGACCACTGGTTGATCCATAAGTGGTTTGTGGAAAAGAAAACACATGCAATGACTCTGGTTGGTCCATATGTGGTTTGTGGAAAGAACACACATGCATTGACCACTGGTTGATCAATATGTGGCTTGTGAAAAGAACACACATGCAATGCCACTGGTTGATCCATGTGTGGTTTGTGGAAAGAACACACATGCAATGACTCTAGTGGTAGTTTTAGTATAAGATCACACATGCCATGTCTCTAATGGATCCATATGTGGTTTGTGATAAGAACACACATGCAATGACTCTCGTGGGTCCACATGTAGTTTGTGAAAATAACACACATGCAATGACCACTGGTTGATCCATAAGTGGTTTGTGGAAAGAACACACATGCAATGACCACTGGTTGATCCATAAGTGGTTTGTGGAAAAGAAAACACATGCAATGACTCTGGTTGGTCCATATGTGGTTTGTGGAAAGAACACACATGCAGTGACCACTGGTTGATCCATGTGTGGTTTGTGAAATGAACACACATGCAATGCCACTGGTTGATCCATGTGTGGTTTGTGGAAAGAACACACATGCAATGACTCTAGTGCTAGTTTTAGTATAAGAACACACATGCAATGTCTCTAATGGATCCATATGTGGTTTGTGAAAAGAACACACATGCAATGAGCACTTGTTGATCCATGTGTGGTTTGTGAAAAGAACACCCATGCAATGACTCTAGTGCTAGTTTTAGTATAAGAACATACATGCAATGACTCTAGTGGGTCCACATGTAGTTTGTGAAAAGAACACACATGCAATTACCACTAGTTCATCCATAAGTGGTCTGTGGAAAGAACACACATGCAATGACCACTGGTTGATCCATAAGTGGTTTGTGGAAAAGAAAACACATGCAATGACTCTGGTTGATCCATGTGTGGTTTGTGGAAAGAACACACATGCAATGACTCTAGTGGTAGTTTTAGTACAAGATCACACATGCAATGACTCTAATGGATCCATATGTGGTTTGTGAAAAGAACACACATGAAATGACCACTTGTTGATCCATGTGTGGTTTGTGTAAAGAACACACATGCAATGACTCTAGTGCTGTATTTATTATAAGAACACACATGCAATGACTCTAGTGGGTCCACATGTAGTTTGTGAAAAGAATACACATGCAATGACCACTTGTTGATCCATGTGTGTTTTGTGAAAAGAACACACATACAATGACTGTAGTGGGTCCACATGTAGATTGTGAAAAGAACACACATGCAATGACCACTGGTTGATCCATAAGTTGTTTGTGGAAAAGAACACACATGCAATGAACACCGGTTGATCAATGTGTGGTTTGTGCAAAAGAACACATGCAATGAATCTGGTTGGTCCGTATGTGGTTTGTGGAAAGAACACACATGTAGTGACCACTGGTTGATCCATGTGTGGTTTGTGAAATGAACACACATGCAATGCCACTGGTTGATCCATGTTTGGTTTGTGGAAAGAACACACATGCAATGACTCTAGTGCAAGTTTTTGTATAAGAACACACATGCCATGTCTCTAATGGATCCATATGTGGTTTGTGATAAGAACACACATGCAATGACTCTAGTGGGTCCACATGTAGTTTGTGAAAATAACACACATGCAATGACCACTGGTTGATCCAAAAGTGGTTTGTGGAAAGAACACACATGCAATGACCACTGGTTCATCCATAAGTGGTTTGTGGAAAATCAAACACATGCAATGACTCTGGTTGGTCCATATGTGGTTTGTGGAAAGAACACACATGCAGTGACCACTGGTTGATCCATGTGTGGTTTGTGAAATGAACACACATGCAATGCCACTGGTTGATCCTTGTGTGGTTTGTGGAAAGAACACACATGCAATGACTCTAGTGCTAGTTTTTGTATAAGAACACACATGCAATGTATCTAATGGATCCATATGTGGTTTGTGAAAATAACACACATGCAATGACCACTCGTTGATCCATGTGTGGTTTGTGAAAAGAACACACATGCAATGACTCTAGTGCTAGTTTTAGTATAAGAACACACATGCAATGACTCTAGTGGGTCCACATGTAGTTTGTGAAAAGAACACACATGCAATGACCACTGGTTGATCCATAAGTGGTTTGTGGAAAGAACACACATGAAATAACCACTTATTGATCCATCAGTGGTTTGTGGAAAAGAAAACACATGCAATGACTCTGGTTGGTCCATATGTGGTTTGTGGAAAGAACACACATGTAGTAACCACTGGTTGATACATGTGTGGTTTTTGAAATGAACACAGATGCAATGCCACTGGTTGATCCATGTGTGGTTTGTGGAAAGAACACACATGCAATGACTCTAGTGCTAGTTTTTGTATAAGAACACACATGCAATGTCTCTAATGGATCCATATGTGGTTTGTGAAAATAACACACATGCAATGACCACTTGTTGATCCATGTGTGGTTTGTGAAAAGAACACCCATGCAATTACTCTAGTGCTAGTTTTAGTATAAGAACATACATGCAATGACTCTAGTGGGTCCACATGTAGTTTGTGAAAAGAACACACATGCAATGACCACTGGTTGATCCATAAGTTGTTTGTGGAAAGAACACACATGCAATGACCACTGGTTGATCCATAAGTGGTTTGTGGAAAAGAAAACACATGCAATGTGTCTGGTTGGTCCATATGTGGTTTGTGGAAAGAACACACATGCATTGACCACTGGTTGATCAATATGTGGCTTGTGAAAAGAACACACATGCAATGCCACGGGTTGATCCATGTGTGGTTTGTGGAAAGAACACACATGCAATGACTCTAGTGGTAGTTTTAGTATAAGATCACACATGACATGTCTCTAATGGATCCATATGTGGTTTGTGATAAGAACACACATGCAATGACTCTCGTGGGTCCACATGTAGTTTGTGAAAATAACACACATGCAATGACCACTGGTTGATCCATAAGTGGTTTGTGGAAAGAACACACATGCAATGACCACTGGTTGATCCATAAGTGGTTTGTGGAAAAGAAAACACATGCAATGACTCTGGTTGGTCCATATGTGGTTTGTGGAAAGAACACACATGCAGTGACCACTGGTTGATCCATGTGTGGTTTGTGAAATGAACACACATGCAATGCCACTGGTTGATCCATGTGTGGTTTGTGGAAAGAACACACATGCAATGACTCTAGTGCTAGTTTTTGTATAAGAACACACATGCAATGTCTCTAATGGATCCATATGTGGTTTGTGAAAATAACACACATGCAATGACCACTTGTTGATCCATGTGTTGTTTGTGAAAAGAACACACATGCAATGACTCTAGTGCTAGTTTTAGTATAAGAACACACATGCAATGACTCTAGTGGGTCCACATGTAGTTTGTGAAAAGAACACACATGCAATGAACACTGGTTGATCCATAAGTGGTTTGTGGAAAGAACACACATGAAATAACCACTTGTTGATCCATCAGTGGTTTGTGGAAAAGAAAACACATGCAATGACTCTGGTTGGTCCATATGTGGTTTGTGGAAAGAACACACATGCAGTAACCACTGGTTGATCCATGTGTGGTTTGTGAAATGAACACACATGCAATGCCACTGGTTGATCCATGTGTGGTTTGTGGAAAGAACACACATGCAATGACTCTAGTGCTAGTTTTTGTATAAGATCACACATGACATGTCTCTAATGGATCCATATGTGGTTTGTGATAAGAACACACATGCAATGACTCTCGTGGGTCCACATGTAGTTTGTGAAAATAACACACATGCAATGACCACTGGTTGATCCATAAGTGGTTTGTGGAAAGAACACACATGCAATGACCACTGGTTGATCCATAAGTGGTTTGTGGAAAAGAAAACACATGCAATGACTCTGGTTTGTCCATATGTGGTCTGTGGAAAGAACACACATGCACTGACCACTGGTTGATCCATGTGTGGTTTGTGAAATGAACACACATGCAATGCCACTGGTTGATCCATGTGTGGTTTGTGGAAAGAACACACATGCAATGACTCTAGTGCTAGTTTTTGTATAAGAACACACATGCAATGTCTCTAATGGATCCATATGTGGTTTGTGAAAATAACACACATGCAATGACCACTTGTTGATCCATGTGTGGTTTGTGAAAAGAACACACATGCAATGACTCTAGTGCTAGTTTTAGTATAAGAACACACATGCAATGACTCTAGTGGGTCCACATGTAGTTTGTGAAAAGAACACACATGTAATGACCACTGGTTGATCCATAAGTGGTTTGTGGAAAGAACACACATGAAATAACCACTTGTTGATCCATCAGTGGTTTGTGGAAAAGAAAACACATGCAATGACTCTGGTTGGTCCATATGTGGTTTGTGGAAAGAACACACATGCAGTAACCACTGGTTGATCCATGTGTGGTTTGTGAAATGAACACACATGCAATGCCACTGGTTGATCCATGTGTGGTTTGTGGAAAGAACACACATGCAATGACTCTAGTGCTAGTTTTTGTATAAGAACACACATGCAATGTCTCTAATGGATCCATATGTGGTTTGTGAAAAGAACACACATGCAATGACCACTTGTTGATCCATGTGTGGTTTGTGAAAAGAACACCCATGCAATTACTCTAGTGCTAGTTTTAGTATAAGAACATACATGCAATGACTCTAGTGGGTCCACATGTAGTTTGTGAAAAGAACACACATGCAATGACCACTGGTTGATCCATAAGTTGTTTGTGGAAAGAACACACATGCAATGACCACTGGTTGATCCATAAGTGGTTTGTGGAAAAGAAAACACATGCAATGACTCTGGTTGGTCCATATGTGGTTTGTGGAAAGAACACACATGCATTCACCACTAGTTATCCATACGTGGTTTGTGAAATGAACAACATGCAATGCCACTGGTTGATCCATGTGTGGTTTGTGAAAAGAACACCCATGCAATGACTCTACTGCTAGTTTTAGTATAAGAACATACATGCAATGACTCTAGTGGGTCCACATGTAGTTTGTGAAAAGAACACACATGCAATGACCACTGGTTGATCCATAAGTGGTTTGTGGAAAGAACACACATGCAATGACCACTGGTTGATCCATAAGTGGTTTGTGGAAAAGAAAACACATGCAATGACTCTGGTTGGTCCATATGTGGTTTGTGGAAAGAACACACATGCATTGACCACTGGTTGATCCATATGTGGCTTGTGAAAAGAACACACATGCAATGCCACTGGTTGATCCATGTGTGGTTTGTGGAAAGAACACACATGCAATGACTCTAGTTGTAGTTTTAGTACAAGATCACACATGCAATGACTATAATGGATCCATACGTGGTTTGTGAAAAGAACACACATGCAATGACCACTTGTTGATCCATGTGTGGTTTGTGTAAAGAACACAGATGCAATGACTCTAGTGCTGTATTTATTATAAGAACACACATGCAATGACTCTAGTGGGTCCACATGTAGTTTGTGAAAAGAATACACATGCAATGACCACTTATTGATCCATGTGTGTTTGTTGAAAAGAACACACATACAATGACTATAGTGGGTCCACATGTAGTTTGTGAAAAGAACACACATGCAATGACCACTGGTTGATCCATAAGTTGTTTGTGGAAAAGAACACACATGCAATGAACACTGGTTGATCAATGTGTGGTTTGTGCAAAAGAACACATGCAATGAATCTGGTTGGTCCGTATGTGGTTTGTGGAAAGAACACACATCTAGTGACCACTGGTTGATCCATGTGTGGTTTGTGAAATGAACACACATGCAATGCCACTGGTTGATCCATGTGTGGTTTGTGGAAAGAACACACATGCAATGACTCTAGTGCCAGTTTTTGTATAAGAACACACATGCCATGTCTCTAATGGATCCATATGTGGTTTGTGATAAGAACACACAGGCAATGACTCTAGTGGGTCCACATGTAGTTTATGAAAATAACACACATACAATGACCACTGGTTGATCCATAAGTGGTTTGTGGAAAGAACACACATGCAATGACCACTGGTTGATCCATAAGTGGTTTGTGGAAAAGAAAACACATGCAATGACTCTGGTTGGTCCATATGTGGTTTGTGGAAAGAACACACATGCAGTGACCACTGGTTGATCCATGTGTGGTTTGTGAAATGAACACACATGCAATGCCACCGGTTGATCCATGTGTGGTTTGTGGAAAGAACACACATGCAATGACTCTAGTGCTAGTTTTTGTATAAGAACACACATGCAATGTCTCTAATGGATCCATACGTGGTTTGTGAAAATAACACACATGCAATGACCACTTGTTGATCCATGTGTGGTTTGTGAAAAGAACACATATGCAATGACTCTAGTGCTAGTTTTAGTATAAGAACACACATGGAATGACTCTAGTGGGTCCACATGTAGTTTGTGAAAAGAACACACATGCAATGACCACTGGTTGATCCATAAGTGGTTTGTGGAAAGAACACACATGAAATAACCACTTGTTGATCCATCAGTGGTTTGTGGAAAAGAAAACACATGCAATGACTCTGGTTGGTCCATTTGTGGTTTGTGGAAAGAACACACATGCAGTAACCATTGGTTGATCCATGTGTGGTTTGTGAAATGAACACACATGCAATGCCACTGGTTGATCCATGTGTGGTTTGTGGAAAGAACACACATGCAATGACTCTAGTGCTAGTTTTTGTATAAGAACACACATGCAATGTCTCTAATGGATCCATATGTGGTTTGTGAAAAGAACACACATGCAATGACCACTTGTTGATCCATGTGTGGTTTGTGAAAAGAACACCCATGCAATTACTCTAGTGCTAGTTTTAGTATAAGAACATACATGCAATGACTCTAGTAGGTCCACATGTAGTTTGTGAAAAGAACACACATGCAATGACCACTGGTTGATCCATAAGTTGTTTGTGGAAAGAACACACATGCAATGACCACTGGTTGATCCATAAGTGGTTTGTTGAAAAGAAAACACATGCAATGACTCTGGTTGGTCCATATGTAGTTTGTGGAAATAACACACATGCACTCACCACTAGTTATCCATATGTGGTTTGTGAAATGAACACACATGTAATGCCACTGGTTGATCCATGTGTGGTTTGTGGAAAGAACACACATGCAATGACTCTAGTGCTAGTTTTAGTATAAGAACACACATGCAATATCTCTAATGGATCCATATGTGGTTTGTGAAAAGAACACACATGCAAGGACCACTTGTTGATCCATGTGTGTTTTGTGAAAAGAACACCCATGCAATGACTCTAGTGCTAGTTTTAGTATAAGAACATACATGCAATGACTCTAGTGGGTCCACATGTAGTTTGTGAAAAGAACACACATGCAATGACCACTAGTTGATCCATAAGTGGTTCGTGGAAATAACACACATGCAATGACCACTGGTTGATCCATAAGTGGTTTGTGGAAAAGAAAACACATGCAATGACTCTGGTTTATCCATGTGTGGTTTGTGGAAAGAACACACATGCAATGACTCTAGTGGTAGTTTTAGTACAAGATCACACATGCAATGACTCTAATGGATCCATATGTGGTTTGTGAAAAGAACACACATGCAATGACCACTTGTTGATCCATGTGTGGTTTGTGTAAAGAACACACATGCAATGACTCTAGTCCTGTATTTATTATAAGAACACACATGCAATGACTCTAGTGGGTCCACATGTAGTTTGTGAAAAGAATACACATGCATTGACCACTTGTTGATCCATGTGTGTTTTGTGAAAAGAACACACATACAATGACTGTAGTGGGTCCACATGTAGTTTGTGAAAAGAACACACATGCAATGACCACTGGTTGATCCATAACTTGTTTGTGGAAAAGAACACACATGCAATGAACACTGGTTGATCAATGTGTGGTTTGTGCAAAAGAACACATGCAATGAATCTGGTTGGTCCGTATGTGGTTTGTGGAAAGAACACACATGTAGTGACCACTGGTTGATCCATGTGTGGTTTGTGAAATAACCACACATGCAATGCCACTGGTTGATCCATGTGTGGTTTGTGGAAAGAACACACATGCAATGACCACTAGTTATCCATATGTGGTTTGTGAAATGAACACACATGCAATGCCACTGGTTGATCCATGTGTGGTTTGTGGAAAGAACACACATGCAATGACTCTAGTGCTAGTTTTAGTATAAGAACACACATGCAATGTCTCTAATGGATCCATATGTGGTTTGTGAAAAGAACACACATGCAATGACCACTTGTTGATCCATGTGTGGTTTGTGAAAAGAACACCCATGCAGTTACTCTAGTGCTAGTTTTAGTATAAGAACATACATGCAATGACTCTAATGGGTCCACATGTAGTTTGTGAAAAGAACACACATGCAATGACCACTGGTTGATCCATAATTTGTTTGTGGAAAGAACACACATGCAATGACCACTGGTTAATCCATAAGTGGTTTGTGGAAAAGAAAACACATGCAATGACTCTGGTTGGTCCATATGTGGTTTGTGGAAAGAACACACATGCATTCACCACTAGTTATCCATATGTGGTTTGTGAAATGAACACACATGCAATGCCACTGGTTGATCCATGTGTGGTTTGTGGAAAGAACACACATGCAATGACTCTAGTGCTAGTTTTAGTATAAGAACACACATGCAATGTCTCTAATGGATCCATATGTGGTTTGTGAAAAGAACACACATGCAATGACCACTTGTTGATCCATGTGTGGTTTGTGAAAAGAACACCCATGCAATGACTCTAGTGCTAGTTTTAGTATAAGAACATACATGCAATGACTCTAGTGGGTCCACATGTAGTTTGTGAAAAGAACACACATGCAATGACCACTAGTTGATCCATAAGTGGTTTGTGGAAAGAACACACATGCAATGACCACTGGTTGATCCATAAGTGGTTTATGGAAAAGAAAACACATGCAATGACTCTGGTTGGTCCATTTGTGGTTTGTGGAAAGAACACACATGCATTGACCACTAGTTGATCAATATGTGGCTTGTGAAAAGAACACACATGCAATGCCACTGGTTGATCCATGTGTGGTTTGTGGAAAGAACACACATGCAATGACTCTAGTGGTAGTTTTAGTATAAGATCACACATGCCATGTCTCTAATGGATCCATATGTGGTTTGTGATAAGAACACACATGCAATGAATCTCGTGGGTCCACATGTAGTTTGTGAAAATAACACACATGCAATGACCACTGGTTGATCCATAAGTGGTTTGTGGAAAGAACACACATGCAATGACCACTGGTTGATCCATAAGTGGTTTGTGGAAAAGAAAACACATGCAATGACTCTGGTTGGTCCATATGTGGTTTGTTTAAAGAACACACATGCAGTGACCACTAGTTGATCCATGTGTGGTTTGTGAAATGAACACACATGCAATGCCAATGGTTGATCCATGTGTGGTTTGTGGAAAGAACACACATGCAATGACTCTAGTGCTAGTTTTTGTATAAGAACACACATGAAATGTCTCTAATGGATCCATATGTGGTTTGTGAAAATAACACACATGCAATGACCACTTGTTGATCCATGTGTGGTTTGTGAAAAGAACACACATGCAATGACTCTAGTGCTACTTTTAGTATAAGAACACACATGCAATGACTCTAGTGGGTCCACATGTAGTTTGTGAAAAGAACACACATGCAATGACCACTGGTTGATCCATAAGCGGTTTGTGGAAAGAACACACATGAAATAACCACTTGTTGATCCCTGAGTGGTTTGTGGAAAAGAAAACACATGCAATGACTCTGGTTGGTCCATATGTGGTTTGTGGAAAGAACACACATGCAGTAACCACTGGTTGATCCATGTGTGGTTTGTGAAATGAACACACATGCAATGCCACTGGTTGATCCATGTGTGGTTTGTGGAAAGAACACACATGCAATGACTCTAGTGCTATTTTTTGTATAAGAACACACATGCAATGTCTCTAATGGATCCATATGTGGTTTGTGAAAAGAACACACATGCAATGACCACTTGTTGATCCATGTGTGGTTTGTGAAAAGAACACCCATGCAATTACTCTAGTGCTAGTTTTAGTATAAGAACATACATGCAATGACTCTAGTGGGTCCACATGTAGTTTGTGAAAAGAACACACATGCAATGACCACTAGTTGATCCATAAGTTGTTTGTGGAAAGAACACACATGCAATGACCACTGGTTGATCCATAAGTGGTTTGTGGAAAAGAAAACACATGCAATGACTCTGGTTGGTCCATATGTGGTTTGTGGAAAGAACACACATGCATTCACCACCAGTTATCCATATGTGGCTTGTGAAAAGAACACACATGCAATGACCACTTGTTGATCCATGTGTGGTTTGTGAAAAGAACACCCATGCAATGACTCTAGTGCTAGTTTTAGTATAAGAACATACATGCAATGACTCTAGTGGGTCCACATGTAGTTTGTGAAAAGAACACACATGCAATGACCACTAGTTGATCCATAAATGGTTTGTGGAAAGAACGCACATGCAATGACCACTGGTTGATCCATAAGTCGTTTGTGGAAAAGAAAACACATGCAATGACTCTGGTTGGTCCATATGTGGTTTGTGGAAAGAACACACATGCATTGACCACTGGTTGATCAATATGTGGCTTGTGAAAAGAACACACATGCAATGCCACTGGTTGATCCATGTGTGGTTTGTGGAAAGAACACACATGCAATGACTCTAGTGGTAGTTTTAGTATAAGATCACACATGCAATGACTCTAATGGATCCATATGTGGTTTGTGAAAAGAACACACATGCAATGACCACTTGTTGATCCACGTGTGGTTTGTGAAAAGAACACCCATGCAATGACTCTAGTGCTAGTTTTAGTATAAGAACATACATGCAATGACTCTAGTGGGTCCACAAGTAGTTTGTGAAAAGAACACACATGCAATGACCACTAGTTGATCCATAAGTGGTTTGTGGAAAGAACACACATGCAATGACCACTGGTTGATACATAAGTCGTTTGTGGAAAAGAAAACACATGCAATGACTCTGGTTGGTCCATATGTGGTTTGTGGAAAGAACACACATGCATTGACCACTGGTTGATCAATATGTGGCTTGTGAAAAGAACACACATGCAATGCCACTGGTTGATCCATGTGTGGTTTGTGGAAAGAACACACATGCAATGACTCTAGTGGTAGTTTTAGTATAAGATCACACATGCAATGACTCTAATGGATACATATGTGGTTTGTGAAAAGAACACACATGCAATGACCACTTGTTGATCCACGTGTGGTTTGTGGAAAGAACACACATGCAGTGACCACTGGTTGATCCATGTGTGGTTTGTGAAATGAACACACATGCAATGCCACTGGTTGATCCATGTGTGGTTTGTGGAAAGAACACCCATGCAATGACTCTAGTGCTAGTTTTATTATAAGAACACACATGCAATGACTCTAGTGGGTCCACATGTAGTTTGTGAAAAGAATACACATGCAATGACCACTTGTTGATCCATGTGTGTTTTGTGAAAATAACACACATATAATGACTCTAGTGGGTCCACATGTAGTTTGTGAAAAGAACACACATGCAATGACCACTGATTGATCCATAAGTTGTTTGTGGCAAAGAACAAACATGCAATGAACACTAGTTGTTCAATGTGTGGTTTGTGCAAAAGAACACATGCAATGAATCTGGTTGGTCCGTATGTGGTTTGTGGAACAAACACACATGTAGTGACCACTGGTTGATCCATGTGTGGTTTGTGAAATGAACACACATGCAATGCCACGGGTTGATCCATGTGTGGTTTGTGGAAAGAACACACATGCAATGACTCTAGTGCCAGTTTTTGTATAAGAACACACATGCCATGTCTCTAATGGATCCATATGTGGTTTGTGATAAGAACACACATGCAATGACTCTAGTGGGCCCACATGTAGTTTGTGAAAATAACACACATGCAATGACCACTGGTTGATCCATAAGTGGTTTGTGCAAAGAACACACATGCAATGACCACTGGTTGATCCATGAGTGGTTTGTGGAAAAGAAAACACATGCAATGACTCTGGTTGGTCCATATGTGGTTTGTGGAAAGAAAAGACATGCATTGACCACTGGTTGATCAATATGTGGCTTGTGAAAAGAACACACATGCAATGCCACTGGTTGATCCATGTGTGGTTTGTGGAAAGAACACACATGCAATGACTCTAGTGGTAGTTTTAGTATAAGATCACACATGCCATGTCTCTAATGGATCCATATGTGGTTTGTGATAAGAACACACATGCAATGACTCTCGTGGGTCCACATGTAGTTTGTGAAAATAACACACATGCAATGACCACTGGTTGATCCATAAGTGGTTTGTGGAAAGAACACACATGCAATGACCACTGGTTGATCCATAAGTGGTTTGTGGAAAAGAAAACACATGCAATGACTCTGGTTGGTCCATATGTGGTTTGTGGAAAGAACACACATGCAGTGACCACTGGTTGATCCATGTGTGGTTTGTGAAATGAACACACATGCAATGCCACTGGTTGATGCATGTGTGGTTTGTGGAAAGAACACACATGCAATGACTCTAGTGCTAGTTTTTGTATAAGAACACACATGCAATGTCTCTAATGGATCCATATGTGGTTTGTGAAAATAACACACATGCAATGACCACTTGTTGATCCATGTGTGGTTTGTGAAAAGAAAACACATGCAATGACTCTAGTGCTAGTTTTAGTATAAGAACACACATGCAATGACTCTAGTGGGTCCACATGTAGTTTGTGAAAAGAACACACATGCAATGACCACTGGTTGATCCATAAGTGGTTTGTGGAAAGAACACACATGAAATAACCACTTGTTGATCCATCAGTGGTTTGTGGAAAAGAAAACACATGCAATGACTCTGGTTGGTCCATATGTGGTTTGTGGAAAGAACACACATGCAGTAACCACTGGTTGATCCATGTGTGGTTTGTGAAATGAACACACATGCAATGCCACTGGTTGATCCATGTGTGGTTTGTGGAAAGAACACACATGCAATGACTCTAGTGCTAGTTTTTGTATAAGAACACACATGCAATGTCTCTAATGGATCCATATGTGGTTTGTGAAAAGAACACACATGCAATGACCACTTGTTGATCCATGTGTGGTTTGTGAAAAGAACACCCATGCAATTACTCTAGTGCTAGTTTTAGTATAAGAACATACATGCAATGACTCTAATGGGTCCACATGTAGTTTGTGAAAAGAACACACATGCAATGACCACTGGTTGATCCATAAGTTGTTTGCGGAAAGAACACACATGCAATGACCACTGGTTGATCCATAAGTGGTTTGTGGAAAAGAAAACACATGCAATGACTCTGGTTGGTCCATATGTGGTTTGTGGAAAGAACACACATGCATTCACCACTGGTTATCCATATGTGGTCTGTGAAATGAACACACATGCAATGCCACTGGTTGATCCATGTGTGGTTTGTGGAAAGAACACACATGCAATGACTCTAGTGCTAGTTTTAGTATAAGAACACACATGCAATGTCTCTAATGGATCCATATGTGGTTTGTGAAAAGAACACACATGCAATGACCACTTGTTGATCCATGTGTGGTTTGTGAAAAGAACACCCATGCAATGACTCTAGTGCTAGTTTTAGTATAAGAACATACATGCAATGACTCTAGTGGGTCCACATGTAGTTTGTGAAAAGAACACACATGCAATGACCACTAGTTGATCCATAAGTGGTTTGTGGAAAGAACACAAATGCAATGACCACTGGTTGATCCATAAGTGGTTTATGTTAAAGAAAACACATGCAATGACTCTGGTTGGTCCATATGTGGTTTGTGGAAAGAACACACATGCATTGACCACTGGTTGATCAATATGTGGCTTGTGAAAAGAACACGCATGCAATGCCACTGGTTGATCCATGTGTGGTTTGTGGAAAGAACACACATGCAATGACTCTAGTGGTAGTTTTAGTATAAGATCACACATGCCATGTCTCTAATGGATCCATATGTGGTTTGTGATAAGAACACACATGCAATGAATCTCGTGGGTCCACATGTAGTTTGTGAAAATAACACACATGCAATGACCACTGGTTGATCCATAAGTGGTTTGTGGAAAGAACACACATGCAATGACCACTGGTTGATCCATAAGTGGTTTGTGGAAAAGAAAACACATGCAATGACTCTGGTTGGTCCATATGTGGTTTGTGGAAATAACACACATGCAGTGACCACTGGTTGATCCATGTGTGGTTTGTGAAATGAACACACATGCAATGCCAATGGTTGATCCATGTGTGGTTTGTGGAAAGAACACGCATGCAATGAATCTAGTGCTAGTTTTTGTATAAGAACACACATGCAATGTCTCTAATGGATCCATATGTGGTTTGTGAAAATAACACACATGCAATGACCACTTGATGATCCATGTGTGGTTTGTGAAAAGAACACACATGCAATGACTCTAGTGCTAGTTTTAGTATAAGAACACACATGCAATGACTCTAGTGGGTCCACATGTAGTTTGTGAAAAGAACACACATGCAATGACCACTAGTTGATCCATAAGTGGTTTGTGGAAAGAACACACATGAAATAACCACTTGTTGATCCATTAGTGGTTTCTGGAAAAGAAAACACATGCAATGACTCTGGTTGGTCCATATGTGGTTTGTGGAAAGAACACACATGCAGTAACCACTGGTTGATCCATGTGTGGTTTGTGAAATGAACACACATGCAATGCCACTGGTTGATCCATGTGTGGTTTGTGGAAAGAACACACATGCAATGACTCTAGTGCTAGTTTTTGTATAAGAACACACATGCAATGTCTCTAATGGATCCATATGTGGTTTGTGAAAAGAACACACATGCAATGACCACTTGTTGATCCATGTGTGGTTTGTGAAAAGAACACCCATGCAATTACTCTAGTGCTAGTTTTAGTATAAGAACATACATGCAATGACTCTAGTGGGTCCACATGTAGTTTGTGAAAAGAACACACATGCAATGACCACTGGTTGATCCATAAGTTGTTTGTGGAAAGAACACACATGCAATGACCACTGGTTGATCCATAAGTGGTTTATGGAAAAGAAAACACATGCAATGACTCTGGTTGGTCCATATGTGGTTTGTGGAAAGAACACACATGCATTCACCACTAGTTATCCATATGTGGTTTGTGAAAAGAACACACATGCAATGACCACTTGTTGATCCATGTGTGGTTTGTGAAAAGAACACCCATGCAATGACTCTAGTGCTAGTTTTAGTATAAGAACATACATGCAATGACTCTAGTGGGTCCACATGTAGTTTGTGAAAAGAACAGACATGCAATGACCACTAGTTGATCCATAAGTGGTTTGTGGAAAGAACACACATGCAATGACCACTGGTTGATCCATAAGTGGTTTGTGGAAAAGAAAACACATGCAATGACTCTGGTTGGTCCATCTGTGGTTTGTGGAAAGAACACACATGCATTGACCACTGGTTGATCAATATGTGGCTTGTGAAAAGAACACACATGCAATGCCAATGGTTGATCCATGTGTGGTTTGTGGAAAGAACACACATGCAATGACTCTTGTGGTAGTTTTAGTATAAGATCACACATGCAATGACTCTAATGGATCCATATGTGGTTTGTGAAAAGAACACACATGCAATGACCACTTGTTGATCCACGTGTGGTTTGTGAAAAGAACACCCATGCAATAACTCTAGTGCTAGTTTTAGTATAAGAACATACATGCAATGACTCTAGTGGGTCCACATGTAGTTTGTGAAAAGAACACACATGCAATGACCACTAGTTGATCTATAAGTGGTTTGTGGAAAGAACACACATGCAATGACCACTGGTTGATCCATAAGTGGTTTGTGGAAAAGAAAACACATGCAATGACTCTGGTTGGTCCATATGTGGTTTGTGGAAAGAACACACATGCATTCACCACTAGTTATCCATATGTGGTTTGTGAAATGAACACACATGCAATGCCACTGGTTGATCCATGTGTGGTTTGTGGAAAGAACACACATGCAATGACTCTAGTGCTAGTTTTAGTATAAGAACACATATGCAATGTTTCTAATGGATCCATATGTGGTTTGTGAAAAGAACACACATGCAATGACCACTTGTTGATCCATGTGGGGTTTGTGAAAAGAACACCCATGCAATGACTCTAGTGCTAGTTTTAGTATAAGAACATACATGCAATGACTCTAGTGGGTCCACATGTAGTTTGTGAAAAGAACACACATGCAATGACCACTAGTTGTTCCATAAGTGGTTTGTGGAAAGAACACAAATGCAATGACCACTGGTTGATCCATAAGTGGTTTATGGAAAAGAAAACACATGCAATGACTCTGGTTGGTCCATATGTGGTTTGTGGAAAGAACACACATGCATTGACCACTGGTTGATCAATATGTGGCTTGTGAAAAGAACACACATGCAATGCCACTGGTTGATCCATGTGTGGTTTGTGGAAAGAACACACATGTAATGACTCTAGTGGTAGTTTTAGTATAAGATCACACATGCCATGTCTCTAATGGATCCATATGTGGTTTGTGATAAGAACACACATGCAATGAATCTCGTGGGTCCACATGTAGTTTGTGAAAATAACACACATGCAATGACCACCGGTTGATCCATAAGTGGTTTGTGGAAAGAACACACATGCAATGACCACTGGTTGATCCATAAGTGGTTTGTGGAAAAGAAAACACATGCAATGACTCTGGTTGGTCCATATGTGGTTTGTGGAAAGAACACACATGCAGTGACCACTGGTTGATCCATGTGTGGTTTGTGAAATGAACACACATGCAATGCCAATGGTTGATCCATGTGTGGTTTGTGGAAAGAACACACATGCAATGACTCTAGTGCTAGTTTTTGTATAAGAACACACATGCAATGTCTCTAATGGATCCATATGTGGTTTGTGAAAATAACACACATGCAATGACCACTTGTTGATCCATGTGTGGTTTGTGAAAAGAACACACATGCAATGACTCTAGTGCTAGTTTTAGTATAAGAACACACATGCAATGAATCTAGTGGGTCCACATGTAGTTTGTGAAAAGAACACACATGCAATGACCACTGGTTGATCCATAAGTTGTTTGTGGAAAGAACACACATGCAATGACCACTGGTTGATCCATAAGTGGTTTGTTGAAAAGAAAACACATGCAATGACTCTGGTTGGTCCATATGTAGTTTGTGGAAATAACACACATGCACTCACCACTAGTTATCCATATGTGGTTTGTGAAATGAACACACATGTAATGCCACTGGTTGATCCATGTGTGGTTTGTGGAAAGAACACACATGCAATGACTCTAGTGCTAGTTTTAGTATAAGAACACACATGCAATATCTCTAATGGATCCATATGTGGTTTGTGAAAAGAACACACATGCAAGGACCACTTGTTGATCCATGTGTGTTTTGTGAAAAGAACACCCATGCAATGACTCTAGTGCTAGTTTTAGTATAAGAACATACATGCAATGACTCTAGTGGGTCCACATGTAGTTTGTGAAAAGAACACACATGCAATGACCACTAGTTGATCCATAAGTGGTTCGTGGAAATAACACACATGCAATGACCACTGGTTGATCCATAAGTGGTTTGTGGAAAAGAAAACACATGCAATGACTCTGGTTTATCCATGTGTGGTTTGTGGAAAGAACACACATGCAATGACTCTAGTGGTAGTTTTAGTACAAGATCACACATGCAATGACTCTAATGGATCCATATGTGGTTTGTGAAAAGAACACACATGCAATGACCACTTGTTGATCCATGTGTGGTTTGTGTAAAGAACACACATGCAATGACTCTAGTCCTGTATTTATTATAAGAACACACATGCAATGACTCTAGTGGGTCCACATGTAGTTTGTGAAAAGAATACACATGCATTGACCACTTGTTGATCCATGTGTGTTTTGTGAAAAGAACACACATACAATGACTGTAGTGGGTCCACATGTAGTTTGTGAAAAGAACACACATGCAATGACCACTGGTTGATCCATAACTTGTTTGTGGAAAAGAACACACATGCAATGAACACTGGTTGATCAATGTGTGGTTTGTGCAAAAGAACACATGCAATGAATCTGGTTGGTCCGTATGTGGTTTGTGGAAAGAACACACATGTAGTGACCACTGGTTGATCCATGTGTGGTTTGTGAAATAACCACACATGCAATGCCACTGGTTGATCCATGTGTGGTTTGTGGAAAGAACACACATGCAATGACCACTAGTTATCCATATGTGGTTTGTGAAATGAACACACATGCAATGCCACTGGTTGATCCATGTGTGGTTTGTGGAAAGAACACACATGCAATGACTCTAGTGCTAGTTTTAGTATAAGAACACACATGCAATGTCTCTAATGGATCCATATGTGGTTTGTGAAAAGAACACACATGCAATGACCACTTGTTGATCCATGTGTGGTTTGTGAAAAGAACACCCATGCAGTTACTCTAGTGCTAGTTTTAGTATAAGAACATACATGCAATGACTCTAATGGGTCCACATGTAGTTTGTGAAAAGAACACACATGCAATGACCACTGGTTGATCCATAATTTGTTTGTGGAAAGAACACACATGCAATGACCACTGGTTAATCCATAAGTGGTTTGTGGAAAAGAAAACACATGCAATGACTCTGGTTGGTCCATATGTGGTTTGTGGAAAGAACACACATGCATTCACCACTAGTTATCCATATGTGGTTTGTGAAATGAACACACATGCAATGCCACTGGTTGATCCATGTGTGGTTTGTGGAAAGAACACACATGCAATGACTCTAGTGCTAGTTTTAGTATAAGAACACACATGCAATGTCTCTAATGGATCCATATGTGGTTTGTGAAAAGAACACACATGCAATGACCACTTGTTGATCCATGTGTGGTTTGTGAAAAGAACACCCATGCAATGACTCTAGTGCTAGTTTTAGTATAAGAACATACATGCAATGACTCTAGTGGGTCCACATGTAGTTTGTGAAAAGAACACACATGCAATGACCACTAGTTGATCCATAAGTGGTTTGTGGAAAGAACACACATGCAATGACCACTGGTTGATCCATAAGTGGTTTATGGAAAAGAAAACACATGCAATGACTCTGGTTGGTCCATTTGTGGTTTGTGGAAAGAACACACATGCATTGACCACTAGTTGATCAATATGTGGCTTGTGAAAAGAACACACATGCAATGCCACTGGTTGATCCATGTGTGGTTTGTGGAAAGAACACACATGCAATGACTCTAGTGGTAGTTTTAGTATAAGATCACACATGCCATGTCTCTAATGGATCCATATGTGGTTTGTGATAAGAACACACATGCAATGAATCTCGTGGGTCCACATGTAGTTTGTGAAAATAACACACATGCAATGACCACTGGTTGATCCATAAGTGGTTTGTGGAAAGAACACACATGCAATGACCACTGGTTGATCCATAAGTGGTTTGTGGAAAAGAAAACACATGCAATGACTCTGGTTGGTCCATATGTGGTTTGTTTAAAGAACACACATGCAGTGACCACTAGTTGATCCATGTGTGGTTTGTGAAATGAACACACATGCAATGCCAATGGTTGATCCATGTGTGGTTTGTGGAAAGAACACACATGCAATGACTCTAGTGCTAGTTTTTGTATAAGAACACACATGAAATGTCTCTAATGGATCCATATGTGGTTTGTGAAAATAACACACATGCAATGACCACTTGTTGATCCATGTGTGGTTTGTGAAAAGAACACACATGCAATGACTCTAGTGCTACTTTTAGTATAAGAACACACATGCAATGACTCTAGTGGGTCCACATGTAGTTTGTGAAAAGAACACACATGCAATGACCACTGGTTGATCCATAAGCGGTTTGTGGAAAGAACACACATGAAATAACCACTTGTTGATCCCTGAGTGGTTTGTGGAAAAGAAAACACATGCAATGACTCTGGTTGGTCCATATGTGGTTTGTGGAAAGAACACACATGCAGTAACCACTGGTTGATCCATGTGTGGTTTGTGAAATGAACACACATGCAATGCCACTGGTTGATCCATGTGTGGTTTGTGGAAAGAACACACATGCAATGACTCTAGTGCTATTTTTTGTATAAGAACACACATGCAATGTCTCTAATGGATCCATATGTGGTTTGTGAAAAGAACACACATGCAATGACCACTTGTTGATCCATGTGTGGTTTGTGAAAAGAACACCCATGCAATTACTCTAGTGCTAGTTTTAGTATAAGAACATACATGCAATGACTCTAGTGGGTCCACATGTAGTTTGTGAAAAGAACACACATGCAATGACCACTAGTTGATCCATAAGTTGTTTGTGGAAAGAACACACATGCAATGACCACTGGTTGATCCATAAGTGGTTTGTGGAAAAGAAAACACATGCAATGACTCTGGTTGGTCCATATGTGGTTTGTGGAAAGAACACACATGCATTCACCACCAGTTATCCATATGTGGCTTGTGAAAAGAACACACATGCAATGACCACTTGTTGATCCATGTGTGGTTTGTGAAAAGAACACCCATGCAATGACTCTAGTGCTAGTTTTAGTATAAGAACATACATGCAATGACTCTAGTGGGTCCACATGTAGTTTGTGAAAAGAACACACATGCAATGACCACTAGTTGATCCATAAATGGTTTGTGGAAAGAACGCACATGCAATGACCACTGGTTGATCCATAAGTCGTTTGTGGAAAAGAAAACACATGCAATGACTCTGGTTGGTCCATATGTGGTTTGTGGAAAGAACACACATGCATTGACCACTGGTTGATCAATATGTGGCTTGTGAAAAGAACACACATGCAATGCCACTGGTTGATCCATGTGTGGTTTGTGGAAAGAACACACATGCAATGACTCTAGTGGTAGTTTTAGTATAAGATCACACATGCAATGACTCTAATGGATCCATATGTGGTTTGTGAAAAGAACACACATGCAATGACCACTTGTTGATCCACGTGTGGTTTGTGAAAAGAACACCCATGCAATGACTCTAGTGCTAGTTTTAGTATAAGAACATACATGCAATGACTCTAGTGGGTCCACAAGTAGTTTGTGAAAAGAACACACATGCAATGACCACTAGTTGATCCATAAGTGGTTTGTGGAAAGAACACACATGCAATGACCACTGGTTGATACATAAGTCGTTTGTGGAAAAGAAAACACATGCAATGACTCTGGTTGGTCCATATGTGGTTTGTGGAAAGAACACACATGCATTGACCACTGGTTGATCAATATGTGGCTTGTGAAAAGAACACACATGCAATGCCACTGGTTGATCCATGTGTGGTTTGTGGAAAGAACACACATGCAATGACTCTAGTGGTAGTTTTAGTATAAGATCACACATGCAATGACTCTAATGGATACATATGTGGTTTGTGAAAAGAACACACATGCAATGACCACTTGTTGATCCACGTGTGGTTTGTGGAAAGAACACACATGCAGTGACCACTGGTTGATCCATGTGTGGTTTGTGAAATGAACACACATGCAATGCCACTGGTTGATCCATGTGTGGTTTGTGGAAAGAACACCCATGCAATGACTCTAGTGCTAGTTTTATTATAAGAACACACATGCAATGACTCTAGTGGGTCCACATGTAGTTTGTGAAAAGAATACACATGCAATGACCACTTGTTGATCCATGTGTGTTTTGTGAAAATAACACACATATAATGACTCTAGTGGGTCCACATGTAGTTTGTGAAAAGAACACACATGCAATGACCACTGATTGATCCATAAGTTGTTTGTGGCAAAGAACAAACATGCAATGAACACTAGTTGTTCAATGTGTGGTTTGTGCAAAAGAACACATGCAATGAATCTGGTTGGTCCGTATGTGGTTTGTGGAACAAACACACATGTAGTGACCACTGGTTGATCCATGTGTGGTTTGTGAAATGAACACACATGCAATGCCACGGGTTGATCCATGTGTGGTTTGTGGAAAGAACACACATGCAATGACTCTAGTGCCAGTTTTTGTATAAGAACACACATGCCATGTCTCTAATGGATCCATATGTGGTTTGTGATAAGAACACACATGCAATGACTCTAGTGGGCCCACATGTAGTTTGTGAAAATAACACACATGCAATGACCACTGGTTGATCCATAAGTGGTTTGTGCAAAGAACACACATGCAATGACCACTGGTTGATCCATGAGTGGTTTGTGGAAAAGAAAACACATGCAATGACTCTGGTTGGTCCATATGTGGTTTGTGGAAAGAAAAGACATGCATTGACCACTGGTTGATCAATATGTGGCTTGTGAAAAGAACACACATGCAATGCCACTGGTTGATCCATGTGTGGTTTGTGGAAAGAACACACATGCAATGACTCTAGTGGTAGTTTTAGTATAAGATCACACATGCCATGTCTCTAATGGATCCATATGTGGTTTGTGATAAGAACACACATGCAATGACTCTCGTGGGTCCACATGTAGTTTGTGAAAATAACACACATGCAATGACCACTGGTTGATCCATAAGTGGTTTGTGGAAAGAACACACATGCAATGACCACTGGTTGATCCATAAGTGGTTTGTGGAAAAGAAAACACATGCAATGACTCTGGTTGGTCCATATGTGGTTTGTGGAAAGAACACACATGCAGTGACCACTGGTTGATCCATGTGTGGTTTGTGAAATGAACACACATGCAATGCCACTGGTTGATGCATGTGTGGTTTGTGGAAAGAACACACATGCAATGACTCTAGTGCTAGTTTTTGTATAAGAACACACATGCAATGTCTCTAATGGATCCATATGTGGTTTGTGAAAATAACACACATGCAATGACCACTTGTTGATCCATGTGTGGTTTGTGAAAAGAAAACACATGCAATGACTCTAGTGCTAGTTTTAGTATAAGAACACACATGCAATGACTCTAGTGGGTCCACATGTAGTTTGTGAAAAGAACACACATGCAATGACCACTGGTTGATCCATAAGTGGTTTGTGGAAAGAACACACATGAAATAACCACTTGTTGATCCATCAGTGGTTTGTGGAAAAGAAAACACATGCAATGACTCTGGTTGGTCCATATGTGGTTTGTGGAAAGAACACACATGCAGTAACCACTGGTTGATCCATGTGTGGTTTGTGAAATGAACACACATGCAATGCCACTGGTTGATCCATGTGTGGTTTGTGGAAAGAACACACATGCAATGACTCTAGTGCTAGTTTTTGTATAAGAACACACATGCAATGTCTCTAATGGATCCATATGTGGTTTGTGAAAAGAACACACATGCAATGACCACTTGTTGATCCATGTGTGGTTTGTGAAAAGAACACCCATGCAATTACTCTAGTGCTAGTTTTAGTATAAGAACATACATGCAATGACTCTAATGGGTCCACATGTAGTTTGTGAAAAGAACACACATGCAATGACCACTGGTTGATCCATAAGTTGTTTGTGGAAAGAACACACATGCAATGACCACTGGTTGATCCATAAGTGGTTTGTGGAAAAGAAAACACATGCAATGACTCTGGTTGGTCCATATGTGGTTTGTGGAAAGAACACACATGCATTCACCACTGGTTATCCATATGTGGTCTGTGAAATGAACACACATGCAATGCCACTGGTTGATCCATGTGTGGTTTGTGGAAAGAACACACATGCAATGACTCTAGTGCTAGTTTTAGTATAAGAACACACATGCAATGTCTCTAATGGATCCATATGTGGTTTGTGAAAAGAACACACATGCAATGACCACTTGTTGATCCATGTGTGGTTTGTGAAAAGAACACCCATGCAATGACTCTAGTGCTAGTTTTAGTATAAGAACATACATGCAATGACTCTAGTGGGTCCACATGTAGTTTGTGAAAAGAACACACATGCAATGACCACTAGTTGATCCATAAGTGGTTTGTGGAAAGAACACAAATGCAATGACCACTGGTTGATCCATAAGTGGTTTATGTTAAAGAAAACACATGCAATGACTCTGGTTGGTCCATATGTGGTTTGTGGAAAGAACACACATGCATTGACCACTGGTTGATCAATATGTGGCTTGTGAAAAGAACACGCATGCAATGCCACTAGTTGATCCATGTGTGGTTTGTGGAAAGAACACACATGCAATGACTCTAGTGGTAGTTTTAGTATAAGATCACACATGCCATGTCTCTAATGGATCCATATGTGGTTTGTGATAAGAACACACATGCAATGAATCTCGTGGGTCCACATGTAGTTTGTGAAAATAACACACATGCAATGACCACTGGTTGATCCATAAGTGGTTTGTGGAAAGAACACACATGCAATGACCACTGGTTGATCCATAAGTGGTTTGTGGAAAAGAAAACACATGCAATGACTCTGGTTGGTCCATATGTGGTTTGTGGAAATAACACACATGCAGTGACCACTGGTTGATCCATGTGTGGTTTGTGAAATGAACACACATGCAATGCCAATGGTTGATCCATGTGTGGTTTGTGGAAAGAACACGCATGCAATGAATCTAGTGCTAGTTTTTGTATAAGAACACACATGCAATGTCTCTAATGGATCCATATGTGGTTTGTGAAAATAACACACATGCAATGACCACTTGATGATCCATGTGTGGTTTGTGAAAAGAACACACATGCAATGACTCTAGTGCTAGTTTTAGTATAAGAACACACATGCAATGACTCTAGTGGGTCCACATGTAGTTTGTGAAAAGAACACACATGCAATGACCACTAGTTGATCCATAAGTGGTTTGTGGAAAGAACACACATGAAATAACCACTTGTTGATCCATTAGTGGTTTCTGGAAAAGAAAACACATGCAATGACTCTGGTTGGTCCATATGTGGTTTGTGGAAAGAACACACATGCAGTAACCACTGGTTGATCCATGTGTGGTTTGTGAAATGAACACACATGCAATGCCACTGGTTGATCCATGTGTGGTTTGTGGAAAGAACACACATGCAATGACTCTAGTGCTAGTTTTTGTATAAGAACACACATGCAATGTCTCTAATGGATCCATATGTGGTTTGTGAAAAGAACACACATGCAATGACCACTTGTTGATCCATGTGTGGTTTGTGAAAAGAACACCCATGCAATTACTCTAGTGCTAGTTTTAGTATAAGAACATACATGCAATGACTCTAGTGGGTCCACATGTAGTTTGTGAAAAGAACACACATGCAATGACCACTGGTTGATCCATAAGTTGTTTGTGGAAAGAACACACATGCAATGACCACTGGTTGATCCATAAGTGGTTTATGGAAAAGAAAACACATGCAATGACTCTGGTTGGTCCATATGTGGTTTGTGGAAAGAACACACATGCATTCACCACTAGTTATCCATATGTGGTTTGTGAAAAGAACACACATGCAATGACCACTTGTTGATCCATGTGTGGTTTGTGAAAAGAACACCCATGCAATGACTCTAGTGCTAGTTTTAGTATAAGAACATACATGCAATGACTCTAGTGGGTCCACATGTAGTTTGTGAAAAGAACAGACATGCAATGACCACTAGTTGATCCATAAGTGGTTTGTGGAAAGAACACACATGCAATGACCACTGGTTGATCCATAAGTGGTTTGTGGAAAAGAAAACACATGCAATGACTCTGGTTGGTCCATCTGTGGTTTGTGGAAAGAACACACATGCATTGACCACTGGTTGATCAATATGTGGCTTGTGAAAAGAACACACATGCAATGCCAATGGTTGATCCATGTGTGGTTTGTGGAAAGAACACACATGCAATGACTCTTGTGGTAGTTTTAGTATAAGATCACACATGCAATGACTCTAATGGATCCATATGTGGTTTGTGAAAAGAACACACATGCAATGACCACTTGTTGATCCACGTGTGGTTTGTGAAAAGAACACCCATGCAATAACTCTAGTGCTAGTTTTAGTATAAGAACATACATGCAATGACTCTAGTGGGTCCACATGTAGTTTGTGAAAAGAACACACATGCAATGACCACTAGTTGATCTATAAGTGGTTTGTGGAAAGAACACACATGCAATGACCACTGGTTGATCCATAAGTGGTTTGTGGAAAAGAAAACACATGCAATGACTCTGGTTGGTCCATATGTGGTTTGTGGAAAGAACACACATGCATTCACCACTAGTTATCCATATGTGGTTTGTGAAATGAACACACATGCAATGCCACTGGTTGATCCATGTGTGGTTTGTGGAAAGAACACACATGCAATGACTCTAGTGCTAGTTTTAGTATAAGAACACATATGCAATGTTTCTAATGGATCCATATGTGGTTTGTGAAAAGAACACACATGCAATGACCACTTGTTGATCCATGTGGGGTTTGTGAAAAGAACACCCATGCAATGACTCTAGTGCTAGTTTTAGTATAAGAACATACATGCAATGACTCTAGTGGGTCCACATGTAGTTTGTGAAAAGAACACACATGCAATGACCACTAGTTGTTCCATAAGTGGTTTGTGGAAAGAACACAAATGCAATGACCACTGGTTGATCCATAAGTGGTTTATGGAAAAGAAAACACATGCAATGACTCTGGTTGGTCCATATGTGGTTTGTGGAAAGAACACACATGCATTGACCACTGGTTGATCAATATGTGGCTTGTGAAAAGAACACACATGCAATGCCACTGGTTGATCCATGTGTGGTTTGTGGAAAGAACACACATGTAATGACTCTAGTGGTAGTTTTAGTATAAGATCACACATGCCATGTCTCTAATGGATCCATATGTGGTTTGTGATAAGAACACACATGCAATGAATCTCGTGGGTCCACATGTAGTTTGTGAAAATAACACACATGCAATGACCACCGGTTGATCCATAAGTGGTTTGTGGAAAGAACACACATGCAATGACCACTGGTTGATCCATAAGTGGTTTGTGGAAAAGAAAACACATGCAATGACTCTGGTTGGTCCATATGTGGTTTGTGGAAAGAACACACATGCAGTGACCACTGGTTGATCCATGTGTGGTTTGTGAAATGAACACACATGCAATGCCAATGGTTGATCCATGTGTGGTTTGTGGAAAGAACACACATGCAATGACTCTAGTGCTAGTTTTTGTATAAGAACACACATGCAATGTCTCTAATGGATCCATATGTGGTTTGTGAAAATAACACACATGCAATGACCACTTGTTGATCCATGTGTGGTTTGTGAAAAGAACACACATGCAATGACTCTAGTGCTAGTTTTAGTATAAGAACACACATGCAATGACTCTAGTGGGTCCACATGTAGTTTGTGAAAAGAACACACATGCAATGACCACTAGTTGATCCATAAGTGGTTTGTGGAAAGAACACACATGAAATAACCACTTGTTGATCCATTAGTGGTTTGTGGAAAAGAAAACACATGCAATGACTCTGGTTGGTCCGTATGTGGTTTGTGGAAAGAACACACATGCAGTAACCACTGGTTGATCCATGTGTGGTTTGTGAAATGAACACACATGCAATGCCACTGGTTGATCCATGTGTGGTTTGTGGAAAGAACACACATGCAATGACTCTAGTGCTAGTTTTTGTATAAGAACACACATGCAATGTCTCTAATGGATCCATATCTGGTTTGTGAAAAGAACACACATGCAATGACCACTTGTTGATCCATGTGTGGTTTGTGAAAAGAACACCCATGCAATTACTCTAGTGCTAGTTTTAGTATAAGAACATACATGCAATGACTCTAGTGGGTCCACATGTAGTTTGTGAAAAGAACACACATGCAATGACCACTGGTTGATCCATAAGTTGTTTGTGGAAAGAACACACATGCAATGACCACTGGTTGATCCATAAGTGGTTTATGGAAAAGAAAACACATGCAATGACTCTGGTTGGTCCATATGTGGTTTGTGGAAAGAACACACATGCATTCACCACTAGTTATCCATATGTGGTTTGTGAAAAGAACACACATGCAATGACCACTTGTTGATCCATGTGTGGTTTGTGAAAAGAACACCCATGCAATGACTCTAGTGCTAGTTTTAGTATAAGAACATACATGCAATGACTCTAGTGGGTCCACATGTAGTTTGTGAAAAGAACACACATGCAATGACCACTAGTTGATACATAAGTGGTTTGTGGAAAGAACACACATGCAATGACCACTAGTTGATCCATAAGTGGTTTGTGGAAAAGAAAACACATGCAATGACTCTGGTTGGTCCATCTGTGGTTTGTGGAAAGAACACACATGCATTGACCACTGGTTGATCAATATGTGGCTTGTGAAAAGAACACACATGCAATGCCAATGGTTGATCCATGTGTGGTTTGTGGAAAGAACACACATGCAATGACTCTAGTGGTAGTTTTAGTATAAGATCACACATGCAATGACTCTAATGGATCCATATGTGGTTTGTGAAAAGAACACACATGCAATGACCACTTGTTGATCCACGTGTGGTTTGTGAAAAGAACACCCATGCAATGACTCTAGTGCTAGTTTTAGTATAAGAACATACATGCAATGACTCTAGTGGGTCCACATGTAGTTTGTGAAAAGAACACACATGCAATGAACACTAGTTGATCCATAAGTGGTTTGTGGAAAGAACACACATGCAATGACCACTGGTTGATCCATAAGTGGTTTGTGGAAAAGAAAACACATGCAATGACTCTGGTTGGTCCATATGTGGTTTGTGGAAAGAACACACATGCATTCACCACTAGTTATCCATATGTGGTTTGTGAAATGAACACACATGCAATGCCACTGGTTGATCCATGTGTGGTTTGTGGAAAGAACACACATGCAATGACTCTAGTGCTAGTTTTTGTATAAGAACACACATGCAATGTCTCTAATGGATCCATATGTGGTTTGTGAAAATAACACACATGCAATGACCACTTGTTGATCCATGTGTGGTTTGTGAAAAGAACACACATGCAATGACTCTAGTGCTAGTTTTAGTATAAGAACACACATGCAATGACTCTAGTGGGTCCACATGTAGTTTGTGAAAAGAACACACATGCAATGACCACTAGTTGATCCATAAGTGGTTTGTGGAAAGAACACACATGAAATAACCACTTGTTGATCCATTAGTGGTTTGTGGAAAAGAAAACACATGCAATGACTCTGGTTGGTCCATATGTGGTTTGTGGAAAGAACACACATGCAGTAACCACTGGTTGATCCATGTGTGGTTTGTGAAATGAACACACATGCAATGCCACTGGTTGATCCATGTGTGGTTTGTGGAAAGAACACACATGCAATGACTCTAGTGCTAGTTTTTGTATAAGAACACACATGCAATGTCTCTAATGGATCCATATGTGGTTTGTGAAAAGACCACACATGCAATGACCACTTGTTGATCCATGTGTGGTTTGTGAAAAGAACACCCATGCAATTACTCTAGTGCTAGTTTTAGTATAAGAACATACATGCAATGAATCTAGTGGGTCCACATGTAGTTTGTGAAAAGAACACACATGCAATGACCACTGGTTGATCCATAAGTTGTTTGTGGAAAGAACACACATGCAATGACCACTGGTTGATCCATAAGTGGTTTATGGAAAAGAAAACACATGCAATGACTCTGGTTGGTCCATATGTGGTTTGTGGAAAGAACACACATGCATTCACCACTAGTTATCCATATGTGGTTTGTGAAAAGAACACACATGCAATGACCACTTGTTGATCCATGTGTGGTTTGTGAAAAGAACACCCATGCAATGACTCTAGTGCTAGTTTTAGTATAAGAACATACATGCAATGACTCTAGTGGGTCCACATGTAGTTTGTGAAAAGAACACACATGCAATGACCACTAGTTGATACATAAGTGGTTTGTGGAAAGAACACACATGCAATGACCACTAGTTGATCCATAAGTGGTTTGTGGAAAAGAAAACACATGCAATGACTCTGGTTGGTCCATCTGTGGTTTGTGGAAAGAACACACATGCATTGACCACTGGTTGATCAATATGTGGCTTGTGAAAAGAACACACATGCAATGCCACTGGTTGATCCATGTGTGGTTTGTGGAAAGAACACACATGCAATGACTCTAGTGGTAGTTTTAGTATAAGATCACACATGCAATGACTCTAATGGATCCATATGTGGTTTGTGAAAAGAACACACATGCAATGACCACTTGTTGATCCACGTGTGGTTTGTGAAAAGAACACCCATGCAATGACTCTAGTGCTAGTTTTAGTATAAGAACATACATGCAATGACTCTAGTGGGTCCACATGTAGTTTGTGAAAAGAACACACATGCAATGAACACTAGTTGATCCATAAGTGGTTTGTGGAAAGAACACACATGCAATGACCACTGGTTGATCCATAAGTGGTTTGTGGAAAAGAAAACACATGCAATGACTCTGGTTGGTCCATATGTGGTTTGTGGAAAGAACACACATGCATTCACCACTAGTTATCCATATGTGGTTTGTGAAATGAACACACATGCAATGCCACTGGTTAATCCATGTGTGGTTTGTGGAAAGAACACACATGCAATGACTCTAGTGCTAGTTTTTGTATAAGAACACACATGCAATGTCTCTAATGGATCCATATGTGGTTTGTGAAAATAACACACATGCAATGACCACTTGTTGATCCATGTGTGGTTTGTGAAAAGAACACACATGCAATGACTCTAGTGCTAGTTTTAGTATAAGAACACACATGCAATGACTCTAGTGGGTCCACATGTAGTTTGTGAAAAGAACACACATGCAATGACCACTAGTTGATCCATAACTGGTTTGTGGAAAGAACACACATGAAATAACCACTTGTTGATCCATTAGTGGTTTGTGGAAAAGAAAACACATGCAATGACTCTGGTTGGTCCATATGTGGTTTGTGGAAAGAACACACATGCAGTAACCACTGGTTGATCCATGTGTGGTTTGTGAAATGAACACACATGCAATGCCACTGGTTGATCCATGTGTGGTTTGTGGAAAGAACACACATGCAATGACTCTAGTGCTAGTTTTTGTATAAGAACACACATGCAATGTCTCTAATGGATCCATATGTGGTTTGTGAAAAGACCACACATGCAATGACCACTTGTTGATCCATGTGTGGTTTGTGAAAAGAACACCCATGCAATTACTCTAGTGCTAGTTTTAGTATAAGAACATACATGCAATGAATCTAGTGGGTCCACATGTAGTTTGTGAAAAGAACACACATGCAATGACCACTGGTTGATCCATAAGTTGTTTGTGGAAAGAACACACATGCAATGACCACTGGTTGATCCATAAGTGGTTTATGGAAAAGAAAACACATGCAATGACTCTGGTTGGTCCATATGTGGTTTGTGGAAAGAACACACATGCATTCACCACTAGTTATCCATATGTGGTTTGTGAAAAGAACACACATGCAATGACCACTTGTTGATCCATGTGTGGTTTGTGAAAAGAACACCCATGCAATGACTCTAGTGCTAGTTTTAGTATAAGAACATACATGCAATGACTCTAGTGGGTCCACATGTAGTTTGTGAAAAGAACACACATGCAATGACCACTAGTTGATCCATAAGTGGTTTGTGGAAAGAACACACATGCAATGACCACTGGTTGATCCATAAGTGGTTTGTGGAAAAGAAAACACATGCAATGACTCTGGTTGGTCCATATGTGGTTTGTGGAAAGAACACACATGCATTGACCACTGGATGATCAATATGTGGCTTGTGAAAAGAACACACATGCAATGCCACTGGTTGATCCATGTGTGGTTTGTGGAAAGAACACACATGCAATGACTCTAGTGGTAGTTTTAGTATAAGATCACACATGCAATGACTCTAATGGATCCATATGTGGTTTGTGAAAAGAACACACATGCAATGACCACTTGTTGATCCACGTGTGGTTTGTGAAAAGAACACACATGCAATGACTCTAGTGCTAGTTTTATTATAAGAACACACATGCAATGACTCTAGTGGGTCCACATGTAGTTTGTGAAAAGAATACACATGCAATGACCACTTGTTGATCCATGTGTGTTTTGTGAAAATAACACACATATAATGACTCTAGTGGGTCCACATGTAGTTTGTGAAAAGAACACACATGCAATGACCACTGATTGATCCATCAGTTGTTTGTGGAAAAGAACACACATGCAATGAACACTAGTTGATCAATGTGTGGTTTGTGCAAAAGAACACATGCAATGAATCTGGTTGGTCCGTATGTGGTTGGTGGAACGAACACACATGTAGTGACCACTGGTTGATCCATGTGTGGTTTGTGAAATGAACACACATGCAATGCCACGGGTTGATCCATGTGTGGTTTGTGGAAAGAACACACATGCAATGACTCTAGTGCCAGTTTTTGTATAAGAACACACATGCCATGTCTCTAATGGATCCATATGTGGTTTGTGATAAGAACACACATGCAATGACTCTAGTGGGTCCACATGTAGTTTGTGAAAATAACACACATGCAATGACCACTAGTTGATCCATAAGTGGTTTGTGGAAAGAACACACAAGCAATGACCACTTGTTGATCCATAAGTGGTTTGTGGAAAAGAAAACACATGCAATGACTCTGGTTGGTCCATATGTGGTTTGTGGAAAGAACACACATGTAGTAACCACTGGTTGATCCATGTGTGGTTTGTGAAATGAACACACATGCAATCCCACTGGTTGATCCATGTGTGGTTTGTGGAAAGAACACACATGCAATGACTCTAGTGCTAGTTTTGTATAAGAACACACATGCAATGTCTCTAATGGATCCATATGTGGTTTGTGAAAATAACACACATGCAATGACCACTTCTTGATCCATGTGTGGTTTGTGAAAAGAACACACATGCAATGACTCTAGTGCTAGTTTTAGTATAAGAACACACATGCAATGACTCTAGTGGGTCCACATGTAGTTTGTGAAAAGAACACACATGCAATGACCACTGGTTGATCCATAAGTGGTTTGTGGAAAGAACACACATGCAATGACCACTAGTTGATCCATAAGTGGATTGTGGAAAAGAAAACACATGCAATGACTCTGGTTGGTCCATATGTAGTTTGTGGAAAGAACACACATGCATTGACCACTGGTTGATCCATATGTCGCTTGTGAAAAGAACACACATGCAATGCCACTGGTTGATCCATATGTTTTTTGTGGAAAGAACACACATGCAATGACTCTAGTGGTAGTTTTAGTATAAGATCACACATGCAATGACTCTAATGGATCCATATGTGGTTTGTGAAATGAACACACATGCAATGACCACTTGTTGATCCATGTGTGGTTTGTGAAAGGAACACACATGCAATGACTCTAGTACTAGTTTTAGTATAAGAACACGCATGCAATGACTCTAGTGGGTCCACATGTAGTTTGTGAAAAGAACACACATGCAATGACCACTTGTTGATCCATGTGTGTTTTGTGAAAAGAACAAACATACAATGACTCTAGTGGGTCCACATGTAGTTTGTGAAAAGAACACACATGCAATGACCAGTGGTTGATCCATAAGTTGTTTGTGGAACAGAACACACATGCAATGACTCTAGTGGGTTTGTGAAATGAACACACATGCAATGCCACTGGTTGATCCATGTGTGGTTTGTGGAAAGAACACGCATGCAATGACTCTAGTGCTAGTTTTAGTATAAGAACACACATGCAATGTCTCTAATGGATCCATATGTGGTTTCTGAAAAGAACACACATGCAATGACCACTTGTTGATCCATGTGTGGTTTGTGAAAAGAACACCCATGCAATGACTCTAGTGCTAGTTTTAGTATAAGAACATACATGCAATGACTCTAGTGGGTCCACATGTAGTTTGTGAAAAGAACACACATGCAATGACCACTAGTTGATCCATAAGTGGTTTGTGGAAAGAACACACATGCAATGACCACTGGTTGATCCATAAGTGGTTTGTGGAAAATAAAACACATGAAATGACTCTGGTTGGTCCATATGTAGTTTTTGGAAAGAACACACATGCATTGACCACTGGTTGATCCATATGTGGCTTGTGAAAAGAACACACATGCAATGCCACTGGTTGATCCATCTCTGGTTTGTGGAAAGAACACACATGCAATGACTCTAGTGGTAGTAGTATAAGATCACACATGCAATGACTCTAATGGATCCATATGTGGTTTGTGAAAAGAACACACATGCAATGACCACTTGTTGATCAATGTGTGGTTTGTGAAAGGAACACACATGCAATGACTCTAGTGCTAGTTTTAGTATAAGAACACACATGCAATGACCACTGGTTGATCCATAAGTGGTTTGTGGAAAGAACACACATGAAATAACCACTTGTTGATCCATTAGTGGTTTGTGGAAAAGAAAACACATGCAATGACTCTAGTTGGTCCATATGTGGTTTGTGGAAAGAACACACATGCAGTAACCACTGGTTGATCCATGTGTGGTTTGTGAAATGAACACACATGCAATGCCACTAGTTGATCCATGTGTGGTTTGTGGAAAAGAACACACATGCAATGAACACTAGTTGATCAATGTGTGGTTTGTGCAAAAGAACACATGCAATGAATCTGGTTGGTCCGTATGTGGTTTGTGGAACGAACACACATGTAGTGACCACTGGTTGATCCATGTGTGGTTTGTGAAATGAACACACATGCAATGCCACGGGTTGATCCATGTGTGGTTTGTGGAAAGAACACACATGCAATGACTCTAGTGCCAGTTTTTGTATAAGAACACACATGCCATGTCTCTAATGGATCCATATGTGGTTGGTGATAAGAACACACATGCAATGACTCTAGTGGGTCCACATGTAGTTTGTGAAAATAACACACATGCAATGACCACTAGTTGATCCATAAGTGGTTTGTGGAAAGAACACACATGCAATGACCACTTGTTGATCCATAAGTGGTTTGTGGAATAGAAAACACATGCAATGACTCTGGTTGGTCCATATGTGGTTTGTGGAAAGAACACACATGTAGTGACCACTGGTTGATCCATGTGTGGTTTGTGAAATGAACACACATGCAATCCCACTGGTTGATCCATGTGTGGTTTGTGGAAAGAACACACATGCAATGACTCTAGTGCTAGTTTTGTATAAGAACACACATGCAATGTCTCTAATGGATCCATATGTGGTTTGTGAAAATAACACACATGCAATGACCACTTGTTGATCCATGTGTGGTTTGTGAAAAGAACACACATACAATGACTCTAGTGCTAGTTTATTATAAGAACACACATGCAATGACTCTAGTGGGTCCACATGTAGTTTGTGAAAAGAACACACATGCAATGACCACTGGTTGATCCATAAGTGGTTTGTGGAAAGAACACACATGCAATGACCACTAGTTGATCCATAAGTGGATTGTGGAAAAGAAAACACATGCAATGACTCTGGTTGGTCCATATGTAGTTTGTGGAAAGAACACACATGCATTGACCACTGGTTGATCCATATGTCGCTTGTGAAAAGAACACACATGCAATGCCACTGGTTGATCCATCTGTTTTTTGTGGAAAGAACACACATGCAATGACTCTAGTGGTAGTTTTAGTATAAGATCACACATGCAATGACTCTAATGGATCCATATGTGGTTTGTGAAAAGAACACACATGCAATGACCACTTGTTGATCCATGTGTGGTTTGTGAAAGGAACACACATGCAATGACTCTAGTACTAGTTTTAGTATAAGAACACACATGCAATGACTCTAGTGGGTCCACATGTAGTTTGTGAAAAGAACACACATGCAATGACCACTTGTTGATCCATGTGTGTTTTGTGAAAAGAACAAACATACAATGACTCTAGTGGGTCCACATGTAGTTTGTGAAAAGAACACACATGCAATGACCAGTGGTTGATCCATAAGTTGTTTGTGGAACAGAACACACATGCAATGACTCTAGTGGGTTTGTGAAATGAACACACATGCAATGCCACTGGTTGATCCATGTGTGGTTTGTGGAAAGAACACGCATGCAATGACTCTAGTGCTAGTTTTAGTATAAGAACACACATGCAATGTCTCTAATGGATCCATATGTGGTTTGTGAAAAGAACACACATGCAATGACCACTTGTTGATCCATGTGTGGTTTGTGAAAAGAACACCCATGCAATGACTCTAGTGCTAGTTTTAGTATAAGAACATACATGCAATGACTCTAGTGGGTCCACATGTAGTTTGTGAAAAGAACACACATGCAATGACCACTAGTTGATCCATAAGTGGTTTGTGGAAAGAACACACATGCAATGACCACTGGTTGATCCATAAGTGGTTTGTGGAAAATAAAACACATGAAATGACTCTGGTTGGTCCATATGTAGTTTTTGGAAAGAACACACATGCATTGACCACTGGTTGATCCATATGTGGCTTGTGAAAAGAACACACATGCAATGCCACTGGTTGATCCATCTCTGGTTTGTGGAAAGAACACACATGCAATGACTCTAGTGGTAGTAGTATAAGATCACACATGCAATGACTCTAATGGATCCATATGTGGTTTGTGAAAAGAACACACATGCAATGACCACTTGTTGATCAATGTGTGGTTTGTGAAAGGAACACACATGCAATGACTCTAGTGCTAGTTTTAGTATAAGAACACACATGCAATGACCACTGGTTGATCCATAAGTGGTTTGTGGAAAGAACACACATGAAATAACCACTTGTTGATCCATCAGTGGTTTGTGGAAAAGAAAACACATGCAATGACTCTAGTTGGTCCATATGTGGTTTGTGGAAAGAACACACATGCAGTAACCACTGGTTGATCCATGTGTGGTTTGTGAAATGAACACACATGCAATGCCACTAGTTGATCCATGTGTGGTTTGTGGAAAAGAACACACATGCAATGAACACTAGTTGATCAATGTGTGGTTTGTGCAAAAGAACACATGCAATGAATCTGGTTGGTCCGTATGTGGTTTGTGGAACGAACACACATGTAGTGACCACTGGTTGATCCATGTGTGGTTTGTGAAATGAACACACATGCAATGCCACGGGTTGATCCATGTGTGGTTTGTGGAAAGAACACACATGCAATGACTCTAGTGCCAGTTTTTGTATAAGAACACACATGCCATGTCTCTAATGGATCCATATGTGGTTGGTGATAAGAACACACATGCAATGACTCTAGTGGGTCCACATGTAGTTTGTGAAAATAACACACATGCAATGACCACTAGTTGATCCATAAGTGGTTTGTGGAAAGAACACACATGCAATGACCACTTGTTGATCCATAAGTGGTTTGTGGAAAAGAAAACACATGCAATGACTCTGGTTGGTCCATATGTGGTTTGTGGAAAGAACACACATGTAGTGACCACTGGTTGATCCATGTGTGGTTTGTGAAATGAACACACATGCAATCCCACTGGTTGATCCATGTGTGGTTTGTGGAAAGAACACACATGCAATGACTCTAGTGCTAGTTTTGTATAAGAACACACATGCAATGTCTCTAATGGATCCATATGTGGTTTGTGAAAATAACACACATGCAATGACCACTTGTTGATCCATGTGTGGTTTGTGAAAAGAACACACATGCAATGACTCTAGTGCTAGTTTATTATAAGAACACACATGCAATGACTCTAGTGGGTCCACATGTAGTTTGTGAAAAGAACACACATGCAATGACCACTGGTTGATCCATAAGTGGTTTGTGGAAAGAACACACATGCAATGACCACTAGTTGATCCATAAGTGGATTGTGGAAAAGAAAACACATGCAATGACTCTGGTTGGTCCATATGTAGTTTGTGGAAAGAACACACATGCATTGACCACTGGTTGATCCATATGTCGCTTGAGAAAAGAACACACATGCAATGCCACTGGTTGATCCATCTGTTTTTTGTGGAAAGAACACACATGCAATGACTCTAGTGGTAGTTTTAGTATAAGATCACACATGCAATGACTCTAATGGATCCATATGTGGTTTGTGAAAAGAACACAAATGCAATGACCACTTGTTGATCCATGTGTGGTTTGTGAAAGGAACACACATGCGATGACTCTAGTACTAGTTTTAGTATAAGAACACACATGCAATGACTCTAGTGGGTCCACATGTAGTTTGTGAAAAGAACACACATGCAATGACCACTTGTTGATCCATGTGTGTTTTGTGAAAAGAACAAACATACAATGACTCTAGTGGGTCCACATGTAGTTTGTGAAAAGAACACACATGCAATGACCAGTGGTTGATCCATAAGTTGTTTGTGGAACAGAACACACATGCAATGACTCTAGTGGGTTTGTGAAATGAACACACATGCAATGCCACTGGTTGATCCATGTGTGGTTTGTGGAAAGAACACGCATGCAATGACTCTAGTGCTAGTTTTAGTATAAGAACACACATGCAATGTCTCTAATGGATCCATATGTGGTTTGTGAAAAGAACACACATGCAATGACCACTTGTTGATCCATGTGTGGTTTGTGAAAAGAACACCCATGCAATGACTCTAGTGCTAGTTTTAGTATAAGAACATACATGCAATGACTCTAGTGGGTCCACATGTAGTTTGTGAAAAGAACACACATGCAATGACCACTAGTTGATCCATAAGTGGTTTGTGGAAAGAACACACATGCAATGACCACTGGTTGATCCATAAGTGGTTTGTGGAAAATAAAACACATGAAATGACTCTGGTTGGTCCATATGTAGTTTTTGGAAAGAACACACATGCATTGACCACTGGTTGATCCATATGTGGCTTGTGAAAAGAACACACATGCAATGCCACTGGTTGATCCATCTCTGGTTTGTGGAAAGAACACACATGCAATGACTCTAGTGGTAGTAGTATAAGATCACACATGCAATGACTCTAATGGATCCATATGTGGTTTGTGAAAAGAACACACATGCAATGACCACTTGTTGATCGATGTGTGGTTTGTGAAAGGAACACACATGCAATGACTCTAGTGCTAGTTTTAGTATAAGAACACACATGCAATGACCACTGGTTGATCCATAAGTGGTTTGTGGAAAGAACACACATGAAATAACCACTTGTTGATCCATCAGTGGTTTGTGGAAAAGAAAACACATGCAATGACTCTAGTTGGTCCATATGTGGTTTGTGGAAAGAACACACATGCAGTAACCACTGGTTGATCCATGTGTGGTTTGTGAAATGAACACACATGCAATGCCACTAGTTGATCCATGTGTGGTTTGTGGAAAAGAACACACATGCAATGAACACTAGTTGATCAATGTGTGGTTTGTGCAAAAGAACACATGTAATGAATCTGGTTGGTCCGTATGTGGTTTGTGGAACGAACACACATGTAGTGACCACTGGTTGATCCATGTGTGGTTTGTGAAATGAACACACATGCAATGCCACGGGTTGATCCATGTGTGGTTTGTGGAAAGAACACACATGCAATGACTCTAGTGCCAGTTTTTGTATAAGAACACACATGCCATGTCTCTAATGGATCCATATGTGGTTTGTGATAAGAACACACATGCAATGACTCTAGTGGGTCCACATGTAGTTTGTGAAAATAACACACATGCAATGACCACTAGTTGATCCATATGTGGTTTGTGGAAAGAACACACATGCAATGACCACTTGTTGATCCATAAGTGGTTTGTGGAAAAGAAAACACATGCAATGACTCTGGTTGGTCCATATGTGGTTTGTGGAAAGAACACACATGTAGTGACCACTGGTTGATCCATGTGTGGTTTGTGAAATGAACACACATGCAATCCCACTGGTTGATCCATGTGTGGTTTGTGGAAAGAACACACATGCAATGACTCTAGTGCTAGTTTTGTATAAGAACACACATGCAATGTCTCTAATGGATCCATATGTGGTTTGTGAAAATAACACACATGCAATGACCACTTGTTGATCCATGTGTGGTTTGTGAAAAGAACACACATGCAATGACTCTAGTGCTAGTTTTAGTATAAGAACACACATGCAATGACTCTAGTGGGTCCACATGTAGTTTGTGAAAAGAACACACATGCAATGACCACTGGTTGATCCATAAGTGGTTTGTGGAAAGAACACACATGCAATGACCACTAGTTGATCCATAAGTGGATTGTGGAAAAGAAAACACATGCAATGACTCTGGTTGGTCCATATGTAGTTTGTGGAAAGAACACACATGCATTGACCACTGGTTGATCCATATGTCGCTTGTGAAAAGAACACACATGCAATGCCACTGGTTGATCCATCTGTTTTTTGTGGAAAGAACACACATGCAATGACTCTAGTGGTAGTTTTAGTATAAGATCACACATGCAATGACTCTAATGGATCCATATGTGGTTTGTGAAAAGAACACACATGCAATGACCACTTGTTGATCCATGTGTGGTTTGTGAAAGGAACACACATGCAATGACTCTAGTACTAGTTTTAGTATAAGAACACACATGCAATGACTCTAGTGGGTCCACATGTAGTTTGTGAAAAGAACACACATGCAATGACCACTTGTTGATCCATGTGTGTTTTGTGAAAAGAACAAACATACAATGACTCTAGTGGGTCCACATGTAGTTTGTGAAAAGAACACACATGCAATGACCAGTGGTTGATCCATAAGTTGTTTGTGGAACAGAACACACATGCAATGACTCTAGTGGGTTTGTGAAATGAACACACATGCAATTCCACTGGTTGATCCATGTGTGGTTTGTGGAAAGAACACGCATGCAATGACTCTAGTGCTAGTTTTAGTATAAGAACACACATGCAATGTCTCTAATGGATCCATATGTGGTTTGTGAAAAGAACACACATGCAATGACCACTTGTTGATCCATGTGTGGTTTGTGAAAAGAACACCCATGCAATGACTCTAGTGCTAGTTTTAGTATAAGAACATACATGCAATGACTCTAGTGGGTCCACATGTAGTTTGTGAAAAGAACACACATGCAATGACCACTAGTTGATCCATAAGTGGTTTGTGGAAAGAACACACATGCAATGACCACTGGTTGATCCATAAGTGGTTTGTGGAAAATAAAACACATGAAATGACTCTGGTTGGTCCATATGTAGTTTTTGGAAAGAACACACATGCATTGACCACTGGTTGATCCATATGTGGCTTGTGAAAAGAACACACATGCAATGCCACTGGTTGATCCATCTCTGGTTTGTGGAAAGAACACACATGCAATGACTCTAGTGGTAGTAGTATAAGATCACACATGCAATGACTCTAATGGATCCATATGTGGTTTGTGAAAAGAACACACATGCAATGACCACTTGTTGATCAATGTGTGGTTTGTGAAAGGAACACACATGCAATGACTCTAGTGCTAGTTTTAGTATAAGAACACACATGCAATGACCACTGGTTGATCCATAAGTGGTTTGTGGAAAGAACACACATGAAATAACCACTTGTTGATCCATCAGTGGTTTGTGGAAAAGAAAACACATGCAATGACTCTAGTTGGTCCATATGTGGTTTGTGGAAAGAACACACATGCAGTAACCACTGGTTGATCCATGTGTGGTTTGTGAAATGAACACACATGCAATGCCACTAGTTGATCCATGTGTGGTTTGTGGAAAGAACACATATGCAATGACTCTAGTGCTAGTTTTTGTATAAGAACACACATGCAATGTCTCTAATGGATCCATATGTGGTTTGTGAAAAGAACACACATGCAAAGACCACTTGTTGATCCATGTGTAGTTTGTGAAAAGAACACCCATGCAATTACTCTAGTTCTAGTTTTAGTATAAGAACATACATGCAATAACTCTAGTGGGTCCACATGTAGTTTGTGGAAAAGAAAACACATGCAATGACTCTGGTTGGTCCATATGTGGTTTGTGGAAAGAACACACATGCATTGACCACTAGTTGATCCATATGTGGTTTGTGAAATGAACACACATGCAATGCCACTGGTTGATCCATGTGTGGTTTGTGGAAAGAACACGCATGCAATGACTCTAGTGCTAGTTTTAGTATCAGAACACACATGCAATGTCTCTAATGGATCCATATGTGGTTTGTGAAAAGAACACACATGCAATGACCACTTGTTGATCCATGTGTGGTTTGTGATAAGATCACCCATGCAATGACTCTAGTTCTAGTTTTAGTATAAGAACGTACATGCAATGACTCTAGTGGGTCCACATGTAGTTTGTGAAAAGAACACACATGCAATGACCACTAGTTGATCCATAAGTGGTTTGTGGAAAGAACACACATGCAATGACCACTGGTTGATCCATAAGTGGTTTGTGGAAAATAAAACACATGCAATGACTCTGGTTGGTCCATATGTAGTTTGTGGAAAGAACACACATGCATTGACCACTGGTTGATCCATATGTGGCTTGTGAAAAGAACACACCTGCGATGCCACTGGTTGATCCATCTGTGGTTTGTGGAAAGAACACACATGCAATGACTCTAGTGGTAGTTTTAGTATAAGATCACACATGCAATGACTCTAATGGATCCATATGTGGTTTGTGAAAAGAACACACATGCAATGACCACTTGTTGATCCATGTGTGGTTTGTGAAAGGAACACACATGCAATGACTCTAGTGCTAGTTTTAGTATAAGAACACACATGCAATGACTCTAGTGGGTCCACATGTTGTTTGTGAAAAGAACACACATGCAATGACCACTTGTTGATCCATGTGTGTTTTGTGAAAAGAACAAACATACAATGACTCTAGTGGGTCCACATGTAGTTTGTGAAAAGAACACACATGCAATGACCAGTGGTTGATCCATAAGTTGTTTGTGGAACAGAACACACATGCAATGAACAATGGTTGATCCATGTGTGGTTTGTGCAAAAGAACACATGCAATGAATCTGGTTGGTCTGTATGTGGTTTTGGAAAGAACACACAGGCAGTGACCACTGGTTGATACATGTGTGGTTTGTGAAATGAACACACATGCAATGCCACTGGTTGATCCATTTGTGGTTTGTGGAAAGAAAACACATGCAATGACCACTAGTTGATCCATATGTGGTTTGTGAAATGAACACACATGCAATGCCACTGGTTGATCCATGTGTGGTTTGTGGAAAGAACACGCATGCAATGACTCTAGTGCTAGTTTTAGTATAAGAACACACATGGAAGGTATCTAATGGATCCATATGTTGTTTGTGAAAAGAACACACATGCAATGACCACTTGTTGATCCATGTGTGGTTTGTGAAAAGAACACCCATGCAATGACTCTAGTGCTAGTTTTAGTATAAGAACATACATGCAATGACTCTAGTGGGTCCACATGTAGTTTGTGAAAAGAACACACATGCAATGACCACTAGTTGATCCATAAGTGGTTTGTTGGAAAGAACACACATGCAATGACCACTGGTTGATCCTTAAGTGGTTTGTGGAAAATAAAACACATGCAATGACTCTGGTTGGTCCATATGTAGTTTGTGGAAAGAACACACATGCATTGACCACTGGTTGATCCATAGGTGGCTTGTGAAAAGAACACACATGCAATGCCACTGGTTGATCCATCTGTGGTTTGTGGAAAGAACACACATGCAATGACTCTAGTGGTAGTTTTAGTATAAGATCACACATGCAATGACTCTAATGGATCCATATGTGGTTTGTGAAAAGAACACACATGCAATGACCACTTGTTGATCAATGTGTGGTTTGTGAAAGGAACACACATGCAATGACTCTAGTGCTAGTTTTAGTATAAGAACACACATGCAATGACCACTGGTTGATCCATAAGTGGTTTGTGGAAAGAACACACATGAAATAACCACTTGTTGATCCATCAGTGGTTTGTGGAAAAGAAAACACATGCAATGACTCTAGTTGGTCCATATGTGGTTTGTGGAAAGAACACACATGTAGTGGTTGATCCATGTGTGGTTTGTGAAATGAACACACATGCAATGCCACTAGTTGATCCATGTGTGGTTTGTGCAAAGAACACACATGCAATGACTCTAGTGCTAGTTTTTGTATAAGAACACACATGCAATGTCTCTAATGGATCCATATGTGGTTTGTGAAAAGAACACACATGCAAAGACCACTTGTTGATCCATGTGTAGTTTGTGAAAAGAACACCCATGCAATTACTCTAGTTCTAGCTTTAGTATAAGAACATACATGCAATAACTCTAGTGGGTCCACATGTAGTTTGTGAAAAGAACACACATGCAATGACCACTGGTTGATCCATAAGTGGTTTGTGGAAAGAACACACATGCAATGACCACTGGTTGATCCATAAGTGGTTTGTGGAAAAGAAAACACATGCAATGACTCTGGTTGGTCCATATGTGGTTTGTGGAAAGAACACACATGCATTGACCACTAGTTGATCCATATGTGGTTTGTGAAATGAACACACATGCAATGCCACTGGTTGATCCATGTGTGGTTTGTGGAAAGAACACGCATGCAATGACTCTAGTGCTAGTTTTAGTATCAGAACACACATGCAATGTCTCTAATGGATCCATATGTGGTTTGTGAAAAGAACACACATGCAATGACCACTTGTTGATCCATGTGTGGTTTGTGATAAGATCACCCATGCAATGACTCTAGTTCTAGTTTTAGTATAAGAACGTACATGCAATGACTCTAGTGGGTCCACATGTAGTTTGTGAAAAGAACACACATGCAATGACCACTAGTTGATCCATAAGTGGTTTGTGGAAAGAACACACATGCAATGACCACTGGTTGATCCATAAGTGGTTTGTGGAAAATAAAACACATGCAATGACTCTGGTTGGTCCATATGTAGTTTGTGGAAAGAACACACATGCATTGACCACTGGTTGATCCATATGTGGCTTGTGAAAAGAACACACCTGCGATGCCACTGGTTGATCCATCTGTGGTTTGTGGAAAGAACACACATGCAATGACTCTAGTGGTAGTTTTAGTATAAGATCACACATGCAATGACTCTAATGGATCCATATGTGGTTTGTGAAAAGAACACACATGCAATGACCACTTGTTGATCCATGTGTGGTTTGTGAAAGGAACACACATGCAATGACTCTAGTGCTAGTTTTAGTATAAGAACACACATGCAATGACTCTAGTGGGTCCACATGTTGTTTGTGAAAAGAACACACATGCAATGACCACTTGTTGATCCATGTGTGTTTTGTGAAAAGAACAAACATACAATGACTCTAGTGGGTCCACATGTAGTTTGTGAAAAGAACACACATGCAATGACCAGTGGTTGATCCATAAGTTGTTTGTGGAACAGAACACACATGCAATGAACAATGGTTGATCCATGTGTGGTTTGTGCAAAAGAACACATGCAATGAATCTGGTTGGTCTGTATGTGGTTTTGGAAAGAACACACAGGCAGTGACCACTGGTTGATACATGTGTGGTTTGTGAAATGAACACACATGCAATGCCACTGGTTGATCCATTTGTGGTTTGTGGAAAGAAAACACATGCAATGACCACTAGTTGATCCATATGTGGTTTGTGAAATGAACACACATGCAATGCCACTGGTTGATCCATGTGTGGTTTGTGGAAAGAACACGCATGCAATGACTCTAGTGCTAGTTTTAGTATAAGAACACACATGGAAGGTATCTAATGGATCCATATGTTGTTTGTGAAAAGAACACACATGCAATGACCACTTGTTGATCCATGTGTGGTTTGTGAAAAGAACACCCATGCAATGACTCTAGTGCTAGTTTTAGTATAAGAACATACATGCAATGACTCTAGTGGGTCCACATGTAGTTTGTGAAAAGAACACACATGCAATGACCACTAGTTGATCCATAAGTGGTTTGTGGAAAGAACACACATGCAATGACCACTGGTTGATCCTTAAGTGGTTTGTGGAAAATAAAACACATGCAATGACTCTGGTTGGTCCATATGTAGTTTGTGGAAAGAACACACATGCATTGACCACTGGTTGATCCATAGGTGGCTTGTGAAAAGAACACACATGCAATGCCACTGGTTGATCCATCTGTGGTTTGTGGAAAGAACACACATGCAATGACTCTAGTGGTAGTTTTAGTATAAGATCACACATGCAATGACTCTAATGGATCCATATGTGGTTTGTGAAAAGAACACACATGCAATGACCACTTGTTGATCAATGTGTGGTTTGTGAAAGGAACACACATGCAATGACTCTAGTGCTAGTTTTAGTATAAGAACACACATGCAATGACCACTGGTTGATCCATAAGTGGTTTGTGGAAAGAACACACATGAAATAACCACTTGTTGATCCATCAGTGGTTTGTGGAAAAGAAAACACATGCAATGACTCTAGTTGGTCCATATGTGGTTTGTGGAAAGAACACACATGTAGTGGTTGATCCATGTGTGGTTTGTGAAATGAACACACATGCAATGCCACTAGTTGATCCATGTGTGGTTTGTGCAAAGAACACACATGCAATGACTCTAGTGCTAGTTTTTGTATAAGAACACACATGCAATGTCTCTAATGGATCCATATGTGGTTTGTGAAAATAACACACATGCAATGACCACTTGTTGATCCATGTGTAGTTTGTGAAAAGAACACCCATGCAATTACTCTAGTGCTAGTTTTAGTATAAGAACATACATGCAATGACTCTAGTGGGTCCACATGTAGTTTGTGAAAAGAACACACATGCAATGACCACTGGTTGATCCATAAGTGGTTTGTGGAAAGAACACACATGCAATGACCACTGGTTGATTCATAAGTGGTTTGTGGAAAAGAAAACACATGCAATGACTCTGGTTGGTCCATATGTGGTTTGTGGAAAGAACACACATGCATTGACCACTAGTTGATCCATATGTGGTTTGTGAAATGAACACACATGCAATGCCACTGGTTGATCCATGTGTGGTTTGTCGAAAGAACACGCATGCAATGACTCTAGTGCTAGTTTTAGTATAAGAACACACATGCAATGTCTCTAATCGATCCATATGTGGTTTGTGAAAAGAACACACATGCAATGACCACTTGTTGATCCATGTGTGGTTTGTGAAAAGAACACCCATGCAATGAATCTTGTGCTAGTTTTAGTATAAGAACATACATGCAATGACTCTAGTGGGTCCACACGTAGTTTGTGAAAAGAACACACATGCAATGACCACTAGTTGATCCATAAGTGGTTTGTGGAAAGAACACACAGCAATGACCACTGGTTGATCCATAAGTGGTTTGTGGAAAATAAAACACATGCAATGACTCTGGTTGGTCCATATGTAGTTTGTGGAAAGAACACACATGCATTGACCACTGGTTGATCCATATGTGGCTTGTGAAAATAACACACATGCAATGCCACTGGTTGATCCATCTGTGGTTTGTGGAAAGAACACACATGCAATGACTCTAGTGGTAGTTTTAGTAGAAGATCACACATGCAATGACTCTAATGGATCCATATGTGGTTTGTGAAAAGAACACAGATGCAATGACCACTTGTTGATCCATGTGTGGTTTCTGAAAGGAACACACATGCAATGACTCTAGTGCTAGTTTTAGTATAAGAACACACATACAATGACTCTAATGGATCCATATGTGGTTTGTGAAAAGAACACACATGCAATGACCACTTGTTGATCCATGTGTGGTTTATGAAAGGAACACACATGCAATGACTCTAGTGCTAGTTTTAGTATAAGAACACACATGCAATGACTCTAGTGGGTCCACATGTAGTTTGTGAAAAGAACACACATGCAATGACCACTTGTTGATCCATGTCTGTTTTGTGAAAAGAACAAACATACAATGACTCTAGTGGGTCCACATGTAGTTTGTGAAAAGAACACACATGCAATGACCAGTGGTTGATCCATAAGTTGTTTGTGGAACAGAACACACATGCAATGAACACTGGTTGATCCATGTGTGGTTTGTGCAAAAGAACACATGCAATGAATCTGGTTGGTCTGTATGTGGTTTTGGAAAGAACACAGATGCAGTGACCACTGGTTGATCCATGTGTGGTTTGTGAAATGAACACACATGCAATGCCACTGGTTGATCCATGTGTGGTTTGTGGAAAGAACACACATGCAATGACTCTAGTGCTAGTTTTTGTATAAGAACACACGTGCAATGTCTCTAATGGATCCATATGTGGTTTGTGAAAAGAACACACATGCAATGACCACTTGTTGATCCATGTGTGGTTTGTGAAAAGAACACCCATGCAATGAATCTAGTGCTAGTTTTAGTATAAGAACATACATGCAATGACTCTAGTGGGTCCACATGTAGTTTGTGAAAAGAACACACATGCAATGACCACTAGTTGATCCATAAGTGGTTTGTGTAAAGAACACACATGCAATGACCACTGGTTGATCCATAGGTGGCTTGTGAAAAGAACACACATGCAATGCCACTGGTTGATCCATCTGTGGTTTGTGGAAAGAACACACATGCAATGACTCTAGTGGTAGTTTTAGTATAAGATCACACATGCAATGACTCTAATGGATCCATATGTGGTTTGTGAAAAGAACACACATGCAATGACCACTTGTTGATCAATGTGTGGTTTGTGAAAGGAACACACATGCAATGACTCTAGTGCTAGTTCTGGTATAGGAACACACATGCAATGACCACTGGTTGATCCATAAGTGGTTTGTGGAAAGAACACACATGAAATAACCACTTGTTGATCCATCAGTGGTTTGTGGAAAATAAAACACATGCAATGACTCTAGTTGGTCCATATGTGGTTTGTGGAAAGAACACACATGCAGTAACCACTGGTTGATCCATGTGTGGTTTGTGAAATGAACACACATGCAATGCCACTGGTTGATCCATGTGTGGTTTGTGGAAAGAACACACATGCAATGACTCTAGTGCTAGTTTTTGTATAAGAACACACGTGCAATGTCTCTAATGGATCCATATGTGGTTTGTGAAAAGAACACACATGCAATGACCACTTGTTGATCCATGTGTGGTTTGTGAAAAGAACACCCATGCAATGAATCTAGTGCTAGTTTTAGTATAAGAACATACATGCAATGACTCTAGTGGGTCCACATGTAGTTTGTGAAAAGAACACACATGCAATGACCACTAGTTGATCCATAAGTGGTTTGTGGAAAGAACACACATGCAATGACCACTGGTTGATCCATAGGTGGCTTGTGAAAAGAACACACATGCAATGCCACTGGTTGATCCATCTGTGGTTTGTGGAAAGAACACACATGCAATGACTCTAGTGGTAGTTTTAGTATAAGATCACACATGCAATGACTCTAATGGATCCATATGTGGTTTGTGAAAAGAACACACATGCAATGACCACTTGTTGATCAATGTGTGGTTTGTGAAAGGAACACACATGCAATGACTCTAGTGCTAGTTTTAGTATAAGAACACACATGCAATGACCACTGGTTGATCCATAAGTGGTTTGTGGAAAGAACACACATGAAATAACCACTTGTTGATCCATCAGTGGTTTGTGGAAAATAAAACACATGCAATGACTCTAGTTGGTCCATATGTGGTTTGTGGAAAGAACACACATGCAGTAACCACTGGTTGATCCATGTGTGGTTTGTGAAATGAACACACATGCAATGCCACTGGTTGATCCATGTGTGGTTTGTGGAAAGAACACACATGCAATGACTCTAGTGCTAGTTTTTGTATAAGAACACACGTGCAATGTCTCTAATGGATCCATATGTGGTTTGTGAAAAGAACACACATGCAATGACCACTTGTTGATCCATGTGTGGTTTGTGAAAAGAACACCCATGCAATGAATCTAGTGCTAGTTTTAGTATAAGAACATACATGCAATGACTCTAGTGGGTCCACATGTAGTTTGTGAAAAGAACACACATGCAATGACCACTAGTTGATCCATAAGTGGTTTGTGGAAAGAACACACATGCAATGACCACTGGTTGATCCATAGGTGGCTTGTGAAAAGAACACACATGCAATGCCACTGGTTGATCCATCTGTGGTTTGTGGAAAGAACACACATGCAATGACTCTAGTGGTAGTTTTAGTATAAGATCACACATGCAATGACTCTAATGGATCCATATGTGGTTTGTGAAAAGAACACACATGCAATGACCACTTGTTGATCAATGTGTGGTTTGTGAAAGGAACACACATGCAATGACTCTAGTGCTAGTTTTAGTATAAGAACACACATGCAATGACCACTGGTTGATCCATAAGTGGTTTGTGGAAAGAACACACATGAAATAACCACTTGTTGATCCATCAGTGGTTTGTGGAAAATAAAACACATGCAATGACTCTAGTTGGTCCATATGTGGTTTGTGGAAAGAACACACATGCAGTAACCACTGGTTGATCCATGTGTGGTTTGTGAAATGAACGCACATGCAATGCCACTAGTTGATCCATGTGTGGTTTGTGCAAAGAACACACATGCAACGACTCTAGTGCTAGTTTTTGTATAAGAACACACATGCAATGTCTCTAATGGATCCATATGTGGTTTGTGAAAATAACACACATGCAATGACCACTTGTTGATCCATGTGTAGTTTGTGAAAAGAACACCCATGCAATTACTCTAGTGCTAGTTTTAGTATAAGAACATACATGCAATGACTCTAGTGGGTCCACATGTAGTTTGTGAAAAGAACACACATGCAATGACCACTGGTTGATCCATAAGTGGTTTGTGGAAAGAACACACATGCAATGACCACTGGTTGATTCATAAGTGGTTTGTAGAAAAGAAAACACATGCAATGACTCTGGTTGGTCCATATGTGGTTTGTGGAAAGAACACACATCCATTGACCACTAGTTGATCCATATGTGGTTTGTGAAATGAACACACATGCAATGCCACTGGTTGATCCATGTGTGGTTTGTGGAAAGAACACGCATGCAATGACTCTAGTGCTAGTTTTAGTATAAGAACACACATGCAATGTCTCTAATGGATCCATATGTGGTTTGTGAAAAGAACACACATGCAATGACCACTTGTTGATCCATGTGTGGTTTGTGAAAAGAACACCCATGCAATTACTCTAGTGCTAGTTTTAGTATAAGAACATACATGCAATGACTCTAGTGGGTCCACATGTAGTTTGTGAAAAGAACACACATGCAATGACCACTGGTTGATCCATAAGTGGTTTGTGGAAAGACCACACATGCAATGACCACTGGTTGATTCATAAGTGGTTTGTGGAAAAGAAAACACATGCAATGACTCTGGTTGGTCCATATGTGGTTTGTGGAAAGAACACACATGCATTGACCACTAGTTGATCCATATGTGGTTTGTGAAATGAACACACATGCAATGCCACTGGTTGATCCATGTGTGGTTTGTCGAAAGAACACGCATGCAATGACTCTAGTGCTAGTTTTAGTATAAGAACACACATGCAATGTCTCTAATCGATCCATATGTGGTTTGTGAAAAGAACACACATGCAATGACCACTTGTTGATCCATGTGTGGTTTGTGAAAAGAACACCCATGCAATGAATCTTGTGCTAGTTTTAGTATAAGAACATACATGCAACGACTCTAGTGGGTCCACACGTAGTTTGTGAAAAGAACACACATGCAATGACCACTAGTTGATCCATAAGTGGTTTGTGGAAAGAACACACATACAATGACCACTGGTTGATCCATAAGTGGTTTGTGGAAAATAAAACACATGCAATGACTCTGGTTGGTCCATATGTAGTTTGTGGAAAGAACACACATGCATTGACCACTGGTTGATCCATATGTGGCTTGTGAAAATAACACACATGCAATGCCACTGGTTGATCCATCTGTGGTTTGTGGAAAGAACACACATGCAATGACTCTAGTGGTAGTTTTAGTATAAGATCACACATGCAATGACTCTAATGGATCCATGTGTGGTTTGTGAAAAGAACACAGATGCAATGACCACTTGTTTATCCATGTGTGGTTTCTGAAAGGAACACACATGCAATGACTCTAGTGCTAGTTTTAGTATAAGAACACACATACAATGACTCTAATGGATCCATATGTGGTTTGTGAAAAGAACACACATGCAATGACCACTTGTTGATCCATGTGTGGTTTATGAAAGGAACACACATGCAATGACTCTAGTGCTAGTTTTAGTATAAGAACACACATGCAATGACTCTAGTGGGACCACATGTAGTTTGTGAAAAGAACACACATGCAATGACCACTTGTTGATCCATGTTTGTTTTGTGAAAAGAACAAACATACAATGACTCTAGTGGGTCCACATGTAGTTTGTGAAAAGAACACACATGCAATGACCAGTGGTTGATCCATAAGTTGTTTGTGGAACAGAACACACATGCAATGAACACTGGTTGATCCATGTGTGGTTTGTGCAAAAGAACACATGCAATGAATCTGGTTGGTCTGTATGTGGTTTTGGAAAGAACACACATGCAGTGACCACTGGTTGATCCATGTGTGGTTTGTGAAATGAACACACATGCAATGCCACTGGTTGATCCATGTGTGGTTTGTGGAAAGAACACACATGCAATGACTCTAGTGCTAGTTTTTGTATAAGAACACACGTGCAATGTCTCTAATGGATCCATATGTGGTTTGTGAAAAGAACACACATGCAATGACCACTTGTTGATCCATGTGTGGTTTGTGAAAAGAACACCCATGCAATGAATCTAGTGCTAGTTTTAGTATAAGAACATACATGCAATGACTCTAGTGGGTCCACATGTAGTTTGTGAAAAGAACACACATGCAATGACCACTAGTTGATCCATAAGTGGTTTGTGGAAAGAACACACATGCAATGACCACTGGTTGATCCATAGGTGGCTTGTGAAAAGAACACACATGCAATGCCACTGGTTGATCCATCTGTGGTTTGTGGAAAGAACACACATGCAATGACTCTAGTGGTAGTTTTAGTATAAGATCACACATGCAATGACTCTAATGGATCCATATGTGGTTTGTGAAAAGAACACACATGCAATGACCACTTGTTGATCAATGTGTGGTTTGTGAAAGGAACACACATGCAATGACTCTAGTGCTAGTTTTAGTATAAGAACACACATGCAATGACCACTGGTTGATCCATAAGTGGTTTGTGGAAAGAACACACATGAAATAACCACTTGTTGATCCATCAGTGGTTTGTGGAAAAGAAAACACATGCAATGACTCTAGTTGGTCCATATGTGGTTTGTGGAAAGAACACACATGCAGTAACCACTGGTTGATCCATGTGTGGTTTGTGAAATGAACGCACATGCAATGCCACTAGTTGATCCATGTGTGGTTTGTGCAAAGAACACACATGCAACGACTCTAGTGCTAGTTTTTGTATAAGAACATACATGCAATGTCTCTAATGGATCCATATGTGGTTTGTGAAAATAACACACATGCAATGACCACTTGTTGATCCATGTGTAGTTTGTGAAAAGAACACCCATGCAATTACTCTAGTGCTAGTTTTAGTATAAGAACATACATGCAATGACTCTAGTGGGTCCACATGTAGTTTGTGAAAAGAACACACATGCAATGACCACTGGTTGATCCATAAGTGGTTTGTGGAAAGAACACACATGCAATGACCACTGGTTGATTCATAAGTGGTTTGTAGAAAAGAAAACACATGCAATGACTCTGGTTGGTCCATATGTGGTTTGTGGAAAGAACGCACATCCATTGACCACTAGTTGATCCATATGTGGTTTGTGAAATGAACACACATGCAATGCCACTGGTTGATCCATGTGTGGTTTGTGGAAAGAACACGCATGCAATGACTCTAGTGCTAGTTTTAGTATAAGAACACACATGCAATGTCTCTAATGGATCCATATGTGGTTTGTGAAAAGAACACACATGCAATGACCACTTGTTGATCCATGTGTGGTTTGTGAAAAGAACACCCATGCAATGAATCTAGTGCTAGTTTTAGTATAAGAACATACATGCAATGACTCTAGTGGGTCCACATGTAGTTTGTGAAAAGAACACACATGCAATGACCACTAGTTGATCCATAAGTGGTTTGTGGAAAGAACACACATGCAATGACCACTGGTTGATCCATAAGTGGTTTGTGGAAAATAAAACACATGCAATGACTCTGGTTGGTCCATATGTAGTTTGTGGAAAGAACACACATGCATTGACCACTGGTTGATCCATATGTGGCTTGTGAAAATAACACACATGCAATGCCACTGGTTGATCCATCTGTGGTTTGTGGAAAGAACACACATGCAATGACTCTAGTGGTAGTTTTAGTATAAGATCACACATGCAATGACTCTAATGGATCCATATGTGGTTTGTGAAAAGAACACACATGCAATGACCACTTGTTGATCCATGTGTGTTTTCTGAAAGGAACACACATGCAATGACTCTAGTGCTAGTTTTAGTATAAGAACACACATGCAATGACTCTAATGGATCCATATGTGGTTTGTGAAAAGAACACACATGCAATGACCACTTGTTGATCCATGTGTGGTTTGTGAAAGGAACACACATGCAATGACTCTAGTGCTAGTTTTAGTATAAGAACACACATGCAATGACTCTAGTGGGTCCACATGTAGTTTGTGAAAAGAACACACATGCAATGACCACTTGTTGATCCATGTGTGTATTGTGAAAAGAACAAACATACAATGACTCTAGTGGGTCCACATGTAGTTTGTGAAAACAACACACATGCAATGACCAGTGGTTGATCCATAAGTTGTTTGTGGAACGGAACACACATGCAATGAACACTGGTTGATCCATGTGTGGTTTGTGCAAAAGAACACATGCAATGAATCTGGTTGGTCTGTATGTGGTTTTGGAAAGAACACACGTGCAGTGACCACTGGTTGATCCATGTGTGGTTTGTGAAATGAACACACATGTAATGCCACTAGTTGATCCATGTGTGGTTTGTGGAAAGAACACAAATGCAATGACTCTAGTGCTAGTTTTTGTATAAGAACACACATTCAATGTCTCTAATGGATCCATATGTGGTTTGTGAAAAGAACACACATGCAATGACCACTTGTTGATCCATGTGTGGTTTGTGGAAAGAACACACATGCAATGACTCTAGTGCTAGTTTTTGTATAAGAACACACGTGCAATGTCTCTAATGGATCCATATGTGGTTTGTGAAAAGAACACACATGCAATGACCACTTGTTGATCCATGTGTGGTTTGTGAAAAGAACACCCATGCAATGGATCTAGTGCTAGTTTTAGTATAAGAACATACATGCAATGACTCTAGTGGGTCCACATGTAGTTTGTGAAAAGAACACACATGCAATGACCACTAGTTGATCCATAAGTGGTTTGTGGAAAGAACACACATGCAATGACCACTGGTTGATCCATAGGTGGCTTGTGAAAAGAAGACACATGCAATGCCACTGGTTGATCCATCTGTGGTTTGTGGAAAGAACACACATGCAATGACTCTAGTGGTAGTTTTAGTATAAGATCACACATGCAATGACTCTAATGGATCCATATGTGGTTTGTGAAAAGAACACACATGCAATGACCACTTGTTGATCAATGTGTGGTTTGTGAAAGGAACACACATGCAATGACTCTCGTGCTAGTTTTAGTATAAGAACACACATGCAATGACCACTGGTTGATCCATAAGTGGTTTGTGGAAAGAACACACATGAAATAACCACTTGTTGATCCATCAGTGGTTTGTGGAAAAGAAAACACATGCAATGACTCTAGTTGGTCCATATGTGGTTTGTGGAAAGAACACACATGCAGTAACCACTGGTTGATCCATGTGTGGTTTGTGAAATGAACACACATGCAATGCCACTAGTTGATCCATGTGTGGTTTGTGCAAAGAACACACATGCAACGACTCTAGTGCTAGTTTTTGTATAAGAACGCACATGCAATGTCTCTAATGGATCCATATGTGGTTTGTGAAAATAACACACATGCAATGACCACTTGTTGATCCATGTGTGGTTTGTGAAAAGAACACCCATGCAATGAATCCAGTGCTAGTTTTAGTATAAGAACATACATGCAATGACTCTAGTGGGTCCACATGTAGTTTGTGAAAAGAACACACATGCAATGACCACTGGGTGATCCATAAGTGGTTTGTTGAAAGAACACACATGCAATGACCACTGGTTGATTCATAAGTGGTTTGTAGAAAAGAAAACACATGCAATGACTCTGGTTGGTCCATATGTGGTTTGTGGAAAGAACACACATCCATTGACCACTAGTTGATCCATATGTGGTTTGTGAAATGAACACACATGCAATGCCACTGGTTGATCCATGTGTGGTTTGTGGAAAGAACACGCATGCAATGACTCTAGTGCTAGTTTTAGTATAAGAACACACATGCAATGTCTCTAATGGATCCATATGTGGTTTGTGAAAAGAACACACATGCAATGACCACTTGTTGATCCATGTGTGGTTTGTGAAAAGAACACCCATGCAATGAATCTAGTGCTAGTTTTAGTATAAGAACATACATGCAATGACTCTAGTGGGTCCACATGTAGTTTGTGAAAAGAACACACATGCAATGACCACTAGTTGATCCATAAGTGGTTTGTGGAAAGAACACACATGCAATGACCACTGGTTGATCCATAAGTGGTTTGTGGAAAATAAAACACATGCAATGACTCTGGTTGGTCCATATGTAGTTTGTGGAAAGAACACACATGCATTGACCACTGGTTGATCCATATGTGGCTTGTGAAAAGAACACACATGCAATGCCACTGGTTGATCCATGTGTGGTTTGTGGAAAGAACACACATGTAATGACTCTAGTGGTAGTTTTAGTATAAGATCACACATGCCATGTCTCTAATGGATCCATATGTGGTTTGTGATAAGAACACACATGCAATGAATCTCGTGGGTCCACATGTAGTTTGTGAAAATAACACACATGCAATGACCACCGGTTGATCCATAAGTGGTTTGTGGAAAGAACACACATGCAATGACCACTGGTTGATCCATAAGTGGTTTGTGGAAAAGAAAACACATGCAATGACTCTGGTTGGTCCATATGTAGTTTGTGGAAAGAACACACATGCATTGACCACTGGTTGATCCATATGTGGCTTGTGAAAAGAACACACATGCAATGCCACTGGTTGATCCATGTGTGGTTTGTGGAAAGAACACACATGTAATGACTCTAGTGGTAGTTTTAGTATATGATCACACATGCCATGTCTCTAATGGATCCATATGTGGTTTGTGATAAGAACACACATGCAATGAATCTCGTGGGTCCACATGTAGTTTGTGAAAATAACACACATGCAATGACCACCGGTTGATCCATAAGTGGTTTGTGGAAAGAACACACATGCAATGACCACTGGTTGATCCATAAGTGGTTTGTGGAAAAGAAAACACATGCAATGACTCTGGTTGGTCCATATGTAGTTTGTGGAAAGAACACACATGCATTGACCACTGGTTGATCCATATGTGGCTTGTGAAAATAACACACATGCAATGCCACTGGTTGATCCATCTGTGGTTTGTGGAAAGAACACACATGCAATGACTCTAGTGGTAGTTTTAGTATAAGATCACACATGCAATGACTCTAATGGATCCATATGTGGTTTGTGAAAAGAACACACATGCAATGACCACTTGTTGATCCATGTGTGGTTTCTGAAAGGAACACACATGGAATGACTCTAGTGCTAGTTTTAGTATAAGAACACACATGCAATGACTCTAATGGATCCGTATGTGGTTTGTGAAAAGAACACACATGCAATGACCACTTGTTGATCCATGTGTGGTTTGTGAAAGGAACACACATGCAATGACTCTAGCGCTAGTTTTAGTATAAGAACACACATGCAATGACTCTAGTGGGTCCACATGTAGTTTGTGAAAAGAACACATGCAATGAATCTGGTTGGTCTGTATGTGGTTTTGGAAAGAACACACATGCAGTGACCACTGGTTGATCCATGTGTGGTTTATGAAATGAACACACATGCAATGCCACTGGTTGATCCATGTGTGGTTTGTGCAAAAGAACACATGCAATGAATCTGGTTGGTCTGTATGTGGTTTTGGAAAGAACACACATGCAGTGACCACTGGTTGATCCATGTGTGGTTTGTGAAATGAACACACATGCAATGCCACTGGTTGATCCATGTGTGGTTTTTGGAAAGAACACACATGCAATGACTCTAGTGCTAGTTTTTGTATAAGAACACACATGCAATGTCTCTAATGGATCCATATGTGGTTTGTGAAAAGAACACACATGCAATGACCACTTGTTGATCCATGTGTGGTTTGTGAAAAGAACACCCATGCAATGAATCTAGTGCTAGTTTTAGTATAAGAACATACATGCAATGACTCTAGTGGGTCCACATGTAGTTTGTGAAAAGAACACACATGCAATGACCACTAGTTTATCCATAAGTGGTTTGTGGAAAGAACACACATGCAATGACCACTGGTTGATCCATAAGTGGTTTGTGGAAAATAAAACACATGCAATGACTCTGGTTGGTCCATATGTAGTTTGTGGAAAGAACACACATGCATTGACCATTGGTTGATCCATATGTGGCTTGTGAAAATAACACACATGCAATTCCACTGGTTGATCCATCTGTGGTTTGTGGAAAGAACACACATGCAATGACTCTAGTGGTAGTTTTAGTATAAGATCACACATGCAATGACTCTAATGGATCCATATGTGGTTTGTGAAAAGAACACACATGCAATGACCACTTGTTGATCCATGTGTGGTTTCTGAAAGGAACACACATGCAATGACTCTAGTGCTAGTTTTAGTATAAGAACACACATGCAATGACTCTAATGGATCCATATGTGGTTTGTGAAAAGAACACACATGCAATGACCACTTGTTGATCCATGTGTGGTTTGTGAAAGGAACACACATGCAATGACTCTAGTGCTAGTTTTAGTATAAGAACACACATGCAATGACTCTAGTGGGTCCACATGTAGTTTGTGAAAAGAACACACATGCAATGACCACTTGTTGATCCATGTGTGTATTGTGAAAAGAACAAACATACAATGACTCTAGTGGGTCCACATGTAGTTTGTGAAAAGAACACACATGCAATGACCAGTGGTTGATCCATAAGTTGTTTGTGGAACGGAACACACATGCAATGAACACTGGTTGATCCATGTGTGGTTTGTGCAAAAGAACACATGCAATGAATCTGGTTGGTCTGTATGTGGTTTTGGAAAGAACACACGTGCAGTGACCACTGGTTGATCCATGTGTGGTTTGTGAAATGAACACACATGTAATGCCACTAGTTGATCCATGTGTGGTTTGTGGAAAGAACACAAATGCAATGACTATAGTGCTAGTTTTTGTATAAGAACACACATTCAATGTCTCTAATGGATCCATATGTGGTTTGTGAAAAGAACACACATGCAATGACCACTTGTTGATCCATGTGTGGTTTGTGGAAAGAACTCACATGCAATGACTCTAGTGCTAGTTTTTGTATAAGAACACACGTGCAATGTCTCTAATGGATCCATATGTGGTTTGTGAAAAGAACACACATGCAATGACCACTTGTTGATCCATGTGTGGTTTGTGAAAAGAACACCCATGCAATGGATCTAGTGCTAGTTTTAGTATAAGAACATACATGCAATGACTCTAGTGGGTCCACATGTAGTTTGTGAAAAGAACACACATGCAATGACCACTAGTTGATCCATAAGTGGTTTGTGGAAAGAACACACATGCAATGACCACTGGTTGATCCATAGGTGGCTTGTGAAAAGAACACACATGCAATGCCACTGGTTGATCCATCTGTGGTTTGTGGAAAGAACACACATGCAATGACTCTAGTGGTAGTTTTAGTATAAGATCACACATGCAATGACTCTAATGGATCCATATGTGGTTTGTGAAAAGAACACACATGCAATGACCACTTGTTGATCAATGTGTGGTTTGTGAAAGGAACACACATGCAATGACTCTCGTGCTAGTTTTAGTATAAGAACACACATGCAATGACCACTGGTTGATCCATAAGTGGTTTGTGGAAAGAACACACATGAAATAACCACTTGTTGATCCATCAGTGGTTTGTGGAAAAGAAAACACATGCAATGACTCTAGTTGGTCCATATGTGGTTTGTGGAAAGAACACACATGCAGTAACCACTGGTTGATCCATGTGTGGTTTGTGAAATGAACACACATGCAATGCCACTAGTTGATCCATGTGTGGTTTGTGCAAAGAACACACATGCAACGACTCTAGTGCTAGTTTTTGTATAAGAACGCACATGCAATGTCTCTAATGGATCCATATGTGGTTTGTGAAAATAACACACATGCAATGACCACTTGTTGATCCATGTGTGGTTTGTGAAAAGAACACCCATGCAATGAATCCAGTGCTAGTTTTAGTATAAGAACATACATGCAATGACTCTAGTGGGTCCACATGTAGTTTGTGAAAAGAACACACATGCAATGACCACTGGGTGATCCATAAGTGGTTTGTTGAAAGAACACACATGCAATGACCACTGGTTGATTCATAAGTGGTTTGTAGAAAAGAAAACACATGCAATGACTCTGGTTGGTCCATATGTGGTTTGTGGAAAGAACACACATCCATTGACCACTAGTTGATCCATATGTGGTTTGTGAAATGAACACACATGCAATGCCACTGGTTGATCCATGTGTGGTTTGTGGAAAGAACACGCATGCAATGACTCTAGTGCTAGTTTTAGTATAAGAACACACATGCAATGTCTCTAATGGATCCATATGTGGTTTGTGAAAAGAACACACATGCAATGACCACTTGTTGATCCATGTGTGGTTTGTGAAAAGAACACCCATGCAATGAATCTAGTGCTAGTTTTAGTATAAGAACATACATGCAATGACTCTAGTGGGTCCACATGTAGTTTGTGAAAAGAACACACATGCAATGACCACTAGTTGATCCATAAGTGGTTTGTGGAAAGAACACACATGCAATGACCACTGGTTGATCCATAAGTGGTTTGTGGAAAATAAAACACATGCAATGACTCTGGTTGGTCCATATGTAGTTTGTGGAAAGAACACACATGCATTGACCACTGGTTGATCCATATGTGGCTTGTGAAAAGAACACACATGCAATGCCACTGGTTGATCCATGTGTGGTTTGTGGAAAGAACACACATGTAATGACTCTAGTGGTAGTTTTAGTATAAGATCACACATGCCATGTCTCTAATGGATCCATATGTGGTTTGTGATAAGAACACACATGCAATGAATCTCGTGGGTCCACATGTAGTTTGTGAAAATAACACACATGCAATGACCACCGGTTGATCCATAAGTGGTTTGTGGAAAGAACACACATGCAATGACCACTGGTTGATCCATAAGTGGTTTGTGGAAAAGAAAACACATGCAATGACTCTGGTTGGTCCATATGTAGTTTGTGGAAAGAACACACATGCATTGACCACTGGTTGATCCATATGTGGCTTGTGAAAATAACACACATGCAATGCCACTGGTTGATCCATCTGTGGTTTGTGGAAAGAACACACATGCAATGACTCTAGTGGTAGTTTTAGTATAAGATCACACATGCAATGACTCTAATGGATCCATATGTGGTTTGTGAAAAGAACACACATGCAATGACCACTTGTTGATCCATGTGTGGTTTCTGAAAGGAACACACATGGAATGACTCTAGTGCTAGTTTTAGTATAAGAACACACATGCAATGACTCTAATGGATCCGTATGTGGTTTGTGAAAAGAACACACATGCAATGACCACTTGTTGATCCATGTGTGGTTTGTGAAAGGAACACACATGCAATGACTCTAGCGCTAGTTTTAGTATAAGAACACACATGCAATGACTCTAGTGGGTCCACATGTAGTTTGTGAAAAGAACACACATGCAATGACCACTTGTTGATCCATGTGTGTTTTGTGAAAAGAACAAACATGCAATGACCACTGGTTGATCCATAAGTGGTTTGTGGAAAATAAAACACATGCAATGACTCTGGTTGGTCCATATGTAGTTTGTGGAAAGAACACACATGCATTGACCACTGGTTGATCCATATGTGGCTTGTGAAAAGAACACACATGCAATGCCACTGGTTGATCCATGTGTGGTTTGTGGAAAGAACACACATGTAATGACTCTAGTGGTAGTTTTAGTATAAGATCACACATGCCATGTCTCTAATGGATCCATATGTGGTTTGTGATAAGAACACACATGCAATGAATCTCGTGGGTCCACATGTAGTTTGTGAAAATAACACACATGCAATGACCACCGGTTGATCCATAAGTGGTTTGTGGAAAGAACACACATGCAATGACCACTGGTTGATCCATAAGTGGTTTGTGGAAAAGAAAACACATGCAATGACTCTGGTTGGTCCATATGTAGTTTGTGGAAAGAACACACATGCATTGACCACTGGTTGATCCATATGTGGCTTGTGAAAAGAACACACATGCAATGCCACTGGTTGATCCATGTGTGGTTTGTGGAAAGAACACACATGTAATGACTCTAGTGGTAGTTTTAGTATAAGATCACACATGCCATGTCTCTAATGGATCCATATGTGGTTTGTGATAAGAACACACATGCAATGAATCTCGTGGGTCCACATGTAGTTTGTGAAAATAACACACATGCAATGACCACCGGTTGATCCATAAGTGGTTTGTGGAAAGAACACACATGCAATGACCACTGGTTGATCCATAAGTGGTTTGTGGAAAAGAAAACACATGCAATGACTCTGGTTGGTCCATATGTAGTTTGTGGAAAGAACACACATGCATTGACCACTGGTTGATCCATATGTGGCTTGTGAAAATAACACACATGCAATGCCACTGGTTGATCCATCTGTGGTTTGTGGAAAGAACACACATGCAATGACTCTAGTGGTAGTTTTAGTATAAGATCACACATGCAATGACTCTAATGGATCCATATGTGGTTTGTGAAAAGAACACACATGCAATGACCACTTGTTGATCCATGTGTGGTTTCTGAAAGGAACACACATGGAATGACTCTAGTGCTAGTTTTAGTATAAGAACACACATGCAATGACTCTAATGGATCCGTATGTGGTTTGTGAAAAGAACACACATGCAATGACCACTTGTTGATCCATGTGTGGTTTGTGAAAGGAACACACATGCAATGACTCTAGCGCTAGTTTTAGTATAAGAACACACATGCAATGACTCTAGTGGGTCCACATGTAGTTTGTGAAAAGAACACACATGCAATGACCACTTGTTGATCCATGTGTGTTTTGTGAAAAGAACAAACATACAATGACTCTAGTGGGTCCACATGTAGTTTGTGAAAAGAACACACATGCAATGACCAGTGGTTGATCCATAAGTTGTTTGTGGAACAGAACACACATGCAATGAACACTGGTTGATCCATGTGTGGTTTGTGCAAAAGAACACATGCAATGAATCTGGTTGGTCTGTATGTGGTTTTGGAAAGAACACACATGCAGTGACCACTGGTTGATCCATGTGTGGTTTATGAAATGAACACACATGCAATGCCACTGGTTGATCCATGTGTGGTTTGTGCAAAAGAACACATGCAATGAATCTGGTTGGTCTGTATGTGGTTTTGGAAAGAACACACATGCAGTGACCACTGGTTGATCCATGTGTGGTTTGTGAAATGAACACACATGCAATGCCACTGGTTGATCCATGTGTGGTTTTTGGAAAGAACACACATGCAATGACTCTAGTGCTAGTTTTTGTATAAGAACACACATGCAATGTCTCTAATGGATCCATATGTGGTTTGTGAAAAGAACACACATGCAATGACCACTTGTTGATCCATGTGTGGTTTGTGAAAAGAACACCCATGCAATGAATCTAGTGCTAGTTTTAGTATAAGAACATACATGCAATGACTCTAGTGGGTCCACATGTAGTTTGTGAAAAGAACACACATGCAATGACCACTAGTTTATCCATAAGTGGTTTGTGGAAAGAACACACATGCAATGACCACTGGTTGATCCATAAGTGGTTTGTGGAAAATAAAACACATGCAATGACTCTGGTTGGTCCATATGTAGTTTGTGGAAAGAACACACATGCATTGACCACTGGTTGATCCATATGTGGCTTGTGAAAATAACACACATGCAATGCCACTGGTTGATCCATCTGTGGTTTGTGGAAAGAACACACATGCAATGACTCTAGTGGTAGTTTTAGTATAAGATCACACATGCAATGACTCTAATGGATCCATATGTGGTTTGTGAAAAGAACACACATGCAATGACCACTTGTTGATCCATGTGTGGTTTCTGAAAGGAACACACATGCAATGACTCTAGTGCTAGTTTTAGTATAAGAACACACATGCAATGACTCTAATGGATCCATATGTGGTTTGTGAAAAGAACACACATGCAATGACCACTTGTTGATCCATGTGTGGTTTGTGAAAGGAACACACATGCAATGACTCTAGTGCTAGTTTTAGTATAAGAACACACATGCAATGACTCTAGTGGGTCCACATGTAGTTTGTGAAAAGAACACACATGCAATGACCACTTGTTGATCCATGTGTGTATTGTGAAAAGAACAAACATACAATGACTCTAGTGGGTCCACATGTAGTTTGTGAAAAGAACACACATGCAATGACCAGTGGTTGATCCATAAGTTGTTTGTGGAACGGAACACACATGCAATGAACACTGGTTGATCCATGTGTGGTTTGTGCAAAAGAACACATGCAATGAATCTGGTTGGTCTGTATGTGGTTTTGGAAAGAACACACGTGCAGTGACCACTGGTTGATCCATGTGTGGTTTGTGAAATGAACACACATGTAATGCCACTAGTTGATCCATGTGTGGTTTGTGGAAAGAACACAAATGCAATGACTATAGTGCTAGTTTTTGTATAAGAACACACATTCAATGTCTCTAATGGATCCATATGTGGTTTGTGAAAAGAACACACATGCAATGACCACTTGTTGATCCATGTGTGGTTTGTGGAAAGAACTCACATGCAATGACTCTAGTGCTAGTTTTTGTATAAGAACACACGTGCAATGTCTCTAATGGATCCATATGTGGTTTGTGAAAAGAACACACATGCAATGACCACTTGTTGATCCATGTGTGGTTTGTGAAAAGAACACCCATGCAATGGATCTAGTGCTAGTTTTAGTATAAGAACATACATGCAATGACTCTAGTGGGTCCACATGTAGTTTGTGAAAAGAACACACATGCAATGACCACTAGTTGATCCATAAGTGGTTTGTGGAAAGAACACACATGCAATGACCACTGGTTGATCCATAGGTGGCTTGTGAAAAGAACACACATGCAATGCCACTGGTTGATCCATCTGTGGTTTGTGGAAAGAACACACATGCAATGACTCTAGTGGTAGTTTTAGTATAAGATCACACATGCAATGACTCTAATGGATCCATATGTGGTTTGTGAAAAGAACACACATGCAATGACCACTTGTTGATCAATGTGTGGTTTGTGAAAGGAACACACATGCAATGACTCTCGTGCTAGTTTTAGTATAAGAACACACATGCAATGACCACTGGTTGATCCATAAGTGGTTTGTGGAAAGAACACACATGAAATAACCACTTGTTGATCCATCAGTGGTTTGTGGAAAAGAAAACACATGCAATGACTCTAGTTGGTCCATATGTGGTTTGTGGAAAGAACACACATGCAGTAACCACTGGTTGATCCATGTGTGGTTTGTGAAATGAACACACATGCAATGCCACTAGTTGATCCATGTGTGGTTTGTGCAAAGAACACACATGCAACGACTCTAGTGCTAGTTTTTGTATAAGAACGCACATGCAATGTCTCTAATGGATCCATATGTGGTTTGTGAAAATAACACACATGCAATGACCACTTGTTGATCCATGTGTGGTTTGTGAAAAGAACACCCATGCAATGAATCCAGTGCTAGTTTTAGTATAAGAACATACATGCAATGACTCTAGTGGGTCCACATGTAGTTTGTGAAAAGAACACACATGCAATGACGACTGGGTGATCCATAAGTGGTTTGTTGAAAGAACACACATGCAATGACCACTGGTTGATTCATAAGTGGTTTGTAGAAAAGAAAACACATGCAATGACTCTGGTTGGTCCATATGTGGTTTGTGGAAAGAACACACATCCATTGACCACTAGTTGATCCATATGTGGTTTGTGAAATGAACACACATGCAATGCCACTGGTTGATCCATGTGTGGTTTGTGGAAAGAACACGCATGCAATGACTCTAGTGCTAGTTTTAGTATAAGAACACACATGCAATGTCTCTAATGGATCCATATGTGGTTTGTGAAAAGAACACACATGCAATGACCACTTGTTGATCCATGTGTGGTTTGTGAAAAGAACACCCATGCAATGAATCTAGTGCTAGTTTTAGTATAAGAACATACATGCAATGACTCTAGTGGGTCCACATGTAGTTTGTGAAAAGAACACACATGCAATGACCACTAGTTGATCCATAAGTGGTTTGTGGAAAGAACACACATGCAATGACCACTGGTTGATCCATAAGTGGTTTGTGGAAAATAAAACACATGCAATGACTCTGGTTGGTCCATATGTAGTTTGTGGAAAGAACACACATGCATTGACCACTGGTTGATCCATATGTGGCTTGTGAAAAGAACACACATGCAATGCCACTGGTTGATCCATGTGTGGTTTGTGGAAAGAACACACATGTAATGACTCTAGTGGTAGTTTTAGTATAAGATCACACATGCCATGTCTCTAATGGATCCATATGTGGTTTGTGATAAGAACACACATGCAATGAATCTCGTGGGTCCACATGTAGTTTGTGAAAATAACACACATGCAATGACCACCGGTTGATCCATAAGTGGTTTGTGGAAAGAACACACATGCAATGACCACTGGTTGATCCATAAGTGGTTTGTGGAAAAGAAAACACATGCAATGACTCTGGTTGGTCCATATGTAGTTTGTGGAAAGAACACACATGCATTGACCACTGGTTGATCCATATGTGGCTTGTGAAAATAACACACATGCAATGCCACTGGTTGATCCATCTGTGGTTTGTGGAAAGAACACACATGCAATGACTCTAGTGGTAGTTTTAGTATAAGATCACACATGCAATGACTCTAATGGATCCATATGTGGTTTGTGAAAAGAACACACATGCAATGACCACTTGTTGATCCATGTGTGGTTTCTGAAAGGAACACACATGGAATGACTCTAGTGCTAGTTTTAGTATAAGAACACACATGCAATGACTCTAATGGATCCGTATGTGGTTTGTGAAAAGAACACACATGCAATGACCACTTGTTGATCCATGTGTGGTTTGTGAAAGGAACACACATGCAATGACTCTAGCGCTAGTTTTAGTATAAGAACACACATGCAATGACTCTAGTGGGTCCACATGTAGTTTGTGAAAAGAACACACATGCAATGACCACTTGTTGATCCATGTGTGTTTTGTGAAAAGAACAAACATATAATGACTCTAGTGGGTCCACATGTAGTTTGTGAAAAGAACACACATGCAATGACCAGTGGTTGATCCATAAGTTGTTTGTGGAACAGAACACACATGCAATGAACACTGGTTGATCCATGTGTGGTTTGTGCAAAAGAACACATGCAATGAATCTGGTTGGTCTGTATGTGGTTTTGGAAAGAACACACATGCAGTGACCACTGGTTGATCCATGTGTGGTTTATGAAATGAACACACATGCAATGCCACTGGTTGATCCATGTGTGGTTTGTGCAAAAGAACACATGCAATGAATCTGGTTGGTCTGTATGTGGTTTTGGAAAGAACACACATGCAGTGACCACTGGTTGATCCATGTGTGGTTTGTGAAATGAACACACATGCAATGCCACTGGTTGATCCATGTGTGGTTTTTGGAAAGAACACACATGCAATGACTCTAGTGCTAGTTTTTGTATAAGAACACACATGCAATGTCTCTAATTGATCCATATGTGGTTTGTGAAAAGAACACACATGCAATGACCACTTGTTGATCCATGTGTGGTTTGTGAAAAGAACACCCATGCAATGAATCTAGTGCTAGTTTTAGTATAAGAACATACATGCAATGACTCTAGTGGGTCCACATGTAGTTTGTGAAAAGAACACACATGCAATGACCACTAGTTTATCCATAAGTGGTTTGTGGAAAGAACACACATGCAATAACCACTGGTTGATCCATAAGTGGTTTGTGGAAAATAAAACACATGCAATGACTCTGGTTGGTCCATATGTAGTTTGTGGAAAGAACACACATGCATTGACCACTGGTTGATCCATATGTGGCTTGTGAAAATAACACACATGCAATGCCACTGGTTGATCCATCTGTGGTTTGTGGAAAGAACACACATGCAATGACTCTAGTGGTAGTTTTAGTATAAGATCACACATGCAATGACTCTAATGGATCCATATGTGGTTTGTGAAAAGAACACACATGCAATGACCACTTGTTGATCCATGTGTGGTTTCTGAAAGGAACACACATGCAATGAATCTAGTGCTAGTTTTAGTATAAGAACACACATGCAATGACTCTAATGGATCCATATGTGGTTTGTGAAAAGAACACACATGCAATGACCACTTGTTGATCCATGTGTGGTTTGTGAAAGGAACACACATGCAATGACTCTAGTGCTAGTTTTAGTATAAGAACACACATGCAATGACTCTAGTGGGTCCACATGTAGTTTGTGAAAAGAACACACATGCAATGACCACTTGTTGATCCATGTGTGTTTTGTGAAAAGAACAAACATACAATGACTCTAGTGGGTCCACATGTAGTTTGTGAAAAGAACACACATGCAATGACCAGTGGTTGATCCATAAGTTGTTTGTGGAACGGAACAAACATGCAATGAACACTGGTTGATCCATGTGTGGTTTGTGCAAAAGAACACATGCAATGAATCTGGTTGGTCTGTATGTGGTTTTGGAAAGAACACACGTGCAGTGACCACTGGTTGATCCATGTGTGGTTTGTGAAATGAACACACATGTAATGCCACTAGTTGATCCATGTGTGGTTTGTGGAAAGAACACAAATGCAATGACTCTAGTGCTAGTTTTTGTATAAGAACACACATTCAATGTCTCTAATGGATCCATATGTGGTTTATGAAAAGAACACACATGCAATGACCACTTTTTGATCCATGTGTGGTTTGTGGAAAGAACACACATGCAATGACTCTAGTGCTAGTTTTTGTATAAGAACACACGTGCAATGTCTCTAATGGATCCATATGTGGTTTGTGAAAAGAACACACATGCAATGACCACTTGTTGATCCATGTGTGGTTTGTGAAAAGAACACCCATGCAATGGATCTAGTGCTAGTTTTAGTATAAGAACATACATGCAATGACTCTAGTGGGTCCACATGTAGTTTGTGAAAAGAACACACATGCAATGACCACTAGTTGATCCATAAGTGGTTTGTGGAAAGAACACACATGCAATGACCACTGGTTGATCCATAGGTGGCTTGTGAAAAGAACACACATGCAATGCCACTGGTTGATCCATCTGTGGTTTGTGGAAAGAACACACATGCAATGACTCTAGTGGTAGTTTTAGTATAAGATCACACATGCAATGACTCTAATGGATCCATATGTGGTTTGTGAAAAGAACACACATGCAATGACCACTTGTTGATCAATGTGTGGTTTCTGAAAGGAACACACATGCAATGACTCTCGTGCTAGTTTTAGTATAAGAACACACATGCAATGACCACTGGTTGATCCATAAGTGGTTTGTGGAAAGAACACACATGAAATAACCACTTGTTGATCCATCAGTGGTTTGTGGAAAAGAAAACACATGCAATGACTCTAGTTGGTCCATATGTGGTTTGTGGAAAGAACACACATGCAGTAACCACTGGTTGATCCATGTGTGGTTTGTGAAATGAACACACATGCAATGCCACTAGTTGATCCATGTGTGGTTTGTGCAAAGAACACACATGCAACGACTCTAGTGCTAGTTTTTGTATAAGAACGCACATGCAATGTCTCTAATGGATCCATATGTGGTTTGTGAAAATAACACACATGCAATGACCACTTGTTGATCCATGTGTGGTTTGTGAAAAGAACACCCATGCAATGAATCCAGTGCTAGTTTTAGTATAAGAACATACATGCAATGACTCTAGTGGGTCCACATGTAGTTTGTGAAAAGAACACACATGCAATGACCACTGGGTGATCCATAAGTGGTTTGTTGAAAGAACACACATGCAATGACCACTGGTTGATTCATAAGTGGTTTGTAGAAAAGAAAACACATGCAATGACTCTGGTTGGTCCATATGTGGTTTGTGGAAAGAACACACATCCATTGACCACTAGTTGATCCATATGTGGTTTGTGAAATGAACACACATGCAATGCCACTGGTTGATCCATGTGTGGTTTGTGGAAAGAACACGCATGCAATGACTCTAGTGCTAGTTTTAGTATAAGAACACACATGCAATGTCTCTAATGGATCCATATGTGGTTTGTGAAAAGAACACACATGCAATGACCACTTGTTGATCCATGTGTGGTTTGTGAAAAGAACACCCATGCAATGAATCTAGTGCTAGTTTTAGTATAAGAACATACATGCAATGACTCTAGTGGGTCCACATGTAGTTTGTGAAAAGAACACACATGCAATGACCACTAGTTGATCCATAAGTGGTTTGTGGAAAGAACACACATGCAATGACCACTGGTTGATCCATAAGTGGTTTGTGGAAAATAAAACACATGCAATGACTCTGGTTGGTCCATATGTAGTTTGTGGAAAGAACACACATGCATTGACCACTGGTTGATCCATATGTGGCTTGTGAAAATAACACACATGCAATGCCACTGGTTGATCCATCTGTGGTTTGTGGAAAGAACACACATGCAATGACTCTAGTGGTAGTTTTAGTATAAGATCACACATGCAATGACTCTAATGGATCCATATGTGGTTTGTGAAAAGAACACACATGCAATGACCACTTGTTGATCCATGTGTGGTTTCTGAAAGGAACACACATGGAATGACTCTAGTGCTAGTTTTAGTATAAGAACACACATGCAATGACTCTAATGGATCCGTATGTGGTTTGTGAAAAGAACACACATGCAATGACCACTTGTTGATCCATGTGTGGTTTGTGAAAGGAACACACATGCAATGACTCTAGCGCTAGTTTTAGTATAAGAACACACATGCAATGACTCTAGTGGGTCCACATGTAGTTTGTGAAAAGAACACACATGCAACGACCACTTGTTGATCCATGTGTGTTTTGTGAAAAGAACAAACATACAATGACTCTAGTGGGTCCACATGTAGTTTGTGAAAAGAACACACATGCAATGACCAGTGGTTGATCCATAAGTTGTTTGTGGAACAGAACACACATGCAATGAACACTGGTTGATCCATGTGTGGTTTGTGCAAAAGAACACATGCAATGAATCTGGTTGGTCTGTATGTGGTTTTGGAAAGAACACACATGCAGTGACCACTGGTTGATCCATGTGTGGTTTATGAAATGAACACACATGCAATGCCACTGGTTGATCCATGTGTGGTTTGTGCAAAAGAACACATGCAATGAATCTGGTTGGTCTGTATGTGGTTTTGGAAAGAACACACATGCAGTGACCACTGGTTGATCCATGTGTGGTTTGTGAAATGAACACACATGCAATGCCACTGGTTGATCCATGTGTGGTTTTTGGAAAGAACACACATGCAATGACTCTAGTGCTAGTTTTTGTATAAGAACACACATTCAATGTCTCTAATGGATCCATATGTGGTTTGTGAAAATAACACACATGCAATGACCACTTGTTGATCCATGTGTGGTTTGTGAAAAGAACACCCATGCAATGAATCCAGTGCTAGTTTTAGTATAAGAACATACATGCAATGACTCTAGTGGGTCCACATGTAGTTTGTGAAAAGAACACACATGCAATGACCACTGGGTGATCCATAAGTGGTTTGTTGGAAGAACACACATGCAATGACCACTGGTTGATTCATAAGTGGTTTGTAGAAAAGAAAACACATGCAATGACTATGGTTGGTCCATATGTAGTTTGTGGAAAGAACACACATGCATTGACCACTGGTTGATCCATATGTGGTTTGTGAAATGAACACACATGCAATGCCACTGGTTGATCCATGTGTGGTTTGTGGAAAGAACACGCATGCAATGACTCTAGTGCTAGTTTTAGTATAAGAACACACATGCAATGTCTCTAATGGATCCATATGTGGTTTGTGAAAAGAACACACATGCAATGACCACTTGTTGATCCATGTGTGGTTTGTGAAAAGAACACCCATGCAATGAATCTAGTGCTAGTTTTAGTATAAGAACATACATGCAATGACTCTAGTGGGTCCACATGTAGTTTGTGAAAAGAACACACATGCAATGACCACTAGTTGATCCATAAGTGGTTTGTGGAAAGAACACACATGCAATGACCACTGGTTGATCCATAAGTGGTTTGTGGAAAATAAAACACATGCAATGACTCTGGTTGGTCCATATGTAGTTTGGGGAAAGAACACACATGCATTGACCACTGGTTGATCCATATGTGGCTTGTGAAAATAACACACATGCAATGCCACTGGTTGATCCATCTGTGGTTTGTGGAAAGAACACACATGCAATGACTCTAGTGGTAGTTTTAGTATAAGATCACACATGCAATGACTCTAATGGATCCATATGTGGTTTGTGAAAAGAACACACATGCAATGACCACTTGTTGATCCATGTGTGGTTTCTGAAAGGAACACACATGCAATGACTCTAGTGCTAGTTGTAGTATAAGAACACACATGCAATGACTCTAATGGATCCGTATGTGGTTTGTGAAAAGAACACACATGCAATGACCACTTGTTGATCCATGTGTGGTTTGTGAAAGGAACACACATGCAATGACTCTAGCGCTAGTTTTAGTATAAGAACACACATGCAATGACTCTAGTGGGTCCACATGTAGTTTGTGAAAAGAACACACATGCAATGACCACTTGTTGATCCATGTGTGTTTTGTGAAAAGAACAAACATACAATGACTCTAGTGGGTCCACATGTAGTTTGTGAAAAGAACACACATGCAATGACCAGTGGTTGATCCAAAAGTTGTTTGTGGAACAGAACACACATGCAATGAACACTGGTTGATCCATGTGTGGTTTGTGCAAAAGAACACATGCAATGAATCTGGTTGGTCTGTATGTGGTTTTGGAAAGAACACACATGCAGTGACCACTGGTTGATCCATGTGTGGTTTGTGAAATGAACACACATGCAATGCCACTAGTTGATCCATGTGTGGTTTGTGGAAAGAACACAAATGCAATGACTCTAGTGCTAGTTTTTGTATAAGAACACACATTCAATGTCTCTAATGGATCCATATGTGGTTTGTGAAAAGAACACACATGCAATGACCACTTGTTGATCCATGTGTGGTTTGTGGAAAGAACACACATGCAATGACTCTAGTGCTAGTTTTTGTATAAGAACACACGTGCAATGTCTCTAATGGATCCATATGTGGTTTGTGAAAAGAACACACATGCAATGACCACTTGTATATCCATGTGTGGTTTGTGAAAAGAACACCCATGCAATGAATCTAGTGCTAGTTTTAGTATAAGAACATACATGCAATGACTCTAGTGGGTCCACATGTAGTTTGTGAAAAGAACACACATGCAATGACCACTAGTTGATCCATAAGTGGTTTGTGGAAAGAACACACATGCAATGACCACTGGTTGATCCATAGGTGGCTTGTGAAAAGAACACACATGCAATGCCACTGGTTGATCCATCTGTGGTTTGTGGAAAGAACACACATGCAATGACTCTAATGGTAGTTTTAGTATAAGATCACACATGCAATGACTCTAATGGATCCATATGTGGTTTGTGAAAAGAACACACATGCAATGACCACTTGTTGATCAATGTGTGGTTTGTGAAAGGAACACACATGCAATGACTCTAGTGCTAGTTTTAGTATAAGAACACACATGCAATGACCACTGGTTGATCCATAAGTGGTTTGTGGAAAGAACACACATGAAATAACCACTTGTTGATCCATCAGTGGTTTGTGGAAAAGAAAACACATGCAATGACTCTAGTTGGTCCATATGTGGTTTGTGGAAAGAACACACATGCAGTAACCACTGGTTGATCCATGTGTGGTTTGTGAAATGAACAGACATGCAATGCCACTAGTTGATCCATGTGTGGTTTGTGCAAAGAACACACATGCAACGACTCTAGTGCTAGTTTTTGTATAAGAACGCACATGCAATGTCTCTAATGGATCCATATGTGGTTTGTGAAAATAACACACATGCAATGACCACTTGTTGATCCATGTGTAGTTTGTGAAAAGAACACCCATGCAATTACTCTAGTGCTAGTTTTAGTACAAGAACATACATGCAATGACTCTAGTGGGTCCACATGTAGTTTGTGAAAAGAACACACATGCAATGACCACTGGTTGATCCATAAGTGGTTTGTTGAAAGAACACACATGCAATGACCACTGGTTGATTCATAAGTGGTTTGTAGAAAAGAAAACACATGCAATGACTCTGGTTGGTCCATATGTGGTTTGTGGAAAGAACACACATCCATTGACCACTAGTTGATCCATATGTGGTTTGTGAAATGAACACACATGCAATGCCACTGGTTGATCCATGTGTGGTTTGTGGAAAGAACACGCATGCAAGGACTCTAGTGCTAGTTTTAGTATAAGAACGCACATGCAATGTCTCTAATGGATCCATATGTGGTTTGTGAAAAGAACACACATGCAATGACCACTTGTTGATCCATGTGTGGTTTGTGAAAAGAACACCCATGCAATGAATCTAGTGCTAGTTTTAGTATAAGAACATACATGCAATGACTCTAGTGGGTCCACATGTAGTTTGTGAAAAGAACACACATGCAATGACCACTAGTTGATCCATAAGTGGTTTGTGGAAAGAACACACATGCAATGACCACTGGTTGATCCATAAGTGGTTTGTGGAAAATAAAACACATGCAATGACTCTGGTTGGTCCATATGTAGTTTGTGGAAAGAACACACATGCATTGACCACTGGTTGATCCATATGTGGCTTGTGAAAATAACACACATGCAATGCCACTGGTTGATCCATCTGTGGTTTGTGGAAAGAACACACATGCAATGACTCTAGTGGTAGTTTTAGTATAAGATCACACATGCAATGACTCTAATGGATCCATATGTGGTTTGTGAAAAGAACACACATGCAATGACCACTTGTTGATCCATGTGTGTTTTCTGAAAGGAACACACATGCAATGACTCTAGTGCTAGTTTTAGTATAAGAACACACATGCAATGACTCTAATGGATCCATATGTGGTTTGTGAAAAGAACACACATGCAATGACCACTTGTTGATCCATGTGTGGTTTGTGAAAGGAACACACATGCAATGCCTCTAGTGCTAGTTTTAGTATAAGAACACACATGCAATGACTCTAGTGGGTCCACATGTAGTTTGTGAAAAGAACACACATGCAATGACCACTTGTTGATCCATGTGTGTTTTGTGAAAAGAACAAACATACAATGACTCTAGTGGGTCCACATGTAGTTTGTGAAAAGAACACACATGCAATGACCAGTGGTTGATCCATAAGTTGTTTGTGGAACAGAACACACATGCAATGAACACTGGTTGATCCATGTGTGGTTTGTGCAAAAGAACACATGCAATGAATCTGGTTGGTCTGTATGTGGTTTTGGAAAGAACACACATGCAGTGACCACTGGTTGATCCATGTGTGGTTTGTGAAATGAACACACATGCAATGCCACTAGTTGATCCATGTGTGGTTTGTGGAAAGAACACAAATGCAATGACTCTAGTGCTAGTTTTTGTATAAGAACACACATTCAATGTCTCTAATGGATCCATATGTGGTTTGTGAAAAGAACACACATGCAATGACCACTTGTTGATCCATGTGTGGTTTGTGGAAAGAACACACATGCAATGACTCTAGTGCTAGTTTTTGTATAAGAACACACGTGCAATGTCTCTAATGGATCCATATGTGGTTTGTGAAAAGAACACACATGCAATGACCACTTGTTGATCCATGTGTGGTTTGTGAAAAGAACACCCATGCAATGAATCTAGTGCTAGTTTTAGTATAAGAACATACATGCAATGACTCTAGTGGGTCCACATGTAGTTTGTGAAAAGAACACACATGCAATGACCACTAGTTGATCCATAAGTGGTTTGTGGAAAGAACACACATGCAATGACCACTGGTTGATCCATAGGTGGCTTGTGAAAAGAACACACATGCAATGCCACTGGTTGATCCATCTGTGGTTTGTGGAAAGAACACACATGCAATGACTCTAGTGGTAGTTTTAGTATAAGATCACACATGCAATGACTCTAATGGATCCATATGTGGTTTGTGAAAAGAACACACATGCAATGACCACTTGTTGATCAATGTGTGGTTTGTGAAAGGAACACACATGCAATGACTCTAGTGCTAGTTTTAGTATAAGAACACACATGCAATGACCACTGGTTGATCCATAAGTGGTTTGTGGAAAGAACACACATGAAATAACCACTTGTTGATCCATCAGTGGTTTGTGGAAAAGAAAACACATGCAATGACTCTAGTTGGTCCATATGTGGTTTGTGGAAAGAACACACATGCAGTAACCACTGGTTGATCCATGTGTGGTTTGTGAAATGAACACACATGCAATGCCACTAGTTGATCCATGTGTGGTTTGTGCAAAGAACACACATGCAACGACTCTAGTGCTAGTTTTTGTATAAGAACGCACATGCAATGTCTCTAATGGATCCATATGTGGTTTGTGAAAATAACACACATGCAATGACCACTTGTTGATCCATGTGTAGTTTGTGAAAAGAACACCTATGCAATTACTCTAGTGCTAGTTTTAGTATAAGAACATACATGCAATGACTCTAGTGGGTCCACATGTAGTTTGTGAAAAGAACACACATGCAATGACCACTGGTTGATCCATAAGTGGTTTGTGGAAAGAACACACATGCAATGACCACTGGTTGATTCATAAGTGGTTTGTAGAAAAGAAAACACATGCAATGACTCTGGTTGGTCCATATGTGGTTTGTGGAAAGAACACACATCCATTGACCACTAGTTGATCCATATGTGGTTTGTGAAATGAACACACATGCAATGCCATTGGTTGATCCATGTGTGGTTTGTGGAAAGAACACGCATGCAATGACTCTAGTGCTAGTTTTAGTATAAGAACACACATGCAATGTCTCTAATGGATCCATATGTGGTTTGTGAAAAGAACACACATGCAATAACCACTTGTTGATCCATGTGTGGTTTGTGAAAATAACACCCATGCAATGAATCTAGTGCTAGTTTTAGTATAAGAACATACATGCAATGACTCTAGTGGGTCCACATGTAGTTTGTGAAAAGAACACACATGCAATGACCACTAGTTGATCCATAAGTGGTTTGTGGAAAGAACACACATGCAATGACCACTGGTTGATCCATAAGTGGTTTGTGGAAAATAAAACACATGCAATGACTCTGGTTGGTCCATATGTAGTTTGTGGAAAGAACACACATGCATTGACCACTGGTTGATCCATATGTGGCTTGTGAAAATAACACACATGCAATGCCACTGGTTGATCCATCTGTGGTTTGTGGAAAGAACACACATGCAATGACTCTAGTGGTAGATTTAGTATAAGATCACACATGCAATGACTCTAATGGATCCATATGTGGTTTGTGAAAAGAACACACATGCAATGACCACTTGTTGATCCATGTGTGGTTTCTGAAAGGAACACACATGCAATGACTCTAGTGCTAGTTTTAGTATAAGAACACACATGCAATGACTCTAATGGATCCATATGTGGTTTGTGAAAAGAACACACATGCAATGACCACTTGTTGATCCATGTGTGGTTTGTGAAAGGAACACACATGCAATGACTCTAGTGCTAGTTTTAGTATAAGAACACACATGCAATGACTCTAGTGGGTCCACATGTAGTTTGTGAAAAGAACACACATGCAATGACCACTTGTTGATCCATGTGTGTTTTGTGAAAAGAACAAACATACAATGACTCTAGTGGGTCCACATGTAGTTTGTGAAAAGAACACACATGCAATGACCAGTGGTTGATCCATAAGTTGTTTGTGGAACAGAACACACATGCAATGAACACTGGTTGATCCATGTGTGGTTTGTGCAAAAGAACACATGCAATGAATCTGGTTGGTCTGTATGTGGTTTTGGAAAGAACACACATGCAGTGACCACTGGTTGATCCATGTGTGGTTTGTGAAATGAACACACATGCAATGCCACTGGTTGATCCATGTGTGGTTTGTGGAAAGAACACACATGCAATGACTCTAGTGCTAGTTTTAGTATAAGAACACACATGCAATGTCTCTAATGGATCCATATGTGGTTTGTGAAAAGAACACACATGCAATGACCACTTGTTGATCCATGTGTGGTTTGTGAAAAGAACACCCATGCAATGAATCTAGTGCTAGTTTTAGTAAAAGAACATACATGCAATGACTCTAGTGGGTCCACATGTAGTTTGTGAAAAGAACACACATGCAATGACCACTAGTTGATCCATAAGTGGTTTGTGGAAAGAACACACATGCAATGACCACTGGTTGATCCATAAGTGGTTTGTGGAAAAAAACACATGCAATGACTCTGGTTGGTCCATATGTAGTTTGTGGAAAGAACACACATGCATTGACCACTGGTTGATCCATATGTGGCTTGTGAAAATAACACACATGCAATGCCACTGGTTGATCCATCTGTGGTTTGTGGAAAGAACACACATGCAATGACTCTAGTGGTAGTTTTAGTATAAGATCACACATGCAATGACTCTAATGGATCCATATGTGGTTTGTGAAAAGAACACACATGCAATAACCACTTGTTGATCCATGTGTGGTTTGTGAAAGGAACACACATGCAATGACTCTGGTGCTAGTTTTAGTATAAGAACACACATGCAATGACTCTAGTGGGTCCACATGTAGTTTGTGAAAAGAACACACATGCAATGACCACTTGTTGATCCATGTGTGTTTTGTAAAAAGAAAACACATACAATGACTCTAGTGGGTCCACATGTAGTTTGTGAAAAGAACACACATGCAATGACCACTTGTTGATCCATAAGTGGTTTGTGGAAAGAACACACATGCAATGACCACTGGTTGATCCATAAGTGGTTTGTGGAAAATAAAACACATGCAATGACTCTGGTTGGTCCATATGTAGTTTGTGGAAAGAACACACATGCATTGACCACTGGTTGATCCATATGTGGCTTGTGAAAATAACACACATGCAATGCCACTGGTTGATCCATCTGTGGTTTGTGGAAAGAACACACATGCAATGACTCTAGTGGTAGTTTTAGTATAAGATCACACATGCAATGACTCTAATGGATCCATATGTGGTTTGTGAAAAGAACACACATGCAATGACCACTTGTTGATCCATGTGTGTTTTCTGAAAGGAACACACATGCAATGACTCTAGTGCTAGTTTTAGTATAAGAACACACATGCAATGACTCTAATGGATCCATATGTGGTTTGTGAAAAGAACACACATGCAATGACCACTTGTTGATCCATGTGTGGTTTGTGAAAGGAACACACATGCAATGACTCTAGTGCTAGTTTTAGTATAAGAACACACATGCAATGACTCTAGTGGGTCCACATGTAGTTTGTGAAAAGAACACACATGCAATGACCACTTGTTGATCCATGTGTGTTTTGTGAAAAGAACAAACATACAATGACTCTAGTGGGTCCACATGTAGTTTGTGAAAAGAACACACATGCAATGACCAGTGGTTGATCCATAAGTTGTTTGTGGAACAGAACACACATGCAATGAACACTGGTTGATCCATGTGTGGTTTGTGCAAAAGAACACATGCAATGAATCTGGTTGGTCTGTATGTGGTTTTGGAAAGAACACACATGCAGTGACCACTGGTTGATCCATGTGTGGTTTGTGAAATGAACACACATGCAATGCCACTAGTTGATCCATGTGTGGTTTGTGGAAAGAACACAAATGCAATGACTCTAGTGCTAGTTTTTGTATAAGAACACACATTCAATGTCTCTAATGGATCCATATGTGGTTTGTGAAAAGAACACACATGCAATGACCACTTGTTGATCCATGTGTGGTTTGTGGAAAGAACACACATGCAATGACTCTAGTGCTAGTTTTTGTATAAGAACACACGTGCAATGTCTCTAATGGATCCATATGTGGTTTGTGAAAAGAACACACATGCAATGACCACTTGTTGATCCATGTGTGGTTTGTGAAAAGAACACCCATGCAATGAATCTAGTGCTAGTTTTAGTATAAGAACATACATGCAATGACTCTAGTGGGTCCACATGTAGTTTGTGAAAAGAACACACATGCAATGACCACTAGTTGATCCATAAGTGGTTTGTGGAAAGAACACACATGCAATGACCACTGGTTGATCCATAGGTGGCTTGTGAAAAGAACACACATGCAATGCCACTGGTTGATCCATCTGTGGTTTGTGGAAAGAACACACATGCAATGACTCTAGTGGTAGTTTTAGTATAAGATCACACATGCAATGACTCTAATGGATCCATATGTGGTTTGTGAAAAGAACACACATGCAATGACCACTTGTTGATCAATGTGTGGTTTGTGAAAGGAACACACATGCAATGACTCTAGTGCTAGTTTTAGTATAAGAACACACATGCAATGACCACTGGTTGATCCATAAGTGGTTTGTGGAAAGAACACACATGAAATAACCACTTGTTGATCCATCAGTGGTTTGTGGAAAAGAAAACACATGCAATGACTCTAGTTGGTCCATATGTGGTTTGTGGAAAGAACACACATGCAGTAACCACTGGTTGATCCATGTGTGGTTTGTGAAATGAACACACATGCAATGCCACTAGTTGATCCATGTGTGGTTTGTGCAAAGAACACACATGCAACGACTCTAGTGCTAGTTTTTGTATAAGAACGCACATGCAATGTCTCTAATGGATCCATATGTGGTTTGTGAAAATAACACACATGCAATGACCACTTGTTGATCCATGTGTAGTTTGTGAAAAGAACACCTATGCAATTACTCTAGTGCTAGTTTTAGTATAAGAACATACATGCAATGACTCTAGTGGGTCCACATGTAGTTTGTGAAAAGAACACACATGCAATGACCACTCGTTGATCCATAAGTGGTTTGTGGAAAGAACACACATGCAATGACCACTGGTTGATTCATAAGTGGTTTGTAGAAAAGAAAACACATGCAATGACTCTGGTTGGTCCATATGTGGTTTGTGGAAAGAACACACATCCATTGACCACTAGTTGATCCATATGTGGTTTGTGAAATGAACACACATGCAATGCCATTGGTTGATCCATGTGTGGTTTGTGGAAAGAACACGCATGCAATGACTCTAGTGCTAGTTTTAGTATAAGAACACACATGCAATGTCTCTAATGGATCCATATGTGGTTTGTGAAAAGAACACACATGCAATAACCACTTGTTGATCCATGTGTGGTTTGTGAAAATAACACCCATGCAATGAATCTAGTGCTAGTTTTAGTATAAGAACATACATGCAATGACTCTAGTGGGTCCACATGTAGTTTGTGAAAAGAACACACATGCAATGACCACTAGTTGATCCATAAGTGGTTTGTGGAAAGAACACACATGCAATGACCACTGGTTGATCCATAAGTGGTTTGTGGAAAATAAAACACATGCAATGACTCTGGTTGGTCCATATGTAGTTTGTGGAAAGAACACACATGCATTGACCACTGGTTGATCCATATGTGGCTTGTGAAAATAACACACATGCAATGCCACTGGTTGATCCATCTGTGGTTTGTGGAAAGAACACACATGCAATGACTCTAGTGGTAGATTTAGTATAAGATCACACATGCAATGACTCTAATGGATCCATATGTGGTTTGTGAAAAGAACACACATGCAATGACCACTTGTTGATCCATGTGTGGTTTCTGAAAGGAACACACATGCAATGACTCTAGTGCTAGTTTTAGTATAAGAACACACATGCAATGACTCTAATGGATCCATATGTGGTTTGTGAAAAGAACACACATGCAATGACCACTTGTTGATCCATGTGTGGTTTGTGAAAGGAACACACATGCAATGACTCTAGTGCTAGTTTTAGTATAAGAACACACATGCAATGACTCTAGTGGGTCCACATGTAGTTTGTGAAAAGAACACACATGCAATGACCACTTGTTGATCCATGTGTGTTTTGTGAAAAGAACAAACATACAATGACTCTAGTGGGTCCACATGTAGTTTGTGAAAAGAACACACATGCAATGACCAGTGGTTGATCCATAAGTTGTTTGTGGAACAGAACACACATGCAATGAACACTGGTTGATCCATGTGTGGTTTGTGCAAAAGAACACATGCAATGAATCTGGTTGGTCTGTATGTGGTTTTGGAAAGAACACACATGCAGTGACCACTGGTTGATCCATGTGTGGTTTGTGAAATGAACACACATGCAATGCCACTGGTTGATCCATGTGTGGTTTGTGGAAAGAACACACATGCAATGACTCTAGTGCTAGTTTTAGTATAAGAACACACATGCAATGTCTCTAATGGATCCATATGTGGTTTGTGAAAAGAACACACATGCAATGACCACTTGTTGATCCATGTGTGGTTTGTGAAAAGAACACCCATGCAATGAATCTAGTGCTAGTTTTAGTAAAAGAACATACATGCAATGACTCTAGTGGGTCCACATGTAGTTTGTGAAAAGAACACACATGCAATGACCACTAGTTGATCCATAAGTGGTTTGTGGAAAGAACACACATGCAATGACCACTGGTTGATCCATAAGTGGTTTGTGGAAAAAAACACATGCAATGACTCTGGTTGGTCCATATGTAGTTTGTGGAAAGAACACACATGCATTGACCACTGGTTGATCCATATGTGGCTTGTGAAAATAACACACATGCAATGCCACTGGTTGATCCATCTGTGGTTTGTGGAAAGAACACACATGCAATGACTCTAGTGGTAGTTTTAGTATAAGATCACACATGCAATGACTCTAATGGATCCATATGTGGTTTGTGAAAAGAACACACATGCAATAACCACTTGTGGATCCATGTGTGGTTTGTGAAAGGAACACACATGCAATGACTCTGGTGCTAGTTTTAGTATAAGAACACACATGCAATGACTCTAGTGGGTCCACATGTAGTTTGTGAAAAGAACACACATGCAATGACCACTTGTTGATCCATGTGTGTTTTGTAAAAAGAAAACACATACAATGACTCTAGTGGGTCCACATGTAGTTTGTGAAAAGAACACACATGCAATGACCACTTGTTGATCCATAAGTGGTTTGTGGAAAGAACACACATGCAATGACCACTGGTTGATCCATAAGTGGTTTGTGGAAAATAAAACACATGCAATGACTCTGGTTGGTCCATATGTAGTTTGTGGAAAGAACACACATGCATTGACCACTGGTTGATCCATATGTGGCTTGTGAAAATAACACACATGCAATGCCACTGGTTGATCCATCTGTGGTTTGTGGACAGAACACACATGCAATGACTCTAGTGGTAGTTTTAGTATAAGATCACACATGCAATGACTCTAATGGATCCATATGTGGTTTGTGAAAAGAACACACATGCAATGACCACTTGTTGATCCATGTGTGGTTTCTGAAAGGAACACACATGCAATGACTCTAGTGCTAGTTTTAGTATAAGAACACACATGCAATGACTCTAATGGATCCATATGTGATTTTTGAAAAGAACACACATGCAATGACCAGTGGTTGATCCATAAGTTGTTTGTGGAACAGAACACACATGCAATGAACACTTGTTGATCCATGTGTGGTTTGTGCAAAAGAACACATGCAATGAATCTGGTTGGTCTGTATGTGGTTTTGGAAAGAACACACATGCAGTGACCACTGGTTGATCCATGTGTGGTTTGTGAAATGAACACACATGCAATGCCACTAGTTGATCCATGTGTGGTTTGTGGAAAGAACACGCATGCAATGACTCTAGTGCTAGTTTTAGTATAAGAACACACATGCAATGACTCTAATGGATCCATATGTGGTTTGTGAAAAGAACACACATGCAATGACCACTTGTTGATCCATGTGTGGTTTGTGAAAGGAACACACATGCAATGACTCTAGTGCTAGTTTTAGTATAAGAACACACATGCAATGACTCTAGTGGGTCCACATGTAGTTTGTGAAAGGAACACAAATGCAATGACCACTTGTTGATCCATGTGTGTTTTGTGAAAAGAACAAACATACAATGACTCTAGTGGGTCCACATGTAGTTTATGAAAAGAACACACATGCAATGACCAGTGGTTGATCCATAAGTTGTTTGTGGAAAGAACACACATGCAATGACCACTGGTTGATTCATAAGTGGTTTGTAGAAAAGAAAACACATGCAATGACTCTGGTTGGTCCATATGTGGTTTGTGGAAAGAACACACATCCATTGACCACTAGTTGATCCATATGTGGTTTGTGAAATGAACACACATGCAATGCCACTGGTTGATCCATGTGTGGTTTGTGGAAAGAACACGCATGCAATGACTCTATTGCTAGTTTTAGTATAAGAACACACATGCAATGTCTCTAATGGATCCATATGTGGTTTGTGAAAAGAACACACATGCAATGACCACTTGTTGATCCATGTGTGGTTTGTGAAAAGAACACCCATGCAATGAATCTAGTGCTAGTTTTAGTATAAGAACATACATGCAATGACTCTAGTGGGTCCACATGTAGTTTGTGAAGAGAACACACATGCAATGACCACTAGTTGATCCATCAGTGGTTTGTGGAAAGAACACACATGCAATGACCACTGGTTGATCCATAAGTTGTTTGTGGAAAATAAAACACATGCAATGACTCTGGTTGGTCCATATGTAGTTTGTGGAAAGAACACACATGCATTGACCACTGGTTGATCCATATGTGGCTTGTGAAAATAACACACATGCAATGCCACTGGTTGATCCATCTGTGGTTTGTGGAAAGAACACACATGCAATGACTCTAGTGGTAGTTTTAGTATAAGATCACACATGCAATGACTCTAATGGATCCATATGTGGTTTGTGAAAAGAACACACATGCAATGACCACTTGTTGATCCATGTGTGGTTTCTGAAAGGAACACACATGCAATGACTCTAGTGCTAGTTTTAGTATAAGAACACACATGCAATGACTCTAATGGATCCATATGTGGTTTGTGAAAAGAACACACATGCAATGACCACTTGTTGATCCATGTGTGGTTTGTGAAAAGAACACCCATGCAATGACTCTAGTGCTAGTTTTAGTATAAGAACACACATGCAATGACCACTTGTTGATCCATAAGTGGTTTGTGGAAAGAACACACATGAAATAACCACTTGTTGATCCATCAGTGGTTTGTGGAAAAGAAAACACATGCAATGACTCTAGTTGGTCCATATGTGGTTTGTGGAAAGAACACACATGCAGTAACCACTGGTTGATCCATGTGTGGTTTGTGAAATGAACACACATGCAATGCCACTAGTTGATCCATGTGTGGTTTGTGCAAAGAACACACATGCAACGACTCTAGTGCTAGTTTTTGTATAAGAACACACATGCGATGTCTCTAATGGATCCATATGTGGTTTGTCAAAATAACACACATGCAATGACCACTTGTTGATCCTTGTGTAGTTTGTGAAAAGAACACCCATGCAATTACTCTAGTGCTAGTTTTAGTATAAGAACATACATGCAATGACTCTAGTGGGTCCACATGTAGTTTGTGAAAAGAACACACATGCAATGACCACTGGTTGATCCATAAGTGGTTTGTGGAAAGAACACACATGCAATGACCACTGGTTGATTCATAAGTGGTTTGTAGAAAAGAAAACACATGCAATGAGTCTGGTTGGTCCATATGTGGTTTGTGGAAAGAACACACATCCATTGACCACTAGTTGATCCATATGTGGTTTGTGAAATGAACACACATGCAATGCCACTGGTTGATCCATGTGTGGTTTGTGGAAAGAACACGCATGCAATGACTCTAGTGCTAGTTTTAGTATAAGAACATACATGCAATGACTCTAGTGGGTCCACATGTAGTTTGTGAAAAGAACACACATGCAATGACCACTAGTTGATCCATAAGTGGTTTGTGGAAAGAACACACATGCAATGACCACTTGTTGATCCACAAGTGGTTTGTGGAAAAGAAAACACATGCAATGACTCTGGTTGGTCCATATGTGGTTTGTGGAAAGAACACACATGCATAGACCACTGGTTGATCCATATGTGGCTTGTGAAAATAACACACATGCAATGCCACTGGTTGATCCATCTGTGGTTTGTGGAAAGAACACACATGCAATGACTCTAGTGGTAGTTTTAGTATAAGATCACACATGCAATGACTCTAATGGATCCATATGTGGTTTGTGAAAAGAACACACATGCAATGACCACTTGTTGATCCATGTGTGGTTTCTGAAAGGAACACACATGCAATGACTCTAGTGCTAGTTTTAGTATAAGAACACACATGCAATGACTCTAATGGATCCATATGTGGTTTGTGAAAAGAACACACATGCAATGACCACTTGTTGATCCATGTGTGGTTTGTGAAAAGAACACCCATGCAATGACTCTAGTGCTAGTTTTAGTATAAGAACACACATGCAATGACCACTTGTTGATCCATAAGTGGTTTGTGGAAAGAACACACATGAAATAACCACTTGTTGATCCATCAGTGGTTTGTGGAAAAGAAAACACATGCAATGACTCTAGTTGGTCCATATGTGGTTTGTGGAAAGAACACACATGCAGTAACCACTGGTTGATCCATGTGTGGTTTGTGAAATGAACACACATGCAATGCCACTAGTTGATCCATGTGTGGTTTGTGCAAAGAACACACATGCAACGACTCTAGTGCTAGTTTTTGTATAAGAACACACATGCGATGTCTCTAATGGATCCATATGTGGTTTGTCAAAATAACACACATGCAATGACCACTTGTTGATCCTTGTGTAGTTTGTGAAAAGAACACCCATGCAATTACTCTAGTGCTAGTTTTAGTATAAGAACATACATGCAATGACTCTAGTGGGTCCACATGTAGTTTGTGAAAAGAACACACATGCAATGACCACTGGTTGATCCATAAGTGGTTTGTGGAAAGAACACACATGCAATGACCACTGGTTGATTCATAAGTGGTTTGTAGAAAAGAAAACACATGCAATGACTCTGGTTGGTCCATATGTGGTTTGTGGAAAGAACACACATCCATTGACCACTAGTTGATCCATATGTGGTTTGTGAAATGAACACACATGCAATGCCACTGGTTGATCCATGTGTGGTTTGTGGAAAGAACACGCATGCAATGACTCTAGTGCTAGTTTTAGTATAAGAACACACATGCAATGTCAATAATGGATCCATATGTGGTTTGTGAAAAGAACACACATGCAATGACCACTTGTTGATCCATGTGTGGTTTGTGAAAAGAACACCCATGCAATGAATCTAGTGCTAGTTTTAGTATAAGAACATACATGCAATGACTCTAGTGGGTCCACATGTAGTTTGTGAAAAGAACACACATGCAATGACCACTAGTTGATCCATAAGTGGTTTGTGGAAAGAACACACATGCAATGACCACTTGTTGATCCACAAGTGGTTTGTGGAAAAGAAAACACATGCAATGACTCTGGTTGGTCCATATGTGGTTTGTGGAAAGAACACACATGCATAGACCACTGGTTGATCCATATGTGGCTTGTGAAAATAACACACATGCAATGCCACTGGTTGATCCATCTGTGGTTTGTGGAAAGAACACACATGCAATGACTCTAGTGGTAGTTTTAGTATAAGATCACACATGCAATGACTCTAATGGATCCATATGTGGTTTGTGAAAAGAACACACATGCAATGACCACTTGTTGATCCATGTGTGGTTTCTGAAAGGAACACACATGCAATGACTCTAGTGCTAGTTTTAGTATAAGAACACACATGCAATGACTCTAATGGATCCATATGTGGTTTGTGAAAAGAACACACATGCAATGACCACTTGTTGATCCATGTGTGGTTTGTGAAAAGAACACCCATGCAATGACTCTAGTGCTAGTTTTAGTATAAGAACACACATGCAATGACCACTTGTTGATCCATAAGTGGTTTGTGGAAAGAACACACATGAAATAACCACTTGTTGATCCATCAGTGGTTTGTGGAAAAGAAAACACATGCAATGACTCTAGTTGGTCCATATGTGGTTTGTGGAAAGAACACACATGCAGTAACCACTGGTTGATCCATGTGTGGTTTGTGAAATGAACACACATGCAATGCCACTAGTTGATCCATGTGTGGTTTGTGCAAAGAACACACATGCAACGACTCTAGTGCTAGTTTTTGTATAAGAACACACATGCGATGTCTCTAATGGATCCATATGTGGTTTGTCAAAATAACACACATGCAATGACCACTTGTTGATCCTTGTGTAGTTTGTGAAAAGAACACCCATGCAATTACTCTAGTGCTAGTTTTAGTATAAGAACATACATGCAATGACTCTAGTGGGTCCACATGTAGTTTGTGAAAAGAACACACATGCAATGACCACTGGTTGATCCATAAGTGGTTTGTGGAAAGAACACACATGCAATGACCACTGGTTGATTCATAAGTGGTTTGTAGAAAAGAAAACACATGCAATGACTCTGGTTGGTCCATATGTGGTTTGTGGAAAGAACACACATCCATTGACCACTAGTTGATCCATATGTGGTTTGTGAAATGAACACACATGCAATGCCACTGGTTGATCCATGTGTGGTTTGTGGAAAGAACACGCATGCAATGACTCTAGTGCTAGTTTTAGTATAAGAACACACATGCAATGTCAATAATGGATCCATATGTGGTTTGTGAAAAGAACACACATGCAATGACCACTTGTTGATCCATGTGTGGTTTGTGAAAAGAACACCCATGCAATGAATCTAGTGCTAGTTTTAGTATAAGAACATACATGCAATGACTCTAGTGGGTCCACATGTAGTTTGTGAAAAGAACACACATGCAATGACCACTAGTTGATCCATAAGTGGTTTATGGAAAGAACACACATGCAATGACCACTGGTTGATCCATAAGTGGTTTGTGGAAAATAAAACACATGCAATGACTCTGGTTGGTCCATATGTAGTTTGTGGAAAGAACACACATGCATTGACCATTGGTTGATCCATATGTGGCTTGTGAAAATAACACACATGCAATGCCACTGGTTGATCCATCTGTGGTTTGTGGAAAGAACACACATGCAATGACTCTAGTGGTAGTTTTAGTATAAGATCACACATGCAATGACTCTAATGGATCCATATGTGGTTTGTGAAAAGAACACACATGCAATGACCACTTGTTGATCCATGTGTGGTTTCTGAAAGGAACACACATGCAATGACTCTAGTGCTAGTTTTAGTATAAGAACACACATGCAATGACTCTAATGGATCCATATGTGGTTTGTGAAAAGAACACACATGCAATGACCACTTGTTGATCCATGTGTGGTTTGTGAAAGGAACACACATGCAATGACTCTAGTGCTAGTTTTAGTATAAGAACACACATGCAATGACTCTAGTAGGTCCACATGTAGTTTGTGAAAAGAACACACATGCAATGACCACTTGTTGATCCATGTGTGTTTTGTGAAAAGAACAAACATACAATGACTCTAGTGCTAGTTTTAGTATAAGAACACACATGCAATGACTCTAATGGATCCATATGTGGTTTGTGAAAAGAACACACATGCAATGACCACTTGTTGATCCATGTGTGGTTTGTGAAAGGAACACACATGCAATGACTCTAGTGCTAGTTTTAGTATAAGAACACACATGCAATGACTCTAGTGGGTCCACATGTAGTTTGTGAAAAGAACACACATGCAATGACCACTTGTTGATCCATGTGTGTTTTGTGAAAAGAACAAACATACAATGACTCTAGTGGGTCCACATGTAGTTTGTGAAAAGAACACACATGCAATGACCAGTGGTTGATCCATAAGTTGTTTGTGGAACAGAACACACATGCAATGAACACTGGTTGATCCATGTGTGGTTTGTGCAAAAGAACACATGCAATGAATCTGGTTGGTCTGTATGTGGTTTTGGAAAGAACACACATGCAGTGACCACTGGTTGATCCATGTGTGGTTTGTGAAATGAACACACATGCAATGCCACTAGTTGATCCATGTGTGGTTTGTGGAAAGAACACAAATACAATAACTCTAGTGCTAGTTTTTGTATAAGAACACACATTCAATGTCTCTAATGGATCCATATGTGGTTTGTGAAAAGAACACACATGCAATGACCACTTGTTGATCCATGTGTGGTTTGTGAAAAGAACACACATGCAATGACTCTAGTGCTAGTTTTAGTATAAGAACACACATGCAATGACTCTAGTGCTAGTTTTAGTATAAGAACACACATGCAATGACTCTAGTGGGTCCACATGTAGTTTGTGAAAAGAACACACATGCAATGACCACTGGTTGATCCATAAGTGGTTTGTGGAAAGAACACACATGCAATGACCACTGGTTGATCCATAAGTGGTTTGTGGAAAAGAAAACACATGCAATGACTCTGGTTGGTCCATATGTGGTTTGTGGAAAGAACACACATGCATTGACCACTAGTTGATCCATATGTGGTTTGTGAAATGAACACACATGCAATGCCACTGGTTGATCCATGTGTGGTTTGTGGAAAGAACACACATGCAATGACTCTAGTGCTAGTTTTAGTATAAGAACACACATGCAATGTCTCTAATGGATCCATATGTGGTTTGTGAAAAGAACACACATGCAATGACCACTTGTTGATCCATGTGTGGTTTGTGAAAAGAACACCCATGCAATGACTCTAGTGCTAGTTTTAGTATAAGAACATACATGCAATGACTCTAGTGGGTCCACATGTGGTTTGTGAAAAGAACACACATGCAATGACCACTAGTTGATCCATAAGTGGTTTGTGGAAAAGAATACACATGCAATGACCACTGGTTGATCCATAAGTGGTTTGTGGAAAAGAAAACACATGCAATGACTCTGGTTGGTCCATATGTAGTTTGTGGAAAGAACACACATGCATTGACCACTGGTTGATCTATATGTGGCTTGTGAAAAGAACACACATGCAATGCCACTGGTTGATAAATCTGTGGTTTGTGGAAAGAACACACATGCAATGACTCTAGTGGTAGTTTTAGTATAAGATCACACATGCAATGACTCTAATGGATCCATATGTGGTTTGTGAAAAGAACACACGTGCAATGACCACTTGTTGATCCATGTGTGGTTTGTGAAAGGAACACACATGCAATGACTCTAGTGCTAGTTTTAGTATAAGAACACACATGCAATGACTCTAGTGGGTCCACATGTAGTTTGTGAAAAGAACACACATGCAATGACCACTTGTTGATCCATGTGTGTTTTGTGAAAAGAACACACATACAATGACTCTAGTGGGTCCACATGTAGTTTGTGAAAAGAACACACATGCAATGACCACTGGTTGATCCATAAGTTGTTTGTGGAACAGAACACACATGCAATGAACACTGGTTGATCCATGTGTGGTTTGTGCAAAAGAACACATGCAATGAATCTGGTTGGTCCGTATGTGGTTTGTGGAAAGAACACACTTGTAGTGACCACTGGTTGATCCATGTGTGGTTTGTGAAATGAACACACATGCAATGCCACTGGTTGATCCATGTGTGGTTTGTGGAAAAACACACATGCAATGACTCTAGTGCTAGTTTTTGTATAAGAACACACATGCAATGTCTCTAATGGATCCATATGTGGTTTGTGAAAAGAACACACATGCAATGACCACTTGTTGATCCATGTGTGGTTTGTGAAAAGAACACACATGCAATGACTCTAGTGCTAGTTTTAGTATAAGAACACACATGCAATGACTCTAGTGGGTCCACATGTAGTTTGTGAAAAGAACACACATGCAATGACCACTGGTTGATCCATAAGTGGTTTGTGGAAAGAACACACATGCAATGACCACTGGTTGATCCATAAGTGGTTTGTGGAAAAGAAAACACTTGCAATGACTCTGGTTTGTCCATATGTGGTTTGTGGAAAGAACACACATGCATTGACCACTAGTTGATCCATATGTGGTTTGTGAAATGAACACACATGCAATGCCACTGGTTGATCCATGTGTGGTTTGTGGAAAGAACACACATGCAATGACTCTAGTGCTAGTTTTAGTATAAGAACACACATGCAATGTCTCTAATGGATCCATATGTGGTTTGTGAAAAGAACACACATGCAATGACCACTTGTTGATCCATGTGTGGTTTGTGAAAAGAATACCCATGCAATGACTCTAGTGCTAGTTTTAGTTTAAGAACATACATGCAATGACTCTAGTGGGTCCACATATAGTTTGTGAAAATAACACACATGCAATGACTACTAGTTGATCCATAAGTGGTTTGTGGAAAGAACACACATGCAATGACCACTGGTTGATCCATAAGTGGTTTGTGGAAAAGAAAACACATGCAATGACTCTGGTTGGTCCATATGTAGTTTGTGGAAAGAACACACATGCATTGACCACTGGTTGATCCATATGTGGCTTGTGAAAAGAACACACATGCAATGCCACTGGTTGATCCATCTGTGGTTTGTGGAAAGAACACACATGCAGTGACTCTAGTGGTAGTTTTAGTATAAGATCACACATGCAATGAATCTAATGGATCCATATGTAGTTTGTGAAAAGAACACACATGCAATAACCACTTGTTGATCCATGTGTGGTTTGTGAAAGGAACACACATGCAATGACTCTGGTGCTAGTTTTAGTATAAGAACACACATGCAATGACTCTAGTGGGTCCACATGTAGTTTGTGAAAAGAACACACATGCAATGACCACTTGTTGATCCATGTGTGTTTTGTGAAAAGAAAACACATACAATGACTCTACTGGGTCCACATGTAGTTTGTGAAAGAACACACATGCAATGACCACTTGTTGATCCATAAGTTGTTTGTGGAACAGAACACACATGCAATGAACACTGGTTGATCCATGTGTGATTTGTGCAAAAGAACACATGCAATGAATCTAGTTGGTCCGTATGTGGTTTCTGGAAAGAACACATGCAGTGACCACTGGTTGATCCATGTGTGGTTTGTGAAATGAACACACATGCAATGCCACTGGTTGATCCATGTGTGGTTTGTGGAAAGAACACACATGCAATGACTCTAGTGCTAGTTTTTGTATAAGAACACACATGCAATGTCTCTAATGGATCCATATGTGGTTTGTGAAAAGAACACACATGCAATGACCACTTGTTGATCCATGTGTGGTTTGTGAAAAGAACACACATGCAATGACTCTAGTTCTAGTTTTAGTATAAGAACACACATGCAATGACTCTAGTGGGTCCACATGTAGTTTGTGAAAAGAACACACATGCAATGACTCTAGTGCTAGTTTTAGTATAAGAACACACATGCAATGACACTAGTGGGTCCACATGTAGTTTGTGAAAAGAACACACATGCAATGACCACTTGTTGATCCATGTGTCTTTTGTGAAAAGAACACACATACAATGACTCTAGTGGGTCCACATGTAGTTTGTGAAAAGAACACACATGCAATGACCACTGGTTGATCCATAAGTTGTTTGTGGAAAAGAACACACATGCAATGAACACTAGTTGATCCATGTGTGGTTTGTGCAAAAGAACACATGCAATGACCACTGGTTGATCCATGTGTGGTTTGTGAAAAGAACAGAAATGCAATGACTATAGTGCTAGTTTTAGTATAAGAACACACATGCAATGACTCTAGTGGGTACACATATAGTTTTTAAAAATAACACACATGCAATGACCACTTGTTGATCCATAAGTGGTTTGTGGAAATAATACACATGCAATGACCACTGGTTGATCCATGTGTGATTTGTGCAAAAGAACACATGCAAAGAATCTGGTTGGTCCGTATGTGGTTTGTGGAAAGAACACACATGCAGTGACCACTGGTCGATCCATGTGTGGTTTGTGAAATGAACACACATGCAATGCCACTGGTTGATCCATGTGTGGTTTGTGGAAAGAACACACATGCAATGACTCTAGTGCTAGTTTTTGTATAAGAACACACATGCAATGTCTCTAATGGATCCATATGTGGTTTGTGAAAAGAACACACATGCAATGACCACTTGTTGATCCGTGTGTGGTTTGTGAAAAGATAACACATGCAATAACTCTAGTGCTAGTTTTAGTATAAGAACACACATGCAATGACATTAGTGGGTTCACATGTAGTTTGTGAAAAGAACACACATGCAATGACTCTAGTGCTAGTTTTAGTATTAGAACACACATGCAATTACTCTAGTTGGTCCACATCTAGTTTGTGAAAAGAACACACATGCAATGACCACTTGTTGATCCATGTGTCTTTTGTGAAAAGACCACACATACAATGACTCTATTGGGTCCACATGTAGTTTGTGAAAAGAACACACATGCAATGACCACTGGTTGATCCATAAGTTGTTTGTGGAAAGAACACACATGCAATGACCACTGGTTGATCCATAAGTGGTTTGTGGAAAAGAAAACACATGCAATGACTCTTGTTGGTCCATATGTGGTTTGAGGAAAGGACACACATGCATTGACCACTGGTTGATCCATGTGTGGTTTGTGCAAAAGAACACATACAATGAATCTGGATGGTCCATATGTGGTTTGTGGAAAGAACACACATGTAGTGACCACTAGTTGATCCATGTGTGGTTTGTGCAATGAACACACATGCAATGACTGTAGTGCTAGTTTTAGTATAAGAACACACATGCAGTGACTCTAGTGGGTCCACATGTAGTTTGTAAAAATAACACACATGCAATGACCACTGGTTGATCCATGTGTGGTTTGTGAAAAGAACAGAAATGCAATGACTATAGTGCTAGTTTTAGTATAAGAACACACATACAATGACTCTAGTGGGTCCACATGTAGTTTGTGAAAAGAACACACATGCAATGACCAGTGGTTGATCCATAAGTTGTTTGTGGAACAGAACACACATGCAATGAACACTGGTTGATCCATGTGTGGTTTGTGCAAAAGAACACATGCAATGAATCTGGTTGGTCTGTATGTGGTTTTGGAAAGAACACACATGCAGTGACCACTGGTTGATCCATGTGTGGTTTGTGAAATGAACACACATGCAATGCCACTAGTTGATCCATGTGCGGTTTGTGGAAAGAACACACATGCAATGACTCTAGTGCTAGTTTTTGTATAAGAACACACGTGCAATGTCTCTAATGGATCCATATGTGGTTTGTGAAAAGAACACACATGCAATGACCACTTGTTGATCCATGTGTGGTTTGTGAGAAGAACACCCATGCAATGAATCTAGTGCTAGTTTTAGTATAAGAACATACATGCAATGACTGTAGTGGGTCCACATGTAGTTTGTGAAAAGAACACACATGCAATGACCACTAGTTGATCCATAAGTGGTTTGTGGAAAGAACACACATGCAATGACCACTGGTTGATCCATAGGTGGCTTGTGAAAAGAACACACATGCAATGCCACTGGTTGATCCATTTGTGGTTTGTGGAAAGAACACACATGCAATGACTCTAGTGGTAGTTTTAGTATAAGATCACACATGCAATGACTCTAATGGATCCATATGTGGTTTGTGAAAAGAACACACATGCAATGACCACTTGTTGATCAATGTGTGGTTTGTGAAAGGAACACACATGCAATGACTCCAGTGCTAGTTTTAGTATAAGAACACACATGCAATGCCCACTGGTTGATCCATAAGTGGTTTGTGGAAAGAACACACATGAAATAACCACTTGTTGATCCATCAGTGGTTTGTGGAAAAGAAAACACATGCAATGACTCTAGTTGGTCCATATGTGGTTTGTGGAAAGAACACACATGCAGTAACCACTGGTTGATCCATGTGTGGTTTGTGAAATGAACACACATGCAATGCCACTAGTTGATCCATGTGTGGTTTGTGCAAAGAACACACATGCAACGACTCTAGTGCTAGTTTTTGTATAAGAACACACATGCAATGTCTCTAATGGATCCATATGTGGTTTGTGAAATGAACACACATGCAATGCCACTAGTTGATCCATGTGTGGTTTGTGCAAAGAACACACATGCAACGACTCTAGTGCTAGTTTTTGTATAAGAACACACATGCAATGTCTCTAATGGATCCATATGTGGTTTGTGAAAATAACACACATGCAATGACCACTTGTTGATCCATGTGTAGTTTGTGAAAAGAACACCCATGCAATTACTCTAGTGCTAGTTTTAGTATAAGAACATACATGCAATGACTCTAGTGGGTCCACATGTAGTTTGTGAAAAGAACACACATGCAGTGACCACTGGTTGATCCATAAGTGGTTTGTGGAAAGAACACACATGCAATGACCACTGGTTGATTCATAAGTGGTTTGTAGAAAAGAAAACACATGCAATGACTCTGGTTGGTCCATATGTGGTTTGTGGAAAGAACACACATCCATTGACCACTAGTTGATCCATATGTGGTTTGTGAAATGAACACACATGCAATGCCACTGGTTGATCCATGTGTGGTTTGTGGAAAGAACACGCATGCAATGACTCTAGTGCTAGTTTTAGTATAAGAACACACATGCAATGTCTCTAATGGATCCATATGTGGTTTGTGAAAAGAACACACATGCAATGACCACTTGTTGATCCATGTGTGGTTTGTGAAAAGAACACCCATGCAATGAATCTAGTGCTAGTTTTAGTATAAGAACATACATGCAATGACTCTAGTGGGTCCACATGTAGTTTGTGAAAAGAACACACATGCAATGACCACTAGTTGATCCATAAGTGGTTTGTGGAAAGAACACACATGCAATGACCACTGGTTGATCCATAAGTGGTTTGTGGAAAATAAAACACATGCAATGACTCTGGTTGGTCCATATGTAGTTTGTGGAAAGAACACACATGCATTGACCACTGGTTGATCCATATGTGGCTTGTGAAAATAACACACATGCAATGCCACTGGTTGATCCATCTGTGGTTTGTGGAAAGAACACACATGCAATGACTCTAGTGGTAGTTTTAGTATAAGATCACACATGCAATGACTCTAATGGATCCATATGTGGTTTGTGAAAAGAACACACATGCAATGACCACTTGTTGATCCATGTGTGGTTTCTGAAAGGAACACACATGCAATGACTCTAGTGCTAGTTTTAGTATAAGAACACACATGCAATGACTCTAATGGATCCATATGTGGTTTGTGAAAAGAACACACATGCAATGACCACTTGTTGATCCATGTGTGGTTTGTGAAAGGAACACACATGCAATGACTCTAGTGCTAGTTTTAGTATAAGAACACACATGCAATGACTCTAGTGGGTCCACATGTAGTTTGTGAAAAGAACACACATGCAATGACCACTTGTTGATCTATGTGTGTTTTGTGAAAAGAATAAACATACAATGACTATAGTGGGTCCACATGTAGTTTGTGAAAAGAACACACATGCAATGACCAGTGGTTGATCCATAAGTTGTTTGTGGAACAGAACACACATGCAATGAACACTGGTTGATCCATGTGTGGTTTGTGCAAAAGAACACATGCAATGAATCTGGTTGGTCTGTATGTGGTTTTGGAAAGAACACACATGCAGTGACCACTGGTTGATCCATGTGTGGTTTGTGAAATGAACACACATGCAATGCCACTAGTTGATCCATGTGTGGTTTGTGGAAAGAACACAAATGCAATGACTCTAGTGCTAGTTTTTGTATAAGAACACACATTCAATGTCTCTAATGGATCCATATGTGGTTTGTGAAAAGAACACACATGCAATGACCACTTGTTGATCCATGTGTGGTTTGTGAAAAGAACACACATGCAATGACTCTAGTGCTAGTTTTAGTATAAGAACACACATGCAATGACTCTAGTGCTAGTTTTAGTATAAGAACACACATGCAATGACTCTAGTGGGTCCACATGTAGTTTGTGAAAAGAACACACATGCAATGACCACTGGTTGATCCATAAGTGGTTTGTGGAAAGAACACACATGCGATGACCACTGGTTGATCCATAAGTGGTTTGTGGAAAAGAAAACACATGCAATGACTCTGGTTGGTCCATATGTGGTTTGTGGAAAGAACACACATGCATTGACCACTAGCTGATCCATATGTGGTTTGTGAAATGAACACACATGCAATGCCACTGGTTGATCCATGTGTGGTTTGTGGAAAGAACACACATGCAATGACTCTAGTGCTAGTTTTAGTATAAGAACACACATGCAATGTCTCTAATGGATCCATATGTGGTTTGTGAAAAGAACACACATGCAATGACCACTTGTTGATCCATGTGTGGTTTGTGAAAAGAACACCCATGCCATGACTCTAGTGCTAGTTTTAGTATAAGAACATACATGCAATGACTCTAGTGGGTCCACATGTGGTTTGTGAAAAGAACACACATGCAATGACCACTAGTTGATCCATAAGTGGTTTGTGGAAAAGAATACACATGCAATGACCACTGGTTGATCCATAAGTGGTTTGTGGAAAAGAAAACACATGCAATGACTCTGGTTGGTCCATATGTAGTTTGTGGAAAGAACACACATGCATTGACCACTGGTTGATCTATATGTGGCTTGTGAAAAGAACACACATGCAATGCCACTGGTTGATAAATCTGTGGTTTGTGGAAAGAACACACATGCAATTACTCTAGCGGTAGTTTTAGTATAAGATCACACATGCAATGACTCTAATGGATCCATATGTGGTTTGTGAAAAGAACACACATGCAATGACCACTTGTTGATCCATGTGTGGTTTGTGAAAGGAACACACATGCAATGACTCTAGTGCTAGTTTTAGTATAAGAACACACATGCAATGACTCTAGTGGGTCCACATGTAGTTTGTGAAAAGAACACACATGCAATGACCACTTGTTGATCCATGTGTGTTTTGTGAAAAGAACACACATACAATGACTCTAGTGGGTCCACATGTAGTTTGTGAAAAGAACACACATGCAATGACCACTGGTTGATCCATAAGTTGTTTGTGGAACAGAACACACATGCAATGAACACTGGTTGATCCATGTGTGGTTTGTGCAAAAGAACACATGCAATGAATCTGGTTGGTCCGTATGTGGTTTGTGGAAAGAACACACATGCAGTGACCACTGGTTGATCCATGTGTGGTTTGTGAAATGAACACACATGCAATGCCACTGGTTGATCCATGTGTGGTTTGTGGAAAGAACACACATGCAATGACTCTAGTGCTAGTTTTTGTATAAGAACACACATGCAATGTCTCTAATGGATCCATATGTGGTTTGTGAAAAGAACACACATGCAATGACCACTTGTTGATCCATGTGTGGTTTGTGAAAAGAACACACATGCAATGAATCTAGTGCTAGTTTTAGTATAAGAACACACATGCAATGACTCTAGTGCTAGTTTTAGTATAAGAACACACATGCAATGACTCTAGTGGGTCCACATGTAGTTTGTGAAAAGAACACACATGCAATGACCACTGGTTGATCCATAAGTGGTTTGTGGAAATAACACACATGCAATGACCACTGGTTGATCCATAAGTGGTTCGTGGAACAGAACACACATGCAATGAACACTGGTTGATCCATGTGTGGTTTGTGCAAAAGAACACATGCAATGAATCTGGTTGGTCTGTATGTGGTTTTCGAAAGAACACACATGCAGTGACCACTGGTTGATCCATGTGTGGTTTGTGAAATGAACACACATGCAATGCCACTGGTTGATCCATGTGTGGTTTGTGGAAAGAACACACATGCAATGACTCTAGTGCTAGTTTTTGTATAAGAACACACATGCAATGTCTCTAATGGATCCATATGTGGTTTGTGAAAAGAACACACATGCAATGACCACTTGTTGATCCATGTGTGGTTTGTAAAAAGAACACACATGCAATGACTCTAGTGCTAGTTTTAGTATAAGAACACACATGCAATGACTCTAGTGCTAGTTTTAGTATAAGAACACACATGCAATGACTCTAGTGGGTCCACATATAGTTTGTGAAAAGAACACACATGCAATGACCACTGGTTGATCCATACGTGGTTTGTGGAAAGAACACACATGCAATGACCACTGGTTGATCCATAAGTGGTTTGTGGAAAAGAAAACACATGCAATGACTCTGGTTGGTCCATATGTGGTGTGTGGAAAGAACACACATGCATTGACCACTAGTTGATCCATATGTGGTTTGTGAAATGAACACCCATGCAATGCCACTGGTTGATCCATGTGTGGTTTGTGGAAAGAACACACATGCAATGACTCTAGTGCTAGTTTTAGTATAAGAACACACATGCAATGTCTCTAATGGATCCATATGTGGTTTATGAAAAGAACACACATGCAATGACCACTTGTTGATCCATGTGTGGTTTGTGAAAAGAACACCCATGCAATGACTCTAGTGCTAGTTTTAGTATAAGAACATACATGCAATGACTCTAGTGGGTCCACATGTGGTTTGTGAAAAGAACACACATGCAATGACCACTAGTTGATCCATAAGTGGTTTGTGGAAAAGAATACACATGCAATGACCACTGGTTGATCCATAAGTGGTTTGTGGAAAAGAAAACACATGCAATGACTGTGGTTGGTCCATATGTAGTTTGTGGAAAGAACACACATGCATTGACCACTGGTTGGTCTATATGTGGCTTGTGAAAAGAACACACATGCAATGCCACTGGTTCATAAATCTGTGGTTTGTGGAAAGAACACACATGCAATGACTCTAGTGGTAGTTTTAGTATAAGATCACACATGCAATGACTCTAATGGATCCATATGTGGTTTGTGAAAAGAACACACATGCAATGACCACTTGTTGATCCATGTGTGGTTTGTGAAAGGAACACACATGCAATGACTCTAGTGCTAGTTTTAGTATAAGAACACACATGCAATGACTCTAGTGGGTCCACATGTAGTTTGTGAAAAGAACACACATCAAATGACCACTTGTTGATCCATGTGTGTTTTGTGAAAAGAACACGCATACAATGACTCTAGTGGGTCCACATGTAGTTTGTGAAAAGAACACACATGCAATGACCACTGGTTGATCCATAAGTTGTTTGTGGAACAGAACACACATGCAATGAACACTGGTTGATCCATGTGTGGTTTGTGCAAAAGAACACATGCAATGAATCTGGTTGGTCCGTATGTGGTTTGTGGAAAGAACACACATGCGGTGACCACTGGTTGATCCATGTGTGGTTTGTGAAATGAACAGACATGCAATGCCACTGGTTGATCCATGTGTGGTTTGTGGAAAGAACACACATGCAATGACTCTAGTGCTAGTTTTTGTATGAGAACACACATGCAATGTCTCTAATGGATCCATATGTGGTTTGTGAAAAGAACACACATGCAATGACCACTTGTTGATCCATGTGTGGTTTGTGAAAAGAACACACATGCAATGACTCTAGTGCTAGTTTTAGTATAAGAACACACATGCAATGACTCTAGTGGGTCCACATGTAGTTTGTGAAAAGAACACACATGCAATGACCACTGGTTGATCCATAAGTGGTTTGTGGAAAGAACACACATGCAATGACCACTGGTTGATCCATAAGTGGTTTGTGGAAAAGAAAACACATGCAATGACTCTGGTTTGTCCATATGTGGTTTGTGGAAAGAACACACATGCATTGACCACTAGTTGATCCATATGTGGTTTGTGAAATGAACACACATGCAATGCCACTGGTTGATCCATGTGTGGTTTGTGGAAAGAACACACATGCAATGACTCTAGTGCTAGTTTTAGTATAAGAACACACATGCAATGTCTCTAATGGATCCATATGTGGTTTGTGAAAAGAACACACATGCAATGACCACTTGTTGATCCATGTGTGGTTTGTGAAAAGAACACCCATGCAATGACTCTAGTGCTAGTTTTAGTTTAAGAACATACATGCAATGACTCTAGTGGGTCCACATGTAGTTTGTGAAAATAACACACATGCAATTACTACTAGTTGATCCATAAGTGGTTTGTGGAAAGAACACACATGCAATGACCACTGGTTGATCCATAAGTGGTTTGTGGAAAAGAAAACACATGCAATGACTCTGGTTGGTCCATATGTAGTTTGTGGAAAGAACACACATACATTGACCACTGGTTGATCCATATGTGGCTTGTGAAAAGAACACACATGCAATGCCACTGGTTGATCCATCTGTGGTTTGTGGAAAGAACACACATGCAGTGACTATAGTGGTAGTTTTAGTATAAGATCACACATGCAATGACTCTAATGGATCCATATGTGGTTTGTGAAAAGAACACACATGCAATAACCACTTGTTGATCCATGTGTGGTTTGTGAAAGGAACACACATGCAATGACTCTGGTGCTAGTTTTAGTATAAGAACACACATGCAATGACTCTAGTGGGTCCACATGTAGTTTGTGAAAAGAACACACATGCAATGACCACTGGTTGATCCATAAGTTGTTTGTGGAACAGAACACATATGCAATGAACACTGGTTGATCCATGTGTGATTTGTGCAAAAGAACACATGCAATGAATCTGGTTGGTCCGTATGTGGTTTGTGGAAAGAACACACATACAGTGACCACTGGTTGATCCATGTGTGGTTTGTGAAATGAACACACATGCAATGCCACTGGTTGATCCATGTGTGGTGTGTGGAAAGAACACACATGCAATGACTCTAGTGCTAGTTTTTGTATAAGAACACACATGCAATGTCTCTAATGGATCCATATGTGGTTTGTGAAAAGAACACACATGCAATGACCACTTGTTGATCCATGTGTGGTTTGTGAGAAGAACACACATGCAATGGCTCTAGTTCTAGTTTTAGTATAAGAACACACATGCAATGACTCTAGTGGATCCACATGTAGTTTGTGAAAAGAACACACATGCAATGACTCTAGTGCTAGTTTTAGTATAAGAACACACATGCAATGACTCTAGTGGGTCCACATGTAGTTTGTGAAAAGAACACACATGCAATGACCAATTGTTGATCCATGTGTCTTTTGTGAAAAGAACACACATACAATGACTCTAGTGGGTCCACATGTAGTTTGTGAAAAGAACACACATGCAATGACCACTGGTTGATCCATAAGTTGTTTGTGGAAAAGAACACACATGCAATGAACACTGGTTGATCCATGTGTGGTTTGTGCAAAAGAACACATGCAATGACCACTGGTTGATCCATGTGTGGTTTGTGAAAAGAACAGAAATGCAATGACTATAGTGCTAGTTTTAGTATAAGAACACACATGCAATGACTCTAGTGGGTACACATGTAGTTTTTAAAAATTAACACACATGCAATGACCACTTGTTGATCCATAAGTGGTTTGTGGAAATAATACACATGCAATGACCACTGGTTGATCCATGTGTGGTTTGTGCAAAAGAACACATGCAATGAATCTGGTTGGTCCGTATGTGGTTTGTGGAAAGAACACACATGCAGTGACCACTGGTCGATCCATGTGTGGTTTGTGAAATGAACACACATGCAATGCCACTGGTTGATCCATATGTGGTTTGTGGAAAGAACACACATGCAATGACTCTAGTGCTAGTTTTTGTATAAGAACACACATGCAATGTCTCTAATGGATCCATATGTGGTTTGTGAAAAGAACACACATGCAATGACCACTTGTTGATCCATGTGTGGTTTGTGAAAAGATAACACATGCAATAACTCTAGTGCTAGTTTTAGTATAAGAACACACATGCAATGACATTAGTGGGTTCACATGTAGTTTGTGAAAAGAACACACATGCAATGACTCTAGTGCTAGTTTTAGTATTAGAACACACATGCAATTACTCTAGTTGGTCCACATCTAGTTTGTGAAAAGAACACACATGCAATGACCACTTGTTGATCCATGTGTCTTTTGTGAAAAGACCACACATACAATGACTCTAGTGGGTCCACATGTAGTTTGTGAAAAGAACACACATGCAATGACCACTGGTTGATCCATAAGTTGTTTGTGGAAAGAACACACATGCAATGACCATTGGTTGATCCATAAGTGGTTTGTGGAAAAGAAAACACATGCAATGACTCTTGTTGGTCCATATGTGGTTTGAGGAAAGGACACACATGCATTGACCACTGGTTGATCCATGTGTGGTTTGTGCAAAAGAACACATGCAATGAATCTGGATGGTCCGTATGTGGTTTGTGGAAAGAACACACATTTAGTGACCACTAGTTGATCCATGTGTGGTTTGTGAAATGAACACACATGCAATGACTGTAGTGCTAGTTTTAGTATAAGAACACACATGCAGTGACTCTAGTGGGTCCACATGTAGTTTGTAAAAATAACACACATGCAATGACCACTGGTTGATCCATAAGTGGTTTGTGGAAAGAACACACATGCAATGACCACAGGTTGATCCATAAGTGGTTTGTGGAAAAGAAAACACATGCAATGACTCTGGTTGGTCCATATGTAGTTTGTGGAAAGAACACACATACATTGACCACTGGTTGATCCATATGTGGCTTGTGAAAAGAACACACATGCAATGCCACTGGTTGATCCATCTGTGGTTTGTGGAAAGAACACACATGCAGTGACTCTAGTGGTAGTTTTAGTATAAGATCACACATGCAATGACTCTAATGGATCCATATGTGGTTTGTGAAAAGAACACACATGCAATAACCACTTGTTGATCCATGTGTGGTTTGTGAAAGGAACACACATGCAATGACTCTGGTGCTAGTTTTAGTATAAGAACACACATGCAATGACTCTAGTGGGTCCACATGTAGTTTGTGAAAAGAACACACATGCAATGACCACTTGTTGATCCATGTGTGTTTTGTGAAAAGAAAACACATACAATGACTCTAGTGGGTCCACATGTAGTTTGTGAAAAGAACACACATGCAATGACCACTGGTTGATCCATAAGTTGTTTGTGGAATAGAACACACATGCAATGAACACTGGTTGATCCATGTGTGATTTGTGCAAAAGAACACATGCAATGAATCTGGTTGGTCCGTATGTGGTTTGTGGAAAGAACACACTTGCAGTGACCACTGGTTGATCCATGTGTGGTTTGTGTAATGAACACACATGCAATGCCACTGGTTGATCCATGTGTGGTTTGTGGAAAGAACACACATGCAATGACTCTAGTGCTAGTTTTTGTATAAGAACACACATGCAATGTCTCTAATGGATCCATATGTGGTTTGTGAAAAGAACACACATGCAATGACCACTTGTTGATCCATGTGTGGTTTGTGAGAAGAACACACATGCAATGACTCTAGTTCTAGTTTTAGTATAAGAACACACATGCAATGACTCTAGTGGATCCACATGTAGTTTGTGAAAAGAACACACATGCAATGACTCTAGTGCTAGTTTTAGTATAAGAACACACATGCAATGACTCTAGTGGGTCCACATGTAGTTTGTGAAAAGAACACACATGCAATGACCACTGGTTGATCCATAAGTTGTTTGTGGAAAAGAACACACATGCAATGAACACTGGTTGATCCATGTGTGGTTTGTGCAAAAGAACACATGCAATGACCACTGGTTGATCCATGTGTGGTTTGTGAAAAGAACAGAAATGCAATGACTATAGTGCTAGTTTTAGTATAAGAACACACATGCAATGACTCTAGTGGGTACACATGTAGTTTTTAAAAATTAACACACATGCAATGACCACTTGTTGATCCATAAGTGGTTTGTGGAAATAATACACATGCAATGACCACTGGTTGATCCATGTGTGGTTTGTGCAAAAGAACACATGCAATGAATCTGGTTGGTCCGTATGTGGTTTGTGGAAAGAACACACATGCAGTGACCACTGGTCGATCCATGTGTGGTTTGTGAAATGAACACACATGCAATGCCACTGGTTGATCCATGTGTGGTTTGTGGAAAGAACACACATGCAATGACTCTAGTGCTAGTTTTTGTATAAGAACACACATGCAATGTCTCTAATGGATCCATATGTGGTTTGTGAAAAGAACACACATGCAATGACCACTTGTTGATCCATGTGTGGTTTGTGAAAAGATAACACATGCAATAACTCTAGTGCTAGTTTTAGTATAAGAACACACATGCAATGACATTAGTGGGTTCACATGTAGTTTGAGAAAAGAACACACATGCAATGACTCTAGTGCTAGTTTTAGTATTAGAACACACATGCAATTACTCTAGTTGGTCCACATCTAGTTTGTGAAAAGAACACACATGCAATGACCACTTGTTGATCCATGTGTCTTTTGTGAAAAGACCACACATACAATGACTCTAGTGGGTCCACATGTAGTTTGTGAAAAGAACACACATGCAATGACCACTGGTTGATCCATAAGTTGTTTGTGGAAAGAACAGACATGCAATGACCCACTGGTTGATCCATAAGTGGTTTGTGGAAAAGAAAACACATGAAATGACTCTTGTTGGTCCATATGTGGTTTGAGGAAAGGACACACATGCATTGACCACTGGTTGATCCATGTGTGGTTTGTGCAAAAGAACACATGCAATGAATCTGGATGGTCCGTATGTGGTTTGTGGAAAGAACACACATTTAGTGACCACTAGTTGATCCATGTGTGGTTTGTGAAATGAACACACATGCAATGACTGTAGTGCTAGTTTTAGTATAAGAACACACATGCAGTGACTCTAGTGGGTCCACATGTAGTTTGTAAAAATAACACACATGCAATGACCACTGGTTGATCCATAAGTGGTTTGTGGAAAGAACACACATGCAATGACCACAGGTTGATCCATAAGTGGTTTGTGGAAAAGAAAACACATGCAATGACTCTGGTTGGTCCATATGTAGTTTGTGGAAAGAACACACATACATTGACCACTGGTTGATCCATATGTGGCTTGTGAAAAGAACACACATGCAATGCCACTGGTTGATCCATCTGTGGTTTGTGGAAAGAACACACATGCAGTGACTCTAGTGGTAGTTTTAGTATAAGATCACACATGCAATGACTCTAATGGATCCATATGTGGTTTGTGAAAAGAACACACATGCAATAACCACTTGTTGATCCATGTGTGGTTTGTGAAAGGAACACACATGCAATGACTCTGGTGCTAGTTTTAGTATAAGAACACACATGCAATGACTCTAGTGGGTCCACATGTAGTTTGTGAAAAGAACACACATGCAATGACCACTTGTTGATCCATGTGTGTTTTGTGAAAAGAAAACACATACAATGACTCTAGTGGGTCCACATGTAGTTTGTGAAAAGAACACACATGCAATGACCTCTGGTTGATCCATAAGTTGTTTGTGGAACAGAACACACATGCAATGAACACTGGTTGATCCATGTGTGATTTGTGCAAAAGAACACATGCAATGAATCTGGTTGGTCCGTATTTGGTTTGTGGAAAGAACACACATGCAGTGACCACTGGTTGATCCATGTGTGGTTTGTGAAATGAACACACATGCAATGCCACTGGTTGATCCATGTGTGGTTTGTGGAAAGAACACACATGCAATGACTCTAGTGCTAGTTTTTGTATAAGAACACACATGCAATGTCTCTAATGGATCCATATGTGGTTTGTGAAAAGAACACACATGCAATGACCACTTGTTGATCCATGTGTGGTTTGTGAAAAGAACACACATGCAATGACTCTAGTTCTAGTTTTAGTATAAGAACACACATGCAATGACTCTAGTGGATCCACATGTAGTTTGTGAAAAGAACACACATGCAATGACTCTAGTGCTAGTTTTAGTATAAGAACACACATGCAATGACTCTAGTGGGTCCACATGTAGTTTGTGAAAAGAACACACATGCAATGACCAATTGTTGATCCATGTGTCTTTTGTGAAAAGAACACACATACAATGACTCTAGTGGGTCCACATGTAGTTTGTGAAAAGAACACACATGCAATGACTGTAGTGCTAGTTTTAGTATAAGAACACACATGCAGTGACTCTAGTGGGTCCACATGTAGTTTGTAAAAATAACACACATGCAATGACCACTGGTTGATCCATGTGTGGTTTGTGAAAAGAACGGAAATGCAATGACTATAGTGCTAGTTTTAGTATAAGAACACACATGCAATGACTCTAGTGGGTACACATGTAGTTTTTAAAAATAACACACATGCAATGACCACTTGTTGATCCATAAGTGGTTTGTGGAAATAATACACATGCAATGACCACTGGTTGATCCATGTGTGGTTTGTGCAAAAGAACACATGCAATGAATCTGGTTGGTCCGTATGTGGTTTGTGGAAAGAACACACATGCAGTGACCACTGGTCGATCCATGTGTGGTTTGTGAAATGAACACACATGCAATGCCACTGGTTGATCCATGTGTGGTTTGTGGAAAGAACACACATGCAATGACTCTAGTGCTAGTTTTTGTATAAGAACGCACATGCAATGTCTCTAATGGATCCATATGTGGTTTGTGAAAAGAACACACATGCAATGACCACTTGTTGATTCATGTGTGGTTTGTGAAAAGAACACACATGCAATAACTCTAGTCCTAGTTTTAGTATAAGAACACACATGCAATGACTCTAGTGGGTTCACATGTAGTTTGTGAAAAGAACACACATGCAATGACTCTAGTGCTAGTTTTAGTATTAGAACACACATGCAATTACTCTAGTTGGTCCACATCTAGTTTGTGAAAAGAACACACATGCAATGACCACTTGTTGATCCATGTGTCTTTTGTGAAAAGACCACACATACAATGACTCTAGTGGGTCCACATGTAGTTTGTGAAAAGAGCACACATGCAATGACCACTGGTTGATCCATAAGTTGTTTGTGGAAAGAACACACATTCAATGACCACTGGTTGATGCATAACTGGTTTCTGGAAAAGAAAACACATGCAATGACTCTTATTGGTCCATATGTGGTTTGAGGAAAGGACACACATGCATTGACCACTGGTTGATCCATGTGTGGTTTGTGCAAAAGAACACATGCAATGAATCTGGATGGTCCGTATGTGGTTTGTGGAAACAACACACATGTAATGACCACTAGTTGATCCATGTGTGGTTTGTGAAATGAACACACATGCAATGACTGTAGTGCTAGTTTTAGTATAAGAACACACATGCAGTGACTCTAGTGGGTCCACATGTAGTTTGTAAAAATAACACACATGCAATGACCACTAGTTGATCCATAAGTGGTTTGTGGAAATAACACACATGCAATGACCACTAGTTGATCCATAAGTGGTTTGTGGAAAAGAAAACACATGCAATGACTCTAGTTGGTCCATATGTGATTTGTGGAAAGTACACACATGCATTGACCACTGGTTGATCCATATGTGGCTTGTGCAAAGAACACACATGCAATGCCACTGGTTGATCCATGTGTGGTTTGTGGAAAGAACACACATGCAATGACTCTAGTGCTAGTTTTAGTATAAGAACACACATGAAATGTCTCTAATGGATCCATATGTGGTTTGTGAAAAGAACACACATGCGATGACCACTTGTTGATCCATGTGTGGTTTGTGAAAAGAACACCCATGCAATGACTCTAGTGCTAGTTTTAGTATAAGAACATACATGCAATGACTCTAGTGGGTCCACATGTAGTTTGTGAAAAGAACACACATGCAATGACCACTAGTTGATCCATAAGTGGTTTGTGGAAAGAACACACATGCAATGACCACTGGTTGATCCATAAGTGGTTTGTGGAAAAGAAAACACATGCAATGACTCTAGTTGGTCCATATGTGATTTGTGGAAAGTACACACATGCATTGACCACTGGTTGATCCATATGTGGCTTGTGCAAAGAACACACATGCGATGCCACTGGTTGATCCATGTGTGGTTTGTGGAAAGAACACACATGTAATGACTCTAGTGGTAGTTTTAGTATAAGATCACACATGCAATGACTCTAATGGATCCATATGTGGTTTGTGAAAAGAACACAAATGCAATGACCACTTGTTGATCCATGTGTGGTTTGTGAAAAGAACACACATGCAATGACTCTAGTGCTAGTTTTAGTATAAGAACACACATGCAATGACTCTAGTGGGTCCACATGTAGTTTGTGAAAAGAACGCACATGCAATGACCACTGGTTGATCCATAAGTGGTTTGTGGAAAGAACACACATGCAATGACCACTGGTTGATCCATAAGTGGTTTGTGGAAAAGAAAACACATGCAATGACTCTGGTTGGTCCATATGTAGTTTGTGGAAAGAACACACATACATTGACCACTGGTTGATCCATATGTGGCTTGTGAAAAGAACACACATGCAATGCCACTGGTTGATCCATCTGTGGTTTGTGGAAAGAACACACATCCAGTGACTCTAGTGGTAGTTTTAGTATAAGATCACACATGCAATGACTCTAATGGATCCATATGTGGTTTGTGAAAAGAACACACATGCAATAACCACTTGTTGATCCATGTGTGGTTTGTGAAAGGAACACACATGCAATGACTCTGGTGCTAGTTTTAGTATAAGAACACACATGCAATGACTCTAGTGGGTCCACATGTAGTTTGTGAAAAGAACACACATGCAATGACCACTTGTTGATCCATGTGTGTTTTGTGAAAAGAAAACACATACAATGACTCTAGTGGGTCCACATGTAGTTTGTGAAAAGAACACACATGCAATGACCACTGGTTGATCCATAAGTTGTTTGTGGAACAGAACACACATGCAATGAACACTGGTTGATCCATGTGTGATTTGTGCAAAAGAACACATGCAATGAATCTGGTTGGTCCGTATTTGGTTTGTGGAAAGAACACACATGCAGTGACCACTTGTTGATCCATGTGTGGTTTGTGAAATGAACACACATGCAATGCCACTGGTTGATCCATGTGTGGTTTGTGGAAAGAACACACATGCAGTGACTCTAGTGGTAGTTTTAGTATAAGATCACACATGCAATGACTCTAATGGATCCATATGTGGTTTGTGAAAAGAACACACATGCAATAACCACTTGTTGATCCATGTGTGGTTTGTGAAAGGAACACACATGCAATGACTCTGGTGCTAGTTTTAGTATAAGAACACACATGCAATGACTCTAGTGGGTCCACATGTAGTTTGTGAAAAGAACACACATGCAATGACTCTAGTGCTAGTTTTAGTATAAGAACACACATGCAATGACTCTAGTGGGTCCACATGTAGTTTGTGAAAAGAACACACATGCAATGACCAATTGTTGATCCATGTGTCTTTTGTGAAAAGAACACACATACAATGACTCTAGTGCTAGTTTTTGTATAAGAACACACATGCAATGTCTCTAATGGATCCATATGTGGTTTGTGAAAAGAACACACATGCAATGACCACTTGTTGATCCATGTGTGGTTTGTGAAAAGAACACACATGCAATGACTCTAGTTCTAGTTTTAGTATAAGAACACACATGCAATGACTCTAGTGGATCCACATGTAGTTTGTGAAAAGAACACACATGCAATGACTCTAGTGCTAGTTTTAGTATAAGAACACACATGCAATGACTCTAGTGGGTCCACATGTAGTTTGTGAAAAGAACACACATGCAATGACCAATTGTTGATCCATGTGTCTTTTGTGAAAAGAACACACATACAATGACTCTAGTGGGTCCACATGTAGTTTGTGAAAAGAACACACATGCAATGACCACTGGTTGATCCATAAGTTGTTTGTGGAAATGAACACACATGCAATGAATACTGGTTGATCCATGTGTGGTTTGTGCAAAAGAACACATGCAATGACCACTGGTTGATCCATGTGTGGTTTGTGAAAAGAACAGAAATGCAATGACTATAGTGCTAGTTTTAGTATAAGAACACACATGCAATGACTCTAGTGGGTACACATGTAGTTTTTAAAAATTAACACACATGCAATGACCACTTGTTGATCCATAAGTGGTTTGTGGAAATAATACACATGCAATGACCACTGGTTGATCCATGTGTGGTTTGTGCAAAAGAACACATGCAATGAATCTGGTTGGTCCGTATGTGGTTTGTGGAAAGAACACACATGCAGTGACCACTGGTCGATCCATGTGTGGTTTGTGAAATGAACACACATGCAATGCCACTGGTTGATCCATGTGTGGTTTGTGGAAAGAACACACATGCAATGACTCTAGTGCTAGTTTTTGTATAAGAACACACATGCAATGTCTCTAATGGATCCATATGTGGTTTGTGAAAAGAACACACATGCAATGACCACTTGTTGATCCATGTGTGGTTTGTGAAAAGATAACACATGCAATAACTCTAGTGCTAGTTTTAGTATAAGAACACACATGCAATGACATTAGTGGGTTCACATGTAGTTTGTGAAAAGAACACACATGCAATGACTCTAGTGCTAGTTTTAGTATTAGAACACACATGCAATTACTCTAGTTGGTCCACATCTAGTTTGTGAAAAGAACACACATGCAATGACCACTTGTTGATCCATGTGTCTTTTGTGAAAAGACCACACATACAATGACTCTAGTGGGTCCACATGTGGTTTGTGAAAAGAACACACATGCAATGACCACTGGTTGATCCATAAGTTGTTTGTGGAAAGAACACACATGCAATGACCACTGGTTGATCCATAAGTGGTTTGTGGAAAAGAAAACACATGCAATGACTCTTGTTGGTCCATATGTGGTTTGAGGAAAGGACACACATGCATTGACCACTGGTTGATCCATGTGTGGTTTGTGCAAAAGAACGCATGCAATGAATCTGGATGGTCCGTATGTGGTTTGTGGAAAGAACACACATTTAGTGACCACTAGTTGATCCATGTGTGGTTTGTGAAATGAACACACATGCAATGACTGTAGTGCTAGTTTTAGTATAAGAACACACATGCAGTGACTCTAGTGGGTCCACATGTAGTTTGTAAAAATAACACACATGCAATGACCACTGGTTGATCCATGTGTGGTTTGTGAAAAGAACAGAAATGCAATGACTATAGTGCTAGTTTTAGTATAAGAACACACATGCAATGACTCTAGTGGGTACACATGTAGTTTTTAAAAATAACACACATGCAATGACCACTTGTTGATCCATAAGTGGTTTGTGGAAATAATACACATGCAATGACCACTGGTTGATCCATGTGTGGTTTGTGCAAAAGAACACATGCAATGAATCTGGTTGGTCCGTATGTGGTTTGTGGAAAGAACACACATGCAGTGACCACTGGTCGATCCATGTGTGGTTTGTGAAATGAACACACATGCAATGCCACTGGTTGATCCATGTGTGGTTTGTGGAAAGAACACACATGCAATGACTCTAGTGCTAGCTTTTGTATAAGAACGCACATGCAATGTCTCTAATGGATCCATATGTGGTTTGTGAAAAGAACACACATGCAATGACCACTTGTTGATCCATGTGTGGTTTGTGAAAAGAACACACATGCAATAACTCTAGTGCTAGTTTTATTATAAGAACACACATGCAATGACCACTGGTTGATCCATAAGTTGTTTGTGGAACAGAACACACATGCAATGACTCTAGTGCTAGTTTTAGTATTAGAACACACATGCAATTACTCTAGTTGGTCCACATCTAGTTTGTGAAAAGAACACACATGCAATGACCACTTGTTGATCCATGTGTCTTTGGTGAAAAGACCACACATACAATGACTCTAGTGGGTCCACATGTAGTTTGTGAAAAGAACACACATGCAATGACCACTGGTTGATCCATAAGTTGTTTGTGGAAAGAACACACATGCAATGACCACTGGTTGATCCATAAGTGGTTTCTAGAAAAGAAAACACATGCAATGACTCTTGTTGGTCCATATGTGGTTTGAGGAAAGGACACACATGCATTGACCACTGGTTGATCCATGTTTGGTTTGTGCAAAAGAACACATGCAATGAATCTGGATGGTCCGTATGTGGTTTGTGGAAACAACACACATGTAATGACCACTAGTTGATCCATGTGTGGTTTGTGAAATGAACACACATGCAATGACTGTAGTGCTAGTTTTAGTATAAGAACACACATGCAGTGACTCTAGTGGGTCCACATGTAGTTTGTAAAAATAACACACATGCAATGACCACTAGTTGATCCATAAGTGGTTTGTGGAAATAACACACATGCAATGACCACTGGTTGATCCATAAGTGGTTTGTGGAAAAGAAAACACATGCAATGACTCTAGTTGGTCCATATGTGATTTGTGGAAAGTACACACATGCATTGACCACTGGTTGATCCATATGTGGCTTGTGCAAAGAACACACATGCAATGCCACTGGTTGATCCATGTGTGGTTTGTGGAAAGAACACACATGCAATGACTCTAGTGCTAGTTTTAGTATAAGAACACACATGAAATGTCTCTAATGGATCCATATGTGGTTTGTGAAAAGAACACACATGCGATGACCACTTGTTGATCCATGTGTGGTTTGTGAAAAGAACACCCATGCAATGACTCTAGTGCTAGTTTTAGTATAAGAACATACATGCAATGACTCTAGTGGGTCCACATGTAGTTTGTGAAAAGAACACACATGCAATGACCACTAGTTGATCCATAAGTGGTTTGTGGAAAGAACACACATGCAATGACCACTGGTTGATCCATAAGTGGTTTGTGGAAAAGAAAACACATGCAATGACTCTAGTTGGTCCATATGTGATTTGTGGAAAGTACACACATGCATTGACCACTGGTTGATCCATATGTGGCTTGTGCAAAGAACACACATGCGATGCCACTGGTTGATCCATGTGTGGTTTGTGGAAAGAACACACATGCAATGACTCTAGTGGTAGTTTTAGTATAAGATCACACATGCAATGACTCTAATGGATCCATATGTGGTTTGTGAAAAGAACACAAATGCAATGACCACTTGTTGATCCATGTGTGGTTTGTGAAAAGAACACACATGCAATGACTCTACTGCTAGTTTTAGTATAAGAACACACATGCAATGACTCTAGTGGGTCCACATGTAGTTTGTGAAAAGAATACACATGCAATGACCACTTGTTGATCCATGTGTGTTTTGTGAAAAGAACACACATACAATGACTCTAGTGGGTCCACATGTAGTTTGTGAAAAGAACACACATGCAATGACCACTGGTTGATCCATAAGTTGTTTGTGGAAAAGAAAGCACATGCAATGAACACTGGTTGATCAATGTGTGGATTGTGCAAAAGAACACATGCAATGAATCTGGTTGGTCCGTATGTGGTTTGTGGAAAGAACACACATGGAGTGACCACTGGTTGAACCATGTGTGGTTTGTGAAATGAACACACATGCAATGCCACTGGTTGATCCATGTGTGGTTTGTGGAAAGAACACACATGCAATGACTCTAGTGTCAGTTTTTGTATAAGAACACACATGTAATGTCTCTAATGGATCCATATATGGTTTGTGATAAGAACACACATGCAATGACTCTAGTGGGTCCACATGTAGTTTGTGAAAATAACACACATGCAATGACCATTGGTTGATCCATAAGTGTATTGTGGAAAGAACACAGATGCAATGACCACTGGTTGATCCATAAGTGGTTTGTGGAAAAGAAAACAACTCTAGTGCTAGTTTTAGTATAAGAACATACATGCAATGACTCTAGTGGGTCCACATGTAGTTTGTGAAAAGAACACACATGCAATGACCACTGGTTGATCCATAAGTTGTTTGTGGAACAGAACACACATGCAATGAACACTGGTTGATCCATGTGTGGTTTGTGCAAAAGAACACATGCAATGAATTTGGTTGGTCCGTATGTGGTTTGTGGAAAGAACACACATGCAGTGACCACTGGTTGATCCATGTGTGGTTTGTGAAATGAACACACATGCAATGCCACTGGTTGATCCATGTGTGGTTTGTGGAAAGAACACACATGCAATGACTCTAGTGCTAGTTTTTGTATAAGAACACACATGCAATGTCTCTAATGGATCCATATGTGGTTTGTGAAAAGAACACACATGAAATGACCACTTGTTGATCCATGTGTGGTTTGTGAAAAGAACACACATGCAATGACTCTAGTTCTAGTTTTAGTATAAGAACACCCATGCAATGACTCTAGTGGGTCCACATGTAGTTTGTGAAAAGAACACACATGCAATGACCACTGGTTGATCCATAAGTGGTTTGTGGAAAGAACACACATGCAATGACCACTGGTTGATCCATAAGTGGTTTGTGGAAAAGTAAACACATGCAATGACTCTGGTTGGTCCATATGTAGTTTGTGGAAAGAACACACATGCATTGACCACTGGTTGATCTATATGTGGCTTGTGAAAAGAACACACATGCAATGCCACTGGTTGATAAATCTGTGGTTTGTGGAAAGAACACACATGCAATGACTCTAGTGGTAGTTTTAGTATAAGATCACACATGCAATGACTCTAATGGATCCATATGTGGTTTGTGAAAAGAACACACATGCAATGACCACTTGTTGATCCATGTGTGGTTTGTGAAAGGAACACACATGCAATGACTCTAGTGCTAGTTTTAGTATAAGAACACACATGCAATGACTCTAGTGGGTCCACATGTAGTTTGTGAAAAGAACACACATGCAATGACCATTTTTTTGATCCATAAGTGGTTTGTGGAAAGAACACACATGAAATAACCACTTGTTGATCCATAAGTGGTTTGTAGAAAAGAAAACACATGCAATGACTCTGGTTGGTCCAGATGTGGTTTGTGGAAATAACACACATGCAGTAACCACTGGTTGATCCATGTGTGGTTTGTGAAATGAACACACATGCAATGCCACTGGTTGATCCATGTGTGCTTTGTGGAAAGAACACACATGCAATGACTCTAGTGCTAGTTTTTGTATAAGAAAACACATGCAAAGTCTCTAATGGATCCATATGTGGTTTGTGAAAAGAACACACATGCAATGACCACTTGTTGATCCATGTGTGGTTTGTGAAAAGAACACCCATGCAATTACTCTAGTGCTAGTTTTAGTATAAGAACATACATGCAATGACTCTAGTGGGTCCACATGTAGTTTGTGAAAAGAACACACATGCAATGACCACTAGTTGATCCAGAAGTGGTTTATGGAAAGAACACACATTCAATGACCACTGGTTGATCCATAAGTGGTTTGTGGAAAAGAAAACACATGCAATGACTCTGGTTGGTCCATATGTGGTTTGTGGAAAGAACACACATGCATTGACCACTGGTTGATCCATATGTGGTTTGTGAAATGAACACACATGCAATGCCACTGGTTGATCCATGTGTGGTTTGTGGAAAGAACACACATGCAATGACTCTAGTGCTAGTTTTAGTATAAGAACACACATGCAATGTATCTAATGGATCGATATGTGGTTTGTGAAAAGAACACACATGTAATGACCACTTGTTGATCCATGTGTGGTTTGTGAAAAGAACACCCATGCAATTACTCTAGTGCTAGTTTTAGTATAAGAACATACATGCAATGACTCTAGTGGGTCCACATGTAGTTTGTGAAAAGAACACACATGCAATGACCACTAGTTGATCCATAAGTGGTTTGTGGAAAGAACACACATGCAATGACCACTTGTTGATCCATAAGTGGTTTGTGGAAAAGAAAACACATGAAATGACTCTGGTTGGTCCATATGTGGTTTGTGGAAAGAACACACATGCATTGACCACTGGTTGATCCATATGTGGCTTGTGAAAAGAAGACACATGCAATGCCACTGGTTGATCCATGTGTGGTTTGTGGAAAGACCACACATGCAATGACTCTAGTGGTAGTTTTAGTATAAGATCACACATGCAATGACTCTAATGGATCCATATGTGGTTAGTTAAAAGAACACACATGCAATGACCACTTGTTGATCCATGTGTGGTTTCTGAAAAGAACACAGATGCAATGACTCTAGTGCTAGTTTTAGTATAAGAACACACATGCAATGACTCTAGTGGGTCCACATGTAGTTTGTGAAAAGAACACACATGCAATGACCACTGGTTGATCCATAAGTGGTTTGTGGAAAGAACACACATGCAATGACCACTGGTTGATCCATGAGTGGTTTGTGGAAAAGAAAACACATGCAATGACTCTGGTTGGTCCATATGTGGTTTATGGAAAGAACACACATGCATTGACCACTAGTTGATCCATATGTGGTTTGTGAAATGAACACCCATGCAATGCCACTGGTTGATCCATGTGTGGTTTGTGGAAAGAACACACATGCAATGACTCTAGTGCTAGTTTTAGTATAAGAACACACATGCAATGTCTCTAATGGATCCATATGTGGTTTGTGAAAAGAACACACATGCAATGACCACTTGTTGATCCATGTGTGGTTTGGGAAAAGAACACCCATGCAATGACTCTAGTGCTAGTTTTAGTATAAGAACATACATGCAATGACTCTAGTGGGTACACATGTGGTTTGTGAAAAGAACACACATGCAATGACCACTAGTTGATCCATAAGTGGTTTGTGGAAAAGAAAACACATGCAATGACTCTGGTTGGTCCATATGTAGTTTGTGGAAAGAACACACATGCATTGACCACTTGTTGGTCTATATGTGGCTTGTGAAAAGAACACACATGCAATGCCACTGGTTGATAAATCTGTGGTTTGTGGAAAGAACACACATGCAATGACTCTAGTGGTAGTTTTAGTATAAGATCACACATGCAATGACTCTAATGGATCCATATGTGGTTTGTGAAAAGAACACACATGCAATGACCACTTGTTGATCCATGTGTGGTTTGTGAACGGAACACACATGCAATGACTCTAGTGCTAGTTTTAGTATAAGAACACACATGCAATGACTCTAGTGGGTCCACATGTAGTTTGTGAAAAGAACACACATCAAATGACCACTTGTTGATCCATGTGTGTTTTGTGAAAAGAACACACATACAATGACTCTAGTGGGTCCACATGTAGTTTGTGAAAAGAACACACATGCAATGACCACTTGTTGATCCATAAGTTGTTTGTGGAACAGAACAGACATGCAATCAACACTGGTTGATCCATGTGTGGTTTGTGCAAAAGAACACATGCAATGAATCTGGTTGGTCCGTATGTGGTTTGTGGAAAGAACACACATGCAGTGACCACTGGTTGATCCATGTGTGGTTTGTGAAATGAACACACATGCAATGCCACTGGTTGATCCATGTGTGGTTTGTGGAAAGAACACACATGCAATGACTCTAGTGCTAGTTTTTGTATAAGAACACAATGCAATGTCTCTAATGGATCCGTATGTGGTTTGTGAAAAGAACACACATGCAATGACCACTTGTTGATCCATGTGTGGTTTGTGAAAAGAACACACATGCAATGACTCTAGTGCTAGTTTTAGTATAAGAACACACATGCAATGACTCTAGTGGGTCCACATGTAGTTTGTGAAAAGAACACACATGCAATGACCACTGGTTGATCCATAAGTGGTTTGTGGAAAGAACACACATGCAATGACCACTGGTTGATCCATAAGTGGTTTGTGGAAAAGAAAACACATGCAATGACTCTGGTTGGTCCATATGTAGTTTGTGGAAAGAACACACATGCATTGACCACTGGTTGATCTATATGTGGCTTGTGAAAAGAACACACATGCAATGCCACTGGTTGATAAATCTGAGGTTTGTGGAAAGAACACACATGCAATGACTCTAGTGGTAGTTTTAGTATAAGATCACACATGCAATGACTCTAATGGATCCATATGTGGTTTGTGAAAAGAACACACATGCAATGACCACTTGTTGATCCATGTGTGGTTTGTGAAAGGAACACACATGCAATGACTCTAGTGCTAGTTTTAGTATAAGAACACACATGCAATGACTCTAGTGGGTCCACATGTAGTTTGTGAAAAGAACACACATCAAATGACCACTTGTTGATCCATGTGTGTTTTGTGAAAAGAACACACATACAATGACTCTAGTGGGTCCACATGTAGTTTGTGAAAAGAACACACATGCAATGACCACTGGTTGATCCATAAGTTGTTTGTGGAACAGAACACACATGCAATGAACACTGGTTGATCCATGTGTGGTTTGTGCAAAAGAACACATGCAATGAATCTGGTTGGTCCGTATGTGGTTTGTGGAAAGAACACACATGAAGTGACCACTGGTTGATCCATGTGTGGTTTGTGAAATGAACAGACATGCAATGCCACTGGTTGATCCATGTGTGGTTTGTGGAAAGAACACACATGCAATGACTCTAGTGCTAGTTTTTGTATAAGAACACACATGCAATGTCTCTAATGGATCCATATGTGGTTTGTGAAAAGAACACACATGCAATGACCACTTGTTGATCCATGTGTGGTTTGTGAAAAGAACACACATGCAATGACTCTAGTGCTAGTTTTAGTATAAGAACACACATGCAATGACTCTAGTGGGTCCACATGTAGTTTGTGAAAAGAACACACATGCAATGACCACTGGTTGATCCATAAGTGGTTTGTGGAAAGAACACACATGCAATGACCACTGGTTGATCCATAAGTGGTTTGTGGAAAAGAAAACACTTGCAATGACTCTGGTTTGTCCATATGTGGTTTGTGGAAAGAACACACATGCATTGACCACTAGTTGATCCATATGTGGTTTGTGAAATGAACACACATGCAATGCCACGGGTTGATCCATGTGTGGTTTGTGGAAAGAACACACATGCAATGACTCTAGTGCTAGTTTTAGTATAAGAACACACATGCAATGTCTCTAATGGATCCATATGTGGTTTGTGAAAAGAACACACATGCAATAACCACTTGTTGATCCATGTGTGGTTTGTGAAAAGAACACCCATGCAATGACTCTAGTGCTAGTTTTAGTTTAAGAACATACATGCAATGATTCTAGTGGGTCCACATGTAGTTTGTGAAAAGAACACACATGCAATGACTACTAGTTGATCCATAAGTGGTTTGTGGAAAGAACACACATGCAATGACCACTAGTTGATCCATAAGTGGTTTGTGGAAAAGAAAACACATGCAATGACTCTGGTTGGTCCATATGTAGTTTGTGGAAAGAACACACATGCATTGACCACTGGTTGATCCATATGTGGCTTGTGAAAAGAACACACATGCAATGCCACTGGTTGATCCATCTTTGGTTTGTGGAAAGAACACACATGCAGTGACTCTAGTGGTAGTTTTAGTATAAGATCACACAAGCAATGACTCTAATGGATCCATATGTGGTTTGTGAAAAGAACACACATGCAATAACCACTTGTTGATCCATGTGTGGTTTGTGAAAGGAACACACATGCAATGACTCTGGTGCTAGTTTTAGTATAAGAACACACATGCAGTGACTCTAGTGGGTCCACATGTAGTTTGTGAAAAGAACACACATGCAATGACCACTTGTTGATCCATGTGTGTTTTGTGAATAGAAAACACATACAATGACTCTAGTGGGTCCAGATGTAGTTTGTGAAAAGAACACACATGCAATGACCACTGGTTGATCCATAAGTTGTTTGTGGAACAGAACACACATGCAATGAACACTGGTTGATCCATGTGTGATTTGTGCAAAAGAACACATGCAATGAATCTGGTTGGTCCGTATGTGGTTTGTGGAAAGAACACACATGCAGTGACCACTGGTTGATCCATGTGTGGTTTGTGAAAAGAACACACATGCAATGCCACTGGTTGATCCATGTGTGGTTTGTGGAAAGAACACACATGCAATGACTCTAGTGCTAGTTTTTGTATAAGAACACACATGCAATGTCTCTAATGGATCCATATGTGGTTTGTGAAAAGAACACACATGCAATGACCACTTGTTCATCCATGTGTGGTTTGTGAAAAGAACACACATGCAATGACTCTAGTTCTAGTTTTAGTATAAGAACACACATGCAATGACTCTAGTGGGTCCACATGTAGTTTGTGAAAAGAACACACGTGCAATGACTATAGTGCTAGTTTTAGTATAAGAACACACATGCAATGACTCTAGTGGGTCCACATGTAGTTTGTGAAAAGAACACACATGAAATGACCACTTGTTGATCCATGTGTCTTTTGTGAAAAGAGCACACATACAATGACTCTAGTGGGTCCACATGTAGTTTGTGAAAAGAACACACATGCAATGACCACTGGTTAATCCATAAGTTGTTTGTGGAAAAGAACACACATGCAATGAACACTGGTTGATCCATGTGTGGTTTGTGCAAAAGAACACATGCAATGACCACTGGTTGATCCATGTGTGGTTTGTGAAAAGAACAGAAATGCAATGACTATAGTGCCAGTTTTAGTATAAGAACACACATGCAATGACTCTAGTGGGTACACATGTAGTTTTTAAAAATAACACACATGCAATGACCACTTGTTGATCCATAAGTGGTTTGTGGAAATAATACACATGCAATGACCACTGGTTGATCCATGTGTGGTTTGTGCAAAAGAACACATGCAATGAATCTGGTTGGTCCGTATGTGGTTTGTGGAAAGAACACACATGCAGTGACCACTGGTTGATCCACGTGTGGTTTGTGAAATGAACACACATGCAATGCCACTAGTTGATCCATGTGTGGTTTGTGGAAAGAACACACATGCAATGACTCTAGTGCTAGTTTTTGTATAAGAACACAATGCAATGTCTCTAATGGATCCATATGTGGTTTGTGAAAAGAACACACATGCAATGACCACTTGTTGATCCATGTGTGGTTTGTGATAAGAACACACATGCAATGACTCTAGTGCTAGTTTTAGTATAAGAACACACATGCAATGACTCTAGTGGGTCCACATGTAGTTTGTGAAAAGAACACACATGCAATGACCACTGGTTGATCCATAAGTGGTTTGTGGAAAGAACACACATGCAATGACCACTGGTTGATCCATAAGTGGTTTGTGGAAAAGTAAACACATGCAATGACTCTGGTTGGTCCATATGTAGTTTGTGGAAAGAACACACATGCATTGACCACTGGTTGATCTATATGTGGCTTGTGAAAAGAACACACATGCAATGCCACTGGTTGATAAATCTGTGGTTTGTGGAAAGAACACACATGCAATGACTCTAGTGGTAGTTTTAGTATAAGATCACACATGCAATGACTCTAATGGATCCATATGTGGTTTGTGAAAAGAACACACATGCAATGACCACTTGTTGATCCATGTGTGGTTTGTGAAAGGAACACACATGCAATGACTCTAGTGCTAGTTTTAGTATAAGAACACACATGCAATGACTCTAGTGGGTCCACATGTAGTTTGTGAAAAGAACACACATCAAATGACCACTTGTTGATCCATGTGTGTTTTGTGAAAAGAACACACATACAATGACTCTAGTGGGTCCACATGTAGTTTGTGAAAAGAACACACATGCAATGACCACTGGTTGATCCATAAGTTGTTTGTGGAACAGAACACACATGCAATGAACACTGGTTGATCCATGTGTGGTTTGTGCAAAAGAACACATGCAATGAATCTGGTTGGTCCGTATGTGGTTTGTGGAAAGAACACACATGAAGTGACCACTGGTTGATCCATGTGTGGTTTGTGAAATGAACAGACATGCAATGCCACTGGTTGATCCATGTGTGGTTTGTGGAAAGAACACACATGCAATGACTCTAGTGCTAGTTTTTGTATAAGAACACACATGCAATGTCTCTAATGGATCCATATGTGGTTTGTGAAAAGAACACACATGCAATGACCACTTGTTGATCCATGTGTGGTTTGTGAAAAGAACACACATGCAATGACTCTAGTGCTAGTTTTAGTATACGAACACACATGCAATGACTCTAGTGGGTCCACATGTAGTTTGTGAAAAGAACACACATGCAATGACCACTGGTTGATCCATAAGTGGTTTGTGGAAAGAACACACATGCAATGACCACTGGTTGATCCATAAGTGGTTTGTGGAAAAGAAAACACTTGCAATGACTCTGGTTTGTCCATATGTGGTTTGTGGAAAGAACACACATGCATTGACCACTAGTTGATCCATATGTGGTTTGTGAAATGAACACACATGCAATGCCACGGGTTGATCCATGTGTGGTTTGTGGAAAGAACACACATGCAATGACTCTAGTGCTAGTTTTAGTATAAGAACACACATGCAATGTCTCTAATGGATCCATATGTGGTTTGTGAAAAGAACATACATCCAATGACCACTTGTTGATCCATGTGTGGTTTGTGAAAAGAACACCCATGCAATGACTCTAGTGCTAGTTTTAGTTTAAGAACATACATGCAATGATTCTAGTGGGTCCACATGTAGTTTGTGAAAAGAACACACATGCAATGACTACTAGTTGATCCATAAGTGGTTTGTGGAAAGAACACACATGCAATGACCACTGGTTGATCCATAAGTGGTTTGTGGAAAAGAAAACACATGCAATGACTCTGGTTGGTCCATATGTAGTTTGTGGAAAGAACACAAATGCATTGACCACTGGTTGATCCATATGTGGCTTGTGAAAAGAACACACATGCAATGCCACTGGTTGATCCATCTGTGGTTTGTGGAAAGAACACACATGCAGTGACTCTAGTGGTAGTTTTAGTATAAGATCACACATGCAATGACTCTAATGGATCCATATGTGGTTTGTGAAAAGAACACACATGCAATGACCACTTGTTGATCCATGTGTGTTTTGTGAAAAGAAAACACATACAATGACTCTAGTGGGTCCACATGTAGTTTGTGAAAAGAACACACATGCAATGACCACTGGTTGATCCATAAGTTGTTTGTGGAACAGAACACACATGCAATGAACACTGGTTGATCCATGTGTGATTTGTGCAAAAGAACACATGCAATGAATCTGGTTGGTCCGTATGTGGTTTGTGGAAAGAACACACATGCAGTGACCACTGGTTGATCCATGTGTGGTTTGTGAAATGAACACACATGCAATGCCACTGGTTGATCCATGTGTGGTTTGTGGAAAGAACACACATGCAATGACTCTAGTGCTAGTTTTTGTATAAGAACACACATGCAATGTCTCTAATGGATCCATATGTGGTTTGTGAAAAGAACACACATGCAATGACCACTTGTTGATCCATGTGTGGTTTGTGAAAAGAACACACATGCAATGACTCTAGTTCTAGTTTTAGTATAAGAACACACATGCAATGACTCTAGTGGGTCCACATGTAGTTTGTGAAAAGAACACACGTGCAATGACTCTAGTGCTAGTTTTAGTATAAGAACACACATGCAATGACTCTAGTGGGTCCACATGTAGTTTGTGAAAAGAACACACATGAAATGACCACTTGTTGATCCATGTGTCTTTTGTGAAAAGAGCACACATACAATGACTCTAGTGGGTCCACATGTAGTTTGTGAAAAGAACACACATGCAATGACCACTGGTTGATCCATAAGTTGTTTGTGGAAAATAACACACATGCAATGAACACTGGTTGATCCATGTGTGGTTTGTGCAAAAGAACACATGCAATGACCACTGGTTGATCCATGTGTGGTTTGTGAAAAGAACAGAAATGCAATGACTATAGTGCTAGTTTTAGTATAAGAACACACATGCAATGACTCTAGTGGGTACACATGTAGTTTTTAAAAATAACACACATGCAATGACCACTTGTTGATCCATAAGTGGTTTGTGGAAATAATACACATGCAATGACCACTGGTTGATCCATGTGTGGTTTGTGCAAAAGAACACATGCAATGAATCTGGTTGGTCCGTATGTGGTTTGTGGAAAGAACACACATGCAGTGACCACTGGTCGATCCATGTGTGGTTTGTGAAATGAACACACATGCAATGCCACTGGTTGATCCATGTGTGGTTTGTGGAAAGAACACACATGCAATGACTCTAGTGCTAGTTTTTGTATAAGAACACACATGCAATGTCTCTAATGGATCCATATGTGGTTTGTGAAAAGAACACACATGCAATGACCACTTGTTGATCCATGTGTGGTTTGTGAAAAGATAACACATGCAATAACTCTAGTGCTAGTTTTAGTATAAGAACACACATGCAATGACATTAGTGGGTTCACATGTAGTTTGTGAAAAGAACACACATGCAATGACTCTAGTGCTAGTTTTAGTATTAGAACACACATGCAATTACTCTAGTTGGTCCACATCTAGTTTGTGAAAAGAACACACATGCAATGACCACTTGTTGATCCATGTGTCTTTTGTGAAAAGACCACACATACAATGACTCTAGTGGGTCCACATGTAGTTTGTGAAAAGAACACACATGCAATGACCACTGGTTGATCCATAAGTTGTTTGTGGAAAGAACACACATGCAATGACCACTGGTTGATCCATAAGTGGTTTGTGGAAAAGAAAACACATGCAATGACCACTTGTTGGTCCATATGTGGTTTGAGGAAAGGACACACATGCATTGACCACTGGTTGATCCATGTGTGGTTTGTGCAAAAGAACACATGCAATGAATCTGGATGGTCCGTATGTGGTTTGTGGAAAGAACACACATGTAATGACCACTAGTTGATCCATGTGTGGTTTGTGAAATGAACACACATGCAATGACTGTAGTGCTAGTTTTAGTATAAGAACACACATGCAGTGACTCTAGTGGGTCCACATGTAGTTTGTAAAAATAACACACATGCAATGACCACTAGTTGATCCATAAGTGGTTTGTGGAAATAACACACATGCAATGACTATAGTGCTAGTTTTAGTATAAGAACACACATGCAATGACTCTAGGGGGTACACATGTAGTTTTTAAAAATAACACAAATGCAATGACCAGTTGTTGATCCATAAGTGGTTTGTGGAAATAATACACATGCAATGACCACTAGTTGATCCATGTGTGGTTTGTGCAAAAGAACACATGCAATGAATCTGGTTGGTCCCTATGTGGTTTGTGGAAAGAACACACATGCAGTGACCACTGGTCGATCCATGTGTGGTTTGTGAAATGAACACACATGCAATGCCACTGGTTGATCCATGTGTGGTTTGTGGAAAGAACACACATGCAATGACTCTAGTGCTAGTTTTTGTATAAGAACACACATGCAATGTCTCTAATGGATCCATATGTGGTTTGTGAAAAGAACACACATGCAATGACCACTTGTTGATCCATGTGTGGTTTGTGAAAAGAACACACATGCAATAACTCTAGTGCTAGTTTTAGTATAAGAACACACATGCAATGACTCTAGTGTGTTCACATGTAGTTTGTGAAAAGAACACACATGCAATGACTCTAGTGCTAGTTTTAGTATTAGAACACACATGCAATTACTCTAGTTGGTCCACATCTAGTTTGTGAAAAGAACACACATGCAATGACCACTTGTTGATCCATATGTCTTTTGTGAAAACACCACACATACAATGACTCTAGTGGGTCCACATGTAGCTTGTGAAAAGAACACACATGCAATGACCACTGGTTGATCCATAAGTTGTTTGTGGAAAGAACACACATGCAATGACCACTGGTTGATCCATAAGTGGTTTGTGGAAAAGAAAACACATGCAATGACTCTTGTTGGTCCATATGTGGTTTGAGGAAAGGACACACATGCATTGACCACTGGTTGATCCATGTGTGGTTTGTGCAAAAGAACACATGCAATGAATCTGGATGGTCCATATGTGGGTTGTGGAAAGAACACACATGTAATGACCACTAGTTGATCCATGTGTGGTTTGTGAAATGAACACACATGCAATGACTGTAGTGCTAGTTTTAGTATAAGAACACACATGCAGTGACTCTAGTGGGTCCACATGTAGTTTGTAAAAATAACACACATGCAATGACCACTAGTTGATCCATAAGTGGTTTGTGGAAATAACACACATGCAATGACCACTGGTTGATCCATCAGTGGTTTGTGGAAAAGAACACACATGCAATGACTCTGGTTGGTGCATATGTGGTTTGTGGAAAAAAAACACATGCATTGACCACTAGTTGATCCATATGTGGTTTGTGTAATGAACACACATGCAATGCCACTGGTTGATCCATGTGTGGTTTGTGGAAAGAACACACATGCAATGACTCTAGTGCTAGTTTTAGTATAAGAACACACATGAAATGTCTCTAATGGATCCATATGTGGTTTGTGAAAAGAACACACATGCGATGACCACTTGTTGATCCATGTGTGGTTTGTGAAAAGAACACCCATGCAATGACTCTAGTGCTAGTTTTAGTATAAGAACATACATGCAATGACTCTAGTGGGTCCACATGTAGTTTGTGAAAAGAACACACATGCAATGACCACTAGTTGATCCATAAGTGGTTTGTGGAAAGAACACAAATGCAATGACCACTGGTTGATCCATAAGTGGTTCGTGGAAAAGAAAACACATGCAATGACTCTAGTTGGTCCATATGTGGTTTGTGGAAAGTACACACATGCATTGACCACTGGTTGATCCATATGTGGCTTGTGCAAAGAACACACATGCGATGCCACTGGTTGATCCATGTGTGGTTTGTGTAAAGAACAGGCATGCAATGACTCTAGTGGTAGTTTTAGTATAAGATCACAGATGCAATGACTCTAATGGATCCATATGTGGTTTGTGCAAAGAACACACATGCAATGACTCTAATGGATCCATATGTGGTTTGTGAAAAGAATACACATGCAATGACCACTTGTTGATCCATGTGTGCTTTGTGAAAAGAACACACATACAATGACTCTAGTGGGTCCACATGTAGTTTGTGAAAAGAAGACACATGCAATGACCACTGGTTGATCCATAAGTTGTTTGTGGAAAAGAAAGCACATGCAATGAACACTGGTTGATCAATGTGTGGATTGTGCAAAAGAACACATGCAATGAATCTGGTTGGTCCGTATGTGGTTTGTGGTAAGAACACACATGCAGTGACCACTGGTTGATCCATGTGTGGTTTGTGAAATGAACACACATGCAATGGCATTGGTTGATCCATGTCTGGTTTGTGGAAAGAACACACATGCAATGACTCTAGTGTCAGTTTTTGTATAAGAACACACATGCAATGTCTCTAATGGATCCATATATGGTTTGTGATAAGAACACACATGCAATGACTCTAGTGGTTCCACATGTAGTTTGTGAAAATAACACACATGCAATGACCACTGGTTGATCCATAAGTGGTTTGTGGAAAGAACACACATGCAATGACCACTGGTTGATCCATAAGTGGTTTGTGGAAAAGAACACACATGCAATGCCACTGGTTGATCCATGTGTGGTTTGTGGAAAGAACACACATGCAATGACTCTAGTGCTAGTTTTTGTATAAGAACACACATGCAATGTCTCTAATGGATCCATATGTGGTTTGTGAAAATAACACACATGCAATTACCAGTTGTTGATCCATGTGTGGTTTGTGAAAAGAACACACATGCAATGACTCTAGTGCTAGTTTTAGTATAAGAACACACATGCAATGACTCTAGTGGGTCCACATGTAGTTTGTGAAAAGAACACACATGCAATGACCATTTTTTGATCCATAGGTGGTTTGTGGAAAGAACACACATGAAATAACCACTTGTGGATCCATAAGTGGTTTGTAGAAAAGAAAACACATGCAATGACTCTGGTTGGTCCAGATGTGGTTTGTGGAAATAACACACATGCACTAACCACTGGTTGATCCATGTGTGGTTTGTGAAATGAACACACATGCAATGCCACTGGTTGATCCATGTGTGGTTTGTGGAAAGAACACACATGCAATGACTCTAGTGCTAGTTTTTTATAAGAACACACATGCAAAGTCTCTAATGGATCCATATGTGGTTTGTGAAAAGAACACACATGCAATGACCACTTGTTGATCCATGTGTGGTTTGTGAAAAGAACACCCATGCAATTACTCTAGTGCTAGTTTTAGTATAAGAACATACATGCAATGACTCTAGTGGGTCCACATGTAGTTTGTGAAAAGAACACACATGCAATGACCACTAGTTGATCCAGAAGTGGTTTATGGAAAGAACACACATTCAATGACCACTGGTTGATCCATAAGTGGTTTGTGGAAAAGAAAACACATGCAATGACTCTGGTTGGTCCATATGTGGTTTGTGGAAAGAACACACATGCATTGACCATTGGTTGATCCATATGTGGTTTGTGAAATGAACACACATGCAATGCCACTAGTTGATCCATGTGTGGTTTGTGGAAAGAACACACATGCAATGACCCTAGTGCTAGTTTTTGTATAAGAACACACATGCAATGTCTCTAATGGATCCATATGTGGTTTGTGAAAAGAACACACATGCAATGACCAGTTGTTGATCCATGTGTGGTTTGTGAAAAGAACACACATGCAATGACTCTAGTGCTAGTTTTAGTATAAGAACACACATGCAATGACTCTAGTGGGTCCACATGTAGTTTGTGAAAAGAACACACATGCAATGACCATTGGTTGATCCATAAGTGGTTTGTGGAAAGAACACATATGAAATAACCACTTGTTGATCCATAAGTGGGTTGTGGAAAAGAAAACACATGCAATGACTCTGGTTGGTCCATATGTGGTTTGTGGAAATAACACACATGCAGTAACCACTGGTTGATCCATGTGTGGTTTGTGAAATGAACACACATGCAATGCCACTGGTTGATCCATGTGTGGTTTGTGGAAAGAACACACATGCAATGACTCTAGTGATAGTTTTTGTATAAGAACACACATGCAAAGTCTCTAATGGATCCATATGTGGTTTGTGAAAAGAACACACATGCAATGACCACTTGTTGATCCATGTGTGGTTTGTGAAAAGAACATCCATGCAATTACTCTAGTGCTAGTTTTAGTGTAAGAACATACATGCAATGACTCTAGTGGGTCCACATGTAGTTTGTGAAAAGAACACACATGCAATGACCACTAGTTGATCCATAAGTGGTTTATGGAAAGAACACACATGCAATGACCACTGGTTGATCCATAAGTGGTTTGTGGAAAAGAAAACACATGCAATGACTCTGGTTGGTCCATATGTGGTTTGTGGAAAGAACACACATGCATTGACCACTGGTTGATCCATATGTGGTTTGTGAAATGAACACACATGCAATGCCACTGGTTACTCCATGTGTGGTTTGTGGAAAGAACACACATGCAATGACTCTAGTGCTAGTTTTAGTATAAGAACACACATGCAATGTCTCTAATGGATCCATATGTGGTTTGTGAAAAGAACACACATGCAATGACCACTTGTTGATCCATGTGTGGTTTGTGAAAAGAACACCCATGCAATGACTCTAGTGCTAGTTTTAGTATAAGAACATACATGCAATGACTCTAGTGGGTCAACATGTAGTTTGTGGAAAGAACACACATGCAATGACCACTAGTTGATCCATAAGTGGTTTGTGGAAAGAACACACATGCAATGACCACTGGTTGATCCATAAGTGGTTTGTGGAAAAGAAAACACATGAAATGACTCTGGTTGGTCCATATGTGGTTTGTGGAAAGAACACACATGCATTGACCACTGGTTGATCCATATGTGGCTTTTGAAAAGAAGACACATGCAATGCCACTGGTTGATCCATGTGTGGTTTGTGGAAAGACCACACATGCAATGACTCTAGTGGTAGTTCTAGTATAAGATCACACATGCAATGACTCTAATGGATCCATATGTGGTTTGTGAAAAGAACACACATGCAATGACCACTTGTTGATCCATGTGTGGTTTGTGAAAAGAACACAGATGCAATGACTCTAGTGCTAGTTTTAGTATAAGAACACACATGCAATGACTCTAGTGGGTCCACATGTAGTTTGTGAAAAGAACACACATGCAATAACCACTTGTTGATCCATGTGTGTTTTGTGAAAAGAACACACATACAATGACTCTAGTGGGTCCACATGTAGTTTGTGAAAAGAACATACATGCAATTACCACTGGTTGATCCATAAGTTGTTTGTGGAAAAGAACACACATGCAATGAACACTGGTTGATCCATGTGTGGTTTGTGCAAAAGAACACATGCAATGAATCCGGTTGGTCCGTATGTGGTTTGTGGAAAGAACACACATGCAGTGACCACTGGTTTTTCCATGTGTGGTTTGTGAAATGAACACACATGCAATGCCACTGGTTGATCCACGTGTGGTTTGTGGAAAGACCACACATGCAATGACTCTAGTGCTGGTTTTTGTATAAGAACACACATGCAATGTCTCTAATGGATCCATATGTTGTTTGTGAAAAGAACACACATGCAATGACCACTTGTTGATCCATGTGTTGTTTGTGAAAAGAACACACATGCAATGACTATAGTGCTAGTTTTAGTATAAGAACACACATGCAATGACTCTAGTGGGTCCACATGTAGTTTGTGAAAAGAACACACATGCAATGACTCTAGTGCTAGTTTTAGTATAAGAACACACATGCAATGACTCTAGTGGGTCCACATGTAGTTTGTGAAAAGAACACACATGCAATGACCACTTGTTGACCCATGTGTCTTTTGTGAAAAGAACACACATACAATGACTCTAGTGGGTCCACATGTAGTTTGTGAAAAGAACACACATGCAATGACCACTGGTTGATCCATAAGTTGTTTGTGGAAAAGAACACACATGCAATGAACACTGGTTTATCCATGTGTGGTTTGTGCAAAAGAACACATGCAATGACCACTGGTTGATCCATGTGTGGTTTGTGAAAAGAACACACATGCAATGACTATAGTGCTAGTTTTAGTATAAGAACACACATGCAATGACTCTAGTGGGTCCACATGTAGTTTGTAAAAATAACACACATGCAATGACCACTGGTTGATCCATAAGTGGTTTGTGGAAATAACACACATGCAATGACCACTAGTTGATCCATAAGTGGTTTGTGGAAAAGAACACACATGCAATGACTCTGGTTGGTCCATATGTGGTTTGTGGAAATAACACACATGTAGTGACCACTGGTTGATCCATGTGTGGTTTGTGAAAAGAACACACATGCAATGCCACTGGTTGATCCATGTGTGGTTTGTGGAAAGAACACATATGCAATTACTCTGGTGCTAGTTTTAGTATAATAACATACATGCAATGACTCTAATGGATCCATATGTGGTTTGTGAAAAGAACATACATGCAATGACCACTTGTTGATCCTTGTGTGGTTTGTGGAAATAACACACATGCAATGACAATGGTGGATCCATGTGTGGTTTGTGAAAAGAACACACATGCAATGAGTCTAGTTCTGGTTTTAGTATAAGAACACACATCCAATGACTCTAGTGGGTCCACAGGTGGTTTGTGAAAAGAACACACATGCAATGACACCGTTTGATCCATATGTGGTTTGTGGAAAAGAACACACATGCAACGAAAATCCTAGAAAAAGGGAGCGCTCCTGGGAGGTTGCGCCGCGTCGTTGCTGCTGCCTGCACGTGGCGGGTGCGGAGTGCCTCACGCGCTATACCAGCCTTCTCCCGTGTGACACGTGGTGGATGCGGAGAGGGTCGCAGGTCCTTTTTCCTTTTCTTTTTGTAGATTTAAACATGAAAACTGCGATATCTTTCAAACGGAGAGTCCAAATCGATATATGTTTTCACAACCTTGCTAGTCACGTCCAGATCTTCAAAATTAGATCCATTGTTGATATGTTTCGATGAACTTTTTTCTCGTACTGCCTTTGATGTGCAGGTTGCACTGCCTTTTGGTCTAGTACACAGTGCCTTTGGTTGCAATGCACGGCACGGTGTCCAGGTAGTTTATTACGCACTATCCAGGGAGTGCACCGTCCATGCACTGCCTTGTTGTTCTGTGTTGCACCGACTTAGTTTGTAGTGCACTGTGCAGTGTCCAGGCATTGTACGACACACTGTCCAGGCAGTGCACCGTCCATGCATTGCCTTGTTGTTCTGTGTTGCACTTCCTTAGTTCGCAGTGCACTGCCTGGTGTCTAGACAGTGCATCGTCCATGCATTGTCTTGTTGTTCTGTGTTGCACTGCCTTAGTTCGCAGTGCACCGCACGGTGTCCAGGCAGTGTACTACGCACTATCGAGGCAGTGCACCGTTCATGCACTACCTTGTTGTTCTGTGTTGCACTGTCTTAGTTCGCAGTGCACTGCACGGTGTCGAGGCAGTGTACTACGCACTGTCTAGGCAGTGCACCATCCATGCACTGCCTTGTTGTTTGATGTCCAGGCGGTGTACTACGCACTGTCCAGGCAGTGAACTATCCAGGCGGTATACTGCCTCATTGTACTGTCTTGCACCGCCTTCGGTCATAGTTGACTGCCATGTGTCGGGCTGCCGTGTGGCCCGAAATATACGCGCTGCCGTGCGGCCGGAAATACACGCGCTGGCAAGTGGCCGGAAATATGCACGGGTGAACTTCCACACACCATGTGTCGGGTTGTCATGCGGCCGGAAATACGCGCACTGCCGAGCGGCCGGAAACATGCGCGCTATGGCCGAAATGCGCGCTTCCTGAAGAGCACGCTCCCGCTAGTCGTCCTCCACATGCAATAACCACTCCTTGATCCATAAGTGGTTTGTGGAAAGAAGACACATGCAATGACCACTAGTTGATCCATAAGTGGTTTGTGGAAAAGAACACACATGCAATGACCAGTGGTTGATCCATTTGTGGTTTGTGGAAAAGAACACACATGCAATGAACACTGGTGGATCCATAAGTGGTTTGTGGAAAGAACACACATGCAATGACCACTAGTTGATCCATAAGTGGTTTGTGGAAAAGAACACACATGCAATGACCACAGGTTGATCCATATGTGGTTTGTGGAAAGAACACACATGCAATGACCACTGGTTGATCCATGTGTGGTTTGTGGAAATAACACACATGCAATGACTCTAGTGGTTGATCCATGTGTGGTTTGTGGAAATAACACACATGTAATGACTCTAATGGATCCATAAGTGGTTTGTGTAAAGAACACACATGCAATAACCACTTGTTGATCCATAAGTGCTTTGTGGAAAATAACACACATGCAATGACCCTGGTTGGTCCATATGTGGTTTGTGGAAAGAACACACATGCAGTGACCACTGGTTGTTGCATGTGTGGTTTGTCAAAAGAACACACATGCAATGCCACTGGTTGATCTATGTGTGGTTTGTGGAAAGAACACACATGCAATGACCACTGGTTGATCCATAAGGGTTTTGTGGAAAGAACACACATGCGATGACTCTAGTGCTAGTTTTAGTATAAGAACCCACATGCAATGACTCTAATGGATCAATATGTGGTTTGTGAAAAGAACACACATGCAATGACCACTTGTTGATCCATGTGTGGTTTGTGGAAAGAACACAGATGCAATGACAGTGGTGGATCCATGTATGGTTTGTGAAAAGAACACATATGCAATGAGTCTATTGTTGGTTTTAGTATAAGAACACACATGCAATGACTCTAGTGGGTCCACATGTGGTTTGTGAAAAGAACACACATGCAATGACCACTGGTTGATCCATATGTGGTTTGTGGAAAAGAACACACATGCAATGAACAATGGTGGATCAATAAGTGGTTTGTGGAAATAACAAACAAGCAATGACCACTGGTTGATCCATAAGTGGTTGGTGGAAAAGAACACACATGCAATGACCACTGGTTGATCCGTATGTGGTTTGTGGAAATGACACACATGCAATGACTCTAGTGCTAGTTTTAGTATAAGAACACACATGCAATGACTCTAGTGGGTCCACATGTAGTTTGTGAAAAGAACAAACATGCAATGACCACTAGTTGATCCATAAGTGGTTTGTGGAAAGAACACACATGCAATGACCACTGGTTGATCCATAAGTGGTTTGTGGAAAAGAACACACAGGCAGTGACTCTAGTTGGTCCATATGTGGTTTGTAGAAAGAACACACATGCAGTGACCACTGGTTGATCCATCTGTGGTTTGTGAAATGAACACACATGCAATGCCACTGGTCGATCCATGTGTGGTTTGTGGAAAGAACACACATGCAATGACTCTAGTGCTAGTTTTTGTATAAGAACACACATGCAATGTCTCTAATGGATCCATATGTGGTTTGTGAAAAGAACACACATGCAATGACCACTTGCTGATCCATGTGTGGTTTGTGAAAAGAACACACATGCAATGACTCTAGTGCTAGTTTTAGTATAAGAACACACATGCAATGACTCTAGTGGGTCCACATGTAGTTTGTGAAAAGAAAACACATGCAATGACCATTGGTTGATCCATGAGTGGTTTGCGGAAAGAACAAACATGAAATGACCACTTTTTGATCCATAAGTGGTTTGTGGAAAATAAAACACATGCAATGACTCTGGTTGGTCCATATGTGGTTTGTGGAAAGAACACACATGCAGTAACCACTAGTTATCCATATGTGGTTTGTGAAATGAACACACATGCAATGCCACTGGTTGATCCATGTGTGGTTTGTGGAAAGAACACACATGCAATGACTCTAGTGCTAGTTTTAGTATAAGAACACACATGCAATGTCTCTAATGGATCCATATGTGGTTTGTGAAAAGAACACACATGCAATGACCACTTGTTGATCTATGTGTGGTTTGTGAAAAGAACACCCATGCAATGACTCTAGTGCTAGTTTTAGTATAAGAACATACATGCAATGACTCTAGTGGGTCCACATGTAGTTTGTGAAAAGAACACACATGCAATAACCACTGGTTGATCCGTAAGTGGTTTGTGGAAAGAACACACATGCAATGACCACTGGTTGATCCATACGTGGTTTGTGGAAAAGAAAACACATGCAATAACTCTGGTTGGTCCATATGTGGTTTGTGGAAAAGAAAACACATGCATTGACCACTGGTTGATCCATATGTGGCTTGTGAAAAGAACACACATGCAATGCCACTAGGTTATCCACATGTGGTTTGTGGAAAGAACACACATGCAATGACTCTAGTGGTAGTTTTAGTATAAGATCACACATGCAATGACTCTAATGGATCCATATGTGGTTTGTGAAAATAACACACATGCAATGACCACCTGTTGATCCATGTGTGGTTTGTGGAAAGAACACACATGCAATGACTCTAGTGCTAGTTTTAGTATAAGAACACACATGCAATGATTCTAGTGGGTCCACATGTAGTTTGTGAAAAGAACACACATGCAATGACCACTTGTTGATCCATAAGTGGTTTGTGGATAAGAAAACACATGCAATGACTCTGGTTGGTCCATATGTGGTTTGTGGAAAGAACACACATGCAGTGACCACTGGTTGATCCATCTGTGGTTTGTGAAATGAACACACATGCAATGCCACTGGTTGATCCATGTGTGGTTTGTGGAAAGAACACACATGCAATGACTCTAGTGCTAGTTTTTGTATAAGAACACACATGCAATGTCTCTAATGGATCCATATGTGGTTTGTGAAAAGAACACACATGCAATGACCACTTGCTGATCCATGTGTGGTTTGTGAAAAGAACACACATGCAATGACTCTAGTGCTAGTTTTAGTATAAGAACACACATGCAATGACTCTAGTGGGTCCACATGTAGTTTGTGAAAAGAACACACATGCAATGACCACTGGTTGATCCATAAGTGGTTTGTGGAAAGAACACACATGAAATGACCACTTGTTGATCCATCAGTGGTTTGTGGAAAAGAAAACACATGTAATGACTCTGTTTGGTCCATACGTGGTTTGTGGAAAGAACACACATGCAGTAACCACTGGTTGATCCATGTGTGGTTTGTGAAATGAACACACATGCAATGCCACTAGTTGATCCATGTGTGATTTGTGGAAAGAACACACATGCAATGACTCTAGTGCTAGTTTTAGTATAAGAACACACATGCAATGTCTCTAATGGATCCATATGTGGTTTGTGAAAAGAACACACATGCAATGACCACTTGTTGATCCATGTGTGATTTGTGAAAAAAACACCCATGCAATGACTCTAGTGCTAGTTTTAGTATAAGAACATACATGCAATTACTCTAGTGGGTCCACATGTAGTTGTGAAAAGAACACACATGCAATGACACCTGGTTGATCCATAAGTGGTTTGTGGAAAGAACACACATGCAATGACCACTGGTTGATCCATAAATAGTTTGTGGAAAAGAAAACACATGCAATGACTCTGGTTGTTCCATATGTGATTTGTGGAAAGAACACACATGCAGTGACTACTGGTTGATCCATGTGTGGTTTGTGAAATGAACACACATGCAATGCCACTGGTTGATCCATGTGTGGTTTGTGGAAAGAACACACATGCAATGACTCTAGTGCTACTTTTTGTATAAGAACACACATGCAATGACCACTTGTTGATCCATGTGTGGTTTGTGAAAAGAACACCCATGCAATGACTCTAGTGCTAGTTTTAGTATAAGAACATAAATGCAATGACTCTAGTGGGTCCACATGTAGTTTGTGAAAAGAACACACATGCAATGACCACAGGTTGATCCATAAGTGGTTTGTGGAAAGAACACACATGCAATGACCACTGTTTGATCCATAAGTGGTTTGTGGAAAAGAAAACACGTGCAATGACTCTGGTTGGTCCATATGTGGTTTGTGGAAAGAACACACATGCAATAACCACTGGTTGATCCATTTGTGGTTTGTGAAATGAACACACATGCAATGCCACTGGTTGATCCATGTGTGGTTTGTGGAAAGAACACACATGCAATGACTCTAGTGCTAGTTTTAGTATAAGAACACACATGCAATGTCTCTAATGGATCCATATGTGGTTTGTGAAAAGAACACACATGCAATGACCACTTGTTGATCCATGTGTGGTTTGTGAAAAGAACACCTATGCAATGACTCTAGTGCTAGTTTTAGTATAAGAACACACATGCAATGACTCTAGTGGGTCCACATGTAGTTTGTGAAAAGAACACACATGCAATGACCACTAGTTGATCCATAAGTGGTTTGTGGAAAGAACACACATGAAATGACCACTTGTTGATCCATAAGTGGTTTGTGGAAAAGAAAACACATGCAATGACTCTGGTTGGTCCATATGTGGTTTGTGGAAAGAACACACATGCAGTAACCACTGGTTGATCCATGTGTGGTTTGTGAAATGAACACACATGCAATGCCACTGGTTGATCCATGTGTGATTTGTGGAAAGAACACACATGCAATGACTCTAGTGCTAGTTTTTGTATAAGAACACACGTGCAATGTCTCTAATGGATCCATATGTGGTTTCTGAAAAGAACACACATGCAATGACCACTTGTTGATCCATGTGTGGTTTGTGAAAAGAACACACATGCAATGACTCTAGTGCTAGTATTAGTATAAGAACACACATGCAATGACTCTATTGGGTCCACATGTAGTTTGTGAAAAGAACACACATGCAATGACCACTGGTTGATCGATAAGTGGTTTGTGAAAAGAACACACATGAAATGACCACTTGTTGATCCATAAGTGGTTTGTGGAAATGAAAACACATGCAATGACTCTGGTTGGTCCATACGTGGTTTGTGGAAAGAACACACATGCATTGACCACTGGTTGATCCATATGTGGCTTGTGAAAAGAACACACATGCAATGCCACTAGTTGATCCACGTGTGGTTTGTGGAAAGAACACACATGCAATGACTCTATTGGTAGTTTTAGTATAAGATCACACATGCAATGACTCTAATGGATCCATATGTGGTTTGTGAAAATAACACACATGCAATGACCACTTGTTGATCCATGTGTGGTTTGTGGAAATAACACACATGCAATGACTCTAGTGGTTGATCCATGTGTGGTTTGTGGAAATAACACACATGTAATGACTCTAATGGATCCATAAGTAGTTTGTGGAAAGAACACACATGCAATAACCACTTGTTGATCCATAAGTGCTTTGTGGAAAATAACACACATGCAATGACCCTGGTTGGTCCATATGTGGTTTGTGGAAAGAACACACATGCAGTGACCACTGGTTGTTGCATGTGTGGTTTGTCAAAAGAACACACATGCAATGCCACTGGTTGATCTATGTGTGGTTTGTGGAAAGAACACACATGCAATGACCACTGGTTGATCCATAAGGGTTTTGTAGAAAGAAGACACATGCGATGACTCTAGTGCTAGTTTTAGTATAAGAACCCACATGCAATGACTCTAATGGATCAATATGTGGTTTGTGAAAAGAACACACATGCAATGACCACTTGTTGATCCATGTGTGGTTTGTGGAAAGAACACAGATGCAATGACAGTGGTGGATCCATGTATGGTTTGTGAAAAGAACACATATGCAATGAGTCTATTGTTGGTTTTAGTATAAGAACACACATGCAATGACTCTAGTGGGTCCACATGTGGTTTGTGAAAAGAACACACATGCAATGACCACTGGTTGATCCATATGTGGTTTGTGGAAAAGAACACACATGCAATGAACAATGGTGGATCAATAAGTGGTTTGTGGAAATAACAAACAAGCAATGACCACTGGTTGATCCATAAGTGGTTGGTGGAAAAGAACACACATGCAATGACCACTGGTTGATCCGTATGTGGTTTGTGGAAATGACACACATGCAATGACTCTAGTGCTAGTTTTAGTATAAGAACACACATGCAATGACTCTAGTGGGTCCACATGTAGTTTGTGAAAAGAACAAACATGCAATGACCACTAGTTGATCCATAAGTGGTTTGTGGAAAGAACACACATGCAATGACCACTGGTTGATCCATAAGTGGTTTGTGGAAAAGAACACACATGAAATGACTCTAGTTGGTCCATATGTGGTTTGTAGAAAGAACACACATACAGTGACCACTGGTTGATCCATCTGTGGTTTGTGAAATGAACACACATGCAATGCCACTGGTCGATCCATGTGTGGTTTGTGGAAAGAACACACATGCAATGACTCTAGTGCTAGTTTTTGTATAAGAACACACATGCAATGTCTCTAATGGATCCATATGTGGTTTGTGAAAAGAACACACATGCAATGACCACTTGCTGATCCATGTGTGGTTTGTGAAAAGAACACACATGCAATGACTCTAGTGCTAGTTTTAGTATAAGAACACACATGCAATGACTCTAGTGGGTCCACATGTAGTTTGTGAAAAGAACACACATGCAATGACCATTGGTTGATCCATGAGTGGTTTGCGGAAAGAACACACATGAAATGACCACTTGTTGATCCATAAGTGGTTTGTGGAAAATAAAACACATGCAATGACTCTGGTTGGTCCATATGTGGTTTATGGAAAGAACACACATGCAGTAACCACTAGTTATCCATATGTGGTTTGTGAAATGAACACACATGCAATGCCACTGGTTGATCCATGTGTGGTTTGTGGAAAGAACACACATGCAATGACTCTAGTGCTAGTTTTAGTATAAGAACACACATGCAATGTCTCTAATGGATCCATATGTGGTTTGTGAAAAGAACACACATGCAATGACCACTTGTTGATCCATGTGTGGTTTGTGAAAAGAACACCCATGCAATGACTCTAGTGCTAGTTTTAGTATAAGAACATACATGCAATGACTCTAGTGGGTCCACATGTAGTTTGTGAAAAGAACACACATGCAATAACCACTGGTTGATCCGTAAGTGGTTTGTGGAAAGAACACACATGCAATGACCACTGGTTGATCCATACGTGGTTTGTGGAAAAGAAAACACATGCAATAACTCTGGTTGGTCCATATGTGGTTTGTGGAAAGAACACACATGCATTGACCACTGGTTGATCCATATGTGGCTTGTGAAAAGAACACACATGCAATGCCACTAGTTGATCCACGTGTGGTTTGTGGAAAGAACACACATGCAATGACTCTAGTGGTAGTTTTAGTATAAGATCACACATGCAATGACTCTAATGGATCCATATGTGGTTTGTGAAAATAACACACATGCAATGACCACCTGTTGATCCATGTGTGGTTTGTGGAAAGAACACACATGCAATGACTCTAGTGCTAGTTTTAGTATAAGAACACACATGCAATGATTCTAGTGGGTCCACATGTAGTTTGTGAAAAGAACACACATGCAATGACCACTTGTTGATCCATAAGTGGTTTGTGGATAAGAAAACACATGCAATGACTCTGGTTGGTCCATATGTGGTTTGTGGAAAGAACACACATGCAGTGACCACTGGTTGATCCATCTGTGGTTTGTGAAATGAACACACATGCAATGCCACTGGTTGATCCATGTGTGGTTTGTGGAAAGAACACACATGCAATGACTCTAGTGCTAATTATTGTATAAGAACACACATGCAATGTCTCTAATGGATCCATATGTGGTTTGTGAAAAGAACACACATGCAATGACCACTTGCTGATCCATGTGTGGTTTGTGAAAAGAACACACATGCAATGACTCTAGTGCTAGTTTTAGTATAAGAACACACATGCAATGACTCTAGTGGGTCCACATGTAGTTTGTGAAAAGAACACACATGCAATGACCACTGATTGATCCATAAGTGGTTTGTGGAAAGAACACACATGAAATGACCACTTGTTGATCCATCAGTGGTTTGTGGAAAAGAAAATACATGTAATGACTCTGGTTGGTCCATACGTGGTTTGTGGAAAGAACACACATGCAGTAACCACTGGTTGATCCATGTGTGGTTTGTGAAATGAACACACATGCAATGCCACTAGTTGATCCATGTGTGATTTGTGGAAAGAACACACATGCAATGACTCTAGTGCTAGTTTTAGTATAAGAACACACATGCAATGTCTCTAATGGATCCATATGTGGTTTGTGAAAAGAACACACATGCAATGACCACTTGTTGATCCATGTGTGATTTGTGAAAAAAACACCCATGCAATGACTCTAGTGCTAGTTTTAGTATAAGAACATACATGCAATGACTCTAGTGGGTCCACATGTAGTTGTGAAAAGAACACACATGCAATGACCACTGGTTGATCCATAAGTGGTTTGTGGAAAGAACACACATGCAATGACCACTGGTTGATCCATAAATAGTTTGTGGAAAAGAAAACACATGCAATGACTCTGGTTGTTCCATATGTGATTTGTGGAAAGAACACACATGCAGTGACCACTGGTTGATCCATGTGTGGTTTGTGAAATGAACACACATGCAATGCCACTGGTTGATCCATGTGTGGTTTGTGGAAAGAACACACATGCAATGACTCTAGTGCTAGTTTTTGTATAAGAACACACATGCAATGACCACTTGTTGATCCATGTGTGGTTTGTGAAAAGAACACCCATGCAATGACTCTAGTGCTAGTTTTAGTATAAGAACATACATGCAATGACTCTAGTGGGTCCACATGTAGTTTGTGAAAAGAACACACATGCAATGACCACAGGTTGATCCATAAGTGGTTTGTGGAAAGAACACACATGCAATGACCACTGCTTGATCCATAAGTGGTTTGTGGAAAAGAAAACACGTGCAATGACTCTGGTTGGTCCATATGTGGTTTGTGGAAAGAACACACATGCAGTAACCACTGGTTGATCCATTTGTGGTTTGTGAAATGAACACACATGCAATGCCACTGGTTGATCCATGTGTGGTTTGTGGAAAGAACACACATGCAATGACTCTAGTGCTAGTTTTAGTATAAGAACACACATGCAATGTCTCTAATGGATCCATATGTGGTTTGTGAAAAGAACACACATGCAATGACCACTTGTTGATCCATGTGTGGTTTGTGAAAAGAACACGTATGCAATGACTCTAGTGCTAGTTTTAGTATAAGAACACACATGCAATGACTCTAGTGGGTCCACATGTAGTTTGTGAAAAGAACACACATGCAATGACCACTGGTTGATCCATAAGTGGTTTGTGGAAAGAACACACATGAAATGACCACTTGTTGATCCATAAGTGGTTTGTGGAAAAGAAAACACATGCAATGACTCTGGTTGGTCCATATGTGGTTTGTGGAAAGAACACACATGCAGTAACCACTGGTTGATCCATGTGTGGTTTGTGAAATGAACACACATGCAATGCCACTGGTTGATCCATGTGTGATTTGTGGAAAGAACACACATGCAATGACTCTAGTGCTAGTTTTTGTATAAGAACACACGTGCAATGTCTCTAATGGATCCATATGTGGTTTCTGAAAAGAACACACATGCAATGACCACTTGTTGATCCATGTGTGGTTTGTGAAAAGAACACACATGCAATGACTCTAGTGCTAGTTTTAGTATAAGAACACACATGCAATGACTCTAGTGGGTCCACATGTAGTTTGTGAAAAGAACACACATGCAATGACCACTGGTTGATCCATAAGTGGTTTGTGAAAAGAACACACATGAAATGACCACTTGTTGATCCATAAGTGGTTTGTGGAAATGAAAACACATGCAATGACTCTGGTTGGTCCATACGTGGTTTGTGGAAAGAACACACATGCATTGACCACTGGTTGATCCATATGTGGCTTGTGAAAAGAACACACATGCAATGCCACTAGTTGATCCACGTGTGGTTTGTGGAAAGAACACACATGCAATGACTCTAGTGGTAGTTTTAGTATAAGATCACACATGCAATGACTCTAATGGATCCATATGTGGTTTGTGAAAATAACACACATGCAATGACCACTTGTTGATCCATGTGTGGTTTGTGGAAAGAACACACATGCAATGACTCTAGTGCTACTTTTAGTATAAGAACACACATGTAATGATTCTAGTGGGTCCACATGTAGTTTGTGAAAAGAACACACATGCAATGACCACTTGTTGATCCATAAGTGGTTTGTGGATAAGAAAACACATGCAATGACTCTGGTTGGTCCATATGTGGTTTTAGGAAAGAACACACATGCAGTGACCACTGGTTGATCCATCTGTGGTTTGTGAAATGAACACACATGCAATGCCTTTGGTTGATCCATGTGTGGTTTGTGGAAAGAACACACATGCAATGACTCTAGTGCTAGTTTTTGTATAAGAACACACATGCAATGTCTCTAATGGATCCATATGTGGTTTGTGAAAAGAACACACATGCAATGACCACTTGCTGATCCATGTGTGGTTTGTGAAAAGAACACACATGCAATGACTCTAGTGCTAGTTTTAGTATAAGAACACACATGCAATGACTCTAGTGGGTCCACATGTAGTTTGTGAAAAGAACACACATGCAATGACCACTGGTTGATCCATAAGTGGTTTGTGGAAAGAACACACATGAAATGACCACTTGTTGATCCATAAGTGGTTTGTGGAAAAGAAAACACATGTAATGACTCTGGTTGGTCCATACGTGGTTTGTGGAAAGAACACACATGCAGTAACCACTGGTTGATCCATGTGTGGTTTGTGAGATGAACACACATGCAATGCCACTAGTTGATCCATGTGTGATTTTTGGAAAGAACACACATGCAATGACTCTAGTGCTAGTTTTAGTATAAGAACACACATGCAATGTCTCTAATGGATCCATATGTGGTTTGTGAAAAGAACACACATGCAATGACCACTTGTTGATCCATGTGTGATTTGTGAAAAAAACAACCATGCAATGACTCTAGTGCTAGTTTTAGTATAAGAACATACATGCAATGACTCTAGTGGGTCCACATGTAGTTTGTGAAAAGAACACACATGCAATGACCACTGGTTGATCCATAAGTGGTTTGTGGAAAGAACACACATGAAATGACCACTTGTTGATCCATAAGTGGTTTGTGGAAAAGAAAACACATGCAATGACTCTGGTTGGTCCATATGTGGTTTTGAAAGAACACACATGCAGTAACCACTGGTTGATCCATGTGTGGTTTGTGAAATGAACACACATGCAATGCCACTGGTTGATCCATGTGTGATTTGTGGAAAGAACACACATGCAATGACTCTAGTGCTAGTTTTTGTATAAGAACACACGTGCAATGACCACTTGTTGATCCATGTGTGGTTTGGGAAAAGAACACCCATGCAATGACTCTAGTGCTAGTTTTAGTATAAGAACATACATGCAATGACTCTAGTGGGTACACATGTAGTTTGTGAAAAGAACACACATGCAATGACCAGAGGTTGATCCATAAGTGGTTTGTGGAAAGAACACACATGCAATGACCACTGGTTGATCCATAAGTGGTTTGTGGAAAAGAAAACACATGCAATGACTCTGGTTGGTCCATATGTGGTTTGTGGAAAGAACACACATGCAGTAACCACTGGTTGATCCATGTGTGGTTTGTGAAATGAACACACATGCAATGCCACTGGTTGATCCATGTGTGGTTTGTGGAAAGAACACACATGCAATGACTCTAGTGCTAGTTTTAGTATAAAACACACATGCAATGACTCTAGTGGGTCCACATGTAGTTTGTGAAAAGAACACACATGCAATGACCACTGGTTGATCCATAAGTGGTTTGTGAAAAGAACACACATGAAATGACCAATTGTTGATCCATAAGTGGTTTGTGGAAAAGAAAACACATGCAATGACTCTGGTTGGTCCATACGTGGTTTGTGGAAAGAACACACATGCAGTAACCACTGGTTGATCCATGAGTGGTTTGTGAAATGAACACACATGCATTGCCACTGGTTGATCCATGTGTGATTTGTGGAAAGAACACACATGCAATGACTCTAGTGCTAGTTTTAGTATAAGAACACACATGCAATGTCTCTAATGGATCCATATGTGGTTTGTGAAAAGAACACACATGCAATGACCACTTGTTGATCCATGTGTGATTTTTGAAAAAAACACCCATGCAATGACTCTAGTGCTAGTTTTAGTATAAGAACACACATGCAATGACTCTAGTGGGTCCACATGTAGTTTGTGAAAAGAACACACATGCAATGACCACTGGTTGATCCATAAGTGGTTTGTGGAAAGAACACACATGCAATGACCACTGGTTGATCCATGAGTGGTTTGTGGAAAGAACACACATGAAATGACCACTTGTTGATCCATAAGTGGTTTGTGGAAAAGAAAACACATGCAATGACTCTGGTTGGTCCATATGTGGTTTGTGGAAAGAACACACATGCAGTAACCACTGGTTGATCCATGTGTGGTTTGTGAAATGAACACACATGCAATGCCACTGGTTGATCCATGTGTGATTTGTGGAAAGAACACACATGCAATGACTCTAGTGCTAGTTTTTGTATAAGAACACACGTGCAATGACCACTTGTTGATCCATGTGTGGTTTGGGAAAAGAACACCCATGCAATGACTCTAGTGCTAGTTTTAGTATAAGAACATACATGCAATGACTCTAGTGGGTACACATGTAGTTTGTGAAAAGAAACACATGCAATGACCACAGGTTGATCCATAAGTGGTTTGTGGAAAGAACACACGTGCAATGACCACTGGTTGATCCATAAGTGGTTTGTGGAAAAGAAAACACATGCAATGAATCTGGTTGGTCCATATGTGGTTTGTGGAAAGAACACACATGCAGTAACCACTGGTTGATCCATGTGTGGTTTGTGAAATGAACACACATGCAATGCCACTGGTTGATCCATGTGTGGTTTGTGGAAAGAACACACATGCAATGACTCTAGTGCTAGTTTTAGTATAAAACACACATGCAATGACTCTAGTGGGTCCACATGTAGTTTGTGAAAAGAACACACATGCAATGACCACTGGTTGATCCATAAGTGGTTTGTGAAAAGAAAACACATGAAATGACCACTTGTTGATCCATAAGTGGTTGTGGAAAAGAAAACACATGCAATGACTCTGGTTGGTCCATACGTGGTTTGTGGAAAGAACACACATGCAGTAACCACTGGTTGATCCATGAGTGGTTTGTGAAATGAACACACATGCAATGCCACTGGTTGATCCATGTGTGATTTGTGGAAAGAACACACATGCAATGACTCTAGTGCTAGTTTTAGTATAAGAACACACATGCAATGTCTCTAATGGATCCATATGTGGTTTGTGAAAAGAACACACATGCAATGACCACTTGTTGATCCATGTGTGATTTTTGAAAAAAACACCCATGCAATGACTCTAGTGCTAGTTTTAGTATAAGAACACACATGCAATGACTCTAGTGGGTCCACATGTAGTTTGTGAAAAGAACACACATGCAATGACCACTGGTTGATCCATAAGTGGTTTGTGGAAAGAACACACATGCAATGACCACTGGTTGATCCATGAGTGGTTTGTGGAAAAGAAAACACATGCAATGACTCTGGTTGGTCCATATGTGGTTTTTGGAAAGAACACACATGCAGTGACCACTGGTTGATCCATGTGTGGTTTGTGAAATGAACACACATGCAATGCCACTAGTTGATCCATGTGTGGTTTGTGGAAAGAACACACATGCAATGACTCTAGTGCTAGTTTTTGTATAAGAACACACATGCAATGTCTCTAATGGATCCATATGTGGTTTGTGAAAAGAACACACATGCAATGACCACTTGTTGATCCATGTGTGGTTTGTGAAAAGATCACCCATGCAATGACTCTAGTGCTAGTATTAGTATAAGAACATACATGCAATGACTCTAGTGGGTCCACATGTAGTTTGTGAAAAGAACACACATGCAAGAACCACTGGTTGATCCTTAAGTGGTTTGTGGAAAGAACACACATGCAATGACCACTGGTTGATCCATACGTGGTTTGTGGAAAAGAAAACACATGCAATAACTCTGGTTGGTCCATATGTGGTTTGTGGAAAGAACAAACATGCATTGACCACTGATTGATCCATATGTGGCTTGTGAAAAGAACACACATGCAATGCCACTAGTTGATCCACGTGTGGTTTGTGGAAAGAACACACATGCAATGACTCTAGTGGTAGTTTTAGTATAAGATCACACATGCAATGACTCTAATGGATCCATATGTGGTTTGTGAAAATAACACACATGCAATGACCACTTGTTGATCCATGTGTGGTTTGTGGAAAGAACACACATGCAATGACTTTAGTGCTAGTTTAGTATAAGAACACACATGCAATGATTCTAGTGGGTCCACATGTAGTTTGTGAAAAGAACACACATGCAATGACCACTGGTTGATCCATAAGTGGTTTGTGGAAAGAACACACATGAAATGACCACTTGTTGATCCATAAGTGGTTTGTGGAAAAGAAAACACATGTAATGACTCTGGTTGGTCCATACGTGGTTTGTGGAAAGAACACACATGAAGTAACCACTGGTTGATCCATGTGTGGTTTGTGAAATGAACACACATGCAATGCCACTAGTTGATCCATTTGTGGTTTGTGGAAAGAACACACATGCAATGACTCTAGTGCTAGTTTTTGTATAAGAACACATATGCCATGTCTCTAATGGATCCATATGTGGTTTGTGATAAGAAAACACATGCAATGACTCTGGTTGGTCCATATGTGGTTTGTGGAAAGAACACACATGCAGTGACCACTGATTGATCCATCTGTGGTTTGTGAAATGAACACACATGCAATGCCACTGGTTGATCCATGTGTGGTTTGTGGAAAGAACACACATGCAATGACTCTAGTTGTAGCATCCCAATTGTGTAACAATTGTAATGCTACTTGGTCTAGTAATATAATGGCTACTTTAACTATATAATTGTTGCATCATCATTATATCATGCTCATGTCATCATGCCACCTTGCATTGAGCATCATATAAAACCCCTTTGTGTTTTGGATCTTGTCTCATATGCATTATTAATTGTATTTGCCTCTTGATATTGTATTTGGTTCTTGATATATTGTTTAATGCCCAAGTTGAGTTGGGGGCATATCTCTTATTAGCTCCACCACCTTTCTCTGTCACCACCTTATAATTCCACCATCCAACTAAATATGAGCTTGGCTTTATTTGAGTTTATCTCTAGCTCATGTGGGTTGGGATGGATCCAATTCTTTTCCACATGCTCTCATCTTAGCATCATGTTGTTTTCACAATATTGAAATATGAGAGCCACATGGCCACCTTTGCATGCCTTGTGAGTGGAACCCTTTTTCCTAGCTTCCATATGGATTATTATGGATTTATGCTCATGTGGGAATATTTTTGGGACTATTAAACATCTAGTGGAATATACACACTAGCAAGTCCCAATTATAATCAAATGTGATCATCCCCATCTACTCCACTTGGAATTCTTTCTAAATTCTTTTGCTTGGGCCTTACTCCACATTTTGGGATGCATAGTAATAATGCCATGTAAATCATCTTGTTTTCACAACATAAGCATGGCATTAAATATCATGCATGGCCCATGCAAGCCCCACCTTTTGCTTGTTCTTTGGATCTTATTTGAATTTTGAGTGGAATTAAACCACACCCCTCTCTTGTGTTGCTTGATCTAGTTGGAGCATGCAAACTCCTATAAACCCCAAGCCACCACCCCATCACCCTAATCCCCTAGCTATCACCATACCCATACCCCCTCTCCTCTCTTTACCATCCCCCCTAAACCTAGCTCTAAGCTAAAACCAAGACCAAACCCTAAGTACCCTAAGTCCACCACCTCTCTCTCTCGGCCTCCCCCTCTCTCTTACCTAGCTGGCCACCTAGCTACCCCCAGCCCCAAGCAAACCCTAGCTACCCCGAGCCTCTCCCTCTCTTGCTCCTTCCCTCCCTGCCTTGTGGCCCCCTAGCCCGAGCTCCATGTCACACCTCCCCCCTCTCTCTCTCTGCCTAGTGGCCCCCCAGCCCGAACCTGCCCCTGCCTCCCTTGGCCTTGGCCGTCCCCACCTGCCAGCCCTGGCCCTGCCCTGACCTCCCAGCCGAGCACGTGAAGGAGAGGGAAGATAAAGGTGGCCGAGCCACCTTTACCCCCCAACCACTCCCCCACGGCACCACCTCCCTCCCCCGTCCCTATCTACCACCTCACGACGCTCCTCTGCTCGCCCAGATCCACCCCAACGCCGCTCCCCTCTCTCCCTGCCATCCCTCACCACCGTCTACCCCCACCACCGGCAAAAACCCTCGGCCTCCACCACCCCGTCGCTTCTAGCCGGTGGCGTCGCGCTCGCTGGTGTCGAGGAAGACCGCAAGCCTCCCCTGCTTCACCTAGTACCCGTCGTCGAGGAAGAGGAGCGCCGGAGCCGCCAGTACCAGCGCCGCCGAGCCGAAACCCTAGCTCGCGGGGCCTCTGCATCCTCGTCGCCCTGCTGCTCGCCTGCCCGATCCAACGCCGTCAACACCCTCTCGGTGAGCCCCTGCCCCTCCCTGACAAGGTCCCCTTCGCTATCTCGCCCTAGCCTCGCCGATCGTTCTGTCGTGCACGCTCTGTGCGCCGGCGTCGCGCTCGGTCCGCCTCGCCATAGCGCCGCGTAGGCCCTATCTAGGCCCCGTCTGCAACCCTAGCACCAACCCCACCTCACCGCGCTGGTTGCGCCCCGCAGCGCGCACCCCCGCGTCCCAGGTTCGAATCCCCGCCTCACGCGAGCACCGACCTGTCCGCGGAGGAAGAGGAACAGTACGGCGCTCCGTTTTGCAGATACCCCCCTCCAAACCCTTTTTCCTCAACCCGCAACCCATCGAGCCCCACCCGTCAGCCGCGCTAGCACTTTTACCGGAAACCCCCTGGCCTCTTTCCGCTTCAACCCGCGCTCCAGCCGCGGCCCCACCTGTCGGTCCCGGCGCGCTCGCTCGCTGGCGCGTGGGCCTGAGGTCGCCCTGGCCCACCTGTCTGCCACAGTGGCTAGCTACACCCGCAGTGTAAAATGTTTCTGCGCAGTAGAATCCCAGTCAGCAGAGAGGCCCACCCGTCAGCGTCTGTGTCTAGCTAATCCTGAGTAACAAAAGTATTTACATGTTTCTGTTTAAATTCAAATCTTTTTCTAATTATTTCAAATTCAAATAAAATTCTGTTTTTAAATAACTTTTCAAATATTAATCCAAATTTAACAAATCATATATGTTTTCAAATCAGAAAAATGTGAGGAATTCAAATATGCAATCCAAAATATATTTTTCCCACTTAAATTTCCAAGTTTATTTAAATTACAATAAATGCCCCTTTTCCTTAATTAATTAATAACTTTTGTTTTATAACTCCAAATTTAACAAATAATATGTCTAAAATGATTAGCTCGACGAGACCTTTCTGTTTATGCATTCCTTGGGTTGTTTTGAAGCATGCATCATATAAATATATTGTGGACAGCAACTTAATTGAGAATAAAGTGGGGCCAAAACTAAATAAAAATGTTTATTCTTGTATTCCACACCTCACCCATGCCATGCTACTTTATTGCCATGCAAATTGTGCATCATTCATCATGGCATGATTGTTTGCTTGATGCATTTATTCATATGCTTGTGCACTTTATTTATGTTGGCCCTTGTTTGTTTGGTTCTTCTTCGAATAGACGTTGAGCAGGGGATATATCAAGAGAACCAGGAGCACTACCCAGATCCATTCCTTGCTTCAACTGAGCTGCCAGGCAAGCACTACCACATGCTTGCATACATACAGTACCTATTGCCTCTTTCTTATTCTTGCATCATTGAGTCGCGATTGCATTAAATTGAATCCCAAGTATTGCATAGCCTTTACATTTAAACCCCACCGAAGCTTGTTCCTCCATCCCATGAGCCATTACTACAGGAGTTGTTTGAGCCATGCGAGTCGTAGAACAGCATGTGTAGGGTATGTGAGTGTCTGATGGATAACGAGGTACCTAAACAACTTAACCTGAGTAGTAATGGGATAACTAATGAAAGTGGCATCGGTGAGCCATATTCGCTATTTGGTTTTTCAGGCTCACTTGTGTCCCGTAAGACCCCGAGTACTTGATTCCTATTCCAAGAATATTCGCGCTATCCACATCCGGGAGGCCTTATGGACCCCCCTGAGCCAGAGCTTGATTCATTCTTATTTCTTGGGGCCACAAACTAGTTTGAGGTTTTATTTACTATCCTGTACTTATGCCATGCTTTACTGCTTTATTTAAATTGTGCGAGGAGCACACTGTACTGTTTAGGAAGCGGAGTGTTTTCGCGGTATCGACAGTCCCAGTTTTGGGATTTGCTGTCGTTTATAGCCATTGGCGCAAACCTTGAGTCCATCTCGGAGTCAGCTAACTTCGTTGCGGGTAGCTTAATGGGGTGGCCCCCTGAAATATTTCTGAATCCTGTGATCGCTTTGTCGTGACTGCCTCGTTGAGTTTTGATTTGGTTTTTCCGAGGCATATCGAGTGTGTGTTGCTATTTGTGCACCCCTGCAGGGTAAAACTTTCTAAAAGCTGTGTCCGCGGTTATGGACGACTTGGAGCACAGTTTCTCGATCATAGACAAGCACAACTAAAGTACCGTTTTTAATTTGACTAGACTAGGTACCTGACTAGTAAATAGTGCAACACTCATGGAATGGATAATAAAACTGCCAACGGATGGGGGTTGTTCGTCCGCTTCCTCGTCGGTAAGCGAGGAGGAGGATGGATCTGTTAAGATTACCTTTATAACTGTTATAACTGTTGTTATTAATTCACGGACATCCGTCTATCTCTGGTTAGGCGGATGGTTAGCGAGTATCTATAGAACTGTTAGGGTTTATCTTTTGCTGCAATTGCGTCACCCCAGGTTGTGTCCCCTTTAGAGGCATAAAGACTTGCTGAGTACCCCTAGGGTCTCACACGATAAATTATTGGTTCAGATGAACAGGTACACTCGCAAGATGGATACTGGGTGGAAGAGACGGACGATGTGGGCAACGATCATTCGGTGTATAGATTCTGGGAACGGGGATCCGTGAGATCTGTGGGCGGGATCTGCTTATTTATGGGGCATCTTATGCCGATTTGCTTCTTATCCGTACTCGGACTTTGTCTTCCGCTTCCGCTTGATACTCTGTTGATTGATGTATGAGGAGATATCCTAAACTATTATATCTATCTAGGATATTTGGATCTTGCCGTATGGCGTTGCTATATTTCCTTTCTTTTTAGATGGGATGACTCTGATGTACTGTTGTATGGTGGCTTGCATACATACTCACTTGTGTATGTAGTTGATCCCTTCGCCTGCCGATTACGCCGCCCGTTCTTGTCCCGATGTTTGGAAATGGTTGGGACGGCCGAAAGGTCTACCTGTGAGTGGCATTTGGGCCCCACCGTACTATTTCAACCATTTCTGAACATCCAGGCTAGTACTAGGAGCGTAATTCACCGAGGTAGTTACAATTGGTATCAGAGCCATCCCGCCCTTCAGGGTCTCAGCCAAATGGTCGTTGTCTGTCTAGCAAATATTTTGGTAGTTATGTATATTAGGGAAAAACAAAACGCGAGAGTAGGAATGCTTCCATTTTTCTTCTTACCCACCCACCCACCCTTTTCTGGTAAGGAAGTGTAACGTTTTCAATCCTCTTATTAAATTCAAACTAGGATTCACGTGTTCTGGGTTTCCGTAGTACCATAGGTTGTGTATCTGTGTGTGTGTGTGTGTGAAATCCCTTGTCTATCTGTTGCATCCAAGTTGTTATCTTATCGGCCTTTTGGTTATCAACTGTTGGTACATTCCATACCGACAGGCTTTTGTAAACCGACGCGATCTGTCTTCCTCTTTGTTATCCGACGTTATCTTTTGTTGTGTGTTCGTTTCCGTAGTTGCTAATCTTTAGGTTATCGTGAGAAGAAGGGGTTGGGATATGTGTTTTACTTGTTCATGTGCGGAGTAATGATTTGAGTGCGGGATGGAGTCGCGACCATACCACTACTCTTATCATTCGCTCTTGTATATTGAATTGGTAGAGTCACTAATCTTGATTCGTTAAGTGGTTTTGCGCATCTATTGGTATTTTAATGCCGAAATTTGTGGAAATTTTTTCTTGATATATTTGTGTACCACACTCCTTTTTAGTCGTGTGCGATATGCTTAATATCTTCTAGGTGCTTTGAACTTTGTTGATATTTTAATATCATCTTAGTAAACTGTATCCTTTAATCTTGAGTAATTCCATCTTGGTACTATTTTGGATTATTATTATTCTCCATCATAGTACTGACTTGTGTGTTATATCAATCGCAGGATGGCACCACCACGCCGTTCTGAGGAGGACATACAACCTGAACTGGGGGCAGCTTTGTCAAGCATCGCCAATGCCTTGGCAGCAATGCAGCAGAACCAGCAGCGGTTCGAGGAAAGTGTCAGGAGGAACGAGTTTGTGCCGCTACCTCCACCTCCCAAGCGAGGAGACATCAAAAGCTTCCTGAAGTTCAACCCTCGCCAGTTTGATGTTTCTGATCAACCACTTGATGCTGATGATTGGTTGCGTGAGATGTCAAGGTTACTGGCAACTGCTGATGTTCCTGAACAAGAATGGTTTCTCTCCATCACCTTCTGAAGGGAGATGCAGCTCTCTGGTGGGAGAATTACCTGAAGGCAAACTGCACTGGTTTTCAGCCTACTTGGGAACAGTTCACTGGAGCTTTCAAGGAGCAGTATCTGTCAGAAATTGTCATGGAGAGAATGAAGGAAGTGTTTCTTAACCTGAAGCAGGGCAATGATAATGTCAACACCTACATCAGGAACTTCATGAACCTTTCTCGTTATGGTGGCGATGAGATCTCTGATGACAAGAAGAAGCAAAAGAGGTTCAGGCAAGGCCTCAATGCATTGATCAAGTATGCAATCACACATGCAAGGCCGGCGTCTTTTCTGGAACTTCAGCATACAGCTCTGCAGGAAGAGGCAAGTAGGCAAGTGTTTGACGAGTCAAAGAAGCACAGCCGTGATGCAGCAGGCTCTTCAGCTATGTCAGCTCCTTCTAAGCGTCGTGTCTGGGTTCCTAACACCCCACAGTCGCTCCCGGCTTCACCAAGACCTTCAAGCTACGCGGCAAGGCCACCAAACTTCCTCACTGCTGCTCCCAGGGGCTACAACCACCACTACCCTGGAGCGCCTGGCGGAGTCCCTGGCTACGTTGCTCCACGTCCACCTGGTGCTTGTTACACGTGTGGAGACTCTGGGCATCAACAATGGAACTGTCCGATGAAGAACAAGGCTCTTCCCCCACCACCTCCAAGATCTGCGGCAAGCTCTCCTTTGGTTCGTGCACCACCACCTCGGGCTCTCAACATCAACACCAAGCCCGGGTCTACTGTTGCTCGTGCCAACTGTGTCAACGCCGCTCAAGCTGAGCATGCACCTGGAGTTGTCATGGGTATGCTATCCGTTAACTCAGTCCCTGCACGAGTTTTGTTTGATTCTGGTGCATCGCATTCTTTTGTGTCAACCAAGTTTGCAGATGAGAATGGGTTAGCTATGGATCCTCTCCTTAAGCGGTTAATGGTCCTTTCTCCTGGAGCAACAATGGCAGCTTCTAAGATCAGCCATGGCAATCAAATTGAGATTGGTGGCTCTTCGTTCTCGGCTTCTTTAATCATTCTGGGCAATTCTGACATTGATGTCATCTTGGGCATGGATTGGTTGACAGCAAATGCAACTGTGATTGATTGTGCCGAACGCTCGGTTTCTCTGAAGATTCCTGAAGGCCATATAGTCTATTCTCCAAGTCTGACTCCTGCTATCCAGCTTTTCTCTTTGGCGGCTCTGAATGTTGATGCTATGGAAGCTATTCAGAGTGTTCCGGTGGTCTGTGAGTTCCCAGATGTCTTTCCTGAAGAGTTGCCAGGTATGCCTCCGAATCGTGAGGTTGAGTTTGTTATTGAGCTTGAACCTGGTACCGCTCCTATCTCCAAGCGGCCTTATAAAATGGGTCCTGCTGAGTTGGCTGAACTCAAACGTCAGCTTGATGAACAAGAGAAGTTGGGTTTCATTCAGCATAGTACTTCTTCTTGGGGTAGCCCAACTCTCTTTGTGAAGAAGCGAGACCAGACTGATAGACTTTGTGTTGACTATCGGGCTCTCAATGCTAAAACCATCAAGAATAAATATCCCCTTCCGCGGATTAATGATCTCTTCGATCAGCTAGCTGGAGCTGTGGTATTCTCTAAGCTTGATTTGAGAAGTGGTTATCACCAAATCAAGATTCGCAAGGAAGATGTTCCGAAGACAGCTTTCACCACCCGCTATGGCCTGTATGAGTACACGGTCATGTCTTTCGGTCTCACCAACGCACCTGCCACCTTCTCGAGGCTCATGAACTCGGTTTTCATGGAGTATCTTGACAAGTTCGTTGTGGTCTATCTGGATGACATCCTAGTCTATTCTAAGTCACAGGAAGAGCATGAAGAACACCTCCGGTGTGTCCTAAGCAAGCTTCGGGAGAACCGCTTGTATGCAAAGTTCTCCAAGTGTGAGTTTTGGCTGCCTCAAGTAACCTATCTTGGTCACGTCATCTCTGCCAAGGGCATTGCAGTCAATCCGGAAACCGTGAAGACAATTGTTGAATGGCTTCCTCCTGTTAATGTCAAGCAAGTGCGGAGTTTCCTTGGTTTGGCTAGTTATTGCCGTCGCTTCGTTCAGAACTTCTCGAAGATAGCGAAGCCCCTTACCGATCTCCTCAAGAAAGGCAAGAAATACCTTTGGACTCCTGCATGTCAAGCAAGCTTTGAGACACTCAAAGAGAAGCTCACTTCCACACCAGTCTTGGTTCCTCCGGATACATCCAAGCCGTTTCAGATCTTCTGTGACGCCTCTTTGCATGGATTGGGTGCGGTCCTTATGCAAGAAAAACAAGTTGTTGCTTATGCCTCTCGACAGTTGAAGACGCATGAGATCAACTATCCTACACATGACCTCGAGCTCGCAGCAGTTGTCTTTGCTTTGAAAGTATGGAGGCACTACTTGCTTGGCAACCGTTGTGAGATCTTTTCTGATCACAAGAGTCTGAAGTATATCTTTACTCAGCCTGATCTCAACCTTAGGCAAAGGAGATGAATTGAAGCAATCAATGACTTCGATTTGACCATCAACTACACACCGGGCAAAGCTAATGTCATGGTAGATGCTCTCAGCCGCAAAGCTTATGTCAACAACCTCACGATGGAAGAACAGCAGCCTCTCTTGTGCGAGGAATTCCGTCAGCTAAACCTGGAAATTGTGGAACAAGGGTGTCTTCTGAACCTCCTAGCAACCCCGCTCTTGGAAGAAAAGGTTCGCTCTCGTCAGCTTGGCGATCCATACACAAGAAAGATCATCTCCAGGATTCAGCTTCCGAAGTATGAGTCCTTCCACGTCGATGATCAAGGCACGCTCTTCTTTGAACACCGGATGTTTGTTCCGAACTACCCGGGTTTGAGAGAGCAAGTTCTCAAGGAGGCGCATGATTCTGTTCTTTCTATCCACCCTGGCAGCACAAAGATGTACATGGACTTGAAAACACAATATTGGTGGCCCGGTTTGAAAAGGTATTGTGCCAAGTATGTCTCGGAGTGTGATGTCTGCCGCAGAGTGAAAGCTGTTCATCAGAAACCTTCCGGTCTTCTACAGCCATTGAAACCCCCGGAATGGAAATGGGAGAAAGTAGAGATGGACTTCATCACTGGTTTTCCTAGGTCGCAGAAGGGCAACAATGCAATCTTTGTTGTCATTGACAGGCTTTCTAAAGTGGCTCACTTCTTCCCCGTCAAGGAAACCATTTCTGCAATTCAGTTGGTGGAGCTCTATATCAACAGAATTGTCTCTCTGTATGGGGTTCCTCTCGAGATCAGTTCAGACCGTGGAAGCATCTTCACTTCCAAGTTCTGGGAGAGTTTCCAAAATGCTTTGGGAACAAAGTTGAACTTCAGCACAGCTTACCACCCTCAGTCGCAAGGACAAGTTGAAAGGATCAATCAGATTCTGGAGGATATGCTTCGTGCTTGCGTCATCTCTTTTGGCATGAAGTGGGAAGAATGTCTTCCTTATGCTGAATTCTCGTACAACAATAGCTTCCAGAAAAGTCTAAAGATGGCACCATTTGAGGCTCTCTATGGTCGCAAATGCAGAACTCCGATTGGTTGGTCGGGTGCAGGTGAAAGGATCTTGTTTGGCCCTGACATTGTGACTCAAGCGGAGGAGAAGGTTCACATCATTCTTGAGAACCTGAGGATTGCTCAAAGTCGCCAGAAGAGCAATTATGACAGGAAGCACACGGACATGGAGTATGTCCCTGGTGATCTCGTTTACCTTCGTGTCACTCCCATGAGAGGCACGCACCGTTTTGGTATCAAAGGAAAGTTGGCTCCTAGATACATCGGTCCCTTCAAAGTTCGTGGAAGAAGAGGAGAAGTTGCTTATGCTCTTGAGCTCCCGGAAAAACTCAAAGTCCATGATGTTTTCCACATCTCTCAGCTCAAGAAGTGCTTCAAGGATCCCGGCAGGACCGTGGACCATGAGCTTATCAATCTTCAAGAAGACCTGTCTTATCAAGAACACCCCACAAAAATCCTCGAAGTCGCAGAAAGAAGGACTCGCAACAAGTCCATCAAGTTCTGCAAGGTGCAGTGGTCGCACCATTCCGTTGATGAAGCCACTTGGGAACGTGAAGATGATCTCCGTGCCAAGTATCCCACCCTCTTTGTGTTTTCTTCTTCATCCTAGAATCTCGGGGCGAGATTCCTGTTTAGTGGGGGAGAGTTGTAGCATCCCAATTGTGTAACAATTGTAATGCTACTTGGTCTAGTAATATAATGGCTACTTTAACTATATAATTGTTGCATCATCATTATATCATGCTCATGTCATCATGCCACCTTGCATTGAGCATCATATAAAACCCCTTTGTGTTTTGGATCTTGTCTCATATGCATTATTAATTGTATTTGCCTCTTGATATTGTATTTGGTTCTTGATATATTGTTTAATGCCCAAGTTGAGTTGGGGGCATATCTCTTATTAGCTCCACCACCTTTCTCTGTCACCACCTTATAATTCCACCATCCAACTAAATATGAGCTTGGCTTTATTTGAGTTTATCTCTAGCTCATGTGGGTTGGGATGGATCCAATTCTTTTCCACATGCTCTCATCTTAGCATCATGTTGTTTTCACAATATTGAAATATGAGAGCCACATGGCCACCTTTGCATGCCTTGTGAGTGGAACCCTTTTTCCTAGCTTCCATATGGATTATTATGGATTTATGCTCATGTGGGAATATTTTTGGGACTATTAAACATCTAGTGGAATATACACACTAGCAAGTCCCAATTATAATCAAATGTGATCATCCCCATCTACTCCACTTGGAATTCTTTCTAAATTCTTTTGCTTGGGCCTTACTCCACATTTTGGGATGCATAGTAATAATGCCATGTAAATCATCTTGTTTTCACAACATAAGCATGGCATTAAATATCATGCATGGCCCATGCAAGCCCCACCTTTTGCTTGTTCTTTGGATCTTATTTGAATTTTGAGTGGAATTAAACCACACCCCTCTCTTGTGTTGCTTGATCTAGTTGGAGCATGCAAACTCCTATAAACCCCAAGCCACCACCCCATCACCCTAATCCCCTAGCTATCACCATACCCATACCCCCTCTCCTCTCTTTACCATCCCCCCTAAACCTAGCTCTAAGCTAAAACCGAGACCAAACCCTAAGTACCCTAAGTCCACCACCTCTCTCTCTCGGCCTCCCCCTCTCTCTTACCTAGCTGGCCACCTAGCTACCCCCAGCCCCAACCAAACCCTAGATACCCCGAGCCTCTCCCTCTCTTGCTCCTTCCCTCCCTGCCTTGTGGCCCCCTAGCCCGAGCTCCATGTCACACCTCCCCCTCTCTCTCTCTGCCTAGTGGCCCCCCAGCCCGAACCTGCCCCTGCCTCCCTTGGCCGTCCCCACCTGCCAGCCCTGGCCCTGCCCTGACCTCCCAGCCGAGCACGTGAAGGAGAGGGAAGATAAAGGTGGCCGAGCCACCTTTACCCCCCAACCACTCCCCCACGGCACCACCTCCCTCCCCCGTCCCTATCTACCACCTCACGACGCTCCTCTGCTCGCCCAGATCCACCCCAACGCCGCTCCCCTCTCTCCCTGCCATCCCTCACCACCGTCTACCCCCACCGCCGGCAAAAACCCTCGACATCCACCACCCCGTCGCTTCCAGCCGGTGGCGTCGCGCTCGCTGGTGTCGAGGAAGACCGCAAGCCTCCCCTGCTTCACCTAGTACCCGCCGTCGAGGAAGAGGAGCGCCGGAGCCGCCAGTACCAGCGCCGCCGAGCCGAAACCCTAGCTCGCGAGGCCTCTGCATCCTCGTCGCCCTGCTGCTCGCCTGCCCGATCCAACGCCGTCAACACCCTCTCGGTGAGCCCCTGCCCCTCCCTGACAAGGTCCCCTTCGCTATCTCGCCCTAGCCTCGTCGATCGTTCTGTCGTGCACGCTCTGTGCGCCGGCGTCGCGCTCGGTCCGCCTCGCCATAGCGCCGCGTAGGCCCTATCTAGGCCCCGTCCGCAACCCTAGCACCAACCCCACCTCACCGCGCTGGTTGCGCCCCGCAGCGCGCACCCCCACGTCCCAGGTTCGAATCCCCGCCTCGCGCGAGCACCGACCTGTCCGCGGAGGAAGAGGAACAGTACGGCGCTCCGTTTTGCAGATACCCCCCTCCAAGCCCTTTTGCCTCAACCCGCAACCCATCGAGCCCCACCCGTCAGCCGCGCTAGCACTTTTACCGGAAACCCCCTGGCCTCTTTCCGCTTCAACCCGCGCTCCAGCCGCGGCCCCACCTGTCGGTCCCGGCGCGCTCGCTCGCTGGCGCGTGGGCCTGAGGTCGCCCTGGCCCACCTGTCTGCCATAGTGGCTAGCTACACCCGCAATGTAAAATGTTTCTGCGCAGTAGAATCCCAGTCAGCAGAGAGGCCCACCCGTCAGCGTCTGTGTCTAGCTAATCCTGAGTAACAAAAGTATTTACATGTTTCTGTTTAAATTCAAATCTTTTTCTAATTATTTCAAATTCAAATAAAATTCTGTTTTTAAATAACTTTTCAAATATTAATCCAAATTTAACAAATCATATATGTTTTCAAATCAGAAAAATGTGAGGAATTCAAATATGCAATCCAAAATATATTTTGCCCACTTAAATTTCCAAGTTTATTTAAATTACAATAAATGCCCCTTTTCCTTAATTAATTAATAACTTTTGTTTTATAACTCCAAATTTAACAAATAATATGTCTAAAATGATTAGCTCGACGAGACCTTTCTGTTTATGCATTCCTTGGGTTGTTTTTAAGCATGCATCATATAAATATATTGTGGACAGCAACTTAATTGAGAATAAAGTGGGGCCAAAACTAAATAAAAATGTTTATTCTTGTATTCCACACCTCACCCATGCCATGCTACTTTATTGCCATGCAAATTGTGCATCATTCATCATGGCATGATTGTTTGCTTGATGCATTTATTCATATGCTTGTGCACTTTATTTATGTTGGCCCTTGTTTGTTTGGTTCTTCTTCGAATAGACGTTGAGCAGGGGATATATCAAGAGAACCAGGAGCACTACCCAGATCCATTCCTTGCTTCAACTGAGCTGCCAGGCAAGCACTACCACATGCTTGCATACATACAGTACCTATTGCCTCTTTCTTATTCTTGCATCATTGAGTCGCGATTGCATTAAATTGAATCCCAAGTATTGCATAGCCTTTACATTTAAACCCCACCGAAGCTTGTTCCTCCATCCCATGAGCCATTACTACAGGAGTTGTTTGAGCCATGCGAGTCGTAGAACAGCATGTGTAGGGTATGTGAGTGTCTGATGGATAACGAGGTACCTAAACAACTTAACCTGAGTAGTAATGGGATAACTAATGAAAGTGGCATCGGTGAGCCATATTCGCTATTTGGTTTTTCAGGCTCACTTGTGTCCCGTAAGACCCCGAGTACTTGATTCCTGTTCCAAGAATATTCGCGCTATCCACATCCGGGAGGCCTTATGGACCCCCCTGAGCCAGAGCTTGATTCATTCTTATTTCTTGGGGCCACAAACTAGTTTGAGGTTTTATTTACTATCCTGTACTTATGCCATGCTTTACTGCTTTATTTAAATTGTGCGAGGAGCACACTGTACTGTTTAGGAAGCGGAGTGTTTTCGCGGTATCGACAGTCCCAGTTTTGGGATCTGCTGTCGTTTACAGCCATTGGCGCAAACCTTGAGTCCGTCTCGGAGTCAGCTAACTTCGTTGCGGGTAGCTTAATGGGGTGGCCCCCTGAAATATTTCTGAATCCTGTGATCGCTTTGTCGTGACTGCCTCGTTGAGTTTTGATTTGGTTTTTCCGAGGCATATCGAGTGTGTGTTGCTATTTGTGCACCCCTACAGGGTAAAACTTTCTGAAAGCCGTGTCCGCGGTTATGGACGACTTGGAGCACAGTTTCTCGATCATAGACAAGCACAACTAAAGTACCGTTTTTAATTTGACTAGACTAGGTACCTGACTAGTAAATAGTGCAACACTCATGGAATGGATAATAAAACTGCCAACGGATGGGGGTTGTTCGTCCGCTTCCTCGTCGGTAAGCGAGGAGGAGGATGGATCTGTTAAGATTACCTTTATAACTGTTATAACTGTTGTTATTAATTCACGGACATCCGTCTATCTCTGGTTAGGCGGATGGTTAGCGAGTATCTATAGAACTGTTAGGGTTTATCTTTTGCTGCAATTGCGTCACCCCAGGTTGTGTCCCCTTTAGAGGCATAAAGACTTGCTGAGTACCCCTAGGGTCTCACACGATAAATTATTGGTTCAGATGAACAGGTACACTCGCAAGATGGATACTGGGTGGAATAGACGGACGATGTGGGCAACGATCATTCGGTGTAGAGATTCCGGGAACGGGGATCCGTGAGATCTGTGGGTGGGATCTGCTTATTTATGGGGCATCTTATGCCGATTTGCTTCTTATCCGTACTCGGACTCTGTCTTCCGCTTCCGCTTGATACTCTGTTGATTGATGTATGAGGAGATATCCTAAACTATTATATCTATCTAGGATATTTGGATCTTGCCGTATGGCGTTGCTATATTTCCTTTCTTTTTAGATGGGATGACTCTGATGTACTGTTGTATGGTGGCTTGCATACATACTCACTTGTGTATGTAGTTGATCCCTTCGCCTGCCGATTACGCCGCCCGTTCTTGTCCCGATGTTTGGAAATGGTTGGGACGGCCGAAAGGTCTACCCGTGAGTGGCATTTGGGCCCCACCGTACTATTTCAACCATTTCTGAACATCCAGGCTAGTACTAGGAGCGTAATTCACCGAGGTAGTTACACTAGTGCTAGTTTTTGTATAAGAACACACATGCAATGTCTCTAATGGATCCATATGTGGTTTGTGAAAAGAACACACATGCAATGACCACTTGCTGATCCATGTGTGGTTTGTGAAAAGAACACACATGCAATGACTCTAGTGCTAGTTTTAGTATAAGAACACACATGCAATGACTCTAGTGGGTCCACATGTAGTTTGTGAAAAGAACACACATGCAATGACCACTGGTTGATCCATAAGTGGTTTGTGGAAAGAACACACATGAAATGACCACTTGTTGATCCATAAGTGGTTTGTGGAAAAGAAAACACATGTAATGACTCTGGTTGGTCCATACGTGGTTTGTGGAAAGAACACACATGCAGTAACCACTGGTTGATCCATGTGTGGTTTGTGAGATGAACACACATGCAATGCCACTAGTTGATCCATGTGTGATTTGTGGAAAGAACACACATGCAATGACTCTAGTGCTAGTTTTAGTATAAGAACACACATGCAATGTCTCTAATGGATCCATATGTGGTTTGTGAAAAGAACACACATGCAATGACCACTTGTTGATCCATGTGTGATTTGTGAAAAAAACACCCATGCAATGACTCTAGTGCTAGTTTTAGTATAAGAACATACATGCAATGACTCTAGTGGGTCCACATGTAGTTGTGAAAAGAACACACATGCAATGACCACTGGTTGATCCATAAGTGGTTTGTGGAAAGAACACACATGCAATGACCACTGGTTGATCCATAAATAGTTTGTGGAAAAGAAAACACATGCAATGACTCTGGTTGGTCCATATGTGATTTGTGGAAAGAACACACATGCAGTGACCACTGGTTGATCCATGTGTGGTTTGTGAAATGAACACACATGCAATGCCACTGGTTGATCCATGTGTGGTTTGTGGAAAGAACACACATGCAATGACTCTAGTGCTAGTTTTTGTATAAGAACACACATGCAATGACCACTTGTTGATCCATGTGTGGTTTGGGAAAAGAACACCCATGCAATGACTCTAGTGCTAGTTTTAGTATAAGAACATACATGCAATGACTCTAGTGGGTACACATGTAGTTTGTGAAAAGAACACACATGCAATGACCACAGGTTGATCCATAAGTGGTTTGTGGAAAGAACACACATGCAATGGCCACTGGTTGATCCATAAGTGGTTTGTGGAAAAGAAAACACATGCAATGACTCTGGTTGGTCCGTATGTGGTTGGTGGAAAGAACACACATGCAGTAACCACTGGTTGATCCATGTGTGGTTTGTGAAATGAATACACATGCAATGCCGCTGGTTGATCCATGTGTGGTTTGTGGAAAGAACACACATGCAATGACTCTAGTGCTAGTTTTAGTATAAGAACACACATGCAATGTCTCTAATGGATCCATATGTGGTTTGTGAAAAGAACACACATGCAATGACCACTTGTTGATCCATGTGTGGTTTGTGAAAAGAACACCCATGCAATGACTCTAGTGCGAGTTTTAGTATAAGAACACACATGCAATGACTCTAGTGGGTCCACATGTAGTTTGTGAAAAGAACACACATGCAATGACCACTGTTGATCCATAAGTGGTTTGTGGAAAGAACACACATGAAATGACCACTTGTTGATCCATAAGTGGTTTGTGGAAAATAAAACACATGCAATGACTCTGGTTGGTCCATATGTGGTTTGTGGAAAGAACACACATGTAGTAACCACTGGTTGATCCATGTGTCGTTTGTGAAATGAACACACATGCAATGCCACTGGTTGATCCATGTGTGATTTGTGGAAAGAACACACATGCAATGACTCTAGTGCTAGTTTTTGTATAAGAACACACGTGCAATGTCTCTAATGGATCCATATATGGTTTCTGAAAAGAACACACATGAAATGACCACTTGTTGATCCATGTGTGGTTTGTGAAAAGAACACACATGCAATGACTCTAGTGCTAGTTTTAGTATAAGAACACACATGCAATGACTCTAGTGGGTCCACATGTAGTTTGTGAAAAGAACACACATGCAATGACCACTGGTTGATCCATAAGTGGTTTGTGAAAAGAACACACATGAAATGACCACTTATTGATCCATAAGTGGTTTGTGGAAAATAAAACACATCCAATGACTCTGGTTGGTCCATACGTGGTTTGTGGAAAGAACACACATGCAGTAACCACTGGTTGATCCATGTGTGGTTTGTGAAATGAACACACATGCAATGCCACTGGTTGATCCATGTGTGGTTTGTGGAAAGAACACACATGCAATGACTCTAGTGCTAGTTTTAGTATAAGAACACACATGCAATGTCTCTAATGGATCCATATGTGGTTTGTGAAAAGAACACACATGCAATGACCACTTGTTGATCCATGTGTGGTTTGTGAAAAGAACACCCATGCAATGACTCTAGTGCTAGTTTTAGTATAAGAACACACATGCAATGACTCTAGTGGGTCCACATGTAGTTTGTGAAAAGAACACACATGCAATGACCACTGGTTGATCCATAAGTGGTTTGTGGAAAGAACACACATGAAATGACATTTTGTTGATCCATAAGTGGTTTGTGGAAAAGAAAACACATGCAATGACTCTGGTTGGTCCATATGTGGTTTGTGGAAATAACACACATGAAGTAACCACTGGTTGATCCATGTGTCGTTTGTGAAATGAACACACATGCAATGCCACTGGTTGATCCATGTGTGATTTGTGGAAAGAACACACATGCAATGACTCTAGTGCTAGTTTTTGTATAAGAACACACGTGCAATGTCTCTAATGGATCCATATGTGGTTTCTGAAAAGAACACAGATGCAATGACCACTTGTTGATCCATGTGTGGTTTGTGAAAAGAACACACATGCAATGACTCTAGTGCTAGTTTTAGTATAAGAACACACATGCAATGACTCTAGTGGGTCCACATGTAGTTTGTGAAAAGAACACACATGCAATGACCACTGGTTGATCCATAAGTGGTTTGTGAAAAGAACACACATGAAATGACCACTTGTTGATCCATAAGTGGTTTGTGGAAAAGAAAACACATGCAATGACTCTGGTTGGTCCATACGTGGTTTGTGGAAAGAACACACATGCATTGACCACTGGTTGATCCATATGTGGCTTGTGAAAAGAACACACATGCAATGCCACTAGTTGATCCACGTGTGGTTTGTGGAAAGAACACACATGCAATGACTCTAGTGGTAGTTTTAGTATAAGATCACACATGCAATGACTCTAATGGATCCATATGTGGTTTGTGAAAATAACACACATGCAATGACCACTTGTTGATCCATGTGTGGTTTGTGGAAAGAACACACATGCAATGACTCTAGTGCTAGTTTTAGTATAAGAACACACATGCAATGACTCTAGTGGGTCCACATGTAGTTTGTGAAAAGAACACACATGCAATGACCACTTGTTGATCCATAAGTGGTTTGTGGATAAGAAAACACATGCAATGACTCTGGTTGGTCCATATGTGGTTTGTGGAAAGAACACACATGCAGTGACCACTGGTTGATCCATCTGTGGTTTGTGAAATGAACACACATGCAATGCCACTGGTTGATCCATGTGTGGTTTGTGGAAAGAACACACATGCAATGACTCTAGTGCTAGTTTTTGTATAAGAACACACATGCAATGTCTCTAATGGATCCATATGTGGTTTGTGAAAAGAACACACATGCAATGACCACTTGTTGATCCATGTGTGGTTTGTGAAAAGAACACCCATGCAATGACTCTAGTGCGAGTTTTAGTATAAGAACACACATGCAATGACTCTAGTGGGTCCACATGTAGTTTGTGAAAAGAACACACATGCAATGACCACTGTTGATCCATAAGTGGTTTGTGGAAAGAACACACATGAAATGACCACTTGTTGATCCATAAGTGGTTTGTGGAAAATAAAACACATGCAATGACTCTGGTTGGTCCATATGTGGTTTGTGGAAAGAACACACATGTAGTAACCACTGGTTGATCCATGTGTCGTTTGTGAAATGAACACACATGCAATGCCACTGGTTGATCCATGTGTGATTTGTGGAAAGAACACACATGCAATGACTCTAGTGCTAGTTTTTGTATAAGAACACACGTGCAATGTCTCTAATGGATCCATATATGGTTTCTGAAAAGAACACACATGAAATGACCACTTGTTGATCCATGTGTGGTTTGTGAAAAGAACACACATGCAATGACTCTAGTGCTAGTTTTAGTATAAGAACACACATGCAATGACTCTAGTGGGTCCACATGTAGTTTGTGAAAAGAACACACATGCAATGACCACTGGTTGATCCATAAGTGGTTTGTGAAAAGAACACACATGAAATGACCACTTATTGATCCATAAGTGGTTTGTGGAAAATAAAACACATCCAATGACTCTGGTTGGTCCATACGTGGTTTGTGGAAAGAACACACATGCAGTAACCACTGGTTGATCCATGTGTGGTTTGTGAAATGAACACACATGCAATGCCACTGGTTGATCCATGTGTGGTTTGTGGAAAGAACACACATGCAATGACTCTAGTGCTAGTTTTAGTATAAGAACACACATGCAATGTCTCTAATGGATCCATATGTGGTTTGTGAAAAGAACACACATGCAATGACCACTTGTTGATCCATGTGTGGTTTGTGAAAAGAACACCCATGCAATGACTCTAGTGCTAGTTTTAGTATAAGAACACACATGCAATGACTCTAGTGGGTCCACATGTAGTTTGTGAAAAGAACACACATGCAATGACCACTGGTTGATCCATAAGTGGTTTGTGGAAAGAACACACATGAAATGACATTTTGTTGATCCATAAGTGGTTTGTGGAAAAGAAAACACATGCAATGACTCTGGTTGGTCCATATGTGGTTTGTGGAAATAACACACATGAAGTAACCACTGGTTGATCCATGTGTCGTTTGTGAAATGAACACACATGCAATGCCACTGGTTGATCCATGTGTGATTTGTGGAAAGAACACACATGCAATGACTCTAGTGCTAGTTTTTGTATAAGAACACACGTGCAATGTCTCTAATGGATCCATATGTGGTTTCTGAAAAGAACACAGATGCAATGACCACTTGTTGATCCATGTGTGGTTTGTGAAAAGAACACACATGCAATGACTCTAGTGCTAGTTTTAGTATAAGAACACACATGCAATGACTCTAGTGGGTCCACATGTAGTTTGTGAAAAGAACACACATGCAATGACCACTGGTTGATCCATAAGTGGTTTGTGAAAAGAACACACATGAAATGACCACTTGTTGATCCATAAGTGGTTTGTGGAAAAGAAAACACATGCAATGACTCTGGTTGGTCCATACGTGGTTTGTGGAAAGAACACACATGCATTGACCACTGGTTGATCCATATGTGGCTTGTGAAAAGAACACACATGCAATGCCACTAGTTGATCCACGTGTGGTTTGTGGAAAGAACACACATGCAATGACTCTAGTGGTAGTTTTAGTATAAGATCACACATGCAATGACTCTAATGGATCCATATGTGGTTTGTGAAAATAACACACATGCAATGACCACTTGTTGATCCATGTGTGGTTTGTGGAAAGAACACACATGCAATGACTCTAGTGCTAGTTTTAGTATAAGAACACACATGCAATGACTCTAGTGGGTCCACATGTAGTTTGTGAAAAGAACACACATGCAATGACCACTTGTTGATCCATAAGTGGTTTGTGGATAAGAAAACACATGCAATGACTCTGGTTGGTCCATATGTGGTTTGTGGAAAGAACACACATGCAGTGACCACTGGTTGATCCATCTGTGGTTTGTGAAATGAACACACATGCAATGCCACTGGTTGATCCATGTGTGGTTTGTGGAAAGAACACACATGCAATGACTCTAGTGCTAGTTTTTGTATAAGAACACACATGCAATGTCTCTAATGGATCCATATGTGGTTTGTGAAAAGAACACACATGCAATGACCACTTGCTGATCCATGTGTGGTTTGTGAAAAGAACACACATGCAATGACTCTAGTGCTAGTTTTAGTATAAGAACACACATGCAATGACTCTAGTGGGTCCACATGTAGTTTGTGAAAAGAACACACATGCAATGACCACTGGTTGATCCATAAGTGGTTTGTGGAAAGAACACACATGAAATGACCTCTTGTTGATCCATAAGTGGTTTGTGGAAAAGAAAACACATGTAATGACTCTGGTTGGTCCATACGTGGTTTGTGGAAAGAACACACATGCAGTAACCACTGATTGATCCATGTGTGGTTTGTGAAATGAACACACATGCAATGCCACTAGTTGATCCATGTGTGATTTGTGGAAAGAACACACATGCAATGACTCTAGTGCTAGTTTTTGTATAAGAACACACATGCAATGTCTCTAATGGATCCATATGTGGTTTGTGAAAAGAACACACAAGCAATGACCACTTGTTGATCCATGTGTGATTTGTGAAAAAAACACCCATGCAATGACTCTAGTGCTAGTTTTAGTATAAGAACATACATGCAATGACTCTAGTGGGTCCACATGTAGTTGTGAAAAGAACACACATGCAATGACCACTGGTTGATCCATAAGTGGTTTGTGGAAAGAACACACATGCAATGACCACTGGTTGATCCATAAATAGTTTGTGGAAAAGAAAAAACATGCAATGACTCTGGTTGGTCCATATGTGATTTGTGGAAAGAACACACATGCAGTGACCACTGGTTGATCCATGTGTGGTTTGTGAAATGAACACACATGCAATGCCACTGGTTGATCCATGTGTGGTTTGTGGAAAGAACACACATGCAATGACTCTAGTGCTAGTTTTTGTATAAGAACACACATGCAATGACCACTTGTTGATCCATGTGTGATTTTTGAAAAAAACACCCATGCAATGACTCTAGTGCTAGTTTTAGTATAAGAACACACATGCAATGACTCTAGTGGGTCCACATGTAGTTTGTGAAAAGAACACACATGCAATGACCACAGGTTGATCCATAAGTGGTTTGTGGAAAGAACACACATGCAATGACCACTGGTTGATCCATAAGTGGTTTGTGGAAAATAAAACACATCCAATGACTCTGGTTGGTCCATACGTGGTTTGTGGAAAGAACACACATGCAGTAACCACTGGTTGATCCATGTGTGGTTTGTGAAATGAACACACATACAATGCCACTGGTTGATCCATGTGTGGTTTGTGGAAAGAACACACATGCAATGACTCTAGTGCTAGTTTTAGTATAAGAACACACATGCAATGTCTCTAATGGATCCATATGTGGTTTGTGAAAAGAACACACATGCAATGACCACTTGTTGATCCATGTGTGGTTTGTGAAAAGAACACCCATGCAATGACTCTAGTGCTAGTTTTAGTATAAGAACACACATGCAATGACTCTAGTGGGTCCACATGTAGTTTGTGAAAAGAACACACATGCAATGACCACTGGTTGATCCATAAGTGGTTTGTGGAAAGAACACACATGAAATGACATTTTGTTGATCCATAAGTGGTTTGTGGAAAAGAAAACACATGCAATGACTCTGGTTGGTCCATATGTGGTTTGTGGAAATAACACACATGAAGTAACCACTGGTTGATCCATGTGTCGTTTGTGAAATGAACACACATGCAATGCCACTGGTTGATCCATGTGTGATTTGTGGAAAGAACACACATGCAATGACTCTAGTGCTAGTTTTTGTATAAGAACACACGTGCAATGTCTCTAATGGATCCATATGTGGTTTCTGAAAAGAACACACATGCAATGACCACTTGTTGATCCATGTGTGGTTTGTGAAAAGAACACACATGCAATGACTCTAGTGCTAGTTTTAGTATAAGAACACACATGCAATGACTCTAGTGGGTCCACATGTAGTTTGTGAAAAGAACACACATGCAATGACCACTGGTTGATCCATAAGTGGTTTGTGAAAAGAACACACATGAAATGACCACTTGTTGATCCATAAGTGGTTTGTGGAAAAGAAAACACATGCAATGACTCTGGTTGGTCCATACGTGGTTTGTGGAAAGAACACACATGCATTGACCACTGGTTGATCCATATGTGGCTTGTGAAAAGAACACACATGCAATGCCACTAGTTGATCCACATGTGGTTTGTGGAAAGAACACACATGCAATGACTCTAGTGGTAGTTTTAGTATAAGATCACACATGCAATGACTCTAATGGATCCATATGTGGTTTGTGAAAATAACACACATGCAATGACCACTTGTTGATCCATGTGTGGTTTGTGGAAAGAACACACATGCAATGACTCTAGTGCTAGTTTTAGTATAAGAACACACATGCAATGACTCTAGTGGGTCCACATGTAGTTTGTGAAAAGAACACACATGCAAGGACCACTTGTTGATCCATAAGTGGTTTGTGGATAAGAAAACACATGCAATGACTCTGGTTGGTCCATATGTGGTTTGTGGAAAGAACACACATGCAGTGACCACTGGTTGATCCATCTGTGGTTTGTGAAATGAACACACATGCAATGCCACTGGTTGATCCATGTGTGGTTTGTGGAAAGAACACACATGCAATGACTCTAGTGCTAGTTTTTGTATAAGAACACACATGCAATGTCTCTAATGGATCCATATGTGGTTTGTGAAAAGAACACACATGTAATGACCACTTGCTGATCCATGTGTGGTTTGTGAAAAGAACACACATGCAATGACTCTAGTGCTAGTTTTAGTATAAGAACACACATGCAATGACTCTAGTGGGTCCACATGTAGTTTGTGAAAAGAACACACATGCAATGACCACTGGTTGATCCATAAGTGGTTTGTGGAAAGAACACACATGAAATGACCTCTTGTTGATCCATAAGTGGTTTGTGGAAAAGAAAACACATGTAATGACTCTGGTTGGTCCATACGTGGTTTGTGGAAAGAACACACATGCAGTAACCACTGGTTGATCCATGTGTGGTTTGTGAAATGAACACACATGCAATGCCACTAGTTGATCCATGTGTGATTTGTGGAAAGAACACACATGCAATGACTCTAGTGCTAGTTTTTGTATAAGAACACACATGCAATGTCTCTAATGGATCCATATGTGGTTTGTGAAAAGAACACACATGCAATGACCACTTGTTGATCCATGTGTGATTTGTGAAAAAAACACCCATGCAATGACTCTAGTGCTAGTTTTAGTATAAGAACATACATGCAATGACTCTAGTGGGTCCACATGTAGTTGTGAAAAGAACACACATGCAATGACCACTGGTTGATCCATAAGTGGTTTGTGGAAAGAACACACATGCAATGACCACTGGTTGATCCATAAATAGTTTGTGGAAAAGAAAAAACATGCAATGACTCTGGTTGGTCCATATGTGATTTGTGGAAAGAACACACATGCAGTGACCACTGGTTGATCCATGTGTGGTTTGTGAAATGAACACACATGCAATGCCACTGGTTGATCCATGTGTGGTTTGTGGAAAGAACACACATGCAATGACTCTAGTGCTAGTTTTTGTATAAGAACACACATGCAATGACCACTTGTTGATCCATGTGTGATTTTTGAAAAAAACACCCATGCAATGACTCTAGTGCTAGTTTTAGTATAAGAACATACATGCAATGACTCTAGTGGGTCCACATGTAGTTTGTGAAAAGAACACACATGCAATGACCACAGGTTGATCCATAAGTGGTTTGTGGAAAGAACACACATGCAATGACCACTGGTTGATCCATAAGTGGTTTGTGGAAAAGAAAACACATCCAATGACTCTGGTTGGTCCATATGTGGTTTGTGGAAAGAACACACATGCAGTAACCACTGGTTGATCCATGTGTGGTTTGTGAAATGAACACACAGGCAATGCCACTGGTTGATCCATGTGTGGTTTGTGGAAAGAACACACATGCAATGACTCTAGTGCTAGTTTTAGTATAAGATCACACATGCAATGACTCTAATGGATACATATGTGGTTTGTGAAAAGAACACACATGCAATGACAACTTGTTGATCCATGTGTGGTTTGTGAAAAGAACACCCATGCAATGACTCTAGTGCTAGTTTTAGTATAAGAACACACATGCAATGACTCTAGTGGGTCCACATGTAGTTTGTGAAAAGAACACACATGCAATAACCACTGGTTGATCCATAAGTGGTTTGTGGAAAGAACACACATGCAATGACCACTGGTTGATCCATACGTGGTTTGTGGAAAAGAAAACACATGCAATAACTTTGGTTGGTCCATATGTGGTTTGTGGAAAGAACACACATGCAGTAACCACTGGTTGATCCATATGTGGCTTGTGAAAAGAACACACATGCAATGCCACTAGTTGATCCACGTGTGGTTTGTGGAAAGAACACACATGCAATGACTCTAGTGGTAGTTTTAGTATAAGATCACACATGCAATGTCTCTAATGGATCCATATGTGGGTTGTGAAAAGAACACACATGCAATGACCACTTGCTGATCCATGTGTGGTTTGTGAAAAGAACACACATGCAATGACTCTAGTGCTAGTTTTAGTATAAGAACACACATGCAATGACTCTAGTGGGTCCACATGTAGTTTGTGAAAAGAACACACATGCAATGACCACTGGTTGATCCATAAGTGGTTTGTGAAAAGAACACACATGAAATGACCACTTGTTGATCCATAAGTGGTTTGTGGAAAAGAAAACACATGCAATGACTCTGGTTGGTCCATAGGTGGTTTGTGGAAAGAACACACATGCAGTAACCACTGGTTGATCCATGAGTGGTTTGTGAAATGAACACACATGCAATGCCACTGGTTGATCCATGTGTGATTTGTGGAAAGAACACACATGCAATGACTCTAGTGCTAGTTTTAGTATAAGAACACACATGCAATGTCTCTAATGGATCCATATGTGGTTTGTGAAAAGAACACACATGCAATGACCACTTGTTGATCCATGTGTGATTTTTGAAAAAAACACCCATGCAATGACTCTAGTGGTAGTTTTAGTATAAGAACACACATGCAATGACTCTAGTGGGTCCACATGTAGTTTGTGAAAAGAACACACATGCAATGACCACTGGTTGATCCATAAGTGGTTTGTGGAAAGAACACACATGCAATGACCACTGGTTGATCCATGAGTGGTTTGTGGAAAAGAAAACACATGCAATGACTCTGGTTGGTCCATATGTGGTTTGTGGAAAGAACACACAAGCAGTGACCACTGGTTGATCCATGTGTGGTTTGTGAAATGAACACACATGCAATGCCACTGGTTGATCCATGTGTGGTTTGTGGAAAGAACACACATGCAATGACTCTAGTGCTAGTTTTTGTATAAGAACACACATGCAATGTCTCTAATGGATCCATATGTGGTTTGTGAAAAGAACACACATGCAATGACCACTTGTTGATTCATGTGTGGTTTGTGAAAAGAACACCCATGCAATGACTCTAGTGCTAGTTTTAGTATAAGAACATACATGCAATGACTCTAGTGGGTCCACATGTAGTTTGTGAAAAGAACACACATGCAATAACCACTGGTTGATCCTTAAGTGGTTTGTGGAAAGAACACACATGCAATGACCACTGGTTGATCCATACGTGGTTTGTGGAAAAGAAAACACATGCAATAACTCTGGTTGGTCCATATGTGGTTTGTGGAAATAACACACATGCATTGACCACTGGTTGATCCATATGTGGCTTGTGAAAAGAACACACATGCAATGCCACTAGTTGATCCACGTGTGGTTTGTGGAAAGAACACACATGCAATGACTCTAGTGGTAGTTTTAGTGTAAGATCACACATGCAATGTCTCTAATGGATCCATATGTGGTTTGTGAAAAGAACACACATGCAATGACCACTTGCTGATCCATGTGTGGTTTGTGAAAAGAACACACATGCAATGACTCTAGTGCTAGTTTTAGTATAGGAACACACATGCAATGACTCTAGTGGGTCCACATGTAGTTTGTGAAAAGAACACACATGCAATGACCACTGGTTGATCCATAAGTGGTTTGTGGAAAGAACACACATGAAATGACCACTTGTTGATCCATAAGTGGTTTGTGGAAAAGAAAACACATGTAATGACTCTGGTTGGTCCATACGTGATTTGTGGAAAGAACACACATGCAGTAACCACTGGTTGATCCATGTGTGGTTTGTGAGATGAACACACATGCAATGCCACTGGTTGATCCATGTGTGATTTGTGGAAAGAACACACATGCAATGACTCTAGTGCTAGTTTTAGAATAAGAACGCACATGCAATGTCTCTAATGGATCCATATGTGGTTTGTGAAAAGAACACACATGCAATGACCACTTGTTGATCCATGTGTGATTTGTGAAAAAAACACCCATGCAATGACTCTAGTGCTAGTTTTAGTATAAGAACATACATGCAATGACTCTAGTGGGTCCACATGTAGTTGTGAAAAGAACACACATGCAATGACCACTGGTTGATCCATAAGTGGTTTGTGGAAAGAACACACATGCAATGACCACTGGTTGATCCATAAATAGTTTGTGGAAAAGAAAACACATGCAATGACTCTGGTTGGTCCATATGTGATTTGTGGAAAGAACACACATGCAGTGACCACTGGTTGATCCATGTGTGGTTTGTGAAATGAACACACATGCAATGCCACTGGTTGATCCATGTGTGGTTTGTGGAAAGAACACACATGCAATGACTCTAGTGCTAGTTTTTGTATAAGAACACACATGCAATGACCACTTGTTGATCCATGTGTGGTTTGTGAAAAGAACACCCATGCAATGACTCTAGTGCTAGTCTTAGTATAAGAACATACATGCAATGACTCTAGTGGGTCCACATGTAGTTTGTGAAAAGAACACACATGCAATGACCACAGGTTGATCCATAAGTGGTTTGTGGAAAGAACACACATGCAATGACCACTGGTTGATCCATAAGTGGTTTGTGGAAAAGAAAACACATGCAATGACTCTGGTTGGTCCATATGTGGTTTGTGGAAAGAACACACATGCAGTAACCACTGGTTGATCCATGTGTGGTTTGTGAAATGAACACACATGGAATTCCACTGGTTGATCCATGTGTGGTTTGTGGAAAGAACACACATGCAATGACTCTAGTGCTAGTTTTAGTATAAGAACACACATGCAATGTCTCTAATGGATCCATATGTGGTTTGTGAAAACAACACACATGCAATGACCACTTGTTGATCCATGTGTGGTTTGTGAAAAGAACACCCATGCAATGACTCTAGTGCTAGTTTTACTATAAGAACACACATGCAATGACTCTATGGGTCGACATGTAGTTTGTGAAAAGAACACACATGCAATGACCACTGGTTGATCCATAAGTGGTTTGTGGAAAGAACACACATGAAATGACCACTTGTTGATCCATAAGTGGTTTGTGGAAAAGAAAACACATGCAATGACTCTGGTTGGTCCATATGTTGTTTGTGGAAAGAACACACATGCAGTAACCACTGGTTGATCCATGTGTCGTTTGTGAAATGAACACACATGCAATGCCACTGGTTGATCCATGTGTGATTTGTGGAAAGAACACACATGCAATGACTCTAGTGCTAGTTTTTGTATAAGAACACACGTGCAATGTCTCTAATGGATCCATATGTGGTTTCTGAAAAGAACACACATGCAATGACCACTTGTTGATCCATGTGCGGTTTGTGAAAAGAACACACATGCAATGACTCTAGTGCTAGTTTTAGTATAAGAACACACATGCAATGACTCTAGTGGGTCCACATGTAGTTTGTGAAAAGAACACACATGCAATGACCACTGGTTGATCCATAAGTGGTTTGTGGAAAGAACACACATGCAATGACCACTGGTTGATCCATGAGTGGTTTGTGGAAAAGAAAACACATGCAATGACTCTGGTTGGTCCATATGTGGTTTGTGGAAAGAACACACATGCAGTGACCACTGGTTGATCCATGTGTGGTTTGTGAAATGAACACACATGCAATGCCACTGGTTGATCCATGTGTGGTTTGTGGAAAGAACACACATGCAATGAATCTAGTGCTAGTTTTTGTATAAGAACACACATGCAATGTCTCTAATGGATCCATATGTGGTTTGTGAAAAGAACACACATGCAATGACCACTTGTTGATCCATGTGTGGTTTGTGAAAAGAACACCCATGCAATGACTCTAGTGCTAGTTTTAGTATAAGAACATACATGCAATGACTCTAGTGGGTCCACATGTAGTTTGTGAAAAGAACACACATGCAATAACCACTGGTTGATCCTTAAGTGGTTTGTGGAAAGAACACACATGCAATGACCACTGGTTGATCCATAGGTGGTTTGTGGAAAAGAAAACACATGCAATAACTCTGGTTGGTCCATATGTGGTTTGTGGAAAGAACACACATGCATTGACCACTGGTTGATCCATATGTGGCTTGTGAAAAGAACACACATGCAATGCCACTAGTTGATCCACGTGTGGTTTGTGGAAAGAACACACATGCAATGACTCTAGTGGTAGTTTTAGTATAAGATCACACATGCAATGACTCTAATGGATCCATATGTGGTTTGTGAAAATAACACACATGCAATGACCACTTGTTGATCCATGTGTGGTTTGTGGAAAGAACACACATGCAATGACTCTAGTGCTAGTTTTAGTATAAGAACACACATGCAATGATTCTAGTGGGTCCACATGTAGTTTGTGAAAAGAACACACATGCAATGACCACTTGTTGATCCATAAGTGGTTTGTGGATAATAAAACACATGCAATGACTCTGGTTGGTCCATATGTGGTTTGTGCAAAGAACACACATGCAGTGACCACTGGTTGATCCATCTGTGGTTTGTGAAATGAACACACATGCAATGCCACTGGTTGATCCGTGTGTGGTTTGTGGAAAGAACACACATGCAATGACTCTAGTGCTAGTTTTTGTATAAGAACACACATGCAATGTCTCTAATGGATCCATATGTGGTTTGTGAAAAGAACACACATGCAATGACCACTTGCTGATCCATGTGTGGTTTGGGAAAAGAACACACATGCAATGACTCTAGTGCTAGTTTTAGTATAAGAACACACATGCAATGACTCTAGTGGGTCCACATGTAGTTTGTGAAAAGAACACACATGCAATGACCACCGGTTGATCCATAAGTGGTTTGTGGAAAGAACACACATGAAATGACCACTTGTTGATCCATAAGTGGTTTGTGGAAAAGAAAACACATGTAATGACTCTGGTTGGTCCATACGTGGTTTGTGGAAAGAACACACATGCAGTAACCACTGGTTGATCCATGTGTGGTTTGTGAAATGAACACACATGCAATGCCACTAGTTGATCCATGTGTGATTTGTGGAAAGAACACACATGCAATGACACTAGTGCTAGTTTTAGTATAAGAACACACATGCAATGTCTCTAATGGATCCATATGTGGTTTGTGAAAAGAACACACATGCAATGACCACTTGTTGATCCATGTGTGATTTGTGAAAAAAAACACCCATGCAATGACTCTAGTGCTAGTTTTAGTATAAGAACATACATGCAATGACTCTAGTGGGTCCACATGTAGTTGTGAAAAGAACACACATGCAATGACCACTGGTTGATCCATAAGTGGTTTGTGGAAAGAACACACATGAAATGACCACTTGTTGATCCATAAGTGGTTTGTGGAAAAGAAAACACATGCAATGACTCTGGTTGGTCCATATGTTGTTTGTGGAAAGAACACACATGCAGTAACCACTGGTTGATCCATGTGTCGTTTGTGAAATGAACACACATGCAATGCCACTGGTTGATCCATGTGTGATTTGTAGAAAGAACACACATACAATGACTCTAGTGCTAGTTTTTGTATAAGAACACACGTGCAATGTCTCTAATGGATCCATATGTGGTTTCTGAAAAGAACACACATGCAATGACCACTTGTTGATCCATGTGTGGTTTGTGAAAAGAACACACATGCAATGACTCTAGTGGGTCCACATGTAGTTTGTGAAAAGAACACACATGCAATGACCACTGGTTGATCCATAAGTGGTTTGTGAAAAGAACACACATGAAATGACCACTTGTTGATCCATGAGTGGTTTGTGGAAAAGAAAACACATGCAATGACTCTGGTTGGTCCATACGTGGTTTGTGGAAAGAACACACATGCAGTAACCACTGGTTGATCCATGAGTGGTTTGTGAAATGAACACACATATAATGCCACTGGTTGATCCATGTGTGATTTGTGGAAAGAACACACATGCAATGACTCTAGTGCTAGTTTTAGTATAAGGACACACATGCAATATCTCTAATGGATCCATATGTGGTTTGTGAAAAGAACACACATGCAACGACCACTTGTTGATCCATGTGTGATTTTTGAAAAAAACACCCATGCAATGACTCTAGTGCTAGTTTTAGTATAAGAACATACATGCAATGACTCTAGTGGGTCCACATGTAGTTTGTGAAAAGAACACACATGCAATGACCACTGGTTGATCCATAAGTGGTTTGTGGAAAGAACACACATGCAATGACCACTGGTTGATCCATGAGTGGTTTGTGGAAAAGAAAACACATGCAATGACTCTGGTTGGTGCATATGTGGTTTGTGGAAAGAACACACATGCAGTGACCACTGGTTGATCCATGTGTGGTTTGTGAAATGAACACACATGCAATGCCACTGGTTGATCCATGTGTGGTTTGTGGAAAGAACACACATGCAATGAATCTAGTGCTAGTTTTTGTATAAGAACACACATGCAATGTCTCTAATGGATCCATATGTGGTTTGTGAAAAGAACACACATGCAATGACCACTTGTTGATCCATGTGTGGTTTGTGAAAAGAACACCCATGCAATGACCACTGGTTGATCCATAAGTGGTTTGTGGAAAGAACACACATGCAATGACCACTGGTTGATCCATGAGTGGTTTGTGGAAAAGAAAACACATGCAATCACTCTGGTTGGTCCATATGTGGTTTGTGGAAAGAACACACATGCAGTGACCACTGGTTGATCCATGTGTGGTTTGTGAAATGAACACACATGCAATGCCACTGGTTGATCCATGTGTGGTTTGTGGAAAGAACACACATGCAATGAATCTAGTGCTAGGTTTTGTATAAGAACACACATGCAATGTCTCTAATGGATCCATATGTGGTTTGTGAAAAGAACACACATGCAATGACCACTTGTTGATCCATGTGTGGTTTGTGAAAAGAACACCCATGCAATGACTCTAGTGCTAGTTTTAGTATAAGAACATACATGCAATGACTCTAGTGGGTCCACATGTAGTTTGTGAAAAGAACACACATGCAATAACCACTGGTTGATCCTTAAGTGGTTTGTGGAAAGAACACACATGCAATGACCACTGGTTGATCCATACGTGGTTTGTGGAAAAGAAAACACATGCAATAACTCTGGTTGGTCCATATGTGGTTTGTGGAAAGAACACACATGCATTGACCACTGGTTGATCCATATGTGGCTTGTGAAAAGAACACACATGCAATGCCACTAGTTGATCCACGTGTGGTTTGTGGAAAGAACACACATGCAATGACTCTAGTGGTAGTTTTAGTATAAGATCACACATGCAATGACTCTAATGGATCCATATGTGGTTTGTGAAAATAACACACATGCAATGACCACTTGTTGATCCATGTGTGGTTTGTGGAAAGAACACACATGCAATGACTCTAGTGCTAGTTTTAGTATAAGAACACACATGCAATGATTCTAGTGGGTCCACATGTAGTTTGTGAAAAGAACACACATGCAATGACCACTTGTTGATCCATAAGTGGTTTGTGGATAATAAAACACATGCAATGACTCTGGTTGGTCCATATGTGGTTTGTGGAAAGAACACACATGCAGTGACCACTGGTTGATCCATCTGTGGTTTGTGAAATGAACACACATGCAATGCCACTGGTTGATCCGTGTGTGGTTTGTGGAAAGAACACACATGCAATGACTCTAGTGCTAGTTTTTGTATAAGAACACACATGCAATGTCTCTAATGGATCCATATGTGGTTTGTGAAAAGAACACACATGCAATGACCACTTGCTGATCCATGTGTGGTTTGGGAAAAGAACACACATGCAATGACTCTAGTGCTAGTTTTAGTATAAGAACACACATGCAATGACTCTAGTGGGTCCACATGTAGTTTGTGAAAAGAACACACATGCAATGACCACGGTTGATCCATAAGTGGTTTGTGGAAAGAACACACAGGAAATGACCACTTGTTGATCCATAAGTGGTTTGTGGAAAAGAAAACACATGTAATGACTCTGGTTGGTCCATACGTGGTTTGTGGAAAGAACACACATGCAGTAACCACTGGTTGATCCATGTGTGGTTTGTGAAATGAACACACATGCAATGCCACTAGTTGATCCATGTGTGATTTGTGGAAAGAACACACATGCAATGACTCTAGTGCTAGTTTTAGTATAAGAACACACATGCAATGTCTCTAATGGATCCATATGTGGTTTGTGAAAAGAACACACATGCAATGACCACTTGTTGATCCATGTGTGATTTGTGAAAAAAAACACCCATGCAATGACTCTAGTGCTAGTTTTAGTATAAGAACATACATGCAATGAGTCTAGTGGGTCCATATGTAGTTGTGAAAAGAACACACATGCAATGACCACTGGTTGATCCATAAGTGGTTTGTGGAAAGAACACACATGAAATGACCACTTGTTGATCCATAAGTGGTTTGTGGAAAAGAAAACACATGCAATGACTCTGGTTGGTCCATATGTTGTTTGTGGAAAGAACACACATGCAGTAACCACTGGTTGATCCATGTGTCGTTTGTGAAATGAACACACATGCAATGCCACTGGTTGATCCATGTGTGATTTGTGGAAAGAACACACATGCAATGACTCTAGTGCTAGTTTTTGTATAAGAACACACCTGCAATGTCTCTAATGGATCCATATGTGGTTTCTGAAAAGAACACACATGCAATGACCACTTGTTGAGCCATGTGTGGTTTGTGAAAAGAACACACATGCAATGACTCTAGTGCTAGTTTTAGTATAAGGACACACATGCAATGACTCTAGTGGGTCCACATGTAGTTTGTGAAAAGAACACACATGCAATGACCACTGGTTGATCCATAAGTGGTTTGTGAAAAGAACACACATGAAATGACCACTTGTTGATCCATGAGTGGTTTGTGGAAAAGAAAACACATGCAATGACTCTGGTTGGTCCATACGTGGTTTGTGGAAAGAACACACATGCAGTAACCACTGGTTGATCCATGAGTGGTTTGTGAAATGAACACACATATAATGCCACTGGTTGATCCATGTGTGATTTGTGGAAAGAACACACATGCAATGACTCTAGTGCTAGTTTTAGTATAAGAACACACATGCAATATCTCTAATGGATCCATATGTGGTTTGTGAAAAGAACACACATGCAACGACCACTTGTTGATCCATGTGTGATTTTTGAAAAAAACACCCATGCAATGACTCTAGTGCTAGTTTTAGTATAAGAACATACATGCAATGACTCGAGTGGGTCCACATGTAGTTTGTGAAAAGAACACACATGCAATGACCACTGGTTGATCCATAAGTGGTTTGTGGAAAGAACACACATGCAAAGACCACTGGTTGATCCATGAGTGGTTTGTGGAAAAGAAAACACATGCAATGACTCTGGTTGGTCCATATGTGGTTTGTGGAAAGAACACACATGCAGTGACCACTGGTTGATCCATGTGTGGTTTGTGAAATGAACACACATGCAATGCCACTGGTTGATCCATGTGTGGTTTGTGGAAAGAACACACATGTAATGAATCTAGTGCTAGTTTTTGTATAAGAACACACATGCAATGTCTCTAATGGATCCATATGTGGTTTGTGAAAAGAACACACATGCAATGACCACTTGTTGATCCATGTGTGGTTTGTGAAAAGAACACCCATGCAATGACGCTAGTGCTAGTTTTAGTATAAGAACATACATGCAATGACTCTAGTGAGTCCACATGTAGTTTGTGAAAAGAACACACATGCAATAACCACTGGTTGATCCTTAAGTGGTTTGTGGAAAGAACACACATGCAATGACCACTGGTTGATCCATACGTGGTTTGTGGAAAAGAAAACACATGCAATAACTCTGGTTGGTCCATATGTGGTTTGTGGAAAGAACACACATGCATTGACCACTGGTTGATCCATATGTGGCTTGTGAAAAGAACACACATGCAATGCCACTAGTTGATCCACGTGTGGTTTGTGGAAAGAACACACATGCAATGACTCTAGTGGTAGTTTTAGTATAAGATCACACATGCAATGACTCTAATGGATCCATATGTGGTTTGTGAAAATAACACACATGCAATGACCACTTGTTGATCCATGTGTGGTTTGTGGAAAGAACAAACATGCAATGACTCTAGTGCTAGTTTTAGTATAAGAACACACATGCAATGATTCTAGTGGGTCCACATGTAGTTTGTGAAAAGAACACACATGCAATGACCACTTGTTGATCCATAAGTGGTTTGTGGATAATAAAACACATGCAATGACTCTGGTTGGTCCATATGTGGTTTGTGGAAAGAACACACATGCAGTGACCACTGGTTGGTCCATCTGTGCAATGCCACTGGTTGATCCGTGTGTGGTTTGTGGAAAGAACACACATGCAATGACTCTAGTGCTAGTTTTTGTATAAGAACACACATGCAATGTCTCTAATGGATCCATATGTGGTTTGTGAAAAGAACACACATGCAATGACCACTTGCTGATCCATGTGTGGTTTGGGAAAAGAACACACATGCAATGACTCTAGTGCTAGTTTTAGTATAAGAACACACATGCAATGACTCTAGTGGGTCCACATGTAGTTTGTGAAAAGAACACACATGCAATGACCACCGGTTGATCCATAAGTGGTTTGTGGAAAGAACACACATGAAATGACCACTTGTTGATCCATGAGTGGTTTGTGGAAAAGAAAACACATGCAATGACTCTGGTTGGTCCATATGTGGTTTGTGGAAAGAACACACATGCAGTGACCACTGGTTGATCCATGTGTGGTTTGTGAAATGAACACACATGCAATGCCACTGGTTGATCCATGTGTGGTTTGTGGAAAGAACACACATGTAATGAATCTAGTGCTAGTTTTTGTATAAGAACACACATGCAATGTCTCTAATGGATCCATATGTGGTTTGTGAAAAGAACACACATGCAATGACCACTTGTTGATCCATGTGTGGTTTGTGAAAAGAACACCCATGCAATGACGCTAGTGCTAGTTTTAGTATAAGAACATACATGCAATGACTCTAGTGGGTCCACATGTAGTTTGTGAAAAGAACACACATGCAATAACCACTGGTTGATCCTTAAGTGGTTTGTGGAAAGAACACACATGCAATGACCACTGGTTGATCCATACGTGGTTTGTGGAAAAGAAAACACATGCAATAACTCTGGTTGGTCCATATGTGGTTTGTGGAAAGAACACACATGCATTGACCACTGGTTGATCCATATGTGGCTTGTGAAAAGAACACACATGCAATGCCACTAGTTGATCCACGTGTGGTTTGTGGAAAGAACACACATGCAATGACTCTAGTGGTAGTTTTAGTATAAGATCACACATGCAATGACTCTAATGGATCCATATGTGGTTTGTGAAAATAACACACATGCAATGACCACTTGTTGATCCATGTGTGGTTTGTGGAAAGAACAAACATGCAATGACTCTAGTGCTAGTTTTAGTATAAGAACACACATGCAATGATTCTAGTGGGTCCACATGTAGTTTGTGAAAAGAACACACATGCAATGACCACTTGTTGATCCATAAGTGGTTTGTGGATAATAAAACACATGCAATGACTCTGGTTGGTCCATATGTGGTTTGTGGAAAGAACACACATGCAGTGACCACTGGTTGGTCCATCTGTGCAATGCCACTGGTTGATCCGTGTGTGGTTTGTGGAAAGAACACACATGCAATGACTCTAGTGCTAGTTTTTGTATAAGAACACATATGCAATGTCTCTAATGGATCCATATGTGGTTTGTGAAAAGAACACACATGCAATGACCACTTGCTGATCCATGTGTGGTTTGGGAAAAGAACACACATGCAATGACTCTAGTGCTAGTTTTAGTATAAGAACACACATGCAATGACTCTAGTGGGTCCACATGTAGTTTGTGAAAAGAACACACATGCAATGACCACCGGTTGATCCATAAGTGGTTTGTGGAAAGAACACACATGAAATGACCACTTGTTGATCCATAAGTGGTTTGTGGAAAAGAAAACACATGTAATGACTCTGGTTGGTCCATACGTGGTTTGTGGAAAGAACACACATGCAGTAACCACTGGTTGATCCATGTGTCGTTTGTGAAATGAACACACATGCAATGCCACTAGTTGATCCATGTGTGATTTGTGGAAAGAACACACATGCAATGACTCTAGTGCTAGTTTTAGTATAAGAACACACATGCAATGTCTCTAATGGATCCATATGTGGTTTGTGAAAAGAACACACATGCAATGACCACTTGTTGATCCATGTGTGATTTGTGAAAAAAAACACCCATGCAATGACTCTAGTGCTAGTTTTAGTATAAGAACATACATGCAATGAGTCTAGTGGGTCCATATGTAGTTGTGAAAAGAACACACATGCAATGACCACTGGTTGATCCATAAGTGGTTTGTGGAAAGAACACACATGAAATGACCACTTGTTGATCCATAAGTGGTTTGTGGAAAAGAAAACACATGCAATGACTCTGGTTGGTCCATATGTTGTTTGTGGAAAGAACACACATGCAGTAACCACTGGTTGATCCATGTGTCGTTTGTGAAATGAACACACATGCAATGCCACTGGTTGATCCATGTGTGATTTGTGGAAAGAACACACATGCAATGACTCTAGTGCTAGTTTTTGTATAAGAACACACCTGCAATGTCTCTAATGGATCCATATGTGGTTTCTGAAAAGAACACACATGCAATGACCACTTGTTGAGCCATGTGTGGTTTGTGAAAAGAACACACATGCAATGACTCTAGTGCTAGTTTTAGTATAAGGACACACATGCAATGACTCTAGTGGGTCCACATGTAGTTTGTGAAAAGAACACACATGCAATGACCACTGGTTGATCCATAAGTGGTTTGTGTTAAGAACACACATGAAATGACCACTTGTTGATCCATGAGTGGTTTGTGGAAAAGAAAACACATGCAATGACTCTGGTTGGTCCATACGTGGTTTGTGGAAAGAACACACATGCAGTAACCACTAGTTGATCCATGAGTGGTTTGTGAAATGAACACACATATAATGCCACTGGTTGATCCATGTGTGATTTGTGGAAAGAACACACATGCAATGACTCTAGTGCTAGTTTTAGTATAAGAACACACATGCAATATCTCTAATGGATCCATATGTGGTTTGTGAAAAGAACACACATGCAACGACCACTTGTTGATCCATGTGTGATTTTTGAAAAAAACACCCATGCAATGACTCTAGTGCTAGTTTTAGTATAAGAACATACATGCAATGACTCGAGTGGGTCCACATGTAGTTTGTGAAAAGAACACACATGCAATGACCACTGGTTGATCCATAAGTGGTTTGTGGAAAGAACACACATGCAATGACCACTGGTTGATCCATGAGTGGTTTGTGGAAAAGAAAACACATGCAATGACTCTGGTTGGTCCATATGTGGTTTGTGGAAAGAACACACATGCAGTGACCACTGGTTGATCCATAAGTGGTTTGTGGAAAGAACACACATGCAATGACCACTGGTTGATCCATGAGTGGTTTGTGGAAAAGAAAACACATGCAATGACTCTGGTTGGTCCATATGTGGTTTGTGGAAAGAACACACATGCAGTGACCACTGGTTGATCCATGTGTGGTTTGTGAAATGAACACACATGCAATGCCACTGGTTGATCCATGTGTGGTTTGTGGAAAGAACACACATGCAATGAATCTAGTGCTAGGTTTTGTATAAGAACACACATGCAATGTCTCTAATGGATCCATATGTGGTTTGTGAAAAGAACACACATGCAATGACCACTTGTTGATCCATGTGTGGTTTGTGAAAAGAACACCCATGCAATGACTCTAGTGCTAGTTTTAGTATAAGAACATACATGCAATGACTCTAGTGGGTCCACATGTAGTTTGTGAAAAGAACACACATGCAATAACCACTGGTTGATCCTTAAGTGGTTTGTGGAAAGAACACACATGCAATGACCACTGGTTGATCCATACGTGGTTTGTGGAAAAGAAAACACATGCAATAACTCTGGTTGGTCCATATGTGGTTTGTGGAAAGAACACACATGCATTGACCACTGGTTGATCCATATGTGGCTTGTGAAAAGAACACACATGCAATGCCACTAGTTGATCCACGTGTGGTTTGTGGAAAGAACACACATGCAATGACTCTAGTGGTAGTTTTAGTATAAGATCACACATGCAATGACTCTAATGGATCCATATGTGGTTTGTGAAAATAACACACATGCAATGACCACTTGTTGATCCATGTGTGGTTTGTGGAAAGAACACACATGCAATGACTCTAGTGCTAGTTTTAGTATAAGAACACACATGCAATGATTCTAGTGGGTCCACATGTAGTTTGTGAAAAGAACACACATGCAATGACCACTTGTTGATCCATAAGTGGTTTGTGGATAATAAAACACATGCAATGACTCTGGTTGGTCCATATGTGGTTTGTGGAAAGAACACACATGCAGTGACCACTGGTTGATCCATCTGTGGTTTGTGAAATGAACACACATGCAATGCCACTGGTTGATCCGTGTGTGGTTTGTGGAAAGAACACACATGCAATGACTCTAGTGCTAGTTTTTGTATAAGAACACACATGCAATGTCTCTAATGGATCCATATGTGGTTTGTGAAAAGAACACACATGCAATGACCACTTGCTGATCCATGTGTGGTTTGGGAAAAGAACACACATGCAATGACTCTAGTGCTAGTTTTAGTATAAGAACACACATGCAATGACTCTAGTGGGTCCACATGTAGTTTGTGAAAAGAACACACATGCAATGACCACGGTTGATCCATAAGTGGTTTGTGGAAAGAACACACAGGAAATGACCACTTGTTGATCCATAAGTGGTTTGTGGAAAAGAAAACACATGTAATGACTCTGGTTGGTCCATACGTGGTTTGTGGAAAGAACACACATGCAGTAACCACTGGTTGATCCATGTGTGGTTTGTGAAATGAACACACATGCAATGCCACTAGTTGATCCATGTGTGATTTGTGGAAAGAACACACATGCAATGACTCTAGTGCTAGTTTTAGTATAAGAACACACATGCAATGTCTCTAATGGATCCATATGTGGTTTGTGAAAAGAACACACATGCAATGACCACTTGTTGATCCATGTGTGATTTGTGAAAAAAAACACCCATGCAATGACTCTAGTGCTAGTTTTAGTATAAGAACATACATGCAATGAGTCTAGTGGGTCCATATGTAGTTGTGAAAAGAACACACATGCAATGACCACTGGTTGATCCATAAGTGGTTTGTGGAAAGAACACACATGAAATGACCACTTGTTGATCCATAAGTGGTTTGTGGAAAAGAAAACACATGCAATGACTCTGGTTGGTCCATATGTTGTTTGTGGAAAGAACACACATGCAGTAACCACTGGTTGATCCATGTGTCGTTTGTGAAATGAACACACATGCAATGCCACTGGTTGATCCATGTGTGATTTGTGGAAAGAACACACATGCAATGACTCTAGTGCTAGTTTTTGTATAAGAACACACCTGCAATGTCTCTAATGGATCCATATGTGGTTTCTGAAAAGAACACACATGCAATGACCACTTGTTGAGCCATGTGTGGTTTGTGAAAAGAACACACATGCAATGACTCTAGTGCTAGTTTTAGTATAAGGACACACATGCAATGACTCTAGTGGGTCCACATGTAGTTTGTGAAAAGAACACACATGCAATGACCACTGGTTGATCCATAAGAGGTTTGTGAAAAGAACACACATGAAATGACCACTTGTTGATCCATGAGTGGTTTGTGGAAAAGAAAACACATGCAATGACTCTGGTTGGTCCATACGTGGTTTGTGGAAAGAACACACATGCAGTAACCACTGGTTGATCCATGAGTGGTTTGTGAAATGAACACACATATAATGCCACTGGTTGATCCATGTGTGATTTGTGGAAAGAACACACATGCAATGACTCTAGTGCTAGTTTTAGTATAAGAACACACATGCAATATCTCTAATGGATCCATATGTGGTTTGTGAAAAGAACACACATGCAACGACCACTTGTTGATCCATGTGTGATTTTTGAAAAAAACACCCATGCAATGACTCTAGTGCTAGTTTTAGTATAAGAACATACATGCAATGACTCGAGTGGGTCCACATGTAGTTTGTGAAAAGAACACACATGCAATGACCACTGGTTGATCCATAAGTGGTTTGTGGAAAGAACACACATGCAAAGACCACTGGTTGATCCATGAGTGGTTTGTGGAAAAGAAAACACATGCAATGACTCTGGTTGGTCCATATGTGGTTTGTGGAAAGAACACACATGCAGTGACCACTGGTTGATCCATGTGTGGTTTGTGAAATGAACACACATGCAATGCCACTGGTTGATCCATGTGTGGTTTGTGGAAAGAACACACATGTAATGAATCTAGTGCTAGTTTTTGTATAAGAACACACATGCAATGTCTCTAATGGATCCATATGTGGTTTGTGAAAAGAACACACATGCAATGACCACTTGTTGATCCATGTGTGGTTTGTGAAAAGAACACCCATGCAATGACGCTAGTGCTAGTTTTAGTATAAGAACATACATGCAATGACTCTAGTGGGTCCACATGTAGTTTGTGAAAAGAACACACATGCAATAACCACTGGTTGATCCTTAAGTGGTTTGTGGAAAGAACACACATGCAATGACCACTGGTTGATCCATACGTGGTTTGTGGAAAAGAAAACACATGCAATAACTCTGGTTGGTCCATATGTGGTTTGTGGAAAGAACACACATGCATTGACCACTGGTTGATCCATATGTGGCTTGTGAAAAGAACACACATGCAATGCCACTAGTTGATCCACGTGTGGTTTGTGGAAAGAACACACATGCAATGACTCTAGTGGTAGTTTTAGTATAAGATCACACATGCAATGACTCTAATGGATCCATATGTGGTTTGTGAAAATAACACACATGCAATGACCACTTGTTGATCCATGTGTGGTTTGTGGAAAGAACAAACATGCAATGACTCTAGTGCTAGTTTTAGTATAAGAACACACATGCAATGATTCTAGTGGGTCCACATGTAGTTTGTGAAAAGAACACACATGCAATGACCACTTGTTGATCCATAAGTGGTTTGTGGATAATAAAACACATGCAATGACTCTGGTTGGTCCATATGTGGTTTGTGGAAAGAACACACATGCAGTGACCACTGGTTGGTCCATCTGTGCAATGCCACTGGTTGATCCGTGTGTGGTTTGTGGAAAGAACACACATGCAATGACTCTAGTGCTAGTTTTTGTATAAGAACACACATGCAATGTCTCTAATGGATCCATATGTGGTTTGTGAAAAGAACACACATGCAATGACCACTTGCTGATCCATGTGTGGTTTGGGAAAAGAACACACATGCAATGACTCTAGTGCTAGTTTTAGTATAAGAACACACATGCAATGACTCTAGTGGGTCCACATGTAGTTTGTGAAAAGAACACACATGCAATGACCACCGGTTGATCCATAAGTGGTTTGTGGAAAGAACACACATGAAATGACCACTTGTTGATCCATGAGTGGTTTGTGGAAAAGAAAACACATGCAATGACTCTGGTTGGTCCATATGTGGTTTGTGGAAAGAACACACATGCAGTGACCACTGGTTGATCCATGTGTGGTTTGTGAAATGAACACACATGCAATGCCACTGGTTGATCCATGTGTGGTTTGTGGAAAGAACACACATGTAATGAATCTAGTGCTAGTTTTTGTATAAGAACACACATGCAATGTCTCTAATGGATCCATATGTGGTTTGTGAAAAGAACACACATGCAATGACCACTTGTTGATCCATGTGTGGTTTGTGAAAAGAACACCCATGCAATGACGCTAGTGCTAGTTTTAGTATAAGAACATACATGCAATGACTCTAGTGGGTCCACATGTAGTTTGTGAAAAGAACACACATGCAATAACCACTGGTTGATCCTTAAGTGGTTTGTGGAAAGAACACACATGCAATGACCACTGGTTGATCCATACGTGGTTTGTGGAAAAGAAAACACATGCAATAACTCTGGTTGGTCCATATGTGGTTTGTGGAAAGAACACACATGCATTGACCACTGGTTGATCCATATGTGGCTTGTGAAAAGAACACACATGCAATGCCACTAGTTGATCCACGTGTGGTTTGTGGAAAGAACACACATGCAATGACTCTAGTGGTAGTTTTAGTATAAGATCACACATGCAATGACTCTAATGGATCCATATGTGGTTTGTGAAAATAACACACATGCAATGACCACTTGTTGATCCATGTGTGGTTTGTGGAAAGAACAAACATGCAATGACTCTAGTGCTAGTTTTAGTATAAGAACACACATGCAATGATTCTAGTGGGTCCACATGTAGTTTGTGAAAAGAACACACATGCAATGACCACTTGTTGATCCATAAGTGGTTTGTGGATAATAAAACACATGCAATGACTCTGGTTGGTCCATATGTGGTTTGTGGAAAGAACACACATGCAGTGACCACTGGTTGGTCCATCTGTGCAATGCCACTGGTTGATCCGTGTGTGGTTTGTGGAAAGAACACACATGCAATGACTCTAGTGCTAGTTTTTGTATAAGAACACATATGCAATGTCTCTAATGGATCCATATGTGGTTTGTGAAAAGAACACACATGCAATGACCACTTGCTGATCCATGTGTGGTTTGGGAAAAGAACACACATGCAATGACTCTAGTGCTAGTTTTAGTATAAGAACACACATGCAATGACTCTAGTGGGTCCACATGTAGTTTGTGAAAAGAACACACATGCAATGACCACCGGTTGATCCATAAGTGGTTTGTGGAAAGAACACACATGAAATGACCACTTGTTGATCCATAAGTGGTTTGTGGAAAAGAAAACACATGTAATGACTCTGGTTGGTCCATACGTGGTTTGTGGAAAGAACACACATGCAGTAACCACTGGTTGATCCATGTGTCGTTTGTGAAATGAACACACATGCAATGCCACTAGTTGATCCATGTGTGATTTGTGGAAAGAACACACATGCAATGACTCTAGTGCTAGTTTTAGTATAAGAACACACATGCAATGTCTCTAATGGATCCATATGTGGTTTGTGAAAAGAACACACATGCAATGACCACTTGTTGATCCATGTGTGATTTGTGAAAAAAAACACCCATGCAATGACTCTAGTGCTAGTTTTAGTATAAGAACATACATGCAATGAGTCTAGTGGGTCCATATGTAGTTGTGAAAAGAACACACATGCAATGACCACTGGTTGATCCATAAGTGGTTTGTGGAAAGAACACACATGAAATGACCACTTGTTGATCCATAAGTGGTTTGTGGAAAAGAAAACACATGCAATGACTCTGGTTGGTCCATATGTTGTTTGTGGAAAGAACACACATGCAGTAACCACTGGTTGATCCATGTGTCGTTTGTGAAATGAACACACATGCAATGCCACTGGTTGATCCATGTGTGATTTGTGGAAAGAACACACATGCAATGACTCTAGTGCTAGTTTTTGTATAAGAACACACCTGCAATGTCTCTAATGGATCCATATGTGGTTTCTGAAAAGAACACACATGCAATGACCACTTGTTGAGCCATGTGTGGTTTGTGAAAAGAACACACATGCAATGACTCTAGTGCTAGTTTTAGTATAAGGACACACATGCAATGACTCTAGTGGGTCCACATGTAGTTTGTGAAAAGAACACACATGCAATGACCACTGGTTGATCCATAAGTGGTTTGTGTTAAGAACACACATGAAATGACCACTTGTTGATCCATGAGTGGTTTGTGGAAAAGAAAACACATGCAATGACTCTGGTTGGTCCATACGTGGTTTGTGGAAAGAACACACATGCAGTAACCACTAGTTGATCCATGAGTGGTTTGTGAAATGAACACACATATAATGCCACTGGTTGATCCATGTGTGATTTGTGGAAAGAACACACATGCAATGACTCTAGTGCTAGTTTTAGTATAAGAACACACATGCAATATCTCTAATGGATCCATATGTGGTTTGTGAAAAGAACACACATGCAACGACCACTTGTTGATCCATGTGTGATTTTTGAAAAAAACACCCATGCAATGACTCTAGTGCTAGTTTTAGTATAAGAACATACATGCAATGACTCGAGTGGGTCCACATGTAGTTTGTGAAAAGAACACACATGCAATGACCACTGGTTGATCCATAAGTGGTTTGTGGAAAGAACACACATGCAATGACCACTGGTTGATCCATGAGTGGTTTGTGGAAAAGAAAACACATGCAATGACTCTGGTTGGTCCATATGTGGTTTGTGGAAAGAACACACATGCAGTGACCACTGGTTGATCCATGTGTGGTTTGTGAAATGAACACACATGCAATGCCACTGGTTGATCCATGTGTGGTTTGTGGAAAGAACACACATGTAATGAATCTAGTGCTAGTTTTTGTATAAGAACACACATGCAATGTCTCTAATGGATCCATATGTGGTTTGTGAAAAGAACACACATGCAATGACCACTTGTTGATCCATGTGTGGTTTGTGAAAAGAACACCCATGCAATGACTCTAGTGCTAGTTTTAGTATAAGAACATACATGCAATGACTCTAGTGGGTCCACATGTAGTTTGTGAAAAGAACACACATGCAATAACCACTGGTTGATCCTTAAGTGGTTTGTGGAAAGAACACACATGCAATGACCACTGGTTGATCCATACGTGGTTTGTGGAAAAGAAAACACATGCAATAACTCTGGTTGGTCCATATGTGGTTTGTGGAAAGAACACACATGCATTGACCACTGGTTGATCCATATGTGCCTTGTGAAAAGAACACACATGCAATGCCACTAGTTGATCCACGTGTGGTTTGTGGAAAGAACACACATGCAATGACTCTAGTGGTAGTTTTAGTATAAGATCACACATGCAATGACTCTAATGGATCCATATGTGGTTTGTGAAAATAACACACATGCAATGACCACTTGTTGATCCATGTGTGGTTTGTGGAAAGAACAAACATGCAATGACTCTAGTGCTAGTTTTAGTATAAGAACACACATGCAATGATTCTAGTGGGTCCACATGTAGTTTGTGAAAAGAACACACATGCAATGACCACTTGTTGATCCATAAGTGGTTTGTGGATAATAAAACACATGCAATGACTCTGGTTGGTCCATATGTGGTTTGTGGAAAGAACACACATGCAGTGACCACTGGTTGGTCCATCTGTGCAATGCCACTGGTTGATCCGTGTGTGGTTTGTGGAAAGAACACACATGCAATGACTCTAGTGCTAGTTTTTGTATAAGAACACACATGCAATGTCTCTAATGGATCCATATGTGGTTTGTGAAAAGAACACACATGCAATGACCACTTGCTGATCCATGTGTGGTTTGGGAAAAGAACACACATGCAATGACTCTAGTGCTAGTTTTAGTATAAGAACACACATGCAATGACTCTAGTGGGTCCACATGTAGTTTGTGAAAAGAACACACATGCAATGACCACCGGTTGATCCATAAGTGGTTTGTGGAAAGAACACACATGAAATGACCACTTGTTGATCCATAAGTGGTTTGTGGAAAAGAAAACACATGTAATGACTCTGGTTGGTCCATACGTTGTTTGTGGAAAGAACACACATGCATTAACCACTGGTTGATCCATGTGTTGTTTGTGAAATGAACACACATGCAATGCCACTAGTTGATCCATGTGTGATTTGTGGAAAGAACACACATGCAATGACTCTAGTGCTAGTTTTACTATAAGAACACACATGCAATGTCTCTAATGGATCCATATGTGGTTTGTGAAAAGAACACACATGCAATGACCACTTGTTGATCCATGTGTGATTTGTGAAAAAAAACACCCATGCAATGACTCTAGTGCTAGTTTTAGTATAAGAACATACATGCAATGACTCTAGTGGGTCCACATGTAGTTGTGAAAAGAACACACATGCAATGACCACTGGTTGATCCATAAGTGGTTTGTGGAAAGAACACACATGAAATGACCACTTGTTGATCCATAAGTGGTTTGTGGAAAAGAAAACACATGCAATGACTCTGGTTGGTCCATATGTTGTTTGTGGAAAGAACACACATGCAGTAACCACTGGTTGATCCATGTGTCGTTTGTGAAATGAACACACATGCAATGCCACTGGTTGATCCATGTGTGATTTGTGGAAAGAACACACATGCAATGACTCTAGTGCTAGTTTTAGTATAAGAACACACATGCAATGATTCTAGTGGGTCCACATGTAGTTTGTGAAAACAACACACATGCAATGACCACTTGTTGATCCATAAGTGGTTTGTGGATAATAAAACACATGCAATGACTCTGGTTGGTCCATATGTGGTTTGTGGAAAGAACACACATGCAGTGACCACTGGTTGGTCCATCTGTGCAATGCCACTGGTTGATCCGTGTGTGGTTTGTGGAAAGAACACACATGCAATGACTCTAGTGCTAGTTTTTGTATAAGAACACACATGCAATGTCTCTAATGGATCCATATGTGGTTTGTGAAAAGAACACACATGCAATGACCACTTGCTGATCCATGTGTGGTTTGGGAAAAGAACACACATGCAATGACTCCAGTGCTAGTTTTAGTATAAGAACACACATGCAATGACTCTAGTGGGTCCACATGTAGTTTGTGAAAAGAACACACATGCAATGACCACCGGTTGATCCATAAGTGGTTTGTGGAAAGAACACACATGAAATGACCACTTGTTGATCCATAAGTGGTTTGTGGAAAAGAAAACACATGTAATGACTCTGGTTGGTCCATACGTGGTTTGTGGAAAGAACACACATGCAGTAACCACTGGTTGATCCATGTGTGGTTTGTGAAATTAACACACATGCAATGCCACTAGTTGATCCATGTGTGATTTGTGGAAAGAACACACATGCAATGACTCTAGTGCTAGTTTTAGTATAAGAACACACATGCAATGTCTCTAATGGATCCATATGTGGTTTGTGAAAAGAACACACATGCAATGACCACTTGTTGATCCATGTGTGATTTGTGAAAAAAAACACCCATGCAATGACTCTAGTGCTAGTTTTAGTATAAGAACATACATGCAATGACTCTAGTGGGTCCACATGTAGTTGTGAAAAGAACACACATGCAATGACCACTGGTTGATCCATAAGTGGTTTGTGGAAAGAACACACATGCAATGACCACTGGTTGATCCATAAATGGTTTGTGGAAAAGAAAACACATGCAATGACTCTGGTTGGTCCATATGTGATTTGTGGAAAGAACACACATGCAGTGACCACTGGTTGATCCATGTGTCGTTTGTGAAATGAACACACATGCAATGCCACTGGTTGATCCATATGTGGTTTGTGGAAAGAACACACATGCAATGACTCTAGTGCTAGTTTTTGTATAAGAACACACAGGCAATGACCACTTTTTGATCCATGTGTGGTTTGTGAAAAGAACACCCATGCAATGACTCTAGTGCTAGTTTTAGTATAAGAACATACATGCAATGACTCTAGTGGGTCCACATGTAGTTTGTGAAAAGAACACTCATGCAATGACCACAGGTTGATCCATAAGTGGTTTGTGGAAAGAACACACATGCAATGACCACTGGTTGATCCATAAGTGGTTTGTGGAAAAGAAAACACATGCAATGACTCTGGTTGGTCCATATGTGGTTTGTGGAAAGAACACACATGCAGTAACCACTGGTTGATCCATGTGTGGTTTGTGAAATGAACACACATGCAATGCCACTGGTTGATCCATGTGTGGTTTGTGGAAAGAACTCACATGCAATGACTCTAGTGCTAGTTTTAGTATAAGAACACACATGCAATGTCTCTAATGGATCCATATGTGGTTTGTGAAAAGAACACACATGCAATGACCACTTGTTGATCCATGTGTGGTTTGTGAAAAGAACACCCATGCAATGACTCTAGTGCTAGTTTTAGTATAAGAACACACATGCAATGACTCTAGTGGGTCCACATGTAGTTTGTGAAAAGAACACACATGCAATGACCACTGGTTGATCCATAAGTGGTTTGTGGAAAGAACACACATGAAATGACCACTTGTTGATCCATAAGTGGTTTGTGGAAAAGAAAACACATGGAATGACTCTGGTTGGTCCATATGTGGTTTGTGGAAAGAACACAAATGCAGTAACCACTGGTTGATCCATGTGTCGTTTGTGAAATGAACACACATGCAATGCCACTGGTTGATCCATGTGTGATTTGTGGAAAGAACACACATGCAATGACTCTAGTGCTAGTTTTTGTATAAGAACACACGTGCAATTTCTCTAATGGATCCATATGTGGTTTCTGAAAAGAACACACATGCAATGACCACTTGTTGATCCATGTGTGGTTTGTGAAAAGAACACACATGCAATGACTCTAGTGCTAGTTTTAGTATAAGAACACACATGCAATGACTCTAGTGGGTCCACATGTAGTTTGTGAAAAGAACACACATGCAATGACCACTGGTTGATCCATAAGTGGTTTGAAAAGAACACACATGAAATGACCACTTGTTGATCCATAAGTGGTTTGTGGAAAAGAAAACACATGCAATGACTCTGGTTGGTCCATACGTGGTTTGTGGAAAGAACACACATGCAGTAACCACTGGTTGATCCATGAGTGGTTTGTGAAATGAACACACATGCAATGCCACTGGTTGATCCATGTGTGATTTGTGGATAGAACACACATGCAATGACTCTAGTGCTAGTTTTAGTATAAGAACACACATGCAATGTCTCTAATGGATCCATATGTGGTTTGTGAAAAGAACACACATGCAATGACCACTTGTTGATCCATGTGTGATTTTTGAAAAAAACACCCATGCAATGACTCTAGTGATAGTTTTAGTATAAGAACATACATGCAATGACTCTAGTGGGTCCACATGTAGTTTGTGAAAAGAACACACATGCAATGACCACTGGTTGATCCATAAGTGGTTTGTGGAAAGAACACACATGCAATGACCACTGGTTGATCCATGAGTGGTTTGTGGAAAAGAAAACACATGCAATGACTCTGGTTGGTCCATATGTGGTTTGTGGAAAGAACACACATGCAGTGACCACTGGTTGATCCATGTGTGGTTTGTGAAATGAACACACATGCAATGCCACTGGTTGATCCATGTGTGGTTTGTGGAAAGAACACACATGCAATGACTCTAGTGCTAGTTTTTGTATAAGAACACACATGCAATGTCTCTAATGGATCAATATGTGGTTTGTGAAAAGAACAAACATGCAATGACCACTTGTTGATCCATGTGTGGTTTGTGAAAAGAACACACATGCAATGACTCTAGTGCTAGTTTTAGTATAAGAACACACATGCAATGACGCTAGTGGTCCACATGTAGTTTGTGAAAAGAACACACATGCAATGACCACTGGTTGATCCATAAGTGATTTGTGGAAAGAACACACATGAAATGACCACTTGTTGATCCATAAGTGGTGTAGGGTCCCAATCTTTAATAAGAAAGAGCCCCTTGTGTTTACAATGCTAATCCCTGGATCAATAGCTAGCTTCCACAGTTCAGATGTAATATCAAGAAACAAAGGTCATAATTTAACTTTATAACCAGGAAAAAAAACATAATTTTATTACATCGATACATAGCTCATTTGGCTATTACATTACATTGCAGCGGAATAACTATAATCATGGGGTCCTTCATCTTCAAAGTGCCACAGGCAGATGTTGGTTGTAGACTTTGTAATCCTAATCAATCAATCTTCACTAAAAACAATCAAACCTGCAGCGTAATAAGTTACAGCCACAAGGGTCAATACATTTGAATTGTATTGGCAAGTTTCACTACTATGTAATATAGGTGGATCCTATCACTACATGCATATTTGGCTAAGTAGAGTTTAAGGCTCATTTGCATAAAGCAATATTTTATCCTATCTTTTCAAAATGGTTTTGGTCCTTTGTCAAATCTCTTTTTCCAAGTTCCTTGAACTCTTGGTAGAAACTCAAGTGTTCAAGTCCTTGTCAAAAACTCTTTTTCCAAGTTCCTTGAACTCTTGGTAGAAACTCAAGTGTTCAAGTCCTTGTCAAAAACTCTTTTTCCAAGTTCCTTGAACTCTTGGTAGAAACTCAAGTGTCCAAGTCCTTGTCAAAAAACCTTGTGCTCCTTGGTAGAAACTCAAGTGCAACAAGTTTTATAAAATCTCTTTGAATTCCATGGTAGACACTCAAGGGCATCAAGTTTTTATTTTAGAAGTTGGAATGTCGAGATCTCCCATAGTTCAAACTTTAGGTGCTCAGTATTGTCCATAACCGGGGACACGGCTAAGTACTTAGATTTTATTATCTTCTGCAGAAGTTGTACACTTTACCCACATGTCCCACTCTCATCTTGTTGCCACCAGTGGCCGCTGGATTAGTACTCACCAAGATGGAATACTGTCAGATTGAGAGTGTGACGAAGTCTTTCCAAAAGGTCCTCCCATACACCATTGCTAGCTTGTCTTTAGCCCCCATGAAGCATTCCAGATCCCCATGTCCAGTAACTAAAGACAATGTATGGGTCTTCCTAATGTAATTGACTAAGCCAGAGCCATAATAGCATGTGGTTGCACACGAAAGCCACAATTGGAGAAGCATGTTCGATCTCTAAGTTTCCTAGGTGGGTTTTCTTTTGGAGCACAACACAAAGAGATTACCATAGTCATGGTTCCTTTTGTTGCCACCTTCTCCAAAACTTAAAGTATCCTCCACCTAGGTGGTTCATTGAGTCCTTGTTTTATTATATAAAACGCATGTCCTTTTCTCAACTTTGTAAAATCTCAACATGTATCTCTTTTCAAAATAAAGCATGGCTAAGCATGTACAACTACAAGGTTTTCACTAAGTAATGTAGGGGAATCCTATTAGGATTTAGCATAGCATAAGTATAAAATTGTTTTCATGCATGTTTTCAAAATCCACTAAGTATAATGAAAATAGTAGGACTTTTGTATGATAGTGTAACTTGCCTTTTTGGTAGGGAATGATGGTTCACTCCTTGATCTTTCTAGTCTCACACTTTTCTAACTTCACTACAATCAATCAAGCAAACACAAATTCAACAAGCATTCCAAACCAAAAGTCAATCAACAATTCTCACACATAAAACAATGGAATCTAAGTCATGCATGTAAGCATGCAAAGGATGGTCCTATTGCAAGTATGGTCTCCACTAGGCTTCTAAACTTTGTAAGTTCCAAATTGGTCATTTACCAAAATGGCAAAGTCATTTGCAAAAAGGTTTTACTACAAAAGCCAATTTCAAAACAAAGTATCATTTTATGTGGTGTAAAAATATTTTACTAAGGCATTAGCCTAAAGGGTTCACCCAATATGTTTTCAAATCACAAAACTTGGTTTTTGGGGTTAGAGAGTTTAAAACAAAACATTTTCCAAAGGTTTTCTTCCAAAACTATTTTTAATGAAAATAACCACATTTCTATTTGACTAGAAATGGTTTTTAAAACAAGAAATCATTGTTTTGTTTCACCAAAGGAGTTGCTATTGCAAAACTTGGTGTTTTTGGTCAGTAGGTTTGGTTCAAACCATTTCCTCCAAAGTTCTTACTCAAAAACATGTTTATAAACAAAACAATAATTTTTAATTAGCTAGAAATGGACTAAACTAATTAATCCATTCAAATCTTTTCCAAAATCATTTTCAAAACCATGGGTTGGTTCCTAGGGTCAGTAAGGTCACAACAAACCATTTTGCAAAGGTTTTAACCTTAAAATAATTTTTAAACAATTTTTCTAATCTAAACAAGCACACAAAAGAATCTGCAAAAACAAGCAAACAAAAAGATACTATTTGCTAAACTAAGGGCAGGGTTGGCTAGGGCTTGCTCTCCTGAATCCAACGACATAAAATTTGTAATTTTTGGACGTGTGGATTCAAAGATACAAGGGTTTGAAGTTTGCAAACAAATCTGTTTTTCAAATATGTTTTAAACATCAGCGGGACACGCGGCACTATTCTACTGGACGGTACCAGTTTGCGCGGATCAGTGTTGCGGTGCGTTGGATCTAGTTAGATCGCACGGTCCTGAGAGCGTACCCATTCGCGTTTAAGTGGTTCTATCGTAGCCAATGGATCTGCATCTAATGGTGCTAGGAACACCAGCCACAGATGGGCGGCGCTGCGGTGGCTAGCGGCGGCGGAGCGGTCGGTCATCGACGGTGCCGAGGCTACAGGAGGTGAGGGAGAAAGAGGAGTTGCTCACTGGGCTCAGTGGGTCACGGCGATGCTCGAGGAGGTGTTGGTCGGGCGAGGGGCGCTCTGGTGCAGTTGCGATTGCTCGCCGGAGTGGAGGACGGCGTCGGGAGCTTCTGCTTGACAACGGGATCGGGCTGCTGTCCACCAGAGGGCAGGAAACCGATGCGGTTAGATGCGCAAAGACACGGCGACTGTGTGTGCGTGAATGAGAGGGAAAGGGGCGGTCTGGTTCACCTGGAAGACGTCGCCGGAGAAGAAGCAGACGGCGGCGCTTGCTCGGTGTCGTCGTTGCCGATGCTCAGGGGCGCCCGCGGGTGAGCTGCGGTTGCAGAAGGGTCCGCTGGGGAATGCTGAGCACAGCTGCGTGCTCGAGGAGGAAGGAGGGGGCGTGTGCTGGCCGGAATCGGCGAGGGAAGTCGTCGGAGACAGAGCGGCTCGGGGAAAAATTGGAGCGGCCTGGGGGCGTGTTTAGGGGAGGAGACAGAGGGAAAACCGAGAGGAATCACTGGCGCTTAAATGTGCCTGGTCGCTGCGAGTTAAGGTGGTCGTGTTAAGGCGAATTGATGCCGCGAAATCAAAGCCTGCAACGGCCGGCGAGGAAGGAAGAACAGTTCATGGGGTGGGGAGGATGAACAGTAGAGCGGGGTCTACCTGACAGTGAGAAAAGAAAGGAGGGGGGAGGTCCACCGGTCAGCCTCAGTGCGGGTTCTTTCTGTGGTGAAGAAAACGGTTTGGGAGAGGGTGAAAACGATGAACAGGCGAGTGGGTCCGCTTGGCAGTGAAAGAAGGGAGTGGGGGTGGGTCCTCTACGTCAGTGACTGTGTGGGTCAGAATGTTGGTGCCAAACGTTTTATTCGGGGAGAAAACTGGGCTGGTTTTGCTGGGCCTTAGTGGGCTACTGTTGGGCTAGGTCTGTTGCACTATTTTTTTCTGTCTAAACATTTTTCTTTTTCTATTCTATTTTTCTGTTTAAAATTTTCAATCAATTAATCAAGCAATCAAACTTTTCAAACAATCACTCAATTTTGTACTTTGAATTTGGTTCTGTTTATCAACATAATCCAAATCTCAAGATAATTTAATATTTTTTTATTTATTTTAAGATCCATTTATTATTTAAATAAAATGGATCTTTAGTTTATTAATAAAATAGGGTTTGATTTATTTAATAAAATCTCCATTTGAAATCCAAATACTTTCAAAACCAAACCAGTAGGTTTTATTTGAAATAAAAGATATTTGGAAATCTTGTTTAAAACAAAATAACCTTTTATTTTAGGTTCCATTAATAATTAAATATAATGGACCTTAGTTAATAATCCATTTAGGATTTGTTTTATTAAAAACTTTATTTTGAAAATCTAAAATAAAACCAAAACACTTTAGTAGGTTTTATTTTAGAAAACAAAATACTTGGAAAACTTATTTTTAAATAAATAAATAAGTTTTAGTGTTTATTTAAAATGGGAAAAGCCTTTACTTAAATAAAATTGGATATTTAAATCCTTATTATTTTATTTAAATAAACCTTTACTCATTTTATCAAAACAAAACCTTTTGCTTCAAAGTCTTGGCCAAGGTTTAACTTGGCTTTATAAAATAATCTTTATTTAAAATATTTCTTTTCATTTTGAAAACCAAAACCTTTTATTTGCCTTTGTTAAAGGTTTATCTTTTTAAATACCTTTAGGATTTTATTTGATTCAAATGGTTTGAAGTCCCAATTGAAATCAAAAGTTTCTTCTGGCCTTGAAAATCAAACAAAGTTTTATTTTATTGATTTCTTTTCACATTACAAGATTTGGAAAATCGTGGGATGTGACAGGCTACCACCCTTAAAATAAATCTCGGCCCGAGATTTGGGGAGGCTAGGGGTTACAAATGGGCTCAAAGGCAACTAGGGTACTACCACCCTTAAAATTTTTCCAACTAAACTACATCTTGGCTTGCTTGGAATCTTGATGAAACTTCCTTGGGCTACATTCTGTATAGCGTCCTTTGTTTCCACACTTGACTCATGGGCCAAGGTTGAGATCCTTCATAGGCTTGTTCAACTTGTTCTTCATCTTCTCTGGACACTTGCTTGCATAGTGTCCTGGATTCTTGCAGTTGAAACAGTGGATATCTTGGAGTTCTTTATGTTGCTCTTGTGGACAAGTTGCTACATAATGGCCTGGTTCTTTGCAGTTGTTGCACACCACTTGGTCCATCCTTTTATTCTTCATGGTCTCTGGGCATCCACTAGGGTAGTGTCCCATTTCCTTACATTTACGACATTGCACAAGGCTCATGTCTTGCTTTGGTTTCTTAGGTTTCTTTGATCCTTTGAATTGGGTTGTCTTGGTTGGAGGTATGAGTGGTCCTTTTCCTTTGCCATCAACATTCATAGCATACTTGGATCCTTCTTGTTTCCTTTGTTCAACAATGGCATAGATGGGGCATTGGATAGGGACATGGTCGTTTCCTTCACAAAGATAACAAGTAGCTTGAGAGGTAGGACATTGGTCAATTGGATGTTCCTCTTCACAATTGGGGCATTGATCTTCATGCTCTTTGGAAGTATGATCCTTGTCTCCACAAATAATGCAAGCTAGTGCTCCATCTAGAATAATATTCTTGTCATCCTTGTTGTCATACACTCTTTTGGGATAGCTCTCTTCCCTGTTGATCATTTAATTAGTCACCTTAAGCATCAGTTGGGATTGTTCCTCCAAAAACTTTTGCAAGGTAGGGTCTTTATCACTATTGTTGGATATGAACTGAGCTGTCAGTTGGTTCAACTGGTGTTGGGTTGCTATGAGTTCTTTCACACTGTTAGCTTGGTTGTTGTTGTCGTCATCAACCTTGATGTTGGTGTCTCTTGGAGTAGTCATCTGTTTGGTTTGGGTAGGGATTAGATTAGGTAAAAGGTTTTTCTAAGGAAATAATTCTAATCACACATATCACAATTCAAACAAGCAAAGTGCAAGCAATCATAACCAAACATTTCACTCAAACAAAGTTCAAGCACATACTTAGGCAACAAAATATTTTTGTTACACCACATAAGTTGGTGTGTTTGATTTAAACTAAATATGGTGGTCCATCTATATGGTTCACTTGTGATCTTTCCATCCTTCTTGGTTGATTCTTCTTGAATGAGATCTTTGTATCCTTGGAGATTTCTTGTGTCTTGGTCACAAATCTTCAAAGGTGATGATGGTTCCTTCTAAGTTGTGTTTCCTTAGTCTTCAAATCTTGAGCAAGATTTCTTGTCTCACTTGTAGTCCTTAGTGGTATCCAAGTTGGAAGTCCTTGGTGAAATGTTGAAGATGTGGAAGTCATTAGAGTTGAAGGTGTTGAAAAAGTCCTTTGTACATGGTGTAGTCTTTGGCCATGGGGTAGGTTTTTCCATCAAGTTTGAAATAGAAGAGATGTAGAGTGGAAACCAAAATGGTTGAGGAAAGAGTTTACAAGATTGTTTTATAAATAAATTTTGGAGCAAATACAACTCCTATTTTCTAAGGGTTTTTTTGTCCAATCCTAGGGTTACAAATCCTACAGGCAACACAATGCTCTGATACCATTCTGTAGGGTCCCAATCTTTAATAAGATAGAGCCCCCTGTGTTTACAATGCTAGTCCCTGGATCAATAGCTAGCATCCACAGTTCAGATGTAATATCAAGAAACAAAGGTCATAATTCAACTTTATAACCAGGAAAAAAACATAATTTTATTACATAGATACATAGCTCATTTGGCTATTACATTACATTGCAGCGGAATAACTATAATCATGGGGTCCTTCATCTTCAAAGTGCCACAGGCAGATGTTGGTTGTAGACTTTGTGATCCTAATCAATCAATCTTCACTAAAAACAATCAAACCTGCAACGTAATAAGTTATAGCCACAAGGGTCAATACATTTGAATTGTATTGGCAAGTTTCACTACTATGTAATATAGGTGGATCCTATCACTACATGCATATTTGGCTAAGTAGAGTTTAAGGCTCATTTGCATAAAGCAATATTTTATCCTATATTTTCAAAATGGTTTTGGTCCTTTGTCAAATCTCTTTTTCCAAGTTCCTTGAACTCTTGGTAGAAACTCAAGTGTTCAAGTCCTTGTCAAAAACACTTTTTCCAAGTTCCTTGAACTCTTGGTAGAAACTCAAGTGTTCAAGTCCTTGTCAAAAACTCTTTTTCCAAGTTCCTTGAACTCTTGGTAGAAACTCAAGTGTTCAAGTCCTTATCAAAAAACCTTGTGCTCCTTGGTAGAAACTCAAGTGCAACAAGTTTTATAAAATCTCTTTGAATTCCTTGGTAGACACTCAAGGGCATCAAGTTTTTATTTTAGAAGTTGGAATGTCGAGATCTCCCATAGTTCAAACTTTAGGTGCTCAGTATTGTCCATAACCGGGGACACGGCTAAGTACTTAGATTTTATTATCTTCTGCAGAAGTTGTACACTTTACCCACATGTCCCACTCTCATCTTGTTGCCACTAGTGGCCGCTGGATTAGTACTCACCAAGATGGAATACTGGCAGATTGAGAGTGTGACGAAGTCTTTCCAAAAGGTCCTCCCATACACCATTGCTAGCTTGTCTTTAGCCCCCATGAAGCATTCCAGATCCCCATGTCCAGTAACTAAAGACAATGTATGGGTCTTCCTAATGTAATTGACTAAGCCAGAGCCATAATAGCATGTGGTTGCACACGAAAGCCACAATTGGAGAAGCATGTTCGATCTCTAAGTTTCCTAGGTGGGTTTTCTTTTGGAGCACAACACAAAGAGATTACCATAGTCATGGTTCCTTTTGTTGCCACCTTCTCCAAAACTTAAAGTATCCTCCACCTAGGTGGTTCATTGAGTCCTTGTTTTATTATATAAAACGCAAGTCCTTTTCTCAACTTTGTAAAATCTCAACATGTATCTCTTTTCAAAATAAAGCATGGCTAAGAATGTACAACTACAAGGTTTTCACTAAGTAATGTAGGGGAATCCTATTAGGATTTAGCATAGCATAAGTATAAAATTGTTTTCATGCATGTTTTCAAAATCCACTAAGTATAATGAAAATAGTAGGACTTTTGTATGATAGTGTAACTTGCCTTTTTGGTAGGGAATGATGGTTCACTCCTTGATCTTGCTAGTCTCACACTTTTCTAACTTCACTACAATCAATCAAGCAAACACAAATTCAACAAGCATTCCAAACCAAAAGTCAATCAACAATTCTCACACATAAAACAATGGAATCTAAGTCATGCATGTAAGCATGCAAAGGATGGTCCTATTGCAAGTATGGTCTCCACTAGGCTTCTAAACTTTGTAAGTTCCAAATTGGTCATTTACCAAAATGGCAAAGTCATTTGCAAAAATGTTTTACTACAAAAGCCAATTTCAAAACAAAGTATCATTTTATGTGGTGTAAAAATATTTTACTAAGGCATTAGCCTGAAGTGTTCACCCAGTATGTTTTCAAATCACAAAACTTGGTTTTTGGGGTTAGAGAGTTTAAAACAAAACATTTTCCAAAGGTTTTCTTCCAAAACTATTTTTAATGAAAATAACCACATTTCTATTTGACTAGAAATGGTTTTTAAAACAAGAAATCATTGTTTTATTTCACCAAAGGAGTTGCTATTGCAAAACTTGGTGTTTTTGGTCAGTAGGTTTGGTTCAAAACATTTCCTCCAAAGTTTTTACTCAAAAACATGTTTATAAACAAAACAATAATTTTTAATTAGCTAGAAATGGACTAAACTAATTAATCCATTCTAATCTTTTCCAAAATCATTTTAAAAACCATGGGTTGGTTCCTAGGGTCAGTAAGGTCACAACAAACCATTTTGCAAAGGTTTTAACCTTAAAATAATTTGTAAACAATTTTTCTAATCTAAACAAGCACACAAAAGAATCTGCAAAAACAAGCAAACAAACAGATACTATTTGCTCAACTAAGGGTAGGGTTGGCTAGGGCTTGCTCTCCTGAATCCAACGACATAAAATTTGTAATTTTTGGACGTGTGGATTCAAAGATACAAGGGTTTGAAGTTTGCAAACAAATCTGTTTTAAACATCAGCGGGACACGCGGCACTATTCTACTGGACGGTACCGGTTCGCGCGGATCAGCGTTGCGGTGCATTGGATCTAGTTAGATCGCACGGTCCTGAGAGCGTACCCATTCGCGTTTAAGTGGTTCTATCGTAGCCAATGGATCTGCATCTAACGGTGCTAGGCACACCAGCCACAGATGGGCGGCGCTGCGGTGGCTAGCGGCGGCGGAGCGGTCGGTCGTCGACGGTGCCGAGGCTACAGGAGGTGAGGGAGAAAGAGGAGTTGCTCACTGGGCTCAGGGGGTCACGGCGATGCTCGAGGAGGTGTTGGTCGGGCGAGGGGCGCTCTGGTGTAGTTGCAATTGCTCGCCGGAGTGGAGGACGGCGTCGGGAGCTTCTGCTTGACAACAGGGATGGGGCTGCTGTCCACCAGAGGGCAGGAAACCGATGCGGTTAGATGCGCAAAGACACGGCGACTGTGTGTGCGTGAATGAGAGGGAAAGGGGCGGTCTGGTTCACCTGGAAGACGTCGCCGGAGAAGAAGCAGACGGCGGTGCTTGCTCGGTGTCGTCGTTGCCGATGCTCAGGGGCGCCCGCGGGTGAGCTGCGGTTGTAGAAGGGTCCGCTGGGGAATGCTGAGCACAACTGCGTGCTCGAGGAGGAAGGAGGGGGCGTGTGCTGGCTGGAATCGGCGAGGGAAGTCGTCGGAGACAGAGCGGCTCGGGGAAAAATTGGAGCGGCCTGGGGGCGTGTTTAGGGGAGGAGACAGAGGGAAAACGGAGAGGAATCACTGGCGCTTAAATGTGCCTGGTCGCTGCGAGTTAAGGTGGCCGTGTTAAGGCGAATTGATGCCGCGAAATCAAAGCCTGCAACGGCCGGCGAGGAAGGAAGAACAGTTCATGGGGTGGGGAGGATGAACAGTAGAGCGGGGTCTACCTGGCAGTGAGAAAAGAAAGGAGGGGGGAGGTCCACCGGTCAGCCTCAGTGCGGGTTGTTTTTGTGGTGAAGAAAACGGTTCGGGAGAGGGTGAAAACGATGAACAGGCGAGTGGGTCCGCTTGGCAGTGAAAGAAGGGAGTGGGGTGGGTCCTCTACGTCAGTGACTGTGTGGGTCAGAATATTGGTGCCAAATGTTTTATTCGGGGAGAAAACTGGGCTGGTTTTGCTGGGCCTTAGTGGGCTACTGTTGGGCTAGGTCTGTTGCACTATTTTTTTCTGTCTAAACATTTTTCTTTTCCTATTCTATTTTTCTGTTTAAAATTTTCAATCAATTAATCAAGCAATCAAACTTTTCAAACAATTCAAACAATCACTCAACTTTGTACTTTGAATTTGGTTCTGTTTATCAACATAATCCAAATCTCAAGATAATTTAATATTTTTTTTATTTATTTTAAGATCCATTTATTATTTAAATAAAATGGATCTTTAGTTTATTAATAAAATAGGGTTTGATTTATTTAATAAAATCTCCATTTGAAATCCAAATACTTTCAAAACCAAACCAGTAGGTTTTATTTGAAATAAAAGATATCTGGAAATCTTGTTTAAAACAAAATAACCTTTTATTTTAGGTTCCATTAATAATTAAATATAATGGACGTTAGTTAATAATCCATTTAGGATTTGTTTTATTAAAAACTTTATTTTGAAAATCTAAAATAAAACCAAAACACTTTAGTAGGTTTTATTTTAGAAAACAAAATACTTGGAAAACTTATTTTTAAATAAATAAATAAGTTTTAGTGTTTATTTAAAATGGGAAAAGCCTTTACTTAAATAAAATTGGATATTTAAATCCTTATTATTTTATTTAAATAAATCTTTACTCATTTTATCAAAACAAAACCTTTTGCTTCAAAGTCTTGGCCAAGGTTTAACTTGGCTTTATAAAATAATCTTTATTTAAAATATTTCTTTTCATTTTGAAAACCAAAACCTTTTATTTGCCTTTATTAAAGGTTTATCTTTTTAAATCCCTTTAGGATTTTATTTGATTCAAATGGTTTGAAGTCCCAATTGAAATCAAAAGTTTCTTCTGGCCTTGAAAATCGAACAAAGTTTTATTTTATTGATTTGTATTCACATTACAAGATTTGGAAAATCTTGGGATGTGACAAGTGGTTTGTGGAAAAGAAAACACATGCAATGACTCTGGTTGGTCCATATGTGGTTTGTGGAAAGAACACACATGCAGTAACCACTGGTTGATCCATGTGTGGTTTGTGAAATGAACACACATGCAATGCCACTGGTTGATCCATGTGTGGGTTGTGGAAAGAACACACATGCAATGACTCTAGTGCTAGTTTTAGTATAAGAACACACATGCAATGTCTCTAATGGATCGATATGTGGTTTGTGAAAGAACACACATGCAATGACCACTTGTTGATCCATGTGTGGTTTGTGAAAAGAACACCCATGCAATGACTCTAGTGCTAGATTTAGTATAAGAACATACATGCAATGACTCTAGTGGGTCCACATATAGTTTGTGAAAACAACACACATGCAATCACCACTGGTTGATCCATAAGTGGTTTGTGGAAAGGACACACATGCAATGACCACTGGTTGATCCATAAGTGGTTTGTGGAAAAGAAAACACATGCAATGACTCTGGTTGGTCCATATGTGGTTTGTGGAAAGAACTCAAATGCATTGACCACTGGTTGATCCATATGTGGCTTGTGAAAAGAACACACATGCAATGCCACTAGTTGTTCCATGTGTGGTTTGTGGAAAGAATACACATGCAATGACTCTAGTGGTAGTTTTAGTATAAGATCACACATGCAATGACTCTAATGGATCCATATGTGGTTTGTGAAAATAACACACATGCAATGACCACTTGTTGATCCATGTGTGGTTTGTGAAAAGAACACACATGCAATGACTCTAGTGCTAGTTTTAGTATAAGAACACACGTGCAATGACTCTAGTGGGTCCACGTGTAGTTTGTGAAGAGAACACACATGCAATGACCACTAGTTGATCCATAAGTGGTTTGTGGAAAGAACACACATGCAATGACCACTGGTTGATCCATCAGTGGTTTGTGGAAAAGAAAACACACGCAATGACTCAGGTTGGTCCATATCTGGTTTGTGGAAAGAACAGACATGCAGTAACCACTGGTTAATCCATGTGTGGTTTGTGAAATGAACACACATGCAATGCCACTGGTTGATCCATGTGTGGTTTGTGGAAATAACACACATGCAATGACTCTAGTGCTAGTTTTAGTATAAGAACACCCATGCAATGTCTCTAATGGATCCATATGTGGTTTGTGAAAAGAACACACATGCAATGACCACTTGTTGATCCATGTGTGGTTTGTGAAAAGAACACCCATGCGATGACTCTACTGCTAGTTTTAGTATAAGAACATACATGCAATGACTCTAGCGGGTCCACATGTAGTTTGTGAAAAGAACACACATGTAATGATCACTGGTTGATCCATAAGTTGTTTGTGGAAACAACACACATGCAATGACCACTGGTTGATCCATAAGTGGTTTGTGGAAAAGAAAACACATGCAATGACTCTGGTTGGTCCAGCTGTGGTTTGTGGAAAGAACACACATGCATTGACCACTGGTTGATCCATATGTGGCTTGTGAAAAGAACACAGATGCAATGCCACTAGTTGATCCATGTGTGGTTTGTGGAAAGAATACACATGCAATGACTCTAGTGGTAGTTTTAGTATAAGATCACACAGGCAATGACTCTAATGGATCCATATGTGGTTTGTGAAAATAACACACATGCAATGACCACTTTTTGATCCATGTGTGGTTTGTGAAAAGAACACACATGCAATGACTCTAGTGCTAGTTTTAGTATAAGAACACACGTGCAATGACTCTAGTGGGTCCACGTGTAGTTTGTGAAAAGAACACACATGCAATGACCACTGGTTGATCCATAAGTGGTTTGTGGAAAGAACACACATGCAATGACCACTGGTTGATCCATAAGTGGTTTGTGGAAAAGAAAACACATGCAATGACTCTGGTTGGTCCTTATGTGGTTTGTGGAAAGAACACACATGCAGTAACCACTGGTTGATCCATGGGTGGTTTGTAAAATGAACACATATGCAATGCCACTGGTTGATCCATGTGTGGTTTGTGGAAAGAACACACAAGCCATGACTCTAGTGCTAGTTTTAGTATAAGAACACACATGCAATGTCTCTAATGGATCCATATGTGGTTTGTGAAAAGAACACACATGCAATGACCACTTGTTGATCCATGTGTGGTTTGTGAAAAGAACACCCATGCAATGACTCTAGTGCTAGTTTTAGTATAAGAACATACATGCAATGACTCTAGTGGGTCCACATGTAGTTTGTGAAAAGAACACACATGTAATGATCACTGGTTGATCCATAAGTTGTTTGTGGAAACAACACACATGCAATGACCACTGGTTGATCCATAAGTGGTTTGTGGAAAAGAAAACACATGCAATGACTCTGGTTGGTCCAGCTGTGGTTTGTGGAAAGAACACACATGCATTGACCACTGGTTGATCCATATGTGGCTTGTGAAAAGAACACAGATGCAATGCCACTAGTTGATCCATGTGTGGTTTGTGGAAAGAATACACATGCAATGACTCTAGTGGTAGTTTTAGTATAAGATCACACAGGCAATGACTCTAATGGATCCATATGTGGTTTGTGAAAATAACACACATGCAATGACCACTTTTTGATCCATGTGTGGTTTGTGAAAAGAACACACATGCAATGACTCTAGTGCTAGTTTTAGTATAAGAACACACGTGCAATGACTCTAGTGGGTCCACGTGTAGTTTGTGAAAAGAACACACATGCAATGACCACTGGTTGATCCATAAGTGGTTTGTGGAAAGAACACACATGCAATGACCACTGGTTGATCCATAAGTGGTTTGTGGAAAAGAAAACACATGCAATGACTCTGGTTGGTCCTTATGTGGTTTGTGGAAAGAACACACATGCAGTAACCACTGGTTGATCCATGGGTGGTTTGTAAAATGAACACATATGCAATGCCACTGGTTGATCCATGTGTGGTTTGTGGAAAGAACACACAAGCCATGACTCTAGTGCTAGTTTTAGTATAAGAACACACATGCAATGTCTCTAATGGATCCATATGTGGTTTGTGAAAAGAACACACATGCAATGACCACTTGTTGATCCATGTGTGGTTTGTGAAAAGAACACCCATGCAATGACTCTAGTGCTAGTTTTAGTATAAGAACATACATGCAATGACTCTAGTGGGTCCACATGTAGTTTATGAAAAGAACACACATGCAATGACCACTAGTTGATCCATAAGTGGTTTGTGGAAAGAACACACATGCAATGACCACTGGTTGATCCATAAGTGGTTTGTGGAAATGAAAACACATGCAATGACTCTGGTTGGTCCATATGTAGTTTGTGGAAAGAACACACATGCATTGACCACTGGTTGATCCATATGTGGCTTGTGAAAAGAACACACATGCAATGCCACTGGTTGATCCATCTGTGGTTTCTGGAAAGAACATACATGCAATGACTCTAGTGGTAGTTTTAGTATAAGATCACACATGCAATGACTCTAATGGATCCATATGTGGTTTGTGAAAAGAACACACATGCAATGACCACTTGTTGATCCATGTGTGGTTTGTGAAAGGAACACACATGCAATGACTCTAGTGCTAGTTTTAGTATAAGAACACACATGCAATGACTCTAGTGGGTCCACATGTAGTTTGTGAAAAGAACACACATGCAATGACCACTTGTTGATCCATGTGTGTTTTGTGAAAAGAACACACATACAATGACTCTAGTGGGTCCACATGTAGTTTGTGAAAAGAACACACATGCAATGACCACTGGTTGATCCATAAGTTGTTTGTGGAACAGAACACACATGCAATGAACACTGGTTGATCCATGTGTGGTTTGTGCAAAAGAACACATGCAATGAATCTGGTTGGTCCGTATGTGGTTTGTGGAATGAACACACATGTAGTGACCACTGGTTGATCCATGTGTGGTTTGTGAAATGAACACACATGCAATGCCACTGGTTGATCCATGTGTGGTTTGTGGAAAGAACACACATGCAATGACTCTAGTGCTAGTTTTTGTACAAGAACACACATGCAATGTCTCTAATGGATCCATATGTGGTTTGTGAAAAGAACACACATGCAATGACCACTTGTTGATCCATGTGTGGTTTGTGAAAAGAACACACATGCAATGACTATAGTGCCAGTTTTAGTATAAGAACACACATGCAATGACCACTGGTTGATCCATAAGTGGTTTGTGGAAAAGAAAACACATGCAATGACTCTGGTTGGTCCATCTGTGGTTTGTGGAAAGAACACACATGCATTGACCACTGGTTGATCCATATGTGGCTTGTGAAAAGAACACAGATGCAATGCCACTAGTTGATCCATGTGTGGTTTGTGGAAAGAATACACATGCAATGACTCTAGTGGTAGTTTTAGTATAAGATCACACATGCAATGACTCTAATGGATCCATATGTGGTTTGTGAAAATAACACACATGCAATGACCACTTTTTGATCCATGTGTGGTTTGTGAAAACAACACACATGCAATGACTCTAGTGCTAGTTTTAGTATAAGAACACACGTGCAATGACTCTAGTGGGTCCACGTGTAGTTTGTGAAAAGAACACACATGCAATGACCACTGGTTGATCCATAAGTGGTTTGTGGAAAGAACACACATGCAATGACCACTGGTTGATCCATAAGTGGTTTGTGGAAAAGGAAACACATGCAATGACTCTGGTTGGTCCTTATGTGGTTTGTGGAAAGAACACACATGCAGTAACCACTGGTTGATCCATGGGTGGTTTGTGAAATGAACACATATGCAATGCCACTGGTTGATCCATGTGTGGTTTGTGGAAAGAACACACAAGCCATGACTCTAGTGCTAGTTTTAGTATAAGAACACACATGCAATGTCTCTAATGGATCCATATGTGGTTTGTGAAAAGAACACACATGCAATGACCACTTGTTGATCCATGTGTGGTTTGTGAAAAGAACACCCATGCAATGACTCTAGTGCTAGTTTTAGTATAAGAACATACATGCAATGACTCTAGTGGGTCCACATGTAGTTTATGAAAAGAACACACATGCAATGACCACTAGTTGATCCATAAGTGGTTTGTGGAAAGAACACACATGCAATGACCACTGGTTGATCCATAAGTGGTTTGTGGAAATGAAAACACATGCAATGACTCTGGTTGGTCCATATGTAGTTTGTGGAAAGAACACACATGCATTGACCACTGGTTGATCCATATGTGGCTTGTGAAAAGAACACACATGCAATGCCACTGGTTGATCCATCTGTGGTTTGTGGAAAGAACATACATGCAATGACTCTAGTGGTAGTTTTAGTATAAGATCGCACATGCAATGACTCTAATGGATCCATATGTGGTTTGTGAAAAGAACACACATGCAATGACCACTTGTTGATCCATGTGTGGTTTGTGAAAGGAACACACATGCAATGACTCTAGTGCTAGTTTTAGTATAAGAACACACATGCAATGACTCTAGTGGGTCCACATGTAGTTTGTGAAAAGAACACACATGCAATGACCACTTGTTGATCCATGTGTGTTTTGTGAAAAGAACACACATACAATGACTCTAGTGGGTCCACATGTAGTTTGTGAAAAGAACACACATGCAATGACCACTGGTTGATCCATAAGTTGTTTGTGGAACAGAACACACATGCAATGAACACTGGTTGATCCATGTGTGGTTTGTGCAAAAGAACACATGCAATGAATCTGGTTGGTCCGTATGTGGTTTGTGGAATGAACACACATGTAGTGACCACTGGTTGATCCATGTGTGGTTTGTGAAATGAACACACATGCAATGCCACTGGTTGATCCATGTGTGGTTTGTGGAAAGAACACACATGCAATGACTCTAGTGCTAGTTTTTGTACAAGAACACACATGCAATGTCTCTAATGGATCCATATGTGGTTTGTGAAAAGAACACACATGCAATGACCACTTGTTGATCCATGTGTGGTTTGTGAAAAGAACACACATGCAATGACTATAGTGCCAGTTTTAGTATAAGAACACACATGCAATGACCACTGGTTGATCCATAAGTGGTTTGTGGAAAAGAAAACACATGCAATGACTCTGGTTGGTCCATCTGTGGTTTGTGGAAAGAACACACATGCATTGACCACTGGTTGATCCATATGTGGCTTGTGAAAAGAACACAGATGCAATGCCACTAGTTGATCCATGTGTGGTTTGTGGAAAGAATACACATGTAATGACTCTAGTGGTAGTTTTAGTATAAGATCACACATGCAATGACTCTAATGGATCCATATGTGGTTTGTGAAAATAACACACATGCAATGACCACTTTTTGATCCATGTGTGGTTTGTGAAAACAACACACATGCAATGACTCTAGTGCTAGTTTTAGTATAAGAACACACGTGCAATGACTCTAGTGGGTCCACGTGTAGTTTGTGAAAAGAACACACATGCAATGACCACTGGTTGATCCATAAGTGGTTTGTGGAAAGAACACACATGCAATGACCACTGGTTGATCCATAAGTGGTTTGTGGAAAAGAAAACACATGCAATGACTCTGGTTGGTCCTTATGTGGTTTGTGGAAAGAACACACATGCAGTAACCACTGGTTGATCCATGGGTGGTTTGTGAAATGAACACATATGCAATGCCACTGGTTGATCCATGTGTGGTTTGTGGAAAGAACACACAAGCCATGACTCTAGTGCTAGTTTTAGTATAAGAACACACATGCAATGTCTCTAATGGATCCATATGTGGTTTGTGAAAAGAACACACATGCAATGACCACTTGTTGATCCATGTGTGGTTTGTGAAAAGAACACCCATGCAATGACTCTAGTGCTAGTTTTAGTATAAGAACATACATGCAATGACTCTAGTGGGTCCACATGTAGTTTATGAAAAGAACACACATGCAATGACCACTAGTTGATCCATAAGTGGTTTGTGGAAAGAACACACATGCAATGACCACTGGTTGATCCATAAGTGGTTTGTGGAAATGAAAACACATGCAATGACTCTGGTTGGTCCATATGTAGTTTGTGGAAAGAACACACATGCATTGACCACTGGTTGATCCATATGTGGCTTGTGAAAAGAACACACATGCAATGCCACTGGTTGATCCATCTGTGGTTTGTGGAAAGAACATACATGCAATGACTCTAGTGGTAGTTTTAGTATAAGATCACACATGCAATGACTCTAATGGATCCATATGTGGTTTGTGAAAAGAACACACATGCAATGACCACTTGTTGATCCATGTGTGGTTTGTGAAAGGAACACACATGCAATGACTCTAGTGCTAGTTTTAGTATAAGAACACACATGCAATGACTCTAGTGGGTCCACATGTAGTTTGTGAAAAGAACACACATGCAATGACCACTTGTTGATCCATGTGTGTTTTGTGAAAAGAACACACATACAATGACTCTAGTGGGTCCACATGTAGTTTGTGAAAAGAACACACATGCAATGACCACTGGTTGATCCATAAGTTGTTTGTGGAACAGAACACACATGCAATGAACACTGGTTGATCCATGTGTGGTTTGTGCAAAAGAACACATGCAATGAATCTGGTTGGTCCGTATGTGGTTTGTGGAATGAACACACATGTAGTGACCACTGGTTGATCCATGTGTGGTTTGTGAAATGAACACACATGCAATGCCACTGGTTGATCCATGTGTGGTTTGTGGAAAGAACACACATGCAATGACTCTAGTGCTAGTTTTTGTACAAGAACACACATGCAATGTCTCTAATGGATCCATATGTGGTTTGTGAAAAGAACACACATGCAATGACCACTTGTTGATCCATGTGTGGTTTGTGAAAAGAACACACATGCAATGACTATAGTGCCAGTTTTAGTATAAGAACACACATGCAATGACTCTAGTGGGTCCACATGTAGTTTGTGAAAAGAACACACATGCAATGACCACTAGTTGGTCCATAAGTGGTTTGTGGAAAGAACACACATGAAATAACCACTTGTTGATCCATTAGTGGTTTGTGGAAAATAAAACACATGCAATGACTCTGGTTGGTCCATATGTGGTTTGTGGAAAGAACACACATGCAGTAACGACTGGTTGATCCATGTGTGGTTTGTGAAATGAACACACATGCAATGCGACTGGTTGATCCATGTGTGGTTTGTGGAAAGAACACACATGCAATGACTCTAGTGCTAGTTTTTGTATAAGAACACACATGCAATGTCTCTAATGGATCCATATGTGGTCTGTGAAAAGAACACACATGCAATTACTCTAGTGCTAGTTTTAGTATAAGAACATACATGCAATGACTCTAGTGGGTCCACATGTAGTTTGTGAAAAGAACACACATGCAATGACCACTGGTTGATCCATAAGTGGTTTGTGGAAAGAACACACATGCAATGACCACTGGTTGATCCATAAGTGGTTTGTGGAAAAGAAAACACATGCAATGACTCTGGTTGGTCCATATGTGGTTTGTGGAAAGAACACACATGCATTAACCACTAGTTGATCCATATGTGGTTTGTGAAATGAACACACATGCAATGCCACTGGTTGATCCATGTGTGGTTTGTGGAAATAACACACATGTAATGACTCTAATGGATCCATAAGTGGTTTGTGGAAAGAACACACATGCAATGACCACTTGTTGATCCATAAGTGCTTTGTGGAAAATAACACACATGCAATGACCCTGGTTGGTCCATATGTGGTTTGTGGAAAGAACACACGTGCAGTGACCACTGGTTGTTCCATGTGTGGTTTGTGAAAATAACACACATGCAATGCCACTGGTTGATCTATGTGTGGTTTGTGGAAAGAACACATATGCAATGACCACTGGTTGATCCATAAGGGGTTTGTGGAAAGAACACACATGCGATGACTCTAGTGCTAGTTTTAGTATAAGAACCCACATGCAATGACTCTAATGGATCCATATGTGGTTTGTGAAAAGAACACACATGCAATGACCACTTCTTGATCCATGTGTGGTTTGTGGAAAGAACACACATGCAATGAAAGTGGTGGATCCATGTATGGTTTGTGAAAAGAACACATATGCAATGAGTCTATTGTTGGTTTTAGTATAAGAACACACATGCAATGACTCTAGTGGGTCCACATGTGGTTTGTGAAAAGAACACACATGCAATGACCACTGGTTGATCCATATGTGGTTTGTGGAAAAGAACACACATGCAATGAACAATGGTGGATCAATAAGTGGTTTGTGGAAATAACAAACAAGCAATGACCACTGGTTGATCCATAAGTGGTTGGTGGAAAAGAACACACATGCAATGACCACTGGTTGATCCATATGTGGTTTGTGGAAATGACACACATGCATTGACCACCGGTTGATCCATGTGTGGTTTCTGAAAAGAACACATATGCAATGACTCTAGTGCTAGTTTTAGTATAAGAACACACATGCAATGACTCTAGTGGGTCCACATGTAGTTTGAGAAAAGAACAAACATGCAATGACCACTAGTTGATCATAAGTGGTTTGTGGAAAGAACACACATGCAATGACCACTGGTTGATCCATAAGTGGTTTGTGGAAAAGAACACACATGCAATGACTCTAGTTGGTCCATATGTGGTTTGTAGAAAGAACACACATGCAGTAACCACTGGTTGATCCATGTGTGGTTGGTGAAATGAACACACATGCAATGCCACTGGTTGATCCATGTGTGGTTTGTGGAAAGAACACACATGCAATGACTCTAGTGCTAATTTTTGTATAATAACACACATGCAATGTCTCTAATGGATCCATATGTGGTTTGTGAAAAGAACACACATGCAATGACCACTTGCTGATCCATGTGTGGTTTGTGAAAAGAACACACATGCAATGACTCTAGTGCTAGTTTTAGTATAAGAACACACATGCAATGACTCTAGTGGGTCCACATGTAGTTTGTGAAAAGAACACACATGCAATGACCACTGGTTGATGCATAAGTGGTTTGTGGAAAAGAAAACACATGCAATGACTCTGGTTGGTCCATATGTGGTTTGTGGAAAGAACACACATGCAGTGACCACTGGTTGATCCATGTGTGGTTTGTGAAAACAACACACATGCAATGCCAATGGTTGATCCATGCCTGGTTTGTGGAAAGAACACACATGCATTGACCACTGGTTGATCCATATGTGGCTTGTGAAAAGAACACACATGCAATGCCACTAGTTGATCCATGTGTGGTTTGTGGAAAGAATACACATGCAATGACTCTAGTGGTAGTTTTAGTATAAGATCAAACATGCAATGACTCTAATGGATCCATATGTGGTTTGTGAAAATAACACACATGCAATGACCACTTGTTGATCCATGTGTGGTTTGTGAAAAGATGACACATGCAATGACTCTAGTGCTAGTTTTAGTATAAGAACACACATGCAATGACTCTAGTGGGTCCACATGTAGTTTGTGAAAAGAACACACATGCAATGACCACTGGTTGATCCATAAGTGGTTTGTGGAAAGAACACACATGCAATGACCACTAGTTGATCCATAAGTGGTTTGTGGAAAAGAAAACACATGCAATGACTCTGGTTGGTCCATATGTGGTTTGTGGAAAGAACACACATGCAGTAACCACTGGTTGATCCATGTGTGGTTTGTGAAATGAACACACATGCAATGCCACTGGTTGATCCATGTGTGGTTTGTGGAAAGAACACACATGCAATGACTCTAGTGCTAGTTTTAGTATAAGAACACCCATGCAATGTCTATAATGGATCCATATGTGGTTTGTGAAAAGAACACACATGCAATGACCACTTGTTGATCCATGTGTGGTTTGTGAAAACAACACCCATGCAATGACTCTAGTGCTAGTTTTTGTATAAGAACATACATGCAATGACTCTAGTGGGTCCACATGTAGTTTGTGAAAAGAACACACATGCAATGACCACTGGTTGATCCATTAGTTGTTTGTGGAACAGAACACACATGCAATGAACACTGGTTGATCCATGTGTGGTTTGTGCAAAAGAACACATGCAATGAATCTGGTTGGTCCGTATGTGGTTTGTGGAATGAACACACATGCAGTGACCACTGGTTGATCCATGTGTGGTTTGTGAAATGAACACACATGCAATGCCACTGGTTGATCCATGTGTGGTTTGTGGAAAGAACACACATGCAATGACTCTAGTGCTAGTTTTTGTATAAGAACACACATGCAATGTCTCTAATGGATCCATATGTGGTTTGTGAAAAGAACACACATGAAATGACCACTTGTTGATCCATGTGTGGTTTGTGAAAAGAACACACATGCAATGACTCTAGTGCCAGTTTTAGTATAATAACACACATGCAATGACTCTAGTGGGTCCACATGTAGTTTGTGAAAAGAACACACATGCAATGACCACTGGTTGGTCCATAAGTGGTTTGTGGAAAGAACACACATGAAATAACCACTTGTTGATCCATCAGTGGTTTGTGGAAAATAAAACACATGCAATGACTCTGGTTGGTCCATATGTGGTTTGTGGAAAGAACACACAAGCAGTAACGACTAGTTGATCCATGTGTGGTTTGTGAAATGAACACACATGCAATGCCACTGGTTGATCCATGTGTGGTTTGTGGAAAGAACACACATTCAATGACTCTAGTGCTAGTTTTTGTATAAGAACACACATGCAATGTCTCTAATGGATCCATATGTGGTTTGTGAAAAGAACACACATGCAATTACTCTAGTGCTAGTTTTAGTATAAGAACATACATGCAATGACTCTAGTGGGTCCACATGTAGTTTGTGAAAAGAACACACATGCAATGACCACTGGTTGATCCATAAGTGGTTTGTGGAAAGAACACACATGCAATGACCACTGGTTGATCCATAAGTGGTTTGTGGAAAAGAAAACACATGCAATGACTCTGGTTGGTCCATATGTGGTTTGTGGAAAGAACACACATGCAGTAACCACTGGTTGATCCATGTGTGGTTTGTGAAATGAACACACATGCAATGCCACTGGTTGATCCATGTGTGGTTTGTGGAAATAACACACATGTAATGACTCTAATGGATCCATAAGTGGTTTGTGGAAAGAACACACATGCAATGACCACTTGTTGATCCATAAGTGCTTTGTGGAAAATAACACACATGCAATGACCCTGGTTGGTCCATATGTGGTTTGTGGAAAGAACACACGTGCAGTGACCACTGGTTGTTCCATGTGTGGTTTGTGAAAATAACACACATGCAATGCCACTGGTTGATCTATGTGTGGTTTGTGGAAAGAACACACATGCAATGACCACTTGTTGATCCATGTGTGGTTTGTGAAAAGAACACCCATGCAATGACTCTAGTGCTAGTTTTAGTATAAGAACATACATGCAATGACTCTAGTGGGTCCACATGTAGTTTGTGAAAAGAACACACATGCAATGACCACTAGTTGATCCATAAGTGGTTTGTGGAAACAACACACATGCAATGACCACTGGTTGATCCATTAGTGGTTTGTGGAAAACAAAACACATGCAATGACTCTGGTTGGTCCATATGTGGTTTGTGGAAAGAACACACATGCAGTGACCACTGGTTGATCCATGTGTGGTTTGTGAAAACAACACACATGCAATGCCAATGGTTGATCCATGCCTGGTTTGTGGAAAGAACACACATGCATTGACCACTGGTTGATCCATATGTGGCTTGTGAAAAGAACACACATGCAATGCCACTAGTTGATCCATGTGTGGTTTGTGGAAAGAATACACATGCAATGACTCTAGTGGTAGTTTTAGTATAAGATCAAACATGCAATGACTCTAATGGATCCATATGTGGTTTGTGAAAATAACACACATGCAATGACCACTTGTTGATCCATGTGTGGTTTGTGAAAAGATGACACATGCAATGACTCTAGTGCTAGTTTTAGTATAAGAACACACATGCAATGACTCTAGTGGGTCCACATGTAGTTTGTGAAAAGAACACACATGCAATGATCACTGGTTGATCCATAATTGGTTTGTGGAAAGAACACACATGCAATGACCACTGGTTGATCCATAAGTGGTTTGTGGAAAAGAAAACACATGCAATGACTCTGGTTGGTCCATATGTGGTTTGTGGAAAGAACACACATGCAGTAACCACTGGTTGATCCATGTGTGGTTTGTGAAATGAACACACATGCAATGCCACTGGTTGATCCATGTGTGGTTTGTGGAAAGAACACACATGCAATGACTCTAGTGCTAGTTTTAGTATAAGAACACCCATGCAATGTCTATAATGGATCCATATGTGGTTTGTGAAAAGAACACACATGCAATGACCACTTGTTGATCCATGTGTGGTTTGTGAAAAGAACACCCATGCAATGACTCTAGTTCTAGTTTTAGTATAAGAACATACATGCAATGACTCTAGTGGGTCCACATGTAGTTTGTGAAAAGAACACACATGCAATGACCACTAGTTGATCCATAAGTGGTTTGTGGAAACAACACACATGCAATGACCACTGGTTGATCCATCAGTGGTTTGTGGAAAAGAAAACACATGCAATGACTCTGGTTGGTCCATATGTGGTTTGTGGAAAGAACACACATGCAGTGACCACTGGTTGATCCATGTGTGGTTTGTGAAATGAACACACATGCAATGCCACTGGTTGATCCATGTGTGGTTTGTGGAAAGAACACAGATGCAATGACTCTAGTGCTAGTTTTTGTATAAGAACACACATGCAATGTCTCTAATGGGTCCACATGTAGTTCGTGAAAAGAACACACATGCAATGACCACTGGTTGATCCATGTGTGGTTTGTGAAAAGAACACACATGCAATGACTCTAGTGCCAGTTTTAGTATAATAACACACATGCAATGACTCTAGTGGGTCCACATGTAGTTTGTGAAAAGAACACACATGCAATGACCACTGGTTGGTCCATAAGTGGTTTGTGGAAAGAACACACATGAAATAACCACTTGTTGATCCATCAGTGGTTTGTGGAAAATAAAACACATGCAATGACTCTGGTTGGTCCATATGTGGTTTGTGGAAAGAACACACAAGCAGTAACGACTAGTTGATCCATGTGTGGTTTGTGAAATGAACACACATGCAATGCCACTGGTTGATCCATGTGTGGTTTGTGGAAAGAACACACATTCAATGACTCTAGTGCTAGTTTTTGTATAAGAACACACATGCAATGTCTCTAATGGATCCATATGTGGTTTGTGAAAAGAACACACATGCAATTACTCTAGTGCTAGTTTTAGTATAAGAACATACATGCAATGACTCTAGTGGGTACACATGTAGTTTGTGAAAAGAACACACATGCAATGACCACTGGTTGATCCATAAGTGGTTTGTGGAAAGAACACACATGCAATGACCACTGGTTGATCCATAAGTGGTTTGTGGAAAAGAAAACACATGCAATGACTCTGGTTCGTCCATATGTGGTTTGTGGAAAGAACACACATGCAGTAACCACTGGTTGATCCATGTGTGGTTTGTGAAATGAACACACATGCAATGCCACTGGTTGATCCATGTGTGGTTTGTGGAAATAACACACATGTAATGACTCTAATGGATCCATAAGTGGTTTGTGGAAAGAACACACATGCAATGACCACTTGTTGATCCATAAGTGCTTTGTGGAAAATAACACACATGCAATGACCCTGGTTGGTCCATATGTGGTTTGTGGAAAGAACACACGTGCAGTGACCACTGGTTGTTCCATGTGTGGTTTGTGAAAATAACACACATGCAATGCCACTGGTTGATCTATGTGTGGTTTGTGGAAAGAACACACATGCAATGACCACTTGTTGATCCATGTGTGGTTTGTGAAAAGAACACCCATGCAATGACTCTAGTGCTAGTTTTAGTATAAGAACATACATGCAATGACTCTAGTGGGTCCACATGTAGTTTGTGAAAAGAACACACATGCAATGACCACTAGTTGATCCATAAGTGGTTTGTGGAAACAACACACATGCAATGACCACTGGTTGATCCATTAGTGGTTTGTGGAAAAGAAAACACATGCAATGACTCTGGTTGGTCCATATGTGGTTTGTGGAAAGAACACACATGCAGTGACCACTGGTTGATCCATGTGTGGTTTGTGAAAACAACACACATGCAATGCCAATGGTTGATCCATGCCTGGTTTGTGGAAAGAACACACATGCATTGACCACTGGTTGATCCATATGTGGCTTGTGAAAAGAACACACATGCAATGCCACTAGTTGATCCATGTGTGGTTTGTGGAAAGAATACACATGCAATGACTCTAGTGGTAGTTTTAGTATAAGATCAAACATGCAATGACTCTAATGGATCCATATGTGGTTTGTGAAAATAACACACATGCAATGACCACTTGTTGATCCATGTGTGGTTTGTGAAAAGATGACACATGCAATGACTCTAGTGCTAGTTTTAGTATAAGAACACACATGCAATGACTCTAGTGGGTCCACATGTAGTTTGTGAAAAGAACACACATGCAATGATCACTGGTTGATCCATAATTGGTTTGTGGAAAGAACACACATGCAATGACCACTGGTTGATCCATAAGTGGTTTGTGGAAAAGAAAACACATGCAATGACTCTGGTTGGTCCATATGTGGTTTGTGGAAAGAACACACATGCAGTAACCACTGGTTGATCCATGTGTGGTTTGTGAAATGAACACACATGCAATGCCACTGGTTGATCCATGTGTGGTTTGTGGAAAGAACACACATGCAATGACTCTAGTGCTAGTTTTAGTATAAGAACACCCATGCAATGTCTATAATGGATCCATATGTGGTTTGTGAAAAGAACACACATGCAATGACCACTTGTTGATCCATGTGTGGTTTGTGAAAAGAACACCCATGCAATGACTCTAGTGCTAGTTTTAGTATAAGAACATACATGCAATGACTCTAGTGGGTCCACATGTAGTTTGTGAAAAGAACACACATGCAATGACCACTAGTTGATCCATAAGTGGTTTGTGGAAACAACACACATGCAATGACCACTGGTTGATCCATCAGTGGTTTGTGGAAAAGAAAACACATGCAATGACTCTGGTTGGTCCATATGTGGTTTGTGGAAAGAACACACATGCAGTGACCACTGGTTGATCCATGTGTGGTTTGTGAAATGAACACACATGCAATGCCACTGGTTGATCCATGTGTGGTTTGTGGAAAGAACACAGATGCAATGACTCTAGTGCTAGTTTTTGTATAAGAACACACATGCAATGTCTCTAATGGGTCCACATGTAGTTTGTGAAAAGAACACACATGCAATGACCACTGGTTGATCCATGTGTGGTTTGTGAAAAGAACACACATGCAATGACTCTAGTGCCAGTTTTAGTATAATAACACACATGCAATGACTCTAGTGGGTCCACATGTAGTTTGTGAAAAGAACACACATGCAATGACCACTGGTTGGTCCATAAGTGGTTTGTGGAAAGAACACACATGAAATAACCACTTGTTGATCCATCAGTGGTTTGTGGAAAATAAAACACATGCAATGACTCTGGTTGGTCCATATGTGGTTTGTGGAAAGAACACACAAGCAGTAACGACTAGTTGATCCATGTGTGGTTTGTGAAATGAACACACATGCAATGCCACTGGTTGATCCATGTGTGGTTTGTGGAAAGAACACACATTCAATGACTCTAGTGCTAGTTTTTGTATAAGAACACACATGCAATGTCTCTAATGGATCCATATGTGGTTTGTGAAAAGAACACACATGCAATTACTCTAGTGCTAGTTTTAGTATAAGAACATACATGCAATGACTCTAGTGGGTCCACATGTAGTTTGTGAAAAGAACACACATGCAATGACCACTGGTTGATCCATAAGTGGTTTGTGGAAAGAACACACATGCAATGACCACTGGTTGATCCATAAGTGGTTTGTGGAAAAGAAAACACATGCAATGACTCTGGTTGGTCCATATGTGGTTTGTGGAAAGAACACACATGCAGTAACCACTGGTTGATCCATGTGTGGTTTGTGAAATGAACACACATGCAATGCCACTGGTTGATCCATGTGTGGTTTGTGGAAATAACACACATGTAATGACTCTAATGGATCCATAAGTGGTTTGTGGAAAGAACACACATGCAATGACCACTTGTTGATCCATAAGTGCTTTGTGGAAAATAACACACATGCAATGACCCTGGTTGGTCCATATGTGGTTTGTGGAAAGAACACACGTGCTGTGACCACTGGTTGTTCCATGTGTGGTTTGTGAAAATAACACACATGCAATGCCACTGGTTGATCTATGTGTGGTTTGTGGAAAGAACACACATGCAATGACCACTTGTTGATCCATGTGTGGTTTGTGAAAAGAACACCCATGCAATGACTCTAGTGCTAGTTTTAGTATAAGAACATACATGTAATGACTCTAGTGGGTCCACATGTAGTTTGTGAAAAGAACACACATGCAATGACCACTAGTTGATCCATAAGTGGTTTGTGGAAACAACACACATGCAATGACCACTGGTTGATCCATTAGTGGTTTGTGGAAAAGAAAACACATGCAATGACTCTGGTTGGTCCATATGTGGTTTGTGGAAAGAACACACATGCAGTGACCACTGGTTAATCCATGTGTGGTTTGTGAAAACAACACACATGCAATGCCAATGGTTGATCCATGCCTGGTTTGTGGAAAGAACACACATGCATTGACCACTGGTTGATCCATATGTGGCTTGTGAAAAGAACACACATGCAATGCCACTAGTTGATCCATGTGTGGTTTGTGGAAAGAATACACATGCAATGACTCTAGTGGTAGTTTTAGTATAAGATCAAACATGCAATGACTCTAATGGATCCATATGTGGTTTGTGAAAATAACACACATGCAATGACCACTTGTTGATCCATGTGTGGTTTGTGAAAAGATGACACATGCAATGACTCTAGTGCTAGTTTTAGTATAAGAACACACATGCAATGACTCTAGTGGGTCCACATGTAGTTTGTGAAAAGAACACACATGCAATGATCACTGGTTGATCCATAAGTGGTTTGTGGAAAGAACACACATGCAATGACCACTGGTTGATCCATAAGTGGTTTGTGGAAAAGAAAACACATGCAATGACTCTGGTTGGTCCATATGTGGTTTGTGGAAAGAACACACATGCAGTAACCACTGGTTGATCCATGTGTGGTTTGTGAAATGAACACACATGCAATGCCACTGGTTGATCCATGTGTGGTTTGTGGAAAGAACACACATGCAATGACTCTAGTGCTAGTTTTAGTATAAGAACACCCATGCAATGTCTATAATGGATCCATATGTGGTTTGTGAAAAGAACACACATGCAATGACCACTTGTTGATCCATGTGTGGTTTGTGAAAAGAACACCCATGCAATGACTCTAGTGCTAGTTTTAGTATAAGAACATACATGCAATGACTCTAGTGGGTCCACATGTAGTTTGTGAAAAGAACACACATGCAATGACCACTAGTTGATCCATAAGTGGTTTGTGGAAACAACACACATGCAATGACCACTGGTTGATCCATCAGTGGTTTGTGGAAAAGAAAACACATGCAATGACTCTGGTTGGTCCATATGTGGTTTGTGGAAAGAACACACATGCAGTGACCACTGGTTGATCCATGTGTGGTTTGTGAAATGAACACACATGCAATGCCACTGGTTGATCCATGTGTGGTTTGTGGAAAGAACACAGATGCAATGACTCTAGTGCTAGTTTTTGTATAAGAACACACATGCAATGTCTCTAATGGGTCCACATGTAGTTTGTGAAAAGAACACACATGCAATGACCACTGGTTGATCCATAAGTGGTTTGTGGAAAAGAAAACACATGCAATGACTCTGGTTGGTCCATATGTTGTTTGTGGAAAGAACACACATGCATTGACCACTAGTTGATCCATATGTGGTTTGTGAAATGAACACACATGCAATGCCACTAGTTGATCCATGTGTGGTTTGTGCAAAGAACACACATGCAATGACTCTAGTGCTAGTTTTAGTATAAGAACACACATGCAATGTCTCTAATGGATCCATATGTGGTTTGTGAAAAGAACACACATGCAATGACCACTTGTTGATCCATGTGTGGTTTGTGAAAAGAACACACATGCAATGACTCTAGTGCCAGTTTTAGTATAATAACACACATGCAATGACTCTAGTGGGTCCACATGTAGTTTGTGAAAAGAACACACATGCAATGACCACTGGTTGGTCCATAAGTGGTTTGTGGAAAGAACACACATGAAATAACCACTTGTTGATCCATCAGTGGTTTGTGGAAAATAAAACACATGCAATGACTCTGGTTGGTCCATATGTGGTTTGTGGAAAGAACACACATGCAGTAACGACTAGTTGATCCATGTGTGGTTTGTGAAATGAACACACATGCAATGCCACTGGTTGATCCATGTGTGGTTTGTGGAAAGAACACACATTCAATGACTCTAGTGCTAGTTTTTGTATAAGAACACACATGCAATGTCTCTAATGGATCCATATGTGGTTTGTGAAAAGAACACACATGCAATTACTCTAGTGCTAGTTTTAGTATAAGAACATACATGCAATGACTCTAGTGGGTCCACATGTAGTTTGTGAAAAGAACACACATGCAATGACCACTGGTTGATCCATAAGTGGTGTGTGGAAAGAACACACATGCAATGACCACTGGTTGATCCATAAGTGGTTTGTGGAAAAGAAAACACATGCAATGACTCTGGTTGGTCCATATGTGGTTTGTGGAAAGAACACACATGCAGTAACCACTGGTTGATCCATGTGTGGTTTGTGAAATGAACACACATGCAATGCCACTGGTTGATCCATGTGTGGTTTGTGGAAATAACACACATGTAATGACTCTAATGGATCCATAAGTGGTTTGTGGAAAGAACACACATGCAATGACCACTTGTTGATCCATAAGTGCTTTGTGGAAAATAACACACATGCAATGACCCTGGTTGGTCCATATGTGGTTTGTGGAAAGAACACACGTGCAGTGACCACTGGTTGTTCCATGTGTGGTTTGTGAAAATAACACACATGCAATGCCACTGGTTGATCTATGTGTGGTTTGTGGAAAGAACACACATGCAATGACCACTTGTTGATCCATGTGTGGTTTGTGAAAAGAACACCCATGCAATGACTCTAGTGCTAGTTTTAGTATAAGAACATACATGCAATGACTCTAGTGGGTCCACATGTAGTTTGTGAAAAGAACACACATGCAATGACCACTAGTTGATCCATAAGTGGTTTGTGGAAACAACACACATGCAATGACCACTGGTTGATCCATCAGTGGTTTGTGGAAAAGAAAACACATGCAATGACTCTGGTTGGTCCATATGTGGTTTGTGGAAAGAACACACATGCAGTGACCACTGGTTGATCCATGTGTGGTTTGTGAAAACAACACACATGCAATGCCAATGGTTGATCCATGCCTGGTTTGTGGAAAGAACACACATGCATTGACCACTGGTTGATCCATATGTGGCTTGTGAAAAGAACACACATGCAATGCCACTGGTTGATCCATGTGTGGTTTGTGGAAAGAATACACATGCAATGACTCTAGTGGTAGTTTTAGTATAAGATCAAACATGCAATGACTCTAATGGATCCATATGTGGTTTGTGAAAATAACACACATGCAATGACCACTTGTTGATCCATGTGTGGTTTGTGAAAAGATGACACATGCAATGACTCTAGTGCTAGTTTTAGTATAAGAACACACATGCAATGACTCTAGTGGGTCCACATGTAGTTTGTGAAAAGAACACACATGCAATGATCACTGGTTGATCCATAAGTGGTTTGTGGAAAGAACACACATGCAATGACCACTGGTTGATCCATAAGTGGTTTGTGGAAAAGAAAACACATGCAATGACTCTGGTTGGTCCATATGTGGTTTGTGGAAAGAACACACATGCAGTAACCACTGGTTGATCCATGTGTGGTTTGTGAAATGAACACACATGCAATGCCACTGGTTGATCCATGTGTGGTTTGTGGAAAGAACACACATGCAATGACTCTAGTGCTAGTTTTAGTATAAGAACACCCATGCAATGTCTATAATGGATCCATATGTGGTTTGTGAAAAGAACACACATGCAATGACCACTTGTTGATCCATGTGTGGTTTGTGAAAAGAACACCCATGCAATGACTCTAGTGCTAGTTTTAGTATAAGAACATACATGCAATGACTCTAGTGGGTCCACATGTAGTTTGTGAAAAGAACACACATGCAATGACCACTAGTTGATCCATAAGTGGTTTGTGGAAACAACACACATGCAATGACCACTGGTTGATCCATCAGTGGTTTGTGGAAAAGAAAACACATGCAATGACTCTGGTTGGTCCATATGTGGTTTGTGGAAAGAACACACATGCAGTGACCACTGGTTGATCCATGTGTGGTTTGTGAAATGAACACACATGCAATGCCACTGGTTGATCCATGTGTGGTTTGTGGAAAGAACACAGATGCAATGACTCTAGTGCTAGTTTTTGTATAAGAACACACATGCAATGTCTCTAATGGGTCCACATGTAGTTTGTGAAAAGAACACACATGCAATAACCACTGGTTGATCCATAAGTGGTTTGTGGAAAAGAAAACACATGCAATGACTCTGGTTGGTCCATATGTTGTTTGTGGAAAGAACACACATGCATTGACCACTAGTTGATCCATATGTGGTTTGTGAAATGAACACACATGCAATGCCACTAGTTGATCCATGTGTGGTTTGTGCAAAGAACACACATGCAATGACTCTAGTGCTAGTTTTAGTATAAGAACACACATGCAATGTCTCTAATGGATCCATATGTGGTTTGTGAAAAGAACACACATGCAATGACCACTTGTTGATCCATGTGTGGTTTGTGAAAAGAACACCCATGCAATGACTCTAGTGCTAGTTTTAGTATAAGAACATACATGCAATGACTCTAGTGGGTCCACATGTAGTTTGTGAAAAGAACACACATGCAATGACCACTAGTTGATCCATAAGTGGTGTGTGGAAAGAACACACATGCAATGACCACTGGTTGATCCATCAGTTGTTTGTCGAAAAGAAAACACATGTAATGACTCTGGTTGGTCCATATGTAGTTTGTGGAAAGAACACACATGCATTGACCACTGGTTGATCCATATGTGGCTTGTGAAAAGAACACACATGCAATGCCACTGGTTGATCCATCTGTGGTTTGTGGAAAGAACACACATGGAATGACTCTAGTGGTAGTTTTAGTATAAGATCACACATGCAATGACTCTAATGGATCCATATGTGGTTTGTGAAAAGAACACACATGCAATGACCACTTGTTGATCCATGTGTGGTTTGTGAAAGGAACACACATGCAATGACTCTAGTGCTAGTTTTAGTATAAGAACACACATGCAATGACTCTAGTGGGTCCACATGTAGTTTTTGAAAAAAAAACACACATGCAATGACCACTTGTTGATCCATGTGTGTTTTGTGAAAAGAACACACATACAATGACTCTAGTGGGTCCACATGTAGTTTGTGAAAAGAACACACATACAATGACCACTGGATGATCCATAAGTTGTTTGTGGAACAGAACACACATGCAATGAACACTGATTGATCCATGTGTGGTTTGTGCAAAAGAACACATGCAATGAATCTGGTTGGTCCGTATGTGGTTTGTGGAATGAACCCACATGCAGTGACCACTGGTTGATCCATGTGTGGTTTGTGAAATGAACACACATGCAATGCCACTGGTTGATCCATGTGTGGTTTGTGGAAAGAACACACATGCAATGACTCTAGTGCTAGTTTTTGTATAAGAACACACATGCAATGTCTCTAATGGATCCATATGTGGTTTGTGAAAAGAACACACATGCAATGACCACTTGTTGATCCATGTGTGGTTTATGAAAAGACCACACATGCAATGACTCTAGTGCCAGTTTTAGTATAAGAACACACATGCAATGACCACTGGTTGATCCATAAGTGGTTTGTGGAAAGAACAAACATGAAATAACCACTTGTTGATCCATCAGTGGTTTGTGGAAAGAACACACATGAAATAACCACTGGTTGATCCATCAGTGGTTTGTGGAAAATAAAACACATGCAATGACTCTGGTTGGTCCATATGTGGTTTGTGGAAAGAACACACATGCAGTAACCACTGGTTGGTCCATATGTGGTTTGTGAAATGAACACACATGCAATGCCACTGGTTGATCCATAAGGGGTTTGTGGAAAGAACACACATGCGATGACTCTAGTGTTAGTTTTAGTATAAGAACCCACATGCAATGACTCTAATGGATCCATATGTGGTTTGTGAAAAGAACACACATGCAATGACCACTTGTTGATCCATGTGTGGTTTGTGGAAAGAACACACATGCAATGACAGTGGTGGATCCATGTATGGTTTGTGAAAAGAACACATATGCAATGAGTCTATTGTTGGTTTTAGTATAAGAACACACATGCAATGACTCTAGTGGGTCCACATGTGGTTTGTGAAAAGAACAGACATGCAATGACCACTGGTTGATCCATATGTGGTTTGTGGAAAAGAACACACATGCAATGAACAATGGTGGATCCATAAGTGGTTTGTGGAAATAACAAACAAGCAATGACCACTGGTTGATCCTCTGGTTGGTCCATATGTGGTTTGTGGAAAGAACACACATGCAGTAACCACTGGTTGATCCATGTGTGGTTTGTGAAATGAACACACATGCAATGCCACTGGTTGATCCATGTGTGGTTTGTGGAAAGAACACACATGCAATGACTCTAGTGCTAGTTTTTGTATAAGAACACACATGCAATGTCTCTAATGGATCCATATGTGGTTTGTGAAAAGAACAAACATGCAATGACCACTTGTTGATCCATGTGTGGTTTGCGAAAAGAACACCCGTGCAATGACTCTAGTGCTAGTTTTAGTATAAGAACATACATGCAATGACTCTAGTGGGTCCACATGTAGTTTGTGAAAAGAACACACATGCAATGACCACTAGTTGATCCATAAGTGGTTTGTGGAAACAACACACATGCAATGACCACTGGTTGATCCATCAGTGGTTTGTGGAAAAGAAAACACATGCAATGACTCTGGTTGGTCCATATGTGGTTTGTGGAAAGAACACACATGCAGTGACCACTGGTTGATCCATGTGTGGTTTGTGAAATGAACGCACATGCAATGCCACTGGTTGATCCATGTGTGGTTTGTGGAAAGAACACACATGCAATGAGTCTAGTGCTAGTTTTTGTATAAGAACACACATGCAATGTCTCTAATGGGTCCACATGTAGTTTGTGAAAAGAACACACATGCAATGACCACTGGTTGATCCATAAGTGGTTTGTGGAAAAGAAAACACATGCAATGACTCTGGTTGGTCCATATGTTGTTTGTGGAAAGAACACACATGCATTGACCACTAGTTGATCCATATGCGGTTTGTGAAATGAACACACATGCAATGACCACTGGTTGATCCATAAGTTGTTTGTCGAAAAGAAAACACATGTAATGACTCTGGTTGGTCCATATGTAGTTTGTGGAAAGAACACACATGCATTGACCACTGGTTGATCCATATGTGGCTTGTGAAAAGAACACACATGCAATGCCACTGGTTGATCCATCTGTGGTTTGTGGAAAGAACACACATGGAATGACTCTAGTGGTAGTTTTAGTATAAGATCACACATGCAATGACTCTAATGGATCCATATGTGGTTTGTGAAAAGAACACACATGCAATGACCACTTGTTGATCCATGTGTGGTTTGTGAAAGGAACACACATGCCATGACTCTAGTGCTAGTTTTAGTATAAGAACACACATGCAATGACTCTAGTGGGTCCACATGTAGTTTGTGAAAAAAACAAACATGCAATGACCACTTGTTGATCCATGTGTGTTTTGTGAAAAGAACACACATACAATGACTCTAGTGGGTCCACATGTAGTTTGTGAAAAGAACACACATGCATTGACCACTGGATGATCCATAAGTTGTTTGTGGAACAGAACACACATGCAATGAACCCTGGTTAATCCATGTGTGGTTTGCGCAAAAGAACACATGCAATGAATCTGGTTGGTCTGTATGTGGTTTGTGGAATGAACACACATGCAGTGACCACTGGTTGATCCATGTGTGGTTTGTGAAATGAAAACACATGCAATGCCACTAGTTGATCCATGTGTGGTTTGTGGAAAGAACACACATGCAATGACTCTAGTGCTAGTTTTTGTATAAGAACACATATGCAATGTCTCTAATGGATACATATGTGGTTTGTGAAAAGAACACACATGCAATGACCACTTGTTGATCCATGTGTGGTTTGTGAAAATACCACACATGCAATGACTCTAGTGCCAGTTTTAGTATAAGAACACACATGCAATGACCCTAGTGGGTCCACATGTAGTTTGTGAAAAGAACACACATGCAATGACCACTGGTTGATCCATAAGTGGTTTGTGGAAAGAACACACATGAAATAACCACTTGTTGATCCATCAGTGGTTTGTGGAAAATAAAACACATGCAATGACTCTGGTTGGTCCATATGTTGTTTGTGGAAAGAACACACATGCAGTAACCACTGGTTGATCCATGTGTGGTTTGTGAAATGAACACACATGCAATGCCACTGGTTGATCCATGTGTGGTTTGTGGAAAGAACACACATGCAATGACTCTAGTGCTAGTTTTTGTATAAGAACACACATGCAATGTCTCTAATGGATCCATATGTGGTTTGTGAAAAGAACACACATGCAATTACTCTAGTGCTAGTTTTAGTATAAGAACATACATGCAATGACTCTAGTGGGTCCACATGTAGTTTGTGAAAAGAACACACATGCAATGACCACTGGTTGATCCATAAGTGGTTTGTGGAAAGAACACACATGCAATGACCATTGGTTGATCCATAAGTGGTTTGTGGAAAAGAAAACACATGCAATGACTCTGGTTGGTCCATATGTGGTTTGTGGAAAGAACACACATGCATTAACCACTAGTTGATCCATATGTGGTTTGTGAAAAGAACACACATGCAATGCCACTGGTTGATCCATGTGTGGTTTGTGGAAATAACACACATGTAATGACTCTAATGGATCCATAAGTGGTTTGTGGAAAGAACAGACATGCAATGACCACTTGTTGATCCATAAGTGCTTTGTGGAAAATAACACACATGCAATGACCCAGGTTGGTCCATATGTGGTTTGTGGAAAGAACACACGTGTAGTGACCACTGGTTGTTCCATGTGTGGTTTGTGAAAATAACACACATGCAATGCCACTGGTTGATCTATGTGTGGTTTGTGGAAAGAACACACATGCAATGACCACTGGTTGATCCATAAGGGGTTTGTGGAAAGAACACACATGTGATGACTCTAGTGCTAGTTTTAGTATAAGAACCCACATGCAATGACTCTAATGGATCCATATGTGGTTTGTGAAAAGAACACACATGCAATGACCACTTGTTGATCCATGTGTGGTTTGTGTAAAGAACACACATGCAATGACAGTGGTGGATCCATGTATGGTTTGTGAAAAGAACACATATGCAATGAGTCTATTGTTGGTTTTAGTATAAGAACACACAGGCAATGACTCTAGTGGGTCCACATGTGGTTTGTGAAAAGAACACACATCCAATGAACAATGGTGGATCAATAAGTGGTTTGTGGAAATAACAAACAAGCAAAGACCACTGGTTGATCCATAAGTGGTTGGTGGAAAAGAACACACATGCAATGACCACTGGTTGATCCATATGTGGTTTGTGTAAATGACACACATGCAATGACCACTGGTTCATCCATGTGTGGTTTGTGAAAAGAACACACATGCAATGACTCTAGTGCTAGTTTTAGTATAAGAACACACATGCAATGACTCTAGTGGGTCCACATGTAGTTTGTGAAAAGAACAAACATGCAATGACCACTAGTTGATCATAAGTGGTTTGTGGAAAGAACACACATGCAATGACCACTGGTTGATCCATCAGTGGTTTGTGGAAAAGAACACACATGCAATGACTCTAGTTGGTCCATATGTGGTTTGTAGAAAGAACACACATGCAGTAACCACTGGTTGATCCATGTGTGGTTTGTGAAATGAACACACATGCAATGCCACTGGTTGATCCATGTGTGGTTTCTGGAAAGAACACACATGCAATGACTCTAGTGCTAGTTTTTGTATAAGAACACACATGTAATGTCTCTAATGGATCCATATGTGGTTTGTGAAAAGAACACACATGCAATGACCACTTGCTGATCCATGTGTGGTTTGTGAAAAGAACACACATGCAATGACTCTAGTGCTAGTTTTAGTATAAGAACACGCATGCAATGACTCTAGTGGGTCCACATGTAGTTTGTGAAAAGAACACACATGCAATGACCACTGGTTGATCCATAAGTGGTTTGTGGAAAGAACACACATGAAATGACCACTTGTTGATCCATAAGTGGTTTGTCGAAAAGAAAACACATGCAATGACTCTGGTTGGTCCATATGTGGTTTGTGGAAAGAACACACATGCAGTAACCACTGGTTTATCCATGTGTGGTTTGTGAAATGAACACACATGCAATGCCACTGGTTGATCCATGTGTGGTTTGTGGAACGAACACACATGCAATGACTCTAGTGCTAGTTTTAGTATAAGAACACACATGCAATGTCTCTAATGGATCCATATGTGGTTTGTGAAAAGAACACACATGCAATGACCACTTGTTGATCCATGTGTGGTTTGTGAAAAGAACACCCATGCAATGACTCTAGTGCTAGTTTTAGTATAAGAACATACATGCAATGACTCCATTGGGTCCACATGTAGTTTGTGAAAAGAACACACATGCAATGACCACTGGTTGATCCATAAGTGGTTTGTGGAAAGAACACACATGCAATGACCACTGGTTGATCCATAAGTGGTTTGTGGAAAAGAAAACACATGCAATGACTCTGGTTGGTCCATATGTGGTTTGTGGAAACAACACACATGCAGTGACCACTGGTTGATCTATGTGTGGTTTGTGAAATGAACACACATGCAATGCCACTGGTTGATCCATGTGTGGTTTGTCGAAAGAACACACATGCAATGACTCTAGTGCTAGTTTTTGTATAAGAAAACACGTGCAATGTCTCTAATGGATCCATATGTGGTTTGTGAAAAGAACACACATGCAATGACCACTTGTTGATCCATGTGTGGTTTGTGAAAAGAACACACATGCAATGACTCTAGTGCTAGTTTTAGTATAAGAACACACATGCAATGACTCTAGTGGGTCCACATGTAGTTTGTGAAAAGAACAAACACGCAATGACCACTAGTTGATCATAAGTGGTTTGTGGAAAGAACACACATGCAATGACCACTGGTTGATCCATAAGTGGTTTGTGGAAAAGAACACACATGCAATGACTCTAGTTGGTCCATATGTGGTTTGTAGAAAGAACACACATGCAGTAACCACTGGTTGATCCATGTGTGGTTTGTGAAATGAACACACATGCAATGCCACTGGTTGATCCATGTGTGGTTTGTGGAAAGAACAGACATGCAATGACTCTAGTGCTAGTTTTTGTATAAGAACACACATGCAATGTCTCTAATGGATCCATATGTGGTTTGTGAAAAGAACACACATGCAATGACCACTTGCTGATCCATGTGTGGTTTGTGAAAAGAACACACATGCAATGACTCTAGTGCTAGTTTTAGTATAAGAACACGCATGCAATGACTCTAGTGGGTCCACATGTAGTTTGTGAAAAGAACACACATGCAATGACCACTGGTTGATCCATAAGTGGTTTGTGGAAAGAACACACATGAAATAACCACTTGTTGATCAATTAGTGGTTTGTGGAAGAGAAAACACATGCAATGACTCTAGTTGGTCCATATGTGGTTTGTGGAAAGAACACACATCCAGTAACCACTGGTTGATCCATGTGTGGTTTGTGAAATGAACACACATGCAATGTCTATAATGGATCCATATGTGGTTTGTGAAAATAACACACATGCAGTGACCACTTGTTGATCCATGTGTGGTTTGTGAAAAGAACACACATGCAATGACTCTAGTGCTAGTTTTAGTATAAGAACACACATGCAATGACTCTTGTGGGTCCACATGTAGTTTGTGAAAATAACACACATGCAATGACCACTTGTTGATCCATAAGTGGTTTGTGGAAAGAACACACATGCAATGACCAGTGGTTGATCCATAAGTGGTTTGTGGAAAAGAAAACACATGCAATGACTCTGGTTGGTCCATATGTGGTTTGTGGAAAGAACACACATGCAGTAACCACTGGTTGATCCATGTGTGGTTTGTGAAATGAACACACATGCAATGCCACTGGTTGATCCATGTGTGGTTTGTGGAAAGAACACACATGCAATGACTCTAGTGCTAGTTTTAGTATAAGAACACCCATGCAATGTCTCTAATGGATCCATATGTGGTTTGTGAAAAGAACACACATGCAATGACCACTTGTTGATCCATGTGTGGTTTGTGAAAAGAACACCCATGCAATGACTCTAGTGCTAGTTTTAGTATAAGAACATACATGCAATGACTCTAGTGGGTCCACATGTAGTTTGTGAAAAGAACACACATGCAATGACCACTGGTTGATCCATAAGTGGTTTGTGGAAACAACACACATGCAATGACCACTGGTTGATCCATCAGTGGTTTGTGGAAAAGAAAACACATGCAATGACTCTGGTTGGTCCATATGTGGTTTGTGGAAACAACACACATGCAGTGACCACTGGTTGATCTATGTGTGGTTTGTGAAATGAACACACATGCAATGCCACTGGTTGATCCATGTGTGGTTTGTCGAAAGAACACACATGCAATGACTCTAGTGCTAGTTTTTGTATAAGAAAACACGTGCAATGTCTCTAATGGATCCATATGTGGTTTGTGAAAAGAACACACATGCAATGACCACTTGTTGATCCATGTGTGGTTTGTGAAAAGAACACACATGCAATGACTCTAGTGCTAGTTTTAGTATAAGAACACACATGCAATGACTCTAGTGGGTCCACATGTAGTTTGTGAAAAGAACAAACATGCAATGACCACTAGTTGATCATAAGTGGTTTGTGGAAAGAACACACATGCAATGACCACTGGTTGATCCATAAGTGGTTTGTGGAAAAGAACACACATGCAATGACTCTAGTTGGTCCATATGTGGTTTGTAGAAAGAACACACATGCAGTAACCACTGGTTGATCCATGTGTGGTTTGTGAAATGAACACACATGCAATGCCACTGGTTGATCCATGTGTGGTTTGTGGAAAGAACATACATGCAATGACTCTAGTGCTAGTTTTTGTATAAGAACACACATGCAATGTCTCTAATGGATCCATATGTGGTTTGTGAAAAGAACACACATGCAATGACCACTTGCTGATCCATGTGTGGTTTGTGAAAAGAACACACATGCAATGACTCTAGTGCTAGTTTTAGTATAAGAACACGCATGCAATGACTCTAGTGGGTCCACATGTAGTTTGTGAAAAGAACACACATGCAATGACCACTGGTTGATCCATAAGTGGTTTGTGGAAAGAACACACATGAAATGACCACTTGTTGATCCATAAGTGGTTTGTGGAAAAGAAAACACATGCAATGACTCTGGTTGGTCCATATGTGGTTTGTGGAAAGAACACATATGCAGTAACCACTGGTTTATCCATGTGTGGTTTGTGAAATGAACACACATGCAATGCCACTGGTTGATCCATGTGTGGTTTGTGGAACGAACACACATGCAATGACTCTAGTGCTAGTTTTAGTATAAGAACACACATGCAATGTATCTAATGGATCCATATGTGGTTTGTGAAAAGAACACACATGCAATGACCACTTGTTGATCCATGTGTGGTTTGTGAAAAGAACACACATGCAATGACCCTAGTTCTAGTTTTAGTATAAGAACACACATGCAATGACTCTAGTGGGTCCACATGTAGTTTGTGAAAAAAACACACATGTAATGACTGTAGTGCTAGTTTTAGTATAAGAACACACATGCAATGTCTCTAATGGATCCATATGTGGTTTGTGAAAAGAACACACATGGAATGACCAATTGTTGATCCATGTGTGATTTGTGAAAAAAACACCCATGCAATGACTCTAGTGCTAGTTTTAGTATAAGAACATACATGCAATGACTCTAGTGGGTCCACATGTAGTTTGTGAAAAGAACACACATGTAATGACCACTGGTTGATCCATAAGTGGTTTGTGGAAAGAACACACATGCAATGACCACTGGTTGATCCATAAGTGGTTTGTGGAAAAGAAAACACATGCAATGACTCTGGTTGGTCCATATGTGGTTTGTGGAAAGAACACACATGCAGTGACCACTGGTTGATCCATGTGTGGTTTGTGAAATGAACACACATGCAATGCCACTGGTTGATCCATGTGTGGTTTGTGGAAAGAACACACATGCAATGACTCTAGTGCTAGTTTTTGTATAAGAACACACATGCAATGTCTCTAATGGATCCATATGTGGTTTGTGAAAAGAAGAAACATGCAATGACCACTTGTTGATCCATGTGTGGTTTGCGAAAAGAACACCCATGCAATGACTCTAGTGCTAGTTTTAGTATAAGAACATACATGCAATGACTCTAGTGGGTCCACATGTAGTTTGTGAAAAGAACACACATGCAATGACCACTGGTTGATCCATAAGTGGTTTGTGGAAACAACACACATGCAATGACCACTGGTTGATCCATCAGTGGTTTGTGGAAAAGAAAACACATGCAATGACTCTGGTTGGTCCATATGTGGTTTGTGGAGACAACACACATGTAGTGACCACTGGTTGATCCTTGTGTGGTTTGTGAAATGAACACACATACAATGCCACTGGTTGATCCATGTGTGGTTTGTGGAAAGAACACACATGCAATGACTCTAGTGCTAGTTTTTGTATAAGAACACACGTGCAATGTCTCTAATGGATCCATATGTGGTTTGTGAAAAGAACACACATGCAATGACCACTTGTTGATCCATGTGTGGTTTGTGAAAAGAACACACATGCAATGACTCTAGTGCTAGTTTTAGTATAAGAACACACATGCAATGACTCTAGTGGGTCCACATATAGTTTGTGAAAAGAGCACACATGCAATGACCACTGGTTGATCCATAAGTGGTTTGTGGGAACACACATGAAATGACCACTTGTTGATCCATAAGTGGCTTGTGGAAAAGAAAACACATGCAATGACTCTGGTTGGTCCATATGTGGTTTGTGGAAAGAACACACATGCAGTAACCACTGGTTGATCCATGTGTGGTTTGTGAAATGAACACACATGCAATGCCACTGGTTGATCCATGTGTGGTTTGTGGAAAGAACACACATGCAATGACTCTAGTGCTAGTTTTAGTATAGGAACACACATGCAATGTCTCTAATGGATCCATATGTGGTTTGTGAAAAGAACACACATGCAATGACCACTTGTTGATCCATGTGTGGTTTGTGAAAAGAACACCCATGCAATGACTCTAGTGCTAGTTTTAGTATAAGAACATACATGCAATGACTCCAGTGGGTCCACATGTAGTTTGTAAAAAGAACACACATGCAATGACCACTGGTTGATCCATAAGTGGTTTGTGGAAAGAACACACATGCAATGACCACTGGTTGATCCATAAGTGCTTTGTGGAAAAGAAAACACATGCAATGACTCTGGTTGGTCCATATGTGGTTTGTGGAAACAACACACATGCAGTGACCACTGGTTGATCCATGTGTGGTTTGTGAAATAAACACACATGAAATGCCACTGGTTGATCCATGTGTGGTTTGTGAAAAGAACACACATGCAATGACACTAGTGCTAGTTTTCGTATAAGAACACACGTGCAATATCTCTAATGGATCCATATGTGGTTTGTGAAAAGAACACACATGCAATGACCACTTGTTGATCCATGTGTGGTTTGTGAAAAGAACACACTTGCAATGACTCTAGTGCTAGTTTTAGTATAAGAACACACACGCAATGACTCTAGTGGGTCCACATGTAGTTTGTGAAAAGAACACACATGCAATGACCACTGGTTGATCCATAAGTGGTTTGTGCAAAGAACACACATGAAATGACCACTTGTTGATCCATAAGTGGTTTATGGAAAAGAAAACACATGCAATGACTCTGGTTGGTCCATATGTGGTTTGTGGAAAGAACACACATGCAGTAACCACTGGTTGATCTATGTGTGGTTTGTGAAATGACCACACGTGCAATGCCACTGGTTGATCCATGTGTGGGTTGTGGAAAGAACACACATGCAATGACTCTAGTGCTAGTTTTAGTATAAGAACACACATGCAATGTCTCTAATGGATCCACATGTGGTTTGTGAAAAGAACACACATGCAATGACCACTTGTTGAACCATGTGTGGTTTGTGAAAAGAACACCCATGCAATGACTCTAGTGCTGGATTTAGTATAAGAACATACATGCAATGACTCTAGTGGGTCCATATATAGTTTGTGAAAAGAACACACATGCAATCTCCACTGGTTCATCCATAAGTGGTTTGTGGAAAGAACACACATGCAATGACCACTGGTTGATCCATAAGTGGTTTGTGGAAAAGAAAACACATGCAATGACTCTGGTTGGTCCATATGTGGTTTGTGGAAAGAACACACATGCATTGACCACTGGTTGATCCATATGTGGCTTGTGAAAAGAACACACATGCAATGCCACTAGTTGATCCATGTGTGGTTTGTGGAAAGAACACACATGCAATGACTCTAGTGGTAGTTTTAGTATAAGATCACACATGCAATGACTCTAATGGACCATATGTGGTTTGTGAAAATAACACACATGCAATGACCACTTGTTGATCCATGTGTGGTTTGTGAAAAGAACACACATGCAATGACTCTAGTGCTAGTTTTAGTATAAGAACACACATGCAATGACTCTAGTGGGTCCACATGTAGTTTGTGAAAAGAACACACATGCAATGACCACTAGTTGATCCATAAGTGGTTTGTGGAAAGAACACACATGCAATGACCACTGGTTGATCCATAAGTGGTTTGTGGAAAAGAAAACACATGCAATGACTATGGTTGGTCCATATGTGGTTTGTGGAAAGAACACACATGCAGTAACCACTGGTTGATCCATGTGTGGTTTGTGAAATGAACACACATGCAATGCCACTGGTTGATCCATGTGTGGCTTGTAGAAAGAACACACATGCAATGACTCTAGTGCTAGTTTTAGTATAAGAACACCCATGCAATGTCTCTAATGGATCCATATGTGGTTTGTGAAAAGAACACACATGCAATGACCACTTGTTGATCCATGTGTGGTTTGTGAAAAGAACACCCATGCAATGACTCTAGTGCTAGTTTTAGTATAAGAACAAACATGCAATGACTCTAGTGGGTCCACATGTAGTTTGTGAAAAGAACACACATGCAATGACCACTGGTTGATCCATAAGTGGTTTGTGGAAACAACACACATGCAATGACCACTGGTTGATCCATCAGTGGTTTGTGGAAAAGAAAACACATGCAATGACTCTGGTTGGTCCATATGTGGTTTGTGGAAACAACACACATGCAGTGACCACTGGTTGATCCATTTGTGGTTTGTGAAATGAACACACATGCAATGCCACTGGTTGATCCATGTGTGGTTTGTGGAAAGAACACACATGCAATGACTCTAGTGCTAGTTTTTGTATAAGAACACACGTGTAATGTCTCTAATGGATCCATATGTGGTTTGTGAAAAGAACACACATGCAATGACCACTTGTTGATCCATGTGTGGTTTGTGAAAAGAACACACATGCAATGACTCTAGTGCTAGTTTTAGTATAAGAACACACATGCAATGACTCTAGTGGGTCCACATGTAGTTTATGAAAAGAACACACATGCAATGACCACTGGTTGATCCATAAGTGGTTTGTGGAAAGAACACACATGAAATGACCACTTGTTGATCCATAAGTGGCTTGTGGAAAAGAAAACACATGCAATTACTCTGGTTGATCCATATGTAGTTTGTGGAAAGAACACACATGCAGTAACCACTGGTTGATCCATGTGTGGTTTGTGAAATGAACACACATGCAATGCCACTGGTTGATCCATGTGTGGTTTGTGGAAAGAACACACATGCAATGACTCTAGTGCTAGTTTTAGTATAAGAACACACATGCAATGTCTCTAATGGATCCATATGTGGTTTGTGAAAAGAACACACATGCAACGACCACTTGTTTATCCATGTGTGGTTTGTGAAAAGAACACCCATGCAATGACTCTAGTGCTAGTTTTAGTATAAGAACATACATGCAATGACTTCAGTGGGTCCACATGTAGTTTGTGAAAAGAACACACATGCAATGACCACTGGTTGATCCATAAGTGGTTTGTGGAAAGAACACACATGCAATGACCACTGGTTGATCCATAAGTGGTTTGTGGAAAAGAAAACACATGCAATGACTCTGGTTGGTCCATATGCGGTTTGTGGAAACAACACACATGCAGTGACCACTGGTTGATCCATGTGTGGTTTGTGAAATGAACACACATGCAATGCCACTGGTTGATCGATGTGTGGTTTGTGGAAAGAACACACATGCAATGACTCTAGTGGTAGTTTTTGTATAAGAACACACGTGCAATGTCCCTAATGGATCCATATGTGGTTTGTGAAAAGAACACACATGCAATGACCACTTGTTGATACATGTGTGGTTTGTGAAAAGAACACACATGCAATGACTCTAGTGCTAGTTTTAGTATAAGAACACACATGCAATGACTCTAGTGGGTCCACATGTAGTTTGTGAAAAGAACACACATGCAATGACCACTGGTTGATCCATAAGTGGTTTGTGGAAAGAACACACATGAAATGACCACTTGTTGATCCATAAGTAGCTTGTGGAAAAGAAAACACATGCAATGACTCTGGTTGGTCCATATGTGGTTTGTGGAAAGAACACACATGCAGTAACCACTGGTTGATCCATGTGTGGTTTGTGAAATGACACACATGCAATGCCACTGGTTGATCCATGTGTGGTTTGTGGAAAGAACACACATGCAATGACTCTAGTGCTGGTTTTAGTATAAGAACACACATGCAATGTCTCCAATGGATCCAGATGTGGTTTGTGAAAAGAACACACATGCAATGACCACTTGTTGATCCATGTGTGGTTTGTGAAAAGAACACCCATGCAATGACTCTAGTGCTGGATTTAGTATAAGAACATACATGCAATGACTCTAGTGGGTCCACATATAGTTTGTGAAAAGAACACACATGCAGTCTCCACTGGTTCATCCGTACGTGGTTTGTGGAAAGAACACACATGCAATGACCACTGGTTGATCCATAAGTGGTTTGTCGAAAAGAAAACACATGCAATGACTCTGGTTGGTCCATATGTGGTTTGTGAAAACAACACACATGCAGTCTCCACGTGCTGGATTTAGTATAAGAAACCACTTGTTGATCCATGTGTGGTTTGTGAAATGAACACACATGCAATGCCACTGGTTGATCCATGTGTGGTTTGTGGAAAGAACACACATGCAATGACTCTAGTGCTAGTTTTTGTATAAGACCAAACGTGCAATGTCTCTAATGGATCCATATGTGGTTTCTGAAGAGAACACACATGCAATGACCACTTGTTGATCCATGTGTGGTTTGTGAAAAGAACACACATGCAATGACTCTAGTGCTAGTTTTAGTATAAGAACACACATGCAATGACTCTAGTGGGTCCACATGTAGTTTGTGAAAAGAACACACATGCAATGACCACTGGTTGATCCATAAGTGGTTTGTGGAAAGAACACACATGAAATGACCTCTTGGTGATCCATAAGTGGCTTGTGGAAAAGAAAACACATGCAATGACTCTGGTTGGTCCATATGTGGTTTGTGGAAAGAACACACATGCAGTAACCACTGGTTGATCCATGTGTGGTTTGTGAAATGAACACACATGCAATGCCACTGGTTGATCCATGTGTGGTTTGTGGAAAGAACACACATGCAATGACACTAGTTCTAGTTTTTGTATAAGAACACACGTGCAATGTCTCTAATTGATCCATATGTGGTTTGTGAAAAGAACACACATGCAATGACCACTTGTTGATCCATGTGTGGTTTGTGAAAAGAACACACATCCAATGACCCTAGTGCTAGTTTTAGTATAAGAACATACATGCAATGACTCCAGTGGGTCCACATGTAGTTTGTGAAAAGAACACACATGCAATGACCACTGGTTGATCCATAAGTGGTTTGTGGAAAGAACACACATGCAATGACCACTGGTTGATCCATAAGTGGTTTGTGGAAAAGAAAACACATGCAATGACTGGTTGGTCCATATGTGGTTTGTGGAAACAACACACATGAAGTGACCACTGGTTGATCCATGTGTGGTTTGTGAAATGAACACACATGCAATGCCACTGGTTGATCCATGTGTGGTTTGTGGAAAGAACACACATGCAATGACTCTAGTGCTAGTTTTAGTATAAGAACACACATGCAATGACTCTAGTGGGTCCACATGTAGTTTGTGAAAAGAACACACATGCAATGACCACTGGTTGATCCATAAGTGGTTTGTGGAAAGAACACACATGAAATGACCACTTGTTGATCCATAAGTGGCTTGTGGAAAAGAAAACACATGCAATGACTCTGGTTGGTCCATATGTGGTTTGTGGAAAGAACACACATGCAGTAACCACTGGTTGATCCATGTGTGGTTTGTTAAATGACACACATGCAATGCCACTGGTTGATCCATGTGTGGTTTGTGGAAAGAACACACATGCAATGACTCTACTGCTAGTTTTAGTATAAGAACACACATGCAATGTCTCTAATGGATCCATATGTGGTTTGTGAAAAGAACACACATGCAATGACCACTTGTTGATCCATGTGTGGTTTGTGAAAAGAACACCCATGCAATGACTCTAGTGCTAGTTTTAGTATAAGAACAAACATGCAATGACTCTAGTGGGTCCACATGTAGTTTGTGAAAAGAACACACATGCAATGACCACTGGTTGATCCATAAGTGGTTTGTGGAAACAACACACATGCAATGACCACTGGTTGATCCATCAGTGGTTTGTGGAAAAGAAAACAGATGCAATGACTCTGGTTGGTCCATATGTGGTTTGTGGAAACAACACACATGCAGTGACCACTGGTTGATCCATTTGTGGTTTGTGAAATGAACACACATGCAATGCCACTGGTTGATCCATGTGTGGTTTGTGGAAAGAACACACATGCAATGACTCTAGTACTAGTTTTTGTATAAGAACACACGTGTAATGTCTCTAATGGATCCATATGTGGTTTGTGAAAAGAACACACATGCAATGACCACTTGTTGATCCATGTGTGGTTTGTGAAAAGAACACACATGCAATGACTCTAGTGCTAGTTTTAGTATAAGAACACACATGCAATGACTCTAGTGGGTCCACATGTAGTTTGTGACAAGAACACACATGCAATGACCACTGGTTGATCCATAAGTGGTTTGTGGAAAGAACACACATGAAATGACCACTTGTTGATCCATAAGTGGCTTGTGGAAAAGAAAACACATGCAATTACTCTGGTTGGTCCATATGTAGTTTGTGGAAAGAACACACATGCAGTAACCACTGTTTGATCCATGTGTGGTTTGTGAAATGAACACACATGCAATGCCACTGGTTGATCCATGTGTGGTTTGTGGAAAGAACACACATGCAATGACTCTAGTGCTAGTTTTAGTATAAGAACACACATGCAATGTCTCTAATGGATCCATATGTGGTTTGTGAAAAGAACACACATGCAATGACCACTTGTTTATCCATGTGTGGTTTGTGAAAAGAACACCCATGCAATGACTCTAGTGCTAGTTTTAGTATAAGAACATACATGCAATGACTTCAGTGGGTCCACATGTAGTTTGTGAAAAGAACACACATGCAATGACCACTGGTTGATCCATAAGTGGTTTGTGGAAAGAACACACATGCAATGACCACTGGTTGATCCATAAGTGGTTTGTGGAAAAGAAAACACATGCAATGACTCTGGTTGGTCCATATGCGGTTTGTGGAAACAACACACATGCAGTGACCACTGGTTGATCCATGTGTGGTTTGTGAAATGAACACACATGCAATGCCACTGGTTGATCGATGTGTGGTTTGTGGAAAGAACACACATGCAATGACTCTAGTGCTAGTTTTTGTATAAGAACACACGTGCAATGTCCCTAATGGATCCATATGTGGTTTGTGAAAAGAACACACATGCAATGACCACTTGTTGATACATGTGTGGTTTGTGAAAAGAACACACATGCAATGACTCTAGTCCTAGTTTTAGTATAAGAACACACATGCAATGACTCTAGTGGGTCCACATGTAGTTTGTGAAAAGAACACACATGCAATGACCACTGGTTGATCCATAAGTGGTTTGTGGAAAGAACACACATGAAATGACCACTTGTTGATCCATAAGTGGCTTGTGGAAAAGAAAACACATGCAATGACTCTGGTTGGTCCATATGTGGTTTGTGGAAAGAACACACATGCAGTAACCACTGGTTGATCCATGTGTGGTTTGTGAAATGACACACATGCAATGCCACTGGTTAATCCATGTGTGGTTTGTGGAAAGAACACACATGCAATGACTCTAGTGCTAGTTTTAGTATAAGAACACACATGCAATGTCTCCAATGGATCCAGATGTGGTTTGTGAAAAGAACACACATGCAATGACCACTTGTTGATCCATGTGTGGTTTGTGAAAAGAACACCCATGCAATGACTCTAGTGCTGGATTTAGTATAAGAACATACATGCAATGACTCTAGTGGGTCCACATATAGTTTGTGAAAAGAACACACATGCAGTCTCCACTGGTTCATCCATACGTGGTTTGTGGAAAGAACACACATGCAATGACCACTGGTTGATCCATAAGTGGTTTGTCGAAAAGAAAACACATGCAATGACTCTGGTTGGTCCATATGTGGTTTGTGAAAACAACACACATGCAGTCTCCACGTGCTGGATTTAGTATAAGAAACCACTTGTTGATCCATGTGTGGTTTGTGAAATGAACACACATGCAATGCCACTGGTTGATCCATGTGTGGTTTGTGGAAAGAACACACATGCAATGACTCTAGTGCTAGTTTTCGTATAAGACCAAACGTGCAATGTCTCTAATGGATCCATATGTGGTTTCTGAAGAGAACACACATGCAATGACCACTTGTTGATCCATGTGTGGTTTGTGAAAAGAACACACATGCAATGACTCTAGTGCTAGTTTTAGTATAAGAACACACATGCAATGACTCTAGTGGGTCCACATGTAGTTTGTGAAAAGAACACACATGCAATGACCACTGGTTGATCCATAAGTGGTTTGTGGAAAGAACACACATGAAATGACCTCTTGGTGATCCATAAGTGGCTTGTGGAAAAGAAAACACATGCAATGACTCTGGTTGGTCCATATGTGGTTTGTGGAAAGAACACACATGCAGTAACCACTGGTTGATCCATGTGTGGTTTGTGAAATGAACACACATGCAATGCCACTGGTTGATCCATGTGTGGTTTGTGGAAAGAACACACATGCAATGACACTAGTTCTAGTTTTTGTATAAGAACACACGTGCAATGTCTCTAATTGATCCATATGTGGTTTGTGAAAAGAACACACATGCAATGACCACTTGTTGATCCATGTGTGGTTTGTGAAAAGAACACACATCCAATGACCCTAGTGCTAGTTTTAGTATAAGAACATACATGCAATGACTCCAGTGGGTCCACATGTAGTTTGTGAAAAGAACACACATGCAATGACCACTGGTTGATCCATAAGTGGTTTGTGGAAAGAACACACATGCAATGACCACTGGTTGATCCATAAGTGTTTTGTGGAAAAGAAAACACATGCAATGACTGGTTGGTCCATATGTGGTTTGTGGAAACAACACACATGAAGTGACCACTGGTTGATCCATGTGTGGTTTGTGAAATGAACACACATGCAATGCCACTGGTTGATCCATGTGTGGTTTGTGGAAAGAACACACATGCAATGACTCTAGTGCTAGTTTTAGTATAAGAACACACATGCAATGACTCTAATGGATCCACATGTGGTTTGTGAAAAGAACACACATGCAATGACCACTGGTTGATCCATGTGTGGTTTGTGAAAAGAACACACATGCAATGACTCTAGTGCTAGTTTTAGTATAAGAACACACATGCAATGACTCTAGTGGGTCCACATGTAGTTTGTGAAAAGAACACACATGCAATGACCACTGGTTGATCTATAAGTGGTTTGTGGAAAGAACACACATACAATGACTCTAGTGGGTCCACATGTAGTTTGTGAAAAGAACACACATGCAATGACCACTGGATGATCCATAAGTTGTTTGTGGAACAGAACACACATGCAATGAACACTGGTTGATCCATGTGTGGTTTGCGCAAAAGAACACATGCAATGAATCTGGTTGGTCTGTATGTGGTTTGTGGAATGAACACACATGCAATGCCACTGGTTGATCCATGTGTTGTTTGTGGAAAGAACACACATGCAATGACTCTAGTGCTAGTTTTTGTATAAGAACACACATGCAATGTCTCTAATGGATACATATGTGGTTTGTGAAAAGAACACACATGCAATGACCACTTGTTGATCCATGTGTGGTTTTTGAAAATACCACACATGCAATGACTCTAGTGCCAGTTTTAGTATAAGAACACACATGCAATGACCCTAGTGGGTCCACATGTAGTTTGTGAAAAGAACACACATGCAATGACCACTGGTTGATCCATAAGTGGTTTGTGGAAAGAACACACATGAAATAACCACTTGTTGATCCATCAGTGGTTTGTGGAAAATAAAACACATGCAATGACTCTGGTTGGTCCATGTGTGGTTTGTGGAAAGAACACACATGCAGTAACCACCGGTTGATCCATGTGTGGTTTGTGAAATGAACACACATGCAATGCCACTGGTTGATCCATGTGTGGTTTGTGGAAAGAACACACATGCAATGACTCTAGTGCTAGTTTTTGTATAAGAACACACATGCAATGTCTCTAATGGATCCATATGTGGTTTGTGAAAAGAACACACATGCAATTACTCTAGTGCTAGTTTTAGTATAAGAACATACATGCAATGACTCTAGTGGGTCCACATGTAGTTTGTGAAAAGAACACACATGCAATGACCACTGGTTGATCCATAAGTGGTTTGTGGAAAGAACACACATGCAATGACCATTGGTTGATCCATAAGTGGTTTGTGGAAAAGAAAACACATGCAATGACTCTGGTTGGTCCATATGTGGTTTGTGGAAAGAACACACATGCATTAACCACGAGTTGATCCATATGTGGTTTGTGAAATGAACACACATGCAATGCCACTGGTTGATCCATGTGTGGTTTGTGGAAATAACACACATGTAATGACTCTAATGGATCCATAAGTGGTTTGTGGAAAGAACAGACATGCAATGACCACTTGTTGATCCATAAGTGCTTTGTGGAAAATAACACACATGCAATGACCCTGGTTGGTCCATATGTGGTTTGTGGAAAGAACACACGTGTAGTGACCACTGGTTGTTCCATGTGTGGTTTGTGAAAAGAACACACATGCAATGCCACTGGTTGATCTATGTGTGGTTTGTGGAAAGAACACACATGCAATGACCACTGGTTGATCCATAAGGGGTTTGTGGAAAGAACACACATGTGATGACTCTAGTGCTAGTTTTAGTATAAGAACCCACATGGAATGACTCTAATGGATACATAGTGGTTTGTGAAAAGAACACACATGCAATGACCACTTGTTGATCCATGTGTGGTTTGTGGAAAGAACACACATGCAATGACAGTGGTGGATCCATGTATGGTTTGTGAAAAGAACACATATGCAATGAGTCTATTGTTGGTTTTAGTATAAGAACACACATGCAATGACTCTAGTGGTTCCACATGTGGTTTGTGAAAAGAACACACATGCAATGACCACTGGTTGATCCATATGTGGTTTGTGGAAAAGAACACACATGCAATGAACAATGGTGGATCAATAAGTGGTTTGTGGAAATAACAAACAAGCAATGACCACTGGTTGATCCATAAGTGGTTGGTGGAAAAGAACACACATGCAATGACCACTGGTTGATGCATATGTGGTTTGTGGAAATGACACACATGCAATGACCACTGGTTGATCCATGTGTGGTTTGTGAAAAGAACACACATGCAATGACTCTAGTGCTAGTTTTAGTATAAGAACACACATGCAATGAGTCTAGTGGGTCCACATGTAGTTTGTGAAAAGAACAAACATGCAATGACCACTAGTTGATCATAAGTGGTTTGTGGAAAGAACACACATGCAATGACCACTGGTTGATCCATCAGTGGTTTGTGGAAAAGAACACACATGCAATGACTCTAGTTGGTCCATATGTGGTTTGTAGAAAGAACACACATTGAGTAACCTCTGGTTGATCCATGTGTGGTTTGTGAAATGAACACACATGCAATGCCACTGGTTGATCCATGTGTGGTTTGTGGAAATAACACACATGCAATGACTCTAGTGCTAGTTTTTGTATAAGAACACACATGCAATGTCTCTAATGGATCCATATGTGGTTTGTGAAAAGAACACACATGCAATGACCACTTGCTGATCCATGTGTGGTTTGTGAAAAGAACACACATGCAATGACTCTAGTGCTAGTTTTAGTATAAGAACACGCATGCAATGACTCTAGTGGGTCCACATGTAGTTTGTGAAAAGAACACACATGCAATGACCATTGGTTGATCCATAAGTGGTTTGTGGAAAGAACACACATGAAATGACCACTTGTTGATCCATAAGTGGTTTGTCGAAAAGAAAACACATGCAATGACTCTGGTTGGTCCATATGTGGTTTGTGGAAAGAACACACATGCAGTAACCACTGGTTTATCCATGTGTGGTTTGTGAAATGAACACACATGCAATGCCACTGGTTGATCCATGTGTGGTTTGTGGAACGAACACACATGCAATGACTCTAGTGCTAGTTTTAGTATAAGAACACACATGCAATGTATCTAATGGATCCATATGTGGTTTGTGAAAAGAACACACATGCAATGACCACTTGTTGATCCATGTGTGTTTTGTGAAAAGAACACACATGCAATGACTCTAGTTCTAGTTTTAGTATAAGAACACACATGCAATGACTCTAGTGGGTCCACATGTAGTTTGTGAAAGAACACACATGTAATGACTGTAGTGCTAGTTATAGTATAAGAACACACATGCAATGTCTCTAATGGATCCATATGTGGTTTGTGAAAAGAACACACATGCAATGACCACTTGTTGATCCATAAGGGGTTTGTGGAAAGAACACACATGCGATGACTCTAGTGCTAGTTTTAGTATAAGAACCCACATGCAATGACTCTTATGGATCCATATGTGGTTTGTGAAAAGAACACACATGCAATGACCACTTGTTGATCCATGTGTGGTTTGTGGAAAGAACACACATGCAATGACAGTGGTGGATCCATGTATGGTTTGTGAAAAGAACACATATGCAATGAGTCTATTATTGGTTTTAGTATAAGAACACACATGCAATGACTCTAGTGGGTCCACATGTGGTTTGTGAAAAGAACACACATGCAATGACCACTGGTTGATCCATATGTGGTTTGTGGAAAAGAACACACATGCAATGAACAATGGTGGATCAATAAGTGGTTTGTGGAAATAACAAACAAGCAATGACCACTGGTTGATCCATAAGTGGTTGGTGGAAAAGAACACACATGCAATGACCACTGGTTGATCCATATGTGGTTTGTGGAAATGACACACATGCAATGACCACTGGTTTATCCATGTGTGGTTTGTGAAAAGAACACACATGCAATGACTCTAGTGCTAGTTTTAGTATAAGAACACACATGCAATGACTCTAGTGGGTCCACATGTAGTTTGTGAAAAGAACAAACATGCAATGACCACTAGTTGATCATAAGTGGTTTGTGGAAAGAACACACATGTAATGACCACTGGTTGATCCATAAGTGGTTTGTGGAAAAGAACACACATGCAATGACTCTAGTTGGTCCATATGTGGTTTGTAGAAAGAACACACATGCAGTAACCACTGGTTGATCCATGTGTGGTTTGTGAAATGAACACACATGCAATGCCACTGGTTGATCCATGTGTGGTTTGTGGAAAGAACACACATGCAATGACTCTAGTGCTAGTTTTTGTATAAGAACACACATGCAATGTCTCTAATGGATCCATATGTTGTTTGTGAAAATAACACACATGCAGTGACCACTTGTTGATCCATGTGTGGTTTGTGTAAAGAACACACATGCAATGACAGTGGTGGATCCATGTATGGTTTGTGAAAAGAACACATATGCAATGAGTCTATTGTTGGTTTTAGTATAAGAACACACATGCAATGACTCTAGTGGGTCCACATGTGGTTTGTGAAAAGAACACACATGCAATGACCACTGGTTGATCCATATGTGGTTTGTGGAAAAGAACACACATGCAATGAACAATGGTGGATCAATAAGTGGTTTGTGGAAATAACAAACAAGCAAAGACCACTGGTTGATCCATAAGTGGTTGGTGGAAAAGAACACACATGCAACGACCACTGGTTGATCCATATGTGGTTTGTGTAAATGACACACATGCAATGACCACTGGTTCATCCATGTGTGGTTTGTGAAAAGAACACACATGCAATGACTCTAGTGCTAGTTTTAGTATAAGAACACACATGCAATGACTCTAGTGGGTCCACATGTAGTTTGTGAAAAGAACAAACATGCAATGACCACTAGTTGATCATAAGTGGTTTGTGGAAAGAACACACATGCAATGACCACTGGTTGATCCATCAGTGGTTTGTGGAAAAGAACACACATGCAATGACTCTAGTTGGTCCATATGTGGTTTGTAGAAAGAACACACATGCAGTAACCACTGGTTGATCCATGTGTGGTTTGTGAAATGAACACACATGCAATGCCACTGGTTGATCCATGTGTGGTTTGTGGAAAGAACACACATGAAATGACTCTAGTGCTAGTTTTTGTATAAGAACACACATGCAATGTCTCTAATGGATCCATATGTGGTTTGTGAAAAGAACACACATGCAATGACCACTTGCTGATCCATGTGTGGTTTGTGAAAAGAACACACATGCAATGACTCTAGTGCTAGTTTTAGTATAAGAACACGCATGCAATGACTCTAGTGGGTCCACATGTAGTTTGTGAAAAGAACACACATGCAATGACCACTGGTTGATCCATAAGTGTTTTGTGGAAAGAACACACATCAAATGACCACTTGTTGATCCATAAGTGGTTTGTCGAAAAGAAAACACATGCAATGACTCTGGTTGGTCCATATGTGGTTTGTGGAAAGAACACACATGCAGTAACCACTGGTTTATCCATGTGTGGTTTGTGAAATGAACACACATGCAATGCCACTGGTTGATCCATGTGTGGTTTGTGGAACGAACACACATGCAATGACTCTAGTGCTAGTTTTAGTATAAGAACACACATGCATTGTATCTAATGGATCCATATGTGGTTTGTGAAAAGAACACACATGCAATGACCACTTGTTGATCCATGTGTGGTTTGTGAAAAGAACACACATGCAATGACTCTAGTTCTAGTTTTAGTATAAGAACACACATGCAATGACTCTAGTGGGTCCACATGTAGTTTGTGAAAGAACACACATGTAATGACTGTAGTGCTAGTTTTAGTATAAGAACACACATGCAATGTCTCTAATGGATCCATATGTGGTTTGTGAAAAGAACACACATGCAATGACCACTTGTTGATCCATATGTGATTTGTGAAAAAAACACCCATGCAATGACTCTAGTGGGTCCACATGTAGTTTGTGAAAAGAACACACATGCAATGACCACTGGTTGATCCATAAGTGGTTTGTGGAAACAACACACATGCAATGACCACTGGTTGATCCATCAGTGGTTTGTGGAAAAGAAAACACATGCAATGACTCTGGTTGGTCCATATGTGGTTTGTGGAAACAACACACATGAAGTGACCACTGGTTGATCCATGTGTGGTTTGTGAAATGAACACACATGCAATGCCACTGGTTGATCCATGTGTGGTTTGTGGAACGAACACACATGCAATGACTCTAGTGCTAGTTTTAGTATAATAACACACATGCAATGTATCTAATGGATCCATATGTGGTTTGTGAAAAGAACACACATGCAATGACCACTTGTTGATCCATGTGTGGTTTGTGAAAAGAACACACATGCAATGACTCTAGTTCTAGTTTTAGTATAAGAACAAACATGCAATGACTCTAGTGGGTCCACATGTAGTTTGTGAAAGAACACACATGTAATGACTGTGGTGCTAGTTTTAGTATAAGAACACACATGCAATGTCTCTAATGGATCCATATGTGGTTTGTGAAAAGAACACACATGCAATGACCACTTGTTGATCCATGTGTGATTTGTGAAAAAAACACCCATGCAATGACTCTAGTGCTAGTTTTAGTATAAGAACATACATGCAATGACTCTAGTCGGTCCACATGTAGTTTGTGGAAAGAACACACATGTAATGACCACTGGTTGATCCATAAGTGGTTTGTGGAAAGAACACACATGCAATGACCTCTAGTTGATCCATAAGTGGTTTGTGGAAAAGAAAACACATGCAATGACTCTGGTTGGTCCATATGTGGTTTGTGGAAAGAACACATATGCAGTGACCACTGGTTGATCCATGTGTGGTTTGTGAAATGAACACACATGCAATGCCACTGGTTGATCCATGTGTGGTTTGTGGAAAGAACACACATGCAATGACTCTAGTGCTAGTTTTTGTATAAGAACACACATGCAATGTCTCTAATGGATCCATATGTGGTTTGTGAAAAGAACAAACATGCAATGACCACTTGTTGATCCATGTGTGGTTTGCGAAAAGAACACCCATGCAATGACTCTAGTGCTAGTTTTAGTATAAGAACATACATGCAATGACTCTAGTGGGTCCACATGTAGTTTGTGAAAAGAACACACATGCAATGACCACTGGTTGATCCATAAGTGGTTTGTGGAAACAACACACATGCAATGACCACTGGTTGATCCATCAGTGGTTTGTGGAAAAGAAAACACATGCAATGACTCTGGTTGGTCCATATGTGGTTTGTGGAAACAACACACATGAAGTGACCACTAGTTGATCCATGTGTGGTTTGTGAAATGAACACACATGCAATGCCACTGGTTGATCCATGTGTGGTTTGTGGAAAGAACACACATGCAATGACTCTAGTGCTAGTTTTTGTATAAGAACACACGTGCAATGTCTCTAATGGATCCATATGTGGTTTGTGAAAAGAACACACATGCAATGACCACTTGTTGATCCATGTGTGGTTTGTGAAAAGAACACACATGCAATGACTCTAGTGCTAGTTTTAGTATAAGAACACACATGCAATGACTCTAGTGGGTCCACATGTAGTTTGTGATTGAGCACACATGCAATGACCACTGGTTGGTCCATAAGTGGTTTGTGGGAACACACATGAAATGACCACTTGTTGATCCATAAGTGGCTTGTGGAAAAGAAAACACATGCAATGACTCTGGTTGGTCCATATGTGGTTTGCGGAAAGAACACACATGCAGTAACCACTGGTTGATCCATGTGTGGTTTGTGAAATGAACACACATGCAATGCCACTGGTTGATCCATGTGTGGTTTGTGGAAAGAACACACATGCAATGACTCTAGTGCTAGTTTTAGTATAAGAACACACATGCAATGTCTCTAATGGATCCATATGTGGTTTGTGAAAAGAACACACATGCAATGACCACTTGTTGATCCATGTGTGGTTTGTGAAAAGAACACCCATGCAATGACTCTAGTGCTAGTTTTAGTATAAGAACATACATGCAATGACTCCATTGGGTCCACATGTAGTTTGTGAAAAGAACACACATGCAATGACCACTGGTTGATCCATAAGTGGTTTGTGGAAAGAACACACATGCAATGACCACTGGTTGATCCATAAGTGGTTTGTGGAAAAGAAAACACATGCAATGACTCTGGTTGGTCCATATGTGGTTTGTGGAAACAACACACATGCAGTAACCACTGGTTGATCCATGTGTGGTTTGTGAAATGAACACACATGCAATGCCACTGGTTGATCCATGTGTGGTTTGTGGAAAGAACACACATGCAATGACTCTAGTGCTAGTTTTAGTATAAGAACACCCATGCAATGTCTCTAATGGATCCATATGTGGTTTGTGAAAAGAACACACATGCAATGACCACTTGTTGATCCATGTGTGGTTTGTGAAAAGAACACCCATGCAATGACTCTAGTGCTAGTTTTAGTATTAGAACATACATGCAATGACTCTAGTGGGTCCACATGTAGTTTGTGAAAAGAACACACATGCAATGACCACTGGTTGATCCATAAGTGGTTTGTGGAAACAACACACATGCAATGACCACTGGTTGATCCATCAGTGGTTTGTGGAAAAGAAAACACATGCAATGATTCTGGTTGGTCCATATGTGGTTTGTGGAAACAACACACATGAAGTGACCACTGGTTGATCTATGTGTGGTTTGTGAAATGAACACACATGCAATGCCACTGGTTGATCCATGTGTGGTTTGTCGAAAGAACACACATGCAATGACTCTAGTGCTAGTTTTTGTATAAGAAAACACGTGCAATGTCTCTAATGGATCCATATGTGGTTTGTGAAAAGAACACACATGCAATGACCACTTGTTGATCCATGTGTGGTTTGTGAAAAGAACACACATGCAATGACTCTAGTGCTAGTTTTAGTATAAGAACACACATGCAATGACTCTAGTGGGTCCACATGTAGTTTGTGAAAAGAACAAACATGCAATGACCACAAGTTGATCATAAGTGGTTTGTGGAAAGAACACACATGCAATGACCACTGGTTGATCCATAAGTGGTTTGTGGAAAAGAACACACATGCAATGACTCTAGTTGGTCCATATGTGGTTTGTAGAAAGAACACACATGCAGTAACCACTGGTTGATCCATGTGTGGTTTGTGAAATGAACACACATGCAATGCCACTGGTTGATCCATGTGTGGTTTGTGGAAAGAACACACATGCAATGACTCTAGTGCTAGTTTTTGTATAAGAACACACCTGCAATGTCTCTAATGGATCCATATGTGGTTTGTGAAAAGAACACACATGCAATGACCACTTGCTGATCCATGTGTGGTTTGTGAAAAGAACACACATGCAATGACTCTAGTGCTAGTTTTAGTATAAGAACACGCATGCAATGACTCTAGTGGGTCCACATGTAGTTTGTGAAAAGAACACACATGCAATGACCACTGGTTGATCCATAAGTGGTTTGTGGAAAGAACACACATGAAATGACCACTTGTTGATCCATAAGTGGTTATGGGAAAAGAAAACACATGCAATGACTCTGGTTGGTCCATATGTGGTTTGTGGAAAGAACACATATGCAGTAACCACTGGTTTATCCATGTGTGGTTTGTGAAATGAACACACATGCAATGCCACTGGTTGATCCATGTGTGGTTTGTGGAACGAACACACATGCAATGACTCTAGTGCTAGTTTTAGTATAAGAACACACACGCAATGTATCTAATGGATCCATATGTGGTTTGTGAAAAGAACACACATGCAATGACCACTTGTTGATCCATGTGTGGTTTGTGAAAAGAACACACATGCAATGACCCTAGTTCTAGTTTTAGTATAAGAACAAACATGCAATGACTCTAGTGGGTCCACATGTAGTTTGTGAAAGAACACACATGTAATGACTGTGGTGCTAGTTTTAGTATAAGAACACACATGCAATGTCTCTAATGGATCCATATGTGGTTTGTGAAAAGAACACACATGCAATGACCACTTGTTGATCCATGTGTGATTTGTGAAAAAAACACCCATGCAATGACTCTAGTGCTAGTTTTAGTATAAGAACATACATGCAATGACTCTAGTCGGTCCACATGTAGTTTGTGGAAAGAACACACATGTAATGACCACTGGTTGATCCATAAGTGGTTTGTGGAAAGAACACACATGCAATGACCTCTAGTTGATCCATAAGTGGTTTGTGGAAAAGAAAACACATGCAATGACTCTGGTTGGTCCATATGTGGTTTGTGGAAAGAACACATATGCAGTGACCACTGGTTGATCCATGTGTGGTTTGTGAAATGAACACACATGCAATGCCACTGGTTGATCCATGTGTGGTTTGTGGAAAGAACACACATGCAATGACTCTAGTGCTAGTTTTTGTATAAGAACACACATGCAATGTCTCTAATGGATCCATATGTGGTTTGTGAAAAGAACAAACATGCAATGACCACTTGTTGATCCATGTGTGGTTTGCGAAAAGAACACCCATGCAATGACTCTAGTGCTAGTTTTAGTATAAGAACATACATGCAATGACTCTAGTGGGTCCACATGTAGTTTGTGAAAAGAACACACATGCAATGACCACTGGTTGATCCATAAGTGGTTTGTGGAAACAACACACATGCAATGACCACTGGTTGATCCATCAGTGGTTTGTGGAAAAGAAAACACATGCAATGACTCTGGTTGGTCCATATGTGGTTTGTGGAAACAACACACATGAAGTGACCACTAGTTGATCCATGTGTGGTTTGTGAAATGAACACACATGCAATGCCACTGGTTGATCCATGTGTGGTTTGTGGAAAGAACACACATGCAATGACTCTAGTGCTAGTTTTTGTATAAGAACACACGTGCAATGTCTCTAATGGATCCATATGTGGTTTGTGAAAAGAACACACATGCAATGACCACTTGTTGATCCATGTGTGGTTTGTGAAAAGAACACACATGCAATGACTCTAGTGCTAGTTTTAGTATAAGAACACACATGCAATGACTCTAGTGGGTCCACATGTAGTTTGTGATTGAGCACACATGCAATGACCACTGGTTGGTCCATAAGTGGTTTGTGGGAACACACATGAAATGACCACTTGTTGATCCATAAGTGTCTTGTGGAAAAGAAAACACATGCAATGACTCTGGTTGGTCCATATGTGGTTTGTGGAAAGAACACACATGCAGTAACCACTGGTTGATCCATGTGTGGTTTGTGAAATGAACACACATGCAATGCCACTGGTTGATCCATGTGTGGTTTGTGGAAAGAACACACATGCAATGACTCTAGTGCTAGTTTTAGTATAAGAACACACATGCAATGTCTCTAATGGATCCATATGTGGTTTGTGAAAAGAACACACATGCAATGACCACTTGTTGATCCATGTGTGGTTTGTGAAAAGAACACCCATGCAATGACTCTAGTGCTAGTTTTAGTATAAGAACATACATGCAATGACTCCATTGGGTCCACATGTAGTTTGTGAAAAGAACACACATGCAATGACCACTGGTTGATCCATAAGTGGTTTGTGGAAAGAACACACATGCAATGACCACTGGTTGATCCATAAGTGGTTTGTGGAAAAGAAAACACATGCAATGACTCTGGTTGGTCCATATGTGGTTTGTGGAAACAACACACATGCAGTAACCACTGGTTGATCCATGTGTGGTTTGTGAAATGAACACACATGCAATGCCACTGGTTGATCCATGTGTGGTTTGTGGAAAGAACACACATGCAATGACTCTAGTGCTAGTTTTAGTATAAGAACACCCATGCAATGTCTCTAATGGATCCATATGTGGTTTGTGAAAAGAACACACATGCAATGACCACTTGTTGATCCATGTGTGGTTTGTGAAAAGAACACCCATGCAATGACTCTAGTGCTAGTTTTAGTATTAGAACATACATGCAATGACTCTAGTGGGTCCACATGTAGTTTGTGAAAAGAACACACATGCAATGACCACTGGTTTATCCATAAGTGGTTTGTGGAAACAACACACATGCAATGACCACTGGTTGATCCATTAGTGGTTTGTGGAAAAGAAAACACATGTAATGATTCTGGTTGGTCCATATGTGGTTTGTGGAAACAACACACATGCAGTGACCACTGGTTGATCTATGTGTGGTTTGTGAAATGAACACACATGCAATGCCACTGGTTGATCCATGTGTGGTTTGTCGAAAGAACACACATGCAATGACTCTAGTGCTAGTTTTTGTATAAGAAAACACGTGCAATGTCTCTAATGGATCCATATGTGGTTTGTGAAAAGAACACACATGCAATGACCACTTGTTGATCCATGTGTGGTTTCTGAAAAGAACACACATGCAATGACTCTAGTGCTAGTTTTAGTGTAAGAACACACATGCAATGACTCTAGTGGGTCCACATGTAGTTTGTGAAAAGAACAAACATGCAATGACCACAAGTTGATCATAAGTGGTTTGTGGAAAGAACACACATGCAATGACCACTGGTTGATCCATAAGTGGTTTGTGGAAAAGAACACACATGCAATGACTCTAGTTGGTCCATATGTGGTTTGTAGAAAGAACACACATGCAGTAACCACTGGTTGATCCATGTGTGGTTTGTGAAATGAACACACATGCAATGCCACTGGTTGATCCATGTGTGGTTTGTGGAAAGAACACACATGCAATGACTCTAGTGCTAGTTTTTGTATAAGAACACACCTGCAATGTCTCTAATGGATCCATATGTGGTTTGTGAAAAGAACACACATGCAATGACCACTTGCTGATCCATGTGTGGTTTGTGAAAAGAACACACATGCAATGACTCTAGTGCTAGTTTTAGTATAAGAACACGCATGCAATGACTCTAGTGGGTCCACATGTAGTTTGTGAAAAGAACACACATGCAATGACCACTGGTTGATCCATAAGTGGTTTGTGGAAAGAACACACATGAAATGACCACTTGTTGATCCATAAGTGGTTTGTGGAAAAGAAAACACATGCAATGACTCTGGTTGGTCCATATGTGGTTTGTGGAAAGAACACATATGCAGTAACCACTGGTTTATCCATGTGTGGTTTGTGAAATGAACACACATGCAATGCCACTGGTTGATCCATGTGTGGTTTGTGGAACGAACACACATGCAATGACTCTAGTGCTAGTTTTAGTATAAGAACACACATGCAATGTATCTAATGGATCCATATGTGGTTTGTGGAAAGAACACACATGCAATGACCACTTGTTGATCCATGTGTGGTTTGTGAAAAGAACACACATGCAATGACCCTAGTTCTAGTTTTAGTATAAGAACAAACATGCAATGACTCTAGTGGGTCCACATGTAGTTTGTGAAAGAACACACATGTAATGACTGTGGTGCTAGTTTTAGTATAAGAACACACATGCAATGTCTCTAATGGATCCATATGTGGTTTGTGAAAAGAACACACATGCAATGACCACTTGTTGATCCATGTGTGATTTGTGAAAAAAACACCCATGCAATGACTCTAGTGCTAGTTTTAGTATAAGAACATACATGCAATGACTCTAGTCGGTCCACATGTAGTTTGTGGAAAGAACACACATGTAATGACCACTGGTTGATCCATAAGTGGTTTGTGGAAAGAACACACATGCAATGACCTCTAGTTGATCCATAAGTGGTTTGTGGAAAAGAAAACACATGCAATGACTCTGGTTGGTCCATATGTGGTTTGTGGAAAGAACACATATGCAGTGACCACTGGTTGATCCATGTGTGGTTTGTGAAATGAACACACATGCAATGCCACTGGTTGATCCATGTGTGGTTTGTGGAAAGAACACACATGCAATGACTCTAGTGCTAGTTTTAGTATAAGAACACCCATGCAATGTCTCTAATGGATCCATATGTGGTTTGTGAAAAGAACACACATGCAATGACCACTTGTTGATCCATGTGTGGTTTGTGAAAAGAACACACATGCAATGACTCTAGTGCTAGTTTTAGTATAAGAACACACATGCAATGACTCTAGTGGGTCCACATGTAGTTTGTGAAAAGAGCACACATGCAATGACCACTGGTTGGTCCATAAGTGGTTTGTGGGAACACACATGAAATGACCACTTGTTGATCCATAAGTGGCTTGTGGAAAAGAAAACACATGCAATGACTCTGGTTGGTCCATATGTGGTTTGTGGAAAGAACACGCATGCAGTAACCACTGGTTGATCCATGTGTGGTTTGTGAAATGAACACACATGCAATGCCACTGGTTGATCCATGTGTGGTTTGTGGAAAGAACACACATGCAATGACTCTAGTGCTAGTTTTTGTATAAGAACACACATGCAATGTCTCTAATGGATCCATATGTGGTTTGTGAAAAGAACAAACATGCAATGACCACTTGTTGATCCATGTGTGGTTTGCGAAAAGAACACCCATGCAATGACTCTAGTGCTAGTTTTAGTATAAGAACATACATGCAATGACTCTAGTGGGTCCACATGTAGTTTGTGAAAAGAACACACATGCAATGACCACTGGTTGATCCATAAGTGGTTTGTGGAAACAACACACATGCAATGACCACTGGTTGATCCATCAGTGGTTTGTGGAAAAGAAAACACATGCAATGACTCTGGTTGGTCCATATGTGGTTTGTGGAAACAACACACATGAAGTGACCACTGGTTGATCCATGTGTGGTTTGTGAAATGAACACACATGCAATGCCACTGGTTGATCCATGTGTGGTTTGTGGAAAGAACACACATGCAATGACTCTATTGCTAGTTTTTGTATAAGAACACACGTGCAATGTCTCTAATGGATCCATATGTGGTTTGTGAAAAGAACACACATGCAATGACCACTTGTTGATCCATGTGTGGTTTGTGAAAAGAACACACATGCAATGACTCTAGTGCTAGTTTTAGTATAAGAACACACATGCAATGACTCTAGTGGGTCCACATGTAGTTTGTGAAAAGAGCACACATGCAATGACCACTGGTTGGTCCATAAGTGGTTTGTGGGAACACACATGAAATGACCACTTGTTGATCCATAAGTGGCTTGTGGAAAAGAAAACACATGCAATGACTCTGGTTGGTCCATATGTGGTTTGTGGAAAGAACACGCATGCAGTAACCACTGGTTGATCCATGTGTGGTTTGTGAAATGAACACACATGCAATGCCACTGGTTGATCCATGTGTGGTTTGTGGAAAGAACACACAAGCAATGACTCTAGTGCTAGTTTTAGTATAAGAACACACATGCAATGTCTCTAATGGATCCATATGTGGTTTGTGAAAAGAACACACATGCAATGACCACTTGTTGATCCATGTGTGGTTTGTGAAAAGAACACCCATGCAATGACTCTAGTGCTAGTTTTAGTATAAGAACATACATGCAATGACTCCATTGGGTCCACATGTAGTTTGTGAAAAGAACACACATGCAATGACCACTGGTTGATCCATAAGTGGTTTGTGGAAAGAACACACATGCAATGACCACTGGTTGATCCATAAGTGGTTTGTGGAAAAGAAAACACATGCAATGACTCTGGTTGGTCCATATGTGGTTTGTGGAAACAACACACATGCAGTAACCACTGGTTGATCCATGTGTGGTTTGTGAAATGAACACACATGCAATGCCACTGGTTGATCCATGTGTGGTTTGTGGAAAGAACACACATGCAATGACTCTAGTGCTAGTTTTAGTATAAGAACGCCCATGCAATGTCTCTAATGGATCCATATGTGGTTTGTGAAAAGAACACACATGCAATGACCACTTGTTGATCCATGTGTGGTTTGTGAAAAGAACACCCATGCAATGACTCTAGTGCTAGTTTTAGTATTAGAACATACATGCAATGACTCTAGTGGGTCCACATGTAGTTTGTGAAAAGAACACACATGCAATGACCACTGGTTGATCCATAAGTGGTTTGTGGAAACAACACACATGCAATGACCACTGGTTGATCCATCAGTGGTTTGTGGAAAAGAATACACATGCAATGACTCTGGTTGGTCCATATGTGGTTTGTGGAAACAACACACATGCAGTGACCACTGGTTGATCTATGTGTGGTTTGTGAAATGAACACACATGCAATGCCACTGGTTGATCCATGTGTGGTTTGTCGAAAGAACACACATGCAATGACTCTAGTGCTAGTTTTTGTATAAGAAAACACGTGCAATGTCTCTAATGGATCCATATGTGGTTTGTGAAAAGAACACACATGCAATGACCACTTGTTGATCCATGTGTGGTTTGTGAAAAGAACACACATGCAATGACTCTAGTGCTAGTTTTAGTATAAGAACACACATGCAATGACTCTAGTGGGTCCACATGTAGTTTGTGAAAAGATTAAACATGCAATGACCACAAGTTGATCATAAGTGGTTTGTGGAAAGAACACACATGCAATGACCACTGGTTGATCCATAAGTGGTTTGTGGAAAAGAACACGCATGCAATGACTCTAGTTGGTCCATATGTGGTTTGTAGAAAGAACACACATGCAGTAACCACTGGTTGATCCATGTGTGGTTTGTGAAATGAACACACATGCAATGCCACTGGTTGATCCATGTGTGGTTTGTGGAAAGAACACACATGCAATGACTCTAGTGCTAGTTTTTGTATAAGAACACACCTGCAATGTCTCTAATGGATCCATATGTGGTTTGTGAAAAGAACACACATGCAATGACCACTTGTTGATCCATGTGTGGTTTGTGAAAAGAACACACATGCAATGACTCTAGTGCTAGTTTTAGTATAAGAACACGCATGCAATGACTCTAGTGGGTCCACATGTAGTTTGTGAAAAGAACACACATGCAATGACCACTGGTTGATCCATAAGTGGTTTGTGGAAAGAACACACATGAAATGACCACTTGTTGATCCATAAGTGGTTTGTGGAAAAGAAAACACATGCAATGACTCTGGTTGGTCCATATGTGGTTTGTGGAAAGAACACATATGCAGTAACCACTGGTTTATCCATGTGTGGTTTGTGAAATGAACACACATGCAATGCCACTGGTTGATCCATGTGTGGTTTGTGGAACGAACACACATGCAATGACTCTAGTGCTAGTTTTAGTATAAGAACACACATGCAATGTATCTAATGGATCCATATGTGGTTTGTGAAAAGAACACACATGCAATGACCACTTGTTGATCCATGTGTGGTTTGTGAAAAGAACACACATGCAATGACCCTAGTTCTAGTTTTAGTATAAGAACACACATGCAATGACTCTAGTGGGTCCACATGTAGTTTGTGAAAAGAACACACATGTAATGACTGTAGTGCTAGTTTTAGTATAAGAACACACATGCAATGTCTCTAATGGATCCATATGTGGTTTGTGAAAAGAACACACATGCAATGACCACTTGTTGATCCATGTGTGATTTGTGAAAAAAACACCCATGCAATGACTCTAGTGCTAGTTTTAGTATAAGAACATACATGCAATGACTCTAGTGGGTCCACATGTAGTTTGTGAAAAGAACACACATGTAATGACCACTGGTTGATCCATAAGTGGTTTGTGGAAAGAACACACATGCAATGACCACTGGTTGATCCATAAGTGGTTTGTGGAAAAGAAAACACATGCAATGACTCTGGTTGGTCCATATGTGGTTTGTGGAAAGAACACACATGCAGTGACCACTGGTTGATCCATGTGTGGTTTGTGAAATGAACACACATGCAATGCCACTGGTTGATCCATGTGTGGTTTGTGGAAAGAACACACATGCAATGACTCTAGTGCTAGTTTTTGTATAAGAACACACATGCAATGTCTCTAATGGATCCATATGTGGTTTGTGAAAAGAAGAAACATGCAATGACCACTTGTTGATCCATGTGTGGTTTGTGAAAAGAACACCCATGCAATGACTCTAGTGCTAGTTTTAGTATAAGAACATACATGCAATGACTCCAGTGGGTCCACATGTAGTTTGTGAAAAGAACACACATGCAATGACCACTGGTTGATCCATAAGTGGTTTGTGGAAACAACACACATGCAATGACCACTGGTTGATCCATCAGTGGTTTGTGGAAAAGAAAACACATGCAATGACTCTGGTTGGTCCATATGTGGTTTGTGGAAACAACACACATGTAGTGACCACTGGTTGATCCATGTGTGGTTTGTGAAATAAACACACATGAAATGCCACTGGTTGATCCATGTGTGGTTTGTGAAAGAACACACATGCAATGACTCTAGTGCTAGTTTTCGTATAAGAACACACGTGCAATATCTCTAATGGATCCATATGTGGTTTGTGAATAGAACACACATGCAATGACCACTTGTTGATCCATGTGTGGTTTGTGAAAAGAACACACATGCAATGACTCTAGTGCTAGTTTTAGTATAAGAACACACATGCAATGACTCTAGTGGGTCCACATGTAGTTTGTGAAAAGAACACACATGCAATGACCACTGGTTGATCCATAAGTGGTTTGTGCAAAGAACACACATGAAATGACCACTTGTTGATCCATAAGTGGTTTATGGAAAAGAAAACACATGCAATGACTCTGGTTGGTCCATATGTGGTTTGTGGAAAGAACACACATGCAGTAACCACTGGTTGATCTATGTGTGGTTTGTGAAATGACCACACGTGCAATGCCACTGGTTGATCCATGTGTGGGTTGTGGAAAGAACACACATGCAATGACTCTAGTGCTAGTTTTAGTATAAGAACACACATGCAATGTCTCTAATGGATCCACATGTGGTTTGTGAAAAGAACACACATGCAATGACCACTTGTTGAACCATGTGTGGTTTGTGAAAAGAACACCCATGCAATGACTCTAGTGCTGGATTTAGTATAAGAACATACATGCAATGACTCTAGTGGGTCCACATGTAGTTTGTGAAAAGAACACACATGTAATGACCACTGGTTGATCCATAAGTGGTTTGTGGAAACAACACACATGCAATGACCACTGGTTGATCCATCAGTGGTTTGTGGAAAAGAAAACACATGCAATGACTCTGGTTGGTCCATATGTGGTTTGTGGAAACAACACACATGCAGTGACCACTGGTTGATCCATGTGTGGTTTGTGAAATAAACACACATGAAATGCCACTGGTTGATCCATGTGTGGTTTGTGGAAAGAACACACATGCAATGACTCTAGTGCTAGTTTTCGTATAAGAACACACGTGCAATATCTCTAATGGATCCATATGTGGTTTGTGAAAAGAACACACATGCAATGACCACTTGTTGATCCATGTGTGGTTTGTGAAAAGAACACACATGCAATGACTCTAGTGCTAGTTTTAGTATAAGAACACACATGCAATGACTCTAGTGGGTCCACATGTAGTTTGTGAAAAGAACACACATGCAATGACCACTGGTTGATCCATAAGTGGTTTGTGCAAAGAACACACATGAAATGACCACTTGTTGATCCATAAGTGGTTTATGGAAAAGAAAACACATGCAATGACTCTGGTTGGTCCATATGTGGTTTGTGGAAAGAACACACATGCAGTAACCACTGGTTGATCTATGTGTGGTTTGTGAAATGACCACACGTGCAATGCCACTGGTTGATCCATGTGTGGGTTGTGGAAAGAACACACATGCAATGACTCTAGTGCTAGTTTTAGTATAAGAACACACATGCAATGTCTCTAATGGATCCACATGTGGTTTGTGAAAAGAACACACATGCAATGACCACTTGTTGAACCATGTGTGGTTTGTGAAAAGAACACCCATGCAATGACTCTAGTGCTGGATTTAGTATAAGAACATACATGCAATGACTTCAGTGGGTCCACATGTAGTTTGTGAAAAGAACACACATGCAATGACCACTGGTTCATCCATAAGTGGTTTGTGGAAAGAACACACATGCAATGACCACTGGTTGATCCATAAGTGGTTTGTGGAAAAGAAAACACATGCAATGACTCTGGTTGGTCCATATGTGGTTTGTGGAAAGAACACACATGCATTGACCACTGGTTGATCCATATGTGGCTTGTGAAAAGAACACACATGCAATGCCACTAGTTGATCCATGTGTGGTTTGTGGAAAGAACACACATGCAATGACTCTAGTGGTAGTTTTAGTATAAGATCACACATGCAATGACTCTAATGGACCATATGTGGTTTGTGAAAATAACACACATGCAATGACCACTTGTTGATCCATGTGTGGTTTGTGAAAAGAACACACATGCAATGACTCTAGTGCTAGTTTTAGTATAAGAACACACATGCAATGACTCTAGTGGGTCCACATGTAGTTTGTGAAAAGAACACACATGCAATGACCACTGGTTGATCCATAAGTGGTTTGTGGAAACAACACACATGCAATGACCACTGGTTGATCCATCAGTGGTTTGTGGAAAAGAAAACACATGCAATGACTATGGTTGGTCCATATGTGGTTTGTGGAAAGAACACACATGCAGTAACCACTGGTTGATCCATGTGTGGTTTGTGAAATGAACACACATGCAATGCCACTGGTTGATCCATGTGTGGTTTGTGGAAAGAACACACATGCAATGACTCTAGTGCTAGTTTTAGTATAAGAACACCCATGCAATGTCTCTAATGGATCCATATGTGGTTTGTGAAAAGAACACACATGAAATGACCACTTGTTGATCCATGTGTGGTTTGTGAAAAGAACACCCATGCAATGACTCTAGTGCTAGTTTTAGTATAAGAACAAACATGCAATGACTCTAGTGGGTCCACATGTAGTTTGTGAAAAGAACACACATGCAATGACCACTGGTTGATCCATAAGTGGTTTGTGGAAAGAACACACATGAAATGACCACTTGTTGATCCATAAGTGGCTTGTGGAAAAGAAAACACATGCAATTACTCTGGTTGGTCCATATGTAGTTTGTCGAAAGAACACACATGCAGTAACCACTGGTTGATCCATGTGTGGTTTGTGAAATGAACACACATGCAATGCCACTGGTTGATCCATGTGTGGTTTGTGGAAAGAACACACATGCAATGACTCTAGTGCTAGTTTTAGTATAAGAACACACATGCAATGTCTCTAATGGATCCATATGTGGTTTGTGAAAAGAACACACATGCAATGACCACTTGTTTATCCATGTGTGGTTTGTGAAAAGAACACCCATGCAATGACTCTAGTGCTAGTTTTAGTATAAGAACATACATGCAATGACTTCAGTGGGTCCACATGTAGTTTGTGAAAAGAACACACATGCAATGACCACTGGTTGATCCATAAGTGGTTTGTGGAAAGAACACACATGCAATGACCACTGGTTGATCCATAAGTGGTTTGTGAAAAAGAAAACACATGCAATGACTCTGGTTGGTCCATATGCGGTTTGTGGAAACAACACACATGCAGTGACCACTGGTTGATCCATATGTGGTTTGTGGAAAGAACACACATGCAGTAACCACTTGTTGATCTATGTGTGGTTTGTGAAATGACCACACGTGCAATGCCACTGGTTGATCCATGTGTGGGTTGTGGAAAGAACACACATGCAATGACTCCAGTGCTAGTTTTAGTATAAGAACACACATGCAATGTCTCTAATGGATCCACATGTGGTTTGTGAAAAGAACACACATGCAATGACCACTTGTTGAACCATGTGCGGTTTGTGAAAAGAACACCCATGCAATGACTCTAGTGCTGGATTTAGTATAAGAACATACATGCAATGACTCTAGTGGGTCCATATATAGTTTGTGAAAAGAACACACATGCAATCTCCACTGGTTCATCCATAAGTGGTTTGTGGAAAGAACACACATGCAATGACCACTGGTTGATCCATAAGTGGTTTGTGGAAAAGAAAACACATGCAATGACTCTGGTTGGTCCATATGTGGTTTGTGGAAAGAACACACATGCATTGACCACTGGTTGATCCATATGTGGCTTGTGAAAAGAACACACATGCAATGCCACTAGTTGATCCATGTGTGGTTTGTGGAAAGAACACACATGCAATGACTCTAGTGGTAGTTTTAGTATAAGATCACACATGCAATGACTCTAATGGACCATATGTGGTTTGTGAAAATAACACACATGCAATGACCACTTGTTGATCCATGTGTGGTTTGTGAAAAGAACACACATGCAATGACTCTAGTGCTAGTTTTAGTATAAGAACACACATGCAATGACTCTAGTGGGTCCACATGTAGTTTGTGAAAAGAACACACATGCAATGACCACTGGTTGATCCATAAGTGGTTTGTGGAAACAACACACATGCAATGACCACTGGTTGATCCATCAGTGGTTTGTGGAAAAGAAAACACATGCAATGACTATGGTTGGTCCATATGTGGTTTGTGGAAAGAACACACATGCAGTAACCACTGGTTGATCCATGTGTGATTTGTGAAATGAACACACATGCAATGCCACTGGTTGATCCATGTGTGGTTTGTGGAAAGAACACACATGCAATGACTCTAGTGCTAGTTTTAGTATAAGAACACCCATGCAATGTCTCTAATGGATCCATATGTGGTTTGTGAAAAGAACACACATGCAATGACCACTTGTTGATCCATGTGTGGTTTGTGAAAAGAACACCCATGCAATGACTCTAGTGCTAGTTTTAGTATAAGAACAAACATGCAATGACTCTAGTGGGTCCACATGTAGTTTGTGAAAAGAACACACATGCAATGACCACTGGTTGATCCATAAGTGGTTTGTGGAAAGAACACACATGAAATGACCACTTGTTGATCCATAAGTGGCTTGTGGAAAAGAAAACACATGCAATTACTCTGGTTGGTCCATATGTAGTTTGTGGAAAGAACACACATGCAGTAACCACTGGTTGATCCATGTGTGGTTTGTGAAATGAACACACATGCAATGCCACTGGTTGATCCATGTGTGGTTTGTGGAAAGAACACACATGCAATGACTCTAGTGCTAGTTTTAGTATAAGAACACACATGCAATGTCTCTAATGGATCCATATGTGGTTTGTGAAAAGAACACACATGCAATGACCACTTGTTTATCCATGTGTGGTTTGTGAAAAGAACACCCATGCAATGACTCTAGTGCTAGTTTTAGTATAAGAACATACATGCAATGACTTCAGTGGGTCCACATGTAGTTTGTGAAAAGAACACACATGCAATGACCACTGGTTGATCCATAAGTGGTTTGTGGAAAGAACACACATGCAATGACCACTGGTTGATCCATAAGTGGTTTGTGGAAAAGAAAACACATGCAATGACTCTGGTTGGTCCATATGCGGTTTGTGGAAACAACACACATGCAGTGACCACTGGTTGATCCATGTGTGGTTTGTGAAATGAACACACATGCAATGCCACTGGTTGATCGATGTGTGGTTTGTGGAAAGAACACACATGCAATGACTCTAGTGCTAGTTTTTGTATAAGAACACACGTGCAATGTCTCTAATGGATCCATATGTGGTTTGTGAAAAGAACACACATGCAATGACCACTTGTTGATCCATGTGTGGTTTGTGAAAAGAACACACATGCAATGACTCTAGTGCTAGTTTTAGTATAAGAACACACATGCAATGACTCTAGTGGGTCCACATGTAGTTTGTGAAAAGAACACACATGCAATGACCACTGGTTCATCCATAAGTGGTTTGTGGAAAAGAACACGCATGCAATGACTCTAGTTGGTCCATATGTGGTTTGTAGAAAGAACACACATGCAGTAACCACTGGTTGATCCATGTGTGGTTTGTGAAATGAACACACATGCAATGCCACTGGTTGATCCATGTGTGGTTTGTGGAAAGAACACACATGCAATGACTCTAGTGCTAGTTTTTGTATAAGAACACACCTGCAATGTCTCTAATGGATCCATATGTGGTTTGTGAAAAGAACACACATGCAATGACCACTTGCTGATCCATGTGTGGTTTGTGAAAAGAACACACATGCAATGACTCTAGTGCTAGTTTTAGTATAAGAACACGCATGCAATGACTCTAGTGGGTCCACATGTAGTTTGTGAAAAGAACACACATGCAATGACCACTGGTTGATCCATAAGTGGTTTGTGGAAAGAACACACATGAAATGACCACTTGTTGATCCATAGGTGGTTTGTGGAAAAGAAAACACATGCAATGACTCTGGTTGGTCCATATGTGGTTTGTGGAAAGAACACATATGCAGTAACCACTGGTTTATCCATGTGTGGTTTGTGAAATGAACACACATGCAATGCCACTGGTTGATCCATGTGTGGTTTGTGGAACGAACACACATGCAATGACTCTAGTGCTAGTTTTAGTATAAGAACACACATGCAATGTATCTAATGGATCCATATGTGGTTTGTGAAAAGAACACACATGCAATGACCACTTGTTGATCCATGTGTGGTTTGTGAAAAGAACACACATGCAATGACCCTAGTTCTAGTTTTAGTATAAGAACACACATGCAATGACTCTAGTGGGTCCACATGTAGTTTGTGAAAAGAACACACATGTAATGACTGTAGTGCTAGTTTTAGTATAAGAACACACATGCAATGTCTCTAATGGATCCATATGTGGTTTGTGAAAAGAACACACATGCAATGACCACTTGTTGATCCATGTGTGATTTGTGAAAAAAACACCCATGCAATGACTCTAGTGCTAGTTTTAGTATAAGAACATACATGCAATGACTCTAGTGGGTCCACATGTAGTTTGTGAAAAGAACACACATGTAATGACCACTGGTTGATCCATAAGTGGTTTGTGGAAAGAACACACATGCAATGACCACTGGTTGATCCATAAGTGGTTTGTGGAAAAGAAAACACATGCAATGACTCTGGTTGGTCCATATGTGGTTTGTGGAAAGAACACACATGCAGTGACCACTGGTTGATCCATGTGTGGTTTGTGAAATGAACACACATGCAATGCCACTGGTTGATCCATGTGTGGTTTGTGGAAAGAACACACATGCAATGACTCTAGTGCTAGTTTTTGTATAAGAACACACATGCAATGTCTCTAATGGATCCATATGTGGTTTGTGAAAAGAACAAACATGCAATGACCACTGGTTGATCCATCAGTGGTTTGTGGAAAAGGAAACACATGCAATGACTCTGGTTGGTCCATATGTGGTTTGTGGAAACAACACACATGCAGTGACCACTGGTTGATCCATGTGTGGTTTGTGAAATAAACACACATGAAATGCCACTGGTTGATCCATGTGTGGTTTGTGGAAAGAACACACATGCAATGACTCTAGTGCTAGTTTTCGTATAAGAACACACGTGCAATATCTCTAATGGATCCATATGTGGTTTGTGAAAAGAACACACATGCAATGACCACTTGTTGATCCATGTGTGGTTTGTGAAAAGAACACACATGCAATGACTCTAGTGCTAGTTTTAGTATAAGAACACACATGCAATGACTCTAGTGGGTCCACATGTAGTTTGTGAAAAGAACACACATGCAATGACCACTGGTTGATCCATAAGTGGTTTGTGCAAAGAACACACATGAAATGACCACTTGTTGATCCATAAGTGGTTTATGGAAAAGAAAACACATGCAATGACTCTGGTTGGTCCATATGTGGTTTGTGGAAAGAACACACATGCAGTAACCACTGGTTGATCTATGTGTGGTTTGTGAACTGACCACACGTGCAATGCCACTGGTTGATCCATGTGTGGGTTGTGGAAAGAACACACATGCAATGACTCTAGTGCTAGTTTTAGTATAAGAACACACATGCAATGTCTCTAATGGATCCACATGTGGTTTGTGAAAAGAACACACATGCAATGACCACTTGTTGAACCATGTGTGGTTTGTGAAAAGAACACCCATGCAATGACTCTAGTGCTGGATTTAGTATAAGAACATACATGCAATGACTCTAGTGGGTCCATATATAGTTTGTGAAAAGAACACACATGCAATCTCCACTGGTTCATCCATAAGTGGTTTGTGGAAAGAACACACATGCAATGACCACTGGTTGATCCATAAGTGGTTTGTGGAAAAGAAAACACATGCAATGACTCTGGTTGGTCCATATGTGGTTTGTGGAAAGAACACACATGCATTGACCACTGGTTGATCCATATGTGGCTTGTGAAAAGAACACACATGCAATGCCACTAGTTGATCCATGTGTGGTTTGTGGAAAGAACACACATGCAATGACTCTAGTGGTAGTTTTAGTATAAGATCACACATGCAATGACTCTAATGGACCATATGTGGTTTGTGAAAATAACACACATGCAATGACCACTTGTTGATCCATGTGTGGTTTGTGAAAAGAACACACATGCAATGACTCTAGTGCTAGTTTTAGTATAAGAACACACATGCAATGACTCTAGTGGGTCCACATGTAGTTTGTGAAAAGAACACACATGCAATGACCACTTGTTGATCCATAAGTGGTTTGTGGAAACAACACACATGCAATGACCACTGGTTGATCCATCAGTGGTTTGTGGAAAAGAAAACACATGCAATGACTATGGTTGGTCCATATGTGGTTTGTGGAAAGAACACACATGCAGTAACCACTGGTTGATCCATGTGTGGTTTGTGAAATGAACACACATGCAATGCCACTGGTTGATCCATGTGTGGTTTGTGGAAAGAACACACATGCAATGACTCTAGTGCTAGTTTTAGTATAAGAACACCCATGCAATGTCTCTAATGGATCCATATGTGGTTTGTGAAAAGAACACACATGCAATGACCACTTGTTGATCCATGTGTGGTTTGTGAAAAGAACACCCATGCAATGACTCTAGTGCTAGTTTTAGTATAAGAACAAACATGCAATGACTCTAGTGGGTCCACATGTAGTTTGTGAAAAGAACACACATGCAATGACCACTGGTTGATCCATAAGTGGTTTGTGGAAAGAACACACATGAAATGACCACTTGTTGATCCATAAGTGGCTTGTGGAAAAGAAAACACATGCAATTACTCTGGTTGGTCCATATGTAGTTTGTGGAAAGAACACACATGCAGTAACCACTGGTTGATCCATGTGTGGTTTGTGAAATGAACACACATGCAATGCCACTGGTTGATCCATGTGTGGTTTGTGGAAAGAACACACATGCAATGACTCTAGTGCTAGTTTTAGTATAAGAACACACATGCAATGTCTCTAATGGATCCATATGTGGTTTGTGAAAAGAACACACATGCAATGACCACTTGTTTATCCATGTGTGGTTTGTGAAAAGAACACCCATGCAATGACTCTAGTGCTAGTTTTAGTATAAGAACATACATGCAATGACTTCAGTGGGTCCACATGTAGTTTGTGAAAAGAACACACATGCAATGACCACTGGTTGATCCATAAGTGGTTTGTGGAAAGAACACACATGCAATGACCACTGGTTGATCCATAAGTGGTTTGTGGAAAAGAAAACACATGCAATGACTCTGGTTGGTCCATATGCGGTTTGTGGAAACAACACACATGCAGTGACCACTGGTTGATCCATGTGTGGTTTGTGAAATGAACACACATGCAATGCCACTGGTTGATCGATGTGTGGTTTGTGGAAAGAACACACATGCAATGACTCTAGTGCTAGTTTTTGTATAAGAACACACGTGCAATGTCTCTAATGGATCCATATGTGGTTTGTGAAAAGAACACACATGCAATGACCACTTGTTGATCCATGTGTGGTTTGTGAAAAGAACACACATGCAATGACTCTAGTGCTAGTTTTAGTATAAGAACACACATGCAATGACTCTAGTGGGTCCACATGTAGTTTGTGAAAAGAACACACATGCAATGACCACTGGTTGATCCATAAGTGGTTTGTGGAAAGAACACACATGAAATGACCACTTGTTGATCCATAAGTGGCTTGTGGAAAAGAAAACACATGCAATGACTCTGGTTGGTCCATATGTGGTTTGTGGAAAGAACACACATGCAGTAACCACTGGTTGATCCATATGTGGTTTGTGAAATGACACACATGCAATGCCACTGGTTGATCCATGTGTGGTTTGTGGAAAGAACACACATGCAATGACTCTAGTGCTAGTTTTAGTATAAGAACACACATGCAATGTCTCTAATGGATCCATATGTGGTTTGTGAAAAGAACACACATGCAATGACCACTTGTTGATCCATGTGTGGTTTGTGAAAAGAACACCCATGCAATGACTCTAGTGCTAGTTTTAGTATAAGAACAAACATGCAATGACTCTAGTGGGTCCACATGTAGTTTGTGAAAAGAACACACATGCAATGACCACTGGTTGATCCATAAGTGGTTTGTGGAAACAACACACATGCAATGACCACTGGTTGATCCATCAGTGGTTTGTGGAAAAGAAAACACATGCAATGACTCTGGTTGGTCCATATGTGGTTTGTGGAAACAACAGACATGCAGTGACCACTGGTTGATCCATTTGTGGTTTGTGAAATGAACACACATGCAATGCCACTGGTTGATCGATGTGTGGTTTGTGGAAAGAACACACATGCAATGACTCTAGTGCTAGTTTTTGTATAAGAACACACGTGCAATGTCCCTAATGGATCCATATGTGGTTTGTGAAAAGAACACACATGCAATGACCACTTGTTGATCCATGTGTGGTTTGTGAAAAGAACACACATGCAATGACTCTAGTGCTAGTTTTAGTATAAGAACACACATGCAATGACTCTAGTGGGTCCACATGTAGTTTGTGAAAAGAACACACATGCAATGACCACTGGTTGATCCATAAGTGGTTTGTGGAAAGAGCACACATGAAATGACCACTTGTTGATCCATAAGTGGCTTGTGGAAAAGAAAACACATGCAATGACTCTGGTTGGTCCATATGTGGTTTGTGGAAAGAACACACATGCAGTAACCACTGGTTGATCCATGTGTGGTTTGTGAAATGACACACATGCAATGCCACTGGTTGATCCATGTGTGGTTTGTGGAAAGAACACACATGCAATGACTCTAGTGCTAGTTTTAGTATAAGAACACACATGCAATGTCTCTAATGGATCCATATGTGGTTTGTGAAAAGAACACACATGCAATGACCACTTGTTGATCCATGTGTGGTTTGTGAAAAGAACACCCATGCAATGACTCTAGTGCTAGTTTTAGTATAAGAACAAACATGCAATGACTCTAGTGGGTCCACATGTAGTTTGTGAAAAGAACACACATGCAATGACCACTGGTTGATCCATAAGTGGTTTGTGGAAAGAGCACACATGAAATGACCACTTGTTGATCCATAAGTGGCTTGTGGAAAAGAAAACACATGCAATGACTCTGGTTGGTCCATATGTGGTTTGTGGAAAGAACACACATGCAGTAACCACTGGTTGATCCATGTGTGGTTTGTGAAATGACACACATGCAATGCCACTGGTTGATCCATGTGTGGTTTGTGGAAAGAACACACATGCAATGACTCTAGTGCTAGTTTTAGTATAAGAACACACATGCAATGTCTCTAATGGATCCATATGTGGTTTGTGAAAAGAACACACATGCAATGACCACTTGTTGATCCATGTGTGGCTTGTGAAAAGAACACCCATGCAATGACTCTAGTGCTAGTTTTAGTATAAGAACAAACATGCAATGACTCTAGTGGGTCCACATGTAGTTTGTGAAAAGAACACACATGCAATGACCACTGGTTGATCCATAAGTGGTTTGTGGAAACAACACACATGCAATGACCACTGGTTGATCCATCAGTGGTTTGTGGAAAAGAAAACACATGCAATGACTCTGGTTGGTCCATATGTGGTTTGTGGAAACAACACACATGCAGTGACCACTGGTTGATCCATTTGTGGTTTGTGAAATGAACACACATGCAATGCCACTGGTTGATCCATGTGTGGTTTGTGGAAAGAACACACATGCAATGACTCTAGTGCTAGTTTTTGTATAAGAACACACGTGTAATGTCTCTAATGGATCCATATGTGGTTTGTGAAAAGAACACACATGCAATGACCACTTGTTGATCCATGTGTGGTTTGTGAAAAGAACACACATGCAATGACTCTAGTGCTAGTTTTAGTATAAGAACACACATGCAATGACTCTAGTGGGTCCAAATGTAGTTTGTGACAAGAACACACACGCAATGACCACTGGTTGATCCATAAGTGGTTTGTGGAAAGAACACACATGAAATGACCACTTGTTGATCCATAAGTGGCTTGTGGAAAAGAAAACACATGCAATTACTCTGGTTGGTCCATATGTAGTTTGTGGAAAGAACACACATGCAGTGACCACTGGTTGATCCATGTGTGGTTTGTGAAATGAACACACATGCAATGCCACTGGTTGATCCATGTGTGGTTTGTGGAAAGAACACACATGCAATGAGTCTAGTGCTAGTTTTAGTATAAGAACACACATGCAATGTCTCTAATGGATCCATATGTGGTTTGTGAAAAGAACACACATGCAATGACCACTTGTTTATCCATGTGTGGTTTGTGAAAAGAACACCCATGCAATGACTCTAGTGCTAGTTTTAGTATAAGAACATACATGCAATGACTTCAGTGGGTCCACATGTAGTTTGTGAAAAGAACACACATGCAATGACCACTGGTTGATCCATAAGTGGTTTGTGGAAAGAACACACATGCAATGACCACTGGTTGATCCATAAGTGGTTTGTGGAAAAGAAAACACATGCAATGACTCTGGTTGGTCCATATGCGGTTTGGGAAACAACACACATGCAGTGACCACTGGTTGATCCATGTGTGGTTTGTGAAATGAACACACATGCAATGCCACTGGTTGATCGATGTGTGGTTTGTGGAAAGAACACACATGCAATGACTCTAGTGCTAGTTTTTGTATAAGAACACACGTGCAATGTCCCTAATGGATCCATATGTGGTTTGTGAAAAGAACACACATGCAATGACCACTTGTTGATACATGTGTGGTTTGTGAAAAGAACACACATGCAATGACTCTAGTGCTAGTTTTAGTATAAGAACACACATGCAATGACTCTAGTGGGTCCACATGTAGTTTGTGAAAAGAACACACATGCAATGACCACTGGTTGATCCATAAGTGGTTTGTGGAAAGAACACACATGAAATGACCACTTGTTGATCCATAAGTGGCTTGTGGAAAAGAAAACACATGCAATGACTCTGGTTGGTCCATATGTGGTTTGTGGAAAGAACACACATGCAGTAACCACTGGGTGATCCATGTGTGGTTTGTGAAATGACACACATGCAATGCCACTGGTTGATCCATGTGTGGTTTGTGGAAAGAACACACATGCAATGACTCTAGTGCTAGTTTTAGTATAAGAACACACATGCAATGTCTCCAATGGATCCAGATGTGGTTTGTGAAAAGAACACACATGCAATGACCACTTGTTGATCCATGTGTGGTTTGTGAAAAGAACACCCATGCAATGACTCTAGTGCTGGATTTAGTATAAGAACATACATGCAATGACTCTAGTGGGTCCACATATAGTTTGTGAAAAGAACACACATGCAGTCTCCACTGGTTCATCCATACGTGGTTTGTGGAAAGAACACACATTCAATGACCACTGGTTGATCCATAAGTGGTTTGTGGAAAAGAAAACACATGCAATGACTCTGGTTGGTCCATATGTGGTTTGTGGAAACAACACACATGCAGTCTCCACGTGCTGGATTTAGTATAAGAAACCACTTGTTGATCCATGTGTGGTTTGTGAAATGAACACACATGCAATGCCACTGGTTGATCCATGTGTGGTTTGTGGAAAGAACACACATGCAATGACTCTAGTGCTAGTTTTTGTATAAGACCAAACGTGCAATGTCTCTAATGGATCCATATGTGGTTTCTGAAGAGAACACACATGCAATGACCACTTGTTGATCCATGTGTGGTTTGTGAAAAGAACACACATGCAATGACTCTAGTGCTAGTTTTAGTATAAGAACACACATGCAATGACTCTAGTGGGTCCACATGTAGTTTGTGAAAAGAACACACATGCAATGACCACTGGTTGATCCATAAGTGGTTTGTGGAAAGAACACACATGAAATGACCTCTTGGTGATCCATAAGTGGCTTGTGGAAAAGAAAACACATGCAATGACTCTGGTTGGTCCATATGTGGTTTGTGGAAAGAACACACATGCAGTAACCACTGGTTGATCCATGTGTGGTTTGTGAAATGAACACACATGCAATGCCACTGGTTAATCCATGTGTGGTTTGTGGAAAGAACACACATGCAATGACACTAGTTCTAGTTTTTGTATAAGAATACACGTGCAATGTCTCTAATTGATCCATATGTGGTTTGTGGAAAGAACACACATGCAATGACCACTTGTTGATCCATGTGTGGTTTGTGAAAAGAACACACATCCAATGACTCTAGTGCTAGTTTTAGTATAAGAACATACATGCAATGACTCCAGTGGGTCCACATGTAGTTTGTGAAAAGAACACACATGCAATGACCACTGGTTGATCCATAAGTGGTTTGTGGAAAGAACACACATGCAATGACCACTGGTTGATCCATAAGTGGTTTGTGGAAAAGAAAACACATGCAATGACTGGTTGGTCCATATGTGGTTTGTGGAAACAACACACATGAAGTGACCACTGGTTGATCCATGTGTGGTTTGTGAAATGAACACACATGCAATGCCACTGGTTGATCCATGTGTGGTTTGTGGAAAGAACACACATGCAATGACTCTAGTGCTAGTTTTTGTATAAGAACACACGTGCAATGTCTCTAATGGATCCATATGTGGTTTGTGAAAAGAACACACATGCAATGACCACTTGTTGATCCATGTGTGGTTTGTGAAAAGAACACACATGCAATGACTCTAGTGCTAGTTTTAGTATAAGAACACACATGCAATGACTCTAGTGGGTCCACATGTAGTTTGTGAAAAGAACACACATGCAATGACCACTGGTTAATCCATAAGTGGTTTGTGGAAAGAACACACATGAAATGACCTCTTGGTGATCCATAAGTGGCTTGTGGAAAAGAAAACACATGCAATGACTCTGGTTGGTCCATATGTGGTTTGTGGAAAGAACACACATCCAGTAACCACTGGTTGATCCATGTGTGGTTTGTGAAATGAACACACATGCAATGCCACTGGTTGATCCATGTGTGGTTTGTGGAAAGAACACACATGCAATGACACTAGTTCTAGTTTTTGTATAAGAACACACGTGCAATGTCTCTAATTGATCCATATGTGGTTTGTGAAAAGAACACACATGCAATGACCACTTGTTGATCCATGTGTGGTTTGTGAAAAGAACACACATCCAATGACTCTAGTGCTAGTTTTAGTATAAGAACATACATGCAATGACTCCAGTGGGTCCACATGTAGTTTGTGACAAGAACACACACGCAATGACCACTGGTTGATCCATAAGTGGTTTGTGGAAAGAACACACATGAAATGACCACTTGTTGATCCATAAGTGGCTTGTGGAAAAGAAAACACATGCAATTACTCTGGTTGGTCCATATGTAGTTTGTGGAAAGAACACACATGCAGTGACCACTGGTTGATCCATGTGTGGTTTGTGAAATGAACACACATGCAATGCCACTGGTTGATCCATGTGTGGTTTGTGGAAAGAACACACATGCAATGACTCTAGTGCTAGTTTTAGTATAAGAACACACATGCAATGTCTCTAATGGATCCATATGTGGTTTGTGAAAAGAACACACATGCAATGACCACTTGTTTATCCATGTGTGGTTTGTGAAAAGAACACCCATGCAATGACTCTAGTGCTAGTTTTAGTATAAGAACATACATGCAATGACTTCAGTGGGTCCACATGTAGTTTGTGAAAAGAACACACATGCAATGACCACTGGTTGATCCATAAGTGGTTTGTGGAAAGAACACACATGCAATGACCACTGGTTGATCCATAAGTGGTTTGTGGAAAAGAAAACACATGCAATGACTCTGGTTGGTCCATGTGCGGTTTGGGAAACAACACACATGCAGTGACCACTGGTTGATCCATGTGTGGTTTGTGAAATGAACACACATGCAATGCCACTGGTTGATCGATGTGTGGTTTGTGGAAAGAACACACATGCAATGACTCTAGTGCTAGTTTTTGTATAAGAACACACGTGCAATGTCCCTAATGGATCCATATGTGGTTTGTGAAAAGAACACACATGCAATGACCACTTGTTGATACATGTGTGGTTTGTGAAAAGAACACACATGCAATGACTCTAGTGCTAGTTTTAGTATAAGAACACACATGCAATGACTCTAGTGGGTCCACATGTAGTTTGTGAAAAGAACACACATGCAATGACCACTGGTTGAAACATAAGTGGTTTGTGGAAAGAACACACATGAAATGACCACTTGTTGATCCATAAGTGGCTTGTGGAAAAGAAAACACATGCAATGACTCTGGTTGGTCCATATGTGGTTTGTGGAAAGAACACACATGCAGTAACCACTGGTTGATCCATGTGTGGTTTGTGAAATGACACACATGCAATGCCACTGGTTGATCCATGTGTGGTTTGTGGAAAGAACACACATGCAATGACTCTAGTGCTAGTTTTAGTATAAGAACACACGTACAATGACCACTGGTTGATCCATAAGTGGTTTGTGGAAAAGAAAACACATGCAATGACTCTGGTTGGTCCATATGTGGTTTGTGGAAAGAACACACATGCATTGACCACTAGTTGATCCATATGTGGTTTGTGAAATGAACACACATGCAATGCCACTGGTTGATCCATGTGTGGTTTGTGGAAAGAACACACATGCAATGACTCTAGTGCTAGTTTTAGTATAAGAACACACATGCAATGACTCTAGTGCTAGTTTTAGTATAAGAACACACATGCAATGTCTCTAATGGATCCATATGTGGTTTGTTAAAAGAACACACATGCAATGACCACTTGTTGCTCCATGTGTGGTTTGTGAAAAGAACACCCATGCAATGACTCTAGTGCTAGTTTTAGTATAAGAACATACATGCAATGTCTCTAGTGGGTCCACATGCAGTTTGTGAAAAGAACACACATGCAATGACCACTAGTTGATCCATAAGTGGTTTGTGGAAAGAACACACATGCAATGACCACTGGTTGATCCATAAGTGGTTTGTGGAAAAGAAAACACATGCAATGACTCTAGTTGGTCCATATGTGGTTTGTGGAAAGAACACACATGCATTGACCCCTGGCTGATCCATATGTGGCTTGTGAAAAGAACACACATGCAATGCCACAGGTTGGTCCATGTGTGGTTTGTGGAAAGAACACACATGCAATGACTCTAGTGGTAGTTTTAGTATAAGATCACACATATAGTGACTCTAATGGATCCATATGTGGTTTGTGAAAAGAACACACATGCAATGACCACTTGTTGATCCATGTGTGGTTTGTGAAAAGAACACACATGCAATGACTCTAGTGCTAGTTTTAGTATAAGAACACACATGCAATGACTCTAGTGGGTCCACATGTAGTTTGTGACAAGAACACACATGCAATGACCACTGGTTGATCCATAAGTGGTTTGTGGAAAGAACACACATGAAATGACCACTTGTTGATCCATAAGTGGCTTGTGGAAAAGAAAACACATGCAATGACTCTGGTTGGTCCATATGTGGTTTGTGGAAAGAACACACATGCATTGACCACTAGTTGATCCATGTGTGGTTTGTGAAAAGAACACACATGCAATGACTCTAGTGCTAGTTTTATTATAAGAACACACATGCAATGACTCTAGTGGGTCCACATGTAGTTTGTGAAAAGAACACACCTGCAATGACCACTTGTTGATCGACGTGAGTTTTGTGAAAAGAACACACATACAATGACTCTAGGGGGTCGACATGTAGTTTGTGAAAAGAACACACATGCAATGACCACTGGTTGATCCATAAGTTGTTTGTGGAAAACAACACTCATGCAATGAACACTGGTTGATCAATGTGTGGTTTGTGCAAAAGAACACATGCAATGAATCTGGTTGGTCCGTATGTGGTTTGTGGAAAGAACACACATGCAGTGACCACTGGTTGATCCATGTGTGGTTTGTGAAATGAACAAACATGCAATGCCACTAGTTGATCCATTTGTGGTTTGTGGAAAGAACACACATGCAATGACTCTAGTGCCAGTTTTTGTATAAGAACATAGATGCCATGTCTCTAATGGATCCATATGTGGTTTGTGATAAGAACACACATGCAATGACTCTAGTGGGTCCACATGTAGTTTGTGAAAAGAACACACATGCAATGACCATTGGTTGATCCATAAGTGGTTTGTGGAAAGAACACACATGGTATGACCACTTGTTGATCCATAAGTGGTTTGCGGAAAAGAAAACACATGCAATGACTCTGGTTGGTCCATATGTGGTTTGTGGAAAGAACACACATGCAGTGACCACTGGTTGATCCATGTGTGGTTTGTGAAATGAACACACATGCAATGCCACTGGTTGATCCATGTGTGGTTTGTGGAAAGAACACACATGCAATGACTCTAGTGCTAGTTTTTGTATAAGAACACACATGCAATGTCTCTAATGGATCCATATGTGGTTTGTGAAAATAGCACACATGCAATGACCACTTGTTGATCCATGTGTGGTTTGTGAAAAGAACACACATGCAATGACTCTAGTGCTAGTTTTAGTATAAGAACACACATGCAATGACTCTAGTGCTAGTTTTAGTATAAGAACACACATGCAATGACTCTAGTGGGTCCACATGTAGTTTGTGAAAAGAACACACATGCAATGACCACTGTTTGATCCATAAGTGGTTTGTGGAAAGAACACACATGAAATAACCACTTGTTGATCCATCAGTGGTTTGTGGAAAAGAAAACACATGCAATGACTCTGGTTGGTCCATATGTGGTTTGTGGAAAGAACACACATGCAGTAACCACTGGTTGATCCATGTGTGGTTTGTGAAATGAACACACATGCAATGCCACTGGTTGATCCATGTGTGGTTTGTGGAAAGAACACACATGCAATGACTCTAGTGCTAGTTTTTATATAAGAACACACAAGCAATGTCTCTAATGGATCCATATGTGGTTTGTGAAAAGAACACACATGCAATGACCACTTGTTGATCCATGTGCGGTTTGTGAAAAGAACACCCATGCAATTACTCTAGTGCTAGTTTTAGTATAAGAACATACATGCAATGACTCTAGTGGGTCCACATGTAGTTTGTGAAAAGAACACACATGCAATCACCACTGGTTGATCCATAAGTGGTTTGTGGAAAGAACACACATGGAGTGACCACTCGTTGATCCATAAGTGGTTTGTGGAAAAGAAAACACATGCAATGACTCTGGTTGGTCCATATGTGGTTTGTGGAAAGAACACACATGCATTGACCACTGGTTGATCCATAAGTGGTTTGTGGAAAAGAAAACACATGCAATGACTCTGGTTGGTCCATATGTGGTTTGTGGAAAGAACACACATGCATTGACCACTGGTTGATCCATATGTGGTTTGTGAAATGAACACACATGCAATGCCACTAGTTGATCCATGTATGGTTTGTGGAAAGAACACACATGCAATGACTCTAGTGGTAGTTTTAGTATAAGATCATACATGCAATGACTCTAATGGGTCCATATGTGGTTTGTGAAAAGAACACACATGCAATGACCACTTGTTGATCCATGTGTGGTTTGTGAAAAGAACAAACATGCAATGACTCTAGTGCTAGTTTTATTATAAGAACACACATGCAATGACTCTAGTGGGTCCACATGTAGTTTGTGAAAAGAACACACATGCAATGACCACTTGTTGATCGGCGTGAGTTTTGTGATAAGAACACACATAAAATTACTCTAGTGGGTCGACATGTAGTTTGTGAAAAGAACACACATGCAATGACCACTGGTTGACCCATAAGTTGTTTGTGGAAAAGAACACACATGCAATGAACACTGGTTGATCAATGTGTGGTTTGTGCAAAAGAACACATGCAATGAATCTGGTTGATCTGTATGTGGTTTGTGGAAAGAACACAGATGCAGTGACCACTGGTTGATCCATGTTTGGTTTGTGAAATGAACACACATGCAATGCCACTAGTTGATCCATTTGTGGTTTGTGGAAAGAACACACATGCAATGACTCTAGTGCTAGTTTTTGTCTAAGAACACATATGCCATGTCTCTAATGGATCCATATGTGGTTTGTGATAAGAAAACACATGCAATGACTCTGGTTGGTCCATATGTTGTTTGTGGAAAGAACACACATGCAGTGACCACTGGTTGATCCATGTGTGGTTTGTGAAATGAACACACATGCAATGCCACTAGTTGATCCATGTGTCGTTTGTGGAAAGAACACACATCAATGACTCTAGTGCTAGTTTTTGTATAAGAACACACATGCAATGTCTCTAATGGATCCATATGTGGTTTGTGAAAAGAACACACATGCAATGACCACTTGTTGATCCATGTGTGGTTTGTGAAAAGAACACACATGCAATGACTCTAGCGCTAGTTTTAGTATAAGAACATACATGCAATGACTCTAGTGGGTCCACATGTAGTTTGTGAAAAGAACACACATGCAATGACCACTAGTTGATCCATAAGTGGTTTGTGGAAAGAACACACATGCAATGACCACTTGTTGATCCACAAGTGGTTTGTGGAAAAGAAAACACATGCAATGACTCTGGTTGGTCCATATGTGGTTTGTGGAAAGAACACACATGCATAGACCACTGGTTGATCCATATGTGGCTTGTGAAAAGAACACACATGCAATGCCACAGGTTGATCCATGTGTGGTTTGTGGAAAGAACACACATGCAATGACTCTAGTGGTAGTTTTAGTATAAGATCACACATACAATGACTCTAGTGGGTCCACATGTAGTTTGTGAAAAGAACACACATGCAATGACCACTGGTTGATCCATAAGTGGTTTGTGGAAAGAACACACATGAAATGACCTCTTGGTGATCCATAAGTGGCTTGTGGAAAAGAAAACACATGCAATGACTCTGGTTGGTCCATATGTGGTTTGTGGAAAGAACACACATGCAGTAACCAATGGTTGATCCATCTGTGGTTTGTGAAAAGAACACACATGCAATGACTCTAGTGTAGTTTTAGTATAAGAACACACATGCAATGACTCTAGTGGGTCCACATGTAGTTTGTGAAAAGAACACACATGCAATGACCACTGGTTGATCCATAAGTGGTTTGTGGAAAGAACACACATGAAATAACCACTTGTTGATCCATCAGTGGTTTGTGGAAAAGAAAACACATGCAATGACTCTGGTTGGTCCATATGTGGTTTGTGGAAAGAACACACATGCAGTAACCACTGGTTGATCCATGTGTGGTTTGTGAAATGAACACACATGCAATGCCACTGGTTGATCCATGTGTGGTTTGTGGAAAGAACACACATGCAATGTCTCTAGTGCTAGTTTTTATATAAGAACACACAAGCAATGTCTCTAATGGATCCATATGTGGTTTGTGAAAAGAACACACATGCAATGACCACTTGTTGATCCATGTGCGGTTTGTGAAAAGAACACCCATGCAATTACTCTAGTGCTAGTTTTAGTATAAGAACATACATGCAATGACTCTAGTGGGTCCACATGTAGTTTGTGAAAAGAACACACATGCAATGACCACTGGTTGATCCATAAGTGGTTTGTGGAAAGAACACACATGCAGTGACCACTCGTTGATCCATAAGTGGTTTGTGGAAAAGAAAACACATGCAATGACTCTGGTTGGTCCATATGTGGTTTGTGGAAAGAACACACATGCATTGACCACTGGTTGATCCATAAGTGGTTTGTGGAAAAGAAAACACATGCAATGACTCTGGTTGGTCCATATGTGGTTTGTGGAAAGAACACACATGCATTGACCACTGGTTGATCCATATGTGGTTTGTGAAATGAACACACATGCAATGCCACTAGTTGATCCATGTATGGTTTGTGGAAAGAACACACATGCAATGACTCTAGTGGTAGTTTTAGTATAAGATCATACATGCAATGACTCTAATGGGTCCATATGTGGTTTGTGAAAAGAACACACATGCAATGACCACTTGTTGATCCATGTGTGGTTTGTGAAAAGAACAAACATGCAATGACTCTAGTGCTAGTTTTATTATAAGAACACACATGCAATGACTCTAGTGGGTCCACATGTAGTTTGTGAAAAGAACACACATGCAATGACCACTTGTTGATCGGCGTGAGTTTTGTGATAAGAACACACATAAAATGACTCTAGTGGGTCGACATGTAGTTTGTGAAAAGAACACACATGCAATGACCACTGGTTGACCCATAAGTTGTTTGTGGAAAAGAACACACATGCAATGAACACTGGTTGATCAATGTGTGGTTTGTGCAAAAGAACACATGCAATGAATCTGGTTGATCCGTATGTGGTTTGTGGAAAGAACACAGATGCAGTGACCACTGGTTGATCCATGTTTGGTTTGTGAAATGAACACACATGCAATGCCACTAGTTGATCCATTTGTGGTTTGTGGAGAGAACACACATGCAATGACTCTAGTGCTAGTTTTTGTCTAAGAACACATATGCCATGTCTCTAATGGATCCATATGTGGTTTGTGATAAGAAAACACATGCAATGACTCTGGTTGGTCCATATGTTGTTTGTGGAAAGAACACACATGCAGTGACCACTGGTTGATCCATGTGTGGTTTGTGAAATGAACACACATGCAATGCCACTAGTTGATCCATGTGTCGTTTGTGGAAAGAACACACATGCAATGACTCTAGTGTAGTTTTAGTATAAGAACACACATGCAATGACTCTAGTGGGTCCACATGTAGTTTGTGAAAAGAACACACATGCAATGACCACTGGTTGATCCATAAGTGGTTTGTGGAAAGAACACACATGAAATAACCACTTGTTGATCCATCAGTGGTTTGTGGAAAAGAAAACACATGCAATGACTCTGGTTGGTCCATATGTGGTTTGTGGAAAGAACACACATGCAGTAACCACTGGTTGATCCATGTGTGGTTTGTGAAATGAACACACATGCAATGCCACTGGTTGATCCATGTGTGGTTTGTGGAAAGAACACACATGCAATGTCTCTAGTGCTAGTTTTTATATAAGAACACACAAGCAATGTCTCTAATGGATCCATATGTGGTTTGTGAAAAGAACACACATGCAATGACCACTTGTTGATCCATGTGCGGTTTGTGAAAAGAACACCCATGCAATTACTCTAGTGCTAGTTTTAGTATAAGAACATACATGCAATGACTCTAGTGGGTCCACATGTAGTTTGTGAAAAGAACACACATGCAATGACCACTGGTTGATCCATAAGTGGTTTGTGGAAAGAACACACATGCAGTGACCACTCGTTGATCCATAAGTGGTTTGTGGAAAAGAAAACACATGCAATGACTCTGGTTGGTCCATATGTGGTTTGTGGAAAGAACACACATGCATTGACCACTGGTTGATCCATAAGTGGTTTGTGGAAAAGAAAACACATGCAATGACTCTGGTTGGTCCATATGTGGTTTGTGGAAAGAACACACATGCATTGACCACTGGTTGATCCATATGTGGTTTGTGAAATGAACACACATGCAATGCCACTAGTTGATCCATGTATGGTTTGTGGAAAGAACACACATGCAATGACTCTAGTGGTAGTTTTAGTATAAGATCATACATGCAATGACTCTAATGGGTCCATATGTGGTTTGTGAAAAGAACACACATGCAATGACCACTTGTTGATCCATGTGTGGTTTGTGAAAAGAACAAACATGCAATGACTCTAGTGCTAGTTTTATTATAAGAACACACATGCAATGACTCTAGTGGGTCCACATGTAGTTTGTGAAAAGAACACACATGCAATGACCACTTGTTGATCGGCGTGAGTTTTGTGATAAGAACACACATAAAATGACTCTAGTGGGTCGACATGTAGTTTGTGAAAAGAACACACATGCAATGACCACTGGTTGACCCATAAGTTGTTTGTGGAAAAGAACACACATGCAATGAACACTGGTTGATCAATGTGTGGTTTGTGCAAAAGAACACATGCAATGAATCTGGTTGATCCGTATGTGGTTTGTGGAAAGAACACAGATGCAGTGACCACTGGTTGATCCATGTTTGGTTTGTGAAATGAACACACATGCAATGCCACTAGTTGATCCATTTGTGGTTTGTGGAGAGAACACACATGCAATGACTCTAGTGCTAGTTTTTGTCTAAGAACACATATGCCATGTCTCTAATGGATCCATATGTGGTTTGTGATAAGAAAACACATGCAATGACTCTGGTTGGTCCATATGTTGTTTGTGGAAAGAACACACATGCAGTGACCACTGGTTGATCCATGTGTGGTTTGTGAAATGAACACACATGCAATGCCACTAGTTGATCCATGTGTCGTTTGTGGAAAGGACACACATGCAATGACTCTAGTGCTAGTTTTTGTATAAGAACACACATGCAATGTCTCTAATGGATCCATATGTGGTTTGTGAAAAGAACACACATGCAATGACCACTTGTTGATCCATGTGTGGTTTGTGAAAAGAACACACATGCAATGACTCTAGCGCTAGTTTTAGTATAAGAACATACATGCAATGACTCTAGTGGGTCCACATGTAGTTTGTGAAAAGAACACACATGCAATGACCACTAGTTGATCCATAAGTGGTTTGTGGAAAGAACACACATGCAATGACCACTTGTTGATCCACAAGTGGTTTGTGGAAAAGAAAACACATGCAATGACTCTGGTTGGTCCATATGTGGTTTGTGGAAAGAACACACATGCATAGACCACTGGTTGATCCATATGTGGCTTGTGAAAAGAACACACATGCAATGCCACAGGTTGATCCATGTGTGGTTTGTGGAAAGAACACACATGCAATGACTCTAGTGGTAGTTTTAGTATAAGATCACACATACAATGACTCTAGTGGGTCCACATGTAGTTTGTGAAAAGAACACACATGCAATGACCACTGGTTGATCCATAAGTGGTTTGTGGAAAGAACACACATGAAATGACCTCTTGGTGATCCATAAGTGGCTTGTGGAAAAGAAAACACATGCAATGACTCTGGTTGGTCCATATGTGGTTTGTGGAAAGAACACACATGCAGTAACCAATGGTTGATCCATCTGTGGTTTGTGAAAAGAACACACATGCAATGACTCTAGTTCTAGTTTTAGTATAAGAACACACATGCAATGACTCTAGTTCTAGTTTTAGTATGAGAACACACATGGTATGACCACTTGTTGATCCATAAGTGGTTTGCGGAAAAGAAAACACATGCAATGACTCTGGTTGGTCCATATGTGGTTTGTGGAAAGAACACACATGCAGTGACCACTGGTCGATCCATGTGTGGTTTGTGAAATGAACACACATGCAATGCCACTGGTTGATCCATGTGTGGTTTGTGGAAAGAACACACATGCAATGACTCTAGTGCTAGTTTTTGTATAAGAACACACATGCAATGTCTCTAATGGATCCATATGTGGTTTGTGAAAATAACACACATGCAATGACCACTTGTTGATCCATGTGTGGTTTGTGAAAAGAACACACATGCAATGACTCTAGTGCTAGTTTTAGTATAAGAACACACATGCAATGACTCTAGTGGGTCCACATGTAGTTTGTGAAAAGAACACACATGCAATGACCACTGGTTGATCCATAAGTGGTTTGTGGAAAGAACACACATGAAATAACCACTTGTTGATCCATCAGTGGTTTGTGGAAAAGAAAACACATGCAATGACTCTGGTTGGTCCATATGTGGTTTGTGGAAAGAACACACATGCAGTAACCACTGGTTGATCCATGTGTGGTTTGTGAAATGAACACACATGCAATGCCACTGGTTGATCCATGTGTGGTTTGTGGAAAGAACACACATGCAATGACTCTAGTGCTAGTTTTTATATAAGAACACACAAGCAATGTCTCTAATGGATCCATATGTGGTTTGTGAAAAGAACACACATGCAATGACCACTTGTTGATCCATGTGCGGTTTGTGAAAAGAACACCCATGCAATTACTCTAGTGCTAGTTTTAGTATAAGAACATACATGCAATGACTCTAGTGGGTCCACATGTAGTTTGTGAAAAGAACACACATGCAATGACCACTGGTTGATCCATAAGTGGTTTGTGGAAAGAACACACATGCAGTGACCACTCGTTGATCCATAAGTGGTTTGTGGAAAAGAAAACACATGCAATGACTCTGGTTGGTCCATATGTGGTTTGTGGAAAGAACACACATGCATTGACCACTGGTTGATCCATATGTGGTTTGTGAAATGAACACACATGCAATGCCACTAGTTGATCCATGTATGGTTTGTGGAAAGAACACACATGCAATGACTCTAGTGGTAGTTTTAGTATAAGATCACACATGCAATGACTCTAATGGATCCATATGTGGTTTGTGAAAATAACACACATGCAATGACCACTTGGTGATCCAAGTGTGGTTTGTGGAAAGAACACACATGCAATGACTCTAGTGCTAGTTTTAGTATAAGAACATACATGCAATGACTCTAGTGGGTCCACATGTAGTTTGTGAAAAGAACACACATGCAATGACCACTAGTTGATCCATAAGTGGTTTGTGGAAAGAACACACATGCAATGACCACTTGTTGATCCACAAGTGGTTTGTGGAAAAGAAAACACATGCAATGACTCTGGTTGGTCCATATGTGGTTTGTGGAAAGAACACACATGCATAGACCACTGGTTGATCCATATGTGGCTTGTGAAAAGAACACACATGCAATGCCACAGGTTGATCCATGTGTGGTTTGTGGAAAGAACACACATGCAATGACTCTTGTGGTAGTTTTAGTATAAGATCACACATACAATGACTCTAATGGATCCATATGTGGTTTGTGAAAAGAACACACATGCAATGACCACTTGTTGATCCATGTGTGGTTTGTGAAAAGAACACACATGCAATGACTCTAGTGCTAGTTTTATTATAAGAACACACATGCAATGACTCTAGTGGGTCCACATGTAGTTTGTGAAAACAACACACATGCAATGACCACTTGTTGACCGGCGTGAGTCTTGTGATAAGAACACACATAAAATGACTCTAGTGGGTCGACATGTAGTTTGTGAAAAGAACACACATGCAATGACCACTGGTTGACCCATAAGTTGTTTGTGGAAAAGAACACACATGCAATGAACACTGGTTGATCAATGTGTGGTTTCTGCAAAAGAACACATGCAATGACTCTGGTTGATCCGTATGTGGTTTGTGGAAAGAACACACATGCAGTGACCACTGGTTGATCCATGTTTGGTTTGTGAAATGAACAAACATGCAATGCCACTAGTTGATCCATTTGTGGTTTGTGGAAAGAACACACATGCAATGACTCTAGTGCCAGTTTTTGTATAAGAACATAGATGCCATGTCTCTAATGGATCCATATGTGGTTTGTGATAAGAACACACATGCAATGACTCTAGTGGGTCCACATGTAGTTTGTGAAAAGAACACACATGCAATGACCACTGGTTGATCCATAAGTGGTTTGTGGAAAGAACACACATGGTATGACCACTTGTTGATCCATAAGTGGTTTGCGGAAAAGAAAACACATGCAATGACTCTGGTTGGTCCATATGTGGTTTGTGGAAAGAACACACATGCAGTGACCACTGGTCGATCCATGTGTGGTTTGTGAAATGAACACACATGCAATGCCACTGGTTGATCCATGTGTGGTTTGTGGAAAGAACACACATGCAATGACTCTAGTGCTAGTTTTTGTATAAGAACACACATGCAATGTCTCTAATGGATCCATATGTGGTTTGTGAAAATAGCACACATGCAATGACCACTTGTTGATCCATGTGTGGTTTGTGAAAAGAACACACATGCAATGACTCTAGTGCTAGTTTTAGTATAAGAACACACATGCAATGACTCTAGTGCTAGTTTTAGTATAAGAACACACATGCAATGACTCTAGTGGGTCCACATGTAGTTTGTGAAAAGAACACACATGCAATGACCACTGTTTGATCCATAAGTGGTTTGTGGAAAGAACACACATGAAATAACCACTTGTTGATCCATCAGTGGTTTGTGGAAAAGAAAACACATGCAATGACTCTGGTTGGTCCATATGTGGTTTGTGGAAAGAACACACATGCAGTAACCACTGGTTGATCCATGTGTGGTTTGTGAAATGAACACACATGCAATGCCACTGGTTGATCCATGTGTGGTTTGTGGAAAGAACACACATGCAATGACTCTAGTGCTAGTTTTATATAAGAACACACAAGCAATGTCTCTAATGGATCCATATGTGGTTTGTGAAAAGAACACACATGCAATGACCACTAGTTGATCCATGTGCGGTTTGTGAAAAGAACACCCATGCAATTACTCTAGTGCTAGTTTTAGTATAAGAACATACATGCAATGACTCTAGTGGGTCCACATGTAGTTTGTGAAAAGAACACACATGCAATGACCACTGGTTGATCCATAAGTGGTTTGTGGAAAGAACACACATGAAGTGACCACTCGTTGATCCATAAGTGGTTTGTGGAAAAGAAAACACATGCAATGACTCTGGTTGGTCCATATGTGGTTTGTGGAAAGAACACACATGCATTGACCACTGGTTGATCCATAAGTGGTTTGTGGAAAAGAAAACACATGCAATGACTCTGGTTGGTCCATATGTGGTTTGTGGAAAGAACACACATGCATTGACCACTGGTTGATCCATATGTGGTTTGTGAAATGAACACACATGCAATGCCACTAGTTGATCCATGTATGGTTTGTGGAAAGAACACACATGCAATGACTCTAGTGGTAGTTTTAGTATAAGATCATACATGCAATGACTCTAATGGATCCATATGTGGTTTGTGAAAATAACACACATGCAATGACCACTTGGTGATCCATGTGTGGTTTGTTGAAAGAACACACATGCAATGACTCTAGTGCTAGTTTTAGTATAAGAACATACATGCAATGACTCTAGTGGGTCCACATGTAGTTTGTGAAAAGAACACACATGCAATGACCGCTAGTTGATCCATAAGTGGTTTGTGGAAAGAACACACATGCAATGACCACTTGTTGATCCACAAGTGGTTTGTGGAAAAGAAAACACATGCAATGACTCTGGTTGGTCCATATGTGGTTTGTGGAAAGAACACACATGCATAGACCACTGGTTGATCCGTATGTGGCTTGTGAAAAGAAAACACATGCAATGCCACAGGTTGATCCATGTGTGGTTTGTGGAAAGAACACACATGCAATGACTCTAGTGGTAGTTTTAGTATAAGATCACACATACAATGACTCTAATGGATCCATATGTGGTTTGTGAAAAGAACACACATGCAATGACCACTTGTTGATCCATGTGTGGTTTGTGAAAAGAACAAACATGCAATGACTCTAGTGCTAGTTTTATTATAAGAACACACATGCAATGACTCTAGTGGGTCCACATGTAGTTTGTGAAAAGAACACACATGCAATGACCACTTGTTGATCGGCGTGAGTTTTGTGATAAGAACACACATAAAATGACTCTAGTGGGTCGACATGTAGTTTGTGAAAAGAACACACATGCAATGACCACTGGTTGACCCATAAGTTGTTTGTGGAAAAGAACACATGCAATGAACACTGGTTGATCAATGTGTGGTTTGTGCAAAAGAACACATGCAATGAATCTGGTTGATCCGTATGTGGTTTGTGGAAAGAACACACATGCAGTGACCACTGGTTGATCCATGTTTGGTTTATGAAATGAACACACATGCAATGTCACTAGTTGATCCATTTGTGGTTTGTGGAAAGAACACACATGCAATGACTCTAGTGCTAGTTTTTGTCTAAGAACACATATGCCATGTCTCTAATGGATCCATATGTGGTTTGTGATAAGAAAACACATGCAATGACTCTGGTTGGTCCATATGTGGTTTGTGGAAAGAACACACATGCAGTGACCACTGGTTGATCCATGTGTGGTTTGTGAAATGAACACACATGCAATGCCACTAGTTGATCCATGTGTCGTTTGTGGAAAGAACACACATGCAATGACTCTAGTGCTAGTTTTTGTATAAGAACACACATGCAATGTCTCTAATGGATCCATATGTGGTTTGTGAAAAGAACACACATGCAATGACCACTTGTTGATCCATGTGTGGTTTGTGAAAAGAACACACATGCAATGACTCTAGTGCTAGTTTTAGTATAAGAACATACATGCAATGACTCTAGTGGGTCCACATGTAGTTTGTGAAAAGAACACACATGCAATGACCACTAGTTGATCCATAAGTGGTTTGTGGAAAGAACACACATGCAATGACCACTTGTTGATCCACAAGTGGTTTGTGGAAAAGAAAACACATGCAATGACTCTGGTTGGTCCATATGTGGTTTGTGGAAAGAACACACATGCATAGACCACTGGTTGATCCATATGTGGCTTGTGAAAAGAAAACACATGCAACGCCACAGGTTGATCCATGTGTGGTTTGTGGAAAGAACACACATGCAATGACTCTAGTGGTAGTTTTAGTATAAGATCACACATACAATGACTCTAGTGGGTCCACATGTAGTTTGTGAAAAGAACACACATGCAATGACCACTGGTTGATCCATAAGTGGTTTGTGGAAAGAACACACATGAAATGACCTCTTGGTGATCCATAAGTGGCTTGTGGAAAAGAAAACACATGCAATGACTCTGGTTGGTCCATATGTGGTTTGTGGAAAGAACACACATGCAGTAACCAATGGTTGATCCATGTGTGGTTTGTGAAATGAACACACATGCAATGCCACTGGTTGATCCATGTGTGGTTTGTGGAAAGAACACACATGCAATGACACTAGTGCTAGTTTTAGTATAAGAACATACATGCAATGACTCTAGTGGGTCCACATGTAGTTTGTGAAAAGAACACACATGCAATGACCGCTAGTTGATCCATAAGTGGTTTGTGGAAAGAACACACATGCAATGACCACTTGTTGATCCACAAGTGGTTTGTGGAAAAGAAAACACATGCAATGACTCTGGTTGGTCCATATGTGGTTTGTGGAAAGAACACACATGCATAGACCACTGGTTGATCCGTATGTGGCTTGTGAAAAGAACACACATGCAATGCCACAGGTTGATCCATGTGTGGTTTGTGGAAAGAACACACATGCAATGACTCTAGTGGTAGTTTTAGTATAAGATCACACATACAATGACTCTAATGGATCCATATGTGGTTTGTGAAAAGAACACACATGCAATGACCACTTGTTGATCCATGTGTGGTTTGTGAAAAGAACACACATGCAATGACTCTAGTGCTAGTTTTATTATAAGAACACACATGCAATGACTCTAGTGGGTCCACATGTAGTTTGTGAAAAGAACACACATGCAATGACCACTTGTTGACCGGCGTGAGTCCAGTGATAAGAACACACATAAAATGACTCTAGTGGGTCGACATGTAGTTTGTGAAAAGAACACACATGCAATGACCACTGGTTGACCCATAAGTTGTTTGTGGAAAAGAACACACATGCAATGAACACTGGTTGATCAATGTGTGGTTTCTGCAAAAGAACACATGCAATGAATCTGGTTGATCCGTATGTGGTTTGTGGAAAGAACACACATGCAGTGACCACTGGTTGATCCATGTTTGGTTTGCTAAATGAACAAACATGCAATGCCACTAGTTGATCCATTTGTGGTTTGTGGAAAGAACACACATGCAATGACTCTAGTGCCAGTTTTTGTATAAGAACATAGATGCCATGTCTCTAATGGATCCATATGTGGTTTGTGATAAGAACACACATGCAATGACTCTAGTGGGTCCACATGTAGTTTGTGAAAAGAACACACATGCAATGACCACTGGTTGATCCATAAGTGGTTTGTGGAAAGAACACACATGGTATGACCACTTGTTGATCCATAAGTGGTTTGCGGAAAAGAAAACACATGCAATGACTCTGGTTGGTCCATATGTGGTTTGTGGAAAGAACACACATGCAGTGACCACTGGTCGATCCATGTGTGGTTTGTGAAATGAACACACATGCAATGCCACTCGTTGATCCATGTGTGGTTTGTGGAAAGAACACACATGCAATGACTCTAGTGCTAGTTTTTGTATAAGAACACACATGCAATGTCTCTAATGGATCCATATGTGGTTTGTGAAAATAGCACACATGCAATGACCACTTGTTGATCCATGTGTGGTTTGTGAAAAGAACATACATGCAATGACTCTAGTGCTAGTTTTAGTATAAGAACACACATGCAATGACTCTAGTGGGTCCACATGTAGTTTGTGAAAAGAACACACATGCAATGACCACTGTTTGATCCATAAGTGGTTTGTGGAAAGAACACACATGAAATAACCACTTGTTGATCCATCAGTGGTTTGTGGAAAAGAAAACACATGCAATGACTCTGGTTGGTCCATATGTGGTTTGTGGAAAGAACACACATGCAGTAACCACTGGTTGATCCATGTGTGGTTTGTGAAATGAACACACATGCAATGCCACTGGTTGATCCATGTGTGGTTTGTGGAAAGAACACACATGCAATGACTCTAGTGATAGTTTTTATATAAGAACACACAAGCAATGTCTCTAATGGATCCATATGTGGTTTGTGAAAAGAACACACATGCAATGACCACTTGTTGATCCATGTGCGGTTTGTGAAAAGAACACCCATGCAATTACTCTAGTGCTAGTTTTAGTATAAGAACATACATGCAATGACTCTAGTGGGTCCACATGTAGTTTGTGAAAAGAACACACATGCAATGACCACTGGTTGATCCATAAGTGGTTTGTGGAAAGAACACACATGAAGTGACCACTCGTTGATCCATAAGTGGTTTGTGGAAAAGAAAACACATGCAATGACTCTGGTTGCTCCATATGTGGTTTGTGGAAAGAACACACATGCATTGACCACTGGTTGATCCATATGTGGTTTGTGAAATGAACACACATGCAATGCCACTAGTTGATCCATGTATGGTTTGTGGAAAGAACACACATGCAATGACTCTAGTGGTAGTTTTAGTATAAGATCACACATGCAATGACTCTAATGGATCCATATGTGGTTTGTGAAAATAACACACATGCAATGACCACTTGGTGATCCATGTGTGGTTTGTGGAAAGAACACACATGCAATGACTCTAGTGCTAGTTTTAGTATAAGAACATACATGCAATGACTCTAGTGGGTCCACATGTAGTTTGTGAAAAGAACACACATGCAATGACCACTAGTTGATCCATAAGTGGTTTGTGGAAAGAACACACATGCAATGACCACTTGTTGATCCACAAGTGGTTTGTGGAAAAGAAAACACATGCAGTGACTCTGGTTGGTCCATATGTGGTTTGTGGAAAGAACACACATGCATAGACCACTGGTTGATCCGTATGTGGCTTGTGAAAAGAAAACACATGCAATGCCACAGGTTGATCCATGTGTGGTTTGTGGAAAGAACACACATGCAATGACTCTAGTGGTAGTTTTAGTATAAGATCACACATACAATGACTCTAATGGATCCATATGTGGTTTGTGAAAAGAACACACATGCAATGACCACTTGTTGATCCATGTGTGGTTTGTGAAAAGAACACACATGCAATGACTCTAGTGCTAGTTTTATTATAAGAACACACATGCAATGACTCTAGTGGGTCCACATGTAGTTTGTGAAAAGAACACACATGCAATGACCACTTGTTGATCGGCGTGAGTTTTGTGATAAGAACACACATAAAATGACTCTAGTGGGTCGACATGTAGTTTGTGAAAAGAACACACATGCAATGACCACTGGTTGACCCATAAGTTGTTTGTGGAAAAGAACACACATGCAATGAACACTGGTTGATCAATGTGTGGTTTGTGCAAAAGAACACATGCAATGAATCTGGTTGATCCGTATGTGGTTTGTGGAAAGAACACACATGCAGTGACCACTGGTTGATCCATGTTTGGTTTGTGAAATGAACACACATGCAATGCCACTAGTTGATCCATTTGTGGTTTGTGGAAAGAACACACATGCAATGACTCTAGTGCTAGTTTTTGTCTAAGAACACATATGCCATGTCTCTAATGGATCCATATGTGGTTTGTGATAAGAAAACACATGCAATGACTCTGGTTGGTCCATATGTGGTTTGTGGAAAGAACACACATGCAGTGACCACTGGTTGATCCATGTGTGGTTTGTGAAATGAACACACATGCAATGCCACTAGTTGATCGATGTGTCGTTTGTGGAAAGAACACACATGCAATGACTCTAGTGCTAGTTTTTGTATAAGAACACACATGCAATGTCTCTAATGGATCCATATGTGGTTTGTGAAAAGAACACACATGCAATGACCACTTGTTGATCCATGTGTGGTTTGTGAAAAGAACACACATGCAATGACTCTAGTGCTAGTTTTAGTATAAGAACATACATGCAATGACTCTAGTGGGTCCACATGTAGTTTGTGAAAAGAACACACATGCAATGACCACTAGTTGATCCATAAGTGGTTTGTGGAAAGAACACACATGCAATGACCACTTGTTGATCCACAAGTGGTTTGTGGAAAAGAAAACACATGCAATGACTCTGGTTGGTCCATATGTGGTTTGTGGAAAGAACACACATGCATAGACCACTGGTTGATCCATATGTGGCTTGTGAAAAGAACACACATGCAATGCCACATGTTGATCCATGTGTGGTTTGTGGAAAGAACACACATGCAATGACTCTAGTGGTAGTTTTAGTATAAGATCACACATACAATGACTCTAGTGGGTCCACATGTAGTTTGTGAAAAGAACACACATGCAATGACCACTGGTTGATCCATAAGTGGTTTGTGGAAAGAACACACATGAAATGACCTCTTGGTGATCCATAAGTGGCTTGTGGAAAAGAAAACACATGCAATGACTCTGGTTGGTCCATATGTGGTTTGTGGAAAGAACACACATGCAGTAACCAATGGTTGATCCATGTGTGGTTTGTGAAATGAACACACATGCAATGCCACTGGTTGATCCATGTGTGGTTTGTGGAAAGAACACACATGCAATGACACTAGTGCTAGTTTTTGTATAAGAACACACGTGCAATGTCTCTAATGGATCCATATGTGGTTTGTGAAAAGAACACACATGCAATGACCACTTGTTGATCCATGTGTGGTTTGTGAAAATAACACACATCCAATGACTCTAGTGCTAGTTTTAGTATAAGAACATACATGCAATGACTCCAGTGGGTCCACATGTAGTTTGTGAAAATAACACACATGCAATGACCACTGGTTGATCCATAAGTGGTTTGTGGAAAGAACACACATGCAATGACCACTGGTTGATCCATAAGTGGTTTGTGGAAAAGAAAACACATGCAATGACTGGTTGGTCCATATGTGGTTTGTGGAAACAACACACATGAAGTGACCACTGGTTGATCCATGTGTGGTTTGTGAAATGAACACACATGCAATGCCACTGGTTGATCCATGTGTGGTTTGTGGAAAGAACACACATGCAATGACTCTAGTGCTAGTTTTTGTATAAGAACACACGTGCAATGTCTCTAATGGATCCATATGTGGTTTGTGAAAAGAACACACATGCAATGACCACTTGTTGATCCATGTGTGGTTTGTGAAAAGAACACACATGCAATGACTCCAGTGCTAGTTTTAGTATAAGAACACACATGCAATGACTCTAGTGGGTCCACATGTAGTTTGTGAAAAGAACACACATGCAATGACCACTGGTTAATCCATAAGTGGTTTGTGGAAAGAACACACATGAAATGACCACTTGTTGATCCATAAGTGGCTTGTGGAAAAGAAAACACATGCAATGACCACTAGTTGATCCATAAGTGGTTTGTGGAAAGAACACATATGCAATGACCACTTGTTGATCCATAAGTGGTTTGTGGAAAAGAAAACACATGCAATGACTCTAGTTGGTCCATATGTGGTTTGTGGAAAGAACACACATGCATTGACCCCTGGCTGATCCATATGTGGCTTGTGAAAAGAACACACATGCAATGCCACAGGTTGGTCCATGTGTGGTTTGTGGAAAGAACACACATGCAATGACTCTAGTGGTAGTTTTAGTATAAGATCACACATATAATGACTCTAATGGATCCATATGTGGTTTGTGAAAAGAACACACATGCAATGACCACTTGTTGATCCATGTGTGGTTTGTGAAAAGAACACACATGCAATGACTCTAGTGCTAGTTTTAGTATAAGAACACACATGCAATGACTCTAGTGGGTCCACATGTAGTATGTGACAAGAACACACATGCAATGACCACTGGTTGATCCAAAAGTGGTTTGTGGAAAGAACACACATGAAATGACCACTTGTTGATCCATAAGTGGCTTGTGGAAAAGAAAACACATGCAATGACTCTGGTTGGTCCATATGTAGTTTGTGGAAAGAACACACATGTAGTAACCACTGGTTGATCCATGTGTGGTTTGTGAAAAGAACACACATGCAATGACTCTGGTTGGTCCATATGTGGTTTGTGGAAAGAACACACATGCATTGACCACTAGTTGATCCATGTGTGGTTTGTGAAAAGAACACACATGCAATGACTCTAGTGCTAGTTTTATTATAAGAACACACATGCAATGACTCTAGTGGGTCCACATGTAGTTTGTGAAAAGAACACACATGCATGACCACTTGTTGATCGACGTGAGTTTTGTGAAAAGAACACACATACAATGACTCTAGGGGGTCGACATGTAGTTTGTGAAAAGAACACACATGCAATGACCTCTGGTTGATCCATAAGTTGTTTGTGGAAAAGAACACTCATGCAATGAACACTGGTTGATCAATGTGTGGTTTGTGCAAAAGAACACATGCAATGAATCTGGTTGGTCCGTATGTGGTTTGTGGAAAGAACACACATGCAGTGACCACTGGTTGATCCATGTGTGGTTTGTGAAATGAACAAACATGCAATGCCACTAGTTGATCCATTTGTGGTTTGTGGAAAGAACACACATGCAATGACTCTAGTGCCAGTTTTTGTATAAGAACATAGATGCCATGTCTCTAATGGATCCATATGTGGTTTGTGATAAGAACACACATGCAATGACTCTAGTGGGTCCACATGTAGTTTGTGAAAAGAACACACATGCAATGACCACTGGTTGATCCATAAGTGGTTTGTGGAAAGAACACACATGGTATGACGACTTGTTGATCCATAAGTGGTTTGCGGAAAAGAAAACACATGCAATGACTCTGGTTGGTCCATATGTGGTTTGTGGAAAGAACACACATGAAGTGACCACTGGTCGATCCATGTGTGGTTTGTGAAATGAACACACATGCAATGCCACTGGTTGATCCATGTGTGGTTTGTGGAAAGAACACACATGCAATGACTCTAGTGCTAGTTTTTGTATAAGAACACACATGCAATGTCTCTAATGGATCCATATGTGGTTTGTGAAAATAACACACATGCAATGACCACTTGTTGATCCATGTGTGGTTTGTGAAAAGAACACACATGCAATGACTCTAGTGCTAGTTTTAGTATAAGAACACACATGCAACGACTCTAGTGGGTCCACATGTAGTTTGTGAAAAGAACACACATGCAATGACCACTGGTTGATCCATAAGTGGTTTGTGGAAAGAACACACATGAAATAACCACTTGTTGATCCATCAGTGGTTTGTGGAAAAGAAAACACATGCAATGACTCTGGTTGGTCCATATGTGGTTTGTGGAAAGAACACACATGCAGTAACCACTGGTTGATCCATGTGTGGTTTGTGAAATGAACACACATGCAATGCCACTGGTTGATCCATGTGTGGTTTGTGGAAAGAACACACATGCAATGACTCTAGTGCTAGTTTTTATATAAGAACACACAAGCAATGTCTCTAATGGATCCATATGTGGTTTGTGAAAAGAACACACATGCAATGACCACTTGTTGATCCATGTGCGGTTTGTGAAAAGAACACCCATGCAATTACTCTAGTGCTAGTTTTAGTATAAGAACATACATGCAATGACTCTAGTGGGTCCACATGTAGTTTGTGAAAAGAACACACATGCAATGACCACTGGTTGATCCATAAGTGGTTTGTGGAAAGAACACACATGCAGTGACCACTCGTTGATCCATAAGTGGTTTGTGGAAAAGAAAACACATGCAATGACTCTGGTTGGTCCATATGTGGTTTGTGGAAAGAACACACATGCATTGACCACTGGTTGATCCATATGTGGTTTGTGAAATGAACACACATGCAATGCCACTAGTTGATCCATGTATGGTTTGTGGAAAGAACACACATGCAATGACTCTAGTGGTAGTTTTAGTATAAGATCACACATGCAATGACTCTAATGGATCCATATGTGGTTTGTGAAAATAACACACATGCAATGACCACTTGGTGATCCATGTGTGGTTTGTGGAAAGAACACACATGCAATGACTCTAGTGCTAGTTTTAGTATAAGAACATACATGCAATGACTCTAGTGGGTCCACATGTAGTTTGTGAAAAGAACACACATGCAATGACCACTAGTTGATCCATAAGTGGTTTGTGGAAAGAACACACATGCAATGACCACTTGTTGATCCACAAGTGGTTTGTGGAAAAGAAAACACATGCAATGACTCTGGTTGGTCCATATGTGGTTTGTGGAAAGAACACACATGCATAGACCACTGGTTGATCCATATGTGGCTTGTGAAAAGAACACACATGCAATGCCACAGGTTGATCCATGTGTGGTTTGTGGAAAGAACACACATGCAATGACTCTAGTGGTAGTTTTAGTATAAGATCACAAATACAATGACTCTAATGGATCCATATGTGGTTTGTGAAAAGAACACACATGCAATGACCACTTGTTGATCCATGTGTGGTTTGTGAAAAGAACACACATGCAATGACTCTAGTGCTAGTTTTATTATAAGAACACACATGCAATGACTCTAGTGGGTCCACATGTAGTTTGTGAAAAGAACACACATGCAATGACCACTTGTTGACCGGCGTGAGTCCTGTGATAAGAACACACATAAAATGACTCTAGTGGGTCGACATGTAGTTTGTGAAAAGAACACACATGCAATGACCACTGGTTGACCCATAAGTTGTTTGTGGAAAAGAACACACATGCAATGAACACTGGTTGATCAATGTGTGGTTTCTGCAAAAGAACACATGCAATGAATCTGGTTGATCCGTATGTGGTTTGTGGAAAGAACACACATGCAGTGACCACTGGTTGATCCATGTTTGGTTTGTGAAATGAACAAACATGCAATGCCACTAGTTGATCCATTTGTGGTTTGTGGAAAGAACACACATGCAATGACTCTAGTGCCAGTTTTTGTATAAGAACATAGATGCCATGTCTCTAATGGATCCATATGTGGTTTGTGATAAGAACACACATGCAATGACTCTAGTGGGTCCACATGTAGTTTGTGAAAAGAACACACATGCAATGACCACTGGTTGATCCATAAGTGGTTTGTGGAAAGAATACACATGGTATGACCACTTGTTGATCCATAAGTGGTTTGCGGAAAAGAAAACACATGCAATGACTCTGGTTGGTCCATATGTGGTTTGTGGAAAGAACACACATGCAGTGACCACTGGTCGATCCATGTGTGGTTTGTGAAATGAACACACATGCAATGCCACTGGTTGATCCATGTGTGGTTTGTGGAAAGAACACACATGCAATGACTCTAGTGCTAGTTTTTGTATAAGAACACACATGAAATGTCTCTAATGGATCCATATGTGGTTTGTGAAAATAGCACACATGCAATGACCACTTGTTGATCCATGTGTGGTTTGTGAAAAGAACACACATGCAATGACTCTAGTGCTAGTTTTAGTATAAGAACACACATGCAATGACTCTAGTGGGTCCACATGTAGTTTGTGAAAAGAACACACATGCAATGACCACTGTTTGATCCATAAGTGGTTTGTGGAAAGAACACATATGAAATAACCACTTGTTGATCCATCAGTGGTTTGTGGAAAAGAAAACACATGCAATGACTCTGGTTGGTCCATATGTGGTTTGTGGAAAGAACACACATGCAGTAACCACTGGTTGATCCATGTGTGGTTTGTGAAATGAACACACATGCAATGCCACTGGTTGATCCATGTGTGGTTTGTGGAAAGAACACACATGCAATGACTCTAGTGCTAGTTTTTATATAAGAACACACAAGCAATGTCTCTAATCGATCCATATGTGGTTTGTGAAAAGAACACACATGCAATGACCACTTGTTGATCCATGTGCGGTTTGTGAAAAGAACACCCATGCAATTACTCTAGTGCTAGTTTTAGTATAAGAACATACATGCAATGACTCTAGTGGGTCCACATGTAGTTTGTGAAAAGAACACACATGCAATGACCACTGGTTGATCCATAAGTGGTTTGTGGAAAGAACACACATGCAGTGACCACTCGTTGATCCATAAGTGGTTTGTGGAAAAGAAAACACATGCAATGACTCTGGTTGGTCCATATGTGGTTTGTGGAAAGAACACACATGCATTGACCACTGGTTGATCCATAAGTGGTTTGTGGAAAAGAAAACACATGCAATGACTCTGGTTGCTCCATATGTGGTTTGTGGAAAGAACACACATGCATTGACCACTGGTTGATCCATATGTGGTTTGTGATATGAACACACATGCAATGCCACTAGTTGATCCATGTATGGTTTGTGGAAAGAACACACATGCAATGACTCTAGTGGTAGTTTTAGTATAAGATCACACATGCAATGACTCTAATGGATCCATATGTGGTTTGTGAAAATAACACACATGCAATGACCACTTGGTGATCCATGTGTGGTTTGTGGAAAGAACACACATGCAATGACTCTAGTGCTAGTTTTAGTATAAGAACATACATGCAATGACTCTAGTGGGTCCACATGTAGTTTGTGAAAAGAACACACATGCAATGACCACTAGTTGATCCATAAGTGGTTTGTGGAAATAACACACATGCAATGACCACTTGTTGATCCACAAGTGGTTTGTGGAAAAGAAAACACTGCAGTGACTCTGGTTGGTCCATATGTGGTTTGTGGAAAGAACACACATGCATAGACCACTGGTTGATCCGTATGTGGCTTGTGAAAAGAAAACACATGCAATGCCACAGGTTGATCCATGTGTGGTTTGTGGAAAGAACACACATGCAATGACTCTAGTGGTAGTTTTAGTATAAGATCACACATACAATGACTCTAATGGATCCATATGTGGTTTGTGAAAAGAACACACATGCAATGACCACTTGTTGATCCATGTGTGGTGTGTGAAAAGAACACACATGCAATGACTCTAGTGCTAGTTTTATTATAAGAACACACATGCAATGACTCTAGTGGGTCCACATGTAGTTTGTGAAAAGAACACACATGCAATGACCACTTGTTGATCGGCGTGAGTTTTGTGATAAGAACACACATAAAATGACTCTAGTGGGTCGACATGTAGTTTGTGAAAAGAACACACATGCAATGACCACTGGTTGACCCATAAGTTGTTTGTGGAAAAGAACACACATGCAATGAACACTGGTTGATCAATGTGTGGTTTGTGCAAAAGAACACATGCAATGAATCTAGTTGATCCGTATGTGGTTTGTGGAAAGAACACACATGCAGTGACCACTGGTTGATCCATGTTTGGTTTGTGAAATGAACACACATGCAATGCCACTAGTTGATCCATTTGTGGTTTGTGGAAAGAACACACATGCAATGACTCTAGTGCTAGTTTTTGTCTAAGAACACATATGCCATGTCTCTAATGGATCCATATGTGGTTTTTGATAAGAAAACACATGCAATGACTCTGGTTGGTCCATATGTGGTTTGTGGAAAGAACACACATGCAGTGACCACTGGTTGATCCATGTGTGGTTTGTGAAATGAACACACATGCAATGCCACTAGTTGATCCATGTGTGGTTTGTGGAAAGAACACACATGCAATGACTCTAGTGCTAGTTTTTGTATAAGAACACACATGCAATGTCTCTAATGGATACATATGTGGTTTGTGAAAAGAACACACATGCAATGACCACTTGTTGATCCATGTGTGGTTTGTGAAAAGAACACACATGCAATGACTCTAGTGCTAGTTTTAGTATAAGAACATACATGCAATGACTCTAGTGGGTCCACATGTAGTTTGTGAAAAGAACACACATGCAATGACCACTAGTTGATCCATAAGTGGTTTGTGGAAAGAACACACATGCAATGACCACTTGTTGATCCACAAGTGGTTTGTGGAAAAGAAAACACATGCAATGACTCTGGTTGGTCCATATGTGGTTTGTGGAAAGAACACACATGCATAGACCACTCGTTGATCCATATGTGGCTTGTGAAAAGAACACACATGCAATGCCACAGGTTGATCCATGTGTGGTTTGTGGAAAGAACACACATGCAATGACTCTAGTGGTAGTTTTAGTATAAGATCACACATACAATGACTCTAGTGGGTCCACATGTAGTTTGTGAAAAGAACACACATGCAATGACCACTGGTTGATACATAAGTGGTTTGTGGAAAGAACACACATGAAATGACCTCTTGGTGATCCATAAGTGGCTTGTGGAAAAGAAAACACATGCAATGACTCTGGTTGGTCCATATGTGGTTTGTGGAAAGAACACACATGCAGTAACCACTGGTTGATCCATGTGTGGTTTGTGAAATGAACACACATGCAATGCCACTGGTTGATCCATGTGTGGTTTGTGGAAAGAACACACATGCAATGACACTAGTGCTAGTTTTTGTATAAGAACAAACGTGCAATGTCTCTAATGGATCCATATGTGGTTTGTGAAAAGAACACACATGCAATGACCACTTGTTTATCCATGTGTGGTTTGTGAAAATAACACACATCCAATGACTCTAGTGCTAGTTTTAGTATAAGAACATACATGCAATGACTCCAGTGGGTCCACATGTAGTTTGTGAAAATAACACACATGCAATGACCACTGGTTGATCCATAAGTGGTTTGTGGAAAGAACACACATGCAATGACCACTGGTTGATCCATAAGTGGTTTGTGGAAAAGAAAACACATGCAATGACTGGTTGGTCCATATGTGGTTTGTGGAAACAACACACATGAAGTGACCACTGGTTGATCCATGTGTGGTTTGTGAAATGAACACACATGCAATGCCACTGGTTGATCCATGTGTGGTTTGTGGAAAGAACACACATGCAATGACTCTAGTGCTAGTTTTTGTATAAGAACACACGTGCAATGTCTCTAATGGATCCATATGTGGTTTGTGAAAAGAACACACATGCAATGACCACTTGTTGATCCATGTGTGGTTTGTGAAAAGAACACACATGCAATGACTCCAGTGCTAGTTTTAGTATAAGAACACACATGCAATGACTCTAGTGGGTCCTCATGTAGTTTGTGAAAAGAACACACATGCAATGACCACTGGTTAATCCATAAGTGGTTTGTGGAAAGAACACACATGAAATGACCACTTGTTGATCCATAAGTGGCTTGTGGAAAAGAAAACACATGCAATGACCACTAGTTGATCCATAAGTGGTTTGTGGAAAGAACACACATGCAATGACCACTGGTTGATCCATAAGTGGTTTGTGGAAAAGAAAGCACATGCAATGACTCTAGTTGGTCCATATGTGGTTTGTGGAAAGAACACACATGCATTGACCCCTGGCTGATCCATATGTGGCTTGTGAAAAGAACACACATGCAATGCCACAGGTTGGTCCATGTGTGGTTTGTGGAAAGAACACACATGCAATGACTCTAGTGGTAGTTTTAGTATAAGATCACACATATAATGACTCTAATGGATCCATATGTGGTTTGTGAAAAGAACACACATGCAATGACCACTTGTTGATCCATGTGTGGTTTGTGAAAAGAACACACATGCAATGACTCTAGTGCTAGTTTTAGTATAAGAACACACATGCAATGACTCTAGTGGGTCCACATGTAGTTTGTGACAAGAACACACATGCAATGACCACTGGTTGATCCAAAAGTGGTTTGTGGAAAGAACACACATGAAATGACCACTTGTTGATCCATAAGTGGCTTGTGGAAAAGAAAACACATGCAATGACTCTGCTTGGTCCATATGTAGTTTGTGGAAAGAACACACATGCAGTAACCACTGGTTGATCCATGTGTGGTTTGTGAAAAGAACACACATGCAATGACTCTGGTTGGTCCATATGTGGTTTGTGGAAAGAACACACATGCATTGACCACTAGTTGATCCATGTGTGGTTTGTGAAAAGAACACACATGCAATGACTCTAGTGCTAGTTTTATTATAAGAACACACATGCAATGACTCTAGTGGGTCCACATGTAGTTTGTGAAAAGAACACACATGCAATGACCACTTGTTGATCGACGTGAGTTTTGTGAAAAGAACACACATACAATGACTCTAGGGGGTCGACATGTAGTTTGTGAAAAGAACACACATGCAATGACCTCTGGTTGATCCATAAGTTGTTTGTGGAAAAGAACACTCATGCAATGAACACTGGTTGATCAATGTGTGGTTTGTGCAAAAGAACACATGCAATGAATCTGGTTGGTCCATATGTGGTTTGTGGAAAGAACACACATGCAGTGACCACTGGTTGATCCATGTGTGGTTTGTGAAATGAACAAACATGCAATGCCACTAGTTGATCCATTTGTGGTTTGTGGAAAGAACACACATGCAATGACTCTAGTGCCATTTTTGTATAAGAACATAGATGCCATGTCTCTAATGGATCCATATGTGGTTTGTGATAAGAACACACATGCAATGACTCTAGTGGGTCCACATGTAGTTTGTGAAAAGAACACACATGCAATGACCAGTGGTTGATCCATAAGTGGTTTGTGGAAAGAACACACATGGTATGACCACTTGTTGATCCATAAGTGGTTTGCGGAAAAGAAAACACATGCAATGACTCTGGTTGGTCCATATGTGGTTTGTGGAAAGAACACACATGCAGTGACCACTGGTCGATCCATGTGTGGTTTGTGAAATGAACACACATGCAATGCCACTGGTTGATCCATGTGTGGTTTGTGGAAAGAACACACATGCAATGACTCTAGTGCTAGTTTTTGTATAAGAACACACATGCAATGTCTCTAATGGATCCATATGTGGTTTGTGAAAATAACACACATGCAATGACCACTTGTTGATCCATGTGTGGTTTGTGAAAAGAACACACATGCAATGACTCTAGTGCTAGTTTTAGTATAAGAACACACATGCAATGACTCTAGTGGGTCCACATGTAGTTTGCGAAAAGAACACACATGCAATGACCACTGTTTGATCCATAAGTGGTTTGTGGAAAGAACACACATGAAATAACCACTTGTTGATCCATCAGTGGTTTGTGGAAAAGAAAACACATGCAATGACTCTGGTTGGTCCATATGTGGTTTGTGGAAAGAACACACATGCAGTAACCACTGGTTGATCCATGTGTGGTTTGTGAAATGAACACACATGCAATGCCACTGGTTGATCCATGTGTGGTTTGTGGAAAGAACACACATGCAATGACTCTAGTGCTAGTTTTTATATAAGAACACACAAGCAATGTCTCTAATGGATCCATATGTGGTTTGTGAAAAGAACACACATGCAATGACCACTTGTTGATCCATGTGCGGTTTGTGAAAAGAACACCCATGCAATTACTCTAGTGCTAGTTTTAGTATAAGAACATACATGCAATGACTCTAGTGGGTCCACATGTAGTTTGTGAAAAGAACACACATGCAATGACCACTGGTTGATCCATAAGTGGTTTGTGGAAAGAACACACATGCAGTGACCACTCGTTGATCCATAAGTGGTTTGTGGAAAAGAAAACACATGCAATGACTCTGGTTGGTCCATATGTGGTTTGTGGAAAGAACACACATGCATTGACCACTGGTTGATCCATAAGTGGTTTGTGGAAAAGAAAACACATGCAATGACTCTGGTTGCTCCATATGTGGTTTGTGGAAAGAACACACATGCATTGACCACTGGTTGATCCATATGTGGTTTGTGAAATGAACACACATGCAATGCCACTAGTTGATCCATGTATGGTTTGTGGAAAGAACACACATGCAATGACTCTAGTGGTAGTTTTAGTATAAGATCACACATGCAATGACTCTAATGGATCCATATGTGGTTTGTGAAAATAACACACATGCAATGACCACTTGGTGATCCATGTGTGGTTTGTGGAAAGAACACACATGCAATGACTCTAGTGCTAGTTTTAGTATAAGAACATACATGCAATGACTCTAGTGGGTCCACATGTAGTTTGTGAAAAGAACACACATGCAATGACCACTAGTTGATCCATAAGTGGTTTGTGGAAAGAACACACATGCAATGACCACTTGTTGATCCACAAGTGGTTTGTGGAAAAGAAAACACATGCAATGACTCTGGTTGGTCCATATGTGGTTTGTGGAAAGAACACACATGCATAGACCACTGGTTGATCCGTATGTGGCTTGTGAAAAGAAAACACATGCAATGCCACAGGTTGATCCATGTGTGGTTTGTGGAAAGAACACACATGCAATGACTCTAGTGGTAGTTTTAGTATAAGATCACACATACAATGACTCTAATGGATCCATATGTGGTTTGTGAAAAGAACACACATGCAATGACCACTTGTTGATCCATGTGTGGTTTGTGAAAAGAACACACATGCAATGACTCTAGTGCTAGTTTTATTATAAGAACACACATGCAATGACTCTAGTGCTAGTTTTATTATAAGAACACACATGCAATGACTCTAGTGGGTCGACATGTAGTTTGTGAAAAGAACACACATGCAATGACCACTTGTTGACCCATAAGTTGTTTGTGGAAAAGAACACACATGCAATGAACACTGGTTGATCAATGTGTGGTTTGTGCAAAAGAACACATGCAATGAATCTGGTTGATCCGTATGTGGTTTGTGGAAAGAACACACATGCAGTGACCACTGGTTGATCCATGTTTGGTTTGTGAAATGAACACACATGCAATGCCACTAGTTGATCCATTTGTGGTTTGTGGAAAGAACACACATGCAATGACTCTAGTGCTAGTTTTTGTCTAAGAACACATATGCCATGTCTCTAATGGATCCATATGTGGTTTGTGATAAGAAAACACATGCAATGACTCTTGTTGGTCCATATGTGGTTTGTGGAAAGAACACACATGCAGTGACCCCTGGTTGATCCATGTGTGGTTTGTGAAATGAACACACATGCAATGCCACTGGTTGATCCATGTGTGGTTTGTGGAAAGATCACACATGCAATGACTCTAGTGCTAGTTTTTGTATAAGAACACACATGCAATGTCTCTAATGGATCCATATGTGGTTTGTGAAAAGAACACACATGCAATGACCACTTGTTGATCCATGTGTGGTTTGTGAAAAGAACACACATGCAATGACTCTAGTGCTAGTTTTAGTATAAGAACATACATGCAATGACTCTAGTGGGTCCACATGTAGTTTGTGAAAAGAACACACATGCAATACCACTAGTTGATCCATAAGTGGTTTGTGGAAAGAACACACATGCAATGACCACTTGTTGATCCACAAGTGGTTTGTGGAAAAGAAAACACATGCAATGACTCTGGTTGGTCCATATGTGGTTTGTGGAAAGAACACACATGCATAGACCACTGGTTGATCCATATGTGGCTTGTGAAAAGAACACACATGCAATGCCACAGGTTGATCCATGTGTGGTTTGTGGAAAGAACACACATGCAATGACTCTAGTGGTAGTTTTAGTATAAGATCACACATACAATGACTCTAGTGGGTCCACATGTAGTTTGTGAAAAGAACACACATGCAATGACCACTGGTTGATCCATAAGTGGTTTGTGGAAAGAACACACATGAAATGACCTCTTGGTGATCCATAAGTGGCTTGTGGAAAAGAAAACACATGCAATGACTCTGGTTGGTCCATATGTGGTTTGTGGAAAGAACACACATGCAGTAACCACTGGTTGATCCATGTGTGGTTTGTGAAATGAACACACATGCAATGCCACTGGTTGATCCATGTGTGGTTTGTGGAAAGAACACACATGCAATGACACTAGTGCTAGTTTTTGTATAAGAACACACGTGCAATGTCTCTAATGGATCCATATGTGGTTTGTGAAAAGAACACACATGCAATGACCACTTGTTGATCCATGTGTGGTTTGTGAAAATAACACACATCCAATGACTCTAGTGCTAGTTTTAGTATAAGAACATACAAGCAATGACTCCAGTGGGTCCACATGTAGTTTGTGAAAATAACACACATGCAATGACCACTGGTGGATCCATAAGTGGTTTGTGGAAAGAACACACATGCAATGACCACTGGTTGATCCATAAGTGGTTTGTGGAAAAGAAAACACATGCAATGACTGGTTGGTCCATATGTGGTTTGTGGAAACAACACACATGAAGTGACCACTGGTTGATCCATGTGTGGTTTGTGAAATGAACACACATGCAATGCCACTGGTTGATCCATGTGTGGTTTGTGGAAAGAACACACATGCAATGACTCTAGTGCTAGTTTTTGTATAAGAACACACGTGCAATGTCTCTAATGGATCCATATGTGGTTTGTGAAAAGAACACACATGCAATGACCACTTGTTGATCCATGTGTGGTTTGTGAAAAGAACACACATGCAATGACTCCAGTGCTAGTTTTAGTATAAGAACACACATGCAATGACTCTAATGGGTCCACATGTAGTTTGTGAAAAGAACACACATGCAATGACCACTGGTTAATCCATAAGTGGTTTGTGGAAAGAACACACATGAAATGACCACTTGTTGATCCATAAGTGGCTTGTGGAAAAGAAAACACATGCAATGACCACTAGTTGATCCATAAGTGGTTTGTGGAAAGAACACACATGCATTGACCCCTGGCTGATCCATATGTGGCTTGTGAAAAGAACACACATGCAATGCCACAGGTTGGTCCATGTGTGGTTTGTGGAAAGAACACACATGCAATGACTCTAGTGGTAGTTTTAGTATAAGATCACACATATAATGACTCTAATGGATCCATATGTGGTTTGTGAAAAGAACACACATGCAATGACCACTTGTTGATCCATGTGTGGTTTGTGAAAAGAACACACATGCAATGACTCTAGTGCTAGTTTTAGTATAAGAACACACATGCAATGACTCTAGAGGGTCCACATGTAGTTTGTGACAAGAACACACATGCAATGACCACTGGTTGATCCAAAAGTAGTTTGTGGAAAGAACACACATGAAATGACCACTTGTTGATCCATAAGTGGCTTGTGGAACAGAAAACACATGCAATGACTCTGGTTGGTCCATATGTAGTTTGTGGAAAGAACACACGTGCAGTAACCACTGGTTGATCCATGTGTGGTTTGTGAAAAGAACACACATGCAATGACTCTGGTTGGTCCATATGTGGTTTGTGGAAAGAACACACATGCATTGACCACTAGTTGATCCATGTGTGGTTTGTGAAAAGAACACACATGCAATGACTCTAGTGCTAGTTTTATTATAAGAACACACATGCAATGACTCTAGTGGGTCCACATGTAGTTTGTGAAAAGAACACACATGCAATGACCACTTGTTGATCGACGTGAGTTTTGTGAAAAGAACACACATACAATGACTCTAGGGGGTCGACATGTAGTTTGTGAAAAGAACACACATGCAATGACCTCTGGTTGATCCATAAGTTGTTTGTGGAAAAGAACACTCATGCAATGAACACTGGTTGATCAATGTGTGGTTTGTGCAAAAGAACACATGCAATGAATCTGGTTGGTCCGTATGTGGTTTGTGGAAAGAACACACATGCAGTGACCACTGGTTGATCCATGTGTGGTTTGTGAAATGAACAAACATGCAATGCCACTAGTTGATCCATTTGTGGTTTGTGGAAAGAACACACATGCAATGACTCTAGTGCCAGTTTTTGTATAAGAACATAGATGCCATGTCTCTAATGGATCCATATGTGGTTTGTGATAAGAACACACATGCAATGACTCTAGTGGGTCCACATGTAGTTTGTGAAAAGAACACACATGCAATGACCACTGGTTGATCCATAAGTGGTTTGTGGAAAGAACACACATGGTATGACGACTTGTTGATCCATAAGTGGTTTGCGGAAAAGAAAACACATGCAATGACTCTGGTTGGTCCATATGTGGTTTGTGGAAAGAACACACATGAAGTGACCACTGGTCGATCCATGTGTGGTTTGTGAAATGAACACACATGCAATGCCACTGGTTGATCCATGTGTGGTTTGTGGAAAGAACACACATGCAATGACTCTAGTGCTAGTTTTTGTATAAGAACACACATGCAATGTCTCTAATGGATCCATATGTGGTTTGTGAAAATAACACACATGCAATGACCACTTGTTGATCCATGTGTGGTTTGTGAAAAGAACACACATGCAATGACTCTAGTGCTAGTTTTAGTATAAGAACACACATGCAACGACTCTAGTGGGTCCACATGTAGTTTGTGAAAAGAACACACATGCAATGACCACTGGTTGATCCATAAGTGGTTTGTGGAAAGAACACACATGAAATAACCACTTGTTGATCCATCAGTGGTTTGTGGAAAAGAAAACACATGCAATGACTCTGGTTGGTCCATATGTGGTTTGTGGAAAGAACACACATGCAGTAACCACTGGTTGATCCATGTGTGGTTTGTGAAATGAACACACATGCAATGCCACTGGTTGATCCATGTGTGGTTTGTGGAAAGAACACACATGCAATGACTCTAGTGCTAGTTTTTATATAAGAACACACAAGCAATGTCTCTAATGGATCCATATGTGGTTTGTCAAAAGAACACACATGCAATGACCACTTGTTGATCCATGTGCGGTTTGTGAAAAGAACACCCATGCAATTACTCTAGTGCTAGTTTTAGTATAAGAACATACATGCAATGACTCTAGTGGGTCCACATGTAGTTTGTGAAAAGAACACACATGCAATGACCACTGGTTGATCCATAAGTGGTTTGTGGAAAGAACACACATGCAGTGACCACTCGTTGATCCATAAGTGGTTTGTGGAAAAGAAAACACATGCAATGACTCTGGTTGGTCCATATGTGGTTTGTGGAAAGAACACACATGCATTGACCACTGGTTGATCCATATGTGGTTTGTGAAATGAACACACATGCAATGCCACTAGTTGATCCATGTATGGTTTGTGGAAAGAACACACATGCAATGACTCTAGTGGTAGTTTTAGTATAAGATCACACATGCAATGACTCTAATGGATCCATATGTGGTTTGTGAAAATAACACACATGCAATGACCACTTGGTGATCCATGTGTGGTTTGTGGAAAGAACACACATGCAATGACTCTAGTGCTAGTTTTAGTATAAGAACATACATGCAATGACTCTAGTGGGTCCACATGTAGTTTGTGAAAAGAACACACATGCAATGACCACTAGTTGATCCATAAGTGGTTTGTGGAAAGAACACACATGCAATGACCACTTGTTGATCCACAAGTGGTTTGTGGAAAAGAAAACACATGCAATGACTCTGGTTGGTCCATATGTGGTTTGTGGAAAGAACACACATGCATAGACCACTGGTTGATCCATATGTGGCTTGTGAAAAGAACACACATGCAATGCCACAGGTTGATCCATGTGTGGTTTGTGGAAAGAACACACATGCAATGACTCTAGTGGTAGTTTTAGTATAAGATCACAAATACAATGACTCTAATGGATCCATATGTGGTTTGTGAAAAGAACACACATGCAATGACCACTTGTTGATCCATGTGTGGTTTGTGAAAAGAACACACATGCAATGACTCTAGTGCTAGTTTTATTATAAGAACACACATGCAATGACTCTAGTGGGTCCACATGTAGTTTGTGAAAAGAACACACATGCAATGACCACTTGTTGACCGGCGTGAGTCCTGTGATAAGAACACACATAAAATGACTCTAGTGGGTCGACATGTAGTTTGTGAAAAGAACACACATGCAATGACCACTGGTTGACCCATAAGTTGTTTGTGGAAAAGAACACACATGCAATGAACACTGGTTGATCAATGTGTGGTTTCTGCAAAAGAACACATGCAATGAATCTGGTTGATCCGTATGTGGTTTGTGGAAAGAACACACATGCAGTGACCACTGGTTGATCCATGTTTGGTTTGTGAAATGAACAAACATGCAATGCCACTAGTTGATCCATTTGTGGTTTGTGGAAAGAACACACATGCAATGACTCTAGTGCCAGTTTTTGTATAAGAACATAGATGCCATGTCTCTAATGGATCCATATGTGGTTTGTGATAAGAACACACATGCAATGACTCTAGTGGGTCCACATGTAGTTTGTGAAAAGAACACACATGCAATGACCACTGGTTGATCCATAAGTGGTTTGTGGAAAGAACACACATGGTATGACCACTTGTTGATCCATAAGTGGTTTGCGGAAAAGAAAACACATGCAATGACTCTGGTTGGTCCATATGTGGTTTGTGGAAAGAACACACATGCAGTGACCACTGGTCGATCCATGTGTGGTTTGTGAAATGAACACACATGCAATGCCACTGGTTGATCCATGTGTGGTTTGTGGAAAGAACACACATGCAATGACTCTAGTGCTAGTTTTTGTATAAGAACACACATGAAATGTCTCTAATGGATCCATATGTGGTTTGTGAAAATAGCACACATGCAATGACCACTTGTTGATCCATGTGTGGTTTGTGAAAAGAACACACATGCAATGACTCTAGTGCTAGTTTTAGTATAAGAACACACATGCAATGACTCTAGTGGGTCCACATGTAGTTTGTGAAAAGAACACACATGCAATGACCACTATTTGATCCATAAGTGGTTTGTGGAAAGAACACATATGAAATAACCACTTGTTGATCCATCAGTGGTTTGTGGAAAAGAAAACACATGCAATGACTCTGGTTGGTCCATATGTGGTTTGTGGAAAGAACACACATGCAGTAACCACTGGTTGATCCATGTGTGGTTTGTGAAATGAACACACATGCAATGCCACTGGTTGATCCATGTGTGGTTTGTGGAAAGAACACACATGCAATGACTCTAGTGCTAGTTTTTATATAAGAACACACAAGCAATGTCTCTAATCGATCCATATGTGGTTTGTGAAAAGAACACACATGCAATGACCACTTGTTGATCCATGTGCGGTTTGTGAAAAGAACACCCATGCAATTACTCTAGTGCTAGTTTTAGTATAAGAACATACATGCAATGACTCTAGTGGGTCCACATGTAGTTTGTGAAAAGAACACACATGCAATGACCACTGGTTGATCCATAAGTGGTTTGTGGAAAGAACACACATGCAGTGACCACTCGTTGATCCATAAGTGGTTTGTGGAAAAGAAAACACATGCAATGACTCTGGTTGGTCCATATGTGGTTTGTGGAAAGAACACACATGCATTGACCACTGGTTGATCCATAAGTGGTTTGTGGAAAAGAAAACACATGCAATGACTCTGGTTGCTCCATATGTGGTTTGTGGAAAGAACACACATGCATTGACCACTGGTTGATCCATATGTGGTTTGTGATATGAACACACATGCAATGCCACTAGTTGATCCATGTATGGTTTGTGGAAAGAACACACATGCAATGACTCTAGTGGTAGTTTTAGTATAAGATCACACATGCAATGACTCTAATGGATCCATATGTGGTTTGTGAAAATAACACACATGCAATGACCACTTGGTGATCCATGTGTGGTTTGTGGAAAGAACACACATGCAATGACTCTAGTGCTAGTTTTAGTATAAGAACATACATGCAATGACTCTAGTGGGTCCACATGTAGTTTGTGAAAAGAACACACATGCAATGACCACTAGTTGATCCATAAGTGGTTTGTGGAAATAACACACATGCAATGACCACTTGTTGATCCACAAGTGGTTTGTGGAAAAGAAAACACATGCAGTGACTCTGGTTGGTCCATATGTGGTTTGTGGAAAGAACACACATGCATAGACCACTGGTTGATCCGTATGTGGCTTGTGAAAAGAAAACACATGCAATGCCACAGGTTGATCCATGTGTGGTTTGTGGAAAGAACACACATGCAATGACTCTAGTGGTAGTTTTAGTATAAGATCACACATACAATGACTCTAATGGATCCATATGTGGTTTGTGAAAAGAACACACATGCAATGACCACTTGTTGATCCATGTGTGGTGTGTGAAAAGAACACACATGCAATGACTCTAGTGCTAGTTTTATTATAAGAACACACATGCAATGACTCTAGTGGGTCCACATGTAGTTTGTGAAAAGAACACACATGCAATGACCACTTGTTGATCGGCGTGAGTTTTGTGATAAGAACACACATAAAATGACTCTAGTGGGTCGACATGTAGTTTGTGAAAAGAACACACATGCAATGACCACTGGTTGACCCATAAGTTGTTTGTGGAAAAGAACACACATGCAATGAACACTGGTTGATCAATGTGTGGTTTGTGCAAAAGAACACATGCAATGAATCTAGTTGATCCGTATGTGGTTTGTGGAAAGAACACACATGCAGTGACCACTGGTTGATCCATGTTTGGTTTGTGAAATGAACACACATGCAATGCCACTAGTTGATCCATTTGTGGTTTGTGGAAAGAACAAACATGCAATGACTCTAGTGCTAGTTTTTGTCTAAGAACACATATGCCATGTCTCTAATGGATCCATATGTGGTTTGTGATAAGAAAACACATGCAATGACTCTGGTTGGTCCATATGTGGTTTGTGGAAAGAACACACATGCAGTGACCACTGGTTGATCCATGTGTGGTTTGTGAAATGAACACACATGCAATGCCACTAGTTGATCCATGTGTGGTTTGTGGAAAGAACACACATGCAATGACTCTAGTGCTAGTTTTTGTATAAGAACACACATGCAATGTCTCTAATGGATACATATGTGGTTTGTGAAAAGAACACACATGCAATGACCACTTGTTGATCCATGTGTGGTTTGTGAAAAGAACACACATGCAATGACTCTAGTGCTAGTTTTAGTATAAGAACATACATGCAATGACTCTAGTGGGTCCACATGTAGTTTGTGAAAAGAACACACATGCAATGACCACTAGTTGATCCATAAGTGGTTTGTGGAAAGAACACACATGCAATGACCACTTGTTGATCCACAAGTGGTTTGTGGAAAAGAAAACACATGCAATGACTCTGGTTGGTCCATATGTGGTTTGTGGAAAGAACACACATGCATAGACCACTCGTTGATCCATATGTGGCTTGTGAAAAGAACACACATGCAATGCCACAGGTTGATCCATGTGTGGTTTGTGGAAAGAACACACATGCAATGACTCTAGTGGTAGTTTTAGTATAAGATCACACATACAATGACTCTAGTGGGTCCACATGTAGTTTGTGAAAAGAACACACATGCAATGACCACTGGTTGATACATAAGTGGTTTGTGGAAAGAACACACATGAAATGACCTCTTGGTGATCCATAAGTGGCTTGTGGAAAAGAAAACACATGCAATGACTCTGGTTGGTCCATATGTGGTTTGTGGAAAGAACACACATGCAGTAACCACTGGTTGATCCATGTGTGGTTTGTGAAATGAACACACATGCAATGCCACTGGTTGATCCATGTGTGGTTTGTGGAAAGAACACACATGCAATGACACTAGTGCTAGTTTTTGTATAAGAACAAACGTGCAATGTCTCTAATGGATCCATATGTGGTTTGTGAAAAGAACACACATGCAATGACCACTTGTTTATCCATGTGTGGTTTGTGAAAATAACACACATCCAATGACTCTAGTGCTAGTTTTAGTATAAGAACATACATGCAATGACTCCAGTGGGTCCACATGTAGTTTGTGAAAATAACACACATGCAATGACCACTGGTTGATCCATAAGTGGTTTGTGGAAAGAACACACATGCAATGACCACTGGTTGATCCATAAGTGGTTTGTGGAAAAGAAAACACATGCAATGACTGGTTGGTCCATATGTGGTTTGTGGAAACAACACACATGAAGTGACCACTGGTTGATCCATGTGTGGTTTGTGAAATGAACACACATGCAATGCCACTGGTTGATCCATGTGTGGTTTGTGGAAAGAACACACATGCAATGACTCTAGTGCTAGTTTTTGTATAAGAACACACGTGCAATGTCTCTAATGGATCCATATGTGGTTTGTGAAAAGAACACACATGCAATGACCACTTGTTGATCCATGTGTGGTTTGTGAAAAGAACACACATGCAATGACTCCAGTGCTAGTTTTAGTATAAGAACACACATGCAATGACTCTAGTGGGTCCTCATGTAGTTTGTGAAAAGAACACACATGCAATGACCACTGGTTAATCCATAAGTGGTTTGTGGAAAGAACACACATGAAATGACCACTTGTTGATCCATAAGTGGCTTGTGGAAAAGAAAACACATGCAATGACCACTAGTTGATCCATAAGTGGTTTGTGGAAAGAACACACATGCAATGACCACTGGTTGATCCATAAGTGGTTTGTGGAAAAGAAAGCACATGCAATGACTCTAGTTGGTCCATATGTGGTTTGTGGAAAGAACACACATGCATTGACCCCTGGCTGATCCATATGTGGTTTGTGAAAAGAACACACATGCAATGACCACTTGTTGATCCATGTGTGGTTTGTGAAAAGAACACACATGCAATGACTCTAGTGCTAGTTTTAGTATAAGAACACACATGCAATGACTCTAGTGGGTCCACATGTAGTTTGTGACAAGAACACACATGCAATGACCACTGGTTGATCCAAAAGTGGTTTGTGGAAAGAACACACATGAAATGACCACTTGTTGATCCATAAGTGGCTTGTGGAAAAGAAAACACATGCAATGACTCTGGTTGGTCCATATGTAGTTTGTGGAAAGAACACACATGCAGTAACCACTGGTTGATCCATGTGTGGTTTGTGAAAAGAACACACATGCAATGACTCTGGTTGGTCCATATGTGGTTTGTGGAAAGAACACACATGCATTGACCACTAGTTGATCCATGTGTGGTTTGTGAAAAGAACACACATGCAATGACTCTAGTGCTAGTTTTATTATAAGAACACACATGCAATGACTCTAGTGGGTCCACATGTAGTTTGTGAAAAGAACACACATGCAATGACCACTTGTTGATCGACGTGAGTTTTGTGAAAAGAACACACATACAATGACTCTAGGGGGTCGACATGTAGTTTGTGAAAAGAACACACATGCAATGACCTCTGGTTGATCCATAAGTTGTTTGTGGAAAAGAACACTCATGCAATGAACACTGGTTGATCAATGTGTGGTTTGTGCAAAAGAACACATGCAATGAATCTGGTTGGTCCATATGTGGTTTGTGGAAAGAACACACATGCAGTGACCACTGGTTGATCCATGTGTGGTTTGTGAAATGAACAAACATGCAATGCCACTAGTTGATCCATTTGTGGTTTGTGGAAAGAACACACATGCAATGACTCTAGTGCCATTTTTGTATAAGAACATAGATGCCATGTCTCTAATGGATCCATATGTGGTTTGTGATAAGAACACACATGCAATGACTCTAGTGGGTCCACATGTAGTTTGTGAAAAGAACACACATGCAATGACCAGTGGTTGATCCATAAGTGGTTTGTGGAAAGAACACACATGGTATGACCACTTGTTGATCCATAAGTGGTTTGCGGAAAAGAAAACACATGCAATGACTCTGGTTGGTCCATATGTGGTTTGTGGAAAGAACACACATGCAGTGACCACTGGTCGATCCATGTGTGGTTTGTGAAATGAACACACATGCAATGCCACTGGTTGATCCATGTGTGGTTTGTGGAAAGAACACACATGCAATGACTCTAGTGCTAGTTTTTGTATAAGAACACACATGCAATGTCTCTAATGGATCCATATGTGGTTTGTGAAAATAACACACATGCAATGACCACTTGTTGATCCATGTGTGGTTTGTGAAAAGAACACACATGCAATGACTCTAGTGCTAGTTTTAGTATAAGAACACACATGCAATGACTCTAGTGGGTCCACATGTAGTTTGCGAAAAGAACACACATGCAATGACCACTGTTTGATCCATAAGTGGTTTGTGGAAAGAACACACATGAAATAACCACTTGTTGATCCATCAGTGGTTTGTGGAAAAGAAAACACATGCAATGACTCTGGTTGGTCCATATGTGGTTTGTGGAAAGAACACACATGCAGTAACCACTGGTTGATCCATGTGTGGTTTGTGAAATGAACACACATGCAATGCCACTGGTTGATCCATGTGTGGTTTGTGGAAAGAACACACATGCAATGACTCTAGTGCTAGTTTTTATATAAGAACACACAAGCAATGTCTCTAATGGATCCATATGTGGTTTGTGAAAAGAACACACATGCAATGACCACTTGTTGATCCATGTGCGGTTTGTGAAAAGAACACCCATGCAATTACTCTAGTGCTAGTTTTAGTATAAGAACATACATGCAATGACTCTAGTGGGTCCACATGTAGTTTGTGAAAAGAACACACATGCAATGACCACTGGTTGATCCATAAGTGGTTTGTGGAAAGAACACACATGCAGTGACCACTCGTTGATCCATAAGTGGTTTGTGGAAAAGAAAACACATGCAATGACTCTGGTTGGTCCATATGTGGTTTGTGGAAAGAACACACATGCATTGACCACTGGTTGATCCATAAGTGGTTTGTGGAAAAGAAAACACATGCAATGACTCTGGTTGCTCCATATGTGGTTTGTGGAAAGAACACACATGCATTGACCACTGGTTGATCCATATGTGGTTTGTGAAATGAACACACATGCAATGCCACTAGTTGATCCATGTATGGTTTGTGGAAAGAACACACATGCAATGACTCTAGTGGTAGTTTTAGTATAAGATCACACATGCAATGACTCTAATGGATCCATATGTGGTTTGTGAAAATAACACACATGCAATGACCACTTGGTGATCCATGTGTGGTTTGTGGAAAGAACACACATGCAATGACTCTAGTGCTAGTTTTAGTATAAGAACATACATGCAATGACTCTAGTGGGTCCACATGTAGTTTGTGAAAAGAACACACATGCAATGACCACTAGTTGATCCATAAGTGGTTTGTGGAAAGAACACACATGCAATGACCACTTGTTGATCCACAAGTGGTTTGTGGAAAAGAAAACACATGCAATGACTCTGGTTGGTCCATATGTGGTTTGTGGAAAGAACACACATGCATAGACCACTGGTTGATCCGTATGTGGCTTGTGAAAAGAAAACACATGCAATGCCACAGGTTGATCCATGTGTGGTTTGTGGAAAGAACACACATGCAATGACTCTAGTGGTAGTTTTAGTATAAGATCACACATACAATGACTCTAATGGATCCATATGTGGTTTGTGAAAAGAACACACATGCAATGACCACTTGTTGATCCATGTGTGGTTTGTGAAAAGAACACACATGCAATGACTCTAGTGCTAGTTTTATTATAAGAACACACATGCAATGACTCTAGTGCTAGTTTTATTATAAGAACACACATGCAATGACTCTAGTGGGTCGACATGTAGTTTGTGAAAAGAACACACATGCAATGACCACTTGTTGACCCATAAGTTGTTTGTGGAAAAGAACACACATGCAATGAACACTGGTTGATCAATGTGTGGTTTGTGCAAAAGAACACATGCAATGAATCTGGTTGATCCGTATGTGGTTTGTGGAAAGAACACACATGCAGTGACCACTGGTTGATCCATGTTTGGTTTGTGAAATGAACACACATGCAATGCCACTAGTTGATCCATTTGTGGTTTGTGGAAAGAACACACATGCAATGACTCTAGTGCTAGTTTTTGTCTAAGAACACATATGCCATGTCTCTAATGGATCCATATGTGGTTTGTGATAAGAAAACACATGCAATGACTCTGGTTAGTCCATATGTGGTTTGTGGAAAGAACACACATGCAGTGACCCCTGGTTGATCCATGTGTGGTTTGTGAAATGAACACACATGCAATGCCACTGGTTGATCCATGTGTGGTTTGTGGAAAGATCACACATGCAATGACTCTAGTGCTAGTTTTTGTATAAGAACACACATGCAATGTCTCTAATGGATCCATATGTGGTTTGTGAAAAGAACACACATGCAATGACCACTTGTTGATCCATGTGTGGTTTGTGAAAAGAACACACATGCAATGACTCTAGTGCTAGTTTTAGTATAAGAACATACATGCAATGACTCTAGTGGGTCCACATGTAGTTTGTGAAAAGAACACACATGCAATACCACTAGTTGATCCATAAGTGGTTTGTGGAAAGAACACACATGCAATGACCACTTGTTGATCCACAAGTGGTTTGTGGAAAAGAAAACACATGCAATGACTCTGGTTGGTCCATATGTGGTTTGTGGAAAGAACACACATGCATAGACCACTGGTTGATCCATATGTGGCTTGTGAAAAGAACACACATGCAATGCCACAGGTTGATCCATGTGTGGTTTGTGGAAAGAACACACATGCAATGACTCTAGTGGTAGTTTTAGTATAAGATCACACATACAATGACTCTAGTGGGTCCACATGTAGTTTGTGAAAAGAACACACATGCAATGACCACTGGTTGATCCATAAGTGGTTTGTGGAAAGAACACACATGAAATGACCTCTTGGTGATCCATAAGTGGCTTGTGGAAAAGAAAACACATGCAATGACTCTGGTTGGTCCATATGTGGTTTGTGGAAAGAACACACATGCAGTAACCACTGGTTGATCCATGTGTGGTTTGTGAAATGAACACACATGCAATGCCACTAGTTGATCCATGTGTGGTTTGTGGAAAGAACACACATGCAATGACACTAGTGCTAGTTTTTGTATAAGAACACACGTGCAATGTCTCTAATGGATCCATATGTGGTTTGTGAAAAGAACACACATGCAATGACCACTTGTTGATCCATGTGTGGTTTGTGAAAATAACACACATCCAATGACTCTAGTGCTAGTTTTAGTATAAGAACATACAAGCAATGACTCCAGTGGGTCCACATGTAGTTTGTGAAAATAACACACATGCAATGACCACTGGTGGATCCATAAGTGGTTTGTGGAAAGAACACACATGCAATGACCACTGGTTGATCCATAAGTGGTTTGTGGAAAAGAAAACACATGCAATGACTGGTTGGTCCATATGTGGTTTGTGGAAACAACACACATGAAGTGACCACTGGTTGATCCATGTGTGGTTTGTGAAATGAACACACATGCAATGCCACTGGTTGATCCATGTGTGGTTTGTGGAAAGAACACACATGCAATGACTCTAGTGCTAGTTTTTGTATAAGAACACACGTGCAATGTCTCTAATGGATCCATATGTGGTTTGTGAAAAGAACACACATGCAATGACCACTTGTTGATCCATGTGTGGTTTGTGAAAAGAACACACATGCAATGACTCCAGTGCTAGTTTTAGTATAAGAACACACATGCAATGACTCTAATGGGTCCACATGTAGTTTGTGAAAAGAACACACATGCAATGACCACTGGTTAATCCATAAGTGGTTTGTGGAAAGAACACACATGAAATGACCACTTGTTGATCCATAAGTGGCTTGTGGAAAAGAAAACACATGCAATGACCACTAGTTGATCCATAAGTGGTTTGTGGAAAGAACACACATGCATTGACCCCTGGCTGATCCATATGTGGCTTGTGAAAAGAACACACATGCAATGCCACAGGTTGGTCCATGTGTGGTTTGTGGAAAGAACACACATGCAATGACTCTAGTGGTAGTTTTAGTATAAGATCACACATATAATGACTCTAATGGATCCATATGTGGTTTGTGAAAAGAACACACATGCAATGACCACTTGTTGATCCATGTGTGGTTTGTGAAAAGAACACACATGCAATGACTCTAGTGCTAGTTTTAGTATAAGAACACACATGCAATGACTCTAGTGGGTCCACATGTAGTTTGTGACAAGAACACACATGCAATGACCACTGGTTGATCCAAAAGTAGTTTGTGGAAAGAACACACATGAAATGACCACTTGTTGATCCATAAGTGGCTTGTGGAACAGAAAACACATGCAATGACTCTGGTTGGTCCATATGTAGTTTGTGGAAAGAACACACATGCAGTAACCACTGGTTGATCCATGTGTGGTTTGTGAAAAGAACACACATGCAATGACTCTGGTTGGTCCATATGTGGTTTGTGGAAAGAACACACATGCATTGACCACTAGTTGATCCATGTGTGGTTTGTGAAAAGAACACACATGCAATGACTCTAGTGCTAGTTTTATTATAAGAACACACATGCAATGACTCTAGTGGGTCCACATGTAGTTTGTGAAAAGAACACACATGCAATGACCACTTGTTGATCGACGTGAGTTTTGTGAAAAGAACACACATACAATGACTCTAGGGGGTCGACATGTAGTTTGTGAAAAGAACACACATGCAATGACCTCTGGTTGATCCATAAGTTGTTTGTGGAAAAGAACACTCATGCAATGAACACTGGTTGATCAATGTGTGGTTTGTGCAAAAGAACACATGCAATGAATCTGGTTGGTCCGTATGTGGTTTGTGGAAAGAACACACATGCAGTGACCACTGGTTGATCCATGTGTGGTTTGTGAAATGAACAAACATGCAATGCCACTAGTTGATCCATTTGTGGTTTGTGGAAACAACACACATGCAATGACTCTAGTGCCAGTTTTTGTATAAGAACATAGATGCCATGTCTCTAATGGATCCATATGTGGTTTGTGATAAGAACACACATTCAATGACTCTAGTGGGTCCACATGTAGTTTGTGAAAAGAACACACATGCAATGACCAGTGGTTGATCCATAAGTGGTTTGTGGAAAGAACACACATGGTATGACCACTTGTTGATCCATAAGTGGTTGGCGGAAAAGAAAACACATGCAATGACTCTGGTTGGTCCATATGTGGTTTGTGGAAAGAACACACATGCAGTGACCACTGGTCGATCCATGTGTGGTTTGTGAAATGAACACACATGCAATGCCACTGGTTGATCCATGTGTGGTTTGTGGAAAGAACACACATGCAATGACTCTAGTGCTAGTTTTTGTATAAGAACACACATGCAATGTCTCTAATGGATCCATATGTGGTTTGTGAAAATAACACACATGCAATGACCACTTGTTGATCCATGTGTGGTTTGTGAAAAGAACACACATGCAATGACTCTAGTGCTAGTTTTAGTATAAGAACACACATGCAATGACTCTAGTGGGTCCACATGTAGTTTGTGAAAAGAACACACATGCAATGACCACTGGTTGATCCATAAGTGGTTTGTGGAAAGAACACACATGAAATAACCACTTGTTGATCCATCAGTGGTTTGTGGAAAAGAAAACACATGCAATGACTCTGGTTGGTCCATATGTGGTTTGTGGAAAGAACACACATGCAGTAACCACTGGTTGATCCATGTGTGGTTTGTGAAATGAACACACATGCAATGCCACTGGTTGATCCATGTGTGGTTTGTGGAAAGAACACACATGCAATGACTCTAGTGCTAGTTTTTATATAAGAACACACAAGCAATGTCTCTAATGGATCCATATGTGGTTTGTGAAAAGAACACACATGCAATGACCACTTGTTGATCCATGTGCGGTTTGTGAAAAGAACACCCATGCAATTACTCTAGTGCTAGTTTTAGTATAAGAACATACATGCAATGACTCTAGTGGGTCCACATGTAGTTTGTGAAAAGAACACACATGCAATGACCACTGGTTGATCCATAAGTGGTTTGTGGAAAGAACACACATGCAGTGACCACTCGTTGATCCATAAGTGGTTTGTGGAAAAGAAAACACATGCAATGACTCTGGTTGGACCATATGTGGTTTGTGGAAAGAACACACATGCATTGACCACTGGTTGATCCATATGTGGTTTGTGAGATGAACACACATGCAATGCCACTAGTTGATCCATGTATGGTTTGTGGAAAGAACACACATGCAATGACTCTAGTGGTAGTTTTAGTATAAGATCACACATGCAATGACTCTAATGGATACATATGTGGTTTGTGAAAATAACACACATGCAATGACCACTTGGTGATCCATGTGTGGTTTGTGGAAAGAACACACATGCAATGACTCTAGTGCTAGTTTTATTATAAGAACATACATGCAATGACTCTAGTGGGTCCACATGTAGTTTGTGAAAAGAACACACATGCAATGACCACTAGTTGATCCATAAGTGGTTTGTGGAAAGAACACACATGCAATGACCACTTGTTGATCCACAAGTGGTTTGTGGAAAAGAAAACACATGCAATGACTCTGGTTGGTCCATATGTGGTTTGTGGAAAGAACACACATGCAGTAACCACGGGTTGATCCATGTGTGGTTTGTGAAATGAACACACATGCAATGCCACTGGTTGATCCATGTGTGGTTTGTGGAAAGAACACACATGCAATGACACTAGTGCTAGTTTTTGTATAAGAACACACGTGCAAGGTCTCTAATGGATCCATATGTGGTTTGTGAAAAGAACACACATGCAATGACCACTTGTTGATCCATGTGTGGTTTGTGAAAATAACACACATCCAATGACTCTAGTGCTAGTTTTAGTATAAGAACATACATGCAATGAATCCAGTGGGTCCACATGTAGTTTGTGAAAATAACACACATGCAATGACCACTGGTTGATCCATAAGTGGTTTGTGGAAAGAACACACATGCAATGACCACTGGTTGATCCATAAGTGGTTTGTGGAAAAGAAAACACATGCAATGACTGGTTGGTCCATATGTGGTTTGTGGAAACAACACACATGAAGTGACCACTGGTTGATCCATGTGTGGTTTGTGAAATGAACACACATGCAATGCCACTGGTTGATCCATGTGTGGTTTGTGGAAAGAACACACATGCAATGACTCTAGTGCTAGTTTTTGTATAAGAACACACGTGCAATGTCTCTAATGGATCCATATGTGGTTTGTGAAAAGAACACACATGCAATGACCACTTGTTGATCCATGTGTGGTTTGTGAAAAGAACACACATGCAATGACTCCAGTGCTAGTTTTAGTATAAGAACACACATGCAATGACTCTAGTGGGTCCACATGTAGTTTGTGAAAAGAACACACATGCAATGACCACTGGTTAATCCATAAGTGGTTTGTGGAAAGAACACACATGAAATGACCACTTGTTGATCCATAAGTGGCTTGTGGAAAAGAAAACACATGCAATGACCACTAGTTGATCCATAAGTGGTTTGTGGATAGAACACACATGCAATGACCACTTGTTGATCCATAAGTGGTTTGTGGAAAAGAAAACACATGCAATGACTCTAGTTGGTCCATATGTGGTTTGTGGAAAGAACACACATGCATTGACCCCTGGCTGATCCATATGTGGCTTGTGAAAAGAACACACATGCAATGCCACAGGTTGGTCCATGTGTGGTTTGTGGAAAGAACACACATGCAATGACTCTAGTGGTAGTTTTAGTATAAGATCACACATATAATGACTCTAATGGATCCATATGTGGTTTGTGAAAAGAACACACATGCAATGACCACTTGTTGATCCATGTGTGGTTTGTGAAAAGAACACACATGCAATGACTCTAGTGCTAGTTTTAGTATAAGAACACACATGCAATGACTCTAGTGGGTCCACATGTAGTTTGTGACAAGAACACACATGCAATGACCACTGGTTGATCCAAAAGTGGTTTGTGGAAAGAACACACATGAAATGACCACTTGTTGATCCATAAGTGGCTTGTGGAAAAGAAAACACATGCAATGACTCTGGTTGGTCCATATGTAGTTTGTGGAAAGAACACACATGCAGTAACCACTGGTTGATCCATGTGTGGTTTGTGAAAAGAACACACATGCAATGACTCTGGTTGGTCCATATGTGGTTTGTGGAAAGAACACACATGCATTGACCACTAGTTGATCCATGTGTGGTTTGTGAAAAGAACACACATGCAATGACTCTAGTGCTAGTTTTATTATAAGAACACACATGCAATGACTCTAGTGGGTCCACATGTAGTTTGTGAAAAGAACACACATGCAATGACCACTTGTTGATCGACGTGAGTTTTGTGAAAAGAACACACATACAATGACTCTAGGGGGTCGACATGTAGTTTGTGAAAAGAACACACATGCAATGACCTCTGGTTGATCCATAAGTTGTTTGTGGAAAAGAACACTCATGCAATGAACACTGGTTGATCAATGTGTGGTTTGTGCAAAAGAACACATGCAATGAATCTGGTTGGTCCGTATGTGGTTTGTGGAAAGAACACACATGCAGTGACCACTGGTTGATCCATGTGTGGTTTGTGAAATGAACAAACATGCAATGCCACTAGTTGATCCATTTGTGGTTTGTGGAAACAACACACATGCAATGACTCTAGTGCCAGTTTTTGTATAAGAACATAGATGCCATGTCTCTAATGGATCCATATGTGGTTTGTGATAAGAACACACATTCAATGACTCTAGTGGGTCCACATGTAGTTTGTGAAAAGAACACACATGCAATGACCAGTGGTTGATCCATAAGTGGTCTGTGGAAAGAACACACATGGTATGACCACTTGTTGATCCATAAGTGGTTGGCGGAAAAGAAAACACATGCAATGACTCTGGTTGGTCCATATGTGGTTTGTGGAAAGAACACACATGCAGTGACCACTGGTCGATCCATGTGTGGTTTGTGAAATGAACACACATGCAATGCCACTGGTTGATCCATGTGTGGTTTGTGGAAAGAACACACATGCAATGACTCTAGTGCTAGTTTTTGTATAAGAACACACATGCAATGTCTCTAATGGATCCATATGTGGTTTGTGAAAATAACACACATGCAATGACCACTTGTTGATCCATGTGTGGTTTGTGAAAAGAACACACATGCAATGACTCTAGTGCTAGTTTTAGTATAAGAACACACATGCAATGACTCTAGTGGGTCCACATGTAGTTTGTGAAAAGAACACACATGCAATGACCACTGGTTGATCCATAAGTGGTTTGTGGAAAGAACACACATGAAATAACCACTTGTTGATCCATCAGTGGTTTGTGGAAAAGAAAACACATGCAATGACTCTGGTTGGTCCATATGTGGTTTGTGGAAAGAACACACATGCAGTAACCACTGGTTGATCCATGTGTGGTTTGTGAAATGAACACACATGCAATGCCACTGGTTGATCCATGTGTGGTTTGTGGAAAGAACACACATGCAATGACTCTAGTGCTAGTTTTTATATAAGAACACACAAGCAATGTCTCTAATGGATCCATATGTGGTTTGTGAAAAGAACACACATGCAATGACCACTTGTTGATCCATGTGCGGTTTGTGAAAAGAACACCCATGCAATTACTCTAGTGCTAGTTTTAGTATAAGAACATACATGCAATGACTCTAGTGGGTCCACATGTAGTTTGTGAAAAGAACACACATGCAATGACCACTGGTTGATCCATAAGTGGTTTGTGGAAAGAACACACATGCAGTGACCACTCGTTGATCCATAAGTGGTTTGTGGAAAAGAAAACACATGCAATGACTCTGGTTGGACCATATGTGGTTTGTGGAAAGAACACACATGCATTGACCACTGGTTGATCCATATGTGGTTTGTGAGATGAACACACATGCAATGCCACTAGTTGATCCATGTATGGTTTGTGGAAAGAACACACATGCAATGACTCTAGTGGTAGTTTTAGTATAAGATCACACATGCAATGACTCTAATGGATACATATGTGGTTTGTGAAAATAACACACATGCAATGACCACTTGGTGATCCATGTGTGGTTTGTGGAAAGAACACACATGCAATGACTCTAGTGCTAGTTTTATTATAAGAACATACATGCAATGACTCTAGTGGGTCCACATGTAGTTTGTGAAAAGAACACACATGCAATGACCACTAGTTGATCCATAAGTGGTTTGTGGAAAGAACACACATGCAATGACCACTTGTTGATCCACAAGTGGTTTGTGGAAAAGAAAACACATGCAATGACTCTGGTTGGTCCATATGTGGTTTGTGGAAAGAACACACATGCAGTAACCACTGGTTGATCCATGTGTGGTTTGTGAAATGAACACACATGCAATGCCACTGGTTGATCCATGTGTGGTTTGTGGAAAGAACACACATGCAATGACACTAGTGCTAGTTTTTGTATAAGAACACACGTGCAATGTCTCTAATGGATCCATATGTGGTTTGTGAAAAGAACACACATGCAATGACCACTTGTTGATCCATGTGTGGTTTGTGAAAATAACACACATCCAATGACTCTAGTGCTAGTTTTAGTATAAGAACATACATGCAATGACTCCAGTGGGTCCACATGTAGTTTGTGAAAATAACACACATGCAATGACCACTGGTTGATCCATAAGTGGTTTGTGGAAAGAACACACATGCAACGACCACTGGTTGATCCATAAGTGGTTTGTGGAAAAGAAAACACATGCAATGACTGGTTGGTCCATATGTGGTTTGTGGAAACAACACACATGAAGTGACCACTGGTTGATCCATGTGTGGTTTGTGAAATGAACACACATGCAATGCCACTGGTTGATCCATGTGTGGTTTGTGGAAAGAACACACATGCAATGACTCTAGTGCTAGTTTTTGTATAAGAACACACGTGCAATGTCTCTAATGGATCCATATGTGGTTTGTGAAAAGAACACACATGCAATGACCACTTGTTGATCCATGTGTGGTTTGTGAAAAGAACACACATGCAATGACTCCAGTGCTAGTTTTAGTATAAGAACACACATGCAATGACTCTAGTGGGTCCACATGTAGTTTGTGAAAAGAACACACATGCAATGACCACTGGTTAATCCATAAGTGGTTTGTGGAAAGAACACACATGAAATGACCACTTGTTGATCCATAAGTGGCTTGTGGAAAAGAAAACACATGCAATGACCACTAGTTGATCCATAAGTGGTTTGTGGAAAGAACACACATGCAATGACCACTGGTTGATCCATAAGTGGTTTGTGGAAAAGAAAACACATGCAATGACTCTAGTTGGTCCATATGTGGTTTGTGGAAAGAACACACATGCATTGACCCCTGGCTGATCCATATGTGGCTTGTGAAAAGAACACACATGCAATGCCACAGGTTGGTCCATGTGTGGTTTGTGGAAAGAACACACATGCAATGACTCTAGTGGTAGTTTTAGTATAAGATCACACATATAATGACTCTAATGGATCCATATGTGGTTTGTGAAAAGAACACACATGCAATGACCACTTGTTGATCCATGTGTGGTTTGTGAAAACAACACACATGCAATGACTCTAGTGCTAGTTTTATTATAAGAACACACATGCAATGACTCTAGTGGGTCCACATGTAGTTTGTGAAAAGAACACACATGCAATGACCACTTGTTGATCGGCGTGAGTCTTATGATAAGAACACACATAAAATGACTCTAGTGGGTCGACATGTAGTTTGTGAAAAGAACACACATGCAATGACCACTGGTTGACCCATAAGTTGTTTGTGGAAAAGAACACACATGCAATGAACACTGGTTGATCAATGTGTGGTTTTTGCAAAAGAACACATGCAATGAATCTGGTTGATCCGTATGTGGTTTGTGGAAAGAACACACATGCAGTGACCACTGGTTGATCCATGTTTGGTTTGTGAAATGAACACACATGCAATGCCACTAGTTGATCCATTTGTGGTTTGTGGAAAGAACACACATGCAATGACTCTAGTGCTAGTTTTTGTATAAGAACACAGATGCCATGTCTCTAATGGATCCATATGTGGTTTGTGATAAGAAAACACATGCAATGACTCTGGTTGGTCCATATGTGGTTTGTGGAAAGAACACACATGCAGTGACCACTGGTTGATCCATGTGTGGTTTGTGAAATGAACACACATGCAATGCCACTGGTTGATCCATGTGTGGTTTGTGGAAAGAACACACATGCAATGACTCTAGTGCTAGTTATTGTATAAGAACACACATGCAATGTCTCTAATGGATCCATATGTGCTTTATGAAAAGAACACACATGCAATGACCACTTGTTGATCCATGTGTGGTTTGTGAAAATAACACACATCCAATGACTCTAGTGCTAGTTTTAGTATAAGAACATACATGCAATGACTCCAGTGGGTCCACATGTAGTTTGAGAAAATAACACACATGCAATGACCACTGGTTGATCCATAAGTGGTTTGTGGAAAGAACACACATGCAATGACCACTGGTTGATCCATAAGTGGTTTGTGGAAAAGAAAACACATGCAATGACTGGTTGGTCCATATGTGGTTTGTGGAAACAACACACATGAAGTGACCACTGGTTGATCCATGTGTGGTTTGTGAAATGAACACACATGCAATGCCACTGGTTGATCCATGTGTGGTTTGTGGAAAGAACACACATGCAATGACTCTAGTGCTAGTTTTTGTATAAGAACACACGTGCAATGTCTCTAATGGATCCATATGTGGTTTGTGAAAAGAACACACATGCAATGACCACTTGTTGATCCATGTGTGGTTTGTGAAAAGAACACACATGCAATGACTCCAGTGCTAGTTTTAGTATAAGAACACACATGCAATGACTCTGGTGGGTCCACATGTAGTTTGTGAAAAGAACACACATGCAATGACCACTGGTTAATCCATAAGTGGTTTGTGGAAAGAACACACATGAAATGACCACTTGTTGATCCATAAGTGGCTTGTGGAAAAGAAAACACATGCAATGACCACTAGTTGATCCATAAGTGGTTTGTGGAAAGAACACACATGCATTGACCCCTGGCTGATCCATATGTGGCTTGTGAAAAGAACACACATGCAATGCCACAGGTTGGTCCATGTGTGGTTTGTGGAAAGAACACACATGCAATGACTCTAGTGGTAGTTTTAGTATAAGATCACACATATAATGACTCTAATGGATCCATATGTGGTTTGTGAAAAGAACACACATGCAATGACCACTTGTTGATCCATGTGTGGTTTGTGAAAAGAACACACATGCAATGACTCTAGTGCTAGTTTTAGTATAAGAACAGACATGCAATGACTCTAGTGGGTCCACATGTAGTTTGTGACAAGAACACACATGCAATGACCACTGGTTGATCCAAAAGTGGTTTGTGGAAAGAACACACATGAAATGACCACTTGTTGATCCATAAGTGGCTTGTGGAAAAGAAAACACATGCAATGACTCTGGTTGGTCCATATGTAGTTTGTGGAAAGAACACACATGCAGTAACCACTGGTTGATCCATGTGTGGTTTGTGAAAAGAACACACATGCAATGACTCTGGTTGGTCCATATGTGGTTTGTGGAAAGAACACACATGCATTGACCACTAGTTGATCCATGTGTGGTTTGTGAAAAGAACACACATGCAATGACTCTAGTGCTAGTTTTATTATAAGAACACACATGCAATGACTCTAGTGGGTCCACATGTAGTTTGTGAAAATAACACACATGCAATGACCACTTGTTGATCGACGTGAGTTTTGTGAAAAGAACACACATACAATGACTCTAGGGGGTCGACATGTAGTTTGTGAAAAGAACACACATGCAATGACCTCTGGTTGATCCATAAGTTGTTTGTGGAAAAGAACACTCATGCAATGAACACTGGTTGATCAATGTGTGGTTTGTGCAAAAGAACACATGCAATGAATCTGGTTGGTCCGTATGTGGTTTGTGGAAAGAACACACATGCAGTGACCACTGGTTGATCTATGTGTGGTTTGTGAAATGAACAAACATGCAATGCCACTAGTTGATCCATTTGTGGTTTGTGGAAAGAACACACATGCAATGACTCTAGTGCCAGTTTTTGTATAAGAACATAGATGCCATGTCTCTAATGGATCCATATGTGGTTTGTGATAAGAACACACATGCAATGACTCTAGTGGGTCCACATGTAGTTTGTGAAAAGAACACACATGCAATGACCACTGGTTGATCCATAAGTGGTTTGTGGAAAGAACACACATGGTATGACCACTTGTTGATCCATAAGTGGTTTGCGGAAAAGAAAACACATGCAATGACTCTGGTTGGTCCATATGTGGTTTGTGGAAAGAACACACATGCAGTGACCACTGGTCGATCCATGTGTGGTTTGTGAAATGAACACACATGCAATGCCACTGGTTGATCCATGGGTGGTTTGTGGAAAGAACACACATGCAATGACTCTAGTGCTAGTTTTTGTATAAGAACACACATGCAATGTCTCTAATGGATCCATATGTGGTTTGTGAAAATAACACACATGCAATGACCACTTGTTGATCCATGTGTGGTTTGTGAAAAGAACACACATGCAATGACTCTAGTGCTAGTTTTAGTATAAGAACACACATGCAATGACTCTAGTGGGTCCACATGTAGTTTGTGAAAAGAACACACATGCAATGACCACTGGTTGATCCATAAGTGGTTTGTGGAAAGAACACACATGAAATAACCACTTGTTGATCCATCAGTGGTTTGTGGAAAAGAAAACACATGCAATGACTCTGGTTGGTCCATATGTGGTTTGTGGAAAGAACACACATGCAGTAACCACTGGTTGATCCATGTGTGGTTTGTGAAATGAACACACATGCAATGCCACTGGTTGATCCATGTGTGGTTTGTGGAAAGAACACACATGCAAGGACTCTAGTGCTAGTTTTTATATAAGAACACACAAGCAATGTCTCTAATGGATCCATATGTGGTTTGTGAAAAGAACACACATGCAATAACCACTTGTTGATCCATGTGCGGTTTGTGAAAAGAACACCCATGCAATTACTCTAGTGCTAGTTTTAGTATAAGAACATACATGCAATGACTCTAGTGGGTCCACATGTAGTTTGTGAAAAGAACACACATGCAATGACCACTGGCTGATCCATAAGTGGTTTGTGGAAAGAACACACATGAGTGACCACTCGTTGATCCATAAGTGGTTTGTGGAAAAGAAAACACATGCAATGACTCTGGTTGGTCCATATGTGGTTTGTGGAAAGAACACACATGCATTGACCACTGGTTGATCCATATGTGGTTTGTGAAATGAACACACATGCAATGCCACTAGTTGATCCATGTATGGTTTGTGGAAAGAACACACATGCAATGACTCTAGTGGTAGTTTTAGTATAAGATCACACATGCAATGACTCTAATGGATCCATATGTGGTTTGTGAAAATAACACACATGCAATGACCACTTGGTGATCCATGTGTGGTTTGTGGAAAGAACACACATGCAATGACTCTAGTGCTAGTTTTAGTATAAGAACATACATGCAATGACTCTAGTGGGTCCACATGTAGTTTGTGAAAAGAACACACATGCAATGACCACTAGTTGATCCATAAGTGGTTTGTGGAAAGAACACACATGCAATGACCACTTGTTGATCCACAAGTGGTTTGTGGAAAAGAAAACACATGCAATGACTCTGGTTGGTCCATATGTGGTTTGTGGAAAGAACACACATGCATAGACCACTGGTTGATCCATATGTGGCTTGTGAAAAGAACACACATGCAATGCCACAGGTTGATCCATGTGTGGTTTGTGGAAAGAACACACATGCAATGACTCTAGTGGTAGTTTTAGTATAAGATCACACATACAATGACTCTAATGGATCCATATGTGGTTTGTGAAAAGAACACACATGCAATGACCACTTGTTGATCCATGTATGGTTTGTGAAAAGAACACACATGCAATGACTCTAGTGCTAGTTTTATTATAAGAACACACATGCAATGACTCTAGTGGGTCCACATGTAGTTTGTGAAAAGAACACACATGCAATGACGACTTGTTGATCGGCGTGAGTCTTGTGATAAGAACACACATAAAATGACTCTAGTGGGTCGACATGTAGTTTGTGAAAAGAACACACATGCAATGACCACTGGTTGACCCATAAGTTGTTTGTGGAAAAGAACACACATGCAATGAACACTGGTTGATCAATGTGTGGTTTCTGCAAAAGAACACATGCAATGAATCTGGTTGATCCGTATGTGGTTTGTGGAAAGAACACACATGCAGTGACCACTGGTTGATCCATGTTTGGTTTGTGAAATGAACACACATGCAATGCCACTGTTTGATCCATGTGTGGTTTGTGGAAAGAACACACATGCAATGACACTAGTGCTAGTTTTTGTATAAGAACACACGTGCAATGTCTCTAATGGATCCATATGTGGTTTGTGATAAGAAAACACATGCAATGACTCTGGTTGGTCCATATGTGGTTTGTGGAAAGAACACACATGCAGTGACCACTGGTTGATCCATGTTTGGTTTGTGAAATGAACACACATGCAATGCCACTAGTTGATCCATTTGTGGTTTGTGGAAAGAACACACATGCAATGACTCTAGTGCTAGTTTTTGTATAAGAACACAGATGCCATGTCTCTAATGGATCCATATGTGGTTTGTGATAAGAAAACACATGCAATGACTCTGGTTGGTCCATATGTGGTTTGTGGAAAGAACACACATGCAGTGACCACTGGTTGATCCATGTGTGGTTTGTGAAATGAACACACATGCAATGCCACTGGTTGATCCATGTGTGGTTTGTGGAAAGAACACACATGCAATGACTCTAGTGCTAGTTTTTGTATAAGAACACACATGCAATGTCTCTAATGGATCCATATGTGGTTTGTGAAAAGAACACACATGCAATGACCACTTGTTGATCCATGTGTGGTTTGTGAAAAGAACACACATGCAATGACTCTAGTGCTAGTTTTAGTATAAGAACATACATGCAATGACTCTAGTGGGTCCACATGTAGTTTGTGAAAAGAACACACATGCAATGACCACTAGTTGATCCATAAGTGGTTTGTGGAAAGAACACACATGCAATGACCACTTGTTGAACCACAAGTGGTTTGTGGAAAAGAAAACACATGCAATGACTCTGATTGGTCCATATGTGGTTTGTGGAAAGAACACACATGCATAGACCACTGGTTGATCCATATGTGGCTTGTGAAAAGAACACACATGCAATGCCACAGGTTGATCCATGTGTGGTTTGTGGAAAGAACACACATGCAATGATTCTAGTGGTAGTTTTAGTATAAGATCACACATACAATGACTCTAGTGGGTCCACATGTAGTTTGTGAAAAGAACACACATGCAATGACCACTGGTTGATCCATAAGTGGTTTGTGGAAAGAACACACATGAAATGACCTCTTGGTGATCCATAAGTGGCTTGTGGAAAAGAAAACACATGCAATGACTCTGGTTGGTCCATATGTGGTTTGTGGAAAGAACACACATGCAGTAACCACTGGTTGATCCATGTGTGGTTTGTGAAATGAACACACATGCAATGCCACTGGTTGATCCATGTGTGGTTTGTGGAAAGAACACACATGCAATGACACTAGTGCTATTTTTTGTATAAGAACACACGTGCAATGTCTTTAACGGATCCATATGTGGTTTGTGAAAAGAACACACATGCAATGACCACTTGTTGATCCATGTGTGGTTTGTGAAAAGAACACACATCCAATGAATCTAGTGCTAGTTTTAGTATAAGAACATACATGCAATGACTCCAGTGGGTCCACATGTAGTTTGTGAAAAGAACACACATGCAATGACCACTGGTTGATCCATAAGTGGTTTGTGGAAAGAACACACATGCAATGACCACTGGTTGATCCATAAGTGGTTTGTGGAAAAGAAAACACATGCAATGACTGGTTGGTCCATATGTGGTTTGTGGAAACAACACACATGAAGTGACCACTAGTTGATCCATGTGTGGTTTCTGAAATGAACACACATGCAATGCCACTGGTTGATCCATGTGTGGTTTGTGGAAAGAACACACATGCAATGACTCTAGTGCTAGTTTTTGTATAAGAACACACGTGCAATGTCTCTAATGGATCCATATGTGGTTTGTGAAAAGAACACACATGCAATGACCACTTGTTGATCCATGTGTGGTTTGTGAAAAGAACACACATGCAATGACTCTAGTGCTAGTTTTAGTATAAGAACACACATGCAATGACTCTAGTGGGTCCACATGTAGTTTGTGAAAAGAACACACATGCAATGACCACTGGTTAATCCATAAGTGGTTTGTGGAAAGAACACACATGAAATGACCACTTGTTGATCCATAAGTGGCTTGTGGAAAAGAAATCACATGCAATGACAATGGTTGGTCCATATGTGGTTTGTGGAAAGAACACACATGCAGTAACCACTGGTTGATCCATGTGTGGTTTGTGAAATGAACACACATGCAATGCCACTGGTTGATCCATGTGTGGTTTGTGGAAAGAACACACATGCAATGACTCTAGTGCTAGTTTTAGTATATCCACACACACGCAATGTCTCTAATGGATCCATATGTGGTTTGTGAAAAGAACACACATGTAATGACCACTTGTTGATCCATGTGTGGTTTGTGAAAAGAACACCCATGCAATGACTCTAGTGCTAGTTTTAGTATAAGAACATACATGCAATGACTCCAGTGGGTCCACATGTAGTTTGTGAAAAGAACACACATGCAATGACCACTAGTTGATCCATAAGTGGTTTGTGGAAAGAACACACCTGCAATGACCACTAGTTGATCCATAAGTGGTTTGTGGAAAAGAAAACACATGCAATGACTCTGGTTGGTCCATATGTGGTTTGTGGAAAGAACACACATGCATTGACCACTGGTTGATCCATATGTGGCTTGTGAAAAGAACACACATGCAATGCCACAGGTTGATCCATGTGTGGTTTGTGGAAAGAACACACATGCAATGACTCTAGTGGTAGTTTTAGTATAAGATCACACATACAATGACCACTGGTTGATCCATAAGTGGGTTGTGGAAAAGAAAACACATGCAATGACTCTGGTTGGTCCATATGTGGTTTGTGGAAAGAACACACATGCATTGACCACTAGTTGATCCATATGTGGTTTGTGAAATGAACACACATGCAATGCCACTGGTGGATCCATGTGTGGTTCGTGGAAAGAACACACATGTAATGACTCTAGTGATAGTTTTAGTATAAGAACACACATGCAATGACTCTACTGCTAGTTTTAGTATAAGAACACACATGCAATGTCTCTAATGGATCCATATGTGGTTTGTTAAAATAACACACATGCAATGGCCACTTTTTGATCCATATGTGGTTTGTGGAAACAACACACATGAAGTGACCACTGGTTGATCCATGTGTGGTTTGTGAAATGAACACACATGCAATGCCACTGGTTGATCCATGTGTGGTTTGTGGGAAGAACACACATGCAATGACTCTAGTGCTAGTTTTTGTATAAGAACACACGTGCAATGTCTCTAATGGATCCATATGTGGTTTGTGAAAAGAACACACATGCAATGACCACTTGTTGATCCATGTGTGGTTTGTGAAAAGAACACACATGCAATGACCACTTGTTGATCCAGGTGCGGTTTGTGAAAAGAACACCCATGCAATTACTCTAGTGCTAGTTTTAGTATAAGAACATACATGCAATGACTCTAGTGGGTCCACATGTAGTTTGTGAAAAGAACACACATGCAATGACCACTGGTTGATCCATAAGTGGTTTGTGGAAAGAACACACATGCAGTGACCACTGGTTGATCCATAAGTGGTTTGTGGAAAAGAAAACACATGCAATGACTCTGGTTGGTCCATATGTGGTTTGTGGAAAGAACACACATGCATTGACCACTGGTTGATCCATATGTGGTTTGTGAAATGAACACACATGCAATGCCACTAGTTAATCCATGTATGGTTTGTGGAAAGAACACACATGCAATGACTCTAGTGGTAGTTTTAGTATAAGATCACACATGCAATGACTCTAATGGATCCATATGTGGTTTGTGAAAATAACACACATGCAATGACCACTTGGTGATCCATGTGTGGTTTGTGGAAAGAACACACATGCAATGACCACTTGTTGATCCACAAGTGGTTTGTGGAAAAGAAAACACATGCAATGACTCTGGTTGGTCCATATGTGGTTTGTGGAAAGAACACACATGCATAGACCACTGGTTGATCCATATGTGGCTTGTGAAAAGAACACACATGCAATGCCACAGGTTGATCCATGTGTGGTTTGTGGAAAGAACACACATGCAATGACTCTAGTGGTAGTTTTAGTATAAGATCACACATACAATGACTCTAGTGGGTCCACATGTAGTTTGTGAAAAGAACACACATGCAATGACCACTGGTTGATCCATAAGTGGTTTGTGGAAAGAACACACATGAAATGACCTCTTGGTGATCCATAAGTGGCTTGTGGAAAAGAAAACACATGCAATGACTCTGGTTGGTCCATATGTGGTTTGTGGAAAGAACACACATGTAGTAACCACTGGTTGATCCATGTGTGGTTTGTGAAATGAACACACATGCAATGCCACTGTTTGATCCATGTGTGGTTTGTGGAAAGAACACACATGCAATGACACTAGTGCTAGTTTTTGTATAAGAACACACGTGCAATGTCTCTAATGGATCCATATGTGGTTTGCGAAAAGAACACACATGCAATGACCACTTGTCGATCCATGTGTGGTTTGTGAAAAGAACACACATCCAATAAATCTAGTGCTAGTTTTAGTATAAGAACATACATGCAATGACTCTAGTGGGTCCACATGTAGTTTGTGAAAAGAACACACATGCAATGACCACTGGTTGATCCATAAGTGGTTTGTGGAAAGAACACACATGCAATGACCACTGGTTGATCCATAAGTGGTTTGTGGAAAAGAAAACACATGCAATGACTGGTTGGTCCATATGTGGTTTGTGGAAACAACACACATGAAGTGACCACTGGTTGATCCATGTGTGGTTTGTGAAATGAACACACATGCAATGCCACTGGTTGATCCATGTGTGGTTTGTGGAAAGAACACACATGCAATGACTCTAGTGCTAGTTTATGTATAAGAACACACGTGCAATGTCTCTAATGGATCCATATGTGGTTTGTGAAAAGAACACACATGCAATGACCACTTGTTGATCCATGTGTGGTTTGTGAAAAGAACACACATGCAATGACCACTTGTTGATCCATGTGCGGTTTGTGAAAAGAACACCCATGCAATTACTCTAGTGCTAGTTTTAGTATAAGAACATACATGCAATGACTCTAGTGGGTCGACATGTAGTTTGTGAAAAGAACACACATGCAATGACCACTGGTTGATCCATAAGTGGTTTGTGGAAAGAACACACATGCAGTGACCACTGGTTGATCCATAAGTGGTTTGTGGAAAAGAAAACACATGCAATGACTCTGGTTGGTCCATATGTGGTTTGTGGAAAGAACACACATGCATTGACCACTGTTTGATCCATATGTGGTTTGTGAAATGAACACACATGCAATGCCACTAGTTAATCCATGTATGGTTTGTGGAAAGAACACACATGCAATGACTCTAGTGGTAGTTTTAGTATAAGATCACACATGCAATGACTCTAATGGATCCATATGTGGTTTGTGAAAATAACACACATGCAATGACCACTTGGTGATCCATGTGTGGTTTGTGGAAAGAACACACATGCAATGACCACTTGTTGATCCACAAGTGGTTTGTGGAAAAGAAAACACATGCAATGACTCTGGTTGGTCCATATGTGGTTTGTGGAAAGAACACACATGCATAGACCACTGGTTGATCCATATGTGGCTTGTGAAAAGAACACACATGCAATGCCACAGGTTGATCCATGTGTGGTTTGTGGAAAGAACACACATGCAATGACTCTAGTGGTAGTTTTAGTATAAGATCACACATACAATGACTCTAGTGGGTCCACATGTAGTTTGTGAAAAGAACACACATGCAATGACCACTGGTTGATCCATAAGTGGTTTGTGGAAAGAACACACATGAAATGACCTCTTGGTGATCCATAAGTGGCTTGTGGAAAAGAAAACACATGCAATGACTCTGGTTGGTCCATATGTGGTTTGTGGAAAGAACACACATGCAGTAACCACTGGTTGATCCATGTGTGGTTTGTGAAATGAACACACATGCAATGCCACTGTTTGATCCATGTGTGGTTTGTGGAAAGAACACACATGCAATGACACTAGCGCTAGTTTTTGTATAAGAACACACGTGCAATGTCTCTAATGGATCCATATGTGGTTTGTGAAAAGAACACACATGCAATGACCACTTGTTGATCCATGTGTGGTTTGTGAAAAGAACACACATCCAATGAATCTAGTGCTAGTTTTAGTATAAGAACATACATGCAATGACTCTAGTGGGTCCACATGTAGTTTGTGAAAAGAACACACATGCAATGACCACTGCTTGATCCATAAGTGGTTTGTGGAAAGAACACACATGCAATGACCACTGGTTGATCCATAAGTGGTTTGTGGAAAAGAAAACACATGCAATGACTGGTTGGTCCATATGTGGTTTGTGGAAACAACACACATGAAGTGACCACTGGTTGATCCATATGTGGTTTGTGAAATGAACACACATGCAATGCCACTGGTTGATCCATGTGTGGTTTGTGGAAAGAACACACATGCAATGACTCTAGTGCTAGTTTATGTATAAGAACACACGTGCAATGTCTCTAATGGATCCATATGTGGTTTGTGAAAAGAACACACATGCAATGACCACTTGTTGATCCATGTGTGGTTTGTGAAAAGAACACACATGCAATGACCACTTGTTGATCCATGTGCGGTTTGTGAAAAGAACACCCATGCAATTACTCTAGTGCTAGTTTTAGTATAAGAACATGTAGGGGTTCGTAGCATGGAAAACAAAATTTTTCTATCGCATACAAACAAACAAGCCAAGATCTATCTACTAGATTGTAGCAACGAGTCGATAGAGGAACTCACCCTCGAAGATTCCAAAGCGGTTAACGAGAGCAGATTCTCGTGGGTGATGTAGTCGTACTCTTTCCGATCTCAAGATCGCGTAGACGATCCTTCCGGCGCCGCGTTCCCGCAGCGCTCCCGCAGTCGGTCACACGTTCGGTACTCGACGAAGACCTTCCTCTCCCTTGTTCCAGCAGGCAGCGGAGGTTGTAGCACTCTCCTCGTGATTCCGGCAGCACAACGGCGTGGTACCGGAAGTAGAGGGGAAATCCCGCAGGGCTTCGCCTTAAGCCGGTGCGAGTATGGTGGAGCTTATGAGAGAGGCTATTAGTGGTCTAGTAATTAGACACACCAATTAGAGGGCTCTAAACCAATTAGAAAGCTCTAAACCGAATAGCTCTAAACCGGGGTCTAGATCTAGGGTTTAGTTTAGAGGATAGGAAACTTGTGTGTCTAGGAGGGGAGCCCTGCCCCTCCTTATATAGGTGGGAGGGTGTGGGCGCGCCAGGGGAGGGAGGGAGTCCCTCCCCAACTCGGCCTTGGGCTGGGCGCCGGCCTGGAGGAGTCCAACTCCTCCTCCAAGTTGATTCCAACTCCTCTTGCTTGTTTCCCACAGTTTCTTGTTTTAGCCGTTTGACTTTCAAACTGGACATTTGACTTTTCTGTTTTAGGATTCAATTTAATCCTATATTTGGGACAGCAAGAACACTTAGTATATGATGCAATCATTCCAACTTACAATGACACATTCATGTACCCTTCCCCCTCCGGAGTGCCGGACATTCCGGGACCTTCTAGAATGTTCCCGATGAAAACACCGGAACCATTCCCCAACTCCGAAACGGGACTTTCCTTATATGAATCTTATTCTCCGGACCATTCCGGATCACCTCGTGATATCCCGGATCCCATCCGAGACTCCGAACAACATTCGGTCTCTTTCTCATAATACCATAACTACTCAAACAACGTCGAATCCTTAAGTGTGTCTCCCTACGGTTCGTGAATTATGCGGACATGATCGAGACACTTCTCCGAACAATAACCAATAGAGGAATCTGGAAATTCATATGGCTCCCACATATTTCTACGATTACTTTGCGATCGAATGAACCACTTACATACGATACCAATTTCCCTTTGTCTCACGATAGTTTACTTATCCGAAGTTTATGATCGTCGGTATCTCTGCATACCTAGTTCAACCTCGTTACTGATAAGTACTCTTTTCTCGTTCCCGTGATATGTGATCCCTTGTGACCATGTCACATGCTTGCAAGCTAATTGGATGACATTCCACCGAGAGGGCCCAGAGTATATCTATCCGTCATATGGATGGACAAATCCCATTCTTGATCCATGTGTTTCAACCAATACTTTCCGAACACTCAATGCCACTTTTATAGCCACCCTGTTACGGTGTGGTGTTTGATGACATCAAAGCATCCATCCAGTAAAGGTGATATGCATGATCTCATGGTCGAAGGAATTAGGTTACTATGTATCAGAAAGCATATAGCAATTGAACTATTGAAATGACTTGATCTTTATGCTACGCTTATCTACAGGAGTATGTCCATCACATCATTCTCCTAACGATATGATCCTGTTGTTAATAACATCTCTATGTTCATGATCAGGAAACAATGATCATATATTAACCAACAAGCTAGTTTAACAAGAGGCTTTACTAGGGACTCTTATTTTAGTTTACAAATCACACAAGTATTAATGTTTCCGGTTAATACAATTATAGCATGGTATGTAAACATTTATCATAAGTATGAAGATATGATAATAACCACTTTATTATTGCCTCTTGGGCATATCTCCAACAGTCTCCCACTTGCACTAGAGTCAATAATCTAGTTTCAAACCTTTGTGTATTCAACACCTATGGCTTTCCGGTGTTGTATGTACACGATTGCTAGTGGTCAACTGATCTCCGGATCTGACACTTCCAGGTCCGTGTGTAATTGCATGTCTTTGCGTCTCTACGCATCACTCATTCTCTAATGAGATGGCTTTGTATAAATTTGGTATTTCGGTGTGACCTTTAGCTCTTTGGGGTTAAAACATGTTGATAATATTGTCGCACAATATATCTTCATAGTATTATCCCGCTGTGAACTACACCTAGTTTGATAACAAACTTCTTGACACAAATGCCCTCTTTTGCTGCTATAATAGCAGTCATATACTTAGCCTTTTGTTGTAGTATCTGTCACAATGTCTTAACTTTAGAAATCATCCAAATCCATTATGGAACTCACTTTCCATTATATTGTGCCACCCTTAGTTTAGATTGAGATAAACTTAATTTGTACTTTGTGACAAATCTAGTATCAATGTAGTACTTTTACAATGAACTAACCATCTATTTGTCACTTCTACAAATATTATACTCTTAGTTCTTTCAGAAGATCATAAGAATATCCTTACTATTGTCCAATGATCATCTTACGAATCATTCTGGTATATGCTCTCAACATTTAGAGCATAGGACATATCTGGATTTGTACATATCACAGTATGATTGATATAAATACTCTTTGTGATTTCATACATCAAGTATCAATCTATACTTGATTATTTGTTTCACTTTACCAAATGTCAATACACTTGAATATATCATCAACATTGAACTCATTCAATCCTTTCTGTCCGACAAGAACCTTCTCTTGTAGTTTCTATATTGAACTCATTCAATATCTTATCTATGTACTTCTGGCACAACCATATTAGCGTCTATTGATGCCAAATATTTGGGTTTTGCCTAAGTCTTTCATCGGGATGAAATTCTTAATATGTGTTAATAAAAGATACATTATTTCCAATCAACAATATGTCTTCCACATAATGTATTAGAAACATGTCTTAGCGCTCCCACTTAATTTCTTGCAAATGCAAGCATCTTCATTGTCTCTGATGAAATTAAAATCTTTTAACAGTTTCATCATAGTGAAGATTCCAACTCCGCTATGCTTACTTCAACCATTGAAGTTTGCATATGCATTTAGCATCCTTTGAATTAACAAAACCCTTTGGACTGTGTCATGCACACGTCCTAGGTAACCATTCTATTAGAAGAACTTGTTTTGTTTATTCTACTACCACATAACAAATTATATGTAGTGGTTGCTGCATTAATCCGTCTAGACTAAAAATCGCTATGGAAGATCAAATCTTGTCATATACAACCTTTGAACATTGTTGTGAACTCTTTCCCAACATGTCGACTATTTCTTTATAGATCCAGACACAACTATAAGGTCTTACACCTTTCTCGAGGGTCCTTCAAGTTCAAAACTTGATTTCTCGTGTATGGAACTATCACGGATTATATGGCTTCAAGCCATTTGACGGAGTCAGGGCCCATCATCGCTTCTCTGCATGTAGTCGGTTCATTATTCTCAAATAATGATTCAACCCTCAAATCTTGGTATTTGATTGTTCATCCGACCTACTTGTTTCAATAGGAACTTGGATCTCCGTGACCACAACCTTTGAGGTACGTGAACCATGAGCATTGTTGCTGCCTTCGAAACACTTTTCGGCGCTGCGCAACTCTGCACATATAGCTAAGGTTCTTTTAACCTTATCAAAGTTTCTATTGTCCTCCCACTTAACTTTTCACGAAAAATTCCTTCTCAAAGAAACTTGACATTCTAAGCGACAAACACTTTTGTCTCCGGTGTTTATGGAGGAATACTTAACAGTAATACAAAGACAGGTTTATCCGACTTTGGTTGCAAACATCTTTCTTATGCATAGCATACCAATGTTTAAGAAAGGACTACTTGGGTTTTATCCCAAACCATAACCTTATATGGTGTCATTTCAACGGATTATGATGGAGCTCTTTTCAGTGGAAAAACGGTAATCTCTAAAGCTTTTAATCTTTAAAATACAATGGCAGTTTTATGAATTACACCTTTCGATCTTACCATGTCAAACAAGGTTTAATTACATATCTCGAACGCTCCATACTCTTATGGTGTTTCGGGAAATGCAAATCCACGGAACGATTCCTTAAATCTTAGGTATTATGCTAAACTTGTAACTCAAATATCTTCCTTTATGATCTTTATCATAAACTGTTTATATTCTTGTTACAATGATTTTGCACTTCATCTTGAAAGTCTTTGAACTTTTCAAATGTTTCATACTTCATCCTTATTAAGTAAATATTCATATATTCACTCAAATTTTCGGAGAAAGCATATGAAGTTGAAATCCATCGCTCTTGACTACACATAACGGACTTCGTACAACAATATGTACAAGTTCCAATAAGCTAGTCATTCGTTCCCTTTTGGCCTATGAACGAAGTTTTAATTATCTCTAGGAAAGTTTCACAAGCGTCATATGATCAAAAATCAGAAGACTCCAAAATTCCATCAACATGGAGTTTCTTCATGTTTTCTTTCAAATATAATTTAAACGGCGATGTCACTTCCTAAGTGATCTTTCAATCAATTTGTCTTTCGACATTTTTAGCACTAGTTTTATGGATGTGATGTCTCCAACGAGATTTGCGAATCATCCATCTTTTATGGATTACGGCAATTATTTGAACAATCCTTTTGTTCTCATAATACCTGATAAAACAAATCTTTGAAGGCAAGCTTTGATGTTTAACAAGCAACACAATAACCCTTTATTTTGTTCTTGATGAACATCATCACATATTCTTTTGCTAATTACTTAGGCCATTGTAGTTCATGAATTGTGTTGTTTCGTATGACGATTCACACCAACAAATTCAGTATCAAATACTTGAGAACCACATTGTTTAATAAGCAAAGAATATAGCCATAACATGTATATCATCTATATACTTAAACTGAACGATTCTAGTCTTTTCTTTTCTGCCATATATTTATGAGATTCTCTTTCAGTATTTCCTTTTCAGTTTGAAAGAATCTATCAACATCAATAGTGGAGTCATACATATGACATATAGTCCAAAGCGTGTATAGTTAAATACCAATGTCTTTGGACTTGCACTTTGAAGTAGATCACCATCATCAAATGTTTGGTGTTCTTTCAAATTCCTTTCATTAGTAATCTCTTGGTGTAGTAAACATTTCACCTACATCAAATATTCACCCTTATCATGGAATCGTCCATGATCAAGCTACTTTTAGCTTATAACGATGAATTATGAGTATAATGTTGCTATCCAAAACCTTTTGGAGGATTAGGACAACAAGTGTCTCCAACCTTTTTGCAAATTCTCATCAAATATGAGAACATGACTTTTGCCATATTATACTCTATCATGTTGCAACCAAAACTTCGTTTCAGATATCACAATATCTTCCACACATCATGGTTTCTGAAACAACTCTTTCAGATCCTAGATAACCTTGATATTAAGGGAATCCTTTGAATATCAAGAATCATGGATACAAACATGATACTTATATACTAACACTTGGAATTGTTACTCTTGATTTAATACTAATTATTAAACTTCATGGAGTAACCGGAACTTACTGAAAGTTTGCAATAGGACTTTTAAACTTTAGATTAACACTTCAAAACAATACGATACCAGTTCGTAAAGTAACTAACCAGAATTTTATAGTTCTATCATCTCAATTATAACTAAGCGCAAGGTGGTAAACGGATGCCAATGACTACAACAACTATGCAAATTCACTTTGATTTAGTTTATGATAAATTGAGTTCTAATTAATAATTAAATTAATCTAGGTGAACTCCCACTCAAAACAATATCCCTCACATTGTTTTAGTGATCACACGAACCAAATCCACCACATCAAAACCGATCATCACGTGAGTTGATGCAGCTTCAATGGCGAACAATCAACATGTTCATCATATCTACTATATGACTCATGCTCTGCCTTTCGACAATCCGTGTTCCTGAGGCCATGTCTGTACATGCTAGGCTCGTCAAGATCAAACCTTAGCTACCGCATAAGCAAATCTGGCTTGCTTACGTTGTATTCACCCGCGGAATCAAAGACACCCGATCATCACGTGGTGCTTCGAAGCAGCAAGCTTTGGCAACGGTGCATACTAAGGGTGAACACTTTAGAACTTGAAATTTATGTGTATAAGGGATCATCTTATAATGCTACCGTCGTCTACTAAGCAATACAAGATGCATAAAGGATTAACATCACATGCAATTCATAATATGTGATATGATATGGCCTTTCTTCTTTGTGCTTTCGATCTCCATCTTCAAGCACGAACATGATCTCCATCATCACCGGCATAGCATCAAGGTCAATGACGCTTCTTCATGGTTGTCGTCCACCAGCTTCAACTATTACAACTACTTTGAATAGACACGCAGGTCTTAACAAAATTAAAGACAACCATAAGGCTCCTGCCGGTTGCCAACTTACAATAAGGAACATTGCATACATCAAATATAATCACAATCATGGCCATATCACATCACTGCACACCCCTGCAAAACAAAGTTAGACGCCTCTACTTTCTTTGCATATTTTACGTGGTTTGGGGCTTTCAATAAGTGTCGTTCTAACTTACGAACAAGAACCACAACATTGATACTAGCATTGTTGATTACCCGTTGTAAATTGGATCTTAACTATGCTAGGAGAAACAGGCACCCGCAGAGCCACTTATGCAATACAAGTTGCATGTTAAGCGTGGAGCAAGTCTCATGAACGATGTCATGTAAGGTTAGCCCGGGCCGCTTCATCCCAACATACCGCAAGATGCAAAGTACACAAGAAGCAATCGACAATAAAAGCATCAACGCCCACAATGACCATTGTGTTCTACTCGTGCAACAGATCTACATATAGACACGGCTCTGATACCACTGTAGGGGTTCGTAGCATGGAAAACAAAATTTTTCTATCGCATACAAACAAACAAGCCAAGATCTATCTACTAGATTGTAGCAACGAGTCGATAGAGGAACTCACCCTCGAAGATTCCAAAGCGGTTAACGAGAGCAGATTCTCGTGGGTGATGTAGTCGTACTCTTTCCGATCTCAAGATCGCGTAGACGATCCTTCCGGCGCCGCGTTCCCGCAGCGCTCCCGCAGTCGGTCACACGTTCGGTACTCGACGAAGACCTTCCTCTCCCTTGTTCCAGCAGGCAGCGGAGGTTGTAGCACTCTCCTCGTGATTCCGGCAGCACAACGGCGTGGTACCGGAAGTAGAGGGGAAATCCCGCAGGGCTTCGCCTTAAGCCGGTGCGAGTATGGTGGAGCTTATGAGAGAGGCTATTAGTGGTCTAGTAATTAGACACACCAATTAGAGGGCTCTAAACCAATTAGAAAGCTCTAAACCGAATAGCTCTAAACCGGGGTCTAGATCTAGGGTTTAGTTTAGAGGATAGGAAACTTGTGTGTCTAGGAGGGGAGCCCTGCCCCTCCTTATATAGGTGGGAGGGTGTGGGCGCGCCAGGGGAGGGAGGGAGTCCCTCCCCAACTCGGCCTTGGGCTGGGCGCCGGCCTGGAGGAGTCCAACTCCTCCTCCAAGTTGATTCCAACTCCTCTTGCTTGTTTCCCACAGTTTCTTGTTTTAGCCGTTTGACTTTCAAACTGGACATTTGACTTTTCTGTTTTAGGATTCAATTTAATCCTATATTTGGGACAGCAAGAACACTTAGTATATGATGCAATCATTCCAACTTACAATGACACATTCATGTACCCTTCCCCCTCCGGAGTGCCGGACATTCCGGGACCTTCTAGAATGTTCCCGATGAAAACACCGGAACCATTCCCCAACTCCGAAACGGGACTTTCCTTATATGAATCTTATTCTCCGGACCATTCCGGATCACCTCGTGATATCCCGGATCCCATCCGAGACTCCGAACAACATTCGGTCTCTTTCTCATAATACCATAACTACTCAAACAACGTCGAATCCTTAAGTGTGTCTCCCTACGGTTCGTGAATTATGCGGACATGATCGAGACACTTCTCCGAACAATAACCAATAGAGGAATCTGGAAATTCATATGGCTCCCACATATTTCTACGATTACTTTGCGATCGAATGAACCACTTACATACGATACCAATTTCCCTTTGTCTCACGATAGTTTACTTATCCGAAGTTTATGATCGTCGGTATCTCTGCATACCTAGTTCAACCTCGTTACTGATAAGTACTCTTTTCTCGTTCCCGTGATATGTGATCCCTTGTGACCATGTCACATGCTTGCAAGCTAATTGGATGACATTCCACCGAGAGGGCCCAGAGTATATCTATCCGTCATATGGATGGACAAATCCCATTCTTGATCCATGTGTTTCAACCAATACTTTCCGAACACTCAATGCCACTTTTATAGCCACCCTGTTACGGTGTGGTGTTTGATGACATCAAAGCATCCATCCAGTAAAGGTGATATGCATGATCTCATGGTCGAAGGAATTAGGTTACTATGTATCAGAAAGCATATAGCAATTGAACTATTGAAATGACTTGATCTTTATGCTACGCTTATCTACAGGAGTATGTCCATCACATCATTCTCCTAACGATATGATCCTGTTGTTAATAACATCTCTATGTTCATGATCAGGAAACAATGATCATATATTAACCAACAAGCTAGTTTAACAAGAGGCTTTACTAGGGACTCTTATTTTAGTTTACAAATCACACAAGTATTAATGTTTCCGGTTAATACAATTATAGCATGGTATGTAAACATTTATCATAAGTATGAAGATATGATAATAACCACTTTATTATTGCCTCTTGGGCATATCTCCAACAGAACATACATGCAATGACTCTAGTGGGTCGACATGTAGTTTGTGAAAAGAACACACATGCAATGACCACTGGTTGATCCATAAGTGGTTTGTGGAAAGAACACACATGCAGTGACCACTGGTTGATCCATAAGTGGTTTGTGGAAAATAAAACACATGCAATGACTCTGGTTGGTCCATATGTGGTTTGTGGAAAGAACACACATGCATTGACCACTGGTTGATCCATATGTGGTTTGTGAAATGAACACACATGCAATTCCACTAGTTAATCCATGTATGGTTTGTGGAAAGAACACACATGCAATGACTCTAGTGGTAGTTTTAGTATAAGATCACACATGCAATGACTCTAATGGATCCATATGTGGTTTGTGAAAATAACACACATGCAATGACCACTTGGTGATCCATGTGTGGTTTGTGGAAAGAACACACATGCAATGACCACTTGTTGATCCACAAGTGGTTTGTGGAAAAGAAAACACATGCAATGACTCTGGTTGGTCCATATGTGGTTTGTGGAAAGAACACACATGCATAGACCACTGGTTGATCCATATGTGGCTTGTGAAAAGAACACACATGCAATGCCACAGGTTGATCCATGTGTGGTTTGTGGAAAGAACACACATGCAATGACTCTAGTGGTAGTTTTAGTATAAGATCACACATACAATGACTCTAGTGGGTCCACATGTAGTTTGTGAATAGAACACACATGCAATGACCACTGGTTGATCCATAAGTGGTTTGTGGAAAGAACACACATGAAATGACCTCTTGGTGATCCATAAGTGGCTTGTGGAAAAGAAAACACATGCAATGACTCTGGTTGGTCCATATGTGGTTTGTGGAAAGAACACACATGCAGTAACCACTGGTTGATCCATGTGTGGTTTGTGAAATGAACACACATGCAATGCCACTGTTTGATCCATGTGTGGTCTGTGGAAAGAACACACATGCAATGACACTAGCGCTAGTTTTTGTATAAGAACAGACATGCAATGTCTCTAATGGATCCATATGTGGTTTGTTAAAATAACACACATGCAATGGCCACTTTTTGATCCATATGTGGTTTGTGGAAACAACACACATGAAGTGACCACTGGTTGATCCATGTGTGGTTTGTGAAATGAACACACATGCAATGCCACTGGTTGATCCATGTGTGGTTTGTGGGAAGAACACACATGCAATGACTCTAGTGCTAGTTTTTGTATAAGAACACACGTGCAATGTCTCTAATGGATCCATATGTGGTTTGTGAAAAGAACACACATGCAATGACCACTTGTTGATCCATGTGTGGTTTGTGAAAAGAACACACATGCAATGACCACTTGTTGATCCAGGTGCGGTTTGTGAAAAGAACGCCCATGCAATTACTCTAGTGCTAGTTTTAGTATAAGAACATACATGCAATGACTCTAGTGGGTCCACATGTAGTTTGTGAAAAGAACACACATGCAATGACCACTGGTTGATCCATAAGTGGTTTGTGGAAAGAACACACATGCAGTGACCACTGGTTGATCCATAAGTGGTTTGTGGAAAAGAAAACACATGCAATGACTCTGGTTGGTCCATATGTGGTTTGTGGAAAGAACACACATGCATTGACCACTGGTTGATCCATATGTGGTTTGTGAAATGAACACACATGCAATGCCACTAGTTAATCCATGTATGGTTTGTGGAAAGAACACACATGCAATGACTCTAGTGGTAGTTTTAGTATAAGATCACACATGCAATGACTCTAATGGATCCATATGTGGTTTGTGAAAATAACACACATGCAATGACCACTTGGTGATCCATGTGTGGTTTGTGGAAAGAACACACATGCAATGACCACTTGTTGATCCACAAGTGGTTTGTGGAAAAGAAAACACATGCAATGACTCTGGTTGGTCCATATGTGGTTTGTGGAAAGAACACACATGCATAGACCACTGGTTGATCCATATGTGGCTTGTGAAAAGAACACACATGCAATGCCACAGGTTGATCCATGTGTGGTTTGTGGAAAGAACACACATGCAATGACTCTAGTGGTAGTTTTAGTATAAGATCACACATACAATGACTCTAGTGGGTCCACATGTAGTTTGTGAAAAGAACACACATGCAATGACCACTGGTTGATCCATAAGTGGTTTGTGGAAAGAACACACATGAAATGACCTCTTGGTGATCCATAAGTGGCTTGTGGAAAAGAAAACACATGCAATGACTCTGGTTGGTCCATATGTGGTTTGTGGAAAGAACACACATGTAGTAACCACTGGTTGATCCATGTGTGGTTTGTGAAATGAACACACATGCAATGCCACTGTTTGATCCATGTGTGGTTTGTGGAAAGAACACACATGCAATGACACTAGTGCTAGTTTTTGTATAAGAACACACGTGCAATGTCTCTAATGGATCCATATGTGGTTTGCGAAAAGAACACACATGCAATGACCACTTGTCGATCCATGTGTGGTTTGTGAAAAGAACACACATCCAATAAATCTAGTGCTAGTTTTAGTATAAGAACATACATGCAATGACTCTAGTGGGTCCACATGTAGTTTGTGAAAAGAACACACATGCAATGACCACTGGTTGATCCATAAGTGGTTTGTGGAAAGAACACACATGCAATGACCACTGGTTGATCCATAAGTGGTTTGTGGAAAAGAAAACACATGCAATGACTGGTTGGTCCATATGTGGTTTGTGGAAACAACACACATGAAGTGACCACTGGTTGATCCATGTGTGGTTTGTGAAATGAACACACATGCAATGCCACTGGTTGATCCATGTGTGGTTTGTGGAAAGAACACACATGCAATGACTCTAGTGCTAGTTTATGTATAAGAACACACGTGCAATGTCTCTAATGGATCCATATGTGGTTTGTGAAAAGAACACACATGCAATGACCACTTGTTGATCCATGTGTGGTTTGTGAAAAGAACACACATGCAATGACCACTTGTTGATCCATGTGCGGTTTGTGAAAAGAACACCCATGCAATTACTCTAGTGCTAGTTTTAGTATAAGAACATACATGCAATGACTCTAGTGGGTCGACATGTAGTTTGTGAAAAGAACACACATGCAATGACCACTGGTTGATCCATAAGTGGTTTGTGGAAAGAACACACATGCAGTGACCACTGGTTGATCCATAAGTGGTTTGTGGAAAAGAAAACACATGCAATGACTCTGGTTGGTCCATATGTGGTTTGTGGAAAGAACACACATGCATTGACCACTGTTTGATCCATATGTGGTTTGTGAAATGAACACACATGCAATGCCACTAGTTAATCCATGTATGGTTTGTGGAAAGAACACACATGCAATGACTCTAGTGGTAGTTTTAGTATAAGATCACACATGCAATGACTCTAATGGATCCATATGTGGTTTGTGAAAATAACACACATGCAATGACCACTTGGTGATCCATGTGTGGTTTGTGGAAAGAACACACATGCAATGACCACTTGTTGATCCACAAGTGGTTTGTGGAAAAGAAAACACATGCAATGACTCTGGTTGGTCCATATGTGGTTTGTGGAAAGAACACACATGCATAGACCACTGGTTGATCCATATGTGGCTTGTGAAAAGAACACACATGCAATGCCACAGGTTGATCCATGTGTGGTTTGTGGAAAGAACACACATGCAATGACTCTAGTGGTAGTTTTAGTATAAGATCACACATACAATGACTCTAGTGGGTCCACATGTAGTTTGTGAAAAGAACACACATGCAATGACCACTGGTTGATCCATAAGTGGTTTGTGGAAAGAACACACATGAAATGACCTCTTGGTGATCCATAAGTGGCTTGTGGAAAAGAAAACACATGCAATGACTCTGGTTGGTCCATATGTGGTTTGTGGAAAGAACACACATGCAGTAACCACTGGTTGATCCATGTGTGGTTTGTGAAATGAACACACATGCAATGCCACTGTTTGATCCATGTGTGGTTTGTGGAAAGAACACACATGCAATGACACTAGCGCTAGTTTTTGTATAAGAACACACGTGCAATGTCTCTAATGGATCCATATGTGGTTTGTGAAAAGAACACACATGCAATGACCACTTTTTGATCCATGTGTGGTTTGTGAAAAGAACACACATCCAATGAATCTAGTGCTAGTTTTAGTATAAGAACATACATGCAATGACTCTAGTGGGTCCACATGTAGTTTGTGAAAAGAACACACATGCAATGACCACTGCTTGATCCATAAGTGGTTTGTGGAAAGAACACACATGCAATGACCACTGGTTGATCCATAAGTGGTTTGTGGAAAAGAAAACACATGCAATGACTGGTTGGTCCATATGTGGTTTGTGGAAACAACACACATGAAGTGACCACTGGTTGATCCATATGTGGTTTGTGAAATGAACACACATGCAATGCCACTGGTTGATCCATGTGTGGTTTGTGGAAAGAACACACATGCAATGACTCTAGTGCTAGTTTATGTATAAGAACACACGTGCAATGTCTCTAATGGATCCATATGTGGTTTGTGAAAAGAACACACATGCAATGACCACTTGTTGATCCATGTGTGGTTTGTGAAAAGAACACACATGCAATGACCACTTGTTGATCCATGTGCGGTTTGTGAAAAGAACACCCATGCAATTACTCTAGTGCTAGTTTTAGTATAAGAACATACATGCAATGACTCTAGTGGGTCGACATGTAGTTTGTGAAAAGAACACACATGCAATGACCACTGGTTGATCCATAAGTGGTTTGTGGAAAGAACACACATGCAGTGACCACTGGTTGATCCATAAGTGGTTTGTGGAAAATAAAACACATGCAATGACTCTGGTTGGTCCATATGTGGTTTGTGGAAAGAACACACATGCATTGACCACTGGTTGATCCATATGTGGTTTGTGAAATGAACACACATGCAATTCCACTAGTTAATCCATGTATGGTTTGTGGAAAGAACACACATGCAATGACTCTAGTGGTAGTTTTAGTATAAGATCACACATGCAATGACTCTAATGGATCCATATGTGGTTTGTGAAAATAACACACATGCAATGACCACTTGGTGATCCATGTGTGGTTTGTGGAAAGAACACACATGCAATGACCACTTGTTGATCCACAAGTGGTTTGTGGAAAAGAAAACACATGCAATGACTCTGGTTGGTCCATATGTGGTTTGTGGAAAGAACACACATGCATAGACCACTGGTTGATCCATATGTGGCTTGTGAAAAGAACACACATGCAATGCCACAGGTTGATCCATGTGTGGTTTGTGGAAAGAACACACATGCAATGACTCTAGTGGTAGTTTTAGTATAAGATCACACATACAATGACTCTAGTGGGTCCACATGTAGTTTGTGAATAGAACACACATGCAATGACCACTGGTTGATCCATAAGTGGTTTGTGGAAAGAACACACATGAAATGACCTCTTGGTGATCCATAAGTGGCTTGTGGAAAAGAAAACACATGCAATGACTCTGGTTGGTCCATATGTGGTTTGTGGAAAGAACACACATGCAGTAACCACTGGTTGATCCATGTGTGGTTTGTGAAATGAACACACATGCAATGCCACTGTTTGATCCATGTGTGGTCTGTGGAAAGAACACACATGCAATGACACTAGCGCTAGTTTTTGTATAAGAACAGACGTGCAATGTCTCTAATGGATCCATATGTGGTTTGTGAAAAGAACACACATGCAATGACCACTTGTTGATCCATGTGTGGTTTGTGAAAAGAACACACATCCAATGAATCTAGTGCTAGTTTTAGTATAAGAACATACATGCAATGACTCTAGTGGGTCCACATGTAGTTTGTGAAAAGAACACACATGCAATGACCACTGCTTGATCCATAAGTGGTTTGTGGAAAGAACACACATGCAATGACCACTGGTTGATCCATAAGTGGTTTGTGGAAAAGAAAACACATGCAATGACTGGTTGGTCCATATGTGGTTTGTGGAAACAACACACATGAAGTGACCACTGGTTGATCCATGTGTGGTTTGTGAAATGAACACACATGCAATGCCACTGGTTGATCCATGTGTGGTTTGTGGAAAGAACACACATGCAATGACTCTAGTGCTAGTTTATGTATAAGAACACACGTGCAATGTCTCTAATGGATCCATATGTGGTTTGTGAAAAGAACACACATGCAATGACCACTTGTTGATCCATGTGTGGTTTGTGAAAAGAACACACATGCAATGACCACTTGTTGATCCATGTGCGGTTTGTGAAAAGAACACCCATGCAATTACTCTAGTGCTAGTTTTAGTATAAGAACATACATGCAATGACTCTAGTGGGTCGACATGTAGTTTGTGAAAAGAACACACATGCAATGACCACTGGTTGATCCATAAGTGGTTTGTGGAAAGAACACACATGCAGTGACCACTAGTTGATCCATAAGTGGTTTGTGGAAAAGAAAACACATGCAATGACTCTGGTTGGTCCATATGTGGTTTGTGGAAAGAACACACATGCATTGACCACTGGTTGATCCATATGTGGTTTGTGAAATGAACACACATGCAATGCCACTAGGTAATCCATGTATGGTTTGTGGAAAGAACACACATGCAATGACTCTAGTGGTAGTTTTAGTATAAGATCACACATGCAATGACTCTAATGGATCCATATGTGGTTTGTGAAAATAACACACATGCAATGACCACTTGGTGATCCATGTGTGGTTTGTGGAAAGAACACACATGCAATGACCACTTGTTGATCCACAAGTGGTTTGTGGAAAAGAAAACGCATGCAATGACTCTGGTTGGTCCATATGTGGTTTGTGGAAAGAACACACATGCATAGACCACTGGTTGATCCATATGTGGCTTGTGAAAAGAACACACATGCAATGCCACAGGTTGATCCATGTGTGGTTTGTGGAAAGAACACACATGCAATGACTCTAGTGGTAGTTTTAGTATAAGATCACACATACAATGACTCTAGTGGGTCCACATGTAGTTTGTGAAAAGAACACACATGCAATGACCACTGGTTGATCCATAAGTGGTTTGTGGAAAGAACACACATGAAATGACCTCTTGGTGATCCATAACTGGCTTGTGGAAAAGAAAACACATGCAATGACTCTGGTTGGTCCATATGTGGTTTGTGGAAAGAACACACATGCAGTAACCACTGGTTGATCCATGTGTGGTTTGTGAAATGAACACACATGCAATGCCACTGTTTGATCCATGTGTGGTTTGTGGAAAGAACACACATGCAATGACACTAGCGCTAGTTTTTGTATAAGAACACACGTGCAATGTCTCTAATGGATCCATATGTGGTTTGTGAAAAGAACACACATGCAATGACCACTTGTTGATCCATGTGTGGTTTGTGAAAAGAACACACATCCAATGAATCTAGTGCTAGTTTTAGTATAAGAACATACATGCAATGACTCTAGTGGGTCCACATGTAGTTTGTGAAAAGAACACACATGCAATGACCACTGCTTGATCCATAAGTGGTTTGTGGAAAGAACACACATGCAATGACCACTGGTTGATCCATAAGTGGTTTGTGGAAAAGAAAACACATGCAATGACTGGTTGGTCCATATGTGGTTTGTGGAAACAACACACATGAAGTGACCACTGGTTGATCCATGTGTGGTTTGTGAAATGAACACACATGCAATGCCACTGGTTGATCCATGTGTGGTTTGTGGAAAGAACACACATGCAATGACTCTAGTGCTAGTTTATGTATAAGAACACACGTGCAATGTCTCTAATGGATCCATATGTGGTTTGTGAAAAGAACACACATGCAATTACCACTTGTTGATCCATGTGTGGTTTGTGAAAAGAACACACATGCAATGACCACTTGTTGATCCATGTGCGGTTTGTGAAAAGAACACCCATGCAATTACTCTAGTGCTAGTTTTAGTATAAGAACATACATGTAATGACTCTAGTGGGTCGACATGTAGTTTGTGAAAAGAACACACATGCAATGACCACTGGTTGATCCATAAGTGGTTTGTGGAAAGAACACACATGCAGTGACCACTGGTTGATCCATAAGTGGTTTGTGGAAAAGAAAACACATGCAATGACTCTGGTTGGTCCATATGTGGTTTGTGGAAAGAACACACATGCATTGACCACTGGTTGATCCATATGTGGTTTGTGAAATGAACACACATGCAATGCCACTAGTTAATCCATGTATGGTTTGTGGAAAGAACACACATGCAATGACTCTAGTGGTAGTTTTAGTATAAGATCACACATGCAATGACTCTAATGGATCCATATGTGGTTTGTGAAAATAACACACATGCAATGACCACTTGGTGATCCATGTGTGGTTTGTGGAAAGAACACACATGCAATGACCACTTGTTGATCCACAAGTGGTTTGTGGAAAAGAAAACACATGCAATGACTCTGGTTGGTCCATATGTGGTTTGTGGAAAGAACACACATGCATAGACCACTGGTTGATCCATATGTGGCTTGTGAAAAGAACACACATGCAATGCCACAGGTTGATCCATGTGTGGTTTGTGGAAAGAACACACATGCCATGACTCTAGTGGTAGTTTTAGTATAAGATCACACATACAATGACTCTAGTGGGTCCACATGTAGTTTGTGAAAAGAACACACATGCAATGACCACTGGTTGATCCATAAGTGGTTTGTGGAAAGAACACACATGAAATGACCTCTTGGTGATCCATAACTGGCTTGTGGAAAAGAAAACACATGCAATGACTCTGGTTGGTCCATATGTGGTTTGTGGAAAGAACACACATGCAGTAACCACCGGTTGATCCATGTGTGGTTTGTGAAATGAACACACATGCAATGCCACTGGTTGATCCATGTGTGGTTTGTGGAAAGAACACACATGCAATGACACTAGCGCTAGTTTTTGTATAAGAACACACGTGCAATGTCTCTAATGGATCCATATGTGGTTTGTGAAAAGAACACACATGCAATGACCACTTGTTGATCCATGTGTGGTTTGTGAAAAGAACACACATCCAATGAATCTAGTGCTAGTTTTAGTATAAGAACATACATGCAATGGCTCTAGTGGGTCCACATGTAGTTTGTGAAAAGAACACACATGCAATGACCACTGCTTGATCCATAAGTGGTTTGTGGAAAGAACACACATGCAATGACCACTGGTTGATCCATAAGTGGTTTGTGGAAAAGAAAACACATGCAATGACTGGTTGGTCCATATGTGGTTTGTGGAAAGAACACACATGAAGTGACCACTGGTTGATCCATGTGTGGTTTGTGAAATGAACACACATGCAATGCCACTGGTTGATCCATGTGTGGTTTGTGGAAAGAACACACATGCAATGACTCTAGTGCTAGTTTTTGTATAAGAACACACGTGCAATGTCTCTAATGGATCCATATGTGGTTTGTGAAAAGAACACACATGCAATGACCACTTGTTGATCCATGTGTGGTTTGTGAAAAGAACACACATGCAATGACTCTAGTGCTAGTTTTAGTATAAGAACACACATGCAATGACTCTAGTGGGTCCACATGTAGTTTGTGAAAGGAACACACATGCAATGACCACTGGTTAATCCATAAGTGGTTTGTGGAAAGAACACACATGAAATGACCACTTGTTGATCCATAAGTGGCTTGTGGAAAAGAAATCACATGCAATGACAATGGTTGGACCATATGTGGTTTGTGGAAAGAACACACATGCAGTAACCACTGGTAGATCCATGTGTGGTTTGTGAAATGAACACACATGCAATGCCACTGGTTGATCCATGTGTGGTTTGTGGAAATAACACACATGCAATGACTCTAGTGCTACTTTTAGTATAAGAACACACATGCAATGTCTCTAATGGATCCATATGTGGTTTGTGAAAAGAACACACATGTAATGACCACTTGTTGATCCATGTGTGGTTTGTGAAAAGAACACCCATGCAATGACTCTAGTGCTAGTTTTAGTATAAGAACATACATGCAATGACTCCAGTGGGTCCACATGTAGTTTGTGAAAAGAACACACATGCAATGACCACTGGTTGATCCATAAGTGGTTTGTGGAAAGAACACACCTGCAATGACCACTAGCTGATCCATAAGTGGTTTGTGGAAAAGAAAACACATGCAATGACTCTGGTTGGTCCATATGTGGTTTGTGGAAAGAACACACATGCAGTGACCACTGGTTGATCCATGTGTGGTTTGTGAAATGAACACACATGCAATGCCACTAGTTGATCCATTTGTGGTTTGTGGAAAGAACACACATGCAATGACTCTAGTGCTAGTTTTTGTATAAGAACACAGATGCCATGTCTCTAATGGATCCATATGTGGTTTGTGATAAGAAAACACATGCACTGACTCTGGTTGGTCCATATGTGGTTTGTGGAAAGAACACACATGCAGTGACCACTGGTTGATCCATGTGTGGTTTGTGAAATGAACACACATGCAATGCCACTGGTTGATCCATGTGTGGTTTGTGGAAAGAACACACATGCAATGACTCTAGTGCTAGTTTTTGTATAAGAACACACATGCAATGTCTCTAATGGATCCATATGTGGTTTGTGAAAAGAACACACATGCAATGACCACTTGTTGATCCATGTGTGGTTTGTGAAAAGAACACACATGCAATGACTCTAGTGCTAGTTTTAGTATAAGAACATACATGCAATGACTCTAGTGGGTCCACATGTAGTTTGTGAAAAGAACACACATGCAATGACCACTAGTTGATCCATAAGTGGTTTGTGGAAAGAAGACACATGCAATGACCACTTGTTGATCCACAAGTGGTTTGTGGAAAAGAAAACACATGCAATGACTCTGGTTGGTCCATATGTGGTTTGTGGAAAGAACACACATGCATAGACCACTGGTTGATCCATATGTGGCTTGTGAAAAGAACACACATGCAATGCCACAGGTTGATCCATGTGTGGTTTGTGGAAAGAACACACATGCAATGACTCTAGTGGTAGTTTTACTATAAGATCACACATACAATGACTCTAGTGGGTCCACATGTAGTTTGTGAAAAGAACACACATGCAATGACCACTGGTTGATCCATAAGTGGTTTGTGGAAAGAACACACATGAAATGACCTCTTGGTGATCCATAAGTGGCTTGTGGAAAAGAAAACACATGCAATGACTCTGGTTGGTCCATATGTGGTTTGTGGAAAGAACACACATGCAGTAACCACTGGTTGATCCATGTGTGGTTTGTGGAAAGAACACACATGCAATGCCACTAGTTGATCCATTTGTGGTTTGTGGAAAGAACACACATGCAATGACTCTAGTGCTAGTTTTTGTATAAGAACACAGATGCCATGTCTCTAATGGATCCATATGTGGTTTGTGATAAGAAAACACATGCACTGACTCTGGTTGGTCCATATGTGGTTTGTGGAAAGAACACACATGCAGTGACCACTGGTTGATCCATGTGTGGTTTGTGAAATGAACACACATGCAATGCCACTGGTTGATCCATGTGTGGTTTGTGGAAAGAGCACACATGCAATGACACTAGTGCTAGTTTTTATATAAGAACACACGTGCAATGTCTCTAATGGATCCATATGTGGTTTGTGAAAAGAACACACATGCAATGACCACTTGTTGATCCATGTGTGGTTTGTGAAAAGAACACACATGCAATGACTCTAGTGCTAGTTTTAGTATAAGAACACACATGCAATGACCACTGCTTGATCCATAAGTGGTTTGTGGAAAGAACACACATGCAATGACCACTGGTTGATCCATAAGTGGTTTGTGGAAAAGAAAACACATGCAATGACTGGTTGGTCCATATGTGGTTTGTGGAAACAACACACATGAAGTGACCACTGGTTGATCCATGTGTGGTTTGTGAAATGAACACACATGCAATGCCACTGGTTGATCCATGTGTGGTTTGTGGAAAGAACACACATGCAATGACTCTAGTGCTAGTTTATGTATAAGAACACACGTGCAATGTCTCTAATGGATCCATATGTGGTTTGTGAAAAGAACACACATGCAATGACCACTTGTTGATCCATGTGTGGTTTGTGAAAAGAACACACATGCAATGACCACTTGTTGATCCATGTGCGGTTTGTGAAAAGAACACCCATGCAATTACTCTAGTGCTAGTTTTAGTATAAGAACATACATGCAATGACTCTAGTGGGTCGACATGTAGTTTGTGAAAAGAACACACATGCAATGACCACTGGTTGATCCATAAGTGGTTTGTGGAAAGAACACACATGCAGTGACCACTAGTTGATCCATAAGTGGTTTGTGGAAAAGAAAACACATGCAATGACTCTGGTTGGTCCATATGTGGTTTGTGGAAAGAACACACATGCATTGACCACTGGTTGATCCATATGTGGTTTGTGAAATGAACACACATGCAATGCCACTAGGTAATCCATGTATGGTTTGTGGAAAGAACACACATGCAATGACTCTAGTGGTAGTTTTAGTATAAGATCACACATGCAATGACTCTAATGGATCCATATGTGGTTTGTGAAAATAACACACATGCAATGACCACTTGGTGATCCATGTGTGGTTTGTGGAAAGAACACACATGCAATGACCACTTGTTGATCCACAAGTGGTTTGTGGAAAAGAAAACGCATGCAATGACTCTGGTTGGTCCATATGTGGTTTGTGGAAAGAACACACATGCATAGACCACTGGTTGATCCATATGTGGCTTGTGAAAAGAACACACATGCAATGCCACAGGTTGATCCATGTGTGGTTTGTGGAAAGAACACACATGCAATGACTCTAGTGGTAGTTTTAGTATAAGATCACACATACAATGACTCTAGTGGGTCCACATGTAGTTTGTGAAAAGAACACACATGCAATGACCACTGGTTGATCCATAAGTGGTTTGTGGAAAGAACACACATGAAATGACCTCTTGGTGATCCATAACTGGCTTGTGGAAAAGAAAACACATGCAATGACTCTGGTTGGTCCATATGTGGTTTGTGGAAAGAACACACATGCAGTAACCACTGGTTGATCCATGTGTGGTTTGTGAAATGAACACACATGCAATGCCACTGTTTGATCCATGTGTGGTTTGTGGAAAGAACACACATGCAATGACACTAGCGCTAGTTTTTGTATAAGAACACACGTGCAATGTCTCTAATGGATCCATATGTGGTTTGTGAAAAGAACACACATGCAATGACCACTTGTTGATCCATGTGTGGTTTGTGAAAAGAACACACATCCAATGAATCTAGTGCTAGTTTTAGTATAAGAACATACATGCAATGACTCTAGTGGGTCCACATGTAGTTTGTGAAAAGAACACACATGCAATGACCACTGCTTGATCCATAAGTGGTTTGTGGAAAGAACACACATGCAATGACCACTGGTTGATCCATAAGTGGTTTGTGGAAAAGAAAACACATGCAATGACTGGTTGGTCCATATGTGGTTTGTGGAAACAACACACATGAAGTGACCACTGGTTGATCCATGTGTGGTTTGTGAAATGAACACACATGCAATGCCACTGGTTGATCCATGTGTGGTTTGTGGAAAGAACACACATGCAATGACTCTAGTGCTAGTTTATGTATAAGAACACACGTGCAATGTCTCTAATGGATCCATATGTGGTTTGTGAAAAGAACACACATGCAATTACCACTTGTTGATCCATGTGTGGTTTGTGAAAAGAACACACATGCAATGACCACTTGTTGATCCATGTGCGGTTTGTGAAAAGAACACCCATGCAATTACTCTAGTGCTAGTTTTAGTATAAGAACATACATGTAATGACTCTAGTGGGTCGACATGTAGTTTGTGAAAAGAACACACATGCAATGACCACTGGTTGATCCATAAGTGGTTTGTGGAAAGAACACACATGCAGTGACCACTGGTTGATCCATAAGTGGTTTGTGGAAAAGAAAACACATGCAATGACTCTGGTTGGTCCATATGTGGTTTGTGGAAAGAACACACATGCATTGACCACTGGTTGATCCATATGTGGTTTGTGAAATGAACACACATGCAATGCCACTAGTTAATCCATGTATGGTTTGTGGAAAGAACACACATGCAATGACTCTAGTGGTAGTTTTAGTATAAGATCACACATGCAATGACTCTAATGGATCCATATGTGGTTTGTGAAAATAACACACATGCAATGACCACTTGGTGATCCATGTGTGGTTTGTGGAAAGAACACACATGCAATGACCACTTGTTGATCCACAAGTGGTTTGTGGAAAAGAAAACACATGCAATGACTCTGGTTGGTCCATATGTGGTTTGTGGAAAGAACACACATGCATAGACCACTGGTTGATCCATATGTGGCTTGTGAAAAGAACACACATGCAATGCCACAGGTTGATCCATGTGTGGTTTGTGGAAAGAACACACATGCCATGACTCTAGTGGTAGTTTTAGTATAAGATCACACATACAATGACTCTAGTGGGTCCACATGTAGTTTGTGAAAAGAACACACATGCAATGACCACTGGTTGATCCATAAGTGGTTTGTGGAAAGAACACACATGAAATGACCTCTTGGTGATCCATAACTGGCTTGTGGAAAAGAAAACACATGCAATGACTCTGGTTGGTCCATATGTGGTTTGTGGAAAGAACACACATGCAGTAACCACCGGTTGATCCATGTGTGGTTTGTGAAATGAACACACATGCAATGCCACTGGTTGATCCATGTGTGGTTTGTGGAAAGAACACACATGCAATGACACTAGCGCTAGTTTTTGTATAAGAACACACGTGCAATGTCTCTAATGGATCCATATGTGGTTTGTGAAAAGAACACACATGCAATGACCACTTGTTGATCCATGTGTGGTTTGTGAAAAGAACACACATCCAATGAATCTAGTGCTAGTTTTAGTATAAGAACATACATGCAATGGCTCTAGTGGGTCCACATGTAGTTTGTGAAAAGAACACACATGCAATGACCACTGCTTGATCCATAAGTGGTTTGTGGAAAGAACACACATGCAATGACCACTGGTTGATCCATAAGTGGTTTGTGGAAAAGAAAACACATGCAATGACTGGTTGGTCCATATGTGGTTTGTGGAAAGAACACACATGAAGTGACCACTGGTTGATCCATGTGTGGTTTGTGAAATGAACACACATGCAATGCCACTGGTTGATCCATGTGTGGTTTGTGGAAAGAACACACATGCAATGACTCTAGTGCTAGTTTTTGTATAAGAACACACGTGCAATGTCTCTAATGGATCCATATGTGGTTTGTGAAAAGAACACACATGCAATGACCACTTGTTGATCCATGTGTGGTTTGTGAAAAGAACACACATGCAATGACTCTAGTGCTAGTTTTAGTATAAGAACACACATGCAATGACTCTAGTGGGTCCACATGTAGTTTGTGAAAGGAACACACATGCAATGACCACTGGTTAATCCATAAGTGGTTTGTGGAAAGAACACACATGAAATGACCACTTGTTGATCCATAAGTGGCTTGTGGAAAAGAAATCACATGCAATGACAATGGTTGGACCATATGTGGTTTGTGGAAAGAACACACATGCAGTAACCACTGGTAGATCCATGTGTGGTTTGTGAAATGAACACACATGCAATGCCACTGGTTGATCCATGTGTGGTTTGTGGAAATAACACACATGCAATGACTCTAGTGCTACTTTTAGTATAAGAACACACATGCAATGTCTCTAATGGATCCATATGTGGTTTGTGAAAAGAACACACATGTAATGACCACTTGTTGATCCATGTGTGGTTTGTGAAAAGAACACCCATGCAATGACTCTAGTGCTAGTTTTAGTATAAGAACATACATGCAATGACTCCAGTGGGTCCACATGTAGTTTGTGAAAAGAACACACATGCAATGACCACTGGTTGATCCATAAGTGGTTTGTGGAAAGAACACACCTGCAATGACCACTAGCTGATCCATAAGTGGTTTGTGGAAAAGAAAACACATGCAATGACTCTGGTTGGTCCATATGTGGTTTGTGGAAAGAACACACATGCAGTGACCACTGGTTGATCCATGTGTGGTTTGTGAAATGAACACACATGCAATGCCACTAGTTGATCCATTTGTGGTTTGTGGAAAGAACACACATGCAATGACTCTAGTGCTAGTTTTTGTATAAGAACACAGATGCCATGTCTCTAATGGATCCATATGTGGTTTGTGATAAGAAAACACATGCACTGACTCTGGTTGGTCCATATGTGGTTTGTGGAAAGAACACACATGCAGTGACCACTGGTTGATCCATGTGTGGTTTGTGAAATGAACACACATGCAATGCCACTGGTTGATCCATGTGTGGTTTGTGGAAAGAACACACATGCAATGACTCTAGTGCTAGTTTTTGTATAAGAACACACATGCAATGTCTCTAATGGATCCATATGTGGTTTGTGAAAAGAACACACATGCAATGACCACTTGTTGATCCATGTGTGGTTTGTGAAAAGAACACACATGCAATGACTCTAGTGCTAGTTTTAGTATAAGAACATACATGCAATGACTCTAGTGGGTCCACATGTAGTTTGTGAAAAGAACACACATGCAATGACCACTAGTTGATCCATAAGTGGTTTGTGGAAAGAAGACACATGCAATGACCACTTGTTGATCCACAAGTGGTTTGTGGAAAAGAAAACACATGCAATGACTCTGGTTGGTCCATATGTGGTTTGTGGAAAGAACACACATGCATAGACCACTGGTTGATCCATATGTGGCTTGTGAAAAGAACACACATGCAATGCCACAGGTTGATCCATGTGTGGTTTGTGGAAAGAACACACATGCAATGACTCTAGTGGTAGTTTTACTATAAGATCACACATACAATGACTCTAGTGGGTCCACATGTAGTTTGTGAAAAGAACACACATGCAATGACCACTGGTTGATCCATAAGTGGTTTGTGGAAAGAACACACATGAAATGACCTCTTGGTGATCCATAAGTGGCTTGTGGAAAAGAAAACACATGCAATGACTCTGGTTGGTCCATATGTGGTTTGTGGAAAGAACACACATGCAGTAACCACTGGTTGATCCATGTGTGGTTTGTGGAAAGAACACACATGCAATGCCACTAGTTGATCCATTTGTGGTTTGTGGAAAGAACACACATGCAATGACTCTAGTGCTAGTTTTTGTATAAGAACACAGATGCCATGTCTCTAATGGATCCATATGTGGTTTGTGATAAGAAAACACATGCACTGACTCTGGTTGGTCCATATGTGGTTTGTGGAAAGAACACACATGCAGTGACCACTGGTTGATCCATGTGTGGTTTGTGAAATGAACACACATGCAATGCCACTGGTTGATCCATGTGTGGTTTGTGGAAAGAGCACACATGCAATGACACTAGTGCTAGTTTTTATATAAGAACACACGTGCAATGTCTCTAATGGATCCATATGTGGTTTGTGAAAAGAACACACATGCAATGACCACTTGTTGATCCATGTGTGGTTTGTGAAAAGAACACACATCCAATGAATCTAGTGCTAGTTTTAGTATAAGAAGATACATGCAATGACTCCAGTGGGTCCACATGTAGTTTGTGAAAAGAACACACATGCAATGACCACTGGTTGATCCATAAGTGGTTTGTGGAAAGAACACACATGCAATGACCACTGGTTGATCCATAAGTGGTTTGTGGAAAAGAAAACACATGCAATGACTGGTTGGTCCATATGTGGTTTGTGGAAACAACACACATGAAGTGACCACTGGTTGATCCATGTGTGGTTTGTGAAATGAACACACATGCAATGCCACTGGTTGATCCATGTGTGGTTTGTGGAAAGAACACACATGCAATGACTCTAGTGCTAGTTTTTGTATAAGAACACAGGTGCAATGTCTCTAATGGATCCATATGTGGTTTGTGAAAAGAACACACATGCAATGACCACTTCTTGATCCATGTGTGGTTTGTGAAAAGAACACACATGCAATGACTCTAGTGCTAGTTTTAGTATAAGATCACACATGCAATGACTCTAGTGGGTCCACATGTAGTTTGTGAAAAGAACACACATGCAATGACCACTGGTTAATCCATAAGTGGTTTGTGGAAAGAACACACATGAAATGACCACTTGTTGATCCATAAGTGGCTTGTGGAAAAGAAATCACATGCAATGACAATGGTTGGTCCATATGTGGTTTGTGGAAAGAACACACATGCAGTAACCACTGGTTGATCCATGTGTGGTTTGTGAAATGAACACACATGCAATGCCACTGGTTGATCCATGTGTGGTTTGTGGAAATAACACACATGCAATGACTCTAGTGCTACTTTTAGTATAAGAACACACATGCAATGTCTCTAATGGATCCATATGTGGTTTGTGAAAAGAACACACATGTAATGACCACTTGTTGATCCATGTGTGGTTTGTGAAAAGAACACCCATGCAATGACTCTAGTGCTAGTTTTAGTATAAGAACATACATGCAATGACTCCAGTGGGTCCACATGTAGTTTGTGAAAAGAACACACATGCAATGACCACTGGTTGATCCATAAGTGGTTTGTGGAAAGAACACACCTGCAATGACCACTAGCTGATCCATATGTGGTTTGTGGAAAAGAAAACACATGCAATGACTCTGGTTGGTCCATATGTGGTTTGTGGAAAGAACACACATGCAGTGACCACTGGTTGATCCATGTGTGGTTTGTGAAATGAACACACATGCAATGCCACTAGTTGATCCATTTGTGGTTTGTGGAAAGAACACACATGCAATGACTCTAGTGCTAGTTTTTGTATAAGAACACAGATGCCATGTCTCTAATGGATCCATATGTGGTTTGTGATAAGAAAACACATGCACTGACTCTGGTTGGTCCATATGTGGTTTGTGGAAAGAACACACATGCAGTGACCACTGGTTGATCCATGTGTGGTTTGTGAAATGAACACACATGCAATGCCACTGGTTGATCCATGTGTGGTTTGTGGAAAGAACACACATGCAATGACTCTAGTGCTAGTTTTTGTATAAGAACACACATGCAATGTCTCTAATGGATCCATATGTGGTTTGTGAAAAGAACACACATGCAATGACCACTTGTTGATCCATGTGTGGTTTGTGAAAAGAACACACATGCAATGACTCTAGTGCTAGTTTTAGTATAAGAACATACATGCAATGACTCTAGTGGGTCCACATGTAGTTTGTGAAAAGAACACACATGCAATGACCACTAGTTGATCCATAAGTGGTTTGTGGAAAGAAGACACATGCAATGACCACTTGTTGATCCACAAGTGGTTTGTGGAAAAGAAAACACATGCAATGACTCTGGTTGGTCCATATGTGGTTTGTGGAAAGAACACACATGCATAGACCACTGGTTGATCCATATGTGGCTTGTGAAAAGAACACACATGCAATGCCACAGGTTGATCCATGTGTGGTTTGTGGAAAGAACACACATGCAATGACTCTAGTGGTAGTTTTACTATAAGATCACACATACAATGACTCTAGTGGGTCCACATGTAGTTTGTGAAAAGAACACACATGCAATGACCACTGGTTGATCCATAAGTGGTTTGTGGAAAGAACACACATGAAATGACCTCTTGGTGATCCATAAGTGGCTTGTGGAAAAGAAAACACATGCAATGACTCTGGTTGGTCCATATGTGGTTTGTGGAAAGAACACACATGCAGTAACCACTGGTTGATCCATGTGTGGTTTGTGGAAAGAACACACATGCAATGCCACTAGTTGATCCATTTGTGGTTTGTGGAAAGAACACACATGCAATGACTCTAGTGCTAGTTTTTGTATAAGAACACAGATGCCATGTCTCTAATGGATCCATATGTGGTTTGTGATAAGAAAACACATGCACTGACTCTGGTTGGTCCATATGTGGTTTGTGGAAAGAACACACATGCAGTGACCACTGGTTGATCCATGTGTGGTTTGTGAAATGAACACACATGCAATGCCACTGGTTGATCCATGTGTGGTTTGTGGAAAGAGCACACATGCAATGACACTAGTGCTAGTTTTTATATAAGAACACACGTGCAATGTCTCTAATGGATCCATATGTGGTTTGTGAAAAGAACACACATGCAATGACCACTTGTTGATCCATGTGTGGTTTGTGAAAAGAACACACATCCAATGAATCTAGTGCTAGTTTTAGTATAAGAAGATACATGCAATGACTCCAGTGGGTCCACATGTAGTTTGTGAAAAGAACACACATGCAATGACCACTGGTTGATCCATAAGTGGTTTGTGGAAAGAACACACATGCAATGACCACTGGTTGATCCATAAGTGGTTTGTGGAAAAGAAAACACATGCAATGACTGGTTGGTCCATATGTGGTTTGTGGAAACAACACACATGAAGTGACCACTGGTTGATCCATGTGTGGTTTGTGAAATGAACACACATGCAATGCCACTGGTTGATCCATGTGTGGTTTGTGGAAAGAACACACATGCAATGACTCTAGTGCTAGTTTTTGTATAAGAACACAGGTGCAATGTCTCTAATGGATCCATATGTGGTTTGTGAAAAGAACACACATGCAATGACCACTTCTTGATCCATGTGTGGTTTGTGAAAAGAACACACATGCAATGACTCTAGTGCTAGTTTTAGTATAAGATCACACATGCAATGACTCTAGTGGGTCCACATGTAGTTTGTGAAAAGAACACACATGCAATGACCACTGGTTAATCCATAAGTGGTTTGTGGAAAGAACACACATGAAATGACCACTTGTTGATCCATAAGTGGCTTGTGGAAAAGAAATCACATGCAATGACAATGGTTGGTCCATATGTGGTTTGTGGAAAGAACACACATGCAGTAACCACTGGTTGATCCATGTGTGGTTTGTGAAATGAACACACATGCAATGCCACTGGTTGATCCATGTGTGGTTTGTGGAAATAACACACATGCAATGACTCTACTGCTACTTTTAGTATAAGAACACACATGCAATGTCTCTAATGGATCCATATGTGGTTTGTGAAAAGAACACACATGTAATGACCACTTGTTGATCCATGTGTGGTTTGTGAAAAGAACACCCATGCAATGACTCTAGTGCTAGTTTTAGTATAAGAACATACATGCAATGACTCCAGTGGGTCCACATGTAGTTTGTGAAAAGAACACACATGCAATGACCACTGGTTGATCCATAAGTGGTTTGTGGAAAGAACACACCTGCAATGACCACTAGCTGATCCATAAGTGGTTTGTGGAAAAGAAAACACATGCAATGACTCTGGTTGGTCCATATGTGGTTTGTGGAAAGAACACACATGCAGTGACCACTGGTTGATCCATGTGTGGTTTGTGAAATGAACACACATGCAATGCCACTAGTTGATCCATTTGTGGTTTGTGGAAAGAACACACATGCAATGACTCTAGTGCTAGTTTTTGTATAAGAACACAGATGCCATGTCTCTAATGGATCCATATGTGGTTTGTGATAAGAAAACACATGCACTGACTCTGGTTGGTCCATATGTGGTTTGTGGAAAGAACACACATGCAGTGACCACTGGTTGATCCATGTGTGGTTTGTGAAATGAACACACATGCAATGCCACTGGTTGATCCATGTGTGGTTTGTGGAAAGAACACACATGCAATGACTCTAGTGCTAGTTTTTGTATAAGAACACACATGCAATGTCTCTAATGGATCCATATGTGGTTTGTGAAAAGAACACACATGCAATGACCACTTGTTGATCCATGTGTGGTTTGTGAAAAGAACACACATGCAATGACTCTAGTGCTAGTTTTAGTATAAGAACATACATGCAATGACTCTAGTGGGTCCACATGTAGTTTGTGAAAAGAACACACATGCAATGACCACTAGTTGATCCATAAGTGGTTTGTGGAAAGAAGACACATGCAATGACCACTTGTTGATCCACAAGTGGTTTGTGGAAAAGAAAACACATGCAATGACTCTGGTTGGTCCATATGTGGTTTGTGGAAAGAACACACATGCATAGACCACTGGTTGATCCATATGTGGCTTGTGAAAAGAACACACATGCAATGCCACAGGTTGATCCATGTGTGGTTTGTGGAAAGAACACACATGCAATGACTCTAGTGGTAGTTTTACTATAAGATCACACATACAATGACTCTAGTGGGTCCACATGTAGTTTGTGAAAAGAACACACATGCAATGACCACTGGTTGATCCATAAGTGGTTTGTGGAAAGAACACACATGAAATGACCTCTTGGTGATCCATAAGTGGCTTGTGGAAAAGAAAACACATGCAATGACTCTGGTTGGTCCATATGTGGTTTGTGGAAAGAACACACATGCAGTAACCACTGGTTGATCCATGTGTGGTTTGTGGAAAGAACACACATGCAATGCCACTAGTTGATCCATTTGTGGTTTGTGGAAAGAACACACATGCAATGACTCTAGTGCTAGTTTTTGTATAAGAACACAGATGCCATGTCTCTAATGGATCCATATGTGGTTTGTGATAAGAAAACACATGCACTGACTCTGGTTGGTCCATATGTGGTTTGTGGAAAGAACACACATGCAGTGACCACTGGTTGATCCATGTGTGGTTTGTGAAATGAACACACATGCAATGCCACTGGTTGATCCATGTGTGGTTTGTGGAAAGAGCACACATGCAATGACACTAGTGCTAGTTTTTATATAAGAACACACGTGCAATGTCTCTAATGGATCCATATGTGGTTTGTGAAAAGAACACACATGCAATGACCACTTGTTGATCCATGTGTGGTTTGTGAAAAGAACACACATCCAATGAATCTAGTGCTAGTTTTAGTATAAGAAGATACATGCAATGACTCCAGTGGGTCCACATGTAGTTTGTGAAAAGAACACACATGCAATGACCACTGGTTGATCCATAAGTGGTTTGTGGAAAGAACACACATGCAATGACCACTGGTTGATCCATAAGTGGTTTGTGGAAAAGAAAACACATGCAATGACTGGTTGGTCCATATGTGGTTTGTGGAAACAACACACATGAAGTGACCACTGGTTGATCCATGTGTGGTTTGTGAAATGAACACACATGCAATGCCACTGGTTGATCCATGTGTGGTTTGTGGAAAGAACACACATGCAATGACTCTAGTGCTAGTTTTTGTATAAGAACACAGGTGCAATGTCTCTAATGGAACCATATGTGGTTTGTGAAAAGAACACACATGCAATGACCACTTGTTGATCCATGTGTGGTTTGTGAAAAGAACACACATGCAATGACTCTAGTGCTAGTTTTAGTATAAGATCACACATGCAATGACTCTAGTGGGTCCACATGTAGTTTGTGAAAAGAACACACATGCAATGACCACTGGTTAATCCATAAGTGGTTTGTGGAAAGAACACACATGAAATGACCACTTGTTGATCCATAAGTGGCTTGTGGAAAAGAAATCACATGCAATGACAATGGTTGGTCCATATGTGGTTTGTGGAAAGAACACACATGCAGTAACCACTGGTTGATCCATGTGTGGTTTGTGAAATGAACACACATGCAATGCCACTGGTTGATCCATGTGTGGTTTGTGGAAATAACACACATGCAATGACTCTACTGCTACTTTTAGTATAAGAACACACATGCAATGTCTCTAATGGATCCATATGTGGTTTGTGAAAAGAACACACATGTAATGACCACTTGTTGATCCATGTGTGGTTTGTGAAAAGAACACCCATGCAATGACTCTAGTGCTAGTTTTAGTATAAGAACATACATGCAATGACTCCAGTGGGTCCACATGTAGTTTGTGAAAAGAACACACATGCAATGACCACTGGTTGATCCATAAGTGGTTTGTGGAAAGATCACACCTGCAATGACCACTAGCTGATCCATAAGTGGTTTGTGGAAAAGAAAACACATGCAATGACTCTGGTTGGTCCATATGTGGTTTGTGGAAAGAACACACATGCAGTGACCACTGGTTGATCCATGTGTGGTTTGTGAAATGAACACACATGCAATGCCACTAGTTGATCCATTTGTGGTTTGTGGAAAGAACACACATGCAATGACTCTAGTGCTAGTTTTTGTATAAGAACACAGATGCCATGTCTCTAATGGATCCATATGTGGTTTGTGATAAGAAAACACATGCACTGACTCTGGTTGGTCCATATGTGGTTTGTGGAAAGAACACACATGCAGTGACCACTGGTTGATCCATGTGTGGTTTGTGAAATGAACACACATGCAATGCCACTGGTTGATCCATGTGTGGTTTGTGGAAAGAACACACATGCAATGACTCTAGTGCTAGTTTTTGTATAAGAACACACATGCAATGTCTCTAATGGATCCATATGTGGTTTGTGAAAAGAACACACATGCAATGACCACTTGTTGATCCATGTGTGGTTTGTGAAAAGAACACACATGCAATGACTCTAGTGCTAGTTTTAGTATAAGAACATACATGCAATGACTCTAGTGGGTCCACATGTAGTTTGTGAAAAGAACACACATGCAATGACCACTAGTTGATCCATAAGTGGTTTGTGGAAAGAAGACACATGCAATGACCACTTGTTGATCCACAAGTGGTTTGTGGAAAAGAAAACACATGCAATGACTCTGGTTGGTCCATATGTGGTTTGTGGAAAGAACACACATGCATAGACCACTGGTTGATCCATATGTGGCTTGTGAAAAGAACACACATGCAATGCCACAGGTTGATCCATGTGTGGTTTGTGGAAAGAACACACATGCAATGACTCTAGTGGTAGTTTTACTATAAGATCACACATACAATGACTCTAGTGGGTCCACATGTAGTTTGTGAAAAGAACACACATGCAATGACCACTGGTTGATCCATAAGTGGTTTGTGGAAAGAACACACATGAAATGACCTCTTGGTGATCCATAAGTGGCTTGTGGAAAAGAAAACACATGCAATGACTCTGGTTGGTCCATATGTGGTTTGTGGAAAGAACACACATGCAGTAACCACTGGTTGATCCATGTGTGGTTTGTGGAAAGAACACACATGCAATGCCACTAGTTGATCCATTTGTGGTTTGTGGAAAGAACACACATGCAATGACTCTAGTGCTAGTTTTTGTATAAGAACACAGATGCCATGTCTCTAATGGATCCATATGTGGTTTGTGATAAGAAAACACATGCACTGACTCTGGTTGGTCCATATGTGGTTTGTGGAAAGAACACACATGCAGTGACCACTGGTTGATCCATGTGTGATTTGTGAAATGAACACACATGCAATGCCACTGGTTGATCCATGTGTGGTTTGTGGAAAGAGCACACATGCAATGACACTAGTGCTAGTTTTTATATAAGAACACACGTGCAATGTCTCTAATGGATCCATATGTGGTTTGTGAAAAGAACACACATGCAATGACCACTTGTTGATCCATGTGTGGTTTGTGAAAAGAACACACATCCAATGAATCTAGTGCTAGTTTTAGTATAAGAAGATACATGCAATGACTCCAGTGGGTCCACATGTAGTTTGTGAAAAGAACACACATGCAATGACCACTGGTTGATCCATAAGTGGTTTGTGGAAAGAACACACATGCAATGACCACTGGTTGATCCATAAGTGGTTTGTGGAAAAGAAAACACATGCAATGACTGGTTGGTCTATATGTGGTTTGTGGAAACAACACACATGAAGTGACCACTGGTTGATCCATGTGTGGTTTGTGAAATGAACACACATGCAATGCCACTGGTTGATCCATGTGTGGTTTGTGGAAAGAACACACATGCAATGACTCTAGTGCTAGTTTTTGTATAAGAACACAGGTGCAATGTCTCTAATGGAACCATATGTGGTTTGTGAAAAGAACACACATGCAATGACCACTTGTTGATCCATGTGTGGTTTGTGAAAAGAACACACATGCAATGACTCTAGTGCTAGTTTTAGTATAAGATCACACATGCAATGACTCTAGTGGGTCCACATGTAGTTTGTGAAAAGAACACACATGCAATGACCACTGGTTAATCCATAAGTGGTTTGTGGAAAGAACACACATGAAATGACCACTTGTTGATCCATAAGTGGCTTGTGGAAAAGAAATCACATGCAATGACAATGGTTGGTCCATATGTGGTTTGTGGAAAGAACACACATGCAGTAACCACTGGTTGATCCATGTGTGGTTTGTGAAATGAACACACATGCAATGCCACTGGTTGATCCATGTGTGGTTTGTGGAAAGAACACACATGCAATGACTCTAGTGCTAGTTTTAGTATAAGAACACACATGCAATGTCCCTAATGGATCCATATGTGGTTTGTGAAAAGAACACACATGTAATGACCACTTGTTGATCCATGTGTGGTTTGTGAAAAGAACACCCATGCAATGACTCTAGTGCTAGTTTTAGTATAAGAACATACATGCAATGACTCCAGTGGGTCCACATGTAGTTTGTGAAAAGAACACACATGCAATGACCACTGGTTGATCCATAAGTGGTTTGTGGAAAGAACACACCTGCAATGACCACTAGTTGATCCATAAGTGGTTTGTGGAAAAGAAAACGCATGCAATGACTCTGGTTGGTCCATATGTGGTTTGTGGAAAGAACACACATGCATTGACCACTGGTTGATCCATATGTGGCTTGTGAAAAGAACACACATGCAATGCCACAGGTTGATCCATGTGTGGTTTGTGGAAAGAACGCACATCCAATTACTCTAGTGGTAGTTTTAGTATAAGATCACACGTACAATGACCGCTGGTTGATCCATAAGTGGGTTGTGGAAAAGAAAACACATGCAATGACTCTGGTTGGTCCATATGTGGTTTGTGGAAAGAACACACATGCATTGACCACTAGTTGATCCATATGTGGTTTCTGAAATGAACACACATGCAATGCCACTGGTGGATCCATGTGTGGTTTGTAGAAAGAACACACATGCAATGACTCTAGTGCTAGTTTTAGTATAAGAACACACATGCAATGACTCTAGTGCTAGTTTTAGTATAAGAACACACATGCAATGTCTCTAATGGATCCATATGTGGTTTGTTAAAAGAACACACATGCAATGACCACTTGTTGATCCATGTGTGGTTTGTGAAAAGAACACCCATGCAATGACTCTAGTGCTAGTTTTAGTATAAGAACATACATGCAATGTCTCTAGTGGGTCCACATGTAGTTTGTGAAAAGAACACACATGCAATGACCACTAGTTGATCCATAAGTGGTTTGTGGAAAGAACACACATGCAATGACCACTGGTTGATCCATAAGTGGTTTGTGGAAAAGAAAACACATGCAATGACTCTAGTTGGTCCATATGTTGTTTGTGGAAAGAACACACATGCATTGACCACTGGCTGATCCATATGTGGCTTGTGAAAAGAACACACATGCAATGCCACAGGTTGATCCATGTGTGGTTTGTGGAAAGAACACACATGCAATGACTCTAGTGGTAGTTTTAGTATAAGATCACACATACAATGACTCTAATGGATCCATATGTGGTTTGTGAAAAGAACACACATGCAATGACCACTTGTTGATCCATGTGTGTTTTGTGAAAAGAACACACATGCAATGACTCTAGTGCTAGTTTTATTATAAGAACACACATGCAATGACTCTAGTGGGTCCACATGTAGTTTGTGAAAAGAACACACATGCAATGACCACTTGTTGATCGACGTGAGTTTTGTGAAAAGAACACACATACAATGACTCTAGTGGGTCGACATGTAGTTTGTGAAAAGAACACACATGCAATGACCCCTGGTGGATCCATAAGTTGTTTGTGGAAAAGAACACTCATGCAATGAACACTGGTTGATCAATGTGTGGTTTGTGCAAAAGAACACATGCAATGAATCTGGTTGGTCCGTATGTGGTTTGTGGAAAGAACACACATGCAGTGACCACTGGTTGATCCATGTGTGGTTTGTGAAATGAACAGACATGCAATGCCACTAGTTGATCCATTTGTGGTTTGTGGAAAGAACACACATGCAATGACTCTAGTGCCAGTTTTTGTATAAGAACATAGATGCCATGTCTCTAATGGATCCATATGTGGTTTGTGATAAGAACACACATGCAATGACTCTAGTGGGTCCATATGTAGTTTGTGAAAAGAACACACATGCAATGACCACTAGTTGATCCATAAGTGGTTTGTGGAAAGAAAACACATGGAATGAGCACTTGTTGATCCATAAGTGGTTTGCGAAAAGAAAACACATGCAATGACTCTGGTTGGTCCATATGTGGTTTGTGGAAAGAACACACATGCAGTGACCACTGGTCGATCCATGTGTGGTTTGTGAAATGAACACACATGCAATGCCACTGGTTGATCCATGTGTGGTTTGTGGAAAGAACACACATGCAATGACTCTAGTGCTAGTTTTTGTATAAGAACACACATGCAATGTCTCTAATGGATCCATATGTGGTTTGTGAAAATAACACACATGCAATGACCACTTGTTGATCCATGTGTGGTTTGTGAAAAGAACACACATGCAATGACTCTAGTGCTAGTTTTAGTATAAGAACACACATGCAATGACTCTAGTGGGTCCACATGTAGTTTGTGAAAAGAACACACATGCAATGACCACTGGTTGATCCATAAGTGGTTTGTGGAAAGAACACACATGAAATAACCACTTGTTGATCCATCAGTGGTTTGTGGAAAAGAAAACACATGCAATGACTCTGGTTGGTCCATATGTGGTTTGTGGAAAGAACACACATGCAGTAACCACTGGTTGATCCATGTGTGGTTTGTGAAATGAACACACATGCAATGCCACTGGTTGATCCATGTGTGGTTTGTGGAAAGAACACACATGCAATGACTCTAGTGCTAGTTTTTATATAAGAACACACATGCAATGTCACTAATGGATCCATATGTGGTTTGTGAAAAGAACACACATGCAATGACCACTTGTTGATCCATGTGCGGTTTGTGAAAAGAACACCCATGCAATTACTCTAGTGCTAGTTTTAGTATAAGAACATACATGCAATGACTCTAGTGGGTCCACATGTAGTTTGTGAAAAGAACACACATGCAAGGACCACTGGTTGATCCATAAGTGGTTTGTAGAAAGAACACACATGCAGTGACCACTGGTTGATCCATAAGTGGTTTGTGGAAAAGAAAACACATGCAATGACTCTGGTTGGTCCATATGTGGTTTGTGGAAAGAACACACATGCATTGACCACTGGTTGATCCATATGTGGTTTGTGAAATGAACACACATGCAATGCCACTAGTTAATCCATGTATGGTTTGTGGAAAGAACACACATGCAATGACTCTAGTGGTAGTTTTAGTATAAGATCACACATGCAATGACTCTAATGGATCCATATGTGGTTTGTGAAAATAACACACATGCAATGACCACTTGGTGATCCATGTGTGGTTTGTGGAAAGAACACACATGCAATGACTCTAGTGCTAGTTTTAGTATAAGAACATACATGCAATGACTCTAGTGGGTCCACATGTAGTTTGTGAAAAGAACACACATGCAATGACCACTAGTTGATCCATAAGTGGTTTGTGGAAAGAACACACATGCAATGACCACTTGTTGATCCACAAGTGGTTTGTGGAAAAGAAAACACATGCAATGACTCTGGTTGGTCCATATGTGGTTTGTGGAAAGAACACACATGCATAGACCACTGGTTGATCCATATGTGGCTTGTGAAAAGAACACACATGCAATGCCACAGGTTGATCCATGTGTGGTTTGTGGAAAGAACACACATGCAATGACTCTAGTGGTAGTTTTAGTATAAGATCACACATACAATGACTCTAATGGATCCATATGTGGTTTGTGAAAAGAACACACATGCAATGACCACTTGTTGATCCATGTGTGGTTTGTGAAAAGAACACACATGCAATGACTCTAGTGCTAGTTTTATTATAAGAACACACATGCAATGACTCTAGTGGGTCCACATGTAGTTTGTGAAAAGAACACACATGCAATGACCACTTGTTGATCGGCGTGAGTTTTGTGAAAAGAACACACATAAAATGACTCTAGTGGGTCGACATGTAGTTTGTGAAAAGAACACACATGCAATGACCACTGGTTGATCGATAAGTTGTTTGTGGAAACGAACACACATGCAATGAACACTGGTTGATCAATGTGTGGTTTGTGCAAAAGAACACATGCAATGAATCTGGTTGGTCCGTATGTGGTTTGTGGAAAGAACACACATGCAGTGACCACTGGTTGATCCATGTGTGGTTTGTGAAATGAACACACATGCAATGCCACTAGTTGATCCATTTGTGCTTTGTGGAAAGAACACACATGCAATGACTCTAGTGCTAGTTTTTGTATAAGAACACAGATGCTATGTCTCTAATGGATCCATATGTGGTTTGTGATAAGAAAACACATGCAATGACTCTGGTTGGTCCATATGTGGTTTGTGGAAAGAACACACATGGAGTGACCACTGGTTGATCCATGTGTGGTTTGTGAAATGAACACACATGCAATGCCACTGGTTGATCCATGTGTGGTTTGTGGAAAGAACACACATGCAATGACTCTAGTGCTAGTTTTTGTATAAGAACACACATGCAATGTCTCGAATGGATCCATATGTGGTTTGTGAAAATAACACACATGCAATGACCACTTGTTGATCCATGTGTGGTTTGTGAAAAGAACACACATGCAATGACTCTAGTGCTTGTTTTAGTATAAGAACACACATGCAATGACTCTAGTGGGTCCACATGTAGTTTGTGAAAATAACACACATGCAATGACCACTGGTTGATCCATAAGTGGTTTGTGGAAAGAACACACATGAAATAACCACTTGTTGATCCATCAGTGGTTTGTGCAAAAGAAAACACATGCAATGACTCTGGTTGGTCCATATGTGGTTTGTGGAAAGAACACACATGCAGTAACCACTGGTTGATCCATGTGTGGTTTGTGAAATGAACACACATGCAATGCCACTGGTTGATCCATGTGTGGTTTGTGGAAAGAACACACATGCAATGACTCTAGTGCTTGTTTTAGTATAAGAACACACATGCAATGACTCTAGTGGGTCCACATGTAGTTTGTGAAAATAACACACATGCAATGACCACTGGTTGATCCATAAGTGGTTTGTGGAAAGAACACACCTGAAATAACCACTTGTTGATCCATCAGTGGTTTGTGCAAAAGAAAACACATGCAATGACTCTGGTTGGTCCATATGTGGTTTGTGGAAAGAACACACATGCAGTAACCACTGGTTGATCCATGTGTGGTTTGTGAAATGAACACACATGCAATGCCACTGGTTGATCCATGTGTGGTTTGTGGAAAGAACACACATGCAATGACTCTAGTGCTAGTTTTTGTATAAGAACACACATGCAATGTCTCTAATGGATCCATATGTGGTTTGTGAAAAGAACACACATGCAATGACCACTTGTTGATCCATGTGTGGTTTGTGAAAAGAACACACATGCAATGACTCTAGTGCTAGTTTTAGTATAAGAACACACATGCAATGACTCTAGTGGGTCCACATGTAGTTTGTGAAAAGAACACACATGCAATGACCATTGGTTGATCCATAAGTGGTTTGTGGAAAGAACACACATGACATGAGCACTTGTTGATTCTTAAGTGGTTTGTGGAAAAGAAAACACATGCAATGACTCTGGTTGGTCCATATGTGGTTTGTGGAAAGAACACACATGCATGACCACTAGTTGATCCATATGTGGTTTGTGAAATGAACACACATGCAATGCCACTGGTTGATCCTTGTGTGGTTTGTGGAAAGAACACACATGCAATGACTCTAGTGATAGTTTTAGTATAAGATCACACATACAATGACTCTAATGGATCCATATGTGGTTTGTGAAAAGAACACACATGCAATGACCACTTGTTGATCCATGTGTGGTTTGTGAAAAGAACACACATGCAATGACTCTAGTGCTAGTTTTATTATAAGGACACACATGCAATGACTCTAGTGGGTCCACATGTAGTTTGTGAAAAGAACACACATGCAATGACCACTTGTTGATCCATGTGAGTTTTGTGAAAAGAACACACATACAATGACTCTAGTGGGTCGACATGTAGTTTGTGAAAAGAACACACATGCAATGACCACTAGTTGATCCATAAGTTGTTTGTGGAAAAGAACACACTTGCAATGAACACTGGTTGATCAATGTGTGGTTTGTGCAAAAGAACACATGCAATGAATCTAGTTGGTCCGTATGTGGTTTGTGGAAAGAACACACATGCAGTGACCACTGGTTGATCCATGTGTGGTTTGTGAAATGAACACACATGCAATGCCACTAGTAGATCCATTTGTGGTTTGTGGAAAGAACACACATGCAATGACTCTAGTGCCAGTTTTTGTATAAGATCACAGATGCCATGTCTCTAATGGATCCATATGTGGTTTGTGATAAGAACACACATGCAATGACTCTAGTGGGTCCACATGTAGTTTGTAAAAATAACACACATGCAATGACCACTGGTTGATCCATAAGTGGTTTCTGGAAAGAACACACATGGAATAACCACTTGTTGATCCATAAGTGGTTTGCAGAAAAGAAAACACATGCAATGACTCTGGTTGGTCCATATGTGGTTTGTGGAAAGAACACACATGCAGTGACCACTGGTCGATCCATCTATGGTTTGTGAAATGAACACACATGCAATGCCACTGGTTGATCCATGTGTGGTTTGTGGAAAGAACACACATGCAATGACTCTAGTGCTAGTTTTTGTATAAGAACACACATGCAAAGTCACTAATGGATCCATATGTGGTTTGTGAAAATAACACACATGCAATGACCACTTGTTGATCCATGTGTGTTTTGTGAAAAGAACACACATGCAATGACTCTAGTGGGTCCACATGTAGTTTGTGAAAAGAACACACATGCAATGACCACTGGTTGATCCATAAGTGGTTTGTGGAAACAACACACATGAAATAACCACTTGTTGATCAATAAGTGGTTTGTGGAAAAGAAAACACATGCAATGATTCTGGTTGGTCCATATGTGGTTTGTGGAAAGAACACACATGCAGTAACCACTGGTTGATCCATGTGTGGTTTGTGAAATGAACACACATGCAATGCCACTGGTTGATCCATGTGTGGTTTGTGAAAAGAACACACATGCAATGACTCTAGTGCTAGTTTTTGTATAAGAACACACATGAAATGTCTCTAATGGATCCATATGTGGTTTGTGAAAAGAACACACATGCAATGACCACTTGTTGATCCATGTGCGGTTTGTGAAAAGAACACACATGCAATGACTCTAGTGCTAGTTTTAGTATAAGATCACACATGCAATGACTCTAGTGGGTCCACATGTAGTTTGTGAAAAGAACACACATGCAATGACCACTAGTTAATCCATAAGTGGTTTGTGGAAAGAACACACATGAAATGACCACTTGTTGATCCATAAGTGGCTTGTGGAAAAGAAATCACATGCAATGACAATGGTTGGTCCATATGTGGTTTGTGGAAAGAACACACATGCAGTAACCACTGGTTGATCCATGTGTGGTTTGTGAAATGAACACACATGCAATGACTCTAGTGCTAGTTTTATTATAAGAACACACATGCAATGACTCTAGTGGGTCCACATGTAGTTTCTGAAAAGAACACACATGCAATGACCACTTGTTGATCCATGTGAGTTTTGTGAAAAGAACACACATACAATGACTCTAGTGGGTCGACATGTAGTTTGTGAAAAGAACACACATGCAATGACCACTGGTTGATCCATAAGTTGTTTGTGGAAAAGAACACACATGCAATGAACACTGGTTGATAAATGTGTCGTTTGTGAAAAAGAACACATGCAATGAATCTAGTTGGTCCATATGTGGTTTGTGGAAAGAACACACATGCAGTGACCACTGGTTGATCCGTGTGTGGTTTGTGAAATGAACACACATGCAATGCCACAGGTTGATCCATGTGTGGTTTGTGGAAAGAACACACATGCAATGACTCTAGTGGTAGTTTTAGTATAAGAACATACATGCAATGACTCTAGTGGGTCCACATGTAGTTTGTGAAAAGAACACACATGCAATGACCACTGGTTGATCCATAAGTGGTTTGTAGAAAGAACACACATGCAGTGACCACTGGTTGATCCATAAGTGGTTTGTGGAAAAGAAAACACATGCAATGACTCTGGTTGGTCCATATGTGGTTTGTGGAAAGAACACACATGCATTGACCACTGGTTGATCCATATGTGGTTTGTGAAATGAACACACATGCAATGCCACTAGTTAATCCATGTATGGTTTGTGGAAAGAACACACATGCAATGACTCTAGTGGTAGTTTTAGTATAAGATCACACATGCAATGACTCTAATGGATCCATATGTGGTTTGTGAAAATAACACACATGCAATGACCACTTGGTGATCCATGTGTGGTTTGTGGAAAGAACACACATGCAATGACTCTAGTGCTAGTTTTAGTATAAGAACATACATGCAATGACTCTAGTGGGTCCACATGTAGTTTGTGAAAAGAACACACATGCAATGACCACTAGTTGATCCATAAGTGGTTTGTGGAAAGAACACACATGCAATGACCACTTGTTGATCCACAAGTGGTTTGTGGAAAAGAAAACACATGCAATGACTCTGGTTGGTCCATATGTGGTTTGTGGAAAGAACACACATGCATAGACCACTGGTTGATCCATATGTGGCTTGTGAAAAGAACACACATGCAATGCCACAGGTTGATCCATGTGTGGTTTGTGGAAAGAACACACATGCAATGACTCTAGTGGTAGTTTTAGTATAACATCACACATACAATGACTCTAATGGATCCATATGTGGTTTGTGAAAAGAACACACATGCAATGACCACTTGTTGATCCATGTGTGGTTTGTGAAAAGAACACACATGCAATGACTCTAGTGCTAGTTTTATTATAAGAACACACATGCAATGACTCTAGTGGGTCCACATGTAGTTTGTGAAAAGAACACACATGCAATGACCACTTGTTGATCGGCGTGAGTTTTGTGAAAAGAACACACATAAAATGACTCTAGTGGGTCGACATGTAGTTTGTGAAAAGAACACACATGCAATGACCACTGGTTGATCGATAAGTTGTTTGTGGAAACGAACACACATGCAATGAACACTGGTTGATCAATGTGTGGTTTGTGCAAAAGAACACATGCAATGAATCTGGTTGGTCCGTATGTGGTTTGTGGAAAGAACACACATGCAGTGACCACTGGTTGATCCATGTGTGGTTTGTGAAATGAACACACATGCAATGCCACTAGTTGATCCATTTGTGGTTTGTGGAAAGAACACACATGCAATGACTCTAGTGCTAGTTTTTGTATAAGAACACAGATGCTATGTCTCTAATGGATCCATATGTGGTTTGTGATAAGAAAACACATGCAATGACTCTGGTTGGTCCATATGTGGTTTGTGGAAAGAACACACATGGAGTGACCACTGGTTGATCCATGTGTGGTTTGTGAAATGAACACACATGCAATGCCACTGGTTGATCCATGTGTGGTTTGTGGAAAGAACACACATGCAATGACTCTAGTGCTAGTTTTTGTATAAGAACACACATGCAATGTCTCGAATGGATCCATATGTGGTTTGTGAAAATAACACACATGCAATGACCACTTGTTGATCCATGTGTGGTTTGTGAAAAGAACACACATGCAATGACTCTAGTGCTTGTTTTAGTATAAGAACACACATGCAATGACTCTAGTGGGTCCACATGTAGTTTGTGAAAATAACACACATGCAATGACCACTGGTTGATCCATAAGTGGTTTGTGGAAAGAACACACATGAAATAACCACTTGTTGATCCATCAGTGGTTTGTGCAAAAGAAAACACATGCAATGACTCTGGTTGGTCCATATGTGGTTTGTGGAAAGAACACACATGCAGTAACCACTGGTTGATCCATGTGTGGTTTGTGAAATGAACACACATGCAATGCCACTGGTTGATCCATGTGTGGTTTGTGGAAAGAACACACATGCAATGACTCTAGTGCTTGTTTTAGTATAAGAACACACATGCAATGACTCTAGTGGGTCCACATGTAGTTTGTGAAAATAACACACATGCAATGACCACTGGTTGATCCATAAGTGGTTTGTGGAAAGAACACACCTGAAATAACCACTTGTTGATCCATCAGTGGTTTGTGCAAAAGAAAACACATGCAATGACTCTGGTTGGTCCATATGTATTTTGTGGAAAGAACACACATGCAGTAACCACTGGTTGATCCATGTGTGGTTTGTGAAATGAACACACATGCAATGCCACTGGTTGATCCATGTGTGGTTTGTGGAAAGAACACACATGCAATGACTCTAGTGCTAGTTTTTGTATAAGAACACACATGCAATGTCTCTAATGGATCCATATGTGGTTTGTGAAAAGAACACACATGCAATGACCACTTGTTGATCCATGTGTGGTTTGTGAAAAGAACACACATGCAATGACTCTAGTGCTAGTTTTAGTATAAGAACACACATGCAATGACTCTAGTGGGTCCACATGTAGTTTGTGAAAAGAACACACATGCAATGACCATTGGTTGATCCATAAGTGGTTTGTGGAAAGAACACACATGACATGAGCACTTGTTGATTCTTAAGTGGTTTGTGGAAAAGAAAACACATGCAATGACTCTGGTTGGTCCATATGTGGTTTGTGGAAAGAACACACATGCATGACCACTAGTTGATCCATATGTGGTTTGTGAAATGAACACACATGCAATGCCACTGGTTGATCCTTGTGTGGTTTGTGGAAAGAACACACATGCAATGACTCTAGTGATAGTTTTAGTATAAGATCACACATACAATGACTCTAATGGATCCATATGTGGTTTGTGAAAAGAACACACATGCAATGACCACTTGTTGATCCATGTGTGGTTTGTGAAAAGAACACACATGCAATGACTCTAGTGCTAGTTTTATTATAAGAACACACATGCAATGACTCTAGTGGGTCCACATGTAGTTTGTGAAAAGAACACACATGCAATGACCACTTGTTGATCCATGTGAGTTTTGTGAAAAGAACACACATACAATGACTCTAGTGGGTCGACATGTAGTTTGTGAAAAGAACACACATGCAATGACCACTAGTTGATCCATAAGTTGTTTGTGGAAAAGAACACACTTGCAATGAACACTGGTTGATCAATGTGTGGTTTGTGCAAAAGAACACATGCAATGAATCTAGTTGGTCCGTATGTGGTTTGTGGAAAGAACACACATGCAGTGACCACTGGTTGATCCATGTGTGGTTTGTGAAATGAACACACATGCAATGCCACTAGTAGATCCATTTGTGGTTTGTGGAAAGAACACACATGCAATGACTCTAGTGCCAGTTTTTGTATAAGATCACAGATGCCATGTCTCTAATGGATCCATATGTGGTTTGTGATAAGAACACACATGCAATGACTCTAGTGGGTCCACATGTAGTTTGTAAAAATAACACACATGCAATGACCACTGGTTGATCCATAAGTGGTTTCTGGAAAGAACACACATGGAATAACCACTTGTTGATCCATAAGTGGTTTGCAGAAAAGAAAACACATGCAATGACTCTGGTTGGTCCATATGTGGTTTGTGGAAAGAACACACATGCAGTGACCACTGGTCGATCCATCTATGGTTTGTGAAATGAACACACATGCAATGCCACTGGTTGATCCATGTGTGGTTTGTGGAAAGAACACACATGCAATGACTCTAGTGCTAGTTTTTGTATAAGAACACACATGCAAAGTCACTAATGGATCCATATGTGGTTTGTGAAAATAACACACATGCAATGACCACTTGTTGATCCATGTGTGGTTTGTGAAAAGAACACACATGCAATGACTCTAGTGGGTCCACATGTAGTTTGTGAAAAGAACACACATGCAATGACCACTGGTTGATCCATAAGTGGTTTGTGGAAACAACACACATGAAATAACCACTTGTTGATCAATAAGTGGTTTGTGGAAAAGAAAACACATGCAATGATTCTGGTTGGTCCATATGTGGTTTGTGGAAAGAACACACATGCAGTAACCACTGGTTGATCCATGTGTGGTTTGTGAAATGAACACACATGCAATGCCACTGGTTGATCCATGTGTGGTTTGTGAAAAGAACACACATGCAATGACTCTAGTGCTAGTTTTTGTATAAGAACACACATGAAATGTCTCTAATGGATCCATATGTGGTTTGTGAAAAGAACACACATGCAATGACCACTTGTTGATCCATGTGCGGTTTGTGAAAAGAACACCCATGCAATTACTCTAGTGCTAGTTTTAGTATAAGAACATACATGCAATGACTCTAGTGGGTCCACATGTAGTTTGTGAAAAGAACACACATGCAATGACCACTGGTTGATCCATAAGTGGTTTGTGGAAAGAACACACATGCAGTGACCACTGGTTGATCCATAAGTGGTTTGTGGAAAAGAAAACACATGCAATGACTCTGGTTGGTCCATATGTGGTTTGTGGAAAGAACACACATGCATTGACCACTAGTTGATCCATGTGTGGTTTGTGAAAAGAACACACATGCAATGACTCTAGTGCTAGTTTTATTATAAGAACACACATGCAATGACTCTAGTGGGTCCACATGTAGTTTCTGAAACGAACACACATGCAATGACCACTTGTTGATCCATGTGAGTTTTGTGAAAAGAACACACATACAATGACTCTAGTGGGTCGACATGTAGTTTGTGAAAAGAACACACATGCAATGACCACTGGTTGATCCATAAGTTGTTTGTGGAAAAGAACACACATGCAATGAACACTGGTTGATAAATGTGTCGTTTGTGAAAAAGAACACATGCAATGAATCTAGTTGGTCCATATGTGGTTTGTGGAAAGAACACACATGCAGTGACCACTGGTTGATCCGTGTGTGGTTTGTGAAATGAACACACATGCAATGCCACAGGTTGATCCATGTGTGGTTTGTGGAAAGAACACACATGCAATGACTCTAGTGGTAGTTTTAGTATAAGAACATACATGCAATGACTCTAGTGGGTCCACATGTAGTTTGTGAAAAGAACACACATGCAATGACCACTGGTTGATCCATAAGTGGTTTGTAGAAAGAACACACATGCAGTGACCACTGGTTGATCCATAAGTGGTTTGTGGAAAAGAAAACACATGCAATGACTCTGGTTGGTCCATATGTGGTTTGTGGAAAGAACACACATGCATTGACCACTGGTTGATCCATATGTGGTTTGTGAAATGAACACACATGCAATGCCACTAGTTAATCCATGTATGGTTTGTGGAAAGAACACACATGCAATGACTCTAGTGGTAGTTTTAGTATAAGATCACACATGCAATGACTCTAATGGATCCATATGTGGTTTGTGAAAATAACACACATGCAATGACCACTTGGTGATCCATGTGTGGTTTGTGGAAAGAACACACATGCAATGACTCTAGTGCTAGTTTTAGTATAAGAACATACATGCAATGACTCTAGTGGGTCCACATGTAGTTTGTGAAAAGAACACACATGCAATGACCACTAGTTGATCCATAAGTGGTTTGTGGAAAGAACACACATGCAATGACCACTTGTTGATCCACAAGTGGTTTGTGGAAAAGAAAACACATGCAATGACTCTGGTTGGTCCATATGTGGTTTGTGGAAAGAACACACATGCATAGACCACTGGTTGATCCATATGTGGCTTGTGAAAAGAACACACATGCAATGCCACAGGTTGATCCATGTGTGGTTTGTGGAAAGAACACACATGCAATGACTCTAGTGGTAGTTTTAGTATAAGATCACACATACAATGACTCTAATGGATCCATATGTGGTTTGTGAAAAGAACACACATGCAATGACCACTTGTTGATCCATGTGTGGTTTGTGAAAAGAACACACATGCAATGACTCTAGTGCTAGTTTTATTATAAGAACACACATGCAATGACTCTAGTGGGTCCACATGTAATTTATGAAAAGAACACACATGCAATGACCACTTGTTGATCGGCGTGAGTTTTGTGAAAATAACACACATAAAATGACTCTAGTGGGTCGACATGTAGTTTGTGAAAAGAACACACATGCAATGACCACTGGTTGATCGATAAGTTGTTTGTGGAAACGAACACACATGCAATGAACACTGGTTGATCAATGTGTGGTTTGTGCAAAAGAACACATGCAATGAATCTGGTTGGTCCTTATGTGGTTTGTGGAAAGAACACACATGCAGTGACCACTGGTTGATCCATGTGTGGTTTGCGAAATGAACACACATGCAATGCCACTAGTTGATCCATTTGTGGTTTGTGGAAAGAACACACATGCAATGACTCTAGTGCTAGTTTTTGTATAAGAACACAGATGCCATGTCTCTAATGGATCCATATGTGGTTTGTGATAAGAAAACACATGCAATGACTCTGGTTGGTCCATATGTGGTTTGTGGAAAGAACACACATGGAGTGACCACTAGTTGATCCATGTGTGGTTTGTGAAATGAACACACATGCAATGCCACTGGTTGATCCATGTGTGGTTTGTGGAAAGAACACACATGCAATGACTCTAGTGCTAGTTTTTGTATAAGAACACACATGCAATGTCTCGAATGGATCCATATGTGGTTTGTGAAAATAACACACATGCAATGACCACTTGTTGATCCATGTGTGGTTTGTGAAAAGAACACACATGCAATGACTCTAGTGCTTGTTTTAGTATAAGAACACACATGCAATGACTCTAGTTTGTGAAAATAACACACATGCAATGACCACTGGTTGATCCATAAGTGGTTTGTGGAAAGAACACACATGAAATAACCACTTGTTGATCCATCAGTGGTTTGTGCAAAAGAAAACACATGCAATGACTCTGGTTGGTCCATATGTGGTTTGTGGAAAGAACACACATGCAGTAACCACTGGTTGATCCATGTGTGGTTTGTGAAATGAACACACATGCAATGCCACTGGTTGATCCATGTGTGGTTTGTGGAAAGAACACACATGCAATGACTCTAGTGCTTGTTTTAGTATAAGAACACACATGCAATGACTCTAGTGGGTCCACATGTAGTTTGTGAAAATAACACACATGCAATGACCACTGGTTGATCCATAAGTGGTTTGTGGAAAGAACACACCTGAAATAACCACTTGTTGATCCATCAGTGGTTTGTGCAAAAGAAAACACATGCAATGACTCTGGTTGGTCCATATGTGGTTTGTGGAAAGAACACACATGCAGTAACCACTGGTTGATCCATGTGTGGTTTGTGAAATGAACACACATGCAATGCCACTGGTTGATCCATGTGTGGTTTGTGGAAAGAACACACATGCAATGACTCTAGTGCTAGTTTTTGTATAAGAACACACATGCAATGTCTCTAATGGATCCATATGTGGTTTGTGAAAAGAACACACATGCAATGACCACTTGTTGATCCATGTGTGGTTTGTGAAAAGAACACACATGCAATGACTCTAGTGCTAGTTTTAGTATAAGAACACACATGCAATGACTCTAGTGGGTCCACATGTAGTTTGTGAAAATAACACACATGCAATGACCACTGGTTGATCCATAAGTGGTTTGTGGAAAGAACACACATGACATGAGCACTTGTTGATTCTTAAGTGGTTTGTGGAAAAGAAAACACATGCAATGACTCTGGTTGGTCCATATGTGGTTTGTGGAAAGAACACACATGCATGACCACTAGTTGATCCATATGTGGTTTGTGAAATGAACACACATGCAATGCCACTGGTTGATCCTTGTGTGGTTTGTGGAAAGAACACACATGCAATGACTCTAGTGATAGTTTTAGTATAAGATCACACATACAATGACTCTAATGGATCCATATGTGGTTTGTGAAAAGAACACACATGCAATGACCACTTGTTGATCCATGTGTGGTTTGTGAAAAGAACACACATGCAATGACTCTAGTGCTAGTTTTATTATAAGAACACACATGCAATGACTCTAGTGGGTCCACATGTAGTTTGTGAAAAGAACACACATGCAATGACCACTTGTTGATCCATGTGAGTTTTGTGAAAAGAACACACATACAATGACTCTAGTGGGTCGACATGTAGTTTGTGAAAAGAACACACATGCAATGACCACTAGTTGATCCATAAGTTGTTTGTGGAAAAGAACACACTTGCAATGAACACTGGTTGATCAATGTGTGGTTTGTGCAAAAGAACACATGCAATGAATCTAGTTGGTCCGTATGTGGTTTGTGGAAAGAACACACATGCAGTGACCATTGGTTGATCCATGTGTGGTTTGTGAAATGAACACACATGCAATGCCACTAGTAGATCCATTTGTGGTTTGTGGAAAGAACACACATGCAATGACTCTAGTGCCAGTTTTTGTATAAGAACACAGATGCAATGTCTCTAATGGATCCATATGTGGTTTGTGATAAGAACACACATGCAATGACCACTGGTTGATCCATATGTGGCTTGTGAAAAGAACACACATGCAATGCCACAGGTTGATCCATGTGTGGTTTGTGGAAAGAACACACATGCAATGACTCTAGTGGTAGTTTTACTATAAGATCACACATACAATGACTCTAATGGATCCATATGTGGTTTGTGAAAAGAACACACATGCAATGACCACTTGTTGATCCATGTGTGGTTTGTGAAAAGAACACACATGCAATGACTCTAGTGCTAGTTTTATTATAAGAACACACATGCAATGACTCTAGTGGGTCCACATGTAGTTTGTGAAAAGAACACACATGCAATGACCACTTGTTGATCGGCGTGAGTTTTGTGAAAAGAACACACATAAAATGACTCTAGTGGGTCGACATGTAGTTTGTGAAAAGAACACACATGCAATGACCACTGGTTGATCGATAAGTTGTTTGTGGAAACGAACACACATGCAATGAACACTGGTTGATCAATGTGTGGTTTGTGCAAAAGAACACATGCAATGAATCTGGTTGGTCCGTATGTGGTTTGTGGAAAGAACACACATGCAGTGACCACTGGTTGATCCATGTGTGGTTTGTGAAATGAACACACATGCAATGCCACTAGTTGATCCATTTGTGGTTTGTGGAAAGAACACACATGCAATGACTCTAGTGCTAGTTTTTGTATAAGAACACAGATGCTATGTCTCTAATGGATCCATATGTGGTTTGTGATAAGAAAACACATGCAATGACTCTGGTTAGTCCATATGTGGTTTGTGGAAAGAACACACATGGAGTGACCACTGGTTGATCCATGTGTGGTTTGTGAAATGAACACACATGCAATGCCACTGGTTGATCCATGTGTGGTTTGTGGAAAGAACACACATGCAATGACTCTAGTGCTAGTTTTTGTATAAGAACACACATGCAATGTCTCGAATGGATCCATATGTGGTTTGTGAAAATAACACACATGCAATGACCACTTGTTGATCCATGTGTGGTTTGTGAAAAGAACACACATGCAATGACTCTAGTGCTTGTTTTAGTATAAGAACACACATGCAATGACTCTAGTGGGTCCACATGTAGTTTGTGAAAATAACACACATGCAATGACCACTGGTTGATCCATAAGTGGTTTGTGGAAAGAACACACATGAAATAACCACTTGTTGATCCATCAGTGGTTTGTGCAAAAGAAAACACATGCAATGACTCTGGTTGGTCCATATGTGGTTTGTGGAAAGAACACACATGCAGTAACCACTGGTTGATCCATGTGTGGTTTGTGAAATGAACACACATGCAATGCCACTGGTTGATCCATGTGTGGTTTGTGGAAAGAACACACATGCAATGACTCTAGTGCTTGTTTTAGTATAAGAACACACATGCAATGACTCTAGTGGGTCCACATGTAGTTTGTGAAAATAACACACATGCAATGACCACTGGTTGATCCATAAGTGGTTTGTGGAAAGAACACACCTGAAATAACCACTTGTTGATCCATCAGTGGTTTGTGCAAAAGAAAACACATGCAATGACTCTGGTTGGTCCATATGTGGTTTGTGGAAAGAACACACATGCAGTAACCACTGGTTGATCCATGTGTGGTTTGTGAAATGAACACACATGCAATGCCACTGGTTGATCCATGTGTGGTTTGTGGAAAGAACACACATGCAATGACTCTAGTGCTAGTTTTTGTATAAGAACACACATGCAATGTCTCTAATGGATCCATATGTGGTTTGTGAAAAGAACACACATGCAATGACCACTTGTTGATCCATGTGTGGTTTGTGAAAAGAACACACATGCAATGACTCTAGTGCTAGTTTTAGTATAAGAACACACATGCAATGACTCTAGTGGGTCCACATGTAGTTTGTGAAAAGAACACACATGCAATGACCATTGGTTGATCCATAAGTGGTTTGTGGAAAGAACACACATGACATGAGCACTTGTTGATTCTTAAGTGGTTTGTGGAAAAGAAAACACATGCAATGACTCTGGTTGGTCCATATGTGGTTTGTGGAAAGAACACACATGCATGACCACTAGTTGATCCATATGTGGTTTGTGAAATGAACACACATGCAATGCCACTGGTTGATCCTTGTGTGGTTTGTGGAAAGAACACACATGCAATGACTCTAGTGATAGTTTTAGTATAAGATCACACATACAATGACTCTAATGGATCCATATGTGGTTTGTGAAAAGAACACACATGCAATGACCACTTGTTGATCCATGTGTGGTTTGTGAAAAGAACACACATGCAATGACTCTAGTGCTAGTTTTATTATAAGAACACACATGCAATGACTCTAGTGGGTCCACATGTAGTTTGTGAAAAGAACACACATGCAATGACCACTTGTTGATCCATGTGAGTTTTGTGAAAAGAACACACATACAATGACTCTAGTGGGTCGACATGTAGTTTGTGAAAAGAACACACATGCAATGACCACTAGTTGATCCATAAGTTGTTTGTGGAAAAGAACACACTTGCAATGAACACTGGTTGATCAATGTGTGGTTTGTGCAAAAGAACACATGCAATGAATCTAGTTGGTCCGTATGTGGTTTGTGGAAAGAACACACATGCAGTGACCACTGGTTGATCCATGTGTGGTTTGTGAAATGAACACACATGCAATGCCACTAGTAGATCCATTTGTGGTTTGTGGAAAGAACACACATGCAATGACTCTAGTGCCAGTTTTTGTATAAGATCACAGATGCCATGACTCTAATGGATCCATATGTGGTTTGTGATAAGAACACACATGCAATGACTCTAGTGGGTCCACATGTAGTTTGTAAAAATAACACACATGCAATGACCACTGGTTGATCCATAAGTGGTTTCTGGAAAGAACACACATGGAATAACCACTTGTTGATCCATAAGTGGTTTGCAGAAAAGAAAACACATGCAATGACTCTGGTTGGTCCATATGTGGTTTGTGGAAAGAACACACATGCAGTGACCACTGGTCGATCCATCTATGGTTTGTGAAATGAACACACATGCAATGCCACTGGTTGATCCATGTGTGGTTTGTGGAAAGAACACACATGCAATGACTCTAGTGCTAGTTTTTGTATAAGAACACACATGCAAAGTCACTAATGGATCCATATGTGGTTTGTGAAAATAACACACATGCAATGACCACTTGTTGATCCATGTGTGGTTTGTGAAAAGAACACACATGCAATGACTCTAGTGGGTCCACATGTAGTTTGTGAAAAGAACACACATGCAATGACCACTGGTTGATCCATAAGTGGTTTGTGGAAACAACACACATGAAATAACCACTTGTTGATCAATAAGTGGTTTGTGGAAAAGAAAACACATGCAATGATTCTGGTTGGTCCATATGTGGTTTGTGGAAAGAACACACATGCAGTAACCACTGGTTGATCCATGTGTGGTTTGTGAAATGAACACACATGCACTGCCACTGGTTGATCCATGTGTGGTTTGTGAAAAGAACACACATGCAATGACTCTAGTGCTAGTTTTTGTATAAGAACACACATGAAATGTCTCTAATGGATCCATATGTGGTTTGTGAAAAGAACACACATGCAATGACCACTTGTTGATCCATGTGCGGTTTGTGAAAAGAACACCCATGCAATTACTCTAGTGCTAGTTTTAGTATAAGAACATACATGCAATGACTCTAGTGGATCCACATGTAGTTTGTGAAAAGAACACACATGCAATGACCACTGGTTGATCCATAAGTGGTTTGTGGAAAGAACACACATGCAGTGACCACTGGTTGATCCATAAGTGGTTTGTGGAAAAGAAAACACATGCAATGACTCTGGTTGGTCCATATGTGGTTTGTGGAAAGAACACACATGCATTGACCACTAGTTGATCCATGTGTGGTTTGTGAAAAGAACACACATGCAATGACTCTAGTGCTAGTTTTATTATAAGAACACACATGCAATGACTCTAGTGGGTCCACATGTAGTTTCTGAAAAGAACACACATGCAATGACCACTTGTTGATCCATGTGAGTTTTGTGAAAAGAACACACATACAATGACTCTAGTGGGTCGACATGTAGTTTGTGAAAAGAACACACATGCAATGACCACTGGTTGATCCATAAGTTGTTTGTGGAAAAGAACACACATGCAATGAACACTGGTTGATAAATGTGTCGTTTGTGAAAAAGAACACATGCAATGAATCTAGTTGGTCCATATGTGGTTTGTGGAAAGAACACACATGCAGTGACCACTGGTTGATCCGTGTGTGGTTTGTGAAATGAACACACATGCAATGCCACAGGTTGATCCATGTGTGGTTTGTGGAAAGAACACACATGCAATGACTCTAGTGGTAGTTTTAGTATAAGAACATACATGCAATGACTCTAGTGGGTCCACATGTAGTTTGTGAAAAGAACACACATGCAATGACCACTGGTTGATCCATAAGTGGTTTGTAGAAAGAACACACATGCAGTGACCACTGGTTGATCCATAAGTGGTTTGTGGAAAAGAAAACACATGCAATGACTCTGGTTGGTCCATATGTGGTTTGTGGAAAGAACACACATGCATTGACCACTGGTTGATCCATATGTGGTTTGTGAAATGAACACACATGCAATGCCACTAGTTAATCCATGTATGGTTTGTGGAAAGAACACACATGCAATGACTCTAGTGGTAGTTTTAGTATAAGATCACACATGCAATGACTCTAATGGATCCATATGTGGTTTGTGAAAATAACACACATGCAATGACCACTTGGTGATCCATGTGTGGTTTGTGGAAAGAACACACATGCAATGACTCTAGTGCTAGTTTTAGTATAAGAACATACATGCAATGACTCTAGTGGGTCCACATGTAGTTTGTGAAAAGAACACACATGCAATGACCACTAGTTGATCCATAAGTGGTTTGTGGAAAGAACACACATGCAATGACCACTTGTTGATCCACAAGTGGTTTGTGGAAAAGAAAACACATGCAATGACTCTGGTTGGTCCATATGTGGTTTGTGGAAAGAACACACATGCATAGACCACTGGTTGATCCATATGTGGCTTGTGAAAAGAACACACATGCAATGCCACAGGTTGATCCATGTGTGGTTTGTGGAAAGAACACACATGCAATGACTCTAGTGGTAGTTTTAGTATAAGATCACACATACAATGACTCTAATGGATCCATATGTGGTTTGTGAAAAGAACACACATGCAATGACCACTTGTTGATCCATGTGTGGTTTGTGAAAAGAACACACATGCAATGACTCTAGTGCTAGTTTTATTATAAGAACACACATGCAATGACTCTAGTGGGTCCACATGTAGTTTGTGAAAAGAACACACATGCAATGACCACTTGTTGATCGGCGTGAGTTTTGTGAAAAGAACACACATAAAATGACTCTAGTGGGTCGACATGTAGTTTGTGAAAAGAACACACATGCAATGACCACTGGTTGATCGATAAGTTGTTTGTGGAAACGAACACACATGCAATGAACACTGGTTGATCAATGTGTGGTTTGTGCAAAAGAACACATGCAATGAATCTGGTTGGTCCGTATGTGGTTTGTGGAAAGAACACACATGCAGTGACCACTGGTTGATCCATGTGTGGTTTGTGAAATGAACACACATGCAATGCCACTAGTTGATCCATTTGTGGTTTGTGGAAAGAACACACATGCAGTGACCACTGGTTGATCCATGTGTGGTTTGTGAAATGAACACACATGCAATGCCACTAGTTGATCCATTTGTGGTTTGTGGAAAGAACACACATGCAATGACTCTAGTGCTAGTTTTTGTATAAGAACACAGATGCTATGTCTCTAATGGATCCATATGTGGTTTGTGATAAGAAAACACATGCAATGACTCTGGTTGGTCCATATGTGGTTTGTGGAAAGAACACACATTGAGTGACCACTGGTTGATCCATGTGTGGTTTGTGAAATGAACACACATGCAATGCCACTGGTTGATCCATGTGTGGTTTGTGGAAAGAACACACATGCAATGACTCTAGTGCTAGTTTTTGTATAAGAACACACATGCAATGTCTCGAATGGATCCATATGTGGTTTGTGAAAATAACACACATGCAATGACCACTTGTTGATCCATGTGTGGTTTGTGAAAAGAACACACATGCAATGACTCTAGTGCTTGTTTTAGTATAAGAACACACATGCAATGACTCTAGTGGGTCCACATGTAGTTTGTGAAAATAACACACATGCAATGACCACTGGTTGATCCATAAGTGGTTTGTGGAAAGAACACACATGAAATAACCACTTGTTGATCCATCAGTGGTTTGTGCAAAAGAAAACACATGCAATGACTCTGGTAGGTCCATATGTGGTTTGTGGAAAGAACACACATGCAGTAACCACTGGTTGATCCATGTGTGGTTTGTGAAATGAACACACATGCAATGCCACTGGTTGATCCATGTGTGGTTTGTGGAAAGAACACACATGCAATGACTCTAGTGCTTGTTTTAGTATAAGAACACACATGCAATGACTCTAGTGGGTCCACATGTAGTTTGTGAAAATAACACACATGCAATGACCACTGGTTGATCCATAAGTGGTTTGTGGAAAGAACACACCTGAAATAACCACTTGTTGATCCATCAGTGGTTTGTGCAAAAGAAAACACATGCAATGACTCTGGTTGGTCCATATGTGGTTTGTGGAAAGAACACACATGCAGTAACCACTGGTTGATCCATGTGTGGTTTGTGAAATGAACACACATGCAATGCCACTGGTTGATCCATGTGTGGTTTGTGGAAAGAACACACATGCAATGACTCTAGTGCTAGTTTTTGTATAAGAACACACATGCAATGTCTCTAATGGATCCATATGTGGTTTGTGAAAAGAACACACATGCAATGACCACTTGTTGATCCATGTGTGGTTTGTGAAAAGAACACACATGCAATGAATCTAGTGCTAGTTTTAGTAGAACACACATGCAATGACTCTAGTGGGTCCACATGTAGTTTGTGAAAAGAACACACATGCAATGACCATTGGTTGATCCATAAGTGGTTTGTGGAAAGAACACACATGACATGAGCACTTGTTGATTCTTAAGTGGTTTGTGGAAAAGAAAACACATGCAATGACTCTGGTTGGTCCATATGTGGTTTGTGGAAAGAACACACATGCATGACCACTAGTTGATCCATATGTGGTTTGTGAAATGAACACACATGCAATGCCACTGGTTGATCCTTGTGTGGTTTGTGGAAAGAACACACATGCAATGACTCTAGTGATAGTTTTAGTATAAGATCACACATACAATGACTCTAATGGATCCATATGTGGTTTGTGAAAAGAACACACATGCAATGACCACTTGTTGATCCATGTGTGGTTTGTGAAAAGAACACACATGCAATGACTCTAGTGCTAGTTTTATTATAAGAACACACATGCAATGACTCTAGTGGGTCCACATGTAGTTTGTGAAAAGAACACACATGCAATGACCACTTGTTGATCCATGTGAGTTTTGTGAAAAGAACACACATACAATGACTCTAGTGGGTCGACATGTAGTTTGTGAAAAGAACACACATGCAATGACCACTAGTTGATCCATAAGTTGTTTGTGGAAAAGAACACACTTGCAATGAACACTGGTTGATCAATGTGTGGTTTGTGCAAAAGAACACATGCAATGAATCTAGTTGGTCCGTATGTGGTTTGTGGAAAGAACACACATGCAGTGACCACTGGTTGATCCATGTGTGGTTTGTGAAATGAACACACATGCAATGCCACTAGTAGATCCATTTGTGGTTTGTGGAAAGAACACACATGCAATGACTCTAGTGCCAGTTTTTGTATAAGATCACAGATGCCATGTCTCTAATGGATCCATATGTGGTTTGTGATAAGAACACACATGCAATGACTCTAGTGGGTCCACATGTAGTTTGTAAAAATAACACACATGCAATGACCACTGGTTGATCCATAAGTGGTTTCTGGAAAGAACACACATGGAATAACCACTTGTTGATCCATAAGTGGTTTGCAGAAAAGAAAACACATGCAATGACTCTGGTTGGTCCATATGTGGTTTGTGGAAAGAACACACATGCAGTGACCACTGGTCGATCCATCTATGGTTTGTGAAATGAACACACATGCAATGCCACTGGTTGATCCATGTGTGGTTTGTGGAAAGAACACACATGCAATGACTCTAGTGCTAGTTTTTGTATAAGAACACACATGCAAAGTCACTAATGGATCCATATGTGGTTTGTGAAAATAACACACATGCAATGACCACTTGTTGATCCATGTGTGGTTTGTGAAAAGAACACACATGTAATGACTCTAGTGGGTCCACATGTAGTTTGTGAAAAGAACACACATGCAATGACCACTGGTTGATCCATAAGTGGTTTGTGGAAACAACACACATGAAATAACCACTTGTTGATCAATAAGTGGTTTGTGGAAAAGAAAACACATGCAATGATTCTGGTTGGTCCATATGTGGTTTGTGGAAAGAACACACATGCAGTAACCACTGGTTGATCCATGTGTGGTTTGTGAAATGAACACACATGCAATGCCACTGGTTGATCCATGTGTGGTTTGTGAAAAGAACACACATGCAATGACTCTAGTGCTAGTTTTTGTATAAGAACACACATGAAATGTCTCTAATGGATCCATATGTGGTTTGTGAAAAGAACACACATGCAATGACCACTTGTTGATCCATGTGCGGTTTGTGAAAAGAACACCCATGCAATTACTCTAGTGCTAGTTTTAGTATAAGAACATACATGCAATGACTCTAGTGGGTCCACATGTAGTTTGTGAAAAGAACACACATGCAATGACCACTGGTTGATCCATAAGTGGTTTGTGGAAAGAACACACATGCAGTGACCACTGGTTGATCCATAAGTGGTTTGTGGAAAAGAAAACACATGCAATGACTCTGGTTGGTCCATATGTGGTTTGTGGAAAGAACACACATGCATTGACCACTAGTTGATCCATGTGTGGTTTGTGAAAAGAAAACACATGCAATGACTCTAGTGCTAGTTTTATTATAAGAACACACATGCAATGACTCTAGTGGGTCCACATGTAGTTTCTGAAAAGAACACACATGCAATGACCACTTGTTGATCCATGTGAGTTTTGTGAAAAGAACACACATACAATGACTCTAGTGGGTCGACATGTAGTTTGTGAAAAGAACACACATGCAATGACCACTGGTTGATCCATAAGTTGTTTGTGGAAAAGAACACACATGCAATGAACACTGGTTGATAAATCTGTCGTTTGTGAAAAAGAACACATGCAATGAATCTAGTTGGTCCATATGTGGTTTGTGGAAAGAACACACATGCAGTGACCACTGGTTGATCCGTGTGTGGTTTGTGAAATGAACACACATGCAATGCCACAGGTTGATCCATGTGTGGTTTGTGGAAAGAACACACATGCAATGACTCTAGTGGTAGTTTTAGTATAAGAACATACATGCAATGACTCTAGTGGGTCCACATGTAGTTTGTGAAAAGAACACACATGCAATGACCACTGGTTGATCCATAAGTGGTTTGTAGAAAGAACACACATGCAGTGACCACTGGTTGATCCATAAGTGGTTTGTGGAAAAGAAAACACATGCAATGACTCTGGTTGGTCCATATGTGGTTTGTGGAAAGAACACACATGCATTGACCACTGGTTGATCCATATGTGGTTTGTGAAATGAACACACATGCAATGCCACTAGTTAATCCATGTATGGTTTGTGGAAAGAACACACATGCAATGACTCTAGTGGTAGTTTTAGTATAAGATCACACATGCAATGACTCTAATGGATCCATATGTGGTTTGTGAAAATAACACACATGCAATGACCACTTGGTGATCCATGTGTGGTTTGTGGAAAGAACACACATGCAATGACTCTAGTGCTAGTTTTAGTATAAGAACATACATGCAATGACTCTAGTGGGTCCACATGTAGTTTGTGAAAAGAACACACATGCAATGACCACTAGTTGATCCATAAGTGGTTTGTGGAAAGAACACACATGCAATGACCACTTGTTGATCCACAAGTGGTTTGTGGAAAAGAAAACACATGCAATGACTCTGGTTGGTCCATATGTGGTTTGTGGAAAGAACACACATGCATAGACCACTGGTTGATCCATATGTGGCTTGTGAAAAGAACACACATGCAATGCCACAGGTTGATCCATGTGTGGTTTGTGGAAAGAACACACATGCAATGACTCTAGTGGTAGTTTTAGTATAAGATCACACATACAATGACTCTAACGGATCCATATGTGGTTTGTGAAAAGAACACACATGCAATGACCACTTGTTGATCCATGTGTGGTTTGTGAAAAGAACACACATGCAATGACTCTAGTGCTAGTTTTATTATAAGAACACACATGCAATGACTCTAGTGGGTCCACATGTAATTTGTGAAAAGAACACACATGCAATGACCACTTGTTGATCGGCGTGAGTTTTGTGAAAATAACACACATAAAATGACTCTAGTGGGTCGACATGTAGTTTGTGAAAAGAACACACATGCAATGACCACTGGTTGATCGATAAGTTGTTTGTGGAAACGAACACACATGCAATGAACACTGGTTGATCAATGTGTGGTTTGTGCAAAAGAACACATGCAATGAATCTGGTTGGTCCTTATGTGGTTTGTGGAAAGAACACACATGCAGTGACCACTGGTTGATCCATTTGTGGTTTGCGAAATGAACACACATGCAATGCCACTAGTTGATCCATTTGTGGTTTGTGGAAAGAACACACATGCAATGACTCTAGTGCTAGTTTTTGTATAAGAACAGAGATGCCATGTCTCTAATGGATCCATATGTGGTTTGTGATAAGAAAACACATGCAATGACTCTGGTTGGTCCATATGTGGTTTGTGGAAAGAACACACATGGAGTGACCACTAGTTGATCCATGTGTGGTTTGTGAAATGAACACACATGCAATGCCACTGGTTGATCCATGTGTGGTTTGTGGAAAGAACACACATGCAATGACTCTAGTGCTAGTTTTTGTATAAGAACACACATGCAATGTCTCGAATGGATCCATATGTGGTTTGTGAAAATAACACACATGCAATGACCACTTGTTGATCCATGTGTGGTTTGTGAAAAGAACACACATGCAATGACTCTAGTGCTTGTTTTAGTATAAGAACACACATGCAATGACTCTAGTGGGTCCACATGTAGTTTGTGAAAATAACACACATGCAATGACCACTGGTTGATCCATAAGTGGTTTGTGGAAAGAACACACATGAAATAACCACTTGTTGATCCATCAGTGGTTTGTGCAAAAGAAAACACATGCAATGACTCTGGTTGGTCCATATGTGGTTTGTGGAAAGAACACACATGCAGTAACCACTGGTTGATCCATGTGTGGTTTGTGAAATGAACAAACATGCAATGCCACTGGTTGATCCATGTGTGGTTTGTGGAAAGAACACACATGCAATGACTCTAGTGCTTGTTTTAGTATAAGATCACACATGCAATGACTCTAGTGGGTCCACATGTAGTTTGTGAAAATAACACACATGCAATGACCACTGGTTGATCCATAAGTGGTTTGTGGAAAGAACACACCTGAAATAACCACTTGTTGATCCATCAGTGGTTTGTGCAAAAGAAAACACATGCAATGACTCTGGTTGGTCCATATGTGGTTTGTGGAAAGAACACACATGCAGTAACCACTGGTTGATCCATGTGTGGTTTGTGAAATGAACACACATGCAATGCCACTGGTTGATCCATGTGTGGTTTGTGGAAAGAACACACATGCAATGACTCTAGTGCTAGTTTTTGTATAAGAACACACATGCAATGTCTCTAATGGATCCATATGTGGTTTGTGAAAAGAACACACATGCAATGACCACTTGTTGATCCATGTGTGGTTTGTGAAAAGAACACACATGCAATGACTCTAGTGCTAGTTTTAGTTTAAGAACACACATGCAATGACTCTAGTGGGTCCACATGTAGTTTGTGAAAAGAACACACATGCAATGACCACTGGTTGATCCATAAGTGGTTTGTGGAAAGAACACACATGACATGAGCACTTGTTGATTCTTAAGTGGTTTGTGGAAAAGAAAACACATGCAATGACTCTGGTTGGTCCATATGTGGTTTGTGGAAAGAACACACATGCATGACCACTAGTTGATCCATATGTGGTTTGTGAAATGAACACACATGCAATGCCACTGGTTGATCCTTGTGTGGTTTGTGGAAAGAACACACATGCAATGACTCTAGTGATAGTTTTAGTATAAGATCACACATACAATGACTCTAATGGATCCATATGTGGTTTGTGAAAAGAACACACATGCAATGACCACTTGTTGATCCATGTGTGGTTTGTGAAAAGAACACACATGCAATGACTCTAGTGCTAGTTTTATTATAAGAACACACATGCAATGACTCTAGTGGGTCCACATGTAGTTTGTGAAAAGAACACACATGCAATGACCACTTGTTGATCCATGTGAGTTTTGTGAAAAGAACACACATACAATGACTCTAGTGGGTCGACATGTAGTTTGTGAAAAGAACACACATGCAATGACCACTAGTTGATCCATAAGTTGTTTGTGGAAAAGAACACACTTGCATTGAACACTGGTTGATCAATGTGTGGTTTGTGCAAAAGAACACATGCAATGAATCTAGTTGGTCCGTATGTGGTTTGTGGAAAGAACACACATGCAGTGACCACTGGTTGATCCATGTGTGGTTTGTGAAATGAACACACATGCAATGCCACTAGTAGATCCATTTGTGGTTTGTGGAAAGAACACACATGCAATGACTCTAGTGCCAATTTTTGTATAAGAACACAGATGCCATGTCTCTAATGGATCCATATGTGGTTTGTGATAAGAACACACATGCAATGACTCTAGTGGGTCCACATGTAGTTTGTAAAAATAACACACATGCAATGACCACTGGTTGATCCATAAGTGGTTTCTGGAAAGAACACACATGGAATAACCACTTGTTGATCCATAAGTGGTTTGCAGAAAAGAAAACACATGCAATGACTCTGGTTGGTCCATATGTGGTTTGTGGAAAGAACACACATGCAGTGACCACTGGTCGATCCATGTGTGGTTTGTGAAATGAACACACATGCAATGCCACTGGTTGATCCATGTGTGGTTTGTGGAAAGAACACACATGCAATGACTCTAGTGCTAGTTTTTGTATAAGAACACACATGCAAAGTCACTAATGGATCCATATGTGGTTTGTGAAAATAACACACATGCAATGACCACTTGTTGATCCATGTGTGGTTTGTGAAAAGAACACACATGCAATGACTCTAGTGGGTCCACATGTAGTTTGTGAAAAGAACACACATGCAATGACCACTGGTTGATCCATAAGTGGTTTGTGGAAAGAACACACATGAAATAACCACTTGTTGATCAATAAGTGGTTTGTGGAAAAGAAAACACATGCAATGATTCTGGTTGGTCCATATGTGGTTTGTGGAAAGAACACACATGCAGTAACCACTGGTTGATCCATGTGTGGTTTGTGAAATGAACACACATGCAATGCCACTGGTTGATCCATGTGTGGTTTGTGGAAAGAACACACATGCAATGACTCTAGTGCTAGTTTTTGTATAAGAACACACATGAAATGTCTCTAATGGATCCATATGTGGTTTGTGAAAAGAACACACATGCAATGACCACTTGTTGATCCATGTGCGGTTTGTGAAAAGAACACCCATGCAATTACTCTAGTGCTAGTTTTAGTATAAGAACATACATGCAATGACTCTAGTGGGTCCACATGTAGTTTGTGAAAAGAACACACATGCAATGACCACTGGTTGATCCATAAGTGGTTTGTGGAAAGAACACACATGCAGTGACCACTGGTTGATCCATAAGTGGTTTGTGGAAAAGAAAACACATGCAATGACTCTGGTTGGTCCATATGTGGTTTGTGGAAAGAACACACATGCATTGACGACTAGTTGATCCATGTGTGGTTTGTGAAAAGAACACACATGCAATGTCCCTAGTGCTAGTTTTATTATAAGAACACACATGCAATGACTCTAGTGGGTCCACATGTAGTTTCTGAAAAGAACACACATGCAATGACCACTTGTTGATCCATGTGAGTTTTGTGAAAAAAACACACATACAATGACTCTAGTGGGTCGACATGTAGTTTGTGAAAAGAACACACATGCAATGACCACTGGTTGATCCATAAGTTGTTTGTGGAAAAGAACACACATGCAATGAACACTGGTTGATCAATGTGTGGTTTGTGAAAAAGAACACATGCAATGAATCTAGTTGGTCCGTATGTGGTTTGTGGAAAGAACACACATGCAGTGACCACTGGTTGATCCGTGTGTGGTTTGTGAAATGAACACACATGCAATGCCACTAGTTGATCCATTTGTGGTTTGTGGAAAGAACACACATGCAATGACTCTAGTGCCAGTTTTTGTATACGAACACAGATGCCATGTCTCTAATGGATCCATATGTGGTTTGTGATAAGAACACACATGCAATGACTCTAGTGGGTCCACATGTAGTTTGTGAAAAGAACACACATGCAATGACCACTGGTTGATCCATAAGTGGTTTGTGGAAAGAACACACATGACATGAGCACTTGTTGATTCTTAAGTGGTTTGTGGAAAAGAAAACACATGCAATGACTCTGGTTGGTCCATATGTGGTTTGTGGAAAGAACACACATGCATGACCACTAGTTGATCCATATGTGGTTTGTGAAATGAACACACATGCAATGCCACTGGTTGATCCTTGTGTGGTTTGTGGAAAGAACACACATGCAATGACTCTAGTGATAGTTTTAGTATAAGATCACACATACAATGACTCTAATGGATCCATATGTGGTTTGTGAAAAGAACACACATGCAATGACCACTTGTTGATCCATGTGTGGTTTGTGAAAAGAACACACATGCAATGACTCTAGTGCTAGTTTTATTATAAGAACACACATGCAATGACTCTAGTGGGTCCACATGTAGTTTGTGAAAAGAACACACATGCAATGACCACTTGTTGATCCATGTGAGTTTTGTGAAAAGAACACACATACAATGACTCTAGTGGGTCGACATGTAGTTTGTGAAAAGAACACACATGCAATGACCACTAGTTGATCCATAAGTTGTTTGTGGAAAAGAACACACTTGCAATGAACACTGGTTGATCAATGTGTGGTTTGTGCAAAAGAACACATGCAATGAATCTAGTTGGTCCGTATGTGGTTTGTGGAAAGAACACACATGCAGTGACCACTGGTTGATCCATGTGTGGTTTGTGAAATGAACACACATGCAATGCCACTAGTAGATCCATTTGTGGTTTGTGGAAAGAACACACATGCAATGACTCTAGTGCCAGTTTTTGTATAAGAACACAGATGCCATGTCTCTAATGGATCCATATGTGGTTTGTGATAAGAACACACATGCAATGACTCTAGTGGGTCCACATGTAGTTTGTAAAAATAACACACATGCAATGACCACTGGTTGATCCATAAGTGGTTTCTGGAAAGAACACACATGGAATAACCACTTGTTGATCCATAAGTGGTTTGCAGAAAAGAAAACACATGCAATGACTCTGGTTGGTCCATATGTGGTTTGTGGAAAGAACACACATGCAGTGACCACTGGTCGATCCATGTGTGGTTTGTGAAATGAACACACATGCAATGCCACTGGTTGATCCATGTGTGGTTTGTGGAAAGAACACACATGCAATGACTCTAGTGCTAGTTTTTGTATAAGAACACACATGCAAAGTCACTAATGGATCCATATGTGGTTTGTGAAAATAACACACATGCAATGACCACTTGTTGATCCATGTGTGGTTTGTGAAAAGAACACACATGCAATGACTCTAGTGGGTCCACATGTAGTTTGTGAAAAGAACACACATGCAATGACCACTGGTTGATCCATAAGTGGTTTGTGGAAAGAACACACATGAAATAACCACTTGTTGATCAATAAGTGGTTTGTGGAAAAGAAAACACATGCAATGATTCTGGTTGGTCCATATGTGGTTTGTGGAAAGAACACACATGCAGTAACCACTGGTTGATCCATGTGTGGTTTGTGAAATGAACACACATGCAATGCCACTGGTTGATCCATGTGTGGTTTGTGGAAAGAACACACATGCAATGACTCTAGTGCTAGTTTTTGTATAAGAACACACATGAAATGTCTCTAATGGATCCATATGTGGTTTGTGAAAAGAACACACATGCAATGACCACTTGTTGATCCATGTGCGGTTTGTGAAAAGAACACCCATGCAATTACTCTAGTGCTAGTTTTAGTATAAGAACATACATGCAATGACTCTAGTGGGTCCACATGTAGTTTGTGAAAAGAACACACATGCAATGACCACTGGTTGATCCATAAGTGGTTTGTGGAAAGAACACACATGCAGTGACCACTGGTTGATCCATAAGTGGTTTGTGGAAAAGAAAACACATGCAATGACTCTGGTTGGTCCATATGTGGTTTGTGGAAAGAACACACATGCATTGACCACTAGTTGATCCATGTGTGGTTTGTGAAAAGAACACACATGCAATGTCCCTAGTGCTAGTTTTATTATAAGAACACACATGCAATGACTCTAGTGGGTCCACATGTAGTTTCTGAAAAGAACACACATGCAATGACCACTTGTTGATCCATGTGAGTTTTGTGAAAAAAACACACATACAATGACTCTAGTGGGTCGACATGTAGTTTGTGAAAAGAACACACATGCAATGACCACTGGTTGATCCATAAGTTGTTTGTGGAAAAGAACACACATGCAATGAACACTGGTTGATCAATGTGTGGTTTGTGAAAAAGAACACATGCAATGAATCTAGTTGGTCCGTATGTGGTTTGTGGAAAGAACACACATGCAGTGACCACTGGTTGATCCGTGTGTGGTTTGTGAAATGAACACACATGCAATGCCACTAGTTGATCCATTTGTGGTTTGTGGAAAGAACACACATGCAATGACTCTAGTGCCAGTTTTTGTATACGAACACAGATGCCATGTCTCTAATGGATCCATATGTGGTTTGTGATAAGAACACACATGCAATGACTCTAGTGGGTCCACATGTAGTTTGTGAAAATAACACACATGCAATGACCACTGGTTGTTCCATAAGTGGTTTGTGGAAAGAACACACATGGAATGACCACTTGTTGATCCATAAGTCGTTTGCGGAAAAGAAAACACATGCAATGACTCTGGTTGGTCCATATGTGGTTTGTGGAAAGAACACACATGCAGTGACCACTGGTCGATCCATGTGTGGTTTGTGAAATGAACACACATGCAATGCCACTGGTTGATCCATGTGTGGTTTATGGAAAGAACACACATGCAATGACTCTAGTGGTAGTTTTTGTATAAGAACACACATGCAATGTCTCTAATGGATCCATATGTGGTTTGTGAAAGTAACACACATGCAATGACCACTTGTTGATCCATGTGTGGTTTGTGAAAAGAACACACATGCAATGACTCTAGTGCTAGTTTTAGTATAAGAACACACATGCAATGACTCTAGTGGGTCCACATGTAGTTCGTGAAAAGAACACACATGCAATGACCACTGGTTGATCCATAAGTGGTTTGTGGAAAGAACACACATGAAATAACCACTTGTTGATCAATCAGTGGTTTGTGGAAAAGAAAACACATGCAATGACTCTGGTTGGTCCATATGTGGTTTATGGAAAGAACACACATGCAGTAACCACTGGTTGATCCATGTGTGGTTTGTGAAATGAACACACATGCAATGCCACTGGTTGATCCATGTGTGGTTTGTGGAAAGAACACATATGCAATGACTCTAGTGCTAGTTTTTGTATAAGAACACACATGAAATGTCTCTAATGGATCCATATGTGGTTCGTGAAAAGAACACACATGCAATGACCACTTGTTGACCCATGTGCGGTTTGTGAAAAGAACACCCATGCAATTACTCTAGTGCTAGTTTTAGTATAAGAACATACATGCAATGACTCTAGTGGGTCCACATGTAGTTTGTGAAAAGAACACACATGCAATGACCACTGGTTGATCCATAAGTGGTTTGTGGAAAGAACACACATGCAGTGACCACTGGTTGATCCATAAGTGGTTTGTGGAAAAGAAAACACATGCAATGACTCTGGTTGGTCCATATGTGGTTTGTGGAAAGAACACACATGCATGACCACTAGTTGATCCATGTGTGGTTTGTGAAAAGAACACACATGCAATGACTCTAGTGCTAGTTTTATTATAAGAACACACATGCAATGACTCTAGTGGGTCCACGTGTAGTTTGTGAAAAGAACACACATGCAATGACCACTTGTTGATCCATGTGAGTTTTGTGAAAAGAACACACATACAATGCCTCTAGTGGGTCGACATGTAGTTTGTGAAAAGAACACACATGCAATGACCACTGGTTGATCCATAAGTTGTTTGTGGAAAAGAACACACATGCTATGAACACTGGTTGATCAATGTGTGCTTTGTGCAAAGGAACACATGCAATGAATCTAGTTGGTCCGTATGTGGTTTGTGGAAAGAACACACATGCAGTGACCACTGGTTGATCCATGTGTGGTTTGTGAAATGAACACACATGCAATGCCACTAGTTGATCCATTTGTGGTTTGTGGAAAGAACACACATGCAATGACTCTAGTGCCAGTTTTTGTATAAGAACACAGATGCCATGTCTCTAATGGATCCATATGTGGTTTGTGATAAGAACACACATGCAATGACTCTAGTGGGTCCACATGTAGTTTGTGAAAATAACACACATGCAATGACCACTGGTTGATCCATAAGTGGTTTGTGGAAAGAACACACATGGAATGACCACTTGTTGATCCATAAGTGGTTTGCGGAAAAAAACACATGCAATGACTCTAGTTGGTCCATATGTGGTTTGTGGAAAGAACATACATGAAATAACCACTTGTTGATCAATCAGTGGTTTGTGGAAAAGAAAACACATGCAATGACTCTGGTTGGTCCATATGTGGTTTGTGGAAAGAACACACATGAAGTAACCACTGGTTGATCCATGTGTGGTTTGTGAAATGAACACACATGCAATGCCACTGGTTGATCCATGTGTGGTTTGTGGAAAGAACACATATGCAATGACTCTAGTTCTAGTTTTTGTATAAGAACACACATGAAATGTCTCTAATGGATCCATATGTGGTTTGTGAAAAGAACACACATGCAATGACCACTTGTTGATCCATGTGCGGTTTGTGAAAAGAACACCCATGCAATTACTCTAGTGCTAGTTTTAGTATAAGAACATACATGCAATGACTCTAGTGGGTCCACATGTAGTTTGTGAAAAGAACACACACGCAATGACCACTAGTTGATCCATAAGTGGTTTGTGGAAAGAACACACATGCAGTGACCACTGGATGATCCATAAGTGGTTTGTGGAAAAGAAAACACATGCAATGACTCTGGTTGGTCCATATGTGGTTTGTGGAAAGAACACACATGCATTGACCACTAGTTGATCCATATGTGGTTTGTGAAATGAACACACATGCAATGCCACTTGTTGATCCATGTGTGGTTTGTGAAAAGAACACCCATGCAATGACTCTAGTGCTAGTTTTAGTATAAGAACATACATGCAATGACTCCAGTGGGTCCACATGTAGTTTGTGAAAAGAACACACATGCAATGACCACTGGTTGATCCATAAGTGGTTTGTGGAAAGAAGACACCTGCAATGACCACTAGTTGATCCATAAGTGGTTTGTGGAAAAGAAAACACATGCAATGACTTTGGTTGGTCCATATGTGGTTTGTGGAAAGAACACACATGCATTGACCACTAGTTGATCCATATGTGGTTTGTGAAATGAACACACATGCAATGCCACTGGTTGATCCATGTGTGGTTTGTGGAAAGAACACACATGAAATGACTCTAGTGCTAGTTTTAGTATAAGAACACACATGCAATGTCTCTAATAGATCCATATGTGGTTTGTGAAAAGAACACACATGCAATGACCACTTGTTGATCCATGTGTGGTTTGTGAAAAGAACACCCATGCAATGACTCTAGTGCTAGTGTTAGTATAAGAACATACATGCAATGACTCTAGTGGGTCCACATGTAGTTTGTGAAAAGAACACACATGCAATGACCACTAGTTGATCCATAAGTGGTTTGTGGAAAGAACACACATGCAATGACCACTGGTTGATCCATAAGTGGTTTGTGGAAAAGAAAACACATGCAATGACTCTAGTTGGTCCATATGTGGTTTGTGGAAAGAACACACATGCATTGACCACTGGTTGATCCATATATGGCTTATGAAAAGAACACACATGCAATGCCACAGGTTGATCCATGTGTGGTTTGTGAAAAGAACACACATGCAATGACTCTAGTGCTAGTTTTAGTATAAGAACACACATGCAATGACTCTAGTGGGTCCACATGTAGTTTGTGAAAAGAACACACATGCAATGACCACTGGTTGATCCATAAGTGGTTTGTGGAAAGAACACACATGAAATAACCACTTGTTGATCAATCAGTGGTTTGTGGAAAAGAAAACACATGCAATGACTCTAGTTGGTCCATATGTGGTTTGTGGAAAGAACACACATGCAGTAACCACTGGTTGATCCATGTGTGGTTTGTGAAATGAACACACATGCAATGCCACTGGTTGATCCATGTGTGGTTTGTGGAAAGAACACACATGCAATGACTCTAGTGCTAGTTTTTGTATAAGAACACACATGAAATGTCTCTAATGGATCCATATGTGGTTTGTGAAAAGAACACACATGCAATGACCACTTGTTGATCCATGTGCGGTTTGTGAAAAGAACACCCATGCAATTACTCTAGTGCTAGTTTTAGTATAAGAACATACATGCAATGACTCTAGTGGGTCCACATGTAGTTTGTGAAAAGAACACACATGCAATGACCACCGGTTGATCCATAAGTGGTTTGTGAAAAGAACACACATGCATTGACCACTAGTTGATCCATAAGTGGTTTGTGGAAAAGAAAACACATGCAATGACTGTGGTTGGTCCATATGTGGTTTGTGGAAAGAACACACATGCATTGACCACTAGTTGATCCATGTGTGGTTTGTGAAAAGAACACACATGCAATGACTCTAGTGCTAGTTTTATTATAAGAACACACATGCAATGACTCTAGTGGGTCCACATGTAGTTTGTGAAAAGAACACACATGCAATGACCACTTGTTGATCCATGTGAGTTTTGTGAAAAGAACAAACATACAATGACTCTAGTGGGTCGACATGTAGTTTGTGAAAAGAACACACATGCAATGACCACTGGTTGATCCATAAGTTGTTTGTGGAAAAGAACACACATGCAATGAACACTGGTTGATCAATGTGTGGTTTGTGCAAAAGAACACATGCAATGAATCTAGTTGGTCCGTATGTGGTTTGTGGAAAGAACACACATGCAGTGACCACTGGTTGATCCATGTGTGGTTTGTGAAATGAACACACATGCAATGCCACTAGTTGATCCATTTGTGGTTTGTGGAAAGAACACACATGCAATGACTCTAGTGCCAGTTTTTGTATAAGAACACAGATGCCATGTCTCTAATGGATCCATATGTGGTTTGTGATAAGAACACACATGCAATGACTCTAGTGGGTCCACATGTAGTTTGTGAAAATAACACACATGCAATGACCACTGGTTGATCCATAAGTGGTTTGTGGAAAGAACACACATGGAATGACCACTTGTTGATTCATAAGTGGTTTGCGGAAAAGAAAACACATGCAATGACTCTAGTTGGTCCATATGTGGTTTGTGGAAAGAACATACATGAAATAACCACTTGTTGATCAATCAGTGGTTTGTGGAAAAGAAAACACATGCAATGACTCTGGTTGGTCCATATGTGGTTTGTGGAAAGAACACACATGCAGTAACCACTGGTTGATCCATGTGTGGTTTGTGAAATGAACACACATGCAATGCCACTGGTTGATCCATGTGTGGTTTGTGGAAAGAACACATATGCAATGACTCTAGTGCTAGTTTTTGTATAAGAACACACATGAAATGTCTCTAATGGATCCATATGTGGTTTGTGAAAAGAACACACATGCAATGACCACTTGTTGATCCATGTGCGGTTTGTGAAAAGAACACCCATGCAATTACTCTAGTGCTAGTTTTAGTATAAGAACATACATGCAATGACTCTAGTGGGTCCACATGTAGTTTGTGAAAAGAACACACATGCAATGACCACTAGTTGATCCATAAGTGGTTTGTGGAAAGAACACACATGCAGTGACCACTGGATGATCCATCAGTGGTTTGTGGAAAAGAAAACACATGCAATGACTCTGGTTGGTCCATATGTGGTTTGTGGAAAGAACACACATGCATTGACCACTAGTTGATCCATATGTGGTTTGTGAAATGAACACACATGCAATGCCACTTGTTGATTCATGTGTGGTTTGTGAAAAGAACACCCATGCAATGACTCTAGTGCTAGTTTTAGTATAAGAACATACATGCAATGACTCCAGTGGGTCCACATGTAGTTTGTGAAAAGAACACACATGCAATGACCACTGGTTGATCCATAAGTGGTTTGTGGAAAGAAGACACCTGCAATGACCACTAGTTGATCCATAAGTGGTTCGTGGAAAAGAAAACACATGCAATGACTTTGGTTGGTCCATATGTGGTTTGTGGAAAGAACACACATGCATTGACCACTAGTTGATCCATATGTGGTTTGTGAAATGAACACACATGCAATGCCACTGGTTGATCCATGTGTGGTTTGTGAAAAGAACACACATGCAATGACTCTAGTGCTAGTTTTAGTATAAGAACACACATGCAATGTCTCTAATAGATCCATATGTGGTTTGTGAAAAGAACACACATGCAATGACCACTTGTTGATCCATGTGTGGTTTGTGAAAAGAACACCCATGCAATGACTCCAGTGCTAGTTTTAGTATAAGAACATACATGCAATGACTCTAGTGGGTCCACATGTAGTTTGTGAAAAGAACACACATGCAATGACCACTAGTTGATCCATAAGTGGTTTGTGGAAAGAACACACATGCAATGACCACTGGTTGATCCATAAGTGGTTTGTGGAAAAGAAAACACATGCAATGATTCTAGTTGGTCCATATGTGGTTTGTGGAAAGAACACACATGCATTGACCACTGGTTGATCAATATGTGGCTTATGACAAGAACACACATGCAATGCCACAGGTTGATCCATGTGTGGTTTGTGAAAAGAACACACATGCAATGACTCTAGTGCTAGTTTTAGTATAAGAAGACACATGCAATGACTCTAGTGGGTCCACATGTAGTTTGTGAAAAGAACACACATGCAATGACCACTGGTTGATCCATAAGTGGTTTGTGGAAAGAACACACATGAAATAACCACTTGTTGATCAATCAGTGGTTTGTGGAAAAGAAAACACATGCAATGACTCTAGTTGGTCCATATGTGGTTTGTGGAAAGAACACACATGTAGTAACCACTGGTTGATCCATGTGTGGTTTGTGAAATGAACACACATGCAATGCCACTGGTTGATCCATGTGTGGTTTGTGGAAAGAACACACATGCAATGACTCTAGTGCTAGTTTTTGTATAAGAACACACATGAAATGTCTCTAATGGATCCATATGTGGTTTGTGAAAAGAACACACATGCAATGACCACTTGTTGATCCATGTGCGGTTTGTGAAAAGAACACCCATGCAATTACTCTAGTGCTAGTTTTAGTATAAGAACATACATGCAATGACTCTAGTGGGTCAACATGTAGTTTGTGAAAAGAACACACATGCAATGACCACCGGTTGATCCATAAGTGGTTTGTGAAAAGAACACACATGCAGTGACCACTGGTTGATCCATAAGTGGTTTGTGGAAAAGAAAACACATGCAATGACTGTGGTTGGTCCATATGTGGTTTGTGGAAAGAACACACATGCATTGACCACTAGTTGATCCATGTGTGGTTTGTGAAAAGAACACACATGCAATGACTCTAGTGCTAGTTTTATTATAAGAACACACATGCAATGACTCTAGTGGGTCCACATGTAGTTTGTGAAAAGAACACACATGCAATGACCACTTGTTGATCCATGTGAGTTTTGTGAAAAGAACACACATACAATGACTCTAGTGGGTCGACATGTAGTTTGTGAAAAGAACACACATGCAATGACCACTGGTTGATCCATAAGTTGTTTGTGGAAAAGAACACACATGCAATGAACATTGGTTGATCAATGTGTGGTTTGTGCAAAAGAACACATGCAATGAATCTAGTTGGTCCGTATGTGGTTTGTGGAAAGAACACACATGCAGTGACCACTGGTTGATCCATGTGTGGTTTGTGAAATGAACACACATGCAATGCCACTAGTTGATCCATTTGTGGTTTGTGGAAAGAACACACATGCAATGACTCTAGTGCCAGTTTTTGTATAAGAACACAGATGCCATGTCTCTAATGGATCCATATGTGGTTTGTGATAAGAACACACATGCAATGACTCTAGTGGGTCCACATGTAGTTTGTGAAAATAACACACATGCAATGACCACTGGTTGATCCATAAGTGGTTTGTGGAAAGAACACACATGGAATGACCACTTGTTGATCCATAAGTGGTTTGCGGAAAAGAAAACACATGCAATGACTCTAGTTGTCCATATGTGGTTTGTGGAAAGAACATACATGAAATAACCACTTGTTGATCAATCAGTGGTTTGTGGAAAAGAAAACACATGCAATGACCCTTGTTGGTCCATATGTGGTTTGTGGAAAGAACACACATGCAGTAACCACTGGTTGATCCATGTATGGTTTGTGAAATGAACACACATGCAATGCCACTAGTTGATCCATGTGTGGTTTGTGGAAAGAACACATATGCAATGACTCTAGTGCTAGTTTTTGTATAAGAACACACATGAAATGTCTCTAATGGATCCATATGTGGTTTGTGAAAAGAACACACATGCAATGACCACTTGTTGATCCATGTGCGGTTTGTGAAAAGAACACCCATGCAATTACTCTAGTGCTAGTTTTAGTATAAGAACATACATGCAATGACTCTAGTGGGTCAACATGTAGTTTGTGAAAAGAACACACATGCAATGACCACTGGTTGATCCATAAGTGGTTTGTGGAAAGAACACACATGAAATAACCACTTGTTGATCAATCAGTGGTTTGTGGAAAAGAAAACACATGCAATGACTCTAGTTGGTCCATATGTGGTTTGTGGAAAGAACACACATGCAGTAACCACTGGTTGATCCATGTGTGGTTTGTGAAATGAACACACATGCAATGCCACTGGTTGATCCATGTGTGGTTTGTGGAAAGAACACACATGCAATGACTCTAGTGCTAGTTTTTGTATAAGAACACACATGAAATGTCTCTAATGGATCCATATGTGGTTTGTGAAAAGAACACACATGCAATGACCACTTGTTGATCCATGTGCGGTTTGTGAAAAGAACACCCATGCAATTACTCTAGTGCTAGTTTTAGTATAAGAACATACATGCAATGACTCTAGTGGGTCAACATGTAGTTTGTGAAAAGAACACACATGCAATGACCACCGGTTGATCCATAAGTGGTTTGTGAAAAGAACACACATGCAGTGACCACTGGTTGATCCATAAGTGGTTTGTGGAAAAGAAAACACATGCAATGACTGTGGTTGGTCCATATGTGGTTTGTGGAAAGAACACACATGCATTGACCACTAGTTGATCCATGTGTGGTTTGTGAAAAGAACACACATGCAATGACTCTAGTGCTAGTTTTATTATAAGAACACACATGCAATGACTCTAGTGGGTCCACATGTAGTTTGTGAAAAGAACACACATGCAATGACCACTTGTTGATCCATGTGAGTTTTGTGAAAAGAACACACATACAATGACTCTAGTGGGTCGACATTAGTTTGTGAAAAGAACACACATGCTTTGACCACTGGTTGATCCATAAGTTGTTTGTGGAAAAGAACACACATGCAATGAACACTGGTTGATCAATGTGTGGTTTGTGCAAAAGAACACATGCAATGAATCTAGTTGGTCCGTATGTGGTTTGTGGAAAGAACACACATGCAGTGACCACTGGTTGATCCATGTGTGGTTTGTGAAATGAACACACATGCAATGCCACTAGTTGATCCATTTGTGGTTTGTGGAAAGAACACACATGCAATGACTCTAGTGCCAGTTTTTGTATAAGAACACAGATGCCATGTCTCTAATGGATCCATATGTGGTTTGTGATAAGAACACACATGCAATGACTCTAGTGGGTCCACATGTAGTTTGTGAAAATAACACACATGCAATGACCACTGGTTGATCCATAAGTGGTTTGTGGAAAGAACACACATGCAGTGACCACTGGTTGATCCATAAGTGGTTTGTGGAAAAGAAAACACATGCAATGACTCTGGTTGGTCCATATGTGGTTTGTGGAAAGAACACACCTGCATTGACCACTAGTTGATCCATATGTGGTTTGTGAAATGAACACACATGCAATGCCACTCGTTGATCCATGTGTGGTTTGTGAAAAGAACACCCATGCAATGACTCTAGTGCTAGTTTTAGTATAAGAACATACATGCAATGACTCCCGTGGGTCCACATGTAGTTTGGGAAAAGAACACACATGCAATGACCACTGGTTGATCCATAAGTGGTTTGTGGAAAGAAGACACCTGCAATGACCACTAGTTGATCCATAAGTGGTTTGTGGAAAAGAAAACACATGCAATGACTTTGGTTGGTCCATATGTGGTTTGTGGAAAGAACACACATGCATTGACCACCAGTTGATCCATATGTGGTTTGTGAAATGAACACACATGCAATGCCACTGGTTGATCCATGTGTGGTTTGTGGAAAGAACACACATGCAATGACTCTAGTGCTAGTTTTAGTATAAGAACACACATGCAATGTCTCTAATAGATCCATATGTGGTTTGTGAAAAGAACACACATGCAATGACCACTTGTTGATCCATGTGTGGTTTGTGAAAAGAACACCCATGCAATGACTCTAGTGCTAGTTTTAGTATAAGAACATACATGCAATGACTCTAGTGGGTCCACATGTAGTTTGTGAAAAGAAGACACATGCAATGACCACTAGTTGATCCATAAGTGGTTTGTGGAAAGAACACACATGCAATGACCACTGGTTGATCCATAAGTGGTTTGTGGAAAAGAAAACACATGCAATGACTCTAGTTGGTCCATATGTGGTTTGTGGAAAGAACACACATGCATTGACCACTGGTTGATCCATATGTGGCTTATGAAAAGAACACACATGCAATGCCACAGGTTGATCCATGTGTGGTTTGTGAAAAGAACACACATGCAATGACTCTAGTGCTAGTTTTAGTATAAGAACACACATGCAATGACTCTAGTGGGTCCACATGTAGTTTGTGAAAAGAACACACATGCAATGACCACTGGTTGATCCATAAGTGGTTTGTGGAAAGAACACACATGAAATAACCACTTGTTGATCAATCAGTGGTTTGTGGAAAAGAAAACACATGCAATGACTCTAGTTGGTCCATATGTGTTTTGTGGAAAGAACACACATGCAGTAACCACTGGTTGATCCATGTGTGGTTTGTGAAATGAACACACATGCAATGCCACTGGTTGATCCATGTGTGGTTTGTGGAAATAACACACATGCAATGACTCTAGTGCTAGTTTTTGTATAAGAACACACATGAAATGTCTCTAATGGATCCATATGTGGTTTGTGAAAAGAACACACATGCAATGACCACTTGTTGATCCATGTGCGGTTTGTGAAAAGAACACCCATGCAATTACTCTAGTGCTAGTTTTAGTATAAGAACATACATGCAATGACTCTAGTGGGTCCACATGTAGTTTGTGAAAAGAACACACATGCAATGACCACTAGTTGATCCATAAGTGGTTTGTGGAAAGAACACACATGCAATGACCACTTGTTGATCCACAAGTGGCTTGTGGAAAAGAAAACACATGCAATGACTCTGGTTGGTCCATATGTGGTTTGTGGAAAGAACACACATGCAGTAACCACTGGTTGATCCATGTGTGGTTTGTGAAATGACACACATGCAATGCCACTGGTTGATCCATGTGTGGTTTGTGGAAAGAACACACATGCAATGACTCTAGTGCTAGTTTTAGTATAAGAACACACATGCAATGTCTCTAATGGATCCATATGTGGTTTGTGAAAAGAACACACATGCAATGACCACTTGTTGATCCATGTGTGGTTTGTGAAAAGAACACCCATGCAATGACTCTAGTGCTAGTTTTAGTATAAGAACAAACATGCAATGACTCTAATGGGTCCACATGTAGTTTGTGAAAAGAACACACATGCAATGACCACTGGTTGATCCATAAGTGGTTTGTGGAAAGAGCACACATGAAATGACCACTTGTTGATCCATAAGTGGCTTGTGGAAAAGAAAACACATGCAATGACTCTGGTTGGTCCATATGTGGTTTGTGGAAAGAACACACATGCAGTAACCACTGGTTGATCCATGTGTGGTTTGTGAAATGACACACATGCAATGCCACTGGTTGATCCATGTGTGGTTTGTGGAAAGAACACACATGCAATGACTCTAGTGCTAGTTTTAGTATAAGAATACACATGCAATGTCTCTAATGGATCCATATGTGGTTTGTGAAAAGAACACACATGCAATGACCACTTGTTGATCCATGTGTGGTTTGTGAAAAGAACACCCATGCAATGACTCTAGTGCTAGTTTTAGTATAAGAACAAACATGCAATGACTCTAGTGGGTCCACATGTAGTTTGTGAAAAGAACACACATGCAATGACCACTGGTTGATCCATAAGTGGTTTGTGGAAACAACACACATGCAATGACCACTGGTTGATCCATCAGTGGTTTGTGGAAAAGAAAACACATGCAATGACTCTGGTTGGTCCATATGTGGTTTGTGGAAACAACACACATGCAGTGACCACTGGTTGATCCATTTGTGGTTTGTGAAATGAACACACATGCAATGCCACTGGTTGATCCATGTGTGGTTTGTGGAAAGAACACACATGCAATGACTCTAGTGCTAGTTTTTGTATAAGAACACACGTGTAATGTCTCTAATGGATCCATATGTGGTTTGTGAAAAGAACACACATGCAATGACCACTTGTTGATCCATGTGTGGTTTGTGAAAAGAACACACATGCAATGACTCTAGTGGTTCCACATGTAGTTTGTGACAAGAACACACACGCAATGACCACTGGTTGATCCATAAGTGGTTTGTGGAAAGAACACACATGAAATGACCACTTGTTGATCCATAAGTGGCTTGTGGAAAAGAAAACACATGCAATTACTCTGGTTGGTCCATATGTAGTTTGTGGAAAGAACACACATGCAGTGACCACTGGTTGATCCATGTGTGGTTTGAGAAATGAACACACATGCAATGCCACTGGTTGATCCATGTGTGGTTTGTGGAAAGAACACACATGCAATGACTCTAGTGCTAGTTTTAGTATAAGAACACACATGCAATGTCTCTAATGGATCCATATGTGGTTTGTGAAAAGAACACACATGCAATGACCACTTGTTTATCCATGTGTGGTTTGTGAAAAGAACACCCATGCAATGACTCTAGTGCTAGTTTTAGTATAAGAACATACATGCAATGACTTCAGTGGGGCCACATGTAGTTTGTGAAAAGAACACACATGCAATGACCACTGGTTGATCCATAAGTGGTTTGTGGAAAGAACACACATGCAATGACCACTGGTTGATCCATAAGTGGTTTGTGGAAAAGAAAACACATGCAATGACTCTGGTTGGTCCATATGCGGTTTGGGAAACAACACACATGCAGTGACCACTGGTTGATCCATGTGTGGTTTGTGAAATGAACACACATGCAATGCCACTGGTTGATCGATGTGTGGTTTGTGGAAAGAACACACATGCAATGACTCTAGTGCTAGTTTTTGTATAAGAACACACGTGCAATGTCCCTAATGGATCCATATGTGGTTTGTGAAAAGAACACACATGCAATGACCACTTGTTGATACATGTGTGGTTTGTGAAAAGAACACACATGCAATGACTCTAGTGCTAGTTTTAGTATAAGAACACACATGCAATGACTCTAGTGGGTCCACATGTAGTTTGTGAAAAGAACACACATGCAATGACCACTGGTTGATCCATAAGTGGTTTGTGGAAAGAACACACATGAAATGACCACTTGTTGATCCATAAGTGGCTTGTGGAAAAGAAAACACATGCAATGACTCTGGTTGGTCCATATGTGGTTTGTGGAAAGAACACACATGCAGTAACCACTGGTTGATCCATGTGTGGTTTGTGAAATGACACACATGCAATGCCACTGGTTGATCCATGAGTGGTTTGTGGAAAGAACACACATGCAATGACTCTAGTGCTAGTTTTAGTATAAGAACACACATGCAATGTCTCCAATGGATCCAGATGTGGTTTGTGAAAAGAACACACATGCAATGACCACTTGTTGATCCATGTGTGGTTTGTGAAAAGAACACCCATGCAATGACTCTAGTGCTGGATTTAGTATAAGAACATACATGCAATGACTCTAGTGGGTCCACATATAGTTTGTGAAAAGAACACACATGCAGTCTCCACTGGTTCATCCATACGTGGTTTGTGGAAAGAACACACATTCAATGACCACTGGTTGATCCATAAGTGGTTTGTGGAAAAGAAAACACATGCAATGACTCTGGTTGGTCCATATGTGGTTTGTGGAAACAACACACATGCAGTCTCCACGTGCTGGATTTAGTATAAGAAACCACTTGTTGATCCATGTGTGGTTTGTGAAATGAACACACATGCAATGCCACTGGTTGATCCATGTGTGGTTTGTGGAAAGAACACACATGCAATGACTCTAGTGCTAGTTTTTGTATAAGACCAAACGTGCAATGTCTCTAATGGATCCATATGTGGTTTCTGAAGAGAACACACATGCAATGACCACTTGTTGATCCATGTGTGGTTTGTGAAAAGAACACACATGCAATGACTCTAGTGCTAGTTTTAGTATAAGAACACACATGCAATGACTCTAGTGGGTCCACATGTAGTTTGTGAAAAGAACACACATGCAATGACCACTGGTTGATCCATAAGTGGTTTGTGGAAAGAACACACATGAAATGACCTCTTGGTGATCCATAAGTGGCTTGTGGAAAAGAAAACACATGCAATGACTCTGGTTGGTCCATATGTGGTTTGTGGAAAGAACACACATGCAGTAACCACTGGTTGATCCATGTGTGGTTTGTGAAATGAACACACATGCAATGCCACTGGTTGATCCATGTGTGGTTTGTGGAAAGAACACACATGCAATGACACTAGTTCTAGTTTTTGTATAAGAATACACGTGCAATGTCTCTAATTGATCCATATGTGGTTTGTGAAAAGAACACACATGCAATGACCACTTGTTGATCCATGTGTGGTTTGTGAAAAGAACACACATCCAATGACTCTAGTGCTAGTTTTAGTATAAGAACATACATGCAATGACTCCAGTGGGTCCACATGTAGTTTGTGAAAAGAACACACATGCAATGACCACTGGTTGATCCATAAGTGGTTTGTGGAAAGAACACACATGCAATGACCACTGGTTGATCCATAAGTGGTTTGTGGAAAAGAAAACACATGCAATGACTGGTTGGTCCATATGTGGTTTGTGGAAACAACACACATGAAGTGACCACTGGTTGATCCATGTGTGGTTTGTGAAATGAACACACATGCAATGCCACTGGTTGATCCATGTGTGGTTTGTGGAAAGAACACACATGCAATGACTCTAGTGCTAGTTTTTGTATAAGAACACACGTGCAATGTCTCTAATGGATCCATATGTGGTTTGTGAAAAGAACACACATGCAATGACCACTTGTTGATCCATGTGTGGTTTGTGAAAAGAACACACATGCAATGACTCTAGTGCTAGTTTTAGTATAAGAACACACATGCAATGACTCTAGTGGGTCCACATGTAGTTTGTGAAAAGAACACACATGCAATGACCACTGGTTAATCCATAAGTGGTTTGTGGAAAGAACACACATGAAATGACCTCTTGGTGATCCATAAGTGGCTTGTGGAAAAGAAAACACATGCAATGACTCTGGTTGGTCCATATGTGGTTTGTGGAAAGAACACACATCCAGTAACCACTGGTTGATCCATGTGTGGTTTGTGAAATGAACACACATGCAATGCCACTGGTTGATCCATGTGTGGTTTGTGGAAAGAACACACATGCAATGACACTAGTTCTAGTTTTTGTATAAGAACACACGTGCAATGTCTCTAATTGATCCATATGTGGTTTGTGAAAAGAACACACATGCAATGACCACTTGTTGATCCATGTGTGGTTTGTGAAAAGAACACACATCCAATGACTCTAGTGCTAGTTTTAGTATAAGAACATACATGCAATGACTCCAGTGGGTCCACATGTAGTTTGTGACAAGAACACACACGCAATGACCACTGGTTGATCCATAAGTGGTTTGTGGAAAGAACACACATGAAATGACCACTTGTTGATCCATAAGTGGCTTGTGGAAAAGAAAACACATGCAATTACTCTGGTTGGTCCATATGTAGTTTGTGGAAAGAACACACATGCAGTGACCACTGGTTGATCCATGTGTGGTTTGTGAAATGAACACACATGCAATGCCACTGGTTGATCCATGTGTGGTTTGTGGAAAGAACACACATGCAATGACTCTAGTGCTAGTTTTAGTATAAGAACACACATGCAATGTCTCTAATGGATCCATATGTGGTTTGTGAAAAGAACACACATGCAATGACCACTTGTTTATCCATGTGTGGTTTGTGAAAAGAACACCCATGCAATGACTCTAGTGCTAGTTTTAGTATAAGAACATACATGCAATGACTTCAGTGGGTCCACATGTAGTTTGTGAAAAGAACACACATGCAATGACCACTGGTTGATCCATAAGTGGTTTGTGGAAAGAACACACATGCAATGACCACTGGTTGATCCATAAGTGGTTTGTGGAAAAGAAAACACATGCAATGACTCTGGTTGGTCCATATGCGGTTTGGGAAACAACACACATGCAGTGACCACTGGTTGATCCATGTGTGGTTTGTGAAATGAACACACATGCAATGCCACTGGTTGATCGATGTGTGGTTTGTGGAAAGAACACACATGCAATGACTCTAGTGCTAGTTTTTGTATAAGAACACACGTGCAATGTCCCTAATGGATCCATATGTGGTTTGTGAAAAGAACACACATGCAATGACCACTTGTTGATACATGTGTGGTTTGTGAAAAGAACACACATGCAATGACTCTAGTGCTAGTTTTAGTATAAGAACACACATGCAATGACTCTAGTGGGTCCACATGTAGTTTGTGAAAAGAACACACATGCAATGACCACTGGTTGATCCATAAGTGGTTTGTGGAAAGAACACACATGAAATGACCACTTGTTGATCCATAAGTGGCTTGTGGAAAAGAAAACACATGCAATGACTCTGGTTGGTCCATATGTGGTTTGTGGAAAGAACACACATGCAGTAACCACTGGTTGATCCATGTGTGGTTTGTGAAATGACACACATGCAATGCCACTGGTTGATCCATGAGTGGTTTGTGGAAAGAACACACATGCAATGACTCTAGTGCTAGTTTTAGTATAAGAACACACATGCAATGTCTCCAATGGATCCAGATGTGGTTTGTGAAAAGAACACACATGCAATGACCACTTGTTGATCCATGTGTGGTTTGTGAAAAGAACACCCATGCAATGACTCTAGTGCTGGATTTAGTATAAGAACATACATGCAATGACTCTAGTGGGTCCACATATAGTTTGTGAAAAGAACACACATGCAGTCTCCACTGGTTCATCCATACGTGGTTTGTGGAAAGAACACACATTCAATGACCACTGGTTGATCCATAAGTGGTTTGTGGAAAAGAAAACACATGCAATGACTCTGGTTGGTCCATATGTGGTTTGTGGAAACAACACACATGCAGTCTCCACGTGCTGGATTTAGTATAAGAAACCACTTGTTGATCCATGTGTGGTTTGTGAAATGAACACACATGCAATGCCACTGGTTGATCCATGTGTGGTTTGTGGAAAGAACACACATGCAATGACTCTAGTGCTAGTTTTTGTATAAGACCAAACGTGCAATGTCTCTAATGGATCCATATGTGGTTTCTGAAGAGAACACACATGCAATGACCACTTGTTGATCCATGTGTGGTTTGTGAAAAGAACACACATGCAATGACTCTAGTGCTAGTTTTAGTATAAGAACACACATGCAATGACTCTAGTGGGTCCACATGTAGTTTGTGAAAAGAACACACATGCAATGACCACTGGTTGATCCATAAGTGGTTTGTGGAAAGAACACACATGAAATGACCTCTTGGTGATCCATAAGTGGCTTGTGGAAAAGAAAACACATGCAATGACTCTGGTTGGTCCATATGTGGTTTGTGGAAAGAACACACATGCAGTAACCACTGGTTGATCCATGTGTGGTTTGTGAAATGAACACACATGCAATGCCACTGGTTGATCCATGTGTGGTTTGTGGAAAGAACACACATGCAATGACACTAGTTCTAGTTTTTGTATAAGAATACACGTGCAATGTCTCTAATTGATCCATATGTGGTTTGTGAAAAGAACACACATGCAATGACCACTTGTTGATCCATGTGTGGTTTGTGAAAAGAACACACATCCAATGACTCTAGTGCTAGTTTTAGTATAAGAACATACATGCAATGACTCCAGTGGGTCCACATGTAGTTTGTGAAAAGAACACACATGCAATGACCACTGGTTGATCCATAAGTGGTTTGTGGAAAGAACACACATGCAATGACCACTGGTTGATCCATAAGTGGTTTGTGGAAAAGAAAACACATGCAATGACTGGTTGGTCCATATGTGGTTTGTGGAAACAACACACATGAAGTGACCACTGGTTGATCCATGTGTGGTTTGTGAAATGAACACACATGCAATGCCACTGGTTGATCCATGTGTGGTTTGTGGAAAGAACACACATGCAATGACTCTAGTGCTAGTTTTTGTATAAGAACACACGTGCAATGTCTCTAATGGATCCATATGTGGTTTGTGAAAAGAACACACATGCAATGACCACTTGTTGATCCATGTGTGGTTTGTGAAAAGAACACACATGCAATGACTCTAGTGCTAGTTTTAGTATAAGAACACACATGCAATGACTCTAGTGGGTCCACATGTAGTTTGTGAAAAGAACACACATGCAATGACCACAGGTTAATCCATAAGTGGTTTGTGGAAAGAACACACATGAAATGACCTCTTGGTGATCCATAAGTGGCTTGTGGAAAAGAAAACACATGCAATGACTCTGGTTGGTCCATATGTGGTTTGTGGAAAGAACACACATCCAGTAACCACTGGTTGATCCATGTGTGGTTTGTGAAATGAACACACATGCAATGCCACTGGTTGATCCATGTGTGGTTTGTGGAAAGAACACACATGCAATGACACTAGTTCTAGTTTTTGTATAAGAACACACGTGCAATGTCTCTAATTGATCCATATGTGGTTTGTGAAAAGAACACACATGCAATGACCACTTGTTGATCCATGTGTGGTTTGTGAAAAGAACACACATCCAATGACTCTAGTGCTAGTTTTAGTATAAGAACATACATGCAATGACTCCAGTGGGTCCACATGTAGTTTGTGACAAGAACACACACGCAATGACCACTGGTTGATCCATAAGTGGTTTGTGGAAAGAACACACATGAAATGACCACTTGTTGATCCATAAGTGGCTTGTGGAAAAGAAAACACATGCAATTACTCTGGTTGGTCCATATGTAGTTTGTGGAAAGAACACACATGCAGTGACCACTGGTTGATCCATGTGTGGTTTGTGAAATGAACACACATGCAATGCCACTGGTTGATCCATGTGTGGTTTGTGGAAAGAACACACATGCAATGACTCTAGTGCTAGTTTTAGTATAAGAACACACATGCAATGTCTCTAATGGATCCATATGTGGTTTGTGAAAAGAACACACATGCAATGACCACTTGTTTATCCATGTGTGGTTTGTGAAAAGAACACCCATGCAATGACTCTAGTGCTAGTTTTAGTATAAGAACATACATGCAATGACTTCAGTGGGTCCACATGTAGTTTGTGAAAAGAACACACATGCAATGACCACTGGTTGATCCATAAGTGGTTTGTGGAAAGAACACACATGCAATGACCACTGGTTGATCCATAAGTGGTTTGTGGAAAAGAAAACACATGCAATGACTCTGGTTGGTCCATATGCGGTTTGGGAAACAACACACATGCAGTGACCACTGGTTGATCCATGTGTGGTTTGTGAAATGAACACACATGCAATGCCACTGGTTGATCGATGTGTGGTTTGTGGAAAGAACACACATGCAATGACTCTAGTGCTAGTTTTTGTATAAGAACACACGTGCAATGTCCCTAATGGATCCATATGTGGTTTGTGAAAAGAACACACATGCAATGACCACTTGTTGATACATGTGTGGTTTGTGAAAAGAACACACATGCAATGACTCTAGTGCTAGTTTTAGTATAAGAACACACATGCAATGACTCTAGTGGGTCCACATGTAGTTTGTGAAAAGAACACACATGCAATGACCACTGGTTGATCCATAAGTGGTTTGTGGAAAGAACACACATGAAATGACCACTTGTTGATCCATAAGTGGCTTGTGGAAAAGAAAACACATGCAATGACTCTGGTTGGTCCATATGTGGTTTGTGGAAAGAACACACATGCAGTAACCACTGGTTGATCCATGTGTGGTTTGTGAAATGACACACATGCAATGCCACTGGTTGATCCATGTGTGGTTTGTGGAAAGAACACACATGCAATGACTCTAGTGCTAGTTTTAGTATAAGAACACACGTACAATGACCACTGGTTGATCCATAAGTGGTTTGTGGAAAAGAAAACACATGCAATGACTCTGGTTGGTCCATATGTGGTTTGTGGAAAGAACACACATGCATTGACCACTAGTTGATCCATATGTGGTTTGTGAAATGAACACACATGCAATGCCACTGGTTGATCCATGTGTGGTTTGTGGAAAGAACACACATGCAATGACTCTAGTGCTAGTTTTAGTATAAGAACACACATGCAATGACTCTAGTGCTAGTTTTAGTATAAGAACACACATGCAATGTCTCTAATGGATCCATATGTGGTTTGTTAAAAGAACACACATGCAATGACCACTTGTTGATCCATGTGTGGTTTGTGAAAAGAACACCCATGCAATGACTCTAGTGCTAGTTTTAGTATAAGAACATACATGCAATGTCTCTAGTGGGTCCACATGCAGTTTGTGAAAAGAACACACATGCAATGACCACTAGTTGATCCATAAGTGGTTTGTGGAAAGAACACACATGCAATGACCACTGGTTGATCCATAAGTGGTTTGTGGAAAAGAAAACACATGCAATGACTCTAGTTGGTCCATATGTGGTTTGTGGAAAGAACACACATGCATTGACCCCTGGCTGATCCATATGTGGCTTGTGAAAAGAACACACATGCAATGCCACAGGTTGGTCCATGTGTGGTTTGTGGAAAGAACACACATGCAATGACTCTAGTGGTAGTTTTAGTATAAGATCACACATATAGTGACTCTACTGGATCCATATGTGGTTTGTGAAAAGAACACACATGCAATGACCACTTGTTGATCCATGTGTGGTTTGTGAAAAGAACACACATGCAATGACTCTAGTGCTAGTTTTAGTATAAGAACACACATGCAATGACTCTAGTGGGTCCACATGTAGTTTGTGACAAGAACACACATGCAATGACCACTGGTTGATCCATAAGTGGTTTGTGGAAAGAACACACATGAAATGACCACTTGTTGATCCATAAGTGGCTTGTGGAAAAGAAAACACATGCAATGACTCTGGTTGGTCCATATGTAGTTTGTGGAAAGAACACACATGCAGTAACCACTAGTTGATCCATGTGTGGTTTGTGAAAAGAACACACATGCAATGACTCTGGTTGGTCCATATGTGGTTTGTGGAAAGAACACACATGCATTGACCACTAGTTGATCCATGTGTGGTTTGTGAAAAGAACACACATGCAATGACTCTAGTGCTAGTTTTATTATAAGAACACACATGCAATGACTCTAGTGGGTCCACATGTAGTTTGTGAAAAGAACACACCTGCAATGACCACTTGTTGATCGACGTGAGTTTTGTGAAAAGAACACACATACAATGACTCTAGGGGGTCGACATGTAGTTTGTGAAAAGAACACACATGCAATGACCACTGGTTGATCCATAAGTTGTTTGTGGAAAACAACACTCATGCAATGAACACTGGTTGATCAATGTGTGGTTTGTGCAAAAGAACACATGCAATGAATCTGGTTGGTCCGTATGTGGTTTGTGGAAAGAACACACATGCAGTGACCACTGGTTGATCCATGTGTGGTTTGTGAAATGAACAAACATGCAATGCCACTAGTTGATCCATTTGTGGTTTGTGGAAAGAACACACATGCAATGACTCTAGTGCCAGTTTTTGTATAAGAACATAGATGCCATGTCTCTAATGGATCCATATGTGGTTTGTGATAAGAACACACATGCAATGACTCTAGTGGGTCCACATGTAGTTTGTGAAAAGAACACACATGCAATGACCACTGGTTGATCCATAAGTGGTTTGTGGAAAGAACACACATGGTATGACCACTTGTTGATCCATAAGTGGTTTGCGGAAAAGAAAACACATGCAATGACTCTGGTTGGTCCATATGTGGTTTGTGGAAAGAACACACATGCAGTGACCACTGGTCGATCCATGTGTGGTTTGTGAAATGAACACACATGCAATGCCACTGGTTGATCCATGTGTGGTTTGTGGAAAGAACACACATGCAATGACTCTAGTGCTAGTTTTTGTATAAGAACACACATGCAATGTCTCTAATGGATCCATATGTGGTTTGTGAAAATAGCACACATGCAATGACCACTTGTTGATCCATGTGTGGTTTGTGAAAAGAACACACATGCAATGACTCTAGTGCTAGTTTTAGTATAAGAACACACATGCAATGACTCTAGTGCTAGTTTTAGTATAAGAACACACATGCAATGACTCTAGTGGGTCCACATGTAGTTTGTGAAAAGAACACACATGCAATGACCACTGTTTGATCCATAAGTGGTTTGTGGAAAGAACACACATGAAATAACCACTTGTTGATCCATCAGTGGTTTGTGGAAAAGAAAACACATGCAATGACTCTGGTTGGTCCATATGTGGTTTGTGGAAAGAACACACATGCAGTAACCACTGGTTGATCCATGTGTGGTTTGTGAAATGAACACACATGCAATGCCACTGGTTGATCCATGTGTGGTTTGTGGAAAGAACACACATGCAATGACTCTAGTGCTAGTTTTTATATAAGAACACACAAGCAATGTCTCTAATGGATCCATATGTGGTTTGTGAAAAGAACACACATGCAATGACCACTTGTTGATCCATGTGCGGTTTGTGAAAAGAACACCCATGCAATTACTCTAGTGCTAGTTTTAGTATAAGAACATACATGCAATGACTCTAGTGGGTCCACATGTAGTTTGTGAAAAGAACACACATGCAATGACCACTGGTTGATCCATAAGTGGTTTGTGGAAAGAACACACATGCAGTGACCACTCGTTGATCCATAAGTGGTTTGTGGAAAAGAAAACACATGCAATGACTCTGGTTGGTCCATATGTGGTTTGTGGAAAGAACACACATGCATTGACCACTGGTTGATCCATAAGTGGTTTGTGGAAAAGAAAACACATGCAATGACTCTGGTTGGTCCATATGTGGTTTGTGGAAAGAACACACATGCATTGACCACCGGTTGATCCATATGTGGTTTGTGAAATGAACACACATGCAATGCCACTAGTTGATCCATGTATGGTTTGTGGAAAGAACACACATGCAATGACTCTAGTGGTAGTTTTAGTATAAGATCATACATGCAATGACTCTAATGGGTCCATATGTGGTTTGTGAAAAGAACACACATGCAATGACCACTTGTTGATCCATGTGTGGTTTGTGAAAAGAACAAACATGCAATGACTCTAGTGCTAGTTTTATTATAAGAACACACATGCAATGACTCTAGTGGGTCCACATGTAGTTTGTGAAAAGAACACACATGCAATGACCACTTGTTGATCGGCGTGAGTTTTGTGATAAGAACACACATAAAATGACTCTAGTGGGTCGACATGTAGTTTGTGAAAAGAACACACATGCAATGACCACTGGTTGACCCATAAGTTGTTTGTGGAAAAGAACACACATGCAATGAACACTGGTTGATCAATGTGTGGTTTGTGCAAAAGAACACATGCAATGAATCTGGTTGATCCGTATGTGGTTTGTGGAAAGAACACAGATGCAGTGACCACTGGTTGATCCATGTTTGGTTTGTGAAATGAACACACATGCAATGCCACTAGTTGATCCATTTGTGGTTTGTGGAAAGAACACACATGCAATGACTCTAGTGCTAGTTTTTGTCTAAGAACACATATGCCATGTCTCTAATGGATCCATATGTGGTTTGTGATAAGAAAACACATGCAATGACTCTGGTTGGTCCATATGTTGTTTGTGGAAAGAACACACATGCAGTGACCACTGGTTGATCCATGTGTGGTTTGTGAAATGAACACACATGCAATGCCACTAGTTGATCCATGTGTCGTTTGTGGAAAGAACACACATCAATGACTCTAGTGCTAGTTTTTGTATAAGAACACACATGCAATGTCTCTATTGGATCCATATGTGGTTTGTGAAAAGAACACACATGCAATGACCACTTGTTGATCCATGTGTGGTTTGTGAAAAGAACACACATGCAATGACTCTAGCGCTAGTTTTAGTATAAGAACATACATGCAATGACTCTAGTGGGTCCACATGTAGTTTGTGAAAAGAACACACATGCAATGACCACTAGTTGATCCATAAGTGGTTTGTGGAAAGAACACACATGCAATGACCACTTGTTGATCCACAAGTGGTTTGTGGAAAAGAAAACACATGCAATGACTCTGGTTGGTCCATATGTGGTTTGTGGAAAGAACACACATGCATAGACCACTGGTTGATCCATATGTGGCTTGTGAAAAGAACACACATGCAATGCCACAGGTTGATCCATGTGTGGTTTGTGGAAAGAACACACATGCAATGACTCTAGTGGTAGTTTTAGTATAAGATCACACATACAATGACTCTAGTGGGTCCACATGTAGTTTGTGAAAAGAACACACATGCAATGACCACTGGTTGATCCATAAGTGGTTTGTGGAAAGAACACACATGAAATGACCTCTTGGTGATCCATAAGTGGCTTGTGGAAAACAAAACACATGCAATGACTCTGGTTGGTCCATATGTGGTTTGTGGAAAGAACACACATGCAGTAACCAATGGTTGATCCATCTGTGGTTTGTGAAAAGAACACACATGCAATGACTCTAGTGCTAGTTTTAGTATAAGAACACACATGCAATGACTCTAGTGGGTCCACATGTAGTTTGTGAAAAGAACACACATGCAATGACCACTGGTTGATCCATAAGTGGTTTGTGGAAAGAACACACATGAAATAACCACTTGTTGATCCATCAGTGGTTTGTGGAAAAGAAAACACATGCAATGACTCTGGTTGGTCCATATGTGGTTTGTGGAAAGAACACACATGCAGTAACCACTGGTTGATCCATGTGTGGTTTGTGAAATGAACACACATGCAATGCCACTGGTTGATCCATGTGTGGTTTGTGGAAAGAACACACATGCAATGTCTCTAGTGCTAGTTTTTATATAAGAACACACAAGCAATGTCTCTAATGGATCCATATGTGGTTTGTGAAAAGAACACACATGCAATGACCACTTGTTGATCCATGTGCGGTTTGTGAAAAGAACACCCATGCAATTACTCTAGTGCTAGTTTTAGTATAAGAACATACATGCAATGACTCTAGTGGGTCCACATGTAGTTTGTGAAAAGAACACACATGCAATGACCACTGGTTGATCCATAAGTGGTTTGTGGAAAGAACACACATGCAGTGACCACTCGTTGATCCATAAGTGGTTTGTGGAAAAGAAAACACATGCAATGACTCTGGTTGGTCCATATGTGGTTTGTGGAAAGAACACACATGCATTGACCACTGGTTGATCCATAAGTGGTTTGTGGAAAAGAAAACACATGCAATGACTCTGGTTGGTCCATATGTGGTTTGTGGAAAGAACACACATGCATTGACCACTGGTTGATCCATATGTGGTTTGTGAAATGAACACACATGCAATGCCACTAGTTGATCCATGTATGGTTTGTGGAAAGAACACACATGCAATGACTCTAGTGGTAGTTTTAGTATAAGATCATACATGCAATGACTCTAATGGGTCCATATGTGGTTTGTGAAAAGAACACACATGCAATGACCACTTGTTGATCCATGTGTGGTTTGTGAAAAGAACAAACATGCAATGACTCTAGTGCTAGTTTTATTATAAGAACACACATGCAATGACTCTAGTGGGTCCACATGTAGTTTGTGAAAAGAACACACATGCAATGACCACTTGTTGATCGGCGTGAGTTTTGTGATAAGAACACACATAAAATGACTCTAGTGGGTCGACATGTAGTTTGTGAAAAGAACACACATGCAATGACCACTGGTTGACCCATAAGTTGTTTGTGGAAAAGAACACACATGCAATGAACACTGGTTGATCAATGTGTGGTTTGTGCAAAAGAACACATGCAATGAATCTGGTTGATCCGTATGTGGTTTGTGGAAAGAACACAGATGTAGTGACCACTGGTTGATCCATGTTTGGTTTGTGAAATGAACACACATGCAATGCCACTAGTTGATCCATTTGTGGTTTGTGGAAAGAACACACATGCAATGACTCTAGTGCTAGTTTTTGTCTAAGAACACATATGCCATGTCTCTAATGGATCCATATGTGGTTTGTGATAAGAAAACACATGCAATGACTCTGGTTGGTCCATATGTTGTTTGTGGAAAGAACACACATGCAGTGACCACTGGTTGATCCATGTGTGGTTTGTGAAATGAACACACATGCAATGCCACTAGTTGATCCATGTGTCGTTTGTGGAAAGAACACACATGCAATGACTCTAGTGCTAGTTTTTGTATAAGAACACACATGCAATGTCTCTAATGGATCCATATGTGGTTTGTGAAAAGAACACACATGCAATGACCACTTGTTGATCCATGTGTGGTTTGTGAAAAGAACACACATGCAATGACTCTAGCGCTAGTTTTAGTATAAGAACATACATGCAATGACTCTAGTGGGTCCACATGTAGTTTGTGAAAAGAACACACATGCAATGACCACTAGTTGATCCATAAGTGGTTTGTGGAAAGAACACACATGCAATGACCACTTGTTGATCCACAAGTGGTTTGTGGAAAAGAAAACACATGCAATGACTCTGGTTGGTCCATATGTGGTTTGTGGAAAGAACACACATGCATAGACCACTGGTTGATCCATATGTGGCTTGTGAAAAGAACACACATGCAATGCCACAGGTTGATCCATGTGTGGTTTGTGGAAAGAACACACATGCAATGACTCTAGTGGTAGTTTTAGTATAAGATCACACATACAATGACTCTAGTGGGTCCACATGTAGTTTGTGAAAAGAACACACATGCAATGACCACTGGTTGATCCATAAGTGGTTTGTGGAAAGAACACACATGAAATGACCTCTTGGTGATCCATAAGTGGCTTGTGGAAAAGAAAACACATGCAATGACTCTGGTTGGTCCATATGTGGTTTGTGGAAAGAACACACATGCAGTAACCAATGGTTGATCCATCTGTGGTTTGTGAAAAGAACACACATGCAATGACTCTAGTTCTAGTTTTAGTATAAGAACACACATGCAATGACTCTAGTGGGTCCACATGTAGTTTGTGAAAAGAACACACATGCAATGACCACTGGTTGATCCATAAGTGGTTTGTGGAAAGAACACACATGAAATAACCACTTGTTGATCCATCAGTGGTTTGTGGAAAAGAAAACACATGCAATGACTCTGGTTGGTCCATATGTGGTTTGTGGAAAGAACACACATGCAGTAACCACTGGTTGATCCATGTGTGGTTTGTGAAATGAACACACATGCAATGCCACTGGTTGATCCATGTGTGGTTTGTGGAAAGAACACACATGCAATGACTCTAGTGCTAGTTTTTATATAAGAACACACAAGCAATGTCTCTAATGGATCCATATGTGGTTTGTGAAAAGAACACACATGCAATGACCACTTGTTGATCCATGTGCGGTTTGTGAAAAGAACACCCATGCAATTACTCTAGTGCTAGTTTTAGTATAAGAACATACATGCAATGACTCTAGTGGGTCCACATGTAGTTTGTGAAAAGAACACACATGCAATGACCACTGGTTGATCCATAAGTGGTTTGTGGAAAGAACACACATGCAGTGACCACTCGTTGATCCATAAGTGGTTTGTGGAAAAGAAAACACATGCAATGACTCTGGTTGGTCCATATGTGGTTTGTGGAAAGAACACACATGCATTGACCACTGGTTGATCCATATGTGGTTTGTGAAATGAACACACATGCAATGCCACTAGTTGATCCATGTATGGTTTGTGGAAAGAACACACATGCAATGACTCTAGTGGTAGTTTTAGTATAAGATCACACATGCAATGACTCTAATGGAACCATATGTGGTTTGTGAAAATAACACACATGCAATGACCACTTGGTGATCCAAGTGTGGTTTGTGGAAAGAACACACATGCAATGACTCTAGTGCTAGTTTTAGTATAAGAACATACATGCAATGACTCTAGTGGGTCCACATGTAGTTTGTGAAAAGAACACACATGCAATGACCACTAGTTGATCCATAAGTGGTTTGTGGAAAGAACACACATGCAATGACCACTTGTTGATCCACAAGTGGTTTGTGGAAAAGAAAACACATGCAATGACTCTGGTTGGTCCATATGTGGTTTGTGGAAAGAACACACATGCATAGACCACTGGTTGATCCATATGTGGCTTGTGAAAAGAACACACATGCAATGCCACAGGTTGATCCATGTGTGGTTTGTGGAAAGAACACACATGCAATGACTCTTGTGGTAGTTTTAGTATAAGATCACACATACAATGACTCTAATGGATCCATATGTGGTTTGTGAAAAGAACACACATGCAATGACCACTTGTTGATCCATGTGTGGTTTGTGAAAAGAACACACATGCAATGACTCTAGTGCTAGTTTTATTATAAGAACACACATGCAATGACTCTAGTGGGTCCACATGTAGTTTGTGAAAACAACACACATGCAATGACCACTTGTTGACCGGCGTGAGTCTTGTGATAAGAACACACATAAAATGACTCTAGTGGGTCGACATGTAGTTTGTGAAAAGAACACACATGCAATGACCACTGGTTGACCCATAAGTTGTTTGTGGAAAAGAACACACATGCAATGAACACTGGTTGATCAATGTGTGGTTTCTGCAAAAGAACACATGCAATGAATCTGGTTGATCCGTATGTGGTTTGTGGAAAGAACACACATGCAGTGACCACTGGTTGATCCATGTTTGGTTTGTGAAATGAACAAACATGCAATGCCACTAGTTGATCCATTTGTGGTTTGTGGAAAGAACACACATGCAATGACTCTAGTGCCAGTTTTTGTATAAGAACATAGATGCCATGTCTCTAATGGATCCATATGTGGTTTGTGATAAGAACACACATGCAATGACTCTAGTGGGTCCACATGTAGTTTGTGAAAAGAACACACATGCAATGACCACTGGTTGATCCATAAGTGGTTTGTGGAAAGAACACACATGGTATGACCACTTGTTGATCCATAAGTGGTTTGCGGAAAAGAAAACACATGCAATGACTCTGGTTGGTCCATATGTGGTTTGTGGAAAGAACACACATGCAGTGACCACTGGTCGATCCATGTGTGGTTTGTGAAATGAACACACATGCAATGCCACTGGTTGATCCATGTGTGGTTTGTGGAAAGAACACACATGCAATGACTCTAGTGCTAGTTTTTGTATAAGAACACACATGCAATGTCTCTAATGGATCCATATGTGGTTTGTGAAAATAGCACACATGCAATGACCACTTGTTGATCCATGTGTGGTTTGTGAAAAGAACACACATGCAATGACTCTAGTGCTAGTTTTAGTATAAGAACACACATGCAATGGCTCTAGTGCTAGTTTTAGTATAAGAACACACATGCAATGACTCTAGTGGGTCCACATGTAGTTTGTGAAAAGAACACACATGCAATGACCACTGTTTGATCCATAAGTGGTTTGTGGAAAGAACACACATGAAATAACCACTTGTTGATCCATCAGTGGTTTGTGGAAAAGAAAACACATGCAATGACTCTGGTTGGTCCATATGTGGTTTGTGGAAAGAACACACATGCAGTAACCACTGGTTGATCCATGTGTGGTTTGTGAAATGAACACACATGCAATGCCACTGGTTGATCCATGTGTGGTTTGTGGAAAGAACACACATGCAATGACTCTAGTGCTAGTTTTATATAAGAACACACAAGCAATGTCTCTAATGGATACATATGTGGTTTGTGAAAAGAACACACATGCAATGACCACTAGTTGATCCATGTGCGGTTTGTGAAAAGAACACCCATGCAATTACTCTAGTGCTAGTTTTAGTATAAGAACATACATGCAATGACTCTAGTGGGTCCACATGTAGTTTGTGAAAAGAACACACATGCAATGACCACTGGTTGATCCATAAGTGGTTTGTGGAAAGAACACACATGAAGTGACCACTCGTTGATCCATAAGTGGTTTGTGGAAAAGAAAACACATGCAATGACTCTGGTTGGTCCATATGTGGTTTGTGGAAAGAACACACATGCATTGACCACTGGTTGATCCATAAGTGGTTTGTGGAAAAGAAAACACATGCAATGACTCTGGTTGGTCCATATGTGGTTTGTGGAAAGAACACACATGCATTGACCACTGGTTGATCCATATGTGGTTTGTGAAATGAACACACATGCAATGCCACTAGTTGATCCATGTATGGTTTGTGGAAAGAACACACATGCAATGACTCTAGTGGTAGTTTTAGTATAAGATCATACATGCAATGACTCTAATGGATCCATATGTGGTTTGTGAAAATAACACACATGCAATGACCACTTGGTGATCCATGTGTGGTTTGTGGAAAGAACACACATGCAATGACTCTAGTGCTAGTTTTAGTATAAGAACATACATGCAATGACTCTAGTGGGTCCACATGTAGTTTGTGAAAAGAACACACATGCAATGACCGCTAGTTGATCCATAAGTGGTTTGTGGAAAGAACACACATGCAATGACCACTTGTTGATCCACAAGTGGTTTGTGGAAAAGAAAACACATGCAATGACTCTGGTTGGTCCATATGTGGTTTGTGGAAAGAACACACATGCATAGACCACTGGTTGATCCGTATGTGGCTTGTGAAAAGAAAACACATGCAATGCCACAGGTTGATCCATGTGTGGTTTGTGGAAAGAACACACATGCAATGACTCTAGTGGTAGTTTTAGTATAAGATCACACATACAATGACTCTAATGGATCCATATGTGGTTTGTGAAAAGAACACACATGCAATGACCACTTGTTTATCCATGTGTGGTTTGTGAAAAGAACAAACATGCAATGACTCTAGTGCTAGTTTTATTATAAGAACACACATGCAATGACTCTAGTGGGTCCACATGTAGTTTGTGAAAAGAACACACATGCAATGACCACTTGTTGATCGGCGTGAGTTTTGTGATAAGAACACACATAAAATGACTCTAGTGGGTCGACATGTAGTTTGTGAAAAGAACACACATGCAATGACCACTGGTTGACCCATAAGTTGTTTGTGGAAAAGAACACATGCAATGAACACTGGTTGATCAATGTGTGGTTTGTGCAAAAGAACACATGCAATGAATCTGGTTGATCCGTATGTGGTTTGTGGAAAGAACACACATGCAGTGACCACTGGTTGATCCATGTTTGGTTTATGAAATGAACACACATGCAATGTCACTAGTTGATCCATTTGTGGTTTGTGGAAAGAACACACATGCAATGACTCTAGTGCTAGTTTTTGTCTAAGAACACATATGCCATGTCTCTAATGGATCCATATGTGGTTTGTGATAAGAAAACACATGCAATGACTCTGGTTGGTCCATATGTGGTTTGTGGAAAGAACACACATGCAGTGACCACTGGTTGATCCATGTGTGGTTTGTGAAATGAACACACATGCAATGCCACTAGTTGATCCATGTGTCATTTGTGGAAAGAACACACATGCAATGACTCTAGTGCTAGTTTTTGTATAAGAACACACCTGCAATGTCTCTAATGGATCCATATGTGGTTTGTGAAAAGAACACACATGCAATGACCACTTGTTGATCCATGTGTGGTTTGTGAAAAGAACACACATGCAATGACTCTAGTGCTAGTTTTAGTATAAGAACATACATGCAATGACTCTAGTGGGTCCACATGTAGTTTGTGAAAAGAACACACATGCAATGACCACTAGTTGATCCATAAGTGGTTTGTGGAAAGAACACACATGCAATGACCACTTGTTGATCCACCAGTGGTTTGTGGAAAAGAAAACACATGCAATGACTCTGGTTGGTCCATATGTGGTTTGTGGAAAGAACACACATGCATAGACCACTGGTTGATCCATATGTGGCTTGTGAAAAGAACACACATGCAACGCCACAGGTTGATCCATGTGTGGTTTGTGGAAAGAACACACATGCAATGACTCTAGTGGTAGTTTTAGTATAAGATCACACATACAATGACTCTAGTGGGTCCACATGTAGTTTGTGAAAAGAACACACATGCAATGACCACTGGTTGATCCATAAGTGGTTTGTGGAAAGAACACACATGAAATGACCTCTTGGTGATCCATAAGTGGCTTGTGGAAAAGAAAACACATGCAATGACTCTGGTTGGTCCATATGTGGTTTGTGGAAAGAACACACATGCAGTAACCAATGGTTGATCCATGTGTGGTTTGTGAAATGAACACACATGCAATGCCACTGGTTGATCCATGTGTGGTTTGTGGAAAGAACACACATGCAATGACACTAGTGCTAGTTTTAGTATAAGAACATACATGCAATGACTCTAGTGGGTCCACATGTAGTTTGTGAAAAGAACACACATGCAATGACCGCTAGTTGATCCATAAGTGGTTTGTGGAAAGAACACACATGCAATGACCACTTGTTGATCCACAAGTGGTTTATGGAAAAGAAAACACATGCAATGACTCTGGTTGGTCCATATGTGGTTTGTGGAAAGAACACACATGCATAGACCACTGGTTGATCCGTATGTGGCTTGTGAAAAGAACACACATGCAATGCCACAGGTTGATCCATGTGTGGTTTGTGGAAAGAACACACATGCAATGACTCTAGTGGTAGTTTTAGTATAAGATCACACATACAATGACTCTAATGGATCCATATGTGGTTTGTGAAAAGAACACACATGCAATGACCACTTGTTGATCCATGTGTGGTTTGTGAAAAGAACACACATGCAATGACTCTAGTGCTAGTTTTATTATAAGAACACACATGCAATGACTCTAGTGGGTCCACATGTAGTTTGTGAAAAGAACACACATGCAATGACCACTTGTTGACCGGCGTGAGTCCTGTGATAAGAACACACATAAAATGACTCTAGTGGGTCGACATGTAGTTTGTGAAAAGAACACACATGCAATGACCACTGGTTGACCCATAAGTTGTTTGTGGAAAAGAACACACATGCAATGAACACTGGTTGATCAATGTGTGGTTTCTGCAAAAGAACACATGCAATGAATCTGGTTGATCCGTATGTGGTTTGTGGAAAGAACACACATGCAGTGACCACTGGTTGATCCATGTTTGGTTTGTGAAATGAACAAACATGCAATGCCACTAGTTGATCCATTTGTGGTTTGTGGAAAGAACACACATGCAATGACTCTAGTGCCAGTTTTTGTATAAGAACATAGATGCCATGTCTCTAATGGATCCATATGTGGTTTGTGATAAGAACACACATGCAATGACTCTAGTGGGTCCACATGTAGTTTGTGAAAAGAACACACATGCAATGACCACTGGTTGATCCATAAGTGGTTTGTGGAAAGAACACACATGGTATGACCACTTGTTGATCCATAAGTGGTTTGCGGAAAAGAAAACACATGCAATGACTCTGGTTGGTCCATATGTGGTTTGTGGAAAGAACACACATGCAGTGACCACTGGTCGATCCATGTGTGGTTTGTGAAATGAACACACATGCAATGCCACTGGTTGATCCATGTGTGGTTTGTGGAAAGAACACACATGCAATGACTCTAGTGCTAGTTTTTGTATAAGAACACACATGCAATGTCTCTAATGGATCCATATGTGGTTTGTGAAAATAGCACACATGCAATGACCACTTGTTGATCCATGTGTGGTTTGTGAAAAGAACATACATGCAATGACTCTAGTGCTAGTTTTAGTATAAGAACACACATGCAATGACTCTAGTGGGTCCACATGTAGTTTGTGAAAAGAACACACATGCAATGACCACTGTTTGATCCATAAGTGGTTTGTGGAAAGAACACACATGAAATAACCACTTGTTGATCCATCAGTGGTTTGTGGAAAAGAAAACACATGCAATGACTCTGGTTGGTCCATATGTGGTTTGTGGAAAGAACACACATGCAGTAACCACTGGTTGATCCATGTGTGGTTTGTGAAATGAACACACATGCAATGCCACTGGTTGATCCATGTGTGGTTTGTGGAAAGAACACACATGCAATGACTCTAGTGCTAGTTTTTATATAAGAACACACAAGCAATGTCTCTAATGGATCCATATGTGGTTTGTGAAAAGAACACACATGCAATGACCACTTGTTGATCCATGTGCGGTTTGTGAAAAGAACACCCATGCAATTACTCTAGTGCTAGTTTTAGTATAAGAACATACATGCAATGACTCTAGTGGGTCCACATGTAGTTTGTGAAAAGAACACACATGCAATGACCACTGGTTGATCCATAAGTGGTTTGTGGAAAGAACACACATGCAGTGACCACTCGTTGATCCATAAGTGGTTTGTGGAAAAGAAAACACATGCAATGACTCTGGTTGCTCCATATGTGGTTTGTGGAAAGAACACACATGCATTGACCACTGGTTGATCCATATGTGGTTTGTGAAATGAACACACATGCAATGCCACTACTTGATCCATGTATGGTTTGTGGAAAGAACACACATGCAATGACTCTAGTGGTAGTTTTAGTATAAGATCACACATGCAATGACTCTAATGGATCCATATGTGGTTTGTGAAAATAACACACATGCAATGACCACTTGGTGATCCATGTGTGGTTTGTGGAAAGAACACACATGCAATGACTCTAGTGCTAGTTTTAGTATAAGAACATACATGCAATGACTCTAGTGGGTCCACATGTAGTTTGTGAACAGAACACACATGCAATGACCACTAGTTGATCCATAAGTGGTTTGTGGAAAGAACACACATGCAATGACCACTTGTTGATCCACAAGTGGTTTGTGGAAAAGAAAACACATGCAGTGACTCTGGTTGGTCCATATGTGGTTTGTGGAAAGAACACACATGCATAGACCACTGGTTGATCCGTATGTGGCTTGTGAAAAGAAAACACATGCAATGCCACAGGTTGATCCATGTGTGGTTTGTGGAAAGAACACACATGCAATGACTCTAGTGGTAGTTTTAGTATAAGATCACACATACAATGACTCTAATGGATCCATATGTGGTTTGTGAAAAGAACACACATGCAATGACCACTTGTTGATCCATGTGTGGTTTGTGAAAAGAACACACATGCAATGACTCTAGTGCTAGTTTTATTATAAGAACACACATGCAATGACTCTAGTGGGTCCACATGTAGTTTGTGAAAAGAACACACATGCAATGACCACTTGTTGATCGGCGTGAGTTTTGTGATAAGAACACACATAAAATGACTCTAGTGGGTCGACATGTAGTTTGTGAAAAGAACACACATGCAATGACCACTGGTTGACCCATAAGTTGTTTGTGGAAAAGAACACACATGCAATGAACACTGGTTGATCAATGTGTGGTTTGTGCAAAAGAACACATGCAATGAATCTGGTTGATCCGTATGTGGTTTGTGGAAAGAACACACATGCAGTGACCACTGGTTGATCCATGTTTGGTTTGTGAAATGAACACACATGCAATGCCACTAGTTGATCCATTTGTGGTTTGTGGAAAGAACACACATGCAATGAATCTAGTGCTAGTTTTTGTCTAAGAACACATATGCCATGTCTCTAATGGATCCATATGTGGTTTGTGATAAGAAAACACATGCAATGACTCTGGTTGGTCCATATGTGGTTTGTGGAAAGAACACACATGCAGTGACCACTGGTTGATCCATGTGTGGTTTGTGAAATGAACACACATGCAATGCCACTAGTTGATCGATGTGTCGTTTGTGGAAAGAACACACATGCAATGTCTCTAATGGATCCATATGTGGTTTGTGAAAAGAACACACATGCAATGACCACTTGTTGATCCATGTGTGGTTTGTGAAAAGAACACACATGCAATGACTCTAGTGCTAGTTTTAGTATAAGAACATACATGCAATGACTCTAGTGGGTCCACATGTAGTTTGTGAAAAGAACACACATGCAATGACCACTAGTTGATCCATAAGTGGTTTGTGGAAAGAACACACATGCAATGACCACTTGTTGATCCACAAGTGGTTTGTGGAAAAGAAAACACATGCAATGACTCTGGTTGGTCCATATGTGGTTTGTGGAAAGAACACACATGCATAGACCACTGGTTGATCCATATGTGGCTTGTGAAAAGAACACACATGCAATGCCACATGTTGATCCATGTGTGGTTTGTGGAAACAACACACATGCAATGACTCTAGTGGTAGTTTTAGTATAAGATCACACATACAATGACTCTAGTGGGTCCACATGTAGTTTGTGAAAAGAACACACATGCAATGACCACTGGTTGATCCATAAGTGGTTTGTGGAAAGAACACACATGAAATGACCTCTTGGTGATCCATAAGTGGCTTGTGGAAAAGAAAACACATGCAATGACTCTGGTTGGTCCATATGTGGTTTGTGGAAAGAACACACATGCAGTAACCAATGGTTGATCCATGTGTGGTTTGTGAAATGAACACACATGCAATGCCACTGGTTGATCCATGTGTGGTTTGTGGAAAGAACACACATGCAATGACACTAGTGCTAGTTTTTGTATAAGAACACACGTGCAATGTCTCTAATGGATCCATATGTGGTTTGTGAAAAGAACACACATGCAATGACCACTTGTTGATCCATGTGTGGTTTGTGAAAATAACACACATCCAATGACTCTAGTGCTAGTTTTAGTATAAGAACATACATGCAATGACTCCAGTGGGTCCACATGTAGTTTGTGAAAATAACACACATGCAATGACCACTGGTTGATCCATAAGTGGTTTGTGGAAAGAACACACATGCAATGACCACTGGTTGATCCATAAGTGGTTTGTGGAAAAGAAAACACATGCAATGACTGGTTGGTCCATATGTGGTTTGTGGAAACAACACACATGAAGTGACCACTGGTTGATCCATGTGTGGTTTGTGAAATGAACACACATTCAATGCCACTGGTTGATCCATGTGTGGTTTGTGGAAAGAACACACATGCAATGACTCTAGTGCTAGTTTTTGTATAAGAACACACGTGCAATGTCTCTAATGGATCCATATGTGGTTTGTGAAAAGAACACACATGCAATGACCACTTGTTGATCCATGTGTGGTTTGTGAAAAGAACACACATGCAATGACTCCAGTGCTAGTTTTAGTATAAGAACACACATGCAATGACTCTAGTGGGTCCACATGTAGTTTGTGAAAAGAACACACATGCAATGACCACTGGTTAATCCATAAGTGGTTTGTGGAAAGAACACACATGAAATGACCACTTGTTGATCCATAAGTGGCTTGTGGAAAAGAAAACACATGCAATGACCACTAGTTGATCCATAAGTGGTTTGTGGAAAGAACACATATGCAATGACCACTTGTTGATCCATAAGTGGTTTGTGGAAAAGAAAACACATGCAATGACTCTAGTTGGTCCATATGTGGTTTGTGGAAAGAACACACATGCATTGACCCCTGGCTGATCCATATGTGGCTTGTGAAAAGAACACACATGCAATGCCACAGGTTGGTCCATGTGTGGTTTGTGGAAAGAACACACATGCAATGACTCTAGTGGTAGTTTTAGTATAAGATCACACATATAATGACTCTAATGGATCCATATGTGGTTTGTGAAAAGAACACACATGCAATGACCACTTGTTGATCCATGTGTGGTTTGTGAAAAGAACACACATGCAATGACTCTAGTGCTAGTTTTAGTATAAGAACACACATGCAATGACTCTAGTGGGTCCACATGTAGTTTGTGACAAGAACACACATGCAATGACCACTGGTTGATCCAAAAGTGGTTTGTGGAAAGAACACACATGAAATGACCACTTGTTGATCCATAAGTGGCTTGTGGAAAAGAAAACACATGCAATGACTCTGGTTGGTCCATATGTAGTTTGTGGAAAGAACACACATGCAGTAACCACTGGTTGATCCATGTGTGGTTTGTGAAAAGAACACACATGCAATGACTCTGGTTGGTCCATATGTGGTTTGTGGAAAGAACACACATGCATTGACCACTAGTTGATCCATGTGTGGTTTGTGAAAAGAACACACATGCAATGACTCTAGTGCTAGTTTTATTATAAGAACACACATGCAATGACTCTAGTGGGTCCACATGTAGTTTGTGAAAAGAACACACATGCAATGACCACTTGTTGATCGACGTGAGTTTTGTGAAAAGAACACACATACAATGACTCTAGGGGGTCGACATGTAGTTTGTGAAAAGAACACACATGCAATGACCTCTGGTTGATCCATAAGTTGTTTGTGGAAAAGAACACTCATGCAATGAACACTGGTTGATCAATGTGTGGTTTGTGCAAAAGAACACATGCAATGAATCTGGTTGGTCCGTATGTGGTTTGTGGAAAGAACACACATGCAGTGACCACTGGTTGATCCATGTGTGGTTTGTGAAATGAACAAACATGCAATGCCACTAGTTGATCCATTTGTGGTTTGTGGAAAGAACACACATGCAATGACTCTAGTGCCAGTTTTTGTATAAGAACATAGATGCCATGTCTCTAATGGATCCATATCTGGTTTGTGATAAGAACACACATGCAATGACTCTAGTGGGTCCACATGTAGTTTGTGAAAAGAACACACATGCAATGACCACTGGTTGATCCATAAGTGGTTTGTGGAAAGAACACACATGGTATGACGACTTGTTGATCCATAAGTGGTTTGCGGAAAAGAAAACACATGCAATGACTCTGGTTGGTCCATATGTGGTTTGTGGAAAGAACACACATGAAGTGACCACTGGTCGATCCATGTGTGGTTTGTGAAATGAACACACATGCAATGCCACTGGTTGATCCATGTGTGGTTTGTGGAAAGAACACACATGCAATGACTCTAGTGCTAGTTTTTGTATAAGAACACACATGCAATGTCTCTAATGGATCCATATGTGGTTTGTGAAAATAACACACATGCAATGACCACTTGTTGATCCATGTGTGGTTTGTGAAAAGAACACACATGCAATGACTCTAGTGCTAGTTTTAGTATAAGAACACACATGCAACGACTCTAGTGGGTCCACATGTAGTTTGTGAAAAGAACACACATGCAATGACCACTGGTTGATCCATAAGTGGTTTGTGGAAAGAACACACATGAAATAACCACTTGTTGATCCATCAGTGGTTTGTGGAAAAGAAAACACATGCAATGACTCTGGTTGGTCCATATGTGGTTTGTGGAAAGAACACACATGCAGTAACCACTGGTTGATCCATGTGTGGTTTGTGAAATGAACACACATGCAATGCCACTGGTTGATCCATGTGTGGTTTGTGGAAAGAACACACATGCAATGACTCTAGTGCTAGTTTTTATATAAGAACACACAAGCAATGTCTCTAATGGATCCATATGTGGTTTGTGAAAAGAACACACATGCAATGACCACTTGTTGATCCATGTGCGGTTTGTGAAAAGAACACCCATGCAATTACTCTAGTGCTAGTTTTAGTATAAGAACATACATGCAATGACTCTAGTGGGTCCACATGTAGTTTGTGAAAAGAACACACATGCAATGACCACTGGTTGATCCATAAGTGGTTTGTGGAAAGAACACACATGCAGTGACCACTCGTTGATCCATAAGTGGTTTGTGGAAAAGAAAACACATGCAATGACTCTGGTTGGTCCATATGTGGTTTGTGGAAAGAACACACATGCATTGACCACTGGTTGATCCATATGTGGTTTGTGAAATGAACACACATGCAATGCCACTAGTTGATCCAGGTATGGTTTGTGGAAAGAACACACATGCAATGACTCTAGTGGTAGTTTTAGTATAAGATCACACATGCAATGACTCTAATGGATCCATATGTGGTTTGTGAAAATAACACACATGCAATGACCACTTGGTGATCCATGTGTGGTTTGTGGAAAGAACACACATGCAATGACTCTAGTGCTAGTTTTAGTATAAGAACATACATGCAATGACTCTAGTGGGTCCACATGTAGTTTGTGAAAAGAACACACATGCAATGACCACTAGTTGATCCATAAGTGGTTTGTGGAAAGAACACACATGCAATGACCGCTTGTTGATCCACAAGTGGTTTGTGGAAAAGAAAACACATGCAATGACTTTGGTTGGTCCATATGTGGTTTGTGGAAAGAACACACATGCATAGACCACTGGTTGATCCATATGTGGCTTGTGAAAAGAACACACATGCAATGCCACAGGTTGATCCATGTGTGGTTTGTGGAAAGAACACACATGCAATGACTCTAGTGGTAGTTTTAGTATAAGATCACAAATACAATGACTCTAATGGATCCATATGTGGTTTGTGAAAAGAACACACATGCAATGACCACTTGTTGATCCATGTGTGGTTTGTGAAAAGAACACACATGCAATGACTCTAGTGCTAGTTTTATTATAAGAACACACATGCAATGACTCTAGTGGGTCCACATGTAGTTTGTGAAAAGAACACACATGCAATGACCACTTGTTGACCGGCGTGAGTCCTGTGATAAGAACACACATAAAATGACTCTAGTGGGTCGACATGTAGTTTGTGAAAAGAACACACATGCAATGACCACTGGTTGACCCATAAGTTGTTTGTGGAAAAGAACACACATGCAATGAACACTGGTTGATCAATGTGTGGTTTCTGCAAAAGAACACATGCAATGAATCTGGTTGATCCGTATGTGGTTTGTGGAAAGAACACACATGCAGTGACCACTGGTTGATCCATGTTTGGTTTGTGAAATGAACAAACATGCAATGCCACTAGTTGATCCATTTGTGGTTTGTGGAAAGAACACACATGCAATGACTCTAGTGCCAGTTTTTGTATAAGAACATAGATGCCATGTCTCTAATGGATCCATATGTGGTTTGTGATAAGAACACACATGCAATGACTCTAGTGGGTCCACATGTAGTTTGTGAAAAGAACACACATGCAATGACCACTGGTTGATCCATAAGTGGTTTGTGGAAAGAACACACATGGTATGACCACTTGTTGATCCATAAGTGGTTTGCGGAAAAGAAAACACATGCAATGACTCTGGTTGGTCCATATGTGGTTTGTGGAAAGAACACACATGCAGTGACCACTGGTCGATCCATGTGTGGTTTGTGAAATGAACACACATGCAATGCCACTGGTTGATCCATGTGTGGTTTGTGGAAAGAACACACATGCAATGACTCTAGTGCTAGTTTTTGTATAAGAACACACATGAAATGTCTCTAATGGATCCATATGTGGTTTGTGAAAATAGCACACATGCAATGACCACTTGTTGATCCATGTGTGGTTTGTGAAAAGAACACACATGCAATGACTCTAGTGCTAGTTTTAGTATAAGAACACACATGCAATGACTCTAGTGGGTCCACATGTAGTTTGTGAAAAGAACACACATGCAATGACCACTGTTTGATCCATAAGTGGTTTGTGGAAAGAACACATATGAAATAACCACTTGTTGATCCATCAGTGGTTTGTGGAAAAGAAAACACATGCAATGACTCTGGTTGGTCCATATGTGGTTTGTGGAAAGAACACACATGCAGTAACCACTGGTTGATCCATGTGTGGTTTGTGAAATGAACACACATGCAATGCCACTGGTTGATCCATGTGTGGTTTGTGGAAAGAACACACATGCAATGACTCTAGTGCTAGTTTTTATATAAGAACACACAAGCAATGTCTCTAATCGATCCATATGTGGTTTGTGAAAAGAACACACATGCAATGACCACTTGTTGATCCATGTGCGGTTTGTGAAAAGAACACCCATGCAATTACTCTAGTGCTAGTTTTAGTATAAGAACATACATGCAATGACTCTAGTGGGTCCACATGTAGTTTGTGAAAAGAACACACATGCAATGACCACTGGTTGATCCATAAGTGGTTTGTGGAAAGAACACACATGCAGTGACCACTCGTTGATCCATAAGTGGTTTGTGGAAAAGAAAACACATGCAATGACTCTGGTTGGTCCATATGTGGTTTGTGGAAAGAACACACATGCATTGACCACTGGTTGATCCATAAGTGGTTTGTGGAAAAGAAAACACATGCAATGACTCTGGTTGCTCCATATGTGGTTTGTGGAAAGAACACACATGCATTGACCACTGGTTGATCCATATGTGGTTTGTGAAATGAACACACATGCAATGCCACTAGTTGATCCATGTATGGTTTGTGGAAAGAACACACATGCAATGACTCTAGTGGTAGTTTTAGTATAAGATCACACATGCAATGACTCTAATGGATCCATATGTGGTTTGTGAAAATAACACACATGCAATGACCACTTGGTGATCCATGTGTGGTTTGTGGAAAGAACACACATGCAATGACTCTAGTGCTAGTTTTAGTATAAGAACATACATGCAATGACTCTAGTGGGTCCACATGTAGTTTGTGAAAAGAACACACATGCAATGACCACTAGTTGATCCATAAGTGGTTTGTGGAAATAACACACATGCAATGACCACTTGTTGATCCACAAGTGGTTTGTGGAAAAGAAAACACATGCAGTGACTCTGGTTGGTCCATATGTGGTTTGTGGAAAGAACACACATGCATAGACCACTGGTTGATCCGTATGTGGCTTGTGAAAACAAAACACATGCAATGCCACAGGTTGATCCATGTGTGGTTTGTGGAAAGAACACACATGCAATGACTCTAGTGGTAGTTTTAGTATAAGATCACACATACAATGACTCTAATGGATCCATATGTGGTTTGTGAAAAGAACACACATGCAATGAACACTTGTTGATCCATGTGTGGTGTGTGAAAAGAACACACATGCAATGACTCTAGTGCTAGTTTTATTATAAGAACACACATGCAATGACTCTAGTGGGTCCACATGTAGTTTGTGAAAAGAACACACATGCAATGACCACTTGTTGATCGGCGTGAGTTTTGTGATAAGAACACACATAAAATGACTCTAGTGGGTCGACATGTAGTTTGTGAAAAGAACACACATGCAATGACCACTGGTTGACCCATAAGTTGTTTGTGGAAAAGAACACACATGCAATGAACACTGGTTGATCAATGTGTGGTTTGTGCAAAAGAACACATGCAATGAATCTGGTTGATCCGTATGTGGTTTGTGGAAAGAACACACATGCAGTGACCACTGGTTGATCCATGTTTGGTTTGTGAAATGAACACACATGCAATGCCACTAGTTGATCCATTTGTGGTTTGTGGAAAGAACACACATGCAATGACTCTAGTGCTAGTTTTTGTCTAAGAACACATATGCCATGTCTCTAATGGATCCATATGTGGTTTGTGATAAGAAAACACATGCAATGACTCTGGTTGGTCCATATGTGGTTTGTGGAAAGAACACACATGCAGTGACCACTGGTTGATCCATGTGTGGTTTGTGAAATGAACACACATGCAATGCCACTAGTTGATCCATGTGTGGTTTGTGGAAAGAACACACATGCAATGACTCTAGTGGTAGTTTTAGTATAAGATCACAAATACAATGACTCTAATGGATCCATAGGTGGTTTGTGAAAAGAACACACATGCAATGACCACTTGTTGATCCATGTGTGGTTTGTGAAAAGAACACACATCCAATGAATCTAGTGCTAGTTTTAGTATAAGAACATACATGCAATGGCTCTAGTGGGTCCACATGTAGTTTGTGAAAAGAACACACATGCAATGACCACTTGTTGACCGGCGTGAGTCCTGTGATAAGAACACACATAAAATGACTCTAGTGGGTCGACATGTAGTTTGTGAAAAGAACACACATGCAATGACCACTGGTTGACCCATAAGTTGTTTGTGGAAAAGAACACACATGCAATGAACACTGGTTGATCAATGTGTGGTTTCTGCAAAAGAACACATGCAATGAATCTGGTTGATCCGTATGTGGTTTGTGGAAAGAACACACATGCAGTGACCACTGGTTGATCCATGTTTGGTTTGTGAAATGAACAAACATGCAATGCCACTAGTTGATCCATTTGTGGTTTGTGGAAAGAACACACATGCAATGACTCTAGTGCCAGTTTTTGTATAAGAACATAGATGCCATGTCTCTAATGGATCCATATGTGGTTTGTGATAAGAACACACATGCAATGACTCTAGTGGGTCCACATGTAGTTTGTGAAAAGAACACACATGCAATGACCACTGGTTGATCCATAAGTGGTTTGTGGAAAGAACACACATGGTATGACCACTTGTTGATCCATAAGTGGTTTGCGGAAAAGAAAACACATGCAATGACTCTGGTTGGTCCATATGTGGTTTGTGGAAAGAACACACGTGCAGTGACCACTGGTCGATCCATGTGTGGTTTGTGAAATGAACACACATGGAATGCCACTGGTTGATCCATGTGTGGTTTGTGGAAAGAACACACATGCAATGACTCTAGTGCTAGTTTTTGTATAAGAACACACATGAAATGTCTCTAATGGATCCATATGTGGTTTGTGAAAATAGCACACATGCAATGACCACTTGTTGATCCATGTGTGGTTTGTGAAAAGAACACACATGCAATGACTCTAGTGCTAGTTTTAGTATAAGAACACACATGCAATGACTCTAGTGGGTCCACATGTAGTTTGTGAAAAGAACACACATGCAATGACCACTGTTTGATCCATAAGTGGTTTGTGGAAAGAACACATATGAAATAACCACTTGTTGATCCATCAGTGGTTTGTGGAAAAGAAAACACATGCAATGACTCTGGTTGGTCCATATGTGGTTTGTGGAAAGAACACACATGCAGTAACCACTGGTTGATCCATGTGTGGTTTGTGAAATGAACACACATGCAATGCCACTGGTTGATCCATGTGTGGTTTGTGGAAAGAACACACATGCAATGACTCTAGTGCTAGTTTTTATATAAGAACACACAAGCAATGTCTCTAATCGATCCATATGTGGTTTGTGAAAAGAACACACATGCAATGACCACTTGTTGATCCATGTGCGGTTTGTGAAAAGAACACCCATGCAATTACTCTAGTGCTAGTTTTAGTATAAGAACATACATGCAATGACTCTAGTGGGTCCACATGTAGTTTGTGAAAAGAACACACATGCAATGACCACTGGTTGATCCATAAGTGGTTTGTGGAAAGAACACACATGCAGTGACCACTCGTTGATCCATAAGTGGTTTGTGGAAAAGAAAACACATGCAATGACTCTGGTTGGTCCATATGTGGTTTGTGGAAAGAACACACATGCATTGACCACTGGTTGATCCATAAGTGGTTTGTGGAAAAGAAAACACATGCAATGACTCTGGTTGCTCCATATGTGGTTTGTGGAAAGAACACACATGCATTGACCACTGGTTGATCCATATGTGGTTTGTGAAATGAACACACATGCAATGCCACTAGTTGATCCATGTATGGTTTGTGGAAAGAACACACATGCAATGACTCTAGTGGTAGTTTTAGTATAAGATCACACATGCAATGACTCTAATGGATCCATATGTGGTTTGTGAAAATAACACACATGCAATGACCACTTGGTGATCCATGTGTGGTTTGTGGAAAGAACACACATGCAATGACTCTAGTGCTAGTTTTAGTATAAGAACATACATGCAATGACTCTAGTGGGTCCACATGTAGTTTGTGAAAAGAACACACATGCAATGACCACTAGTTGATCCATAAGTGGTTTGTGGAAATAACACACATGCAATGACCACTTGTTGATCCACAAGTGGTTTGTGGAAAAGAAAACACATGCAGTGACTCTGGTTGGTCCATATGTGGTTTGTGGAAAGAACACACATGCATAGACCACTGGTTGATCCGTATGTGGCTTGTGAAAACAAAACACATGCAATGCCACAGGTTGATCCATGTGTGGTTTGTGGAAAGAACACACATGCAATGACTCTAGTGGTAGTTTTAGTATAAGATCACACATACAATGACTCTAATGGATCCATATGTGGTTTGTGAAAAGAACACACATGCAATGAACACTTGTTGATCCATGTGTGGTGTGTGAAAAGAACACACATGCAATGACTCTAGTGCTAGTTTTATTATAAGAACACACATGCAATGACTCTAGTGGGTCCACATGTAGTTTGTGAAAAGAACACACATGCAATGACCACTTGTTGATCGGCGTGAGTTTTGTGATAAGAACACACATAAAATGACTCTAGTGGGTCGACATGTAGTTTGTGAAAAGAACACACATGCAATGACCACTGGTTGACCCATAAGTTGTTTGTGGAAAAGAACACACATGCAATGAACACTGGTTGATCAATGTGTGGTTTGTGCAAAAGAACACATGCAATGAATCTGGTTGATCCGTATGTGGTTTGTGGAAAGAACACACATGCAGTGACCACTGGTTGATCCATGTTTGGTTTGTGAAATGAACACACATGCAATGCCACTAGTTGATCCATTTGTGGTTTGTGGAAAGAACACACATGCAATGACTCTAGTGCTAGTTTTTGTCTAAGAACACATATGCCATGTCTCTAATGGATCCATATGTGGTTTGTGATAAGAAAACACATGCAATGACTCTGGTTGGTCCATATGTGGTTTGTGGAAAGAACACACATGCAGTGACCACTGGTTGATCCATGTGTGGTTTGTGAAATGAACACACATGCAATGCCACTAGTTGATCCATGTGTGGTTTGTGGAAAGAACACACATGCAATGACTCTAGTGCTAGTTTTTGTATAAGAACACACATGCAATGTCTCTAATGGATCCATATGTGGTTTGTGAAAAGAACACACATGCAATGACCACTTGTTGATCCATGTGTGGTTTGTGAAAAGAACACACATGCAATGACTCTAGTGCTAGTTTTAGTATAAGAACATACATGCAATGACTCTAGTGGGTCCACATGTAGTTTGTGAAAATAACACACATGCAATGACCACTAGTTGATCCATAAGTGGTTTGTGGAAAGAACACACATGCAATGACCACTTGTTGATCCACAAGTGGTTTGTGGAAAAGAAAACACATGCAATGACTCTGGTTGGTCCATATGTGGTTTGTGGAAAGAACACACATGCATAGACCACTCGTTGATCCATATGTGGCTTGTGAAAAGAACACACATGCAATGCCACAGGTTGATCCATGTGTGGTTTGTGGAAAGAACACACATGCAATGACTCTAGTGGTAGTTTTAGTATAAGATCACACATACAATGACTCTAGTGGGTCCACATGTAGTTTGTGAAAAGAACACACATGCAATGACCACTGGTTGATACATAAGTGGTTTGTGGAAAGAACACACATGAAATGACCTCTTGGTGATCCATAAGTGGCTTGTGGAAAAGAAAACACATGCAATGACTCTGGTTGGTCCATATGTGGTTTGTGGAAAGAACACACATGCAGTAACCACTGGTTGATCCATGTGTGGTTTGTGAAATGAACACACATGCAATGCCACTGGTTGATCCATGTGTGGTTTGTGGAAAGAACACACATGCAATGACACTAGTGCTAGTTTTTGTATAAGAACAAACGTGCAATGTCTCTAATGGATCCATATGTGGTTTGTGAAAAGAACACACATGCAATGACCACTTGTTTATCCATGTGTGGTTTGTGAAAATAACACACATCCAATGACTCTAGTGCTAGTTTTAGTATAAGAACATACATGCAATGACTCCAGTGGGTCCACATGTAGTTTGTGAAAATAACACACATGCAATGACCACTGGTTGATCCATAAGTGGTTTGTGGAAAGAACACACATGCAATGACCACTGGTTGATCCATAAGTGGTTTGTGGAAAAGAAAACACATGCAATGACTGGTTGGTCCATATGTGGTTTGTGGAAACAACACACATGAAGTGACCACTGGTTGATCCATGTGTGGTTTGTGAAATGAACACACATGCAATGCCACTGGTTGATCCATGTGTGGTTTGTGGAAAGAACACACATGCAATGACTCTAGTGCTAGTTTTTGTATAAGAACACACGTGCAATGTCTCTAATGGATCCATATGTGGTTTGTGAAAAGAACACACATGCAATGACCACTTGTTGATCCATGTGTGGTTTGTGAAAAGAACACACATGCAATGACTCCAGTGCTAGTTTTAGTATAAGAACACACATGCAATGACTCTAGTGGGTCCTCATGTAGTTTGTGAAAAGAACACACATGCAATGACCACTGGTTAATCCATAAGTGGTTTGTGGAAAGAACACACATGAAATGACCACTTGTTGATCCATAAGTGGCTTGTGGAAAAGAAAACACATGCAATGACCACTAGTTGATCCATAAGTGGTTTGTGGAAAGAACACACATGCAATGACCACTGGTTGATCCATAAGTGGTTTGTGGAAAAGAAAGCACATGCAATGACTCTAGTTGGTCCATATGTGGTTTGTGGAAAGAACACACATGCATTGACCCCTGGCTGATCCATATGTGGCTTGTGAAAAGAACACACATGCAATGCCACAGGTTGGTCCATGTGTGGTTTGTGGAAAGAACACACATGCAATGACTCTAGTGGTAGTTTTAGTATAAGATCACACATATAATGACTCTAATGGATCCATATGTGGTTTGTGAAAAGAACACACATGCAATGACCACTTGTTGATCCATGTGTGGTTTGTGAAAAGAACACACATGCAATGACTCTAGTGCTAGTTTTAGTATAAGAACACACATGCAATGACTCTAGTGGGTCCACATGTAGTTTGTGACAAGAACACACATGCAATGACCACTGGTTGATCCAAAAGTGGTTTGTGGAAAGAACACACATGAAATGACCACTTGTTGATCCATAAGTGGCTTGTGGAAAAGAAAACACATGCAATGACTCTGGTTGGTCCATATGTAGTTTGTGGAAAGAACACACATGCAGTAACCACTGGTTGATCCATGTGTGGTTTGTGAAAAGAACACACATGCAATGACTCTGGTTGGTCCATATGTGGTTTGTGGAAAGAACACACATGCATTGACCACTAGTTGATCCATGTGTGGTTTGTGAAAAGAACACACATGCAATGACTCTAGTGCTAGTTTTATTATAAGAACACACATGCAATGACTCTAGTGGGTCCACATGTAGTTTGTGAAAAGAACACACATGCAATGACCACTTGTTGATCGACGTGAGTTTTGTGAAAAGAACACACATACAATGACTCTAGGGGGTCGACATGTAGTTTGTGAAAAGAACACACATGCAATGACCTCTGGTTGATCCATAAGTTGTTTGTGGAAAAGAACACTCATGCAATGAACACTGGTTGATCAATGTGTGGTTTGTGCAAAAGAACACATGCAATGAATCTGGTTGGTCCAGATGTGGTTTGTGGAAAGAACACACATGCAGTGACCACTGGTTGATCCATGTGTGGTTTGGGAAATGAACACACATGCAATGCCACTGGTTGATCCATGTGTGGTTTGTGGAAAGAACACACATGCAATGACTCTAGTGCTAGTTTTATTATAAGAACACACGTGCAATGTTTGTAATGGATCCATATGTGGTTTGTGAAAACCACACACATGCAATGACCACTTGTTGATCCATGTGTGGTTTGTGAAAAGAACACCAATGCAATGACTCTAGTGCTAGTTTTAGTATAAGAACATACATGCAATGACCCTAGTGGGTCCACATGTAGTTTGTGAAAAAAACACCCATGCAATAACCACTGGTTAATCCATAAGTGGTTTTGTGGAAAGAACACACATGCAATGACCACTTGTTGATCCACAAGTGGTTTGTGGAAAAGAAAACACATGCAATGACTCTGGTTGGTCCATATGTGGTTTGTGGAAAGAACACACATGCATAGACCACTGGTTGATCCATATGTGGCTTGTGAAAAGAACACACATGCAATGCCACATGTTGATCCATGTGTGGTTTGTGGAAACAACACACATGCAATGACTCTAGTGGTAGTTTTAGTATAAGATCACACATACAATGACTCTAGTGGGTCCACATGTAGTTTGTGAAAAGAACACACATGCAATGACCACTGGTTGATCCATAAGTGGTTTGTGGAAAGAACACACATGAAATGACCTCTTGGTGATCCATAAGTGGCTTGTGGAAAAGAAAACACATGCAATGACTCTGGTTGGTCCATATGTGGTTTGTGGAAAGAACACACATGCAGTAACCAATGGTTGATCCATGTGTGGTTTGTGAAATGAACACACATGCAATGCCACTGGTTGATCCATGTGTGGTTTGTGGAAAGAACACACATGCAATGACACTAGTGCTAGTTTTTGTATAAGAACACACGTGCAATGTCTCTAATGGATCCATATGTGGTTTGTGAAAAGAACACACATGCAATGACCACTTGTTGATCCATGTGTGGTTTGTGAAAATAACACACATCCAATGACTCTAGTGCTAGTTTTAGTATAAGAACATACATGCAATGACTCCAGTGGGTCCACATGTAGTTTGTGAAAATAACACACATGCAATGACCACTGGTTGATCCATAAGTGGTTTGTGGAAAGAACACACATGCAATGACCACTGGTTGATCCATAAGTGGTTTGTGGAAAAGAAAACACATGCAATGACTGGTTGGTCCATATGTGGTTTGTGGAAACAACACACATGAAGTGACCACTGGTTGATCCATGTGTGGTTTGTGAAATGAACACACATTCAATGCCACTGGTTGATCCATGTGTGGTTTGTGGAAAGAACACACATGCAATGACTCTAGTGCTAGTTTTTGTATAAGAACACACGTGCAATGTCTCTAATGGATCCATATGTGGTTTGTGAAAAGAACACACATGCAATGACCACTTGTTGATCCATGTGTGGTTTGTGAAAAGAACACACATGCAATGACTCCAGTGCTAGTTTTAGTATAAGAACACACATGCAATGACTCTAGTGGGTCCACATGTAGTTTGTGAAAAGAACACACATGCAATGACCACTGGTTAATCCATAAGTGGTTTGTGGAAAGAACACACATGAAATGACCACTTGTTGATCCATAAGTGGCTTGTGGAAAAGAAAACACATGCAATGACCACTAGTTGATCCATAAGTGGTTTGTGGAAAGAACACATATGCAATGACCACTTGTTGATCCATAAGTGGTTTGTGGAAAAGAAAACACATGCAATGACTCTAGTTGGTCCATATGTGGTTTGTGGAAAGAACACACATGCATTGACCCCTGGCTGATCCATATGTGGCTTGTGAAAAGAACACACATGCAATGCCACAGGTTGGTCCATGTGTGGTTTGTGGAAAGAACACACATGCAATGACTCTAGTGGTAGTTTTAGTATAAGATCACACATATAATGACTCTAATGGATCCATATGTGGTTTGTGAAAAGAACACACATGCAATGACCACTTGTTGATCCATGTGTGGTTTGTGAAAAGAACACACATGCAATGACTCTAGTGCTAGTTTTAGTATAAGAACACACATGCAATGACTCTAGTGGGTCCACATGTAGTTTGTGACAAGAACACACATGCAATGACCACTGGTTGATCCAAAAGTGGTTTGTGGAAAGAACACACATGAAATGACCACTTGTTGATCCATAAGTGGCTTGTGGAAAAGAAAACACATGCAATGACTCTGGTTGGTCCATATGTAGTTTGTGGAAAGAACACACATGCAGTAACCACTGGTTGATCCATGTGTGGTTTGTGAAAAGAACACACATGCAATGACTCTGGTTGGTCCATATGTGGTTTGTGGAAAGAACACACATGCATTGACCACTAGTTGATCCATGTGTGGTTTGTGAAAAGAACACACATGCAATGACTCTAGTGCTAGTTTTATTATAAGAACACACATGCAATGACTCTAGTGGGTCCACATGTAGTTTGTGAAAAGAACACACATGCAATGACCACTTGTTGATCGACGTGAGTTTTGTGAAAAGAACACACATACAATGACTCTAGGGGGTCGACATGTAGTTTGTGAAAAGAACACACATGCAATGACCTCTGGTTGATCCATAAGTTGTTTGTGGAAAAGAACACTCATGCAATGAACACTGGTTGATCAATGTGTGGTTTGTGCAAAAGAACACATGCAATGAATCTGGTTGGTCCGTATGTGGTTTGTGGAAAGAACACACATGCAGTGACCACTGGTTGATCCATGTGTGGTTTGTGAAATGAACAAACATGCAATGCCACTAGTTGATCCATTTGTGGTTTGTGGAAAGAACACACATGCAATGACTCTAGTGCCAGTTTTTGTATAAGAACATAGATGCCATGTCTCTAATGGATCCATATCTGGTTTGTGATAAGAACACACATGCAATGACTCTAGTGGGTCCACATGTAGTTTGTGAAAAGAACACACATGCAATGACCACTGGTTGATCCATAAGTGGTTTGTGGAAAGAACACACATGGTATGACGACTTGTTGATCCATAAGTGGTTTGCGGAAAAGAAAACACATGCAATGACTCTGGTTGGTCCATATGTGGTTTGTGGAAAGAACACACATGAAGTGACCACTGGTCGATCCATGTGTGGTTTGTGAAATGAACACACATGCAATGCCACTGGTTGATCCATGTGTGGTTTGTGGAAAGAACACACATGCAATGACTCTAGTGCTAGTTTTTGTATAAGAACACACATGCAATGTCTCTAATGGATCCATATGTGGTTTGTGAAAATAACACACATGCAATGACCACTTGTTGATCCATGTGTGGTTTGTGAAAAGAACACACATGCAATGACTCTAGTGCTAGTTTTAGTATAAGAACACACATGCAACGACTCTAGTGGGTCCACATGTAGTTTGTGAAAAGAACACACATGCAATGACCACTGGTTGATCCATAAGTGGTTTGTGGAAAGAACACACATGAAATAACCACTTGTTGATCCATCAGTGGTTTGTGGAAAAGAAAACACATGCAATGACTCTGGTTGGTCCATATGTGGTTTGTGGAAAGAACACACATGCAGTAACCACTGGTTGATCCATGTGTGGTTTGTGAAATGAACACACATGCAATGCCACTGGTTGATCCATGTGTGGTTTGTGGAAAGAACACACATGCAATGACTCTAGTGCTAGTTTTTATATAAGAACACACAAGCAATGTCTCTAATGGATCCATATGTGGTTTGTGAAAAGAACACACATGCAATGACCACTTGTTGATCCATGTGCGGTTTGTGAAAAGAACACCCATGCAATTACTCTAGTGCTAGTTTTAGTATAAGAACATACATGCAATGACTCTAGTGGGTCCACATGTAGTTTGTGAAAAGAACACACATGCAATGACCACTGGTTGATCCATAAGTGGTTTGTGGAAAGAACACACATGCAGTGACCACTCGTTGATCCATAAGTGGCTTGTGGAAAAGAAAACACATGCAATGACTCTGGTTGGTCCATATGTGGTTTGTGGAAAGAACACACATGCATTGACCACTGGTTGATCCATATGTGGTTTGTGAAATGAACACACATGCAATGCCACTAGTTGATCCAGGTATGGTTTGTGGAAAGAACACACATGCAATGACTCTAGTGGTAGTTTTAGTATAAGATCACACATGCAATGACTCTAATGGATCCATATGTGGTTTGTGAAAATAACACACATGCAATGACCACTTGGTGATCCATGTGTGGTTTGTGGAAAGAACACACATGCAATGACTCTAGTGCTAGTTTTAGTATAAGAACATACATGCAATGACTCTAGTGGGTCCACATGTAGTTTGTGAAAAGAACACACATGCAATGACCACTAGTTGATCCATAAGTGGTTTGTGGAAAGAACACACATGCAATGACCGCTTGTTGATCCACAAGTGGTTTGTGGAAAAGAAAACACATGCAATGACTTTGGTTGGTCCATATGTGGTTTGTGGAAACAACACACATGAAGTGACCACTGGTTGATCCATGTGTGGTTTGTGAAATGAACACACATGCAATGCCACTGGTTGATCCATGTGTGGTTTGTGGAAAGAACACACATGCAATGACTCTAGTGCTAGTTTTTGTATAAGAACACACGTGCAATGTCTCTAATGGATCCATATGTGGTTTGTGAAAAGAACACACATGCAATGACCACTTGTTGATCCATGTGTGGTTTGTGAAAAGAACACACATGCAATGACTCCAGTGCTAGTTTTAGTATAAGAACACACATGCAATGACTCTAGTGGGTCCTCATGTAGTTTGTGAAAAGAACACACATGCAATGACCACTGGTTAATCCATAAGTGGTTTGTGGAAAGAACACACATGAAATGACCACTTGTTGATCCATAAGTGGCTTGTGGAAAAGAAAACACATGCAATGACCACTAGTTGATCCATAAGTGGTTTGTGGAAAGAACACACATGCAATGACCACTGGTTGATCCATAAGTGGTTTGTGGAAAAGAAAGCACATGCAATGACTCTAGTTGGTCCATATGTGGTTTGTGGAAAGAACACACATGCATTGACCCCTGGCTGATCCATATGTGGCTTGTGAAAAGAACACACATGCAATGCCACAGGTTGGTCCATGTGTGGTTTGTGGAAAGAACACACATGCAATGACTCTAGTGGTAGTTTTAGTATAAGATCACACATATAATGACTCTAATGGATCCATATGTGGTTTGTGAAAAGAACACACATGCAATGACCACTTGTTGATCCATGTGTGGTTTGTGAAAAGAACACACATGCAATGACTCTAGTGCTAGTTTTAGTATAAGAACACACATGCAATGACTCTAGTGGGTCCACATGTAGTTTGTGACAAGAACACACATGCAATGACCACTGGTTGATCCAAAAGTGGTTTGTGGAAAGAACACACATGAAATGACCACTTGTTGATCCATAAGTGGCTTGTGGAAAAGAAAACACATGCAATGACTCTGGTTGGTCCATATGTAGTTTGTGGAAAGAACACACATGCAGTAACCACTGGTTGATCCATGTGTGGTTTGTGAAAAGAACACACATGCAATGACTCTGGTTGGTCCATATGTGGTTTGTGGAAAGAACACACATGCATTGACCACTAGTTGATCCATGTGTGGTTTGTGAAAAGAACACACATGCAATGACTCTAGTGCTAGTTTTATTATAAGAACACACATGCAATGACTCTAGTGGGTCCACATGTAGTTTGTGAAAAGAACACACATGCAATGACCACTTGTTGATCGACGTGAGTTTTGTGAAAAGAACACACATACAATGACTCTAGGGGGTCGACATGTAGTTTGTGAAAAGAACACACATGCAATGACCTCTGGTTGATCCATAAGTTGTTTGTGGAAAAGAACACTCATGCAATGAACACTGGTTGATCAATGTGTGGTTTGTGCAAAAGAACACATGCAATGAATCTGGTTGGTCCAGATGTGGTTTGTGGAAAGAACACACATGCAGTGACCACTGGTTGATCCATGTGTGGTTTGTGAAATGAACAAACATGCAATGCCACTAGTTGATCCATTTGTGGTTTGTGGAAAGAACACACATGCAATGACTCTAGTGCCATTTTTGTATAAGAACATAGATGCCATGTCTCTAATGGATCCATATGTGGTTTGTGATAAGAACACACATGCAATGACTCTAGTGGGTCCACATGTAGTTTGTGAAAAGAACACACATGCAATGACCAGTGGTTGATCCATAAGTGGTTTGTGGAAAGAACACACATGGTATGACCACTTGTTGATCCATAAGTGGTTTGCGGAAAAGAAAACACATGCAATGACTCTGGTTGGTCCATATGTGGTTTGTGGAAAGAACACACATGCAGTGACCACTGGTCGATCCATGTGTGGTTTGTGAAATGAACACACATGCAATGCCACTGGTTGATCCATGTGTGGTTTGTGGAAAGAACACACATGCAATGACTCTAGTGCTAGTTTTTGTATAAGAACACACATGCAATGTCTCTAATGGATCCATATGTGGTTTGTGAAAATAACACACATGCAATGACCACTTGTTGATCCATGTGTGGTTTGTGAAAAGAACACACATGCAATGACTCTAGTGCTAGTTTTAGTATAAGAACACACATGCAATGACTCTAGTGGGTCCACATGTAGTTTGCGAAAAGAACACACATGCAATGACCACTGTTTGATCCATAAGTGGTTTGTGGAAAGAACACACATGAAATAACCACTTGTTGATCCATCAGTGGTTTGTGGAAAAGAAAACACATGCAATGACTCTGGTTGGTCCATATGTGGTTTGTGGAAAGAACACACATGCAGTAACCACTGGTTGATCCATGTGTGGTTTGTGAAATGAACACACATGCAATGCCACTGGTTGATCCATGTGTGGTTTGTGGAAAGAACACACATGCAATGACTCTAGTGCTAGTTTTTATATAAGAACACACAAGCAATGTCTCTAATGGATCCATATGTGGTTTGTGAAAAGAACACACATGCAATGACCACTTGTTGATCCATGTGCGGTTTGTGAAAAGAACACCCATGCAATTACTCTAGTGCTAGTTTTAGTATAAGAACATACATGCAATGACTCTAGTGGGTCCACATGTAGTTTGTGAAAAGAACACACATGCAATGACCACTGGTTGATCCATAAGTGGTTTGTGGAAAGAACACACATGCAGTGACCACTCGTTGATCCATAAGTGGTTTGTGGAAAAGAAAACACATGCAATGACTCTGGTTGGTCCATATGTGGTTTGTGGAAAGAACACACATGCATTGACCACTGGTTGATCCATAAGTGGTTTGTGGAAAAGAAAACACATGCAATGACTCTGGTTGCTCCATATGTGGTTTGTGGAAAGAACACACATGCATTGACCACTGGTTGATCCATATGTGGTTTGTGAAATGAACACACATGCAATGCCACTAGTTGATCCATGTATGGTTTGTGGAAAGAACACACATGCAATGACTCTAGTGGTAGTTTTAGTATAAGATCACACATGCAATGACTCTAATGGATCCATATGTGGTTTGTGAAAATAACACACATGCAATGACCACTTGGTGATCCATGTGTGGTTTGTGGAAAGAACACACATGCAATGACTCTAGTGCTAGTTTTAGTATAAGAACATACATGCAATGACTCTAGTGGGTCCACATGTAGTTTGTGAAAAGAACACACATGCAATGACCACTAGTTGATCCATAAGTGGTTTGTGGAAAGAACACACATGCAATGACCACTTGTTGATCCACAAGTGGTTTGTGGAAAAGAAAACACATGCAATGACTCTGGTTGGTCCATATGTGGTTTGTGGAAAGAACACACATGCATAGACCACTGGTTGATCCGTATGTGGCTTGTGAAAAGAAAACACATGCAATGCCACAGGTTGATCCATGTGTGGTTTGTGGAAAGAACACACATGCAATGACTCCAGTGGTAGTTTTAGTATAAGATCACACATACAATGACTCTAATGGATCCATATGTGGTTTGTGAAAAGAACACACATGCAATGACCACTTGTTGATCCATGTGTGGTTTGTGAAAAGAACACACATGCAATGACTCTAGTGCTAGTTTTATTATAAGAACACACATGCAATGACTCTAGTGGGTCGACATGTAGTTTGTGAAAAGAACACACATGCAATGACCACTTGTTGACCCATAAGTTGTTTGTGGAAAAGAACACACATGCAATGAACACTGGTTGATCAATGTGTGGTTTGTGCAAAAGAACACATGCAATGAATCTGGTTGATCCGTATGTGGTTTGTGGAAAGAACACACATGCAGTGACCACTGGTTGATCCATGTTTGGTTTGTGAAATGAACACACATGCAATGCCACTAGTTGATCCATTTGTGGTTTGTGGAAAGAACACACATGCAATGACTCTAGTGCTAGTTTTTGTCTAAGAACACATATGCCATGTCTCTAATGGATCCATATGTGGTTTGTGATAAGAAAACACATGCAATGACTCTGGTTGGTCCATATGTGGTTTGTGGAAAGAACACACATGCAGTGACCACTGGTTGATCCATGTGTGGTTTGTGAAATGAACACACATGCAATGCCACTGGTTGATCCATGTGTGGTTTGTGGAAAGATCACACATGCAATGACTCTAGTGCTAGTTTTTGTATAAGAACACACATGCAATGTCTCTAATGGATCCATATGTGGTTTGTGAAAAGAACACACATGCAATGACCACTTGTTGATCCATGTGTGGTTTGTGAAAAGAACACACATGCAATGACTCTAGTGCTAGTTTTAGTATAAGAACATACATGCAATGACTCTAGTGGGTCCACATGTAGTTTGTGAAAAGAACACACATGCAATACCACTAGTTGATCCATAAGTGGTTTGTGGAAAGAACACACATGCAATGACCACTTGTTGATCCACAAGTGGTTTGTGGAAAAGAAAACACATGCAATGACTCTGGTTGGTCCATATGTGGTTTGTGGAAAGAACACACATGCATAGACCACTGGTTGATCCATATGTGGCTTGTGAAAAGAACACACATGCAATGCCACAGGTTGATCCATGTGTGGTTTGTGGAAAGAACACACATGCAATGACTCTAGTGGTAGTTTTAGTATAAGATCACACATACAATGACTCTAGTGGGTCCACATGTAGTTTGTGAAAAGAACACACATGCAATGACCACTGGTTGATCCATAAGTGGTTTGTGGAAAGAACACACATGAAATGACCTCTTGGTGATCCATAAGTGGCTTGTGGAAAAGAAAACACATGCAATGACTCTGGTTGGTCCATATGTGGTTTGTGGAAAGAACACACATGCAGTAACCACTGGTTGATCCATGTGTGGTTTGTGAAATGAACACACATGCAATGCCACTGGTTGATCCATGTGTGGTTTGTGGAAAGAACACACATGCAATGACACTAGTGCTAGTTTTTGTATAAGAACACACGTGCAATGTCTCTAATGGATCCATATGTGGTTTGTGAAAAGAACACACATGCAATGACCACTTGTTGATCCATGTGTGGTTTGTGAAAATAACACACATCCAATGACTCTAGTGCTAGTTTTAGTATAAGAACATACAAGCAATGACTCCAGTGGGTCCACATGTAGTTTGTGAAAATAACACACATGCAATGACCACTGGTGGATCCATAAGTGGTTTGTGGAAAGAACACACATGCAATGACCACTGGTTGATCCATAAGTGGTTTGTGGAAAAGAAAACACATGCAATGACTGGTTGGTCCATATGTGGTTTGTGGAAACAACACACATGAAGTGACCACTGGTTGATCCATGTGTGGTTTGTGAAATGAACACACATGCAATGCCACTGGTTGATCCATGTGTGGTTTGTGGAAAGAACACACATGCAATGACTCTAGTGCTAGTTTTTGTATAAGAACACACGTGCAATGTCTCTAATGGATCCATATGTGGTTTGTGAAAAGAACACACATGCAATGACCACTTGTTGATCCATGTGTGGTTTGTGAAAAGAACACACATGCAATGACTCCAGTGCTAGTTTTAGTATAAGAACACACATGCAATGACTCTGGTGGGTCCACATGTAGTTTGTGAAAAGAACACACATGCAATGACCACTGGTTAATCCATAAGTGGTTTGTGGAAAGAACACACATGAAATGACCACTTGTTGATCCATAAGTGGCTTGTGGAAAAGAAAACACATGCAATGACCACTAGTTGATCCATAAGTGGTTTGTGGAAAGAACACACATGCATTGACCCCTGGCTGATCCATATGTGGCTTGTGAAAAGAACACACATGCAATGCCACAGGTTGGTCCATGTGTGGTTTGTGGAAAGAACACACATGCAATGACTCTAGTGGTAGTTTTAGTATAAGATCACACATATAATGACTCTAATGGATCCGTATGTGGTTTGTGAAAAGAACACACATGCAATGACCACTTGTTGATCCATGTGTGGTTTGTGAAAAGAACACACATGCAATGACTCTAGTGCTAGTTTTAGTATAAGAACACACATGCAATGACTCTAGTGGGTCCACATGTAGTTTGTGACAAGAACACACATGCAATGACCACTGGTTGATCCAAAAGTGGTTTGTGGAAAGAACACACATGAAATGACCACTTGTTGATCCATAAGTGGCTTGTGGAAAAGAAAACACATGCAATGACTCTGGTTGGTCCATATGTAGTTTGTGGAAAGAACACACATGCAGTAACCACTGGTTGATCCATGTGTGGTTTGTGAAAAGAACACACATGCAATGACTCTGGTTGGTCCATATGTGGTTTGTGGAAAGAACACACATGCATTGACCACTAGTTGATCCATGTGTGGTTTGTGAAAAGAACACACATGCAATGACTCTAGTGCTAGTTTTATTATAAGAACACACATGCAATGACTCTAGTGGGTCCACATGTAGTTTGTGAAAAGAACACACATGCAATGACCACTTGTTGATCGACGTGAGTTTTGTGAAAAGAACACACATACAATGACTCTAGGGGGTCGACATGTAGTTTGTGAAAAGAACACACATGCAATGACCTCTGGTTGATCCATAAGTTGTTTGTGGAAAAGAACACTCATGCAATGAACACTGGTTGATCAATGTGTGGTTTGTGCAAAAGAACACATGCAATGAATCTGGTTGGTCCGTATGTGGTTTGTGGAAAGAACACACATGCAGTGACCACTGGTTGATCCATGTGTGGTTTGTGAAATGAACAAACATGCAATGCCACTAGTTGATCCATTTGTGGTTTGTGGAAAGAACACACATGCAATGACTCTAGTGCCAGTTTTTGTATAAGAACATAGATGCCATGTCTCTAATGGAGCCATATGTGGTTTGTGATAAGAACACACATGCAATGACTCTAGTGGGTCCACATATAGTTTGTGAAAAGAACACACATGCAATGACCACTGGTTGATCCATAAGTGGTTTGTGGAAAGAACACACATGGTATGACCACTTGTTGATCCATAAGTGGTTTGCGGAAAAGAAAACACATGCAATGACTCTGGTTGGTCCATATGTGGTTTGTGGAAAGAACACACATGCAGTGACCACTGGTCGATCCATGTGTGGTTTGTGAAATGAACACACATGCAATGCCACTGGTTGATCCATGGGTGGTTTGTGAAAAGAACACACATGCAATGACTCTAGTGCTAGTTTATGTATAAGAACACACGTGCAATGTCTCTAATGGATCCATATGTGGTTTGTGAAAAGAACACACATGCAATGACCACTTGTTGATCCATGTGTGGTTTGTGAAAAGAACACACATGCAATGACCACTTGTTGATCCATGTGCGGTTTGTGAAAAGAACACCCATGCAATTACTCTAGTGCTAGTTTTAGTATAAGAACATACATGCAGTGACTCTAGTGGGTCGACATGTAGTTTGTGAAAAGAACACACATGCAATGACCACTGGTTGATCCATAAGTGGTTTGTGGAAAGAACACACATGCAGTGACCACTGGTTGATCCATAAGTGGTTTGTGGAAAATAAAACACATGCAATGACTCTGGTTGGTCCATATGTGGTTTGTGGAAAGAACACACATGCATTGACCACTGTTTGATCCATATGTGGTTTGTGAAATGAACATACATGCAATGCCACTAGTTAATCCATGTATGGTTTGTGGAAAGAACACACATGCAATGACTCTAGTGGTAGTTTTAGTATAAGATCACACATGCAATGACTCTAATGGATCCATATGTGGTTTGTGAAAATAACACACATGCAATGACCACTTGGTGATCCATGTGTGGTTTGTGGAAAGAACACACATGCAATGACCACTTGTTGATCCACAAGTGGTTTGTGGAAAAGAAAACACATGCAATGACTCTGGTTGGTCCATATGTGGTTTGTGGAAAGAACACACATGCATAGACCACTGGTTGATCCATATGTGGCTTGTGAAAAGAACACACATGCAATGCCACAGGTTGATCCATGTGTGGTTTGTGGAAAGAACACACATGCAATGACTCTAGTGGTAGTTTTAGTATAAGATCACACATACAATGACTCTAGTGGGTCCACATGTAGTTTGTGAATAGAACACACATGCAATGACCACTGGTTGATCCATAAGTGGTTTGTGGAAAGAACACACATGAAATGACCTCTTGGTGATCCATAAGTGGCTTGTGGAAAAGAAAACACATGCAATGACTCTGGTTGGTCCATATGTGGTTTGTGGAAAGAACACACATGCAGTAACCACTGGTTGATCCATGTGTGGTTTGTGAAATGAACACACATGCAATGCCACTGTTTGATCCATGTGTGGTCTGTGGAAAGAACACACATGCAATGACACTAGCGCTAGTTTTTGTATAAGAACAGACGTGCAATGTCTCTAATGGATCCATATGTGGTTTGTGAAAAGAACACACATGCAATGACCACTTGTTGATCCATGTGTGGTTTGTGAAAAGAACACACATCCAATGAATCTAGTGCTAGTTTTAGTATAAGAACATACATGCAATGACTCTAGTGGGTCCACATGTAGTTTGTGAAAAGAACACACATGCAATGACCACTGCTTGATCCATAAGTGGTTTGTGGAAAGAACACACATGCAATGACCACTGGTTGATCCATAAGTGGTTTGTGGAAAAGAAAACACATGCAATGACTGGTTGGTCCATATGTGGTTTGTGGAAACAACACACATGAAGTGACCACTGGTTGATCCATGTGTGGTTTGTGAAATGAACACACATGCAATGCCACTGGTTGATCCATGTGTGGTTTGTGGAAAGAACACACATGCAATGACTCTAGTGCTAGTTTATGTATAAGAACACACGTGCAATGTCTCTAATGGATCCATATGTGGTTTGTGAAAAGAACACACATGCAATGACCACTTGTTGATCCATGTGTGGTTTGTGAAAAGAACACACATGCAATGACCACTTGTTGATCCATGTGCGGTTTGTGAAAAGAACACCCATGCAATTACTCTAGTGCTAGTTTTAGTATAAGAACATACATGCAATGACTCTAGTGGGTCGACATGTAGTTTGTGAAAAGAACACACATGCAATGACCACTGGTTGATCCATAAGTGGTTTGTGGAAAGAACACACATGCAGTGACCACTGGTTGATCCATAAGTGGTTTGTGCAAAAGAAAACACATGCAATGACTCTGGTTGGTCCATATGTGGTTTGTGGAAAGAACACACATGCATTGACCACTGGTTGATCCATATGTGGTTTGTGAAATGAACACACATGCAATGCCACTAGTTAATCCATGTATGGTTTGTGGAAAGAACACACATGCAATGACTCTAGTGGTAGTTTTAGTATAAGATCACACATGCAATGACTCTAATGGATCCATATGTGGTTTGTGAAAATAACACACATGCAATGACCACTTGGTGATCCATGTGTGGTTTGTGGAAAGAACACACATGCAATGACCACTTGTTGATCCACAAGTGGTTTGTGGAAAAGAAAACGCATGCAATGACTCTGGTTGGTCCATATGTGGTTTGTGGAAAGAACACACATGCATAGACCACTGGTTGATCCATATGTGGCTTGTGAAAAGAACACACATGCAATGCCACAGGTTGATCCATGTGTGGTTTGTGGAAAGAACACACATGCAATGACTCTAGTGGTAGTTTTAGTATAAGATCACACATACAATGACTCTAGTGGGTCCACATGTAGTTTGTGAAAAGAACACACATGCAATGACCACTGGTTGATCCATAAGTGGTTTGTGGAAAGAACACACATGAAATGACCTCTTGGTGATCCATAACTGGCTTGTGGAAAAGAAAACACATGCAATGACTCTGGTTGGTCCATATGTGGTTTGTGGAAAGAACACACATGCAGTAACCACTGGTTGATCCATGTGTGGTTTGTGAAATGAACACACATGCAATGCCACTGTTTGATCCATGTGTGGTTTGTGGAAAGAACACACATGCAATGACACTAGCGCTAGTTTTTGTATAAGAACACACGTGCAATGTCTCTAATGGATCCATATGTGGTTTGTGAAAAGAACACACATGCAATGACCACTTGTTGATCCATGTGTGGTTTGTGAAAAGAACACACATCCAATGAATCTAGTGCTAGTTTTAGTATAAGAACATACATGCAATGGCTCTAGTGGGTCCACATGTAGTTTGTGAAAAGAACACACATGCAATGACCACTGCTTGATCCATAAGTGGTTTGTGGAAAGAACACACATGCAATGACCACTGGTTGATCCATAAGTGGTTTGTGGAAAAGAAAACACATGCAATGACTGGTTGGTCCATATGTGGTTTGTGGAAAGAACACACATGAAGTGACCACTGGTTGATCCATGTGTGGTTTGTGAAATGAACACACATGCAATGCCACTGGTTGATCCATGTGTGGTTTGTGGAAAGAACACACATGCAATGACTCTAGTGCTAGTTTTTGTATAAGAACACACGTGCAATGTCTCTAATGGATCCATATGTGGTTTGTGAAAAGAACACACATGCAATGACCACTTGTTGATCCATGTGTGGTTTGTGAAAAGAACACACATTCAATGACTCTAGTGCTAGTTTTAGTATAAGAACACACATGCAATGACTCTAGTGGGTCCACATGTAGTTTGTGAAAGGAACACACATGCAATGACCACTGGTTAATCCATAAGTGGTTTGTGGAAAGAACACACATGAAATGACCACTTGTTGATCCATAAGTGGCTTGTGGAAAAGAAATCACATGCAATGACAATGGTTGGACCATATGTGGTTTGTGGAAAGAACACACATGCAGTAACCACTGGTAGATCCATGTGTGGTTTGTGAAATGAACACACATGCAATGCCACTGGTTGATCCATGTGTGGTTTGTGGAAATAACACACATGCAATGACTCTAGTGCTACTTTTAGGATAAGAACACACATGCAATGTCTCTAATGGATCCATATGTGGTTTGTGAAAAGAACACACATGTAATGACCACTTGTTGATCCATGTGTGGTTTGTGAAAAGAACACCCATGCAATGACTCTAGTGCTAGTTTTAGTATAAGAAGATACATGCAATGACTCCAGTGGGTCCACATGTAGTTTGTGAAAAGAACACACATGCAATGACCACTGGTTGATCCATAAGTGGTTTGTGGAAAGAACACACCTGCAATGACCACTAGCTGATCCATAAGTGGTTTGTGGAAAAGAAAACACATGCAATGACTCTGGTTGGTCCATATGTGGTTTGTGGAAAGAACACACATGCAGTGACCACTGGTTGATCCATGTGTGGTTTGTGAAATGAACACACATGCAATGCCACTAGTTGATCCATTTGTGGTTTGTGGAAAGAACACACATGCAATGACTCTAGTGCTAGTTTTTGTATAAGAACACAGATGCCATGTCTCTAATGGATCCATATGTGGTTTGTGATAAGAAAACACATGCACTGACTCTGGTTGGTCCATATGTGGTTTGTGGAAAGAACACACATGCAGTGACCACTGGTTGATCCATGTGTGGTTTGTGAAATGAACACACATGCAATGCCACTGGTTGATCCATGTGTGGTTTGTGGAAAGAACACACATGCAATGACTCTAGTGCTAGTTTTTGTATAAGAACACACATGCAATGTCTCTAATGGATCCATATGTGGTTTGTGAAAAGAACACACATGCAATGACCACTTGTTGATCCATGTGTGGTTTGTGAAAAGAACACACATGCAATGACTCTAGTGCTAGTTTTAGTATAAGAACATACATGCAATGACTCTAGTGGGTCCACATGTAGTTTGTGAAAAGAACACACATGCAATGACCACTAGTTGATCCATAAGTGGTTTGTGGAAAGAAGACACATGCAATGACCACTTGTTGATCCACAAGTGGTTTGTGGAAAAGAAAACACATGCAATGACTCTGGTTGGTCCATATGTGGTTTGTGGAAAGAACACACATGCATAGACCACTGGTTGATCCATATGTGGCTTGTGAAAAGAACACACATGCAATGCCACAGGTTGATCCATGTGTGGTTTGTGGAAAGAACACACATGCAATGACTCTAGTGGTAGTTTTACTATAAGATCACACATACAATGACTCTAGTGGGTCCACATGTAGTTTGTGAAAAGAACACACATGCAATGACCACTGGTTGATCCATAAGTGGTTTGTGGAAAGAACACACATGAAATGACCTCTTGGTGATCCATAAGTGGCTTGTGGAAAAGAAAACACATGCAATGACTCTGGTTGGTCCATATGTGGTTTGTGGAAAGAACACACATGCAGTAACCACTGGTTGATCCATGTGTGGTTTGTGGAAAGAACACACATGCAATTCCACTAGTTGATCCATTTGTGGTTTGTGGAAAGAACACACATGCAATGACTCTAGTGCTAGTTTTTGTATAAGAACACAGATGCCATGTCTCTAATGGATCCATAAGTGGTTTGTGATAAGAAAACACATGCACTGACTCTGGTTGGTCCATATGTGGTTTGTGGAAAGAACACACATGCAGTGACCACTGGTTGATCCATGTGTGGTTTGTGAAATGAACACACATGCAATGCCACTGGTTGATCCATGTGTGGTTTGTGGAAAGAGCACACATGCAATGACACTAGTGCTAGTTTTTATATAAGAACACACGTGCAATGTCTCTAATGGATCCATATGTGGTTTGTGAAAAGAACACACATGCAATGACCACTTGTTGATCCATGTGTGGTTTGTGAAAAGAACACACATCCAATGAATCTAGTGCTAGTTTTAGTATAAGAAGATACATGCAATGACTCCAGTGGGTCCACATGTAGTTTGTGAAAAGAACACACATGCAATGACCACTGGTTGATCCATAAGTGGTTTGTGGAAAGAACACACATGCAATGACCACTGGTTGATCCATAAGTGGTTTGTGGAAAAGAAAACACATGCAATGACTGGCTGGTCCATATGTGGTTTGTGGAAACAACACACATGAAGTGACCACTGGTTGATCCATGTGTGGTTTGTGAAATGAACACACATGCAATGCCACTGGTTGATCCATGTGTGGTTTGTGGAAAGAACACACATGCAATGACTCTAGTGCTAGTTTTTGTATAAGAACACAGGTGCAATGTCTCTAATGGATCCATATGTGGTTTGTGAAAAGAACACACATGCAATGACCACTTGTTGATCCATGTGTGGTTTGTGAAAAGAACACACATGCAATGACTCTAGTGCTAGTTTTAGTATAAGATCACACATGCAATGACTCTAGTGGGTCCACATGTAGTTTGTGAAAAGAACACACATGCAATGACCACTGGTTAATCCATAAGTGGTTTGTGGAAAGAACACACATGAAATGACCACTTGTTGATCCATAAGTGGCTTGTGGAAAAGAAATCACATGCAATGACAATGGTTGGTCCATATGTGGTTTGTGGAAAGAACACACATGCAGTAACCACTGGTTGATCCATGTGTGGTTTGTGAAATGAACACACATGCAATGCCACTGGTTGATCCATGTGTGGTTTGTGGAAATAACACACATGCAATGACTCTAGTGCTACTTTTAGTATAAGAACACACATGCAATGTCTCTAATGGATCCATATGTGGTTTGTGAAAAGAACACACATGTAATGACCACTTGTTGATCCATGTGTGGTTTGTGAAAAGAACACCCATGCAATGACTCTAGTGCTAGTTTTAGTATAAGAACATACATGCAATGACTCCAGTGGGTCCACATGTAGTTTGTGAAAAGAACACACATGCAATGACCACTGGTTGATCCATAAGTGGTTTGTGGAAAGAACACACCTGCAATGACCACTAGCTGATCCATAAGTGGTTTGTGGAAAAGAAAACACATGCAATGACTCTGGTTGGTCCATATGTGGTTTGTGGAAAGAACACACATGCAGTGACCACTGGTTGATCCATGTGTGGTTTGTGAAATGAACACACATGCAATGCCACTAGTTGATCCATTTGTGGTTTGTGGAAAGAACACACATGCAATGACTCTAGTGCTAGTTTTTGTATAAGAACACAGATGCCATGTCTCTAATGGATCCATATGTGGTTTGTGATAAGAAAACACATGCACTGACTCTGGTTGGTCCATATGTGGTTTGTGGAAAGAACACACATGCAGTGACCACTGGTTGATCCATGTGTGGTTTGTGAAATGAACACACATGCAATGCCACTGGTTGATCCATGTGTGGTTTGTGGAAAGAACACACATGCAATGACTCTAGTGCTAGTTTTTGTATAAGAACACACATGCAATGTCTCTAATGGATCCATATGTGGTTTGTGAAAAGAACACACATGCAATGACCACTTGTTGATCCATGTGTGGTTTGTGAAAAGAACACACATGCAATGACTCTAGTGCTAGTTTTAGTATAAGAACATACATGCAATGACTCTAGTGGGTCCACATGTAGTTTGTGAAAAGAACACACATGCAATGACCACTAGTTGATCCATAAGTGGTTTGTGGAAAGAAGACACATGCAATGACCACTTGTTGATCCACAAGTGGTTTGTGGAAAAGAAAACACATGCAATGACTCTGGTTGGTCCATATGTGGTTTGTGGAAAGAACACACATGCAATGACTCTAGTGCTAGTTTTTGTATAAGAACACACATGCAATGTCTCTAATGGATCCATATGTGGTTTGTGAAAAGAACACACATGCAATGACCACTTGTTGATCCATGTGTGGTTTGTGAAAAGAACACACATGCAATGACTCTAGTGCTAGTTTTAGTATAAGAACATACATGCAATGACTCTAGTGGGTCCACATGTAGTTTGTGAAAAGAACACACATGCAATGACCACTGGTTGATCCATAAGTGGTTTGTGGAAAGAACACACATGAAATGACCTCTTGGTGATCCATAAGTGGCTTGTGGAAAAGAAAACACATGCAATGACTCTGGTTGGTCCATATGTGGTTTGTGGAAAGAACACACATGCAGTAACCACTGGTTGATCCATGTGTGGTTTGTGGAAAGAACACACATGCAATGCCACTAGTTGATCCATTTGTGGTTTGTGGAAAGAACACACATGCAATGACTCTAGTGCTAGTTTTTGTATAAGAACACAGATGCCATGTCTCTAATGGATCCATATGTGGTTTGTGATAAGAAAACACATGCACTGACTCTGGTTGGTCCATATGTGGTTTGTGGAAAGAACACACATGCAGTGACCACTGGTTGATCCATGTGTGGTTTGTGAAATGAACACACATGCAATGCCACTGGTTGATCCATGTGTGGTTTGTGGAAAGAGCACACATGCAACGACACTAGTGCTAGTTTTTATATAAGAACACACGTGCAATGTCTCTAATGGATCCATATGTGGTTTGTGAAAAGAACACACATGCAATGACCACTTGTTGATCCATGTGTGGTTTGTGAAAAGAACACACATCCAATGAATCTAGTGCTAGTTTTAGTATAAGAAGATACATGCAATGACTCCAGTGGGTCCACATGTAGTTTGTGAAAAGAACACACATGCAATGACCACTGGTTGATCCATAAGTGGTTTGTGGAAAGAACACACATGCAATGACCACTGGTTGATCCATAAGTGGTTTGTGGAAAAGAAAACACATGCAATGACTGGTTGGTCCATATGTGGTTTGTGGAAACAACACACATGAAGTGACCACTGGTTGATCCATGTGTGGTTTGTGAAATGAACACACATGCAATGCCACTGGTTGATCCATGTGTGGTTTGTGGAAAGAACACACATGCAATGACTCTAGTGCTAGTTTTTGTATAAGAACACAGGTGCAATGTCTCTAATGGATCCATATGTGGTTTGTGAAAAGAACACACATGCAATGACCACTTCTTGATCCATGTGTGGTTTGTGAAAAGAACACACATGCAATGACTCTAGTGCTAGTTTTAGTATAAGATCACACATGCAATGACTCTAGTGGGTCCACATGTAGTTTGTGAAAAGAACACACATGCAATGACCACTGGTTAATCCATAAGTGGTTTGTGGAAAGAACACACATGAAATGACCACTTGTTGATCCATAAGTGGCTTGTGGAAAAGAAATCACATGCAATGACAATGGTTGGTCCATATGTGGTTTGTGGAAAGAACACACATGCAGTAACCACTGGTTGATCCATGTGTGGTTTGTGAAATGAACACACATGCAATGCCACTGGTTGATCCATGTGTGGTTTGTGGAAATAACACACATGCAATGACTCTACTGCTACTTTTAGTATAAGAACACACATGCAATGTCTCTAATGGATCCATATGTGGTTTGTGAAAAGAACACACATGTAATGACCACTTGTTGATCCATGTGTGGTTTGTGAAAAGAACACCCATGCAATGACTCTAGTGCTAGTTTTAGTATAAGAACATACATGCAATGACTCCAGTGGGTCCACATGTAGTTTGTGAAAAGAACACACATGCAATGACCACTGGTTGATCCATAAGTGGTTTGTGGAAAGAACACACCTGCAATGACCACTAGCTGATCCATAAGTGGTTTGTGGAAAAGAAAACACATGCAATGACTCTGGTTGGTCCATATGTGGTTTGTGGAAAGAACACACATGCAGTGACCACTGGTTGATCCATGTGTGGTTTGTGAAATGAACACACATGCAATGCCACTAGTTGATCCATTTGTGGTTTGTGGAAAGAACACACATGCAATGACTCTAGTGCTAGTTTTTGTATAAGAACACAGATGCCATGTCTCTAATGGATCCATATGTGGTTTGTGATAAGAAAACACATGCACTGACTCTGGTTGGTCCATATGTGGTTTGTGGAAAGAACACACATGCAGTGACCACTGGTTGATCCATGTGTGGTTTGTGAAATGAACACACATGCAATGCCACTGGTTGATCCATGTGTGGTTTGTGGAAAGAACACACATGCAATGACTCTAGTGCTAGTTTTTGTATAAGAACACACATGCAATGTCTCTAATGGATCCATATGTGGTTTGTGAAAAGAACACACATGCAATGACCACTTGTTGATCCATGTGTGGTTTGTGAAAAGAACACACATGCAATGACTCTAGTGCTAGTTTTAGTATAAGAACATACATGCAATGACTCTAGTGGGTCCACATGTAGTTTGTGAAAAGAACACACATGCAATGACCACTAGTTGATCCATAAGTGGTTTGTGGAAAGAAGACACATGCAATGACCACTTGTTGATCCACAAGTGGTTTGTGGAAAAGAAAACACATGCAATGACTCTGGTTGGTCCATATGTGGTTTGTGGAAAGAACACACATGCATAGACCACTGGTTGATCCATATGTGGCTTGTGAAAAGAACACACATGCAATGCCACAGGTTGATCCATGTGTGGTTTGTGGAAAGAACACACATGCAATGACTCTAGTGGTAGTTTTACTATAAGATCACACATACAATGACTCTAGTGGGTCCACATGTAGTTTGTGAAAAGAACACACATGCAATGACCACTGGTTGATCCATAAGTGGTTTGTGGAAAGAACACACATGAAATGACCTCTTGGTGATCCATAAGTGGCTTGTGGAAAAGAAAACACATGCAATGACTCTGGTTGGTCCATATGTGGTTTGTGGAAAGAACACACATGCAGTAACCACTGGTTGATCCATGTGTGGTTTGTGGAAAGAACACACATGCAATGCCACTAGTTGATCCATTTGTGGTTTGTGGAAAGAACACACATGCAATGACTCTAGTGCTAGTTTTTGTATAAGAACACAAATGCCATGTCTCTAATGGATCCATACGTGGTTTGTGATAAGAAAACACATGCACTGACTCTGGTTGGTCCATATGTGGTTTGTGGAAAGAACACACATGCAGTGACCACTGGTTGATCCATGTGTGGTTTGTGAAATGAACACACATGCAATGCCACTGGTTGATCCATGTGTGGTTTGTGGAAAGAGCACACATGCAATGACACTAGTGCTAGTTTTTATATAAGAACACACGTGCAATGTCTCTAATGGATCCATATGTGGTTTGTGAAAAGAACACACATGCAATGACCACTTGTTGATCCATGTGTGGTTTGTGAAAAGAACACACATCCAATGAATCTAGTGCTAGTTTTAGTATAAGAAGATACATGCAATGACTCCAGTGGGTCCACATGTAGTTTGTGAAAAGAACACACATGCAATGACCACTGGTTGATCCATAAGTGGTTTGTGGAAAGAACACACATGCAATGACCACTGGTTGATCCATAAGTGGTTTGTGGAAAAGAAAACACATGCAATGACTGGTTGGTCCATATGTGGTTTGTGGAAACAACACACATGAAGTGACCACTGGTTGATCCATGTGTGGTTTGTGAAATGAACACACATGCAATGCCACTGGTTGATCCATGTGTGGTTTGTGGAAAGAACACACATGCAATGACTCTAGTGCTAGTTTTTGTATAAGAACACAGGTGCAATGTCTCTAATGGATCCATATGTGGTTTGTGAAAAGAACACACATGCAATGACCACTTGTTGATCCATGTGTGGTTTGTGAAAAGAACACACATGCAATGACTCTAGTGCTAGTTTTAGTATAAGATCACACATGCAATGACTCTAGTGGGTCCACATGTAGTTTGTGAAAAGAACACACATGCAATGACCACTGGTTAATCCATAAGTGGTTTGTGGAAAGAACACACATGAAATGACCACTTGTTGATCCATAAGTGGCTTGTGGAAAAGAAATCACATGCAATGACAATGGTTGGTCCATATGTGGTTTGTGGAAAGAACACACATGCAGTAACCACTGGTTGATCCATGTGTGGTTTGTGAAATGAACACACATGCAATGCCACTGGTTGATCCATGTGTGGTTTGTGGAAAGAACACACATGCAATGACTCTAGTGCTAGTTTTAGTATAAGAACACACATGCAATGTCCCTAATGGATCCATATGTGGTTTGTGAAAAGAACACACATGTAATGACCACTTGTTGATCCATGTGTGGTTTGTGAAAAGAACACCCATGCAATGACTCTAGTGCTAGTTTTAGTATAAGAACATACATGCAATGACTCCAGTGGGTCCACATGTAGTTTGTGAAAAGAACACACATGCAATGACCACTGGTTGATCCATAAGTGGTTTGTGGAAAGAACACACCTACAATGACCACTAGTTGATCCATAAGTGGTTTGTGGAAAAGAAAACGCATGCAATGACTCTGGTTGGTCCATATGTGGTTTGTGGAAAGAACACACATGCATTGACCACTGGTTGATCCATATGTGGCTTGTGAAAAGAACACACATGCAATGCCACAGGTTGATCCATGTGTGGTTTGTGGAAAGAACGCACATCCAATTACTCTAGTGGTAGTTTTAGTATAAGATCACACGTACAATGACCACTGGTTGATCCATAAGTGGGTTGTGGAAAAGAAAACACATGCAATGACTCTGGTTGGTCCATATGTGGTTTGTGGAAAGAACACACATGCATTGACCACTAGTTGATCCATATGTGGTTTCTGAAATGAACACACATGCAATGCCACTGGTGGATCCATGTGTGGTTTGTAGAAAGAACACACATGCAATGACTCTAGTGCTAGTTTTAGTATAAGAACACACATGCAATGACTCTAGTGCTAGTTTTAGTATAAGAACACACATGCAATGTCTCTAATGGATCCATATGTGGTTTGTTAAAAGAACACACATGCAATGACCACTTGTTGATCCATGTGTGGTTTGTGAAAAGAACACCCATGCAATGACTCTAGTGCTAGTTTTAGTATAAGAACATACATGCAATGTCTCTAGTGGGTCCACATGTAGTTTGTGAAAAGAACACACATGCAATGACCACTAGTTGATCCATAAGTGGTTTGTGGAAAGAACACACATGCAATGACCACTGGTTGATCCATAAGTGGTTTGTGGAAAAGAAAACACATGCAATGACTCTAGTTGGTCCATATGTTGTTTGTGGAAAGAACACACATGCATTGACCACTGGCTGATCCATATGTGGCTTGTGAAAAGAACACACATGCAATGCCACAGGTTGATCCATGTGTGGTTTGTGGAAAGAACACACATGCAATGACTCTAGTGGTAGTTTTAGTATAAGATCACACATACAATGACTCTAATGGATCCATATGTGGTTTGTGAAAAGAACACACATGCAATGACCACTTGTTGATCCATGTGTGTTTTGTGAAAAGAACACACATGCAATGACTCTAGTGCTAGTTTTATTATAAGAACACACATGCAATGACTCTAGTGGGTCCACATGTAGTTTGTGAAAAGAACACACATGCAATGACCACTTGTTGATCGACGTGAGTTTTGTGAAAAGAACACACATACAATGACTCTAGTGGGTCGACATGTAGTTTGTGAAAAGAACACACATGCAATGACCCCTGGTGGATCCATAAGTTGTTTGTGGAAAAGAACACTCATGCAATGAACACTGGTTGATCAATGTGTGGTTTGTGCAAAAGAACACATGCAATGAATCTGGTTGGTCCGTATGTGGTTTGTGGAAAGAACACACATGCAGTGACCACTGGTTGATCCATGTGTGGTTTGTGAAATGAACACACATGCAATGCCACTAGTTGATCCATTTGTGGTTTGTGGAAAGAACACACATGCAATGACTCTAGTGCCAGTTTTTGTATAAGAACATAGATGCCATGTCTCTAATGGATCCATATGTGGTTTGTGATAAGAACACACATGCAATGACTCTAGTGGGTCCATATGTAGTTTGTGAAAAGAACACACATGCAATGACCACTAGTTGATCCATAAGTGGTTTGTGGAAAGAAAACACATGGAATGAGCACTTGTTGATCCATAAGTGGTTTGCGAAAAGAAAACACATGCAATGACTCTGGTTGGTCCATATGTGGTTTGTGGAAAGAACACACATGCAGTGACCACTGGTCGATCCATGTGTGGTTTGTGAAATGAACACACATGCAATGCCACTGGTTGATCCATGTGTGGTTTGTGGAAAGAACACACATGCAATGACTCTAGTGCTAGTTTTTGTATAAGAACACACATGCAATGTCTCTAATGGATCCATATGTGGTTTGTGAAAATAACACACATGCAATGACCACTTGTTGATCCATGTGTGGTTTGTGAAAAGAACACACATGCAATGACTCTAGTGCTAGTTTTAGTATAAGAACACACATGCAATGACTCTAGTGGGTCCACATGTAGTTTGTGAAAAGAACACACATGCAATGACCACTGGTTGATCCATAAGTGGTTTGTGGAAAGAACACACATGAAATAACCACTTGTTGATCCATCAGTGGTTTGTGGAAAAGAAAACACATGCAATGACTCTGGTTGGTCCATATGTGGTTTGTGGAAAGAACACACATGCAGTAACCACTGGTTGATCCATGTGTGGTTTGTGAAATGAACACACATGCAATGCCACTGGTTGATCCATGTGTGGTTTGTGGAAAGAACACACATGCAATGACTCTAGTGCTAGTTTTTATATAAGAACACACATGCAATGTCTCTAATGGATCCATATGTGGTTTGTGAAAAGAACACACATGCAATGACCACTTGTTGATCCATGTGCGGTTTGTGAAAAGAACACCCATGCAATTACTCTAGTGCTAGTTTTAGTATAAGAACATACATGCAATGACTCTAGTGGGTCCACATGTAGTTTGTGAAAAGAACACACATGCAATGACCACTGGTTGATCCATAAGTGGTTTGTAGAAAGAACACACATGCAGTGACCACTGGTTGATCCATAAGTGGTTTGTGGAAAAGAAAACACATGCAATGACTCTGGTTGGTCCATATGTGGTTTGTGGAAAGAACACACATGCATTGACCACTGGTTGATCCATATGTGGTTTGTGAAATGAACACACATGCAATGCCACTAGTTAATCCATGTATGGTTTGTGGAAAGAACACACATGCAATGACTCTAGTGGTAGTTTTAGTATAAGATCACACATGCAATGACTCTAATGGATCCGTATGTGGTTTGTGAAAATAACACACATGCAATGACCACTTGGTGATCCATGTGTGGTTTGTGGAAAGAACACACATGCAATGACTCTAGTGCTAGTTTTAGTATAAGAACATACATGCAATGACTCTAGTGGGTCCACATGTAGTTTGTGAAAAGAACACACATGCAATGACCACTAGTTGATCCATAAGTGGTTTGTGGAAAGAACACACATGCAATGACCACTTGTTGATCCACAAGTGGTTTGTGGAAAAGAAAACACATGCAATGACTCTGGTTGGTCCATATGTGGTTTGTGGAAAGAACACACATGCATAGACCACTGGTTGATCCATATGTGGCTTGTGAAAAGAACACACATGCAATGCCACAGGTTGATCCATGTGTGGTTTGTGGAAAGAACACACATGCAATGACTCTAGTGGTAGTTTTATTATAAGATCACACATACAATGACTCTAATGGATCCATATGTGGTTTGTGAAAAGAACACACATGCAATGACCACTTGTTGATCCATGTGTGGTTTGTGAAAAGAACACACATGCAATGACTCTAGTGCTAGTTTTATTATAAGAACACACATGCAATGACTCTAGTGGGTCCACATGTAGTTTGTGAAAAGAACACACATGCAATGACCACTTGTTGATCGGCGTGAGTTTTGTGAAAAGAACACACATAAAATGACTCTAGTGGGTCGACATGTAGTTTGTGAAAAGAACACACATGCAATGACCACTGGTTGATCGATAAGTTGTTTGTGGAAACGAACACACATGCAATGAACACTGGTTGATCAATGTGTGGTTTGTGCAAAAGAACACATGCAATGAATCTGGTTGGTCCGTATGTGGTTTGTGGAAAGAACACACATGCAGTGACCACTGGTTGATCCATGTGTGGTTTGTGAAATGAACACACATGCAATGCCACTAGTTGATCCATTTGTGGTTTGTGGAAAGAACACACATGCAATGACTCTAGTGCTAGTTTTTGTATAAGAACACAGATGCTATGTCTCTAATGGATCCATATGTGGTTTGTGATAAGAAAACACATGCAATGACTCTGGTTGGTCCATATGTGGTTTGTGGAAAGAACACACATGGAGTGACCACTGGTTGATCCATGTGTGGTTTGTGAAATGAACACACATGCAATGCCACTGGTTGATCCATGTGTGGTTTGTGGAAAGAACACACATGCAATGACTCTAGTGCTAGTTTTTGTATAAGAACACACATGCAATGTCTCGAATGGATCCATATGTGGTTTGTGAAAATAACACACATGCAATGACCACTTGTTGATCCATGTGTGGTTTGTGAAAAGAACACACATGCAATGACTCTAGTGCTTGTTTTAGTATAAGAACACACATGCAATGACTCTAGTGGGTCCACATGTAGTTTGTGAAAATAACACACATGCAATGACCACTGGTTGATCCATAAGTGGTTTGTGGAAAGAACACACATGAAATAACCACTTGTTGATCCATCAGTGGTTTGTGCAAAAGAAAACACATGCAATGACTCTGGTTGGTCCATATGTGGTTTGTGGAAAGAACACACATGCAGTAACCACTGGTTGATCCATGTGTGGTTTGTGAAATGAACACACATGCAATGCCACTGGTTGATCCATGTGTGGTTTGTGGAAAGAACACACATGCAATGACTCTAGTGCTTGTTTTAGTATAATAACACACATGCAATGACTCTAGTGGGTCCACATGTAGTTTGTGAAAATAACACACATGCAATGACCACTGGTTGATCCATAAGTGGTTTGTGGAAAGAACACACCTGAAATAACCACTTGTTGATCCATCAGTGGTTTGTGCAAAAGAAAACACATGCAATGACTCTGGTTGGTCCATATGTGGTTTGTGGAAAGAACACACATGCAGTAACCACTGGTTGATCCATGTGTGGTTTGTGAAATGAACACACATGCAATGCCACTGGTTGATCCATGTGTGGTTTGTGGAAAGAACACACATGCAATGACTCTAGTGCTAGTTTTTGTATAAGAACACACATGCAATGTCTCTAATGGATCCATATGTGGTTTGTGAAAAGAACACACATGCAATGACCACTTGTTGATCCATGTGTGGTTTGTGAAAAGAACACACATGCAATGACTCTAGTGCTAGTTTTAGTATAAGAACACACATGCAATGACTCTAGTGGGTCCACATGTAGTTTGTGAAAAGAACACACATGCAATGACCATTGGTTGATCCATAAGTGGTTTGTGGAAAGAACACACATGACATGAGCACTTGTTGATTCTTAAGTGGTTTGTGGAAAAGAAAACACATGCAATGACTCTGGTTGGTCCATATGTGGTTTGTGGAAAGAACACACATGCATGACCACTAGTTGATCCATATGTGGTTTGTGAAATGAACACACATGCAATGCCACTGGTTGATCCTTGTGTGGTTTGTGGAAAGAACACACATGCAATGACTCTAGTGATAGTTTTAGTATAAGATCACACATACAATGACTCTAATGGATCCATATGTGGTTTGTGAAAAGAACACACATGCAATGACCACTTGTTGATCCATGTGTGGTTTGTGAAAAGAACACACATGCAATGACTCTAGTGCTAGTTTTATTATAAGAACACACATGCAATGACTCTAGTGGGTCCACATGTAGTTTGTGAAAAGAACACACATGCAATGACCACTTGTTGATCCATGTGAGTTTTGTGAAAAGAACACACATACAATGACTCTAGTGGGTCGACATGTAGTTTGTGAAAAGAACACACATGCAATGACCACTAGTTGATCCATAAGTTGTTTGTGGAAAAGAACACACTTGCAATGAACACTGGTTGATCAATGTGTGGTTTGTGCAAAAGAACACATGCAATGAATCTAGTTGGTCCGTATGTGGTTTGTGGAAAGAACACACATACAGTGACCACTGGTTGATCCATGTGTGGTTTGTGAAATGAACACACATGCAATGCCACTAGTAGATCCATTTGTGGTTTGTGGAAAGAACACACATGCAATGACTCTAGTGCCAGTTTTTGTATAAGATCACAGATGCCATGTCTCTAATGGATCCATATGTGGTTTGTGATAAGAACACACATGCAATGACTCTAGTGGGTCCACATGTAGTTTGTAAAAATAACACACATGCAATGACCACTGGTTGATCCATAAGTGGTTTCTGGAAAGAACACACATGGAATAACCACTTGTTGATCCATAAGTGGTTTGCAGAAAAGAAAACACATGCAATGACTCTGGTTGGTCCATATGTGGTTTGTGGAAAGAACACACATGCAGTGACCACTGGTCGATCCATCTATGGTTTGTGAAATGAACACACATGCAATGCCACTGGTTCATCCATGTGTGGTTTGTGGAAAGAACACACATGCAATGACTCTAGTGCTAGTTTTTGTATAAGAACACACATGCAAAGTCACTAATGGATCCATATGTGGTTTGTGAAAATAACACACATGCAATGACCACTTGTTGATCCATGTGTGTTTTGTGAAAAGAACACACATGCAATGACTCTAGTGGGTCCACATGTAGTTTGTGAAAAGAACACACATGCAATGACCACTGGTTGATCCATAAGTGGTTTGTGGAAACAACACACATGAAATAACCACTTGTTGATCAATAAGTGGTTTGTGGAAAAGAAAACACATGCAATGATTCTGGTTGGTCCATATGTGGTTTGTGGAAAGAACACACATGCAGTAACCACTGGTTGATCCATGTGTGGTTTGTGAAATGAACACACATGCAATGCCACTGGTTGATCCATGTGTGGTTTGTGAAAAGAACACACATGCAATGACTCTAGTGCTAGTTTTTGTATAAGAACACACATGAAATGTCTCTAATGGATCCATATGTGGTTTGTGAAAAGAACACACATGCAATGACCACTTGTTGATCCATGTGCGGTTTGTGAAAAGAACACCCATGCAATTACTCTAGTGCTAGTTTTAGTATAAGAACATACATGCAATGACTCTAGTGGGTCCACATGTAGTTTGTGAAAAGAACACACATGCAATGACCACTGGTTGATCCATAAGTGGTTTGTGGAAAGAACACACATGCAGTGACCACTGGTTGATCCATAAGTGGTTTGTGGAAAAGAAAACACATGCAATGACTCTGGTTGGTCCATATGTGGTTTGTGGAAAGAACACACATGCATTGACCACTAGTTGATCCATGTGTGGTTTGTGAAAAGAACACACATGCAATGACTCTAGTGCTAGTTTTATTATAAGAACACACATGCAATGACTCTAGTGGGTCCACATGTAGTTTCTGAAAAGAACACACATGCAATGACCACTTGTTGATCCATGTGAGTTTTGTGAAAAGAACACACATACAATGACTCTAGTGGGTCGACATGTAGTTTGTGAAAAGAACACACATGCAATGACCACTGGTTGATCCATAAGTTGTTTGTGGAAAAGAACACACATGCAATGAACACTGGTTGATAAATGTGTCGTTTGTGAAAAAGAACACATGCAATGAATCTAGTTGGTCCATATGTGGTTTGTGGAAAGAACACACATGCAGTGACCACTGGTTGATCCGTGTGTGGTTTGTGAAATGAACACACATGCAATGCCACAGGTTGATCCATGTGTGGTTTGTGGAAAGAACACACATGCAATGACTCTAGTGGTAGTTTTAGTATAAGAACATACATGCAATGACTCTAGTGGGTCCACATGTAGTTTGTGAAAAGAACACACATGCAATGACCACTGGTTGATCCATAAGTGGTTTGTAGAAAGAACACACATGCAGTGACCACTGGTTGATCCATAAGTGGTTTGTGGAAAAGAAAACACATGCAATGACTCTGGTTGGTCCATATGTGGTTTGTGGAAAGAACACACATGCATTGACCACTGGTTGATCCATATGTGGTTTGTGAAATGAACACACATGCAATGCCACTAGTTAATCCATGTATGGTTTGTGGAAAGAACACACATGCAATGACTCTAGTGGTAGTTTTAGTATAAGATCACACATGCAATGACTCTAATGGATCCATATGTGGTTTGTGAAAATAACACACATGCAATGACCACTTGGTGATCCATGTGTGGTTTGTGGAAAGAACACACATGCAATGACTCTAGTGCTAGTTTTAGTATAAGAACATACATGCAATGACTCTAGTGGGTCCACATGTAGTTTGTGAAAAGAACACACATGCAATGACCACTAGTTGATCCATAAGTGGTTTGTGGAAAGAACACACATGCAATGACCACTTGTTGATCCACAAGTGGTTTGTGGAAAAGAAAACACATGCAATGACTCTGGTTGGTCCATATGTGGTTTGTGGAAAGAACACACATGCATAGACCACTGGTTGATCCATATGTGGCTTGTGAAAAGAACACACATGCAATGCCACAGGTTGATCCATGTGTGGTTTGTGGAAAGAACACACATGCAATGACTCTAGTGGTAGTTTTAGTATAAGATCACACATACAATGACTCTAATGGATCCATATGTGGTTTGTGAAAAGAACACACATGGAATGACCACTTGTTGATCCATGTGTGGTTTGTGAAAAGAACACACATGCAATGACTCTAGTGCTAGTTTTATTATAAGAACACACATGCAATGACTCTAGTGGGTCCACATGTAGTTTGTGAAAAGAACACACATGCAATGACCACTTGTTGATCGGCGTGAGTTTTGTGAAAAGAACACACATAAAATGACTCTAGTGGGTCGACATGTAGTTTGTGAAAAGAACACACATGCAATGACCACTGGTTGATCGATAAGTTGTTTGTGGAAACGAACACACATGCAATGAACACTGGTTGATCAATGTGTGGTTTGTGCAAAAGAACACATGCAATGAATCTGGTTGGTCCGTATGTGGTTTGTGGAAAGAACACACATGCAGTGACCACTGGTTGATCCATGTGTGGTTTGTGAAATGAACACACATGCAATGCCACTGGTTGATCCATGTGTGGTTTGTGGAAAGAACACACATGCAATGACTCTAGTGCTAGTTTTTGTATAAGAACACACATGCAATGTCTCGAATGGATCCATATGTGGTTTGTGAAAATAACACACATGCAATGACCACTTGTTGATCCATGTGTGGTTTGTGAAAAGAACACACATGCAATGACTCTAGTGCTTGTTTTAGTATAAGAACACACATGCAATGACTCTAGTGGGTCCACATGTAGTTTGTGAAAATAACACACATGCAATGACCACTGGTTGATCCATAAGTGGTTTGTGGAAAGAACACACATGAAATAACCACTTGTTGATCCATCAGTGGTTTGTGCAAAAGAAAACACATGCAATGACTCTGGTTGGTCCAGATGTGGTTTGTGGAAAGAACACACATGCAGTAACCACTGGTTGATCCATGTGTGGTTTGTGAAATGAACACACATGCAATGCCACTGGTTGATCCATGTGTGGTTTGTGGAAAGAACACACATGCAATGACTCTAGTGCTTGTTTTAGTATAAGAACACACATGCAATGACTCTAGTGGGTCCACATGTAGTTTGTGAAAATAACACACATGCAATGACCACTGGTTGATCCATAAGTGGTTTGTGGAAAGAACACACCTGAAATAACCACTTGTTGATCCATCAGTGGTTTGTGCAAAAGAAAACACATGCAATGACTCTGGTTGGTCCATATGTGGTTTGTGGAAAGAACACACATGCAGTAACCACTGGTTGATCCATGTGTGGTTTGTGAAATGAACACACATGCAATGCCACTGGTTGATCCATGTGTGGTTTGTGGAAAGAACACACATGCAATGACTCTATTGCTAGTTTTTGTATAAGAACACACATGCAATGTCTCTAATGGATCCATATGTGGTTTGTGAAAAGAACACACATGCAATGACCACTTGTTGATCGATGTGTGGTTTGTGAAAAGAACACACATGCAATGACTCTAGTGCTAGTTTTAGTATAAGAACACACATGCAATGACTCTAGTGGGTCCACATGTAGTTTGTGAAAAGAACACACATGCAATGACCATTGGTTGATCCATAAGTGGTTTGTGGAAAGAACACACATGACATGAGCACTTGTTGATTCTTAAGTGGTTTGTGGAAAAGAAAACACATGCAATGACTCTGGTTGGTCCATATGTGGTTTGTGGAAAGAACACACATGCATGACCACTAGTTGATCCATATGTGGTTTGTGAAATGAACACACATGCAATGCCACTGGTTGATCCTTGTGTGGTTTGTGGAAAGAACACACATGCAATGACTCTAGTGATAGTTTTAGTATAAGATCACACATACAATGACTCTAATGGATCCATATGTGGTTTGTGAAAAGAACACACATGCAATGACCACTTGTTGATCCATGTGTGGTTTGTGAAAAGAACACACATGCAATGACTCTAGTGGGTCCACATGTAGTTTGTGAAAAGAACACACATGCAATGACCACTTGTTGATCCATGTGAGTTTTGTGAAAAGAACACACATACAATGACTCTAGTGGGTCGACATGTAGTTTGTGAAAAGAACACACATGCAATGACCACTAGTAGATCCATAAGTTGTTTGTGGAAAAGAACACACTTGCAATGAACACTGGTTGATCAATGTGTGGTTTGTGCAAAAGAACACATGCAATGAATCTAGTTGGTCCGTATGTGGTTTGTGGAAAGAACACACATGCAGTGACCACTGGTTGATCCATGTGTGGTTTGTGAAATGAACACACATGCAATGCCACTAGTAGATCCATTTGTGGTTTGTGGAAAGAACACACATGCAATGACTCTAGTGCCAGTTTTTGTATAAGATCACAGATGCCATGTCTCTAATGGATCCATATGTGGTTTGTGATAAGAACACACATGCAATGACTCTAGTGGGTCCACATGTAGTTTGTAAAAATAACACACATGCAATGACCACTGGTTGATCCATAAGTGGTTTCTGGAAAGAACACACATGGAATAACCACTTGTTGATCCATAAGTGGTTTGCAGAAAAGAAAACACATGCAATGACTCTGGTTGGTCCATATGTGGTTTGTGGAAAGAACACACATGCAGTGACCACTGGTCGATCCATCTATGGTTTGTGAAATGAACACACATGCAATGCCACTGGTTGATCCATGTGTGGTTTGTGGAAAGAACACACATGCAATGACTCTAGTGCTAGTTTTTGTATAAGAACACACATGCAAAGTCACTAATGGATCCATATGTGGTTTGTGAAAATAACACACATGCAATGACCACTTGTTGATCCATGTGTGTTTTGTGAAAAGAACACAAATGCAATGACTCTAGTGGGTCCACATGTAGTTTGTGAAAAGAACACACATGCAATGACCACTGGTTGATCCATAAGTGGTTTGTGGAAACAACACACATGAAATAACCACTTGTTGATCAATAAGTGGTTTGTGGAAAAGAAAACACATGCAATGATTCTGGTTGGTCCATATGTGGTTTGTGGAAAGAACACACATGCAGTAACCACTGGTTGATCCATGTGTGGTTTGTGAAATGAACACACATGCAATGCCACTGGTTGATCCATGTGTGGTTTGTGAAAAGAACACACATGCAATGACTCTAGTGCTAGTTTTTGTATAAGAACACACATGAAATGTCTCTAATGGATCCATATGTGGTTTGTGAAAAGAACACACATGCAATGACCACTTGTTGATCCATGTGCGGTTTGTGAAAAGAACACCCATGCAATTACTCTAGTGCTAGTTTTAGTATAAGAACATACATGCAATGACTCTAGTGGGTCCACATGTAGTTTGTGAAAAGAACACACATGCAATGACCACTGGTTGATCCATAAGTGGTTTGTGGAAAGAACACACATGCAGTGACCACTGGTTGATCCATAAGTGGTTTGTGGAAAAGAAAACACATGCAATGACTCTGGTTGGTCCATATGTGGTTTGTGGAAAGAACACACATGCATTGACCACTAGTTGATCCATGTGTGGTTTGTGAAAAGAACACACATGCAATGACTCTAGTGCTAGTTTTATTATAAGAACACACATGCAATGACTCTAGTGGGTCCACATGTAGTTTCTGAAAAGAACACACATGCAATGACCAATTGTTGATCCATGTGAGTTTTGTGAAAAGAACACACATACAATGACTCTAGTGGGTCGACATGTAGTTTGTGAAAAGAACACACATGCAATGACCACTGGTTGATCCATAAGTTGTTTGTGGAAAAGAACACACATGCAATGAACACTGGTTGATAAATGTGTCGTTTGTGAAAAAGAACACATGCAATGAATCTAGTTGGTCCATATGTGGTTTGTGGAAAGAACACACATGCAGTGACCACTGGTTGATCCGTGTGTGGTTTGTGAAATGAACACACATGCAATGCCACAGGTTGATCCATGTGTGGTTTGTGGAAAGAACACACATGCAATGACTCTAGTGGTAGTTTTAGTATAAGAACATACATGCAATGACTCTAGTGGGTCCACATGTAGTTTGTGAAAAGAACACACATGCAATGACCACTGGTTGATCCATAAGTGGTTTGTAGAAAGAACACACATGCAGTGACCACTGGTTGATCCATAAGTGGTTTGTGGAAAAGAAAACACATGCAATGACTTTGGTTGGTCCATATGTGGTTTGTGGAAAGAACACACATGCATTGACCACTGGTTGATCCATATGTGGTTTGTGAAATGAACACACATGCAATGCCACTAGTTAATCCATGTATGGTTTGTGGAAAGAACACACATGCAATGACTCTAGTGGTAGTTTTAGTATAAGATCACACATGCAATGACTCTAATGGATCCATATGTGGTTTGTGAAAATAACACACATGCAATGACCACTTGGTGATCCATGTGTGGTTTGTGGAAAGAACACACATGCAATGACTCTAGTGCTAGTTTTAGTATAAGAACATACATGCATTGACTCTAGTGGGTCCACATGTAGTTTGTGAAAAGAACACACATGCAATGACCACTAGTTGATCCATAAGTGGTTTGTGGAAAGAACACACATGCAATGACCACTTGTTGATCCACAAGTGGTTTGTGGAAAAGAAAACACATGCAATGACTCTGGTTGGTCCATATGTGGTTTGTGGAAAGAACACACATGCATAGACCACTGGTTGATCCATATGTGGCTTGTGAAAAGAACACACATGCAATGCCACAGGTTGATCCATGTGTGGTTTGTGGAAAGAACACACATGCAATGACTCTAGTGGTAGTTTTAGTATAAGATCACACATACAATGACTCTAATGGATCCATATGTGGTTTGTGAAAAGAACACACATGCAATGACCACTTGTTGATCCATGTGTGGTTTGTGAAAAGAACACACATGCAATGACTCTAGTGGGTCCACATGTAATTTATGAAAAGAACACACATGCAATGACTCTAATGGGTCCACATGTAATTTATGAAAAGAACACACATGCAATGACCACTTGTTGATCGGCGTGAGTTTTGTGAAAATAACACACATAAAATGACTCTAGTGGGTCGACATGTAGTTTGTGAAAAGAACACACATGCAATGACCACTGGTTGATCGATAAGTTGTTTGTGGAAACGAACACACATGCAATGAACACTGGTTGATCAATGTGTGGTTTGTGCAAAAGAACACATCCAATGAATCTGGTTGGTCCTTATGTGGTTTGTGGAAAGAACACACATGCAGTGACCACTGGTTGATCCATGTGTGGTTTGCGAAATGAACACACATGCAATGCCACTAGTTGATCCATTTGTGGTTTGTGGAAAGAACACACATGCAATGACTCTAGTGCTAGTTTTTGTATAAGAACACAGATGCCATGTCTCTAATGGATCCATATGTGGTTTGTGATAAGAAAACACATGCAATGACTCTGGTTGGTCCATATGTGGTTTGTGGAAAGAACACACATGGAGTGACCACTAGTTGATCCATGTGTGGTTTGTGAAATGAACACACATGCAATGCCACTGGTTGATCCATGTGTGGTTTGTGGAAAGAACACACATGCAATGACTCTAGTGCTATTTTTTGTATAAGAACACACATGCAATGTCTTGAATGGATCCATATGTGGTTTGTGAAAATAACACACATGCAATGACCACTTGTTGATCCATGTGTGGTTTGTGAAAAGAACACACATGCAATGACTCTAGTGCTTGTTTTAGTATAAGAACACACATGCAATGACTCTAGTGGGTCCACATGTAGTTTGTGAAAATAACACACATGCAATGACCACTGGTTGATCCATAAGTGGTTTGTGGAAAGAACACACATGAAATAACCACTTGTTGATCCATCAGTGGTTTGTGCAAAAGAAAACACATGCAATGACTCTGGTTGGTCCATATGTGGTTTGTGGAAAGAACACACATGCAGTAACCACTGGTTGATCCATGTGTGGTTTGTGAAATGAACACACATGCAATGCCACTGGTTGATCCATGTGTGGTTTGTGGAAAGAACACACATGCAATGACTCTAGTGCTTGTTTTAGTATAAGAACACACATGCAATGACTCTAGTGGGTCCACATGTAGTTTGTGAAAATAACACACATGCAATGACCACTGGTTGATCCATAAGTGGTTTGTGGAAAGAACACACCTGAAATAACCACTTGTTGATCCATCAGTGGTTTGTGCAAAAGAAAACACATGCAATGACTCTGGTTGGTCCATATGTGGTTTGTGGAAAGAACACACATGCAGTAACCACTGGTTGATCCATGTGTGGTTTGTGAAATGAACACACATGCAATGCCACTGGTTGATCCATGTGTGCTTTTTTGAAAGAACACACATGCAATGACTCTAGTGCTAGTTTTTGTATAAGAACACACATGCAATGTCTCTAATGGATCCATATGTGGTTTGTGAAAAGAACACACATGCAATGACCACTTGTTGATCCATGTGTGGTTTGTGAAAAGAACACACATGCAATGACTCTAGTGCTAGTTTTAGTATAAGAACACACATGCAATGACTCTAGTGGGTCCACATGTAGTTTGTGAAAAGAACACACATGCAATGACCACTGGTTGATCCATAAGTGGTTTGTGGAAAGAACACACATGACATGAGCACTTGTTGATTCTTAAGTGGTTTGTGGAAAAGAAAACACATGCAATGACTCTGGTTGGTCCATATGTGGTTTGTGGAAAGAACACACATGCATAACCACTAGTTGATCCATATGTGGTTTGTGAAATGAACACACATGCAATGCCACTGGTTGATCCTTGTGTGGTTTGTGGAAAGAACACACATGCAATGACTCTAGTGATAGTTTTAGTATAAGATCACACATACAATGACTCTAATGGATCCATATGTGGTTTGTGAAAAGAACACACATGCAATGACCACTTGTTGATCCATGTGTGGTTTGTGAAAAGAACACACATGCAATGACTCTAGTGCTAGTTTTATTATAAGAACACACATGCAATGACTCTAGTGGGTCCACATGTAGTTTGTGAAAAGAACACACATGCAATGACCACTTGTTGATCCATGTGAGTTTTGTGAAAAGAACACACATACAATGACTCTAGTGGGTCGACATGTAGTTTGTGAAAAGAACACACATGCAATGACCACTAGTTGATCCATAAGTTGTTTGTGGAAAAGAACACACTTGCAATGAACACTGGTTGATCAATGTGTGGTTTGTGCAAAAGAACACATGCAATGAATCTAGTTGGTCCGTATGTGGTTTGTGGAAAGAACACACATTCAGTGACCATTGGTTGATCCATGTGTGGTTTGTGAAATGAACACACATGCAATGCCACTAGTAGATCCATTTGTGGTTTGTGGAAAGAACACACATGCAATGACTCTAGTGCCAGTTTTTGTATAAGAACACAGATGCCATGTCTCTAATGGATCCATATGTGGTTTGTGATAAGAACACACATGCAATGACCACTGGTTGATCCATATGTGGCTTGTGAAAAGAACACACATGCAATGCCACAGGTTGATCCATGTGTGGTTTGTGGAAAGAACACACATGCAATGACTCTAGTGGTAGTTTTAGTATAAGATCACACATACAATGACTCTAATGGATCCATATGTGGTTTGTGAAAATAACACACATGCAATGACCACTTGTTGATCCATGTGTGGTTTGTGAAAAGAACACACATGCAATGACTCTAGTGCTAGTTTTATTATAAGAACACACATGCAATGACTCTAGTGGGTCCACATGTAGTTTGTGAAAAGAACACACATGCAATGACCACTTGTTGATCGGCGTGAGTTTTGTGAAAAGAACACACATAAAATGACTCTAGTGGGTCGACATGTAGTTTGTGAAAAGAACACACATGCAATGACCACTGGTTGATCGATAAGTTGTTTGTGGAAACGAACACACATGCAATGAACACTGGTTGATCAATGTGTGGTTTGTGCAAAAGAACACACGCAATGAATCTGGTTGGTCCGTATGTGGTTTGTGGAAAGAACACACATGCAGTGACCACTGGTTGATCCATGTGTGGTTTGTGAAATGAACACACATGCAATGCCACTAGTTGATCCATTTGTGGTTTGTGGAAAGAACACACATGCAATGACTCTAGTGCTAGTTTTTGTATAAGAACACAGATGCTATGTCTCTAATGGATCCATATGTGGTTTGTGATAAGAAAACACATGCAATGACTCTGGTTGGTCCATATGTGGTTTGTGGAAAGAACACACATGGAGTGACCACTGGTTGATCCATGTGTGGTTTGTGAAATGAACACACATGCAATGCCACTGGTTGATCCATGTGTGGTTTGTGGAAAGAACACACATGCATTGACTCTAGTGCTAGTTTTTGTATAAGAACACACATGCAATGTCTCGAATGGATCCATATGTGGTTTGTGAAAATAACACACATGCAATGACCACTTGTTGATCCATGTGTGGTTTGTGAAAAGAACACACATGCAATGACTCTAGTGCTTGTTTTAGTATAAGAACACACATGCAATGACTCTAGTGGGTCCACATGTAGTTTGTGAAAATAACACACATGCAATGACCACTGGTTGATCCATAAGTGGTTTGTGGAAAGAACACACATGAAATAACCACTTGTTGATCCATCAGTGGTTTGTGCAAAAGAAAACACATGCAATGACTCTGGTTGGTCCATATGTGGTTTGTGGAAAGAACACACATGCAGTAACCACTGGTTGATCCATGTGTGGTTTGTGAAATGAACACACATGCAATGCCACTGGTTGATCCATGTGTGGTTTGTGGAAAGAACACACATGCAATGACTCTAGTGCTTGTTTTAGTATAAGAACACACATGCAATGACTCTAGTGGGTCCACATGTAGTTTGTGAAAATAACACACATGCAATGACCACTGGTTGATCCATAAGTGGTTTGTGGAAAGAACACACCTGAAATAACCACTTGTTGATCCATCAGTGGTTTGTGCAAAAGAAAACACATGCAATGACTCTGGTTGGTCCATATGTGGTTTGTGGAAAGAACACACATGCAGTAACCACTGGTTGATCCATGTGTGGTTTGTGAAATGAACACACATGCAATGCCACTGGTTGATCCATGTGTGGTTTGTGGAAAGAACACACATGCAATGACTCTAGTGCTAGTTTTTGTATAAGAACACACATGCAATGTCTCTAATGGATCCATATGTGGTTTGTGAAAAGAACACACATGCAATGACCACTTGTTGATCCATGTGTGGTTTGTGAAAAGAACACACATGCAATGACTCTAGTGCTAGTTTTAGTATAAGAACACACATGCAATGACTCTAGTGGGTCCACATGTAGTTTGTGAAAAGAACACACATGCAATGACCATTGGTTGATCCATAAGTGGTTTGTGGAAAGAACACACATGACATGAGCACTTGTTGATTCTTAAGTGGTTTGTGGAAAAGAAAACACATGCAATGACTCTGGTTGGTCCATATGTGGTTTGTGGAAAGAACACACATGCATGACCACTAGTTGATCCATATGTGGTTTGTGAAATGAACACACATGCAATGCCACTGGTTGATCCTTGTGTGGTTTGTGGAAAGAACACACATGCAATGACTCTAGTGATAGTTTTAGTATAAGATCACACATACAATGACTCTAATGGATCCATATGTGGTTTGTGAAAAGAACACACATGCAATGACCACTTGTTGATCCATGTGTGGTTTGTGAAAAGAACACACATGCAATGACTCTAGTGCTAGTTTTATTATAAGAACACACATGCAATGACTCTAGTGGGTCCACATGTAGTTTGTGAAAAGAACACACATGCAATGACCACTTGTTGATCCATGTGAGTTTTGTGAAAAGAACACACATACAATGACTCTAGTGGGTCGACATGTAGTTTGTGAAAAGAACACACATGCAATGACCACTAGTTGATCCATAAGTTGTTTGTGGAAAAGAACACACTTGCAATGAACACTGGTTGATCAATGTGTGGTTTGTGCAAAAGAACACATGCAATGAATCTAGTTGGTCCGTATGTGGTTTGTGGAAAGAACACACATGCAGTGACCACTGGTTGATCCATGTGTGGTTTGTGAAATGAACACACATGCAATGCCACTAGTAGATCCATTTGTGGTTTGTGGAAAGAACACACATGCAATGACTCTAGTGCCAGTTTTTGTATAAGATCACAGATGCCATGTCTCTAATGGATCCATATGTGGTTTGTGATAAGAACACACATGCAATGACTCTAGTGGGTCCACATGTAGTTTGTAAAAATAACACACATGCAATGACCACTGGTTGATCCATAAGTGGTTTCTGGAAAGAACACACATGGAATAACCACTTGTTGATCCATAAGTGGTTTGCAGAAAAGAAAACACATGCAATGACTCTGGTTGGTCCATATGTGGTTTGTGGAAAGAACACACATGCAGTGACCACTGGTCGATCCATCTATGGTTTGTGAAATGAACACACATGCAATGCCACTGGTTGATCCATGTGTGGTTTGTGGAAAGAACACACATGCAATGACTCTAGTGCTAGTTTTTGTATAAGAACACACATGCAAAGTCACTAATGGATCCATATGTGGTTTGTGAAAATAACACACATGCAATGACCACTTGTTGATCCATGTGTGGTTTGTGAAAAGAACACACATGCAATGACTCTAGTGGGTCCACATGTAGTTTGTGAAAAGAACACACATGCAATGACCACTGGTTGATCCATAAGTGGTTTGTGGAAACAACACACATGAAATAACCACTTGTTGATCAATAAGTGGTTTGTGGAAAAGAAAACACATGCAATGATTCTGGTTGGTCCATATGTGGTTTGTGGAAAGAACACACATGCAGTAACCACTGGTTGATCCATGTGTGGTTTGTGAAATGAACACACATGCACTGCCACTGGTTGATCCATGTGTGGTTTGTGAAAAGAACACACATGCAATGACTCTAGTGCTAGTTTTTGTATAAGAACACACATGAAATGTCTCTAATGGATCCATATGTGGTTTGTGAAAAGAACACACATGCAATGACCACTTGTTGATCCATGTGCGGTTTGTGAAAAGAACACCCATGCAATTACTCTAGTGCTAGTTTTAGTATAAGAACATACATGCAATGACTCTAGTGGGTCCACATGTAGTTTGTGAAAAGAACACACATGCAATGACCACTGGTTGATCCATAAGTGGTTTGTGGAAAGAACACACATGCAGTGACCACTGGTTGATCCATAAGTGGTTTGTGGAAAAGAAAACACATGCAATGACTCTGGTTGGTCCATATGTGGTTTGTGGAAAGAACACACATGCATTGACCACTAGTTGATCCATGTGTGGTTTGTGAAAAGAACACACATGCAATGACTCTAGTGCTAGTTTTATTATAAGAACACACATGCAATGACTCTAGTGGGTCCACATGTAGTTTCTGAAAAGAACACACATGCAATGACCACTTGTTGATCCATGTGAGTTTTGTGAAAAGAACACACATACAATGACTCTAGTGGGTCGACATGTAGTTTGTGAAAAGAACACACATGCAATGACCACTGGTTGATCCATAAGTTGTTTGTGGAAAAGAACACACATGCAATGAACACTGGTTGATAAATGTGTCGTTTGTGAAAAAGAACACATGCAATGAATCTAGTTGGTCCATATGTGGTTTGTGGAAAGAACACACATGCAGTGACCACTGGTTGATCCGTGTGTGGTTTGTGAAATGAACACACATGCAATGCCACAGGTTGATCCATGTGTGGTTTGTGGAAAGAACACACATGCAATGACTCTAGTGGTAGTTTTAGTATAAGAACATACATGCAATGACTCTAGTGGGTCCACATGTAGTTTGTGAAAAGAACACACATGCAATGACCACTGGTTGATCCATAAGTGGTTTGTAGAAAGAACACACATGCAGTGACCACTGGTTGATCCATAAGTGGTTTGTGGAAAAGAAAACACATGCAATGACTCTGGTTGGTCCATATGTGGTTTGTGGAAAGAACACACATGCATTGACCACTGGTTGATCCATATGTGGTTTGTGAAATGAACACACATGCAATGCCACTAGTTAATCCATGTATGGTTTGTGGAAAGAACACACATGCAATGACTCTAGTGGTAGTTTTAGTATAAGATCACACATGCAATGACTCTAATGGATCCATATGTGGTTTGTGAAAATAACACACATGCAATGACCACTTGGTGATCCATGTGTGGTTTGTGGAAAGAACACACATGCAATGACTCTAGTGCTAGTTTTAGTATAAGAACATACATGCAATGACTCTAGTGGGTCCACATGTAGTTTGTGAAAAGAACACACATGCAATGACCACTAGTTGATCCATAAGTGGTTTGTGGAAAGAACACACATGCAATGACCACTTGTTGATCCACAAGTGGTTTGTGGAAAAGAAAACACATGCAATGACTCTGGTTGGTCCATATGTGGTTTGTGGAAAGAACACACATGCATAGACCACTGGTTGATCCATATGTGGCTTGTGAAAAGAACACACATGCAATGCCACAGGTTGATCCATGTGTGGTTTGTGGAAAGAACACACATGCAATGACTCTAGTGGTAGTTTTAGTATAAGATCACACATACAATGACTCTAATGGATCCATATGTGGTTTGTGAAAAGAACACACATGCAATGACCACTTGTTGATCCATGTGTGGTTTGTGAAAAGAACACACATGCAATGACTCTAGTGCTAGTTTTATTATAAGAACACACATGCAATGACTCTAGTGGGTCCACATGTAGTTTGTGAAAAGAACACACATGCAATGACCACTTGTTGATCGGCGTGAGTTTTGTGAAAAGAACACACATAAAATGACTCTAGTGGGTCGACATGTAGTTTGTGAAAAGAATACACATGCAATGACCACTGGTTGATCGATAAGTTGTTTGTGGAAACGAACACACATGCAATGAACACTGGTTGATCAATGTGTGGTTTGTGCAAAAGAACACATGCAATGAATCTGGTTGGTCCGTATGTGGTTTGTGGAAAGAACACACATGCAGTGACCACTGGTTGATCCATGTGTGGTTTGTGAAATGAACACACATGCAATGCCACTAGTTGATCCATTTGTGGTTTGTGGAAAGAACACACATGCAATGACTCTAGTGCTAGTTTTTGTATAAGAACACAGATGCTATGTCTCTAATGGATCCATATGTGGTTTGTGATAAGAAAACACATGCAATGACTCTGGTTGGTCCATATGTGGTTTGTGGAAAGAACACACATGGAGTGACCACTGGTTGATCCATGTGTGGTTTGTGAAATGAACACACATGCAATGCCACTGGTTGATCCATGTGTGGTTTGTGGAAAGAACACACATGCAATGACTCTAGTGCTAGTTTTTGTATAAGAACACACATGCAATGTCTCGAATGGATCCATATGTGGTTTGTGAAAATAACACACATGCAATGACCACTTGTTGATCCATGTGTGGTTTGTGAAAAGAACACACATGCAATGACTCTAGTGCTTGTTTTAGTATAAGAACACACATGCAATGACTCTAGTGGGTCCACATGTAGTTTGTGAAAATAACACACATGCAATGACCACTGGTTGATCCATAAGTGGTTTGTGGAAAGAACACACATGAAATAACCACTTGTTGATCCATCAGTGGTTTGTGCAAAAGAAAACACATGCAATGACTCTGGTTGGTCCATATGTGGTTTGTGGAAAGAACACACATGCAGTAACCACTGGTTGATCCATGTGTGGTTTGTGAAATGAACACACATGCAATGCCACTGGTTGATCCATGTGTGGTTTGTGGAAAGAACACACATGCAATGACTCTAGTGCTTGTTTTAGTATAAGAACACACATGCAATGACTCTAGTGGGTCCACATGTAGTTTGTGAAAATAACACACATGCAATGACCACTGGTTGATCCATAAGTGGTTTGTGGAAAGAACACACCTGAAATAACCACTTGTTGATCCATCAGTGGTTTGTGCAAAAGAAAACACATGCAATGACTCTGGTTGGTCCATATGTGGTTTGTGGAAAGAACACACATGCAGTAACCACTGGTTGATCCATGTGTGGTTTGTGAAATGAACACACATGCAATGCCACTGGTTGATCCATGTGTGGTTTGTGGAAAGAACACACATGCAATGACTCTAGTGCTAGTTTTTGTATAAGAACACACATGCAATGTCTCTAATGGATCCATATGTGGTTTGTGAAAAGAACACACATGCAATGACCACTTGTTGATCCATGTGTGGTTTGTGAAAAGAACACACATGCAATGACTCTAGTGCTAGTTTTAGTATAAGAACACACATGCAATGACTCTAGTGGGTCCACATGTAGTTTGTGAAAAGAACACACATGCAATGACCATTGGTTGATCCATAAGTGGTTTGTGGAAAGAACACACATGACATGAGCACTTGTTGATTCTTAAGTGGTTTGTGGAAAAGAAAACACATGCAATGACTCTGGTTGGTCCATATGTGGTTTGTGGAAAGAACACACATGCATGACCACTAGTTGATCCATATGTGGTTTGTGAAATGAACACACATGCAATGCCACTGGTTGATCCTTGTGTGGTTTGTGGAAAGAACACACATGCAATGACTCTAGTGATAGTTTTAGTATAAGATCACACATACAATGACTCTAATGGATCCATATGTGGTTTGTGAAAAGAACACACATGCAATGACCACTTGTTGATCCATGTGTGGTTTGTGAAAAGAACACACATGCAATGACTCTAGTGCTAGTTTTATTATAAGAACACACATGCAATGACTCTAGTGGGTCCACATGTAGTTTGTGAAAAGAACACACATGCAATGACCACTTGTTGATCCATGTGAGTTTTGTGAAAAGAACACACATACAATGACTCTAGTGGGTCGACATGTAGTTTGTGAAAAGAACACACATGCAATGACCACTAGTTGATCCATAAGTTGTTTGTGGAAAAGAACACACTTGCAATGAACACTGGTTGATCAATGTGTGGTTTGTGCAAAAGAACACATGCAATGAATCTAGTTGGTCCGTATGTGGTTTGTGGAAAGAACACACATGCAGTGACCACTGGTTGATCCATGTGTGGTTTGTGAAATGAACACACATGCAATGCCACTAGTAGATCCATTTGTGGTTTGTGGAAAGAACACACATGCAATGACTCTAGTGCCAGTTTTTGTATAAGATCACAGATGCCATGTCTCTAATGGATCCATATGTGGTTTGTGATAAGAACACACATGCAATGACTCTAGTGGGTCCACATGTAGTTTGTAAAAATAACACACATGCAATGACCACTGGTTGATCCATAAGTGGTTTCTGGAAAGAACACACATGGAATAACCACTTGTTGATCCATAAGTGGTTTGCAGAAAAGAAAACACATGCAATGACTCTGGTTGGTCCATATGTGGTTTGTGGAAAGAACACACATGCAGTGACCACTGGTCGATCCATCTATGGTTTGTGAAATGAACACACATGCAATGCCACTGGTTGATCCATGTGTGGTTTGTGGAAAGAACACACATGCAATGACTCTAGTGCTAGTTTTTGTATAAGAACACACATGCAAAGTCACTAATGGATCCATATGTGGTTTGTGAAAATAACACACATGCAATGACCACTTGTTGATCCATGTGTGGTTTGTGAAAAGAACACACATGTAATGACTCTAGTGGGTCCACATGTAGTTTGTGAAAAGAACACACATGCAATGACCACTGGTTGATCCATAAGTGGTTTGTGGAAACAACACACATGAAATAACCACTTGTTGATCAATAAGTGGTTTGTGGAAAAGAAAACACATGCAATGATTCTGGTTGGTCCATATGTGGTTTGTGGAAAGAACACACATGCAGTAACCACTGGTTGATCCATGTGTGGTTTGTGAAATGAACACACATGCAATGCCACTGGTTGATCCATGTGTGGTTTGTGAAAAGAACACACATGCAATGACTCTAGTGCTAGTTTTTGTATAAGAACACACATGAAATGTCTCTAATGGATCCATATGTGGTTTGTGAAAAGAACACACATGCAATGACCACTTGTTGATCCATGTGCGGTTTGTGAAAAGAACACCCATGCAATTACTCTAGTGCTAGTTTTAGTATAAGAACATACATGCAATGACTCTAGTGGGTCCACATGTAGTTTGTGAAAAGAACACACATGCAATGACCACTGGTTGATCCATAAGTGGTTTGTGGAAAGAACACACATGCAGTGACCACTGGTTGATCCATAAGTGGTTTGTGGAAAAGAAAACACATGCAATGACTCTGGTTGGTCCATATGTGGTTTGTGGAAAGAACACACATGCATTGACCACTAGTTGATCCATGTGTGGTTTGTGAAAAGAAAACACATGCAATGACTCTAGTGCTAGTTTTATTATAAGAACACACATGCAATGACTCTAGTGGGTCCACATGTAGTTTCTGAAAAGAACACACATGCAATTACCACTTGTTGATCCATGTGAGTTTTGTGAAAAGAACACACATACAATGACTCTAGTGGGTCGACATGTAGTTTGTGAAAAGAACACACATGCAATGACCACTGGTTGATCCATAAGTTGTTTGTGGAAAAGAACACACATGCAATGAACACTGGTTGATAAATGTGTCGTTTGTGAAAAAGAACACATGCAATGAATCTAGTTGGTCCATATGTGGTTTGTGGAAAGAACACACATGCAGTGACCACTGGTTGATCCGTGTGTGGTTTGTGAAATGAACACACATGCAATGCCACAGGTTGATCCATGTGTGGTTTGTGGAAAGAACACACATGCAATGACTCTAGTGGTAGTTTTAGTATAAGAACATACATGCAATGACTCTAGTGGGTCCACATGTAGTTTGTGAAAAGAACACACATGCAATGACCACTGGTTGATCCATAAGTGGTTTGTAGAAAGAACACACATGCAGTGACCACTGGTTGATCCATAAGTGGTTTGTGGAAAAGAAAACACATGCAATGACTCTGGTTGGTCCATATGTGGTTTGTGGAAAGAACACACATGCATTGACCACTGGTTGATCCATATGTGGTTTGTGAAATGAACACACATGCAATGCCACTAGTTAATCCATGTATGGTTTGTGGAAAGAACACACATGCAATGACTCTAGTGGTAGTTTTAGTATAAGATCACACATGCAATGACTCTAATGGATCCATATGTGGTTTGTGAAAATAACACACATGCAATGACCACTTGGTGATCCATGTGTGGTTTGTGGAAAGAACACACATGCAATGACTCTAGTGCTAGTTTTAGTATAAGAACATACATGCAATGACTCTAGTGGGTCCACATGTAGTTTGTGAAAAGAACACACATGCAATGACCACTAGTTGATCCATAAGTGGTTTGTGGAAAGAACACACATGCAATGACCACTTGTTGATCCACAAGTGGTTTGTGGAAAAGAAAACACATGCAATGACTCTGGTTGGTCCATATGTGGTTTGTGGAAAGAACACACATGCATAGACCACTGGTTGATCCATATGTGGCTTGTGAAAAGAACACACATGCAATGCCACAGGTTGATCCATGTGTGGTTTGTGGAAAGAACACACATGCAATGACTCTAGTGGTAGTTTTAGTATAAGATCACACATACAATGACTCTAATGGATCCATATGTGGTTTGTGAAAAGAACACACATGCAATGACCACTTGTTGATCCATGTGTGGTTTGTGAAAAGAACACACATGCAATGACTCTAGTGCTAGTTTTATTATAAGAACACACATGCAATGACTCTAGTGGGTCCACATGTAATTTGTGAAAAGAACACACATGCAATGACCACTTGTTGATCGGCGTGAGTTTTGTGAAAATAACACACATAAAATGACTCTAGTGGGTCGACATGTAGTTTGTGAAAAGAACACACATGCAATGACCACTGGTTGATCGATAAGTTGTTTGTGGAAACGAACACACATGCAATGAACACTGGTTGATCAATGTGTGGTTTGTGCAAAAGAACACATGCAATGAATCTGGTTGGTCCTTATGTGGTTTGTGGAAAGAACACACATGCAGTGACCACTGGTTGATCCATGTGTGGTTTGCGAAATGAACACACATGCAATGCCACTAGTTGATCCATTTGTGGTTTGTGGAAAGAACACACATGCAATTACTCTAGTGCTAGTTTTTGTATAAGAACACAGATGCCATGTCTCTAATGGATCCATATGTGGTTTGTGATAAGAAAACACATGCAATGACTCTGGTTGGTCCATATGTGGTTTGTGGAAAGAACACACATGGAGTGACCACTAGTTGATCCATGTGTGGTTTGTGAAATGAACACACATGCAATGCCACTGGTTGATCCATGTGTGGTTTGTGGAAAGAACACACATGCAATGACTCTAGTGCTAGTTTTTGTATAAGAACACACATGCAATGTCTCGAATGGATCCATATGTGGTTTGTGAAAATAACACACATGCAATGACCACTTGTTGATCCATGTGTGGTTTGTGAAAAGAACACACATGCAATGACTCTAGTGCTTGTTTTAGTATAAGAACACACATGCAATGACTCTAGTGGGTCCACATGTAGTTTGTGAAAATAACACACATGCAATGACCACTGGTTGATCCATAAGTGGTTTGTGGAAAGAACACACATGAAATAACCACTTGTTGATCCATCAGTGGTTTGTGCAAAAGAAAACACATGCAATGACTCTGGTTGGTCCATATGTGGTTTGTGGAAAGAACACACATGCAGTAACCACTGGTTGATCCATGTGTGGTTTGTGAAATGAACACACATGCAATGCCACTGGTTGATCCATGTGTGGTTTGTGGAAAGAACACACATGCAATGACTCTAGTGCTTGTTTTAGTATAAGAACACACATGCAATGACTCTAGTGGGTCCACATGTAGTTTGTGAAAATAACACACATGCAATGACCACTGGTTGATCCATAAGTGGTTTGTGGAAAGAACACACCTGAAATAACCACTTGTTGATCCATCAGTGGTTTGTGCAAAAGAAAACACATGCAATGACTCTGGTTGGTCCATATGTGGTTTGTGGAAAGAACACACATGCAGTAACCACTGGTTGATCCATGTGTGGTTTGTGAAATGAACACACATGCAATGCCACTGGTTGATCCATGTGTGGTTTGTGGAAAGAACACACATGCAATGACTCTAGTGCTAGTTTTTGTATAAGAACACACATGCAATGTCTCTAATGGATCCATATGTGGTTTGTGAAAAGAACACACATGCAATGACCACTTGTTGATCCATGTGTGGTTTGTGAAAAGAACACACATGCAATGACTCTAGTGCTAGTTTTAGTATAAGAACACACATGCAATGACTCTAGTGGGTCCACATGTAGTTTGTGAAAAGAACACACATGCAATGACCACTGGTTGATCCATAAGTGGTTTGTGGAAAGAACACACATGACATGAGCACTTGTTGATTCTTAAGTGGTTTGTGGAAAAGAAAACACATGCAATGACTCTGGTTGGTCCATATGTGGTTTGTGGAAAGAACACACATGCATGACCACTAGTTGATCCATTTGTGGTTTGTGGAAAGAACACACATGCAATGACTCTAGTGCTAGTTTTTGTATAAGAACACAGATGCTATGTCTCTAATGGATCCATATGTGGTTTGTGATAAGAAAACACATGCAATGACTCTGGTTGGTCCATATGTGGTTTGTGGAAAGAACACACATGGAGTGACCACTGGTTGATCCATGTGTGGTTTGTGAAATGAACACACATGCAATGCCACTGGTTGATCCATGTGTGGTTTGTGGAAAGAACACACATGCAATGACTCTAGTGCTAGTTTTTGTATAAGAACACACATGCAATGTCTCGAATGGATCCATATGTGGTTTGTGAAAATAACACACATGCAATGACCACTTGTTGATCCATGTGTGGTTTGTGAAAAGAACACACATGCAATGACTCTAGTGCTTGTTTTAGTATAAGAACACACATGCAATGACTCTAGTGGGTCCACATGTAGTTTGTGAAAATAACACACATGCAATGACCACTGGTTGATCCATAAGTGGTTTGTGGAAAGAACACACATGAAATAACCACTTGTTGATCCATCAGTGGTTTGTGCAAAAGAAAACACATGCAATGACTCTGGTTGGTCCATATGTGGTTTGTGGAAAGAACACACATGCAGTAACCACTGGTTGATCCATGTGTGGTTTGTGAAATGAACACACATGCAATGCCACTGGTTGATCCATGTGTGGTTTGTGGAAAGAACACACATGCAATGACTCTAGTGCTTGTTTTAGTATAAGAACAAACATGCAATGACTCTAGTGGGTCCACATGTAGTTTGTGAAAATAACACACATGCAATGACCACTGGTTGATCCATAAGTGGTTTGTGGAAAGAACACACCTGAAATAACCACTTGTTGATCCATCAGTGGTTTGTGCAAAAGAAAACACATGCAATGACTCTGGTTGGTCCATATGTGGTTTGTGGAAAGAACACACATGCAGTAACCACTGGTTGATCCATGTGTGGTTTGTGAAATGAACACACATGCAATGCCACTGGTTGATCCATGTGTGGTTTGTGGAAAGAACACACATGCAATGACTCTAGTGCTAGTTTTTGTATAAGAACACACATGCAATGTCTCTAATGGATCCATATGTGGTTTGTGAAAAGAACACACATGCAATGACCACTTGTTGATCCATGTGTGGTTTGTGAAAAGAACACACATGCAATGACTCTAGTGCTAGTTTTAGTATAAGAACACACATGCAATGACTCTAGTGGGTCCACATGTAGTTTGTGAAAAGAACACACATGCAATGACCATTGGTTGATCCATAAGTGGTTTGTGGAAAGAACACACATGACATGAGCACTTGTTGATTCTTAAGTGGTTTGTGGAAAAGAAAACACATGCAATGACTCTGGTTGGTCCATATGTGGTTTGTGGAAAGAACACACATGCATGACCACTAGTTGATCCATATGTGGTTTGTGAAATGAACACACATGCAATGCCACTGGTTGATCCTTGTGTGGTTTGTGGAAAGAACACACATGCAATGACTCTAGTGATAGTTTTAGTATAAGATCACACATACAATGACTCTAATGGATCCATATGTGGTTTGTGAAAAGAACACACATGCAATGACCACTTGTTGATCCATGTGTGGTTTGTGAAAAGAACACACATGCAATGACTCTAGTGCTAGTTTTATTATAAGAACACACATGCAATGACTCTAGTGGGTCCACATGTAGTTTGTGAAAAGAACACACATGCAATGACCACTTGTTGATCCATGTGAGTTTTGTGAAAAGAACACACATACAATGACTCTAGTGGGTCGACATGTAGTTTGTGAAAAGAACACACATGCAATGACCACTAGTTTATCCATAAGTTGTTTGTGGAAAAGAACACACTTGCAATGAACACTGGTTGATCAATGTGTGGTTTGTGCAAAAGAACACATGCAATGAATCTAGTTGGTCCATATGTGGTTTGTGGAAAGAACACACATGCAGTGACCACTGGTTGATCCATGTGTGGTTTGTGAAATGAACACACATGCAATGCCACTAGTAGATCCATTTGTGGTTTGTGGAAAGAACACACATGCAATGACTCTAGTGCCAGTTTTTGTATAAGATCACAGATGCCATGTCTCTAATGGATCCATATGTGGTTTGTGATAAGAACACACATGCAATGACTCTAGTGGGTCCACATGTAGTTTGTAAAAATAACACACATGCAATGACCACTGGTTGATCCATAAGTGGTTTCTGGAAAGAACACACATGGAATAACCACTTGTTGATCCATAAGTGGTTTGCAGAAAAGAAAACACATGCAATGACTCTGGTTGGTCCATATGTGGTTTGTGGAAAGAACACACATGCAGTGACCACTGGTCGATCCATCTATGGTTTGTGAAATGAACACACATGCAATGCCACTGGTTGATCCATGTGTGGTTTGTGGAAAGAACACACATGCAATGACTCTAGTGCTAGTTTTTGTATAAGAACACACATGCAAAGTCACTAATGGATCCATATGTGGTTTGTGAAAATAACACACATGCAATGACCACTTGTTGATCCATGTGTGGTTTGTGAAAAGAACACACATGTAATGACTCTAGTGGTTCCACATGTAGTTTGTGAAAAGAACACACATGCAATGACCACTGGTTGATCCATAAGTGGTTTGTGGAAACAACACACATGAAATAACCACTTGTTGATCAATAAGTGGTTTGTGGAAAAGAAAACACATGCAATGATTCTGGTTGGTCCATATGTGGTTTGTGGAAAGAACACACATGCAGTAACCACTGGTTGATCCATGTGTGGTTTGTGAAATGAACACACATGCAATGCCACTGGTTGATCCATGTGTGGTTTGTGAAAAGAATACACATGCAATGACTCTAGTGCTAGTTTTTGTATAAGAACACACATGAAATGTCTCTAATGGATCCATATGTGGTTTGTGAAAAGAACACACATGCAATGACCACTTGTTGATCCATGTGCGGTTTGTGAAAAGAACACCCATGCAATTACTCTAGTGCTAGTTTTAGTATAAGAACATACATGCAATGACTCTAGTGGGTCCACATGTAGTTTGTGAAAAGAACACACATGCAATGACCACTGGTTGATCCATAAGTGGTTTGTGGAAAGAACACACATGCAGTGACCACTGGTTGATCCATAAGTGGTTTGTGGAAAAGAAAACACATGCAATGACTCTGGTTGGTCCATATGTGGTTTGTGGAAAGAACACACATGCATTGACCACTAGTTGATCCATGTGTGGTTTGTGAAAAGAAAACACATGCAATGACTCTAGTGCTAGTTTTATTATAAGAACACACATGCAATGACTCTAGTGGGTCCACATGTAGTTTCTGAAAAGAACACACATGCAATTACCACTTGTTGATCCATGTGAGTTTTGTGAAAAGAACACACATACAATGACTCTAGTGGGTCGACATGTAGTTTGTGAAAAGAACACACATGCAATGACCACTGGTTGATCCATAAGTTGTTTGTGGAAAAGAACACACATGCAATGAACACTGGTTGATAAATGTGTCGTTTGTGAAAAAGAACACATGCAATGAATCTAGTTGGTCCATATGTGGTTTGTGGAAAGAACACACATGCAGTGACCACTGGTTGATCCGTGTGTGGTTTGTGAAATGAACACACATGCAATGCCACAGGTTGATCCATGTGTGGTTTGTGGAAAGAACACACATGCAATGACTCTAGTGGTAGTTTTAGTATAAGAACATACATGCAATGACTCTAGTGGGTCCACATGTAGTTTGTGAAAAGAACACACATGCAATGACCACTGGTTGATCCATAAGTGGTTTGTAGAAAGAACACACATGCAGTGACCACTGGTTGATCCATAAGTGGTTTGTGGAAAAGAAAACACATGCAATGACTCTGGTTGGTCCATATGTGGTTTGTGGAAAGAACACACATGCATTGACCACTGGTTGATCCATATGTGGTTTGTGAAATGAACACACATGCAATGCCACTAGTTAATCCATGTATGGTTTGTGGAAAGAACACACATGCAATGACTCTAGTGGTAGTTTTAGTATAAGATCACACATGCAATGACTCTAATGGATCCATATGTGGTTTGTGAAAATAACACACATGCAATGACCACTTGGTGATCCATGTGTGGTTTGTGGAAAGAACACACATGCAATGACTCTAGTGCTAGTTTTAGTATAAGAACATACATGCAATGACTCTAGTGGGTCCACATGTAGTTTGTGAAAAGAACACACATGCAATGACCACTAGTTGATCCATAAGTGGTTTGTGGAAAGAACACACATGCAATGACCACTTGTTGATCCACAAGTGGTTTGTGGAAAAGAAAACACATGCAATGACTCTGGTTGGTCCATATGTGGTTTGTGGAAAGAACACACATGCATAGACCACTGGTTGATCCATATGTGGCTTGTGAAAAGAACACACATGCAATGCCACAGGTTGATCCATGTGTGGTTTGTGGAAAGAACACACATGCAATGACTCTAGTGGTAGTTTTAGTATAAGATCACACATACAATGACTCTAATGGATCCATATGTGGTTTGTGAAAAGAACACACATGCAATGACCACTTGTTGATCCATGTGTGGTTTGTGAAAAGAACACACATGCAATGACTCTAGTGCTAGTTTTATTATAAGAACACACATGCAATGACTCTAGTGGGTCCACATGTAATTTGTGAAAAGAACACACATGCAATGACCACTTGTTGATCGGCGTGAGTTTTGTGAAAATAACACACATAAAATGACTCTAGTGGGTCGACATGTAGTTTGTGAAAAGAACACACATGCAATGACCACTGGTTGATCGATAAGTTGTTTGTGGAAACGAACACACATGCAATGAACACTGGTTGATCAATGTGTGGTTTGTGCAAAAGAACACATGCAATGAATCTGGTTGGTCCTTATGTGGTTTGTGGAAAGAACACACATGCAGTGACCACTGGTTGATCCATGTGTGGTTTGCGAAATGAACACACATGCAATGCCACTAGTTGATCCATTTGTGGTTTGTGGAAAGAACACACATGCAATGACTCTAGTGCTAGTTTTTGTATAAGAACACAGATGCCATGTCTCTAATGGATCCATATGTGGTTTGTGATAAGAAAACACATGCAATGACTCTGGTTGGTCCATATGTGGTTTGTGGAAAGAACACACATGGAGTGACCACTAGTTGATCCATGTGTGGTTTGTGAAATGAACACACATGCAATGCCACTGGTTGATCCATGTGTGGTTTGTGGAAAGAACACACATGCAATGACTCTAGTGCTAGTTTTTGTATAAGAACACACATGCAATGTCTCGAATGGATCCATATGTGGTTTGTGAAAATAACACACATGCAATGACCACTTGTTGATCCATGTGTGGTTTGTGAAAAGAACACACATGCAATGACTCTAGTGCTTGTTTTAGTATAAGAACACACATGCAATGACTCTAGTGGGTCCACATGTAGTTTGTGAAAATAACACACATGCAATGACCACTGGTTGATCCATAAGTGGTTTGTGGAAAGAACACACATGAAATAACCACTTGTTGATCCATCAGTGGTTTGTGCAAAAGAAAACACATGCAATGACTCTGGTTGGTCCATATGTGGTTTGTGGAAAGAACACACATGCAGTAACCACTGGTTGATCCATGTGTGGTTTGTGAAATGAACACACATGCAATGCCACTGGTTGATCCATGTGTGGTTTGTGGAAAGAACACACATGCAATGACTCTAGTGCTTGTTTTAGTATAAGAACACACATGCAATGACTCTAGTGGGTCCACATGTAGTTTGTGAAAATAACACACATGCAATGACCACTGGTTGATCCATAAGTGGTTTGTGGAAAGAACACACCTGAAATAACCACTTGTTGATCCATCAGTGGTTTGTGCAAAAGAAAACACATGCAATGACTCTGGTTGGTCCATATGTGGTTTGTGGAAAGAACACACATGTAGTAACCACTGGTTGATCCATGTGTGGTTTGTGAAATGAACACACATGCAATGCCACTGGTTGATCCATGTGTGGTTTGTGGAAAGAACACACATGCAATGACTCTAGTGCTAGTTTTTGTATAAGAACACACATGCAATGTCTCTAATGGATCCATATGTGGTTTGTGAAAAGAACACACATGCAATGACCACTTGTTGATCCATGTGTGGTTTGTGAAAAGAACACACATGCAATGACTCTAGTGCTAGTTTTAGTATAAGAACACACATGCAATGACTCTAGTGGGTCCACATGTAGTTTGTGAAAAGAACACACATGCAATGACCACTGGTTGATCCATAAGTGGTTTGTGGAAAGAACACACATGACATGAGCACTTGTTGATTCTTAAGTGGTTTGTGGAAAAGAAAACACATGCAATGACTCTTGTTGGTCCATATGTGGTTTGTGGAAAGAACACACATGCATGACCACTAGTTGATCCATATGTGGTTTGTGAAATGAACACACATGCAATGCCACTGGTTGATCCTTGTGTGGTTTGTGGAAAGAACACACATGCAATGACTCTAGTGATAGTTTTAGTATAAGATCACACATACAATGACTCTAATGGATCCATATGTGGTTTGTGAAAAGAACACACATGCAATGACCACTTGTTGATCCATGTGTGGTTTGTGAAAAGAACACACATGCAATGACTCTAGTGCTAGTTTTATTATAAGAACACACATGCAATGACTCTAGTGGGTCCACATGTAGTTTGTGAAAAGAACACACATGCAATGACCACTTGTTGATCCATGTGAGTTTTGTGAAAAGAACACACATACAATGACTCTAGTGGGTCGACATGTAGTTTGTGAAAAGAACACACATGCAATGACCACTAGTTGATCCATAAGTTGTTTGTGGAAAAGAACACACTTGCAATGAACACTGGTTGATCAATGTGTGGTTTGTGCAAAAGAACACATGCAATGAATCTAGTTGGTCCGTATGTGGTTTGTGGAAAGAACACACATGCAGTGACCACTGGTTGATCCATGTGTGGTTTGTGAAATGAACACACATGCAATGCCACTAGTAGATCCATTTGTGGTTTGTGGAAAGAACACACATGCAATGACACTAGTGCCAGTTTTTGTATAAGAACACAGATGCCATGTCTCTAATGGATCCATATGTGGTTTGTGATAAGAACACACATGCAATGACTCTAGTGGGTCCACATGTAGTTTGTAAAAATAACACACATGCAATGACCACTGGTTGATCCATAAGTGGTTTCTGGAAAGAACACACATGGAATAACCACTTGTTGATCCATAAGTGGTTTGCAGAAAAGAAAACACATGCAATGACTCTGGTTGGTCCATATGTGGTTTGTGGAAAGAACACACATGCAGTGACCACTGGTCGATCCATGTGTGGTTTGTGAAATGAACACACATGCAATGCCACTGGTTGATCCATGTGTGGTTTGTGGAAAGAACACACATGCAATGACTCTAGTGCTAGTTTTTGTATAAGAACACACATGCAAAGTCACTAATGGATCCATAAGTGGTTTGTGGAAAGAACACACATGCAGTGACCACTGGTTGATCCATAAGTGGTTTGTGGAAAAGAAAACACATGCAATGACTCTGGTTGGTCCATATGTGGTTTGTGGAAAGAACACACATGCATTGACCACTAGTTGATCCATGTGTGGTTTGTGAAAAGAAAACACATGCAATGACTCTAGTGCTAGTTTTATTATAAGAACACACATGCAATGACTCTAGTGGGTCCACATGTAGTTTCTGAAAAGAACACACATGCAATTACCACTTGTTGATCCATGTGAGTTTTGTGAAAAGAACACACATACAATGACTCTAGTGGGTCGACATGTAGTTTGTGAAAAGAACACACATGCAATGACCACTGGTTGATCCATAAGTTGTTTGTGGAAAAGAACACACATGCAATGAACACTGGTTGATAAATGTGTCGTTTGTGAAAAAGAACACATGCAATGAATCTAGTTGGTCCATATGTGGTTTGTGGAAAGAACACACATGCAGTGACCACTGGTTGATCCGTGTGTGGTTTGTGAAATGAACACACATGCAATGCCACAGGTTGATCCATGTGTGGTTTGTGGAAAGAACACACATGCAATGACTCTAGTGGTAGTTTTAGTATAAGAACATACATGCAATGACTCTAGTGGGTCCACATGTAGTTTGTGAAAAGAACACACATGCAATGACCACTGGTTGATCCATAAGTGGTTTGTAGAAAGAACACACATGCAGTGACCACTGGTTGATCCATAAGTGGTTTGTGGAAAAGAAAACACATGCAATGACTCTGGTTGGTCCATATGTGGTTTGTGGAAAGAACACACATGCATTGACCACTGGTTGATCCATATGTGGTTTGTGAAATGAACACACATGCAATGCCACTAGTTAATCCATGTATGGTTTGTGGAAAGAACACACATGCAATGACTCTAGTGGTAGTTTTAGTATAAGATCACACATGCAATGACTCTAATGGATCCATATGTGGTTTGTAAAAATAACACACATGCAATGACCACTTGGTGATCCATGTGTGGTTTGTGGAAAGAACACACATGCAATGACTCTAGTGCTAGTTTTAGTATAAGAACATACATGCAATGACTCTAGTGGGTCCACATGTAGTTTGTGAAAAGAACACACATGCAATGACCACTAGTTGATCCATAAGTGGTTTGTGGAAAGAACACACATGCAATGACCACTTGTTGATCCACAAGTGGTTTGTGGAAAAGAAAACACATGCAATGACTCTGGTTGGTCCATATGTGGTTTGTGGAAAGAACACACATGCATAGACCACTGGTTGATCCATATGTGGCTTGTGAAAAGAACACACATGCAATGCCACAGGTTGATCCATGTGTGGTTTGTGGAAAGAACACACATGCAATGACTCTAGTGGTAGTTTTAGTATAAGATCACACATACAATGACTCTAATGGATCCATATGTGGTTTGTGAAAAGAACACACATGCAATGACCACTTGTTGATCCATGTGTGGTTTGTGAAAAGAACACACATGCAATGACTCTAGTGCTAGTTTTATTATAAGAACACACATGCAATGACTCTAGTGGGTCCACATGTAATTTGTGAAAAGAACACACATGCAATGACCACTTGTTGATCGGCGTGAGTTTTGTGAAAATAACACACATAAAATGACTCTAGTGGGTCGACATGTAGTTTGTGAAAAGAACACACATGCAATGACCACTGGTTGATCGATAAGTTGTTTGTGGAAACGAACACACATGCAATGAACACTGGTTGATCAATGTGTGGTTTGTGCAAAAGAACACATGCAATGAATCTGGTTGGTCCTTATGTGGTTTGTGGAAAGAACACACATGCAGTGACCACTGGTTGATCCATGTGTGGTTTGCGAAATGAACACACATGCAATGCCACTAGTTGATCCATTTGTGGTTTGTGGAAAGAACACACATGCAATGACTCTAGTGCTAGTTTTTGTATAAGAACACAGATGCCATGTCTCTAATGGATCCATATGTGGTTTGTGATAAGAAAACACATGCAATGACTCTGGTTGGTCCATATGTGGTTTGTGGAAAGAACACACATGGAGTGACCACTAGTTGATCCATGTGTGGTTTGTGAAATGAACACACATGCAATGCCACTGGTTGATCCATGTGTGGTTTGTGTAAAGAACACACATGCAATGACTCTAGTGCTAGTTTTTGTATAAGAACACACATGCAATGTCTCGAATGGATCCATATGTGGTTTGTGAAAATAACACACATGCAATGACCACTTGTTGATCCATGTGTGGTTTGTGAAAAGAACACACATGCAATGACTCTAGTGCTTGTTTTAGTATAAGAACACACATGCAATGACTCTAGTGGGTCCACATGTAGTTTGTGAAAATAACACACATGCAATGACCACTGGTTGATCCATAAGTGGTTTGTGGAAAGAACACACATGAAATAACCACTTGTTGATCCATCAGTGGTTTGTGCAAAAGAAAACACATGCAATGACTCTGGTTGGTCCATATGTGGTTTGTGGAAAGAACACACATGCAGTAACCACTGGTTGATCCATGTGTGGTTTGTGAAATGAACACACATGCAATGCCACTGGTTGATCCATGTGTGGTTTGTGGAAAGAACACACATGCAATGACTCTAGTGCTTGTTTTAGTATAAGAACACACATGCAATGACTCTAGTGGGTCCACATGTAGTTTGTGAAAATAACACACATGCAATGACCACTGGTTGATCCATAAGTGGTTTGTGGAAAGAACACACCTGAAATAACCACTTGTTGATCCATCAGTGGTTTGTGCAAAAGAAAACACATGCAATGACTCTGGTTGGTCCATATGTGGTTTGTGGAAAGAACACACATGCAGTAACCACTGGTTGATCCATGTGTGGTTTGTGAAATGAACACACATGCAATGCCACTGGTTGATCCATGTGTGGTTTGTGGAAAGAACACACATGCAATGACTCTAGTGCTAGTTTTTGTATAAGAACACACATGCAATGTCTCTAATGGATCCATATGTGGTTTGTGAAAAGAACACACATGCAATGACCACTTGTTGATCCATGTGTGGTTTGTGAAAAGAACACACATGCAATGACTCTAGTGCTAGTTTTAGTATAAGAACACACATGCAATGACTCTAGTGGGTCCACATGTAGTTTGTGAAAAGAACACACATGCAATGACCACTGGTTGATCCATAAGTGGTTTGTGGAAAGAACACACATGACATGAGCACTTGTTGATTCTTAAGTGGTTTGTGGAAAAGAAAACACATGCAATGACTCTTGTTGGTCCATATGTGGTTTGTGGAAAGAACACACATGCATGACCACTAGTTGATCCATATGTGGTTTGTGAAATGAACACACATGCAATGCCACTGGTTGATCCTTGTGTGGTTTGTGGAAAGAACACACATGCAATGACTCTAGTGATAGTTTTAGTATAAGATCACACATACAATGACTCTAATGGATCCATATGTGGTTTGTGAAAAGAACACACATGCAATGACCACTTGTTGATCCATGTGTGGTTTGTGAAAAGAACACACATGCAATGACTCTAGTGCTAGTTTTATTATAAGAACACACATGCAATGACTCTAGTGGGTCCACATGTAGTTTGTGAAAAGAACACACATGCAATGACCACTTGTTGATCCATGTGAGTTTTGTGAAAAGAACACACATACAATGACTCTAGTGGGTCGACATGTAGTTTGTGAAAAGAACACACATGCAATGACCACTAGTTGATCCATAAGTTGTTTGTGGAAAAGAACACACTTGCAATGAACACTGGTTGATCAATGTGTGGTTTGTGCAAAAGAACACATGCAATGAATCTAGTTGGTCCGTATGTGGTTTGTGGAAAGAACACACATGCAGTGACCACTGGTTGATCCATGTGTGGTTTGTGAAATGAACACACATGCAATGCCACTAGTAGATCCATTTGTGGTTTGTGGAAAGAACACACATGCAATGACACTAGTGCCAGTTTTTGTATAAGAACACAGATGCCATGTCTCTAATGGATCCATATGTGGTTTGTGATAAGAACACACATGCAATGACTCTAGTGGGTCCACATGTAGTTTGTAAAAATAACACACATGCAATGACCACTGGTTGATCCATAAGTGGTTTCTGGAAAGAACACACATGGAATAACCACTTGTTGATCCATAAGTGGTTTGCAGAAAAGAAAACACATGCAATGACTCTGGTTGGTCCATATGTGGTTTGTGGAAAGAACACACATGCAGTGACCACTGGTCGATCCATGTGTGGTTTGTGAAATGAACACACATGCAATGCCACTGGTTGATCCATGTGTGGTTTGTGGAAAGAACACACATGCAATGACTCTAGTGCTAGTTTTTGTATAAGAACACACATGCAAAGTCACTAATGGATCCATAAGTGGTTTGTGGAAAGAACACACATGCAGTGACCACTGGTTGATCCATAAGTGGTTTGTGGAAAAGAAAACACATGCAATGACTCTGGTTGGTCCATATGTGGTTTGTGGAAAGAACACACATGCATTGACCACTAGTTGATCCATGTGTGGTTTGTGAAAAGAAAACACATGCAATGACTCTAGTGCTAGTTTTATTATAAGAACACACATGCAATGACTCTAGTGGGTCCACATGTAGTTTCTGAAAAGAACACACATGCAATTACCACTTGTTGATCCATGTGAGTTTTGTGAAAAGAACACACATACAATGACTCTAGTGGGTCGACATGTAGTTTGTGAAAAGAACACACATGCAATGACCACTGGTTGATCCATAAGTTGTTTGTGGAAAAGAACACACATGCAATGAACACTGGTTGATAAATGTGTCGTTTGTGAAAAAGAACACATGCAATGAATCTAGTTGGTCCATATGTGGTTTGTGGAAAGAACACACATGCAGTGACCACTGGTTGATCCGTGTGTGGTTTGTGAAATGAACACACATGCAATGCCACAGGTTGATCCATGTGTGGTTTGTGGAAAGAACACACATGCAATGACTCTAGTGGTAGTTTTAGTATAAGAACATACATGCAATGACTCTAGTGGGTCCACATGTAGTTTGTGAAAAGAACACACATGCAATGACCACTGGTTGATCCATAAGTGGTTTGTAGAAAGAACACACATGCAGTGACCACTGGTTGATCCATAAGTGGTTTGTGGAAAAGAAAACACATGCAATGACTCTGGTTGGTCCATATGTGGTTTGTGGAAAGAACACACATGCATTGACCACTGGTTGATCCATATGTGGTTTGTGAAATGAACACACATGCAATGCCACTAGTTAATCCATGTATGGTTTGTGGAAAGAACACACATGCAATGACTCTAGTGGTAGTTTTAGTATAAGATCACACATGCAATGACTCTAATGGATCCATATGTGGTTTGTGAAAATAACACACATGCAATGACCACTTGGTGATCCATGTGTGGTTTGTGGAAAGAACACACATGCAATGACTCTAGTGCTAGTTTTAGTATAAGAACATACATGCAATGACTCTAGTGGGTCCACATGTAGTTTGTGAAAAGAACACACATGCAATGACCACTAGTTGATCCATAAGTGGTTTGTGGAAAGAACACACATGCAATGACCACTTGTTGATCCACAAGTGGTTTGTGGAAAAGAAAACACATGCAATGACTCTGGTTGGTCCATATGTGGTTTGTGGAAAGAACACACATGCATAGACCACTGGTTGATCCATATGTGGCTTGTGAAAAGAACACACATGCAATGCCACAGGTTGATCCATGTGTGGTTTGTGGAAAGAACACACATGCAATGACTCTAGTGGTAGTTTTAGTATAAGATCACACATACAATGACTCTAATGGATCCATATGTGGTTTGTGAAAAGAACACACATGCAATGACCACTTGTTGATCCATGTGTGGTTTGTGAAAAGAACACACATGCAATGACTCTAGTGCTAGTTTTATTATAAGAACACACATGCAATGACTCTAGTGGGTCCACATGTAATTTGTGAAAAGAACACACATGCAATGACCACTTGTTGATCGGCGTGAGTTTTGTGAAAATAACACACATAAAATGACTCTAGTGGGTCGACATGTAGTTTGTGAAAAGAACACACATGCAATGACCACTGGTTGATCGATAAGTTGTTTGTGGAAACGAACACACATGCAATGAACACTGGTTGATCAATGTGTGGTTTGTGCAAAAGAACACATGCAATGAATCTGGTTGGTCCTTATGTGGTTTGTGGAAAGAACACACATGCAGTGACCACTGGTTGATCCATGTGTGGTTTGCGAAATGAACACACATGCAATGCCACTAGTTGATCCATTTGTGGTTTGTGGAAAGAACACACATGCAATGACTCTAGTGCTAGTTTTTGTATAAGAACACAGATGCCATGTCTCTAATGGATCCATATGTGGTTTGTGATAAGAAAACACATGCAATGACTCTGGTTGGTCCATATGTGGTTTGTGGAAAGAACACACATGGAGTGACCACTAGTTGATCCATGTGTGGTTTGTGAAATGAACACACATGCAATGCCACTGGTTGATCCATGTGTGGTTTGTGGAAAGAACACACATGCAATGACTCTAGTGCTAGTTTTTGTATAAGAACACACATGCAATGTCTCGAATGGATCCATATGTGGTTTGTGAAAATAACACACATGCAATGACCACTTGTTGATCCATGTGTGGTTTGTGAAAAGAACACACATGCAATGACTCTAGTGCTTGTTTTAGTATAAGAACACACATGCAATGACTCTAGTGGGTCCACATGTAGTTTGTGAAAATAACACACATGCAATGACCACTGGTTGATCCATAAGTGGTTTGTGGAAAGAACACACATGAAATAACCACTTGTTGATCCATCAGTGGTTTGTGCAAAAGAAAACACATGCAATGACTCTGGTTGGTCCATATGTGGTTTGTGGAAAGAACACACATGCAGTAACCACTGGTTGATCCATGTGTGGTTTGTGAAATGAACACACATGCAATGCCACTGGTTGATCCATGTGTGGTTTGTGGAAAGAACACACATGCAATGACTCTAGTGCTTGTTTTAGTATAAGAACACACATGCAATGACTCTAGTGGGTCCACATGTAGTTTGTGAAAATAACACACATGCAATGACCACTGGTTGATCCATAAGTGGTTTGTGGAAAGAACACACCTGAAATAACCACTTGTTGATCCATCAGTGGTTTGTGCAAAAGAAAACACATGCAATGACTCTGGTTGGTCCATATGTGGTTTGTGGAAAGAACACACATGCAGTAACCACTGGTTGATCCATGTGTGGTTTGTGAAATGAACACACATGCAATGCCACTGGTTGATCCATGTGTGGTTTGTGGAAAGAACACACATGCAATGACTCTAGTGCTAGTTTTTGTATAAGAACACACATGCAATGTCTCTAATGGATCCATATGTGGTTTGTGAAAAGAACACACATGCAATGACCACTTGTTGATCCATGTGTGGTTTGTGAAAAGAACACACATGCAATGACTCTAGTGCTAGTTTTAGTATAAGAACACACATGCAATGACTCTAGTGGGTCCACATGTAGTTTGTGAAAAGAACACACATGCAATGACCACTGGTTGATCCATAAGTGGTTTGTGGAAAGAACACACATGACATGAGCACTTGTTGATTCTTAAGTGGTTTGTGGAAAAGAAAACACATGCAATGACTCTTGTTGGTCCATATGTGGTTTGTGGAAAGAACACACATGCATGACCACTAGTTGATCCATATGTGGTTTGTGAAATGAACACACATGCAATGCCACTGGTTGATCCATGTGTGGTTTGTGGAAAGAACACACATGCAATGACTCTAGTGCTTGTTTTAGTATAAGAACACACATGCAATGACTCTAGTGGGTCCACATGTAGTTTGTGAAAATAACACACATGCAATGACCACTGGTTGATCCATAAGTGGTTTGTGGAAAGAACACACCTGAAATAACCACTTGTTGATCCATCAGTGGTTTGTGCAAAAGAAAACACATGCAATGACTCTGGTTGGTCCATATGTGGTTTGTGGAAAGAACACACATGCAGTAACCACTGGTTGATCCATGTGTGGTTTGTGAAATGAACACACATGCAATGCCACTGGTTGATCCATGTGTGGTTTGTGGAAAGAACACACATGCAATGACTCTAGTGCTAGTTTTTGTATAAGAACACACATGCAATGTCTCTAATGGATCCATATGTGGTTTGTGAAAAGAACACACATGCAATGACCACTTGTTGATCCATGTGTGGTTTGTGAAAAGAACACACATGCAATGACTCTAGTGCTAGTTTTAGTATAAGAACACACATGCAATGACTCTAGTGGGTCCACATGTAGTTTGTGAAAAGAACACACATGCAATGACCACTGGTTGATCCATAAGTGGTTTGTGGAAAGAACACACATGACATGAGCACTTGTTGATTCTTAAGTGGTTTGTGGAAAAGAAAACACATGCAATGACTCTTGTTGGTCCATATGTGGTTTGTGGAAAGAACACACATGCATGACCACTAGTTGATCCATATGTGGTTTGTGAAATGAACACACATGCAATGCCACTGGTTGATCCTTGTGTGGTTTGTGGAAAGAACACACATGCAATGACTCTAGTGATAGTTTTAGTATAAGATCACACATACAATGACTCTAATGGATCCATATGTGGTTTGTGAAAAGAACACACATGCAATGACCACTTGTTGATCCATGTGTGGTTTGTGAAAAGAACACACATGCAATGACTCTAGTGCTAGTTTTATTATAAGAACACACATGCAATGACTCTAGTGGGTCCACATGTAGTTTGTGAAAAGAACACACATGCAATGACCACTTGTTGATCCATGTGAGTTTTGTGAAAAGAACACACATACAATGACTCTAGTGGGTCGACATGTAGTTTGTGAAAAGAACACACATGCAATGACCACTAGTTGATCCATAAGTTGTTTGTGGAAAAGAACACACTTGCAATGAACACTGGTTGATCAATGTGTGGTTTGTGCAAAAGAACACATGCAATGAATCTAGTTGGTCCGTATGTGGTTTGTGGAAAGAACACACATGCAGTGACCACTGGTTGATCCATGTGTGGTTTGTGAAATGAACACACATGCAATGCCACTAGTAGATCCATTTGTGGTTTGTGGAAAGAACACACATGCAATGACTCTAGTGCCAGTTTTTGTATAAGAACACAGATGCCATGTCTCTAATGGATCCATATGTGGTTTGTGATAAGAACACACATGCAATGACTCTAGTGGGTCCACATGTAGTTTGTAAAAATAACACACATGCAATGACCACTGGTTGATCCATAAGTGGTTTCTGGAAAGAACACACATGGAATAACCACTTGTTGATCCATAAGTGGTTTGCAGAAAAGAAAACACATGCAATGACTCTGGTTGGTCCATATGTGGTTTGTGGAAAGAACACACATGCAGTGACCACTGGTCGATCCATGTGTGGTTTGTGAAATGAACACACATGCAATGCCACTGGTTGATCCATGTGTGGTTTGTGGAAAGAACACACATGCAATGACTCTAGTGCTAGTTTTTGTATAAGAACACACATGCAAAGGCACTAATGGATCCATATGTGGTTTGTGAAAATAACACACATGCAATGACCACTTGTTGATCCATGTGTGGTTTGTGAAAAGAACACACATGCAATGACTCTAGTGGGTCCACATGTAGTTTGTGAAAAGAACACACATGCAATGACCACTGGTTGATCCATAAGTGGTTTGTGGAAAGAACACACATGAAATAACCACTTGTTGATCAATAAGTGGTTTGTGGAAAAGAAAACACATGCAATGATTCTGGTTGGTCCATATGTGGTTTGTGGAAAGAACACACATGCAGTAACCACTGGTTGATCCATGTGTGGTTTGTGAAATGAACACACATGCAATGCCACTGGTTGATCCATGTGTGGTTTGTGGAAAGAACACACATGCAATGACTCTAGTGCTAGTTTTTGTATAAGAACACACATGAAATGTCTCTAATGGATCCATATGTGGTTTGTGAAAAGAACACACATGCAATGACCACTTGTTGATCCATGTGCGGTTTGTGAAAAGAACACCCATGCAATTACTCTAGTGCTAGTTTTAGTATAAGAACATACATGCAATGACTCTAGTGGGTCCACATGTAGTTTGTGAAAAGAACACACATGCAATGACCACTGGTTGATCCATAAGTGGTTTGTGGAAAGAACACACATGCAGTGACCACTGGTTGATCCATAAGTGGTTTGTGGAAAAGAAAACACATGCAATGACTCTGGTTGGTCCATATGTGGTTTGTGGAAAGAACACACATGCATTGACCACTAGTTGATCCATGTGTGGTTTGTGAAAAGAACACACATGCAATGTCCCTAGTGCTAGTTTTATTATAAGAACACACATGCAATGACTCTAGTGGGTCCACATGTAGTTTCTGAAAAGAACACACATGCAATGACCACTTGTTGATCCATGTGAGTTTTGTGAAAAAAACACACATACAATGACTCTAGTGGGTCGACATGTAGTTTGTGAAAAGAACACACATGCAATGACCACTGGTTGATCCATAAGTTGTTTGTGGAAAAGAACACACATGCAATGAACACTGGTTGATCAATGTGTGGTTTGTGAAAAAGAACACATGCAATGAATCTAGTTGGTCCGTATGTGGTTTGTGGAAAGAACACACATGCAGTGACCACTGGTTGATCCGTGTGTGGTTTGTGAAATGAACACACATGCAATGCCACTAGTTGATCCATTTGTGGTTTGTGGAAAGAACACACATGCAATGACTCTAGTGCCAGTTTTTGTATACGAACACAGATGCCATGTCTCTAATGGATCCATATGTGGTTTGTGATAAGAACACACATGCAATGACTCTAGTGGGTCCACATGTAGTTTGTGAAAATAACACACATGCAATGACCACTGGTTGTTCCATAAGTGGTTTGTGGAAAGAACACACATGGAATGACCACTTGTTGATCCATAAGTCGTTTGCGGAAAAGAAAACACATGCAATGACTCTGGTTGGTCCATATGTGGTTTGTCGAAAGAACACACATGCAGTGACCACTGGTCGATCCATGTGTGGTTTGTGAAATGAACACACATGCAATGCCACTGGTTGATCCATGTGTGGTTTATGGAAAGAACACACATGCAATGACTCTAGTGGTAGTTTTTGTATAAGAACACACATGCAATGTCTCTAATGGATCCATATGTGGTTTGTGAAAGTAACACACATGCAATGACCACTTGTTGATCCATGTGTGGTTTGTGAAAAGAACACACATGCAATGACTCTAGTGCTAGTTTTAGTATAAGAACACACATGCAATGACTCTAGTGGGTCCACATGTAGTTCGTGAAAAGAACACACATGCAATGACCACTGGTTGATCCATAAGTGGTTTGTGGAAAGAACACACATGAAATAACCACTTGTTGATCAATCAGTGGTTTGTGGAAAAGAAAACACATGCAATGACTCTGGTTGGTCCATATGTGGTTTATGGAAAGAACACACATGCAGTAACCACTGGTTGATCCATGTGTGGTTTGTGAAATGAACACACATGCAATGCCACTGGTTGATCCATGTGTGGTTTGTGGAAAGAACACATATGCAATGACTCTAGTGCTAGTTTTTGTATAAGAACACACATGAAATGTCTCTAATGGATCCATATGTGGTTCGTGAAAAGAACACACATGCAATGACCACTTGTTGACCCATGTGCGGTTTGTGAAAAGAACACCCATGCAATTACTCTAGTGCTAGTTTTAGTATAAGAACATACATGCAATGACTCTAGTGGGTCCACATGTAGTTTGTGAAAAGAACACACATGCAATGACCACTGGTTGATCCATAAGTGGTTTGTGGAAAGAACACACATGCAGTGACCACTGGTTTATCCATAAGTGGTTTGTGGAAAAGAAAACACATGCAATGACTCTGGTTGGTCCATATGTGGTTTGTGGAAAGAACACACATGCATGACCACTAGTTGATCCATGTGTGGTTTGTGAAAAGAACACACATGCAATGACTCTAGTGCTAGTTTTATTATAAGAACACACATGCAATGACTCTAGTGGGTCCACATGTAGTTTGTGAAAAGAACACACATGCAATGACCACTTGTTGATCCATGTGAGTTTTGTGAAAAGAACACACATACAATGCCTCTAGTGGGTCGACATGTAGTTTGTGAAAAGAACACACATGCAATGACCACTGGTTGATCCATAAGTTGTTTGTGGAAAAGAACACACATGCTATGAACACTGGTTGATCAATGTGTGCTTTGTGCAAAGGAACACATGCAATGAATCTAGTTGGTCCGTATGTGGTTTGTGGAAAGAACACACATGCAGTGACCACTGGTTGATCCATGTGTGGTTTGTGAAATGAACACACATGCAATGCCACTAGTTGATCCATTTGTGGTTTGTGGAAAGAACACACATGCAATGACTCTAGTGCCAGTTTTTGTATAAGAACACAGATGCCATGTCTCTAATGGATCCATATGTGGTTTGTGATAAGAACACACATGCAATGACTCTAGTGGGTCCACATGTAGTTTGTGAAAATAACACACATGCAATGACCACTGGTTGATCCATAAGTGGTTTGTGGAAAGAACACACATGGAATGACCACTTGTTGATCCATAAGTGGTTTGCGGAAAAGAAAACACATGCAATGACTCTAGTTGGTCCATATGTGGTTTGTGGAAAGAACATACATGAAATAACCACTTGTTGATCAATCAGTGGTTTGTGGAAAAGAAAACACATGCAATGACTCTGGTTGGTCCATATGTGGTTTGTGGAAAGAACACACATGAAGTAACCACTGGTTGATCCATGTGTGGTTTGTGAAATGAACACACATGCAATGCCACTGGTTGATCCATGTGTGGTTTGTGGAAAGAACACATATGCAATGACTCTAGTTCTAGTTTTTGTATAAGAACACACATGAAATGTCTCTAATGGATCCATATGTGGTTTGTGAAAAGAACACACATGCAATGACCACTTGTTGATCCATGTGCGGTTTGTGAAAAGAACACCCATGCAATTACTCTAGTGCTAGTTTTAGTATAAGAACATACATGCAATGACTCTAGTGGGTCCACATGTAGTTTGTGAAAAGAACACACATGCAATGACCACTAGTTGATCCATAAGTGGTTTGTGGAAAGAACACACATGCAGTGACCACTGGATGATCCATAAGTGGTTTGTGGAAAAGAAAACACATGCAATGACTCTGGTTGGTCCATATGTGGTTTGTGGAAAGAACACACGTGCATTGACCACTAGTTGATCCATATGTGGTTTGTGAAATGAACACACATGCAATGCCACTTGTTGATCCATGTGTGGTTTGTGAAAAGAACACCCATGCAATGACTCTAGTGCTAGTTTTAGTATAAGAACATACATGCAATGACTCCAGTGGGTCCACATGTAGTTTGTGAAAAGAACACACATGCAATGACCACTGGTTGATCCATAAGTGGTTTGTGGAAAGAAGACACCTGCAATGACCACTAGTTGATCCATAAGTGGTTTGTGGAAAAGAAAACACATGCAATGACTTTGGTTGGTCCATATGTGGTTTGTGGAAAGAACACACATGCATTGACCACTAGTTGATCCATATGTGGTTTGTGAAATGAACACACATGCAATGCCACTGGTTGATCCATGTGTGGTTTGTGGAAAGAACACACATGAAATGACTCTAGTGCTAGTTTTAGTATAAGAACACACATGCAATGTCTCTAATAGATCCATATGTGGTTTGTGAAAAGAACACACATGCAATGACCACTTGTTGATCCATGTGTGGTTTGTGAAAAGAACACCCATGCAATGACTCTAGTGCTAGTGTTAGTATAAGAACATACATGCAATGACTCTAGTGGGTCCACATGTAGTTTGTGAAAAGAACACACATGCAATGACCACTAGTTGATCCATAAGTGGTTTGTGGAAAGAACACACATGCAATGACCACTGGTTGATCCATAAGTGGTTTGTGGAAAAGAAAACACATGCAATGACTCTAGTTGGTCCATATGTGGTTTGTGGAAAGAACACACATGCATTGACCACTGGTTGATCCATATATGGCTTATGAAAAGAACACACATGCAATGCCACAGGTTGATCCATGTGTGGTTTGTGAAAAGAACACACATGCAATGACTCTAGTGCTAGTTTTAGTATAAGAACACACATGCAATGACTCTAGTGGGTCCACATGTAGTTTGTGAAAAGAACACACATGCAATGACCACTAGTTGATCCATAAGTGGTTTGTGGAAAGAACACACATGAAATAACCACTTGTTGATCAATCAGTGGTTTGTGGAAAAGAAAACACATGCAATGACTCTAGTTGGTCCATATGTGGTTTGTGGAAAGAACACACATGCAGTAACCACTGGTTGATCCATGTGTGGTTTGTGAAATGAACACACATGCAATGCCACTGGTTGATCCATGTGTGGTTTGTGGAAAGAACACACATGCAATGACTCTAGTGCTAGTTTTTGTATAAGAACACACATGAAATGTCTCTAATGGATCCATATGTGGTTTGTGAAAAGAACACACATGCAATGACCACTTGTTGATCCATGTGCGGTTTGTGAAAAGAACACCCATGCAATTACTCTAGTGCTAGTTTTAGTATAAGAACATACATGCAATGACTCTAGTGGGTCCACATGTAGTTTGTGAAAAGAACACACATGCAATGACCACCGGTTGATCCATAAGTGGTTTGTGAAAAGAACACACATGCATTGACCACTAGTTGATCCATAAGTGGTTTGTGGAAAAGAAAACACATGCAATGACTGTGGTTGGTCCATATGTGGTTTGTGGAAAGAACACACATGCATTGACCACTAGTTGATCCATGTGTGGTTTGTGAAAAGAACACACATGCAATGACTCTAGTGCTAGTTTTATTATAAGAACACACATGCAATGACTCTAGTGGGTCCACATGTAGTTTGTGAAAAGAACACACATGCAATGACCACTTGTTGATCCATGTGAGTTTTGTGAAAAGAACACACATACAATGACTCTAGTGGGTCGACATGTAGTTTGTGAAAAGAACACACATGCAATGACCACTGGTTGATCCATAAGTTGTTTGTGGAAAAGAACACACATGCAATGAACACTGGTTGATCAATGTGTGGTTTGTGCAAAAGAACACATGCAATGAATCTAGTTGGTCCGTATGTGGTTTGTGGAAAGAACACACATGCAGTGACCACTGGTTGATCCATGTGTGGTTTGTGAAATGAACACACATGCAATGCCACTAGTTGATCCATTTGTGGTTTGTGGAAAGAACACACATGCAATGACTCTAGTGCCAGTTTTTGTATAAGAACACAGATGCCATGTCTCTAATGGATCCATATGTGGTTTGTGATAAGAACACACATGCAATGACTCTAGTGGGTCCACATGTAGTTTGTGAAAATAACACACATGCAATGACCACTGGTTGATCCATAAGTGGTTTGTGGAAAGAACACACATGGAATGACCACTTGTTGATCCATAAGTGGTTTGCGGAAAAGAAAACACATGCAATGACTCTAGTTGGTCCATATGTGGTTTGTGGAAAGAACATACATGAAATAACCACTTGTTGATCAATCAGTGGTTTGTGGAAAAGAAAACACATGCAATGACTCTGGTTGGTCCATATGTGGTTTGTGGAAAGAACACACATGCAGTAACCACTTGTTGATCCATGTGTGGTTTGTGAAATGATCCCACATGCAATGCCACTGGTTGATCCATGTGTGGTTTGTGGAAAGAACACATATGCAATGACTCTAGTGCTAGTTTTTGTATAAGAACACACATGAAATGTCTCTAATGGATCCATATGTGGTTTGTGAAAAGAACACACATGCAATGACCACTTGTTGATCCATGTGCGGTTTGTGAAAAGAACACCCATGCAATTACTCTAGTGCTAGTTTTAGTATAAGAACATACATGCAATGACTCTAGTGGGTCCACATGTAGTTTGTGAAAAGAACACACATGCAATGACCACTAGTTGATCCATAAGTGGTTTGTGGAAAGAACACACATGCAGTGACCACTGGATGATCCATCAGTGGTTTGTGGAAAAGAAAACACATGCAATGACTCTGGTTGGTCCATATGTGGTTTGTGGAAAGAACACACATGCATTGACCACTAGTTGATCCATATGTGGTTTGTGAAATGAACACACATGCAATGCCACTTGTTGATCCATGTGTGGTTTGTGAAAAGAACACCCATGCAATGACTCTAGTGCTAGTTTTAGTATAAGAACATACATGCAATGACTCCAGTGGGTCCACATGTAGTTTGTGAAAAGAACACACATGCAATGACCACTGGTTGATCCATAAGTGGTTTGTGGAAAGAAGACACCTGCAATGACCACTAGTTGATCCATAAGTGGTTCGTGGAAAAGAAAACACATGCAATGACTTTGGTTGGTCCATATGTGGTTTGTGGAAAGAACACACATGCATTGACCACTAGTTGATCCATATGTGGTTTGTGAAATGAACACACATGCAATGCCACTGGTTGATCCATGTGTGGTTTGTGAAAAGAACACACATGCAATGACTCTAGTGCTAGTTTTAGTATAAGAACACACATGCAATGTCTCTAATAGATCCATATGTGGTTTGTGAAAAGAACACACATGCAATGACCACTTGTTGATCCATGTGTGGTTTGTGAAAAGAACACCCATGCAATGACTCTAGTGCTAGTTTTAGTATAAGAACATACATGCAATGACTCTAGTGGGTCCACATGTAGTTTGTGAAAAGAACACACATGCAATGACCACTAGTTGATCCATAAGTGGTTTGTGGAAAGAACACACATGCAATGACCACTGGTTGATCCATAAGTGGTTTGTGGAAAAGAAAACACATGCAATGATTCTAGTTGGTCCATATGTGGTTTGTGGAAAGAACACACATGCATTGACCACTGGTTGATCAATATGTGGCTTATGAAAAGAACACACATGCAATGCCACATGTTGATCCATGTGTGGTTTGTGAAAAGAACACACATGCAATGACTCTAGTGCTAGTTTTAGTATAAGAAGACACATGCAATGACTCTAGTGGGTCCACATGTAGTTTGTGAAAAGAACACACATGCAATGACCACTGGTTGATCCATAAGTGGTTTGTGGAAAGAACACACATGAAATAACCACTTGTTGATCAATCAGTGGTTTGTGGAAAAGAAAACACATGCAATGACTCTAGTTGGTCCATATGTGGTTTGTGGAAAGAACACACATGTAGTAACCACTGGTTGATCCATGTGTGGTTTGTGAAATGAACACACATGCAATGCCACTGGTTGATCCATGTGTGGTTTGTGGAAAGAACACACATGCAATGACTCTAGTGCTAGTTTTTGTATAAGAACACACATGAAATGTCTCTAATGGATCCATATGTGGTTTGTGAAAAGAACACACATGCAATGACCACTTGTTGATCCATGTGCGGTTTGTGAAAAGAACACCCATGCAATTACTCTAGTGCTAGTTTTAGTATAAGAACATACATGCAATGACTCTAGTGGGTCAACATGTAGTTTGTGAAAAGAACACACATGCAATGACCACCGGTTGATCCATAAGTGGTTTGTGAAAAGAACACACATGCAGTGACCACTGGTTGATCCATAAGTGGTTTGTGGAAAAGAAAACACATGCAATGACTGTGGTTGGTCCATATGTGGTTTGTGGAAAGAACACACATGCATTGACCACTAGTTGATCCATGTGTGGTTTGTGAAAAGAACACACATGCAATGACTCTAGTGCTAGTTTTATTATAAGAACACACATGCAATGACTCTAGTGGGTCCACATGTAGTTTGTGAAAAGAACACACATGCAATGACCACTTGTTGATCCATGTGAGTTTTGTGAAAAGAACACACATACAATGACTCTAGTGGGTCGACATGTAGTTTGTGAAAAGAACACACATGCAATGACCACTGGTTGATCCATAAGTTGTTTGTGGAAAAGAACACACATGCAATGAACATTGGTTGATCAATGTGTGGTTTGTGCAAAAGAACACATGCAATGAATCTAGTTGGTCCGTATGTGGTTTGTGGAAAGAACACACATGCAGTGACCACTGGTTGATCCATGTGTGGTTTGTGAAATGAACACACATGCAATGCCACTAGTTGATCCATTTGTGGTTTGTGGAAAGAACACACATGCAATGACTCTAGTGCCAGTTTTTGTATAAGAACAAAGATGCCATGTCTCTAATGGATCCATATGTGGTTTGTGATAAGAACACACATGCAATGACTCTAGTGGGTCCACATGTAGTTTGTGAAAATAACACACATGCAATGACCACTGGTTGATCCATAAGTGGTTTGTGGAAAGAACACACATGGAATGACCACTTGTTGATCCATAAGTGGTTTGCGGAAAAGAAAACACATGCAATGACTCTAGTTGTCCATATGTGGTTTGTGGAAAGAACATACATGAAATAACCACTTGTTGATCAATCAGTGGTTTGTGGAAAAGAAAACACATGCAATGACCCTTGTTGGTCCATATGTGGTTTGTGGAAAGAACACACATGCAGTAACCACTGGTTGATCCATGTATGGTTTGTGAAATGAACACACATGCAATGCCACTAGTTGATCCATGTGTGGTTTGTGGAAAGAACACATATGCAATGACACTAGTGCTAGTTTTTGTATAAGAACACACATGAAATGTCTCTAATGGATCCATATGTGGTTTGTGAAAAGAACACACATGCAATGACCACTTGTTGATCCATGTGCGGTTTGTGAAAAGAACACCCATGCAATTACTCTAGTGCTAGTTTTAGTATAAGAACATACATGCAATGACTCTAGTGGGTCAACATGTAGTTTGTGAAAAGAACACACATGCAATGACCACTGGTTGATCCATAAGTGGTTTGTGGAAAGAACACACATGAAATAACAACTTGTTGATCAATCAGTGGTTTGTGGAAAAGTAAACACATGCAATGACTCTAGTTGGTCCATATGTGGTTTGTGGAAAGAACACACATGCAGTAACCACTGGTTGATCCATGTGTGGTTTGTGAAATGAACACACATGCAATGCCACTGGTTGATCCATGTGTGGTTTGTGGAAAGAACACACATGCAATGACTCTAGTGCTAGTTTTTGTATAAGAACACACATGAAATGTCTCTAATGGATCCATATGTGGTTTGTGAAAAGAACACACATGCAATGACCACTTGTTGATCCATGTGCGGTTTGTGAAAAGAACACCCATGCAATTACTCTAGTGCTAGTTTTAGTATAAGAACATACATGCAATGACTCTAGTGGGTCAACATGTAGTTTGTGAAAAGAACACACATGCAATGACCACCGGTTGATCCATAAGTGGTTTGTGAAAAGAACACACATGCAGTGACCACTGGTTGATCCATCAGTGGTTTGTGGAAAAGAAAACACATGCAATGACTGTGGTTGGTCCATATGTGGTTTGTGGAAAGAACACACATGCATTGACCACTAGTTGATCCATGTGTGGTTTGTGAAAAGAACACACATGCAATGACTCTAGTGCTAGTTTTATTATAAGAACACACATGCAATGACTCTAGTGGGTCCACATGTAGTTTGTGAAAAGAACACACATGCAATCACCACTTGTTGATCCATGTGAGTTTTGTGAAAAGAACACACATACAATGACTCTAGTGGGTCGACATGTAGTTTGTGAAAAGAACACACATGCAATGACCACTGGTTGATCCATAAGTTGTTTGTGGAAAAGAACACACATGCAATGAACACTGGTTGATCAATGTGTGGTTTGTGCAAAAGAACACATGCAATGAATCTAGTTGGTCCGTATGTGGTTTGTGGAAAGAACACACATGCAGTGACCACTGGTTGATCCATGTGTGGTTTGTGAAATGAACACACATGCAATGCCACTAGTTGATCCATTTGTGGTTTGTGGAAAGAACACACATGCAATGACTCTAGTGCCAGTTTTTGTATAAGAACACAGATGCCATGTCTCTAATGGATCCATATGTGGTTTGTGATAAGAACACACATGCAATGACTCTAGTGGGTCCACATGTAGTTTGTGAAAATAACACACATGCAATGACCACTGGTTGATCCATAAGTGGTTTGTGGAAAGAACACACATGCAGTGACCACTGGTTGATCCATAAGTGGTTTGTGGAAAAGAAAACACATGCAATGACTCTGGTTGGTCCATATGTGGTTTGTGGAAAGAACACACCTGCATTGACCACTAGTTGATCCATATGTGGTTTGTGAAATGAACACACATGCAATGCCACTCGTTGATCCATGTGTGGTTTGTGAAAAGAACACCCATGCAATGACTCTAGTGCTAGTTTTAGTATAAGAACAGACATGCAATGACTCCCGTGGGTCCACATGTAGTTTGTGAAAAGAACACACATGCAATGACCACTGGTTGATCCATAAGTGGTTTGTGGAAAGAAGACACCTGCAATGACCACTAGTTGATCCATAAGTGGTTTGTGGAAAAGAAAACACATGCAATGACTTTGGTTGGTCCATATGTGGTTTGTGGAAAGAACACACATGCATTGACCACCAGTTGATCCATATGTGGTTTGTGAAATGAACACACATGCAATGCCACTGGTTGATCCATGTGTGGTTTGTGGAAAGAACACACATGCAATGACTCTAGTGCTAGTTTTAGTATAAGAACACACATGCAATGTCTCTAATAGATCCATATGTGGTTTGTGAAAAGAACACACATGCAATGACCACTTGTTGATCCATGTGTGGTTTGTGAAAAGAACACCCATGCAATGACTCTAGTGCTAGTTTTAGTATAAGAACATACATGCAATGACTCTAGTGGGTCCACATGTAGTTTGTGAAAAGAAGACACATGGAATGACCACTAGTTGATCCATAAGTGGTTTGTGGAAAGAACACACATGCAATGACCACTGGTTGATCCATAAGTGGTTTGTGGAAAAGAAAACACATGCAATGACTCTAGTTGGTCCATATGTGGTTTGTGGAAAGAACACACATGCATTGACCACTGGTTGATCCATATGTGGCTTATGAAAAGAACACACATGCAATGCCACAGGTTGATCCATGTGTGGTTTGTGAAAAGAACACACATGCAATGACTCTAGTGCTAGTTTTAGTATAAGAACACACATGCAATGACTCTAGTGGGTCCACATGTAGTTTGTGAAAAGAACACACATGCAATGACCACTGGTTGATCCATAAGTGGTTTGTGGAAAGAACACACATGAAATAACCACTTGTTGATCAATCAGTGGTTTGTGGAAAAGAAAACACATGCAATGACTCTAGTTGGTCCATATGTGGTTTGTGGAAAGAACACACATGCAGTAACCACTGGTTGATCCATGTGTGGTTTGTGAAATGAACACACATGCAATGCCACTGGTTGATCCATGTGTGGTTTGTGGAAAGAACACACATGCAATGACTCTAGTGCTAGTTTTAGTATAAGAACACACATGCAATGTCTCTAATAGATCCATATGTGGTTTGTGAAAAGAACACACATGCAATGACCACTTGTTGATCCATGTGTGGTTTGTGAAAAGAACACCCATGCAATGACTCTAGTGCTAGTTTTAGTATAAGAACATACATGCAATGACTCTAGTGGGTCCACATGTAGTTTGTGAAAAGAAGACACATGCAATGACCACTAGTTGATCCATAAGTGGTTTGTGGAAAGAACACACATGCAATGACCACTGGTTGATCCATAAGTGGTTTGTGGAAAAGAAAACACATGCAATGACTCTAGTTGGTCCATATGTGGTTTGTGGAAAGAACACACATGCATTGACCACTGGTTGATCCATATGTGGCTTATGAAAAGAACACACATGCAATGCCACAGGTTGATCCATGTGTGGTTTGTGAAAAGAACACACATGCAATGACTCTAGTGCTAGTTTTAGTATAAGAACACACATGCAATGACTCTAGTGGGTCCACATGTAGTTTGTGAAAAGAACACACATGCAATGACCACTGGTTGATCCATAAGTGGTTTGTGGAAAGAACACACATGAAATAACCACTTGTTGATCAATCAGTGGTTTGTGGAAAAGAAAACACATGCAATGACTCTAGTTGGTCCATATGTGGTTTGTGGAAAGAACACACATGCAGTAACCACTGGTTGATCCATGTGTGGTTTGTGAAATGAACACACATGCAATGCCACTGGTTGATCCATGTGTGGTTTGTGGAAAGAACACACATGCAATGACTCTAGTGCTAGTTTTTGTATAAGAACACACATGAAATGTCTCTAATGGATCCATATGTGGTTTGTGAAAAGAACACACATGCAATGACCACTTGTTGATCCATGTGCGGTTTGTGAAAAGAACACCCATGCAATTACTCTAGTGCTAGTTTTAGTATAAGAACATACATGCAATGACTCTAGTGGGTCCACATGTAGTTTGTGAAAAGAACACACATGCAATGACCACCGGTTGATCCATAAGTGGTTTGTGAAAAGAACACACATGCAGTGACCACTGGTTGATCCATAAGTGGTTTGTGGAAAAGAAAACACATGCAATGACTGTGGTTGGTCCATATGTGGTTTGTGGAAAGAACACACATGCATTGACCACTAGTTGATCCATGTGTGGTTTGTGAAAAGAACACACATGCAATGACTCTAGTGCTAGTTTTATTATAAGAACACACATGCAATGACTCTAGTGGGTCCACATGTAGTTTGTGAAAAGAACACACATGCAATGACCACTTGTTGATCCATGTGAGTTTTGTGAAAAGAACACACATACAATGACTCTAGTGGGTCGACATGTAGTTTGTGAAAAGAACACACATGCAATGACCACTGGTTGATCCATAAGTTGTTTGTGGAAAAGAACACACATGCAATGAACACTGGTTGATCAATGTGTGGTTTGTGCAAAAGAACACATGCAATGAATCTAGTTGGTCCGTATGTGGTTTGTGGAAAGAACACACATGCAGTGACCACTGGTTGATCCATGTGTGGTTTGTGAAATGAACACACATGCAATGCCACTAGTTGATCCATTTGTGGTTTGTGGAAAGAACACACATGCAATGACTCTAGTGCCAGTTTTTGTATAAGAACACAGATGCCATGTCTCTAATGGATCCATATGTGGTTTGTGATAAGAACACACATGCAATGACTCTAGTGGGTCCACATGTAGTTTGTGAAAATAACACACATGCAATGACCACTGGTTGATTCATAAGTGGTTTGTGGAAAGAACACACATGGAATGACCACTTGTTTATCCATAAGTGGTTTGCGGAAAAGAAAACACATGCAATGACTCTAGTTGGTCCATATGTGGTTTGTGGAAAGAACATACATGAAATAACCACTTGTTGATCAATCAGTGGTTTGTGGAAAAGAAAACACATGCAATGACTCTGGTTGGTCCATATGTGGTTTGTGGAAAGAACACATATGCAGTAACCACTGGTTGATCCATGTGTGGTTTGTGAAATGAACACACATGCAATACCAATGGTTGATCCATGTGTGGTTTGTGGAAAGAAGACATATGCAATGACTCTAGTGCTAGTTTTTGTATAAGAACACACATGAAATGTCTCTAATGGATCCATATTTGGTTTGTGAAAAGAACACACATGCAATGACCACTTGTTGATCCATGTGCGGTTTGTGAAAAGGACACCCATGCAATTACTCTAGTGCTAGTTTTAGTATAAGAACATACATGCAATGACTCTAGTGGGTCCACATGTAGTTTGTGAAAAGAACACACATGCAATGACCACTAGTTGATCCATAAGTGGTTTGTGGAAAGAACACACATGCAGTGACCACTGGTTGATCCATAAGTGGTTTGTGGAAAAGAAAACACATGCAATGACTCTGGTTGGTCCATATGTGGTTTGTGGAAAGAACACACATGCATTGACCACTAGTTGATCCATATGTGGTTTGTGAAATGAACACACATGCAATGCCACTTGTTGATCCATGTGTGGTTTGTGAAAAGAACACCCATGCAATGACTCTAGTGCTAGTTTTAGTATAAGAACATACATGCAATGACTCCAGTGGGTCCACATGTAGTTTGTGAAAAGAACACACATGCAATGACCACTGTATGATCCATAAGTGGTTTGTGGAAAGAAGACACCTGCAATGACCACTAGTTGATCCATAAGTGGTTTGTGGAAAAGAAAACACATGCAATGACTTTGGTTGGTCCATATGTGGTTTATGGAAAGAACACACATGCATTGACCACTAGTTGATCCATATGTGGTTTGTGAAATGAACACACATGCAATGCCACTGGTTGATCCATGTGTGGTTTGTGGAAAGAACACACATGCAATGACTCTAGTGCTAGTTTTAGTATAAGAACACACATGCAATGTCTCTAATAGATCCATATGTGGTTTGTGAAAAGAACACACATGCAATGACCACTTGTTGATCCATGTGTGGTTTGTGAAAAGAACACCCATGCAATGACTCTAGTGCTAGTTTTAGTATAAGAACATACATGCAATGACTCTAGTGGGTCCACATGTAGTTTGTGAAAAGAACACACATGCAATGACCACTAGTTGATCCATAAGTGGTTTGTGGAAAGAACACACATGCAATGACCACTGGTTGATCCATAAGTGGTTTGTGGAAAAGAAAACACATGCAATGACTCTAGTTGGTCCATATGTGGTTTGTGGAAAGAACACACATGCATTGACCACTGGTTGATCCATATGTGGCTTATGAAAAGAACACACATGCAATGCCACAGGTTGATCCATGTGTGGTTTGTGAAAAGAACACACATGCAATGACTCTAGTGCTAGTTTTAGTATAAGAACACACATGCAATGACTCTAGTGGGTCCACATGTAGTTTGTGAAAAGAACACACATGCAATGACCACTGGTTGATCCATAAGTGGTTTGTGGAAAGAACACACATGAAATAACCACTTGTTGATCAATCAGTGGTTTGTGGAAAAGAAAACACATGCAATGACTCTAGTTGGTCCATATGTGGTTTGTGGGAAGAACACACATGCAGTAACCACTGGTTGATCCATGTGTGGTTTGTGAAATGAACACACATGCAATGCCACTGGTTGATCCATGTGTGGTTTGTGGAAAGAACACACATGCAATGACTCTAGTGCTAGTTTTTGTATAAGAACACACATGAAATGTCTCTAATGGATCCATATGTGGTTTGTGAAAAGAACACACATGCAATGACCACTTGTTGATCCATGTGCAGTTTGTGAAAAGAACACCCATGCAATTACTCTAGTGCTAGTTTTAGTATAAGAACATACATGCAATGACTCTAGTGGGTCCACATGTAGTTTGTGAAAAGAACACACATGCAATGACCACCGGTTGATCCATAAGTGGTTTGTGAAAAGAACTCACATGCAGTGACCACTGGTTGATCCATAAGTGGTTTGTGAAAAGAACTCACATGCAGTGACCACTGGTTGATCCATAAGTGGTTTGTGGAAAAGAAAACACATGCAATGACTGTGGTTGGTCCATATGTGGTTTGTGGAAAGAACACACATGCATTGACCACTAGTTGATCCATGTGTGGTTTGTGAAAAGAACACACATGCAATGACTCTAGTGCTAGTTTTATTATAAGAACACACATGCAATGACTCTAGTGGGTCCACATGTAGTTTGTGAAAAGAACACACATGCAATGACCACTTGTTGATCCATGTGAGTTTTGTGAAAAGAACACACATACAATGACTCTAGTGGGTCGACATGTAGTTTGTGAAAAGAACACACATGCAGTGACCACTGGTTGATCCATAAGTTGTTTTTGGAAAAGAACACACATACAATGAACACTGGTTGATCAATGTGTGGTTTGTGCAAAAGAACACATGCAATGAATCTAGTTGGTCTGTATGTGGTTTGTGGAAAGAACACACATGCAGTGACCACTGGTTGATCCATGTGTGGTTTGTGAAATGAACACACATGCAATGCCACTAGTTGATCCATTTGTGGTTTGTGGAAAGAACACACATGCAATGACTCTAGTGCCAGTTTTTGTATAAGAACACAGATGCCATGTCTCTAATGGATCCATATGTGGTTTGTGATAAGAACACACATGCAATGACTCTAGTGGGTCCACATGTAGTTTGTGAAAATAACACACATGCAATGACCACTGGTTGATCCATAAGTGGTTTGTGGAAAGAACACACATGAAATGACCACTTGTTGATCCATAAGTGGTTTGCGGAAAAGAAAACACATGCAATGACTCTAGTTGGTCCATATGTGGTTTGTGGAAAGAACACACATGAAATAACCACTTGTTGATCAATCAGTGGTTTGTGGAAAAGAAAACACATGCAATGACTCTGGTTGGTCCATATGTGGTTTGTGGAAAGAACACACATGCAGTAACCACTGGTTGATCCATGTGTGGTTTGTGAAATGAACACACATGCAATGCCACTGGTTGATCCATGTGTGGTCTGCGGAAAGAACACACATGCAATGACTCTAGTGCTAGTTTTTGTATAAGAACACACATGAAATGTCTCTAATGGATCCATATGTGGTTTGTGAAAAGAACACACATGCAATGACCACTTGTTGATCCATGTGCTGTTTGTGAAAAGAACACCCATGCAATTACTCTAGTGCTAGTTTTAGTATAAGAACATACATGCAATGACTCTAGTGGGTCCACATGTAGTTTGTGAAAAGAACACACATGCTATGACCACTAGTTGATCCATAAGTGGTTTGTTTAAAGAACACACATGCAGTGGCCACTGGTTGATCCATAAGTGGTTTGTGGAAAAGAAAACACATGCAATGACTCTGGTTGGTCCATATGTGGTTTGTGGAAAGAACACACATGCATTGACCACTAGTTGATCCATATGTTGTTTGTGAAATGAACACACATGCAATACCACTTGTTGATCCATGTGTGGTTTGTGAAAAGAACACCCATGCAATGACTCTAGTGCTAGTTTTAGTATAAGAACATACATGCAATGACTCTAGTGGGTCCACATGTAGTTTGTGAAAAGAACACACATGCAATGACCATTGGTTGATCCATAAGTGGTTTGTGGAAAGAAGACACCTGCAATGACCACTAGTTGATCCATAAGTGGTTTGTGGAAAAGAAAACGCATGCAATGACTTTGGTTGGTCCATATGTGGTTTGTGGAAAGAACACACATGCATTGACCACTAGTTGATCCATATGTGGTTTGTGAAATGAACACACATGCAATGCCACTGGTTGATCCATGTGTGGTTTGTGGAAAGAACACACATGCAATGACTCTAGTGCTAGTTTTAGTATAAGAACACACATGCAATGTCTCTAATAGATCCATATGTGGTTTGTGAAAAGAACACACATGCAATGACCACTTGTTGATCCATGTGTGGTTTGTGAAAAGAACACCCATGCAATGACTCTAGTGCTAGTTTTAGTATAAGAACATACATGCAATGACTCTAGTGGGTCCACATGTAGTTTGTGAAAAGAACACACATGCAATGACCACTAGTTGATCCATAAGTGGTTTGTGGAAAGAACACACATGCAATGACCACTAGTTGATCCATAAGTGGTTTGTGGAAAAGAAAACACATGCAATGACTCTAGTTGGTCCATATGTGGTTTGTGGAAAGAACACACATGCATTGACCACTGGTTGATCCATATGTGGCTTATGAAAATAACACACATGCAATGCCACAGGATGATCCATGTGTGGTTTGTGAAAATAACACACATGCAATGACTCTAGTGCTAGTTTTAGTATAAGAACACACATGCAATGACTCTAGTGGGTCCACATGTAGTTTGTGAAAAGAACACACATGCAATGACCACTGGTTGATCCATAAGTGGTTTGTGGAAAGAACACACATGAAATAACCACTTGTTGATCAATCAGTGGTTTGTGGAAGAGAAAACACATGCAATGACTCTAGTTGGTCCATATGTGGTTTGTGGAAAGAACACACATCCAGTAACCACTGGTTGATCCATGTGTGGTTTGTGAAATGAACACACATGCAATGCCACTGGTTGATCCATGTGTGGTTTGTGGAAAGAACACACATGCAATGACTCTAGTGCTAGTTTTAGTATAAGAACACACATGCAATGTCTCTAATAGATCCATATGTGGTTTGTGAAAAGAACACACATGCAATGACCACTTGTTGATCCATGTGTGGTTTGTGAAAAGAACACCCATGCACTTACTCTAGTGCTAGTTTTAGTATAAGAACATACATGCAATGACTCTAGTGGGTCCACATGTAGTTTGTGAAAAGAACACACATGCAATGACCACTGGTTGATCCATAAGTGGTTTGTGGAAAGAACACACATGCAGTGACCACTGGTTGATCCATAAGTGGTTTGTGGAAAAGAAAACACATGCAATGACTCTAGTTGGTCCATATGTGGTTTGTGGAAAGAACACACATGCATTGACCACTAGTTGATCCATATGTGGTTTGTGAAATGAACACACATGCAATGCCACTTGTTGATCCATGTGTGGTTTGTGAAAAGAACACCCATGCAATGACTCTAGTGCTAGTTTTAGTATAAGAACATACATGCAATGACTCCAGTGGGTTCACATGTAGTTTGTGAAAAGAACACACATGTAATGACCACTGGGGGATCCATAAGTGGTTTGTGGAAAGAAGACACCTGCAATGACCACTAGTTGATCCATAAGTGGTTTGTGGAAAATAAAACACATGCAATGACATTGGTTGGTCCATATGTGGTTTGTGGAAAGAACACACATGCATTGACCACTAGTTGATCCATATGTGGTTTCTGAAATGAACACACATGCAATGCCACTGGATGATCCATGTGTGGTTTGTGGAAAGAACACACATGCAATGACTCTAGTGCTAGTTTTAGTATAAGAACACACATGCAATGTCTCTAATGGATCCATATGTGGTTTGTGAAAAGAACACACATGCAATGACCACTTGTTGATCCATGTGTGGTTTGTGAAAATAACACCCATGCAATGACTCTAGTGCTAGTTTTAGTATAAGAACATACATGCAATGACTCTACTGGGTCCACATGTAGTTTGTGAAAATAACACACATGCAATGACCACTAGTTGATCCATAAGTGGTTTGTGCAAAGAACACACATGCATTGACCACTGGTTGATCCATAAGTGGTTTGTTGAAAAGAAAACACATGCAATGACTCTAGTTGGTCCATATGTGGTTTGTGGAAAGAACACACATGCATTGACCACTGGCTGATCCATATGTGGCTTGTGAAAAGAACACACATGCAATGCCACAGGTTGATCCATGTGTGGTTTGTGGAAAGAACACACACGCAATGACTCCAGTGCTAGTTTTATTATAAGAACACACATGCAATGACTCTAGTGGGTCCACATGTAGTTTGTGAAAAGAACACACATGCAATGACCACTTGTTGATCCATGTGAGTTTTGTGAAAAGAACACACATACAATGACTCTAGTGGGTCGACATGTAGTTTGTGAAAAGAACACACATGCAATGACCACTGGTTGATCCGTAACTTGTTTGTGGAAAAGAACACACATGCAATGAACACTGGTTGATCAATGTGTGGTTTGTGCAAAAGAACACATGCAATGAATCTGGTTGGTCCGTATGTGGTTTGTGGAAAGAACACACATGCAGTGACCACTGGTTGATCCATGTGTTGTTTGTGAAATGAACACACATGCAATGCCACTAGTTGATCCATTTGTGGTTTGTGGAAAGAACACACATGCAATGACTCTAGTGCCAGTTTTTGTGTAAGAACACAGATGCCATGTCTCTAATGGATCCATATGTGGTTTGTGATAAGAACACACATGCAATGACTCTAGTGGGTCCACATGTAGTTTGGGAAAATAACACACATGCAATGACCATTGGTTGATCCATAAGTGGTTTGGGGAAAGAACACACATGGAATGACCACTTGTTGATCCATAAGTGGTTTGTGGAAAAGAAAACACATGCAATGACTCTAGTTGGTCCATATGTGGTTTGTGGAAAGAACACACATGCAGTGACCACTGGTCGATCCATGTGTGGTTTGTGAAATGAACACACATGCAATGCCACTGGTTGATCCATGTGTGGTTTGTGGAAAGAACACACATGCAATGACTCTAGTGGTAGTTTTTGTATAAGAACACACATGCAATGTCTCTAATAGATCCATATGTGGTTTGTGAAAATAACACACATGCAATGACCACTTGTTGATCCATGTGTGGTTTGTGAAAATAACACACATGCAATGACTCTAGTGCTAGTTTTAGTATAAGAACACACATGCAATGACTCTAGTGGGTCCACATGTAGTTTGTGAAAACAACACACATGCCATGACCACTGGTTGATCCATAAGTGGTATGTGGAAAGAACACACATGAAATAACCACTTGTTGATCCATCAGTGGTTTGTGGAAAATAAAACACATGCAATGACTCTGGTTGGTCCATATGTGGTTTGTGGAAAGAAGACACATGCAGTAACCACTGGTTGATCCATGTGTGGTTTGTGAAATGAACACACATGCAATGCCACTGGTTGATCCATGTGTGGTTTGTGGAAAGAACACACATGCAATGACTCTAGTGCTAGTTTTTGTATAAGAACACACATGCAATGTCTCTAATGGATCCATATGTGGTTTGTGAAAAGAACACACATGCAATGACCACTTTTTGATCCCTGTGCGGTTTGTGAAAAGAACACCCATGCAATTACTCTAGTGCTAGTTTTAGTATAAGAACATACATGCAATGACTCTAGTGGGTCCACATGTAGTTTGTGAAAAGAACACACATGCAATGACCACTGGTTGATCCATAAGTGGTTTGTGGAAAGAACACACATGCAGTGACCACTGGTTGATCCATAAGTGGTTTGTGGAAAAGAAAACACATGCAATGACTCTGGTTGGTCCATATGTGGTTTGTGGAAAGAACACACATGAATTGACCACTGGTTGATCCATATGTGGTTTGTGAAATGAACACACATGCAATGCCACTAGTTGATCCATGTATGGTTTGTGGAAAGAACACACATGCAATGACTCTAGTGGTAGTTTTAGTATAAGATCACACATGCAATGACTCTAATGGATCCATATGTAGTTTGTGAAAATAACACACATGCAGTGACCACTTGGTGATCCATGTGTGGTTTGTGGAAAGAACACACATGCAATGACTCTAGTGCTAGTTTTAGTATAAGAACATACATGCAATGACTCTAGTGGGTCCACATGTAGTTTGTGAAAAGAACACACATGCAATGACCACTGGTTGATCCATAAGTGGTTTGTGGAAAGAACACACATGCAATGACCACTGTTTGATCCATAAGTGGTTTGTGGAAAAGAAAACACATGCAATGACTCTGCTTGGTCCATATGTGGTTTGTGGAAAGAACACACATGCATTGACCACTAGTTGATCCATATGTGGTTTGTGAAATGAACACACATGCAATGCCACTGGTTGATCCTTGTGTGGTTTGTGGAAAGAACACACATGCAATGACTCTAGTGCTAGTTTTAGTATAAGAACACACATGCAATGTCTCTAATGGATCCATATGTGGTTTGTGAAAAGAACACACATGCAATGACCACTTGTTGATCCCTGTGCGGTTTGTGAAAAGAACACCCATGCAATTACTCTAGTGCTAGTTTTAGTATAAGAACATACATGCAATGACTCTAGTGGGTCCACATGTAGTTTGTGAAAAGAACACACATGCAATGACCACTGGTTGATCCATAAGTGGTTTGTGGAAAGAACACACATGCAGTGACCACTGGTTGATCCATAAGTGGTTTGTGGAAAAGAAAACACATGCAATGACTCTGGTTGGTCCATATGTGGTTTGTGGAAAGAACACACATGAATTGACCACTGGTTGATCCATATGTGGTTTGTGAAATGAACACACATGCAATGCCACTAGTTGATCCATGTATGGTTTGTGGAAAGAACACACATGCAATGACTCTAGTGGTAGTTTTAGTATAAGATCACACATGCAATGATTCTAATGGATCCATATGTAGTTTGTGAAAATAACACACATGCAGTGACCACTTGGTGATCCATGTGTGGTTTGTGGAAAGAACACACATGCAATGACTCTAGTGCTAGTTTTAGTATAAGAACATACATGCAATGACTCTAGTGGGTCCACATGTAGTTTGTGAAAAGAACACACATGCAATGACCACTGGTTGATCCATAAGTGGTTTGTGGAAAGAACACACATGCAATGACCACTGTTTGATCCATAAGTGGTTTGTGGAAAAGAAAACACATGCAATGACTCTGCTTGGTCCATATGTGGTTTGTGGAAAGAACACACATGCATTGACCACTAGTTGATCCATATGTGGTTTGTGAAATGAACACACATGCAATGCCACTGGTTGATCCTTGTGTGGTTTTTGGAAAGAACACACATGCAATGACTCTAGTGCTAGTTTTAGTATAAGAACACACATGCAATGTCTCTAATGGATCCATATGTGGTTTGTGAAAAGAACACACATGCAATGACCACTTGTTGATCCATGTGTGGTTTGTGAAAAGAACACCCATGCAATGACTCTAGTGCTAGTTTTAGTACAAGAACATACATGCAATGACTCTAGTGGGTCCACATGTAGTTTGTGAAAAGAACACACATGCAATGACCACTAGTCGATCCATAAGTGGTTTGTGTAAAGAACACACATGCAATGACCACTTGTTGATCCATATGTGGCTTGTGAAAAGAACACACATGCAATGCAACTGGTTGATCCATCTGTGGTTTGTGGAAAGAACACACATGCAATGACTCTAGTGGTAGTTTTAGTATAAGATCACACATGCAATGACTCTAGTGGGTCGACATGTAGTTTGTGAAAAGAACACACATGCAATGACCACTGGTTGATCCGTAACTTGTTTGTGGAAAAGAACACACATGCAATGAACACTGGTTGATCAATGTGTGGTTTGTGCAAAAGAACACATGCAATGAATCTGGTTGGTCCGTATGTGGTTTGTGGAAAGAACACACATGCAGTGACCACTGGTTGATCCATGTGTGGTTTGTGAAATGAACACACATGCAATGCCACTAGTTGATCCATTTGTGGTTTGTGGAAAGAACACACATGCAATGACTCTAGTGCCAGTTTTTGTGTAAGAACACAGATGCCATGTCTCTAATGGATCCATATGTGGTTTGTGATAAGAACACACATGCAATGACTCTAGTGGGTCCACATGTAGTTTGGGAAAATAACACACATGCAATGACCATTGGTTGATCCATAAGTGGTTTGGGGAAAGAACACACATGGAATGACCACTTGTTGATCCATAAGTGGTTTGTGGAAAAGAAAACACATGCAATGACTCTAGTTGGTCCATATGTGGTTTGTGGAAAGAACACACATGCAGTGACCACTGGTCGATCCATGTGTGGTTTGTGAAATGAACACACATGCAATGCCACTGGTTGATCCATGTGTGGTTTGTGGAAAGAACACACATGCAATGACTCTAGTGGTAGTTTTTGTATAAGAACACACATGCAATGTCTCTAATGGATCCATATGTGGTTTGTGAAAATAACACACATGCAATGACCACTTGTTGATCCATGTGTGGTTTGTGAAAATAACACACATGCAATGACTCTAGTGCTAGTTTTAGTATAAGAACACACATGCAATGACTCTAGTGGGTCCACATGTAGTTTGTGAAAACAACACACATGCCATGACCACTGGTTGATCCATAAGTGGTTTGTGGAAAGAACACACATGAAATAACCACTTGTTGATCCATCAGTGGTTTGTGGAAAAGAAAACACATGCAATGACTCTGGTTGGTCCATATGTGGTTTGTGGAAAGAAGACACATGCAGTAACCACTGGTTGATCCATGTGTGGTTTGTGAAATGAACACACATGCAATGCCACTGGTTGATCCATGTGTGGTTTGTGGAAAGAACACACATTCAATGACTCTAGTGCTAGTTTTTGTATAAGAACACACATGCAATGTCTCTAATGGATCCATATGTGGTTTGTGAAAAGAACACACATGCAATGACCACTTGTTGATCCCTGTGCGGTTTGTGAAAAGAACACCCATGCAATTACTCTAGTGCTAGTTTTAGTATAAGAACATACATGCAATGACTCTAGTGGGTCCACATGTAGTTTGTGAAAAGAACACACATGCAATGACCACTGGTTGATCCATAAGTGGTTTGTGGAAAGAACACACATGCAGTGACCACTGGTTGATCCATAAGTGGTTTGTGGAAAAGAAAACACATGCAATGACTCTGGTTGGTCCATATGTGGTTTGTGGAAAGAACACACATGAATTGACCACTGGTTGATCCATATGTGGTTTGTGAAATGAACACACATGCAATGCCACTAGTTGATCCATGTATGGTTTGTGGAAAGAACACACATGCAATGACTCTAGTGGTAGTTTTAGTATAAGATCACACATGCAATGACACTAATGGATCCATATGTAGTTTGTGAAAATAACACACATGCAGTGACCACTTGGTGATCCATGTGTGGTTTGTGGAAAGAACACACATGCAATGACTCTAGTGCTAGTTTTAGTATAAGAACATACATGCAATGACTCTAGTGGGTCCACATGTAGTTTGTGAAAAGAACACACATGCAATGACCACTGGTTGATCCATAAGTGGTTTGTGGAAAGAACACACATGCAATGACCACTGTTTGATCCATAAGTGGTTTGTGGAAAAGAAAACACATGCAATGACTCTGCTTGGTCCATATGTGGTTTGTGGAAAGAACACACATGCATTGACCACTAGTTGATCCATATGTGGTTTGTGAAATGAACACACATGCAATGCCACTGGTTGATCCTTGTGTGGTTTGTGGAAAGAACACACATGCAATGACTCTAGTGCTAGTTTTAGTATAAGAACACACATGCAATGTCTCTAATGGATCCATATGTGGTTTGTGAAAAGAACACACATGCAATGACCACTTGTTGATCCATGTGTGGTTTGTGAAAAGAACACCCATGCAATGACTCTAGTGCTAGTTTAAGTACAAGAACATACATGCAATGACTCTAGTGGGTCCACATGTAGTTTGTGAAAAGAACACACATGCAATGACCACTAGTCGATCCATAAGTGGTTTGTGTAAAGAACACACATGCAATGACCACTTGTTGATCCATATGTGTCTTGTGAAAAGAACACACATGCAATGCCACTGGTTGATCCATCTGTGGTTTGTGGAAAGAACACACATGCAATGACTCTAGTGGTAGTTTTAGTATAAGATCACACATGCAATGACTCTAATGGATCCATATGTGGTTTGTGAAAAGAACACACATGCAATGACCACTTGTTGATCCATGTGTGGTTTGTGAAAGGAACACACATGCAATGACTCTAGTGCTAGTTTTAGTATAAGAACACACATGCAATGACTCTAGTGGGTCCACATGTAGTTTGTGAAAAGAACACACATGCAATGACCACTTGTTGATCCATGTGTGTTTTGTGAAAAGAACACACATACAATGACTCTAGTGGGTCCACATGTAGTTTGTGAAAAGAACACACATGCAATGACCACTGGTTGATCCATAAGTTGTTTGTGGAACAGAACACACATGCAAAGAACACTAGTTGATCCATGTTTGGTTTGTGCAAAAGAACACATGCAATGAATCTGGTTGGTCCGTATGTGGTTTGTGGAAAGAACACACATGCAGTGACCACTGGTTGATCCATGTGTGGTTTGTGAAATGAACACACATGCAATGCCACTGGTTGATCCATGTGTGGTTTGTGGAAAGAACACACATGCAATGACTCTAGTGCTAGTTTTTGTATAAGAACACACATGCAATGTCTCTAATGGATCCCTATGTGGTTTGTGAAAAGAACACACATGCAATGACCACTTGTTGATCCATGTGTGGTTTGTGAAAAGAACACACATGCAATGACTCTAGTGCCAGTTTTAGTATAAGAACACACATGGAATGACTCTAGTGGGTCCACATGTAGTTTGTGAAAAGAACACACATGCAATGACCACTGGTTGATCCATAAGTGGTTTGTGGAAAGAACACACATGAAATAACCACTTGTTGATCCATCAGTGGTTTGTGGAAAATAAAACACATGCAATGACTCTGGTTGGTCCATATGTGGTTTGTGGAAAGAACACACATGCAGTAACCACTGGTTGATCCATGTGTGGTTTGTGAAATGAACACACATGCAATGCCACTGGTTGATCCATGTGTGGTTTGTGGAAAGAACAAACATGCAATGACTCTAGTGCTAGTTTTTGTATAAGAACACACATGCAATGTCTCTAATGGATCCATATGTGGTTTGTGAAAAGAACACCCATCCAATTACTCTAGTGCTAGTTTTAGTATAAGAACATACATGCAATGACTCTAGTGGGTCCACATGTAGTTTGTGAAAAGAACACACATGCAATGACCACTAGTCGATCCATAAGTGGTTTGTGGAAAGAACACACATGCAATGACCACTTGTTGATCCATATGTGGCTTGTGAAAAGAACACACATGCAATGCCACTGGTTGATCCATCTGTGGTTTGTGGAAAGAACACACATGCAATGACTCTAGTGGTAGTTTTAGTATAAGATCACACATGCAATGACTCTAATGGATCCATATGTGGTTTGTGAAAAGAACACACATGCAATGACCACTTGTTGATCCATGTGTGGTTTGTGAAAGGAACACACATGCAATGACTCTAGTGCTAGTTTTAGTATAAGAACACACATGCAATGACTCTAGTGGGTCCACATGTAGTTTGTGAAAAGAACACACATGCAATGACCACTTGTTGATCCATGTGTGTTTTGTGAAAAGAACACACATACAATGACTCTAGTGGGTCCACATGCAGTTTGTGAAAAGAACACACATGCAATGACCACTGGTTGATCCATAAGTTTTTTGTGGAACAGAACACACATGCAAAGAACACTGGTTGATCCATGTTTGGTTTGTGCAAAAGAACACATGCAATGAATCTGGTTGGTCCGTATGTGGTTTGTGGAAATAACACACATGCAGTGACCACTGGTTGATCCATGTGTGGTTTGTGGAAAGAACACACATGCAATGACCACTGTTTGATCCATAAGTGGTTTGTGTTAAAGAAAACACATGCAATGACTCTGCTTGGTCCATATGTGGTTTGTGGAAAGAACACACATGCATTGACCACTAGTTGATCCATATGTGGTTTGTGAAATGAACACACATGCAATGCCACTGGTTGATCCTTGTGTGGTTTGTGGAAAGAACACACATGCAATGACTCTAGTGCTAGTTTTAGTATAAGAACACACATGCAATGTCTCTAATGGATCCATATGTGGTTTGTGAAAAGAACACACATGCAATGACCACTTGTTGATCCATGTGTGGTTTGTGAAAAGAACACCCATGCAATGACTCTAGTGCTAGTTTTAGTACAAGAACATACATGCAATGACTCTAGTGGGTCCACATGTAGTTTGTGAAAAGAACACACATGCAATGACCACTAGTCGATCCATAAGTGGTTTGTGGAAAGAACACACATGCAATGACCACTTGTTGATCCATATGTGGCTTGTGAAAAGAACACACATGCAATGCCACTGGTTGATCCATCTGTGGTTTGTGGAAAGAACACACATGCAATGACTCTAGTGGTAGTTTTAGTATAAGATCACACATGCAATGACTCTAATGGATCCATATGTGATTTTTGAAAAGAACACACATGCAATGACCACTTGTTGATCCATGTGTGGTTTGTGAAAGGAACACACATGCAATGACTCTAGTGCTAGTTTTAGTATAAGAACACACATGCAATGACTCTAGTGGGTCCACATGTAGTTTGTGAAAAGAACACACATGCAATGACCACTTGTTGATCCATGTGTGTTTTGTGAAAACAACACACATACAATGACTCTAGTGGGTCCACATGTAGTTTGTGAAAAGAACACACATGCAATGACCACTGGTTGATCCATAAGTTGTTTGTGGAACAGAACACACATGCAAAGAACACTGGTTGATCCATGTTTGGTTTGTGCAAAAGAACACATGCAATGAATCTGGTTGGTCCGTATGTGGTTTGTGGAAAGAACACACATGCAGTGACCACTGGTTGATCCATGTGTGGTTTGTGAAATGAACACACATGCAATGCCACTGGTTGATCCATGTGTGGTTTGTGGAAAGAACACACATGCAATGACTCTAGTGCTAGTTTTTGTATAAGAACACACATGCAATGTCTCTAATGGATCGCTATGTGGTTTGTGAAAAGAACACACGTGCAATGACCACTTGTTGATCCATGTGTGGTTTGTGAAAAGAACACACATGCAATGACTCTAGTGCCAGTTTTAGTATAAGAACACACATGGAATGACTCTAGTGGGTCCACATGTAGTTTGTGAAAAGAACACACATGCAATGACCACTGGTTGATCCATAAGTGGTTTGTGGAAAGAACACACATGAAATAACCACTTGTTGATCTATCAGTGGTTTGTGGAAAATAAAACACATGCAATGACTCTGGTTGGTCCATATGTGGTTTGTGGAAAGAACACACATGCAGTAACCACTGGTTGATCCATGTGTGGTTTGTGAAATGAACACACATGCAATGCCACTGGTTGATCCATGTGTGATTTGTGGAAAGAACACACATGCAATGACTCTAGTGCTAGTTTTTGTATAAGAACACACATGCAATGACTCTAGTGGTTCCACATGTAGTTTGTGAAAAGAACACACATGCAATGACCACTTGTTGATCCATGTGTGTTTTGTGAAAAGAACACACATACAATGACTCTAGTGGGTCCACATGTAGTTTGTGAAAAGAACACACATGCAATGACCACTGGTTGATCCATAAGTTGTTTGTGGAACAGAACACACATGCAAAGAACACTGGTTGATCCATGTTTGGTTTGTGCAAAAGAACACATGCAATGAATCTGGTTGGTCCGTATGTGGTTTGTGGAAAGAACACACATGCAGTGACCACTGGTTGATCCATGTGTGGTTTGTGAAATGAACACACATGCAATGCCACTGGTTGATCCATGTGTTGTTTGTGGAAAGAACACACATGCAATGACTCTAGTGCTAGTTTTTGTATAAGAACACACATGCAATGTCTCTAATGGATCCCTATGTGGTTTGTGAAAAGAACACACATGCAATGACCACTTTTTGATCCATGTGTGGTTTGTGAAAAGAACACACATGCAATGACTCTAGTGCCAGTTTTAGTATAAGAACACACATGGAATGACTCTAGTGGGTCCACATGTAGTTTGTGAAAAGAACACACATGCAATGACCACTGGTTGATCCATAAGTGGTTTGTGGAAAGAACACACATGAAATAACCACTTGTTGATCCATCAGTGGTTTGTGGAAAATAAAACACATGCAATGACTCTGGTTGGTCCATATGTGGTTTGTGGAAAGAACACACATGCAGTAACCACTGGTTGATCCATGTGTGGTTTGTGAAATGAACACACATGCAATGCCACTGGTTGATCCATGTGTGGTTTGTGGAAATAACAAACATGCAATGACTCTAGTGCTAGTTTTTGTATAAGAACACACATGCAATGTCTCTAATGGATCCATATGTGGTTTGTGAAAAGAACACCCATCCAATTACTCTAGTGCTAGTTTTAGTATAAGAACATACATGCAATGACTCTAGTGGGTCCACATGTAGTTTGTGAAAAGAACACACATGCAATGACCACTAGTCGATCCATAAGTGGTTTGTGGAAAGAACACACATGCAATGACCACTTGTTGATCCATATGTGGCTTGTGAAAAGAACACACATGCAATGCCACTGGTTGATCCATCTGTGGTTTGTGGAAAGAACACACATGCAATGACTCTAGTGGTAGTTTTAGTATAAGATCACACATGCAATGACTCTAATGGATCCATATGTGGTTTGTGAAAAGAACACACATGCAATGACCACTTGTTGATCCATGTGTGGTTTGTGAAAGGAACACACATGCAATGACTCTAGTGCTAGTTTTAGTATAAGAACACACATGCAATGACTCTAGTGGGTCCACATGTAGTTTGTGAAAAGAACACACATGCAATGACCACTTGTTGATCCATGTGTGTTTTGTGAAAAGAACACACATACAATGACTCTAGTGGGTCCACATGCAGTTTGTGAAAAGAACACACATGCAATGACCACTGGTTGATCCATAAGTTTTTTGTGGAACAGAACACACATGCAAAGAACACTGGTTGATCCATGTTTGGTTTGTGCAAAAGAACACATGCAATGAATCTGGTTGGTCCGTATGTGGTTTGTGGAAATAACACACATGCAGTGACCACTGGTTGATCCATGTGTGGTTTGTGGAAAGAACACACATGCAATGACCACTGTTTGATCCATAAGTGGTTTGTGTTAAAGAAAACACATGCAATGACTCTGCTTGGTCCATATGTGGTTTGTGGAAAGAACACACATGCATTGACCACTAGTTGATCCATATGTGGTTTGTGAAATGAACACACATGCAATGCCACTGGTTGATCCTTGTGTGGTTTGTGGAAAGAACACACATGCAATGACTCTAGTGCTAGTTTTAGTATAAGAACACACATGCAATGTCTCTAATGGATCCATATGTGGTTTGTGAAAAGAACACACATGCAATGACCACTTGTTGATCCATGTGTGGTTTGTGAAAAGAACACCCATGCAATGACTCTAGTGCTAGTTTTAGTACAAGAACATACATGCAATGACTCTAGTGGGTCCACATGTAGTTTGTGAAAAGAACACACATGCAATGACCACTAGTCGATCCATAAGTGGTTTGTGGAAAGAACACACATGCAATGACCACTTGTTGATCCATATGTGGCTTGTGAAAAGAACACACATGCAATGCCACTGGTTGATCCATCTGTGGTTTGTGGAAAGAACACACATGCAATGACTCTAGTGGTAGTTTTAGTATAAGATCACACATGCAATGACTCTAATGGATCCATATGTGGTTTTTGAAAAGAACACACATGCAATGACCACTTGTTGATCCATGTGTGGTTTGTGAAAGGAACACACATGCAATGACTCTAGTGCTAGTTTTAGTATAAGAACACACATGCAATGACTCTAGTGGGTCCACATGTAGTTTGTGAAAAGAACACACATGCAATGACCACTTGTTGATCCATGTGTGTTTTGTGAAAACAACACACATACAATGACTCTAGTGGGTCCACATGTAGTTTGTGAAAAGAACACACATGCAATGACCACTGGTTGATCCATAAGTTGTTTGTGGAACAGAACACACATGCAAAGAACACTGGTTGATCCATGTTTGGTTTGTGCAAAAGAACACATGCAATGAATCTGGTTGGTCCGTATGTGGTTTGTGGAAAGAACACACATGCAGTGACCACTGGTTGATCCATGTGTGGTTTGTGAAATGAACACACATGCAATGCCACTGGTTGATCCATGTGTGGTTTGTGGAAAGAACACACATGCAATGACTCTAGTGCTAGTTTTTGTATAAGAACACACATGCAATGTCTCTAATGGATCGCTATGTGGTTTGTGAAAAGAACACACGTGCAATGACCACTTGTTGATCCATGTGTGGTTTGTGAAAAGAACACACATGCAATGACTCTAGTGCCAGTTTTAGTATAAGAACACACATGGAATGACTCTAGTGGGTCCACATGTAGTTTGTGAAAAGAACACACATGCAATGACCACTGGTTGATCCATAAGTGGTTTGTGGAAAGAACACACATGAAATAACCACTTGTTGATCTATCAGTGGTTTGTGGAAAATAAAACACATGCAATGACTCTGGTTGGTCCATATGTGGTTTGTGGAAAGAACACACATGCAGTAACCACTGGTTGATCCATGTGTGGTTTGTGAAATGAACACACATGCAATGCCACTGGTTGATCCATGTGTGATTTGTGGAAAGAACACACATGCAATGACTCTAGTGCTAGTTTTTGTATAAGAACACACATGCAATGACTCTAGTGGTTCCACATGTAGTTTGTGAAAAGAACACACATGCAATGACCACTTGTTGATCCATGTGTGTTTTGTGAAAAGAACACACATACAATGACTCTAGTGGGTCCACATGTAGTTTGTGAAAAGAACACACATGCAATGACCACTGGTTGATCCATAAGTTGTTTGTGGAACAGAACACACATGCAAAGAACACTGGTTGATCCATGTTTGGTTTGTGCAAAAGAACACATGCAATGAATCTGGTTGGTCCGTATGTGGTTTGTGGAAAGAACACACATGCAGTGACCACTGGTTGATCCATGTGTGGTTTGTGAAATGAACACACATGCAATGCCACTGGTTGATCCATGTGTTGTTTGTGGAAAGAACACACATGCAATGACTCTAGTGCTAGTTTTTGTATAAGAACACACATGCAATGTCTCTAATGGATCCCTATGTGGTTTGTGAAAAGAACACACATGCAATGACCACTTTTTGATCCATGTGTGGTTTGTGAAAAGAACACACATGCAATGACTCTAGTGCCAGTTTTAGTATAAGAACACACATGGAATGACTCTAGTGGGTCCACATGTAGTTTGTGAAAAGAACACACATGCAATGACCACTGGTTGATCCATAAGTGGTTTGTGGAAAGAACACACATGAAATAACCACTTGTTGATCCATCAGTGGTTTGTGGAAAATAAAACACATGCAATGACTCTGGTTGGTCCATATGTGGTTTGTGGAAAGAACACACATGCAGTAACCACTGGTTGATCCATGTGTGGTTTGTGAAATGAACACACATGCAATGCCACTGGTTGATCCATGTGTGGTTTGTGGAAATAACAAACATGCAATGACTCTAGTGCTAGTTTTTGTATAAGAACACACATGCAATGTCTCTAATGGATCCATATGTGGTTTGTGAAAAGAACACCCATCCAATTACTCTAGTGCTAGTTTTAGTATAAGAACATACATGCAATGACTCTAGTGGGTCCACATGTAGTTTGTGAAAAGAACACACATGCAATGACCACTAGTCGATCCATAAGTGGTTTGTGGAAAGAACACACATGCAATGACCACTTGTTGATCCATATGTGGCTTGTGAAAAGAACACACATGCAATGCCACTGGTTGATCCATCTGTGGTTTGTGGAAAGAACACACATGCAATGACTCTAGTGGTAGTTTTAGTATAAGATCACACATGCAATGACTCTAATGGATCCATATGTGGTTTGTGAAAAGAACACACATGCAATGACCACTTGTTGATCCATGTGTGGTTTGTGAAAGGAACACACATGCAATGACTCTAGTGCTAGTTTTAGTATAAGAACACACATGCAATGACTCTAGTGGGTCCACATGTAGTTTGTGAAAAGAACACACATGCAATGACCACTTGTTGATCCATGTGTGTTTTGTGAAAAGAACACACATACAATGACTCTAGTGGGTCCACATGTAGTTTGTGAAAAGAACACACATGCAATGACCACTGGTTGATCCATAAGTTGTTTGTGGAACAGAACACACATGCAAAGAACACTGGTTGATCCATGTTTGGTTTGTGCAAAAGAACACATGCAATGAATCTGGTTGGTCCGTATGTGGTTTGTGGAAATAACACACATGCAGTGACCACTGGTTGATCCATGTGTGGTTTGTGGAAAGAACACACATGCAATGACCACTGTTTGATCCATAAGTGGTTTGTGTTAAAGAAAACACATGCAATGACTCTGCTTGGTCCATATGTGGTTTGTGGAAAGAACACACATGCATTGACCACTAGTTGATCCATATGTGGTTTGTGAAATGAACACACATGCAATGCCACTGGTTGATCCTTGTGTGGTTTGTGGAAAGAACACACATGCAATGACTCTAGTGCTAGTTTTAGTATAAGAACACACATGCAATGTCTCTAATGGATCCATATGTGGTTTGTGAAAAGAACACACATGCAATGACCACTTGTTGATCCATGTGTGGTTTGTGAAAAGAACACCCATGCAATGACTCTAGTGCTAGTTTTAGTACAAGAACATACATGCAATGACTCTAGTGGGTCCACATGTAGTTTGTGAAAGGAACACACATGCAATGACCACTAGTCGATCCATAAGTGGTTTGTGGAAAGAACACACATGCAATGACCACTTGTTGATCCATATGTGGCTTGTGAAAAGAACACACATGCAATGCCACTGGTTGATCCATCTGTGGTTTGTGGAAAGAACACGCATGCAATCACTCTAGTGGTAGTTTTAGTATAAGATCACACATGCAATGACTCTAATGGATCCATATGTGGTTTGTGAAAAGAACACACATGCAATGACCACTTGTTGATCCATGTGTGGTTTGTGAAAGGAACACACATGCAATGACTCTAGTGCTAGTTTTAGTATAAGAACACACATGCAATGACTCTAGTGGGTCCACATGTAGTTTGTGAAAAGAACACACATGCAATGACCACTTGTTGATCCATGTGTGTTTTGTGAAAAGAACACACATACAATGACTCTAGTGGGTCCACATGTAGTTTGTGAAAAGAACACACATGCAATGACCACTGGTTGATCCATAAGTTGTTTGTGGAACAGAACACACATGCAAAGAACACTGGTTGATCCATGTTTGGTTTGTGCAAAAGAACACATGCAATGAATCTGGTTGGTCCGTATGTGGTTTGTGGAAAGAACACACATGCAGTGACCACTGGTTGATCCATGTGTGGTTTGTGAAATGAACACACATGCAATGCCACTGGTTGATCCATGTGTGGTTTGTGGAAAGAACACACATGCAATGACTCTAGTGCTAGTTTTTGTATAAGAACACACATGCAATGTCTCTAATGGATCCCTATGTGGTTTGTGAAAAGAACACACATGCAATGACCACTTGTTGATCCATGTGTGGTTTGTGAAAAGAACACACATGCAATGACTCTAGTGCCAGTTTTAGTATAAGAACACACATGGAATGACTCTAGTGGGTCCACATGTAGTTTGTGAAAAGAACACACATGCAATGACCACTGGTTGATCCATAAGTGGTTTGTGGAAATAACACACATGAAATAACCACTTGTTGATCCATCAGTGGTTTGTGGAAAATAAAACACATGCAATGACTCTGGTTGGTCCATATGTGGTTTGTGGAAAGAACACACATGCAGTAACCACTGGTTGATCCATGTGTGGTTTGTGAAATGAACACACATGCAATGCCACTGGTTGATCCATGTGTGATTTGTGGAAAGAACACACATGCAATGACTCTAGTGCTAGTTTTTGTATAAGAACACACATGCAATGACTCTAGTGGTTCCACATGTAGTTTGTGAAAAGAACACACATGCAATGACCACTTGTTGATCCATGTGTGTTTTGTGAAAAGAACACACATACAATGACTCTAGTGGGTCCACATGTAGTTTGTGAAAAGAACACACATGCAATGACCACTGGTTGATCCATAAGTTGTTTGTGGAACAGAACACACATGCAAAGAACACTGGTTGATCCATGTTTGGTTTGTGCAAAAGAACACATGCAATGAATCTGGTTGGTCCGTATGTGGTTTGTGGAAAGAACACACATGCAGTGACCACTGGTTGATCCATGTGTGGTTTGTGAAATGAACACACATGCAATGCCACTGGTTGATCCATGTGTTGTTTGTGGAAAGAACATACATGCAATGACTCTAGTGCTAGTTTTTGTATAAGAACACACATGCAATGTCTCTAATGGATCCCTATGTGGTTTGTGAAAAGAACACACATGCAATGACCACTTTTTGATCCATGTGTGGTTTGTGAAAAGAACACACATGCAATGACTCTAGTGCCAGTTTTAGTATAAGAACACACATGGAATGACTCTAGTGGGTCCACATGTAGTTTGTGAAAAGAACACACATGCAATGACCACTGGTTGATCCATAAGTGGTTTGTGGAAAGAACACACATGAAATAACCACTTGTTGATCCATCAGTGGTTTGTGGAAAATAAAACACATGCAATGACTCTGGTTGGTCCATATGTGGTTTGTGGAAAGAACACACATGCAGTAACCATTGGTTGATCCATGTGTGGTTTGTGAAATGAACACACATGCAATGCCACTGGTTGATCCATGTGTGGTTTGTGGAAAGAACACACATGCAATGACTCTAGTGCTAGTTTTTGTATAAGAACACACATGCAATGTCTCTAATGGATCCATATGTGGTTTGTGAAAAGAACACCCATCCAGTTACTCTAGTGCTAGTTTTAGTATAAGAACATACATGCAATGACACTAGTGGGTCCACATGTAGTTTGTGAAAAGAACACACATGCAATGACCACTGGTTGATCCATATGTGGTTTGTGGAAAGAACACACATGCATTGACCACTAGTTGATCCATATGTGGTTTGTGAAATGAACACACATGCAATGCCACTGGTTGATCCATCTGTGCTTTGTGGAAAGAACACACATGCAATGACTCTAGTGGTAGTTTTAGTATAAGATCACACATGCAATGACTCTAATGGATCCACATGTGGTTTGTGAAAAGAACACATGCAATGACCACTTGTTGATCCATGTGTGGTTTGTGAAAGGAACACACATGCAATGACTCTAGTGCTAGTTTTAGTATAAGAACACACATGCAATGACTCTAGTGGGTCCACATGTAGTTTGTGAAAAGAACACACATGCAATGACCACTTGTTGATCCATGTGTGTTTTGTGAAAAGAACACACATACAATGACTCTAGTGGGTCAACATGTAGTTTGTGAAAAGAACACACATGCAATGACCACTGGTTGATCCATAAGTTGTTTGTGGAACAGAACACACATGCAATGCCACTGGTTGATCCATGTGTGGTTTGTGGAAAGAACACACATGCAATGAACACTGGTTGATCAATGTGTGGTTTGTGCAAAAGAACACATGCAATGAATCTGGTTGGTCCGTATGTGGTTTGTGGAAATAATACACATGAAGTGACCACTGGTTGATCCATGTGTGGTTTGTGAAATGAACACACATGCAATGCCACTAGTTGATCCATTTGTGGTTTGTGGAAAGAACACACATGCAATGACTCTAGTGCCAGTTTTTGTGTAAGAACACAGATGCCATGTCTCTAATGGATCCATATGTGGTTTGTGATAAGAACACACATGCAATGACTCTAGTGGGTCCACATGTAGTTTGTGAAAATAACACACATGCAATGACCACTGGTTGATCCATAAGTGGTTTGGGGAAAGAACACACATGGAATGACCACTTGTTGATCCATAAGTGGTTTGTGGAAAAGAAAACACATGCAATGACTCTGGTTGGTCCATATGTGGTTTGTGGAAAGAACACACATGCAGTGACCACTGGTCGATCCATGTGTCGTTTGTGAAATGAACACACATGCAATGCCACTGGTTGATCCATGTGTTGTTTGTGGAAAGAACACACTTGCAATGACTCTAGTGCTAGTTTTTGTATAAGAACACACATGCAATGTCTCTAATGGATCCATATGTGGTTTGTGAAAATAACACACAGGCAATGTCCACTTGTTGATCCATGTGTGGTTTGTGAAAATAACACACATGCAATGACTCTAGTGCTAGTTTTAGTATAAGAACACACATGCAATGACTCTAGTGGGTCCACATGTAGTTTGTGAAAACAACACACATGCCATGACCACTGGTTGATCCATAAGTGGTTTGTGGAAAGAACACACATGAAATAACCACTTGTTGATCCATCAGTGGTTTGTGGAAAAGAAAACACATGCAATGACTCTGGTTGGTCCATATGTGGTTTGTGGAAAGAAGACACATGCAGTAACCACTGGTTGATCCATGTGTGGTTTGTGAAATGAACACACATGCAATGCCACTGGTTGATCCATGTGTGGTTTGTGGAAAGAACACACATGCAATGACTCTAGTGCTAGTTTTTGTATAAGAACACACATGCAATGTCTCTAATGGATCCATATGTGGTTTGTGAAAAGAACACACATGCAATGACCACTTGTTGATCCCTGTGCGGTTTGTGAAAAGAACACCCATGCAATTACTCTAGTGCTAGTTTTAGTATAAGAACATACATGCAATGACTCTAGTGGGTCCACATGTAGTTTGTGAAAAGAACACACATGCAATGACCACTGGTTGATCCATAAGTGGTTTGTGGAAAGAACACACATGCAGTGACCACTGGTTGATCCATAAGTGGTTTGTGGAAAAGAAAACACATGCAATGACTCTGGTTGGTCCATATGTGGTTTGTGGAAAGAACACACATGCATTGACCACTGGTTGATCCATATGTGGTTTGTGAAATGAACACACATGCAATGCCACTAGTTGATCCATGTATGGTTTGTGGAAAGAACACACATGCAATGACTCTAGTGGTAGTTTTAGTATAAGATCACACATGCAATGACTCTAATGGATCCATATGTGGTTTGGGAAAATAACACACATGCAGTGACCACTTGGTGATCCATGTGTGGTTTGTGGAAAGAACACACATGCAATGACTCTAGTGCTAGTTTTAGTATAAGAACATACATGCAATGACTCTAGTGGGTCCACATGTAGTTTGTGAATAGAACACACATGCAATGACCACTAGTTGATCCATAAGTGGTTTGTGGAAAGAACACACATGCAATTACCACTGGTTGATCCATAAGTGGTTTGTGGAAAAGAAAACACATGCAATGACTCTGGTTGGTCCATATGTGGTTTGTGGAAAGAACACACATGCATTGACCACTGGATGATCCATATGTGGCTTGTAAAAAGAAGACACATGCAATGCCACTGCTTGATCCATGTGTGCTTTGTGGAAAGAACACACATGCAATGACTCTAGTGGTAGTTTTAGTATAAGATCACACATGCAATGACTCTAATGGATCCATATGTGGTTTGTGCAAAGAACACACATGCAATGACCACTTGTTGATCCATGTGTGGTTTGTGAAAAGAACACACATGCAATGACTCTAGTGCTAGTTTTATTATAAGAACACACATGCAATGACTCTAGTGGGTCCACATGTAGTTTGTGAAAAGAACACACATGCAATGACCACTTGTTGATCCATGTGTGTTTTGTGAAAAGAACACACATGCAATGACCACTGGTTGATCCATAAGTTGTTTGTGGAAAAGAACACACATGCAATGAACACTGGTTGATCAATGTGTGGTTTGTGCAAAAGAACACATGCAATGAATCTGGTTGGTCCGTATGTGGTTTGTGGAAAGAACACACATGTAGTGACCACTGGTTGATCCTTGTGTGGTTTGTGAAATGAACACACATGCAATGCCACTGGTTGATCTGTGTGTGGTTTGTGGAAAGAACACACATGCAATGACTCTAGTGCCAGTTTTTGTATAAGAACACACATGCCATGTCTCTAATGGATCCATATGTGGTTTGTGATAAGAACACACATGCAGTGACTCTAGTGGGTCCACATGTAGTTTGTGAAAATAACACACATGCAATGACCACTGGTTGATCCATAAGTGGTTTGTGGAAAGAACACACATGCAATGACCACTGGATGGTCCATAAGTGGTTTGTGGAAAAGAAAACACATGCAATGACTCTGGTTGGTCCATATGTGGTTTGTGGAAAGAACACACATGAAGTGACCACTGGTTGATCCATGTGTGGTTTGTGAAATGAACACACATGCAATGCCACTGGTTGATCCATGTGTGGTTTGTGGAAAGAACACACATGCAATGACTCTAGTGCTAGTTTTTGTATAAGAACACACATGCAATGTCTCTAATGGATCCATATGTGGTTTGTGAAAATAACACACATGCAATGACCACTTGTTGATCCATGTGTGGTTTGTGAAAAGAACACACATGCAATGACTCTAGTGCTAGTTTTAGTATAAGAACACACATGCAATGACTCTAGTGGGTCCACATGTAGTTTGTGAAAATAACACACATGCAATGACCACTGGTTGATCCATAAGTGGTTTGTGGAAAGAACACACATGAAATAACCACTTGTTGATCCATCAGTGGTTTGTGGAAAAGAAAACACATGCAATGACTCTGGTTGGTCCATATGTGGTTTGTGGAAAGAACACACATGAAGTGACCACTGGTTGATCCATGTGTGGTTTGTGAAATGAACACACATGCAATGCCACTGGTTGATCCATGTGTGGTTTGTGGAAAGAACACACATGCAATGACTCTAGTGCTAGTTTTTGTATAAGAACACACATGCAATGTCTCTAATGGATCCATATGTGGTTTGTGAAAATAACACACATGCAATGACCACTTGTTGATCCATGTGTGGTTTGTGAAAAGAACACACATGCAATGACTCTAGTGCTAGTTTTAGTATAAGAACACACATGCAATGACTCTAGTGGGTCCACATGTAGTTTGTGAAAATAACACACATGCAATGACCACTGGTTGATCCATAAGTGGTTTGTGGAAAGGACACACATGCAATGCCACTAGTTGATCCATGTATGGTTTGTGGAAAGAACACACATGCAATGACTCTAGTGGTAGTTTTAGTATAAGATCACACATGCAATGACTCTAATGGATCCATATGTGGTTTGGGAAAATAACACACATGCAGTGACCACTTGGTGATCCATGTGTGGTTTGTGGAAAGAACACACATGCAATGACTCTAGTGCTAGTTTTAGTATAAGAACATACATGCAATGACTCTAGTGGGTCCACATGTAGTTTGTGAAAAGAACACACATGCAATGACCACTAGTTGATCCATAAGTGGTTTGTGGAAAGAACACACATGCAATTACCACTGGTTGATCCATAAGTGGTTTCTGGAAAAGAAAACACATGCAATGACTCTGGTTGGTCCATATGTGGTTTGTGGAAAGAACACACATGCATTGACCACTGGATGATCCATATGTGGCTTGTAAAAAGAAGACACATGCAATGCCACTGCTTGATCCATGTGTGCTTTGTGGAAAGAACACACATGCAATGACTCTAGTGGTAGTTTTAGTATAAGATCACACATGCAATGACTCTAATGGATCCATATGTGGTTTGTGCAAAGAACACACATGCAATGACCACTTGTTGATCCATGTGTGGTTTGTGAAAAGGACACACATGCAATGACTCTAGTGCTAGTTTTATTATAAGAACACACATGCAATGACTCTAGTGGGTCCACATGTAGTTTGTGAAAAGAACACACATGCAATGACCACTTGTTGATCCATGTGTGTTTTGTGAAAAGAACACACATGCAATGACCACTGGTTGATCCATAAGTTGTTTGTGGAAAAGAACACACATGCAATGAACACTGGTTGATCAATGTGTGGTTTGTGCAAAAGAACACATGCAATGAATCTGGTTGGTCCGTATGTGGTTTGTGGAAAGAACACACATGTAGTGACCACTGGTTGATCCTTGTGTGGTTTGTGAAATGAACACACATGCAATGCCACTGGTTGATCTGTGTGTGGTTTGTGGAAAGAACACACATGCAATGACTCTAGTGCCAGTTTTTGTATAAGAACACACATGCCATGTCTCTAATGGATCCATATGTGGTTTGTGATAAGAACACACATGCAGTGACTCTAGTGGGTCCACATGTAGTTTGTGAAAATAACACACATGCAATGACCACTGGTTGATCCATAAGTGGTTTGTGGAAAGAACACACATGCAATGACCACTGGATGGTCCATAAGTGGTTTGTGGAAAAGAAAACACATGCAATGACTCTGGTTGGTCCATATGTGGTTTGTGGAAAGAACACACATGAAGTGACCACTGGTTGATCCATGTGTGGTTTGTGAAATGAACACACATGCAATGCCACTGGTTGATCCATGTGTGGTTTGTGGAAAGAACACACATGCAATGACTCTAGTGCTAGTTTTTGTATAAGAACACACATGCAATGTCTCTAATGGATCCATATGTGGTTTGTGAAAATAACACACATGCAATGACCACTTGTTGATCCATGTGTGGTTTGTGAAAAGAACACACATGCAATGACTCTAGTGCTAGTTTTAGTATAAGAACACACATGCAATGACTCTAGTGGGTCCACATGTAGTTTGTGAAAATAACACACATGCAATGACCACTGGTTGATCCATAAGTGGTTTGTGGAAAGAACACACATGAAATAACCACTTGTTGATCCATCAGTGGTTTGTGGAAAAGAAAACACATGCAATGACTCTGGTTGGTCCATATGTGGTTTGTGGAAAGAACACACATGCAGTAACCACTGGTTGATCCATGTGTGGTTTGTGAAATGAACACACATGCAATGCCACTGGTTAATCCATGTGTGGTTTGTGGAAAGAACACACATGCAATGACTTTAGTGCTAGTTTTTGTATAAGAACACACATGCAATGTCTCTAATGGATCCATATGTGGTTTGTGAAAAGAACACACATGCAATGACCACTTGTTGATCCATGTATAGTTTGTTAAAAGAACACCCATGCAATTACTCTAGTGCTAGTTTTAGTATAAGAACATACATGCAATGACTCTAGTGGGTCCACATGTAGTTTGTGAAAAGAACACACATGCAATGACCACTGGTTGATCCATAAGTGGTTTGTGGAAAGAACACACATGCAATGACCACTGTTTGATCCATAAGTGGTTTGTGGAAAAGAAAACACATGCAATGACTCTGCTTGGTCCATATCTGGTTTGTGGAAAGAACACACATGCATTGACCACTAGTTGATCCATATGTGGTTTGTGAAATGAACACACATGCAATGCCTCTGGTTGATCCTTGTGTGGTTTGTGGAAAGAACACACATGCAATGACTCTAGTGCTAGTTTTAGTATAAGAACACACATGCAATGTCTCTAATGGATCCATATGTGGTTTGTGAAAAGAACACACATGCAATGACCACTTGTTGATCCATGTGTGGTTTGTGAAAAGAACACCCATGCAATGACTCTAGTGCTAGTTTTAGTACAAGAACATACATGCAATGACTCTAGTGGGTCCACATGTAGTTTGTGAAAAGAACACACATGCAATGACCACTAGTCGATCCATAAGTGGTTTGTGGAAAGAACACACATGCAATGACCACTTGTTGATCCATATGTGGCTTGTGAAAAGAACACACATGCAATGCCACTGGTTGATCCATCTGTGGTTTGTGGAAAGAACACACATGCAATGACTCTAGTGGTAGTTTTAGTATAAGATCACACATGCAATGACTCTAATGGATCCATATGTGGTTTGTGAAAAGAACACACATGCAATGACCACTTGTTGATCCATGTGTGGTTTGTGAAAGGAACACACATGCAATGACTCTAGTGCTAGTTTTAGTATAAGAACACACATGCAATGACTCTAGTGGGTCCACATGTAGTTTGTGAAAAGAACACACATGCAATGACCACTTGTTGATCCATGTGTGTTTTGTGAAAAGAACACACATACAATGACTCTAGTGGGTCCACATGTAGTTTGTGAAAAGAACACACATGCAATGACCACTGGTTGATCCATAAGTTGTTTGTGGAACAGAACACACATGCAATGAACACTGGTTGATCCATGTTTGGTTTGTGCAAAAGAACACATGCAATGAATCTGGTTGGTCCGTATGTGGTTTGTGGAAAGAACACACATGAAGTGACCACTGGTCGATCCATGTGTGGTTTGTGAAATGAACACACATGCAATGCCACTGGTTGATCCATGTGTGGTTTGTGGAAAGAACACACATGCAATGACTCTGGTGCTAGTTTTTGTATAAGAACACACATGCAATGTCTCTAATGGATCCCTATGTGGTTTGTGAAAAGAACACACATGCAATGACCACTTGTTGATCCATGTGTGGTTTGTGAAAAGAACACACATGCAATGACTCTAGTGCCAGTTTTAGTATAAGAACACACATGGAATGACTCTAGTGGGTCCACATGTAGTTTGTGAAAAGAACACACATGCAATGACCACTGGTTGATCCATAAGTTGTTTGTGGAAAGAACACACATGAAATAACCACTTGTTGATCCATCAGTGGTTTGTGGAAAATAAAACACATGCAATGACTCTGGTTGGTCCATATGTGGTTTGTGGAAAGAACACACATGCAGTAACCACTGGTTAATCCATGTGTGGTTTGTGAAATGAACACACATGCAATGCCACTAGTTGATCCATGTGTGGTTTGTGGAAAGAACACACATGCAATGACTCTAGTGCTAGTTTTTGTATAAGAACACACATGCAATGTCTCTAATGGATCCATATGTGGTTTGTCAAAAGAACACCCATCCAATTACTCTAGTGCTAGTTTTAGTATAAGAACATACATGCAATGACTCTAGTGGGTCCACATGTAGTTTGTGAAAAGAACACACATGCAATGACCACTGGTTGATCCATATGTGGTTTGTGGAAAGAACACACATGCATTGACCACTAGTTGATCCATATGTGGTTTGTGAAATGAACACACATGCAATGCCACTGGTTGATCCATCTGTGGTTTGTGGAAAGAACACACATGCAATGACTCTAGTGGTAGTTTTAGTATAAGATCACACATGCAATGACTCTAATGGATCCATATGTGGTTTGTGAAAAGAACACATGCAATGACCACTTGTTGATCCATGTGTGGTTTGTGAAAGGAACACACATGCAATGACTCTAGTGCTAGTTTTAGTATAAGAACACACATGCAATGACTCTAGTGGGTCCACATGTAATTTGTGAAAAGAACACACATGCAATGACCACTTGTTGATCCATGTGTGTTTTGTGAAAAGAACACACATACAATGACTCTAGTGGGTCAACATGTAGTTTGTGAAAAGAACACACATGCAATGACCACTGGTTGATCCATAAGTTGTTTGTGGAACAGAACACACATGCAATGCCACTGGTTGATCCATGTGTGGTTTGTGGAAAGAACACACATACAATGACTCTAGTGCTAGTTTTTGTATAAGAACACACATGCAATGTCTCTAATGGATCCATATGTGGTTTGTGAAAAGAACACAGATGCAATGACCACTTGTTGATCCATGTTATGTTTGTGAAAAGAACACACATGCAATGAGTCTAGTGCCAGTTTTAGTATAAGAACACACATGGAATGACTCTAGTGGGTCCACATGTAGTTTGTGAAAAGAACACACATGCAATGACCACTTGTTGATCCATGTGTGTTTTGTGAAAAGAACACACATGCAATGACCACTGGTTGATCCATAAGTTGTTTGTGGAAAAGAACACACATGCAATGAACACTGGTTGATCAATGTGTGGTTTGTGCAAAAGAACACATGCAATGAATCTGGTTGGTCCGTATGTGGTTTGTGGAAAGAACACACATGTAGTGACCACTGGTTGATCCTTGTGTGGTTTGTGAAATGAACACACATGCAATGCCACTGGTTGATCTGTGTGTGGTTTGTGGAAAGAACACACATGCAATGACTCTAGTGCCAGTTTTTGTATAAGAACACACATGCCATGTCTCTAATGGATCCATATGTGGTTTGTGATAAGAACACACATGCAGTGACTCTAGTGGGTCCACATGTAGTTTGTGAAAATAACACACATGCAATGACCACTGGTTGATCCATAAGTGGTTTGTGGAAAGAACACACATGCAATGACCATTGGATGGTCCATAAGTGGTTTGTGGAAAAGAAAACACATGCAATGACTCTGGTTGGTCCATATGTGGTTTGTGGAAAGAACACACATGAAGTGACCACTGGTTGATCCATGTGTGGTTTGTGAAATGAACACAAATGCAATGCCACTGGTTGATCCATGTGTGGTTTGTGGAAAGAACACACATGCAATGACTCTAGTGCTAGTTTTTGTATAAGAACACACATGCAATGTCTCTAATGGATCCATATGTGGTTTGTGAAAATAACACACATGCAATGACCACTTGTTGATCCATGTGTGGTTTGTGAAAAGAACACACATGCAATGACTCTAGTGCTAGTTTTAGTATAAGAACACACATGCAATGACTCTAGTGGGTCCACATGTAGTTTGTGAAAATAACACACATGCAATGACCACTGGTTGATCCATAAGTGGTTTGTGGAAAGAACACACATGAAATAACCACTTGTTGATCCATCAGTGGTTTGTGGAAAAGAAAACACATGCAATGACTCTGGTTGGTCCATATGTGGTTTGTGGAAAGAACACACATGCAGTAACCACTGGTTGATCCATGTGTGGTTTGTGAAATGAACACACATGCAATGCCACTGGTTAATCCATGTGTGGTTTGTGGAAAGAACACACATGCAATGACTCTAGTGCTAGTTTTTGTATAAGAACACACATGCAATGTCTCTAATGGATCCATATGTGGTTTTTGAAAAGAACACACATGCAATGACCACTTGTTGATCCATGTATAGTTTGTTAAAAGAACACCCATGCAATTACTCTAGTGCTAGTTTTAGTATAAGAACATACATGCAATGACTCTAGTGGGTCCACATGTAGTTTGTGAAAAGAACACACATGCAATGACCACTGGTTGATCCATAAGTGGTTTGTGGAAAGAACACACATGCAATGACCACTGTTTGATCCATAAGTGGTTTGTGGAAAAGAAAACACATGCAATGACTCTGCTTGGTCCATATCTGGTTTGTGGAAACAACACACATGCATTGACCACTAGTTGATCCATATGTGGTTTGTGAAATGAACACACATGCAATGCCACTGGTTGATCCATGTGTGGTTTGTGGAAAGAACACACATGCAATGACTCTAGTGCTAGTTTTAGTATAAGAACACACATGCAATGTCTCTAATGGATCCATATGTGGTTTGTGAAAAGAACACACATGCAATGACCACTTGTTGATCCATGTGTGGTTTGTGAAAAGAACACCCATGCAATGACTCTAGTGCTAGTTTTAGTACAAGAACATACATGCAATGACTCTAGTGGGTCCACATGTAGTTTGTGAAAAGAACACACATGCAATGACCACTAGTCGATCCATAAGTGGTTTGTGGAAAGAACACACATGCAATGACCACTTGTTGATCCATATGTGGCTTGTGAAAAGAACACACATGCAATGACTCTAGTTGGTCCATATGTGGTTTGTGGAAAGAACACACATGCAATGACTCTAGTGGTAGTTTTAGTATAAGATCACACATGCAATGACTCTAATGGATCCATATGTGGTTTGTGAAAAGAACACACATGCAATGACCACTTGTTGATCCATGTGTGGTTTGTGAAAGGAACACACATGCAATGACTCTAGTGCTAGTTTTAGTATAAGAACACACATGCAATGACTCTAGTGGGTCCACATGTAATTTGTGAAAAGAACACACATGCAATGACCACTTGTTGATCCATGTGTGTTTTGTGAAAAGAACACACATACAATGACTCTAGTGGGTCAACATGTAGTTTATGAAAAGAACACACATGCAATGACCACTGGTTGATCCATAAGTTGTTTGTGGAACAGAACACACATGCAATGCCACTAGTTGATCCATGTGTGGTTTGTGGAAAGAACACACATACAATGACTCTAGTGCTAGTTTTTGTATAAGAACACACATGCAATGTCTCTAATGGATCCATATGTGGTTTGTGAAAAGAACACAGATGCAATGACCACTTGTTGATCCATGTTATGTTTGTGAAAAGAACACACATGCAATGAGTCTAGTGCCAGTTTTAGTATAAGAACACACATGGAATGACTCTAGTGGGTCCACATGTAGTTTGTGAAAAGAACACACATGCAATGACCACTTGTTGATCCATGTGTGTTTTGTGAAAAGAACACACATGCAATGACCACTGGTTGATCCATAAGTTGTTTGTGGAAAAGAACACACATGCAATGAACACTGGTTGATCAATGTGTGGTTTGTGCAAAAGAACACATGCAATGAATCTGGTTGGTCCGTATGTGGTTTGTGGAAAGAACACACATGTAGTGACCACTGGTTGATCCTTGTGTGGTTTGTGAAATGAACACACATGCAATGCCACTGGTTGATCTGTGTGTGGTTTGTGGAAAGAACACACATGCAATGACTCTAGTGCCAGTTTTTGTATAAGAACACACATGCCATGTCTCTAATGGATCCATATGTGGTTTGTGATAAGAACACACATGCAGTGACTCTAGTGGGTCCACATGTAGTTTGTGAAAATAACACACATGCAATGACCACTGGTTGATCCATAAGTGGTTTGTGGAAAGAACACACATGCAATGACCACTGGATGGTCCATAAGTGGTTTGTGGAAAAGAAAACACATGCAATGACTCTGGTTGGTCCATATGTGGTTTGTGGAAAGAACACACATGAAGTGACCACTGGTTGATCCATGTGTGGTTTGTGAAATGAACACACATGCAATGCCACTGGTTGATCCATGTGTGGTTTGTGGAAAGAACACACATGCAATGACTCTAGTGCTAGTTTTTGTATAAGAACACACATGCAATGTCTCTAATGGATCCATATGTGGTTTGTGAAAATAACACACATGCAATGACCACTTGTTGATCCATGTGTGGTTTGTGAAAAGAACACACATGCAATGACTCTAGTGCTAGTTTTAGTATAAGAACACACATGCAATGACTCTAGTGGGTCCGCATGTAGTTTGTGAAAATAACACACATGCAATGACCACTGGTTGATCCATAAGTGGTTTGTGGAAAGAACACACATGAAATAACCACTTGTTGATCCATCAGTGGTTTGTGGAAAAGAAAACACATGCAATGACTCTGGTTGGTCCATATGTGGTTTGTGGAAAGAACACACATGCAGTAACCACTGGTTGATCCATGTGTGGTTTGTGAAATGAACACACATGCAATGCCACTGGTTAATCCATGTGTGGTTTGTGGAAAGAACACACATGCAATGACTCTAGTGCTAGTTTTTGTATAAGAACACACATGGAATGTCTCTAATGGATCCATATGTGGTTTTTGAAAAGAACACACATGCAATGACCACTTGTTGATCCATGTATAGTTTGTTAAAAGAACACCCATGCAATTACTCTAGTGCTAGTTTTAGTATAAGAACATACATGCAATGACTCTAGTGGGTCCACATGTAGTTTGTGAAAAGAACACACATGCAATGACCACTGGTTGATCCATAAGTGGTTTGTGGAAAGAACACACATGCAATGACCACTGTTTGATCCATAAGTGGTTTGTGGAAAAGAAAACACATGCAATGACTCTGCTTGGTCCATATCTGGTTTGTGGAAAGAACACACATGCATTGACCACTAGTTGATCCATATGTGGTTTGTGAAATGAACACACATGCAATGCCACTGGTTGATCCTTGTGTGGTTTGTGGAAAGAACACACATGCAATGACTCTAGTGCTAGTTTTAGTATAAGAACACACATGCAATGTCTCTAATGGATCCATATGTGGTTTGTGAAAAGAACACACATGCAATGACCACTTGTTGATCCATGTGTGGTTTGTGAAAAGAACACCCATGCAATGACTCTAGTGCTAGTTTTAGTACAAGAACATACATGCAATGACTCTAGTGGGTCCACATGTAGTTTGTGAAAAGAACACACATGCAATGACCACTAGTCGATCCATAAGTGGTTTGTGGAAAGAACACACATGCAATGACCACTTGTTGATCCATATGTGGCTTGTGAAAAGAACACACATGCAATGCCACTGGTTGATCCATCTGTGGTTTGTGGAAAGAACACACATGCAATGACTCTAGTGGTAGTTTTAGTATAAGATCACACATGCAATGACTCTAATGGATCCATATGTGGTTTGTGAAAAGAACACACATGCAATGACCACTTGTTGATCCATGTGTGGTTTGTGAAAGGAACACACATGCAATGACTCTAGTGCTAGTTTTAGTATAAGAACACACATGCAATGACTCTAGTGGGTCCACATGTAGTTTGTGAAAAGAACACACATGCAATGACCACTTGTTGATCCATGTGTGTTTTGTGAAAAGAACACACATACAATGACTCTAGTGGGTCCACATGTAGTTTGTGAAAAGAACACACATGCAATGACCACTGGTTGATCCATAAGTTGTTTGTGGAACAGAACACACATGCAATGAACACTGGTTGATCCATGTTTGGTTTGTGCAAAAGAACACATGCAATGAATCTGGTTGGTCCGTATGTGGTTTGTGGAAAGAACACACATGAAGTGACCACTGGTCGATCCATGTGTGGTTTGTGAAATGAACACACATGCAATGCCACTGGTTGATCCATGTGTGGTTTGTGGAAAGAACACACATGCAATGACTCTAGTGCTAGTTTTTGTATAAGAACACACATGCAATGTCTCTAATGGATCCCTATGTGGTTTGTGAAAAGAACACACATGCAATGACCACTTGTTGATCCATGTGTGGTTTGTGAAAAGAACACACATGCAATGACTCTAGTGCCAGTTTTAGTATAAGAACACACATGGAATGACTCTAGTGGGTCCACATGTAGTTTGTGAAAAGAACACACATGCAATGACCACTGGTTGATCCATAAGTGGTTTGTGGAAAGAACACACATGAAATAACCACTTGTTGATCCATCAGTGGTTTGTGGAAAATAAAACACATGCAATGACTCTGGTTGGTCCATATGTGGTTTGTGGAAAGAACACACATGCAGTAACCACTGGTTGATCCATGTGTGGTTTGTGAAATGAACACACATGCAATGCCACTAGTTGATCCATGTGTGGTTTGTGGAAAGAACACACATGCAATGACTCTAGTTCTAGTTTTTGTATAAGAACACACATGCAATGTCTCTAATGGATCCATATGTGGTTTGTGAAAAGAACACCCATCCAATTACTCTAGTGCTAGTTTTAGTATAAGAACATACATGCAATGACTCTAGTGGGTCCACATGTAGTTTGTGAAAAGAACACACATGCAATGACCACTGGTTGATCCATATGTGGTTTGTGGAAAGAACACACATGCATTGACCACTAGTTGATCCATATGTGGTTTGTGAAATGAACACACATGCAATGCCACTGGTTGATCCATCTGTGGTTTGTGGAAAGAACACACATGCAATGACTCTAGTGGTAGTTTTAGTATAAGATCACACATGCAATGACTCTAATGGATCCATATGTGGTTTGTGAAAAGAACACATGCAATGACCACTTGTTGATCCATGTGTGGTTTGTGAAAGGAACACACATGCAATGACTCTAGTGCTAGTTTTAGTATAAGAACACACATGCAATGACTCTAGTGGGTCCACATGTAATTTGTGAAAAGAACACACATGCAATGACCACTTGTTGATCCATGTGTGTTTTGTGAAAAGAACACACATACAATGACTCTAGTGGGTCAACATGTAGTTTGTGAAAAGAACACACATGCAATGACCACTGGTTGATCCATAAGTTGTTTGTGGAACAGAACACACATGCAATGCCACTGGTTGATCCATGTGTGGTTTGTGGAAAGAACACACATGCAATGACTCTAGTGCTAGTTTTTGTATAAGAACACACATGCAATGTCTCTAATGGATCCATATGTGGTTTGTGAAAAGAACACCGATGCAATGACCACTTGTTGATCCATGTTATGTTTGTGAAAAGAACACACATGCAATGAGTCTAGTGCCAGTTTTAGTATAAGAACACACATGGAATGACTCTAGTGGGTCCACATGTAGTTTGTGAAAAGAACACACATGCAATGACCACTTGTTGATCCATGTGTGTTTTGTGAAAAGAACACACATGCAATGACCACTGGTTGATCCATAAGTTGTTTGTGGAAAAGAACACACATGCAATGAACACTGGTTGATCAATGTGTGGTTTGTGCAAAAGAACACAGGCAATGAATCTGGTTGGTCCGTATGTGGTTTGTGGAAAGAACACACATGTAGTGACCACTGGTTGATCCTTGTGTGGTTTGTGAAATGAACACACATGCAATGCCACTGGTTGATCTGTGTGTGGTTTGTGGAAAGAACACACATGCAATGACTCTAGTGCCAGTTTTTGTATAAGAACACACGTGCCATGTCTCTAATGGATCCATATGTGGTTTGTGATAAGAACACACATGCAGTGACTCTAGTGGGTCCACATGTAGTTTGTGAAAATAACACACATGCAATGACCACTTGTTGATCTATAAGTGGTTTGTGGAAAGAACACACATGCAATGACCACTGGATGGTCCATAAGTGGTTTGTGGAAAAGAAAACACATGCAATGACTCTGGTTGGTCCATATGTGGTTTGTGGAAAGAACACACATGAAGTGACCACTGGTTGATCCATGTGTGGTTTGTGAAATGAACACACATGCAATGCCACTGGTTGATCCATGTGTGGTTTGTGGAAAGAACACACATGCAATGACTCTAGTGCTAGTTTTTGTATAAGAACACACATGCAATGTCTCTAATGGATCCATATGTGGTTTGTGAAAATAACACACATGCAATGACCACTTGTTGATCCATGTGTGGTTTGTGAAAAGAACACACATGCAATGACTCTAGTGCTAGTTTTAGTATAAGAACACACATGCAATGACTCTAGTGGGTCCACATGTAGTTTGTGAAAATAACACACATGCAATGACCACTGGTTGATCCATAAGTGGTTTGTGGAAAGAACACACATGAAATAACCACTTGTTGATCCATCAGTGGTTTGTGGAAAAGAAAACACATGCAATGACTCTGGTTGGTCCATATGTGGCTTGTGGAAAGAACACACATGCAGTAACCACTGGTTGATCCATGTGTGGTTTGTGAAATGAACACACATGCAATGCCACTGGTTAATCCATGTGTGGTTTGTGGAAAGAACACACATGCCATGACTCTAGTGCTAGTTTTTGTATAAGAACACACATGCAATGTCTCTAATGGATCCATATGTGGTTTTTGAAAAGAACACACATGCAATGACCACTTGTTGATCCATGTATAGTTTGTTAAAAGAACACCCATGCAATTACTCTAGTGCTAGTTTTAGTATAAGAACATACATGCAATGACTCTAGTGGGTCCACATGTAGTTTGTGAAAAGAACACACATGCAATGACCACTGGTTGATCCATAAGTGGTTTGTGGAAAGAACACACATGCAATGACCACTGTTTGATCCATAAGTGGTTTGTGGAAAAGAAAACACATGCAATGACTCTGCTTGGTCCATATCTGGTTTGTGGAAAGAACACACATGCATTGACCACTAGTTGATCCATATGTGGTTTGTGAAATGAACACACATGCAATGCCACTGGTTGATCCTTGTGTGGTTTGTGGAAAGAACACACATGCAATGACTCTAGTGCTAGTTTTAGGATAAGAACACACATGCAATGTCTCTAATGGATCCATATGTGGTTTGTGAAAAGAACACACATGCAATGACCACTTGTTGATCCATGTGTGGTTTGTGAAAAGAACACCCATGCAATGACTCTAGTGCTAGTTTTAGTACAAGAACATACATGCAATGACTCTAGTGGGTCCACATGTAGTTTGTGAAAAGAACACACATGCAATGACCACTAGTCGATCCATAAGTGGTTTGTGGAAAGAACACACATGCAATGACCACTTGTTATTCCATATGTGGCTTGTGAAAAGAACACACATGCAATGCCACTGGTTGATCCATCTGTGGTTTGTGGAAAGAACACACATGCAATGACTCTAGTGGTAGTTTTAGTATAAGATCACACATGCAATGACTCTAATGGATCCATATGTGGTTTGTGAAAAGAACACACATGCAATGACCACTTGTTGATCCATGTGTGGTTTGTGAAAGGAACACACATGCAATGACTCTAGTGCTAGTTTTAGTATAAGAACACACATGCAATGACTCTAGTGGGTCCACATGTAGTTTGTGAAAAGAACACACATGCAATGAGCACTTGTTGATCCATGTGTGTTTTGTGAAAAGAACACACATACAATGACTCTAGTGGGTCCACATGTAGTTTGTGAAAAGAACACACATGCAATGACCACTGGTTGATCCATAAGTTGTTTGTGGAACAGAACACACATGCAATGAACACTGGTTGATCCATGTTTGGTTTGTGCAAAAGAACACATGCAATGAATCTGGTTGGTCCGTATGTGGTTTGTGGAAAGAACACACATGAAGTGACCACTGGTCGATCCATGTGTGGTTTGTGAAATGAACACACATGCAATGCCACTGGTTGATCCATGTGTGGTTTGTGGAAAGAACACACATGCAATGACTCTAGTGCTAGTTTTTGTATAAGAACACACATGCAATGTCTCTAATGGATCCCTATGTGGTTTGTGAAAAGAACACACATGCAATGACCACTTGTTGATCCATGTGTGGTTTGTGAAAAGAACACACATGCAATGACTCTAGTGCCAGTTTTAGTATAAGAACACACATGGAATGACTCTAGTGGGTCCACATGTAGTTTGTGAAAAGAACACACATGCAATGACCACTGGTTGATCCATAAGTGGTTTGTGGAAAGAACACACATGAAATAACCACTTGTTGATCCATCAGTGGTTTGTGGAAAATAAAACACATGCAATGACTCTGGTTGGTCCATATGTGGTTTGTGGAAAGAACACACATGCAGTAACCACTGGTTGATCCATGTGTGGTTTGTGAAATGAACACACATGCAATGCCACTAGTTGATCCATGTGTGGTTTGTGGAAAGAACACACATGCAATGACTCTAGTTCTAGTTTTTGTATAAGAACACACATGCAATGTCTCTAATGGATCCATATGTGGTTTGTGAAAAGAACACCCATCCAATTACTCTAGTGCTAGTTTTAGTATAAGAACATACATGCAATGACTCTAGTGGGTCCACATGTAGTTTGTGAAAAGAACACACATGCAATGACCACTGGTTGATCCATATGTGGTTTGTGGAAAGAACACACATGCATTGACCACTAGTTGATCCATATGTGGTTTGTGAAATGAACACACATGCAATGCCACTGGTTGATCCATCTGTGGTTTGTGGAAAGAACACACATGCAATGACTCTAGTGGTAGTTTTAGTATAAGATCACACATGCAATGACTCTAATGGATCCATATGTGGTTTGTGAAAAGAACACATGCAATGACCACTTGTTGATCCATGTGTGGTTTGTGAAAGGAACACACATGCAATGACTCTAGTGCTAGTTTTAGTATAAGAACACACATGCAATGACTCTAGTGGGTCCACATGTAATTTGTGAAAAGAACACACATGCAATGACCACTTGTTGATCCATGTGTGTTTTGTGAAAAGAACACACATACAATGACTCTAGTGGGTCAACATGTAGTTTGTGAAAAGAACACACATGCAATGACCACTGGTTGATCCATAAGTTGTTTGTGGAACAGAACACACATGCAATGCCACTGGTTGATCCATGTGTGGTTTGTGGAAAGAACACACATGCAATGACTCTAGTGCTAGTTTTTGTATAAGAACACACATGCAATGTCTCTAATGGATCCATATGTGGTTTGTGAAAAGAACACAAATGCAATGACCACTTGTTGATCCATGTTATGTTTGTGAAAAGAACACACATGCAATGAGTCTAGTGCCAGTTTTAGTATAAGAACACACATGGAATGACTCTAGTGGGTGCACATGTAGTTTGTGAAAAGAACACACATGCAATGACCACTGGTTGATCCATAAGTGGTTTGTGGAAAGAACACACATGAAATAACCACTTGTTGATCCATCAGTGGTTTGTGGAAAATAAAACACATGCAATGACTCTGGTTGGTCCATATGTGGTTTGTGGAAAGAACACACATGCAGTAACCACTGGTTGATCCATGTGTGGTTTGTGAAATGAACACACATGCAATGCCACTAGTTGATCCATGTGTGGTTTGTGGAAAGAACACACATGCAATGACTCTAGTGCTAGTTTTTGTATAAGAACACACATGCAATGTCTCTAATGGATCCATATGTGGTTTGTGAAAAGAACACCCATCCAATTACTCTAGTGCTAGTTTTAGTATAAGAACATACATGCAATGACTCTAGTGGGTCCACATGTAGTTTGTGAAAAGAACACACATGAAATGACCACTGGTTGATCCATATGTGGTTTGTGGAAAGAACACACATGCATTGACCACTAGTTGATCCATATGTGGTTTGTGAAATGAACACACATGCAATGCCACTGGTTGATCCATCTGTGGTTTGTGGAAAGAACACACATGCAATGACTCTAGTGGTAGTTTTAGTATAAGATCACACATGCAATGACTCTAATGGATCCATATGTGGTTTGTGAAAAGAACACATGCAATGACCACTTGTTGATCCATGTGTGGTTTGTGAAAGGAACACACATGCAATGACTCTAGTGCCAGTTTTACTATAAGAACACACATGGAATGACTCTAGTGGGTCCACATGTAGTTTGTGAAAAGAACACACATGCAATGACCACTTGTTGATCCATGTGTGTTTTGTGAAAAGAACACACATACAATGACTCTAATGGGTCAACATGTAGTTTGTGAAAAGAACACACATGCAATGACCACTGGTTGATCCATAAGTTGTTTGTGGAACAGAACACACATGCAATGCCACTGGTTGATCCATGTGTGGTTTGTGGAAAGAACACACATGCAATGACTCTAGTGCTAGTTTTTGTATAAGAACACACATGCAATGTCTCTAATGGATCCATATGTGGTTTGTGAAAAGAACACAGATGCAATGACCACTTGTTGATCCATGTTATGTTTGTGAAAAGAACACACATGCAATGAGTCTAGTGCTAGTTTTAGTAGAACAACACACATGCAATGACTCTAGTGGGTCCACATGTAGTTTGTGAAAAGAACACACATGCAATGACTCTAGTGCTAGTTTTAGTATAAGAACACACATGAAATGACTCTATTGGGTCCACATGTAGTTTGTGACAAGAGCACACATGCAATGACCACTAGTTGATTTATAAGTGGTTTGTGGAAAGAACACACATGCAATGACCACTGGTTGATCCATAAGTGGTTTGTGGAAAAGAACACACATGCAATGACTCTAGTTGGTCCATATGTGGTTTGTAGAAAGAACACACATGCAGTAATCACTGGTTGATCCATGTGTGGTTTGTGAAATGAACACACATGCAATGCCACTGGTTGATCCATGTGTGGTTTGTGGAAAGAACACACATGCAATGACTCTAGTGCTAGTTTTAGTATAAGAACACACATTCAATGACTCTAATGGATCCATATGTGGTTTGTGAAAATAACACATATGCAATGACCACTTGTTGATCCATGTGTGGTTTGTGAAAAGAACACACATGCAATGACTCTAGTGCTAGTTTTAGTATAAGAACTCACATGCAATGACTCTAGTGGGTCCACATGTAGTTTGTGAAAAGAACACACATGCAATGACCACTGGTTGATCTATAAGTGGTTTGTGGAAAGAACACACATGAAATGACCACTTGTTGATCCATAAGTGGTTTGTGGAAAAGAAAACACATGCAATGACTCTGGTTGGTCCATATGTGGTTTGTGGAAAGAACACACATGTAGTAACCACTGGTTGATCCATGTGTGGTTTGTGAAATGAACACACATGCAATGCCACTGGTTGATCCATGTGTGGTTTGTGGAAAGAACACACATGCAATGACTCTAGTGCTAGTTTTAGTATAAGAACACACATGCAATGCCACTTGTTGATCCATGTGTGGTTTGTGAAAAGAACACCCATGCAATGACTCGAGTGCTAGTTTTAGTATAAGAACATACATGCAATGACTCTAGTGGGTCCACAAGTAGTTTGTGAAAAGAACACACATGCAATGACCACTAGTTGATCCATAAGTGGTTTGGGGAAAGAACACACATGCAATGACCACTGGTTGATCCATAAGTGGTTTGTGGAAAAGAAAACACATGCAATGACTCTGGTTGGTCCATATGTAGTTTGTCGAAAGAACACACATGCATTGACCACTGGTTGATCCACATGTGGCTTGTGAAAAGAACACACATGCAATGCCACTTGTTGATCCATATGTGGTTTGTGGAAAGAACACACATGCAATGACTCTAGTGGTAGTTTTTAGTATAAGATCACACATGCAATGACTCTAATGGATCCATATGTGGTTTGTGAAAAGAACACACATGCAATGACCAGTTGTTGATCCATGTTTGGTTTGTGAAAGGAACACACATGCAATGACTCTAGTGCTAGTTTTAGTATAAGAACACACATGCAATGACCACTTGTTGATCCATGTGTGTTTTGTGAAAAGAACACACATACAATGACTCTAGTGGGTCCGCAGGTAGTTTGTGAAAAGAACACACATGCAATGACCACTGGTTGTTCCATGTGTGGTTTGTGAAAAGAACACGCATGCAATGCCACTGGTTGATACATGTGTGGTTTGTGGAAAGAACACACATGCAATGACCACTGGTTGATCCATAAGGGGTTTGTGGAAAGAACACACATGCGATGACTCTAGTGCTAGTTTTAGTATAAGAACCCACATGCAATGACTCTAATGGATCCATATGTGGTTTGTGAAAAGAACACACATGCAATGACCACTTGTTGATCCATGTGTGGTTTGTGGAAAGAACACACATGCAATGACAGTGGTGGATCCATGTATGGTTTGTGAAAAGAACACATATGCAATGAATCTATTGTTGGTTTTAGTATAAGAACACACATGCAATGAATCTAGTGGGTCCACATGTGGTTTGTGAAAATAACAAACATGCAATGACCACTGGTTGATCCATATGTGGTTTGTGGAAAAGAACACACATGCAATGAACAATGGTGGATCAATAAGTGGTTTGTGGAAATAACAAACAAGCAATGACCACTGGTTGATCCATAAGTGGTTGGTGGAAAAGAACACACATGCAATGACCACAGATTGATCCATATGTGGTTTGTGGAAATGACACACATGCAATGACCACTAGTTGATCCATGTGTGGTTTGTGAAAAGAACACACATGCAATGACTCTAGTGCTAGTTTTAGTATAAGAACACACATGCAATGACTCTAGTGGATCAATAAGTGGTTTGTGAAAAGAACAAACATGCAATGACCACTAGTTGATCCATAAGTGGTTTGTGGAAAGAACACACATGCAATGACCACTGGTTGATCCATAAGTGTTTTGTGGAAAAGAACACACATGCAATGACTCTAGTTCGTCCATATGTGGTTTGTAGAAAGAACACACATGCAGTAACCACTGGTTGATCCATGTGTGGTTTGTGAAATGAACACACATGCAATGCCACTGGTTGATCCATGTGTGGTTTGTGGAAAGAACACACATGCAATGACTCTAGTGCTAGTTTTAGTATAAGAACACACATGCAATGACTCTAATGGATCCATATGTGGTTGGTGAAAATGACACACATACAATGACCACTTGTTAATCCATGTGTGGTTTGTGAAAAGAACACACATGCAATGACTCTAGTGCCAGTTTTTGTGTAAGAACATAGATGCCATGTCTCTAATGGATCCATATTCGGTTTGTGAAAAGAACACACATGCAATGACTCTAGTGGGTCCACATGTAGTTTGTGAAAAGAACACACATGCAATGACCACTGGTTGATCCATAAGTGGTTTGTGGAAAGAACACACATGCAATGACCACTGGTTGATCCATAAGTGGTTTGTGGAAAGAACACACATGCAATGACCACTGGTTGATCCATAAGTGTTTTGTGGAAAAGAACACACATGCAATGACTCTAGTTGGTCCATATATGGTTTGTAGAAAGAACACACATGGAGTAACCACTGGTTGATCCATGTGTGGTTTGTGAAATGAACACACATGCAATGTCACTGGTTGATCCATGTGTGGTTTGTGGAAAGAACACACATGCAATGACTCTAGTGCTAGTTTTAGTATAAGAACACACATGCAATGACTCTAATGGATCCATATGTGGTTGGTGAAAATGACACACATGCAATGACCACTTGTTAATCCATGTGTGGTTTGTGAAAAGAACACACATGCAATGACTCTAGTGCCAGTTTTTGTGTAAGAACACAGATGCCATGTCTCTAATGGATACCATATGTGGTTTGTGAAAATAACACACATGCAATGACTCTAGTGGGTCCACATGTAGTTTGTGAAAAGAACACACATGCAATGACCACTGGTTGATCTATAAGTGGTTTGTGGAAAGAACACACATGAAATGACCACTTGTTGATCCATAAGTGGTTTGTGGAAAAGAAAACACATGCAATGACTCTGGTTGGTCCATATGTGGTTTGTGGAAAGAACACACATGTAGTAACCACTGGTTGATCCATGTGTGGTTTGTGAAATGAACACACATTCAATGCCACTGGTTAATCCATGTGTGGTTTGTGGAAAGAACACACATGCAATGACTCTAGTGCTAGTTTTAGTATAAGAACACACATACAATGTCTCTAATGGATCCATATGTGGTTTGTGAAAACAACACACATGCAATGACCACTTGTTGATCCATGTGTTGTTTGTGAAAAGAACACCCATGCAATGACTCTAGTGCTAGTTTTAGTATAAGAACATACATGCAATGACTCTACTGGGTCCACATGTAGTTTGTGAAAAGAACACACATGCAATGACCACTAGTTGATCCATAAGTGGGTTGTGGAAAGAACACACATGCAATGACCACTGGTTGATCCATAAGTGGTTTGTGGAAAAGAAAACACATGCAATGACTCTAGTTGGTCCATATGTGGTTTTCGGAAAGAACACACATGCATTGACCACTGGTTGATCCATATGTGGCTTATGAAAAGAACACACATGCAATGCCACAGGTTGATCCATGTGTGGTTTGTGGAAAGAACACACATGCAATGACTCTAGTGCTAGTTTTAGTATAAGATCACACATACAATGACTCTAATGGATCCATATGTGGTTTGTGAAAAGAACACACATGCAATGACTCCAGTGCTCATTTTATTATAAGAACACACATGCAATGACTCTAGTGGGTCCACATGTAGTTTGTGAAAAGAACACACATGCAATGACCACTTGTTGATCCATGTGAGTTTTGTGAAAAGAACACACATACAATGACTCTAGTGGGTCGACATGTAGTTTGTGAAAAGAACACACATGCAATGACCACTGGTTGATCCATAAGTTGTTTGTGATAAAGAACACACATGCAATGAACACTGGTTGATCAATGTGTGGTTTGTGCAAAAGAACACATGCAATGAATCTGGTTGGTCCGTATGTGGTTTGTGGAAAGAACACACATGCAGTGACCACTGGTTGATCCATGTGTGGTTTGTGAAATGAACACACATGCAATGCCACTAGTTGATCCATTTGTGGTTTGTGGAAAGAACACACATGCAATGACTCTAGTGCCAGTTTTTGTGTAAGAACACAGATGCCATGACTCTAATGGATCCATATGTGGGTTGTGATAAGAACACACATGCAATGACTCTAGTGGGTCCACATGTAGTTTGTGAAAATAACACACATGCAATGACCACTGGTTGATCCATAAGTGGTTTGGGGAAAGAACACACATGGAATGACCACTTGTTGATCCATAAGTGGTTTGTGGAAAAGAAAACACATGCAATGACTCTGGTTGGTCCATATGTGGTTTGTGGAAAGAACACACATGTAGTGACCACTGGTCGATCCATGTGTGGTTTGTGAAATGAACACACATGCAATGCCACTGGTTGATCCATGTGTGGTTTGTGGAAAGAACACACATGCAATGACTCTAGTGCTAGTTTTTGTATAAGAACACACATGCAATGTCTCTAATGGATCCATATGTGGTTTGTGAAAATAACACACATGCAATGACCACTTGTTGATCCATGTGTGGTTTGTGAAAATAACACACATGCAATGACTCTAGTGCTAGTTTTGGTATAAGAACACACATGCAATGACTCTAGTGGGTCCACATGTAGTTTGTGAAAAGAACACACATGCCATGACCACTGGTTGATCCATAAGTGGTTTGTGGAAAGAACACACATGAAATAACCACATGTTGATCCATCAGTGGTTTGTGGAAAAGAAAACACATGAATGACTCTGGTTGGTCCATATGTGGTTTGTGGAAAGAACACACATGCAGTAACCACTGGTTGATCCATGTGTGGTTTGTGAAATGAACACACATGCAATGCCACTGGTTGATCCATGTGTGGTTTGTGGAAAGAACACACATGCAATGACTCTAGTGCTAGTTTTTGTATAAGAACACACATGCAATGTCTCTAATGGATCCATATATGGTTTGTGAAAAGAACACACATGCAATGACCACTTGTTGATCCATGTGCGGTTTGTGAAAAGAACACCCATGCAATTACTCTAGTGCTAGTTTTAGTATAAGAACGTACATGCAATGACTCTAGTGGGTCCACATGTAGTTTGTGAAAAGAACACACATGCAATGACCACTGGTTGATCCATAAGTGGTTTGTGGAAAGAACACACATGCAGTGACCACTGGTTGATCCATAAGTTGTTTGTGGAAAAGAAAACACATGCAATGACTCTGGTTGGTCCATATGTGGTTTGTGGAAAGAACACACATGCATTGACCACTGGTTGATCCATATGTGGTTTGTGAAATGAACACACATGCAATGCCACTAGTTGATCCGTGTATGGTTTGTGGAAAGAACACACATGCAATGACTCTAGTGGTAGTTTTAGTATAAGATCACACATGCAATGACTCTAATGGATCCATATGTGGTTTGTGAAAATAACACACATGCAGTGACCACTTGGTGATCCATGTGTGGTTTGTGGAAAGAACACACATGCAATGACTCTAGTGCTAGTTTTAGTATAAGAACATACATGCAATGACTCTAGTGGGTCCACATGTAGTTTGTGAAAAGAACACACATGCAATGACCACTAGTTGATCCATAAGTGGTTTGTGGAAAGAACACACATGCAATGACCACTGGTTGATCCATAAGTGGTTTGTGGAAAAGAAAACACATGCAATGACTCTGGTTGGTCCATATGTGGTTTGTGGAAAGAACACACATGCATTGACCACTAGATGATCCATATGTGGCTTGTAAAAAGAAGACACATGCAATGCCACTGCTTGATCCATGTGTGCTTGGTGGAAAGAACACACATGCAATGACTCTAGTGGTAGTTTTAGTATAAGATCACACATGCAATGACTCTAATGGATCCATATGTGGTTTGTCCAAAGAACACACATGCAATGACCACTTGTTGATCCATGTGTGGTTTGTGAAAAGAACACACATGCAATGACTCTAGTGCTAGTTTTATTATAAGAACACACATGCAATGACTCTAGTGGGTCCACATGTAGTTTGTGAAAAGAACACACATGCAATGACCACTTGTTGATCCATGTGTGTTTTGTGAAAAGAACACACATACAATGACTCTAGTGGGTCCACATGTAGTTTGTGAAAAGAACACACATGCAATGACCACTGGTTGATCCATAAGTTGTTTGTGGAAAAGAACACACATGCAATGAACACTGGTTGATCAATGTGTGGTTTGTGCAAAAGAACACATGCAATGAATCTGGTTGGTCCGTATGTGGTTTGTGGAAAGAACACACATGTAGTGACCACTGGTTGATCCTTGTGTGGTTTGTGAAATGAACACACATGCAATGCCACTGGTTGATTTGTGTGTGGTTTGTGGAAAGAACACACATGCAATGACTCTAGTGCCAGTTTTTGTATAAGAACACACATGCCATGTCTCTAATGGATCCACATGTAGTTTTAGTATAAGAACATACATGCAGTGACTCTAGTGGGTCCACATGTAGTTTGTGAAAATAACACACATGCAATGACCACTGGTTGATCCATAAGTGGTTTGTGGAAAGAACACACATGCAATGACCACTGGTTGATCCATAAGTGGTTTGTGGAAAAGAAAACACATGCAATGACTCTGGTTGGTCCATATGTGGTTTGTGGAAAGAACACACATGCAGTGACCACTGGTTGATCCATCTGTGGTTTGTGAAATGAACACACATGCAATGCCACTGGTTGATCCATGTGTGGTTTATGGAAAGAACACACATGCAATGACTCTAGTGCTAGTTTTTGTATAAGAACACACATGCAATGTCTCTAATGGATCCATATGTGGTTTGTGAAAATAACACACATGCAATGACCACTTGTTGATCCATGTGTGGTTTGTGAAAATAACACACATGCAATGACTCTAGTGCTAGTTTTAGTATAAGAACACACATGCAATGACTCTAGTGGGTCCACATGTAGTTTGTGAAAAGAACACACATGCCATGACCACTGGTTGATCCATAAGTGGTTTGTGGAAAGAACACACATGAAATAACCACATGTTGATCCATCAGTGGTTTGTGGAAAAGAAAACACATGCAATGACTCTGGTTGGTCCATATGTGGTTTGTGGAAAGAACACACATGCAGTAACCACTGGTTGATCCATGTGTGGTTTGTGAAATGAACACACATGCAATGCCACTGGTTGATCCATGTGTGGTTTGTGGAAAGAACACACATGCAATGACTCTAGTGCTAGTTTTTGTATAAGAACACACATGCAATGTCTCTAATGGATCCATATATGGTTTGTGAAAAGAACACACATGCAATGACCACTTGTTGATCCATGTGCGGTTTGTGAAAAGAACACCCATGCAATTACTCTAGTGCTAGTTTTAGTATAAGAACGTACATGCAATGACTCTAGTGGGTCCACATGTAGTTTGTGAAAAGAACACACATGCAATGACCACTGGTTGATCCATAAGTGGTTTGTGGAAAGAACACACATGCAGTGACCACTGGTTGATCCATAAGTGGTTTGTGGAAAAGAAAACACATGCAATGACTCTGGTTGGTCCATATGTGGTTTGTGGAAAGAACACACATGCATTGACCACTGGTTGATCCATATGTGGTTTGTGAAATGAACACACATGCAATGCCACTAGTTGATCCGTGTATGGTTTGTGGAAAGAACACACATGCAATGACTCTAGTGGTAGTTTTAGTATAAGATCACACATGCAATGACTCTAATGGATCCATATGTGGTTTGTGAAAATAACACACATGCAGTGACCACTTGGTGATCCATGTGTGGTTTGTGGAAAGAACACACATGCAATGACTCTAGTGCTAGTTTTAGTATAAGAACATACATGCAATGACTCTAGTGGGTCCACATGTAGTTTGTGAAAAGAACACACATGCAATGACCACTAGTTGATCCATAAGTGGTTTGTGGAAAGAACACACATGCAATGACCACTGGTTGATCCATAAGTGGTTTGTGGAAAAGAAAACACATGCAATGACTCTGGTTGGTCCATATGTGGTTTGTGGAAAGAACACACATGCATTGACCACTGGATGATCCATATGTGGCTTGTAAAAAGAAGACACATGCAATGCCACTGCTTGATCCATGTGTGCTTTGTGGAAAGAACACACATGCAATGACTCTAGTGGTAGTTTTAGTATAAGATCACACATGCAATGACTCTAATGGATCCATATGTGGTTTGTCCAAAGAACACACATGCAATGACCACTTGTTGATCCATGTGTGGTTTGTGAAAAGAACACACATGCAATGACTCTAGTGCTAGTTTTATTATAAGAACACACATGCAATGACTCTAGTGGGTCCACATGTAGTTTGTGAAAAGAACACACATGCAATGACCACTTGTTGATCCATGTGTGGTTTGTGAAAAGAACACACATGCAATGACTCTAGTGCTAGTTTTAGTATAAGATCACACATACAATGACTCTAATGGATCCATATGTGGTTTGTGAAAAGAACACACATGCAATGACCACTTGTTGATCCATGTGTGGTTTGTGAAAAGAACACACATGCAATGACTCCAGTGCTAATTTTATTATAAGAACACACATGCAATGACTCTAGTGGGTCCACATGTAGTTTGTGAAAAGAACACACATGCAATGACCACTTGTTGATCCATGTGAGTTTTGTGAAAAGAACACACATACAATGACTCTAGTGGGTCGACATGTAGTTTGTGAAAAGAACACACATGCAATGACCACTGGTTGATCCATAAGTTGTTTGTGATAAAGAACACACATGCAATGAACACTGGTTGATCAATGTGTGGTTTGTGCAAAAGAACACATGCAATGAATCTGGTTGGTCCGTATGTGGTTTGTGGAAAGAACACACATGCAGTGACCACTGGTTGATCCATGTGTGGTTTGTGAAATGAACACACATGCAATGCCACTAGTTGATCCATTTGTGGTTTGTGGAAAGAACACACATGCAATGACTCTAGTGCCAGTTTTTGTGTAAGAACACAGATGCCATGACTCTAATGGATCCATATGTGGGTTGTGATAAGAACACACATGCAATGACTCTAGTGGGTCCACATGTAGTTTGTGAAAATAACACATATGCAATGACCACTGGTTGATCCATAAGTGGTTTGGGGAAAGAACACACATGGAATGACCACTTGTTGATCCATAAGTGGTTTGTGGAAAAGAAAACACATGCAATGACTCTGGTTGGTCCATATGTGGTTTGTGGAAAGAACACACATGTAGTGACCACTGGTCGATCCATGTGTGGTTTGTGAAATGAACACACATGCAATGCCACTGGTTGATCCATGTGTGGTTTGTGGAAAGAACACACATGCAATGACTCTAGTGCTAGTTTTTGTATAAGAACACACATGCAATGTCTCTAATGGATCCATATGTGGTTTGTGAAAATAACACACATGCAATGACCACTTGTTGATCCATGTGTGGTTTGTGAAAATAACACACATGCAGTGACTCTAGTGCTAGTTTTAGTATAAGAACACACATGCAATGACTCTAGTGGGTCCACATGTAGTTTGTGAAAAGAACACACATGCCATGACCACTGGTTGATCCATAAGTGGTTTGTGGAAAGAACACACATGAAATAACCACATGTTGATCCATCAGTGGTTTGTGGAAAAGAAAACACATGCAATGACTCTGGTTGGTCCATATGTGGTTTGTGGAAAGAACACACATGCAGTAACCACTGGTTGATCCATGTGTGGTTTGTGAAATGAACACACATGCAATGCCACTGGTTGATCCATGTGTGGTTTGTGGAAAGAACACACATGCAATGACTCTAGTGCTAGTTTTTGTATAAGAACACACATGCAATGTCTCTAATGGATCCATATGTGGTTTGTGAAAAGAACACACATGCAATGACCACTTGTTGATCCATGTGCGGTTTGTGAAAAGAACACCCATGCAATTACTCTAGTGCTAGTTTTAGTATAAGAACATACATGCAATGACTCTAGTGGGTCCACATGTAGTTTGTGAAAAGAACACACATGCAATGACCACTGGTTGATCCATAAGTGGTTTGTGGAAAGAACACACATGCAGTGACCACTGGTTGATCCATAAGTGGTTTGTGGAAAAGAAAACACATGCAATGACTCTGGTTGGTCCATATGTGGTTTGTGGAAAGAACACACATGCATTGACCACTGGTTGATCCATATGTGGTTTGTGAAATGAACACACATGCAATGCCACTAGTTGATCCGTGTATGGTTTGTGGAAAGAACACACATGCAATGACTCTAGTGGTAGTTTTAGTATAAGATCACACATGCAATGACTCTAATGGATCCATATGTGGTTTGTGAAAATAACACACATGCAGTGACCACTTGGTGATCCATGTGTGGTTTGTGGAAAGAACACACATGCAATGACTCTAGTGCTAGTTTTAGTATAAGAACATACATGCAATGACTCTAGTGGGTCCACATGTAGTTTGTGAAAAGAACACACATGCAATGACCACTAGTTGATCCATAAGTGGTTTGTGGAAAGAACACACATGCAATGACCACTGGTTGATCCATAAGTGGTTTGTGGAAAAGAAAACACATGCAATGACTCTGGTTGGTCCATATGTGGTTTGTGGAAAGAACACACATGCATTGACCACTGGATGATCCATATGTGGCTTGTAAAAAGAATACACATGCAATGCCACTGCTTGATCCATGTGTGCTTTGTGGAAAGAACACACATGCAATGACTCTAGTGGTAGTTTTAGTATAAGATCACACATGCAATGACTCTAATGGATCCATATGTGGTTTGTCCAAAGAACACACATGCAATGACCACTTGTTGATCCATGTGTGGTTTGTGAAAAGAACACACATGCAATGACTCTAGTGCTAGTTTTATTATAAGAACACACATGCAATGACTCTAGTGGGTCCACATGTAGTTTGTGAAAAGAACACACATGCAATGACCACTTGTTGATCCATGTGTGTTTTGTGAAAAGAACACACATACAATGACTCTAGTGGGTCCACATGTAGTTTGTGAAAAGAACACACATGCAATGACCACTGGTTGATCCATAAGTTGTTTGTGGAAAAGAACACACATGCAATGAACACTGGTTGATCAATGTGTGGTTTGTGCAAAAGAACACATGCAATGAATCTGGTTGGTCCGTATGTGGTTTGTGGAAAGAACACACATGTAGTGACCACTGGTTGATCCTTGTGTGGTTTGTGAAATGAACACACATGCAATGCCACTGGTTGATCTGTGTGTGGTTTGTGGAAAGAACACACATGCAATGACTCTAGTGCCAGTTTTTGTATAAGAACACACATGCCATGTCTCTAATGGATCCACATGTAGTTTTAGTATACGAACATACATGCAGTGACTCTAGTGGTTCCACATGTAGTTTGTGAAAATAACACACATGCAATGACCACTGGTTGATCCATAAGTGGTTTGTGGAAAGAACACACATGCAATGACCACTGGTTGATCCATAAGTGGTTTGTGGAAAAGAAAACACATGCAATGACTCTGGTTGGTCCATATGTGGTTTGTGGAAAGAACACACATGCAGTGACCACTGGTTGATCCATCTGTGGTTTGTGAAATGAACACACATGCAATGCCACTGGTTGATCCATGTGTGGTTTATGGAAAGAACACACATGCAATGACTCTAGTGCTAGTTTTTGTATAAGAACACACATGCAATGTCTCTAATGGATCCATATGTGGTTTGTGAAAATAACACACATGCAATGACCACTTGTTGATCCATGTGTGGTTTGTGAAAAGAACACACATGCAATGACTCTATTGCTAGTTTTAGTATAAGAACACACATGCAATGACTCTAGTGGGTCCACATGTAGTTTGTGAAAATAACACACATGCAATGACCACTGGTTGATCCATAAGTGGTTTGTGGAAAGAACACACATGAAATAACCACTTGTTGATCCATCAGTGGTTTGTGGAAAAGAAAACACATGCAATGACTCTGGTTGGTCCATATGTGGTTTGTGGAAAGAACACACATGCAGTAACCACTGGTTGATCCATGTGTGGTTTGTGAAATGAACACACATGCAATGCCACTGGTTAATCCATGTGTGGTTTGTGGAAAGAACACACATGCAATGACTCTAGTGCTAGTTTTTGTATAAGAACACACATGCAATGTCTCTAATGGATCCATATGTGGTTTGTGAAAAGAACACACATGCAATGACCACTTGCTGATCCATGTATAGTTTGTGAAAAGAACACCCATGCAATTACTCTAGTGCTAGTTTTAGTATAAGAACATACATGCAATGACTCTAGTGGGTCCACATGTAGTTTGTGAAAAGAACACACATGCAATGACCACTGGTTGATCCATAAGTGGTTTGTGGAAAGAACACACATGCAATGACCACTGTTTGATCCATAAGTGGTTTGTGGAAAAGAAAACACATGCAATGACTCTGGTTGGTCCATATGTGGTTTGTGGAAAGAACACACATGCATTGACCACTAGTTGATCCATATGTGGTTTGTGAAATGAACACACATGCAATGCCACTGGTTGATCCTTGTGTGGTTTGTGGAAAGAACACACATGCAATGACTCTAGTACTAGTTTTAGTATAAGAACACACATGCAATGTCTCTAATGGATCCATATGTGGTTTGTGAAAAGAACACACATGCAATGACCACTTGTTGATCCATGTGTGGTTTGTGAAAAGAACACCCATGCAATGACTCTAGTGCTAGTTTTAGTACAAGAACATACATGCAATGACTCTAGTGGGTCCACATGTAGTTTGTGAAAAGAAAACACATGCAATGAACACTAGTTGATCCATAAGTGGTTTGTGGAAAGAACACACATGCAATGACCACTTGTTGATCCATATGTGGCTTGTGAAAAGAACACATATGCAATGCCACTGGTTGATCCATCTGTGGTTTGTGGAAAGAACACACATGCAATGACTCTAGTGGTAGTTTTAGTATAAGATCACACATGCAATGACTCTAATGGATCCATATGTGGTTTGTGAAAAGAACACACATGCAATGACCACTTGTTGATCCATGTGTGGTTTGTGAAAGGAACACACATGCAATGACTCTAGTGCTAGTTTTAGTATAAGAACGCACATGCAATGACTCTAGTGGGTCCACATGTAGTTTGTGAAAAGAACACACATGCAATGACCACTTGTTGATCCATGTGTGTTTTGTGAAAAGAACACACATACAATGACTCTAGTGGGTCCACATGTAGTTTGTGAAAAGAACACACATGTAATGACCACTGGTTGATCCATAAGTTGTTTGTGGAACAGAACACACATGCAATGAACACTGGTTGATCCATGTTTGGTTTGTGCAAAAGAACACATGCAATGAATCTGGTTGGTCCGTATGTGGTTTGTGGAAAGAACACACATGCAGTGACCACTGGTTGATCCATGTGTGGTTTGTGAAATGAACACACATGCAATGCCACTGGTTGATCCATGTGTGGTTTGTGGAAAGAACACACATGCAATGACTCTAGTGCTAGTTTTTGTATAAGAACACACATGCAATGTCTCTAATGGATCCCTATGTGGTTTGTGAAAAGAACACACATGCAATGACCACTTGTTGATCCATGTGTGGTTTGTGAAAAGAACACACATGCAATGACTCTAGTGCCAGTTTTAGTATAAGAACACACATGGAATTACTCTAGTGGGTCCACATGTAGTTTGTGAAAAGAACACACATGCAATGACCACTGGTTGATCCATAAGTGGTTTGTGGAAAGAACACACATGAAATAACCACTTGTTGATCCATCAGTGGTTTGTGGAAAATAAAACACATGCAATAACTCTGGTTGGTCCATATGTGGTTTGTGGAAAGAACACACATGCAGTAACCACTGGTTGATCCATGTGTGGTTTGTGAAATGAACACACATGCAATGCCACTGGTTGATCCATGTGTGGTTTGTGGAAAGAACACACATGCAATGACTCTAGTGCTAGTTTTTGTATAAGAACACACATGCAATGTCTCTAATGGATCCATATGTGGTTTGTGAAAAGAACACCCATCCAATTACTCTAGTGCTAGTTTTAGTATAAGAACATACATGCAATGACTCTAGTGGGTCCACATGTAGTTTGTGAAAAGAACACACATGCAATGACCACTGGTTGATCCATATGTGGTTTGTGGAAAGAACACACATGCATTGACCACTAGTTGATCCACATGTGGTTTGTGAAATGAACACACATGCAATGCCACTGGTTGATCCATCTGTGGTTTGTGGAAAGAACACACATGCAATGACTCTAGTGGTAGTTTTAGTATAAGATCACACATGCAATGACTCTAATGGATCCGTATGTGGTTTGTGAAAAGAACACATGCAATGACCACTTGTTAATCCATGTGTGGTTTGTGAAAGGAACACACATGCAATGACTCTAGTGCTAGTTTTAGTATAAGAACACACATGCAATGACTCTAGTGGGTCCACATGTAGTTTGTGAAAAGAACACACATGCAATGACCACTTGTTGATCCATGTGTGTTTTGTGAAAAGAACACACATACAATGACTCTAGTGGGTCAACATGTAGTTTGTAAAAAGAACACACATGCAATGACCACTGGTTGATCCATAAGTTGTTTGTGGAATAGAACACGCATGCAATGCCACTGGTTGATCCATGTGTGGTTTGTGGAAAGAACACACATGCAATGACTCTAGTGCTAGTTTTTGTATAAGAACACACATGCAATGTCTCTAATGGATCCATATGTGGTTTGTGAAAAGAACACAGATGCAATGACCACTTGTTGATCCATGTTATGTTTGTGAAAAGAACACACATGCAATGAGTCTAGTGCTAGTTTTAGTATAACAACACACATGCAATGACTCTAGTGGGTCCACATGTAGTTTGTGAAAAGAACACACATGCAATGACTCTAGTCCTAGTTTTAGTATAAGAACACACATGAAATGACTCTAGTGGGTCCACATGTAGTTTGTGACAAGAACACACATGCAATGACCACTTGTTGATCCATGTGTCTTTTGTGAAAAGAACACACATACAATGACTCTAGTGGGTCCACACGTAGTTTGTGAAAAGAACACACATGCAATGACCACTAGTTGATCCATAAGTGGTTTGTGGAAAGAACACACATGCAATGACCACTGGTTGATCCATAAGTGGTTTGTGGAAAAGAACACACATGCAATGACTCTAGTTGGTCCATATGTGGTTTGTAGAAAGAACACACATGCAGTAACCACTGGTTGATCCATGTGTGGTTTGTGAAATGAACACACATGCAATGCCACTGGTTGATCCATGTGTGGTTTGTGGAAAGAACACACATGCAATGACTCTAGTGCTAGTTTTAGTATAAGAACACACATTCAATGACTCTAATGGATCCATATGTGGTTTGTGAAAATAACACACATGCAATGACCACTTGTTGATCCATGTGTGGTTTGTGAAAAGAACACACATGCAATGACTCTAGTGCTAGTTTTTGTATAAGAACACACATGCAATGTCTCTAATGGATCCATATGTGGTTTGTGAAAAGAACACCCATCCAATTACTCTAGTGCTAGTTTTAGTATAAGAACATACATGCAATGACTCTAGTGGGTCCACATGTAGTTTGTGAAAAGAACACACATGCAATGACCACTGGTTGATCCATATGTGGTTTGTGGAAAGAACACACATGCATTGACCACTAGTTGATCCACATGTGGTTTGTGAAATGAACACACATGCAATGCCACTGGTTGATCCATCTGTGGTTTGTGGAAAGAACACACATGCAATGACTCTAGTGGTAGTTTTAGTATAAGATCACACATGCAATGACTCTAATGGATCCGTATGTGGTTTGTGAAAAGAACACATGCAATGACCACTTGTTGATCCATGTGTGGTTTGTGAAAGGAACACACATGCAATGACTCTAGTGCTAGTTTTAGTATAAGAACACACATGCAATGACTCTAGTGGGTCCACATGTAGTTTGTGAAAAGAACAAACATGCAATGACCACTTGTTGATCCATGTGTGTTTTGTGAAAAGAACACACATACAATGACTCTAGTGGGTCAACATGTAGTTTGTAAAAAGAACACACATGCAATGACCACTGGTTGATCCATAAGTTGTTTGTGGAATAGAACACACATGCAATGCCACTGGTTGATCCATGTGTGGTTTGTGGAAAGAACACACATGCAATGACTCTAGTGCTAGTTTTTGTATAAGAACACACATGCAATGTCTCTAATGGATCCATATGTGGTTTGTGAAAAGAACACAGATGCAATGACCACTTGTTGATCCATGTTATGTTTGTGAAAAGAACACACATGCAATGAGTCTAGTGCTAGTTTTAGTATAACAACACACATGCAATGACTCTAGTGGGCCCACATGTAGTTTGTGAAAAGAACACACATGCAATGACTCTAGTCCTAGTTTTAGTATAAGAACACACATGAAATGACTCTAGTGGGTCCACATGTAGTTTGTGACAAGAACACACATGCAATGACCACTTGTTGATCCATGTGTCTTTTGTGAAAAGAACAAACATACAATGACTCTAGTGGGTCCACACGTAGTTTGTGAAAAGAACACACATGCAATGACCACTAGTTGATCCATAAGTGGTTTGTGGAAAGAACACACATGCAATGACCACTGGTTGATCCATAAGTGGTTTGTGGAAAAGAACACACATGCAATGACTCTAGTTGGTCCATATGTGGTTTGTAGAAAGAACACACATGCAGTAACCACTGGTTGATCCATGTGTGGTTTGTGAAATGAACACACATGCAATGCCACTGGTTGATCCATGTGTGGTTTGTGGAAAGAACACACATGCAATGACTCTAGTGCTAGTTTTAGTATAAGAACACACATTCAATGACTCTAATGGATCCATATGTGGTTTGTGAAAATAACACACATGCAATGACCACTTGTTGATCCATGTGTGGTTTGTGAAAAGAACACACATGCAATGACTCTAGTGCTAGTTTTAGTATAAGAACACACATGCAATGACTCTAGTGGGTCCACATGTAGTTTGTGAAAAGAACACACATGCAATGACCACTGGTTGATCTATAAGTGGTTTGTGGAAAGAACACACATGAAATGACCACTTGTTGATCCATAAGTGGTTTGTGGAAAAGAAAACACATGCAATGACTCTGGTTGGTCCATATGTGGTTTGTGGAAAGAACACACATGTAGTAACCACTGGTTGATCCATGTGTGGTTTGTGAAATGAACACACATTCAATGCCACTGGTTGATCCATGTGTGGTTTGTGGAAAGAACACACATGCAATGACTCTAGTGCTAGTTTTAGTATAAGAACACACATGCAATGTCTCTAATGGATTCATATGTGGTTTGTGAAAAGAACACACATGCAATGACCACTTGTTGATCCATGTGTGGTTTATGAAAAGAACACCCATGCAATGACTCAAGTGCTAGTTTTAGTATAAGAACATACATGCAATGACTCTAGTGGGTCCACAAGTAGTTTGTGAAAAGAACACACATGCAATGACCACTAGTTGATCCATAAGTGGTTTGGGGAAAGAACACACATGCAATGACCACTGGTTGATCCATAAGTGGTTTGTGGAAAAGAAAACACATGCAATGACTCTGGTTGGTCCATATGTAGTTTGTCGAAAGAACACACATGCAATGACTCTAGTGCTAGTTTTTGTATAAGAACACACATTCAATGACTCTAATGGATCCATATGTGGTTTGTGAAAATAACACACATGCAATGACCACTTATTGATCCATGTGTGGTTTGTGAAAAGAACACACATGCAATGACTCTAGTGCTAGTTTTTGTATAAGAACACACATGCAATGTCTCTAATGGATCCATATGTGGTTTGTGAAAAGAACACCCATCCAATTACTCTAGTGCTAGTTTTAGTATAAGAACATACATGCAATGACTCTAGTGGGTCCACATGTAGTTTGTGAAAAGAACACACATGCAATGACCACTGGTTGATCCATATGTGGTTTGTGGAAAGAACACACATGCATTGACCACTAGTTGATCCACATGTGGTTTGTGAAATGAACACACATGCAATGCCACTGGTTGATCCATCTGTGGTTTGTGGAAAGAACACACATGCAATGACTCTAGTGGTAGTTTTAGTATAAGATCACACATGCAATGACTCTAATGGATCCGTATGTGGTTTGTGAAAAGAACACATGCAATGACCACTTGTTGATCCATGTGTGGTTTGTGAAAGGAACACATATGCAATGACTCTAGTGCTAGTTTTAGTATAAGAACACACATGCAATGACTCTAGTGGGTCCACATGTAGTTTGTGAAAAGAACACACATGCAATGACCACTTGTTGATCCATGTGTGTTTTGTGAAAAGAACACACATACAATGACTCTAGTGGGTCAACATGTAGTTTGTAAAAAGAACACACATGCAATGACCACTGGTTGATCCATAAGTTGTTTGTGGTATAGAACACACATGCAATGCCACTGGTTGATCCATGTGTGGTTTGTGGAAAGAACACACATGCAATGACTCTAGTGCTAGTTTTTGTATAAGAACACACATGCAATGTCTCTAATGGATCCATATGTGGTTTGTGAAAAGAACACAGATGCAATGACCACTTGTTGATCCATGTTATGTTTGTGAAAAGAACACACATGCAATGAGTCTAGTGCTAGTTTTAGTATAACAACACACATGCAATGACTCTAGTGGGTCCACATGTAGTTTGTGAAAAGAACACACATGCAATGACTCTAGTCCTAGTTTTAGTATAAGAACACACATGAAATGACTCTAGTGGGTCCACATGTAGTTTGTGACAAGAACACACATGCAATGACCACTTGTTGATCCATGTGTCTTTTGTGAAAAGAACACACATACAATGACTCTAGTGGGTCCACACGTAGTTTGTGAAAAGAACACACATGCAATGACCACTAGTTGATCCATAAGTGGTTTGTGGAAAGAACACACATGCAATGACCACTGGTTGATCCATAAGTGGTTTGTGGAAAAGAACACACATGAAATGACTCTAGTTGGTCCATATGTGGTTTGTAGAAAGAACACACATGCAGTAACCACTGGTTGATCCATGTGTGGTTTGTGAAATGAACACACATGCAATGCCACTGGTTGATCCATGTGTGGTTTGTGGAAAGAACACACATGCAATGACTCTAGTGCTAGTTTTAGTATAAGAACACACATTCAATGACTCTAATGGATCCATATGTGGTTTGTGAAAATAACACACATGCAATGACCACTTGTTGATCCATGTGTGGTTTGTGAAAAGAACACACATGCAATGACTCTAGTGCTAGTTTTTGTATAAGAACACACATGCAATGTCTCTAATGGATCCATATGTGGTTTGTGAAAAGAACACCCATCCAATTACTCTAGTGCTAGTTTTAGTATAAGAACATACATGCAATGACTCTAGTGGGTCCACATGTAGTTTGTGAAAAGAACACACATGCAATGACCACTGGTTGATCCATATGTGGTTTGTGGAAAGAACACACATGCATTGACCACTAGTTGATCCACATGTGGTTTGTGAAATGAACACACATGCAATGCCACTGGTTGATCCATCTGTGGTTTGTGGAAAGAACACACATGCAATGACTCTAGTGGTAGTTTTAGTATAAGATCACACATGCAATGACTCTAATGGATCCGTATGTGGTTTGTGAAAAGAACACATGCAATGACCACTTGTTGATCCATGTGTGGTTTGTGAAAGGAACACACATGCAATGACTCTAGTGCTAGTTTTAGTATAAGAACACACATGCAATGACTCTAGTGGGTCCACATGTAGTTTGTGAAAAGAACAAACATGCAATGACCACTTGTTGATCCATGTGTGTTTTGTGAAAAGAACACACATACAATGACTCTAGTGGGTCAACATGTAGTTTGTAAAAAGAACACACATGCAATGACCACTGGTTGATCCATAAGTTGTTTGTGGAATAGAACACACATGCAATGCCACTGGTTGATCCATGTGTGGTTTGTGGAAAGAACACACATGCAATGACTCTAGTGCTAGTTTTTGTATAAGAACACACATGCAATGTCTCTAATGGATCCATATGTGGTTTGTGAAAAGAACACAGATGCAATGACCACTTGTTGATCCATGTTATGTTTGTGAAAAGAACACACATGCAATGAGTCTAGTGCTAGTTTTAGTATAACAACACACATGCAATGACTCTAGTGGGCCCACATGTAGTTTGTGAAAAGAACACACATGCAATGACTCTAGTCCTAGTTTTAGTATAAGAACACACATGAAATGACTCTAGTGGGTCCACATGTAGTTTGTGACAAGAACACACATGCAATGACCACTTGTTGATCCATGTGTCTTTTGTGAAAAGAACAAACATACAATGACTCTAGTGGGTCCACACGTAGTTTGTGAAAAGAACACACATGCAATGACCACTAGTTGATCCATAAGTGGTTTGTGGAAAGAACACACATGCAATGACCACTGGTTGATCCATAAGTGGTTTGTGGAAAAGAACACACATGCAATGACTCTAGTTGGTCCATATGTGGTTTGTAGAAAGAACACACATGCAGTAACCACTGGTTGATCCATGTGTGGTTTGTGAAATGAACACACATGCAATGCCACTGGTTGATCCATGTGTGGTTTGTGGAAAGAACACACATGCAATGACTCTAGTGCTAGTTTTAGTATAAGAACACACATTCAATGACTCTAATGGATCCATATGTGGTTTGTGAAAATAACACACATGCAATGACCACTTGTTGATCCATGTGTGGTTTGTGAAAAGAACACACATGCAATGACTCTAGTGCTAGTTTTAGTATAAGAACACACATGCAATGACTCTAGTGGGTCCACATGTAGTTTGTGAAAAGAACACACATGCAATGACCACTGGTTGATCTATAAGTGGTTTGTGGAAAGAACACACATGAAATGACCACTTGTTGATCCATAAGTGGTTTGTGGAAAAGAAAACACATGCAATGACTTTGGTTGGTCCATATGTGGTTTGTGGAAAGAACACACATGTAGTAACCACTGGTTGATCCATGTGTGGTTTGTGAAATGAACACACATTCAATGCCACTGGTTGATCCATGTGTGGTTTGTGGAAAGAACACACATGCAATGACTCTAGTGCTAGTTTTAGTATAAGAACACACATGCAATGTCTCTAATGGATTCATATGTGGTTTGTGAAAAGAACACACATGCAATGACCACTTGTTGATCCATGTGTGGTTTATGAAAAGAACACCCATGCAATGACTCAAGTGCTAGTTTTAGTATAAGAACATACATGCAATGACTCTAGTGGGTCCACAAGTAGTTTGTGAAAAGAACACACATGCAATGACCACTAGTTGATCCATAAGTGGTTTGGGGAAAGAACACACATGCAATGACCACTGGTTGATCCATAAGTGGTTTGTGGAAAAGAAAACACATGCAATGACTCTGGTTGGTCCATATGTAGTTTGTCGAAAGAACACACATGCAATGACTCTAGTTGGTCCATATGTGGTTTGTAGAAAGAACACACATGCAGTAACCACTGGTTGATCCATGTGTGGTTTGTGAAATGAACACACATGCAATGCCACTGGTTGATCCATGTGTGGTTTGTGGAAAGAACACACATGCAATGACTCTAGTGCTAGTTTTAGTATAAGAACACACATTCAATGACTCTAATGGATCCATATGTGGTTTGTGAAAATAACACACATGCAATGACCACTTGTTGATCCATGTGTGGTTTGTGAAAAGAACACACATGCAATGACTCTAGTGCTAGTTTTTGTATAAGAACACACATGCAATGTCTCTAATGGATCCATATGTGGTTTGTGAAAAGAACACCCATCCAATTACTCTAGTGCTAGTTTTAGTATAAGAACATACATGCAATGACTCTAGTGGGTCCACATGTAGTTTGTGAAAAGAACACACATGCAATGACCACTGGTTGATCCATATGTGGTTTGTGGAAAGAACACACATGCATTGACCACTAGTTGATCCACATGTGGTTTGTGAAATGAACACACATGCAATGCCACTGGTTGATCCATCTGTGGTTTGTGGAAAGAACACACATGCAATGACTCTAGTGGTAGTTTTAGTATAAGATCACACATGCAATGACTCTAATGGATCCATATGTGGTTTGTGAAAAGAACACATGCAATGACCACTTGTTGATCCATGTGTGGTTTGTGAAAGGAACACACATGCAATGACTCTAGTGCTAGTTTTAGTATAAGAACACACATGCAATGACTCTAGTGGGTCCACATGTAGTTTGTGAAAAGAACACACATGCAATGACCACTTGTTGATCCATGTGTGTTTTGTGAAAAGAACACACATACAATGACTCTAGTGGGTCAACATGTAGTTTGTAAAAAGAACACACATGCAATGACCACTGGTTGATCCATAAGTTGTTTGTGGAATAGAACACACATGCAATGCCACTGGTTGATCCATGTGTGGTTTGTGGAAAGAACACACATGCAATGACTCTAGTGCTAGTTTTTGTATAAGAACACACATGCAATGTCTCTAATGGATCCATATGTGGTTTGTGAAAAGAACACAGATGCAATGACCACTTGTTGATCCATGTTATGTTTGTGAAAAGAACACACATGCAATGAGTCTAGTGCTAGTTTTAGTATAACAACACACATGCAATGACTCTAGTGGGTCCACATGTAGTTTGTGAAAAGAACACACATGCAATGACTCTAGTCCTAGTTTTAGTATAAGAACACACATGAAATGACTCTAGTGGGTCCACATGTAGTTTGTGACAAGAACACACATGCAATGACCACTTGTTGATCCATGTGTCTTTTGTGAAAAGAACAAACATACAATAACTCTAGTGGGTCCACACGTAGTTTGTGAAAAGAACACACATGCAATGACCACTAGTTGATCCATAAGTGGTTTGTGGAAAGAACACACATGCAATGACCACTGGTTGATCCATAAGTGGTTTGTGGAAAAGAACACACATGCAATTACTCTAGTTGGTCCATATGTGGTTTGTAGAAAGAACACACATGCAGTAACCACTGGTTGATCCATGTGTGGTTTGTGAAATGAACACACATGCAATGCCACTGGTTGATCCATGTGTGGTTTGTGGAAAGAACACACATGCAATGACTCTAGTGCTAGTTTTAGTATAAGAACACACATTCAATGACTCTAATGGATCCATATGTGGTTTGTGAAAATAACACACATGCAATGACCACTTGTTGATCCATGTGTGGTTTGTGAAAAGAACACACATGCAATGACTCTAGTGCTAGTTTTAGTATAAGAACACACATGCAATGACTCTAGTGGGTCCACATGTAGTTTGTGAAAAGAACACACATGCAATGACCACTGGTTGATCCATAAGTGGTTTGGGGAAAGAACACACATGCAATGACCACTGGTTGATCCATAAGTGGTTTGTGGAAAAGAAAACACATGCAATGACTCTGGTTGGTCCATATGTAGTTTGTCGAAAGAACACACATGCATTGACCACTGGTTGATCCACATTTGGCTTGTGAAAAGAACACACATGCAATGCCACTTGTTGATCCATATTTGGTTTGTGGAAAGAACACACATGCAATGACTCTAGTGGTAGTTTTAGTATAAGATCACACATGCAATGACTCTAATGGATCCATATGTGGTTTGTGAAAAGAACACAATGCAATGACCAGTTGTTGATCCATGTGTGGTTTGTGAAAGGAACACACATGCAATGACTCTACTGCTAGTTTTAGTATAAGAACACACATGCAATGACTCTAGTGGGTCCACATGTAGTTTGTGAAAAGAACACACATGGAATGACCACTTGTTGATACATGTGTGGTTTGTGAAAAGAACACACATACAATGACTCTAGTGGGTCCACAAGTAGTTTGTGAAAAGAACACACATGCAATGACCACTAGTTGATCCATAAGTGGTTTGGGGAAAGAACACACATGCAATGACCACTGGTTGATCCATAAGTGGTTTGTGGAAAAGAAAACACATGCAATGACTCTGGTTGGTCCATATGTAGTTTGTCGAAAGAACACACATGCAATGACTCTAGTTGGTCCATATGTGGTTTGTAGAAAGAACACACATGCAGTAACCACTGGTTGATCCATGTGTGGTTTGTGAAATGAACACACATGCAATGCCACTGGTTGATCCATGTGTGGTTTGTGGAAAGAACACACATGCAATGACTCTAGTGCTAGTTTTAGTATAAGAACACACATTCAATGACTCTAATGGATCCATATGTGGTTTGTGAAAATAACACACATGCAATGACCACTTGTTGATCCATGTGTGGTTTGTGAAAAGAACACACATGCAATGACTCTAGTGCTAGTTTTTGTATAAGAACACACATGCAATGTCTCTAATGGATCCATATGTGGTTTGTGAAAAGAACACCCATCCAATTACTCTAGTGCTAGTTTTAGTATAAGAACACACATGCATTGACCACTGGTTGATCCATAAGTGGTTTGTGGAAAAGAACACACATGCAATGACCACTGGTTGATCCATATGTGGTTTGTGGAAAGAACACACATGCATTGACCACTAGTTGATCCACATGTGGTTTGTGAAAAAGAAAACACATGCAATGACTCTGGTTGGTCCATATGTAGTTTGTCGAAAGAACACACATGCATTGACCACTGGTTGATCCACATGTGGCTTGTGAAAATAACACACATGCAATGCCACTTGTTGATCCATATGTGGTTTGTGGAAAGAACACACATGCAATGACTCTAGTGGTAGTTTTAGTATAAGATCACACATGCAATGACTCTAATGGATCCATATGTGGTTTGTGAAAAGAACACACATGCAATGACCAGTTGTTGATCCATGTGTGGTTTGTGAAAGGAACACACATGCAATGACTCTACTGCTAGTTTTAGTATAAGAACACACATGCAATGACTCTAGTGGGTCCACATGTAGTTTGTGAAAAGAACACACATGCAATGACCACTTGTTGATCCATGTGTGTTTTGTGAAAAGAACACACATACAATGACTCTAGTGGGTCCACAAGTAGTTTGTGAAAAGAACACACATGCAATGACCACTGGTTGTTCCATGTGTGGTTTGTGAAAAGAACACGCATGCAATGCCACTGGTTGATACATGTGTGGTTTGTGGAAAGAACACACATGCAATGACCACTGGTTGATCCATAAGGGTTTTTTGGAAAGAACACACATGCGATGACTCTAGTGCTAGTTTTAGTATAAGAACCCACATGCAATGACTCTAATGGATCCATATGTGGTTTGTGAAAAGAACACACATGCAATGACCACTTGTTGATCCATGTGTGGTTTGTGGAAAGAACACACATGCAATGACAGTGGTGGATCCATGTATGGTTTGTGAAAAGAACACATATGCAATGAGTCTATTGTTGGTTTTAGTATAAGAACACACATGCAATGACTCTAGTGGGTCAACATGTGGTTTGTGAAAAGAACAAACATGCAATGACCACTGGTTGATCCATATGTGGTTTGTGGAAAAGAACACACATGCAATGAACAATGGTGGATCAATAAGTGGTTTGTGGAAATAACAAACAAGCAATGACCACTGGTTGATCCATAAGTGGTTGGTGGAAAAGAACACACATGCAATGACCACTGATTGATCCATATGTGGTTTGTGGAAATGACACACATGCAATGACCACTGGTTGATCCATGTGTGGTTTGTGAAAAGAACACACATGCCATGACTCTAGTGCTAGTTTTAGTATAAGAACACACATGCAATGACTCTAGTGGGTCCACATGTAGTTTGTGAAAAGAACAAACATGCAATGACCACGAGTTGATCCATAAGTGGTTTGTGGAAAGAACACACATGCAATGACCACTGGTTGATCCATAAGTGTTTTGTGGAAAAGAACACACATGCAATGACTCTAGTTGGTCCATATGTGGTTTGTAGAAAGAAGACACATGCAGTAACCACTGGTTGATCCATGTGTGGTTTGTGAAATGAACACACATGCAATGCCACTGGTTGATCCATGTGTTGTTTGTGGAAAGAACACACATGCAATGACTCTAGTGCTAGTTTTAGTATAAGAACACACATGCAATGACTCTAATGGATCCATATGTGGTTGGTGAAAATGACACACATGCAATGACCACTTGTTGATCCATGTGTGGTTTGTGAAAAGAACACACATGCAATGACTCTAGTGCTAGTTTTAGTATAAGAACACACATGCAATGACTCTAGTGGGTCCACATGTAGTTTGTGAAAAGAACACACATGCAATGACCACTGGTTGATCCATAAGTGGTTTGTGGAAAGAACACACATGAAATGACCACTTGTTGATCCATAAGTGGTTTGTGGAAAAGAAAACACATGCAATGACTCTGGTTGGTCCATATGTGGTTTGTGGAAAGAACACACATGCAGTAACCACTGGTTGATCCATGTGTGGTTTGTGAAATGAACACACATGCAATGCCACTGGTTGATCCATGTGTGGTTTGTGGAAAGAACACACATGCAATGACTCTAGTGCTAGTTTTAGTATAAGAACACACATGCAATGTCTCTAATGGATCCATATGTGGTTTGTGAAAAGAACACACATGCAATAACCACTTGTTGATACATGTGTGGTTTGTGAAAAGAACACCCATGCAATGACTCTAGTGCTAGTTTTTGTATAAGAACACACATGCAATGTCTCTAATGGATCCATATGTGGTTTGTGAAAAGAACACACATGCAATTACTCTAGTGCTAGTTTTAGTATAAGAACATACATGCAATGACTCTAGTGGGTCCACATGTAGTTTGTGAAAAGAACACACATGCAATGACCACGGGTTGATCCATAAGTGGTTTGTGGAAAGAACACACATGCAATGACCACTGGTTGATCCATAAGTAGTTTGTGGAAAAGAAAACACATGCAATGACTCTGGTTGGTCCATATGTGGTTTGTGGAAAGAACACACATGCATTGACCACTGGTTGATCCATATGTGGGTTGTGAAAAGAACACACATGCAATGCCACTAGTTGATCCATGTGTGATTTGTGGAAAGAACACACATGCAATGACTCTAGTGGTAGTTTTAGTATAAGATCACACATGCAATGACTCTAATGGATCCATATGTGGTTTGTGAAAATAACACACATGCAATGACCACTTGTTGATCCATGTGTGGTTTGTGGAAAGAACACACATGCAATGACTCTAGTGGGTCCACATGTAGTTTGTGAAAAGAACACACATGCAATGACCATTGGTTGATCCATAAGTGGTTTGTGGAAAGAAGACACCTGCAATGACCACTAGTTGATCCATAAGTGTTTTGTGGAAAAGAAAATACATGCAATGACTTTGGTTGGTCCAATTGTGGTTTGTGGAAAGAACACACATGCATTGACCACTAGTTGATCCATATGTGGTTTGTGAAATGAACACACATGCAATGCCACTGGTTGATCCATGTGTGGTTTGTGGAAAGAACACACATGCAATGACTCTAGTGCTAGTTTTAGTATAAGAACACACATGCAATGTCTATAATAGCTCCATATGTGGTTTGTGAAAAGAACACACATGCAATGACCACTTGTTGATCCATGTGTGGTTTGTGAAAAGAACACCCATGCAATGACTCTAGTGCTAGTTTTAGTATAAGAACATACATGCAATGACTCTAGTGGGTCCACATGTAGTCGGTGAAAAGAACACACATGCAATGACCACTGGTTGATCCATAATTGGTTTGTGGAAAGAACACACATGAAATGACCACTTGTTGATCCATAAGTGGTTTGTGGAAAAGAAAACACATGCAATGACTCTAGTTGGTCCATATGTGGTTTGTGGAAAGAACACACATGTAGTAACCACTGGTTGATCCATGTGTGGTTTGTGAAATGAACACACATGCAATGCCACTGGTTAATCCATGTGTGGTTTGTGGAAAGAACACACATGCAATGACTCTAGTGCTAGTTTTAGTATAAGAACACACATGCAATGACTCTAATGGATCCATATGTGGTTTGTGACAATAACACACATGCAATGACCACTTGTTGATCCATGTGTGGTTTGTGAAAAGAACACACATGTAATGACTCTAGTGCTAGTTTTAGTATAAGAACACACATGCAATGACTCTAGTGGGTCCACATGTAGTTTGTGAAAAGAACACACATGCAATGACCACTGGTTGATCCATAAGTGGTTTGTGGAAAGAACACACATGAAATGACCACTTATTGATCCATAAGTGGTTTGTGGAAAAGAAAACACATGCAATGACTCTGGTTGGTCCATATGTGGTTTGTGGAAAGAACACACATGCAGTAACCACTGGTTGATCCATGTGTGGTTTGTGAAATGAACACACATGCAATGCCACTGGTTGATCCATGTGTGGTTTGTGGAAAGAACACACATGCAATGACTCTAGTGCCAGTGTTTGTATAAGAACACACATGCAATGTCTCTAATGGATCCATATGTGGTTTGTGATAAGAACACACATGCAATGACTCTAGTGGGTCCACATGTAGTTTGTGAAAATAACACACATGCAATGACCACATGTTGATCCATGTGTGGTTTGTGGAAAGAACACACATGCAATGACTCTAGTGGGTCCACATGTAGTTTGTGAAAAGAACACACATGCAATGACCACTGGTTGATCCATAAGTGGTTTGTGGAAAGAAGACACCTGCAATGACCACTAGTTGATCCATAAGTGGTTTGTGGAAAAGAAAACACATGCAATGACTTTGGTTGGTCCAATTGTGGTTTGTGGAAAGAACACACATGCATTGACCACTAGTTGATCCATATGTGGTTTATGAAATGAACACACATGCAATGCCACTGGTTGATCCATGTGTGGTTTGTGGAAAGAACACACATGCAATGACTCTAGTGCTAGTTTTAGTATAAGAACACACATGCAATGTCTCTAATAGATCCATATGTGGTTTGTGAAAAGAACACACATGCAATGACCACTTGTTGATCCATGTGTGGTTTGTGAAAAGAACACCCATGCAATGACTCTAGTGCTAGTTTTAGTATAAGAACATACATGCAATGACTCTAGTGGGTCCACATGTAGTCTGTGAAAAGAACACACATGCAATGACCACTGGTTGATCCATAATTGGTTTGTGGAAAGAACACACATGAAATGACCACTTGTTGATCCATAAGTGGTTTGTGGAAAAGAAAACACATGCAATGACTCTAGTTGGTCCATATGTGGTTTGTGGAAAGAACACACATGCAGTAACCACTGGTTGATCCATGTGTGGTTTGTGAAATGAACACACATGCAATGCCACTGGTTGATCCATGTGTGGTTTGTGGAAAGAACACACATGCAATGACTCTAGTGCTAGTTTAGTATAAGAACACACATGCAATGACTCTAATGGATCCATATGTGGTTTGTGACAATAACACACATGCAATGACCACTTGTTGATCCATATGTGGTTTGTGAAAAGAACACACATGCAATTACTCTAGTGCTAGTTTTAGTATAAGAACATACATGCAATGACTCTAGTGGGTCCACATGTAGTTTGTGAAAAGAACACACATGCAATGACCACGGGTTGATCCATAAGTGGTATGTGGAAAGAACACACATGCAATGACCACTGGTTGATCCATAAGTAGTTTGTGGAAAAGAAAACACATGCAATGACTCTGGTTGGTCCATATGTGGTTTGTGGAAAGAACACACATGCATTGACCACTGGTTGATCCATATGTGGGTTGTGAAAAGAACACACATGCAATGCCACTAGTTGATCCATGTGTGATTTGTGGAAAGAACACACATGCAATGACTCTAGTGGTAGTTTTAGTATAAGATCACACATGCAATGAGTCTAATGGATCCATATGTGGTTTGTGAAAATAACACACATGCAATGACCACTTGTTGATCCATGTGTGGTTTGTGAAAAGAACACACATGTAATGACTCTAGTGCTAGTTTTAGTATAAGAACACACATGCAATGACTCTAGTGGGTCCACATGTAGTTTGTGAAAAGAACGCACATGCAATGACCACTGGTTGATCAATAAGTGGTTTGTGGAAAGAACACACATGAAATGACCACTTGTTGATCCATAAGTGGTTTGTGGAAAAGAAAACACATGCAATGACTCTGGTTGGTCCATATGTGGTTTGTGGAAAGAACACACATGCAGTAACCACTGGTTGATCCATGTGTGGTTTGTGAAATGAACACACATGCAATGCCACTGGTTGATCCATGTGTGGTTTGTGGAAAGAACACACATGCAATGACTCTAGTGCCAGTGTTTGTATAAGAACACACATGCAATGTCTCTAATGGATCCATATGTGGTTTGTGATAAGAACACACATGCAATGACTCTAGTGGGTCCACATGTAGTTTGTGAAAATAACACACATGCAATGACCACTTGTTGATCCATGTGTGGTTTGTGGAAAGAACACACATGCAATGACTCTAGTGGGTCCACATGTAGTTTGTGAAAAGAACACACATGCAATGACCACTGGTTGATCCATAAGTGGTTTGTGGAAAGAAGACACCTGCAATGACCACTTGTTGATCCATAAGTGGTTTGTGGAAAAGAAAACACATGCAATGACTTTGGTTGGTCCAATTGTGGTTTGTGGAAAGAACACACATGCATTGACCACTAGTTGATCCATATGTGGTTTGTGAAATGAACACACATGCAATGCCACTGGTTGATCCATGTGTGGTTTGTGGAAAGAACACACATGCAATGACTCTAGTGCTAGTTTTAGTATAAGAACACACATGCAATGTCTCTAATAGATCCATATGTGGTTTGTGAAAAGAACACACATGCAATGACCACTTGTTGATCCATGTGTGGTTTGTGGAAAGAACACACATGCAATGACTCTAGTGGGTCCACATGTAGTTTGTGAAAAGAACACACATGCAATGACCACTGGTTGATCCATAAGTGGTTTGTGGAAAGAAGACACCTGCAATGACCACTTGTTGATCCATAAGTGGTTTGTGGAAAAGAAAACACATGCAATGACTTTGGTTGGTCCAATTGTGGTTTGTGGAAAGAACACACATGCAGTAACCACTGGTTGATCCATGTGTGGTTTGTGAAATGAACACACATGCAATGCCACTGGTTGATCCATGTGTGGTTTGTGGAAAGAACACACATGCAATGACTCTAGTGCTAGTTTTAGTATAAGAACACACATGCAATGACTCTAATGGATCCATATGTGGTTTGTGACAATAACACACATGCAATGACCACTTGTTGATCCATATGTGGTTTGTGAAAAGAACACACATGCAATTACTCTAGTGCTAGTTTTAGTATAAGAACATACATGCAATGACTCTAGTGGGTCCACATGTAGTTTGTGAAAAGAACACACATGCAATGACCACAGGTTGATCCATAAGTGGTTTGTGGAAAGAACACACATGCAATGACCACTGGTTGATCCATAAGTAGTTTGTGGAAAAGAAAACACATGCAATGACTCTGGTTGGTCCATATGTGGTTTGTGGAAAGAACACACATGCATTGACCACTGGTTGATCCATATGTGGGTTGTGAAAAGAACACACATGCAATGCCACTAGTTGATCCATGTGTGGTTTGTGGAAAGAACACACATGCAATGACTCTAGTGCTAGTTTTAGTATAAGAACACACATGCAATGACTCTAATGGATCCATATGTGGTTTGTGACAATAACACACATGCAATGACCACTTGTTGATCCATGTGTGGTTTGTGAAAAGAACACACATGTAATGACTCTAGTGCTAGTTTTAGTATAAGAACACACATGCAATGACTCTAGTGGGTCCACATGTAGTTTGTGAAAAGAACGCACATGCAATGACCACTGGTTGATCAATAAGTGGTTTGTGGAAAGAACACACATGAAATGACCACTTGTTGATCCATAAGTGGTTTGTGGAAAAGAAAACACATGCAATGACTCTGGTTGGTCCATATGTGGTTTGTGGAAAGAACACACATGCAGTAACCACTGGTTGATCCATGTGTGGTTTGTGAAATGAACACACATGCAATGCCACTGGTTGATCCATGTGTGGTTTGTGGAAAGAACACACATGCAATGACTCTAGTGCCAGTGTCTGTATAAGAACACACATGCAATGTCTCTAATGGATCCATATGTGGTTTTTGATAAGAACACACATGCAATGACTCTAGTGGGTCCACATGTAGTTTGTGAAAATAACACACATGCAATGACCACTTGTTGATCCATGTGTGGTTTGTGGAAAGAACACACATGCAATGACTCTAGTGGGTCCACATGTAGTTTGTGAAAAGAACACACATGCAATGACCACTGGTTGATCCATAAGTGGTTTGTGGAAAGAAGACACCTGCAATGACCACTTGTTGATCCATAAGTGGTTTGTGGAAAAGAAAACACATGCAATGACTTTGGTTGGTCCAATTGTGGTTTGTGGAAAGAACACACATGCATTGACCACTAGTTGATCCATATGTGGTTTGTGAAATGAACACACATGCAATGCCACTGGTTGATCCATGTGTGGTTTGTGGAAAGAACACACATGCAATGACTCTAGTGCTAGTTTTAGTATAAGAACACACATGCAATGTCTCTAATAGATCCATATGTGGTTTGTGAAAAGAACACACATGCAATGACCACTTGTTGATCCATGTGTGGTTTGTGAAAAGAACACCCATGCAATGACTCTAGTGCTAGTTTTAGTATAAGAACATACATGCAATGACTCTAGTGGGTCCACATGTAGTCTGTGAAAAGAACACACATGCAATGACCACTGGTTGATCCATAATTGGTTTGTGGAAAGAACACACATGAAATGACCACTTGTTGATCCATAAGTGGTTTGTGGAAAAGAAAACACATGCAATGACTCTAGTTGGTCCATATGTGGTTTGTGGAAAGAACACACATGCAGTAACCACTGGTTGATCCATGTGTGGTTTGTGAAATGAACACACATGCAATGCCACTGGTTGATCCATGTGTGGTTTGTGGAAAGAACACACATGTAATGACTCTAGTGCTAGTTTTAGTATAAGAACACACATGCAATGACTCTAATGGATCCATATGTGGTTTGTGACAATAACACACATGCAATGACCACTTGTTGATCCATGTGTGGTTTGTGAAAAGAACACACATGTAATGACTCTAGTGCTAGTTTTAGTATAAGAACACACATGCAATGACTCTAGTGGGTCCACATGTAGTTTGTGAAAAGAACACACATGCAATGACCACTGGTTGATCCATAAGTGGTTTGTGGAAAGAACACACATGAAATGACCACTTGTTGATCCATAAGTGGTTTGTGGAAAAGAAAACACATGCAATGACTCTGGTTGGTCCATATGTGGTTTGTGGAAAGAACACACATGCAGTAACCACTGGTTGATCCATGTGTGGTTTGTGAAATGAACACACATGCAATGCCACTGGTTGATCCATGTGTGGTTTGTGGAAAGAACACACATGCAATGACTCTAGTGCCAGTGTTTGTATAAGAACACACATGCAATGTCTCTAATGGATCCATATGTGGTTTGTGATAAGAACACACATGCAATGACTCTAGTGGGTCCACATGTAGTTTGTGAAAATAACACACATGCAATGACCACTGGTTGATCCATAAGTGGTTTGTGGAAAGAACACACATGCAATGACCACTGGTTGATCCATAAGTGGTTTGTGGAAAAAAACACATGCAATGACTCTGGTTGGTCCATATGTGGTTTGTGGAAAGAATACACATGCAGTGACCACTGGTTGATCCATGTGTGGTTTGTGAAATGAACACACATGCAATGCCACTAGTTGATCCATGTGTGGTTTGTGGAAAGAACACACATGCAATGACTCTAGTGCTAGTTTTTGTATAAGAACACACATGCAATGTCTCTAATGGATCCATATGTGGTTTATGAAAATAACACACATGCAATGACCACTTGTTGATCCATGTGTTGTTTGTGAAAAGAACAGACATGCAATGACTCTAGTGCTAGTTTTAGTATAAGAACACACATGCAATGACTCTAGTGGGTCCACATGTAGTTTGTGAAAATAACACACATGCGATGACCACTGGTTGATCCATAAGTGGTTTGTGGAAAGAACACACATGAAATGACCACTTGTTGATCCATGTGTCTTTTGTGAAAAGAACAAACATACAATGACTCTAGTGGGTCCACACGTAGTTTGTGAAAAGAACACACATGCAATGACCACTAGTTGATCCATAAGTGGTTTGTGGAAAGAACACACATGCAATGACCACTGGTTGATCCATAAGTGGTTTGTGGAAAAGAACACACATGCAATGACTCTAGTTGGTCCATATGTGGTTTGTAGAAAGAACACACATGCAGTAACCACTGGTTGATCCATGTGTGGTTTGTGAAATGAACACACATGCAATGCCACTGGTTGATCCATGTGTGGTTTGTGGAAAGAACACACATGCAATGACTCTAGTGCTAGTTTTAGTATAAGAACACACATTCAATGACTCTAATGGATCCATATGTGGTTTGTGAAAATAACACACATGCAATGACCACTTGTTGATCCATGTGTGGTTTGTGAAAAGAACACACATGCAATGACTCTAGTGCTAGTTTTAGTATAAGAACACACATGCAATGACTCTAGTGGGTCCACATGTAGTTTGTGAAAAGAACACACATGCAATGACCACTGGTTGATCTATAAGTGGTTTGTGGAAAGAACACACATGAAATGACCACTTGTTGATCCATAAGTGGTTTGTGGAAAAGAAAACACATGCAATGACTCTGGTTGGTCCATATGTGGTTTGTGGAAAGAACACACATGTAGTAACCACTGGTTGATCCATGTGTGGTTTGTGAAATGAACACACATTCAATGCCACTGGTTGATCCATGTGTGGTTTGTGGAAAGAACACACATGCAATGACTCTAGTGCTAGTTTTAGTATAAGAACACACATGCAATGTCTCTAATGGATTCATATGTGGTTTATGAAAATAACACACATGCAATGACCACTTGTTGATCCATGTGTTGTTTGTGAAAAGAACACACATGCAATGACTCTAGTGCTAGTTTTAGTATAAGAACACACATGCAATGACTCTAGTGGGTCCACATGTAGTTTGTGAAAATAACACACATGCGATGACCACTGGTTGATCCATAAGTGGTTTGTGGAAAGAACACACATGAAATGACCACTTGTTGATCCATGTGTCTTTTGTGAAAAGAACAAACATACAATGACTCTAGTGGGTCCACACGTAGTTTGTGAAAAGAACACACATGCAATGACCACTAGTTGATCCATAAGTGGTTTGTGGAAAGAACACACATGCAATGACCACTGGTTGATCCATAAGTGGTTTGTGGAAAAGAACACACATGCAATGACTCTAGTTGGTCCATATGTGGTTTGTAGAAAGAACACACATGCAGTAACCACTGGTTGATCCATGTGTGGTTTGTGAAATGAACACACATGCAATGCCACTGGTTGATCCATGTGTGGTTTGTGGAAAGAACACACATGCAATGACTCTAGTGCTAGTTTTAGTATAAGAACACACATTCAATGACTCTAATGGATCCATATGTGGTTTGTGAAAATAACACACATGCAATGACCACTTGTTGATCCATGTGTGGTTTGTGAAAAGAACACACATGCAATGACTCTAGTGCTAGTTTTAGTATAAGAACACACATGCAATGACTCTAGTGGGTCCACATGTAGTTTGTGAAAAGAACACACATGCAATGACCACTGGTTGATCTATAAGTGGTTTGTGGAAAGAACACACATGAAATGACCACTTGTTGATCCATAAGTGGTTTGTGGAAAAGAAAACACATGCAATGACTCTGGTTGGTCCATATGTGGTTTGTGGAAAGAACACACATGTAGTAACCACTGGTTGATCCATGTGTGGTTTGTGAAATGAACACACATTCAATGCCACTGGTTGATCCATGTGTGGTTTGTGGAAAGAACACACATGCAATGACTCTAGTGCTAGTTTTAGTATAAGAACACACATGCAATGTCTCTAATGGATTCATATGTGGTTTATGAAAATAACACACATGCAATGACCACTTGTTGATCCATGTGTTGTTTGTGAAAAGAACACACATGCAATGACTCTAGTGCTAGTTTTAGTATAAGAACACACATGCAATGACTCTAGTGGGTCCACATGTAGTTTGTGAAAATAACACACATGCGATGACCACTGGTTGATCCATAAGTGGTTTGTGGAAAGAACACACATGAAATGACCACTTGTTGATCCATGTGTCTTTTGTGAAAAGAACAAACATACAATGACTCTAGTGGGTCCACACGTAGTTTGTGAAAAGAACACACATGCAATGACCACTAGTTGATCCATAAGTGGTTTGTGGAAAGAACACACATGCAATGACCACTGGTTGATCCATAAGTGGTTTGTGGAAAAGAACACACATGCAATGACTCTAGTTGGTCCATATGTGGTTTGTAGAAAGAACACACATGCAGTAACCACTGGTTGATCCATGTGTGGTTTGTGAAATGAACACACATGCAATGCCACTGGTTGATCCATGTGTGGTTTGTGGAAAGAACACACATGCAATGACTCTAGTGCTAGTTTTAGTATAAGAACACACATTCAATGACTCTAATGGATCCATATGTGGTTTGTGAAAATAACACACATGCAATGACCACTTGTTGATCCATGTGTGGTTTGTGAAAAGAACACACATGCAATGACTCTAGTGCTAGTTTTAGTATAAGAACACACATGCAATGACTCTAGTGGGTCCACATGTAGTTTGTGAAAAGAACACACATGCAATGACCACTGGTTGATCTATAAGTGGTTTGTGGAAAGAACACACATGAAATGACCACTTGTTGATCCATAAGTGGTTTGTGGAAAAGAAAACACATGCAATGACTCTGGTTGGTCCATATGTGGTTTGTGGAAAGAACACACATGTAGTAACCACTGGTTGATCCATGTGTGGTTTGTGAAATGAACACACATTCAATGCCACTGGTTGATCCATGTGTGGTTTGTGGAAAGAACACACATGCAATGACTCTAGTGCTAGTTTTAGTATAAGAACACACATGCAATGTCTCTAATGGATTCATATGTGGTTTGTGAAAAGAACACACATGCAATGACCACTTGTTGATCCATGTGTGGTTTATGAAAAGAACACCCATGCAATGACTCGAGTGCTAGTTTTAGTATAAGAACATACATGCAATGACTCTAGTGGGTCCACAAGTAGTTTGTGAAAAGAACACACATGCAATGACCACTAGTTGATCCATAAGTGGTTTGGGGAAAGAACACACATGCAATGACCACTGGTTGATCCATAAGTGGTTTGTGGAAAAGAAAACACATGCAATGACTCTGGTTGGTCCATATGTAGTTTGTCGAAAGAACACACATGCATTGACCACTGGTTGATCCACATGTGGCTTGTGAAAAGAACACACATGCAATGCCACTTGTTGATCCATATGTGGTTTGTGGAAAGAACACACATGCAATGACTCTAGTGGTAGTTTTAGTATAAGATCACATATGCAATGACTCTAATGGATCCATATGTGGTTTGTGAAAAGAACACACATGCAATGACCACTTGTTGATCCATGTGTGGTTTGTGGAAAGAACACACATGCAATGACAGTGGTGGATCCATGTATGGTTTGTGAAAAGAACACATATGCAATGAGTCTATTGTTGGTTTTAGTATAAGAACACACATGCAATGACTCTAGTGGGTCCACATGTGGTTTGTGAAAAGAACAAACATGCAATGACCACTGGTTGATCCATATGTGGTTTGTGGAAAAGAACACACATGCAATGAACAATGGTGGATAAATAAGTGGTTTGTGGAAATAACAAACAAGCAATGACCACTAGTTGATCCATAAGTGGTTGGTGGAAAAGAACACACATGCAATGACCACTGATTGAACCATATGCGGTTTGTGGAAATGACACACATGCAATGACCACTGGTTGATCCATGTGTGGTTTGTGAAAAGAACACACATGCCATGACTCTAGTGCTAGTTTTAGTATAAGAACACACATGCAATGACTCTAGTGGGTCCACATGTAGTTTGTGAAAAGAACAAACATGCAATGACCACGAGTTGATCCATAAGTGGTTTGTGGAAAGAACACACATGCAAGGACCACTGGTTGATCCATAAGTGTTTTGTGGAAAAGAACACACATGCAATGACTCTAGTTGGTCCATATGTGGTTTGTAGAAAGAAGACACATGCAGTAACCACTGGTTGATCCATGTGTGGTTTGTGAAATGAACACACATGCAATGCCACTGGTTGATCCATGTGTGGTTTGTGAAATGAACACACATGCAATGCCACTGGTTGATCCATGTGTGGTTTGTGGAAAGAACACACATGCAATGACTCTAGTGCTAGTTTTAGTATAAGAACACACATGCAATGACTCTAATGGATCCATATGTGGTTGGTGAAAATGACACACATGCAATGACCACTTGTTGATCCATGTGTGGTTTGTGAAAAGAACACACATGCAATGACTCTAGTGCTAGTTTTAGTATAAGAACACACATGCAATGACTCTAGTGGGTCCACATGTAGTTTGTGAAAAGAACACACATGCAATGACCACTGGTTGATCCATAAGTGGTTTGTGGAAAGAACACACATGAAATGACCACTTGTTGATCCATAAGTGGTTTGTGGAAAAGAAAACACATGCAATGACTCTGGTTGGTCCATATGTGGTTTGTGGAAAGAACACACATGCAGTAACCACTGGTTGATCCATGTGTGGTTTGTGAAATGAACACACATGCAATGCCACTGGTTGATCCATGTGTGGTTTGTGGAAAGAACACACATGCAATGACTCTAGTGCTAGTTTTAGTATAAGAACACACATGCAATGTCTCTAATGGATCCATATGTGGTTTTTGAAAAGAACACACATGCAATAACCACTTGTTGATACAAGTGTGGTTTGTGAAAAGAACACCCATGCAATGACTCTAGTGCTAGTTTTTGTATAAGAACACACATGCAATGTCTCTAATGGATCCATATGTGGTTTGTGAAAAGAACACACATGCAATTACTCTAGTGCTAGTTTTAGTATAAGAACATACATGCAATGACTCTAGTGGGTCCACATGTAGTTTGTGAAAAGAACACACATGCAATGACCACGGGTTGATCCATAAGTGGTTTGTGGAAAGAACACACATGCAATGACCACTGGTTGATCCATAAGTAGTTTGTGGAAAAGAAAACACATGCAATGACTCTGGTTGGTCCATATGTGGTTTGTGGAAAGAACACACATGCATTGACCACTGGTTGATCCATAAGTGGTTTGTGGAAAAGAACACACATGCAATGACCACTGGTTGATCCATATGTGGTTTGTGGAAAGAACACACATGCATTGACCACTAGTTGATCCACATGTGGTTTGTGAAATGAACACACATGCAATGCCACTGGTTGATCCATCTGTGGTTTGTGGAAAGAACACACATGCAATGACTCTAGTGGTAGTTTTAGTATAAGATCACACATGCAATGACTCTAATGGATCCGTATGTGGTTTGTGAAAAGAACACATGCAATGACCACTTGTTGATCCATGTGTGGTTTGTGAAAGGAACACACATGCAATGACTCTAGTGCTAGTTTTAGTATAAGAACACACATGCAATGACTCTAGTGGGTCCACATGTAGTTTGTGAAAAGAACACACATGCAATGACCACTTGTTGATCCATGTGTGTTTTGTGAAAAGAACACACATACAATGACTCTAGTGGGTCAACATGTAGTTTGTGAAAAGAACACACATGCAATGACCACTGGTTGATCCATAAGTTGTTTGTGGAATAGAACACACATGCAATGCCACTGGTTGATCCATGTGTGGTTTGTGGAAAGAACACACATGCAATGACTCTAGTGCTAGTTTTTGTATAAGAACACACATGCAATGTTTCTAATGGATCCATATGTGGTTTGTGAAAAGAACACAGATGCAATGACCACTTGTTGATCCATGTTATGTTTGTGAAAAGAACACACATGCAATGAGTCTAGTGCTAGTTTTAGTATAACAACACACATGCAATGACTCTAGTGGGTCCACATGTAGTTTGTGAAAAGAACACACATGCAATGACTCTAGTCCTAGTTTTAGTATAAGAACACACATGAAATGACTCTAGTGGGTCCACATGTAGTTTGTGACAAGAACACACATGCAATGACCACTTGTTGATCCATGTGTCTTTTGTGAAAAGAACAAACATACAATGACTCTAGTGGGTCCACACGTAGTTTGTGAAAAGAACACACATGCAATGACCACTAGTTGATCCATAAGTGGTTTGTGGAAAGAACACACATGCAATGACCACTGGTTGATCCATAAGTGGTTTGTGGAAAAGAACACACATGCGATGAATCTAGTTGGTCCATATGTGGTTTGTAGAAAGAACACACATGCAGTAACCACTGGTTGATCCATGTGTGGTTTGTGAAATGAACACACATGCAATGCCACTGGTTGATCCATGTGTGGTTTGTGGAAAGAACACACATGCAATGACTCTAGTGCTAGTTTTAGTATAAGAACACACATTCAATGACTCTAATGGATCCATATGTGGTTTGTGAAAATAACACACATGCAATGACCACTTGTTGATCCATGTGTGGTTTGTGAAAAGAACACACATGCAATGACTCTAGTGCTAGTTTTAGTATAAGAACACACATGCAATGACTCTAGTGGGTCCACATGTAGTTTGTGAAAAGAACACACATGCAATGACCACTGGTTGATCTATAAGTGGTTTGTGGAAAGAACACACATGAAATGACCACTTGTTGATCCATAAGTGGTTTGTGGAAAAGAAAACACATGCAATGACTCTGGTTGGTCCATATGTGGTTTGTGGAAAGAACACACATGTAGTAACCACTGGTTGATCCATGTGTGGTTTGTGAAATGAACACACATTCAATGCCACTGGTTGATCCATGTGTGGTTTGTGGAAAGAACACACATGCAATGACTCTAGTGCTAGTTTTAGTATAAGAACACACATGCAATGTCTCTAATGGATCCATATGTGGTTTGTGAAAAGAACACACATGCAATGACCACTTGTTGATCCATGTGTTGTTTATGAAAAGAACACCCATGCAATGACTCGAGTGCTAGTTTTAGTATAAGAACATACATGCAATGACTCTAGTGGGTCCACAAGTAGTTTGTGAAAAGAACACACATGCAATGACCACTAGTTGATCCATAAGTGGTTTGGGGAAAGAACACACATGCAATGACCACTGGTTGATCCATAAGTGGTTTGTGGAAAAGAAAACACATGCAATGACTCTGGTTGGTCCATATGTAGTTTGTCGAAAGAACACACATGCATTGACCACTGGTTGATCCACATGTGGCTTGTGAAAAGAACACACATGCAATGCCACTTGTTGATCCATATGTGGTTTGTGGAAAGAACACACATGCAATGACTCTAGTGGTAGTTTTAGTATAAGATCACACATGCAATGACTCTAATGGATCCATATGTGGTTTGTGAAAAGAACACACATGCAATGACCAGTTGTTGATCCATGTGTGGTTTGTGAAAGGAACACACATGCAATGACTCTACTGCTAGTTTTAGTATAAGAACACACATGCAATGACTCTAGTGGGTCCACATGTAGTTTGTGAAAAGAACACACATGCAATGACCACTTGTTGATCCATGTGTGTTTTGTGAAAAGAACACACATACAATGACTCTAGTGGGTCCACAGGTAGTTTGTGAAAAGAACACACATGCAATGACCACTGGTTGTTCCATGTGTGGTTTGTGAAAAGAACACGCATGCAATGCCACTGGTTGATACATGTGTGGTTTGTGGAAAGAACACACATGCAATGACCACTGGTTGATCCATAAGGGGTTTTTGGAAAGAACACACATGCGATGACTCTAGTGCTAGTTTTAGTATAATAACCCACATGCAATGACTCTAATGGATCCATATGTGGTTTGTGAAAAGAACACACATGCAATGACCACTTGTTGATCCATGTGTGGTTTGTGGAAAGAACACACATGCAATGACAGTGGTGGATCCATGTATGGTTTGTGAAAAGAACACATATGCAATGAGTCTATTGTTGGTTTTAGTATAAGAACACACATGCAATGACTCTAGTGGGTCCACATGTGGTTTGTGAAAAGAACAAACATGCAATGACCACTGGTTGATCCATATGTGGTTTGTGGAAAAGAACACACATGCAATGAACAATGGTGGATCAATAAGTGGTTTGTGGAAATAACAAACAAGCAATGACCACTGGTTGATCCATAACTGGTTGGTGGAAAAGAACACACATGCAATGACCACTGATTGATCCATATGTGGTTTGTGGAAATGACACACATGCAATGACCACTGGTTGATCCATGTGTGGTTTGTGAAAAGAACACACATGCCATGACTCTAGTGCTAGTTTTAGTATAAGAACACACATGCAATGACTCTAGTGGGTCCACATGTAGTTTGTGAAAAGAACAAACATGCAATGACCACGAGTTGATCCATAAGTGGTTTGTGGAAAGAACACACATGCAATGACCACTGGTTGATCCATAAGTGTTTTGTGGAAAAGAACACACATGCAATGACTCTAGTTGGTCCATATGTGGTTTGTAGAAAGAAGACACATGCAGTAACCACTGGTTGATCCATGTGTGGTTTGTGAAATGAACACACATGCAATGCCACTGGTTGATCCATGTGTGGTTTGTGGAAAGAACACACATGCAATGACTCTAGTGCTAGTTTTAGTATAAGAACACACATGCAATGACTCTAATGGATCCATATGTGGTTGGTGAAAATGACACACATGCAATGACCACTTGTTGATCCATGTGTGGTTTGTGAAAAGAACACACATGCAATGACTCTAGTGCTAGTTTTAGTATAAGAACACACATGCAATGACTCTAGTGGGTCCACATGTAGTTTGTGAAAAGAACACACATGCAATGACCACTAGTTGATCCATAAGTGGTTTGTGGAAAGAACACACATGCAATGACCACTGGTTGATCCATAAGTGGTTTGTGGAAAAGAACACACATGCGATGAATCTAGTTGGTCCATATGTGGTTTGTAGAAAGAACACACATGCAGTAACCACTGGTTGATCCATGTGTGGTTTGTGAAATGAACACACATGCAATGCCACTGGTTGATCCATGTGTGGTTTGTGGAAAGAACACACATGCAATGACTCTAGTGCTAGTTTTAGTATAAGAACACACATTCAATGACTCTAATGGATCCATATGTGGTTTGTGAAAATAACACACATGCAATGACCACTTGTTGATCCATGTGTGGTTTGTGAAAAGAACACCCATGCAATGACTCTAGTGCTAGTTTTAGTATAAGAACACACATGCAATGACTCTAGTGCCAGTGTTTGTATAAGAACACACATGCAATGTCTCTAATGGATCCATATGTGGTTTGTGATAAGAACACACATGCAATGACTCTAGTGGGTCCACATGTAGTTTGTGAAAATAACACACATGCAATGACCACATGTTGATCCATGTGTGGTTTGTGGAAAGAACACACATGCAATGACTCTAGTGGGTCCACATGTAGTTTGTGAAAAGAACACACATGCAATGACCACTGGTTGATCCATAAGTGGTTTGTGGAAAGAAGACACCTGCAATGACCACTAGTTGATCCATAAGTGGTTTGTGGAAAAGAAAACACATGCAATGACTTTGGTTGGTCCAATTGTGGTTTGTGGAAAGAACACACATGCATTGACCACTAGTTGATCCATATGTGGTTTGTGAAATGAACACACATGCAATGCCACTGGTTGATCCATGTGTGGTTTGTAGAAAGAACACACATGCAATGACTCTAGTGCTAGTTTTAGTATAAGAACACACATGCAATGTCTCTAATAGATCCATATGTGGTTTGTGAAAAGAACACACATGCAATGACCACTTGTTGATCCATGTGTGGTTTGTGAAAAGAACACCCATGCAATGACTCTAGTGCTAGTTTTAGTATAAGAACATACATGCAATGACTCTAGTGGGTCCACATGTAGTCTGTGAAAAGAACACACATGCAATGACCACTGGTTGATCCATAATTGGTTTGTGGAAAGAACACACATGAAATGACCACTTGTTGATCCATAAGTGGTTTGTGGAAAAGAAAACACATGCAATGACTCTAGTTGGTCCATATGTGGTTTGTGGAAAGAACACACATGCAGTAACCACTGGTTGATCCATGTGTGGTTTGTGAAATGAACACACATGCAATGCCACTGGTTGATCCATGTGTGGTTTGTGGAAAGAACACACATGCAATGACTCTAGTGCTAGTTTTAGTATAAGAACACACATGCAATGACTCTAATGGATCCATATGTGGTTTGTGACAATAACACACATGCAATGACCACTTGTTGATCCATATGTGGTTTGTGAAAAGAACACACATGCAATTACTCTAGTGCTAGTTTTAGTATAAGAACATACATGCAATGACTCTAGTGGGTCCACATGTAGTTTGTGAAAAGAACACACATGCAATGACCACGGGTTGATCCATAAGTGGTTTGTGGAAAGAACACACATGCAATGACCACTGGTTGATCCATAAGTAGTTTGTGGAAAAGAAAACACATGCAATGACTCTGGTTGCTCCATATGTGGTTTGTGGAAAGAACACACATGCATTGACCACTGCTTGATCCATATGTGGGTTGTGAAAAGAACACACATGCAATGCCACTAGTTGATCCATGTGTGATTTGTGGAAAGAACACACATGCAATGACTCTAGTGGTAGTTTTAGTATAAGATCACACATGCAATGAGTCTAATGGATCCATATGTGGTTTGTGAAAATAACACACATGCAATGACCACTTGTTGATCCATGTGTGGTTTGTGGAAAGAACACACATGCAATGACTCTAGTGGGTCCACATGTAGTTTGTGAAAAGAACACACATGCAATGACCACTGGTTGATCCATAAGTGGTTTGTGGAAAGAAGACAGCTGCAATGACCACTAGTTGATCCATAAGTGGTTTGTGGAAAAGAAAACACATGCAATGACTTTGGTTGGTCCAATTGTGGTTTGTGGAAAGAACACACATGCATTGACCACTAGTTGATCCATATGTGGTTTGTGAAATGAACACACATGCAATGCCACTAGTTGATCCATGTGTGGTTTGTGGAAAGAACACACATGCAATGACTCTAGTGCTAGTTTTAGTATAAGAACACACATGCAATGTCTCTAATAGATCCATATGTGGTTTGTGAAAAGAACACACATGCAATGACCACTTGTTGATCCATGTGTGGTTTGTGAAAAGAACACCCATGCAATGACTCTAGTGCTAGTTTTAGTATAAGAACATACATGCAATGACTCTAGTGGGTCCACATGTAGTCTGTGAAAAGAACACACATGCAATGACCACTAGTTGATCCATAATTGGTTTGTGGAAAGAACACACATGAAATGACCACTTGTTGATCCATAAGTGGTTTGTGGAAAAGAAAACACATGCAATGACTCTAGTTGGTCCATATGTGGTTTGTGGAAAGAACACACATGCAGTAACCACTGGTTGATCCATGTGTGGTTTGTGAAATGAACACACATGCAATGCCACTGGTTGATCCATGTGTGGTTTGTGGAAAGAACACACATGCAATGACTCTAGTGCTAGTTTTAGTATAAGAACACACATGCAATGACTCTAATGGATCCATATGTGGTTTGTGACAATAACACACATGCAATGACCACTTGTTGATCCATGTGTGGTTTGTGAAAAGAACACACATGTAATGACTCTAGTGCTAGTTTTAGTATAAGAACACACATGCAATGACTCTAGTGGGTCTACATGTAGTTTGTGAAAAGAACGCACATGCAATGACCACTGGTTGATCAATAAGTGGTTTGTGGAAAGAACACACATGAAATGACCACTTGTTGATCCATAAGTGGTTTGTGGAAAAGAAAACACATGCAATGACTCTGGTTGGTCCATATGTGGTTTGTGGAAAGAACACACATGCATTGACCACTGGATGATCCATATGTGGCTTGTAAAAAGAAGACACATGCAATGCCACTGCTTGATCCATGTGTGCTTTGTGGAAAGAACACACATGCAATGACTCTAGTGGTAGTTTTAGTATAAGATCACACATGCAATGACTCTAATGGATCCATATGTGGTTTGTCCAAAGAACACACATGCAATGACCACTTGTTGATCCATGTGTGGTTTGTGAAAAGAACACACATGCAATGACTCTAGTGCTAGTTTTATTATAAGAACACACATGCAATGACTCTAGTGGGTCCACATGTAGTTTGTGAAAAGAACACACATGCAATGACCACTTGTTGATCCATGTGTGTTTTGTGAAAAGAACACACATACAATGACTCTAGTGGGTCCACATGTAGTTTGTGAAAAGAACACACATGCAATGACCACTGGTTGATCCATAAGTTGTTTGTGGAAAAGAACACACATGCAATGAACACTGGTTGATCAATGTGTGGTTTGTGCAAAAGAACACATGCAATGAATCTGGTTGGTCTGTATGTGGTTTGTGGAAAGAACACACATGTAGTGACCACTGGTTGATCCTTGTGTGGTTTGTGAAATGAACACACAATCAATGCCACTGGTTGATCTGTGTGTGGTTTGTGGAAAGAACACACATGCAATGACTCTAGTGCCAGTTTTTGTATAAGAACACACATGCCATGTCTCTAATGGATCCATATGTGGTTTGTGATAAGAACACACATGCAGTGACTCTAGTGGGTCCACATGTAGTTTGTGAAAATAACACACATGCAATGACCACTGGTTGATCCATAAGTGGTTTGTGGAAAGAACACACATGCAATGACCACTGGATGGTCCATAAGTGGTTTGTGGAAAAGAAAACACATGCAATGACTCTGGTTGGTCCATATGTGGTTTGTGGAAAGAACACACATGAAGTGACCACAGGTTGATCCATGTGTGGTTTGTGAAATGAACACACATGCAATGCCACTGGTTGATCCATGTGTGGTTTGTGGAAAGAACACACATGCAATGACTCTAGTGCTAGTTTTTGTATAAGAACACACATGCAATGTCTCTAATGGATCCATATGTGGTTTGTGAAAATAACACACATGCAATGACCACTTGTTGATCCATGTGTGGTTTGTGAAAAGAACACACATGCAATGACTCTAGTGCTAGTTTTAGTATAAGAACACACATGCAATGACTCTAGTGGGTCCACATGTAGTTTGTGAAAATAACACACATGCAATGACCACTGGTTGATCCATAAGTGGTTTGTGGAAAGAACACACATGAAATAACCACTTGTTGATCCATCAGTGGTTTGTGGAAAAGAAAACACATGCAATGACTCTGGTTGGTCCATATGTGGTTTGTGGAAAGAACACACATGCAGTAACCACTGGTTGATCCATGTGTGGTTTGTGAAATGAACACACATGCAATGCCACTGGTTGATCCATGTGTGGTTTGTGGAAAGAACACACATGCAATGACTCTAGTGCCAGTGTTTGTATAAGAACACACATGCAATGTCTCTAATGGATCCATATGTGGTTTGTGATAAGAACACACATGCAATGACTCTAATGGATCCATATGTGGTTTGTGACAATAACACACATGCAATGACCACTTGTTGATCCATGTGTGGTTTGTGAAAAGAACACACATGTAATGACTCTAGTGCTAGTTTTAGTATAAGAACACACATGCAATGACTCTAGTGGGTCTACATGTAGTTTGTGAAAAGAACGCACATGCAATGACCACTGGTTGATCAATAAGTGGTTTGTGGAAAGAACACACATGAAATGACCACTTGTTGATCCATAAGTGGTTTGTGGAAAAGAAAACACATGCAATGACTCTGGTTGGTCCATATGTGGTTTGTGGAAAGAACACACATGCATTGACCACTGGATGATCCATATGTGGCTTGTAAAAAGAAGACACATGCAATGCCACTGCTTGATCCATGTGTGCTTTGTGGAAAGAACACACATGCAATGACTCTAGTGGTAGTTTTAGTATAAGATCACACATGCAATGACTCTAATGGATCCATATGTGGTTTGTCCAAAGAACACACATGCAATGACCACTTGTTGATCCATGTGTGGTTTGTGAAAAGAACACACATGCAATGACTCTAGTGCTAGTTTTATTATAAGAACACACATGCAATGACTCTAGTGGGTCCACATGTAGTTTGTGAAAAGAACACACATGCAATGACCACTTGTTGATCCATGTGTGTTTTGTGAAAAGAACACACATACAATGACTCTAGTGGGTCCACATGTAGTTTGTGAAAAGAACACACATGCAATGACCACTGGTTGATCCATAAGTTGTTTGTGGAAAAGAACACACATGCAATGAACACTGGTTGATCAATGTGTGGTTTGTGCAAAAGAACACATGCAATGAATCTGGTTGGTCCGTATGTGGTTTGTGGAAAGAACACACATGTAGTGACCACTGGTTGATCCTTGTGTGGTTTGTGAAATGAACACACAATCAATGCCACTGGTTGATCTTTGTGTGGTTTGTGGAAAGAACACACATGCAATGACTCTAGTGCCAGTTTTTGTATAAGAACACACATGCCATGTCTCTAATGGATCCATATGTGGTTTGTGATAAGAACACACATGCAGTGACTCTAGTGGGTCCACATGTAGTTTGTGAAAATAACACACATGCAATGACCACTGGTTGATCCATAAGTGGTTTGTGGAAAGAACACACATGCAATGACCACTGGATGGTCCATAAGTGGTTTGTGGAAAAGAAAACACATGCAATGACTCTGGTTGGTCCATATGTGGTTTGTGGAAAGAACACACATGAAGTGACCACTGGTTGATCCATGTGTGGTTTGTGAAATGAACACACATGCAATGCCACTGGTTGATCCATGTGTGGTTTGTGGAAAGAACACACATGCAATGACTCTAGTGCTAGTTTTTGTATAAGAACACACATGCAATGTCTCTAATGGATCCATATGTGGTTTGTGAAAATAACACACATGCAATGACCACTTGTTGATCCATGTGTGGTTTGTGAAAAGAACACACATGCAATGACTCTAGTGCTAGTTTTAGTATAAGAACACACATGCAATGACTCTAGTGGGTCCACATGTAGTTTGTGAAAATAACACACATGCAATGACCACTGGTTGATCCATAAGTGGTTTGTGGAAAGAACACACATGAAATAACCACTTGTTGATCCATCAGTGGTTTGTGGAAAAGAAAACACATGCAATGACTCTGGTTGGTCCATATGTGGTTTGTGGAAAGAACACACATGCAGTAACCACTGGTTGATCCATGTGTGGTTTGTGAAATGAACACACATGCAATGCCACTGGTTGATCCATGTGTGGTTTGTGGAAAGAACACACATGCAATGACTCTAGTGCCAGTGTTTGTATAAGAACACACATGCAATGTCTCTAATGGATCCATATGTGGTTTGTGATAAGAACACACATGAAATGACTCTAGTGGGTCCACATGTAGTTTGTGAAAATAACACACATGCAATGACCACTTGTTGATCCATGTGTGGTTTGTGGAAAGAACACACATGCAATGACTCTAGTGGGTCCACATGTAGTTTGTGAAAAGAACACACATGCAATGACCACTGGTTGATCCATAAGTGGTTTGTGGAAAGAAGACACCTGGAATGACCACTTGTTGATCCATAAGTGGTTTGTGGAAAAGAAAACACATGCAATGACTTTGGTTGGTCCAATTGTGGTTTGTGGAAAGAACACACATGCATTGACCACTAGTTGATCCATATGTGGTTTGTGAAATGAACACACATGCAATGCTACTGGTTGATCCATGTGTGGTTTGTGGAAAGAACACACATGCAATGACTCTAGTGCTAGTTTTAGTATAAGAACACACATGCAATGTCTCTAATAGATCCATATGTGGTTTGTGAAAAGAACACACATGCAATGACCACTTGTTGATCCATGTGTGGTTTGTGAAAAGAACACACATGTAATGACTCTAGTGCTAGTTTTAGTATAAGAACACACATGCAATGACTCTAGTGGGTCCACATGTAGTTTGTGAAAAGAACACACATGCAATGACCACTGGTTGATCCATAAGTGGTTTGTGGAAAGAACACACATGAAATGACCACTTGTTGATCCATAAGTGGTTTGTGGAAAAGAAAACACATGCAATGACTCTGGTTGGTCCATATGTGGTTTGTGGAAAGAACACACATGCAGTAACCACTAGTTGATCCATGTGTGGTTTGTGAAATGAACACACATGCAATGCCACTGGTTGATCCATGTGTGGTTTGTGGAAAGAACACACATGCAATGACTCTAGTGCCAGTGTTTGTATAAGAACACACATGCAATGTCTCTAATTGATCCATATGTGGTTTGTGATAAGAACACACATGCAATGACTCTAGTGGGTCCACATGTAGTTTGTGAAAATAACACACATGCAATGACCACTGGTTGATCCATAAGTGGTTTGTGGAAAGAACACACATGCAATGACCACTGGTTGATCCATAAGTGGTTTGTGGAAAAAAACACATGCAATGACTCTGGTTGGTCCATATGTGGTTTGTGGAAAGAACACACATGCAGTGACCACTGGTTGATCCATGTGTGGTTTGTGAAATGAACACACATGCAATGCCACTAGTTGATCCATGTGTGGTTTGTGGAAAGAACACACATGCAATGACTCTAGTGCTAGTTTTTGTATAAGAACACACATGCAATGTCTCTAATGGATCCATATGTGGTTTATGAAAATAACACACATGCAATGACCACTTGTTGATCCATGTGTTGTTTGTGAAAAGAACACACATGCAATGACTCTAGTGCTAGTTTTAGTATAAGAACACACATGCAATGACTCTAGTGGGTCCACATGTAGTTTGTGAAAATAACACACATGCGATGACCACTGGTTGATCCATAAGTGGTTTGTGGAAAGAACACACATGAAATGACCACTTGTTGATCCATAAGTGGTTTGTGGAAAAGAAAACGCATGCAATGACTCTGGTTGGTCCATATGTGGTTTGTGGAAAGAACACACATGCAGTAACCACTGGTTGATCCATGTGTGGTTTGTGAAATGAACACACACACATGCAATGCCACTGGTTGATCCATGTGTGGTTTGTGGAAAGAACACACATGCAATGACTCTAGTGCTAGTTTTTGTATAAGAACACACATGCAATGTCTCTAATGGATCCATATGTGGTTTGTGAAAATAACACACATGCAATGACCACTTGTTGATCCATGTGTTGTTTGTGAAAAGAACACACATGCAATGACTCTAGTGCTAGTTTTAGTATAAGAACACACATGCAATGACTCTAGTGGATCCACATGTAGTTTGTGAAAATAACACACATGCGATGACCACTGGTTGATCCATAAGTGGTTTGTGGAAAGAACACACATGAAATGACCACTTGTTGATCCATAAGTGGTTTGTGGAAAAGAAAACGCATGCAATGACTCTGGTTGGTCCATATGTGGTTTGTGGAAAGAACACACATGCAATGACCACTTGTTGATCCATGTGTGGTTTGTGAAAAGAACACCCATGCAATGAATCTAGTGCTAGTTTTAGTATAAGAACATACATGCAATGACTCTAGTGGGTCCACATGTAGTTTGTGAAAAGAACACACATGCAATGACCACTAGTTGATCCATAAGTGGTTTGTGTAAAGAACACACATGCAATGACCACTGGTTGATCCATAGGTGGCTTGTGAAAAGAACACACATGCAATGCCACTGGTTGATCCATCTGTGGTTTGTGGAAAGAACACACATGCAATGACTCTAGTGGTAGTTTTAGTATAAGATCACACATGCAATGACTCTAATAGATCCATATGTGGTTTGTGAAAAGAACACACATGCAATGACCACTTGTTGATCAATGTGTGGTTTGTGAAAGGAACACACATGCAATGACTCTAGTGCTAGTTTTAGTATAAGAACACACATGCAATGACCACTGGTTGATCCATAAGTGGTTTGTGGAAAGAACACACATGAAATAACCACTTGTTGATCCATCAGTGGTTTGTGGAAAATAAAACACATGCAATGACTCTAGTTGGTCCATATGTGGTTTGTGGAAAGAACACACATGCAGTAACCACTGGTTGATCCATGTGTGGTTTGTGAAATGAACACACATGCAATGCCACTGGTTGATCCATGTGTGGTTTGTGGAAAGAACACACATGCAATGACTCTAGTGCTAGTTTTTGTATAAGAACACACGTGCAATGTCTCTAATGGATCCATATGTGGTTTGTGAAAAGAACACACATGCAATTACTCTAGTGCTAGTTTTAGTATAAGAACATACATGCAATGACTCTAGTGGGTCCACATGTAGTTTGTGAAAAGAACACACATGCAATGACCACGGGTTGATCCATAAGTGGTTTGTGGAAAGAACACACATGCAATGACCACTGGTTGATCCATAAGTAGTTTGTGGAAAAGAAAACACATGCAATGACTCTGGTTGGTCCATATGTGGTTTGTGGAAAGAACACACATGCATTGACCACTGGTTGATCCATAAGTGGTTTGTGGAAAAGAACACACATGCAATGACCACTGGTTGATCCATATGTGGTTTGTGGAAAGAACACACATGCATTGACCACTAGTTGATCCACATGTGGTTTGTGAAATGAACACACATGCAATGCCACTGGTTGATCCATCTGTGGTTTGTGGAAAGAACACACATGCAATGACTCTAGTGGTAGTTTTAGTATAAGATCACACATGCAATGACTCTAATGGATCCGTATGTGGTTTGTGAAAAGAACACATGCAATAACCACTTGTTGATCCATGTGTGGTTTGTGAAAGGAACACACATGCAATGACTCTAGTGCTAGTTTTAGTATAAGAACACACATGCAATGACTCTAGTGGGTCCACATGTAGTTTGTGAAAAGAACACACATGCAATGACCACTTGTTGATCCATGTGTGTTTTGTGAAAAGAACACACATACAATGAATCTAGTGGGTCAACATGTAGTTTGTGAAAAGAACACACATGCAATGACCACTGGTTGATCCATAAGTTGTTTGTGGAATAGAACACACATGCAATGCCACTGGTTGATCCATGTGTGGTTTGTGGAAAGAACACACATGCAATGACTCTAGTGCTAGTTTTTGTATAAGAACACACATGCAATGTTTCTAATGGATCCATATGTGGTTTGTGAAAAGAACACAGATGCAATGACCACTTGTTGATCCATGTTATGTTTGTGAAAAGAACACACATGCAATGAGTCTAGTGCTAGTTTTAGTATAACAACACACATGCAATGACTCTAGTGGGTCCACATGTAGTTTGTGAAAAGAACACACATGCAATGACTCTAGTCCTAGTTTTAGTATAAGAACACACATGAAATGACTCTAGTGGGTCCACATGTAGTTTGTGACAAGAACACACATGCAATGACCACTTGTTGATCCATGTGTCTTTTGTGAAAAGAACAAACATACAATGACTCTAGTGGGTCCACACGTAGTTTGTGAAAAGAACACACATGCAATGACCACTAGTTGATCCATAAGTGGTTTGTGGAAAGAACACACATGCAATGACCACTGGTTGATCCATAAGTGGTTTGTGGAAAAGAACACACATGCAATGACTCTAGTTGGTCCATATGTGGTTTGTAGAAAGAACACACATGCAGTAACCACTGGTTGATCCATGTGTGGTTTGTGAAATGAACACACATGCAATGCCACTGGTTGATCCATGTGTGGTTTGTGGAAAGAACACACATGCAATGACTCTAGTGCTAGTTTTAGTATAAGAACACACATTCAATGACTCTAATGGATCCATATGTGGTTTGTGAAAATAACACACATGCAATGACCACTTGTTGATCCATGTGTGGTTTGTGAAAAGAACACACATGCAATGACTCTAGTGCTAGTTTTAGTATAAGAACACACATGCAATGACTCTAGTGGGTCCACATGTAGTTTGTGAAAAGAACACACATGCAATGACCACTGGTTGATCTATAAGTGGTTTGTGGAAAGAACACACATGAAATGACCACTTGTTGATCCATAAGTGGTTTGTGGAAAAGAAAACACATGCAATGACTCTGGTTGGTCCATATGTGGTTTGTGGAAAGAACACACATGTAGTAACCACTGGTTGATCCATGTGTGGTTTGTGAAATGAACACACATTCAATGCCACTGGTTGATCCATGTGTGGTTTGTGGAAAGAACACACATGCAATGACTCTAGTGCTAGTTTTAGTATAAGAACACACATGCAATGTCTCTAATGGATCCATATGTGGTTTGTGAAAAGAACACACATGCAATGACCACTTGTTGATCCATGTGTTGTTTATGAAAAGAACACCCATGCAATGACTCGAGTGCTAGTTTTAGTATAAGAACATACATGCAATGACTCTAGTGGGTCCACAAGTAGTTTGTGAAAAGAACACACATGCAATGACCACTAGTTGATCCATAAGTGGTTTGGGGAAAGAACACACATGCAATGACCACTGGTTGATCCATAAGTGGTTTGTGGAAAAGAAAACACATGCAATGACTCTGGTTGGTCCATATGTAGTTTGTCGAAAGAACACACATGCATTGACCACTGGTTGATCCACATGTGGCTTGTGAAAAGAACACACATGCAATGCCACTTGTTGATCCATATGTGGTTTGTGGAAAGAACACACATGCAATGACTCTAGTGGTAGTTTTAGTATAAGATCACACATGCAATGACTCTAATGGATCCATATGTGGTTTGTGAAAAGAACACACATGCAATGACCAGTTGTTGATCCATGTGTGGTTTGTGAAAGGAACACACATGCAATGACTCTACTGCTAGTTTTAGTATAAGAACACACATGCAATGACTCTAGTGGGTCCACATGTAGTTTGTGAAAAGAACACACATGCAATGACCACTTGTTGATCCATGTGTGTTTTGTGAAAACAACACACATACAATGACTCTAGTGGGTCCACAGGTAGTTTGTGAAAAGAACACACATGCAATGACCACTGGTTGTTCCATGTGTGGTTTGTGAAAAGAACACGCATGCAATGCCACTGGTTGATACATGTGTGGTTTGTGGAAAGAACACACATGCAATGACCACTGGTTGATCCATAAGGGGTTTTTGGAAAGAACACACATGCGATGACTCTAGTGCTAGTTTTAGTATAAGAACCCACATGCAATGACTCTAATGGATCCATATGTGGTTTGTGAAAAGAACACACATGCAATGACCACTTGTTGATCCATGTGTGGTTTGTGGAAAGAACACACATGCAATGACAGTGGTGGATCCATGTATGGTTTGTGAAAAGAACACATATGCAATGAGTCTATTGTTGGTTTTAGTATAAGAACACACATGCAATGACTCTAGTGGGTCCACATGTGGTTTGTGAAAAGAACAAACATGCAATGACCACTGGTTGATCCATATGTGGTTTGTGGAAAAGAACACACATGCAATGAACAATGGTGGATCAATAAGTGGTTTGTGGAAATAACAAACAAGCAATGACCACTGGTTGATCCATAAGTGGTTGGTGGAAAAGAACACACATGCAATGACCACTGATTGATCCATATGTGGTTTGTGGAAATGACACACATGCAATGACCACTGGTTGATCCATGTGTGGTTTGTGAAAAGAACACACATGCCATGACTCTAGTGCTAGTTTTAGTATAAGAACACACATGCAATGACTCTAGTGGGTCCACATGTAGTTTGTGAAAAGAACAAACATGCAATGACCACGAGTTGATCCATAAGTGGTTTGTGGAAAGAACACACATGCAATGACCACTGGTTGATCCATAAGTGTTTTGTGGAAAAGAACACACATGCAATGACTCTAGTTGGTCCATATGTGGTTTGTAGAAAGAAGACACATGCAGTAACCACTGGTTGATCCATGTGTGGTTTGTGAAATGAACACACATGCAATGCCACTGGTTGATCCATGTGTGGTTTGTGGAAAGAACACACATGCAATGACTCTAGTGCTAGTTTTAGTATAAGAACACACATGCAATGACTCTAATGGATCCATATGTGGTTGGTGAAAATGACACACATGCAATGACCACTTGTTGATCCATGTGTGGTTTGTGAAAAGAACACACATGCAATGACTCTAGTGCTAGTTTTAGTATAATAACACACATGCAATGACTCTAGTGGGTCCACATGTAGTTTGTCAAAAGAACACACATGCAATGACCACTGGTTGATCCATAAGTGGTTTGTGGAAAGAACACACATGAAATGACCACTTGTTGATCCATAAGTGGTTTGTGGAAAAGAAAACACATGCAATGACTCTGGTTGGTCCATATGTGGTTTGTGGAAAGAACACACATGCAGTAACCACTGGTTGATCCATGTGTGGTTTGTGAAATGAACACACATGCAATGCCACTGGTTGATCCATGTGTGGTTTGTGGAAAGAACACACATGCAATGACTCTAGTGCTAGTTTTAGTATAAGAACACACATGCAATGTCTCTAATGGATCCATATGTGGTTTGTGAAAAGAACACACATGCAATAACCACTTGTTGATACATGTGTGGTTTGTGAAAAGAACACCCATGCAATGACTCTAGTGCTAGTTTTTGTATAAGAACACACATGCAATGTCTCTAATGGATCCATATGTGGTTTGTGAAAAGAACACACATGCAATTACTCTAGTGCTAGTTTTAGTATAAGAACATACATGCAATGACTCTAGTGGGTCCACATGTAGTTTGTGAAAAGAACACACATGCAATGACCACGGGTTGATCCATAAGTGGTTTGTGGAAAGAACACACATGCAATGACCACTGGTTGATCCATAAGTAGTTTGTGGAAAAGAAAACACATGCAATGACTCTGGTTGGTCCATATGTGGTTTGTGGAAAGAACACACATGCATTGACCACTGGTTGATCCATATGTGGGTTGTGAAAAGAACACACATGCAATGCCACTAGTTGATCCATGTGTGATTTGTGGAAAGAACACACATGCAATGACTCTAGTGGTAGTTTTAGTATAAGATCACACATGCAATGACTCTAATGGATCCATATGTGGTTTGTGAAAATAACACACATGCAATGACCACTTGTTGATCCATGTGTGGTTTGTGGAAAGAACACACATGCAATGACTCTAGTGGGTCCACGTGTAGTTTGTGAAAAGAACACAGATGCAATGACCATTGGTTGATCCATAAGTGGTTTGTGGAAAGAAGACACCTGCAATGACCACTAGTTGATCCATAAGTGGTTTGTGGAAAAGAAAATACATGCAATGACTTTGGTTGGTCCAATTGTGGTTTGTGGAAAGAACACACATGCATTGACCACTAGTTGATCCATATGTGGTTTGTGAAATGAACACACATGCAATGCCACTGGTTGATCCATGTGTGGTTTGTGGAAAGAACACACATGCAATGACTCTAGTGCTAGTTTTAGTATAAGAACACACATGCAATGTCTCTAATAGATCCATATGTGGTTTGTGAAAAGAACACACATGCAATGACCACTTGTTGATCCATGTGTGGTTTGTGAAAAGAACACCCATGCAATGACTCTAGTGCTAGTTTTAGTATAAGAACATACATGCAATGACTCTAGTGGGTCCACATGTAGTCGGTGAAAAGAACACACATGCAATGACCACTGGTTGATCCATAATTGGTTTGTGGAAAGAACACACATGAAATGACCACTTGTTGATCCATAAGTGGTTTGTGGAAAAGAAAACACATGCAATGACTCTAGTTGGTCCATATGTGGTTTGTGGAAAGAACACACATGCAGTAACCACTGGTTGATCCATGTGTGGTTTGTGAAATGAACACACATGCAATGCCACTGGTTAATCCATGTGTGGTTTGTGGAAAGAACACACATGCAATGACTCTAGTGCTAGTTTTAGTATAAGAACACACATGCAATGACTCTAATGGATCCATATGTGGTTTGTGACAATAACACACATGCAATGACCACTTGTTGATCCATGTGTGGTTTGTGAAAAGAACACACATGTAATGACTCTAGTGCTAGTTTTAGTATAAGAACACACATGCAATGACTCTAGTGGGTCCACATGTAGTTTGTGAAAAGAACACACATGCAATGACCACTGGTTGATCCATAAGTGGTTTGTGGAAAGAACACACATGAAATGACCACTTGTTGATCCATAAGTGGTTTGTGGAAAAGAAAACACATGCAATGACTCTGGTTGGTCCATATGTGGTTTGTGGAAAGAACACACATGCAGTAACCACTGGTTGATCCATGTGTGGTTTGTGAAATGAACACACATGCAATGCCACTGGTTGATCCATGTGTGGTTTGTGGAAAGAACACACATGCAATGACTCTAGTGCCAGTGTTTGTATAAGAACACACATGCAATGTCTCTAATGGATCCATATGTGGTTTGTGATAAGAACACACATGCAATGACTCTAGTGGGTCCACATGTAGTTTGTGAAAATAACACACATGCAATGACCACATGTTGATCCATGTGTGGTTTGTGGAAAGAACACACATGCAATGACTCTATTGGGTCCACATGTAGTTTGTGAAAAGAACACACATGCAATGACCACTGGTTGATCCATAAGTGGTTTGTGGAAAGAAGACACCTGCAATGACCACTAGTTGATCCATAAGTGGTTTGTGGAAAAGAAAACACATGCAATGACTTTGGTTGGTCCAATTGTGGTTTGTGGAAAGAACACACATGCATTGACCACTAGTTGATCCATATGTGGTTTGTGAAATGAACACACATGCAATGCCACTGGTTGATCCATGTGTGGTTTGTGGAAAGAACACACATGCAATGACTCTAGTGCTAGTTTTAGTATAAGAACACACATGCAATGTCTCTAATAGATCCATATGTGGTTTGTGAAAAGAACACACATGCAATGACCACTTGTTGATCCATGTGTGGTTTGTGAAAAGAACACCCATGCAATGACTCTAGTGCTAGTTTTAGTATAAGAACATACATGCAATGACTCTAGTGGGTCCACATGTAGTCTGTGAAAAGAACACACATGCAATGACCACTGGTTGATCCATAATTGGTTTGTGGAAAGAACACACATGAAATGACCACTTGTTGATCCATAAGTGGTTTGTGGAAAAGAAAACACATGCAATGACTCTAGTTGGTCCATATGTGGTTTGTGGAAAGAACACACATGCAGTAACCACTGGTTGATCCATGTGTGGTTTGTGAAATGAACACACATGCAATGTCACTGGTTGATCCATGTGTGGTTTCTGGAAAGAACACACATGCAATGACTCTAGTGCTAGTTTTAGTATAAGAACACACATGCAATGACTCTAATGGATCCATATGTGGTTTGTGACAATAACACACATGCAATGACCACTTGTTGATCCATATGTGGTTTGTGAAAAGAACACACATGCAATTACTCTAGTGCTAGTTTTAGTATAAGAACATACATGCAATGACTCTAGTGGGTCCACATGTAGTTTGTGAAAAGAACACACATGCAATGACCACGGGTTGATCCATAAGTGGTTTGTGGAAAGAACACACATGCAATGACCACTGGTTGATCCATAAGTAGTTTGTGGAAAAGAAAACACATGCAATGACTCTGGTTGGTCCATATGTGGTTTGTGGAAAGAACACACATGCATTGACCACTGCTTGATCCATATGTGGGTTGTGAAAAGAACACACATGCAATGCCACTAGTTGATCCATGTGTGATTTGTGGAAAGAACACACATGCAATGACTCTAGTGGTAGTTTTAGTATAAGATCACACATGCAATGAGTCTAATGGATCCATATGTGGTTTGTGAAAATAACACACATGCAATGACCACTTGTTGATCCATGTGTGGTTTGTGGAAAGAACACACATGCAATGACTCTAGTGGGTCCACATGTACTTTGTGAAAAGAACACACATGCAATGACCACTGGTTGATCCATAAGTGGTTTGTGGAAAGAAGACAGCTGCAATGACCACTAGTTGATCCATAAGTGGTTTGTGGAAAAGAAAACACATGCAATGACTTTGGTTGGTCCAATTGTGGTTTGTGGAAAGAACACACATGCATTGACCACTAGTTGATCCATATGTGGTTTGTGAAATGAACACACATGCAATGCCACTAGTTGATCCATGTGTGGTTTGTGGAAAGAACACACATGCAATGACTCTAGTGCTAGTTTTAGTATAAGAACACACATGCAATGTCTCTCATAGATCCATATGTGGTTTGTGAAAAGAACACACATGCAATGACCACTTGTTGATCCATGTGTGGTTTGTGAAAAGAACACCCATGCAATGACTCTAGTGCTAGTTTTAGTATAAGAACATACATGCAATGACTCTAGTGGGTCCACATGTAGTCTGTGAAAAGAACACACATGCAATGACCACTGGTTGATCCATAATTGGTTTGTGGAAAGAACACACATGAAATGACCACTTGTTGATCCACAAGTGGTTTGTGGAAAAGAAAACACATGCAATGACTCTAGTTGGTCCATATGTGGTTTGTGGAAAGAACACACATGCAGTAACCACTGGTTGATCCATGTGTGGTTTGTGAAATGAACACACATGCAATGCCACTGGTTGATCCATGTGTGGTTTGTGGAAAGAACACACATGCAATGACTCTAGTGCTAGTTTTAGTATAAGAACACACATGCAATGACTCTAATGGATCCATATGTGGTTTGTGACAATAACACACATGCAATGACCACTTGTTGATCCATGTGTGGTTTGTGAAAAGAACACACATGTAATGACTCTAGTGCTAGTTTTAGTATAAGAACACACATGCAATGACTCTAGTGGGTCCACATGTAGTTTGTGAAAAGAACGCACATGCAATGACCACTGGTTGATCAATAAGTGGTTTGTGGAAAGAACACACATGAAATGACCACTTGTTGATCCATAAGTGGTTTGTGGAAAAGAAAACACATGCAATGACTCTGGTTGGTCCATATGTGGTTTGTGGAAAGAACACACATGCATTGACCACTGGATGATCCATATGTGGCTTGTAAAAAGAAGACACATGCAATGCCACTGCTTGATCCATGTGTGCTTTGTGGAAAGAACACACATGCAATGACTCTAGTGGTAGTTTTAGTATAAGATCACACATGCAATGACTCTAATGGATCCATATGTGGTTTGTCCAAAGAACACACATGCAATGACCACTTGTTGATCCATGTGTGGTTTGTGAAAAGAACACACATGCAATGACTCTAGTGCTAGTTTTATTATAAGAACACACATGCAATGACTCTAGTGGGTCCACATGTAGTTTGTGAAAAGAACACACATGCAATGACCACTTGTTGATCCATGTGTGTTTTGTGAAAAGAACACACATACAATGACTCTAGTGGGTCCACATGTAGTTTGTGAAAAGAACACACATGCAATGACCACTGGTTGATCCATAAGTTGTTTGTGGAAAAGAACACACATGCAATGAACACTGGTTGATCAATGTGTGGTTTGTGCAAAAGAACACATGCAATGAATCTGGTTGGTCCGTATGTGGTTTGTGGAAAGAACACACATGTAGTGACCACTGGTTGATCCTTGTGTGGTTTGTGAAATGAACACACAATCAATGCCACTGGTTGATCTGTGTGTGGTTTGTGGAAAGAACACACATGCAATGACTCTAGTGCCAGTTTTTGTATAAGAACACACATGCCATGTCTCTAATGGATCCATATGTGGTTTGTGATAAGAACACACATGCAGTGACTCTAGTGGGTCCACATGTAGTTTGTGAAAATAACACACATGCAATTACCACTGGTTGATCCATAAGTGGTTTGTGGAAAGAACACACATGCAATGACCACTGGATGGTCCATAAGTGGTTTGTGGAAAAGAAAACACATGCAATGACTCTGGTTGGTCCATATGTGGTTTGTGGAAAGAACACACATGAAGTGACCACTGGTTGATCCATGTGTGGTTTGTGAAATGAACACACATGCAATGCCACTGGTTGATCCATGTGTGGTTTGTGGAAAGAACACACATGCAATGACTCTAGTGCTAGTTTTTGTATAAGAACACACATGCAATGTCTCTAATGGATCCATATGTGGTTTGTGAAAATAACACACATGCAATGACCACTTGTTGATCCATGTGTGGTTTGTGAAAAGAACACACATGCAATGACTCTAGTGCTAGTTTTAGTATAAGAACACACATGCAATGACTCTAGTGGGTCCACATGTAGTTTGTGAAAATAACACACATGCAATGACCACTGGTTGATCCATAAGTGGTTTGTGGAAAGAACACACATGAAATAACCACTTGTTGATCCATCAGTGGTTTGTGGAAAAGAAAACACATGCAATGACTCTGGTTGGTCCATATGTGGTTTGTGGAAAGAACACACATGCAGTAACCACTGGTTGATCCATGTGTGGTTTGTGAAATGAACACACATGCAATGCCACTGGTTGATCCATGTGTGGTTTGTGGAAAGAACACACATGCAATGACTCTAGTGCCAGTGTTTGTATAAGAACACACATGCAATGTCTCTAATGGATCCATATGTGGTTTGTGATAAGAACACACATGCAATGACTCTAGTGGGTCCACATGTAGTTTGTGAAAATAACACACATGCAATGACCACTTGTTGATCCATGTGTGGTTTGTGGAAAGAACACACATGCAATGACTCTAGTGGGTCCACATGTAGTTTGTGAAAAGAACACACATGCAATGACCACTGGTTGATCCATAAGTGGTTTGTGGAAAGAAGACACCTGCAATGACCACTTGTTGATCCATAAGTGGTTTGTGGAAAAGAAAACACATGCAATGACTTTGGTTGGTCCAATTGTGGTTTGTGGAAAGAACACACATGCATTGACCACTAGTTGATCCATATGTGGTTTGTGAAATGAACACACATGCAATGCCACTGGTTGATCCATGTGTGGTTTGTGGAAAGAACACACATGCAATGACTCTAGTGCTAGTTTTAGTATAAGAACACACATGCAATGTCTCTAATAGATCCATATGTGGTTTGTGAAAAGAACACACATGCAATGACCACTTGTTGATCCATGTGTGGTTTGTGAAAAGAACACCCATGCAATGACTCTAGTGCTAGTTTTAGTATAAGAACATACATGCAATGACTCTAGTGGGTCCACATGTAGTCTGTGAAAAGAACACACATGCAATGACCACTGGTTGATCCATAATTGGTTTGTGGAAAGAACACACATGAAATGACCACTTGTTGATCCATAAGTGGTTTGTGGAAAAGAAAACACATGCAATGACTCTAGTTGGTCCATATGTGGTTTGTGGAAAGAACACACATGCAGTAACCACTAGTTGATCCATGTGTGGTTTGTGAAATGAACACACATGCAATGCCACTGGTTGATCCATGTGTGGTTTGTGGAAAGAACACACATGTAATGACTCTAGTGCTAGTTTTAGTATAAGAACACACATGCAATGACTCTAATGGATCCATATGTGGTTTGTGACAATAACACACATGCAATGACCACTTGTTGATCCATGTGTGGTTTGTGAAAAGAACACACATGTAATGACTCTAGTGCTAGTTTTAGTATAAGAACACACATGCAATGACTCTAGTGGGTCCACATGTAGTTTGTGAAAAGAACACACATGCAATGACCACTGGTTGATCCATAAGTGGTTTGTGGAAAGAACACACATGAAATGACCACTTGTTGATCCATAAGTGGTTTGTGGAAAAGAAAACACATGCAATGACTCTGGTTGGTCCATATGTGGTTTGTGGAAAGAACACACATGCAGTAACCACTAGTTGATCCATGTGTGGTTTGTGAAATGAACACACATGCAATGCCACTGGTTGATCCATGTGTGGTTTGTGGAAAGAACACACATGCAATGACTCTAGTGCCAGTGTTTGTATAAGAACACACATGCAATGTCTCTAATTGATCCATATGTGGTTTGTGATAAGAACACACATGCAATGACTCTAGTGGGTCCACATGTAGTTTGTGAAAATAACACACATGCAATGACCACTGGTTGATCCATAAGTGGTTTGTGGAAAGAACACACATGCAATGACCACTGGTTGATCCATAAGTGGTTTGTGGAAAAAAACACATGCAATGACTCTGGTTGGTCCATATGTGGTTTGTGGAAAGAACACACATGCAGTGACCACTGGTTGATCCATGTGTGGTTTGTGAAATGAACACACATGCAATGCCACTAGTTGATCCATGTGTGGTTTGTGGAAAGAACACACATGCAATGACTCTAGTGCTAGTTTTTGTATAAGAACACACATGCAATGTCTCTAATGGATCCATATGTGGTTTATGAAAATAACACACATGCAATGACCACTTGTTGATCCATGTGTTGTTTGTGAAAAGAACACACATGCAATGACTCTAGTGCTAGTTTTAGTATAAGAACACACATGCAATGACTCTAGTGGGTCCACATGTAGTTTGTGAAAATAACACACATGCGATGACCACTGGTTGATCCATAAGTGGTTTGTGGAAAGAACACACATGAAATAACCACTTGTTGATCCATCAGTGGTTTGTGGAAAAGAAAACACATGCAATGACTCTGGTTGGTCCATATGTGGTTTGTGGAAAGAACACACATGCAGTAACCACTGGTTGATCCATGTGTGGTTTGTGAAATGAACACACATGCAATGCCACTGGTTGATCCATGTGTGGTTTGTGGAAAGAACACACATGCAATGACTCTAGTGCCAGTGTTTGTATAAGAACACACATGCAATGTCTCTAATGGATCCATATGTGGTTTGTGATAAGAACACACATGCAATGACTCTAGTGGGTCCACATGTAGTTTGTGAAAATAACACACATGCAATGACCACTTGTTGATCCATGTGTGGTTTGTGGAAAGAACACACATGCAATGACTCTAGTGGGTCCACATGTAGTTTGTGAAAAGAACACACATGCAATGACCACTGGTTGATCCATAAGTGGTTTGTGGAAAGAAGACACCTGCAATGACCACTTGTTGATCCATAAGTGGTTTGTGGAAAAGAAAACACATGCAATGACTTTGGTTGGTCCAATTGTGGTTTGTGGAAAGAACACACATGCATTGACCACTAGTTGATCCATATGTGGTTTGTGAAATGAACACACATGCAATGCCACTGGTTGATCCATGTGTGGTTTGTGGAAAGAACACACATGCAATGACTCTAGTGCTAGTTTTAGTATAAGAACACACATGCAATGTCTCTAATAGATCCATATGTGGTTTGTGAAAAGAACACACATGCAATGACCACTTGTTGATCCATGTGTGGTTTGTGAAAAGAACACCCATGCAATGACTCTAGTGCTAGTTTTAGTATAAGAACATACATGCAATGACTCTAGTGGGTCCACATGTAGTCTGTGAAAAGAACACACATGCAATGACCACTGGTTGATCCATAATTGGTTTGTGGAAAGAACACACATGAAATGACCACTTGTTGATCCATAAGTGGTTTGTGGAAAAGAAAACACATGCAATGACTCTAGTTGGTCCATATGTGGTTTGTGGAAAGAACACACATGCAGTAACCACTAGTTGATCCATGTGTGGTTTGTGAAATGAACACACATGCAATGCCACTGGTTGATCCATGTGTGGTTTGTGGAAAGAACACACATGTAATGACTCTAGTGCTAGTTTTAGTATAAGAACACACATGCAATGACTCTAATGGATCCATATGTGGTTTGTGACAATAACACACATGCAATGACCACTTGTTGATCCATGTGTGGTTTGTGAAAAGAACACACATGTAATGACTCTAGTGCTAGTTTTAGTATAAGAACACACATGCAATGACTCTAGTGGGTCCACATGTAGTTTGTGAAAAGAACACACATGCAATGACCACTGGTTGATCCATAAGTGGTTTGTGGAAAGAACACACATGAAATGACCACTTGTTGATCCATAAGTGGTTTGTGGAAAAGAAAACACATGCAATGACTCTGGTTGGTCCATATGTGGTTTGTGGAAAGAACACACATGCAGTAACCACTAGTTGATCCATGTGTGGTTTGTGAAATGAACACACATGCAATGCCACTGGTTGATCCATGTGTGGTTTGTGGAAAGAACACACATGCAATGACTCTAGTGCCAGTGTTTGTATAAGAACACACATGCAATGTCTCTAATTGATCCATATGTGGTTTGTGATAAGAACACACATGCAATGACTCTAGTGGGTCCACATGTAGTTTGTGAAAATAACACACATGCAATGACCACTGGTTGATCCATAAGTGGTTTGTGGAAAGAACACACATGCAATGACCACTGGTTGATCCATAAGTGGTTTGTGGAAAAAAACACATGCAATGACTCTGGTTGGTCCATATGTGGTTTGTGGAAAGAACACACATGCAGTGACCACTGGTTGATCCATGTGTGGTTTGTGAAATGAACACACATGCAATGCCACTAGTTGATCCATGTGTGGTTTGTGGAAAGAACACACATGCAATGACTCTAGTGCTAGTTTTTGTATAAGAACACACATGCAATGTCTCTAATGGATCCATATGTGGTTTATGAAAATAACACACATGCAATGACCACTTGTTGATCCATGTGTTGTTTGTGAAAAGAACACACATGCAATGACTCTAGTGCTAGTTTTAGTATAAGAACACACATGCAATGACTCTAGTGGGTCCACATGTAGTTTGTGAAAATAACACACATGCGATGACCACTGGTTGATCCATAAGTGGTTTGTGGAAAGAACACACATGAAATGACCACTTGTTGATCCATAAGTGGTTTGTGGAAAAGAAAACGCATGCAATGACTCTGGTTGGTCCATATGTGGTTTGTGGAAAGAACACACATGCAGTAACCACTGGTTGATCCATGTGTGGTTTGTGAAATGAACACACACACATGCAATGCCACTGGTTGATCCATGTGTGGTTTGTGGAAAGAACACACATGCAATGACTCTAGTGCTAGTTTTTGTATAAGAACACACATGCAATGTCTCTAATGGATCCATATGTGGTTTGTGAAAATAACACACATGCAATGACCACTTGTTGATCCATGTGTTGTTTGTGAAAAGAACACACATGCAATGACTCTAGTGCTAGTTTTAGTATAAGAACACACATGCAATGACTCTAGTGGATCCACATGTAGTTTGTGAAAATAACACACATGCGATGACCACTGGTTGATCCATAAGTGGTTTGTGGAAAGAACACACATGAAATGACCACTTGTTGATCCATAAGTGGTTTGTGGAAAAGAAAACGCATGCAATGACTCTGGTTGGTCCATATGTGGTTTGTGGAAAGAACACACATGCATTAACCACTGGTTGATCCATGTGTGGTTTGTGAAATGAACACACATGCAATGCCACTGGTTGATCCATGTGTGGTTTGTGGAAAGAACACACATGCAATGACTCTAGTGCTAGTTTTTGTATAAGAACACACATGCAATGTCTCTAATGGATCCATATGTGGTTTGTGAAAAGAACACACATGCAATGACCACTGGTTGATCCATGTGTGGTTTGTGAAAAGAACACACATGCAATGACTCTAGTGCTAGTTTTAGTATAAGAACACACATGCAATGACTCTAGAGGGTCCACATGTAGTTTGTGAAAAGAACACACATGCAATGACTGTCAGATCCATCCTTTGTAAAGGAAAGGATCCCTGTGATTGCAATGCTAGTCCCTGGATCAAAGCTAGCATCCACAGTTTAAGATGAAGTACACAGATACAAAGGTCGTTTATTACAGTCATTCCAGAGATAAAACATAGTTTTTTACAACTCAGGGCCAAAGGCATAATACAAGAGTTTATGGAATAAGTAAATAAACATAAGTCTTCATCTTCATGTGCCACAGGCAAGCATGTTGAGTGTAGACTCATGACTCCTATTCATCATCGGAGTAACCTGCAACATTACAAGTTACAGCCACAGAGGGTCAATACTTTGGAATAGTATTGGCAAGTGATACCTTAGTATAATTTAAGTGGACTATAATACTATATGCATTTTGCTAAGTGGAGCTTAGGCTTGCATTGCTCAAAATAGATTTGTCCTTATCATTTGAAAACACTAAGTTTTTGCTTGACAAAAGCTTCCCAAGGCATCTACCAATCAAAGACTGAAGATCCTTTAACCCTTGTTCACCCACAAGTTTTATTTAGAAATTGGAGTGATGAGATTCTTGAAGCTTCCATGTCTTGATGCTCAAATTGTCCTTTACCAGGGACATGGCTAAGTACTTAGGTTTTACACTCTGCAGAGGTGGTGCACTTTCCCCACAAGACTTGGTTTCCCAAGACAAGATCCTTCAGAAGCCTTTCCTTATTCAAATGGACGCGCTCCAACCTATCATTCCCACTACCACCAACTGTCCAAGAGACTAAGTTCTAGCAACCTAAGATCATGGCAGAGCCCATATTGCCAAGTGGTTGCACTTGAAGCTTCTCAACATTTGACATCTCAAATCTCTTTGTTCCTGGGTGGCCATCCACAAGTGAGATACACAAGCCAAGTCCATGGCCTTGTGAACCACTCAACACAAACCATTCCTTCCATTCCACCCAGGTGATTCATTATCTTAGTTGTTTTATTACTCAAAACACAAGTCCTCAGACTTAGTAATTTTTCCATAGCATGAATATATAATCCACCCTTGTGATTCATTAACTTATCCTTAGGGAATTTTCCTAGCAACTCTACCATTCTAATCTACATAGGATTTCCCATCATCATTTGACAAAAGTAGCATGCAGGTCTTAGCAAAATATCTAATGCAAGTATAAAATATAGGAATGGAATATTCATGAAAATATCACTTGCCTTGGTAATGGGGAGAGTAGCACTCGTCACAATCACAATCACTAGCAAAATCTACACAAAATTATAGCACACAATTACACACAAATATATACAACCAAAAAAATAATATGAATGCATGCATGCAAGAATATACTAAGTGGTGATTTTTGAAAACTCTATCAAGCAAGTGCAAGTTTACAGAAACTTAACAAGTCACAAGTTTGCCCACTAAACATATTTAACCCTAAAACAAATTACTAAAGTTATAAGCATTTGAAATCTGGATCAAATTCTAGTTTAAATTCTGTTTTTGAATTCATCCTAGCCACGCGTCATGTTGTGATTGGCGCGTACCGGTTCGCACCGGATCGGCTCTGCGGACCGCACGATTTAAAAGCGATCTGGCGGCTCAGACACGCGCATACCCCTTCGTTTAAAATTCTATCCTAGCCCTACGATACAGATCCAACGGTCTAAATCATCAAGCCAAAAATGGGCGGCGCTTATCGGCTGCACGCGGCAGCGATGGTCGGGCGATGGCGGCGCCGGCGATACAGATCACTAGGAGGATAGGGAAGATACTCACCTAGACCACAAGGATGTGGGGGTGCTCAACGTGTGGTCAGTTCGGCAAGGGGCGCTCAGGGTTGCGGTAGATTTCTCGCCGGAGTTGGATCTGGCAACGGTGGTCCTGTTCGAGGTCGGAGGCGACGTTGTAGATCACTAGGATGCAAACGGGAGGTGTGGTTAGATGCAGAAGATCACGGAGAATATGCGTGCGTGAAAGACAAGGTACGGGGCGGTCTGGACTTACCACTAGATCTCGCCGGGGTTCGTGCAGAAGACGATGGCGGCCAGTCGTCGACGTTACCGGAGCTATGGGTCATGCGAAGGTAAACGGAGGGTGTCAGAAGGTGCGCAGAGACTCACTGAACATGATAGTATAAACGAGAGACCGAGGGGAACTCGAGGCTCACCGGAATTTGCCGGCACAATCGTCGGAGACGGCGGGGCTACAGAGAGCAATGCACGCAGCCTGGTGGCGCTCCGGGTTCGGGGTTTGAGGGAGAAGGGAGAGGGGGCAGAGGGGGTTTATATGGCCTGGTCACGATCGAGAATCACTCGGGCATTGAAACGAATTGAAGCCGCGAATTAAACACAGAAAACGGTCGCGTTGATTTGGGGATGAACTGGTCGTGCGGGTGGAGACGATGCTGACGTGGAGGAGGCCCGCTCGTCAACGAAGTGCGCGAGGTGGAAGTGGGGTCTGTCTATCAGCGACTGAACGCGTGCGCTCGCGCGTGAGAGAAGTAAAGAAAGGTTCCCGGGTGGGCTTGTTGGGCTCGATTCGTTGCTGGGCCAGAAACCTAGCGCTCGGCCTTTTTCCTTTGTTTAAGTCTTTTCTTTTTCCATTTTGGTTTTCAGGAATGATTTAAATATGAATTCAAATCCTTTTTGAATTCAAACAACACTGGGGATTTTTGCAGGGTACTGTGGTTTCAAAAACAGTCAATTCACCATGTGGTTACCTTGCAAGGGCTTGGTCAAGCTTGGGCTTAAAGCAACAGAGACTTTGTTTCTAATTAGCAAATGTTTGAAAAAGGGTTTTGAAACTATTTCTAAATTGAAAACTTTGGTTAAATTGCTACACCTAACTTTCCAACAATGGAGGCAAGCAAACATGTTCCTAAACATTCAAGTCTCAAAGGGTGATCGCCTTTTGAGTTAAATTTGCTCACATGAAATCATAGCACAAGCTTCTGCTTCTAAATGATTTTGAGAAAACCCTAAATGAATGAAGGATGCAAGGATGATATGAACGAGTTTTGAAATATGATCTTTGGGATGTTACAAATCTAACCCCCTTAAGATGAATCTCGCCCTCGAGATTCGGATTGGCTAGCAAATGGGTGAGGGTGGTCTTTCCGAAGATCATCTTCTCTTTCCCATGTTGCTTCCTCTTCGGAGTGATGATTCCATTGCACTTTGCAAAACTTGATAGTCTTTTTCCTTGTGACTCTTTCTGCGGTCTCAAGAATTTTGACAGGCTTTTCTTCATAGGTGAGATCACTTTCTAGTTGAACTTCTTCCAAAGGTATGGTATCCTTCAAAGATGATTCTTCCATTTCTGGGTGACATTTCTTGAGCTGACTCACATGAAAAACATTATGGACTCCTGATAAAGATGCTGGCAGTTCGATTTCATATGCAACTTCTCCCTTGCGACTTAGAATGTTGAATGCTCCAACATATCTTGGTGCCAACTTTCCTTTGACTCCAAATCTTTTCACTCCACGAAGTGGTGATACTCTAAGATAAGCTCTATCCCCAACTTCGTAGGTGACTTCTCTACGCTTAGAATCTGCGTAGCTTTTCTGTCGAGATTGTGCTATCTTCAACCTGTCCCTAACCAATTTGACTTTTTCTTCGGCGTCTTTGATAATATCTGGTCCAAACAAACTTCTTTCTCCCACACCATTCCATAGCAATGGGGTGGTACACTTCTGTCTGTAGAGAAATTCAAACGGTGCCATCCCAATACTAGATTGATAACTGTTATTGTAAGAGAACTCTGCATAAGGCAGACTTTCATCCCAACTTGCTCCATAGTCTAGGACACATGCTCTCAACATGTCTTCAAGAATTTGATTAGTCCTTTCTGTTTGTCCATCCGTTTGAGGATGAAAACCCGTGCTGAATTCCAACCTCGTTCCTAAAGATTCATGAAGTTGTCTCCAGAAGTGAGAAGTGAACTGAGTTCCTCTATCAGACACAATACTCTTAGGCACACCGTGAAGGCATACTATTCTACTCACGTAGATTTTGGCTAACTTGGCACTTGTATAAGTTGTCTTTACGGGTATAAAATGAGCCACTTTGGTTAGGCGATCCGCTACTACCCATATGGAATCATACCCTGACCTGGTCCTTGGTAATCCAGTAATGAAATCCATACCAATATTTTCCCACTTCCATTCAGGAATAGGCATTGGTTGAAGCAAACCTGCTAGTTTCTGATGCTCTGCTTTCACTCTACTACACACATCACACAAAGCAATGTGTTCGGCGATGTCCCTTTTGAGATTGTTCCACCAAAATCTTTCTTTCATATCCATGTACATTTTGGTGTTTCCCGGGTGAATAGAATACGGAGAGTTATGGGCTTCTTGTAGAATCAGTTTCCGCAATTCCGGATCTTGTGGAACACAAATACGTTTCCCGTGCCATAAAGTACCTTGTTCGTCTATATGGAAACTTTTAGCTTTCCCTTGGCTAATCCTTTCCCTAATCTCTTCGATTTCTTTATCCGTCTTTTGGGCTTCTTTAATCTTATCCAACAGAGTGGGTTGAACATCCAAAGACATAAGATGTCCTTCTGGCACAATCTCCAACCTGAGTTCCTTGAATTGCTTACACAAGTCATCTGGCAATTCACCTTTGGTAAGGCCATTTACAAACGCCTTACGACTTAAAGCATCTGCTACAACATTTGCTTTACCGGGGTGGTATTGCAAACTCAAGTCGTAATCCTTGATAAGTTCTAGCCATCTCCTTTGTCTCATGTTGATTTCCTTCTAGGTGAAGATATACTTCAAACTCTTATGATCGGTGAATACTTCACAATGTTTTCCCAAAAGGTAATGTCTCCATGTCTTTAGTGCATGGACAACAGCGGCTAACTCTAAATCATGAGTAGGATAGTTTACTTCATGAGTTTTGAGTTGTCTCGAGGCATAAGTCACAACTTTTCCGCCTTGCATAAGTACGGCACCTAATCCTTGATGCGAAGCATCACAATACACTTGGAAATCCTTTTCTAAATCTGGCAGGCACAGAACTGGTGCTGACACAAGTCTCTTCTTTAATTCTTGAAAGCTGAGTTCACAACCTTCAGACCAAGTAAATTTCTTATCTTTCTTTAACAATTCCGTCATTGGTTTAGCAACCTTTGAAAATTTTTCAATGAACCTTCTGTAGTAACCTGCTAAACCAAGGAAGCTACGAACCTCTTTTACGCTCTTAGGAGATTCCCATTCTGTCACAGCTGAAACTTTAGCAGGATCAACTGCTACACCATACTTTGTCATAACGTGACCAAGAAATCCAACTTCCTCTAACCAAAACCCACACTTGCTGAATTTTGCATAAAGTTTATGTTCCCTTAGTTTCTCAAGTATCAAGCGTAGATGTCTTTCATGCTCTTCCTTGCTCTTGGAGTAGACTAAGAAGTCATCAATGAAAACGACAACGAACTTGTCGAGGAATTCCATGAACACTTTGTTCATCATATTCATGAAGTATGCTAGAGCGTTGGTTAAACCAAAAGTCATCACAGTGTACTCATACAATCCATACCTAGTGGTGAATGCTGTTTTAGGTATGTCTTGCTCTCTTATCTTGAGTTGAAAATAGCCTGACCGAAGATCAATCTTCGAGACACACATGCTCCTTCTAGCTGATCAAACAAGTCATTGATTCTTGGCAAAGGATATTTGTTCTTGATGGTTACCTCGTTGAGAGAACGATAATCTATGCATAATCTTTGAGTTCTATCTTTCTTTTCTAAGAACAATACTGGGGCTCCCCAAGATGAAGGACTTGGCTGAATGAATCCTTTCTGTAATTGTTCTCCAAGTTGTTTCTTGAGTTCCTTAAGTTCGTCAACTGACATTTTATAAGGCCTCTTTGCTCTTGGTCCAGAACCTGGTACCAAATCTATTTTAAACTCTACATCTCTATCTGGTGGCATTCCCGGTAACTCTTTCGGAAACACATCCGGATACTCACATATAATTGGCACAGTGTCCATGCTAACCCCCTTAAGAGAATTCAGCTTACTTCCTTTAGATTTAAAATTGGACTTGAATTTTATCCTCTTACCTTCAGGGGTTGTGAGTGCAACTGTACGGTTGGCACAATCTAGTACTCCCTCATACTTAGCCATCCAATCCATTCCCAAAATCACATCCAATCCTTAGGAATTTAGGATTATTAGGTTTACTGGAAACTTATGTTTTCCGATCTCTATAACTAGATCCCGGCATCCAAGACTCACTATCATATCTCCACCTGGAGAGCTAACTTTTATTGGACACCCAATGTTTTCAGATGCAAACCCGTTTCTATCAACGAATGCTTTTGATATGAATGAATGAGATGCACCAGTGTAAAAGAGTACAAATGCTGAGATGGAATTGAGTCTGAACTTACCAGCAACAGCATCAGGCTCTTCATAGACCTCCTCCACATTGATGTGGTTGACCTGTCCTTTCTGGAAACGATTGGGCTTGTTAGGTCCTTCAACTTTCTTTTCAGGGCACTCATTAGCATAATGCCCCAGCTTCTTGCATTTGAAGCATTCAACCTGACTGATGTCCTTTTTAGGCTGGTTTCCACTTCCACTTCCACTGTGGTGGCTCTTATGTCCACTCTTGTGATTCTTGTACTTATCATTGTCATGACTGCGATGATGCTTGTTGTCATGACGGTTGTGGTTGTGGTGCTTGTTAAATTTCCCATGCTTGTGGGATCCTGAGCTGACACTATCATCATAGTGAGATCGTTTATGAGACGATCCCGAGCTGTGCTTGTCGGAGTGTTTCCTCTTTCTACTCTCGACTTGCTTCATTTTATTCTCCACAATAACAGCCTTGTCACATAGCGACTGATAAGTTGGAACATATGCCACGGACAGCTGCAGATTCAGCTCATCATTCAAGCCTTCCAGAAACTTTTCCTTTCTTTTGGCATCTGTGTCAACCTCATCCGGTTCATAGCATGCCAGATTGTTGAACTCTTCAATATATTCCGCCACGCTGTGGTGGCGCTGCTTCAGGTTGTGAAACTCCTTCTTTTTCAGGCTCATCATTCCTGGTGAGATATGAGTAGTGCGAAAACCATCTTCAAAGATAGCCCAAGTCACCTCATCAATAGGTGTGGTGATCTGGAAATTGTCCCACCATGCGGCGGCTGGTCCTTCCAACAGATGTGCCGTGAACCTGACTTTTTCAGCATCCGTGCAGCCCACGGTCACTAAGACTTTGTTCACAGAACGTAGCCAATCATTGGCCACCATGGGATCAGTTGATCCTGAAAACTTAGCTGGCCTCAGACGCAGAAATCTAGTGAGCATATCAAAACCTGGAGGGTTGTTGTTGTTGTTATTGTTGTTGTTGTTGGGGTTGTTGTTGTTGTTGTTATTGGGGTTGTTGTTGTTCTGGTTCTGGATGAACGTCGTCATCATTTGCATAAGCTGTGTCTGCGCATTCATCATCTGTTGCATTTCTGGGGTAATGTTGGGGTTGGGGTTGGGGTTTGCGCGACGGGGAGGCATCTGTGGTTTATTCATATAGAGATAAGAATGAGATACCCTTACATGATTTATGCACAATACATTACACAAGCAAACACATAGCATGCAACACATGGATAAAAGCTCAACAACAAGATAACAAAAGTCTCAAAGTGAAAACACACAAGTGGCAAGCCATCCACATGCCGGATGGTCCAATAATAAGTTCACAAATAACAAGTACGGTAAATAAAGATAACCGAGTAGTCAAGTCTACTCGTCAGCATCAATCTCCTCCTCGACAAAGGTAAGACCTGCGTTCTCCATTGCGGTCTTGTTCTCCTCGATGGTAGTGGTCAAGGAGTCGATCTTGGCCTTGAGAGCCGTCTTCTGGGAACGAAGTCTCTCAATCACTGTCTGCTGCTGCTCTAACTCAAAGTCCTTGGACTGCAGTTCCTCAGTCATGTCCCGAATCTTCTTGTTCCTATCCTGGACACGTTTCTCTTGACTCTTGAACTTACGGTCTTGGGTTTCGAACTTCGCCTCCATCTCCTTGACTACCTCGTCCTGCTGCGCGAAGAGCTTGTCCTTCTCGCGAAGCTGCACCTGGAGCTCGTCATTGCTAAGCATGACGTTGGTCCTGTCAGTATCCACGTGCCTAAAAAGAGTCTCTAAGTCCTGGAGATACAGGCGTATCGGCTCTGCTGTGGCCCTCGTGTCGTCCTCAAAGTCGATGGACTCTCCGTCATCATCATGCCTTCCGAAGGCGTGGAAGTGAGTGCCTCTAACCTGTCGGGAGTGACGGCCTAACAGACGTCCTATCAGATCCTGCATGACAACCTCCATGCCTCTCTCCCTGTCATCGTGCATAAGCTTGAAGACGATGGCCTCCGTAGTAGGCTCTGTCTGGCGTCCTGGCTGGTTCACCTTGAAGCCCTAGAGGTCCTTCCTCTCAAACTTGGTGAGTGGGTGCACCGTGATGGTGGGAAGAGGGAGATCGAGTAAAGTAGTAAGCTCTACGATACGAGGACCAAAACGGGTAACCTGGAACTCCTCAACAGTGCTGATGGCAATAGGCATCTATTTTCAAGATTGAAAAAGTTAGAACAACACAATTTAAGATAAACAAGACAAACATTCATACCCATTCTTGGAACACAAAAATCACACAAGTCATGCATACATGAATCCATGACATCAACCAAGGTTCAAACTTATTTAAGGTATCATTTGGAAAATAAGGTGATAGGTGGTGGTCCAACTAACGAAGTGCGTTTACAAACCTATCTCACTGGATCTGGTGGCTAACACAATGTTCCTAGAGGCAATCAGCCTATCTTGTTCACATGCTTCTATCACTAAGTCTATAATGTCTCCCCTTAAGTTTTGGTTGGTGACTTCCAACTCTTGGGTATGTTCCTTCTATTTATCTAAGTCTTTTTGGAGGTTGAGCATCTTGCACTTGACTCTAGTACTGAGTTCTTTGATAGTATTCCAAGCTGCTTCTCTCGCTGACTCAAAGAATGTGGTGTGCATAAAAGTGTTGGTGTACATGCAGAAGCCTCTTTCTTTGTGGCTGTCTTCCTTGTTTTTGTTGGAATTATGCCCTAGAGGCAATAATAAAGATGTTATTATTATAATTCTTGTTCATGATAAAGTTTATATTCCATGCTAGAATTGTATTAAGCGGAAACATTAATACTTGTGTGGTTTGTGAACAACACCGTGTCCCTGGTACGCCTCTATGGACTAGCTCATTGATCAATGATGGTTAAGGTTTCCTAACCATAGACATGAGATGTCAATTGATAATGAGATCATATCATTAGGAGAATGATATGGTGGACAGACCCAAACTAAGCGAAGCAATTAGATCGTGTCATTGTGTTCATCTTTGCGAAGCTTTTCCTATGTCAAATATTGTATTCCTTAGACCATGAGATAATACAACTCCCTGGTATCGGAAGAAAGCTTTGAGGTCATCAAACGTCATCCTATGAGAGGGTGATCATAAAGGTGTCTCTCAGGTGATCGGAAAGTATCTGTTGGGTTGTATGTATCGAGATGGAATTTGTCCCTCCCAAGTCGGAGAGATATACTTCGGGCCCACTCGATAATCGATATCAACACCGCTTGCAAGCATGTGGTTAAGGAGTTAGTCACAAAGTGATATCGGATTACGGAACGAGTAAAGTACTTGCTGTGAACGAGATTGAACTAGGTATGACCATACCGACGATCGAATCTCGGGCAAGTAAAATATCGCGAGACGAAGGGAATATATATATATGGGATTGATTGAATCTTGGCATCGTGGTTCATCCGATATGATCATCGATGAATGTGTGGGAGTCAATATGGGTGCCCAGACCCCGCTGTTGATTATTGATAGAAGATCATGTCTGCATATTCTCGAACCCGCAGGGTCACACACTTAACGTGTCTCGACGCTAGGATAGATTGGATACTTGGTTTATGAATTTGTGTTCGGAGTCTCGGATGGGATCCGGGATATCACGAGAGGTTCCGGAATGGTCCGGAGAATAAGATTCATATAAGGCAGTGCAGTTTTTGGAGTTCGGAATTGTTCCGGATTAATCGGTATTGTACCGGAAGCTTCTAGAACCTTCCGGAAGGGGGCCAACGTGGTCCCACCTTCCGGGAGGGGGCATGGGCCTATGAGGGAGTGTCCTGGCCGCATTGGGCCAGGGGCACAAGGCCCCATAGGGCCCAGCCGATTCTAGATAGATTTAACTCGTTTAAATCTAGGGATAGAATGTCTAGATAAGGGGAGAGTTTAAATCGTTTAAACTAGAGATAGGCTTGGAGGAGGAGCTAGGGCTGGGCGCTACCACCCCCTCTATATATAGAGGGCTGGTGCGCCCCCTCCCCCCACACACACATCTCCCTCCAAGCCCTAGTAGCCCTGCTGCCCTCCTCTCTCCCTCCCGACTGTTTGTAGGCGAAGCCCTGCTGCAAAAATTCTCCACCATATACACCACGCCGTCGTGTTGTAGATCCAATCCATCTCTCCACCCTACTTGCTGGTCCGAGGAAGGAGGAGACGTCGAGGTGCTGCACGTGTGCATCTCACGGAGGCACCGCCACTTGTGGTGCTAGATCGGATCGGATCACGAGGAGGAGAAGCGAGTACGACTACATCACCCACGTTCCGACGAACGTTCCGCTGTGCGAATCTTCAAGGGTATGAAGATCTAATCCAATCTCTCTCGTTGTTTGCATCTCCTAGATTAGATCTTGGCTTTCCTTCTGTTCGCTTCCGTAGAAAATTTTGATTTACTATGCTGCGAAACCCTTCAGTGGTATCAGAGCTAGATCTATGCGTAGATGTGATTCACGAGTAGAACGCAACATGGTTGTTGCGGGCGTTGATGTTTTCTGTTGCAAGCCTCTTGTTTGTGTTCTTCTTATGACGCGGGATAGTGAGATTGAAGCGGTCTAGGCCAACCTTACGCGACATCGTTCGCGAGACCGGCTCCGCACTTGACATGTGGCTTGTACCACACATGCGGCTGGTGGATGTCAGTTTCTCTCACTATAGTTGTCATGGGATTAACACCGGAGTTTGGCAACCATAACATCACCGTTGTGGCTTTCCGTAGGCAAGAATCGTTCTTAGCATCTACTCCCATAAGGCACGTAAAACATGCAACAACAAAGTAGAGGCATCTAACTTGTTTTTGCAGGGAGTGTTTTCTGTGATATGGTATGGCCCAATATGTGATGTGTATAATGTATGCGATGATCATGTTTTGTAATGTTTCACGACTTGCATGTCGATGAGTACACAACCGGCAGGAGCCATATGGTTGTCTTTATAATTGTGTATGACCTGTGAGTCAACTTCTTATACGCCATGTAATAGCTTTACTTTATCGCTAAGTAGTTAGCCATAGTTGTAGTTGCTATTCGTGGTGGAGGCAATCATGGTGGAGTGATGGAGATCATGCCGGAACACACAAGATGGAGATCATTGCGCGAAGATTGGCTATACCATGTCACATAAAGTTATATGCATGTGATGTTTATCCTTTTATGTATCTTATTATGCTTAGATCGCGACGGTAGCATTATAAGATGATTCCTCACTTAAAGATCAAGATAAAACTGTGTTCTCCCCATGTATGCACCGTTGCGAAAGTTCGTCGTGTCCAAGCATCACGTGATGATCGGGTGCTATAGACTCTACGCTCACATACAACGGGTGCAAGCCAGTTTTGCACACGCGGAAATACTTGGGTTTGACTTGACGAGCCTAGCATGTACAGACATGGCCTCGAAACACAAGAACCGAAAGGTTAAGCATGAGTCATATGAATGATATGATCGACACTTCGTTGTCCACCATTGAAACCACATCTCTTCTCGTGATGATCGGATTAGGTGTGGTGAATTTGGATCGTGTTCACTAAACAACTTGAGGGATGTTGAATTTAGTCGGAGTTCATCTAGTAATTTGATTAAGTTGAACTATTTATCATGAACATAGTCTAAATTGTACTTGCAAATACTGTAGATCACATGGCCAAGTCCAACTTCAACTTCAACGTTTTTTCTGAGAAAGAAAAGCTTAAGAACAATGGGTCTAACTTCACCAACTGGTTCCGCAATCTAAGTATCATTCTCTCTGGCGGTCAAAAGGACTATGTCCTTGAGAAAGCGTTAGGTAACCCCCCTGCTGCAACTGCGCCGGCTGATGAGAAAGCTGTCTATCAGTCACGCAAAGATGATTATGGTGTGATTAAGAGCACCATGTTGTTTGCTATGGAACCGGAACTTCAAAATCGTTTGGAAAACTATCCCGGGCCCTTTGAGATTCTCGAGGAGCTGAAAACCATGTTTCAGACTCAGGCCCGTCCTGAGAGATATGAGATCTCTGAGAAGTTCTTTAACTGCAAGATGGAGGAAGGGAGTTCCGTTAGTGAGCACGCCATTAAGATGTCGGGCTACACTCAACGCCTTGAGCAACTGGACTGCAAGATTCCAGAGGAGCTTAAGATTGACAGGGTTCTGCAATCACTCCCTCCCAGCTACAAAAGTTTTGTAGTGACTCATAATCAGATTGGTTCCACTTATACGATCACCAAGCTCTTCGCAAAGCTGAAGGCTGCGGAGGTGGACATCAAGAAGGATAATCATGTGTTGATGGTCAACAAGCCCTCCTTTAAGAAAGGTAAAGGTGCAAAGAAGCCCTTCAAGAAAGGCGGCGGCAAGCGCGTTGCCCCTGCTGAGAAGAAGCTCAAGTTTGGACCTAAGCCGGACACTGAGTGCTTCTATTGCAAGGACAAGGGTCACTGGAAGCGCAACTGTCCGAAGTACTTAGCGGACAAGAAGGCTGGCACCATCAAAGGTATATTTGATATACATGTTATTGATGTTTTCCTTACTATCCCTCGTTGTAGTGCCTGGGTATTTGATACCGGTTCAGTTGCTAATATTTGTAACTCGAAACAGGAGCTACGGAATAGACGGCGGCTTACGAGGGATGAGGTGACGATGCGCGTTGGCAATGGATCAAGAGTTGATGTGATGGCCGTCGGCACGCTCTCCTTAGTTTTACCTTCGGGATTAGTTTTAAACCTTAATAAATGTTATTATGTGCCTGCGTTGAGCATGAACATTATTTCTGGATCGTGTTTATTGCAAGACGGTTATTCATTTAAATCGGAGAATAATGGTTGTTCTATTTATATGAGTAACATCTTTTATGGTCATGCACCTATTGTGAATGGTTTATTTCTTCTAAATCTCGAAAGGGATGAAACACACATCCATAACATTGAGGCTAAGATATGCAAAGTAGATAGTGATAATACTACTTATTTGTGGCACTGTCGTCTAGGTCATATTGGTGTAAAGCGCATGAAGAAACTCCATTCTGATGGACTTTTGGAGTCTCTTGATTTTGAATCATTTGACACATGCGAACCATGCCTCATGGGCAAGATGATCAAAACCCCGTTCTCCGGTATGATGGAGCGAGCAACGGACTTGTTGGAAATCATATATACCGATGTATGTGGACCGATGAGTGTTTCGACGCGCGGTGGATATCGCTATTTTCTCACTTTTACCGATGACTTAAGTAGATATGGGTATATCTATTTAATTGAACATAAATCTGAAACGTTTGAAAAGTTCAAAGAATTTCAGAATGAAGTGGAGAACCATCGTAACAGAAAGATTAAGTTTCTACGATCCGATCGTGGGGGCGAATATTTGAGTTATGATTTTCTCACGCATCTCAAAGCAAGTGGAATCGTTTCACAACTCACGCCACCCGAAACACCACAGCGCAATGGTGTGTCTGAACGCCGGAATCGAACCCTATTAGATATGGTCCGATCGATGATGTCTCTTACTGATTTGCCGTTATCTTTTTGGGGTTATGCATTAGAAACCGTTGCATTCACTTTAAATAGGGCTCCATCTAAATCCGTTGAGACGACACCGTATGAACTGTGGTTTGGTGCTAAACCTAAGTTGTCGTTTCTTAAAGTTTGGGGATGCGAAGCTTACGTCAAGAAGTTGATGCCGGACAAGCTCGAACCCAAAGCGGAGAAATTCGTCTTCATAGGATACCCTAAGGAAACTATTGGGTATACCTTCTATCACAGAACCGAAGGCAAAGTGTTTGTCGCAAAGAACGGTTCCTTTCTTGAGAAGGAGTTTCCCTCTAAAGAAGTGAGTGGGAGGAAAGTAGAGCTAGACGAGGTTATTGAACCTTCTCTTGAATTGGAGAGTAGCGCAGCACCTGAAATTGTTCCAGTGCCGCCTGCACCAACAATAGAGGAAGCTAATGACAAGGATCATGAAGCTTCGGACGATGCTGCTACTGAACGTCGCAGGTCGACAAGGTCGCGTGCCCCTCCTGAGTGGTACGGCAACCCTGTCTTGACTGTCTTGTTAGTAGAAGACAGTGAACCTACGAACTATGAGGAAGCGATGATGAGCCCAGACTCTGAGAAATGGCTAGAAGCCATGAAATCCGAATTGGGATCCATGAGCGAAAACCAAGTATGGACTTTGGTGGACCCTCCTAGCGACCGAAAGGTAGTTGAGTGCAAATGGATCTTCAAGACGAAAACGGACGCGGATGGTAATGTTACCGTCTATAAAGCACGGCTTGTTGCGAAAGGTTTTCGACAAGTTCAAGGTGTTGACTACGATGAGACTTTCTCTCCCGTAGCGATGTTTAAGTCCATTCGGATTTTATTAGCAATTGCTGCGTTTCATGATTATGAAATATGGCAGATGGATGTCAAGACTTCTTTCCTCAATGGCCACATTGATGAAGAGTTGTATATGATGCAACCCGAAGGTTTTGTCGATCCTAAGGATGCTGATAAAGTATGCAAACTTCAGCGTTCCATTTATGGACTGAAGCAAGCATCTCGGAGTTGGAACCTTCGTTTTGATCAAGTGATCAAGAGCTTTGGATTTGTTCCAAATTGCTACGAAGCTTGCATCTACAAGAAAGTGAGTGGGAGCTCGGTGACGTTTCTGGTACTATATGTGGATGACATATTGATTATTGGAAATGACATCAACATGCTTAACGATGTGAAGAGTTATTTGAACAAGTGTTTTTCAATGAAAGACCTAGGTGGAGCTGCTTATATATTGGGCATTAAAATCTATAGAGATAGACAAAGACGCCTGATAGCTTTAAACCAGAGTACATACCTAGACAAAGTTCTGAAAAGGTTCAGAATGGATAAGGCATTGAAAGGTTCAGTGCCTATGTTGTCAGGTAAGATATTGAGCAAGGCTCAGTGTCCAGCTACGGTAAATGATAGGGAAGCTATGAGCAAAGTGCCTTATGCCTCGGCCATAGGTTCCATCATGTATGCCATGCTGTGTACTAGACCGGATGTGTCCAATGCTCTTAGTTTGACGAGCAGATATCAAAGTGATCTAGGAGTGGAACACTGGACAGCCGTGAAGAACATCCTAAGATACCTAAATAGGACTAAAGAAATGTTCTTAGTCTATGGGGGTGATGAACAGCTCGTCGTAAAAGGTTACGTCGATGCTGGTTTCGACACCGACAAGGATGATTCTAAATCTCAGACAAGATACGTGTATATTTTGAATGGAGGAGCTGTGAGCTGGAGAAGCTGCAAGCAAAGCGTGATCGCGGGATCTACAGTAGAAGCGGAATACATGGCTGCTGCAGAAGCGTCAAGTGAAGGAGTTTGGATCAGGAACTTCATCACTGAGCTTGGCGTGGTTCCAAGTGCATTGGACCCACTGGAGATATTGTGTGACAACACTAGCGCCATAGCACTCGCTAAGGAACCAAGATATCATCCAAAGACCAAGCATATCAACCACAAGTTTCATATAATCCGAGATTATATAGCAGATGGAGATCTGAAGATTAGCAAAGTACATACAGATCTGAATGTCGCAGATCCATTGACTAAACCTCTTCCACGTGTAAAACATGATCAGCACCTCAGTGCCATGGGTGTGAGATTGTTGCCAAATGTAAACTAGATTATTGACTCTAGTGCAAGTGGGAGACTGTTGGAATTATGCCCTAGAGGCAATAATAAAGATGTTATTATTATAATTCTTGTTCATGATAAAGTTTATATTCCATGCTAGAATTGTATTAAGCGGAAACATTAATACTTGTGTGGTTTGTGAACAACACCGTGTCCCTGGTACGCCTCTATGGACTAGCTCATTGATCAATGATGGTTAAGGTTTCCTAACCATAGACATGAGTTGTCAATTGATAATGAGATCATATCATTAGGAGAATGATATGGTGGACAGACCCAAACTAAGCGAAGCAATTAGATCGTGTCATTGTGTTCATCTTTGCGAAGCTTTTCCTATGTCAAATATTGTATTCCTTAGACCATGAGATAATACAACTCCCTGGTATCGGATGAAAGCTTTGAGGTCATCAAACGTCATCCTATGAGAGGGTGATCATAAAGGTGTCTCTCAGGTGATCGGAAAGTATCTGTTGGGTTGTATGTATCGAGATGGAATTTGTCCCTCCCAAGTCGGAGAGATATACTTCGGGCCCACTCGGTAATCGATATCAACACCGCTTGCAAGCATGTGGTTAAGGAGTTAGTCACAAAGTGATATCGGATTACGGAACGAGTAAAGTACTTGCTGTGAACGAGATTGAACTAGGTATGACGATACCGACGATCGAATCTCGGGCAAGTAAAATATCGCGAGACGAAGGGAATATATATATGGGATTGATTGAATCCTGGCATCGTGGTTCATCCGATATGATCATCGATGAATGTGTGGGAGTCAATATGGGTGCCCAGACCCCGCTGTTGATTATTGATAGAAGATCATGTCTGCATATTCTCGAACCCGCAGGGTCACACACTTAACGTGTCTCGACGCTAGGATAGATTGGATACTTGGTTTATGAATTTGTGTTCGGAGTCTCGGATGGGATCCGGGATATCACGAGAGGTTCCGGAATGGTCCAGAGAATAAGATTCATATAAGGCAGTGCAGTTTTTGGAGTTCGGAATTGTTCCGGATTAATCGGTATTGTACCGGAAGCTTCTAGAACCTTCCGGAAGGGGGCCAACGTGGTCCCACCTTCCGGGAGGGGGCATGGGCCTATGAGGGAGTGTCCTGGCTGCATTGGGCCAGGGGCACAAGGCCCCATAGGGCCCAGCCGATTTTAGATAGATTTAACTCGTTTAAATCTAGGGATAGAATTTCTAGATAAGGGGAGAGTTTAAATCGTTTAAACTAGAGATAGGCTTGGAGGAGGGGCTAGGGCTGGGCGCCACCACCTCCTCTATATATAGAGGGCTGGTGCGCCCCCTCCCCCCACACACACATCTCCCTCCAAGCCCTAGTAGCCCTGCTGCCCTCCTCTCTCCCTCCCGACTGTTTGTAGGCGAAGCCCTACTGCAGAAATTCTCCACCATATACACCACGCCGTCGTGTTGTAGATCCAATCCATCTCTCCACCCTACTTGCTGGTCCGAGGAAGGAGGAGACGTCGAGGTGCTGCACGTGTGCATCTCACGGAGGCACCGCCACTTGTGGTGCTAGATCGGATCGGATCGTGAGGAGGAGAAGCGAGTACGACTACATCACCCACGTTCCGACGAACGTTCCGCTGTGCGAATCTTCAAGGGTATGAAGATCTAATCCAATCTCTCTCGTTGTTTGCATCTCCTAGATTAGATCTTGGCTTTCCTTCTGTTCGCTTTCGTAGAAAATTTTGATTTACTATGCTGCGAAACCCTTCAGTTTTTGTACAAGTGAAGTTGCACCCACCAATACTCCACTCCTTCCTCCATCACTAGAAAGCCTTTGTACACAGCTGCACCATGTGCTTTCATTGCCTCCATGAGTTCCTTGAGAATCTTATGAAACTCAGTTTCACACTCCAAGGTCATGGTCATGAGTGGTCCTTTCTTCACGGCTTCGTTGATGGAGTTCATCTACAAATAGAGATGAGAATGAGAAGATTAGAAAAGTTTACGACAAGAATAGACAAGTGTAGAAGTAGTTAAAAATTTTCCTTAGTGGTTTCCAATCCTAGGGTCATAATCCTACAGGCAACACAGTGCTCTGATACCATCTGTCAGATCCATCCTTTGTAAAGGAAAGGATCCCTGTGATTGCAATGCTAGTCCCTGGATCAAAGCTAGCATCCACAGTTTAAGATGAAGTACACAGATACAAAGGTCGTTTATTACAGTCATTCCAGAGATAAAACATAGTCTTTTACAACTCAGGGCCAAAGGCCTAATACAAGAGTTTATGGAATAAGTAAATAAACATAAGTCTTCATCTTCATGTGCCACAGGCAAGCATGTTGAGTGTAGACTCATGACTCCTATTCATCATCGGAGTAACCTGCAACAATTACAAGTTACAGCCACAGAGGGTCAATACTTTGGAATAGTATTGGCAAGTGATACCTTAGTATAATTTAAGTGGACTATAATACTATATGCATTTGGCTAAGTGGAGCTTAGGCTTGCATTGCTCAAAATAGATTTTTCCTTATCATTTGAAAACACTAAGTTTTTGCTTGACAAAAGCTTCCCAAGGCATCTACCAATCAAAGACTGAAGATCCTTTCCAAGGCATCTACCAATCAAAGACTGAAGATCCTTTAACCCTTGTTCACCCACAAGTTTTATTTAGAAATTGGAGTGATGAGATTCTTGAAGCTTCCATGTCTTGATGCTCAAATTGTCCTTTACCAGGGACATGGCTAAGTACTTAGGTTTTACACTCTGCAGAGGTGGTGCACTTTCCCCACAAGACTTGGTTTCCCAAGACAAGATCCTTCAGAAGCCTTTCCTTAGTCAAATGGACGCGCTCCAACCTATCATTCTCACTACCACCAACTGTCCAAGAGACTAAGTTCTAGCAACCTAAGATCATGGCAGAGCCCATATTGCCAAGTGGTTGCACTTGAAGCTTCTCAACATTTGAAATCTCAAATCTCTTTGTTCCTGGGTGGCCATCCACAAGTGAGATACACAAGCCAAGTCCATGGCCTTGTGAACCACTCAAAACAAACCATTCCTTCCATTCCACCCAGGTGATTCATTATCTTAGTTGTTTTATTACTCAAAACACAAGTCCTCGGACTTAGTAATTTTTCCATAGCATGAATATATAATCCACCCTTGTTTTCTATTAGCTAGGCTAAGCACGGCATGGCAACTTATCCTTAGGGAATTTTCCTAGCAACTCTACCATTCTAATCTACATAGGATTTCCCATCATCATTTGACAAAAGTAGCATGCAAGTCTTAGCAAAATATCTAATGCAAGTATAAAATATAGGAATGGAATATTCATGAAAATATCACTTGCCTTGGTAATGGGGAGAGTAGCACTCGTCACAATCACAATCACTAGCAAAATCTACACAAAATTATAGCACACAATTACACACAAATATATACAACCAAAAAAATAATATGAATGCATGCATGCAAGAATATACTAAGTGGTGATTTTTGAAAACTCTATCAAGCAAGTGCAAGTTTACAGAAACTTAACAAGTCACAAGTTTGCCCACTAAACATATTTAACCCTAAAACAAATTACTAAACTAAATCCATTCTCAAATTAGCCTTAAACAAGTTTCTACAAATAAAGTCATTCTAATGGTTACTATTTGTTAAACACATTGGATATTCAGAAAGGTCTTGTTTCACTGAATCCAACGGTATAAAGTTTGCAAAAAACCAACATGGCAATCAAAAGTTATAAGCATTTGAAATCTGGATCAAATTCTGGTTTAAATTCTGTTTATGAATTCATCCTAGCCACGCGTCATGTTGTGATTGGCGCGTACCGGTTCGCACCGGATCGGCTCTGCGGACCGCACGATTTAAAAGAGATCTGGTGGCTCAGACACGTGCATACCCCTTCGTTTAAAATTCTATCCTAGCCCTACGATACAGATCCAACGGTCTAAATCATCAAGCCAAAAACGGGCGGCGCTTATCGGCTGCGCGCGGCGGCGACGGTCGGGCGATGGCGGCGCCGGCGATACAGATCGCTAGGAGGATAGGGAAGATACTCACCTAGACCGCAAGGACGTGGGGGTGCTCAACGTGTGGTCAGTTTGGCAAGGGGCACTCAGGGTTGCGGTAGATTTCTCGCCGGAGTTGGATCTGGCAACGGTGGTCCTGTTCGAGGTCGGAGGCGACGTTGTAGATCACTAGGATGCAAACAGGAGGTGTGGTTAGATGCAGAAGATCACGGAGAATATTCGTGCGTGAAAGACAAGGTACGGGGCGGTCTGGACTTACCACTAGAGCTCGCCGGGGTTCGTGCAGAAGACAATGGCAGCCAATCGTCGACGTTGCTGGAGCTACGGGTCATGCGAAGGTAAACGGAGGGTGTCAGAAGGTGCGCAGAGACTCACTGAACATGATAGTATAAACGAGAGACCGAGGGGAACTCGAGGCTCATCGGAATTTGCCGGCGCAATCGTCGGAGACGGCGGGGCTACAGAGAGCAATGCATGCAGCCTGGTGGCGCTCCGGGTTCGGGGTTTGAGGGAGAAGGGAGAGGGGGCAGAGGGGGTTTATATGGCCTGGTCACGAGCGAGAATCACTCGGGCATTGAAACGAATTGAAGCCGCGAATTAAACACAGAAAACGGTCGCGTTGATTTGGGGATGAACTGGTCGTGCGGGTGGAGACGATGCTGACGTGGAGGAGGCCCGCTCGTCAGCGAAGTGCGCGAGGTGGAAGTGGGGTCTGTCTGTCAGCGACTGAACGCGTGCGCTCGCGCGTGAGAGAAGTAAAGAAAGGTTCCCCGGTGGGCTTGTTGGGCTCGATTCATTGCTGGGCCAGAAACCTGGCGCTCGGCCTTTTTCCTTTGTTTAAGTCTTTTCTTTTTCCATTTTGGTTTTCAGGAATGATTTAAATATGAATTCAAATCCTTTTTGAATTCAAACAACACTGGGGATTTTTGCAGGGTACTGTGGTTTCAAAAACAGTCAATTCACCATGTGGTTACCTTGCAAGGGCTTGGTCAAGCTTGGGCTTAAAGCAAACAGAGACTTTGTTTCTAATTAGCAAATGTTTGAAAAAGGGTTTTGAAACTATTTCTAAATTGAAAACTTTGGTTAAATTGCTACACCTAACTTTCCAACAATGGAGGCAAGCAAACATGTTCCTAAACATTCAAGTCTCAAAGGGTGATGGCCTTTTGAGTTAAATTTGCTCACATGAAATCATAGCACAAGCTTCTGTTTCTAAATGATTTTGAGAAAACCCTAAATGAATGAAGGATGCAAGGATGATATGAATGAGTTTTGAAATATGATCTTTGGGATGTTACAATGACTCTAGTGCTAGTTTTAGTATAAGAACACACATGCAATGACTCTAGTGGGTCCACATGTAGATTGTGAAAAGAACACACATGCAATGACCACTGGTTGATCCATGTGTCTTTTGTGAAAAGAACACACATACAATGACTCTAGTGGGTCCACATGTAGTTTTTGAAAAGAACACACATGCAATGACCACTGGTTAATCCATAAGTTGTTTGTGGAAAAGAACACACATGCAATGAACACTAGTTGATCCATGTCTGGTTTGTGCAAAAGAACACATGCAATGACCACTGGTTGATCCATGTGTGGTTTGTGAAAATAACACACATGTAATGACTGTAGTGCTAGTTTTAGTATAAGAACACACATGCAATGACTCTAGTGGGTCCACATGTAGTTTGTAAAAATAACACACGTGCAATGACCACTGGTTGATCCATAAGTGGTTTGTGGAAATAACACACATGCAATGGCCACTGGTTGATCCATAAGTGGTTTGTGGAAAAGAACACACATGCAATGACTCTGGTTGGTCCATATATGGTTTGTGGAAAGAACACACATGCAATGCCACTAGTTGATCCATGTGTGGTTAGTGGAAAGAACACACATGCAATTACTCTGGTGCTAGTTTTAGTATAAGAACACACATGCAATGACTCTAATGGATCCATATGTGGTTTGTGAAAAGAACACACATGTAATGACCACTTGTTGATCCTTGTGTGGTTTGTGGAAAGAACAAACATGCAATGACAATGGTGGATCCATGTGTGGTTTGTGAAAAGAACACACATGCAATGAGTCTAGTTCTGGTTTTAGTATAAGAACACACATCCAATGACTCTAGTGGGTACATAGGTGGTTTGTGAAAAGAACACACATGCAATGACACCGGTTGAGCCATATCTGGTTTGCGGAAAAGAACACACATGCAACGAAAATCCTAGAAAAAAGGGCGCGCTCCTGGGATGTTGCACCGCGTCGTTTCTGCTGCCTGCACGTGGCGGGTGCGGAGTGCCTCACGCGCTGTACCAGCCTTCTCCCGTGTGACACGTGGTGGATGCGGAGAGGGTCACGGGTCCTCTTTCCTTTTTTTTGTAGATTTAAACATGAAAACTGTGATATCTTTCAAACGGAGAGTCCAAATCGATATCCGTTTTCACAACCTTGCTAGTCACGTCCAGATCTTCAAAATTAGATCCATTGTTGATATGTTTCGATGAACTTTTTTCTCGTACTGCCTTTGATGTGCAGGTTGCACTGCCTTTTGGTCTAGTACACGGTGCCTTCGGTTGCAATGCACGGCACGGTGTCCAGGTAGTTTATTACGCACTGTCCAGGGAGTGCACCGTCCATGCACTGCCTTGTTGTTCTGTGTTGCACTGACTTAGTTTGCAGTGCACTGGGCGGTGTCTAGGCATTGTACGACACACTGTCCAAGCAGTGCACCGTCCATGCACTGCCTTGTTGTTCTGTGTTGCACTACCTTAGTTCGCAGTGCACTGCCTGGTGTCCAGACAGTGCACCGTCCATGCATTGTCTTGTTGTTCTGTGTTGCACTGCCTTAGTTCGCAGTGCATCGCGCGGTGTCCATGCAGTGTACTACGCACTGTCGAGGCAGTGCACCGTTCATGCACTACCTTGTTGTTCTGTGTTGCACTGTCTTAGTTCGTAGTGCACTGCGCGGTGTCGAGGCAGTGTACTCTGCACTGTCTAGGCAGTGCACCATCCATGCACTTCCTTGTTGTTCGATGTCCAGGCGGTGTACTATGCACTGTCGAGACAGTGCACTATCCAGGCGGTGTACTGCCTCATTGTACTATCTTGCACCGCCTTCGGTCATAGTGCACTGCCATGTGTCGGGCTGCCGTGTGGCCCGAAATACACGCGCTGCCGTGCGGCCGGAAATACACGCGCTGGAAAGTGGCTGGAAATATGCACGGGTGAACTTCCACACGCCACGTGTCGGGTTGTCATGCGGCCGGAAATACGCGCACTACCGAGCGGCCGGAAACATGGGCGTTGTGGCCGAAATGCACACTTCCTGAAGAGCACGCTCCCGCTAGTCGTCCTCCACATGCAATAACCACTCCTTGATCCATAAGTGGTTTGCGGAAAGAAGACACATGCAATGACCACTAGTTGATCCATAAGTGGTTTGTGGAAAATAACACACATGCAATGACCATTGGTTGATCCATTTGTGGTTTGTGGAAAAGAACACACATGCAATGAACACTGGTGGATCCATAAGTGGTTTGTGGAAAGAACACACATGCAATGACCACTGGTTGATCCACAAGTGGTTTGTGGAAAAGAACACACATGCAATGACCACTGGTTGATCCATATGTGGGTTGTGGAAAGAACACACATGCAATGACCACTGGTTGATCCATGTGTGTTTTGTGGAAATAACACACATGCAATGACAATGGTGGATCCATGTGTGGTTTGTGAAAAGAACACACATGCAATGAGTCTAGTTCTGGTTTTAGTATAAGAACACACATCCAATGACTCTAGTGGGTCCATAGGTGGTTTGTGAAAAGAACACACATGCAATGACACCGGTTGAGACATATCTGGTTTGCGGAAAAGAACACACATGCAACGAAAATCCTAGAAAAAAGGGCGCGCTCCTGGGATGTTGCACCGCGTCGTTTCTGCTGCCTGGACGTGGCGGGTGCGGAGTGCCTCACGCGCTGTACCAGCCTTCTCCCGTGTGATAGTGGTGGATGCGGAGAGGGTCGCGGGTCCTCTTTCCTTTTTTTGTAGATTTAAACATGAAAACTGCGATATCTTTCAAACGGAGAGTCCAAATCGATATCCGTTTTCACAACCTTGCTAGTCACGTCCAGATCTTCAAAATTAGATCCATTGTTGATATGTTTCGATGAACTTTTTTCTCGTACTGCCTTTGATGTGCAGGTTGCACTGCCTTTTGGTCTAGTACACGGTGCCTTCGGTTGCAATGCACGGCACGGTGTCCAGGTAGTTTATTACGCATTGTCCAGGGAGTGCACCGTCCATGCACTGCCTTGTTGTTCTGTGTTGCATTGACTTAGTTTGCAGTGCACTGGGCGGTGTCCAGGCATTGTACGACACACTGTCCAAGCAGTGCACCGTCCATGCACTGCCTTGTTGTTCTGTGTTGCACTACCTTAGTTCGCAGTGCACTGCCTGGTGTCCAGACAATGCACCATCCATGCATTGTCTTGTTGTTCTATGTTGCACTGCCTTAGTTCTCAGTGCACCGCCCGGTGTCCAGGCAGTGTACTACGCACTGTCGAGGTAGTGCACCGTTCATGCACTACCTTGTTGTTCTGTGTTGCACTATCTTAGTTCGTAGTGCACTGAGCGGTGTCGAGGCAATGTACTATGCACTGTCTAGGCAGTGCACCATCCATGCACTTCCTTGTTGTTCGATGTCCAGGCGGTGTACTACGCACTGTCCAGACAGTGCACTATTCAGGCGGTGCACTACCTCATTGTACTGTCTTGCACCGCCTTCGGTCATAGTGCACTGCCATGTGTCGGGCTGCCGTGTGGCCCGAAATACACGCGCTGCTGTGCGCCCGGAAATACACGCGCTGGAAAGTGGCTGGAAATATGCACGGGTGAACTTCCACACGCCACGTGTTGGGTTGTCATGCGGCCGGAAATACGCGCACTACCGAGCGGCCGGAAACATGCGCGCTGTGGCCGAAATGCACACTGCCTGAAGAGCACGCTCCCGCTAGTCGTCCTCCACATGCAATAACCACTCCTTGATCCATAAGTGGTTTGCAGAAAGAAGACACATGCAATGACCACTAGTTGATCCATAAGTGGTTTGTGGAAAATAACACACATGCAATGACCATTGGTTGATCCATTTGTGGTTTGTGGAAAAGAACACACATGCAATGAACACTGGTGGATCCATAAGTGGTTTGTGGAAAGAACACACATGCAATGACCACTGGTTGATCCACAAGTGGGTTGTGGAAAAGAACACACATGCAATGACCACTGGTTGATCCATATGTGGGTTGTGGAAAGAACACACATGCAATGACCACTGGTTGATCCATGTGTGGTTTGTGGAAAGAACACACATGCAATGACTCTAGTGGTTGATCCATGTGTGGTCTGTGGAAAAAACACATGTAATGACTCTAATGGATCCATAAGTGGTTTGTGGAAAGAACACACATGCAGTGACCACTGGTTGATTCATGTGTGGTTTGTGAAAATAACACACATGCAATGCCACTGGTTGATCCATGTGAGGTTTGTGGAAAGAACACACATGCAATAACCAATGGTTGATCCATAAGGGGTTTGTGGAAATACTCTAGTGCTAGTTTTAGTATAAGAACACACATGCAATGACTCTAATGGATGCATATGTGGTTTGTGAAAAGAACACACACGCAATGACCACTTGTTGATCCATGTGTGGTTTGTGGAAAGAACACACATGCAATGACAGTGGTGGATCCATGTATGGTTTGTGAAAAGAACACATATGCAATGAGTCTATTGTTGGTTTTAGTATAAGAACACACATGCAATGACTCTAGTGGGTCCACATGTGGTTTGTGAAAAGAACACACATGCAATGACCACTGGTTGATCCATATGTGATTTGTGGAAAAGAACACACATGCAATGGACAATGGTGGATCAATAAGTGGTTTGTGGAAATAACAAACAAGCAATGACCACTGGTTGATCCATAAGTGGTTGGTGGAAAAGAACACACATGCAATGACCACTAGTTGATCCATAAGTGGTTTGTGGAAAGAACACACATGCAATGACCACTAGTTGATCCATAAGTGGTTTGTGGAAAAGAACACACATGCAATGACTCTAGTTGGTCCATATGTGGTTTCTAGAAAGAACACACATGAAGTGACCACTGGTGGATCCATGTGTGGTTTGTGGAAAGAACACACATGCAATGACTCTAGTGCTAGTTTTAGTATAAGAACACACATGCAATGACTCTAGTGGGTCCACATGTAGTTTGTGAAAAGAACACACATGCAATGACCACTGGTTGATCCATAAGTGGTTTGTGGAAAGAACACACATGCAATGACCACTGGTTGATCCATGCGTGGTTTGTGGAAAGAACACACATGCAACGAGTCTAGTGCTAGTTTTAGTATAAGAATACACATGCAATGACTAATGGATCCATATGTGGTTTGTGAAAAGAACACACTTGCAATGACCACTTGTTGATCCATGTGTGGTTTGTGGAAAGAAAATACATGCAATGATAGTGGTGGATCCATGTGTGGTTTGTGAAAAGAACACACATGCAATGAGTCTAGTGCTGGTTTTAGTATAAGAACACACATGCAATGACTCTAGTGGGTCCAAATGTGGTTTGTGAAAAGAACACACATGCAATGACACCGGTTGATCCATATGTGGTTTGGTGGAAAGAACACACATGCAATGACCACTAGTTCATCCAGAAGTGGTTTGTGGAAAGAAGACACATGCAATGACCACTAGTTGATCCATAAGTGGTTTATGGAAAAGAATACACATGCAATGACCACTTTTTGATCCATATGTGGTTTGTGGGAAGAACACACATGCAGTGACCACTGGTGGATCCATACGTTGTTTGTGAAAAGAACACACATGCAATGAACACTGGTGGATCCGTAAGTGGTTTGTGGAAAGAACACACATGCAATGACTCTAGAGCTAGTTTTAGTATAAGAACAGACATGCAATGTCTCTAATGGATCCATATGTGGCTTGTGAAAAGAACACACATGCAATGACCTCTTGTTGATCCTTGTGTCGTTTGTGGAAAGAACACACATGCAATGACTCTAGTGCTAGTTTTAGTATAAGAACACACATGCAATGACTCTAGTGGGTCCACATGTAGTTTGTGAAAAGAACACATACGCAATGACCACTTGTTGATCCATGTGTGTTTTGTGAAAAGAACACACATACAATGACTCTAGTGGGTCCACATATAGTTTGTGAAAGGAACACACATGGAATGACCACTGGTTGATCCATAAGTTGTTTGTGGAAAATAACACACATGCAATGAACACTGGTTGATCCATGTGTGGTTTGTGCAAAAGAACACATGCAATGACCACTGGTTGATCCATGAGTGGTTTGTGAAAAGAACACACATGCAATGACTCTAGTGCTAGTTTTAGTATAAGATCACACATGCAATGACTCTAGTGGGTCCACATGCAATAACACACATGAAATAACACATGAAATAACACACATGCAATGACCACTGGTTGATCCATAAGTGGTTTGTGGAAAAGAACACACATGCAATGACTCTGGTAGGTCCATATGTGGTTTGTGGAAAGAACACACATGCAATGACCACTGGTTGATCCATATGTGGGTTGTGGAAAGAACACACATGCAATGACCACTGGTTGATCCATGTGTGGTTTGTGGAAAGAACACACATGCAATGACTCTAGTGGTTGATCCATGTGTGGTCTGTGGAAAAAACACATGTAATGACTCTAATGGATCCATAAGTGGTTTGTGGAAAGAACACACATGCAGTGACCACTGGTTGATTCATGTGTGGTTTGTGAAAATAACACACATGCAATGCCACTGGTTGATCCATGTGTGGTTTGTGGAAAGAACACACATGCAATAACCAATGGTTGATCCATAAGGGGTTTGTGGAAATACTCTAGTGCTAGTTTTAGTATAAGAACACACATGCAATGACTCTAATGGATGCATATGTGGTTTGTGAAAAGAACACACACGCAATGACCACTTGTTGATCCATGTGTGGTTTGTGGAAAGAACACACATGCAATGACAGTGGTGGATCCATGTATGGTTTGTGAAAAGAACACATATGCAATGAGTCTATTGTTGGTTTTAGTATAAGAACACACATGCAATGACTCTAGTGGGTCCACATGTGGTTTGTGAAAAGAACACACATGCAATGACCACTGGTTGATCCATATGTGATTTGTGGAAAAGAACACACATGCAATGGACAATGGTGGATCAATAAGTGGTTTGTGGAAATAACAAACAAGCAATGACCACTGGTTGATCCATAAGTGGTTGGTGGAAAAGAACACACATGCAATGACCACTAGTTGATCCATAAGTGGTTTGTGGAAAGAACACACATGCAATGACCACTAGTTGATCCATAAGTGGTTTGTGGAAAAGAACACACATGCAATGACTCTAGTTGGTCCATATGTGGTTTCTAGAAAGAACACACATGAAGTGACCACTGGTGGATCCATGTGTGGTTTGTGGAAAGAACACACATGCAATGACTCTAGTGCTAGTTTTAGTATAAGAACACACATGCAATGACTCTAGTGGGTCCACATGTAGTTTGTGAAAAGAACACACATGCAATGACCACTGGTTGATCCATAAGTGGTTTGTGGAAAGAACACACATGCAATGACCACTGGTTGATCCATGCGTGGTTTGTGGAAAGAACACACATGCAACGAGTCTAGTGCTAGTTTTAGTATAAGAATACACATGCAATGACTAATGGATCCATATGTGGTTTGTGAAAAGAACACACTTGCAATGACCACTTGTTGATCCATGTGTGGTTTGTGGAAAGAAAACACATGCAATGATAGTGGTGGATCCATGTGTGGTTTGTGAAAAGAACACACATGCAATGAGTCTAGTGCTGGTTTTAGTATAAGAACACACATGCAATGACTCTAGTGGGTCCAAATGTGGTTTGTGAAAAGAACACACATGCAATGACACCGGTTGATCCATATGTGGTTTGGTGGAAAGAACACACATGCAATGACCACTAGTTCATCCAGAAGTGGTTTGTGGAAAGAACACACATGCAATGACCACTAGTTGATCCATAAGTGGTTTATGGAAAAGAATACACATGCAATGACCACTTGTTGATCCATATGTGGTTTGTGGGAAGAACACACATGCAGTGACCACTGGTGGATCCATACGTTGTTTGTGAAAAGAACACACATGCAATGAACACTGGTGGATCCGTAAGTGGTTTGTGGAAAGAACACACATGCAATGACTCTAGTTCTAGTTTTAGTATAAGAACAGACATGCAATGTCTCTAATGGATCCATATGTGGCTTGTGAAAAGAACACACATGCAATGACCTCTTGTTGATCCTTGTGTCGTTTGTGGAAAGAACACACATGCAATGACTCTAGTGCTAGTTTTAGTATAAGAACACACATGCAATGACTCTAGTGGGTCCACATGTAGTTTGTGAAAAGAACACATATGCAATGACCACTTGTTGATCCATGTGTGTTTTGTGAAAAGAACACACATACAATGACTCTAGTGGGTCCACATATAGTTTGTGAAAGGAACACACATGGAATGACCACTGGTTGATCCATAAGTTGTTTGTGGAAAATAACACACATGCAATGAACACTGGTTGATCCATGTGTGGTTTGTGCAAAAGAACACATGCAATGACCACTGGTTGATCCATGTGTGGTTTGTGAAAAGAACACACATGCAATGACTCTAGTGCTAGTTTTAGTATAAGATCACACATGCAATGACTCTAGTGGGTCCACATGCAATAACACACATGAAATAACACATGAAATAACACATGAAATAACACACATGCAATGACCACTGGTTGATCCATAAGTGGTTTGTGGAAAAGAACACACATGCAATGACTCTGGTAGGTCCATATGTGGTTTGTGGAAAGAACACACATGCAGTGACCACCAGTTGATCCATGTGTGGTTTATAAAAAGAACACACATGCAATGCCACAGGTTAATCCATGTGTGGTTTGTGGAAAGAACACACATGCAATGAATATAGTGCTAGTTTTAGTATAAGAACACACATAAAAAGACTCTAATGGATCCATATGTGGTTTGTGAAAAGAACACACATGCAATGACCACTTGTTGATCCATGTGTGGTTTGTGGAAAGAATACACATGCAATGACAATGGTGGATCCATGTGTGGTTTGTGAAAAGAACACACATGCAATGAGTCTAGTTCTGGTTTTAGTATAAGAACACACATCCAATGACTCTAGTGGGTCCACATGTGGTTTGTGAAAAGAACACACATGCAATGACACCGGTTGATCCATATGTGGTTTGCGGAAAATAACACACATGCAACGAAAATCCTAGAAAAAGGGCGCGCTCCTGCGTGGTTGCGTCGTGTCGTTGCTGCTGCCTGCACGTGGCGTGCGCGGAGTGCCTCACGCGCTGTACTAGCCTTCTCCCGTGTGTCACGTGGTGGATGCGGAGAGGGTCGCGAGTCCTTTTTCATTTTCTTTTTGTAGATTTAAACATGAAAACTGCGATACCTTTCAAACGTAGAGTCCAAATCGATATCTGTTTTCACAGCCTTGCTAGTCACGTCCAGATCTTCAAAATTAGAGCCATTGTTGATATGTTTCGATGAACTTTTTTCTCGTACTGCCTTTGATGCGTAGGTTGCACTGCCTTTTGGTCTAGTACACGGTGCCTTCGGTTGCAATGCACGGCATGGTGTCCAGGCAGTTTATTACGCACTGTCCAGGGAGTGCACCGTCCATGCACTGCCTTATTGTTCTGTGTTGCACTGCATTAGTTTGCAGTGCACTGCGCGGTGTCCAGGCAATGTACGACACACCGTCCAGGCAGTGCACCGTCCATGCACTACCTTGTTGTTCTGTGTTGCACTACCTTAGTTCCCAGTGCACTGCGCGGTGTCTAGACAGTGCACCGTCCATGAACTGTCTTGTTGTTCTGTGTTGCACTGCCTTAGTTCTCAGTGCACCGCGCGGTGTCCAGGCAGTGTACTACGCACTGTCGAGGCAGTGCACCGTTCATGCACTACCTTGTTGTTTTGTGTTGCACTGCCTTAGTTCGAAGTGCACTGCGCGGTGTCGAGGCAGTGTACTATCACTGTCTAGGCAGTGCACCATCCATGCACTGCCTTGTTGTTCGATCTCCAGCCGGTGTATTATGCACTGGCCAGGCAGTGCACTATCGAGGTGGTGTACTGCCTCGTTGTACTGTCTTGCACTGCCTTCGGTCGTAGTGCACTGCCATGTGTCGGGCTGCTGTGTGGCCGGAAATACACGCGCTGCCAAGTGCCCGAAAATATGTACGGGTGAACTTCCACACGCCATGTGTCGGGTTGTCATGCGGTCGGAAATACGCGCACTGCCGAGCGGCCGGAAACATGCGCGTTGTGGCCGAAATGCGGCTTCCTGAAGAGCACGCTCCTGCTAGTCGTCCTCCACATGCAATGACCACTCGTTGATCCATAAGTGGTTTGTGGAAAGAAGACACATGCAATGACCACTAGTTGATCCATAAGTGGTTTGTGGAAAAGAACACACATGCAATGACCACCGGTTGATCCATTTATGGTTTGTGGAAAAGAACACACATGCAATGAACACTGGTGGATCCATAAGTGGTTTGTGGAAAGAACACACATGCAATGACCACTAGTTGATCCATAAGTGGTTTGTGGAAAAGAACACACATCTAATGACCACTGGTTGATCCATATGTGGTTTGTGGAAAGAACACACATGCAATGACCACTGGTTGATCCATGGAAAGAACACACATGCAATGACTCTAGTGTTTGATACATGTGTGGTTTGTGGAAATAACACACATGTAATGAGTCTAATGGATCCATAAGTGGTTTGTGGAAAGAACACACATACAATGACCACTGGTTGATCCATAAGTGGTTTGTGGAAAATAACACACATGCAATGACTCTGGTTGGTCCATATGTGGTTTGTGGAAAGAACACACATGCAGTGACCACTGGTTGATCCATGTGTGGTTTGTGAAAAGAACACACATGAAATCCCACTGGTTGATCCATGTGTTGTTTGTGGAAAGAACACACATGCAATGACCACTGGTTGATCCATAAGGGGTTTGTGGAAAGAACACACATGCGATGACTCTGGTGCTAGTTTTAGTATAAGAACACACATGCAATGACTCTAGTGGGTCCACATGTGGTTTGTGAAAAGAACACACATGCAATGACCACTAGTTGATCCATATGTGGTTTGTGGAAAAGAACACACATGCAATGAACAATGGTGGATCCATAAGTGGTTAGTGGAAAGAACAAACAAGCAATGACCACTGGTTGATCCAGAAGTGGTTTGTGGAAAAGAACACACATTCAATGACCACTGGTTGATCCATATGTGGTTTGTGGAAATGACACACATGCAATTACTCTAGTGGGTCCACATGTAGTTTGTGCAAAGAACACACATGCAATGACCACTGGTTGATCCATAAGTGGTTTGTGGAAAGAACACACATGCAATGACCACTAGTTGATCCATGCGTGGTTTGTGGAAAGAACACACATGCAATGACTCTAGTGCTAGTTTTAGTATAAGAACACACATGCAATGACTGATGGATCCATATGTGGTTTGTGAAAAGAACACACATGCAATGACCACTTGTTGATCCATGTGTGGTTTGTGGAAAGAACACACATGCAATGCCACAGGTTGATCCATGTGTGGTTTGTGGAAAGAACACACATGCAATGACAGTGGTGGATCCATGTGTGGTTTGTGAAAAGAACACACATGCAATGAGTCTAGTGCTGGTTTTAGTATAAGAACACACATGCAATGACTCTAGTGGGTCCACATGTGGTTTGTGAAAAGAACACACATGCAATGACACCGGTTGATCCATATGTGGTTTGTGGAAAACAACACACATGCAATGACCACCGCACAATCCATAAGTGGTTTGTGGAAAGAACACACATGCAATGACCACTGGTTGATCCATAAGTGGTTTGTGGAAAAGAACACACATGCAATGACCACTAGTTGATCCATGTGTGGTTTGTGGAAAGAACACACATGCAATCACACTAGTTGATCCATGTGTGGTTTGTGGAAAGAACACACATGCAATGACACTGGTTGATCCATATGTGGTTTGTGGAAAGAACACACGTGCAATGACACCGGTTGATCCATGTGTGGTTTGTGGATAGAACACACATGCAATGGCTCTAGTGGGTCCATATGTGGTTTGTGAAAAGAACACACATGCAATCACCAATGGTTGATCCATATGTGGTTTGTGAAAAGAACAAAGATGCAATGACCACTAGTTGATCTATAAGTGCTTTCTGGAAAAGAACACACATGCAATGACTCTAGTTGGTCCATATGTGGTTTGTGGAAAGAACACACATGCAATGACCACTTGTTGATCCATGTGTGGTTTGTGAAAGAACACACATGCAATGACTCTAGTGCTAGTTTTAGTATAAGAACACACATGAAATGACTCTAGTGGGTCCACATGTAGTTTGTGAAAAGAACACACATGCAATGACCACTAGTTGATCCATAAGTGGTTTGTGGAAAGAACACACATGCAATGACCACTCGTTGATCCATAAGTGCTTTGTGGAAAAGAAAACACATGCAATGACTCTGGTTGGTCCATATGTGGTTTGTGGATAAGAAAACACATGCAATGACTCTAGTGCTAGTTTTTGTATAAGAACACACATGCAATGTCTCTAATGGATCCATATGTGGTTTGTGAAAAGAACACACATGCAATGACCACTTTTTGATCCATGTGTGGTTTGTGAAAAGAACACACATGCAATGACTCTAGTGCTAGTTTTAGTATAAGAACACACATGCATTGACTCTAGTGGGTCCATGTGTAGTTTGTGAAAAGAACACACATGCAATGACCACTTGTTGATCCATGTGTGTTTTGTGAAAAGAACACACATACAATGACTCTAGTGGGTCCACATATAGTTTGTGCAACGAACACATAGGGAATGACGACTGGTTGATCCATAAGTTGTTTGTGGAAAAGAACACACATGCAATGAACACTGGTTGATCCATGTGTTGTTTGTGAAATGAACACACATGCAATGCCATTGGTTGATCCATGTGTGGTTTGTGGAAAGAACAAACATGCAATGACTCTAGAGCTAGTTTTTGTATAAGAACACACATGCAATGACCACTGGTTGATCCATAAGTGGTTTGTGGAAAAGAACACACATGCAATGACTCTGATTGGTCCATAAGTGGTTTGTGGAAAGAACACACATGCAGTGACCACTGGTTGATCCATGTGTGGTTTGTGAAAAGAACACACATGCAATGCCACTGGTTGATCTATGTGTGGTTTGTGGAAAGAACGCACATTCAATTACTCTGGTGCTAGTTTTATTATAAGAACACACATGCAATGACTCTAATGGAGCCATATATGGTTTGTGAAAAGAACACACATGCAATGACCACTTGTTGATCCATGTGTGGTTTGTGGAAAGAACACACATGCAATGACAATGGTGGATCCATGTGTGGTTTGTTGAACACACATGCAATGAGTCTAGTTCTGGTTGTAGTATAAGAACACACATCCAATGACTCTAGTGGGTCCACATGTGGTTTGTGAAAAGAACACACATGCAATGACACCGGTTGATCCATATGTGGTTTGCGGAAAATAACACACATGCAACGAATATCCTAGAAAAAGGGCACGCTCCTGGGTGGTTGCGCCGCGTCGTTGCTGCTGCCTGCACGTGGCGGGCGCGGAGTGCCTCATGCGCTGTACCAGCCTTCTCCCGTGTGATACGTGGTGGATGCGGAGAGGGTCGCGGGTCCTTTTTCATTTTCTTTTTGTAGATTTAAACATGAAAACTGCGATATCTTTCAATTGGAGAGTCCAAATCGATATCCGTTTTCACAGCCTTGCTAGTCACGTTTAGATCTTCAAAATTAGATCCATTGTTGATATGTTTCGATGAACTTTTTTCTCGTACTGCCTTTGATGCGTAGGTTGCACTGCCTTTTGGTCTAGTACACGGTGCCTTCGGTTGCAATGCACGGCATGGTGTCCAGGGAGTTTATTACGCACTGTCCAGGGAGTGCACCGTCCATGCACTGCCTTGTTGTTCTGTGTTGCACTGGATTAGTTTGCAGTGCATCGCACGGTGTCCAGGCAGTGTACGACACACTGTCCAGGCAGTGCACCGTCCATGCGCTGCCTTGTTGTTCTGTGTTGCACTACCTTAGTTCGCAGTGCACTTCGCGGTGTCCAGACAGTGCACCGTCCATGAACTGTCTTGTTGTTCTGTGTTGCACTGCCTTAGTTCTCAGTGCACCGCGCGGTGTCCAGGCAGTGTACTACCCACTGTCGAGGCAGTGCACCGTTCATGCACTACCTTGTTGTTATGTGTTGCACTGCCTTAGTTCGAAGTGCACTGCACGGTGTCGAGGCAGTGTACTATCACTGTCTAGGCAGTGCACCATCCATGCCCTGCCTTGTTGTTCGATCTCCAGGCGGTGTACTACGCACTGGCCAGGTAGTGCACTATCCAGGTGGTGTACTGCCTCGTTGTACTGTCTTGCACTGCCTTCGGTCGTAGTGCACTGCCATGTGTCGGGCTGCCGTGTGGCCGGAAATACACGCGCTGCCAAGTGCCCGGAAATATGTACGGGTGAACTTCCACACGCCATGTGTCGGGTTGTCATGCGGCCGGAAATACGCGCACTGCCGAGCGGCCGGAAACATGCGCGTTGTGGCCGAAATGCGCGCTTCCTGAAGAACACGCTCCTGCTAGTCGTCCTACACATGCAATGACCACTCGTTGATCCATAAGTGGTTTGTGGAAAGAAGACACATGCAATGACCACTAGTTGATCCATAAGTGGTTTGTGGAAAAGAACACACATGCAATGACCACCGGTTGATCCATTTATGGTTTGTGGAAAAGAACACACATGCAATGAACACTGGTGGATCCATAAGTGGTTTGTGGAAAGAACACACATGCAATGACCACTAGTTGATCCATAAGTGGTTTGTGGAAAAGAACACACATCTAATGACCACTGGTTGATCCATATGTGGTTTGTGGAAAGAACACACATGCAATGACCACTGGTTGATCCATGGAAAGAACACACATGCAATGACTCTAGTGGTTGATACATGTGTGGTTTGTGGAAATAACACACATGTAATGAGTCTAATGGATCCATAAGTGGTTTGTGGAAAGAACACACATGCAATGACCACTGGTTAATCCATAAGTGGTTTGTGGAAAATAACACACATGCAATGACTCTGGTTGGTCCATTTGTGGTTTGTGGAAAGAACACACATGCAGTGACCACTGGTTGATCCATGTGTGGTTTGTGAAAAGAACACACATGAAATCCCACTGGTTGATCCATGTGTTGTTTGTGGAAAGAACACACATGCAATGACCACTGGTTGATCCATAAGGGTTTGTGGAAAGAACACACATGCGATGACTCTAGTGCTAGTTTTAGTATAAGAACACACATGCAATGACTCTAGTGGGTCCACATGTGGTTTGTGAAAAGAACACACATGCAATGACCACTGGTTGATCCATATGTGGTTTGTGGAAAAGAACACACATGCAATGAACAATGGTGGATCCATAAGTGGTTTGTGGAAAGAACAAACAAGCAATGACCACTGGTTGATCCATAAGTGGTTTGTGGAAAAGAACACACATTCAATGACCACTGGTTGATCCATATGTGGTTTGCGGAAATGACACACATGCAATTACTCTAGTGGGTCCACATGTAGTTTGTGAAAAGAACACACATGCAATGACCACTGGTTGATCCATAAGTGGTTTGTGGAAAGAACACACATGCAATGACCACTGGTTGATCCATGCGTGGTTTGTGGAAAGAACACACATGCAATGACTCTAGTGCTAGTTTTAGTATAAGAACACACATGCAATGACTAATGGATCCATATGTGGTTTGTGAAAAGAACACACATGCAATGACCACTTGTTGATCCATGTGTGGTTTGTGGAAAGAACACACATGCAATGCCACAGGTTGATCCATGTGTGGTTTGTGGAAAGAACACACATGCAATGACAGTGGTGGATCCATGTGTGGTTTGTGAAAAGAACACACATGCAATGAGTCTAGTGCTGGTTTTAGTATAAGAACACACATGCAATGACTCTAGTGGGTCCACATGTGGTTTGTGAAAAGAACACACATGCAATGACACCGGTTGATCCATATGTGGTTTGTGGAAAACAACACACATGCAATGACCACTGCACAATCCATAAGTGGTTTGTGGAAAGAACACACATGCAATGACCACTGGTTGATCCATAAGTGGTTTGTGGAAAAGAACACACATGCAATGACCACTAGTTGATCCATGTGTGGTTTGTGGAAAGAACACACATGCAATCACACTAGTTGATCCATGAGTGGTTTGTGGAAAGAACACAGATGCAATGACACTGCTTGATCCATATGTGGTTTGTGGAAAGAACACACGTGCAATGACACCGGTTGATCCATGTGTGGTTTGTGGATAGAACAAACATGCAATGGCTCTAGTGGGTCCATATGTGGTTTGTGAAAAGAACACACATGCAATCACCAATGGTTGATCCATATGTGGTTTGTGAAAAGAACACAGATGCAATGACCACTAGTTGATCTATAAGTGCTTTCTGGAAAAGAACACACATGCAATGACTCTAGTTGGTCCATATGTGGTTTGTGGAAAGAACACACATGCAATGACCACTTGTTGATCCATGTGTGGTTTGTGAAAGAACACACATGCAATCACTCTAGTGCTAGTTTTAGTATAAGAACACACATGAAATGACTCTAGTGAGTCCACATGTAGTTTGTGAAAAGAACACACATGCAATGACCACTGGTTGATCCATAAGTGGTTTGTGGAAAGAACACACATGCAATGACCACTGGTTGATCCATAAGTGGTTTGTGGAAAAGAAAACACATGCAATGACTCTGGTTGGTCCATATGTGGTTTGTGGATAAGAAAACACATGCAATGACTCTAGTGCTAGTTTTTGTATAAGAACACACATGCAATGTCTCTAATGGATCCATATGTGGTTTGTGAAAAGAACACACATGCAATGACCACTTTTTGATCCATGTGTGGTTTGTGAAAAGAACACACATGCAATGACTCTAGTGCTAGTTTTAGTATAAGAACACACATGCAATGACTCTAGTGGGTCCACATGTAGTTTGTGAAAAGAACACACATGCAATGACCACTTGTTGATCCATGTGTGTTTTGTGAAAAGAACACACATACAATGACTCTAGTGGGTCCACATATAGTTTGTGCAAAGAACACACATGGAAAGACGACTGGTTGATCCATAAGTTGTTTGTGGAAAAGAACACACATGCAATGAACACTGGTTGATCCATGTGTGGTTTGTGAAATGAACACACATGCAATGCCATTGGTTGATCCATGTGTGGTTTGTGGAAAGAACAAACATGCAATGAATCTAGTGCTAGTTTTTGTATAAGAACACACATGCAATGACTCTAGTGCTAGTTTTAGTATAAGAACACACATGCAATGTCTCTAATGGATCCATATGTAGTTTGTGAAAAGAACACACATGCAATGACCACTTGTCGATCCATGTGTGGTTTGGGAAAAGAACACCCATGCAATGACGCTAGTGCTAGTTTTAGTATAAGAAGACACATGCAATGACTCTAGTGGGTCCACATGTAGTTTGTAAAAATAACACACATGCAATGACCACTGTTGATCCATAAGTGGTTTGTGGAAAAGAAAACACATGCAATGACTCTGGTTGGTCCATATGTGGTTTGTGGAAAATAACACACATGCAATGAACACTGGTTGATCCATGTGTGGTTTGTGCAAAAGAACACATGCAATGACCACTTGTTGATCCATGTGTGGTTTGTGAAAAGAATACACATGCAATGACTCTAGTGCTAGTTTTAGTATAAGAACACACATGCAATGACTCTAGTGGGTCCACATGTAGTTTGTGAAAAGAACACACATGCAATGACCACTGGTTGATCCATAAGTGGTTTGTGGAAGGAACACACATGCAATGACCACTAGTTGATCCATAAGTGGTTTGTGGAAAAGAAAACACATGCAATGAATCTGGTTGGTCCATATGTGGTTTGTGGAAACAACACACATGCAGTGAGCACTGGTTGATCCATGTGTGGTTTGTGAAATGAACACACATGCACTGCCACTGGTTGATCCATGTGTGGTTTGTGGAAAGAACACACATGCAATGACTCTAGTGCTAGTTTTTGTATAAGAACACACATGCAATTTCTCTAATGGATCCATATGTGGTTTGTGAAAAGAACACACATGCAATGACCACTTGTTGATCCATGTGTGGTTTGTGAAAAGAACACACATGCAATGACTCTAGTGCTAGTTTTAGTATAAGAACACACATGCAATGACTCTAGTGGGTCCACATGTAGTTTGTGAAAAGAACACACATGCAATTACCACTGCACAATCCATAAGTGGTTTGTGGAAAGAACACACATGCAATGACCACTGGTTGATCCATAAGTGGTTTGTGGAAAAGAACACACATGCAATGACCACTAGTTGATCCATGTGTGGTTTCTGGAAAGAACACAGATGCAATGACACTGGTTGATCCATATGTGGTTTGTGGAAAGAACACACGTGCAATGACACCGGTTGATCCATGTGTGGTTTGTGGATAGAACACACATGCAATGGCTCTAGTGGGTCCATATGTGGTTTGTGAAAAGAACACACATGCAATCACCAATGGTTGATCCATATGTGGTTTGTGAAAAGAACACAGATGCAATGACCACTAGTTGATCTATAAGTGCTTTCTGGAAAAGAACACACATGCAATGACTCTAGTTGGTCCATATGTGGTTTGTGGAAAGAACACACATGCAATGACCACTTGTTGATCCATGTGTGGTTTGTGAAAGAACACACATGCAATGACTCTAGTGCTAGTTTTAGTATAAGAACACACATGAAATGACTCTAGTGGGTCCACCTGTAGTTTGTGAAAAGAACACACATGCAATGACCACTGTTTGATCCATAAGTGGTTTGTGGAAAGAACACACATGCAATGACCACTGGTTGATCCATAAGTGGTTTGTGGAAAAGAAAACACATGCAATGACTCTGGTTGGTCCATATGTGGTTTGTGGATAAGAAAACACATGCAATGACTCTAGTGCTAGTTTTTGTATAAGAACACACATGCAATGTGTCTAATGGATCCATATGTGGTTTGTGAAAGGAACACACATGCAATGACCACTTTTTGATCCATGTGTGGTTTGTGAAAAGAACACACATGCAATGACTCTAGTGCTAGTTTTAGTATAAGAACACACATGCAATGACTCTAGTGGGTCCACATGTAGTTTGTGAAAAGAACACACATGCAATGACCACTTGTTGATCCATGTGTGTTTTGTGAAAAGAACACACATACAATGACTCTAGTGGATCCACATATAGTTTGTGCAAAGAACACACATGGAATGACGACTGGTTGATCCATAAGTTGTTTGTGGAAAAGAACACACATGCAATGAACACTGGTTGATCCATGTGTGGTTTGTGAAATGAACACACATGCAATGCCATTGGTTGATCCATGTGTGGTTTATGGAAAGAGCAAACATGCAATGACTCTAGTGCTAGTTTTTGTATAAGAACACACATGCAATGACCACTGGTTGATCCATAAGTGGTTTGTGGAAAAGAACACACATGCAATGACTCTGGTTGGTCCATAAGTGGTTTGTGGAAAGAACACACATGCAGTGACCACTGGTTGATCCATGTGTGGTTTGTGAAAAGAACACACATGCAATGCCACTGGTTGATCTATGTGTGGTTTGTGGAAAGAACGCACATTCAATTACTCTGGTGCTAGTTTTAGTATAAGAACACACATGCAATGACTCTAATGAAGCCATATGTGGTTTGTGAAAAGAACACACATGCAATGACCACTTGTTGATCCATGTGTGGTTTGTGGAAAGAACACACATGCAATGACAATGGTGGATCCATGTGTGGTTTGTTGAACACACATGCAATGAGTCTAGTTCTGGTTTTAGTATAAGAACACACATCCAATGACTCTAGTGGGTCCACATGTGGTTTGTGAAAAGAACACACATGCAATGACACCGGTTGATCCATATGTGGTTTGCGGAAAATAACACACATGCAACGAATATCCTAGAAAAAGGGCGCGCTCCTGGGTGGTTGCGTCGCGTCGTTGATGTTGCCTGCACGTGGTGGGCGCGGAGTGCCTCATGCGCTGTACCAGCCTTCTCTCGTGTGACACGTGGTGGATGCAGAGAGGGTCGCGGGTCCTTTTTCGTTTTCTTTTTGTAGATTTAAACATGAAAACTGCGATATCTTTCAATTGGAGAGTCCAAATTGATATCCATTTTCACAGCCTTGCTAGTCACGTCCAGATCTTCAAAATTAGATCCATTGTTGATATGTTTCGATGAACTTTTTTCTCGTACTGCCTTTGATGCGCAGGTTGCACTGCCTTTTGGTCTAGTACACGGTGCCTTCGGTTGCAATGCACGGCATGGTGTCCAGGCAGTTTATTACGCACTGTCCAGGGAGTGCACCATCCATGCACTGCCTTGTTGTTCTGTGTTGCACTGGATTAGTTTGCAGTGCACTGCGTGGTGTCCAGGCAGTGTACGACACACTGTCCAGGAAGTACACCGTCCATGCACTGCCGTGTTGTTCTGTGTTGCACTGGATTAGTTTGCAGTGCATCGCACGGTGTCCAGGCAGTGTACGACACACTGTCCAGGCAGTGCACCGTCCATGCGCTGCCTTGTTGTTCTGTGTTGCACTACCTTAGTTCGCAGTGCACTGCGCGGTGTCCAGACAGTGCACCGTCCATGAACTGTCTTGTTGTTCTGTGTTGCACTGCCTTAGTTCTCAGTGCACCGCGCGGTGTCCAGGCAGTGTACTACGCACTGTCGAGGCAGTGCACCGTTCATGCACTACCTTGTTGTTCTGTGTTGCACTGCCTTAGTTCGAAGTGCACTACGCGGTGTCGAGGCAGTGTACTATCACTGTCTAGGCAGTGCACCATCCATGCACTGCCTTGTTGTTCGATCTCCAGGCGGTGTACTACGCACTGGCCAGGCAGTGCACTATCCAGGTGGTGTACTGCCTCGTTGTACTGTCTTGCACTGCCTTCGGTCGTAGTGCACTGCCATGTGTCGGGCTGCCGTGTGGCCGGAAATACACGCGCTGCCAAGTGCTCGGAAATATGTACGGGTGAACTTCCACATGCCATGTGTCGGGTTGTCATGCGGCCGGAAATACGCGCACTGCCGAGCGGCCGGAAACATGCGCGTTGTGGCCGAAATGCGTGCTTCCTGAAGAGCACGCTCCTGCTAGTCGTCCTCCACATGCAATGACCACTCGTTGATCCATAAGTGGTTTGTGGAAAGAAGACACATGCAATGACCACTAGTTGATCCATAAGTGGTTTGTGGAAAAGAACACACATGCAATGACCACCGGTTGATCCATTTATGGTTTGTGGAAAAGAACACACATGCAATGAACACTGGTGGATCCATAAGTGGTTATGGAAAGAACACACATGCAATGACCACTAGTTGATCCATAAGTGGTTTGTGGAAAAGAACACACATCTAATGACCACTGGTTGATCCATATGTGGTTTGTGGAAAGAACACACATGCAATGACCACTGGTTGATCCATGGAAAGAACACACATGCAATGACTCTAGTGGTTGATACATGAGTGGTTTGTGGAAATAACACACATGTAATGAGTCTAATGGATCCATAAGTGGTTTGTGGAAAGAACACACATGCAATGTCCACTGGTTGAGCCATAAGTGGTTTGTTGAAAGAACACACATGCAATGTCCACTGGTTGATCCATAAGTGGTTTGTGGAAAAGAAAACACATGCAATGACTCTGGTTGTTCCATATGTGGTTTATGGAAAGGACACACATGCATTGACCACTGGTTGAACCATATGTGGCTTGTGAAAAGAACACACATGCAATGCCACTAGTTGATCCATCCGTGGTTTGTGGAAAGAACACACATGCAATGAATCTAGTGGTAGTTTTACTATAAGATCACACATGCAATGACTCTAATGGATCCATATGTGGTTTGTGAAAAGAACACACATGCAATGACCACTGGTTGATCCATAAGTGGTTTGTTGAAAGAACACACGTGCAATGACCACTAGTTGATCCATAAGTGGTTTGTGGACAAGAAAACACATGCAATGACTCTGGTTGGTCCATATGTGGTTTGTGGAAAGGACACACATGCATTGACCACTGGTTGAACCATATGTGGCTTGTGAAAAGAACACACATGCAATGCCACTAGTTGATCCATCTGTGGTTAGTGGAAAGAACACACATGCAATGAATCTAGTGGTAGTTTCACTATAAGATCACACATGCAATGACTCTAATGGATCCATATGTGGTTTGTGAAAAGAACACACATGCAATGACCACTTGTTGATCCATGTGTCATTTGTGAAAAGAACACACATGCAATGCCTCTAGTGCTAGTTTTAGTATAAGAACACACATGCAATGACTCTGGTGGGTCCACATGTAGTTTGTGAAAAGAACACACATGCAATGACCACTGGTTGATCCATAAGTGGTTTGTGGAAAAGAAAACACATGCAATGAATCTGATTGGTCCATATGTTGTTTGTGGAAAGAACACACATGCAGTGACCACTGGTTGATCCATGTGTGGTTTGTGAAATGAACACACATGCAATGTCTCTAATGGATCCATATGTGGTTTGTGAAAAGAACACACACGCAATGACCACTTGTTGACAAATGTGTGGTTTGTGAAAAGAACACACATGCAATGACTCTAGTGCTAGTTTTAGTATAAGAACACACATGCAATGACTCTAGTGGGTCCACATGTAGTTTGTGAAAAGAACACACATGCAATGACCACTTGTTGATCCATGTGTGTTTTGTGAAAAGAACACACATACAATGACTCTAGTGGGTCCACATCTAGTTTGTGAAAAGAACACACATGCAATGACCACTGGTTGATCCATAAGTTGTTTGTGGAAAAGAACACACATGCAATGAACACTAGTTGATACATGTGTGGTTTGTGCAAAAGAAGACATGCAATGACCACTGGTTGATCCATGTGTGGTTTGGGAAAAGAACACACATGCAATGACTCTAGTGCTAGTTTTAGTATAAGAACACACATGCAATGACTCTAGTGGGTCCACATGTAGTTTGTAAAAATAACACACATGCAATGACCACTGGTTGATCCATAAGTGGTTTGTGGAAAAGAAAACACATGCAATGACTCTGGTTGGTCCATATATGGTTAGTGGACAAGAACACACATGCAATGAACACTGGTTGATCCATGTGTGGTTTATGCAAAAGAACACATGCAATGACAACTGGTTGATCCATGTGTGGTTTGTGAAAATAATACACATGCAATGACTCTAGTGATAGTTTTAGTATAAGAACACACATGCAATGACTCTAGTGGGTCCACATGTAGTTTGTGAAAAGAAAACACATGCAATGACCACTGGTTGATCCATAAGTTGTTTGTGGAAGGAACACACATGCAATGCCCCTGGTTGATCCATAAGTGGTTTGTGGAAAAGAAAACACATGCAATGAATCTGGTTGGTCCATATGTGGTTTGTGGAAAGAACACACATGCAGTGACCACTGGTTGATCCATGTGTGTTTTGTCAAATGAACACACATGCAATGCCACTAGTTGATCCATGTGTGGTTTGTGGAAAGAACACACATGCAGTGACTCTAGTGCTAGTTTTAGTATAAGAACACACATGCAATGTCTCTAATGGATCCATATGTAGTTTGTGAAAAGAACACACATGCAATGACCACTTGTTGATCCATGTGTGGTTTGTAAAAAGAACACCCATGCAATGACTCTAGTGCTAGTTTTAGTATAAGAACATACATGCAATGAATATAGTGGGTCCACATGTAGTTTGTGAAAAGAACACACATGCAATGACCACTTGTTGATCCATGTGTGTTTTGTGAAAAGAACACACATACAATGACTCTAGTGGGTCCACATCTAGTTTGTGAAAAGAACACACATGCAATGACCACTGGTTGATCCATAAGTTGTTTGTGGAAAAGAACACACATGCAATGAACACTAGTTGATACATGTGTGGTTTGTGCAAAAGAAGACATGCAATGACCACTGGTTGATCCATGTGTGGTTTGGGAAAAGAACACACATGCAATGACTCTAGTGCTAGTTTTAGTATAAGAACACACATGCAATGACTCTAGTGGGTCCACATGTAGTTTGTAAAAATAACACACATGCAATGACCACTGGTTGATCCATAAGTGGTTTGTGGAAAAGAAAACACATGCAATGACTCTGGTTGGTCCATATATGGTTAGTGGACAAGAACACACATGCAATGAACACTGGTTGATCCATGTGTGGTTTATGCAAAAGAACACATGCAATGACAACTGGTTGATCCATGTGTGGTTTGTGAAAATAATACACATGCAATGACTCTAGTGATAGTTTTAGTATAAGAACACACATGCAATGACTCTAGTGGGTCCACATGTAGTTTGTGAAAAGAAAACACATGCAATAACCACTGGTTGATCCATAAGTTGTTTGTGGAAGGAACACACATGCAATGCCCCTGGTTGATCCATAAGTGGTTTGTGGAAAAGAAAACACATGCAATGAATCTGGTTGGTCCATATGTGGTTTGTGGAAAGAACACACATGCAGTGACCACTGGTTGATCCATGTGTGTTTTGTCAAATGAACACACATGCAATGCCACTAGTTGATCCATGTGTGGTTTGTGGAAAGAACACACATGCAGTGACTCTAGTGCTAGTTTTAGTATAAGAACACACATGCAATGTCTCTAATGGATCCATATGTAGTTTGTGAAAAGAACACACATGCAATGACCACTTGTTGATCCATGTGTGGTTTGTAAAAAGAACACCCATGCAATGACTCTAGTGCTAGTTTTAGTATAAGAACATACATGCAATGAATATAGTGGGTCCACATGTAGTTTGTGAAAAGAACACACATGCAATGACGACTGGTTGAGCCATAAGTGGTTTGTTGAAAGAACACATATGCAATGTCCACTGGTTGATCCATAAGTGGTTTGTGGAAAAGAAAACACATGCAATGACTCTGGTTGGTCCATATGTGGTTTGTGGAAAGGACACACATGCATTGACCACTGATTGAACCATATGTGGCTTGTGAAAAGAACACACATGCAATGCCACTAGTTGATCCATCTGTGGTTTGTGGAAAGAACACACATGCAATGAATCTAGTGGTAGTTTTACTATAAGATCACACATGCAATGACCCTAATGGATCCATATGTGGTTTGTGAAAAGAACACACATGCAATGACCACTTGTTGATCCATGTGTGGTTTGTGAAAAGAACACACATGCAATGCCTCTAGTGCTAGTTTTAGTATAAGAACACACATGCAATGACTCTAGTCGGTCCACATGTAGTTTGTGAAAAGAACACACATGCAATGACCACTGGTTGATCCATAAGTGGTTTGTGGAAAGAACACACATGCAATGACCACTGGTTGATCCAGAAGTGGTTTGTGGAAAGGACACACATGCATTGACCACTGGTTGAACCATATGTGGCTTGTGAAAAGAACACACATGCAATGCCACTAGTTGATCCATCTGTGGTTTGTGGAAAGAACACACATGCAATGAATCTAGTGGTAGTTTTACTATAAGATCACACATGCAATGACTCTAATGGATCCATATGTGGTTTGTGAAAAGAACACACATGCAATGACCACTTGTATATCCATGTGTGGTTTGTGAAAAGAACACACATGCAATGACTCTAGTGCTAGTTTTAGTATAAGAACACACATGCAATGACTCTAGTGGGTCCACATGTAGTTTGTGAAAAGAACACACATGCAATGACCACTGGTTGATCCATAACTGGTTTGTGGAAGGAACACACATGCAATGTCCACTGGTTGATCCATAAGTGGTTTGTGGAAAAGAAAACACATGCAATGACTCTGGTTGGTCCATATGTGGTTTGTGGAAAGGACACACATGCATTGACCACTGGTTGAACCATATGTGGCTTGTGAAAAGAACACACATGCAATGCCACTAGTGGATCCATCTGTGGTTTGTGGAAAGAACACACATGCAATGAATCTAGTGGTAGTTTTACTATAAGATCACACATGCAATGACTCTAATGGATCCATATGTGGTTTGTGAAAAGAACACACATGCAATGACCACTTGTTGATCCATGTGTGGTTTGTGAAAAGAACACACATGCAATGCCTCTAGTGCTAGTTTTAGTATAAGAACACACATGCAATGACTCTAGTCGATCCACATGTAGTTTGTGAAAAGAACACACATGCAATGACCACTGGTTGATCCATAAGTGGTTTGTGGAAAGAACACACATGCAATGACCACTGGTTGATCCATAAGTGGTTTGTGGAAAAGAAAACACATGCAATGAATCTGGTTGATCCATATGTTGTTTGTGGAAAGAACACACATGCAGTGACCACTGGTTGATCCATGTGTGGTTTGTGGAAAGAACACACATGCAATGACTCTAGTGGTAGTTTTTGTATAAGTACACACATGCAATGTCTCTAATGGATCCATATGTGGTTTGTGAAAAGAACACACATGCAATGACTCTAGTGCTAGTTTTAGTATAAGAACACACATGCAATGACTCTAGTGGGTCCACATGTAGTTGGTGAAAAGAACACACATGCAATGACCACTTGTTGATCCATGTGTGTTTTGTGAAAAGAACACACATACAATGACTCTAGTGGGTCCACATGTAGTTGGTGAAAAGAACACACATGCAATGACCACTGGTTGATACATGTGTGGTTTGTGCAAAAGAAGACATGCAATGACCACTGGTTGATCCATGTGTGGTTTGGGAAAAGAACACACATGCAATGACTCTAGTGCTAGTTTTAGTATAAGAACACACATGCAATGACTCTAGTGGGTCAACATGTAGTTTGTAAAAATAACACACATGCATTGACCACTGGTTGATCCATAAGTGGTTTGTGGAAAATAAAACACATGCAATGACTCTGGTTGGCCCATATGTGGTTTGTGGAAAAGAACACACATGCAATGACTCTGGTGGGTCCACATGTAGTTTGTGAAAACAACACACATGCTATGACCACTGGTTGATCCATAAGTTGTTTGTGGAAAAGAACACACATGCAATGAACACTGGTTGATCCATGTGTGGTTTGTGAAAACAACACACATGCAATGACTCTAGTGCTAGTTTTAGTATAAGAACACACATGCAATGACTCTAGTGGGTCCACATGTAGTTTGTAAAAATAACACACATGCAATGACCACTGGTTGATCCATAAGTGGTTTGTGGAAAAGAAAACACATGCAATGACTCTGGTTGGTCCATATGTGGTTTGTGGAAAAGAACACACATGCAATGAACAATGGTTGATCCATGTGTGGTTTGTGCAAAAGAACACATGCAATGACCACTGGTTGATCCATGTGTGGTTTGTGAAAAGAATACACATGCAATGACTCTAGTGCTAGTTTTAGTAAAAGAACACACATGCAATGACTCTAGTGGGTCCACATGTATTTTTTGAAAAGAACACACATGCAATGACCACTGGTTGATCCATAAGTGGTTTGTGGAAGGAACACACATGCAATGACCACTGGTTGATCCATAAGTGGTTTGTGGAAAAGAAAACACATGCAATGAATCTGGTTGGTCCATATGTGGTTTGTGGAAAGAACACACATGCAGTGACCACTGGTTGATCCATGTGTGGTTTGTGAAATGAACACACATGCAATGCCACTGGTTGATCCATGTGTGGTTTGTGGAAAGAACACACATGCAATGACTCTAGTTGTGACACCCCCGTTCTGAAAAGACCGTGGCCTCTATGTGACATGCCAATCCCTGGATCGGCTCATTGGCCCACAATAGAGTAAGATCGATAACATAGCAAAATATCCGTGTATCATGAATAACGTAGATCCAGAGTACCATTATTACAATAAAAGCTTAGCACAAAGCTAGCTCAAATTATTCAGGTAGCAACATAAACGAGTAAATCCTCCATTCTTCAAATTGCCCACAAATGAACAAGTGCCGAGTGGAGTACCGTGGCCTATAACAATCAATCAGAATCGGAATAACCTGCAGCATAAAACGCAACAGCCCCGAAGGGTCAATACATGGAATGTATGGCAAGTAGAGCTAGTAATGGAGACAATAGTACTAACATCTACATGCATATCTGGCAAGTGGAGCTGTGTCTGGCTTGCATTTGCAAATACATTTGTCCTACTTTCATAAACAGTTTTGAATTTTTCTTTGAAAAGATCCCAATTAAGTTAACCCAACAAGATTAAAGCAATTATGAAATTAGAATGAGCGAGAAACATGTCATGGAATCAATATCTAGCAACTCAGTTGTCCATAACCGGGGACACGGCTAATCGATTAGATTGAACACTCTGCAGAGGTTAGTACACTACCCATGTGACTTGGCCAGCCCAGCTCGTACCACCACTCTCATTTAGGGTGATGATAGGGAGAAGACCAAGAAGAGACTGTTCGGGAAGTAGCTCCTCAATCCCAACGCGCACCGGTCCAACCTACCAAAATTCTACATCTCTGGATATGCGGGTTCGAGTTACCACAACCTACTAAGTCCAACCAACCGCCCATTTCATTATTGGCACATGGTTGTACACGTAAGCTACACAATAAAGAAGCCAATCATTCTCTCTTGATACCTGGGTGCCTTTCCGCAATGAAACCACCAAAACTTATCAATACCATCACACCCAGGAGATTCATTGATTAAGTTGTTTTAGTTTTCACAAACCAATACTTTGATAAAACAAGTATCAATGATGTAACCCAGCCCTCGTTCAACATAGCATGGCTAAGCACATCTACAACGGTGGTTCATCTACAAGGGAAGCCCTACCACAATAATAGGACATAGCATAGCGATAGTATCATCCTACACATGCAACTACAAAATACACGACAATGCATTGAAAATAGTAGGACGATATCATGAACAAAGTAGCGTCTACTTGCCTTGGTTGTAGCGGTCGGAAGAACAATCCAAACACGAGCAAGGGTTGCACTCCACACAATCTACACGACACAATTGCATTCATAAACAAACAATTCACAAACATATGCAATAAAGATGATGCATGAATGCAAGAACGGCAAGTGAATTGGTGCTACAGATGCACCAAATAATACTAATCCATAATACTACCGAATACATGCATGGAAAATAGATTTGGCGCAAGGGAAACTATTAACCAAAAGTAGAGATCTCTACTAGAGCTAGAACTTAAATAATTCACTATCGGTAGTATACTGTTTGTAAAATCCTGGAAAAATTCTACCGCATAGGCATCGCTGATAAGAAACAGTACCAATTGGAATTACTCAAAAAGGAGTTATAAAACATCCCGAGTAATTAAAACACTGCAGAAAGCCATTAGACAAATACTGCAGAAGTTTTTACCGTAAGCCTATCTTTTTATTTCACGGCGAGATTCCTCTCGTTCATACGAGTTCAGGGACATATCACACGCGATTTTTGGAGCTACGAAACTTTTACTACGAATTTATTACTCCGAAAAGGCCACTAACTAGTTTGATTAAACTGTACTAAACCTGACGGTAAAAGTCTGAACCAAAGGTACAGCGAGATTGTACACGACTCACTGAACTCGTGCATATTTTATTTGCAATTTTTTGGCCAAGCGATTTAATTTCTACGCAATTTACAAGATCCTACCGAAATCTGCCAACTAATAGGATTAACGAAATTGACCCAGTCAACTGTGTCTGTTTGACTGGTCAACTCGTCTGATGACTGGGCGTCTGATTAGTCAACGCCTGGAGTGCTGACCAGTCAACGAACGATCTAAACTGCTGATCTGAGATCTGACGGTGGCTGCTGTCTTACCGGAAACGGACGGCGAAACGAACTCCGGCGAGCTCCGGACGGCGGCGACGGTCGGTTCCGGCGGCGTGGTTCTACCTGCACGTACTCACACGGTCAACTACGGCTCCCGGAATAATAAACGCGTGCGCGTACGTGGCGATCTGCAGGGCGCAGTTGGCAGCGACGGATGGAGACGCGGAGCACGGGAACGGAAAGAGGGCGGCGAGACGAACCCTGCAACAGACGCGGCGATGGCCGGCGGCGAAGGGGTGGCCGGCGGCGGCGAGGAGAAGCGGCGGCGGCGGCGACGTGCGCCAGGAGGCGCGCGCACGGGAGCAAGGAGGCGGCGGGATCGGGTGTGGGGCTGGAAAAACGGGCACGCAAAACGAGGCAGCGTGGGGCCCTTTAAAAAAAATCCTCGCGCGCAGAGAAAAAAAACAGAAAAAAAAACCTGGACCGAATCGGTCCGCAGTTGGACTCCGATTGGAAATCGGTCTGGATTTTCGGACGGTTTTCTGGCGGTTTACTAAAACGTCCGAGTCTTTTGCATACAAACTCCGATTGGAGCGATTTTCACGCCTACGGGTTCGTATCGTCGAGGGGAACAACCTTCAGTCGATGTTTGAGCGAAAGCTCGAACCTACAGGGGTGGTTGTTGCAAGTCCCTCTAAAGCTCCCCGCAGGAACCTCGAAGCGAAGCAAAAACGGGGTTTTGCAAATAGCGTTTCGTCGATCCTCTCTACTCGACGGTAATGCATGGAAAGATATGATGCGATGCAATGAATGATATGCAAGACCAAATCTAAAATTTGGGATGTGACAAGACTAACCCCCTTAAGATGAATCTCGTCCTCGAGATTCGGCGCGGCTAGCAAATAGGTGTGGGTAGTCCTCTCGGATGTCATCCTCACGCTCCCAAGTGGCTTCCTCTTCGGTGTGGTGGCTCCACTGTACTTTGCAAAACTTGATTGTCTTGGTACGGGTAGTCCTTTCTGCTGTCTCCAGAATCTTGACCGGCTTCTCCTCATAGGTCAAATCGTTCTCAAGCTGAACCTCTTCTAGCGGTACAGTGTCTCTCAATGGTGTATCCACCATCTCCGGATGGCACTTCTTCAGCTGGGATACGTGGAACACGTTGTGAACAGTAGACAGAGCCTCTGGCAACTCCAACTGATAGGCAACTTCTCCTTTGCGTGCTAAGACCCGATACGGCCCAATAAATCGAGGTGCCAGCTTACCCTTAATACCAAATCTCTTGATTCCACGAAGTGGCGATACTCTGAGGTATGCTCTATCACCTATCTCATATACCACTTCCTTGCGCTTGGCGTCAGCGTAGCTCTTCTGCCTTGATTGTGCTACCTTCAGCCTGTCCCTAATCAAGGCGACCTTCTCCTCAGCGTCCTTGATCAAATCAGGTCCAAACAACTGACGTTCTCCTACTCCATCCCATAGCAATGGTGTTCGGCACCGTTTCCCATATAGCACATCGAACGGTGACGTCTTGATGCTGGTTTGATAACTGTTGTTGTAGGAAAACTCAGCATACGGCAAGTTCTCATCCCAACTAGAACCATGAGCCAATGCGCAAGCTCTTAGCATGTCCTCCAAAATCTGATTCACCCTCTCGGTCTGTCCATCAGCCTGCGGGTGAAACGCTGTGCTAAACTCCAATCTAGTACCAAGTGACTCGTGCAGCTGGCGCCAGAAGTGTGAGGTAAATTGGGTACCTCTATCAGATACGATACTCTTGGGAACTCCATGTAGGCACACAATCTTGTCCATGTAAATCTTGGCCAACTTTGCACTCGTATAGGTCGTCTTCACCGGTATAAAGTGGGCTACCTTGGTTAAATGGTCGACCACTACCCAAATAGAGTCATATCCTGACCTGGTCCTGGGTAATCCTGTGATAAAATCCATTCCCACTCTATCCCATTTCCAATCCGGCACGGGCAATGGCTGTAGCAATCCTGCTGGCTTCTGGTGTTCCGCCTTCACTCGGCTACATACATCACATAGGGCGATATGCTCTGCGATGTCTCCCTTCATGTTGTTCCACCAGAATCTGTCCCTTAGGTCCATATACATCTTCGTATTGCCCGGATGTATGGAATACGGCGAGTCATGAGCTTCCTGCGTAATCAACTTCCTTAACTCCGGATCGTTGGGCACACACAAACGATCTCCATACCACAAGGTACCTTGCTCATCCTCGCGGAATTCCCTTGCTCGACCTTCCTTCATCTTCTCCTTAACTTCATCTATCTCTTTGTCTCCCACTTGAGCCTTCCTGATTCTGTCATGAAGCATTGGTTGGACTTCCATTGTAGCCAAGTATCCTTCAGATACTACCTCCAATCTAAGGTCCTTGAATTGCTTGCACAAATCCTCAGGCAATTCACCAATTGTCAATCCATTGGCATAAACCTTCCGGCTCAGAGCATCAGCTACTACATTGGCCTTTCCTGGGTGGTATTGCAGATTCATATCATAGTCCTTGATAAGTTCCAACCATCTCCTTTGTCTCATGTTCAGCTCCTTCTGTGTAAATATGTATTTCAGGCTCTTGTGGTCGGTGTACACATCACAGTGTTTTCCCATTAAGTAATGCCTCCATACCTTGAGCGCATGAACCACTGACGCTAACTCCAAGTCGTGTGTGGGGTAATTCTGCTCATGGTGCTTGAGTTGTCGCGAGGCATAAGACACCACTCTCCCATCTTGCATCAGCACACTCCCAAGTCCCTGTCGAGAAGCATCACAGTACACTTGGAAATCCTTCTGAAGATCTGGTAAACACAGAACAGGCGCAGTCACTAGCCGACGCTTCAGTTCCTGAAAGCTAGCTTCACACACATCCGTCCATTCAAACTTTCTCTCCTTCTTCAGAAGTTCAGTCATCGGCTTAGCAATCTTGGAAAAGTTTTCAATGAACCTCCTATAATATCCAGCAAGTCCCAGAAAGCTTCGAATCTCTCCCGCATTCTTGGGTGCTTCCAACTCAGTTACTGCAGTCACTTTGCTTGGATCAACAACGACTCCTTCTCCTGACACTACGTGTCCAAGAAACCCAACAGTGTTAAGCCAGAATTCACACTTGCTGAATTTGGCATATAGCTGGTGTTCCCTCAGTTTCTCCATAATCAGTCACAGATGTTTCTCATGCTCAGCATCATCCTTGGAATATATCAGTATGTCATCAATAAACACCACTACGAATTTGTCCAAGTATTCCATAAATACCTTGTTCATCATGGTCATGAAATATGCCGGGGCATTCGTTAGTCCAAATGACATAACTGTATACTCATATAAACCATACCTAGTGGTGAAGGCGGTTTTTGGTACATCCTCCTTCCGGATCTTCAATTGAAAGTAGCCAGATCGCAGATCAATCTTGCTGAACACCTTTGCTCCTTCCAGTTGATCAAACAAATCATTTATATTTGGCAGAGGGTACTTGTTCTTGATGGTTACCTCATTCAGCGAACGATAGTCCACCACTAACCTCTTGGTGCTGTCTTTCTTCTCCACAAACAGAACAGGTGCACCCCATGACGACGCACTAGGCTGAATGAATCCCTTTTCCAGCTGCTCCTTCAACTGTTTCTTCAATTCCTTCAGCTCATCCACATCCATCTTATATGGTTTCTTTGCTATTGGTCCTGTTCCCGCCATCAGGTCGATAAGAAACTCTACTTCTCTGTCAGGTGGCATCCCCGGCAGTTCTTCCGGAAACACGTCGGGGTAATCCCTTATCACTGGCACAGTATCCATGCTAACCCCCTTAAGAGAATTCAGCTTACACCTTCCTGGTCGTGCGGCTGACTTGAATCTAATCCTCTTACCATCCTGGGTTTTGAGTGAAACAGCTCGCTGTGCACAATCTATGTGTCCCCCATGCATAGACATCCAATCCATACCCAGAATGACATCTAACCCTTGTGAATCCAACACTACCAAATGTGCAATGAAGTTGTGTGTTCCAATCCTCACAGTTAAATTGCGGCATCCCGCACTAGCTATCATATCTCCTCCAGGTGAACTCACTCTAAAAGACCTCTTCATAGACTCAGTAGGTAACTTATACTTATCCACAAATGCCCTTGATATGAATGAATGCGATGCACCGGTATCGAAAAGTATAAGTGCAGGGTAAGTATTGATTGGGAACTTACCAATCACAAGGTCAGGCTCGTCTGGAATCTCTTCCACATTCATGTGGTTCACTGTGGCCTTCTCATTGTTGGTTGGCTTGAGTCCCTTCCTCTCCGAACAGTTGTCAGCATAGTGTCCCTTTTGCTTACACTTGAAGCATGTCACCTCACTCAGATCCTTCTTCACAAAGTTGCGATCGCGGTTGCGGTCATGTCCACCGTGTCCTCCAGAGTGGTGAGAGTATACTCCCTTGTGGCTGTGGTGACTGCTCCTATGGTTGTCATGACGATGTCCATCGCCTCCATGGTGGTGGCGGTCATGGCTCCGATGGTCATTCCCTCCATGCTTGGAGTACCCATCATATGAAGTGCGAGACTTGTGGTGTGAGCCAGAGTGGTGATTGTTGTTCTTTCTCTTGCGGCTTTCCACCTGCTTGTGCTTTCCTTCCAGGATCCTGGCCTTGTCCATAAGCTCCTGGAAAGTGGGGCAATAAACCACCAATAGCTGTACTGAAAGCTCATCACTAAGGCCATCCAGAAATCTCTCCCTCCTTTTTGCATCAGTGTCAACATCCTCAGGTGCATAACGGGACAGGTTGTTGAACTCCTCAATGTACTCGGCCACGGTGCGATTGGTTTGGAGCAAGTTGCGGAACTCCTTCCTCTTCAGGCTCAGAACTCCTGAAGACACGTGGTCGGTCCTGAAACCTTCCTCAAACATTGCCCAAGTCACAGTATTCAGAGGGTGGGTGATCTGAAATGTGTCCCACCAAGAAGCGGCTGGTCCCTCCAGTAGGTGAGCGGCAAACCTCACCTTTTCAGCATCAGTGCATCCAACAGTTACCAGATCCTTGTTGACTGAACGCAACCAGTCAAGAGCAACCATTGGTTCCGTTGCAGTAGAGAACTTAGCTGGCCTTAACCTCAGGAATCTGGTGAGAGCATCTCCCTGAGGCTGATTGTTTCCATTGTTGTTGTTGTTCTGATTTGCCATGAACTGGGTCATCACTTGGGTCAGCTGTGCCTGAGCTGCCATGAGCTGCTCCAACTCAGTGGGTTGGCGGCGGGGAGGCATCTGCGGTTCAGCATAGGTAAGTTTAGAAAGAATCAACTACGACAATAGGATTCTACCCATGCATAAGATCAATCAACAACAAACAATAGCAGACAATCATAAGCAAGCAACACATCAACAACAAGCGGTCCAGCAACATCCCAGGTGCTATCCTAGCAGTATATATCTACTGAAATAGTTTTGCAAGAGTTGGCAATGGTTAACTAAACAGTTGAGCATCAAAACGACAAAACAGCAATTCTGACAGAACAGTTCTGCTGTGTTCGCGAATTTTTCCTCCTGACTTAAACTCGTCAAAAAATTTAGCCAATTTTTGTGCATATGGTACAGGAAGTTCCGCATCAGCCCAATTTTTTTCAGATTTTTCCGAGTTACCAGAAAAATATGAAAAATCACGCAGTACTGTTTTATCAGCAGAAAACTGCAGCGAAAACAACACAGATAGTAACCAAATTGCCATAACTCTTTCATATAGTTTTGCACAAACAATTCCTGGGATATTGGGGTACACAAATAAACATCTAAACACTCTTAAACTAACACGAACTAAGTATCACAACGATCGAGAATAATCCTAACGAATTTACCTAACGGGGACTAATTGGTGGACTTCTATCTATTGCTTGAAGAGATTGAGGTAGGCCCTTGCGGTCATGCGTTGACGCTTCGTCTCGCGGTACAACCAGGGCGGCGGAGTGTACACCTCTCCTGAACCATCACTTGAAACGTCAAACTCCACCTCTTCTGGATCCTCCTCTTCTTCTTCATCCTCAGCTGCAACTGCAACAGCTTCATCTCCTCCACCATCATCGTCTCCATCATCATCATCCTCGTCCTCATCATCATCATCTCCACTGTCATCATCATCCCCATTGTTGCCATCATTTCCATTGTCATCATCAGAGGGTGGATTCAGCTGTGCTTGGAGAGCGGCAATCTGGGCTGTCATAGCTTCAATAGTTTGATCCCTTTCCTGGACTGTCACTTGCAGTTGCTGTATGTTCTGGGTGTTCTCCTGCACAGTACCATGAAGATGTGCTATGGTTGCATCTCTGGCTATCAGGGCATTCTCCAGAACTCCCACAGCTTCATGCAAAGGGTCAATCTCCTGTCCTTGGACCACCATACCATTGCTAGTAAAATCTGCAATCTCCTTTATCATCCTCACCTTCTCTGCTAGAGCTCCATTCTCCCTTTCCATGTCCTCTATGTGCCTCCGACGGGGCGGCATGTTGTTCCTGTCGCCCGGGGTAACCACAATGTTCCCATCTTCATCACGCCTTCCATAGTCATGGTAGGGTGAATCTGCTGGTAGTAGGTGTCGGACTTGATGGCACTGGCGAGACAGGGCTTCATGTATGGCCAAGTTGATTCCAAGTCCCCAGTTGCAGTAGGTCTTGGTGTAGATCAAGTGCACGGGGTTTGGCAAGGCAGCATATCTGAATATGAAGGTAGTGATCTCCCATGCATCCTCTCCATATCCATAGGTGTACAGCCTTCTTCCCTTGAACATGGGCAGTGGCAATCCCAATGACTGCGAGAGTTGAGCTAACTGCCTTGCAAAGGGCCTTGGTGACTCCATGGTGGCATACTCAGTCCTGACTTCTCCCATCTATCAAGTAAAAGAGGAAAGTGTGAGAATAGCATATGGTAAGAATTTTACGAGAGTGAAAGGCATAAGATGAAAGACAAAGTTAATATAGGCTTTAATAAATCTATGGCTTCCTAATCCAATTCTAGGTCACGATCCTACAGTCGACACACGGGCTCTGATACCATCCTGTGACACCCCGGTTCTGAAAAGACCGTGGCCTCTATGTGACATGCCAATCCCTAGATCGGTTCATTGGCCCACAATAGAGTAAGATAGATAACATAGCAAAATATCCGTGTATCATGAATAACGTAGATCCAGAGTACCATTATTACAATAAAAGCTTAGCACAAAGCTAGCTCAAATTATTCAGGTAGCAACATAAACGAGTAAATCCTCCATTCTTCAAATTGCCCACAAATGAACAAGTGCCGAGTGGAGTACCGTGGCCTATAACGATCAATCAGAATCGGAATAACCTGCAGCATAAAACGCAACAGCCCCGAAGGGTCAATACATGGAATGTATGGCAAGTAGAGCTAGTAATGGAGACAATAGTACTAACATCTACATGCATATCTGGCAAGTGGAGCTGTGTCTGGCTTGCATTTGCAAATACATTTGTCCTACTTTCATAAACAGTTTTGAATTTTTCTTTGAAAAGATCCCAATTAAGTTAACCCAACAAGATTAAAGCAATTATGAAATTAGAATGAGCGAGAAACATGTCATGGAATCAATATCTAGCAACTCAGTTGTCCATAACCAGGGACACGGCTAATCGATTAGATTGAACACTCTACAGAGGTTAGTACACTACCCATGTGACTTGGCCAGCCCAGCTCGTACCACCACTCTCATTTAGGGTGAAGATAGGGAGAAGACCAAGAAGAGACTGTTCGGAAAGTAGCTCCTCAATCCCAACGCGCACCGGTCCAACCTACCAAAATTCTACATCTCTGGATACGCGGGTTCGAGTTACCACAACCTACTAAGTCCAACCAACCGCCCATTTCATTATTGGCACATGGTTGTACACGTAAGCTACACAATAAAGAAGCCAATCATTCTCTCTTGATACCTGGGTGCCTTTCCGCAATGAAACCACCAAAACTTATCAATACCATCACACCCAGGAGATTCATTGATTAAGTTGTTTTAGTTTTCACAAACCAATACTTTGAGAAAACAAGTATCAATGATGTAACCCAGCCCTCGTTCAACATAGCATGGCTAAGCACATCTACAACGGTGGTTCATCTACAAGGGAAGCCCTACCACAATAATAGGACATAGCATAGCGATAGTATCATCCTACACATGCAACTACAAAATACACGACAATGCATTGAAAATAGTAGGACGATATCATGAACAAAGTAGCGTCTACTTGTCTTGGTTGTAGCGGTCGGAAGAACAATCCAAACACGAGCAAGGGTTGCACTCCACACAATCTACACGACACAATTGCATTCATAAACAAACAATTCACAAACATATGCAACAAAGATGATGCATGAATGCAAGAACGGCAAGTGAATTGGTGCTACAGCTGCACCACATAATACTAATCCATAATACTACCGAATACATGCATGGAAAATAGATTTGGCGCAAGGGAAACTATTAACCAAAAGTAGAGATCTCTACTAGAGCTAGAACTTAAATAATTCACTATCGGTAGTATACTGTTTGTAAAATCCTGGAAAAATTCTACCGCATAGGCATCGCTGATAAGAAATAGTACCAATTGGAATTACTCAAAAAGGAGTTATAAAACATCCCGAGTAATTAAAACACTGCAGAAAGCCATTAGACAAATACTGCAGAAGTTTTTACTGTAAGCCTATCTTTTTATTTCACGGTGAGATTCCCCTCGTTCATACGAGTTTAGGGACATATCACACGCGATTTTTGGAGCTACGAAACTTTTACTACGAATTTATTACTCCGAAAAGGCCACTAATTAGTTTGATTAAACTGTACTAAACCTGACGGTAAAAGTCTGAACCAAAGGTACAGCGAGATTCTACACGACTCACTGAACTCGTGCATGTTTTATTTGCAATTTTTTGGCCAAGCGATTTAATTTCTACGCAATTTACAAGATCCTACCGAAATCTGCCAACTAATAGGATTAACAAAATTGACCCAGTCAACTGTGTCTGTTTGACTGGTCAACTCGTCTGATGACTGGGCGTCTGACTAGTCAACGCCTAGAGTGCTGACCAGTCAACGAACGATCTAAACCGCTGATCTGAGATCTGACGGTGGCTGCTGTCTTACCGGAAACGGACGGCGAAACGAACTCCGGCGAGCTCCGGACGGCGGCGACGGTCGGTTCCGGCGGCGTGGTTCTACCTGCACGTACTCACACGGTCAACTACGGCTCCCGGAATAATAAACGCGTGCGCGTACGTGGCGATCTGCAGGGCGCAGTTGGCGGCGACGGATGGAGACGCGGAGCACGGGAACGGAAAGAGGGCGGCGAGACGAACCCGGCAACAGACGCGGCGATGGCCGGCGGCGAAGGGGTGGCCGGCGGCGGCGAGGAGAAGCGGCGGCGGCGGCGAAGTGCGCCAGGAGGCGCGCGCACGGGAGCAAGGAGGCGGCGGGATCGGGTGTGGGGCTGGAAAAACGGGCACGCAAAACGAGGCAGCGTGGGGCCCTTTAAAAAAAATCCTCGCGCGCAGAGAAAGAAAAAACAGAAAAAAAAACTGGACCGAATCGGTCCGCAGTTGGACTCCGATTGGAAATCGGTCTGGATTTTCGGACCGTTTTCCAGCGGTTTACTAAAACGTCCGAGTCTTTTGCATACGAACTCCGATTGGAGCGATTTTCACGCCTACGGGTTCGTATCGTCGAGGGGAACAACCTTCAGTCGATGTTTGAGTGAAAGCTCGAACCTACAGGGGTGGTTGTTGCAAGTCCCTCTAAAGCTCCCCGCAGGAACCTCGAAGCGAAGCAAAAACGGGGTTTTGCAAATAGCGTTTCGTCGATCCTCTCTAGTCGACGGTAATGCATGGAAAGATATGATGCGATGCAATGAATGATATGCAAGACCAAATCTAAAATTTGGGATATGACACTAGTGCTAGTTTTTGTATAAGAACACACATGCAATGTCTCTAATGGATTCATATGTGGTTTGTGTAAAGAACACACATGAAATGACCACTTGTTGATCCATGTGTGGTGTGTGAAAAGAACACACATGCAATGATTCTAGTGCTAGTTTTAGTATAAGAACACACATGCAATGACTCTAGTGGGTCCACATGTAGTTTGTGAAAATAACACACAAACAATGACTCTAGTGGGTCCACATGTAGTTTGTGAAAAGAACACACATGCAATGACCACTGGTTGATCCATAAGTTGTTTGTGGAAAAGAACACACATCCAATGAACACTGGTTGATCCATGTGTGGTTTGTGCAAAAGAACACATGCAATGACCACTGGTTGATCCATGTGTGGTTTGTGAAAAGAACACACATGTAATGACTCTAGTGCTAGTTTTAGTATAAGAACACACATGCAATGACTCTAGTGGGTCCACATGTAGTTTGTGAAAATAACACACATGCAATGACCACTGGTTGATCCATAAGTGGTTTGTTGAAATAACACACATGCAATGACCACTGGTTGATCCATAAGTGGTTTGTGGAAAAGAACACACATGCAATGACTCTGGTTGGTACATATGTGGTTTGTGGAAAGAACAACATGCAGTGACCACTGGTTGATCCATGTGTGGTTTGTGAAAAGAACACACATGCAATGCCACTGGTTGATCCATGTGTGGTTTGTGGAAAGAACACACATGCAATTACTCTGGTGCTAGTTTTAGTATAAGAACACACATGCAATGACTCTAATGAATCCATATGTGGTTTGTGAAAACAACACACATGCAATGACCACTTGTTGATCCATGTGTGGTTTGTGAAAAGAACACACATGCAATGACTCTAGTGCTAGTTTTAGTATAAGAACATACATGCAATGACTCTAGTGGGTCCAAATGTAGTTTGTGAAAAGAACACACATGCAATGACCACTGGTTGATCCATAAGTGGTTTGTGGAAAAGAAAACACATGCAATGAATCTGGTTGGTCCATATGTGGTTTGTGGAAAGAACACACATGCAGTGACCACTGGTTCATCCATGTGTGGTTTGTGAAATGAACACACATGCAATGCCACTGGTTGATCCATGTGTGGTTTGTGGAAAGAAGACACATGCAATGACTCTAGTGCTAGTTTTTGTATAAGAAAACACATGCAATATCTCTAATGGATCCATATGTGGTTTGTGAAAAGAACACACATGCAATGACCACTTGTTGATCCATGTGTGGTTTGTGAAAAGAACACACATGCAATGACTCTAGTGCTAGTTTTAGTATAAGAACACACATGCAATGACTCTAGTGGGTCCACATGTAGTTTGTGAAAAGAACACACATGCAATGACCACTTGTTGATCCATGTGTGTTTTGTGAAAAGAATACACATACAATGACTCTAGTGGGTCCACATGTAGTTTGTGAAAAGAACACACATGCAATGACCACTGGTTGATCCATAAGTTGTTTGTGGAAAAGAACACACATGCAATGAACACTGGTTGATCCATGTGTGGTTTGTGAAAAGAACACACATGCAATGACTCTAGTGCTAGTTTTAGTATAAGAACACACATGCAATGACTCTAGTGGGTCCACATGTAGTTTGTAAAAATAACACACATGCAATGACCACTGGTTGATCCATAAGTGGTTTGTGGAAAAGAAAACACAGGCAATGACTCTGGTTGGTCCATATGTGGTTTGTGCAAAAGAACACACATGCAATGAACACTGGTTGATCCATGTGTGGTTTGTGTAGAAGAACACATGCAATGACCACTGGTTGATCCGTGTGTGGTTTGTGAAAAGAATACACATGCAATGACTCTAGTGCTAGTTTTAGTATAAGAACACACATGCAATGACTCTAGTGGGTCCACATGTATTTTTTGAAAAGAACACACATACAATGACCATTGGTTGATCCATAATTGGTTTGTGGAAGGAACACACATGCAATGACCACTGGTTGATCCATAAGTGGATTGTGGAAAAGAAAACACATGAAATGAATCTGGTTGGTCCATATGTGGTTTGTGGAAAAGAACACACATGCAATGAACACTGGTTGATCCATGTGTGGTTTGTGCAAAAGAACATATGCAATGACGACTGGTTGATCCATGTGTGGTTTGTGAAAAGAATACACATGAAATGACTCTAGTGCTAGTTTTAGTAAAAGAACACACATGCAATGACTCTAGTGGGTCCACATGTATTTTTTGAAAAGAACACACATGCAATGACCACTTGTTGATCCATGTGTGGTTTGTGAAAAGAACACACATGCAATGACTCAAGTGCTAGTTTTAGTATAAGAACACACATGCAATATCTCTAATGGATCCATATGTGGTTTGTGAAAAGAACACACACGCAATGACCACTTGTTGATCCATGTGTGGTTTGTGAAAAGAACACACATGCAATGACTCTAGTGCTAGTTTTAGTATAAGAACACACATGCAATGACTCTAGTGGGTCCACATGTAGTTTGTGAAAAGAACACACATGCAATGACCACTGGTTGATCCATAAGTGGTTTGTGGAAAAGAAAACACATGCAATGAATCTGGTTGGTCCATATGTGGTTTGTGGAAAGAACACACATGCAGTGACCACTGGTTCATCCATGTGTGGTTTGTGAAATGAACACACATGCAATGCCACTGGTTGATCCATGTGTGGTTTGTGGAAAGAAGACACATGCAATGACTCTATTGCTAGTTTTTGTATAAGAACACACATGCAATATCTCTAATGGATCCATATGTGGTTTGTGAAAAGAACACACATGCAATGACCACTTGTTGATGCATGTGTGGTTTGTGAAAAGAACACACATGCAATGACTCTAGTGCTAGTTTTAGTATAAGAACACACATGCTATGACTCTAGTGGGTCCACATGTAGTTTGTGAAAAGAACACACATGCAATGACCACTGGTTGATCCATGTGTGGTTTGTGAAATGAGCACACATGCAATGCCACTGGTTGATCCATGTGTGGTTTGTGGAAAGAAGACACATGCAATGACTCTATTGCTAGTTTTTGTATAAGAACACACATGCAATATCTCTAATGGATCCATATGTGGTTTGTGAAAAGAACACACATGCAATGACCACTTGTTGATGCATGTGTGGTTTGTGAAAAGAACACACATGCAATGACTCTAGTGCTAGTTTTAGTATAAGAACACACATGCAATGACTCTAGTGGGTCCACATGTAGTTTGTGAAAAGAACACACATGCAATGAACACTGGTTGATCCATGTGTGGTTTGTGAAATGAGCACACATGCAATGCCACTGGTTGATCCATGTGTGGTTTGTGGAAAGAACACACATGCAATGACTCTAGTGCTAGTTTTTGTATAAGAACACACATGCTATGTCTCTAATGGATCCATATGTGGTTTGTGTAAATAACACACATGTAGTGACCACTTGTTGATCCATGTGTGGTTTGTGAAAAGAGCACACAGGCAATGATTCTAGTGCTAGTTTGAGTATAAGAACACACATGCAATGACTCTAGTGGGTCCACATGTAGTTTGTGAAAATAACACACATACAATGACTCTAGTGGGTCCACATGTAGTTTGTGAAAAGAACACACATGCAATGACCACTGGTTGATCCATAAGTTGTTTGTGGAAAAGAACACACATGCAATGAGCACTGGTTGATCCATGTGTGGTTTGTGCAAAAGAACACATGCAATGACCATTGGTTGATCCATGTGTGGTTTGTGAAAAGAACACACATGCAATGACTCTAGTGCTAGTTTTAGTATAAGAACACACATGCAATGACTGTAGTGGGTCCACATGTAGTTTGGTAAAATAACACACATGCAATGACCATTGGTTGATCCATAAGTGGTTTGTTGAAATAACACACATGCAATGACCACTGGTTGATCGATAAGTGGTTTGTGGAAAAGAACACACATGCAATGAATCTGGTTGGTACATATGTGGTTTGTGGAAAGAACAACATGCAGTGACCACTGGTTGATCCATGTGTGGTTTGTGGAAAGAACACACATGCAATTACTCTGGTGCTAGTTTTAGTATAAGAACACACATGCAATGACTCTAATGAATCCATATGTGGTTTGTGAAAACAACACACATGCAATGACCACTTGTTGATCCATGTGTGGTTTGTGAAAAGAACACACATGCAATGACTCTAGTGCTAGTTTTAGTATAAGAACACACATGCAATATCTCTAATGGATCCATATGTGGTTTGTGAAAAGAACACACACGCAATGACCACTTGTTGATCCATGTGTGGTTTGTGAAAAGAACACACATGCAATGACTCTAGTGCTAGTTTTAGTATAAGAACACACATGCAATGACTCTAGTGGGTCCACATGTAGTTTGTGAAAAGAACACACATGCAATGACCACTGGTTGATCCATAAGTGGTTTGTGGAAAAGAAAACACATGCAATGAATCTGGTTGGTCCATATGTGGTTTGTGGAAAGAACACACATGCAGTGACCACTGGTTCATCCATGTGTGGTTTGTGAAATGAACACACATGCAATGCCACTGGTTGATCCATGTGTGGTTTGTGGAAAGAAGACACATGCAATGACTCTATTGCTAGTTTTTGTATAAGAACACACATGCAATATCTCTAATGGATCCACATGTGGTTTGTGAAAAGAACACACATGCAATGACCACTTGTTGATGCATGTGTGGTTTGTGAAAAGAACACACATGCAATGACTCTAGTGCTAGTTTTAGTATAAGAACACACATGCAATGACTCTAGTGGGTCCACATGTAGTTTGTGAAAAGAACACACATGCAATGACCACTTGTTGATCCATGTGTATTTTGTGAAAAGAACACACATACAATGACTCTAGTGGGTCCACATGTAGTTTGTGAAAAGAACACACATGCAATGACCACTGGTTGATCCATAAGTTGTTTGTGGAAAAGAACACACATGCAATGAACACTGGTTGATCCATGTGTGGTTTGTGAAAAGAACACACATGCAATGATTCTAGTGCTAGTTTTAGTATACGAACACACATGCAATGACTCTAGTGGGTCCACATGTAGTTTGTAAAAATAACACACATGCAATGACCACTGGTTGATCCATAAGTGGTTTGTGGAAAAGAAAACACATTCAATGACTCTGGTTGGTCCATATGTGGTTTGTGGAAAAGAACACACATGCAATGAACACTGGTTGATCCATGTGTGGTTTGTGTAAAAGAACACATGCAATAACCACTGGTTGATCCGTGTGTGGTTTGTGAAAAGAATACACATGCAATGACTCTAGTGCTAGTTTTAGTATACGAACACACATGCAATGACTCTAGTGGGTCCACATGTATTTTTTGAAAAGAACACACATGCAATGACCACTGGTTGATCCATAAGTGGTTTGTGGAAGGAACACACATGCAATGACCACTGGTTGATCCATAAGTGGATTGTGGAAAAGAAAACACATGCAATGAATCTGGTTGGTCCATATGTGGTTTGTGGAAAAGAACACACATGCAATGAACACTGGTTGATCCATGTGTGGTTTGTGCAAAAGAACACATGCAATGACCACTGGTTGATCCATGTGTGGTTTGTGAAAAGAATACACATGCAATGACTCCAGTGCTAGTTTTAGTAAAATAACACACATGCAATGACTCTAGTGGGTCCACATGTATTTTTTGAAAAGAACACACATGCAGTGACCACTGGTTGATCCATAAGTGGTTTGTAGAAGGAACACACATGCAATGACCACTGGTTGATCCATAAGTGGTTTGTGGAAAAGAAAACACATGCAATAAATCTGGTTGGTCCATATGTGGTTTGTGGAAAGAACACACATGCAGTGACCACTGGTTGATCCATGTGTGGTTTGTGAAATGAGCACACATGCAATGCCACTGGTTGATCCATGTGTGGTTTGTGGAAAGAACACACATACAATGACTCTAGTGGGTCCACATGTAGTTTGTGAAAAGAACACACATGCAATGACCACTGGTTGATCCATAAGTTGTTTGTGGAAAAGAACACACATGCAATGAACACTGGTTGATCCATGTGTGGTTTTTGAAAAGAACACACATGCAATGACTCTAGTGCTAGTTTTAGTATAAGAACACACATGCAATGACTCTAGTGGGTCCACATGTAGTTTGTAAAAATAACACACATGCAATGACTCTAGTGCTAGTTTTTGTATAAGAACACACATGCAATGTCTAATGGATCCATATGTGGTTTGTGTAAAGAACACACATGAAATGACCACTTGTTGATCCTTGTGTGGTTTGTGAAAAGAACAAACATGCAATGATTCTAGTGCTAGTTTGAGTATAAGAACAAACATGCAATGACTCTAGTGGGTCCACATGTAGTTTGTGAAAATAACACACATACAATGACTCTAGTGGGTCCACATGTAGTTTGTGAAAAGAACACACATGCAACGACCACTAGTTGATCCATAAGTTGTTTGTGGAAAAGAACACACATGCAATGAGCACTGGTTGATCCATGTGTGGTTTGTGCAAAAGAACACATGCAATGACCATTGGTTGATCCATGTGTGGTTTGTGAAAAGAACACACATGCAATGACTCTAGTGCTAGTTTTAGTATAAGAACACACATGCAATGACTCTAGTGGGTCCACATGTAGTTTGTGAAAAGAACACACATGCAATGACCACTGGTTGATCCATAAGTGGTTTGTGGAAAAGAAAACACATGCAATGAATCTGGTTGGTCCATATGTGGTTTGTGGAAAGAACACACATGAAGTGACCACTGGTTCATCCATGTGTGGTTTGTGAAATGAACACACATGCAATGCCACTGGTTGATCCATGTGTGGTTTGTGGAAAGAAGACACATGCAATGACTCTATTGCTAGTTTTTGTATAAGAACACACATGCAATATCTCTAATGGATCCATATGTGGTTTGTGAAAAGAACACACATGCAATGACCACTTGTTGATGCATGTGTGGTTTGTGAAAAGAACACACATGCAATGACTCTAGTGCTAGCTTTAGTATAAGAACACACATGCAATGACTCTAGTGGGTCCACATGTAGTTTGTGAAAAGAACACACATGCAATGACCACTTGTTGATCCATGTGTATTTTGTGAAAAGAACACACATACAATGACTCTAGTGGGTCCACATGTAGTTTGTGAAAAGAACACACATGCAATGACCACTGGTTGATCCATAAGTTGTTTGTGGAAAAGAACACACATGCAATGAACACTGGTTGATCCATGTGTGGTTTGTGAAAAGAACACACATGCAATGATTCTAGTGCTAGTTTTAGTATACGAACACACATGCAATGACTCTAGTGGGTCCACATGTAGTTTGTAAAAATAACACACATGCAATGACCACTGGTTGATCCATAAGTGGTTTGTGGAAAAGAAAACACATTCAATGACTCTGGTTGGTCCATATGTGGTTTGTGGAAAAGAACACACATGCAATGAACACTGGTTGATCCATGTGTGGTTTGTGTAAAAGAACACATGCAATGACCACTGGTTGATCCGTGTGTGGTTTGTGAAAAGAATACACATGCAATGACTCTAGTGCTAGTTTTAGTATACGAACACACATGCAATGACTCTAGTGGGTCCACATGTATTTTTTGAAAAGAACACACATGCAATGACCACTGGTTGATCCATCAGTGGTTTGTGGAAGGAACACACATGCAATGACCACTGGTTGATCCATAAGTGGATTGTGGAAAAGAAAACACATGCAATGAATCTGGTTGGTCCATATGTGGTTTGTGGAAAAGAACACACATGCAATGAACACTGGTTGATCCATGTGTGGTTTGTGCAAAAGAACACATGCAATGACCACTGGTTGATCCATGTGTGGTTTGTGAAAAGAATACACATGCAATGACTCCAGTGCTAGTTTTAGTAAAATAACACACATGCAATGACTCTAGTGGGTCCACATGTATTTTTTGAAAAGAACACACATGCAGTGACCACTGGTTGATCCATAAGTGGTTTGTGGAAGGAACACACATGCAATGACCACTGGTTGATCCATAAGTGGTTTGTGGAAAAGAAAACACATGCAATGAATCTGGTTGGTCCATATGTGGTTTGTGGAAAGAACACACATGCAGTGACCACTGGTTGATCCATGTGTGGTTTGTGAAATGAGCACACATGCAATGCCACTGGTTGATCCATGTGTGGTTTGTGGAAAGAACACACATACAATGACTCTAGTGGGTCCACATGTAGTTTGTGAAAAGAACACACATGCAATGACCACTGGTTGATCCATAAGTTGTTTGTGGAAAAGAACACACATGCAATGAACACTGGTTGATCCATGTGTGGTTTTTGAAAAGAACACACATGCAATGACTCTAGTGCTAGTTTTAGTATAAGAACACACATGCAATGACTCTAGTGGGTCCACATGTAGTTTGTAAAAATAACACACATGCAATGACTCTAGTGCTAGTTTTTGTATAAGAACACACATGCAATGTCTAATGGATCCATATGTGGTTTGTGTAAAGAACACACATGAAATGACCACTTGTTGATCCTTGTGTGGTTTGTGAAAAGAACAAACATGCAATGATTCTAGTGCTAGTTTGAGTATAAGAACAAACATGCAATGACTCTAGTGGGTCCACATGTAGTTTGTGAAAAAAACACACATACAATGACTCTAGTGGGTCCACATGTAGTTTGTGAAAAGAACACACATGCAACGACCACTAGTTGATCCATAAGTTGTTTGTGGAAAAGAACACACATGCAATGAGCACTGGTTGATCCATGTGTGGTTTGTGCAAAAGAACACATGCAATGACCATTGGTTGATCCATGTGTGGTTTGTGAAAAGAACACACATGCAATGACTCTAGTGCTAGTTTTAGTATAAGAACACACATGCAATGACTCTAGTGGGTCCACATGTAGTTTGTGAAAAGAACACACATGCAATGACCACTGGTTGATCCATAAGTGGTTTGTGGAAAAGAAAACACATGCAATGAATCTGGTTGGTCCATATGTGGTTTGTGGAAAGAACACACATGAAGTGACCACTGGTTCATCCATGTGTGGTTTGTGAAATGAACACACATGCAATGCCACTGGTTGATCCATGTGTGGTTTGTGGAAAGAAGACACATGCAATGACTCTATTGCTAGTTTTTGTATAAGAACACACATGCAATATCTCTAATGGATCCATATGTGGTTTGTGAAAAGAACACACATGCAATGACCACTTGTTGATGCATGTGTGGTTTGTGAAAAGAACACACATGCAATGACTCTAGTGCTAGTTTTAGTATAAGAACACACATGCAATGACTCTAGTGGGTCCACATGTAGTTTGTGAAAAGAACACACATGCAATGACCACTTGTTGATCCATGTGTAGTTTGTGAAAAGAACACACATACAATGACTCTAGTGGGTCCACATGTAGTTTGTGAAAAGAACACACATGCAATGACCACTGGTTGATCCATAAGTTGTTTGTGGAAAAGAACACACATGCAATGAACACTGGTTGATCCATGTGTGGTTTGTGAAAAGAACACACATGCAATGATTCTAGTGCTAGTTTTAGTATACGAACACACATGCAATGACTCTAGTGGGTCCACATGTAGTTTGTAAAAATAACACACATGCAATGACCACTGGTTGATCCATAAGTGGTTTGTGGAAAAGAAAACACATTCAATGACTCTGGTTGGTCCATATGTGGTTTGTGGAAAAGAACACACATGCAATGAACACTGGTTGATCCATGTGTGGTTTGTGTAAAAGAACACATGCAATGACCACTGGTTGATCCGTGTGTGGTTTGTGAAAAGAATACACATGCAATGACTCTAGTGCTAGTTTTAGTATACGAACACACATGCAATGACTCTAGTGGGTCCACATGTATTTTTTGAAAAGAACACACATGCAATGACCACTGGTTGATCCATAAGTGGTTTGTGGAAGGAACACACATGCAATGACCACTGGTTGATCCATAAGTGGATTGTGGAAAAGAAAACACATGCAATGAATCTGGTTGGTCCATATGTGGTTTGTGGAAAAGAACACACATGCAATGAACACTGGTTGATCCATGTGTGGTTTGTGCAAAAGAACACATGCAATGACCACTGGTTGATCCATGTGTGGTTTGTGAAAAGAATACACATGCAATGACTCCAGTGCTAGTTTTAGTAAAATAACACACATGCAATGACTCTAGTGGGTCCACATGTATTTTTTGAAAAGAACACACATGCAGTGACCACTGGTTGATCCATAAGTGGTTTGTGGAAGGAACACACATGCAATGACCACTGGTTGATCCATAAGTGGTTTGTGGAAAAGAAAACACATGCAATGAATCTGGTTGGTCCATATGTGGTTTGTGGAAAGAACACACATGCAGTGACCACTGGTTGATCCATGTGTGGTTTGTGAAATGAGCGCACATGCAATGCCACTGGTTGATCCATGTGTGGTTTGTGGAAAGAACACACATACAATGACTCTAGTGGGTCCACATGTAGTTTGTGAAAAGAACACACATGCAATGACCACTGGTTGATCCATAAGTTGTTTGTGGAAAAGAACACACATGCAATGAACACTGGTTGATCCATGTGTGGTTTTTGAAAAGAACACACATGCAATGACTCTAGTGCTAGTTTTAGTATAAGAACACACATGCAATGACTCTAGTGGGTCCACATGTAGTTTGTAAAAATAACACACATGCAATGACTCTAGTGCTAGTTTTTGTATAAGAACACACATGCAATGTCTAATGGATCCATATGTGGTTTGTGTAAAGAACACACATGAAATGACCACTTGTTGATCCTTGTGTGGTTTGTGAAAAGAACAAACATGCAATGATTCTAGTGCTAGTTTGAGTATAAGAACAAACATGCAATGACTCTAGTGGGTCCACATGTAGTTTGTGAAAATAACACACATACAATGACTCTAGTGGGTCCACATGTAGTTTGTGAAAAGAACACACATGCAACGACCACTAGTTGATCCATAAGTTGTTTGTGGAAAAGAACACACATGCAATGAGCACTGGTTGATCCATGTGTGGTTTGTGCAAAAGAACACATGCAATGACCATTGGTTGATCCATATGTGGTTTGTGAAAAGAACACACATGCAATGACTCTAGTGCTAGTTTTAGTATAAGAACACACATGCAATGACTCTAGTGGGTCCACATGTAGTTTGTGAAAAGAACACACATGCAATGACCACTGGTTGATCCATAAGTGGTTTGTGGAAAAGAAAACACATGCAATGAATCTGGTTGGTCCATATGTGGTTTGTGGAAAGAACACACATGAAGTGACCACTGGTTCATCCATGTGTGGTTTGTGAAATGAACACACATGCAATGCCACTGGTTGATCCATGTGTGGTTTGTGGAAAGAAGACACATGCAATGACTCTATTGCTAGTTTTTGTATAAGAACACACATGCAATATCTCTAATGGATCCATATGTGGTTTGTGAAAAGAACACACATGCAATGACCACTTGTTGATGCATGTGTGGTTTGTGAAAAGAACACACATGCAATGACTCTAGTGCTAGTTTTAGTATAAGAACACACATGCAATGACTCTAGTGGGTCCACATGTAGTTTGTGAAAAGAACACACATGCAATGACCACTTGTTGATCCATGTGTAGTTTGTGAAAAGAACACACATACAATGACTCTAGTGGGTCCACATGTAGTTTGTGAAAAGAACACACATGCAATGACCACTGGTTGATCCATAAGTTGTTTGTGGAAAAGAACACACATGCAATGAACACTGGTTGATCCATGTGTGGTTTGTGAAAAGAACACACATGCAATGATTCTAGTGCTAGTTTTAGTATACGAACACACATGCAATGACTCTAGTGGGTCCACATGTAGTTTGTAAAAATAACACACATGCAATGACCACTGGTTGATCCATAAGTGGTTTGTGGAAAAGAAAACACATTCAATGACTCTGGTTGGTCCATATGTGGTTTGTGGAAAAGAACACACATGCAATGAACACTGGTTGATCCATGTGTGGTTTGTGTAAAAGAACACATGCAATGACCACTGGTTGATCCGTGTGTGGTTTGTGAAAAGAATACACATGCAATGACTCTAGTGCTAGTTTTAGTATACGAACACACATGCAATGACTCTAGTGGGTCCACATGTATTTTTTGAAAAGAACACACATGCAATGACCACTGGTTGATCCATAAGTGGTTTGTGGAAGGAACACACATGCAATGACCACTGGTTGATCCATAAGTGGATTGTGGAAAAGAAAACACATGCAATGAATCTGGTTGGTCCATATGTGGTTTGTGGAAAAGAACACACATGCAATGAACACTGGTTGATCCATGTGTGGTTTGTGCAAAAGAACACATGCAATGACCACTGGTTGATCCATGTGTGGTTTGTGAAAAGAATACACATGCAATGACTCCAGTGCTAGTTTTAGTAAAATAACACACATGCAATGACTCTAGTGGGTCCACATGTATTTTTTGAAAAGAACACACATGCAGTGACCACTGGTTGATCCATAAGTGGTTTGTGGAAGGAACACACATGCAATGACCACTGGTTGATCCATAAGTGGTTTGTGGAAAAGAAAACACATGCAATGAATCTGGTTGGTCCATATGTGGTTTGTGGAAAGAACACACATGCAGTGACCACTGGTTGATCCATGTGTGGTTTGTGAAATGAGCGCACATGCAATGCCACTGGTTGATCCATGTGTGGTTTGTGGAAAGAACACACATACAATGACTCTAGTGGGTCCACATGTAGTTTGTGAAAAGAACACACATGCAATGACCACTGGTTGATCCATAAGTTGTTTGTGGAAAAGAACACACATGCAATGAACACTGGTTGATCCATGTGTGGTTTTTGAAAAGAACACACATGCAATGACTCTAGTGCTAGTTTTAGTATAAGAACACACATGCAATGACTCTAGTGGGTCCACATGTAGTTTGTAAAAATAACACACATGCAATGACTCTAGTGCTAGTTTTTGTATAAGAACACACATGCAATGTCTAATGGATCCATATGTGGTTTGTGTAAAGAACACACATGAAATGACCACTTGTTGATCCTTGTGTGGTTTGTGAAAAGAACAAACATGCAATGATTCTAGTGCTAGTTTGAGTATAAGAACAAACATGCAATGACTCTAGTGGGTCCACATGTAGTTTGTGAAAATAACACACATACAATGACTCTAGTGGGTCCACATGTAGTTTGTGAAAAGAACACACATGCAACGACCACTAGTTGATCCATAAGTTGTTTGTGGAAAAGAACACACATGCAATGAGCACTGGTTGATCCATGTGTGGTTTGTGCAAAAGAACACATGCAATGACCATTGGTTGATCCATGTGTGGTTTGTGAAAAGAACACACATGCAATGACTCTAGTGCTAGTTTTAGTATAAGAACACACATGCAATGACTCTAGTGGGTCCACATGTAGTTTGTGAAAATAACACACATGCAATGACCACTGGTTGATCCATAAGTGGTTTGTTGAAATAACACACATGCAATGACCACTGGTTGATCCATAAGTGGTTTTAGGAAAAGAACACACATGCAATGAATCTGGTTGGTACATATGTGGTTTGTGGAAAGAACAACATGTAGTGACCACTGGTTGATCCATGTGTGGTTTGTGAAAAGAACACACATGCAATGCCACTGGTTTATCCATGTGTGGTTTTTGGAAAGAACACACATGCAATTACTCTGGTGCTAGTTTTAGTATAAGAACACACATGCAATTACTCTAATGAATCCATATGTGGTTTGTGAAAACAACACACATACAATGACTCTAGTGCTAGTTTTAGTATAAGAACATACATGCAATGACTCTAGTGGGTCCACATGTAGTTTGTGAAAAGAACACACATGCAATGACCACTGGTTGATCCATAAGTAGTTTGTGGAAAAGAAAACACATGCAATGAATCTAGTTGGTCCATATGTGGTTTGTGGAAAGAACACACATGCAGTGACCACTGGTTCATCCATGTGTGGTTTGTGAAATGAACACACATGCAATGCCACTAGTTGATCCATGTGTGGTTTGTGGAAAGAAGACACATGCAATGATTCTAGTGCTAGTTTTTGTATAAGAACACACATGCAATATCTCTAATGGATCCATATGTGGTTTGTGAAAAGAACACACACGCAATGACCGCTTGTTGATCCATGTGTGGTTTGTGAAAAGAACACACATGCAATGACTCTAGTGCTAGTTTTAGTATAAGAACACACATGCAATGACTCTAGTGGGTCCACATGTAGTTTGTGAAAAGAACACACATGCAATGACCACTGGTTGATCCATAAGTGGTTTGTGGAAAAGAAAACACATGCAATGAATCTGGTTGGTCCATATGTGGTTTGTGGAAAGAACACACATGCAGTGACCACTGGTTCATCCATGTGTGGTTTGTGAAATGAACACACATGCAATGCCACTGGTTGATCCATGTGTGGTTTGTGGAAAGAAGACACATGCAATGATTCTAGTGCTAGTTTTTGTATAAGAACACACATGCAATATCTCTAGTGGATCCATATGTGGTTTGTGAAAAGAACACACATGCAATGACCACTTGTTGATCCATGTGTGGTTTGTGAAAAGAACACACATGCAATGACTCTAGTGCTAGTTTTAGTATAAGAACACACATGCAATGACTCTAGTGGGTCCACATGTAGTTTGTGAAAAGAACACACATGCAATGACCACTTGTTGATCCATGTGTGTTTTGTGAAAAGAACACACATACAATGACTCTAGTGGGTCCACATGTAGTTTGTGAAAAGAACACACATGCAATGACCACTGGTTGATCCATAAGTTGTTTGTGGAAAAGAACACACATGCAATGAACACTGGTTGATCCATGTGTGGTTTGTGAAAAGAACACACATGCAATGACTCTAGTGCTAGTTTTAGTATAAGAACACACATGCAATGACTCTAGTGTGTCCACATGTAGTTTGTAAAAATAACACACATGCAATGACCACTGGTTGATCCATAAGTGGTTTGTGGAAAAGAAAACACATGCAATGACTCTGGTTGGTCCATATGTGGTTTGTGGAAAAGAACACACATGCAATGAACACTGGTTGATCCATGTGTGGTTTGTGTAAAAGAACACATGCAATGACCACTGGTTGATCCGTGTGTGGTTTGTGAAAAGAATACACATGCAATGACTCTTGTGCTAGTTTTAGTATAAGAACACACATGCAATGACTCTAGTGGGTCCACATGTATTTTTTGAAAAGAACACACATGCAATGACCACTGGTTGATCCATAAGTGGTTTGTGGAAGGAACACACATGCAATGACCACTGGTTGATCCATAAGTGGATTGTGGAAAAGAAAACACATGCAATGAATCTGGTTGGTCCATATGTGGTTTGTGGAAAAGAACACACATGCAATGAACACTGGTTGATCCATGTGTGGTTTGTGCAAAAGAACACATGCAATGACCACTGGTTGATCCATCTGTGGTTTGTGAAAAGAATACACATGCAATGACTCTAGTGGGTCCACGTGTATTTTTTGAAAAGAACACACATGCAATGACCACTGGTTGATCCATAAGTGGTTTGTGGAAGGAACACACATGCAATGACCACTGGTTGATCCATAAGTGGTTTGTGGAAAAGAAAACACATGCAATGAATCTGGTTGGTCCATATGTGGTTTGTGGAAATAACACACATGCAGTGACCACTGGTTGATCCATGTGTGGTTTGTGAAATGAGCACACATGCAATGTCACTGGATGATCCATGTGTGGTTTATGTAAAGAACACACATACAATGACTCTAGTGGGTCCACATGTAGTTTGTGAAAAGAACACACATGCAATGACCACTGGTTGATCCATAAGTTGTTTGTGGAAAAGAACACACATGCAATTAACACTGGTTGATCCATGTGTGGTTTGTGAAAAGAACACACATGCAATGACTCTAGTGCTAGTTTTAGTATAAGAACACACATGCAATGACTCTAGTGGGTCCACATGTAGTTTGTAAAAATAACACACATGCAATGACTCTAGTGCTAGTTTTTGCATAAGAACACACATGCAATGTCTCTAATGGATCCATATGTGGTTTGTGTAAAGAACACACATGAAATGACCACTTGTTGATCCTTGTGTGGTTTGTGAAAAGAACACACATGCAATGATTCTAGTGCTAGTTTTAGTATAAGAACACACATGCAATGACTCTAGTGGGTCCACATGTAGTTTGTGAAAATAACACACATACAATGACTCTAGTGGGTCCACATGTACTTTGTGAAAAGAAGACACATGCAATGACCACTTGTTGATCCATAAGTTGTTTGTGGAAAAGAACACACATGCAATGAGCACTGGTTGATCCATGTGTGGTTTGTGCAAAAGAACACATGCAATGACCATTGGTTGATCCATGTGTGGTTTGTGAAAAGAACACACATGCAATGACTCTAGTGCTAGTTTTAGTATAAGAACACACATGCAATGACTCTAGTGGGTCCACATGTAGTTTGTGAAAATAACACACATGCAATGACCACTGGTTGATCCATAAGTGGTTTGTTGAAATAACACACATGCAATGACTCTAGTGCTAGTTTTTGTATAAGAACACACATGCAATGTCTAATGGATCCATATGTGGTTTGTGTAAAGAACACACATGAAATGACCACTTGTTGATCCTTGTGTGGTTTGTGAAAAGAACACACATGCAATGATTCTAGTGCTAGTTTGAGTATAAGAACACACATGCAATGACTCTAGTGGGTCCACATGTAGTTTGTGAAAATAACACACATACAATGACTCTAGTGGGTCCACATGTAGTTTGTGAAAAGAACACACATGCAACGACCACTAGTTGATCCATAAGTTGTTTGTGGAAAAGAACACACATGCAATGAGCACTGGTTGATCCATGTGTGGTTTGTGCAAAAGAACACATGCAATGACCATTGGTTGATCCATGTGTGGTTTGTGAAAAGAACACACATGCAATGACTCTAGTGCTAGTTTTAGTATAAGAACACACATGCAATGACTCTAGTGGGTCCACATGTAGTTTGTGAAAAGAACACACATGCAATGACCACTGGTTGATCCATAAGTGGTTTGTTGAAATAACACACATGCAATGACCACTGGTTGATCCATAAGTGGTTTGTGGAAAAGAACACACATGCAATGAATCTGGTGGGTACATATGTGGTTTGTGGAAAGAACAACATGCAGTGACCACTGGTTGATCCATGTGTGGTTTGTGAAAAGAACACACATGCAATGCCACTGGTTGATCCATGTGTGGTTTGTGGAAAGAACACACATGCAATTACTCTGGTGCTAGTTTTAGTATAAGAACACACATGCAATGACTCTAATGAATCCATATGTGGTTTGTGAAAACAACACACATGCAATGACCACTTGTTGATCCATGTGTGGTTTGTGAAAAGAACACACATGCAATGACTCTAGTGCTAGTTTTAGTATAAGAATATACATGCAATGACTCTAGTGGGTCCACATGTAGTTTGTGAAAAGAACACACATGCAATGACCACTGGTTGATCCATAAGTGTTTTGTGGAAAAGAAAACACATGCAATGAATCTGGTTGGTCCATATGTGGTTTGTGGAAAGAACACACAGGCAGTGACCACTGGTTCATCCATGTGTGGTTTGTGAAATGAACACACATGCAATGCCACTGGTTGATCCATGTGTGTTTTGTGGAAAGAAGACACATGCAATGACTCTAGTGCTAGTTTTTGTATAAGAACACACATGCAATATCTCTAATGGATCCATATGTGGTTTGTGAAAAGAACACACATGCAATGACCACTTGTTGATCCATGTGTGGTTTGTGAAAAGAACACACATGCAATGACTCTAGTGCTAGTTTTAGTAAAGAACACACATGCAATGATTCTAGTGGGTCCACATGTAGTTTGTGAAAAGAACTACCATGCAACGACCACTGGTTGATCCATAAGTGGTTTGTGGAAAAGAAAACACATGCAATGAATCTGGTTGGTCCATATGTGGTTTGTGGAAAGAACACACATGCAGTGAACACTGGTTCATCCATGTGTGGTTTGTGAAATGAACACACATGCAATGCCACTGGTTGATCCATGTGTGGTTTGTGGAAAGAAGACACATGCAATGATTCTAGTGCTAGTTTTTGTATAAGAACACACATGCAATATCTCTAATGGATCCATATGTGGTTTGTGAAAAGAACACACATGCAATGACCACTTGTTGATCCATGTGTGGTTTGTGAAAAGAACACACATGCAATGACTCTAGTGCTAGTTTTAGTATAAGAACACACATGCAATGACTCTAGTGGGTCCACATGTAGTTTGTGAAAAGAACACACATGCAATGACCACTGGTTGATCCATAAGTGGTTTGTGGAAGGAACACACATGAATGACCACTGGTTGATCCATAAGTGGATTGTGGAAAAGAAAACACATGCAATGAATCTGGTTGGTCCATATGTGGTTTGTGGAAAAGACACACATGCAATGAACACTGGTTGATCCATGTGTGGTTTGTGCAAAAGAACACATGCAATGACCACTGGTTGATCCATGTGTGGTTTGTGAAAAGAATACACATGCAATGACTCCAGTGCTAGTTTTAGTAAAAGAACACACATGCAATGACTCTAGTGGGTCCACATGTATTTTTTGAAAAGAACACACATGAAGTGACCACTGGTTGATCCATAAGTGGTTTGTGGAAGGAACACACATGCAATGACCACTGGTTGATCCATAAGTGGTTTGTGGAAAAGAAAACACATGCAATGAATCTGGTTGGTCCATATGTGGTTTGTGGAAAGAACACACATGCAGTGACCACTGGTTGATCCATGTGTGGTTTGTGAAATGAGCACACATGCAATGCCACTGGTTGATCCATGTGTGGTTTGTGGAAAGAACACACATACAATGACTCTAGTGGGTCCACATGTAGTCTGTGAAAAGAACACACATGCAATGACCACTGGTTGATCCATAAGTTGTTTGTGGAAAAGAACACACATGCAATGAACACTGGTTGATCCATGTGTGGTTTTTGAAAAGAACACACATGCAATGACTCTAGTGCTAGTTTTAGTATAAGAACACACTTGCAATGACTCTAGTGGGTCCACATGTAGTTTGTAAAAATAACACACATGCAATGACTCTAGTGCTAGTTTTTGTATAAGAACACACATGCAATGTCTAATGGATCCATATGTGGTTTGTGTAAAGAACACACATGAAATGACCACTTGTTGATCCTTGTGTGGTTTGTGAAAAGAACACACATGCAATGATTCTAGTGCTAGTTTGAGTATAAGAACACACATGCAATGACTCTAGTGGGTCCACATGTAGTTTGTGAAAATAACACACATACAATGACTCTAGTGGGTCCACATGTAGTTTGTTAAAAGAACACACATGCAACGACCACTAGTTGATCCATAAGTTGTTTGTGGAAAAGAACACACATGCAATGAGCACTGGTTGATCCATGTGTGGTTTGCGCAAAAGAACACATGCAATGACCATTGGTTGATCCATGTGTGGTTTGTGAAAAGAACACACATGCAATGACTCTAGTGCTAGTTTTAGTATAAGAACACACATGCAATGACTCTAGTGGGTCCACATGTAGTTTGTGAAAATAACACACATGCAATGACCACTGGTTGATCCATAAGTGGTTTGTTGAAATAACACACATGCAATGACCACTGGTTGATCCATAAGTGGTTTTAGGAAAAGAACACACATGCAATGAATCTGGTTGGTACATATGTGGTTTGTGGAAAGAACAACATGCAGTGACCACTGGTTGATCCATGTGTGGTTTGTGAAAAGAACACACATGCAATGCCACTGATTTATCCATGTGTGGTTTGTGGAAAGAACACACATGCAATTACTCTGGTGCTAGTTTTAGTATAAGAACACACATGCAATGACTCTAATGAATCCATATGTGGTTTGTGAAAACAACACACATGCAATGACTCTAGTGCTAGTTTTAGTATAAGAACATACATGCAATGACTCTAGTGGGTCCACATGTAGTTTGTGAAAAGAACACACATGCAATGACCACTGGTTGATCCATAAGTAGTTTGTGGAAAAGAAAACACATGCAATGAATCTAGTTGGTCCATATGTGGTTTGTGGAAAGAACACACATGCAGTGACCACTGGTTCATCCATGTGTGGTTTGTGAAATGAACACACATGCAATGCCACTAGTTGATCCATGTGTGGTTTGTGGAAAGAAGACACATGCAATGATTCTAGTGCTAGTTTTTGTATAAGAACACACATGCAATATCTCTAATGGATCCATATGTGGTTTGTGAAAAGAACACACACGCAATGACCGCTTGTTGATCCATGTGTGGTTTGTGAAAAGAACACACATGCAATGACTCTAGTGCTAGTTTTAGTATAAGAACACACATGCAATGACTCTAGTGGGTCCACATGTAGTTTGTGAAAAGAACACACATGCAATGACCACTGGTTGATCCATAAGTGGTTTGTGGAAAAGAAAACACATGCAATGAATCTGGTTGGTCCATATGTGGTTTGTGGAAAGAACACACATGCAGTGACCACTGGTTCATCCATGTGTGGTTTGTGAAATGAACACACATGCAATGCCACTGGTTGATCCATGTGTGGTTTGTGGAAAGAAGACACATGCAATGATTCTAGTGCTAGTTTTTGTATAAGAACACACATGCAATATCTCTAATGGATCCATATGTGGTTTGTGAAAAGAACACACATGCAATGACCACTTGTTGATCCATGTGTGGTTTGTGAAAAGAACACACATGCAATGACTCTAGTGCTAGTTTTAGTATAAGAACACACATGCAATGACTCTAGTGGGTCCACATGTAGTTTGTGAAAAGAACACACATGCAATGACCACTTGTTGATCCATGTGTGTTTTGTGAAAAGAACACACATACAATGACTCTAGTGGGTCCACATGTAGTTTGTGAAAAGAACACACATGCAATGACCACTGGTTGATCCATAAGTTGTTTGTGGAAAAGAACACACATGCAATGAACACTGGTTGATCCATGTGTGGTTTGTGAAAAGAACACACATGCAATGACTCTAGTGCTAGTTTTAGTATAAGAACACACATGCAATGACTCTAGTGTGTCCACATGTAGTTTGTAAAAATAACACACATGCAATGACCACTGGTTGATCCATAAGTGGTTTGTGGAAAAGAAAACACATGCAATGACTCTGGTTGGTCCATATGTGGTTTGTGGAAAAGAACACACATGCAATGAACACTGGTTGATCCATGTGTGGTTTGTGTAAAAGAACACATGCAATGACCACTGGTTGATCCGTGTGTGGTTTGTGAAAAGAATACACATGCAATGACTCTTGTGCTAGTTTTAGTATAAGAACACACATGCAATGACTCTAGTGGGTCCACATGTATTTTTTGAAAAGAACACACATGCAATGACCACTGGTTGATCCATAAGTGGTTTGTGGAAGGAACACACATGCAATGACCACTGGTTGATCCATAAGTGGATTGTGGAAAAGAAAACACATGCAATGAATCTGGTTGGTCCATATGTGGTTTGTGGAAAAGAACACACATGCAATGAACACTGGTTGATCCATGTGTGGTTTGTGCAAAAGAACACATGCAATGACCACTGGTTGATCCATCTGTGGTTTGTGAAAAGAATACACATGCAATGACTCTAGTGCTAGTTTTAGTAAAAGAACACACATGCAATGACTCTAGTGGGTCCACGTGTATTTTTTGAAAAGAACACACATGCAATGACCACTGGTTGATCCATAAGTGGTTTGTGGAAGGAACACACATGCAATGACCACTGGTTGATCCATAAGTGGTTTGTGGAAAAGAAAACACATGCAATGAATCTGGTTGGTCCATATGTGGTTTGTGGAAATAACACACATGCAGTGACCACTGGTTGATCCATGTGTGGTTTGTGAAATGAGCACACATGCAATGCCACTGGATGATCCATGTGTGGTTTGTGTAAAGAACACACATACAATGACTCTAGTGGGTCCACATGTAGTTTGTGAAAAGAACACACATGCAATGACCACTGGTTGATCCATAAGTTGTTTGTGGAAAAGAACACACATGCAATTAACACTGGTTGATCCATGTGTGGTTTGTGAAAAGAACACACATGCAATGACTCTAGTGCTAGTTTTAGTATAAGAACACACATGCAATGACTCTAGTGGGTCCACATGTAGTTTGTAAAAATAACACACATGCAATGACTCTAGTGCTAGTTTTTGCATAAGAACACACATGCAATGTCTCTAATGGATCCATATGTGGTTTGTGTAAAGAACACACATGAAATGACCACTTGTTGATCCTTGTGTGGTTTGTGAAAAGAACACACATGCAATGATTCTAGTGCTAGTTTTAGTATAAGAACACACATGCAATGACTCTAGTGGGTCCACATGTAGTTTGTGAAAATAACACACATACAATGACTCTAGTGGGTCCACATGTACTTTGTGAAAAGAACACACATGCAATGACCACTTGTTGATCCATAAGTTGTTTGTGGAAAAGAACACACATGCAATGAGCACTGGTTGATCCATGTGTGGTTTGTGCAAAAGAACACATGCAATGACCATTGGTTGATCCATGTGTGGTTTGTGAAAAGAACACACATGCAATGACTCTAGTGCTAGTTTTAGTATAAGAACACACATGCAATGACTCTAGTGGGTCCACATGTAGTTTGTGAAAAGAACACACATGCAATGACCACTGGTTGATCCATAAGTTGTTTGTGGAAAAGAAAACACATGCAATGAATCTGGTTGGTCCATATGTGGTTTGTGGAAAGAACACACAGGCAGTGACCACTGGTTCATCCATGTGTGGTTTGTGAAATGAACACACATGCAATGCCACTGGTTGATCCATGTGTGTTTTGTGGAAAGAAGACACATGCAATGACTCTAGTGCTAGTTTTTGTATAAGAACACAGATGCAATATCTCTAATGGATCCATATGTTGTTTGTGAAAAGAACACACATGCAATGACCACTTGTTGATCCATGTGTGGTTTGTGAAAAGAACACACATGCAATGAATCTAGTGCTAGTTTTAGTAAAGAACACACATGCAATGATTCTAGTGGGTCCACATGTAGTTTGTGAAAAGAACTACCATGCAACGACCACTGGTTGATCCATAAGTGGTTTGTGGAAAAGAAAACACATGCAATGAATCTGGTTGGTCCATATGTGGTTTGTGGAAAGAACACACATGCAGTGAACACTGGTTCATCCATGTGTGGTTTGTGAAATGAACACACATGCAATGCCACTGGTTGATCCATGTGTGGTTTGTGGAAAGAAGACACATGCAATGATTCTAGTGCTAGTTTTTGTATAAGAACACACATGCAATATCTCTAATGGATCCATATGTGGTTTGTGAAAAGAACACACATGCAATGACCACTTGTTGATCCATGTGTGGTTTGTGAAAAGAACACACATGCAATGACTCTAGTGCTAGTTTTAGTATAAGAACACACATGCAATGACTCTAGTGGGTCCACATGTAGTTTGTGAAAAGAACACACATGCAATGACCACTGGTTGATCCATAAGTGGTTTGTGGAAGGAACACACATGAATGACCACTGGTTGATCCATAAGTGGATTGTGGAAAAGAAAACACATGCAATGAATCTGGTTGGTCCATATGTGGTTTGTGGAAAAGACACACATGCAATGAACACTGGTTGATCCATGTGTGGTTTGTGCAAAAGAACACATGCAATGACCACTGGTTGATCCATGTGTGGTTTGTGAAAAGAATACACATGCAATGACTCCAGTGCTAGTTTTAGTAAAAGAACACACATGCAATGACTCTAGTGGGTCCACATGTATTTTTTGAAAAGAACACACATGCAGTGACCACTGGTTGATCCATAAGTGGTTTGTGGAAGGAACACACATGCAATGACCACTGGTTGATCCATAAGTGGTTTGTGGAAAAGAAAACACATGCAATGAATCTGGTTGGTCCATATGTGGTTTGTGGAAAGAACACACATGCAGTGACCACTGGTTGATCCATGTGTGGTTTGTGAAATGAGCACACATGCAATGCCACTGGTTGATCCATGTGTGGTTTGTGGAAAGAACACACATACAATGACTCTAGTGGGTCCACATGTAGTCTGTGAAAAGAACACACATGCAATGACCACTGGTTGATCCATAAGTTGTTTGTGGAAAAGAACACACATGCAATGAACACTGGTTGATCCATGTGTGGTTTTTGAAAAGAACACACATGCAATGACTCTAGTGCTAGTTTTAGTATAAGAACACACATGCAATGAGTCTAGTGGGTCCACATGTAGTTTGTAAAAATAACACACATGCAATGACTCTAGTGCTAGTTTTTGTATAAGAACACACATGCAATGTCTAATGGATCCATATGTGGTTTGTGTAAAGAACACACATGAAATGACCACTTGTTGATCCTTGTGTGGTTTGTGAAAAGAACACACATGCAATGATTCTAGTGCTAGTTTGAGTATAAGAACACACATGCAATGACTCTAGTGGGTCCACATGTAGTTTGTGAAAATAACACACATACAATGACTCTAGTGGGTCCACATGTAGTTTGTGAAAAGAACACACATGCAACGACCACTAGTTGATCCATAAGTTGTTTGTGGAAAAGAACACACATGCAATGAGCACTGGTTGATCCATGTGTGGTTTGCGCAAAAGAACACATGCAATGACCATTGGTTGATCCATGTGTGGTTTGTGAAAAGAACACACATGCAATGACTCTAGTGCTAGTTTTAGTATAAGAACACACATGCAATGACTCTAGTGGGTCCACATGTAGTTTGTGAAAATAACACACATGCAATGACCACTGGTTGATCCATAAGTGGTTTGTTGAAATAACACACATGCAATGACCACTGGTTGATCCATAAGTGGTTTTAGGAAAAGAACACACATGCAATGAATCTGGTTGGTACATATGTGGTTTGTGGAAAGAACAACATGCAGTGACCACTGGTTGATCCATGTGTGGTTTGTGAAAAGAACACACATGCAATGCCACTGATTTATCCATGTGTGGTTTGTGGAAAGAACACACATGCAATTACTCTGGTGCTAGTTTTAGTATAAGAACACACATGCAATGACTCTAATGAATCCATATGTGGTTTGTGAAAACAACACACATGCAATGACTCTAGTGCTAGTTTTAGTATAAGAACATACATGCAATGACTCTAGTGGGTCCACATGTAGTTTGTGAAAAGAACACACATGCAATGACCACTGGTTGATCCATAAGTAGTTTGTGGAAAAGAAAACACATGCAATGAATCTAGTTGGTCCATATGTGGTTTGTGGAAAGAACACACATGCAGTGACCACTGGTTCATCCATGTGTGGTTTGTGAAATGAACACACATGCAATGCCACTAGTTGATCCATGTGTGGTTTGTGGAAAGAAGACACATGCAATGATTCTAGTGCTAGTTTTTGTATAAGAACACACATGCAATATCTCTAATGGATCCATATGTGGTTTGTGAAAAGAACACACACGCAATGACCGCTTGTTGATCCATGTGTGGTTTGTGAAAAGAACACACATGCAATGACTCTAGTGCTAGTTTTAGTATAAGAACACACATGCAATGACTCTAGTGGGTCCACATGTAGTTTGTGAAAAGAACACACATGCAATGACCACTGGTTGATCCATAAGTGGTTTGTGGAAAAGAAAACACATGCAATGAATCTGGTTGGTCCATATGTGGTTTGTGGAAAGAACACACATGCAGTGACCACTGGTTCATCCATGTGTGGTTTGTGAAATGAACACACATGCAATGCCACTGGTTGATCCATGTGTGGTTTGTGGAAAGAAGACACATGCAATGATTCTAGTGCTAGTTTTTGTATAAGAACACACATGCAATATCTCTAATGGATCCATATGTGGTTTGTGAAAAGAACACACATGCAATGACCACTTGTTGATCCATGTGTGGTTTGTGAAAAGAACACACATGCAATGACTCTAGTGCTAGTTTTAGTATAAGAACACACATGCAATGACTCTAGTGGGTCCACATGTAGTTTGTGAAAAGAACACACATGCAATGACCACTTGTTGATCCATGTGTGTTTTGTGAAAAGAACACACATACAATGACTCTAGTGGGTCCACATGTAGTTTGTGAAAAGAACACACATGCAATGACCACTGGTTGATCCATAAGTTGTTTGTGGAAAAGAACACACATGCAATGAACACTGGTTGATCCATGTGTGGTTTGTGAAAAGAACACACATGCAATGACTCTAGTGCTAGTTTTAGTATAAGAACACACATGCAATGACTCTAGTGTGTCCACATGTAGTTTGTAAAAATAACACACATGCAATGACCACTGGTTGATCCATAAGTGGTTTGTGGAAAAGAAAACACATGCAATGACTCTGGTTGGTCCATATGTGGTTTGTGGAAAAGAACACACATGCAATGAACACTGGTTGATCCATGTGTGGTTTGTGTAAAAGAACACATGCAATGACCACTGGTTGATCCGTGTGTGGTTTGTGAAAAGAATACACATGCAATGACTCTTGTGCTAGTTTTAGTATAAGAACACACATGCAATGACTCTAGTGGGTCCACATGTATTTTTTGAAAAGAACACACATGCAATGACCACTGGTTGATCCATAAGTGGTTTGTGGAAGGAACACACATGCAATGACCACTGGTTGATCCATAAGTGGATTGTGGAAAAGAAAACACATGCAATGAATCTGGTTGGTCCATATGTGGTTTGTGGAAAAGAACACACATGCAATGAACACTGGTTGATCCATGTGTGGTTTGTGCAAAAGAACACATGCAATGACCACTGGTTGATCCATCTGTGGTTTGTGAAAAGAATACACATGCAATGACTCTAGTGCTAGTTTTAGTAAAAGAACACACATGCAATGACTCTAGTGGGTCCACGTGTATTTTTTGAAAAGAACACACATGCAATGACCACTGGTTGATCCATAAGTGGTTTGTGGAAGGAACACACATGCAATGACCACTGGTTGATCCATAAGTGGTTTGTGGAAAAGAAAACACATGCAATGAATCTGGTTGGTCCATATGTGGTTTGTGGAAATAACACACATGCAGTGACCACTGGTTGATCCATGTGTGGTTTGTGAAATGAGCACACATGCAATGCCACTGGATGATCCATGTGTGGTTTGTGTAAAGAACACACATACAATGACTCTAGTGGGTCCACATGTAGTTTGTGAAAAGAACACACATGCAATGACCACTGGTTGATCCATAAGTTGTTTGTGGAAAAGAACACACATGCAATTAACACTGGTTGATCCATGTGTGGTTTGTGAAAAGAACACACATGCAATGACTCTAGTGCTAGTTTTAGTATAAGAACACACATGCAATGACTCTAGTGGGTCCACATGTAGTTTGTAAAAATAACACACATGCAATGACTCTAGTGCTAGTTTTTGCATAAGAACACACATGCAATGTCTCTAATGGATCCATATGTGGTTTGTGTAAAGAACACACATGAAATGACCACTTGTTGATCCTTGTGTGGTTTGTGAAAAGAACACACATGCAATGATTCTAGTGCTAGTTTTAGTATAAGAACACACATGCAATGACTCTAGTGGGTCCACATGTAGTTTGTGAAAATAACACACATACAATGACTCTAGTGGGTCCACATGTACTTTGTGAAAAGAACACACATGCAATGACCACTTGTTGATCCATAAGTTGTTTGTGGAAAAGAACACACATGCAATGAGCACTGGTTGATCCATGTGTGGTTTGTGCAAAAGAACACATGCAATGACCATTGGTTGATCCATGTGTGGTTTGTGAAAAGAACACACATGCAATGACTCTAGTGCTAGTTTTAGTATAAGAACACACATGCAATGACTCTAGTGGGTCCACATGTAGTTTGTGAAAAGAACACACATGCAATGACCACTGGTTGATCCATAAGTTGTTTGTGGAAAAGAAAACACATGCAATGAATCTGGTTGGTCCATATGTGGTTTGTGGAAAGAACACACAGGCAGTGACCACTGGTTCATCCATGTGTGGTTTGTGAAATGAACACACATGCAATGCCACTGGTTGATCCATGTGTGTTTTGTGGAAAGAAGACACATGCAATGACTCTAGTGCTAGTTTTTGTATAAGAACACAGATGCAATATCTCTAATGGATCCATATGTGGTTTGTGAAAAGAACACACATGCAATGACCACTTGTTGATCCATGTGTGGTTTGTGAAAAGAACACACATGCAATGACTCTAGTGCTAGTTTTAGTAAAGAACACACATGCAATGATTCTAGTGGGTCCACATGTAGTTTGTGAAAAGAACTACCATGCAACGACCACTGGTTGATCCATAAGTGGTTTGTGGAAAAGAAAACACATGCAATGAATCTGGTTGGTCCATATGTGGTTTGTGGAAAGAACACACATGCAGTGAACACTGGTTCATCCATGTGTGGTTTGTGAAATGAACACACATGCAATGCCACTGGTTGATCCATGTGTGGTTTGTGGAAAGAAGACACATGCAATGATTCTAGTGCTAGTTTTTGTATAAGAACACACATGCAATATCTCTAATGGATCCATATGTGGTTTGTGAAAAGAACACACATGCAATGACCACTTGTTGATCCATGTGTGGTTTGTGAAAAGAACACACATGCAATGACTCTAGTGCTAGTTTTAGTATAAGAACACACATGCAATGACTCTAGTGGGTCCACATGTAGTTTGTGAAAAGAACACACATGCAATGACCACTGGTTGATCCATAAGTGGTTTGTGGAAGGAACACACATGAATGACCACTGGTTGATCCATAAGTGGATTATGGAAAAGAAAACACATGCAATGAATCTGGTTGGTCCATATGTGGTTTGTGGAAAAGAACACACATGCAATGAACACTGGTTGATCCATGTGTGGTTTGTGCAAAAGAACACATGCAATGACCACTGGTTGATCCATGTGTGGTTTGTGAAAAGAATATACATGCAATGACTCCAGTGCTAGTTTTAGTAAAAGAACACACATGCAATGACTCTAGTGGGTCCACGTGTATTTTTTGAAAAGAACACACATGCAATGACCACTGGTTGATCCATAAGTGGTTTGTGGAAGGAACACACATGCAATGACCACTGGTTGATCCATAAGTGGTTTGTGGAAAAGAAAACACATGCAATGAATCTGGTTGGTCCATATGTGGTTTGTGGAAATAACACACATGCAGTGACCACTGGTTGATCCATGTGTGGTTTGTGAAATGAGCACACATGCAATGCCACTGGATGATCCATGTGTGGTTTGTGTAAAGAACACACATACAATGACTCTAGTGGGTCCACATGTAGTTTGTGAAAAGAACACACATGCAATGACCACTGGTTGATCCATAAGTTGTTTGTGGAAAAGAACACACATGCAATTAACACTGGTTGATCCATGTGTGGTTTGTGAAAAGAACACACATGCAATGACTCTAGTGCTAGTTTTAGTATAAGAACACACATGCAATGACTCTAGTGGGTCCACATGTAGTTTGTAAAAATAACACACATGCAATGACTCTAGTGCTAGTTTTTGCATAAGAACACACATGCAATGTCTCTAATGGATCCATATGTGGTTTGTGTAAAGAACACACATGAAATGACCACTTGTTGATCCTTGTGTGGTTTGTGAAAAGAACACACATGCAATGATTCTAGTGCTAGTTTTAGTATAAGAACACACATGCAATGACTCTAGTGGGTCCACATGTAGTTTGTGAAAATAACACACATACAATGACTCTAGTGGGTCCACATGTACTTTGTGAAAAGAACACACATGCAATGACCACTTGTTGATCCATAAGTTGTTTGTGGAAAAGAACACACATGCAATGAGCACTGGTTGATCCATGTGTGGTTTGTGCAAAAGAACACATGCAATGACCATTGGTTGATCCATGTGTGGTTTGTGAAAAGAACACACATGCAATGACTCTAGTGCTAGTTTTAGTATAAGAACACACATGCAATGACTCTAGTGGGTCCACATGTAGTTTGTGAAAATAACACACATGCAATGACCACTGGTTGATCCATAAGTGGTTTGTTGAAATAACACACATGCAATGACCACTGGTTGATCCATAAGTGGTTTGTGGAAAAGAACACACATGCAATGAATCTGGTTGGTACATATGTGGTTTGTGGAAAGAACAACATGCAGTGACCACTGGTTGATCCATGTGTGGTTTGTGAAAAGAACACACATGCAATGCCACTGGTTGATCCATGTGTGGTTTGTGGAAAGAACACATATGCAATTACTCTGGTGCTAGTTTTAGTATAAGAACACACATGCAATGACTCTAATGAATCCATATGTGGTTTGTGAAAACAACACACATGCAATGACTCTAGTGCTAGTTTTAGTATAAGAACATACATGCAATGACTCTAGTGGGTCCACATGTAGTTTGTGAAAAGAACACACATGCAATGACCACTGGTTGATCCATAAGTAGTTTGTGGAAAAGAAAACACATGCAATGAATCTAGTTGGTCCATATGTGGTTTGTGGTAAGAACACACATGCAGTGACCACTGGTTCATCCATGTGTGGTTTGTGAAATGAACACACATGCAATGCCACTAGTTGATCCATGTGTGGTTTGTGGAAAGAAGACACATGCAATGATTCTAGTGCTAGTTTTTGTATAAGAACACACATGCAATATCTCTAATGGATCCATATGTGGTTTGTGAAAAGAACACACACGCAATGACCGCTTGTTGATCCATGTGTGGTTTGTGAAAAGAACACACATGCAATGACTCTAGTGCTAGTTTTAGTATAAGAACACACATGCAATGACTCTAGTGGGTCCACATGTAGTTTGTGAAAAGAACACACATGCAATGACCACTGGTTGATCCATAAGTGGTTTGTGGAAAAGAAAACACATGCAATGAATCTGGTTGGTCCATATGTGGTTTGTGGAAAGAACACACATGCAGTGACCACTGGTTCATCCATGTGTGGTTTGTAAAATGAACACACATGCAATGCCACTGGTTGATCCATGTGTGGTTTGTGGAAAGAAGACACATGCAATGATTCTAGTGCTAGTTTTTGTATAAGAACACACATGCAATATCTCTAATGGATCCATATGTGGTTTGTGAAAAGAACACGCATGCAATGACCACTTGTTGATCCATGTGTGGTTTGTGAAAAGAACACACATGCAATGACTCTAGTGCTAGTTTTAGTATAAGAACACACATGCAATGACTCTAGTGGGTCCACATGTAGTTTGTGAAAAGAACACACATGCAATGACCACTTGTTGATCCATGTGTGTTTTGTGAAAAGAACACACATACAATGACTCTAGTGGGTCCACATGTAGTTTGTGAAAAGAACACACATGCAATGACCACTTGTTGATCCATAAGTTGTTTGTGGAAAAGAACACACATGCAATGAACACTGGTTGATCCATGTGTGGTTTGAGAAAACAACACACATGCAATGACTCTAGTGCTAGTTTTAGTATAAGAACACACATGCAATGACTCTAGTGTGTCCACATGTAGTTTGTAAAAATAACACACATGCAATGACCACTGGTTGATCCATAAGTGGTTTGTGGAAAAGAAAACACATGCAATGACTCTGGTTGGTCCATATGTGGTTTGTGGAAAAGAACACACATGCAATGAACACTGGTTGATCCATGTGTGGTTTGTGTAAAAGAACACATGCAATGACCACTGGTTGATCCGTGTGTGGTTTGTGAAAAGAATACACATGCAATGACTCTAGTGCTAGTTTTAGTATAAGAACACACATGCAATGACTCTAGTGGGTCCACATGTATTTTTTGAAAAGAACACACATGCAATGACCACTGGTTGATCCATAAGTGGTTTGTGGAAGGAACACACATGCAATGACCACTGGTTGATCCATAAGTGGATTGTGGAAAAGAAAACACATGCAATGAATCTGGTTGGTCCATATGTGGTTTGTGGAAAAGAACACACATGCAATGAACACTGGTTGATCCATGTGTGGTTTGTGCAAAAGAACACATGCAATGACCACTGGTTGATCCATCTGTGGTTTGTGAAAAGAATACACATGCAATGACTCTAGTGCTAGTTTTAGTAAAAGAACACACATGCAATGACTCTAGTGGGTCCACATGTATTTTTTGAAAAGAACACACATGCAATGACCACTGGTTAATCCATAAGTGGTTTGTGGAAGGAACACACATGCAATGACCACTGGTTGATCCATAAGTGGTTTGTGGAAAAGAAAACACATGCAATGAATCTGGTTGGTCCATATGTGGTTTGTGGAAATAACACACATGCAGTGACCACTGGTTGATCCATGTGTGGTTTGTGAAATGAGCACACATGCAATGCCACTGGATGATCCATGTGTGGTTTGTGTAAAGAACACACATACAATGACTCTAGTGGGTCCACATGTAGTTTGTGAAAAGAACACACATGCAATGACCACTTGTTGATCCATAAGTTGTTTGTGGAAAAGAACACACATGCAATTAACACTGGTTGATCCATGTGTGGTTTGTGAAAAGAACACACATGCAATGACTCTAGTGCTAGTTTTAGTATAAGAACACACATGCAATGACTCTAGTGGGTCCACATGTAGTTTGTAAAAATAACACACATGCAATGACTCTAGTGCTAGTTTTTGCATAAGAACACACATGCAATGTCTCTAATGGATCCATATGTGGTTTGTGTAAAGAACACACATGAAATGACCACTTGTTGATCCTTGTGTGGTTTGTGAAAAGAACACACATGCAATGATTCTAGTGCTAGTTTTAGTATAAGAACACACATGCAATTACTCTAGTGGGTCCACATGTAGTTTGTGAAAATAACACACATACAATGACTCTAGTGGGTCCACATGTACTTTGTGAAAAGAACACACATGCAATGACCACTAGTTGATCCATAAGTTGTTTGTGGAAAAGAACACACATGCAATGAGCACTGGTTGATCCATGTGTGGTTTGTGCAAAAGAACACATGCAATGACCATTGGTTGATCCATGTGTGGTTTGTGAAAAGAACACACATGCAATGACTCTAGTGCTAGTTTTAGTATAAGAACACACATGCAATGACTCTAGTGGGTCCACATGTAGTTTGTGAAAATAACACACATGCAATGACCACTGGTTGATCCATAAGTGGTTTGTTGAAATAACACACATGCAATGACCACTGGTTGATCCATAAGTAGTTTGTGGAAAAGAACACACATGCAATGAATCTGGTTGGTACATATGTGGTTTGTGGAAAGAACAACATACAGTGACCACTGGTTGATCCATGTGTGGTTTGTGAAAAGAACACACATGCAATGCCACTGGTTGATCCATGTGTGGTTTGTGGAAAGAACACACATGCAATTACTCTGGTGCTAGTTTTAGTATAAGAACACACATGCAATGACTCTAATGAATCCATATGTGGTTTGTGAAAACAACACACATGCAATGACCACTTGTTGATCCATGTGTGGTTTGTGAAAAGAACACACATGCAATGACTCTAGTGCTAGTTTTAGTATAAGAATATACATGCAATGACTCTAGTGGGTCCACATGTAGTTTGTGAAAAGAACACACATGCAATGACCACTGGTTGATCCATAAGTGGTTTGTGGAAAAGAAAACACATGCAATGAATCTAGTTGGTCCATATGTGGTTTGTGGAAAGAACACACATGTAGTGACCACTGGTTCATCCATGTGTGGTTTGTGAAATTAACACACATGCAATGCCACTGGTTGATCCATGTGTGGTTTGTGGAAAGAAGACACATGCAATGACTCTAGTGCTTGTTTTTGTATAAGAACACACATGCAATATCTGTAATGGATCCATATGTGGTTTGTGAAAAGAACACACATGCAATGACCACTTGTTGATGCATGTGTGGTTTGTGAAAAGAACACACATGCAATGACTCTAGTGCTAGTTTTAGTATAAGAACACACATGCAATGACTCTAGTGGGTCCACATGTAGTTTGTGAAAAGAACACACATGCAATGACCACTTGTTGATCCATGTGTGTTTTGTGAAAAGAACACACATACAATGACTCTAGTGGGTCCACATGTAGTTTGTGAAAAGAACACACATGCAATGACCACTGGTTGATCCATAAGTTGTTTGTGGAAACGAACACACATGCAATGAACACTGGTTGATCCATGTGTGGTTTGTGAAAAGAACACACATGCAATGACTCTAGTGCTAGTTTTAGTATAAGAACACACATGCAATGACTCTAGTGGGTCCACATGTAGTTTGTAAAAATAACACACATGCAATGACCACTGGTTGATCCATGTGTGTTTTGTGAAAAGAACACACATACAATGACTCTAGTGGGTCCACATGTAGTTTGTGAAAAGAACACACATGCAATGACCACTGGTTGATCCATAAGTTGTTTGTGGAAAAGAACACACATGCAATGAACACTGGTTGATCCATGTGTGGTTTGTGAAAAGAACACACATGCAATGACTCTAGTGCTAGTTTTAGTATAAGAACACACATGCAATGACTCTAGTGGGTCCACATGTAGTTTGTAAAAATAACACACATGCAATGACCACTGGTTGATCCATAAGTGGTTTGTGGAAAAGAAAACACATGCAATGACTCTGGTTGGTCCATATGTGGTTTGTGCAAAAGAACACACATGCAATGAACACTGGTTGATCCATGTGTGGTTTGTGTAGAAGAACACATGCAATGACCACTAGTTGATCCGTGTGTGGTTTGTGAAAAGAATACACATGCAATGACTCTAGTGCTAGTTTTACTATAAGAACACACATGCAATGACTCTAGTGGGTCCACATGTATTTTTTGAAAAGAACACACATGCAATGACCATTGGTTGATCCATAATTGGTTTGTGGAAGGAACACACATGCAATGACCATTGGTTGATCCATAAGTGGATTGTGGAAAAGAAAACACATGAAATGAATCTGGTTGGTCCATATGTGGTTTGTGGAAAAGAACACACATGCAATGAACACTGGTTGATCCATGTGTGGTTTGTGCAAAAGAACACATGCAATGACGACTGGTTGATCCATGTGTGGTTTGTGAAAAGAATACACATGCAATGACTCTAGTGCTAGTTTTAGTAAAAGAACACACATGCAATGACTCTAGTGGGTCCACATGTATTTTTTGAAAAGAACACACATGCAATGACCACTGGTTGATCCATAAGTGGTTTGTGTAACGAACACACATGCAATGACCACTGGTTGATCCATAAGTGGTTTGTGGAAAAGAAAACACATGCAATGAATCTGGTTGGTCCATATGTGGTTTGTGGAAAGAACACACATGCAGTGACCACTGGTTGATCCATGTGTGGTTTGTGAAATGAGCACACATGCAATGCCACTGGTTGATCCATGTGTGGTTTGTGGAAAGAACACACATGCAATGACTCTAGTGCTAGTTTTTGTATAAGAACACACATGCTATGTCTCTAATGGATCCTTATGTGGTTTGTGTAAATAACACACATGCAGTGACCACTTGTTGATCCATGTGTGGTTTGTGAAAAGAGCACACAGGCAATGATTCTAGTGCTAGTTTTAGTATAAGAACACACATGCAATGACTCTAGTGGGTCCACATGTAGTTTGTGAAAATAACACACATACAATGACTCTAGTGGGTCCACATGTAGTTTGTGAAAAGAACACACATGCAATGACCACTGGTTGATCCATAAGTTGTTTGTGGAAAAGAACACACATGCAATGAGCACTGGTTGATCCATGTGTGGTTTGTGCAAAAGAACACATGCAATGACCATTGGTTGATCCATGTGTGGTTTGTGAAAAGAACACACATGCAATGACTCTAGTGCTAGTTTTAGTATAAGAACACACATGCAATGACTCTAGTGGGTCCACATGTAGTTTGTGAAAATAACACACATGCAATGACCACTGGTTGATCCATAAGTGGTTTGTTGAAATAACACACATGCAATGACCACTGGTTGATCCATAAGTGGTTTGTGGAAAAGAACACACATGCAATGAATCTGGTTGGTACATATGTGGTTTGTGGAAAGAACAACATGCAGTGACCACTGGTTGATCCATGTGTGGTTTGTGGAAAGAACACACATGCAATTACTCTGGTGCTAGTTTTAGTATAAGAACACACATGCAATGACTCTAATGAATCCATATGTGGTTTATGAAAACAACACACATGCAATGACCACTTGTTGATCCATGTGTGGTTTGTGAAAAGAACACACATGCAATGACTCTAGTGCTAGTTTTAGTATAAGAACACACATGCAATATCTCTAATGGATCCATATGTGGTTTGTGAAAAGAACACACACGCAATGACCACTTGTTGATCCATGTGTGGTTTGTGAAAAGAACACACATGCAATGACTCTAGTGCTAGTTTTAGTATAAGAACACACATGCAATGACTCTAGTGGGTCCACATGTAGTTTGTGAAAAGAACACACATGCAATGACCACTGGTTGATCCATAAGTGGTTTGTGGAAAAGAAAACACATGCAATGAATCTGGTTGGTCCATATGTGGTTTGTGGAAAGAACACACATGCAGTGACCACTGGTTCATCCATGTGTGGTTTGTGAAATGAACACACATGCAATGCCACTGGTTGATCCATGTGTGGTTTGTGGAAAGAAGACACATGCAATGACTCTATTGCTAGTTTTTGTATAAGAACACACATGCAATATCTCTAATGGATCCATATGTGGTTTGTGAAAAGAACACACATGCAATGACCACTTGTTGATGCATGTGTGGTTTGTGAAAAGAACACACATGCAATGACTCTAGTGCTAGTTTTAGTATAAGAACACACATGCAATGACTCTAGTGGGTCCACATGTAGTTTGTGAAAAGAACACACATGCAATGACCACTTGTTGATCCATGTGTATTTTGTGAAAAGAACACACATACAATGACTCTAGTGGGTCCACATGTAGTTTGTGAAAAGAACACACATGCAATGACCACTGGTTGATCCATAAGTTGTTTGTGGAAAAGAACACACATGCAATGAACACTGGTTGATCCATGTGTGGTTTGTGAAAAGAACACACATGCAATGATTCTAGTGCTAGTTTTAGTATACGAACACACATGCAATGACTCTAGTGGGTCCACATGTAGTTTGTAAAAATAACACACATGCAATGACCACTGGTTGATCCATAAGTGGTTTGTGGAAAAGAAAACACATTCAATGACTCTGGTTGGTCCATATGTGGTTTGTGGAAAAGAACACACATGCAATGAACACTGGTTGATCCATGTGTGGTTTGTGTAAAAGAACACATGCAATGACCACTGGTTGATCCGTGTGTGGTTTGTGAAAAGAATACACATGCAATGACTCTAGTGCTAGTTTTAGTATACGAACACACATGCAATGACTCTAGTGCGTCCACATGTATTTTTTGAAAAGAACACACATGCAATGACCACTGGTTGATCCATAAGTGGTTTGTGGAAGGAACACACATGCAATGACCACTGGTTGATCCATAAGTGGATTGTGGAAAAGAAAACACATGCAATGAATCTGGTTGGTCCATATGTGGTTTGTGGAAAAGAACACACATGCAATGAACACTGGTTGATCCATGTGTGGTTTGTGCAAAAGAACACATGCAATGACCACTGGTTGATCCATGTGTGGTTTGTGAAAAGAATACACATGCAATGACTCTAGTGCTAGTTTTAGTAAAATAACACACATGCAATGACTCTAGTGGGTCCACATGTATTTTTTGAAAAGAACACACATGCAGTGACCACTGGTTGATCCATAAGTGGTTTGTGGAAGGAACACACATGCAATGACCAATGGTTGATCCATAAGTGGTTTGTGGAAAAGAAAACACATGCAATGAATCTGGTTGGTCCATATGTGGTTTGTGGAAAGAACACACATGCAGTGACCACTGGTTGATCCATGTGTGGTTTGTGAAATGAGCACACATGCAATGCCACTAGTTGATCCATGTGTGGTTTGTGGAAAGAACACACATACAATGACTCTAGTGGGTCCACATGTAGTTTGTGAAAAGAACACACATGCAATGACCACTGGTTGATCCATAAGTTGTTTGTGGAAAAGAACACACATGCAATGAACACTGGTTGATCCATGTGTGGTTTTTGAAAAGAACACACATGCAATGACTCTAGTGCTAGTTTTAGTATAAGAACACACATGCAATGACTCTAGTGGGTCCACATGTAGTTTGTAAAAATAACACACATGCAATGACTCTAGTGCTAGTTTTTGTATAAGAACACACATGCAATGTCTAATGGATCCATATGTGGTTTGTGTAAAGAACACACATGAAATGACCACTTGTTGATCCTTGTGTGGTTTGTGAAAAGAACAAACATGCAATGATTCTAGTGCTAGTTTGAGTATAAGAACACACATGCAATGACTCTAGTGGGTCCACATGTAGTTTGTGAAAATAACACACATACAATGACTCTAGTGGGTCCACATGTAGTTTGTGAAAAGAACACACATGCAACGACCACTAGTTGATCCATAAGTTGTTTGTGGAAAAGAACACACATGCAATGAGCACTGGTTGATCCATGTGTGGTTTGTGCAAAAGAACACATGCAATGACCATTGGTTGATCCATGTGTGGTTTGTGAAAAGAACACACATGCAATGACTCTAGTGCTAGTTTTAGTATAAGAACACACATGCAATGACTCTAGTGGGTCCACATGTAGTTTGTGAAAATAACACACATGCAATGACCACTGGTTGATCCATAAGTGGTTTGTTGAAATAACACACATGCAATGACCACTGGTTGATCCATAAGTGGTTTTAGGAAAAGAACACACATGCAATGAATCTGGTTGGTACATATGTGGTTTGTGGAAAGAACAACATGCAGTGACCACTGGTTGATCCATGTGTGGTTTGTGAAAAGAACACACATGCAATGCCACTGGTTTATACATGTGTGGTTTTTGGAAAGAACACACATGCAATTACTCTGGTGCTAGTTTTAGTATAAGAACACACATGCAATGACTCTAATGAATCCATATGTGGTTTGTGAAAACAACACACATGCAATGACTCTAGTGGTAGTTTTAGTATAAGAACATACATGCAATGACTCTAGTGGGTCCACATGTAGTTTGTGAAAAGAACACACATGCAATGACCACTGGTTGATCCATAAGTAGTTTGTGGAAAAGAAAACACATGCAATGAATCTAGTTGGTCCATATGTGGTTTGTGGAAAGAACACACATGCAGTGACCACTGGTTCATCCATGTGTGGTTTGTGAAATGAACACACATGCAATGCCACTAGTTGATCCATGTGTGGTTTGTGGAAAGAAGACACATGCAATGATTCTAGTGCTAGTTTTTGTATAAGAACACACATGCAATATCTCTAATGGATCCATATGTGGTTTGTGAAAAGAACACACACGCAATGACCGCTTGTTGATCCATGTGTGGTTTGTGAAAAGAACACACATGCAATGACTCTAGTGCTAGTTTTAGTATAAGAACACACATGCAATGACTCTAGTGGGTCCACATGTAGTTTGTGAAAAGAACACACATGCAATGACCACTGGTTGATCCATAAGTGGTTTGTGGAAAAGAAAACACATGCAATGAATCTGGTTGGTCCATATGTGGTTTGTGGAAAGAACACACATGCAGTGACCACTGGTTCATCCATGTGTGGTTTGTGAAATGAACACACATGCAATGCCACTGGTTGATCCATGTGTGGTTTGTGGAAAGAAGACACATGCAATGATTCTAGTGCTAGTTTTTGTATAAGAACACACATGCAATATCTCTAATGGATCCATATGTGGTTTGTGAAAAGAACACACATGCAATGACCACTTGTTGATCCATGTGTGGTTTGTGAAAAGAACACACATGCAATGACTCTAGTGCTAGTTTTAGTATAAGAACACACATGCAATGACTCTAGTGGGTCCACATGTAGTTTGTGAAAAGAACACACATGCAATGACCACTTGTTGATCCATGTGTGTTTTGTGGAAAAGAAAACACATGCAATGACTCTGGTTGGTCCATAAGTTGTTTGTGGAAAAGAACACACATGCAATGAGCACTGGTTGATCCATGTGTGGTTTGTGCAAAAGAACACATGCAATGACCATTGGTTGATCCATGTGTGGTTTGTGAAAAGAACACACATGCAATGACTCTAGTGCTAGTTTTAGTATAAGAACACACATGCAATGACTCTAGTGTGTCCACATGTAGTTTGTAAAAATAACACACATGCAATGACCACTGGTTGATCCATAAGTGGTTTGTGGAAAAGAAAACACATGCAATGACTCTGGTTGGTCCATATGTGGTTTGTGGAAAAGAACACACATGCGATGAACACTGGTTGATCCATGTGTGGTTTGTGTAAAAGAACACATGCAATGACCACTGGTTGATCCGTGTGTGGTTTGTGAAAAGAATACACATGCAATGACTCTTGTGCTAGTTTTAGTATAAGAACACACATGCAATGACTCTAGTGGGTCCACATGTATTTTTTGAAAAGAACACACATGCAATGACCACTGGTTGATCCATAAGTGGTTTGTGGAAGGAACACACATGCAATGACCACTGGTTGATCCATAAGTGGATTGTGGAAAAGAAAACACATGCAATGAATCTGGTTGGTCCATATGTGGTTTGTGGAAAAGAACACACATGCAATGAACACTGGTTGATCCATGTGTGGTTTGTGCAAAAGAACACATGCAATGACCACTGGTTGATCCATCTGTGGTTTGTGAAAAGAATACACATGCAATGACTCTAGTGCTAGTTTTAGTAAAAGAACACACATGCAATGACTCTAGTGGGTCCACGTGTATTTTTTGAAAAGAACACACATGCAATGACCACTGGTTGATCCATAAGTGGTTTGTGGAAGGAACACACATGCAATGACCACTGGTTGATCCATAAGTGGTTTGTGGAAAAGAAAACACATGCAATGAATCTGGTTGGTCCATATGTGGTTTGTGGAAATAACACACATGCAGTGACCACTGGTTGATCCATGTGTGGTTTGTGAAATGAGCACACATGCAATGCCACTGGATGATCCATGTGTGGTTTGTGTAAAGAACACACATACAATGACTCTAGTGGGTCCACATGTAGTTTGTGAAAAGAACACACATGCAATGACCACTGGTTGATCCATAAGTTGTTTGTGGAAAAGAACACACATGCAATTAACACTGGTTGATCCATGTGTGGTTTGTGCAAAGAACACACATGCAATGACTCTAGTGCTAGTTTTAGTATAAGAACACACATGCAATGACTCTAGTGGGTCCACATGTAGTTTGTAAAAATAACACACATGCAATGACTCTAGTGCTAGTTTTTGCATAAGAACACACATGCAATGTCTCTAATGGATCCATATGTGGTTTGTGTAAAGAACACACATGAAATGACCACTTGTTGATCCTTGTGTGGTTTGTGAAAAGAACACACATGCAATGATTCTAGTGCTAGTTTTAGTATAAGAACACACATGCAATGACTCTAGTGGGTACACATGTAGTTTGTGAAAATAACACACATACAATGACTCTAGTGGGTCCACATGTACTTTGTGAAAAGAACACACATGCAATGACCACTTGTTGATCCATAAGTTGTTTGTGGAAAAGAACACACATGCAATGAGCACTGGTTGATCCATGTGTGGTTTGTGCAAAAGAACACATGCAATGACCATTGGTTGATCCATGTGTGGTTTGTGAAAAGAACACACATGCAATGACTCTAGTGCTAGTTTTAGTATAAGAACACACATGCAATGACTCTAGTGGGTCCACATGTAGTTTGTGAAAATAACACACATGCAATGACCACTGGTTGATCCATAAGTGGTTTGTTGAAATAACACACATGCAATGACCACTGGTTGATCCATAAGTGGTTTGTGGAAAAGAACACACATGCAATGAATCTGGTTGGTACATATGTGGTTTGTGGAAAGAACAACATGCAGTGACCACTGGTTGATCCATGTGTGGTTTGTGAAAAGAACACACATGCAATGCCACTGGTTGATCCATGTGTGGTTTGTGGAAAGAACACACATGCAATTACTCTGGTGCTAGTTTTAGTATAAGAACACACATGCAATGACTCTAATGAATCCATATGTGGTTTGTGAAAACAACACACATGCAATGACCACTTGTTGATCCATGTGTGGTTTGTGAAAAGAACACACATGCAATGACTCTAGTGCTAGTTTTAGTATAAGAATATACATGCAATGACTCTAGTGGGTCCACATGTAGTTTGTGAAAAGAACACACATGCAATGACCACTGGTTGATCCATAAGTGGTTTGTGGAAAAGAAAACACATGCAATGAATCTGGTTGGTCCATATGTGGTTTGTGGAAAGAACACACAGGCAGTGACCACTGGTTCATCCATGTGTGGTTTGTGAAATGAACACACATGCAATGCCACTGGTTGATCCATGTGTGTTTTGTGGAAAGAAGACACATGCAATGACTCTAGTGCTAGTTTTTGTATAAGAACACACATGCAATATCTCTAATGGATCCATATGTGGTTTGTGAAAAGAACACACATGCAATGACCACTTGTTGATCCATGTGTGGTTTGTGAAAAGAACACACATGCAATGACTCTAGTGCTAGTTTTAGTAAAGAACACACATGCAATGATTCTAGTGGGTCCACATGTAGTTTGTGAAAAGAACTACCATGCAACGACCACTGGTTGATCCATAAGTGGTTTGTGGAAAAGAAAACACATGCAATGAATCTGGTTGGTCCATATGTGGTTTGTGGAAAGAACACACATGCAGTGAACACTGGTTCATCCATGTGTGGTTTGTGAAATGAACACACATGCAATGCCACTGGTTGATCCATGTGTGGTTTGTGGAAAGAAGACACATGCAATGATTCTAGTGCTAGTTTTTGTATAAGAACCCACATGCAATATCTCTAATGGATCCATATGTGGTTTGTGAAAAGAACACACATGCAATGACCACTTGTTGATCCATGTGTGGTTTGTGAAAAGAACACACATGCAATGACTCTAGTGCTAGTTTTAGTATAAGAACACACATGCAATGACTCTAGTGGGTCCACATGTAGTTTGTGAAAAGAACACACATGCAATGACCACTGGTTGATCCATAAGTGGTTTGTGGAAGGAACACACATGAATGACCACTGGTTGATCCATAAGTGGATTGTGGAAAAGAAAACACATGCAATGAATCTGGTTGGTCCATATGTGGTTTGTGGAAAAGAACACACATGCAATGAACACTGGTTGATCCTTGTGTGGTTTGTGCAAAAGAACACATGCAATGACCACTGGTTGATCCATGTGTGGTTTGTGAAAAGAATACACATGCAATGACTCCAGTGCTAGTTTTAGTAAAAGAACACATATGCAATGACTCTAGTGGGTCCACATGTATTTTTTGAAAAGAACACACATGCAGTGACCACTGGTTGATCCATAAGTGGTTTGTGGAAGGAACACACATGCAATGACCACTGGTTGATCCATAAGTGGTTTGTGGAAAAGAAAACACATGCAATGAATCTGGTTGGTCCATATGTGGTTTGTGGAAAGAACACACATGCAGTGACCACTGGTTGATCCATGTGTGGTTTGTGAAATGAGCACACATGCAATGCCACTGGTTGATCCATGTGTGGTTTGTGGAAAGAACACACATACAATGACTCTAGTGGGTCCACATGTAGTCTGTGAAAAGAACACACATGCAATGACCACTGGTTGATCCATAAGTTGTTTGTGGAAAAGAACACACATGCAATGAACACTGGTTGATCCATGTGTGGTTTTTGAAAAGAACACACATGCAATGACTCTAGTGCTAGTTTTAGTATTAGAACACGCATACAATGACTCTAGTGGGTCCACATGTAGTTTGTAAAAATAACACACATGCAATGACTCTAGTGCTAGTTTTTGTATAAGAACACACATGCAATGTCTAATGGATCCATATGTGGTTTGTGTAAAGAACACACATGAAATGACCACTTGTTGATCCTTGTGTGGTTTGTGAAAAGAACACACATGCAATGATTCTAGTGCTAGTTTGAGTATAAGAACACACATGCAATGACTCTAGTGGGTCCACATGTAGTTTGTGAAAATAACACACATACAATGACTCTAGTGGGTCCACATGTAGTTTGTGAAAAGAACACACATGCAACGACCACTAGTTGATCCATAAGTTGTTTGTGGAAAAGAACACACATGCAATGAGCACTGGTTGATCCATGTGTGGTTTGTGCAAAAGAACACATGCAATGACCATTGGTAGATCCATGTGTGGTTTGTGAAAAGAACACACATGCAATGACTCTAGTGCTAGTTTTAGTATAAGAACACACATGCAATGACTCTAGTGGGTCCACATGTAGTTTGTGAAAAGAACACACATGCAATGACCACTGGTTGATCCATAAGTGGTTTGTTGAAATAACACACGTGCAATGACCACTGGTTGATCCATAAGTGGTTTGTGGAAAAGAACACACATGCAATGAATCTGGTTGGTACATATGTGGTTTGTGGAAAGAACAACATGCAGTGACCACTGGTTGATCCATGTGTGGTTTGTGAAAAGAACACACATGCAATGCCACTGGTTGATCCATGTGTGGTTTGTGGAAAGAACACACATGCAATTACTCTGGTGCTAGTTTTAGTATAAGAACACACATGCAATGACTCTAATGAATCCATATGTGGTTTGTGAAAACAACACACATGCAATGACCACTTGTTGATCCATGTGTGGTTTGTGAAAAGAACACACATGCAATGACTCTAGTGCTAGTTTTAGTATAAGAATATACATGCAATGACTCTAGTGGGTCCACATGTAGTTTGTGAAAAGAACACACATGCAATGACCACTGGTTGATCCATAAGTGGTTTGTGGAAAAGAAAACACATGCAATGAATCTGGTTGGTCCATATGTGGTTTGTGGAAAGAACACACAGGCAGTGAACACTGGTTCATCCATGTGTGGTTGGTGAAATGAACACACATGCAATGCCACTGGTTGATCCATGTGTGTTTTGTGGAAAGAAGACACATGCAATGACTCTAGTGCTAGTTTTTGTATAAGAACACACATGCAATATCTCTAATGGATCCATATGTGGTTTGTGAAAAGAACACACATGCAATGACCACTTGTTGATCCATGTGTGGTTTGTGAAAAGAACACACATGCAATGACTCTAGTGCTAGTTTTAGTAAAGAACACACATGCAATGATTCTAGTGGGTCCACATGTAGTTTGTGAAAAGAACTACCATGCAACGACCACTGGTTGATCCATAAGTGGTTTGTGGAAAAGAAAACACATGCAATGAATCTGGTTGGTCCATATGTGGTTTGTGGAAAGAACACACATGCAGTGAACACTGGTTCATCCATGTGTGGTTTGTGAAATGAACACACATGCAATGCCACTGGTTGATCCATGTGTGGTTTGTGGAAAGAAGACACATGCAATGATTCTAGTGCTAGTTTTTGTATAAGAACACACATGCAATATCTCTAATGGATCCATATATGGTTTGTGAAAAGAACACACATGCAATGACCACTTGTTGATCCATGTGTGGTTTGTGAAAAGAACACACATGCAATGACTCTAGTGCTAGTTTTAGTATAAGAACACACATGCAATGACTCTAGTGGGTCCACATGTAGTTTGTGAAAATAACACACATGCAATGACCAGTGGTTGATCCATAAGTGGTTTGTGGAAGGAACACACATGAATGACCACTGGTTGATCCATAAGTGGATTGTGGAAAAGAAAACACATGCAATGAATCTGGTTGGTCCATATGTGGTTTGTGGAAAAGACACACATGCAATGAACACTGGTTGATCCATGTGTGGTTTGTGCAAAAGAACACATGCAATGACCACTGGTTGATCCATGTGTGGTTTGTGAAAAGAATACACATGCAATGACTCCAGTGCTAGTTTTAGTAAAAGAACACACATGCAATGACTCTAGTGGGTTCACATGTATTTTTTGAAAAGAACACACATGCAGTGACCACTGGTTGATCCATAAGTGGTTTGTGGAAGGAACACACATGCAATGACCACTGGTTGATCCATAAGTGGTTTGTGGAAAAGAAAACACATGCAATGAATCTGGTTGGTCCATATGTGGTTTGTGGAAAGAACACACATGCAGTGACCACTGGTTGATCCATGTGTGGTTTGTGAAATGAGCACACATGCAATGCCACTGGTTGATCCATGTGTGGTTTGTGGAAAGAACACACATACAATGACTCTAGTGGGTCCACATGTAGTCTGTGAAAAGAACACACATGCAATGACCACTGGTTGATCCATAAGTTGTTTGTGGAAAAGAACACACATGCAATGAACACTGGTTGATCCATGTGTGGTTTTTGAAAAGAACACACATGCAATGACTCTAGTGCTAGTTTTAGTATAAGAACACACATGCAATGACTCTAGTGGGTCCACATGTAGTTTGTAAAAATAACACACATGCAATGACTCTAGTGCTAGTTTTTGTATAAGAACACACATGCAATGTCTAATGGATCCATATGTGGTTTGTGTAAAGAACACACATGAAATGACCACTTGTTGATCCTTGTGTGGTTTGTGAAAATAACACACATGCAATGATTCTAGTGCTAGTTTGAGTATAAGAACACACATGCAATGACTCTAGTGGGTCCACATGTAGTTTGTGAAAATAACACACATACAATGACTCTAGTGGGTCCACATGTAGTTTGTGAAAAGAACACACATGCAACGACCACTAGTTGATCCATAAGTTGTTTGTGGAAAAGAACACACATGCAATGAGCACTGGTTGATCCATGTGTGGTTTGTGCAAAAGAACACATGCAATGACCATTGGTTGATCCATGTGTGGTTTGTGAAAAGAACACACATGCAATGACTCTAGTGCTAGTTTTAGTATAAGAACACACATGCAATGACTCTAGTGGGTCCACATGTAGTTTGTGAAAATAACACACATGCAATGACCACTGGTTGATCCATAAGTGGTTTGTTGAAATAACACACATGCAATGACCACTGGTTGATCCATAAGTGGTTTTAGGAAAAGAACACACATGCAATGAATCTGGTTGGTACATATGTGGTTTGTGGAAAGAACAACATGCAGTGACCACTGGTTGATCCATGTGTGGTTTGTGAAAAGAACACACATGCAATGCCACTGGTTTATCCATGTGTGGTTTGTGGAAAGAACACACATGCAATTACTCTGGTGCTAGTTTTAGTATAAGAACACACATGCAATGACTCTAATGAATCCATATGTGGTTTGTGAAAACAACACACATGCAATGACTCTAGTGCTAGTTTTAGTATAAGAACATACATGCAATGACTCTAGTGGGTCCACATGTAGTTTGTGAAAAGAACACACATGCAATGACCACTGGTTGATCCATAAGTAGTTTGTGGAAAAGAAAACACATGCAATGAATCTAGTTGGTCCATATGTGGTTTGTGGAAAGAACACACATGCAGTGACCACTGGTTCATCCATGTGTGGTTTGTGAAATGAACACACATGCAATGCCACTAGTTGATCCATGTGTGGTTTGTGGAAAGAAGACACATGCAATGATTCTAGTGCTAGTTTTTGTATAAGAACACACATGCAATATCTCTAATGGATCCATATGTGGTTTGTGAAAAGAACACACACGCAATGACCGCTTGTTGATCCATGTGTGGTTTGTGAAAAGAACACACCTGCAATGACTCTAGTGCTAGTTTTAGTATAAGAACACACATGCAATGACTCTAGTGGGTCCACATGTAGTTTGTGAAAAGAACACACATGCAATGACCACTGGTTGATCCATAAGTGGTTTGTGGAAAAGAAAACACATGCAATGAATCTGGTTGGTCCATATGTGGTTTGTGGAAAGAACACACATGCAGTGACCACTGGTTCATCCATGTGTGGTTTGTGAAATGAACACACATGCAATGCCACTGGTTGATCCATGTGTGGTTTGTGGAAAGAAGACACATGCAATGATTCTAGTGCTAGTTTTTGTATAAGAACACACATGCAATATCTCTAATGGATCCATATGTGGTTTGTGAAAAGAACACACATGCAATGACCACTTGTTGATCCATGTGTGGTTTGTGAAAAGAACACACATGCAATGACTCTAGTGCTAGTTTTAGTATAAGAACACACATGCAATGACTCTAGTGGGTCCACATGTAGTTTGTGAAAAGAACACACATGCAATGACCACTTGTTGATCCATGTGTGTTTTGTGAAAAGAACACACATACAATGACTCTAGTGGGTCCACATGTAGTTTGTGAAAAGAACACACATGCAATGACCACTGGTTGATCCATAAGTTGTTTGTGGAAAAGAACACACATGCAATGAACACTGGTTGATCCATGTGTGGTTTGTGAAAAGAACACACATGCAATGACTCTAGTGCTAGTTTTAGTATAAGAACACACATGCAATGACTCTAGTGTGTCCACATGTAGTTTGTAAAAATAACACACATGCAATGACCACTGGTTGATCCATAAGTGGTTTGTGGAAAAGAAAACACATGCAATGACTCTGGTTGGTCCATATGTGGTTTGTGGAAAAGAACACACATGCAATGAACACTGGTTGATCCATGTGTGGTTTGTGTAAAAGAACACATGCAATGACCACTGGTTGATCCGTGTGTGGTTTGTGAAAAGAATACACATGCAATGACTCTTGTGCTAGTTTTAGTATAAGAACACACATGCAATGACTCTAGTGGGTCCACATGTATTTTTTGAAAAGAACACACATGCAATGACCACTGGTTGATCCATAAGTGGTTTGTGGAAGGAACACACATGCAATGACCACTGGTTGATCCATAAGTGGATTGTGGAAAAGAAAACACATGCAATGAATCTGGTTGGTCCATATGTGGTTTGTGGAAAAGAACACACATGCAATGAACACTGGTTGATCCATGTGTGGTTTGTGCAAAAGAACACATGCAATGACCACTGGTTGATCCATCTGTGGTTTGTGAAAAGAATACACATGCAATGACTCTAGTGCTAGTTTTAGTAAAAGAACACACATGCAATGACTCTAGTGGGTCCACGTGTATTTTTTGAAAAGAACACACATGCAATGACCACTGGTTGATCCATAAGTAGTTTGTGGAAGGAACACACATGCAATGACCACTGGTTGATCCATAAGTGGTTTGTGGAAAAGAAAACACATGCAATGAATCTGGTTGGTCCATATGTGGTTTGTGGAAATAACACACATGCAGTGACCACTGGTTGATCCATGTGTGGTTTGTGAAATGAGCACACATGCAATGCCACTGGATGATCCATGTGTGGTTTGTGTAAAGAACACACATACAATGACTCTAGTGGGTCCACATGTAGTTTGTGAAAAGAACACACATGCAATGACCACTGGTTGATCCATAAGTTGTTTGTGGAAAAGAACACACATGCAATTAACACTGGTTGATCCATGTGTGGTTTGTGAAAAGAACACACATGCAATGACTCTAGTGCTAGTTTTAGTATAAGAACACACATGCAATGACTCTAGTGGGTCCACATGTAGTTTGTAAAAATAACACACATGCAATGACTCTAGTGCTAGTTTTTGCATAAGAACACACATGCAATGTCTCTAATGGATCAATATGTGGTTTGTGTAAAGAACACACATGAAATGACCACTTGTTGATCCTTGTGTGGTTTGTGAAAAGAACACACATGCAATGATTCTAGTGCTAGTTTTAGTATAAGAACACACATGCAATGACTCTAGTGGGTCCACATGTAGTTTGTGAAAATAACACACATACAATGACTCTAGTGGGTCCACATGTACTTTGTGAAAAGAACACACATGCAATGACCACTAGTTGATCCATAAGTTGTTTGTGGAAAAGAACACACATGCAATGAGCACTGGTTGATCCATGTGTGGTTTGTGCAAAAGAACACATGCAATGACCATTGGTTGATCCATGTGTGGTTTGTGAAAAGAACACACATGCAATGACTCTAGTGCTAGTTTTAGTATAAGAACACACATGCAATGACTCTAGTGGGTCCACATGTAGTTTGTGAAAATAACACACATGCAATGACCACTGGTTGATCCATAAGTGGTTTGTTGAAATAACACACATGCAATGACCACTGGTTGATCCATAAGTGGTTTGTGGAAAAGAACACACATGCAATGAATCTGGTTGGTACATATGTGGTTTGTGGAAAGAACAACATGCAGTGACCACTGGTTGATCCATGTGTGGTTTGTGTAAAGAACACACATGCAATGCCACTGGTTGATCCATGTGTGGTTTGTGGAAAGAACACACATGCAATTACTCTGGTGCTAGTTTTAGTATAAGAACACACATGCAATGGCTCTAATGAATCCATATGTGGTTTGTGAAAACAACACACATGCAATGACCACTTGTTGATCCATGTGTGGTTTGTGAAAAGAACACACATGCAATGACTCTAGTGCTAGTTTTAGTATAAGAATATACATGCAATGACTCTAGTGGGTCCACATGTAGTTTGTGAAAAGAACACACATGCAATGACCACTGGTTGATCCATAAGTGGTTTGTGGAAAAGAAAACACATGCAATGAATCTGGTTGGTCCATATGTGGTTTGTGGAAAGAACACACAGGCAGTGACCACTGGTTCATCCATGTGTGGTTTGTGAAATGAACACACATGCAATGCCACTGGTTGATCCATGTGTGTTTTGTGGAAAGAAGACACATGCAATGACTCTAGTGCTAGTTTTTGTATAAGAACACACATGCAATATCTCTAATGGATCCATATGTGGTTTGTGAAAAGAACACACATGCAATGACCACTTGTTGATCCATGTGTGGTTTGTGAAAAGAACACACATGCAATGACTCTAGTGCTAGTTTTAGTAAAGAACACACATGCAATGATTCTAGTGGGTCCACATGTAGTTTGTGAAAAGAACTACCATGCAACGACCACTGGTTGATCCATAAGTGGTTTGTGGAAAAGAAAACACATGCAATGACCACTGGTTGATCCATAAGTGGTTTGTGGAAAAGAAAACACATGCAATGAATCTGGTTGGTCCATATGTGGTTTGTGGAAATAACACACATGCAGTGACCACTGGTTGATCCATGTGTGGTTTGTGAAATGAGCACACATGCAATGCCACTGGATGATCCATGTGTGGTTTGTGTAAAGAACACACATACAATGACTCTAGTGGGTCCACATGTAGTTTGTGAAAAGAACACACATGCAATGACCACTGGTTGATCCATAAGTTGTTTGTGGAAAAGAACACACATGCAATTAACACTGGTTGATCCATGTGTGGTTTGTGAAAAGAACACACATGCAATGACTCTAGTGCTAGTTTTAGTATAAGAACACACATGCAATGACTCTAGTGGGTCCACATGTAGTTTGTAAAAATAACACACATGCAATGACTCTAGTGCTAGTTTTTGCATAAGAACACACATGCAATGTCTCTAATGGATCCATATGTGGTTTGTGTAAAGAACACACATGAAATGACCACTTGTTGATCCTTGTGTGGTTTGTGAAAAGAACACACATGCAATGATTCTAGTGCTAGTTTTAGTATAAGAACACACATGCAATTACTCTAGTGGGTCCACATGTAGTTTGTGAAAATAACACACATACAATGACTCTAGTGGGTCCACATGTACTTTGTGAAAAGAACACACATGCAATGACCACTAGTTGATCCATAAGTTGTTTGTGGAAAAGAACACACATGCAATGAACACTGGTTGATCCATGTGTGGTTTGTGCAAAAGAACACATGCAATGACCATTGGTTGATCCATGTGTGGTTTGTGAAAAGAACACACATGCAATGACTCTAGTGCTAGTTTTAGTATAAGAACACACATGCAATGACTCTAGTGGGTCCACATGTAGTTTGTGAAAAGAACACACATGCAATGAACACTTGTTGATCCATGTGTGGTTTGTGAAAAGAACACACATACAATGACTCTAGTGGGTCCACATGTAGTTTGTGAAAAGAACACACATGCAATGACCACTGGTTGATCCATAAGTTGTTTGTGGAAAAGAACACACATGCAATGAACACTGGTTGATCCATGTGTGGTTTGTGAAAAGAACACACATGCAATGACTCTAGTGCTAGTTTTAGTATAAGAACACACATGCAATGACTCTAGTGTGTCCACATGTAGTTTGTAAAAATAACACACATGCAATGACCACTGGTTGATCCATAAGTGGTTTGTGGAAAAGAAAACACATGCAATGACTCTGGTTGGTCCATATGTGGTTTGTGGAAAAGAACACACATGCAATGAACACTGGTTGATCCATGTGTGGTTTGTGTAAAAGAACACATGCAATGACCACTGGTTGATCCGTGTGTGGTTTGTGAAAAGAATACACATGCAATGACTCTTGTGCTAGTTTTAGTATAAGAACACACATGCAATGACTCTAGTGGGTCCACATGTATTTTTTGAAAAGAACACACATGCAATGACCACTGGTTGATCCATAAGTGGTTTGTGGAAGGAACACACATGCAATGACCACTGGTTGATCCATAAGTGGATTGTGGAAAAGAAAACACATGCAATGAATCTGGTTGGTCCATATGTGGTTTGTGGAAAAGAACACACATGCAATGAACACTGGTTGATCCATGTGTGGTTTGTGCAAAAGAACACATGCAATGACCACTGGTTGATCCATCTGTGGTTTGTGAAAAGAATACACATGCAATGACTCTAGTGCTAGTTTTAGTAAAAGAACACACATGCAATGACTCTAGTGGGTCCACGTGTATTTTTTGAAAAGAACACACATGCAATGACCACTGGTTGATCCATAAGTGGTTTGTGGAAGGAACACACATGCAATGACCACTGGTTGATCCATAAGTGGATTGTGGAAAAGAAAACACATGCAATGAATCTGGTTGGTCCATATGTGGTTTGTGGAAAAGAACACACATGCAATGAACACTGGTTGATCCATGTGTGGTTTGTGCAAAAGAACACATGCAATGACCACTGGTTGATCCATCTGTGGTTTGTGAAAAGAATACACATGCAATGACTCTAGTGCTAGTTTTAGTAAAAGAACACACATGCAATGACTCTAGTGGGTCCACGTGTATTTTTTGAAAAGAACACACATGCAATGACCACTGGTTGATCCATAAGTAGTTTGTGGAAGGAACACACATGCAATGACCACTGGTTGATCCATAAGTGGTTTGTGGAAAAGAAAACACATGCAATGAATCTGGTTGGTCCATATGTGGTTTGTGGAAATAACACACATGCAGTGACCACTGGTTGATCCATGTGTGGTTTGTGAAATGAGCACACATGCAATGCCACTGGATGATCCATGTGTGGTTTGTGTAAAGAACACACATACAATGACTCTAGTGGGTCCACATGTAGTTTGTGAAAAGAACACACATGCAATGACCACTGGTTGATCCATAAGTTGTTTGTGGAAAAGAACACACATGCAATTAACACTGGTTGATCCATGTGTGGTTTGTGAAAAGAACACACATGCAATGACTCTAGTGCTAGTTTTAGTATAAGAACACACATGCAATGACTCTAGTGGGTCCACATGTAGTTTGTAAAAATAACACACATGCAATGACTCTAGTGCTAGTTTTTGCATAAGAACACACATGCAATGTCTCTAATGGATCAATATGTGGTTTGTGTAAAGAACACACATGAAATGACCACTTGTTGATCCTTGTGTGGTTTGTGAAAAGAACACACATGCAATGATTCTAGTGCTAGTTTTAGTATAAGAACACACATGCAATGACTCTAGTGGGTCCACATGTAGTTTGTGAAAATAACACACATACAATGACTCTAGTGGGTCCACATGTACTTTGTGAAAAGAACACACATGCAATGACCACTAGTTGATCCATAAGTTGTTTGTGGAAAAGAACACACATGCAATGAGCACTGGTTGATCCATGTGTGGTTTGTGCAAAAGAACACATGCAATGACCATTGGTTGATCCATGTGTGGTTTGTGAAAAGAACACACATGCAATGACTCTAGTGCTAGTTTTAGTATAAGAACACACATGCAATGACTCTAGTGGGTCCACATGTAGTTTGTGAAAATAACACACATGCAATGACCACTGGTTGATCCATAAGTGGTTTGTTGAAATAACACACATGCAATGACCACTGGTTGATCCATAAGTGGTTTGTGGAAAAGAACACACATGCAATGAATCTGGTTGGTACATATGTGGTTTGTGGAAAGAACAACATGCAGTGACCACTGGTTGATCCATGTGTGGTTTGTGTAAAGAACACACATGCAATGCCACTGGTTGATCCATGTGTGGTTTGTGGAAAGAACACACATGCAATTACTCTGGTGCTAGTTTTAGTATAAGAACACACATGCAATGGCTCTAATGAATCCATATGTGGTTTGTGAAAACAACACACATGCAATGACCACTTGTTGATCCATGTGTGGTTTGTGAAAAGAACACACATGCAATGACTCTAGTGCTAGTTTTAGTATAAGAATATACATGCAATGACTCTAGTGGGTCCACATGTAGTTTGTGAAAAGAACACACATGCAATGACCACTGGTTGATCCATAAGTGGTTTGTGGAAAAGAAAACACATGCAATGAATCTGGTTGGTCCATATGTGGTTTGTGGAAAGAACACACAGGCAGTGACCACTGGTTCATCCATGTGTGGTTTGTGAAATGAACACACATGCAATGCCACTGGTTGATCCATGTGTGTTTTGTGGAAAGAAGACACATGCAATGACTCTAGTGCTAGTTTTTGTATAAGAACACACATGCAATATCTCTAATGGATCCATATGTGGTTTGTGAAAAGAACACACATGCAATGACCACTTGTTGATCCATGTGTGGTTTGTGAAAAGAACACACATGCAATGACTCTAGTGCTAGTTTTAGTAAAGAACACACATGCAATGATTCTAGTGGGTCCACATGTAGTTTGTGAAAAGAACTACCATGCAACGACCACTGGTTGATCCATAAGTGGTTTGTGGAAAAGAAAACACATGCAATGACCACTGGTTGATCCATAAGTGGTTTGTGGAAAAGAAAACACATGCAATGAATCTGGTTGGTCCATATGTGGTTTGTGGAAATAACACACATGCAGTGACCACTGGTTGATCCATGTGTGGTTTGTGAAATGAGCACACATGCAATGCCACTGGATGATCCATGTGTGGTTTGTGTAAAGAACACACATACAATGACTCTAGTGGGTCCACATGTAGTTTGTGAAAAGAACACACATGCAATGACCACTGGTTGATCCATAAGTTGTTTGTGGAAAAGAACACACATGCAATTAACACTGGTTGATCCATGTGTGGTTTGTGAAAAGAACACACATGCAATGACTCTAGTGCTAGTTTTAGTATAAGAACACACATGCAATGACTCTAGTGGGTCCACATGTAGTTTGTAAAAATAACACACATGCAATGACTCTAGTGCTAGTTTTTGCATAAGAACACACATGCAATGTCTCTAATGGATCCATATGTGGTTTGTGTAAAGAACACACATGAAATGACCACTTGTTGATCCTTGTGTGGTTTGTGAAAAGAACACACATGCAATGATTCTAGTGCTAGTTTTAGTATAAGAACACACATGCAATTACTCTAGTGGGTCCACATGTAGTTTGTGAAAATAACACACATACAATGACTCTAGTGGGTCCACATGTACTTTGTGAAAAGAACACACATGCAATGACCACTAGTTGATCCATAAGTTGTTTGTGGAAAAGAACACACATGCAATGAACACTGGTTGATCCATGTGTGGTTTGTGCAAAAGAACACATGCAATGACCATTGGTTGATCCATGTGTGGTTTGTGAAAAGAACACACATGCAATGACTCTAGTGCTAGTTTTAGTATAAGAACACACATGCAATGACTCTAGTGGGTCCACATGTAGTTTGTGAAAAGAACACACATGCAATGAACACTTGTTGATCCATGTGTGGTTTGTGAAAAGAACACACATACAATGACTCTAGTGGGTCCACATGTAGTTTGTGAAAAGAACACACATGCAATGACCACTGGTTGATCCATAAGTTGTTTGTGGAAAAGAACACACATGCAATGAACACTGGTTGATCCATGTGTGGTTTGTGAAAAGAACACACATGCAATGACTCTAGTGCTAGTTTTAGTATAAGAACACACATGCAATGACTCTAGTGTGTCCACATGTAGTTTGTAAAAATAACACACATGCAATGACCACTGGTTGATCCATAAGTGGTTTGTGGAAAAGAAAACACATGCAATGACTCTGGTTGGTCCATATGTGGTTTGTGGAAAAGAACACACATGCAATGAACACTGGTTGATCCATGTGTGGTTTGTGTAAAAGAACACATGCAATGACCACTGGTTGATCCGTGTGTGGTTTGTGAAAAGAATACACATGCAATGACTCTTGTGCTAGTTTTAGTATAAGAACACACATGCAATGACTCTAGTGGGTCCACATGTATTTTTTGAAAAGAACACACATGCAATGACCACTGGTTGATCCATAAGTGGTTTGTGGAAGGAACACACATGCAATGACCACTGGTTGATCCATAAGTGGATTGTGGAAAAGAAAACACATGCAATGAATCTGGTTGGTCCATATGTGGTTTGTGGAAAAGAACACACATGCAATGAACACTGGTTGATCCATGTGTGGTTTGTGCAAAAGAACACATGCAATGACCACTGGTTGATCCATCTGTGGTTTGTGAAAAGAATACACATGCAATGACTCTAGTGCTAGTTTTAGTAAAAGAACACACATGCAATGACTCTAGTGGGTCCACGTGTATTTTTTGAAAAGAACACACATGCAATGACCACTGGTTGATCCATAAGTGGTTTGTGGAAGGAACACACATGCAATGACCACTGGTTGATCCATAAGTGGTTTGTGGAAAAGAAAACACATGCAATGAATCTGGTTGGTCCATATGTGGTTTGTGGAAATAACACACATGCAGTGACCACTGGTTGATCCATGTGTGGTTTGTGAAATGAGCACACATGCAATGCCACTGGATGATCCATGTGTGGTTTGTGTAAAGAACACACATACAATGACTCTAGTGGGTCCACATGTAGTTTGTGAAAAGAACACACATGCAATGACCACTGGTTGATCCATAAGTTGTTTGTGGAAAAGAACACACATGCAATTAACACTGGTTGATCCATGTGTGGTTTGTGAAAAGAACACACATGCAATGACTCTAGTGCTAGTTTTAGTATAAGAACACACATGCAATGACTCTAGTGGGTCCACATGTAGTTTGTAAAAATAACACACATGCAATGACTCTAGTGCTAGTTTTTGCATAAGAACACACATGCAATGTCTCTAATGGATCAATATGTGGTTTGTGTAAAGAACACACATGAAATGACCACTTGTTGATCCTTGTGTGGTTTGTGAAAAGAACACACATGCAATGATTCTAGTGCTAGTTTTAGTATAAGAACACACATGCAATGACTCTAGTGGGTCCACATGTAGTTTGTGAAAATAACACACATACAATGACTCTAGTGGGTCCACATGTACTTTGTGAAAAGAACACACATGCAATGACCACTAGTTGATCCATAAGTTGTTTGTGGAAAAGAACACACATGCAATGAGCACTGGTTGATCCATGTGTGGTTTGTGCAAAAGAACACATGCAATGACCATTGGTTGATCCATGTGTGGTTTGTGAAAAGAACACACATGCAATGACTCTAGTGCTAGTTTTAGTATAAGAACACACATGCAATGACTCTAGTGGGTCCACATGTAGTTTGTGAAAATAACACACATGCAATGACCACTGGTTGATCCATAAGTGGTTTGTTGAAATAACACACATGCAATGACCACTGGTTGATCCATAAGTGGTTTGTGGAAAAGAACACACATGCAATGAATCTGGTTGGTACATATGTGGTTTGTGGAAAGAACAACATGCAGTGACCACTGGTTGATCCATGTGTGGTTTGTGTAAAGAACACACATGCAACGCCACTGGTTGATCCATGTGTGGTTTGTGGAAAGAACACACATGCAATTACTCTGGTGCTAGTTTTAGTTTAAGAACACACATGCAATGGCTCTAATGAATCCATATGTGGTTTGTGAAAACAACACACATGCAATGACCACTTGTTGATCCATGTGTGGTTTGTGAAAAGAACACACATGCAATGACTCTAGTGCTAGTTTTAGTATAAGAATATACATGCAATGACTCTAGTGGGTCCACATGTAGTTTGTGAAAAGAACACACATGCAATGACCACTGGTTGATCCATAAGTGGTTTGTGGAAAAGAAAACACATGCAATGAATCTGGTTGGTCCATATGTGGTTTGTGGAAAGAACACACAGGCAGTGACCACTGGTTCATCCATGTGTGGTTTGTGAAATGAACACACATGCAATGCCACTGGTTGATCCATGTGTGTTTTGTGGAAAGAAGACACATGCAATGACTCTAGTGCTAGTTTTTGTATAAGAACACACATGCAATATCTCTAATGGATCCATATGTGGTTTGTGAAAAGAACACACATGCAATGACCACTTGTTGATCCATGTGTGGTTTGTGAAGAGAACACACATGCAATGACTCTAGTGCTAGTTTTAGTAAAGAACACACATGCAATGATTCTAGTGGGTCCACATGTACTTTGTGAAAAGAACTACCATGCAACGACCACTGGTTGATCCATAAGTGGTTTGTGGAAAAGAAAACACATGCAATGACCACTGGTTGATCCATAAGTGGTTTGTGGAAAAGAAAACACATGCAATGAATCTGGTTGGTCCATATGTGGTTTGTGGAAATAACACACATGCAGTGACCACTGGTTGATCCATGTGTGGTTTGTGAAATGAGCACACATGCAATGCCACTGGATGATCCATGTGTGGTTTGTGTAAAGAACACACATACAATGACTCTAGTGGGTCCACATGTAGTTTGTGAAAAGAACACACATGCAATGACCACTGGTTGATCCATAAGTTGTTTGTGGAAAAGAACACACATGCAATTAACACTGGTTGATCCATGTGTGGTTTGTGAAAAGAACACACATGCAATGACTCTAGTGCTAGTTTTAGTATAAGAACACACATGCAATGACTCTAGTGGGTCCACATGTAGTTTGTAAAAATAACACACATGCAATGACTCTAGTGCTAGTTTTTGCATAAGAACACACATGCAATGTCTCTAATGGATCCATATGTGGTTTGTGTAAAGAACACACATGAAATGACCACTTGTTGATCCTTGTGTGGTTTGTGAAAAGAACACACATGCAATGATTCTAGTGCTAGTTTTAGTATAAGAACACACATGCAATTACTCTAGTGGGTCCACATGTAGTTTGTGAAAATAACACACATACAATGACTCTAGTGGGTCCACATGTACTTTGTGAAAAGAACACACATGCAATGACCACTAGTTGATCCATAAGTTGTTTGTGGAAAAGAACACACATGCAATGAGCACTGGTTGATCCATGTGTGGTTTGTGCAAAAGAACACATGCAATGACCATTGGTTGATCCATGTGTGGTTTGTGAAAAGAACACACATGCAATGACTCTAGTGCTAGTTTTAGTATAAGAACACACATGCAATGACTCTAGTGGGTCCACATGTAGTTTGTGAAAATAACACACATGCAATGACCACTGGTTGATCCATAAGTGGTTTGTTGAAATAACACACATGCAATGACCACTGGTTGATCCATAAGTAGTTTGTGGAAAAGAACACACATGCAATGAATCTGGTTGGTACATATGTGGTTTGTGGAAAGAACAACATACAGTGACCACTGGTTGATCCATGTGTGGTTTGTGAAAAGAACACACATGCAATGCCACTGGTTGATCCATGTGTGGTTTGTGGAAAGAACACACATGCAATTACTCTGGTGCTAGTTTTAGTATAAGAACACACATGCAATGACTCTAATGAATCCATATGTGGTTTGTGAAAACAACACACATGCAATGACCACTTGTTGATCCATGTGTGGTTTGTGAAAAGAACACACATGCAATGACTCTAGTGCTAGTTTTACTATAAGAATATACATGCAATGACTCTAGTGGGTCCACATGTAGTTTGTGAAAAGAACACACATGCAATGACCACTGGTTGATCCATAAGTGGTTTGTGGAAAAGAAAACACATGCAATGAATCTAGTTGGTCCATATGTGGTTTGTGGAAAGAACACACATGTAGTGACCACTGGTTCATCCATGTGTGGTTTGTGAAATTAACACACATGCAATGCCACTGGTTGATCCATGTGTGGTTTGTGGAAAGAAGACACATGCAATGACTCTAGTGCTAGTTTTTGTATAAGAACACACATGCAATATCTATAATGGATCCATATGTGGTTTGTGAAAAGAACACACATGCAATGACCACTTGTTGATCCATGTGTGGTTTGTGAAAAGAACACACATGCAATGACTCTAGTGCTAGTTTTAGTATAAGAACACACATGCAATGACTCTAGTGGGTCCACATGTAGTTTGTGAAAAGAACACACATGCAATGACCATAGGTTGATCCATAAGTGGTTTGTGGAAAAGAAAACACATGCAATGAATCTGGTTGGTCCATATGTGGTTTGTGGAAAGAACACACAGGCAGTGACCACTGGTTCATCCATGTGTGGTTTGTGAAATGAACACACGTGCAATGCCACTGGTTGATCCATGTGTGTTTTGTGGAAAGAAGACACATGCAATGACTCTAGTGCTAGTTTTTGTATAAGAACACACATGCAATATCTCTAATGGATCCATATGTGGTTTGTGAAAAGAACACACATGCAATGACCACTTGTTGATCCATGTGTGGTTTGTGAAAAGAACACACATGCAATGACTCTAGTGCTAGTTTTAGTAAAGAACACACATGCAATGATTCTAGTGGGTCCACATGTAGTTTATGAAAAGAACACACATGCAACGACCACTGGTTGATCCATAAGTGGTTTGTGGAAAAGAAAACACATGCAATGAATCTGGTTGGTCCATATGTGGTTTGTGGAAAGAACACACATGCAGTGAACACTGGTTCATCCATGTGTGGTTTGTGAAATGAACACACATGCAATGCCACTGGTTGATCCATGTGTGGTTTGTGGAAAGAAGACACATGCAATGATTCTAGTGCTAGTTTTTGTATAAGAACACACATGCAATATCTCTAATGGATCCATATGTGGTTTGTGAAAAGAACACACATGCAATGACCACTTGTTGATCCATGTGTGGTTTGTGAAAAGAACACACATGCAATGACTCTAGTGCTAGTTTTAGTATAAGAACAGACATGCAATGACTCTAGTGGGTCCACATGTAGTTTGTGAAAAGAACACACATGCAATGACCACTTGTTGATCCATGTGTGTTTTGTGAAAAGAACACACATACAATGACTCTAGTGGGTCCATATGTAGTTTGTGAAAAGAACGCACATGCAATGACCACTGGTGGATCCATAAGTTGTTTGTGGAAAAGAACACACATGCAATGAACATTGGTTGATCCATGTGTGGTTTGTGAAAAGAACACACATGCAATGACTCTAGTGCTAGTTTTAGTATAAGAACACACATGCAATGACTCTAGTGGGTCCACATGTAGTTTGTAAAAATAACACACATGCAATGACCACTGGTTGATCCATAAGTGGTTTGTGGAAAAGAAAACACATGCAATGACTCTGGTTGGTCCATATGTGGTTTGTGGAAAAGAACACACATGCAATGAACACTGGTTGATCCATGTGTGGTTTGTGTAAAAGAACACATGCAATGACCACTGGTTGATCCGTGTGTGGTTTGTGAAAAGAATACACATGCAATGACTCTAGTGCTAGTTTTAGTATAAGAACACACATGCAATGACTCTAGTGGGTCCACATGTATTTTTTGAAAAGAACACACATGCAATGACCACTGGTTGATCCATAAGTGGTTTGTGGAAGGAACACACATGCAATGACCACTGGTTGATCCATAAGTGGATTGTGGAAAAGAAAACACATGCAATGAATCTGGTTGGTCCATATGTGGTTTGTGGAAAAGAACACACATGCAATGAACACTGGTTGATCCATGTGTGGTTTGTGCAAAAGAACACATGCAATGACCACTGGTTGATCCATCTGTGGTTTGTGAAAAGAATACACATGCAATGACTCTAGTGCTAGTTTTAGTAAAAGAACACACATGCAATGACTCTAGTGGGTCCACATGTATTTTTTGAAAAGAACACACATGCAATGACCACTGGTTGATCCATAAGTGGTTTGTGGAAGGAACACACATGCAATGACCACTGGTTGATCCATAAGTGGTTTGTGGAAAAGAAAACACATGCAATGAATCTGGTTGGTCCATATGTGGTTTGTGGAAATAACACACATGCAGTGACCACTGGTTGATCCATGTGTGGTTTGTGAAATGAGCACACATGCAATGCCACTGGATGATCCATGTGTGGTTTGTGTAAAGAACACACATACAATGACTCTAGTGGGTCCACATGTAGTTTGTGAAAAGAACACACATGCAATGACCACTGGTTGATCCATAAGTTGTTTGTGGAAAAGAACACACATGCAATTAACACTGGTTGATCCATGTGTGGTTTGTGAAAAGAACACACATGCAATGACTCTAGTGCTAGTTTTAGTATAAGAACACACATGCAATGACTCTAGTGGGTCCACATGTAGTTTGTAAAAATAACACACATGCAATGACTCTAGTGCTAGTTTTTGCATAAGAACACACATGCAATTTCTCTAATGGATCCATATGTGTTTTGTGTAAAGAGCACACATGAAATGACCACTTGTTGATCCTTGTGTGGTTTGTGAAAAGAACACACATGCAATGATTCTAGTGCTAGTTTTAGTATAAGAACACACATGCAATTACTCTAGTGGGTCCACATGTAGTTTGTGAAAATAACACACATACAATGACTCTAGTGGGTCCACATGTAGTTTGTGAAAAGAACACACATGCAATGACCACTAGTTGATCCATAAGTTGTTTGTGGAAAAGAACACACATGCAATGAGCACTGGTTGATCCATGTGTGGTTTGTGCAAAAGAACACATGCAATGACCATTGGTTGATCCATGTGTGGTTTGTGAAAAGAACACACATGCAATGACTCTAGTGCTAGTTTTAGTATAAGAACACACATGCAATGACTCTAGTGGGTCCACATGTAGTTTGTGAAAATAACACACATGCAATGACCACTGGTTGATCCATAAGTGGTTTGTTGAAATAACACACATGCAATGACCACTGGTTGATCCATAAGTAGTTTGTGGAAAAGAACACACATGCAATGAATCTGGTTGGTACATATGTGGTTTGTGGAAAGAACAACATACAGTGACCACTGGTTGATCCATGTGTGGTTTGTGAAAAGAACACACATGCAATGCCACTGGTTGATCCATGTGTGGTTTGTGGAAAGAACACACATGCAATTACTCTGGTGCTAGTTTTAGTATAAGAACACACATGCAATGACTCTAATGAATCCATATGTGGTTTGTGAAAACAACACACATGCAATGACCACTTGTTGATCCATGTGTGGTTTGTGAAAAGAACACACATGCAATGACTCTAGTGCTAGTTTTAGTATAAGAATATACATGCAATGACTCTAGTGGTTCCACATGTAGTTTGTGAAAAGAACACACATGCAATGACCACTGGTTGATCCATAAGTGGTTTGTGGAAAAGAAAACACATGCAATGAATCTAGTTGGTCCATATGTGGTTTGTGGAAAGAACACACATGTAGTGACCACTGGTTCATCCATGTGTGGTTTGTGAAATTAACACACATGCAATGCCACTGGTTGATCCATGTGTGGTTTGTGGAAAGAAGACACATGCAATGACTCTAGTGCTAGTTTTTCTATAAGAACACACATGCAATATCTGTAATGGATCCATATGTGGTTTGTGAAAAGAACACACATGCAATGACCACTTGTTGATCCATGTGTGGTTTGTGAAAAGAACACACATGCAATGACTCTAGTGCTAGTTTTAGTATAAGAACACACATGCAATGACTCTAGTGGGTCCACATGTAGTTTGTGAAAAGAACACACATGCAATGACCACTGGTTGATCCATAAGTGGTTTGTGGAAAGAACACACATGCAATGACCACTGGTTGATCCATAAGTGGTTTGTGGAAAAGAAAACACATGCAATGAATCTGGTTGGTCCATATGTGGTTTGTGGAAATAACACACATGCAGTGACCACTGGTTGATCCATGTGTGGTTTGTGAAATGAGCACACATGCAATGCCACTGGATGATCCATGTGTGGTTTGTGTAAAGAACACACATACAATGACTCTAGTGGGTCCACATGTAGTTTGTGAAAAGAACACACATGCAATGACCACTGGTTGATCCATAAGTTGTTTGTGGAAAAGAACACACATGCAATTAACACTGGTTGATCCATGTGTGGTTTGTGAAAAGAACACACATGCAATGACTCTAGTGCTAGTTTTAGTATAAGAACACACATGCAATGACTCTAGTGGGTCCACATGTAGTTTGTAAAAATAACACACATGCAATGACTCTAGTGCTAGTTTTGGCATAAGAACACACATGCAATGTCTCTAATGGATCCATATGTGGTTTGTGTAAAGAACACACATGAAATGACCACTTGTTGATCCTTGTGTGGTTTGTGAAAAGAACACACATGCAATGATTCTAGTGCTAGTTTTAGTATAAGAACACACATGCAATTACTCTAGTGGGTCCACATGTAGTTTGTGAAAATAACACACATACAATGACTCTAGTGGGTCCACATGTACTTTGTGAAAAGAACACACATGCAATGACCACTAGTTGATCCATAAGTTGTTTGTGGAAAAGAACACACATGCAATGAGCACTGGTTGATCCATGTGTGGTTTGTGCAAAAGAACACATGCAATGACCATTGGTTGATCCATGTGTGGTTTGTGAAAAGAACACACATGCAATGACTCTAGTGCTAGTTTTAGTATAAGAACACACATGCAATGACTCTAGTGGGTCCACATGTAGTTTGTGAAAATAACACACATGCAATGACCACTGGTTGATCCATAAGTGGTTTGTTGAAATAACACACATGCAATGACCACTGGTTGATCCATAAGTAGTTTGTGGAAAAGAACACACATGCAATGAATCTGGTTGGTACATATGTGGTTTGTGGAAAGAACAACATACAGTGACCACTGGTTGATCCATGTGTGGTTTGTGAAAAGAACACACATGCAATGCCACTGGTTGATCCATGTGTGGTTTGTGGAAAGAACACACATGCAATTACTCTGGTGCTAGTTTTAGTATAAGAACACACATGCAATGACTCTAATGAATCCATATGTGGTTTGTGAAAACAACACACATGCAATGACCACTTGTTGATCCATGTGTGGTTTGTGAAAAGAACACACATGCAATGACTCTAGTGCTAGTTTTAGTATAAGAATATACATGCAATGACTCTAGTGGGTCCACATGTAGTTTGTGAAAAGAACACACATGCAATGACCACTGGTTGATCCATAAGTGGTTTGTGGAAAAGAAAACACATGCAATGAATCTAGTTGGTCCATATGTGGTTTGTGGAAAGAACACACATGTAGTGACCACTGGTTCATCCATGTGTGGTTTGTGAAATTAACACACATGCAATGCCACTGGTTGATCCATGTGTGGTTTGTGGAAAGAAGACACATGCAATGACTCTAGTGCTAGTTTTTGTATAAGAACACACATGCAATATCTGTAATGGATCCATATGTGGTTTGTGAAAAGAACACACATGCAATGACCACTTGTTGATCCATGTGTGGTTTGTGAAAAGAACACACATGCAATGACTCTAGTGCTAGTTTTAGTATAAGAACACACATGCAATGACTCTAGTGGGTCCACATGTAGTTTGTGAAAAGAACACACATGCAATGACCACAGGTTGATCCATAAGTGGTTTGTGGAAAAGAAAACACATGCAATGAATCTGGTTGGTCCATATGTGGTTTGTGGAAAGAACACACAGGCAGTGACCACTGGTTCATCCATGTGTGGTTTGTGAAATGAACACACATGCAATGCCACTGGTTGATCCATGTGTGTTTTGTGGAAAGAAGACACATGCAATGACTCTAGTGCTAGTTTTTGTATAAGAACACACATGCAATATCTCTAATGGATCCATATGTGGTTTGTGAAAAGAACACACATGCAATGACCACTTGTTGATCCATGTGTGGTTTGTGAAAAGAACACACATGCAATGACTCTAGTGCTAGTTTTAGTAAAGAACACACATGCAATGATTCTAGTGGGTCCACATGTAGTTTGTGAAAAGAACACACATGCAACGACCACTGGTTGATCCATAAGTGGTTTGTGGAAAAGAAAACACATGCAATGAATCTGGTTGGTCCATATGTGGTTTGTGGAAAGAACACACATGCAGTGAACACTGGTTCATCCATGTGTGGTTTGTGAAATGAACACACATGCAATGCCACTGGTTGATCCATGTGTGGTTTGTGGAAAGAAGACACATGCAATGATTCTAGTTCTAGTTTTTGTATAAGAACACACATGCAATATCTCTAATGGATCCATATGTGGTTTGTGAAAAGAACACACATGCAATGACCACTTGTTGATCCATGTGTGGTTTGTGAAAAGAACACACATGCAATGACTCTAGTGCTAGTTTTAGTATAAGAACAGACATGCAATGACTCTAGTGGGTCCACATGTAGTTTGTGAAAAGAACACACATGCAATGACCACTTGTTGATCCATGTGTGTTTTGTGAAAAGAACACACATACAATGACTCTAGTGGGTCCATATGTAGTTTGTGAAAAGAACACACATGCAATGACCACTGGTTGATCCATAAGTTGTTTGTGGAAAAGAACACACATGCAATGAACATTGGTTGATCCATGTGTGGTTTGTGAAAAGAACACACATGCAATGACTCTAGTGCTAGTTTTAGTATAAGAACACACATGCAATGACTCTAGTGGGTCCACATGTAGTTTGTAAAAATAACACACATGCAATGACCACTGGTTGATCCATAAGTGGTTTGTGGAAAAGAAAACACATGCAATGACTCTGGTTGGTCCATATGTGGTTTGTGGAAAAGAACACACATGCAATGAACACTGGTTGATCCATGCGTGGTTTGTGTAAAAGAACACATGCAATGACCACTGGTTGATCCGTGTGTGGTTTGTGAAAAGAATACACATGCAATGACTCTAGTGCTAGTTTTAGTATAAGAACACACATGCAATGACTCTAGTGGGTCCACATGTATTTTTTGAAAAGAACACACATGCAATGACCACTGGTTGATCCATAAGTGGTTTGTGGAAGGAACACACATGCAATGACCACTGGTTGATCCATAAGTGGATTGTGGAAAAGAAAACACATGCAATGAATCTGGTTGGTCCATATGTGGTTTGTGGAAAAGAACACACATGCAATGAACACTGGTTGATCCATGTGTGGTTTGTGCAAAAGAACACATGCAATGACCACTGGTTGATCCATGTGTGGTTTGTGAAAAGAATACACATGCAATGACTCTAGTGCTAGTTTTAGTAAAAGAACACACATGCAATGACTCTAGTGGGTCCACATGTATTTTTTGAAAAGAACACACATGCAATGACCACTGGTTGATCCATAAGTGGTTTGTGGAAGGAACACACATGCAATGACCACTTGTTGATCCATAAGTGGTTTGTGGAAAAGAAAACACATGCAATGAATCTGGTTGGTCCATATGTTGTTTGTGGAAATAACACACATGCAGTGACCACTGGTTGATCCATGTGTGGTTTGTGAAATGAGCACACATGCAATGCCACTGGTTGATCCATGTGTGGTTTGTGGAAAGAACACACATACAATGACTCTAGTGGGTCCACATGTAGTTTGTGAAAAGACCACACATGCAATGACCACTGGTTGATCCATAAGTTGTTTGTGGAAAAGAACACACATGCAATGAACACTGGTTGATCCATGTGTGGTTTGTGAAAAGAACCCACATGCAATGACTCTAGTGCTAGTTTTAGTATAAGAACACACATGCAATGACTCTAGTGGGTCCACATGTAGTTTGTAAAAATAACACACATGCAATGACTCTAGTGCTAGTTTTTGCATAAGAACACACATGCAATGTCTCTAATGGATCCATATGTGGTTTGTGTAAAGAACACACATGAAATGACCACTTGTTGATCCTTGTGTGGTTTGTGAAGAGAACACACATGCAATGACTCTAGTGCTAGTTTTAGTATAAGAACACACATGCAATGACTCTAGTGGGTCCACATGTATTTTTTGAAAAGAACACACATGCAATGACCACTGGTTGATCCATAAGTGGTTTGTGGAAGGAACACACATGCAATGACCACTGGTTGATCCATAAGTGGTTTGTGGAAAAGAAAACACATGCAATGAATCTGGTTGGTCCATATGTTGTTTGTGGAAATAACACACATGCAGTGACCACTGGTTGATCCATGTGTGGTTTGTGAAATGAGCACACATGCAATGCCACTGGTTGATCCATGTGTGGTTTGTGGAAAGAACACACATACAATGACTCTAGTGGGTCCACATGTAGTTTGTGAAAAGACCACACATGCAATGACCACTGGTTGATCCATAAGTTGTTTGTGGAAAAGAACACACATGCAATGAACACTGGTTGATCCATGTGTGGTTTGTGAAAAGAACCCACATGCAATGACTCTAGTGCTAGTTTTAGTATAAGAACACACATGCAATGACTCTAGTGGGTCCACATGTAGTTTGTAAAAATAACACACATGCAATGACTCTAGTGCTAGTTTTTGCATAAGAACACACATGCAATGTCTCTAATGGATCCATATGTGGTTTGTGTAAAGAACACACATGAAATGACCACTTGTTGATCCTTGTGTGGTTTGTGAAAAGAACACACATGCAATGATTCTAGTGCTAGTTTTAGTATAAGAACACACATGCAATGACTCTAGTGGGTCCACATGTAGTTTGTCAAAATAACACACATACAATGACTCTAGTGGGTCCACATGTAGTTTGTGAAAAGAACACACATGCAATGACCACTAGTTGATCCATAAGTTGTTTGTGGAAAAGAACACACATGCAATGAGCACTGGTTGATCCATGTGTGGTTTGTGCAAAAGAACACATGCAATGACCATTGGTTGATCCATGTGTGGTTTGTGAAAAGAACACACATGCAATGACTCTAGTGATAGTTTTAGTATAAGAACACACATGCAATGACTCTAGTGGGTCCACATGTAGTTTGTGAAAATAACACACATGCAATGACCACTGGTTGATCCATAAGTGGTTTGTTGAAATAACACACATGCAATGACCACTGGTTGATCCATAAGTGGTTTGTGGAAAAGAACACACATGCAATGAATCTGGTTGGTACATATGTGGTTTGTGGAAAGAACAACATGCAGTGACCACTGGTTGATCCATGTGTGGTTTGTGAAAAGAACACACATGCAATGCCACTGGTTGATCCATGTGTGGTTTGTGGAAAGAACACACATGCAATTACTCTGGTGCTAGTTTTAGTATAAGAACACACATGCAATGACTCTAATGAATCCATATGTGGTTTGTGAAAACAACACACATGCAATGACCACTTGTTGATCCATGTGTGGTTTGTGAAAAGAACACACATGCAATGACTCTAGTGCTAGTTTTATTATAAGAACATACATGCAATGACTCTAGTGGGTCCACATGTAGTTTGTGAAAAGAACACACATGCAATGACCCCTGGTTGATCCATAAGTGGTTTGTGGAAAAGAAAACACATGCAATGAATCTGGTTGGTCCATATGTGGTTTGTGGAAAGAACACACATGCAGTGACCACTGGTTCATCCATGTGTGGTTTGTGAAATGAACACACATGCAATGCCACTGGTTGATCCATGTGTGGTTTGTGGAAAGAAGACACATGCAATGACTCTAGTGCTAGTTTTAGTATAAGAATATACATGCAATGACTCTAGTGGGTCCACATGTAGTTTGTGAAAAGAACACACATGCAATGACCACTGGTTGATCCATAAGTGGTTTGTGGAAAAGAAAACACATGCAATGAATCTGGTTGGTCCATATGTGGTTTGTGGAAAGAACACACATGTAGTGACCACTGGTTCATCCATGTGTGGTTTGTGAAATGAACACACATGCAATGCCACTGGTTGATCCATGTGTGGTTTGTGGAAAGAAGACACATGCAATGACTCTAGTGCTAGTTTTTGTATAAGAACACACATGCAATATCTGTAATGGATCCATATGTGGTTTGTGAAAAGAACACACATGCAATGACCACTTGTTGATCCATGTGTGGTTTGTGAAAAGAACACACATGCAATGACTCTAGTGCTAGTTTTAGTATAAGAACACACATGCAATGACTCTAGTGGGTCCACATGTAGTTTGTGAAAAGAACACACATGCAATGACCACAGGTTGATCCATAATTGGTTTGTGGAAAAGAAAACACATGCAATGAATCTGGTTGGTCCATATGTGGTTTGTGGAAAGAACACACAGGCAGTGACCACTGGTTCATCCATGTGTGGTTTGTGAAATGAACACACATGCAATGCCACTGGTTGATCCATGTGTGTTTTGTGGAAAGAAGACACATGCAATGACTCTAGTGCTAGTTTTTGTATAAGAACACACATGCAATATCTCTAATGGATCCATATGTGGTTTGTGAAAAGAACACACATGCAATGACCACTTGTTGATCCATGTGTGGTTTGTGAAAAGAACACACATGCAATGACTCTAGTGCTAGTTTTAGTAAAGAACACACATGCAATGATTCTAGTGGGTCCACATGTAGTTTGTGAAAAGAACACACATGCAACGACCACTGGTTGATCCATAAGTGGTTTGTGGAAAAGAAAACACATGCAATGAATCTGGTTGGTCCATATGTGGTTTGTGGAAAGAACACACATGCAGTGAACACTGGTTCATCCATGTGTGGTTTGTGAAATAACACACATGCAATGCCACTGGTTGATCCATGTGTGGTTTGTGGAAAGAAGACACATGCAATGATTCTAGTGCTAGTTTTTGTATAAGAACACACATGCAATATCTCTAATGGATCCATATGTGGTTTGTGAAAAGAACACACATGCAATGACCACTTGTTGATCCATGTGTGGTTTGTGAAAAGAACACACATGCAATGACTCTAGTGCTAGTTTTAGTATAAGAACAGACATGCAATGACTCTAGTGGGTCCACATGTAGTTTGTGAAAAGAACACACATGCAATGACCACTTGTTGATCCATGTGTGTTTCGTGAAAAGAACACACATACAATGACTCTAGTGGATCCATATGTAGTTTGTGAAAAGAACACACATGCAATGACCACTGGTTGATCCATAAGTTGTTTGTGGAAAAGAACACACATGCAATGAACACTGGTTGATCCATGTGTGGTTTGTGAAAAGAACACACATGCAATGACTCTAGTGCTAGTTTTAGTATAAGAACACACATGCAATGACTCTAGTGGGTCCACATGTAGTTTGTAAAAATAACACACATGCAATGACCACTGGTTGATCCATAAGTGGTTTGTGGAAAAGAAAACACATGCAATGACTCTGGTTGGTCCATATGTGGTTTGTGGAAAAGAACACACATGCAATGAACACTGGTTGATCCATGTGTGGTTTGTGTAAAAGAACACATGCAATGACCACTGGTTGATCCGTGTGTGGTTTGTGAAAAGAATACACATGCAATGACTCTAGTGCTAGTTTTAGTATAAGAACACACATGCAATGACTCTAGTGGGTCCACATGTATTTTTTGAAAAGAACACACATGCAATGACCACTGGTTGATCCATAAGTGGTTTGTGGAAGGAACACACATGCAATGACCACTGGTTGATCCATAAGTGGATTGTGGAAAAGAAAACACATGCAATGAATCTGGTTGGTCCATATGTGGTTTGTGGAAAAGAACACACATGCAATGAACACTGGTTGATCCATGTGTGGTTTGTGCAAAAGAACACATGCAATGACCACTGGTTGATCCATGTGTGGTTTGTGAAAAGAATACACATGCAATGACTCTAGTGCTAGTTTTAGTAAAAGAACACACATGCAATGACTCTAGTGGGTCCACATGTATTTTTTGAAAAGAACACACATGCAATGACCACTGGTTGATCCATAAGTGGTTTGTGGAAGGAACACACATGCAATGACCACTGGTTGATCCATAAGTGGTTTGTGGAAAAGAAAACACATGCAATGAATCTGGTTGGTCCATATGTGGTTTGTGGAAATAACACACATGCAGTGACCACTGGTTGATCCATGTGTGGTTTGTGAAATGAGCACACATGCAATGCCACTGGTTGATCCATGTGTGGTTTGTGGAAAGAACACACATACAATGACTCTAGTGGGTCCACATGTAGTTTGTGAAAAGACCAGACATGCAATGACCACTGGTTGATCCATAAGTTGTTTGTGGAAAAGAACACACATGCAATGAACACTGGTTGATCCATGTGTGGTTTGTGAAAAGAACCCACATGCAATGACTCTAGTGCTAGTTTTAGTATAAGAACACACATGCAATGACTCTAGTGGGTCCACATGTAGTTTGTAAAAATAACACACATGCAATGACTCTAGTGCTAGTTTTTGCATAAGAACACACATGCAATGTCTCTAATGGATCCATATGTGGTTTGTATAAGAACACACATGAAATGACCACTTGTTGATCCTTGTGTGGTTTGTGAAAAGAACACACATGCAATGATTCTAGTGCTAGTTTTAGTATAAGAACACACATGCAATGACTCTAGTGGGTCCACATGCAGTTTGTGAAAATAACACACATACAATGACTCTAGTGGGTCCACATGTAGTTTGTGAAAAGAACACACATGCAATGACCACTAGTTGATCCATAAGTTGTTTGTGGAAAAGAACACACATGCAATGAGCACTGGTTGATCCATGTGTGGTTTGTGCAAAAGAACACATGCAATGACCATTGGTTGATCCATGTGTGGTTTGTGAAAAGAACACACATGCAATGACTCTAGTGCTAGTTTTAGTATAAGAACACACATGCAATGACTCTAGTGGGTCCACATGTAGTTTGTGAAAATAACACACATGCAATGACCACTGGTTGATCCATAAGTGGTTTGTTGAAATAACACACATGCAATGACCACTGGTTTATCCATAAGTGGTTTGTGGAAAAGAACACACATGCAATGAATCTGGTTGGTACATATGTGGTTTGTGGAAAGAACAACATGCAGTGACCACTGGTTGATCCATGTGTGGTTTGTGAAAAGAACACACATGCAATGCCACTGGTTGATCCATGTGTGGCTTGTGGAAAGAACACACATGCAATTACTCTGGTGCTAGTTTTAGTATAAGAACACACATGCAATGACTCTAATGAATCCATATGTGGTTTGTGAAAACAACACACATGCAATGACCACTTGTTGATCCATGTGTGGTTTGTGAAAAGAACACACATGCAATGACTCTAGTGCTAGTTTTATTATAAGAACATACATGCAATGACTCTAGTGGGTCCACATGTAGTTTGTGAAAAGAACACACATGCAATGACCACTGGTTGATCCATAAGTGGTTTGTGGAAAAGAAAACACATGCAATGAATCTGGTTGGTCCATATGTGGTTTGTGGAAAGAACACACATGCAGTGACCACTGGTTCATCCATGTGTGGTTTGTGAAATGAACACACATGCAATGCCACTGGTTGATCCATGTGTGGTTTGTGGAAAGAAGACACATGCAATGACTCTAGTGCTAGTTTTTGTATAAGAACACACATGCAATCTCTGTAATGGATCCATATGTGGTTTGTGAAAAGAACACACATGCAATGACCACTTGTTGATCCATGTGTCGTTTGTGAAAAGAACACACATGCAATGACTCTAGTGCTAGTTTTAGTATAAGAACACACATGCAATGACTCTAGTGGGTCCACATGTAGTTTGTGAAAAGAACACACATGCAATGACCACTGGTTGATCCATAAGTGGTTTGTGGAAAAGAAAACACATGCAATGAATCTGGTTGGTCCATATGTGGTTTGTGGAAAGAACACACATGCAGTGACCACTGGTTCATCCATGTGTGGTTTGTGAAATGAACACACATGCAATGCCACTGGTTGATCCATGTGTGGTTTGTGGAAAGAAGACACATTCAATGACTCTAGTGCTAGTTTTTGTATAAGAACACACATGCAATATCTCTAATGGATCCATATGTGGTTTGTGAAAAGAAAACACATGCAATGACCACTTGTTGATCCATGTGTGGTTTGTGAAAAGAACACACATGCAATGACTCTAGTGCTAGTTTTAGTATAAGAACACACATGCAATGACTCTAGTGGGTCCACATGTAGTTTGTGAAAAGAAGACACATGCAATGACCACTGGTTGATCCATAAGTGGTTTGTGGAAAAGAAAACACATGCAATGAATCTGGTTGGTCCATATGTGGTTTGTGGAAAGAACACACATGCAGTGACCACTGGTTCATCCATGTGTGGTTTGTGAAATGAACACACATGCAATGCCACTGGTTGATCCATGTCGGTTTTGTGGAAAGAAGACACATGCAATGACTCTAGTGCTAGTTTTTGTATAAGAACACACATGCAATATCTCTAATGGATCCATATGTGGTTTGTGAAAAGAACACACATGCAATGACCACTTGTTGATCCATGTGTGGTTTGTGAAAAGAACACACATGCAATGACTCTAGTGCTAGTTTTAGTATAAGAACACACATGCAATGACTCTAGTGGGTCCACATATAGTTTGTGAAAAGAACACACATGCAATGACTACTTGTTGATCCATGTGTGTTTTGTGAAAAGAACACACATACAATGACTCTAGTGGGTCCACATGTAGTTTGTGAAAAGAACACACATGCAATGACCACTGGTTGATCCATAAGTTGTTTGTGGAAAAGAACACACATGCAATGAACACTGGTTGATCCATGTGTGGTTTGTGAAAAGAACACACATGCAATGACTCTAGTGCTAGTTTTAGAATAAGAACACATATGCAATGACTCTAGTGGGTCCACATGTAGTTTGTAAAAATAACACACATGCAATTACCACTGGTTGATCCATAAGTGGTTTGTGGAAAAGAAAACACATGCAATGACTCTGGTTGGTCCATATGTGGTTTGTGGAAAAGAACACACATGCAATGAACACTGGTTGATCCATGTGTGGTTTGTGTAAAAGAACACATGCAATGACCACTGGTTGATCCGTGTGTGGTTTGTGAAAAGAATACACATGCAATGACTCTAGTGCTAGTTTTAATATAAGAACACACATGCAATGACTCTAGTGGGTCCACATGTATTTTTTGAAAAGAACACACATGCAATGACCACTGGTTGATCCATAAGTGGATTGTGGAAAAGAAAACACATGCAATGAATCTGGTTGGTCCTTATGTGGTTTGTGGAAAAGAACACACATGCAAGGAACACTGGTTGATCCATGTGTGGTTTGTGCAAAAGAACACATGCAATGACCACTGGTTGATCCATGTGTGGTTTGTGAAAAGAATACACATGCAATGACTCTAGTGCTAGTTTTAGTAAAACACCACACATGCAATGACTCTACTGGGTCCACATGTATTTTTTGAAAAGAACACACATGCAATGACCACTAGTTGATCCATAAGTGGTTTGTGGAAGGAACACACACGAAATAACCATTGGTTGATCCATAAGTGGTTTGTGGAAAAGAAAACACATGCAATGAATCTGGTTGGTCCATATGTGGTTTGTGGAAAGAACACACATGCAGTGACCACTGGTTGATCCATGTGTGGTTTGTGAAATGAGCACACATGCAATGCCACGGTTGATCCATGTGTGGTTTGTGGAAAGAACACACATACAATGACTCTAGTGGGTCCACATGTAGTTTGTGAAAAGAACACACATGCAATGACCACTGGTTGATCCATAAGTGGTTTGTGGAAAAGAAAACACATGCAATGAATCTGGTTGGTCCATATGTGGTTTGTGGAAAGAACACACATGCAGTGACCACTGGTTCATCCATGTGTGGTTTGTGAAATGAACACACATGCAATGCCACTGGTTGATCCATGTGTGTTTTGTGGAAAGAAGACACATGCAATGACTCTAGTGCTAGTTTTTGTATAAGAACACACATGCAATATCTCTAATGGATCCATATGTGGTTTGTGAAAAGAACACATATGCAATGACCACTTGTTGATCCATGTGTGGTTTGTGAAAAGAACACACATGCAATGACTCTAGTGCTAGTTTTAGTATAAGAACACACATGCAATGACTCTAGTGGGTCCACATATAGTTTGTGAAAAGAACACACATGCAATGACTACTTGTTGATCCATGTGTGTTTTGTGAAAAGAACACACATACAATGACTCTAGTGGGTCCACATGTAGTTTGTGAAAAGAACACACATGCAATGACCACTGGTTGATCCATAAGTTGTTTGTGGAAAAGAACACACATGCAATGAACACTGGTTGATCCATGTGTGGTTTGTGAAAAGAACACACATGCAATGACTCTAGTGCTAGTTTTAGAATAAGAACACACATGCAATGACTCTAGTGGGTCCACATGTAGTTTGTAAAAAGAACACACATGCAATGACCACCGGTTGATCCATAAGTGGTTTGTGGAAAAGAAAACACATGCAATGAATCTGGTTGGTCCATATGTGGTTTGTGGAAAGAACACACAGGCAGTGACCACTGGTTCATCCATGTGTGGTTTGTGAAATGAACACACATGCAATGCCACTGGTTGATCCATGTGTGTTTTGTGGAAAGAAGACACATGCAATGACTCTAGTGCTAGTTTTTGTATAAGAACACACATGCAATATCTCTAATGGATCCATATGTGGTTTGTGAAAAGAACACACATGCAATGACCACTTGTTGATCCATGTGTGGTTTGTGAAAAGAACACACATGCAATGACTCTAGTGCTAGTTTTAGTAAAGAACACACATGTAATGACTCTAGTGGGTCCACATGTAGTTTGTGAAAATAACACACATGCAACGACCACTGGTTGATCCATAAGTGGTTTGTGGAAAAGAAAACACATGCAATGAATCTGGTTGGTCCATATGTGGTTTGTGGAAAGAACACACATGCAGTGAACACTGGTTCATCCATGTGTGGTTTGTGAAATGAACACACATGCAATGCCACTGGTTGATCCATGTGTGGTTTGTGGAAAGAAGACACATGCAATGATTCTAGTGCTAGTTTTTGTATAAGAACACACATGCAATATCTCTAATGGATCCATATGTGGTTTGTGAAAAGAACACACATGCAATGACCACTTGTTGATCCATGTGTGGTTTGTGAAAAGAACACACATGCAATGACCACTTGTTGATCCATGTGTGGTTTGTGAAAAGAACACACATGCAATGACTCTAGTGCTAGTTTTAGTATAAGAACAGACATGCAATGACTCTAGTGGGTCCACATGTAGTTTGTGAAAAGAACACACATGCAATGACCACTTGTTGATCCATGTGTGTTTTGTGAAAAGAACACACATACAATGACTCTAGTGGATCCATATGTAGTTTGTGAAAAGAACACACATGCAATGACCACTGGTTGATCCATAAGTTGTTTGTGGAAAAGAACACACATGCAATGAACACTGGTTGATCCATGTGTGGTTTGTGAAAAGAACACACATGCAATGACTCTAGTGCTAGTTTTAGTATAAGAACACACATGCAATGACTCTAGTGGGTCCACATGTAGTTTGTAAAAATAACACACATGCAATGACCACTGGTTGATCCATAAGTGGTTTGTGGAAAATAAAACACATGCAATGACTCTGGTTGGTCCATATGTGGTTTGTGGAAAAGAACACACATGCAATGAACACTGGTTGATCCATGTGTGGTTTGTGTAAAAGAACACATGCAATGACCACTGGTTGATCCGTGTGTGGTTTGTGAAAAGAATACACATGCAATGACTCTAGTGCTAGTTTTAGTATAAGAACACACATGCAATGACTCTAGTGGGTCCACATGTATTTTTTGAAAAGAACACACATGCAATGACCACTGGTTGATCCATAAGTGGTTTGTGGAAGGAACAAACATGCAATGACCACTGGTTGATCCATAAGTGGATTGTGGTAAAGAAAACACATGCAATGAATCTGGTTGGTCCATATGTGGTTTGTGGAAAAGAACACACATGCAATGAACACTGGTTGATCCATGTGTGGTTTGTGCAAAAGAACACATGCAATGACCACTGGTTGATCCATGTGTGGTTTGTGAAAAGAATACACATGCAATGACTCTAGTGCTAGTTTTAGTAAAAGAACACACATGCAATGACTCTAGTGGGTCCACATGTATTTTTTGAAAAGAACACACATGCAATGACCACTGGTTGATCCATAAGTGGTTTGTGGAAGGAACACACATGCAATGACCACTGGTTGATCCATAAGTGGTTTGTGGAAAAGAAAACACATGCAATGAATCTGGTTGGTCCATATGTGGTTTGTGGAAATAACACACATGCAGTGACCACTGGTTGATCCATGTGTGGTTTGTGAAATGAGCACACATGCAATGCCACTGGTTGATCCATGTGTGGTTTGTGGAAAGAACACACATACAATGACCCTAGTGGGTCCACATGTAGTTTGTGAAAAGACCACACATGCAATGACCACTGGTTGATCCATAAGTTGTTTGTGGAAAAGAACACACATGCAATGAACACTGGTTGATCCATGTGTGGTTTGTGAAAAGAACCCACATGCAATGACTCTAGTGCTAGTTTTAGTATAAGAACACACATGCAATGACTCTAGTGGGTCCACATGTAGTTTGTAAAAATAACACACATGCAATGACTCTAGTGCTAGTTTTTGCATAAGAACACACATGCAATGTCTCTAATGGATCCATATGTGGTTTGTGTAAAGAACACACATGAAATGACCACTTGTTGATCCTTGTGTGGTTTGTGAAAAGAACACACATGCAATGATTCTAGTGCTAGTTTTAGTATAAGAACACACATGCAATGACTCTAGTGGGTCCACATGTAGTTTGTGAAAATAACACACATACAATGACTCTAGTGGGTCCACATGTAGTTTGTGAATAGAACACACATGCAATGACCACTAGTTGATCCATAAGTTGTTTGTGGAAAAGAACACACATGCAATGAGCACTGGTTGATCCATGTGTGGTTTGTGCAAAAGAACACATGCAATGACCATTGGTTGATCCAGGTGTGGTTTGTGAAAAGAACACACATGCAATGACTCTAGTGGGTCCACATGTAGTTTGTGAAAATAACACACATGCAATGACCACTGGTTGATCCATAAGTGGTTTGTTGAAATAACACACATGCAATGACCACTGGTTGATCCAGAAGTGGTTTGTGGAAAAGAACACACATGCAATGAATCTGGTTGGTACATATGTGGTTTGTGGAAAGAACAACATGGAGTGACCACTGGTTGATCCATGTGTGGTTTGTGAAAAGAACAAACATGCAATGCCACTGGTTGATCCATGTGTGGTTTGTGGAAAGAACACACATGCAATTACTCTGGTGCTAGTTTTAGTATAAGAACACACATGCAATGACTCTAATGAATCCATATGTGGTTTGTGAAAACAACACACATGCAATGACCACTTGTTGATCCATGTGTGGTTTGTGAAAAGAACACACATGCAATGACTCTAGTGCTAGTTTTATTATAAGAACATACATGCAATGACTCTAGTGGGTCCACATGTAGTTTGTGAAAAGAACACACATGCAATGACCACTGGTTGATCCATAAGTGGTTTGTGGAAAAGAAAACACATGCAATGAATCTGGTTGGTCCATATGTGGTTTGTGGAAAGAACACACATGCAGTGACCACTGGTTCATCCATGTGTGGTTTGTGAAATGAACACACATGCAATGCCACTGGTTGATCCATGTGTGGTTTGTGGAAAGAAGACACATGCAATGACTCTAGTGCTAGTTTTTTTATAAGAACACACATGCAATATCTGTAATGGATCCATATGTGGTTTGTGAAAAGAACACACATGCAATGACCACTTGTTGATCCATGTGTGGTTTGTGAAAAGAACACACATGCAATGACTCTAGTGCTAGTTTTAGTATAAGAACACACATGCAATGACTCTATTGGGTCCACATGTAGTTTGTGAAAAGAACACACATGCAATGACCACTGGTTGATCCATAAGTGGTTTGTGGAAAAGAAAACACATGCAATGAATCTGGTTGGTCCATATGTGGTTTGTGGAAAGAACACACATGCAGTGACCACTGGTTCATCCATGTGTGGTTTGTGAAATGAACACACATGCAATGCCACTGGTTGATCCATGTGTGTTTTGTGGAAAGAAGACACATGCAATGACTCTAGTGCTAGTTTTTGTATAAGAACACACATGCAATATCACTAATGGATCCATATGTGGTTTGTGAAAAGAACACACATGCAATGACCACTTGTTGATCCATGTGTGGTTTGTGAAAAGAACACACATGCAATGACTCTAGTGCATGTTTTAGTAAAGAACACACATGCAATGACTCTAGTGGGTCCACATGTAGTTTGTGAAAAGAACACACATGCAATGACCACTGGTTGATCCATAAGTGGTTTGTGGAAAAGAAAACACATGCAATGAATCTGGTTGGTCCATATGTGGTTTGTGGAAAGAACACACATGCAGTGACCACTGGTTCATCCATGTGTGGTTTGTGAAATGAACACACATGCAATGCCACTGGTTGATCCATGTGTGGTTTGTGGAAAGAAGACACATTCAATGACTCTAGTGCTAGTTTTTGTATAAGAACACACATGCAATATCTCTAATGGATCCATATGTGGTTTGTGAAAAGAACACACATGCAATGACCACTTGTTTATCCATGTGTGGTTTGTGAAAAGAACACACATGCAACGACTCTAGTGCTAGTTTTAGTATAAGAACACACATGCAATGACTCTAGTGGGTCCACATATAGTTTGTGAAAAGAACACACATGCAATGACTACTTGTTGATCCATGTGTGTTTTGTGAAAAGAACACACATACAATGACTCTAGTGGGTCCACATGTAGTTTGTGAAAAGAACGCACATGCAATGACCACTGGTTGATCCATAAGTTGTTTGTGGAAAAGAACACACATGCAATGAACACTGGTTGATCCATGTGTGGTTTGTGAAAAGAACACACATGCAATGACTCTAGTGCTAGTTTTAGAATAAGAACACACATGCAATGACTCTAGTGGGTCCACATGTAGTTTGTAAAAATAACACACATGCAATGACCACTGGTTGATCCATAAGTGGTTTGTGGAAAAGAAAACACATGCAATGACTCTGGTTGGTCCATATGTGGTTTGTGGAAAAGAACACACATGCAATGAACACTGGTTGATCCATGTGTGGTTTGTGTAAAAGAACACATGCAATGACCACTGGTTGATCCGTGTGTGGTTTGTGAAAAGAATACACATGCAATGACTCTAGTGCTAGTTTTAGTATAAGAACACACATGCAATGACTCTAGTGGGTCCACATGTATTTTTTGAAAAGAACACACATGCAATGACCACTGGTTGATCCATAAGTGGTTTGTGGAAGGAACACACATGCAATGACCACTGGTTGATCCATAAGTGGATTGTGGAAAAGAAAACACATGCAATGAATCTGGTTGGTCCATATGTGGTTTGTGGAAAAGAACACACATGCAAGGAACACTGGTTGATCCATGTGTGGTTTGTGCAAAAGAACACATGCAATGACCACTGGTTGATCCATGTGTGGTTTGTGAAAAGAATACACATGCAATGACTCTAGTGCTAGTTTTAGTAAAACACCACACATGCAATGACTCTACTGGGTCCACATGTATTTTTTGAAAAGAACACACATGCAATGACCACTAGTTGATCCATAAGTGGTTTGTGGAAGGAACACACACGAAATAACCACTGGTTGATCCATAAGTGGTTTGTGGAAAAGAAAACACATGCAATGAATCTGGTTGGTCCATATGTGGTTTGTGGAAAGAACACACATGCAGTGACCACTGGTCTATCCATGTGTGGTTTGTGAAATGAGGACACATGCAATGCCACTGGTTGATCCATGTGTGGTTTGTGGAAAGAACACACATACAATGACTCTAGTGGGTCCACATGTAGTTTGTGAAAAGAACACACATGCAATGACCACTGGTTGATCCATCAGTGGTTTGTGGAAAAGAAAACACATGCAATGAATCTGGTTGGTCCATATGTGGTTTGTGGAAAGAACACACATGCAGTGACCACTGGTTCATCCATGTGTGGTTTGTGAAATGAACACACATGCAATGCCACTGGTTGATCCATGTGTGTTTTGTGGAAAGAAGACACATGCAATGACTCCAGTGCTAGTTTTTGTATAAGAACACACATGCAATATCTCTAATGGATCCATATGTGGTTTGTGAAAAGAACACACATGCAATGACCACTTGTTGATCCATGTGTGGTTTGTGAAAAGAACACACATGCAATGACTCTAGTGCTAGTTTTAGTATAAGAACACACATGCAATGACTCTAGTGGGTCCACATATAGTTTGTGAAAAGAACACACATGCAATGACTACTTGTTGATCCATGTGTGTTTTGTGAAAAGAACACACATACAATGACTCTAGTGGGTCCACATGTAGTTTGTGAAAAGAACACACTTGCAATGACCACTGATGATCCATAAGTTGTTTGTGGAAAAGAACACACATGCAATGAACACTGGTTGATCCATGTGTGGTTTGTGAAAAGAACACACATGCAATGACTCTAGTGCTAGTTTTAGAATAAGAACACACATGCAATGACTCTAGTGGGTCCACATGTAGTTTGTAAAAATAACACACATGCAATGACCACTGGTTGATCCATAAGTGGTTTGTGGAAAAGAAAACACATGCAATGACTCTGGTTGGTCCATATGTGGTTTGTGGAAAAGAACACACATGCAATGAACACTGGTTGATCCATGTGTGGTTTTTGTAAAAGAACACATGCAATGACCACTGGTTGATCCGTGTGTGGTTTGTGAAAAGAATACACATGCAATGACTCTAGTGCTAGTTTTAGTATAAGAACACACATGCAATGACTCTAGTGGGTCCACAGATATTTTTTGAAAAGAACACACATGCAATGACCACTGGTTGATCCATAAGTGGTTTGTGGAAGGAACACACATGCAATGACCACTGGTTGATCCATAAGTGGATTGTGGAAAAGAAAACACATGCAATGAATCTGGTTGGTCCATATGTGGTTTGTGGAAAAGAACACACATGCAATGAACACTGGTTGATCCATGTGTGGTTTGTGCAAAAGAACACATGCAATGACCACTGGTTGATCCATGTGTGGTTTGTGAAAAGAATACACATGCAATGACTCTAGTGCTAGTTTTAGTAAAAGAACACACATGCAATGACTCTAGTGGGTCCACATGTATTTTTTGAAAAGAACACACATGCAATGACCACTGGTTGATCCATAAGTGGTTTGTGGAAGGAACACACATGCAATGACCACTGGTTGATCCATAAGTGGTTTGTGGAAAAGAAAACACATGCAATGAATCTGGTTGGTCCATATGTGGTTTGTGGAAATAACACACATGCAGTGACCACTGGTTGATCCATGTGTGGTTTGTGAAATGAGCACACATGCAATGCCACTGGTTGATCCATGTGTGTTTTGTGGAAAGAAGACACATGCAATGACTCTAGTGCTAGTTTTTGTATAAGAACACACATGCAATATCTCTAATGGATCCATATGTGGTTTGTGAAAAGAACACACATGCAATGACCACTTGTTGATCCATGTGTGGTTTGTGAAAAGAACCCACATGCAATGACTCTAGTGCTAGTTTTAGTATAAGAACACACATGCAATGACTCTAGTGGGTCCACATGTAGTTTGTAAAAATAACACACATGCAATGACTCTAGTGCTAGTTTTTGCATAAGAACACACATGCAATGTCTCTAATGGATCCATATGTGGTTTGTGTAAAGAACACACATGAAATGACCACTTGTTGATCCTTGTGTGGTTTGTGAAAAGAACACACATGCAATGATTCTAGTGCTAGTTTTAGTATAAGAACACACATGCAATGACTCTAGTGGGTCCACATGTAGTTTGTGAAAATAACACACATACAATGACTCTAGTGGGTCCACATGTAGTTTGTGAGAAGAACACACATGCAATGACCACTAGTTGATCCATAAGTTGTTTGTGGAAAAGAACACACATGCAATGAGCACTGGTTGATCCATGTGTGGTTTGTGCAAAAGAACACATGCAATGACCATTGGTTGATCCATGTGTGGTTTGTGAAAAGAACACACATGCAATGACTCTAGTGCTAGTTTTACTATAAGAACACACATGCAATGACTCTAGTGGGTCCACATGTAGTTTGTGAAAATAACACACATGCAATGACCACTGGTTGATCCATAAGTGGTTTGTTGAAATAACACACATGCAATGACCACTGGTTGATCCATAAGTGGTTTGTGGAAAAGAACACACATGCAATGAATCTGGTTGGTACATATGTGGTTTGTGGAAAGAACGACATGCAGTGACCACTGGTTGATCCATGTGTGGTTTGTGAAAAGAACACACATGCAATGCCACTGGTTGATCCATGTGTGGTTTGTGGAAAGAACACACATGCAATTACTCTGGTGCTAGTTTTAGTATAAGAACACACATGCAATGACTCTAATGAATCCATATGTGGTTTGTGAAAACAACACACATGCAATGACCACTTGTTGATCCACGTGTGGTTTGTGAAAAGAACACACATGCAATGACTCTAGTGCTAGTTTTATTATAAGAACATACATGCAATGACTCTAGTGGGTCCACATGTAGTTTGTGAAAAGAACACACATGCAATGACCACTGGTTGATCCATAAGTGGTTTGTGGAAAAGAAAACACATGCAATGAATCTGGTTGGTCCATATGTGGTTTGTGGAAAGAACACACATGCAATGACCACTGGTTCATCCATGTGTGGTTTGTGAAATGAACAAACATGCAATGCCACTGGTTGATCCATGTGTGGTTTGTGGAAAGAAGACACATGCAATGACTCTAGTGCTAGTTTTTGTATAAGAACACACATGCAATATCTGTAATGGATCCATATGTGGTTTGTGAAAAGAACAAACATGCAATGACCACTTGTTGATCCATGTGTGGTTTGTGAAAAGGACACACATGCAATGACTCTAGTGCTAGTTTTAGTATAAGAACACACATGCAATGACTCTAGTGGGTCCACATGTAGTTTGTGAAAAGAACACACATGCAATGACCACTGGTTGATCCATAAGTGGTTTGTGGAAAAGAAAACACATGCAATGAATCTGGTTGGTCCATATGTGGTTTGTGGAAAGAACACACATGCAGTGACCACTGGTTCATCCATGTGTGGTTTGTGAAATGAACACACATGCAATGCCACTGGTTGATCCATGTGTGTTTTGTGGAAAGAAGACACATGCAATGACTCTAGTGCTAGTTTTTGTATAAGAACACACATGCAATATCTCTAATGGATCCATATGTGGTTTGTGAAAAGAACACACATGCAATGACCACTTGTTGATCCATGTGTGGTTTGTGAAAAGAACACACCTGCAATGACTCTAGTTCTAGTTTTAGTAAAGAACACACATGCAATGACTCTAGTGGGTCCACATGTAGTTTGTGAAAAGAACACACATGCAATGACCACTTGTTGATCCATAAGTGGTTTGTGGAAAAGAAAACACATGCAATGAATCTGGTTGGTCCATATGTGGTTTGTGGAAAGAACATACATGAAGTGACCACTGGTTCATCCATGTGTGGTTTGTGAAATGAACACACATGCAATGCCACTGGTTGATCCATGTGTGGTTTGTGGAAAGAAGACACATTCAATGACTCTAGTGCTAGTTTTTGTATAAGAACACACATGCAATATCTCTAATGGATCCATATGTGGTTTGTGAAAAGAACACACATGCAATGACCACTTGTTGATCCATGTGTGGTTTGTGAAAAGAACACACATGCAATGACTCTAGTGCTAGTTTTAGTATAAGAACACACATGCAATGACTGTAGTGGGTCCACATGTAGTTTGTGAAAAGAACACACATGCAATGACCACTGGTTGATCCATAAGTGGTTTGTGGAAAAGAAAACACATGCAATGAATCTGGTTGGTCCATATGTGGTTTGTGGAAAGAACACACATGCAGTGACCACTGGTTCATCCATGTGTGGTTTGTGAAATGAACACACATGCAATGCCACTGGTTGATCCATGTCGGTTTTGTGGAAAGAAGACACATGCAATGACTCTAGTGCTAGTTTTTGTATAAGAACACACATGCAATATCTCTAATGGATCCATATGTGGTTTGTGAAAAGAACACACATGCAATGACCACTTGTTGATCCATGTGTGGTTTGTGAAAAGAACACACATGCAATGACTCTAGTGCTAGTTTTAGTATAAGAACACACATGCAATGACTCTAGTGGGTCCACATATAGTTTGTGAAAAGAACACACATGCAATGACTACTTGTTGATCCATGTGTGTTTTGTGAAAAGAACACACATACAATGACTCTAGTGGGTCCACATGTAGTTTGTGAAAAGAACACACATGCAATGACCACTGGTTGATCCATAAGTTGTTTGTGGAAAAGAACACACATGCAATGAACACTGGTTGATCCATGTGTGGTTTGTGAAAAGAACACACATGCAATGACTCTAGTGCTAGTTTTAGAATAAGAACACACATGCAATGACTCTAGTGGGTCCACATGTAGTTTGTAAAAATAACACACATGCAATGACCACTGGTTGATCCATAAGTGGTTTGTGGAAAAGAAAACACATGCAATGACTCTGGTTGGTCCATATGTGGTTTGTGGAAAAGAACACACATGCAATGAACACTGGTTGATCCATGTGTGGTTTGTGTAAAAGAACACATGCAATGACCACTGGTTGATCCGTGTGTGGTTTGTGAAAAGAATACACATGCAATGACTCTAGTGCTAGTTTTAGTATAAGAACACACATGCAATGACTCTAGTGGGTCCACATGTATTTTTTGAAAAGAACACACATGCAATGACCATTGGTTGATCCATAAGTGGTTTGTGGAAGGAACACACATTCAATGACCACTGGTTGATCCATAAGTGGATTGTGGAAAAGAAAACACATGCAATGAATCTGGTTGGTCCATATGTGGTTTGTGGAAAAGAACACACATGCAAGGAACACTGGTTGATCCATGTGTGGTTTGTCGAAAAGAACACATGCAATGCCCACTGGTTGATCCATGTGTGGTTTGTGAAAAGAATACACATGCAATGACTCTAGTGCTAGTTTTAGTGAAACACCACACATGCAATGACTCTACTGGGTCCACATGTATTTTTTGGAAAGAACACACATGCAATGACCACTAGTTGATCCATAAGTGGTTTGTGGAAGGAACACACACGAAATAACCACTGGTTGATCCATAAGTGGTTTGTGGAAAAGAAAACACATGCAATGAATCTGGTTGGTCCATATGTGGTTTGTGGAAAGAACACACATGCAGTGACCACTGGTTGATCCATGTGTGGTTTGTGAAATGAGCACACATGCAATGCCACTGGTTGATCCATGTGTGGTTTGTGGAAAGAACACACATACAATGACTCTAGTGGGTCCACATGTAGTTTGTGAAAAGAACACACATGCAATGACCACTGGTTGATCCATAAGTGGTTTGTGGAAAATAAAACACATGCAATGAATCTGGTTGGTCCATATGTGGTTTGTGGAAAGAACACACATGCAGTGACCACTGGTTCATCCATGTGTGGTTTGTGAAATGAACACACATGCAATGCCACTGGTTGATCCATGTGTGTTTTGTGGAAAGAAGACACATGCAATGACTCTAGTGCTAGTTTTTGTATAAGAACACACATGCAATATCTATAATGGATCCATATGTGGTTTGTGAAAAAAACACACATGCAATGACCACTTGTTGATCCATGTGTGGTTTGTGAAAAGAACACACATTCAATGACTCTAGTGCTAGTTTTAGTAAAGAACACACATGCAATGACTCTAGTGGGTCCACATGTCGTTTGTGAAAAGAACACACATGCAATGACCACTGGTTGATCCATAAGTGGTTTGTGGAAAAGAAAACACATGCAATGAATCTGGTTGGTCCATATGTGGTTTGTGGAAAGAACACACATGCAGTGACCACTGGTTCATCCATGTGTGGTTTGTGAAATGAACACACATGCAATGCCACTGGTTGATCCATGTGTGGTTTGTGGAAAGAAGACACATGCAATGACTCTAGTGCTAGTTTTTGTATAAGAACACACATGCAATATCTCTAATGGATCCATATGTGGTTTGTGAAAAGAACACACATGCAATGACCACTTGTTGATCCATGTGTGGTTTGTGAAAAGAACACACATGCAATGACTCTAGTGCTAGTTTTAGTATAAGAACACACATGCAATGACTCTAGTGGGTCCACATGTAGTTTGTGAAAAGAACACACATGCAATGACCACTGGTTGATCCATAAGTGGTTTGTGGAAAAGAAAACACATGCAATGAATCTGGTTGGTCCATATGTGGTTTGTGGAAAGAACACACATGCAGTGACCACTGGTTCATCCATGTGTGGTTTGTGAAATGAACACACATGCAATGCCACTGGTTGATCCATGTCGGTTTTGTGGAAGGAAGACACATGCAATGACTCTAGTGCTAGTTTTTGTATAAGAACACACATGCAATATCTCTAATGGATCCATATGTGGTTTGTGAAAAGAACACACATGCAATGACCACTTGTTGATCCATGTGTGGTTTGTGAAAAGAACACACACGCAATGAGTCCAGTGCTAGTTTTAGTATAAGAACACACATGCAATGACTCTAGTGGGTCCACATATAGTTTGTGAAAAGAACACACATGCAATGACTACTTGTTGATCCATGTGTGTTTTCTGAAAAGAACACACATACAATGACTCTAGTGGGTCCACATGTAGTTTGTGAAAAGAACACACATGCAATGACCACTGGTTGATCCATAAGTTGTTTGTGGAAAAGAACACACATGCAATGAACACTGGTTGATCCATGTGTGGTTTGTGAAAAGAACACACATGCAATGACTCTAGTGCTAGTTTTAGAATAAGAACACACATGCAATGACTCCAGTGGGTCCACATGTAGTTTGTAAAAATAACACACATGCAATGACCACTGGTTGATCCATAAGTGGTTTGTGGAAAAGAAAACACATGCAATGACTCTGGTTGGTCCATATGTGGTTTGTGGAAAAGAACACACATGCAATGAACACTGGTTGATCCATGTGTGGTTTGTGTAAAAGAACACATGCAATGACCACTGGTTGATCCGTGTGTGGTTTGTGAAAAGAATACACATGCAATGACTCTAGTGCTAGTTTTAGTATAAGAACACACATGCAATGACTCTAGTGGGTCCACATGTATTTTTTGAAAAGAACACACATGCAATGACCACTGGTTGATCCATAAGTGGTTTGTGGAAGGAACACACATGCAATGACCACTGGTTGATCCATAAGTGGATTGTGGAAAAGAAAACACATGCAATGAATCTGGTTGGTCCATATGTGGTTTGTGGAAAAGAACACACATGCAATGAACACTGGTTGATCCATGTGTGGTTTGTGCAAAAGATCACATGCAATGACCACTGGTTGATCCATGTGTGGTTTGTGAAAAGAATACACATGCAATGACTCTAGTGCTAGTTTTGGTAAAACACCACACATGCAATGACTCTACTGGGTCCACATGTATTTTTTGAAAAGAACACACATGCAATGACCACTAGTTGATCCATAAGTGGTTTGTGGAAGGAACACACACGAAATGACCACTGGTTGATCCATAAGTGGTTTGTGGAAAAGAAAACACATGCAATGAATCTGGTTGGTCCATATGTGGTTTGTGGAAAGAACACACATGCAGTGACCACTGGTTGATCCATGTGTGGTTTGTGAAATGAGCACACATGCAATGCCACTGGTTGATCCATGTGTGGTTTGTGGAAAGAACACACATACAATGACTCTAGTGGGTCCACATGTAGTTTGTGAAAAGAACACACATGCAATGACCACTGGTTGATCCATAAGTGGTTTGTGGAAAAGAAAACACATGCAATGAATCTGGTTGGTCCATATGTGGTTTGTGGAAAGAACACACATGCAGTGACCACTGGTTCATCCATGTGTGGTTTGTGAAATGAACACACATGCAATGCCACTGGTTGATCCATGTGTGTTTTGTGGAAAGAAGACACATGCAATGACTCTAGTGCTAGTTTTTGTATAAGAACACACATGCAATATGTCTAATGGATCCATATGTGGTTTGTGAAAAGAACACACATGCAATGACCACTTGTTGATCCATGTGTGGTTTGTGAAAAGAACACACATGCAATGACTCTAGTGCTAGTTTTAGTATAAGAACACACATGCAATGACTCTAGTGGGTCCACATGTAGTTTGTGAAAAGAACACAAATGTAATGACCACTGGTTGATCCATAAGTGGTTTGTGGAAAAGAAAACACATGCAATGAATCTGGTTGGTCCATATGTGGTTTGTGGAAAGAACACACATGCAGTGACCACTGGTTCATCCATGTGTGGTTTGTGAAATGAACACACATGCAATGCCACTGGTTGATCCATGTGTGGTTTGTGGAAAGAAGACACATGCAATGACTCTAGTGCTAGTTTTTGTATAAGAACACACATGCAATATCTCTAATGGATCCATATGTGGTTTGTGAAAAGAACACACATGCAATGACCACTTGTTGATCCATGTGTGGTTTGTGAAAAAAAACACATGCAATGACTCTAGTGCTAGTTTTAGTATAAGAACACACATGCAATGACTCTAGTGGGTCCACATGTAGTTTGTGAAAAGAACACACATGCAACGACCACTGGTTGATCCATAAGTGGTTTGTGGAAAAGAAAACACATGAAATGAATTTGGTTGGTCCATATGTGGTTTGTGGAAAGAACACACATGCAGTGACCGCTGGTTCATCCATGTGTGGTTTGGGAAATGAACACACATGCAATGCCATTGGTTGATCCATGTGTGTTTTGTGGAAAGAAGACACATGCAATGACTCTAGTGCTAGTTTTTGTATAAGAACACACATGCAATATCTCTAATGGATCCATATGTGGTTTGTGAAAAGAACACACATGCAATGACCAGTTGTTGATCCATGTGTGGTTTGTGAAAAGAACACACATGCAATGACTCTAGTGCTAGTTTTAGTATAAGAACACACATGCAATGACTCTAGTGGGTCCACATGTAGTTTGTGAAAAGAACACACATGCAATGACTACTTGTTGATCCATGTGTGTTTTGTGAAAAGAACGCACATACAATGACTCTAGTGGGTCCACATGTAGTTTGTGAAAAGAACACACATGCAATGACCACTGGTTGATCCATAAGTTTTTTGTGGAAAAGAACACATATGCAATGAACACTGGTTGATCCATGTCTGGTTTGTGAAAAGAACACACATGCAATGAACACTGGTTGATCCATGTGTGGTTTGTGAAAAGAACACACATGCAATGACTCTAGTGCTAGTTTTAGAATAAGAACACACATGCAATGACTCTAGTGGGTCCACATGTAGTTTGTAAAAATAACACACATGCAATGACCACTGGTTGATCCATAAGTGGTTTGTGGAAAAGAAAACACATGCAATGACTCTGGTTGGTCCATATGTGGTTTGTGGAAAAGAACACACATGCAATGAACACTGGTTGATCCGTGTGTGGTTTGTGAAAAGAATACACATGCAATGACTCTAGTGCTAGTTTTAGTATAAGAACACACATCCAATGACTCTAGTGGGTCCACATGTATTTTTTGAAAAGAACACACATGCAATGATTCTAGTGCTAGTTTTAGTATAAGAACACACATGCAATGACTCTAGTGGGTCCACATGTAGTTTGTGAAAATAACACACATACAATGATTCTAGTGGGTCCACATGTAGTTTGTGAAAAGAACACACATGCAATGACCACTGGTTGATCCATAAGTTGTTTGTGGAAAAGAACACACATGCAATGAGCACTGGTTGATCCATGTGTGGTTTGTGCAAAAGAACACATGCAATGACCATTGGTTGATCCATGTGTGGTTTGTGAAAAGAACACACATGCAATGACTCTAGTGCTAGTTTTAGTATAAGAACACACATGCAATGACTCTAGTGGGTCCACATGTAGTTTGTGAAAATAACACACATGCAATGACCACTGGTTGATCCATAAGTGGTTTGTTGAAATAACACACATGCAATGACCACTGGTTGATCCATAAGTAGTTTGTGGAAAAGAACACACATGCAATGAATCTGGTTGGTACATATGTGGTTTGTGGAAAGAACAACATGCAGTGACCACTGGTTGATCCATGTGTGGTTTGTGAAAAGAACACACATGCAATGCCACTGGTTGATCCATGTGTGTTTTGTGGAAAGAAGACACATGCAATGACTCTAGTGCTAGTTTTTGTATAAGAACACACATGCAATATCTCTAATGGATCCATATGTGGTTTGTGAAAAGAACACACATGCAATGACCACTTGTTGATCCATGTGTGGTTTGTGAAAAGAACACACATGCAATGACTCTAGTGCTAGTTTTAGTATAAGAACACACATGCAATGACTCTAGTGGGTCCACATGTAGTTTGTGAAAAGAACACAAATGCAATGACTACTTGTTGATCCATGTGTGTTTTGTGAAAAGAACACACATACAATGACTCTAGTGGGTCCACATGTAGTTTGTGAAAAGAACACACATGCAATGACCACTGGTTGATCCATAAGTTTTTTGTGGAAAAGAACACATATGCAATGAACACTGGTTGATCCATGTGTGGTTTGTGAAAAGAACACACATGCAATGACTCTAGTGCTAGTTTTAGAATAAGAACACACATGCAATGACTCTAGTGGGTCCACATGCAGTTTGTAAAAAAAACACACATGCAATGACCACTGGTTGATCCATAAGTGGTTTGTGGAAAAGAAAACACATGCAATGACTCTGGTTCGTCCATATGTGGTTTGTGGAAAAGAACACACATGCAATGAACACTGGTTGATCCGTGTGTGGTTTGTGAAAAGAATACACATGCAATGACTCTAGTGCTAGTTTTAGTATAAGAACACACATCCAATGACTCTAGTGGGTCCACATGTATTTTTTGAAAAGAACACACATGCAATGATTCTAGTGCTAGTTTTAGTATAAGAACACACATGCAATGACTCTAGTGGGTCCACATGTAGTTTGTGAAAATAACACACGTACAATGACTCTAGTGGGTCCACATGTAGTTTGTGAAAAGAACACACATGCAATGACCACTGGTTTATCCATAAGTTGTTTGTGGAAAAGGACACACATGCAATGAGCACTGGTTGATCCATGTGTGGTTTGTGCAAAAGAACACATGCAATGACCATTGGTTGATCCATGTGTGGTTTGTGAAAAGAACACACATGCAATGACTCTAGTGCTTGTTTTAGTATAAGAACACACATGCAATGACTCTAGTGGGTCCACATGTAGTTTGTGAAAATAACACACATGCAATGACCACTGGTTGATCCATAAGTGGTTTGTTGAAATAACACACACAAAATGACCACTGGTTGATCCATAAGTGGTTTGTGGAAAAGAACACACATGCAATGAATCTGGTTGGTACATATGTGGTTTGTGGAAAGAACAACATGCAGTGACCACTGGTTGATCCATGTGTGGTTTGTGAAAAGAACACACGTGCAATGCCACTGGTTGATCCATGTGTGGTTTGTGGAAAGAACACACATGCAATTACTCTGGTGCTAGTTTTAGTATAAGAACACACATGCAATGACTCTAATGAATCCATATGTGGTTTGTGAAAACAACACACATGCAATGACCACTTGTTGATCCATGTGTGGTTTGTGAAAAGAACACACATGCAATGACTCTAGTGCTAGTTTAAGTATAAGAACATACATGCAATGACTCTAGTGGGTCCACATGTAGTTTGTGAAAAGAACACACATGCAATGACCACTGGTTGATCCATAAGTGGTTTGTAGAAAAGAAAACACATGCAATGAATCTGGTTGGTCCATATGTGGTTTGTGGAAAGAACACACATGCAGTGACCACTGGTTCATCCATGTGTGGTTTGTGAAATGAACACACATGCAATGCCACTGGTTGATCCATGTGTGGTTTGTGGAAAGAAGACACATGCAATGACTCTAGTGCTAGTTTTTGTATAAGAACACACATGCAATATCTCTAATGGATCCATATGTGGTTTGTGAAAACAACACACATGCAATGACCACTTGTTGATCCATGTGTGGTTTGTGAAAAGAACACACATGCAATGACTCTAGTGCTAGTTTTAGTATAAGAACACACATGCAATGACTCTAGTTGGTCCACATGTAGTTTGTGAAAAGAACACACATGCAATGACCACTGGTTGATCCATAAGTGGTTTGTGGAAAAGAAAACACATGCAATGAATCTGGTTGGTCCATATGTGGTTTGTGGAAAGAACACACATGCAGTGACCACTGGTTCATCCATGTGTGGTTTGTGAAATGAACACACATGCAATGCCACTGGTTGATCCATGTGTGTTTTGTGGAAAGAAGACACATGCAATGACTCTAGTGCTAGTTTTTGTATAAGAACACACATGCAATATCTCTAATGGATCCATATGTGGTTTGTGGAAAGAACACACATGCAGTGACCACTGGTTCATCCATGTGTGGTTTGTGAAATGAACACACATGCAATGCCACTGGTTGATCCATGTGTGGTTTGTGGAAAGAAGACACATGCAATGACTCTAGTGCTAGTTTTTGTATAAGAACACACATGCAATGACCACTTGTTGATAAATGTGTGGTTTGTGAAAAGAACACACATGCAATGACTCTAGTGCTAGTTTTAGAATAAGAACACACATGCAATGACTCTAGTGGGTCCACATGTAGTTTGTAAAAATAACACACATGCAATGGCCACTGGTTGATCCATAAGTGGTTTGTGGAAAAGAAAACACATGCAATGACTCTGGTTGGTCCATATGTGGTTTGTGGAAAAGAACACACATGCAATGAACACTGGTTGATCCATGTGTGGTTTGTGTAAAAGAACACATGCAATGACCACTGGTTGATCCGTGTGTGGTTTGTGAAAAGAATACACATGCAATGACTCTAGTGCTAGTTTTAGTATAAGAACACACATGCAATGACTCTAGTGGGTCCACATGTATTTTTTGAAAAGAACACACATGCAATGACCACTGGTTGATCCATAAGTGGTTTGTGGAAGGAACACACATGCAATGACCACCGGTTGATCCATAAGTGGATTGTGGAAAAGAAAACACATGCAATGAATCTGGTTGGTCCATATGTGGTTTGTGGAAAAGAACACACATGCAATGAACACTGGTTGATCCATGTGTGGTTTGTGCAAAAGAACACATGCAATGACCACTGGTTGATCCATGTGTGGTTTGTGAAAAGAATACACATTCAATGACTCTTGTGCTAGTTTTAGTAAAGAACACACATGCAATGACTCTAGTGGGTCCACATGTAGTTTGTGAAAAGAACACACATGCAATGACCACTGGTTGATCCATAAGTGGTTTGTGGAAAAGAAAACACATGCAATGAATCTGGTTGGTCCATATGTGGTTTGTGGAAAGAACACACATGCAGTGACCACTGGTTCATCCATGTGTGGTTTGTGAAATGAACACACATGCAATGCCACTAGTTGATCCATGTGTGGTTTGTGGAAAGAAGACACATGCAATGACTCTAGTGCTAGTTTTTGTATAAGAACACACATGCAATATCTCTAATGGATCCATATGTGGTTTGTGAAAAGAACACACATGCAATGACCACTTGTTGATCCATGTGTGGTTTGTGAAAAGAACACACATGCAATGACTCTAGTGCTAGTTTTAGTATAAGAACACACATGCAATGACTCTAGTAGTTCCACATGTAGTTTGTGAAAAGAACACACATGTAATGACCACTGGTTGATCCATAAGTGGTTTGTGGAAAAGAAAACACATGCAATGAATCTGGTTGGTCCATATGTGGTTTGTGGAAAGAACACACATGCAGTGACCACTGGTTCATCCATGTGTGGTTTGTGAAATGAACACACATGCAATGCCACTAGTTGATCCATGTGTGTTTTGTGGAAAGAAGACACATGCAATGACTCTAGTGCTAGTTTTTGTATAAGAACACACATGCAATATCTCTAATGGATCCATATGTGGTTTGTGAAAAGAACACACATGCAATGACCACTTGTTGATCCATGTGTGGTTTGTGAAAAGAACACACATGCAATGACTCTAGTGCTAGTTTTAGTATAAGAACACACATGCAATGACTCTAGTGGGTCCACATGTAGTTTGTGAAAAGAACACACATGCAATGACTACTTGTTGATCCATGTGTGTTTTGTGAAAAGAACACACATACAATGACTCTAGTGGGTCCACATGTAGTTTGTGAAAAGAACACACATGCAATGACCACTGGTTGATCCATAAGTTGTTTGTGGAAAAGAACACACATGCAATGAACACTGGTTGATCCATGTGTGGTTTGTGAAAAGAACACACATGCAATGACTCTAGTGCTAGTTTTAGAATAAGAACACACATGCAATGACTCTAGTGGGTCCACATGTAGTTTGTAAAAATAACACACATGCAATGGCCACTGGTTGATCCATAAGTGGTTTGTGGAAAAGAAAACACATGCAATGACTCTGGTTGGTCCATATGTGGTTTGTGGAAAAGAACACACATGCAATGAACACTGGTTGATCCATGTGTGGTTTGTGTAGAAGAACACATGCAATGACCACTGGTTGATCCGTGTGTGGTTTGTGAAAAGAATACACATGCAATGACTCTAGTGCTAGTTTTAGTATAAGAACACACATGCAATGACTCTAGTGGGTCCACATGTATTATTTGAAAAGAACACACATGCAATGTCCACTGGTTGATCCATAAGTGGTTTGTGGAAGGAACACACATGCAATGACCATTGGTTGATCCATAAGTGGATTGTGGAAAACAAAACACATGCAATGAATCTGGTTGGTCCATATGTGGTTTGTGGAAAAGAACACACATGCAATGAACACTGGTTGATCCATGTGTGGTTTGTGCAAAAGAACACATGCAATGACCACTGGTTGATCCATGTTTGGTTTGTGAAAAGAATACACATGGAATGAATCTAGTGCTAGTTTTAGTAAAACAACACACATGCAATGACTCTAGTGGGTCCACATGTATTTTTTGAAAAGAACACACATGCAATGACCACTAGTTGATCCATAAGTGGTTTGTGGAAGGAACACACACGAAATGACCACTGGTTGATCCATAAGTGGTTTGTGGAAAAGAAAACACATGCAATGAATCTGGTTGGTCCATATGTGGTTTGTGGAAAGAACACACATGCAGTGACCAATGGTTGATCCATGTGTGGTTTGTGAAATGAGCACACATGCAATGCCACTGGTTGATCCATGTGTGGTTTGTGGAAAGAACACACATACAATGACTCTAGTGGGTCCACATGTAGTTTGTGAAAAGAACACACATGCAATGACCACTGGTTGATCCATAAGTGGTTTGTGGAAAAGAAAACACATGCAATGAATCTGGTTGGTCCATATGTGGTTTGTGGACAGAACACACATGCAGTGACCACTGGTTCATCCATGTGTGGTTTGTGAAATGAACACACATGCAATGCCACTGGTTGATCCATGTGTGTTTTGTGGAAAGAAGACACATGCAATGACTCTAGTGCTAGTTTTTTTTATAAGAACACACATGCAATATCTCTAATGGATCCATATGTGGTTTGTGAAAAGAACACACATGCAATGACCACTTGTTGATCCATGTGTGGTTTGTGAAAAGAACACACATGCAATGACTCTAGTGCTAGTTTTAGTATAAGAACACACATGCAATGACTCTAGTGGGTCCACATGTATTTTTTGAAAAGAACACACATGCAATGACCACTGGTTGATCCATAAGTGGTTTGTGGAAGGAACACACATGCAATGACCATTGGTTGATCCATAAGTGGATTGTGGAAAAGAAAACACATGCAATGAATCTGGTTGGTCCATATGTGGTTTGTGGAAAAGAACACACATGCAATGAACACTGGTTGATCCATGTGTGGTTTGTGCAAAAGAACACATGCAATGACCACTGGTTGATCCATGTTTGGTTTGTGAAAAGAATACACATGGAATGACTCTAGTGCTAGTTTTAGTAAAACAACACACATGCAATGACTCTAGTGGGTCCACATGTATTTTTTGAAAAGAACACACATGCAATGACCACTAGTTGATCCATAAGTGGTTTGTGGAAGGAACACACACGAAATGACCACTGGTTGATCCATAAGTGGTTTGTGGAAAAGAAAACACATGCAATGAATCTGGTTGGTCCATATGTGGTTTGTGGAAAGAACACACATGCAGTAACCAATGGTTGATCCATGTGTGGTTTGTGAAATGAGCACACATGCAATGCCACTGGTTGATCCATGTGTGGTTTGTGGAAAGAACACACATACAATGACTCTAGTGGGTCCACATGTAGTTTGTGAAAAGAACACACATGCAATGACCACTGGTTGATCCATAAGTGGTTTGTGGAAAAGAAAACACATGCAATGAATCTGGTTGGTCCATATGTGGTTTGTGGACAGAACACACATGCAGTGACCACTGGTTCATCCATGTGTGGTTTGTGAAATGAACACACATGCAATGCCACTGGTTGATCCATGTGTGTTTTGTGGAAAGAAGACACATGCAATGACTCTAGTGCTAGTTTTTTTATAAGAACACACATGCAATATCTCTAATGGATCCATATGTGGTTTGTGAAAAGAACACACATGCAATGACCACTTGTTGATCCATGTGTGGTTTGTGAAAAGAACACACATGCAATGACTCTAGTGCTAGTTTTAGTATAAGAACACACATGCAATGACTCTAGTGGGTCCACATGTAGTTTGTGAAAAGAACACAAATGCAATGACCACTGGTTGATCCATAAGTGGTTTGTGGAAAAGAAAACACATGCAATGAATCTGGTTGGTCCATATGTGGTTTGTGGAAAGAACACACATGCAGTGACCACTGGTTCATCCATGTGTGGTTTGTGAAATGAACACACATGCAATGCCACTGGTTGATCCATGTGTGGTTTGTGGAAAGAAGACACATGCAATGACTCTAGTGCTAGTTTTTGTATAAGAACACACATGCAATATCTCTAATGGATCCATATGTGGTTTGTGAAAAGAACATACATGCAATGACCACTTGTTGATCCATGTGTGGTTTGTGAAAAAAAAACACATGCAATGACTCTAGTGCTATTTTTAGTATAAGAACACACATGCAATGACTCTAGTGGGTCCACATGTAGTTTGTGAAAAGAACACACATGCAACGACCACTGGTTGATCCATTAGTGGTTTGTGGAAAAGAAAACACATGCAATGAATCTGGTTGGTCCATATGTGGTTTGTGGAAAGAACACACATGCAGTGACCACTGGTTCATCCATGTGTGGTTTGTGAAATGAACACACATGCAATGCCACTGGTTGATCCATGTGTGTTTTGTGGAAAGAAGACACATGCAATGACTCTAGTGCTAGTTTTTGTATAAGAACACACATGCAATATCTCTAATGGATCCATATGTGGTTTGTGAAAAGAACACACATGCAATGACCACTTGTTGATCCATGTGTGGTTTGTGAAAAGAACACACATGCAATGACTCTAGTGCTAGTTTTAGTATAAGAACACACATGCAATGACTCTAGTGGGTCCACATGTAGTTTGTGAAAAGAACACACATGCAATGACTACTTGTTGATCCATGTGTGTTTTGTGAAAAGAACACACATACAATGACTCTAGTGGGTCCACATGTAGTTTGTGAAAAGAACACACATGCAATGACCACTGGTTGATCCATAAGTTGTTTGTGGAAAAGAACACACATGCAATGAACACTGGTTGATCCATGTGTGGTTTGTGAAAAGAACACACATGCAATGACTCTAGTGCTAGTTTTAGAATAAGAACACACATGCAATGACTCTAGTGGGTCCACATGTAGTTTGTAAAAATAACACACATGCAATGACCACTGGTTGATCCATAAGTGGTTTGTGGAAAAGAAAACACATGCAATGACTCTGGTTGGTCCATATGTGGTTTGTGGAAAAGAACACACATGCAATGAACACTGGTTGATCCATGTGTGGTTTATGTAAAAGAACACATGCAATGACCACTGGTTGATCCGTGTGTGGTTTGTGAAAAGAATACACATGCAATGACTCTAGTGCTAGTTTTAGTATAAGAACACACATCCAATGACTCTAGTGGGTCCACATGTATTTTTTGAAAATAACACACATGCAATGACCACTGGTTGATCCATAAGTGGTTTGTGGAAAAAAAACACATGCAATGAATCTGGTTGGTCCATATGTGGTTTCTGGAAAGAACACACATGCAGTGACCACTGGTTGATCCATGTGTGGTTTGTGAAATGAGCACACATGCAATGCCACTGGTTGATCCATGTGTGGTTTGTGGAAAGAACACACATACAATGACTCTAGTGGGTCCACATGTAGTTTGTGAAAAGAACACACATGCAATGACCACTGGTTGATCCATAAGTTGTTTGTGGAAAAGAACACACATGCAATGAACACTTGTTGATCCATGTGTGGTTTGTGAAAAGAACACACATGCAATGACTCTAGTGCTAGTTTTAGTATAAGAACACACATGCAATGACTCTAGTAGTTCCACATGTAGTTTGTGAAAAGAACACACATGTAATGACCACTGGTTGATCCATAAGTGGTTTGTGGAAAAGAAAACACATGCAATGAATCTGGTTGGTCCATATGTGGTTTGTGGAAAGAACACACATGCAGTGACCACTGGTTCATCCATGTGTGGTTTGTGAAATGAACACACATGCAATGCCACTAGTTGATCCATGTGTGTTTTGTGGAAAGAAGACACATGCAATGACTCTAGTGCTAGTTTTTGTATAAGAACACACATGCAATATCTCTAATGGATCCATATGTGGTTTGTGAAAAGAACACACATGCAATGACCACTTGTTGATCCATGTGTGGTTTGTGAAAAGAACACACATGCAATGACTCTAGTGCTAGTTTTAGTATAAGAACACACATGCAATGACTCTAGTGGGTCCACATGTAGTTTGTGAAAAGAACACACATGCAATGACTACTTGTTGATCCATGTGTGTTTTGTGAAAAGAACACACATACAATGACTCTAGTGGGTCCACATGTAGTTTGTGAAAAGAACACACATGCAATGACCACTGGTTGATCCATAAGTTGTTTGTGGAAAAGAACACACATGCAATGAACACTGGTTGATCCATGTGTGGTTTGTGAAAAGAACACACATGCAATGACTCTAGTGCTAGTTTTAGAATAAGAACACACATGCAATGACTCTAGTGGGTCCACATGTAGTTTGTAAAAATAACACACATGCAATGGCCACTGGTTGATCCATAAGTGGTTTGTGGAAAAGAAAACACATGCAATGACTCTGGTTGGTCCATATGTGGTTTGTGGAAAAGAACACACATGCAATGAACACTGGTTGATCCATGTGTGGTTTGTGTAGAAGAACACATGCAATGACCACTGGTTGATCCGTGTGTGGTTTGTGAAAAGAATACACATGCAATGACTCTAGTGCTAGTTTTAGTATAAGAACACACATGCAATGACTCTAGTGGGTCCACATGTATTATTTGAAAAGAACACACATGCAATGTCCACTGGTTGATCCATAAGTGGTTTGTGGAAGGAACACACATGCAATGACCATTGGTTGATCCATAAGTGGATTGTGGAAAACAAAACACATGCAATGAATCTGGTTGGTCCATATGTGGTTTGTGGAAAAGAACACACATGCAATGAACACTGGTTGATCCATGTGTGGTTTGTGCAAAAGAACACATGCAATGACCACTGGTTGATCCATGTTTGGTTTGTGAAAAGAATACACATGGAATGAATCTAGTGCTAGTTTTAGTAAAACAACACACATGCAATGACTCTAGTGGGTCCACATGTATTTTTTGAAAAGAACACACATGCAATGACCACTAGTTGATCCATAAGTGGTTTGTGGAAGGAACACACACGAAATGACCACTGGTTGATCCATAAGTGGTTTGTGGAAAAGAAAACACATGCAATGAATCTGGTTGGTCCATATGTGGTTTGTGGAAAGAACACACATGCAGTGACCAATGGTTGATCCATGTGTGGTTTGTGAAATGAGCACACATGCAATGCCACTGGTTGATCCATGTGTGGTTTGTGGAAAGAACACACATACAATGACTCTAGTGGGTCCACATGTAGTTTGTGAAAAGAACACACATGCAATGACCACTGGTTGATCCATAAGTGGTTTGTGGAAAAGAAAACACATGCAATGAATCTGGTTGGTCCATATGTGGTTTGTGGACAGAACACACATGCAGTGACCACTGGTTCATCCATGTGTGGTTTGTGAAATGAACACACATGCAATGCCACTGGTTGATCCATGTGTGTTTTGTGGAAAGAAGACACATGCAATGACTCTAGTGCTAGTTTTTTTTATAAGAACACACATGCAATATCTCTAATGGATCCATATGTGGTTTGTGAAAAGAACACACATGCAATGACCACTTGTTGATCCATGTGTGGTTTGTGAAAAGAACACACATGCAATGACTCTAGTGCTAGTTTTAGTATAAGAACACACATGCAATGACTCTAGTGGGTCCACATGTATTTTTTGAAAAGAACACACATGCAATGACCACTGGTTGATCCATAAGTGGTTTGTGGAAGGAACACACATGCAATGACCATTGGTTGATCCATAAGTGGATTGTGGAAAAGAAAACACATGCAATGAATCTGGTTGGTCCATATGTGGTTTGTGGAAAAGAACACACATGCAATGAACACTGGTTGATCCATGTGTGGTTTGTGCAAAAGAACACATGCAATGACCACTGGTTGATCCATGTTTGGTTTGTGAAAAGAATACACATGGAATGACTCTAGTGCTAGTTTTAGTAAAACAACACACATGCAATGACTCTAGTGGGTCCACATGTATTTTTTGAAAAGAACACACATGCAATGACCACTAGTTGATCCATAAGTGGTTTGTGGAAGGAACACACACGAAATGACCACTGGTTGATCCATAAGTGGTTTGTGGAAAAGAAAACACATGCAATGAATCTGGTTGGTCCATATGTGGTTTGTGGAAAGAACACACATGCAGTAACCAATGGTTGATCCATGTGTGGTTTGTGAAATGAGCACACATGCAATGCCACTGGTTGATCCATGTGTGGTTTGTGGAAAGAACACACATACAATGACTCTAGTGGGTCCACATGTAGTTTGTGAAAAGAACACACATGCAATGACCACTGGTTGATCCATAAGTGGTTTGTGGAAAAGAAAACACATGCAATGAATCTGGTTGGTCCATATGTGGTTTGTGGACAGAACACACATGCAGTGACCACTGGTTCATCCATGTGTGGTTTGTGAAATGAACACACATGCAATGCCACTGGTTGATCCATGTGTGTTTTGTGGAAAGAAGACACATGCAATGACTCTAGTGCTAGTTTTTTTATAAGAACACACATGCAATATCTCTAATGGATCCATATGTGGTTTGTGAAAAGAACACACATGCAATGACCACTTGTTGATCCATGTGTGGTTTGTGAAAAGAACACACATGCAATGACTCTAGTGCTAGTTTTAGTATAAGAACACACATGCAATGACTCTAGTGGGTCCACATGTAGTTTGTGAAAAGAACACAAATGCAATGACCACTGGTTGATCCATAAGTGGTTTGTGGAAAAGAAAACACATGCAATGAATCTGGTTGGTCCATATGTGGTTTGTGGAAAGAACACACATGCAGTGACCACTGGTTCATCCATGTGTGGTTTGTGAAATGAACACACATGCAATGCCACTGGTTGATCCATGTGTGGTTTGTGGAAAGAAGACACATGCAATGACTCTAGTGCTAGTTTTTGTATAAGAACACACATGCAATATCTCTAATGGATCCATATGTGGTTTGTGAAAAGAACATACATGCAATGACCACTTGTTGATCCATGTGTGGTTTGTGAAAAAAAAACACATGCAATGACTCTAGTGCTATTTTTAGTATAAGAACACACATGCAATGACTCTAGTGGGTCCACATGTAGTTTGTGAAAAGAACACACATGCAACGACCACTGGTTGATCCATTAGTGGTTTGTGGAAAAGAAAACACATGCAATGAATCTGGTTGGTCCATATGTGGTTTGTGGAAAGAACACACATGCAGTGACCACTGGTTCATCCATGTGTGGTTTGTGAAATGAACACACATGCAATGCCACTGGTTGATCCATGTGTGTTTTGTGGAAAGAAGACACATGCAATGACTCTAGTGCTAGTTTTTGTATAAGAACACACATGCAATATCTCTAATGGATCCATATGTGGTTTGTGAAAAGAACACACATGCAATGACCACTTGTTGATCCATGTGTGGTTTGTGAAAAGAACACACATGCAATGACTCTAGTGCTAGTTTTAGTATAAGAACACACATGCAATGACTCTAGTGGGTCCACATGTAGTTTGTGAAAAGAACACACATGCAATGACTACTTGTTGATCCATGTGTGTTTTGTGAAAAGAACACACATACAATGACTCTAGTGGGTCCACATGTAGTTTGTGAAAAGAACACACATGCAATGACCACTGGTTGATCCATAAGTTGTTTGTGGAAAAGAACACACATGCAATGAACACTGGTTGATCCATGTGTGGTTTGTGAAAAGAACACACATGCAATGACTCTAGTGCTAGTTTTAGAATAAGAACACACATGCAATGACTCTAGTGGGTCCACATGTAGTTTGTAAAAATAACACACATGCAATGACCACTGGTTGATCCATAAGTGGTTTGTGGAAAAGAAAACACATGCAATGACTCTGGTTGGTCCATATGTGGTTTGTGGAAAAGAACACACATGCAATGAACACTGGTTGATCCATGTGTGGTTTATGTAAAAGAACACATGCAATGACCACTGGTTGATCCGTGTGTGGTTTGTGAAAAGAATACACATGCAATGACTCTAGTGCTAGTTTTAGTATAAGAACACACATCCAATGACTCTAGTGGGTCCACATGTATTTTTTGAAAATAACACACATGCAATGACCACTGGTTGATCCATAAGTGGTTTGTGGAAAAAAAACACATGCAATGAATCTGGTTGGTCCATATGTGGTTTGTGGAAAGAACACACATGCAGTGACCACTGGTTGATCCATGTGTGGTTTGTGAAATGAGCACACATGCAATGCCACTGGTTGATCCATGTGTGGTTTGTGGAAAGAACACACATACAATGACTCTAGTGGGTCCACATGTAGTTTGTGAAAAGAACACACATGCAATGACCACTGGTTGATCCATAAGTTGTTTGTGGAAAAGAACACACATGCAATGAACACTGGTTGATCCATGTGTGGTTTGTGAAAAGAACACACATGCAATGACTCTAGTGCTAGTTTTAGTATAAGAACACACATGCAATGACTCTAGTGGGTCCACATGTAGTTTGTAAAAATAACACACATGCAATGACTCTAGTGCTAGTTTTTGTATAAGAACACACATGCAATGTCTCTAATGGATCCATATGTGGTTTGTGTAAAGAACACACGTGAAATGACCACTTGTTGATCCTTGTGTGGTTTGTGAAAAGAACACACATGCAATGATTCTAGTGCTAGTTTTAGTATAAGAACACACATGCAATGACTCTAGTGGGTCCACATGTAGTTTGTGAAAATAACACACATACAATGACTCTAGTGGGTCCACATGTAGTTTGTGAAAAGAACACACATGCAATGACCACTGGTTGATCCATAAGTTGTTTGTGGAAAAGAACACACATGCAATGAGCACTGGTTGATCCATGTGTGGTTTGTGCAAAAGAACACATGCAATGACCATTGGTTGATCCATGTGTGGTTTGTGAAAAGAACACACATGCAATGACTCTAGTGCTAGTTTTAGTATAAGAACACACATGCAATGACTCTAGTGGGTCCACATGTAGTTTGTGAAAATAACACACATGCAATGACCACTGGTTGATCCATAAGTGGTTTGTTGAAATAACACACATGCAATGACCACTGGTTGATCCATAAGTGGTTTGTGGAAAAGAACACACATGCAATGAATCTGGTTGGTACATATGTGGTTTGTGGAAAGAACAACATGCAGTGACCACTGGTTGATCCATGTGTGGTTTGTGAAATGAACACACATGCAATGCCACTGGTTGATCCATGTGTGGTTTGTGAAAAGAACACACATGCAATTACTCTGGTGCTAGTTTTAGTATAAGAACACACATGCAATGACTCTAATGAATCCATATGTGGTTTGTGAAAACAACACACATGCAATGACCACTTGTTGATCCATGTGTGGTTTGTGAAAAGAACACACATGCAATGACTCTAGTGCTAGTTTTAGTATAAGAACATACATGCAATGACTCTAGTGGGTCCACATGTAGTTTGTGAAAAGAACACACATGCAATGACCACTGGTTGATCCATAAGTGGTTTGTGGAAAAGAAAACACATGCAATGAATCTGGTTGGTCCATATGTGGTTTGTGGAAATAACACACATGCAGTGACCACTGGTTCATCCATGTGTGGTTTGTGAAATGAACACACATGCAATGCCACTGGTTGATCCATGTGTGGTTTGTGGAAAGAAGACACATACAATGACTGTAGTGCTAGTTTTTGTATAATAACACACATGCAATATCTCTAATGGATCCATATGTGGTTTGTGAAAAGAACACACATGCAATGACCACTTGTTGATCCATGTGTGGTTTGTGAAAACAACACACATGCAATGACTCTAGTGCTAGTTTTAGTATAAGAACACACATGCAATGACTCTAGTGCTAGTTTTTGTATAAGAACACACATGCAATATCTCTAATGGATCCATATGTGGTTTGTGAAAAGAACACACATGCAATGACCACTTGTTGATCCATGTGTGGTTTGTGAAAAGAACACACATGCAATGACTCTAGTGCTAGTTTTAGTATAAGAACACACATGCAATGACTCTAGTGGGTCCACATGTAGTTTGTGAAAAGAACACACATGCAATGGCCACTGGTTGATCCATAAGTGGTTTGTGGAAAAGAAAACACATGCAATGAATCTGGTTGGTCCATATGTGGTTTGTGGAAAGAACACACATGCAGTGACATCTGGTTCATCCATGTGTGGTTTGTGAAATGAACACACATGCAATGCCACTGGTTGATCCATGTGTGGTTTGTGGAAAGAAGACACATGCAATGACTCTTGTGCTAGTTTTTGTATAAGAACACTCATGCAATATCTCTAATGGATCCATATGTGGTTTGTGAAAAGAACACACATGCAATGACCACTTGTTGATCCATGTGTGGTTTTTGAAAAGCACACACATGCAATGACTCTAGTGCTAGTTTTAGTATAAGAACACACATGCAATGACTCTAGTGGGTCCACATGTAGTTTGTGAAAAGAACACACATGCAATGACCACTTGTTGATCCATGTGTGTTTTGTGAAAAGAACACACATACAATGACTCTAGTGGGTCCACATGTAGTTTGTGAAAAGAACACACATGCAATGACCACTGGTTGATCCATAAGTTGTTTGTGGAAAAGAACACACATGCAATGAACACTGGTTGATCCATGTGTGGTTTGTGAAAAGAACACACATGCAATGACTCTAGTGCTAGTTTTAGTATAAGAACACACATGCAATGACTCTAGTGGGTCCACATGTAGTTTGTAAAAATAACACACATGCAATGACCACTGGTTGATCCATAAGTGGTTTGTGGAAAAGAAAACACATGCAATGACTCTGGTTGGTCCATATGTGGTTTGTGGAAAAGAACACACATGCAATGAACACTGGTTGATCCATGTGTGGTTTGTGTAAAAGAACACATGCAATGACCACTGGTTGATCCGTGTGTGGTTTGTGAAAATAATACACATGCAATGACTCTAGTGCTAGTTTTAGTATAAGAACACACATGCAATGTCTCTAGTGGGTCCGCATGTATTTTTTGAAAAGAACACACATGCAATGACCACTGGTTGATCCATAAGTGGTTTGTGGAAGGAACACACATGCAATGACCACTGGTTGATCCATAAGTGGATTGTGGAAAAGAAAACACATGTAATGAATCTGGTTGGTCCATATGTGGTTTGTTGAAAAGAACACACATGCAATGAACACTGGTTGATCCATGTGTGGTTTGTGCAAAAGAACACATGCAATGACCACTGGTTGATCCATGTGTGGTTTGTGAAAAGAATACACATGCAATGACTCTAGTGCTAGTTTTAGTAAAAGAACACACATGCAATGACTCTAGTGGGTCCACATGTATTTTTTGAAAAGAACACACATGCAATGACCACTGATTGATCCATAAGTGGTTTGTGGAAGGAACACACATGCAATGACCACTGGTTGATCCATAAGTGGTTTGTGGAAAATAAAACACATGCAATGAATCTGGTTGGTCCATATGTGGTTTGTGGAAAGAACACACGTGCAGTGACCACTGGTTGATCCATGTGTGGTTTGTGAAATGAGCACACATGCAATGCCACTGGTTGATCCATGTGTGGTTTGTGGAAAGAACAAACATACAATGACTCTAGTGGGTCCACATGTAGTTTGTGAAAAGAACACACATGCAATGACCACTGGTTGCTCCATAAGTTGTTTGTGGAAAAGAACACACATGCAAAGAACACTGGTTGATCCATGTGTGGTTTGTGAAAAGAACACACATGCAATGACTCTAGTGCTAGTTTTAGTATAAGAACGCACATGCAATGACTCTAGTGGGTCCACATGTATTTTGTGAAAAGAACACACATGCAATGACCACTGGTTGCTCCATAAGTTGTTTGTGGAAAAGAACACACATGCAAAGAACACTGGTTGACCCATGTGTGTTTTGTGAAAAGAAAACACATACAATGACTCTAGTGCTAGTTTTTGTATAAGAACACACATGCAATATCTGTAATGGATCCATATGTGGTTTGTGAAAAGAACACACATGCAATGAACACTTGTTGATCCATGTGTGGTTTGTGAAAAGAACACCCATGCAATGACTCTAGTGCTAGTTTTATTAGAAGAACATACATGCAATGACTCTAGTGGTTCCACATGTAGTTTGCAAAAAGAACACACATGCAATGACCACTGGTTGATCCATAAGTGGTTTGTGGAAGGAACACACATGCAATGACCACTGGTTGATCCATAAGTGGATTGTGGAAAAGAAAAGACATGTAATGAATCTGGTTGGTCCATATGTGGTTTGTTGAAAAGAACACTCATGCAATGAACACTGGTTGATCCATGTGTGGTTTGTGCAAAAGAACACATGCAATGACCACTGGTTGATCCATGTGTGGTTTGTTAAAAGAATACACATGCAATGACTCTAGTGCTAGTTTTAGTAAAAGAACACACATGCAATGACTCAAGTGGGTCCACATGTATTTTTTGAAAAGAACACACATGCAATGACCACTGATTGATCCATAAGTGGTTTGTGGAAGGAACACACATGCAATGACCACTGGTTGATCCATAAGTGGTTTGCGGAAAAGAAAACACATGCAATGAATCTAGTTGGTCCATATGTGGTTTGTGGAAAGAACACACATGCAGTGACCACTGGTTGATCCATGTGTGGTTTGTGAAATGAGCACACATGCAATGCCACTAGTTGATCCATGTGTGGTTTGTGGAAAGAACACACATACAATGACTCTAGTGGGTCCACATGTAGTTTGTGAAAAGAACACACATGCAATGACCACTGGTTGATCCATAAGTTGTTTGTGGAAAAGAACACACATGCAATGAACACTGGTTGATCCATGTGTGGTTTGTGAAAAGAACACACATGCAATGACTCTAGTGCTAGTTTTAGTATAAGAACACACATGCAATGACTCTAGTGGGTCCACATGTAGTTTGTAAAAATAACACACATGCAATGACTCTAGTCCTAGTTTTTGTAAAAGAACACACATGCAATGTCTCTAATGGATCCATATGTGGTTTGTGTAAAGAACACACATGAAATGACCACTTGTTGATCCTTGTGTGGTTTGTGAAAAGAATACACATGCAATGATTCTAGTGCTAGTTTTAGTATAAGAACACACATGCAATGACTCTAGTGGGTCCACATGTAGTTTGTGAAAATAACACACATACAATGACTCTAGTGGGTCCACATGTAGTTTGTGAAAAGAACACACATGCAATGACCACTGGTTGATCCATAAGTTGTTTGTGGAAAAGAACACACATGCAATGAGCACTGGTTGATCCATGTGTGGTTTGTGCAAAAGAACACATGCAATGACCATTGGTTGATCCATGTGTGGTTTGTGAAAAGAACACACATGCAATGACTCTAGTGCTAGTTTCAGTATAAGAACACACATGCAATGACTCTAGTGGGTCCACATGTAGTTTGTGAAAATAACACACATGCAATGACCACTGGTTGATCCATAAGTGGTTTGTTGAAATAACACACATGCAATGACCACTGGTTGATCCATAAGTGGTTTGTGGAAAAGAACACACATGCAATGAATCTGGTTGGTACATATGTGGTTTGTGGAAAGAACAACATGCAGTGACCACTGGTTGATCCATGTGTGGTTTGTGAAAATAACACACATGCAATGCCACTGGTTGATCCATGTGTGGTTTGTGGAAAGAACACACATGCAATTACTCTGGTGCTAGTTTTAGTATAAGAACACACATGCAATGACTCTAATGAATCCATATGTGGTTTGTGAAAACAACACACATGCAATGACCACTTGTTGATCCATGTGTGGTTTGTGAAAAGAACACACATGCAATGACTCTAGTGCTAGTTTTTGTATAAGAACACACATGCAATATCTCTAATGGATCCATATGTGGTTTGTGAAAAGAACACACATGCAATGACCACTTGTTGATCCGTGTGTGGTTTGTGAAAAGAACACACATGCAATGACTCTAGTGCTAGTTTTAGTATAAGAACACACATGCAATGACTCTAGTGCTAGTTTTTGTATAAGAAAACACATGCAATATCTCTAATGGATCCATATGTGGTTTGTGAAAAGAACACACATGCAATGACCACTTGTTGATCCATGTGTGGTTTGTGAAAAGAACACACATGCAATGACTCTAGTGCTAGTTTTAGTATAAGATCACACATGCAATGACTCTAGTGGGTCCACATGTAGTTTGTGAAAAGAACACACATGCAATGACCACTGGTTGATCCATAAGTGGTTTGTGGAAAATAAAACACATGCAATGAATCTGGTTGGTCCATATGTGGTTTGTGGAAAGAACACACATGCAGTGACCACTGGTTCATCCATGTGTGGTTTGTGAAATGAACACACATGCAATGCCATTGGTTGATCCATGTGTGGTTTGTGGAAAGAAGACACATGCAATGACTCTAGTGCTAGTTTTTGTATAAGAACACACATGCAATATCTGTAATGGATCCATATGTGGTTTGTGAAAAGAACACACATGCAATGAACACTTGTTGATCCATGTGTGGTTTGTGAAAAGCACACACATGCAATGACTCTAGTGCTAGTTTTAGTATAAGAACACACATGCAATGACTCTAGTGGGTCCACATGTAGTTTGTGAAAAGAACACACATGCAATGACCACTTGTTGATCCATGTGTGTTTTGTGAAAAGAAAACACATATAATGACTCTAGTGGGTCCACATGTAGTTTGTGAAAAGAACACACAAGCAATGACCACTGGTTGATCCATAAGTTGTTTGTGGAAAAGAACACACATGCAATGAACACTGGTTGATCCATGTGTGGTTTGTGAAAAGAACAGACATGCAATGACTCTAGTGCTAGTTTTAGTATAAGAACACACATGCAATGACTCTAGTGGGTCCACATGTAGTTTGTAAAAATAACACACATGCAATGACCACTGGTTGATCCATACGTGGTTTGTGGAAAAGAAAACACATGCAATGACTCTGGTTGGTCCATATGTGGTTTGTGGAAAAGAACACACATGCAATGAACACTGGTTGATCCATGTGTGGTTTGTGTAAAAGAACACATGCAATGACCACTGGTTGATCCGTGTGTGGTTTGTGAAAATAATACACATGCAATGACTCTAGTGCTAGTTTTAGTATAAGAACACACATGCAATGACTCTAGTGGGTCCACATGTATTTTTTGAAAAGAACACACATGCAATGACCACTGGTTGATCCATAAGTGGTTTGTGGAAGGAACACACATGCAATGACCACTGGTTGATCCATAAGTGGATTGTGGAAAAGAAAAGACATGTAATGAATCTGGTTGGTCCATATGTGGTTTGTTGAAAAGAACACACATGCAATGAACACTGGTTGATTGATGTGTGGTTTGTGCAAAAGAACACATGCAATGACCACTGGTTGATCCATGTGTGGTTTGTGAAAAGAATACACATGCAATGACTCTAGTGCTAGTTTTAGTAAAAGAACACACATGCAATGACTCTAGTGGGTCCACATGTATTTTTTGAAATGAACACACATGCAATGACCACTGATTGATCCATAAGTGGTTTGTGGAAGGAACACACATGCAATGACCACTGGTTGATCCATAAGTGGTTTGCGGAAAAGAAAACACATGCAATGAATCTGGTTGGTCCATATGTGGTTTGTGGAAAGAACACACATGCAGTGACCACTGGTTGATCCATGTGTGGTTTGTGAAATGAGCACACATGCAATGCCACTAGTTGATCCATGTGTGGTTTGTGGAAAGAACACACATACAATGACTCTAGTGGGTCCACATGTAGTTTGTGAAAAGAACACACATGCAATGACCACTGGTTGATCCATAAGTTGTTTGTGGAAAAGAACACACATGCAATGAACACTGGTTGATCCATGTGTGGTTTGTGAAAAGAACACACATGCAATGACTCTAGTGCTAGTTTTAGTATAAGAACACACATGCAATGACTCTAGTAGGTCCACATGTAGTTTGTAAAAATAACACACATGCAATGACTCTAGTCCTAGTTTTTGTAAAAGAACACACATGCAATGTCTCTAATGGATCCATATGTGGTTTGTGTAAAGAACACACATGAAATGACCACTTGTTGATCCTTGTGTGGTTTGTGAAAAGAACACACATGCAATGATTCTAGTGCTAGTTTTAGTATAAGAACACACATGCAATGACTCTAGTGGGTCCACATGTAGTTTGTGAAAATAACACACATACAATGACTCTAGTGGGTCCACATGTAGTTTGTGAAAAGAACACACATGCAATGACCACTGGTTGATCCATAAGTTGTTTGTGGAAAAGAACACACATGCAATGAGCACTGGTTGATCCATGTGTGGTTTGTGCAAAAGAACACATGCAATGACCATTGGTTGATCCATGTGTGGTTTGTGAAAAGAACACACATGCAATGACTCTAGTGCTAGTTTCAGTATAAGAACACACATGCAATGACTCTAGTGGGTCCACATGTAGTTTGTGAAAATAACACACATGCAATGACCACTGGTTGATCCATAAGTGGTTTGTTGAAATAACACACATGCAATGACCACTGGTTGATCCATAAGTGGTTTGTGGAAAAGAACACACATGCAATGAATCTGGTTGGTACACATGTGGTTTGTGGAAAGAACAACATGCAGTGACCACTGGTTGATCCATGTGTGGTTTGTGAAAATAACACACATGCAATGCCACTGGTTGATCCATGTGTGGTTTGTGGAAAGAACACACATGCAATTACTCTGGTGCTAGTTTTAGTATAAGAACACACATGCAATGACTCTAATGAATCCATATGTGGTTTGTGAAAACAACACACATGCAATGACCACTTGTTGATCCATGTGTGGTTTGTGAAAAGAACGAACATGCAATGACTCTAGTGCTAGTTTTAGTATAAGAACATACATGCAATGACTCTAGTGGGTCCACATCTAGTTTGTGAAAAGAACACACATGCAATGACCACTGGTTGATCCATATGTGGTTTGTGGAAAAGAAAACACATGCAATGAACCTGGTTGGTCCATATGTGGTTTGTGGAAAGAACACACATGCAGTGACCACTGGTTCATCCATGTGTGGTTTGTGAAATGAACACACATGCAATGCCACTGGTTGATCCATGTGTGGTTTGTGGAAAGAAGACACATGCAATGACTCTAGTGCTAGTTTTTGTATAAGAACACACATGAAATATCTCTAATGGATCCATATGTGGTTTGTGAAAAGAACACACATGCAATGACCACTTGTTGATCCATGTGTGGTTTGTGAAAAGAACACACATGAAATGACTCTAGTGCTAGTTTTAGTATAAGAACACACATGCAATGACTCTAGTGGGTCCACATGTAGTTTGTGAAAAGAACACACATGCAATGACCACTTATTGATCCATGTGTGTTTTGTGAAAAGAACACACATACAATGACTCTAGTGGGTCCACATGTAGTTTGTGAAAAGAACACACATGAAATGACCACTGGTTGATCCATAAGTTGTTTGTGGAAAAGAACACACATGCAATGAACACTGGTTGATCCATGTGTGGTTTGTGAAAAGAACACACATGCAATGACTCTAGTGCTAGTTTTAGTATAAGAACACACATGCAATGACTCTAGTGGGTCCACATGTGGTTTGTGAAAATAACACACATGCAATGACCACTGGTTGATCCATAAGTGGTTTGTTGAAATAACACACATGCAATGACCACTGGTTGATCCATAAGTGGTTTGTGGAAAAGAACACACATGCAATGAATCTGGTTGGTACATATGTGGTTTGTGGAAAGAACAACATACAGTGACCACTGGTTGATCCATGTGTGGTTTGTGAAATGAACACACATGCAATGCCACTGGTTGATCCATGTGTGGTTTGTGAAGAGAACACACATGAAATTACTCTGGTGCTAGTTTTAGTATAAGAACACACATGCAATGACTCTAACGAATCCATATGTGGTTTGTGAAAACAACACACATGCAATGACCACTTGTTGATCCATGTGTGGTTTGTGAAAAGAACACACATGCAATGACTCTAGTGCTAGTTTTAGTATAAGAACATACATGCAATGACTCTAGTGGGTCCACATGTAGTTTGTGAAAAGAACACACATGCAATGACCACTGGTTGATCCATAAGTGGTTTGCGGAAAAGAAAACAAATGCAATGAATCTGGTTGGTCCATATGTGGTTTGTGGAAAGAACACACATGCAGTGACCACTGGTTCATCCATGTGTGGTTTGTGAAATGAACACACATGCAATGCCACTGGTTGATCCATGTGTGGTTTGTGGAAAGAAGACACATGCAATGACTCTAGTGCTAGTTTTTGTATAATAACACACATGCAATATCTCTAATGGATCCATATGTGGTTTGTGAAAAGAACACACATGCAATGACCACTTGTTGATCCATGTGTGGTTTGTGAAAATAACACACATGCAATGACTCTAGTGCTAGTTTTAGTATAAGAACACACATGCAATGACTCTAGTGCTAGTTTTTGTATAAGAACACACATGCAATATCTCTAATGGATCCATATGTGGTTTGTGAAAAGAACACACATGCAATGACCACTTGTTGATCCATGTGTGGTTTGTGAAAAAAACACACATGCAATGACTCTAGTGCTAGTTTTAGTATAAGAACACACATGCAATGACTCTAGTGGGTCCACATGTAGTTTGTGAAAAGAACACACATGCAATGACCACTGGTTGATCCATAAGTGTTTTGTGGAAAAGAAAACACATGCAATGAATCTGGTTGGTCCATATGTGGTTTGTGGAAAGAACACAAATGCAGTGACCACTGGTTCATCTATGTGTGGTTTGTGAAATGAACACACATGCAATGCCACTGGTTGATCCATGTGTGGTTTGTGGAAAGAAGACACATGCAATGACTCTAGTGCTAGTTTTTGTATAAGAACACACATGCAATATCTCTAATGGATCCATATGTGGTTTGTGAAAAGAACACACATGCAATGACCACTTGTTGATGCATGTGTGGTTTGTGAAAAGAACACACATGCAATGACTCTAGTGCTAGTTTTAGTATAAGAACACACATGCAATGACTCTAGTGGGTCCACATGTAGTTTGTGAAAAGAACACACATGCAATGACCACTTGTTGATCCATGTGTGTTTTGTGAAAAGAACACACATACAATGACTCTAGTGGGTCCACACGTAGTTTGTGAAAAGAACACACATGCAATGACCATTGGTTGATCCATAAGTTCTTTGTGGAAAAGAACACACATGCAATGAACACTGGTTGATCCATGTGTGGTTTGTGAAAAGAACACACATGCAATGACTCTAGTGCTAGTTTTAGTATAAGAACACACATGCAATGACTCTAGTGGGTCCACATGTAGTTTGTAAAAATAACACACATGCAATGACCACTAGTTGATCCATAAGTGGTTTGTGGAAAAGAAAACACATGCAATGACTCTGGTTGGTCCATATGTGGTTTGTGGAAAAGAACACACATGCAATGAACACAGGTTGATCCATGTGTGGTTTGTGTAAAAGAACACATGCAATGACCACTGGTTGATCCGTGTGTGGTTTGTGAAAAGAATACACATGCAATGACTCTAGTGCTAGTTTTAGTATAAGAACACACATGCAATGACTCTAGTGGGTCCACATGTATTTTTTGAAAAGAACACACATGCAATGACCACTGGTTGATCCATAAGTGGTTTGTGAAAAAGAAAACACATGCAATGAATCTGGTTGGTCCATATGTGGTTTGTGGAAAGAACACACATGTAGTGACCACTGGTTCATCCATGTGTGGTTTGTGAAATGAACACACATGCAATGCCACTGGTTGATCCATGTGTGGTTTGTGGAAAGAAGACACATGCAATGACTCTAGTGCTAGTTTTTGTATAAGAACACACATGCAATATCTCTAATGGATCCATATGTGGTTTGTGAAAAGAACACACATGCAATGACCACTTGTTGATCCGTGTGTGGTTTGTGAAAAGAACACACATGCAATGACTCTAGTGCTAGTTTTAGTATAAGAACACACATGCAATGACTCTAGTGCTAGTTTTTGTATAAGAACACACATGCAATATCTCTAATGGATCCATATGTGGCTTGTGAAAAGAACACACATGCAATGACCACTTGTTGATCCATGTGTGGTTTGTGAAAAGAACACACATGCAATGACTCTAGTGCTAGTTTTAGTATAAGAACACACATGCAATGACACTAGTGGGTCCACATGTAGTTTGTGAAAAGAACACACATGCAATGACCACTGGTTGATCCATAAGTGGTTTGTGGAAAAGAAAACACATGCAATGAATCTGGTTGGTCCATATGTGGTTTGTGGAAAGAACACACATGCAGTGACCACTGGTTCATCCATGTGTGGTTTGTGAAATGAACACACATGCAATGCCACTGGTTGATCCATGTGTGGTTCGTGGAAAGAAGACACATGCAATGACTCTAGTGCTAGTTTTTGTATAAGAACACACATGCAATATCTCTAATGGATCAATATGTGGTTTGTGAAAAGAACACACATGCAATGACCACTTGTTGATCCGTGTGTGGTTTGTGAAAAGAACACACATGCAATGACTCTAGTGCTAGTTTTAGTATAAGAACATACATGCAATGACTCTAGTGGGTCCACATGTAGTTTGTGAAAAGAACACACATGCAATGACCACTGGTTGATCCATATGTGGTTTGTGGAAAAGAAAACACATGCAATGAACCTGGTTGGTCCATATGTGGTTTGTGGAAAGAACACACATGCAGTGACCACTGGTTCATCCATGTGTTGTTTGTGAAATGAACACACATGCAATGCCACTGGTTGATCCATGTGTGGTTTGTGGAAAGAAGACACATGCAATGACTCTAGTGCTAGTTTTTGTATAAGAACACACATGCAATATCTCTAATGGATCCATATGTGGTTTGTGAAAAGAACACACATGCAATGACCACTTGTTGATCCATGTGTGGTTTGTGAAAAGAACACACATGCAATGACTCTAGTGCTAGTTTTAGTATAAGAACACACATGCAATGACTCTAGTGGGTCCACATGTAGTTTGTGAAAAGAACACACATGCAATGACCACTTGTTGATCCATGTGTGTTTTGTGAAAAGAACACACATACAATGACTCTAGTGGGTCCACATGTAGTTTGTGAAAAGAACACACATGCAATGACCACTGGTTGATCCATAAGTTGTTTGTGGAAAAGAACACACATGCAATGAACACTGGTTGATCCATGTGTGGTTTGTGAAAAGAACACACATGCAATGACTCTAGTGCTAGTTTTAGTATAAGAACACACATGCAATGACTCTAGTGGGTCCACATGTAGTTTGTAAATATAACACACATGCAATGACTCTAGTGCTAGTTTTTGTAAAAGAACACACATGCAATGTCTCTAATGGATCCATATGTGGTTTGTGTAAAGAACACACATGAAATGACCAATTGTTGATCCTTGTGTGGTTTGTGAAAAGAACACACATGCAATGATTCTATTGCTAGTTTTAGTATAACAACACACATACAATGACTCTAGTGGGTCCACATGTAGTTTGTGAAAAGAACACACATGCAATGACCACTGGTTGATCCATAAGTTGTTTGTGGAAAAGAACACACATGCAATGAGCACTGGTTGATCCATGTGTGGTTTGTGCAAAAGAACACATGCAATGACCATTGGTTGATCCATGGGTGGTTTGTGAAAAGAACACGCATGCAATGACTCTAGTGCTAGTTTTAGTATAAGAACACACATGCAATGACTCTAGTGGGTCCACATGCAGTTTGTGAAAATAACACACATGCAATGACCACTGGTTGATCCATAAGTGGTTTGTTGAAATAACACACATGCAATGACCACTGGTTGATCCATAAGTGGTTTGTGGAAAAGATAACACATGCAATGAATCTGGTTGGTACATATGTGGTTTGTGGAAAGAACAACATGCAGTGACCACTGGTTGATCCATGTGTGGTTTGTGAAAAGAACACACATGCAATGCCACTGGTTGATCCATGTGTGGTTTGTGGAAAAAACACACATGCAATTACTCTGGTGCTAGTTTTAGTATAAGAACACACATGCAATGACTCTAATGAATCCATATGTGGTTTGTGAAAACAACACACATGCAATGACCACTTGTTGATCCATGTGTGGTTTGTGAAAAGAACACACATGCAATGACTCTAGTGCTAGTTTTAGTATAAGAACATACATGCAATGACTCTAGTGGGTCCACATGTAGTTTGTGAAAAGAACACACATGCAGTGACCACTGGTTGATCCATAAGTGGTGTGTGGAAAAGAAAACACATGCAATGAATCTGGTTGGTCCATATGTGGTTTGTGGAAAGAACACACATGCAGTGACCACTGGTTTATCATGTGTGGTTTGTGAAATGAACACACATGCAATGCCACTGGTTGATCCATGTGTGGTTTGTGGAAAGAAGACACATGCAATGACTCTAGTGCTAGTTTTTGTATAAGAACACACATGCAATATCTCTAATGGATCCATATGTGGTTTGTGAAAAGAACACACATGCAATGACCACTTGTTGATCCATGTGTGGTTTGTCAAAAGAACACACATGCAATGACTCTAGTGCTAGTTTTAGAATAAGAACACACATGCAATGACTCTAGTGGGTCCACATGTAGTTTGTAAAAATAACACACATGCAATGGCCACTGGTTGATCCATAAGTGGTTTGTGGAAAAGAAAACACATGCAATGACTCTGGTTGGTCCATATGTGGTTTGTGGAAAAGAACACACATGCAATGAACACTGGTTGATCCATGTGTGGTTTGTGTAAAAGAACACATGCAATGACCACTGGTTGATCCGTGTGTGGTTTGTGAAAAGAATACACATGCAATGACTCTAGTGCTAGTTTTAGTATAAGAACACACATGCAATGACTCTAGTGGGTCCACATGTATTTTTTGAAAAGAACACACATGCAGTGACCACTGGTTGATCCATAAGTGGTTTGTGGAAGGAACACACATGCAATGACCACCGGTTGATCCATAAGTGGATTGTGGAAAAGAAAACACATGCAATGAATCTGGTTGGTCCATATGTGGTTTGTGGAAAAGAACACACATGCAATGAACACTGGTTGATCCATGTGTGGTTTGTGCAAAAGAACACATGCAATGACCACTGGTTGATCCATGTGTGGTTTGTGAAAAGAATACACATTCAATGACTCTTGTGCTAGTTTTAGTAAAGAACACACATGCAATGACTCTAGTGGGTCCACATGTAGTTTGTGAAAAGAACACACATGCAATGACCACTGGTTGATCCATAAGTGGTTTGTGGAAAAGAAAACACATGCAATGAATCTGGTTGGTCCATATGTGGTTTGTGGAAAGAACACACATGCAGTGACCACTGGTTCATCCATGTGTGGTTTGTGAAATGAACACACATGCAATGCCACTAGTTGATCCATGTGTGGTTTGTGGAAAGAAGACACATGCAATGACTCTAGTGCTAGTTTTTGTATAAGAACACACATGCAATATCTCTAATGGATCCATATGTGGTTTGTGAAAAGAACACACATGCAATGACCACTTGTTGATCCATGTGTGGTTTGTGAAAAGAACACACATGCAATGACTCTAGTGCTAGTTTTAGTATAAGAACGCACATGCAATGACTCTAGTGGGTCCACATGTAGTTTGTGAAAAGAACACACATGTAATGACCACTGGTTGATCCATAAGTGGTTTGTGGAAAAGAAAACACATGCAATGAATCTGGTTGGTCCATATGTGGTTTGTGGAAAGAACACACATGCAGTGACCACTGGTTCATCCATGTGTGGTTTGTGAAATGAACACACATGCAATGCCACTAGTTGATCCATGTGTGTTTTGTGGAAAGAAGACACATGCAATGACTCTAGTGCTAGTTTTTGTATAAGAACACACATGCAATATCTCTAATGGATCCATATGTGGTTTGTGAAAAGAACACACATGCAATGACCACTTGTTGATCCATGTGTGGTTTGTGAAAAGAACACACATGCAATGACTCTAGTGCTAGTTTTAGTATAAGAACACACATGCAATGACTCTAGTGGGTCCACATGTAGTTTGTGAAAAGAACACACATGCAATGACTACTTGTTGATCCATGTGTGTTTTGTGAAAAGAACACACATACAATGACTCTAGTGGGTCCACATGTAGTTTGTGAAAAGAACACACATGCAATGACCACTGGTTGATCCATAAGTTGTTTGTGGAAAAGAACACACATGCAATGAACACTGGTTGATCCATGTGTGGTTTGTGAAAAGAACACACATGCAATGACTCTAGTGCTAGTTTTAGAATAAGAACACACATGCAATGACTCTAGTGGGTCCACATGTAGTTTGTAAAAATAACACACATGCAATGGCCACTGGTTGATCCATAAGTGGTTTGTGGAAAAGAAAACACATGCAATGACTCTGGTTGGTCCATATGTGGTTTGTGGAAAAGAACACACATGCAATGAACACTGGTTGATCCATGTGTGGTTTGTGTAGAAGAACACATGCAATGACCACTGGTTGATCCGTGTGTGGTTTGTGAAAAGAATACACATGCAATGACTCTAGTGCTAGTTTTAGTATAAGAACACACATGCAATGACTCTAGTGGGTCCACATGTATTTTTTGAAAAGAACACACATGCAATGACCACTGGTTGATCCATAAGTGGTTTGTGGAAGGAACACACATGCAATGACCATTGGTTGATCCATAAGTGGATTGTGGAAAAGAAAACACATGCAATGAATCTGGTTGGTCCATATGTGGTTTGTGGAAAAGAACACACATGCAATGAACACTGGTTGATCCATGTGTGGTTTGTGCAAAAGAACACATGCAATGACCACTGGTTGATCCATGTTTGGTTTGTGAAAAGAATACACATGGAATGACTCTAGTGCTAGTTTTAGTAAAACAACACACATGCAATGACTCTAGTGGGTCCACATGTATTTTTTGAAAAGAACACACATGCAATGACCACTAGTTGATCCATAAGTGGTTTGTGGAAGGAACACACACGAAATGACCACTGGTTGATCCATAAGTGGTTTGTGGAAAAGAAAACACATGCAATGAATCTGGTTGGTCCATATGTGGTTTGTGGAAAGAACACACATGCAGTGACCAATGGTTGATCCATGTGTGGTTTGTGAAATGAGCACACATGCAATGCCACTGGTTGATCCATGTGTGGTTTGTGGAAAGAACACACATACAATGACTCTAGTGGGTCCACATGTAGTTTGTGAAAAGAAGACACATGCAATGACCACTGGTTGATCCATAAGTGGTTTGTGGAAAAGAAAACACATGCAATGAATCTGGTTGGTCCATATGTGGTTTGTGGACAGAACACACATGCAGTGACCACTGGTTCATCCATGTGTGGTTTGTGAAATGAACACACATGCAATGCCACTGGTTGATCCATGTGTGTTTTGTGGAAAGAAGACACATGCAATGACTCTAGTGCTAGTTTTTTTATAAGAACACACATGCAATATCTCTAATGGATCCATATGTGGTTTGTGAAAAGAACACACATGCAATGACCACTTGTTGATCCATGTGTGGTTTGTGAAAAGAACACACATGCAATGACTCTAGTGCTAGTTTTAGTATAAGAACACACATGCAATGACTCTAGTGGGTCCACATGTATTTTTTGAAAAGAACACACATGCAATGACCACTGGTTGATCCATAAGTGGTTTGTGGAAAAGAAAACACATGCAATGAATCTGGTTGGTCCATATGTGGTTTGTGGAAAGAACACACATGCAGTGACCACTGGTTCATCCATGTGTGGTTTGTGAAATGAACACACATGCAATGCCACTGGTTGATCCATGTGTGGTTTGTGGAAAGAAGACACATGCAATGACTCTAGTGCTAGTTTTTGTATAAGAACACACATGCAATATCTCTAATGGATCCATATGTGGTTTGTGAAAAGAACACACATGCAATGACCACTTGTTGATCCATGTGTGGTTTGTGAAAAAAAAACACATGCAATGACTCTAGTGCTATTTTTAGTATAAGAACACACATGCAATGACTCTAGTGGGTCCACATGTAGTTTGTGAAAAGAACACACATGCAACGACCACTGGTTGATCCATTAGTGGTTTGTGGAAAAGAAAACACATGCAATGAATCTGGTTGGTCCATATGTGGTTTGTGGAAAGAACACACATGCAGTGACCACTGGTTCATCCATGTGTGGTTTGTGAAATGAACACACATGCAATGCCACTGGTTGATCCATGTGTGTTTTGTGGAAAGAAGACACATGCAATGACTCTAGTGCTAGTTTTTGTATAAGAACACACATGCAATATCTCTAATGGATCCATATGTGGTTTGTGAAAAGAACACACATGCAATGACCACTTGTTGATCCATGTGTGGTTTGTGAAAAGAACACACATGCAATGACTCTAGTGCTAGTTTTAGTATAAGAACACACATGCAATGACTCTAGTGGGTCCACATGTAGTTTGTGAAAAGAACACACATGCAATGACTACTTGTTGATCCATGTGTGTTTTGTGAAAAGAACACACATACAATGACTCTAGTGGGTCCACATGTAGTTTGTGAAAAGAACACACATGCAATGACCACTGGTTGATCCATAAGTTGTTTGTGGAAAAGAACACACATGCAATGAACACTGGTTGATCCATGTGTGGTTTGTGAAAAGAACACACATGCAATGACTCTAGTGCTAGTTTTAGAATAAGAACACACATGCAATGACTCTAGTGGGTCCACATGTAGTTTGTAAAAATAACACACATGCAATGACCACTGGTTGATCCATAAGTGGTTTGTGGAAAAGAAAACAGATGCAATGACTCTGGTTGGTCCATATGTGGTTTGTGGAAAAGAACACACATGCAATGAACACTGGTTGATCCATGTGTGGTTTATGTAAAAGAACACATGCAATGACCACTGGTTGATCCGTGTGTGGTTTGTGAAAAGAATACACATGCAATGACTCTAGTGCTAGTTTTAGTATAAGAACACACATCCAATGACTCTAGTGGGTCCACATGTATTTTTTGAAAATAACACACATGCAATGACCACTGGTTGATCCATAAGTGGTTTGTGGAAAAAAAACACATGCAATGAATCTGGTTGGTCCATATGTGGTTTGTGGAAAGAACACACATGCAGTGACCACTGGTTGATCCATGTGTGGTTTGTGAAATGAGCACACATGCAATGCCACTGGTTGATCCATGTGTGGTTTGTGGAAAGAACACACATACAATGACTCTAGTGGGTCCACATGTAGTTTGTGAAAAGAACACACATGCAATGACCACTGGTTGATCCATAAGTTGTTTGTGGAAAAGAACACACATGCAATGAACACTGGTTGATCCATGTGTGGTTTGTGAAAAGAACACACATGCAATGACTCTAGTGCTAGTTTTAGTATAAGAACACACATGCAATGACTCTAGTGGGTCCACATGTAGTTTGTAAAAATAACACACATGCAATGACTCTAGTGCTAGTTTTTGTATAAGAACACACATGCAATGTCTCTAATGGATCCATATGTGGTTTGTGTAAAGAACACACGTGAAATGACCACTTGTTGATCCTTGTGTGGTTTGTGAAAAGAACACACATGCAATGATTCTAGTGCTAGTTTTAGTATAAGAACACACATGCAATGACTCTAGTGGGTCCACATGTAGTTTGTGAAAATAACACACATACAATGACTCTAGTGGGTCCACATGTAGTTTGTGAAAAGAACACACATGCAATGACCACTGGTTGATCCATAAGTTGTTTGTGGAAAAGAACACACATGCAATGAGCACTGGTTGATCCATGTGTGGTTTGTGCAAAAGAACACATGCAATGACCATTGGTTGATCCATGTGTGGTTTGTGAAAAGAACACACATGCAATGACTCTAGTGCTAGTTTTAGTATAAGAACACACATGCAATGACTCTAGTGGGTCCACATGTAGTTTGTGAAAATAACACACATGCAATGACCACTGGTTGATCCATAAGTGGTTTGTTGAAATAACACACATGCAATGACCACTGGTTGATCCATAAGTGGTTTGTGGAAAAGAACACACATGCAATGAATCTGGTTGGTACATATGTGGTTTGTGGAAAGAACAACATGCAGTGACCACTGGTTGATCCATGTGTGGTTTGTGAAATGAACACACATGCAATGCCACTGGTTGATCCATGTGTGGCTTGTGAAAAGAACACACATGCAATTACTCTGGTGCTAGTTTTAGTATAAGAACACACATGCAATGACTCTAATGAATCCATATGTGGTTTGTGAAAACAACACACATGCAATGACCACTTGTTGATCCATGTGTGGTTTGTGAAAAGAACACACATGCAATGACTCTAGTGCTAGTTTTAGTATAAGAACATACATGCAATGACTCTAGTGGGTCCACATGTAGTTTGTGAAAAGAACACACATGCAATGACCACTGGTTGATCCATAAGTGGTTTGTGGAAAAGAAAACACATGCAATGAATCTGGTTGGTCCATATGTGGTTTGTGGAAATAACACACATGCAGTGACCACTGGTTCATCCATGTGTGGTTTGTGAAATGAACACACATGCAATGCCACTGGTTGATCCATGTGTGGTTTGTGGAAAGAAGACACATACAATGACTGTAGTGCTAGTTTTTGTATAATAACACACATGCAATATCTCTAATGGATCCATATGTGGTTTGTGAAAAGAACACACATGCAATGACCACTTGTTGATCCATGTGTGGTTTGTGAAAAGAACACACATGCAATGACTCTAGTGCTAGTTTTAGTATAAGAACACACATGCAATGACTCTAGTGCTAGTTTTTGTATAAGAACACACATGCAATATCTCTAATGGATCCATATGTGGTTTGTGAAAAGAACACACATGCAATGACCACTTGTTGATCCATGTGTGGTTTGTGAAAAGAACACACATGCAATGACTCTAGTGCTAGTTTTAGTATAAGAACACACATGCAATGACTCTAGTGGGTCCACATGTAGTTTGTGAAAAGAACACACATGCAATGGCCACTGGTTGATCCATAAGTGGTTTGTGGAAAAGAAAACACATGCAATGAATCTGGTTGGTCCATATGTGGTTTGTGGAAAGAACACACATGCAGTGACATCTGGTTCATCCATGTGTGGTTTGTGAAATGAACACACATGCAATGCCACTGGTTGATCCATGTGTGGTTTGTGGAAAGAAGACACATGCAATGACTCTTGTGCTAGTTTTTGTATAAGAACACTCATGCAATATCTCTAATGGATCCATATGTGGTTTGTGAAAAGAACACACATGCAATGACCACTTGTTGATCCATGTGTGGTTTTTGAAAAGCACACACATGCAATGACTCTAGTGCTAGTTTTAGTATCAGAACACACATGCAATGACTCTAGTGGGTCCACATGTAGTTTGTGAAAAGAACACACATGCAATGACCACTTGTTGATCCATGTGTGTTTTGTGAAAAGAACACACATACAATGACTCTAGTGGGTCCACATGTAGTTTGTGAAAAGAACACACATGCAATGACCACTGGTTGATCCATAAGTTGTTTGTGGAAAAGAACACACATGCAATGAACACTGGTTGATCCATGTGTGGTTTGTGAAAAGAACACACATGCAATGACTCTAGTGCTAGTTTTAGTATAAGAACACACATGCAATGACTCTAGTGGGTCCACATGTAGTTTGTAAAAATAACACACATGCAATGACCACTGGTTGATCCATAAGTGGTTTGTGGAAAAGAAAACACATGCAATGACTCTGGTTGGTCCATATGTGGTTTGTGGAAAAGAACACACATGCAATGAACACTGGTTGATCCATGTGTGGTTTGTGTAAAAGAACACATGCAATGACCACTGGTTGATCCGTGTGTGGTTTGTGAAAATAATACACATGCAATGACTCTAGTGCTAGTTTTAGTATAAGAACACACATGCAATGTCTCTAGTGGGTCCGCATGTATTTTTTGAAAAGAACACACATGCAATGACCACTGGTTGATCCATAAGTGGTTTGTGGAAGGAACACACATGCAATGACCACTGGTTGATCCATAAGTGGATTGTGGAAAAGAAAACACATGTAATGAATCTGGTTGGTCCATATGTGGTTTGTTGAAAAGAACGCACATGCAATGAACACTGGTTGATCCATGTGTGGTTTGTGCAAAAGAACACATGCAATGACCACTGGTTGATCCATGTGTGGTTTGTGAAAAGAATACACATGCAATGACTCTAGTGCAGGTTTTAGTAAAAGAACACACATGCAATGACTCTAGTGGGTCCACATGTATTTTTTGAAAAGAACACACATGCAATGACCACTGATTGATCCATAAGTGGTTTGTGGAAGGAACACACATGCAATGACCACTGGTTGATCCATAAGTGGTTTGTGGAAAAGAAAACACATGCAATGAATCTGGTTGGTCCATATGTGGTTTGTGGAAAGAACACACGTGCAGTGACCACTGGTTGATCCATGTGTGGTTTGTGAAATGAGCACACATGCAATGCCACTGGTTGATCCATGTGTGGTTTGTGGAAAGAACAAACATACAATGACTCTAGTGGGTCCACATGTAGTTTGTGAAAATAACACACATGCAATGACCACTGGTTGCTCCATAAGTTGTTTGTGGAAAAGAACACACATGCAAAGAACACTGGTTGATCCATGTGTGGTTTGTGAAAAGAACACACATGCAATGACTCTAGTGCTAGTTTTAGTATAAGAACGCACATGCAATGACTCTAGTGGGTCCACATGTATTTTGTGAAAAGAACACACATGCAATGACCACTGGTTGCTCCATAAGTTGTTTGTGGAAAAGAACACACATGCAAAGAACACTGGTTGATCCATGTGTGTTTTGTGAAAAGAAAACACATACAATGACTCTAGTGCTAGTTTTTGTATAAGAACACACATGCAATATCTGTAATGGATCCATATGTGGTTTGTGAAAAGAACACACATGCAATGAACACTTGTTGATCCATGTGTGGTTTGTGAAAAGAACACCCATGCAATGACTCTAGTGCTAGTTTTATTAGAAGAACATACATGCAATGACTCTAGTGGTTCCACATGTAGTTTGCAAAAAGAACACACATGCAATGACCACTGGTTGATCCATAAGTGGTTTGTGGAAGGAACACACATGCAATGACCACTGGTTGATCCATAAGTGGATTGTGGAAAAGAAAAGACATGTAATGAATCTGGTTGGTCCATATGTGGTTTGTTGAAAAGAACACTCATGCAATGAACACTGGTTGATCCATGTGTGGTTTGTGCAAAAGAACACATGCAATGACCACTGGTTGATCCATGTGTGGTTTGTGAAAAGAATACACATGCAATGACTCTAGTGCTAGTTTTAGTAAAAGAACACACATGCAATGACTCAAGTGGGTCCACATGTATTTTTTGAAAAGAACACACATGCAATGACCACTGATTGATCCATAAGTGGTTTGTGGAAGGAACACACATGCAATGACCACTGGTTGATCCATAAGTGGTTTGCGGAAAAGAAAACACATGCAATGAATCTGGTTGGTCCATATGTGGTTTGTGGAAAGAACACACATGCAGTGACCACTGGTTGATCCATGTGTGGTTTGTGAAATGAGCACACATGCAATGCCACTAGTTGATCCATGTGTGGTTTGTGGAAAGAACACACATACAATGACTCTAGTGGGTCCACATGTAGTTTGTGAAAAGAACACACATGCAATGACCACTGGTTGATCCATAAGTTGTTTGTGGAAAAGAACACACATGCAATGAACACTGGTTGATCCATGTGTGGTTTGTGAAAAGAACACACATGCAATGACTCTAGTGCTAGTTTTAGTATAAGAACACACATGCAATGACTCTAGTGGGTCCACATGTAGTTTGTAAAAATAACACACATGCAATGACTCTAGTCCTAGTTTTTGTAAAAGAACACACATGCAATGTCTCTAATGGATCCATATGTGGTTTGTGTAAAGAACACACATGAAATGACCACTTGTTGATCCTTGTGTGGTTTGTGAAAAGAACACACATGCAATGATTCTAGTGCTAGTTTTAGTATAAGAACACACATGCAATGACTCTAGTGGGTCCACATGTAGTTTGTGAAAATAACACACATACAATGACTCTAGTGGGTCCACATGTAGTTTGTGAAAAGAACACACATGCAATGACCACTGGTTGATCCATAAGTTGTTTGTGGAAAAGAACACACATGCAATGAGCACTGGTTGATCCATGTGTGGTTTGTGCAAAAGAACACATGCAATGACCATTGGTTGATCCATGTGTGGTTTGTGAAAAGAACACACATGCAATGACTCTAGTGCTAGTTTCAGTATAAGAACACACATGCAATGACTCTAGTGGGTCCACATGTAGTTTGTGAAAATAACACACATGCAATGACCACTGGTTGATCCATAAGTGGTTTGTTGAAATAACACACATGCAATGACCACTGGTTGATCCATAAGTGGTTTGTGGAAAAGAACACACATGCAATGAATCTGGTTGGTACATATGTGGTTTGTGGAAAGAACAACATGCAGTGACCACTGGTTGATCCATGTGTGGTTTGTGAAAATAACACACATGCAATACCACTGGTTGATCCATGTGTGGTTTGTGGAAAGAACACACATGCAATTACTCTGGTGCTAGTTTTAGTATAAGAACACACATGCAATGACTCTAATGAATCCATATGTGGTTTGTGAAAACAACACACATGCAATGACCACTTGTTGATCCATGTGTGGTTTGTGAAAAGAACACACATGTAGTGACTCTAGTGCTAGTTTTAGTATAAGAACATACATGCAATGACTCTAGTGGGTCCACATGTAGTTTGTGAAAAGAACACACATGCAATGACCACTGGTTAATCCATAAGTGGTTTGTGGAAAAGAAGACACATGCAATGAATCTGGTTGGTCCATATGTGGTTTGTGGAAAGAACACACATGCAGTGACCACTGGTTCATCCATGTGTGGTTTGTGAAATGAACACACATGCAATGCCACTTGTTGATCCATGTGTGGTTTGTGGAAAGAAGACACATGCAATGACTCTAGTGCTAGTTTTTGTATAAGAACACACATGCAATATCTCTAATGGATCCATATGTGGTTTGTGAAAAGAACACACATGCAATGACCACTTGTTGATCCGTGTGTGGTTTGTGAAAAGAACACACATGCAATGACTCTAGTGCTAGTTTTAGTATAAGAACACACATGCAATGACTCTAGTGCTAGTTTTTGTATAAGAACACACATGCAATATCTCTAATGGATCCATATGTGGTTTGTGAAAAGAACACACATGCAATGACCACTGGTTGATCCATGTGTGGTTTGTGAAAAGAACACACATGCAATGACTCTAGTGCTAGTTTTAGTATAAGAACACACATGCAATGACTCTAGTGGGTCCACATGTAGTTTGTGAAAAGAACACACATGCAATGACCACTGGTTGATCCATAAGTGGTTTGTGGAAAATAAAACACATGCAATGAATCTGGTTGGTCCATATGTGGTTTGTGGAAAGAACACACATGCAGTGACCACTGGTTCATCCATGTGTGGTTTGTGAAATGAACACACATGCAATGCCATTGGTTGATCCATGTGTGGTTTGTGGAAAGAAGACACATGCAATGACTCTAGTGCTAGTTTTTGTATAAGAACACACATGCAATATCTGTAATGGATCCATATGTGGTTTGTGAAAAGAACACACATGCAATGAACACTTGTTGATCCATGTGTGGTTTGTGAAAAGCACACACATGCAATGACTCTAGTGCTAGTTTTAGTATAAGAACACACATGCAATGACTCTAGTGGGTCCACATGTAGTTTGTGAAAAGAACACACATGCAATGACCACTTGTTGATCCATGTGTGTTTTGTGAAAAGAAAACACATATAATGACTCTAGTGGGTCCACATGTAGTTTGTGAAAAGAACACACAAGCAATGACCACTGGTTGATCCATAAGTTGTTTGTGGAAAAGAACACACATGCAATGAACACTGGTTGATCCATGTGTGGTTTGTGAAAAGAACAGACATGCAATGACTCTAGTGCTAGTTTTAGTATAAGAACACACATGCAATGACTCTAGTGGGTCCACATGTAGTTTGTAAAAATAACACACATGCAATGACCACTGGTTGATCCATACGTGGTTTGTGGAAAAGAAAACACATGCAATGACTCTGGTTGGTCCATATGTGGTTTGAGGAAAAGAACACACATGCAATGAACACTGGTTGATCCATGTGTGGTTTGTGTAAAAGAACACATGCAATGACCACTGGTTGATCCGTGTGTGGTTTGTGAAAATAATACACATGCAATGACTCTAGTGCTAGTTTTAGTATAAGAACACACATGCAATGACTCTAGTGGGTCCACATGTATTTTTTGAAAAGAACACACATGCAATGACCACTGGTTGATCCATAAGTGGTTTGTGGAAGGAACACACATGCAATGACCACTGGTTGATCCATAAGTGGATTGTGGAAAAGAAAAGACATGTAATGAATCTGGTTGGTCCATATGTGGTTTGTTGAAAAGAACACACATGCAATGAACACTGGTTGATCGATGTGTGGTTTGTGCAAAAGAACACATGCAATGACCACTGGTTGATCCATGTGTGGTTTGTGAAAAGAATACACATGCAATGACTCTAGTGCTAGTTTTAGTAAAAGAACACACATGCAATGACTCTAGTGGGTCCACATGTATTTTTTGAAAAGAACACACATGCAATGACCACTGATTGATCCATAAGTGGTTTGTGGAAGGAACACACATGCAATGACCACTGGTTGATCCATAAGTGGTTTGCGGAAAAGAAAACACATGCAATGAATCTGGTTGGTCCATATGTGGTTTGTGGAAAGAACACACATGCAGTGACCACTGGTTGATCCATGTGTGGTTTGTGAAATGAGCACACATGCAATGCCACTAGTTGATCCATGTGTGGTTTGTGGAAAGAACACACATACAATGACTCTAGTGGGTCCACATGTAGTTTGTGAAAAGAACACACATGCAATGACCACTGGTTGATCCATAAGTTGTTTGTGGAAAAGAACACACATGCAATGAACACTGGTTGATCCATGTGTGGTTTGTGAAAAGAACACACATGCAATGACTCTAGTGCTAGTTTTAGTATAAGAACACACATGCAATGACTCTAGTAGGTCCACATGTAGTTTGTAAAAATAACACACATGCAATGACTCTAGTCCTAGTTTTTCTAAAAGAACACACATGCAATGTCTCTAATGGATCCATATGTGGTTTGTGTAAAGAACACACATGAAATGACCACTTGTTGATCCTTGTGTGGTTTGTGAAAAGAACACACATGCAATGATTCTAGTGCTAGTTTTAGTATAAGAACACACATGCAATGACTCTAGTGGGTCCACATGTAGTTTGTGAAAATAACACACATACAATGACTCTAGTGGGTCCACATGTAGTTTGTGAAAAGAACACACATGCAATGACCACTGGTTGATCCATAAGTTGTTTGTGGAAAAGAACACACATGCAATGAGCACTGGTTGATCCATGTGTGGTTTGTGCAAAAGAACACATGCAATGACCATTGGTTGATCCATGTGTGGTTTGTGAAAAGAACACACATGCAATGACTCTAGTGCTAGTTTCAGTATAAGAACACACATGCAATGACTCTAGTGGGTCCACATGTAGTTTGTGAAAATAACACACATGCAATGACCACTGGTTGATCCATAAGTGGTTTGTTGAAATAACACACATGCAATGACCACTGGTTGATCCATAAGTGGTTTGTGGAAAAGAACACACATGCAATGAATCTGGTTGGTACATATGTGGTTTGTGGAAAGAACAACATGCAGTGACCACTGGTTGATCCATGTGTGGTTTGTGAAAATAACACACATGCAATACCACTGGTTGATCCATGTGTGGTTTGTGGAAAGAACACACATGCAATTACTCTGGTGCTAGTTTTAGTATAAGAACACACATGCAATGACTCTAATGAATCCATATGTGGTTTGTGAAAACAACACACATGCAATGACCACTTGTTGATCCATGTGTGGTTTGTGAAAAGAACGAACATGCAATGACTCTAGTGCTAGTTTTAGTATAAGAACATACATGCAATGACTCTAGTGGGTCCACATCTAGTTTGTGAAAAGAACACACATGCAATGACCACTGGTTGATCCATATGTGGTTTGTGGAAAAGAAAACACATGCAATGAACCTGGTTGGTCCATATGTGGTTTGTGGAAAGAACACACATGCAGTGACCACTGGTTCATCCATGTGTGGTTTGTGAAATGAACACACATGCAATGCCACTGGTTGATCCATGTGTGGTTTGTGGAAAGAAGACACATGCAATGACTCTAGTGCTAGTTTTTGTATAAGAACACACATGAAATATCTCTAATGGATCCATATGTGGTTTGTGAAAAGAACACACATGCAATGACCAGTTGTTGATCCATGTGTGGTTTGTGAAAAGAACACACATGAAATGACTCTAGTGCTAGTTTTAGTATAAGAACACACATGCAATGACTCTAGTGGGTCCACATGTAGTTTGTGAAAAGAACACACATGCAATGACCACTTGTTGATCCATGTGTGTTTTGTGAAAAGAACACACATACAATGACTCTAGTGGGTCCACATGTAGTTTGTAAAAAGAACACACATGAAATGACCACTGGTTGATCCATAAGTTGTTTGTGGAAAAGAACACACATGCAATGAACACTGGTTGATCCATGTGTGGTTTGTGAAAAGAACACACATGCAATGACTCTAGTGCTAGTTTTAGTATAAGAACACACATGCAATGACTCTAGTGGGTCCACATGTGGTTTGTGAAAATAACACACATGCAATGACCACTGGTTGATCCATAAGTGGTTTGTTGAAATAACACACATGCAATGACCACTGGTTGATCCATAAGTGGTTTGTGGAAAAGAACACACATGCAATGAATCTGGTTGGTACATATGTGGTTTGTGGAAAGAACAACATACAGTGACCACTGGTTGATCCATGTGTGGTTTGTGAAATGAACACACATGCAATGCCACTGGTTGATCCATGTGTGGTTTGTGAAGAGAACACACATGAAATTACTCTGGTGCTAGTTTTAGTATAAGAACACACATGCAATGACTCTAATGAATCCATATGTGGTTTGTGAAAACAACACACATGCAATGACCACTTGTTGATCCATGTGTGGTTTGTGAAAAGAACACACATGCAATGACTCTAGTGCTAGTTTTAGTATAAGAACATACATGCAATGACTCTAGTGGGTCCACATGTAGTTTGTGAAAAGAACACACATGCAATGACCACTGGTTGATCCATAAGTGGTTTGCGGAAAAGAAAACAAATGCAATGAATCTGGTTGGTCCATATGTGGTTTGTGGAAAGAACACACATGCAGTGACCACTGGTTCATCCATGTGTGGTTTGTGAAATGAACACACATGCAATGCCACTGGTTGATCCATGTGTGGTTTGTGGAAAGAAGACACATGCAATGACTCTAGTGCTAGTTTTTGTATAATAACACACATGCAATATCTCTAATGGATCCATATGTGGTTTGTGAAAAGAACACACATGCAATGACCACTTGTTGATCCATGTGTGGTTTGTGAAAATAACACACATGCAATGACTCTAGTGCTAGTTTTAGTATAAGAACACACATGCAATGACTCTAGTGCTAGTTTTTGTATAAGAACACACATGCAATATCTCTAATGGATCCATATGTGGTTTGGGAAAAGAACACACATGCAATGACCACTTGTTGATCCATGTGTGGTTTGTGAAAAAAACACACATGCAATGACTCTAGTGCTAGTTTTAGTATAAGAACACACATGCAATGACTCTAGTGGGTCCACATGTAGTTTGTGAAAAGAACACACATGCAATGACCACTGGTTGATCCATAAGTGGTTTGTGGAAAAGAAAACACATGCAATGAATCTGGTTGGTCCATATGTGGTTTGTGGAAAGAACACAAATGCAGTGACCACTGGTTCATCTATGTGTGGTTTGTGAAATGAACACACATGCAATGCCACTGGTTGATCCATGTGTGGTTTGTGGAAAGAAGACACATGCAATGACTCTAGTGCTAGTTTTTGTATAAGAACACACATGCAATATCTCTAATGGATCCATATGTGGTTTGTGAAAAGAACACACATGCAATGACCACTTGTTGATGCATGTGTGGTTTGTGAAAAGAACACACATGCAATGACTCTAGTGCTAGTTTTAGTATAAGAACACACATGCAATGACTCTAGTGGGTCCACATGTAGTTTGTGAAAAGAACACACATGCAATGACCACTTGTTGATCCATGTGTGTTTTGTGAAAAGAACACACATACAATGACTCTAGTGGGTCCACACGTAGTTTGTGAAAAGAACACACATGCAATGACCATTGGTTGATCCATAAGTTCTTTGTGGAAAAGAACACACATGCAATGAACACTGGTTGATCCATGTGTGGTTTGTGAAAAGAACACACATGCAATGACTCTAGTGCTAGTTTTAGTATAAGAACACACATGCAATGACTCTAGTGGGTCCACATGTAGTTTGTAAAAATAACACACATGCAATGACCACTAGTTGATCCATAAGTGGTTTGTGGAAAAGAAAACACATGCAATGACTCTGGTTGGTCCATATGTGGTTTGTGGAAAAGAACACACATGCAATGAACACAGGTTGATCCATGTGTGGTTTGTGTAAAAGAACACATGCAATGACCACTGGTTGATCCGTGTGTGGTTTGTGAAAAGAATACACATGCAATGACTCTAGTGCTAGTTTTAGTATAAGAACACACATGCAATGACTCTAGTGGGTCCACATGTATTTTTTGAAAAGAACACACATGCAATGACCACTGGTTGATCCATAAGTGGTTTGTGAAAAAGAAAACACATGCAATGAATCTGGTTGGTCCATATGTGGTTTGTGGAAAGAACACACATGTAGTGACCACTGGTTCATCCATGTGTGGTTTGTGAAATGAACACACATGCAATGCCACTGGTTGATCCATGTGTGGTTTGTGGAAAGAAGACACATGCAATGACTCTAGTGCTAGTTTTTGTATAAGAACACACATGCAATATCTCTAATGGATCCATATGTGGTTTGTGAAAAGAACACACATGCAATGACCACTTGTTGATCCGTGTGTGGTTTGTGAAAATAACACACATGCAATGACTCTAGTGCTAGTTTTAGTATAAGAACACACATGCAATGACTCTAGTGCTAGTTTTTGTATAAGAACACACATGCAATATCTCTAATGGATCCATATGTGGTTTGTGAAAAGAACACACATGCAATGACCACTTGTTGATCCATGTGTGGTTTGTGAAAAGAACACACATGCAATGACTCTAGTGCTAGTTTTAGTATAAGAACACACATGCAATGACACTAGTGGGTCCACATGTAGTTTGTGAAAAGAACACACATGCAATGACCACTGGTTGATCCATAAGTGGTTTGTGGAAAAGAAAACACATGCAATGAATCTGGTTGGTCCATATGTGGTTTGTGGAAAGAACACACATGCAGTGACCACTGGTTCATCCATGTGTGGTTTGTGAAATGAACACACATGCAATGCCACTGGTTGATCCATGTGTGGTTCGTGGAAAGAAGACACATGCAATGACTCTAGTGCTAGTTTTTGTATAAGAACACACATGCAATATCTCTAATGGATCAATATGTGGTTTGTGAAAAGAACACACATGCAATGACCACTTGTTGATCCGTGTGTGGTTTGTGAAAAGAACACACATGCAATGACTCTAGTGCTAGTTTTAGTATAAGAACATACATGCAATGACTCTAGTGGGTCCACATGTAGTTTGTGAAAAGAACACACATGCAATGACCACTGGTTGATCCATATGTGGTTTGTGGAAAAGGAAACACATGCAATGAACCTGGTTGGTCCATATGTGGTTTGTGGAAAGAACACACATGCAGTGACCACTGGTTCATCCATGTGTGGTTTGTGAAATGAACACACATGCAATGCCACTGGTTGATCCATGTGTGGTTTGTGGAAAGAAGACACATGCAATGACTCTAGTGCTAGTTTTTGTATAAGAACACACATGCAATATCTCTAATGGATCCATATGTGGTTTGTGAAAAGAACACACATGCAATGACCACTTGTTGATCCATGTGTGGTTTGTGAAAAGAACACACATGCAATGACTCTAGTGCTAGTTTTAGTATAAGAACACACATGCAATGACTCTAGTGGGTCCACATGTAGTTTGTGAAAAGAACACACATGCAATGACCACTTGTTGATCCATGTGTGTTTTGTGAAAAGAACACACATACAATGACTCTAGTGGGTCCACATGTAGTTTGTGAAAAGAACACACATGCAATGACCACTGGTTGATCCATAAGTTGTTTGTGGAAAAGAACACACATGCAATGAACACTGGTTGATCCATGTGTGGTTTGTGAAAAGAACACACATGCAATGACTCTAGTGCTAGTTTTAGTATAAGAACACACATGCAATGACTCTAGTGGGTCCACATGTAGTTTGTGAAAAGAACACACATGCAATGACCACTGGTTGATACATAAGTGGTTTGTGGAAATAACACACATGCAATGACCATTGGTTGATCCATAAGTTCTTTGTGGAAAAGAACACACATGCAATGAACACTGGTTGATCCATGTGTGGTTTGTGAAAAGAACACACATGCAATGACTCTAGTGCTAGTTTTAGTATAAGAACACACATGCAATGACTCTAGTGGGTCCACATGTAGTTTGTAAAAATAACACACATGCAATGACCACTAGTTGATCCATAAGTGGTTTGTGGAAAAGAAAACACATGCAATGACTCTGGTTGGTCCATATGTGGTTTGTGGAAAAGAACACACATGCAATGAACACAGGTTGATCCATGTGTGGTTTGTGTAAAAGAACACATGCAATGACCACTGGTTGATCCGTGTGTGGTTTGTGAAAAGAATACACATGCAATGACTCTAGTGCTAGTTTTAGTATAAGAACACACATGCAATGACTCTAGTGGGTCCACATGTATTTTTTGAAAAGAACACACATGCAATGACCACTATTTGATCCATAAGTGGTTTGTGAAAAAGAAAACACATGCAATGAATCTGGTTGGTCCATATGTGGTTTGTGGAAAGAACACACATGTAGTGACCACTGGTTCATCCATGTGTGGTTTGTGAAATGAACACACATGCAATGCCACTGGTTGATCCATGTGTGGTTTGTGGAAAGAAGACACATGCAATGACTCTAGTGCTAGTTTTTGTATAAGAACACACATGCAATATCTCTAATGGATCCATATGTGGTTTGTGAAAAGAACACACATGCAATGACCACTTGTTGATCCGTGTGTGGTTTGTGAAAATAACACACATGCAATGACTCTAGTGCTAGTTTTAGTATAAGAACACACATGCAATGACTCTAGTGCTAGTTTTTGTATAAGAACACACATGCAATATCTCTAATGGATCCATATGTGGTTTGTGAAAAGAACACACATGCAATGACCACTTGTTGATCCATGTGTGGTTTGTGAAAAGAACACACATGCAATGACTCTAGTGCTAGTTTTAGTATAAGAACACACATGCAATGACACTAGTGGGTCCACATGTAGTTTGTGAAAAGAACACACATGCAATGACCACTGGTTGATCCATAAGTGGTTTGTGGAAAAGAAAACACATGCAATGAATCTGGTTGGTCCATATGTGGTTTGTGGAAAGAACACACATGCAGTGACCACTGGTTCATCCATGTGTGGTTTGTGAAATGAACACACATGCAATGCCACTGGTTGATCCATGTGTGGTTCGTGGAAAGAAGACACATGCAATGACTCTAGTGCTAGTTTTTGTATAAGAACACACATGCAATATCTCTAATGGATCAATATGTGGTTTGTGAAAAGAACACACATGCAATGACCACTTGTTGATCCGTGTGTGGTTTGTGAAAAGAACACACATGCAATGACTCTAGTGCTAGTTTTAGTATAAGAACATACATGCAATGACTCTAGTGGGTCCACATGTAGTTTGTGAAAAGAACACACATGCAATGACCACTGGTTGATCCATATGTGGTTTGTGGAAAAGGAAACACATGCAATGAACCTGGTTGGTCCATATGTGGTTTGTGGAAAGAACACACATGCAGTGACCACTGGTTCATCCATGTGTGGTTTGTGAAATGAACACACATGCAATGCCACTGGTTGATCCATGTGTGGTTTGTGGAAAGAAGACACATGCAATGACTCTAGTGCTAGTTTTTGTATAAGAACACACATGCAATATCTCTAATGGATCCATATGTGGTTTGTGAAAAGAACACACATGCAATGACCACTTGTTGATCCATGTGTGGTTTGTGAAAAGAACACACATGCAATGACTCTAGTGCTAGTTTTAGTATAAGAACACACATGCAATGACTCTAGTGGGTCCACATGTAGTTTGTGAAAAGAACACACATGCAATGACCACTTGTTGATCCATGTGTGTTTTGTGAAAAGAACACACATACAATGACTCTAGTGGGTCCACATGTAGTTTGTGAAAAGAACACACATGCAATGACCACTGGTTGATCCATAAGTTGTTTGTGGAAAAGAACACACATGCAATGAACACTGGTTGATCCATGTGTGGTTTGTGAAAAGAACACACATGCAATGACTCTAGTGCTAGTTTTAGTATAAGAACACACATGCAATGACTCTAGTGGGTCCACATGTAGTTTGTAAATATAACACACATGCAATGACTCTAGTGCTAGTTTTTGTAAAAGAACACACATGCAATGTCTCTAATGGATCCATATGTGGTTTGTGTAAAGAACACACATGAAATGACCAATTGTTGATCCTTGTGTGGTTTGTGAAAAGAACACACATGCAATGATTCTATTGCTAGTTTTAGTATAACAACACACATACAATGACTCTAGTGGGTCCACATGTAGTTTGTGAAAAGAACACACATGCAATGACCACTGGTTGATCCATAAGTTGTTTGTGGAAAAGAACACACATGCAATGAGCACTGGTTGATCCATGTGTGGTTTGTGCAAAAGAACACATGCAATGACCATTGGTTGATCCATGGGTGGTTTGTGAAAAGAACACGCATGCAATGACTCTAGTGCTAGTTTTAGTATAAGAACACACATGCAATGACTCTAGTGGGTCCACATGCAGTTTGTGAAAATAACACACATGCAATGACCACTGGTTGATCCATAAGTGGTTTGTTGAAATAACACACATGCAATGACCACTGGTTGATCCATAAGTGGTTTGTGGAAAAGATAACACATGCAATGAATCTGGTTGGTACATATGTGGTTTGTGGAAAGAACAACATGCAGTGACCACTGGTTGATCCATGTGTGGTTTGTGAAAAGAACACACATGCAATGCCACTGGTTGATCCATGTGTGGTTTGTGGAAAAAACACACATGCAATTACTCTGGTGCTAGTTTTAGTATAAGAACACACATGCAATGACTCTAATGAATCCATATGTGGTTTGTGAAAACAACACACATGCAATGACCACTTGTTGATCCATGTGTGGTTTGTGAAAAGAACACACATGCAATGACTCTAGTGCTAGTTTTAGTATAAGAACATACATGCAATGACTCTAGTGGGTCCACATGTAGTTTGTGAAAAGAACACACATGCAATGACCACTGGTTGATCCATAAGTGGTTTGTGGAAAAGAAAACACATGCAATGAATCTGGTTGGTCCATATGTGGTTTGTGGAAAGAACACACATGCAGTGACCACTGGTTTATCATGTGTGGTTTGTGAAATGAACACACATGCAATGCCACTGGTTGATCCATGTGTGGTTTGTGGAAAGAATACACATGCAATGACTCTAGTGCTAGTTTTTGTATAAGAACACACATGCAATATCTCTAATGGATCCATATGTGGTTTGTGAAAAGAACACACATGCAATGACCACTTGTTGATCCATGTGTGGTTTGTCAAAAGAACACACGTGCAATGACTCTAGTGCTAGTTTTAGTATAAGAACACACATGCAATGACTCTAGTGGGTCCACATGTAGTTTGTGAAAAGAACACACATGCAATGACCACTTGTTGATCCATGTGTGTTTTGTGAAAAGAACACACATACAATGACTCTAGTGGGTCCACATGTAGTTTGTGAAAAGAACACACATGCAATGACCACTGGTTGATCCATAAGTTGTTTGTGGAAAAGAACACACATGCAATGAACAGTGGTTGATCCATGTGTGGTTTGTGAAAAGAACACACATGCAATGACTCTAGTGCTAGTTTTAGTATAAGAACACACATGCAATGACTCTAGTGGGTCCACATGTAGTTTGTAAAAATAACACACATGCAATGACTCTAGTGCTAGTTTTTGTAAAAGAACACACATGCAATGTCTCTAATGGATCCATATGTGGTTTGTGTAAAGAACACACATGAAATGACCACTTGTTGATCCTTGTTTGGTTTGTGAAAAGAACACACATGCAATGATTCTAGTGCTAGTTTTAGTATAAGAACACACATGCAATGACTCTAGTGGGTCCACATGTAGTTTGTGAAAATAACACACATACAATGACTCTAGTGGGTCCACATGTAGTTTGTGAAAAGAACACACATGCAATGACCACTGGTTGATCCATAAGTTGTTTGTGGAAAAGAACACACATGCAATGAGCACTGGTTGATCCATGTGTGGTTTGTGCAAAAGAACACATGCAATGACCATTGGTTGATCCATGTGTGGTTTGTGAAAGAACACCCATGCAATGACTCTAGTGCTAGTTTTAGTATAAGAACGCACATGCAATGACTCTAGTGGGTCCACATGTAGTTTGTGAAAATAACACACATGCAATGACCACTGGTTGATCCATAAGTGGTTTGTTGAAATAACACACATGCAATGACCACTGGTTGATCCATAAGTGGTTTGTGGAAAAGAACACACATGCAATGAATCTGGTTGGTACATATGTGGTTTGTGGAAAGAACAACATGCAGTGACCACTGGTTGATCCATGTGTGGTTTGTGAAAAGAACACACATGCAATGCCACTGGTTGATCCATGTGTGGTTTGTGGAAAGAACACACATGCAATGACTCTAGTGCTAGTTTTTGTATAAGAACACACATGCAATATCTCTAATGGATCCATATGTGGTTTGTGAAAATAACACACATGCAATGAACACTTGTTGATCCATGTGTGGTTTGTGAAAAGAACACACATGCAATGACTCTAGTTCTAGTTTTAGTATAAGAACACACATGCAATGACTCTAGTGGGTCCACATGTAGTTTGTGAAAAGAACACACATGCAATGACCACTTGTTGATCCATGTGTGTTTTGTGAAAAGAACACACATACAATGACTCTAGTGGGTCCACATGTAGTTTGTGAAAAGAACACACATGCAATGACCACTGGTTGATCCATAAGTTGTTTGTGGAAAAGAACACACATGCAATTAACACTGGTTGATCCATGTGTGGTTTGTGAAAAGAACACACATGCAATGACTCTAGTGCTAGTTTTAGTATAAGAACACACATGCAATGACTCTAGTGGGTCCACATGTAGTTTGTAAAAATAACACACATGCAGTGACTCTAGTGCTAGTTTTTGTATAAGAACACACATGCAATGTCTCTAATGGATCCATATGTGGTTTGTGTAAAGAACACACATGAAATGACCACTTGTTGATCCTTGTGTGGTTTGTGAAAAGAACACACATGCAATGATTCTAGTGCTAGTTTTAGTATAAGAACACACATGCAATGACTCTAGTGGGTCCACATGTAGTTTGTGAAAATAACACACATACAATGACTCTAGTGGGTCCACATGTAGTTTGTGAAAAGAACACACATGCAATGACCACTGGTTGATCCATAAGTTGTTTGTGGAAAAGAACACACATTCAATGAGCACTGGTTGATCCATGTGTGGTTTGTGCAAAAGAACACATGCAATGACCATTGGTTGATCCATGTCTGGTTTCTGAAAAGAACACACATGCAATGACTCTAGTGCCAGTTTTAGTATAAGAACACACATGCAATGACTCTAGTGGGTCCACTTGTAGTTTGTGAAAATAACACACATGCAATGACCACTGGTTGATCCATAAGTGGTTTGTTGAAATAACACACATGCAATGACCACTTGTTGATCCATAAGTGGTTTGTGGAAAAGAACACACATGCAATGAATCTGGTTGGTACATATGTGGTTTGTGGAAAGAACAACATGCAGTGACCACTGGTTGATCCATGTGTGGTTTGTGAAAAGAACACACATGCAATGCCACTGGTTGATCCATGTGTGGTTTGTGGAAAGAACACACATGCAATTACTCTGGTGATAGTTTTAGTATAAGAACACACATGCAATGACTCTAATGAATCCATATGTGGTTTGTGAAAACAACACACATGAAATGACCACTTGTTGATCCATGTGTGGTTTGTGAAAAGAACACACATGCAATGACTCTAGTGCTAGTTTTAGTATAAGAACATACATGCAATGACTCTAGTGGGTCCACATGTAGTTTGTGAAAACAACACACATGCAATGACCACTTGTTGATCCATGTGTGGTTTGTGAAAAGAACACACATGCAATGACTCTAGTGCTAGTTTTAGTATAAGAACATACATGCAATGACTCTAGTGGGTCCACATGTAGTTTGTGAAAAGAACACACATGCAATGACCACTGGTTGATCCATAAGTGGTTTGTGGAAAAGAAAACACATGCAATGAATCTGGTTGGTCCATATGTGGTTTGTGGAAAGAACACACATGCAGTGACCACTGGTTTATCATGTGTGGTTTGTGAAATGAACACACATGCAATGCCACTGGTTGATCCATGTGTGGTTTGTGGAAAGAAGACACATGCAATGACTCTAGTGCTAGTTTTTGTATAAGAACACACATGCAATATCTCTAATGGATCCATATGTGGTTTGTGAAAAGAACACACATGCAATGACCACTTGTTGATCCATGTGTGGTTTGTGGAAAAAACACACATGCAATGACTCTGGTGCTAGTTTTAGTATAAGAACACACATGCAATGACACTAGTGGGTCCACATGTAGTTTGTGAAAAGAACACACATGCAATAACCACTGGTTGATCCATAAGTGGTTTGTGGAAAAGAAAACACATGCAATGAATCTGGTTGGTCCATATGTGGTTTGTGGAAAGAACACACATGCAGTGACCACTGGTTCATCCATGTGTGGTTTGTGAAATGAACACACATGCAATGCCACTGGTTGATCCATGTGTGGTTCGTGGAAAGAAGACACATGCAATGACTCTAGTGCTAGTTTTTGTATAAGAACACACATGCAATATCTCTAATGGATCAATATGTGGTTTGTGAAAAGAACACACATGCAATGACCACTTGTTGATCCGTGTGTGGTTTGTGAAAAGAACACACATGCAATGACTCTAGTGCTAGTTTTAGTATAAGAACATACATGCAATGACTCTAGTGGGTCCACATGTAGTTTGTGAAAAGAACACACATGCAATGACCACTGGTTGATCCATATGTGGTTTGTGGAAAATAAAACACATGCAATGAACCTGGTTGGTCCATATGTGGTTTGTGGAAAGAACACACATGCAGTGACCACTGGTTCATCCATGTGTGGTTTGTGAAATGAACACACATGCAATGCCACTGGTTGATCCATGTGTGGTTTGTGGAAAGAAGACACATGCAATGACTCTAGTGCTAGTTTTTGTATAAGAACACACATGCAATATCTCTAATGGATCCATATGTGGTTTGTGAAAAGAACACACATGCAATGACCACTTGTTGATCCATGTGTGGTTTGTGAAAAGAACACACATGCAATGACTCTAGTGCTAGTTTTAGTATAAGAACACACATGCAATGACTCTAGTGGGTCCACATGTAGTTTGTGAAAAGAACACACATGCAATGACCACTTGTTGATCCATGTGTGTTTTGTGAAAAGAACACACATACAATGACTCTAGTGGGTCCACATGTAGTTTGTGAAAAGAACACACATGCAATGACCACTGGTTGATCCATAAGTTGTTTGTGGAAAAGAACACACATGCAATGAACACTGGTTGATCCATGTGTGGTTTGTGAAAAGAACACACATGCAATTACTCTAGTGCTAGTTTTAGTATAAGAACACACATGCAATGACTCTAGTGGGTCCACATGTAGTTTGTAAATATAACACACATGCAATGACTCTAGTGCTAGTTTTTGTAAAAGAACACACATGCAATGTCTCTAATGGATCCATATGTGGTTTGTGTAAAGAACACACATGAAATGACCAATTGTTGATCCTTGTGTGGTTTGTGAAAAGAACACACATGCAATGATTCTATTGCTAGTTTTAGTATAACAACACACATACAATGACTCTAGTGGGTCCACATGTAGTTTGTGAAAAGAACACACATGCAATGACCACTGGTTGATCCATAAGTTGTTTGTGGAAAAGAACACACATGCAATGAGCACTGGTTGATCCATGTGTGGTTTGTGCAAAAGAACACATGCAATGACCATTGGTTGATCCATGGGTGGTTTGTGAAAAGAACACGCATGCAATGACTCTAGTGCTAGTTTTAGTATAAGAACACACATGCAATGACTCTAGTGGGTCCACATGCAGTTTGTGAAAATAACACACATGCAATGACCACTGGTTGATCCATAAGTGGTTTGTTGAAATAACACACATGCAATGACCACTGGTTGATCCATAAGTGGTTTGTGGAAAAGATAACACATGCAATGAATCTGGTTGGTACATATGTGGTTTGTGGAAAGAACAACATGCAGTGACCACTGGTTGATCCATGTGTGGTTTGTGAAAAGAACACACATGCAATGCCACTGGTTGATCCATGTGTGGTTTGTGGAAAAAACACACATGCAATTACTCTGGTGCTAGTTTTAGTATAAGAACACACATGCAATGACTCTAATGAATCCATATGTGGTTTGTGAAAACAACACACATGCAATGACCACTTGTTGATCCATGTGTGGTTTGTGAAAAGAACACACATGCAATGACTCTAGTGCTAGTTTTAGTATAAGAACATACATGCAATGACTCTAGTGGGTCCACATGTAGTTTGTGAAAAGAACACACATGCAATGACCACTGGTTGATCCATAAGTGGTTTGTGGAAAAGAAAACACATGCAATGAATCTGGTTGGTCCATATGTGGTTTGTGGAAAGAACACACATGCAGTGACCACTGGTTTATCATGTGTGGTTTGTGAAATGAACACACATGCAATGCCACTGGTTGATCCATGTGTGGTTTGTGGAAAGAAGACACATGCAATGACTCTAGTGCTAGTTTTTGTATAAGAACACACATGCAATATCTCTAATGGATCCATATGTGGTTTGTGAAAAGAACACACATGCAATGACCACTTGTTGATCCATGTGTGGTTTGTCAAAAGAACACACATGCAATGACTCTAGTGCTAGTTTTAGTATAAGAACACACATGCAATGACTCTAGTGGGTCCACATGTAGTTTGTGAAAAGAACACACATGCAATGACCACTTGTTGATCCATGTGTGTTTTGTGAAAAGAACACACATACAATGACTCTAGTGGGTCCACATGTAGTTTGTGAAAAGAACACACATGCAATGACCACTGGTTGATCCATAAGTTGTTTGTGGAAAAGAACACACATGCAATGAACACTGGTTGATCCATGTGTGGTTTGTGAAAAGAACACACATGCAATGACTCTAGTGCTAGTTTTAGTATAAGAACACACATGCAATGACTCTAGTGGGTCCACATGTACTTTGTAAAAATAACACACATGCAATGACTCTAGTGCTAGTTTTTGTAAAAGAACACACATGCAATGTCTCTAATGGATCCATATGTGGTTTGTGTAAAGAACACACATGAAATGACCACTTGTTGATCCTTGTGTGGTTTGTGAAAAGAACACACATGCAATGATTCTAGTGCTAGTTTTAGTATAAGAACACACATGCAATGACTCTAGTGGGTCCACATGTAGTTTGTGAAAATAACACACATACAATGACTCTAGTGGGTCCACATGTAGTTTGTGAAAAGAACACACATGCAATGACCACTGGTTGATCCATAAGTTGTTTGTGGAAAAGAACACACATGCAATGAGCACTGGTTGATCCATGTGTGGTTTGTGCAAAAGAACACATGCAATGACCATTGGTTGATCCATGTGTGGTTTGTGAAAAGAACACCCATGCAATGACTCTAGTGCTAGTTTTAGTATAAGAACGCACATGCAATGACTCTAGTGGGTCCACATGTAGTTTGTGAAAATAACACACATGCAATGACCACTGGTTGATCCATAAGTGGTTTGTTGAAATAACACACATGCAATGACCACTGGTTGATCCATAAGTGGTTTGTGGAAAAGAACACACATGCAATGAATCTGGTTGGTACATATGTGGTTTGTGGAAAGAACAACATGCAGTGACCACTGGTTGATCCATGTGTGGTTTGTGAAAAGAACACACATGCAATGCCACTGGTTGATCCATGTGTGGTTTGTGGAAAGAAGACACATGCAATGACTCTAGTGCTAGTTTTTGTATAAGAACACACATGCAATATCTCTAATGGATCCATATGTGGTTTGTGAAAAGAACACACATGCAATGACCACTTGTTGATCCATGTGTGGTTTGTGAAAAGAACACACATGCAATGACTCTAGTGCTAGTTTTAGTATAAGAACACACATGCAATGACTCTAGTGGGTCCACATGTAGTTTGTGAAAAGAACACACATGCAATGACCACTTGTTGATCCATGTGTGTTTTGTGAAAAGAACACACATACAATGACTCTAGTGGGTCCACATGTAGTTTGTGAAAAGAACACACATGCAATGACCACTGGTTGATCCATAAGTTGTTTGTGGAAAAGAACACACATGCAATGAACACTGGTTGATCCATGTGTGGTTTGTGAAAAGAACACACATGCAATGACTCTAGTGCTAGTTTTAGTATAAGAACACACATGCAATGACTCTAGTGGGTCCACATGTAGTTTGTAAATATAACACACATGCAATGACTCTAGTGCTAGTTTTTGTAAAAGAACACACATGCAATGTCTCTAATGGATCCATATGTGGTTTGTGTAAAGAACACACATGAAATGACCAATTGTTGATCCTTGTGTGGTTTGTGAAAAGAACACACATGCAATGATTCTATTGCTAGTTTTAGTATAACAACACACATACAATGACTCTAGTGGGTCCACATGTAGTTTGTGAAAAGAACACACATGCAATGACCACTGGTTGATCCATAAGTTGTTTGTGGAAAAGAACACACATGCAATGAGCACTGGTTGATCCATGTGTGGTTTGTGCAAAAGAACACATGCAATGACCATTGGTTGATCCATGGGTGGTTTGTGAAAAGAACACGCATGCAATGACTCTAGTGCTAGTTTTAGTATAAGAACACACATGCAATGACTCTAGTGGGTCCACATGCAGTTTGTGAAAATAACACACATGCAATGACCACTGGTTGATCCATAAGTGGTTTGTTGAAATAACACACATGCAATGACCACTGGTTGATCCATAAGTGGTTTGTGGAAAAGATAACACATGCAATGAATCTGGTTGGTACATATGTGGTTTGTGGAAAGAACAACATGCAGTGACCACTGGTTGATCCATGTGTGGTTTGTGAAAAGAACACACATGCAATGCCACTGGTTGATACATGTGTGGTTTGTGGAAAAAACACACATGCAATTACTCTGGTGCTAGTTTTAGTATAAGAACACACATGCAATGACTCTAATGAATCCATATGTGGTTTGTGAAAACAACACACATGCAATGACCACTTGTTGATCCATGTGTGGTTTGTGAAAAGAACACACATGCAATGACTCTAGTGCTAGTTTTAGTATAAGAACATACATGCAATGACTCTAGTGGGTCCACATGTAGTTTGTGAAAAGAACACACATGCAATGACCACTGGTTGATCCATAAGTGGTTTGTGGAAAAGAAAACACATGCAATGAATCTGGTTGGTCCATATGTGGTTTGTGGAAAGAACACACATGCAGTGACCACTGGTTTATCATGTGTGGTTTGTGAAATGAACACACATGCAATGCCACTGGTTGATCCATGTGTGGTTTGTGGAAAGAAGACACATGCAATGACTCTAGTGCTAGTTTTTGTATAAGAACACACATGCAATATCTCTAATGGATCCATATGTGGTTTGTGAAAAGAACACACATGCAATGACCACTTGTTGATCCATGTGTGGTTTGTCAAAAGAACACACATGCAATGACTCTAGTGCTAGTTTTAGTATAAGAACACACATGCAATGACTCTAGTGGGTCCACATGTAGTTTGTGAAAAGAACACACATGCAATGACCACTTGTTGATCCATGTGTGTTTTGTGAAAAGAACACACATACAATGACTCTAGTGGGTCCACATGTAGTTTGTGAAAAGAACACACATGCAATGACCACTGGTTGATCTATAAGTTGTTTGTGGAAAAGAACACACATGCAATGAACACTGGTTGATCCATGTGTGGTTTGTGAAAAGAACACACATGCAATGACTCTAGTGCTAGTTTTAGTATAAGAACACACATGCAATGACTCTAGTGGGTCCACATGTAGTTTGTAAAAATAACACACATGCAATGACTCTAGTGCTAGTTTTTGTAAAAGAACACACATGCAATGTCTCTAATGGATCCATATGTGGTTTGTGTAAAGAACACACATGAAATGACCACTTGTTGATCCTTGTGTGGTTTGTGAAAAGAACACACATGCAATGATTCTAGTGCTAGTTTTAGTATAAGAACACACATGCAATGACTCTAGTGGGTCCACATGTAGTTTGTGAAAATAACACACATACAATGACTCTAGTGGGTCCACATGTAGTTTGTGAAAAGAACACACATGCAATGACCACTGGTTGATCCATAAGTTGTTTGTGGAAAAGAACACACATGCAATGAGCACTGGTTGATCCATGTGTGGTTTGTGCAAAAGAACACATGCAATGACCATTGGTTGATCCATGTGTGGTTTGTGAAAAGAACACCCATGCAATGACTCTAGTGCTAGTTTTAGTATAAGAACGCACATGCAATGACTCTAGTGGGTCCACATGTAGTTTGTGAAAATAACACACATGCAATGACCACTGGTTGATCCATAAGTGGTTTGTTGAAATAACACACATGCAATGACCACTGGTTGATCCATAAGTGGTTTGTGGAAAAGAACACACATGCAATGAATCTGGTTGGTACATATGTGGTTTGTGGAAAGAAAAACATGCAGTGACCACTGGTTGATCCATGTGTGGTTTGTGAAAAGAACACACATGCAATGCCACTGGTTGATCCATGTGTGGTTTGTGGAAAGAACACACATGCAATGACTCTAGTGCTAGTTTTTGTATAAGAACACACATGCAATATCTCTAATGGATCCATATGTGGTTTGTGAAAATAACACACATGCAATGAACACTTGTTGATCCATGTGTGGTTTGTGAAAAGAACACACATGCAATGACTCTAGTGCTAGTTTTAGTATAAGAACACACATGCAATGACTCTAGTGGGTCCACATGTAGTTTGTGAAAAGAACACACATGCAATGACCACTTGTTGATCCATGTGTGTTTTGTGAAAAGAACACACATACAATGACTCTAGTGGGTCCACATGTAGTTTGTGAAAAGAACACACATGCAATGACCACTGGTTGATCCATAAGTTGTTTGTGGAAAAGAACACACATGCAATTAACACTGGTTGATCCATGTGTGGTTTGTGAAAAGAACACACATGCAATGACTCTAGTGCTAGTTTTAGTATAAGAACACACATGCAATGACTCTAGTGGGTCCACATGTAGTTTGTAAAAATAACACACATGCAGTGACTCTAGTGCTAGTTTTTGTATAAGAACACACATGCAATGTCTCTAATGGATCCATATGTGGTTTGTGTAAAGAACACACATGAAATGACCACTTGTTGATCCTTGTGTGGTTTGTGAAAAGAACACACATGCAATGATTCTAGTGCTAGTTTTAGTATAAGAACACACATGCAATGACTCTAGTGGGTCCACATGTAGTTTGTGAAAATAACACACATACAATGACTCTAGTGGGTCCACATGTAGTTTGTGAAAAGAACACACATGCAATGACCACTGGTTGATCCATAAGTTGTTTGTGGAAAAGAACACACATTCAATGAGCACTGGTTGATCCATGTGTGGTTTGTGCAAAAGAACACATGCAATGACCATTGGTTGATCCATGTGTGGTTTCTGAAAAGAACACACATGCAATGACTCTAGTGCCAGTTTTAGTATAAGAACACACATGCAATGACTCTAGTGGGTCCACTTGTAGTTTGTGAAAATAACACACATGCAATGACCACTGGTTGATCCATAAGTGGTTTGTTGAAATAACACACATGCAATGACCACTTGTTGATCCATAAGTGGTTTGTGGAAAAGAACACACATGCAATGAATCTGGTTGGTACATATGTGGTTTGTGGAAAGAACAACATGCAGTGACCACTGGTTGATCCATGTGTGGTTTGTGAAAAGAACACACATGCAATGCCACTGGTTGATCCATGTGTGGTTTGTGGAAAGAACACACATGCAATTACTCTGGTGATAGTTTTAGTATAAGAACACACATGCAATGACTCTAATGAATCCATATGTGGTTTGTGAAAACAACACACATGAAATGACCACTTGTTGATCCATGTGTGGTTTGTGAAAAGAACACACATGCAATGACTCTAGTGCTAGTTTTAGTATAAGAACATACATGCAATGACTCTAGTGGGTCCACATGTAGTTTGTGAAAACAACACACATGCAATGACCACTTGTTGATCCATGTGTGGTTTGTGAAAAGAACACACATGCAATGACTCTAGTGCTAGTTTTAGTATAAGAACATACATGCAATGACTCTAGTGGGTCCACATGTAGTTTGTGAAAAGAACACACATGCAATGACCACTGGTTGATCCATAAGTGGTTTATGGAAAAGAAAACACATGCAATGAATCTGGTTGGTCCATATGTGGTTTGTGGAAAGAACACACATGCAGTGACCACTGGTTTATCATGTGTGGTTTGTGAAATGAACACACATGCAATGCCACTGGTTGATCCATGTGTGGTTTGTGGAAAGAAGACACATGCAATGACTCTAGTGCTAGTTTTTGTATAAGAACACACATGCAATATCTCTAATGGATCCATATGTGGTTTGTGAAAAGAACACACATGCAATGACCACTTGTTGATCCATGTGTGGTTTGTCAAAAGAACACACATGCAATGACTCTAGTGCTAGTTTTAGTATAAGAACACACATGCAATGACTCTAGTAGGTCCACATGTAGTTTGTGAAAAGAACACACATGCAATGACCACTTGTTGATCCATGTGTGTTTTGTGAAAAGAACACACATACAATGACTCTAGTGGGTCCACATGTAGTTTGTGAAAAGAACACACATGCAATGACCACTGGTTGATCCATAAGTTGTTTGTGGAAAAGAACACACATGCAATGAACACTGGTTGATCCATGTGTGGTTTGTGAAAAGAACACACATGCAATGACTCTAGTGCTAGTTTTAGTATAAGAACACACATGCAATGACTCTAGTGGGTCCACATGTAGTTTGTAAAAATAACACACATGCAATGACTCTAGTGCTAGTTTTTGTAAAAGAACACACATGCAATGTCTCTAATGGATCCATATGTGGTTTGTGTAAAGAACACACATGAAATGACCACTTGTTGATCCTTGTGTGGTTTGTGAAAAGAACACACATGCAATGATTCTAGTGCTAGTTTTAGTATAAGAACACACATGCAATGACTCTAGTGGGTCCACATGTAGTTTGTGAAAATAACACACATACAATGACTCTAGTGGGTCCACATGTAGTTTGTGAAAAGAACACACATGCAATGACCACTGGTTGATCCATAAGTTGTTTGTGGAAAAGAACACACATGCAATGAGCACTGGTTGATCCATGTGTGGTTTGTGCAAAAGAACACATGCAATGACCATTGGTTGATCCATGTGTGGTTTGTGAAAAGAACACCCATGCAATGACTCTAGTGCTAGTTTTAGTATAAGAACGCACATGCAATGACTCTAGTGGGTCCACATGTAGTTTGTAAAAATAACACACATGCAGTGAATCTAGTGCTAGTTTTTGTATAAGAACACACATGCAATGTCTCTAATGGATCCATATGTGGTTTGTGTAAAGAACACACATGAAATGACCACTTGTTGATCCTTGTGTGGTTTGTGAAAAGAACACACATGCAATGATTCTAGTGCTAGTTTTAGTATAAGAACACACATGCAATGACTCTAGTGGGTCCACATGTAGTTTGTGAAAATAACACACATACAATGACTCTAGTGGGTCCACATGTAGTTTGTGAAAATAACACACATGCAATGACCACTGGTTGATCCATAAGTGGTTTGTTGAAATAACACACATGCAATAACCACTGGTTGATCCATAAGTGGTTTGTGGAAAAGAACACACATGCAATGAATCTGGTTGGTACATATGTGGTTTGTGGAAAGAACAACATGCAGTGACCACTGGTTGATCCATGTGTGGTTTGTGAAAAGAACACACATGCAATGCCACTGGTTGATCCATGTGTGGTTTGTGGAAAGAACACACATGCAATGACTCTAGTGCTAGTTTTTGTATAAGAACACACATGCAATATCTCTAATGGATCCATATGTGGTTTGTGAAAAGAACACACATGCAATGAACACTTGTTGATCCATGTGTGGTTTGTGAAAAGAACACACATGCAATGACTCTAGTGCTAGTTTTAGTATAAGAACACACATGCAATGACTCTAGTGGGTCCACATGTAGTTTGTGAAAAGAACACACATGCAATGACCACTTGTTGATCCATGTGTGTTTTGTGAAAAGAACACACATACAATGACTCTAGTGGGTCCACATGTAGTTTGTGAAAAGAACACACATGCAATGACCACTGGTTGATCCATAAGTTGTTTGTGGAAAAGAACACACATGCAATTAACACTGGTTGATCCATGTGTGGTTTGTGAAAAGAACACACATGCAATGACTCTAGTGCTAGTTTTAGTATAAGAACACACATGCAATGACTCTAGTGGGTCCACATGTAGTTTGTAAAAATAACACACATGCAGTGACTCTAGTGCTAGTTTTTGTATAAGAACACACATGCAATGTCTCTAATGGATCCATATGTGGTTTGTGTAAAGAACACACATGAAATGACCACTTGTTGATCCTTGTGTGGTTTGTGAAAAGAACACACATGCAATGATTCTAGTGCTAGTTTTAGTATAAGAACACACATGCAATGACTCTAGTGGGTCCACATGTAGTTTGTGAAAATAACACACATACAATGACTCTAGTGGGTCCACATGTAGTTTGTGAAAAGAACACACATGCAATGACCACTGGTTGATCCATAAGTTGTTTGTGGAAAAGAACACACATTCAATGAGCACTGGTTGATCCATGTGTGGTTTGTGCAAAAGAACACATGCAATGACCATTGGTTGATCCATGTGTGGTTTCTGAAAAGAACACACATGCAATGACTCTAGTGCCAGTTTTAGTATAAGAACACACATGCAATGACTCTAGTGGGTCCACTTGTAGTTTGTGAAAATAACACACATGCAATGACCACTGGTTGATCCATAAGTGGTTTGTTGAAATAACACACATGCAATGACCACTTGTTGATCCATAAGTGGTTTGTGGAAAAGAACACACATGCAATGAATCTGGTTGGTACATATGTGGTTTGTGGAAAGAACAACATGCAGTGACCACTGGTTGATCCATGTGTGGTTTGTGAAAAGAACACACATGCAATGCCACTGGTTGATCCATGTGTGGTTTGTGGAAAGAACACACATGCAATTACTCTGGTGATAGTTTTAGTATAAGAACACACATGCAATGACTCTAATGAATCCATATGTGGTTTGTGAAAACAACACACATGAAATGACCACTTGTTGATCCATGTGTGGTTTGTGAAAAGAACACACATGCCATGAATCTAGTGCTAGTTTTAGTATAAGAACATACATGCAATGACTCTAGTGGGTCCACATGTAGTTTGTGAAAATAACACACATGCAATGACCACTGGTTGATCCATAAGTGGTTTGTGGAAAAGAAAACACATGCAACGAATCTGGTTGGTCCATAAGTGGTTTGTGGGAAGAACACACATGCAGTGACCACTGGTTCATCCATGTGTGGTTTGTGAAATGAACACACATGCAATGCCACTGGTTGATCCATGTGTGGTTTGTGGAAAGAAGACACATGAAATGACTCTAGTGCTAGTTTTTGTATAAGAACACACATGCAATATCTCAAATGGATCCATATGTGGTTTGTGAAAAGAACACACATGCAATGACCACTTGTTGATCCATGTGTGGTTTGTGAAAAGAACACACATGCAATGACTCTAGTGCTAGTTTTAGTATAAGAACACACATGCAATGACTCTAGTGGGTCCACATGTAGTTTGTGAAAAGAACACACATGCAATGACCACTTGTTGATCCATGTGTGTTTTGTGAAAAGAACACACATACAATGACTCTAGTGGGTCCACATGTAGTTTGTGAAAAGAACACACATGCAATGACCACTGGTTGATCCATAAGTTTTTTGTGGAAAAGAACACACATGCAATGAACACTAGTTGATCCATGTGTGGTTTGTGAAAAGAACACACATGCAATGACTCTAGTGCTAGTTTTAGTATAAGAACACACATGCAATGACTCTAGTGGGTCCACATGTAGTTTGTAAAAATAACACACATGGAATGACCACTGGTTGATCCCTAAGTGGTTTGTGGAAAAGAAAACACATGCAATGACTCTGGTTGGTCCATATGTGGTTTGTGGAAAAGAACACACATGCAATGAACACTGGTTGATCCATGTGTGGTTTGTGTAAAAGAACACATGCAATGACCACTGGTTGATCCGTGTGTGGTTTGTGAAAAGAATACACATGCAATGACTCTAGTGCTAGTTTTAGTATAAGAACACACATGCAATGACTCTAGTGGGTCCACATGTATTTTTTGAAAAGAACACACATGCAATAACCACTGGTTGATCCATAAGTGGTTTGTGGAAGGAACACACATGCAATGACCACTGGTTGATCCATAAGTGGTTTGTGGAAAAGAAAACACATGCAATGAATCTGGTTGGTCCATATGTGGTTTGTGGAAAGAACACACATGCAGTGACCACTGGTTGATCCATGTGTGGTTTGTGAAATGAGCACACATGCAATGCCACTGGTTGATCCATGTGTGGATTGTGGAAAGAACACACATGCAATGACTATAGTGCTAGTTTTTGTATAAGAACACACATGCAATGTCTCTAATGGATCCATATGTGGTTTGTGTAAAGAACACACATGAAATGACCACTTGTTGATCCATGTGTGGTTTGTGAAAAGAACACACACGTAATGATCCTAGTGCTAGTTTTAGTATAAGAACACACATGCAATGACTCTAGTGGGTCCACATGTAGTTTGTGAAAAGAACACACATGCAATGACCACTTGTTGATCCATGTGTGTTTTGTGAAAAGAACACACATACAATGACTCTAGTGGGTCCACATGTAGTTTGTGAAAAGAACACACATGCAATGACCACTGGTTGATCCATAAGTTGTTTGTGGAAAAGAACACACATGCAATGAACACTGGTTGATCCATGTGTGGTTTGTGAAAAGAACACACATGCAATGACTCTAGTGCTAGTTTTAGTATAAGAACACACATGCAATGACTCTAGTGGGTCCACATGTAGTTTGTAAAAATAACACACATGCAGTGACTCTAGTGCTAGTTTTTGTATAAGAACACACATGCAATGTCTCTAATGGATCCATATGTGGTTTGTGTAAAGAACACACATGAAATGACCACTTGTTGATCCTTGTGTGGTTTGTGAAAAGAACACACATGCAATGATTCTAGTGCTAGTTTTATTATAAGAACACACATGCAATGACTCTAGTGGGTCCACATGTAGTTTGTGAAAATAACACACATACAATGACTCTAGTGGGTCCACATGTAGTTTGTGAAAAGAACACACATGCAATGACCACTGGTTGATCCATAAGTTGTTTGTGGAAAAGAACACACATTCAATGAGCACTGGTTGATCCATCTGTGGTTTGTGCAAAAGAACACATGCAATGACCATTGGTTGATCCATGTGTGGTTTCTGAAAAGAACACACATGCAATGACTCTAGTGCCAGTTTTAGTATAAGAACACACATGCAATGACTCTAGTGGGTCCACTTGTAGTTTGTGAAAATAACACACATGCAATGACCACTGGTTGATCCATAAGTGGTTTGTTGAAATAACACACATGCAATGACCACTTGTTGATCCATAAGTGGTTTGTGGAAAAGAACACACATGCAATGAATCTGGTTGGTACATATGTGGTTTGTGGAAAGAACAACATGCAGTGACCACTGGTTGATCCATGTGTGGTTTGTGAAAAGAACACACATGCAATGCCACTGGTTGATACATGTGTGGTTTGTGGAAAAAACACACATGCAATTACTCTGGTGCTAGTTTTAGTATAAGAACACACATGCAATGACTCTAATGAATCCATATGTGGTTTGTGAAAACAACACACATGCAATGACCACTTGTTGATCCATGTGTGGTTTGTGAAAAGAACACACATGCAATGACTCTAGTGCTAGTTTTAGTATAAGAACATACATGCAATGACTCTAGTGGGTCCACATGTAGTTTGTGAAAATAACACACATGCAATGACCACTGGTTGATCCATAAGTGGTTTGTGGAAAAGAAAACACATGCAATGAATCTGGTTGGTCCATATGTGGTTTGTGGAAAGAACACACATGCAGTGACCACTGGTTTATCATGTGTGGTTTGTGAAATGAACACACATGCAATGCCACTGGTTGATCCATGTGTGGTTTGTGGAAAGAAGACACATGCAATGACTCTAGTGCTAGTTTTTGTATAAGAACACACATGCAATATCTCTAATGGATCCATATGTGGTTTGTGAAAAGAACACACATGCAATGACCACTTGTTGATCCATGTGTGGTTTGTCAAAAGAACACACATGCAATGACTCTAGTGCTAGTTTTAGTATAAGAACACACATGCAATGACTCTAGTGGGTCCACATGTAGTTTGTGAAAAGAACACACATGCAATGACCACTTGTTGATCCATGTGTGTTTTGTGAAAAGAACACACATACAATGACTCTAGTGGGTCCACATGTAGTTTGTGAAAAGAACACACATGCAATGACCACTGGTTGATCCATAAGTTGTTTGTGGAAAAGAACACACATGCAATGAACACTGGTTGATCCATGTATGGTTTGTGAAAAGAACACACATGCAATGACTCTAGTGCTAGTTTTAGTATAAGAACACACATGCAATGACTCTAGTGGGTCCACATGTAGTTTGTAAAAATAACACACATGCAATGACTCTAGTGCTAGTTTTTGTAAAAGAACACACATGCAATGTCTCTAATGGATCCATATGTGGTTTGTGTAAAGAACACACATGAAATGACCACTTGTTGATCCTTGTGTGGTTTGTGAAAAGAACACACATGCAATGATTCTAGTGCTAGTTTTAGTATAAGAACACACATGCAATGACTCTAGTGGGTCCACATGTAGTTTGTGAAAATAACACACATACAATGACTCTAGTGGGTCCACATGTAGTTTGTGAAAAGAACACACATGCAATGACCACTGGTTGATCCATAAGTTGTTTGTGGAAAAGAACACACATGCAATGAGCACTGGTTGATCCATGTGTGGTTTGTGCAAAAGAACACATGCAATGACCATTGGTTGATCCATGTGTGGTTTGTGAAAAGAACACCCATGCAATGACTCTAGTGCTAGTTTTAGTATAAGAACGCACATGCAATGACTCTAGTGGGTCCACATGTAGTTTGTGAAAATAACACACATGCAATGACCACTGGTTGATCCATAAGTGGTTTGTTGAAATAACACACATGCAATGACCACTGGTTGATCCATAAGTGGTTTGTGGAAAAGAACACACATGCAATGAATCTGGTTGGTCCATATGTGGTTTGTGGAAAGAACAACATGCAGTGACCACTGGTTGATCCATGTGTGGTTTGTGAAAAGAACACACATGCAATGCCACTGGTTGATCCATGTGTGGATTGTGGAAAGAACACACATGCAATGACTATAGTGCTAGTTTTTGTATAAGAACACACATGCAATGTCTCTAATGGATCCATATGTGGTTTGTGTAAAGAACACACATGAAATGACCACTTGTTGATCCATGTGTGGTTTGTGAAAAGAACACACACGTAATGATCCTAGTGCTAGTTTTAGTATAAGAACACACATGCAATGACTCTAGTGGGTCCACATGTAGTTTGTGAAAAGAACACACATGCAATGACCACTTGTTGATCCATGTGTGTTTTGTGAAAAGAACACACATACAATGACTCTAGTGGGTCCACATGTAGTTTGTGAAAAGAACACACATGCAATGACCACTGGTTGATCCATAAGTTGTTTGTGGAAAAGAACACACATGCAATGAACACTGGTTGATCCATGTGTGGTTTGTGAAAAGAACACACATGCAATGACTCTAGTGCTAGTTTTAGTATAAGAACACACATGCAATGACTCTAGTGGGTCCACATGTAGTTTGTAAAAATAACACACATGCAGTGACTCTAGTGCTAGTTTTTGTATAAGAACACACATGCAATGTCTCTAATGGATCCATATGTGGTTTGTGTAAAGAACACACATGAAATGACCACTTGTTGATCCTTGTGTGGTTTGTGAAAAGAACACACATGCAATGATTCTAGTGCTAGTTTTATTATAAGAACACACATGCAATGACTCTAGTGGGTCCACATGTAGTTTGTGAAAATAACACACATACAATGACTCTAGTGGGTCCACATGTAGTTTGTGAAAAGAACACACATGCAATGACCACTGGTTGATCCATAAGTTGTTTGTGGAAAAGAACACACATTCAATGAGCACTGGTTGATCCATGTGTGGTTTGTGCAAAAGAACACATGCAATGACCATTGGTTGATCCATGTGTGGTTTCTGAAAAGAACACACATGCAATGACTCTAGTGCCAGTTTTAGTATAAGAACACACATGCAATGACTCTAGTGGGTCCACTTGTAGTTTGTGAAAATAACACACATGCAATGACCACTGGTTGATCCATAAGTGGTTTGTTGAAATAACACACATGCAATGACCACTTGTTGATCCATAAGTGGTTTGTGGAAAAGAACACACATGCAATGAATCTGGTTGGTACATATGTGGTTTGTGGAAAGAACAACATGCAGTGACCACTGGTTGATCCATGTGTGGTTTGTGAAAAGAACACACATGCAATGCCACTGGTTGATCCATGTGTGGTTTGTGGAAAGAACACACATGCAATTACTCTGGTGATAGTTTTAGTATAAGAACACACATGCAATGACTCTAATGAATCCATATGTGGTTTGTGAAAACAACACACATGAAATGACCACTTGTTGATCCATGTGTGGTTTGTGAAAAGAACACACATGCAATGACTCTAGTGCTAGTTTTAGTATAAGAACATACATGCAATGACTCTAGTGGGTCCACATGTAGTTTGTGAAAATAACACACATGCAATGACCACTGGTTGATCCATAAGTGGTTTGTGGAAAAGAAAACACATGCAACGAATCTGGTTGGTCCATAAGTGGTTTGTGGGAAGAACACACATGCAGTGACCACTGGTTCATCCATGTGTGGTTTGTGAAATGAACACACATGCAATGCCACTGGTTGATCCATGTGTGGTTTGTGGAAAGAAGACACATGAAATGACTCTAGTGCTAGTTTTTGTATAAGAACACACATGCAATATCTCAAATGGATCCATATGTGGTTTGTGAAAAGAACACACATGCAATGACCACTTGTTGATCCATGTGTGGTTTGTGAAAAGAACACACATGCAATGACTCTAGTGCTAGTTTTAGTATAAGAACACACATGCAATGACTCTAGTGGGTCCACATGTAGTTTGTGAAAAGAACACACATGCAATGACCACTTGTTGATCCATGTGTGTTTTGTGAAAAGAACACACATACAATGACTCTAGTGGGTCCACATGTAGTTTGTGAAAAGAACACACATGCAATGACCACTGGTTGATCCATAAGTTTTTTGTGGAAAAGAACACACATGCAATGAACACTAGTTGATCCATGTGTGGTTTGTGAAAAGAACACACATGCAATGACTCTAGTGCTAGTTTTAGTATAAGAACACACATGCAATGACTCTAGTGGGTCCACATGTAGTTTGTAAAAATAACACACATGGAATGACCACTGGTTGATCCCTAAGTGGTTTGTGGAAAAGAAAACACATGCAATGACTCTGGTTGGTCCATATGTGGTTTGTGGAAAAGAACACACATGCAATGAACACTGGTTGATCCATGTGTGGTTTGTGTAAAAGAACACATGCAATGACCACTGGTTGATCCGTGTGTGGTTTGTGAAAAGAATACACATGCAATGACTCTAGTGCTAGTTTTAGTATAAGAACACACATGCAATGACTCTAGTGGGTCCACATGTATTTTTTGAAAAGAACACACATGCAATAACCACTGGTTGATCCATAAGTGGTTTGTGGAAGGAACACACATGCAATGACCACTGGTTGATCCATAAGTGGTTTGTGGAAAAGAAAACACATGCAATGAATCTGGTTGGTCCATATGTGGTTTGTGGAAAGAACACACATGCAGTGACCACTGGTTGATCCATGTGTGGTTTGTGAAATGAGCACACATGCAATGCCACTGGTTGATCCATGTGTGGATTGTGGAAAGAACACACATGCAATGACTATAGTGCTAGTTTTTGTATAAGAACACACATGCAATGTCTCTAATGGATCCATATGTGGTTTGTGTAAAGAACACACATGAAATGACCACTTGTTGATCCATGTGTGGTTTGTGAAAAGAACACACACGTAATGATCCTAGTGCTAGTTTTAGTATAAGAACACACATGCAATGACTCTAGTGGGTCCACATGTAGTTTGTGAAAATAACACTGTCACATCCCAAGATTTTCCAAATCTTGTAATGTGAAAAATAAATGAATAAAATAAAACTTTGTTTGATTTTCAGGGCCAGAAGGAACTTTTTGAATTCCAATAGGAATCTTCAAACCTATTTTGAACAATTAAATCCTAAAGGGATTTAAAAACATAAAACAATTATCAAAGGAAAATAAAATATTTTGGAAATACTATTTTGGATCTTTAAATAAAGAGTTTTGGTTTTCAAAAGAAAAGGTAGATATTTTAAATAAAGATTACTTTATAAAAGCCAAATTAAACCTTGGCCAAGACTTGGAATCAAAAGGTTTTGCTTTGATTAAAATAGTAGAGGTTTATTTAAAATAAAATAAAAAGGATTTAAATATCCAAGTTTTATTAATAAAGGTTTTACTATTTTCAAAACATCAACACTTATTTATTTATTTAAATAAGTTTCCCAAATATCTTGTTTTCTCCAATAAAACCTACTGAAGTGTTTTAGTTTTATTTTAGATTTCAAAATAAATATTTTAATAAAACAAATCCTATTTGATTTAATAATGAGGGTCTATTGTATTTAATTATTAATGGACCCTATAGCAAAAATGTTATTTTGTTTTAAACAAGTTTTCCAAATACTCTTTATTTCCAAATAAAACCTACTGTTTTGGTTTTAAAAATATTTGGATTTCAAATGGAGATTTTATTAAATAAATCAAACCCTATTTTATTAAATAACTAAAGATCCATTTTATTTAATTAATGAATGGATCCTAAAATGAATAAAAATATTATTTTATTTTTAGAATTTGGTTTATGTTGATAAACAGAACCAAGTTCAAAGTTGTGAAGTTTGGTGATTGTTTGAATCAATTTGAATGTTGTTTGAATAGTTGATTGAAATTCAAAACAGAAATTAGATTTAGAAAAAGAAAAATGTTTCAGACAGAAAAAAAATAGAACAGCCCACCCTCTGGCCCAACTAGCCTAACAGCAGCCCACCTAGCCCACCTGTTCTCTTCCCCGAAGCATTATTTTCTCACTCAGAAACTTACCGCACAGAAGGTGACAACTGGACCCCACCCCCACTCCCTTTCTTTCACTGCCAAGCGGACCCACTCGCCTGTTCATCGTTTTCACCCTCGCCCCGAACCGTTTTTCTCCACCGCAAACCTAACCCACACCCTCACTGACGCGCGGACCCTATCTTCCCTGTCTCTCCTCGCTGACGAGACGACCCCACACCAACTCTCTTCTTCCTCACCCGCTGCTGACCACGCCCCTCTTTCCTCCTTGCCGTTGCAAGCGATTAAAGACAGGTTTAATTCGTGTTAACCACGCCGTTAATCGACCCTGCGTTCACGCATACTTATTCGCCTGCATCCCCTCTCCCTTTTCCCCCAGACTCCTCCCCCAAGCACGCCCCCAGGCCGCCCCAATTTCTCCCCGAGCAGCTCTGTCTCCGACCACCGTCTCCGACCAATTCCGGCCGTGTCCTGCCACCCCGTGCCTCCTCGACCTAACTCACACCTTCCCCACCTCCTGTCGCATCTGTCCATGCCCCTCGTTTGACCGCGGGCGTTCCTCAGCGTCGACTCCGACCGAGCTCTGAGCGCCGCCGTCTGTCTTCAACTGCGACGACAACTCCCCGGTAAACCCGACCGCCCCGCGCCTCCTCGTTCACGCTCCCTCACTCGTCTCGACCATGCGCGTCTAACCAGCGTCTTCGTCTTGTCTTGGGGTGAACCACAACATCGTCCCCGAGCACAACCAGAGCCGCCTGGCGCCAGGAGCAACTCCGGCGAGGAATTACGACTGCCCCTGAGCGCCCCTTGTCAAGCCAGCAGTACCTTGAACATCACCACAGCCCTGCGATTCTGGTGAGCTACCCCTCCGCTTCCCTCTCTTCCTAAATCACTAGCGACCACACCATCTGAGCGCGCCGCCGCCAACCGCCGCCGCCAGCGCCGCCGATCTTTGGCAAGCATGCTAGCAACCGTAGGATCGTGATCTAAAGGATGCGATAGAACGTTGGCGAAAGGGTAAGTAGTGTCTCTGCACCGCACGATCTCACTTAGATCCAACGATCTAGAGAGATCAATCCGACCGAACCGGTATTGTCCAGTAAGAACTTGACGCGTGGCACTAGTTTGATTAAATAGACAGAAACATTTCTATAGATTGTTTGAATTTGTAAATTGAATAACTTTTGATCCACACGTCCAAAAATTACAAATTTTATGTCGTTGGATTCAGGAGAGCAAGACCTAGCCAACCATGCCCTTAGTTTAGCAAATAGTATCTGTTAGTTTGCTTGTTTGTGCAGATTATTTTGTGTGCTTGTTTAGATTAGAAAAATTGTTTAAAAATGTTTTTAAGGTTAAAACCTTTGAAAATTGATTTGTTGTGAACTTACTGACCCTAGGAACCAACCCATGGAGTTAAAAATAAATTTGGTGAAATTAAGGATGGATTAATTGATTTAGCCCATTTCTAGCCATTTAAAAATATTGGTTTTGTTATGAAAATGTTTTTGGAGTAAAAACTTTGGAAAAATGTTTTGGACCAAACCTACTTAGGAAACACTTTGTGGACTCAAAAATATATTTGGTGAAATAAAAATATGATTCTTTGATTTAAAACCATTTCTAGTCCAATAGAAATGTGGTTTATTTATTAAAATTGATTTTGAAGGAAAACCTTTGAGAAATGTTTTGTTTTAAACTCTCTGACCACAAACACCAAGTTTTAAAGTTTGAAAACATATTTGGTGAACCCTATAGGTTAATGCCTTGGTAAAAATATTTCTACACCACATAAAATGATACTTTGTTTTGAAAATGGGTTTTAAGGTGAAACCTTTAGCAAATGACTTTGCCACTTTGCAAAATGACCATTAGGTGCTTTCAAATGTTTATGACACATTAGGAACCACTTTTTCAAACAAAACAAAGCTTGGCATGCTTGCATGCATTACTTTGACTTTGTCGTTTTATGTGTTGTTTTGCTTGATTGGTAGATTGAGTTTGTGCCTTGCTTGATTGATTTGTAGTGACTTGAAGAGTGTGATTGTTGCAAGGACAAGGAGTGAACTTATACCTCTACCAAAAAGGCAAGTGATGCTTCATATCTTTTGTCCCATTACTTTCACTATGATTAGTGCTTTCTCTAAGTAAAACTTGCATGGATTTTATTTTGCTAAGTATAGACCTTACTATAGGAAAACCTAGTAGATGAATCCTTAGTAGGATTTTCCTAAGTTAAGAATCCTATTACTATCAAGCTTAGCCTAGCTAATAGAAAACATGGGTGGAATATATATTCACACTATGGAAAAATATCCTAAGTCTGAGGACTTATGTTTTGTTTAACAAAACAACTAAGTTAATGAATCACCTGGGTGGAATGGAAGGAATGGTATGTGTTGAGTGGTTCACAAGGCCATGGACTTGGCTTGTGTATCTCACTTGTGGATGGCCACCCAGGAACAAAGAGATTTGAGATGTCAAATGTTGAGAAGCTTCAAGTGCAACCACTTGGCAATATGGGCTCTGCCATGATCATATAGGTTGCAAGAACTTAGCCATATGGACAGTGGGTGGTAGTGTTTGATAGGTTGGAACGCGTCCATGATGGTCTAAGGGAAGGCTTCTGAAAAATCTTGTCTTGGGAAACCAAGTCTTGTGGGGAAAGTGCACCACCTCTGCAGAGTGTAAAATCTAAGTACTTAGCCATGTCCCTGGTAAAGGACAATTTGAGCATCAAGACATGGAAGCAATCAAGAATCTCATCATTCAAATTTCTAAGTTAAAACTTGTGGTTGAACAAGGGTTGTTTGAAATCTTCAATCTTTGATTGAGAGATGCCTTGAAGGATCTTCAAATCTTTGATTGAGGAAAAATGATTTTGCTAAGCAAAACTTAGTATTTTCAATTGTTAAGGAAAAATCTATTTTGAGCAATGCAAGCCTCAACTCCACTTAGCCAAATGCATATAGATGATAGACTCCACTATACTACCATAGTATCACTTGCCAATACAATTCAAATGTATTGACCCTTGTGGCTGTAACTTGTAATGTTGCAGGTTTGATTGTTTTTAGTGAAGATTGATTGATTAGGATTACAAAGTCTACAACCAACATCTGCCTATGGCACTTTGAAGATGAAGGACCCCATGCTTATAGATATTCCGCTGCAATGTAATGTAATAGCCAAATGAGCTATGTATGATGTAATAAAATTATGTTATTCCTGGTTATAAAGTTATATTATGACCTTTGTTTCTTGATATTACATCTAAACTGTGGATGCTAGCTATCGATCCAGGGACTAGCATTGTAAACACAAGGATCTCTACCTTATTAAAGGTTGGGGACTCTACAAGATGGTATCAGAGCATTGTGTTGCCTGTAGGATTTGTAAACCTAGGATTGGACAAAAACCCTTAGAAAAATAGGAGTTATATTTGTTCCAAAACTTATTTACAAACAATCTTGTAAACTCTTTCCTCAACCATTTTGGTTTCAACTCTACATCTCTTCTATTTCAAACTTGATGGAAAAGCCTACCCCATGGCCAAAGACTACACCATGAGCAAAGGACTTCTTCAACACTTTCAACCCTAATGACTTCAACTTCTTCAACTCTAATGACTTCAACATCTTCAACATTTTCACCAAGGACTTCAAACTTGTATATCACTAAGGACTACAAGTGTGACAAGAAATGTTGCTCCAGACTTGAAGACTAAGGGAACACAACTTAGAAGGAACCATCATCACCTTTGAAGTTTTGTGACCAAGAATTTTTCCCAAGGAAACCATGATCTCATACAAGAAGAATCATGAAGGAAGGAAAAATCCCAAGTAAACCATATAGATGGACCACCACATTTTAGTTAAGACAAACTCACCAACTTATGTGGTGTAACAAAAATATTTTTGATTGCCTAAAAATATGCTTGAAACTTGTTGTTTGAGTGGAGTGTTTGTTTGTGATTGCTTGCACATTGCTTGTGTGAATTGTGATGTGTGTGATTAGAATTGACTCCTTAGAAATATCTTGCCTATTCTAATCCCAATCCAACCCAAACAGATGACTTCTCCAAGAGACTCCAACATCAAATATGAATACAACAACAACAACCAAGAGATGCACATGAGAGAACAACTACTAGCAAACCAAACCCAATTAAACCAAGTGACAACTCAGTTTTTAGCCAACAATAATGGATTAGACCCAGCCATACAAAGGATTTTGAAGCTTCAATCCCAATTGTTGCAAGGACTAGTTACTCAAATGATCAACAAGGATGGCAAAGATGTTATTCTATGTAGCATCCCAATTGTCTAACAATTGTAATGCTACTTGGTCTAGTAATATAAGGGCTACTTCAAATATATATTTATTGCATCATCATTATATCATGCTCATGTCATCATGCCACCTTGCATTTGAGCATCATATAAAACCCTTTTGATTTGGTTCTTCTCTCATGTGCATTGTTAATTGTATTTGCCTCTTGATATTGTATTTGGTTCTTGATATATTGTTGAAATGCCCAAGTTGAGTTGGGGGCATATCTTTTATTAACTCCACCACCTTTCTTTCACCACCTTATAATTCCACCATCCAACTAAATATGAGCTTGGCACTTATTGGTTTTACCTCTAGCTCATGTGGGTTGGGACGGATCCAATTCTTTTCCACATGCTCTCATCTTGGCATCATTTTGTTTTCACATTGTTGATATATGAGAGCCACATGGCCACCTTTGCATGCCTTGTGGGTGGAACCCTATTTCTAGCTACCAAATGTGTTGTTTTGGGGTTATCATCATGTTGGGATATTTTGTGGGCTTATTAACTACCTAGTGGCATATACACACTAGCAAGTCCCATTGTATTTCAAAAATGGTCATCTCCATCTACTCCACATGGGGCATCCTTTTAATTATTTTTGCTTGGCTTTTATTCCAATTTTTGGAATGCATAATAATAATGCCATGTAACAATATTGTTTTCACAAGAATTAACATGGTAATAAATATTTTTGCATGGGCCATGCAAGTGCCACCTTTTCTAGTATTTCGTTTTTATTTGAATCTTGAGTGGATCATCATCTCACTCTCTCTACCACCCCTTTTGGCTTGGTTCTAGTGATCTTGCTTAAACCCTATCATCACATACCTCTCCTTTCCTTGCTTAGATCTTGCTTGAGCTAGCCTTGTTCATGCTTGATCTTGTCAAAGGACCACTCCATCTATCTCTCTAAGCCCTAGATCATCACCATACCCCCTCACTCCTAAACCCTAGTCACTCTCTAATCTACCCTTCCCCCATCTAAACCAAACCCTAAGTACCCCACCCCACCTCTCTCTCTCGGCCTCTCTCTCTCTCACCTAGCTGGCCCCACCATGCCACCTAGCTACCCCACCCAAGCAAGCCCAACCCGAGCCATACCCCTCCCCCCTCCTACCCTAGCTCTAACCCGAGGCTACTCCTCCCTCTCTCTTTTTCTCTCTATGCCTTAGTGGCCCCTCCAACCCGAGCCTGCCCCTGCCTCCTTGGCCTCACCCTACCCCACCTGGAAGCCACCCCCTGCCTGCCCTGCCCCAGGCCGAGCCTGCCAGCACGTGAAGGAGGAGCAAAAGCGGCCGACGCCACCTTTCCCCTCCACCACGCCAACTACCCTCCCTCCCTCCGTTCCTATCCACCCCACCACCTCTCTGCCTCGCCCAGCTACCCCTAGATCTACCCAGGACGCTCCCCTCTCTCCCTGCCGTCCCTCACCACCGCCCCACCATCGCCGGCAAAAACCCTCGGCCTCCACCGCCCCCCTTATCCAGCCGGTGGCGTGGCGCTCTAAGGTGTCGAGGAAGACCACGCAGCTCCCCTACGTCACCCTATACACGGAGCCAGGAAGGAGAAGCCCCAGGACGCCGGTACCAACGCGAGCCCGACGCCCAAACCCTAGCTCCGGTCCGTCTGTGTCGACGCCGATCAACCGCTCCCCAAGCCGATCCATCTACACCAACGTCTCCTCGGTGAGCCCCTAAGCCCCCTGGACATGTTTCGCCTCGCTGTCGTCGCCTGTGCTCGCCGGCCATATCGTCGAACAGCCTCGGTACGCGGCGGCCGACGTCGTTCCGGCGTTGCTACGCCGCGCAGCGACTTAGCTAGGCCCCGTCCGCCCTCCCTAGCAGCTACCTCACCTAGCCGCACTGGCTCGCACCCCCAGCGCGCACCAGCACGTCCCCAGATCGAATCCCCACCCCGCGCTGGCGCGCACCGATCCGTCCGCGGCGCGGAGAAGAGGAACAGTGGGGTCGGGCACCCTTTTTCGCATACCCCCCTACACCTTTTCCTGCATCAACCCGCACTCCTTTTGGCCCAACGGTCAGCCCCGTGGCGTTTTTGCAAAAAGGATCCCGAAGTTTTGTATACTTAACCCGCGATCCCTAGCTGGGCCACGTGGCTGGGCACGGTTCAACCACTGTCACGTGGACCCGCGCGTGCTCTGGCCCCACATGTCACTCTCAGAGGCTAGGTTAGCTCGCGGTGGAAAAATCTTTCCTGCGCGTGTGATGCCCAGTCGGCATAGGGCCCACCTGTCACGGGCTGTGGATAGGTTAGAACGAGTAACAAAAGTACTTTCTGCAACTCTGTTTTAATTCAAATCTTTTCAAATTTAATTCAAATTCAAATTTAATTATGTTTTTAAATAACTTTTATAATACAAATCCAAATAATACAAATAATATATGTTTTCAAATCAGAAAAATGTGAGGAATTCAAATCTTTCATTCAAAATATATTTTGGACACTTAAAATTTCAAGTTGATTTAAATTACAATAAAATGCCCTTTTCCCTTATTTAATTAATAACTTTTGTTTTGTAACTCCAAATTTAACAAATAATATGTCTAAAATGATTAGCTCGACGAGACCTTTCTGTTTATGCATTCCATGGTTTGTTTTGAAGAATGCATCATATAAATATAAAGTATACAACAACTAATATGGGAATAAAATGTGGTCAAAACTCAATAAAATGATTTATTCTTGTATGCCACACCTCACCCATGCCATGCTACTTTAATGCCATACAGCATGATTGTTTGCTTGTCGCATTTATTCATATGCTTGTTCTCTTTATTTATGTTGGCCCTTGTTTGTTTGGTTCTTCTTCGAATAGACGCTGAGCAGGGGATATATCAAGAGAACCAGGAGCACTACCCAGATCCTTCTCTCGCTTAAACTGAGCTGCCAGGCAAGCACTACCACATGCTTGCATACATATAGTACCTATTGCCTCTATCTTATTCTTGCATCATTGCGCCGCGATTGCATTAAATTGAATCCCAAGTATTGCATAGCCTTTACTTTGAAACCCCACCGAAGCTTGTTCCTCCATCCCATGAGCCATTACTACAGGAGTTGTTTGAGCCATGCGAGTCGTAGAACAGCATGTGTAGGGTATGTGAGTGTCTGATGGATAACGAGGTACCTAAACAACTTAACCTGAGTAGTAATGGGAGAACTAATGAAAGTGGCATCGGTGAGCCATATTTGCTATTTGGTTTTTCAGGCTCACTTGTGTCCCGTAGGACCCCGAGTACTTGATTCCTGTTCCTTGAATATTCGCGCTATCCACATCCGGGAGGCCTTATGGACCCCCCTGAGCTAGAGCTTGATTCATTCTTATTTCTTGGGGCCACAAACTAGTTTGAGGTTTTATTTACTATCCTGTACTTATGCCATGCTTTATTGCTCTATTTAAATTGTGCGAGGTACTGCACACTGTACTGTTTAGGTAAGCGGAGTGTTTTCGCGGTATCGACAAGCCCAGTCACATTTTCGGGTTCCCAGTCGTTTACAGCCATTGACGCAAACCTTGAGTCCGTCTCGGAGTCAGCTAACTCCGTTGCGGGTAGCTTAATGGGGTGGCCCCCTGAAATATTTCTGAATCCTGTGATCGCTTTGTCGTGACTGCCTCGTTGGGTTTTGATTTGTTTTTTCCGAGGTTGATCGAGTGTGTGTTGCTATTTGTGCACCCCTGCAGGGTAAAACTTTCTGAAAGTCGTGTCCGCGGTTATGGACGACTTGGAGCACAGTTTCTCGATCATAGACAAGAATAACTAAAGTACCGCTTTTTAACTTGACTAAACAACTGACTAGTAAATAGTGCAACACTCATGGAATGGTTAATAAAACTGCCAACGGATGGGGGGGGGTTGTTCGTCCGCTTCCTCGTCGGTAAGCGAGGAGGAGGATGGATCTGTGGATGTTACCATTATAATTGTTATAACTGTTGTTCTTAATTCATGGACATCCGTCTATCTATTGTTAGGCGGATGGTTAGCGAGTTTCTATAGAACTGTTAGGGTTTATCTTTTGCTGCAATTGCGTCACCCCAGGTTGTGTCCCCTTTAGAGGCATAAAGACTTGCTGAGTACCCCTAGGGTCTCACACGATAAATTATTGGTTCAGATGAACAGGTACACTCGCAGGATGGATACTGGGTGGAAGAGACGGACGATGTGGGCAACGATCATTCGGTGTAGAGATTCCGGGAACGGGGATCCGTGAGATCTGTGGGCAGGATCTGCTTATTTATGGGGCATCTTATGCCGATTTGCTTCTTATCCGTACTCGGATTTTGTCTTCCGCTTCCGCCTGATACTCTGTTGATTGATGTATGAGGAGATATCCTAAACTATTATATCTATCTAGGATATTTGGATCTTGCCGTATGGCGTTGCTATATTTCCTTTATTTTTAGATGGAATGGCTCTGATGTACTGTTGTATGGTGGCTTGCATACATACTCATTTGTGTATGTAGTTGATCCCTTCGCCTGCCGATTACGCCGCCCGTTCTTGTCCCGATGTTTGGAAATGGTTGGGACGGCCGAAAGGTCTACCTGTGAGTGGCATTTGGGCCCCACCGTACTATTTCAACCATTTCTACTCATCCAGGCTTGTAACTAGGAGCGTAATTCACCGAGGTAGTTGCAATTGGTATCAGAGCCATCCCGCCCTTCAGAGTCTCAGCCAAATGGTCGTTGTCTGTCTAGCAAATATTTTTGGGTAGTTATGTATACTAGGGAAAAACAAAACGTGAGAGTAGGACTGCTTCCACTTTTTCTTCTTACCCACCCACCCACCCTTTTCTGGTAAGGAAGTGTAACGTTTTCAATCCTCTTCTTAAAATTCAAACTAGGATTCACGTGTTCTGGGTTTCCGTAGTACCATAGGTTGTGTGTGTGTGTGTGTAATTCTTTGTCTATCTGTTGCATCCAAGTTGTTATCACAATCGGCCTTTTGGTTATCAACGGTTGGTACATTCCATACCGACAGGCTTTTGCAAACCGACGCGATCTATCTGATTCGTTGTATACCGACGCGATCTGTCTTACTCTTTGTTATCCGACGTTATCTTGTTTGGGGTGTTCGTTTTCGTAGTTGCTAATGTTTAGGTTCGTCGTGAGGAGAAGGTCTTGGGATATGTGTTTTACTTATTCGTGTGCGGAGTAATGATTTGAGTGCGGGATGGAGTCGCGACCATACCACTACTCTTATCATTCGCTCTTGTATATTGAATTGGTAGAGTCACTAATCTTGATTCGTTAAGTGATTTTGCGCATCTATTGGTATTTTAATGCCGAAATTTGTGGAAAAATTTTCTTTGATATATTTGTGTACCACACTCCTTTTCAGTCGTGTGCGATATGCTTAATATCTTCTAGGTGCTTTGAACTTCATTGATATTTTAATATCATCCTAGTAAATTGTATCCTTTAATCTTGATTAATTCCATCTTGGTACTATTTTGGATTATTATTATTCTCCATCATAGTACTGACTTGTGTTTTATATCAATCACAGGATGGCACCACCATGCCGTTCTGAGGAGGACATACAACCTGAACTGGGGGCAGCTTTGTCAAGCATCGCCAATGCCTTGGCAGCAATGCAGCAGAACCAGCAGCTCTTTGAAGAAAGTGTCAGGAGGAACGAGTTTGTGCCACTACCTCCACCTCCCAAGCGAGGAGACATCAAAAGCTTCCTGAAGTTCAACCCTCGCCAGTTTGATGTTTCTGATCAACCACTTGATGCTGATGATTGGTTGCGTGAGATGTCAAGGTTACTGGCAACTGCTGATGTTCCTGAGCAAGAATGGGTAAAGTGTGCTACTCACCTTCTGAAGGGAGATGCAGCTCTCTGGTGGGAGAATTACCTGAAGGCAAACTGCACTGGTTTTCAGCCTACTTGGGGACAGTTCACTGGAGCTTTCAAAGAGCAGTATCTGTCAGAAATTGTCATGGAGAGGATGAAGGAAGTGTTTCTCAACCTCAAGCAGGGCAATGACAATGTCAATACCTACATCAGGAACTTCATGAACCTTTCTCGTTATGGTGGCGATGAGATCTCTGATGACAAGAAGAAGCAAAAGAGGTTCAGGCAAGGGCTCAATGCATCGATTAAATATGCAATCACACATGCAAGGCCGACGTATTTTCTGGAACTTCAGCATACAGCTCTGCAGGAAGAAGCAAGTAGGCAAGTGTTTGAGGAGTCAAAGAAACACAGCCGTGATGCAGCAAGCTCTTCAGCTATTTCAGCTCCTTCTAAGCGTCGTGTCTGGGTTCCTAACACCCCACCATCGCTCCCGGCTTCACCAAGACCTTCAAGCTTCGCGGCAAGGCCACCAAACTTCCTCACTGCTGCTCCCAGGGGCTACAACCACCACTACCCTGGAGCGCCTGGCGGAGTCCCTGGCTACGTTGCTCCACGTCCAGCTGGTGCTTGTTACACGTGTGGAGACACTGGGCATCAAAGCTGGAACTGTCCGATGAAGAACAAGGCTCTTCCTTCACCACCCCCAAGATCTGCGGCAAGCTCTCCTTTGGTTCGTGCACCACCACCTCGGGCTCTCAACATCAACACCAAGCCCGGGTCTGCTGTTGCTCGTGCCAACTGTGTCAACGCCGCTCAAGCTGAGCATGCACCTGGAGTTGTGATGGGTATGCTATCCGTTAACTCAGTCCCTGCACGAGTTTTGTTTGATTCTGGTGCATCGCATTCTTTTGTGTCTCACAAGTTTGCAAATGAGAATGAGTTAGCTATGGATCCTCTCCTTAAGCGGTTAAGGGTCCTTTCTCCTGGAGCAACAATGGCAGCTTCTAAAATCAGCCATGGCAATCAAATTGAGATTGGTGGCTCTTCGTTCTCGGCTTCCTTAATTGTTCTGGGCAATTCTGACATTGATGTCATTCTGGGCATGGATTGGTTGACAGCAAATGCAGCTGTGATTGATTGTGCTGAACGCTCGGTTTCTCTGAAGGTTCCCGAAGGCCATATAGTCTATTCTCCAAGTCTGACTCCTGCTATCCAGCTTTTCTCTTTGGCGGCTCTGAATGTTGATGCTATGGAAGCTATTCAGAGTGTTCCAGTGGTCTGTGAGTTCCCAGATGTCTTTCCTGAAGAGTTGCCAGGTATGCCTCCGAATCGTGAGGTTGAGTTTGTTATTGAGCTTGAACCTGGTACCGCTCCTATCTCCAAGCGACCTTATAAAATGGGTCCTGCTGAGTTGGCTGAACTCAAACGTCAGCTTGATGAACAAGAGAAGTTGGGTTTCATTCAGCATAGTACTTCTTCTTGGGGTAGCCCAACAATCTTTGTGAAGAAGCGAGACAAGACTGATAGACTTTGTGTTGACTATCGGGCTCTCAATGCTAAAACCATAAAGAATAAATATCCCCTTCCGCGGATTAATGATCTCTTTGATCAGCTAGCTGGGGCTGTGGTATTCTCTAAGCTTGACTTGAGAAGTGGTTATCACCAAATCAAGATTCGCAAGGAAGATGTTCCTAAAACAGCTTTCACCACCCGCTATGGCCTGTATGAGTACACGGTCATGTCTTTCGGTCTCACCAACGCACCTGCCACATTCTCGAGGCTCATGAACTCGGTTTTCATGGAGTATCTTGATAAGTTCGTTGTGGTCTACCTGGATGACATCCTAGTCTATTCTAAGTCGAAGGAAGAGCATGAAGAACACCTTCGGTGTGTCCTAAACAAGCTTCGTGAGAACCGCTTGTATGCAAAGTTCTCCAAGTGTGAGTTTTGGCTGCCTCAAGTCACCTATCTTGGTCACGTCATCTCTGCCAAGGGCATTGCAGTCAATCCAGAAACTGTGAAGACAATTGTTGAATGGCTTCCTCCTGTCAATGTCAAAGAAGTGCGGAGTTTCCTTGGTTTGGCTAGTTATTGCCGTCGCTTCGTTCAGAACTTTTCGAAGATAGCGAAGCCTCTTACCGATCTCCTCAAGAAAGGCAAGAAATACCTGTGGACTCCTGCATGTCAAGCAAGCTTTGAGACACTCAAAGAGAAGCTCACTTCCACACCAGTCTTGGTTCCTCCGGATACATCCAAGCCGTTCCAGATCTTCTGTGACGCCTCTTTGCATGGATTGGGTGCGGTCCTTATGCAAGAAAAACAAGTTGTTGCTTATGCCTCTCGACAGTTGAAGACGCATGAGATCAACTATCCTACACATGACCTTGAGCTCGCAGCAGTTGTCTTTGCTTTGAAAGTATGGAGGCACTACTTGCTGGGCAACCGCTATGAAATCTTTTCTGATCACAAGAGTCTGAAGTATATCTTTACTCAACCTGATCTCAACCTTCGGCAGAGGAGATGGATTGAAGCAATCAATGACTTCGATCTGACCATCAACTACACTCCGGGCAAAGCTAATGTCATGGCAGATGCTCTCAGCCGTAAAGCTTATGTCAACAACCTCATGATGGAAGAATAACAGCCTCTCTTGTGCGAGGAATTCCGTCAGCTCAACCTGGAAATTGTGGAACAAGGTTATCTCCTGAACCTTCTAGCAACACCTCTCTTGGAAGAAAAGGTTCGCTCTTCTCAGCTTGGTGATCCGTACACAAGAAAGATCATCTCCAGGATTCAGCTTCCGAAGTATGAGTCCTTCCACGTCGATGATCAAGGCATGCTTTTCTTTGAACACCGGATGTTTGTTCCGAACTACCCGGGTTTGAGAGAGCAAGTTCTCAAGGAGGCGCATGATTCTGTTCTTTCTATCCACCCTGGCAGCACAAAGATGTACATGGACTTGAAAACACAATATTGGTGGCCTGGTTTGAAACGATATTGTGCCAAGTATGTCTCGGAGTGTGATGTCTGCCGCAGAGTGAAAGCTGTCCATCAGAAACCGTCCGGTCTTCTACAGCCTTTGAAACCCCCGGAATGGAAATGGGAGAAAGTAGAGATGGACTTCATCACTGGTTTTCCGAGGTCACAGAAGGGCAACAATGCAATCTTTGTTGTCATTGACAGGCTTTCTAAAGTGGCTCACTTCTTCCCCGTCAAGGAAACCATTTCTGCAATTCAGTTGGTGGAGCTCTATATCAACAGAATTGTCTCTGTATGGGGTTCCGCTTGAGATCAGTTCGGACCGTGGAAGCATCTTCACTTCCAAGTTCTGGGAGAGTTTCCAACATGCTTTGGGAACAAAGTTGAACTTCAGCACAACTTACCACCCTCAGTCGCAAGGACAAGTTGAAAGGATCAATCAGATTCTGGAGGATATGCTTCGTGCTTGCGTCATCTCTTTTGGCATGAAGTGGGAAGAATGTCTTCCTTATGCTGAGTTCTCTTACAACAACAGCTTCCAGAAAAGTCTAAAGATGGCACCATTTGAGGCTCTCTATGGTCGCAAATGCAGAACTCCGATTGGTTGGTCGGGTGCAGGAGAAAGAATCTTGTTTGGCCCTGACATTGTGACTCAAGCGGAGGAGAAGGTTCACATCATTCTTGAAAATCTGAGGATTGCTCAAAGTCGCCAGAAGAGCAATTATGACAGGAAGCACACAGACATGGAGTATGTCCCTGGTGATCTCGTTTACCTTCGTGTCACTCCCATGAGAGGCACGCACCGCTTTGGTATCAAAGGAAAGCTGGCTCCTAGATACATCGGTCCCTTCAAAGTTCGTGGAAGAAGAGGAGAAGTTGCTTATGCTCTTGAGCTTCCGGAAAAACTCAAGGTCCATGATGTTTTCCACATCTCTCAGCTCAAGAAGTGCTTCAAGGATCCCGGCAGGACCGTGGACCATGAGCTTATCAATCTCCAAGAAGACTTGTCTTATCAAGAACACCCCACAAAAATCCTTGAAGTCGCAGAAAGAAGGACTCGCAACAAGTCCATCAAGTTCTGCAAGGTGCAGTGGTCGCACCATTCCGTTGATGAAGCCACTTGGGAACGTGAAGATGAGCTCCGTGCCAAGTATCCTACCCTCTTTGTGTCTTCTTCTTCATCCTAGAATCTCGGGGCGAGATTCCTGTTTAGTGGGGGAGAGTTGTAGCATCCCAATTGTCTAACAATTGTAATGCTACTTGGTCTAGTAATATAATGGCTACTTCAAATATATATTTATTGCATCATCATTATATCATGCTCATGTCATCATGCCACCTTACATTTGAGCATCATATAAAACCCTTTTGATTTGGTTCTTCTCTCATGTGCATTGTTAATTGTATTTGCCTCTTGATATTGTATTTGGTTCTTGATATATTGTTGAAATGCCCAAGTTGAGTTGGGGGCATATCTTTTATTAACTCCACCACCTTTCTTTCACCACCTTATAATTCCACCATCCAACTAAATATGAGCTTGGCACTTATTGGTTTTACCTCTAGCTCATGTGGGTTGGGATGGATCCAATTCTTTTCCACATGCTCTCATCTTGGCATCATTTTGTTTTCACATTATTGATATATGAGAGCCACATGGCCACCTTTGCATGCCTTGTGGGTGGAACCCTATTTCTAGCTACCAAATGTGTTGTTTTGGGGTTATCATCATGTTGGGATATTTTGTGGGCTTATTAACTACCTAGTGGCATATACACACTAGCAAGTCCCATTGTATTTCAAAAATGGTCATCTCTATCTACTCCACATGGGGCATCCTTTTAATTCTTTTTGCTTGGCTTTTATTCCAATTTTGGGAATGCATAATAATAATGCCATGTAACAATATTGTTTTCACAAGAATTAACATGGTAATAAATATTTTTGCATGGGCCATGCAAGTTCCACCTTTTATAGTATTTGGTTTTTATTTGAATCTTGAGTGGATCATCATCTCACTCTCTCTACCACCCCTTTTGGCTTGGTTCTAGTGATCTTGCTTAAACCCTATCATCACATCCCTCTCCTTTCCTTGCTTAGATCTTGCTTGAGCTAGCCTTGTTCATGCTTGATCTTGTCAAAGGACCACTCCATCTATCTCTCTAAGCCCTAGATCATCACCATACCCCCTCACTCCTAAACCCTAGTCACTCTCTAATCTACCCTTCCCCCATCTAAACCAAACCCTAAGTACCCCACCCCACCTCTCTCTCTCTCTCGGCCTCTCTCTTTCTCACCTAGCTAGCCCCACCATGCCACCTAGCTACCCCACCCAAGCAAGCCCAACCCGAGCCATAACCCTCCCCCCTCCTACCCTAGCTCTAACCCGAGGCTACTCCTCCCTCTCTCTTTTTCTCTCTATGCCTTAGGGGCCCCTCCAACCCGAGCCTGCCCCTGCCTCCTTGGCCTCACCCTACCCCACCTGGAAGCCACCCCCTGCCTGCCCTGCCCCAGGCCGAGCCTGCCAGCACGTGAAGGAGGAGCAAAAGCGGCCGACGCCACCTTTCCCCTCCACCACGCCAACTACCCTCCCTCCCTCCGTTCCTATCCACCCCACCACCTCTCTGCCTCGCCCAGCTACCCCTAGATCTACCCAGGACGCTCCCCTCTCTCCCTGCCGTCCCTCACCACCGCCCCACCATCGCCGGCAAAAACCCTCGGCCTCCACCGCCCCCCTTATCCAGCCGGTGGCGTGGCGCTCTAAGGTGTCGAGGAAGACCACGCAGCTCCCCTACGTCACCCTGTACACGGAGCCAGGAAGGAGAAGCCCCAGGACGCCGGTACCAACGCGAGCCCGACGCCCAAACCCTAGCTCCGGTCCGTCTGTGTCGACGCCGATCAACCGCTCCCCAAGCCGATCCATCTACACCAACGTCTCCTCGGTGAGCCCCTAAGCCCCTGGACATGTTTCGCCTCGCTGTCGTCGCCTGTGCTCGCCGGCCATATCGTCGAACAGCCTCGGTACGCGGCGGCCGACGTCGTTCCGGCGTTGCTACGCCGCGCAGCGACTTAGCTAGGCCCCGTCCGCCCTCCCTAGCAGCTACCTCACCTAGCCGCACTGGCTCGCACCCCCAGCGCGCACCAGCACGTCCCCAGATCGAATCCCCACCCCGCGCTGGCGCGCACCGATCCGTCCGCGGCGCGGAGAAGAGGAACAGTGGGGTCGGGCGCCCTTTTTCGCATACCCCCCTGCACCTTTTCCTGCATCAACCCGCACTCCTTTTGGCCCACCGGTCAGCCCCATGGCGTTTTTGCAAAAAGGATCCCGAAGTTTTGTATACTTAACCCGCGATCCCCAGCTGGGCCACGTGGCTGGGCACGGTTCAACCACTGTCACGTGGACCCGCGCGTGCTCTGGCCCCACATGTCACTCTCAGAGGCTAGGTTAGCTCGCGGTGGAAAAATCTTTCCTGCGTGTGTGATGCCCAGTCAGCAGAGGGCCCACCTGTCATGGACTGTGGCTAGGTTAGAACGAGTAACAAAAGTACTTTCTACAACTCTGTTTTAATTCAAATCTTTTCAAATTTAATTCAAATTCAAATTTAATTCTGTTTTTAAATAACTTTTATAATACAAATCCAAATAATACAAATAATATATGTTTTCAAATCAGAAAAATGTGAGGAATTCAAATCTTTCATTCAAAATATATTTTGGACACTTAAAATTTCAAGTTGATTTAAATTACAATAAAATGCCCTTTTCCCTTATTTAATTAATAACTTTTGTTTTATAACTCCAAATTTAACAAATAATATGTCTAAAATGATTAGATCGACGAGACCTTTCTGTTTATGCATTCCATGGTTTGTTTTGAAGCATGCATCATATAAATATAAAGTATACAGAAATTAATATGGGAATAAAATGTGGTCAAAACTCAATAAAATGATTTATTCTTGTATGCCACACCTCACCCATGCCATGCTACTTTAATGCCATGCAAATTGTGCATCATTCATCATGGCATGATTGTTTGCTTGTCGCATTTATTCATATGCTTGTGCTCTTTATTTATGTTGGCCCTTGTTTGTTTGGTTCTTCTTCGAATAGACGCTGAGCAGGGGATATATCAAGAGAACCAGGAGCACTACCCAGATCCTTCTCTCGCTTAAACTGAGCTGCCAGGCAAGCACTACCACATGCTTGCATACATATAGTACCTATTGCCTCTATCTTATTCTTGCATCATTGCGCCGCGATTGCATTAAATTGAATCCCAAGTATTGCATAGCCTTTACTTTGAAACCCCACCGAAGCTTGTTCCTCCATCCCATGAGCCATTACTACAGGAGTTGTTTGAGCCATGCGAGTCGTAGAACAGCATGTGTAGGGTATGTGAGTGTCTGATGGATAACGAGGTACCTAAACAACTTAACCTGAGTAGTAATGGGAGAACTAATGAAAGTGGCATCGGTGAGCCATATTTGCTATTTGGTTTTTCAGGCTCACTTGTGTCCCGTAGGACCCCGAGTACTTGATTCCTGTTCCTTGAATATTCGCGCTATCCACATCCGGGAGGCCTTATGGACCCCCCTGAGCTAGAGCTTGATTCATTCTTATTTCTTGGGGCCACAAACTAGTTTGAGGTTTTATTTACTATCCTGTACTTATGCCATGCTTTATTGCTCTATTTAAATTGTGCGAGGTACTGCACACTGTACTGTTTAGGTAAGCGGAGTGTTTTCGCGGTATCGACAAGCCCAGTCACATTTTCGGGTTCCCAGTCGTTTACAGCCATTGACGCAAACCTTGAGTCCGTCTCGGAGTCATCTAACTCCGTTGCGGGTAGCTTAATGGGGTGGCCCCCTGAAATATTTCTGAATCCTGTGATCGCTTTGTCGTGACTGCCTCGTTGGGTTTTGATTTGGTTTTTCCGAGGTTGATCGAGTGTGTGTTGCTATTTGTGCACCCCTGCAGGGTAAAACTTTCTGAAAGCCGTGTCCGCGGTTATGGACGACTTGGAGCACAATTTCTCGATCATAGACAAGAATAACTAAAGTACCGCTTTTTAACTTGACTAAACAACTGACTAGTAAATAGTGCAACACTCATGGAATGGTTAATAAAACTGCCAACAGATGGGGGGGTTGTTCGTCCGCTTCCTCGTCGGTAAGCGAGGAGGAGGATGGATCTGTGGATGTTACCATTATAATTGTTATAACTGTTGTTCTTAATTCACGGACATCCGTCTATCTATGGTTAGGCGGATGGTTAGCGAGTTTCTATAGAACTGTTAGGGTTTATCTTTTGCTGCAATTGCGTCACCCCGGGTTGTGTCCCCTTTAGAGGCATAAAGACTTGCTGAGTACCCCTAGGGTCTCACACGATAAATTATTGGTTCAGATGAACAGGTACACTCGCAGGATGGATACTGGGTGGAAGAGACGGATGATGTGGGCAACGATCATTCGGTGTAGAGATTCCGGGAACGGGGATCCGTGAGATCTGTGGGCGGGATCTGCTTATTTATGGGGCATCTTATGCCGATTTGCTTCTTATCCGTACTCAGATTTTGTCTTCCGCTTCCGCCTGATACTCTGTTGATTGATGTATGAGGAGATATCCTAAACTATTTTATCTATCTAGGATATTTGGATCTTGCTGTATGGCGTTGCTATATTTCCTTTCTTTTTAGATGGAATGGCTCTGATGTACTGTTGTATGGTGGCTTGCATACATACTCATTTGTGTATGTAGTTGATCCCTTCGCCTGCCGATTACGCCGCCCGTTCTTGTCCCGATGTTTGGAAATGGTTGGGACGGCCGAAAGATCTACCTGTGAGTGGCATTTGGGTCCCACCGTACTATTTCAACCATTTCTGCTCATCCAGGCTTGTAACTAGGAGCGTAATTCATCGAGGTAGTTACATTCTAGAAGGAACCCAAGCTAGAAATATTTGTGAAGACAAGGATCATGCATTCAAGAAGCATGAAGATCAATGCCCTAATGGTAAAGAAAGTCATATCTCTAGTAACTGCCCCAAGAAGAGAGAAAGATTTTCCACCTTTGAAGAGCATGAATTATAAGAACTCCTAGCTTTGGAGAGACCCAAGAAGAAGAAGAGGGATATTACTCAAGTGCAATGTTACAATTGCAAAGACAAGGGACACTATGCCAGTGAATGCCCAGAAAAGAAGAAGAACCAAAGAAACAAACAAGAGGCAATGATACCAAAGGAAAAGAAAGATATCAGCCAAGTGATGTGTTCCAAATGCAAGGAACTAGGCCACTATGCAAACAATTGTCCAGAAAAGATGAAGAACAAGTTGAACAACCCTATGGAGAAACTCAACCTTGGCCCATGAGCCAAGAGTGGAAACAAAGTACCCAATGCAGATGGTTCCCGAGAAGTTGCCCAAGACTCCAAACCAGCCTTATGTAAATTTTGTTTGAAAATTTTTAAGGGTGGTAGTACCCTAGTTGTTTTAAGCCTGCTTGTAACCCTAACCTTCCCAAATCTCGGGACGAGATTTATTTTAAGGGTGGTAGCCTGTCACATCCCAAGATTTTCCAAATCTTGTAATGTGAAAAATAAATGAATAAAATAAAACTTTATTTGATTTTCAGGGCCAGAAGGAACTTTTTGAATTCCAATAGGAATCTTCAAACCTATTTTGAACAATTAAATCCTAAAGGGATTTAAAAACATAAAACAATTATCAAAGGAAAATAAAATATTTTGGAAATAATATTTTGGATCTTTAAATAAAGAGTTTTGGTTTTCAAAAGAAAAGGTAGATATTTTAAATAAAGATTACTTTATAAAAGCCAAATTAAACCTTGGCCAAGACTTGGAATCAAAAGGTTTTGCTTTGATTAAAATAGTAGAGGTTTATTTAAAATAAAATAAAAAGGATTTAAATATCCAAGTTTTATTAATAAAGGTTTTACTATTTTCAAAACATCAACACTTATTTATTTATTTAAATAAGTTTTCCAAATATCTTGTTTTCTCCAATAAAACCTACTGAAGTGTTTTAGTTTTATTTTAGATTTCAAAATAAATATTTTAATAAAACAAATCCTATTTGATTTAATAATGAGGGTCTATTGTATTTAATTATTAATGGACCCTATAGCAAAAATGTTATTTTGTTTTAAACAAGTTTTCCAAATACTCTTTATTTCCAAATAAAACCTACTGTTTTGGTTTTAAAAATATTTGGATTTCAAATGGAGATTCTATTAAATAAATCAAATCCTATTTTATTAAATAACTAAAGATCCATTTTATTTAATTAATGAATGGATCCTAAAATGAATAAAAATATTATTTTATTTTTAGAATTTGGTTTATGTTGATAAACAGAACCAAGTTCAAAGTTGTGAAGTTTGGTGATTGTTTGAATCAATTTGAATGTTGTTTGAATAGTTGATTGAAATTCAAAACAAAAATTAGATTTAGAAAAAGAAAAATGTTTCAGACAGAAAAAAAATAGAACAGCCCACCCTCTGGCCCAACTAGCCCAACAGCAGCCCACCTAGCCCACCTGTTCTCTTCCCCGAAGCATTCTTTTCTCACTCAGAAACTTACCGCACAGAGAGTGACAACTGGACCCCACCCCCACTCCCTTTCTTTCACTGCCAAGCGGACCCACTCGCCTGTTCATCGTTTTCACCCTCGCCCTGAACTGTTTTTCTCCAGCGCAAACCTAACCCACACCCTCACTGACGCGCGGACCCCATCTTCCCTGTCTCTCCTCGCTGACGAGACGACCCCACACCAACGCTCTTCTTCCTCACCCGCCGCTGACCACGCCCCTCTTTCCTCCTCGCCGTTGCAAGGGATTAAAGCCAGGTTTAATTCGCGTTAACCACGCCGTTAATCGACCCTGCGTTCACGCATACTTATTCGCCTGCATCCCCTCTCCCTTTTCCCCTAGACTCCTCCCCCAAGCACGCCCCCAGGCCGCCCCAATTTCTCCCCGAGCAGCTCTGTCTCCGACCACCGTCTCTGACCAATTCCGGCCGTGTCCTGCCACCCCGTGCCTCCTCGACCTAACTCACACCTTCCCCACCTCCTGACGCATCTGTCCATGCCCCTCGTTTGACCGCGGTTGTTCCTGAGCGTCGACTCCGACCGAGCTCTGAGCGGCGCCGTCTGTCTTCAACTGCGATGACAACTCCCAGGTAAACCCGACCGCCCCACGCCTCCTCGTTCACGCTCCCTCACTCGTCTCGACCATGCGCGTCTAACCAGCGTCTTCGTCTTGTCTTGGGGTGAACCACAGCACCGTCCCCGAGCACAACCAGAGCCGCCTGACGCCAGGAGCAACACCAGCGAGGAATTAAGACTGCCCCTGAGCGCCCCTTGTCAAGCCAGCAGTACCTTGAACATCACCACAGCCCTGCGATTCTGGTGAGCTACCCCTCTGCTTCCCTCTCTTCCTAAATCACTAGCGACCACACCGTCTGAGCGCGCCGCCGCTAACCGCCGCCGCCAGCGCCACCGATCTTTGGCAAGCATGCTAGCAACCGTAGGATCGTGATCTAAAGGATGCGATAGAACATAGGCGAAAGGGTAAGTAGTGTCTCTGCACCGCACGATCTCACTTAGATCCAACGATCCAGAGAGATCAATCCGACCGAACCGGTATTGTCTAGTAAGAACTTGACGCGTGGCACTAGTTTGATTAAATAGACAGAAACATTTCTATAGATTGTTTGAATTTGTAAATTGAATAACTTTTGATCCACACGTCCAAAAATGACAAATTTTATGTCATTGGATTCAGGAGAGCAAGACCTAGCCAACCATGCCCTTAGTTTAGCAAATAGTATCTGTTAGTTTGCTTGTTTTTGCAGATTCTTTTGTGTTCTTGTTTAGATTAGAAAAATTGTTTAAAAATGTTTTTAAGGTTAAAACCTTTGCAAATTGATTTGTTGTGAACTTACTGACCCTAGGAACCAACCCATGGAGTTAAAAATAGATTTGGTGAAATTTAGGATGGATTAATTGATTTAGCCCATTTCTAGCCATTTAAAAATATTGGTTTTGTTATGAAAATGTTTTTGGAGTAAAAACTTTGGAAAAATGTTTTAGACCAAACCTACTGACCCTAGGAAACACTTTGTGGACTCAAAAATATATTTGGTGAAATAAAAATATGATTCTTTGATTTAAAACCATTTCTAGTCAAATAGAAATGTGGTTTATTTATTAAAATTGATTTTGAAGGAAAACCTTTGAGAAATGTTTTGTTTTAAACTCTCTGACCACAAACACCAAGTTTTAAAGTTTGAAAACATATTTGGTGAACCCTATAGGTTAATGCCTTGGTAAAAATATTTCTACACCACATAAAATGATACTTTGTTTTGAAAATGGGTTTTAATGTGAAACCTTTATCAAATGACTTTGCCACTTTGCAAAATGACCATTAGGTGCCTTAAAAGGTTTATGACACATTAGGAACCACTTTTTCAAACAAAACAAAGCTTGGCATGCTTGCATGCATTACTTTGACTTTGTCGTTTTATGTGTTGTTTTGCTTGATTGGTAGATTGAGTTTGTGCCTTGCTTGATTGATTTGTAGTGACTTGAAGAGTGTGATTGTTGCAAGGACAAGGAGTGAACTTATACCTCTACCAAAAAGGCAAGTGATGCTTCATATCTTTTGTCCCATTACTTTCACTATGCATTAGTGCTTTCTCTAAGTAAAACTTGCATGGATTTTATTTTGCTAAGTATAGACCTTACTATAGGAAAACCTAGTAGATGAATCCTTAGTGGGATTTTCCTAAGTTAATAATCCTATTACTATCAAGCTTAGCCTAGCTAATAGAAAACATGGGTGGAATATATATTCACACTATGGAAAAATATCCTAAGTCTGATGACTTATGTTTTGTTTAACAAAACAACTAAGTTAATGAATCACCTGGGTGGAATGGAAGGAATGGTATGTGTTGAGTGGTTCACAAGGCCATGGACTTGGCTTGTGTATCTCACTTGTGGATGGCCACCCAGGAACAAAGAGATTTGAGATGTCAAATGTTGAGAAGCTTCAAGTGCAACCACTTGGCAATATGGGCTCTGCCATGATCATATAGGTTGCAAGAACTTAGCCATATGGACAGTGGGTGGTAGTGTTTGATAGGTTGGAACGCGTCCATGATGGTCTAAGGGAAGGCTTCTGAAAGATCTTGTCTTGGGAAACCAAGTCTTGTGGGGAAAGTGCACCACCTCTGTAGAGTGTAAAATCTAAGTACTTAGCCATGTCCCTGGTAAAGGACAATTTGAGCATCAAGACATGGAAGCAATCAAGAATCTCATCATTCATATTTCTAAGTTAAAACTTGTGGTTGAACAAGGGTTGTTTGAAATCTTCAATCTTTGATTGAGAGATGCCTTGAAGGATCTTCAAATCTTTGATTGAGGAAAAATGATTTTGCCAAGCAAAACTTAGTATTTTCAAATGTTAAGGAAAAATCTATTTTGAGCAATGCAAGCCTCAACTCCACTTAGACAAATGCATATAGATGATAGACTCCACTATACTACCATAGTATCACTTGCCAATACAATTCAAATGTATTGACCCTTGTGGCTGTAACTTGTAATGTTGCAGGTTTGATTGTTTTTAGTGAAGATTGATTGATTAGGATTACAAAGTCTACAACCAACATCTGCCTGTGGCACTTTGAAGATGAAGGACCCCATGCTTATAGATATTCCGCTGCAATGTAATGTAATAGCCAAATGAGCTATGTATGATGTAATAAAATTATGTTATTCCTGGTTATAAAGTTGTATTATGACATTTGTTTCTTGATATTACATCTAAACTGTGGATGCTAGCTATCGATCCAGGGACTAGCATTGTAAACATAGGGATCTCTACCTTATTAAAGGTTGGGGACTCTACAAACACACATACAATGACTCTAGTGGGTCCACATGTAGTTTGTGAAAATAACACACATGCAATGACCACTGGTTGATCCATAAGTTGTTTGTGGAAAAGAACACACATGCAATGAACACTGGTTGATCCATGTGTGGTTTGTGCAAAAGAACACATGCAATGACCACTGGTTGATGCATGTGTGGTTTGTGAAAAGAACACACATGCAATGACTCTAGTGCTAGTTTTACTATAAGAACACACATGCAATGACTCTACTGGGTCCACATGTAGTTTGTGAAAAGAACACACATGCAATGACCACTGGTTGATCCATAAGTGGTTTGTGGAAAGAACACACATGCAATGACGACTGGTTGATCCATAAGTGGTTTGTGGAAAAGAAAACACATGCAATGACCACTGGTTGATCCATAAGTGGTTTGTGGAAATAACACACATGCAATGACCACTGGTTGATCCATAAGTGGTTTGTGGAAAAGAACACACATGCAATGACTCTGGTTGGTACATATGTGGTTTGTGGAAAGAACAACATGAAGTGACCACTTGTTGATCCATGTGTGGTTTGTGAAAAGAACACACATGCAATGCCACTAGTTGATCCATGTGTGGTTTGTGGAAAGAACACACATGCAATTACTCAGGTGCTAGTTTTAGTATAAGAACACACATGCAATGACTCTAATGGATCCATATGTGGTTTGTGAAAACAACACACATGCAATGACCACTTGTTGATCCATGTGTGGTTTGTGAAAAGAACACACATGCAATGACTCTAGTGCTAGTTTTAGTATAAGAACATACATGCAATGACTCTAGTGGGTCCACATGTAGTTTGTGAAAAGAACACACATGCAATGACCACTGGTTGATCCATAAGTGGTTTGTGGAAAGAACACACATGCAATGACGACTTGTTGATCCATAAGTGGTTTGTGCAAAAGAAAACACATGCAATGACTCTGGTTGGTCCATATGTGGTTTGTGGAAAGAACACACATGCAATGACCACTGGTTGATCCATGTGTGGTTTGTCAAATGAACACACATGCAATGCCACTGGTTGATCCATGTGTGATTTGTGGAAAGAACACACATGCAATGACTCTAGTGCTAGTTTTAATATAAGAACACACATTCAATGTCTCTAATGGATCCATATGTGGTTTGTGAAAAGAACACACATGCAATGACCACTTGTTGATCCATGTGTGGTTTGTGAAAAGAACACCCATGCAATGACTCTAGTGCTAGTTTTAGTATAAGAACATACATGCAATGACTCTACTGGGTCCACATGTAGTTTGTGAAAAGAACACACATGCAATGACCACTGGTTGATCCATAAGTAGTTTGTGGAAAGATCACACATGCAATGACCACTGGTTGATCCATAAGTGGTTTGTGGAAAGAACACACATGCAATGATGACTTGTTGATCCATAAGTGGTTTGTGCAAAAGAAAACACATGCAATGACTCTGGTTGGTCCATATGTGGTTTGTGGAAAGAACACACATGCAATGACCACTGGTTGATCCATGTGTGGTTTGTAAAATGAACACACATGCATTGCCACTAGTTGATCCATGTGTGGTTTGTGGAAAGAACACACATGCAATGACTCTAGTGCTAGTTTTAGTATAAGAACACACATGCAATGTCTCTAATGGATCCATATGTGTTTTGTGAAAAGATCACACATGCAATGACCACTTGTTGATCCATGTGTGGTTTGTGAAAGGAACACCCATGCAATGACTCTAGTGCTAGTTTTAGTATAAGAACATACATGCAATGACTCTAGTGGGTCCACATCTAGTTTGTGGAAAGAACACACATGGAATGACCACTGGTTGATCCATAAGTGGTTTGTGGAAAGAACACACATCCAATGACCACTGGTTGATCCATAAGTGGTTTGTGGAAAAGAAAACACATGCAATGACTCTGGTTGGTCCATATGTGGTTTGTTTAAAGAACAAACATGCATTGACCACTGGTTGATCCATATGTGGCTTGTGAAAAGAAGACACATGCAATGCCACTAGTTGATCCATGTGTGGTTTGTGGAAAGAACACACATGCAATGACTCTAGTGGTAGTTTTAGTATAAGATCACACATGCAACGACTCTAATGGATCCATATGTGGTTTGTGAAAATAACACACATGCAATGACCACTTGTTGATCCATGTGTGGTTTGTGAAAAGAACACACATGCAATGAACACTGGTTGATCCATGTGTGGTTTGTGCAAAAGAACACATGCAATGACCACTGGTTGATCCATGTGTGGTTTGTGAAAAGAAGACACATGCAATGACTCTAGTGCTAGTTTTAGTATAAGAACGCACATGCAATGACTCTAGTGGGTCCACATGTAGTTTGTGAAAATAACACACATGCAATGACCACTGGTTGTTCCATAAGTGGTTTGTATAAAGAACACACATGCAATGACCACTGGTTGATCCATAAGTGGTTTGTGGAAAAGAAAACACATGCAATGACTCTGGTTGGTCCATATGTGGTTTGTGGAAAGAACAAACATGCATTGACCACTGGTTGATCCATATGTGGCTTGTGAAAAGAAGACACATGCAATGCCACTTGTTGATCCATGTGTGGTTTTTGGAAAGAACACACATGCAAGTACTCAGGTGCTAGTTTTAGTATAAGAACACACATGCAATGACTCTAATGGATCCATATGTGGTTTGTGAAAACAACACACATGCAATGACCACTTGTTGATCCATGTGTGGTTTGTGAAAAGAACACACATGCAATGACTTTAGTGCTAGTTTTAGTATAAGAACATACATGCAATGACTCTAGTGGGTCCACATGTAGTTTGTGAAAAGAACACACATGCAATGACCACTGGTTGATCCATAAGTGGTTTGTGGAAAGAACACACATGCAATGACGACTTGTTGATCCAGAAGTGGTTTGTGCAAAAGAAAACACATGCAATGACTCTGGTTGGTCCATATGTGGTTTGTGGAAAGAACACACATGCAATGACCACTGGTTGATCCATGTGTGGTTTGTCAAATGAACACACATGCAATGCCACTGGTTGATCCATGTGTGGTTTGTGGAAAGAACACACATGCAATGACTCTAGTGCTAGTTTTAATATAAGAACACACATGCAATGTCTCTAATGGATCCATATGTGGTTTGTGAAAAGAAAACACATGCAATGACCACTTGTTGATCCATGTGTGGTTTGTGAAAAGAACACCCATGCAATGACTCCAGTGCTAGTTTTAGTATAAGAACATACATGCAATGACTCTAGTGGGTCCACATGTAGTTTGTGAAAAGAACACACATGCAATGACCACTGGTTGATCCATAAGTGGTTTGTGGAAAGAACACACATGCAATGACCACTGGTTGATCCATGTGTGGTTTGTCAAATGAACACACATGCATTGCCACTGGTTGATCCATGTGTGGTTTGTGGAAAGAACACACATGCAATGACTCTAGTGCTATTTTTAGTATAAGAACACACATGCAATGTCTCTAATGGATCCATATGTGTTTTGTGAAAAGAACACACATGCAATGACCACTTGTTGATCTATGTGTGGTTTGTGAAAGGAACACCCATGCAATGACTCTAGTGCTAGTTTTAGTATAAGAACATACATGCAATGACTCTAGTGGGTCCACATGTAGTTTGTGGAAAGAACACACATGCAATGACCACTGGTTGATCCATAAGTGGTTTGTGGAAAGAACACACATGCAATGACCACTGGTTGATCCATAAGTGGTTTGTGGAAAAGAAAACACATGCAATGACTCTGGTTGGTCCATATGTGGTTTGTGGAAAGAACAAACATGCATTGACCACTGGTTGATCCATATGTGGCTTGTGAAAAGAAGACACATGCAATGCCACTAGTTGAAACATGTGTGGTTTGTGGAAAGAACACACATGCAATGACTCTAGTGGTAGTTTTAGTGTAAGATCACACATGCAACGACTCTAATGGATCCATATGTGGTTTGTGAAAATAACACACATGCAATGACCACTGGTTGATCCATGTGTGGTTTGTGAAAAGAACACACATGCAATGACTCTAGTGCTAGTTTTAGTATAAGAACGCACATGGAATGACTCTAGTGGGTCCACATGTAGTTTGTGAAAATAACACACATGCAATGACCACTGGTTGATCCATAAGTGGTTTGTATAAAGAACACACATGCAATGACCACTGGTTGATCCATAAGTGGTTTGTGGAAAAGAAAACACATGCAATGACTCTGGTTGGTCCATATGTGGTTTGTGGAAAGAACAAACATGCATTGACCACTGGTTGATCCATATGTGGCTTGTGAAAAGAAGACACATGCAATGCCACTTGTTGATCCATGTGTGGTTTGTGGAAAGAACACACATGCAATGACTCTAGTGGTAGTTTTAGTATAAGAACACACATGCAATGACTCTAATGGATCCATATGTGGTTTGTGAAAAGAACACACATGCAATGACCACTTGTTGATCCACGTGTGGTTTGTGAAAAGAACACACATGCAATGACTCTAGTGCTAGTTTTAGTATAAGAACATACATGCAATGACTCCAGTGGGTCCACATGTAGTTTGTGAAAAGAACACACATGCAATGACCACTGGTTGATCCATAAGTGGTTTGTGGAAAGAACACACATGCAATGACCACTGGTTGATCCATAAGTGGTTTGTGCAAAAGAAAACACATGCAATGACTCTGGTTGGTCCATATGTGGTTTGTGGAAAGAACAAACATGCAATGACAACTAGTTTATCCATATGTGGTTTGTGAAAAGAACACACATGCAATGACCACTTGTTGATCCATGTGTGGTTTGTGAAAAGAACAACCATGCAATGACTCTAGTGCTAGTTTTAGTATAAGAACATACATGCAATGACTCTAGTGGGTCCACATGTAGTTTGTGAAAAGAACACACATGCAATGACCACTGGTTGATCCATAAGTGGTTTGTGGAAAGAACACACATGAAATGACCACTGGTTGATCCATAAGTGGTTTGTGGAAAAGAAAACACATGCAATGACTCTGGTTGGTCCATATGTGGTTTGTGGAAAGAACAAACATGCATTGACCACAGGTTGATCCATATGTGGCTTGTGAAAAGAAGACACATGCAATGCCACTAGTTGATCCATGTGTGGTTTGTGGAAAGAACACACATGCAATGACTCTAGTGGTAGTTTTAGTATAAGATAACACATGCAACAACTCTAATGGATCCATATGTGGTTTGTGAAAATAACACACATGCAATGACCACTTGTTGATCCATGTGTGGTTTGTGAAAAGAACACACATGCAATGAACACTGGTCGATCCATGTGTGGTTTGTGCAAAAGAACACATGCAATGACCACTGGTTGATGCATGTGTGGTTTGTGAAAAGAACACACATGCAATGACTCTAGTGGTAGTTTTAGTATAAGAACACACATGCAATGACTCTACTGGGTCCACATGTAGTTTGTGAAAATAACACACATGCAATGACCACTGGTTGATCCATAAGTGGTTTGTGGAAATAACGCACATGCAATGACCACTAGTTGATCCATAAGTGGTTTGTGGAAAAGAACACACATGCAATGACTCTGGTTGGTACATATGCGGTTTGTGGAAAGAACAACATGAAGTGACCACTGGTTGATCCATGTGTGGTTTGTGAAAAGAACACACATGCAATGCCACTAGTTGATCCATGTGTGGTTTGTGGAAAGAACACACATGCAATTACTCAGGTGCTAGTTTTATTATAAGAACACACATGCAATGACTCTAATGGATCCATATGTGGTTTGTGAAAACAACACACATGCAATGACCACTTGTTGATCCATGTGTGGTTTGTGAAAAGAACACACATGCAATGACTCTAGTGCTAGTTTTAGTATAAGAACATACATGCAATGACTCTAGTGGGTCCACATGTAGTTTGTGAAAGAACACACATGCAATAACCACTGGTTGATCCATAAGTGGTTTGTGGAAAGAACACACATGCAATGACGACATGTTGATCAATAAGTGGTTTGTGCAAAAGAAAACACATGCAATGACTCTGGTTGGTCCATATGTGGTTTGTGGAAAGAACACACATGCAATGACCACTGGTTGATCCATGTGTGGTTTGTCAAATGAACACACATGCAATGCCACTAGTTGATCCATGTCTGGTTTGTGGAAAGAACACACATGAAATGACTCTAGTGCTAGTTTTAGTATAAGAACACACATGCAATGTCTCTAATGGATCCATATGTGGTTTGTGAAAAGAACACACATGCAATGACCACTTGTTGATCCATGTGTGGTTTGTGAAAAGAACACCCATGCAATGACTCTAGTGCTAGTTTTAGTATAAGAACATACATGCAATGACTCTTGTGGGTCCACTTGTAGTTTGTGAAAAGAACACACATGAAATGACCACTAGTTGATCCATAAGTGGTTTGTGGAAAGAACACACATGCAATGACCCCTGGTTGATCCATAAGTGGTTTGTGGAAAATAAAACACATGCAATGACTCTGGTTGGTCCATATGTGGTTTGTGGAAAGAACACACATGCATTGACCACTGGTTGATCCATATGTGGCTTGTGAAAAGAACACATATGCAATGCCACTAGTTGATCCATGTGTGGTTTGTGGAAAGAACACACATGCAATGACTCTTGTGGTAGTTTTAGTATAAGATCACACATGAAACGACTCTAATGGATCCATATGTGGTTTGTGAAAACAACACACATGCAATGACCACTTGTTGATCCATGTGTGGTTTGTGAAAAGAACACACATGCAATGACTCTAGTGCTAGTTTTAGTATAAGAACATACATGCAATGACTCTAGTGGGTCCACATATAGTTTGTGAAAAGAACACACATGCAATGACCACTGGTTGATCCATAAGTGGTTTGTGGAAAAGAAAACACATGCAATGACTCTGGTTGGTCCATATGTGGTTTGTGGAAAGAACACACATGCAGTGACCACTGGTTGATCCATGTGTGGTTTGTGAAATGAACACACATGCAATGCCATTGGTTGATCCATGTGTGGTTTGTGGAAAGAACACACATGCAATGACACTTGTGCTAGTTTTTGTATAAGTACACACATGCAATGTCTCTAATGGATCCATATGTGGTTTGTGAAAAGAACACACATGAAATGACCACTTGTTTATCCATGTGTGGTTTGTGAAAAGAACACACATGCAATGACTCTAGTGCTCGTTTTAGTATAAGAACACACATGCAATGACTCTAGTGGGTCCACATGTAGTTTGTGAAAAGAACACACATGCAATGACCACTGGTTGATCCATAAGTGGTTTGTGGAAAGAACACACATGAAATGACCACTTGTTGATCCATAAGTGGTTTGTGGAAAAGAAAACACATGCAATGACTCTGGTTGGGCCATATATGGTTTGTGGAAAGAACACACATGCAGTAACCACTGGTTGATCCATGTGTGGTTTGTGAAATGAACACACATGCAATGCCACTATTTGATCCATGTGTGGTTTGTGGAAAGAACACACATGCGATGACTCTAGTGCTAGTTTTAGTATAAGAACAAACATGCAATGTCTCCAATGGATCCATATGTGGTTTGTGAAAAGAACACACATGCAATGACTCTAGTGCTAGTTTTAGTATAAGAACATACATGCAATGACTCTAGTGGGTCCACATGTAGTTTGTGAAAAGAACACACATGCAATGACCACTAGTTGATCCATAAGTGGTTTGTGGAAAGAACACACATGCAATGACGACTTGTTGATCCATAAGTGGTTTGTGCAAAAGAAAACACATGCAATGACTCTGGTTGGTCCATATGTGGTTTGTGGAAAGAACACACATGCAATGACCACTGGTTGATCCATGTGTGGTTTGTCAAATGAACACACATGCAATGCCACTGGTTGATCCATGTGTGGTTTGTGCAAAGAACACACATGCAATGACTCTAGTGCTAGTTTTAGTATAAGAACACACATGCAATGTCTCTAATGGATCCCTATGTGGTTTGTGAAAAGAACACACATGCAATGACCACTTGTTGATCCATGTGTGGTTTGTGAAAAGAACACCCATGCAATGACTCTAGTGCTAGTTTTAGTATAAGAACATACATGCAATGACTCTAGTGGGTCCACATGTAGTTTGTGAAAAGAACAGACATGCAATGACCACTAGTTGATCCATAAGTGGGTTGTGGAAAGAACACACATGCAATGACCACTGGTTGATCCATAAGTGGTTTATGGAAAGAACACACATGCAATGACGACTTGTTGGTCCATAAGTGGTTTGTGCAAAAGAAAACACATGCAATGACTCTGGTTGGTCCATATGTGGTTTGTGGAAAGAACACACATGCAATAACCACTGGTTGATCCATGTGTGGTTTGTCAAATGAACACACATGCATTGCCACTGGTTGATCCATGTGTGGTTTGTGGAAAGAACACACATGCAATGACTCTAGTGCTAGTTTTAGTATAAGAACACACATGCAATGACTCTGGTTGATACATATGTGGTTTGTGGAAAGAACAACATGCAGTGACCACTGGTTGATCCATGTGTGGTTTGTGAAAAGAACACACATGCAATGCCACTGGTTGATCCATGTGTGGTTTGTGGAAAGAACACACATGCAATTACTCTGGTGCTAGTTTTAGTATAAGAACACACATGCAATGACTCTAATGGATCCATATGTGGTTTGTGAAAAGAACACACATGCAATGACCATTTGTTGATCCATGTGTGGTTTGTGAAAAGAACACACATGCAATGACTCTAGTGCTAGTTTTAGTATAAGAACATACATGCAATGACTCTAGTGGGTCCACATGTAGTTTGTGAAAGAACACACATGCAATAACCACTGGTTGATCCATAAGTGGTTTGTGGAAAGAACACACATGCAATGACGACATGTTGATCAATAAGTGGTTTGTGCAAAAGAAAACACATGCAATGACTCTGGTTGGTCCATATGTGGTTTGTGGAAAGAACACACATGCAATGACCACTGGTTGATCCATGTGTGGTTTGTCAAATGAACACACATGCAATGCCACTAGTTGATCCATGTCTGGTTTGTGGAAAGAACACACATGAAATGACTCTAGTGCTAGTTTTAGTATAAGAACACACATGCAATGTCTCTAATGGATCAATATGTGGTTTGTGAAAAGAACACACATGCAATGACCACTTGTTGATCCATGTGTGGTTTGTGAAAAGAACACCCATGCAATGACTCTAGTGCTAGTTTTAGTATAAGAACATACATGCAATGACTCTTGTGGGTCCACTTGTAGTTTGTGAAAAGAACACACATGAAATGACCACTAGTTGATCCATAAGTGGTTTGTGGAAAGAACACACATGCAATGACCCCTGGTTGATCCATAAGTGGTTTGTGGAAAATAAAACACATGCAATGACTCTGGTTGGTCCATATGTGGTTTGTGGAAAGAACACACATGCATTGACCACTGGTTGATCCATATGTGGCTTGTGAAAAGAACACATATGCAATGCCACTAGTTGATCCATGTGTGGTTTGTGGAAAGAACACACATGCAATGACTCTTGTGGTAGTTTTAGTATAAGATCACACATGAAACGACTCTAATGGATCCATATGTGGTTTGTGAAAACAACACACATGCAATGACCACTTGTTGATCCATGTGTGGTTTGTGAAAAGAACACACATGCAATGACTCTAGTGCTAGTTTTAGTATAAGAACATACATGCAATGACTCTAGTGGGTCCACATATAGTTTGTGAAAAGAACACACATGCAATGACCACTGGTTGATCCATAAGTGGTTTGTGGAAAAGAAAACACATGCAATGACTCTGGTTGGTCCATATGTGGTTTGTGGAAAGAACACACATGCAGTGACCACTGGTTGATCCATGTGTGGTTTGTGAAATGAACACACATGCAATGCCATTGGTTGATCCATGTGTGGTTTGTGGAAAGAACACACATGCAATGACACTTGTGCTAGTTTTTGTATAAGAACACACATGCAATGTCTCTAATGGATCCATATGTGGTTTGTGAAAAGAACACACATGAAATGACCACTTGTTTATCCATGTGTGGTTTGTGAAAAGAACACACATGCAATGACTCTAGTGCTCGTTTTAGTATAAGAACACACATGCAATGACTCTAGTGGGTCCACATGTAGTTTGTGAAAAGAACACACATGCAATGACCACTGGTTGATCCATAAGTGGTTTGTGGAAAGAACACACATGAAATGACCACTTGTTGATCCATAAGTGGTTTGTGGAAAAGAAAACACATGCAATTACTCTGGTTGGGCCATATGTGGTTTGTGGAAAGAACACACATGCAGTAACCACTGGTTGATCCATGTGTGGTTTGTGAAATGAACACACATGCAATGCCACTGGTTGATCCATGTGTGGTTTGTGGAAAGAACACACATGCGATGACTCTAGTGCTAGTTTTAGTATAAGAACAAACATGCAATGTCTCCAATGGATCCATATGTGGTTTGTGAAAAGAACACACATGCAATGACTCTAGTGCTAGTTTTAGTATAAGAACATACATGCAATGACTCTAGTGGGTCCACATGTAGTTTGTGAAAAGAACACACATGCAATGACCACTAGTTGATCCATAAGTGGTTTGTGGAAAGAACACACATGCAATGACGACTTGTTGATCCATAAGTGGTTTGTGCAAAAGAAAACACATGCAATGACTCTGGTTGGTCCATATGTGGTTTGTGGAAAGAACACACATGCAATGACCACTGGTTGATCCATGTGTGGTTTGTCAAATGAACACACATGCAATGCCACTGGTTGATCCATGTGTGGTTTGTGGAAAGAACACACATGCAATGACTCTAGTGCTAGTTTTAGTATAAGAACACACATGCAATGTCTCTAATGGATCCCTATGTGGTTTGTGAAGAGAACACACATGCAATGACCACTTGTTGATCCATGTGTGGTTTGTGAAAAGAACACCCATGCAATGACTCTAGTGCTAGTTTTAGTATAAGAACATACATGCAATGACTCTAGTGGGTCCACATGTAGTTTGTGAAAAGAACACACATGCAATGACCACTAGTTGATCCATAAGTGGGTTGTGGAAAGAACACACATGCAATGACCACTGGTTGATCCATAAGTGGTTTATGGAAAGAACACACATGCAATGACGACTTGTTGGTCCATAAGTGGTTTGTGCAAAAGAAAACACATGCAATGACTCTGGTTGGTCCATATGTGGTTTGTGGAAAGAACACACATGCAATAACCACTGGTTGATCCATGTGTGGTTTGTCAAATGAACACACATGCATTGCCACTGGTTGATCCATGTGTGGTTTGTGGAAAGAACACACATGCAATGACTCTAGTGCTAGTTTTAGTATAAGAACACACATGCAATGACTCTGGTTGATACATATGTGGTTTGTGGAAAGAACAACATGCAGTGACCACTGGTTGATCCATGTGTGGTTTGTGAAAAGAACACACATGCAATGCCACTGGTTGATCCATGTGTGGTTTGTGGAAAGAACACACATGGAATTACTCTGGTGCTAGTTTTAGTATAAGAACACACATGCAATGACTCTAATGGATCCATATGTGGTTTGTGAAAAGAACACACATGCAATGACCATTTGTTGATCCATGTGTGGTTTGTGAAAAGAACACACATGCAATGACTCTAGTGCTAGTTTTAGTATAAGAACATACATGCAATGACTCTAGTGGGTCCACATGTAGTTTGTGAAAAGAACACACATGCAATGACCACTGGTTGATCCATAAGTGGTTTGTGGAAAGAACACACATGCAATGACGACTTGTTGATCAATAAGTGGTTTGTGCAAAAGAAAACACATGCAATGACTCTGGTTGGTCCATATGTGGTTTGTGGAAAGAACACACATGCAATGACCACTGGTTGATCCATGTGTGGTTTGTCAAATGAACACACATGCAATGCCACTTGTTGATCCATGTGTGGTTTGTTTAAAGAACACACATGAAATGACTCTAGTGCTAGTTTTAGTATAAGAACACACATGCAATGTCTCTAATGGATCCATATGTGGTTTGTGAAAAGAACACACATGCAATGACCACTTGTTGAATCATGTGTGGTTTGTGAAAAGAACACCCATGCAATGACTCTAGTGCTAGTTTTAGTATAAGAACATACATGCAGTGACTCTAGTGGGTCCACTTGTAGTTTGTGAAAAGAACACACATGAAATGACCACTAGTTGATCCATAAGTGGTTTGTGGAAAGAACACACATGCAATGACCACTGGTTGATCCATAAGTGGTTTGTGGAAAAGAAAACACATGCAATGACTCTGGTTGGTCCATATGTGGTTTGTGGAAAGAACACACATGCATTGACCACTGGTTGATCCATATGTGGCTTGTGAAAAGAACACATATGCAATGCCACTAGTTGATCCATGTGTGGTTTGTGGAAAGAACACACATGCAATGACTCTTGTGGTAGTTTTAGTATAAGATCACACATGCAACGACTCTAATGGATCCATATGTGGTTTGTGAAAATAACACACATGCAATGACCACTTGTTGATCTATGTGTGGTTTGTGAAAAGAACACACATGCAATGACTCTAGTGCTAGTTTTAGTATAAGGACATACATGCAATGACTCTAGTGGCTCCACATATAGTTTGTGAAAAGAACACACATGCAATGACCACTGGTTGATCCATAAGTGGTTTGTGGAAAGAACACACATGCAATGACCACTGTTTGATCCATAAGTGGTTTGTGGAAAAGAAAACACATGCAATGACTCCAGTGCTAGTTTTAGTATAAGAACATACATGCAATGACTCTAGTGGGTCCACATGTAGTTTGTGAAAAGAACACACATGCAATGACCACTGGTTGATCCATAAGTGGTTTGTGGAAAGAACACACATGCAATGACCACTGGTTGATCCATAAGTGGTTTGTGGAAAGAACACACATGCAATGATGACTTGTTGATCCATAAGTGGTTTGTGCAAAAGAAAACACATGCAATGACTCTGGTTGGTCCATATGTGGTTTGTGGAAAGAACACACATGCAATGACCACTGGTTGATCCATGTGTGGTTTGTCAAATGAACACACATGCATTGCCACTGGTTGATCCATGTGTGGTTTGTGGAAAGAACACACATGCAATGACTCTAGTGCTAGTTTTAGTATAAGAACACACATGCAATGTCTCTAATGGATCCATATGTGTTTTGTGAAAAGAACACACATGCAATGACCACTTGTTGATCCATGTGTGGTTTGTGAAAGGAACACCCATGCAATGACTCTAGTGCTAGTTTTAGTATAAGAACATACATGCAATGACTCTAGTGGGTCCACATGTAGTTTGTGGAAAGAACACACATGCAATGACCACTGGTTGATCCATAAGTGGTTTGTGGAAAGAACACACATGCAATGACCACTGGTTGATCCATAAGTGGTTTGTGGAAAACAAAACACATGCAATGACTCTGGTTGGTCCATATGTGGTTTGTGGAAAGAACAAACATGCATTGACCACTGGTTGATCCATATGTGGCTTGTGAAAAGAAGACACATGCAATGCCACTAGTTGAAACATGTGTGGTTTGTGGAAAGAACACACATGCAATGACTCTAGTTGTAGTTTTAGTATAAGATCACACATGCAACGACTCTAATGGATCCATATGTGGTTTGTGAAAATAACACACATGCAATGACCACTGGTTGATCCATGTGTGGTTTGTGAAAAGAACACACATGCAATGACTCTAGTGCTAGTTTTAGTATAAGAAAGCACATGGAATGACTCTAGTGGGTCCACATGTAGTTTGTGAAAATAACACACATGCAATGACCACAGGTTGATCCATAAGTGGTTTGTATAAAGAACACACATGCAATGACCACTGGTTGATCCATAAGTGGTTTGTGGAAAAGAAAACACATGCAATGACTCTAGTTGGTCCATATGTGGTTTGTGGAAAGAACAAACATGCATTGACCACTGGTTGATCCATATGTGGCTTGTGAAAAGAAGACACATGCAATGCCACTTGTTGATCCATGTGTGGTTTGTGGAAAGAACACACATGCAATGACTCTAGTGGTAGTTTTAGTATAGGAACACACATGCAATGACTCTAATGGATCCATATGTGGTTTGTGAAAAGAACACACATGCAATGACCAGTTGTTGATCCACGTGTGGTTTGTGAAAAGAACACAGATATAATGACTCTAGTGCTAGTTTTAGTATAAGAACATACATGCAATGACTCTAGTGGGTCCACATGTAGTTTGTGAAAAGAACACACATGCAATGACCACTGGTTGATCCATAAGTGGTTTGTGGAAAGAACACACATGCAATGACCACTGGTTGATCCATAAGTGGTTTGTGCAAAAGAAAACACATGCAATGACTCTGGTTGGTCCATATGTGGTTTGTGGAAAGAACAAACATGCAATGACAACTAGTTTATCCATATGTGGTTTGTGAAAAGAACACACATGCAATGACCACTTGTTGATCCATGTGTGGTTTGTGAAAAGAACACCCATGCAATGACTCTAGTGCTAGTTTTAGTATAAGAACATACATGCAATGACTCTAGTGGGTCCACATGTAGTTTGTGAAAAGAACACACATGCAATGACCACTGGTTGATCCATAAGTGGTTTGTGGAAAGAACACACATGAAATGACCACTGGTTGATCCATAAGTGGTTTGTGGAAAAGAAAACACATGCAATGACTCTGGTTGGTCCATATGTGGTTTGTGGAAAGAACAAACATGCATTGACCACTGGTTGATCCATATGTGGCTTGTGAAAAGAAGACACATGCAATGCCACTAGTTGATCCATGTGTGGTTTGTGGAAAGAACACACATGCAATGACTCTAGTGGTAGTTTTAGTATAAGATAACACATGCAACAACTCTAATGGTTCCATATGTGGTTTGTGAAAATAACACACATGCAATGACCACTTGTTGATCCATGTGTGGTTTGTGAAAAGAACACACATGCAATGAACACTGGTTGATCCATGTGTGGTTTGTGCAAAAGAACACATGCAATGACCACTAGTTGATGCATGTGTGGTTTGTGAAAAGAACACACATGCAATGACTCTAGTTGTAGTTTTAGTATAAGAACACACATGCAATGACTCTACTGGGTCCACATGTAGTTTGTGAAAATAACACACATGCAATGACCACTGGTTGATCCATAAGTGGTTTGTGAAAATAACACACATGCAATGACCACTGGTTGATCCATAAGTGGTTTGTGGAAAAGAACACACATGCAATGACTCTGGTTGGTACATATGCGGTTTGTGGAAAGAACAACATGAAGTGACCACTGGTTGATCCATGTGTGGTTTGTGAAAAGAACACACATGCAATGCCACTAGTTGATCCATGTGTGGTTTGTGGAAAGAACACACATGCAATTACTCAGGTGCTAGTTTTAGTATAAGAACACACATGCAATGACTCTAATGGATCCATATGTGGTTTGTGAAAACAACACACATGCAATGACCACTTGTTGATCCATGTGTGGTTTGTGAAAAGAACACACATGCAATGACTCTAGTGCTAGTTTTAGTATAAGAACATACATGCAATGACTCTAGTGGGTCCACATGTAGTTTGTGAAAAGAACACACATGCAATGACCACTGGTTGATCCATAAGTGGTTTGTGGAAAGAACACACATGCAATGACGACTTGTTGATCAATAAGTGGTTTGTGCAAAAGAAAACACATGCAATGACTCTGGTTGGTCCATATGTGGTTTGTGGAAAGAACACACATGCAATGACCACTGGTTGATCCATGTGTGGTTTGTCAAATGAACACACATGCAATGCCACTAGTTGATCCATGTCTGGTTTGTGGAAAGAACACACATGAAATGACTCTAGTGCTAGTTTTAGTATAAGAACACAGATGCAATGTCTCTAATGGATCCATATGTGGTTTGTGAAAAGAACACACATGCAATGACCACTTGTTGATCCATGTGTGGTTTGTGAAAAGAACACCCATGCAATGAGTCTAGTGCTAGTTTTAGTATAAGAACATACATGCAATGACTCTTGTGGGTCCACTTGTAGTTTGTGAAAAGAACACACATGAAATGACCACTAGTTGATCCATAAGTGGTTTGTGGAAAGAACACACATGCAATGACCCCTGGTTGATCCATAAGTGGTTTGTGGAAAATAAAACACATGCAATGACTCTGGTTGGTCCATATGTGGTTTGTGGAAAGAACACACATGCATTGACCACTGGTTGATCCATATGTGGCTTGTGAAAAGAACACATATGCAATGCCACTAGTTGATCCATGTGTGGTTTGTGGAAAGAACACACATGCAATGACTCTTTTGGTAGTTTTAGTATAAGATCACACATGAAACGACTCTAATGGATCCATATGTGGTTTGTGAAAACAACACACATGCAATGACCACTTGTTGATCCATGTGTGGTTTGTGAAAAGAACACACATGCAATGACTCTAGTGCTAGTTTTAGTATAAGAACATACATGCAATGACTCTAGTGGGTCCACATATAGTTTGTGAAAAGAACACACATGCAATGACCACTGGTTGATCCATAAGTGGTTTGTGGAAAGAACACACATGCAATGACCACTATTTGATCCATAAGTGGTTTGTGGAAAAGAAAACACATGCAATGACTCTGGTTGGTCCATATGTGGTTTGTGGAAAGAACACACATGCAGTGACCACTGGTTGATCCATGTGTGGTTTGTGAAATGAACACACATGCAATGCCATTGGTTGATCCATGTGTGGTTTGTGGAAAGAACACACATGCAATGACACTAGTGCTAGTTTTTGTATAAGAACACACATGCAATGTCTCTAATGGATCCATATGTGGTTTGTGAAAAGAACACACATGAAATGACCACTTATTTATCCATGTGTGGTTTGTGAAAAGAACACACATGCAATGACTCTAGTGCTCGTTTTAGTATAAGAACATACATGCAATGACTCTAGTGGGTCCACATGTAGTTTGTGAAAAGAACACACATGCAATGACCACTGGTTGATCCATAAGTGGTTTGTGGAAAGAACACACATGAAATGACCACTTGTTGATCCATAAGTGGTTTGTGGAAAAGAAAACACATGCAATGACTCTGGTTGGGCCATATGTGGTTTGTGGAAAGAACACACATGCAGTAACCACTGGTTGATCCATGTGTGGTTTGTGAAATGAACACACATGCAATGCCACTGGTTGATCCATGTGTGGTTTGTGGAAAGAACACACATGCGATGACTCTAGTGCTAGTTTTAGTATAAGAACAAACATGCAATGTCTCCAATGGATCCATATGTGGTTTGTGAAAAGAACACACATGCAATGACTCTAGTGCTAGTTTTAGTATAAGAACATACATGCAATGACTCTAGTGGGTCCACATGTAGTTTGTGAAAAGAACACACATGCAATGACCACTAGTTGATCCATAAGTGGTTTGTGGAAAGAACACACATGCAATGACGACTTGTTGATCCATAAGTGGTTTGTGCAAAAGAAAACACATGCAATGACTCTGGTTGGTCCATATGTGGTTTGTGGAAAGAACACACATGCAATGACCACTGGTTGATCCATGTGTGGTTTGTCAAATGAACACACATGCAATGCCACTGGTTGATCCATGTGTGGTTTGTGGAAAGAACACACATGCAATGACTCTAGTGCTAGTTTTAGTATAAGAACACACATGCAATGTCTCTAATGGATCCCTATGTGGTTTGTGAAAAGAACACACATGCAATGACCACTTGTTGATCCATGTGTGGTTTGTGAAAAGAACACCCATGCAATGACTCTGGTGCTAGTTTTAGTATAAGAACATACATGCAATGACTCTAGTGGGTCCACATGTAGTTTGTGAAAAGAACACACATGCAATGACCACTAGTTGATCCATAAGTGGGTTGTGGAAAGAACACACATGCAATGAACACTGGTTGATCCATAAGTGGTTTGTGGAAAGAACACACATGCAATGACGACTTGTTGGTCCATAAGTGGTTTGTGCAAAAGAAAACACATGCAATGACTCTGGTTGGTCCATATGTGGTTTGTGGAAAGAACACACATGCAATAACCACTGGTTGATCCATGTGTGGTTTGTCAAATGAACACACATGCATTGCCACTGGTTGATCCATGTGTGGTTTGTGGAAAGAACACACATGCAATGACTCTAGTGCTAGTTTTAGTATAACAACACACATGCAATGACTCTGGTTGATACATATGTGGTTTGTGGAAAGAACACACATGCAATGACCACTGGTTGATCCATGTGTGGTTTGTCAAATGAACACACATGCAATGCCACTGGTTGATCCATGTGTGGTTTGTGGAAAGAACACACATGCAATTACTCTGGTGCTAGTTTTAGTATAAGAACACACATGCAATGACTCTAATGGATCCATATGTGGTTTGTGAAAAGAACACACATGCAATGACTCTAATGGATCCATATGTGGTTTGTGAAAAGAACACACATGCAATGACCATTTGTTGATCCATGTGTGGTTTGTGAAAAGAACACACATGCAATGACTCTAGTGATAGTTTTAGTATAAGAACATACATGCAATGACTCTAGTGGGTCCACATGTAGTTTGTGAAAAGAACACACATGCAATGACCACTGGTTGATCCATAAGTGGTTTGTGGAAAGAACACACATGCAATGACGACTTGTTGATCAATAAGTGGTTTGTGCAAAAGAAAACACATGCAATGACTCTGGTTGGTCCATATGTGGTTTGTGGAAAGAACACACATGCAATGACCACTGGTTGATCCATGTGTGGTTTGTCAAATGAACACACATGCAATGCCACTCGTTGATCCATGTGTGGTTTGTGGAAAGAACACACATGAAATGACTCTAGTGCTAGTTTTAGTATAAGAACACACATGCAATGTCTCTAATGGATCCATATGTGGTTTGTGAAAAGAACACACATGCAATGACCACTTGTTGATCCATGTGTGGTTTGTGAAAAGAACACCCATGCAATGACTCTAGTGCTAGTTTTAGTATAAGAACATACATGCAGTGACTCTAGTGGGTCCACTTGTAGTTTGTGAAAAGAACACACATGAAATGACCACTAGTTGATCCATAAGTGGTTTGTGGAAAGAACACACATGCAATGACCACTGGTTGATCCATAAGTGGTTTGTGGAAAAGAAAACACATGCAATGACTCTGGTTGGTCCATATGTGGTTTGTGGAAAGAACACACATGCATTGACCACTGGTTGATCCATATGTGGCTTGTGAAAAGAACACATATGCAATGCCACTAGTTGATCCATGTGTGGTTTGTGGAAAGAACACACATGCAATGACTCTTGTGGTAGTTTTAGTATAAGATCACACATGCAACGACTCTAATGGATCCATATGTGGTTTGTGAAAATAACACACATGCAATGACCACTTGTTGATCCATGTGTGGTTTGTGAAAAGAACACACATGCAATGACTCTAGTGCTAGTTTTAGTATAAGAAAATACATGCAATGACTCTAGTGGCTCCACATATAGTTTGTGAAAAGAACACACATGCAATGACCACTGGTTGATCCATAAGTGGTTTGTGGAAAGAACACACATGCAATGACCACTGTTTGATCCATAAGTGGTTTGTGGAAAAGAAAACACATGCAATGACTCTGGTTGGTCCATATGTGGTTTGTGGAAAGATCACACATGCAGTGACCACTGGTTGATCCATGTGTGGTTTGTGAAATGAACACACATGCAATGCCATTGGTTGATCCATGTGTGGTTTGTGGAAAGAACACACATGCAATGACACTAGTGCTAGTTTTTGTATAAGAACACACATGCAATGTCTCTAATGGATCCATATGTGGTTTGTGAAAAGAACACACATGCAATGACCACTTGTTGATCCATGTGTGGTTTCTGAAAAGAACACACATGCAATGACTCTAGTGCTAGTTTTAGTATAAGAACACACATGCAATGACTGTAGTGGGTCCACAAGTAGTTTGTGAAAAGAACACACATGCAATGACCACTGGTTGATCCATAAGTGGTTTGTGGAAAGAACACACATGAAATGACCACTTGTTGATCCATAAGTGGTTTGTGGAAAAGAAAACACATGCAATGACTCTGGTTGGGCCATATGTGGTTTATGGAAAGAACACACATGCAGTAACCACTGGTTGATCCATGTGTGGTTTGTGAAATGAACACACATGCAATGCCACTGGTTGATCCATGTGTGGTTTGTGGAAAGAACACACATGCGATGACTCTAGTGCTAGTTTTAGTATAAGAACAAACATGCAATGTCTCTAATGGATCCATATGTGGTTTGTGAAAAGAACACACATGCAATGAATCTAGTGCTAGTTTTAGTATAAGAACATACATGCAATGACTCTAGTGGGTCCACATGTAGTTTGTGAAAAGAACACACATGCAATGACCACTAGTTTATCCATAAGTGGTTTGTGGAAAGAACACACATGCAATGACGACTTATTGATCCATAAGTGGTTTGTGCAAAAGAAAACACATGCAATGACTCTGGTTGGTCCATATGTGGTTTGTGGAAAGAACACACATGCAATGACCACTGGTTGATCCATGTGTGGTTTGTCAAATGAACACACATGCAATGCCACTGGTTGATCCATGTGTGGTTTGTGGAAAGAACACACATGCAATGACTCTAGTGCTAGTTTTAGTATAAGAATACACATGCAATGTCTCTAATGGATCCCTATGTGGTTTGTGAAAAGAACACACATGCAATGACCACTTGTTGATCCATGTGTGGTTTGTGAAAAGAACACCCATGCAATGACTCTGGTGCTAGTTTTAGTATAAGAACATACATGCAATGACTCTAGTGGGTCCACATGTAGTTTGTGAAAAGAACACACATGCAATGACCACTAGTTGATCCATAAGTGGTTTGTGGAAAGAACACACATGCAATGAGCACTGGTTGATCCATGTGTGGTTTGTGCAAAAGAACACATGCAATGACCACTGGTTGATCCATAAGTGGTTTGTGGAAAAGAAAACACATGCAATGACTCTGGTTGGTCCATATGTGGTTTGTGGAAAGAACACACATGCAATGACCACTGGTTGATCCATGTGTGGTTTGTCAAATGAACACACATGCATTGCCACTGGTTGATCCATGTGTGGGCTGTGGAAAGAACACACATGCAATGACTCTAGTGCTAGTTTTAGTATAGGAACACACATGCAATGTCTCTAATGGATCCATATGTGTTTTGTGAAAAGAACACACATGTAATGACCACTTGTTGATCCACGTGTGGTTTGTGAAAAGAACACCCATGCAATGACTCTAGTGCTAGTTTTAGTATAAGAACATACATGCAATGACTCTAGTGGGTCCACATGTATTTTGTGGAAAGAACACACATGCAATGACCACTAGTTGATCCATAAGTGGTTTGTGGAAAGAACACACATGCAATGACCACTGGTTGATCCATAAGTGGTTTGTGGAAAAGAAAACACATGCAATGACTGTGGTTGGTTCATATCTGGTTTGTGGAAAGAACAAACATGCATTGACCACTGGTTGATCCATATGTGGCTTGTGAAAAGAAGACACATGCAATGCCACTAGTTGATCCATGTGTGGTTTGTGGAAAGAACACACATGCAATGACTCTAGTGGTAGTTTCAGTATAAGATCACACATGCAACGACTCTAATGGATCCATATGTGGTTTGTGAAAATAACACACATGCAATGACCACTTGTTGATCCATGTGTGGTTTGTGAAAAGAACATACATGCAATGACTCTAGTGGTTCCACATGTAGTTTGTGAAAAGAACACACATGCAATGACCACTGGTTGATCCATGTGTGGTTTGTGAAAAGAACACACATGCAATGACTCTAGTGCTAGTTTTATTAAAAGAACGCACATGCAATGACTCTAGTGGGTCCACATGTAGTTTGTGAAAATAACACACATGCAATGACCACTGGTTGATCCATAAGTGGTTCGTGGAAAGAACACACATGCAATGACCACTGGTTGATCCATAAGTGGTTTGTGGAAAAGAAAACACATGCAATGACTCTGGTTGGTCCATATGTGGTTTGTGGAAAGAACGAACATGCATTGACCACTGTTTGATCCATATGTGGCTTGTGAAAAGAAGACACATGCAATGCCACTTGTTGATCCATGTGTGGTTTGTGGAAAGAACACACATGCAATTAGTCTAGTGGTAGTTTTAGTATAAGAACACACATGCAATGACTCTAATGGATCCATATGTGGTTTGTGAAAAGAACACACATGCAATGACCACTTGTTGATCCACGTGTGGTTTGTGAAAAGAACACACATGCAATGACTCTAGTGCTAGTTTTAGTATAAGAACATACATGCAATGACTCTAGTGGGTCCACATGTAGTTTGTGAAAAGAACACACATGCAATGACCACTGGTTGATCCATAAGTGGTTTGTGGAAAGAACACACTTGCAATGACCACTGGTTGATCCATAAGTGGTTTGTGCAAAAGAAAACACATGCAATTACTCTGGTTGGTCCATATGTGGTTTGTGAAAAGAACAAACATGAAATGACCACTAGTTGATCCATGTGTGGTTTGTCAAATGAACACACATGCAATGCCACTAGTTGATCCATGTGTGGTATGTGGAAAGAACACACATGAAATGACTCTAGTGCTAGTTTTAGTATAAGAACACACATGCAATGTCTCTAATGGATCCATATGTGGTTTGTGAAAAGAACACACATCCAATGACCACTTGTTGATCCATGTGTGGTTTGTGAAAAGAACACCCATGCAATGACTCTAGTGCTAGTTTTAGTATAAGAACATACATGCAATGACTCTAGTGGGTCCACTTGTAGTTTGTGAAAAGAACACACATGAAATGACCACTAGTTGATCCATAAGTGGTTTGTGGAAAGAACACACATGCAATGACCACTGGTTGATCCATGTGTGGTTTGTCAAATGAACACACATCCAATGCCACTGGTTGATCCATGTGTGGTTTGTGGAAAGAACACACATGCAATGACTCTAGTGCTAGTTTTAGTATAAGAATACACATGCAATGTCTCTAATGGATCCCTATGTGGTTTGTGAAAAGAACACACATGCAATGACCACTTGTTGATCCATGTGTGGTTTGTGAAAAGAACACCCATGCAATGACTCTGGTGCTAGTTTTAGTATAAGAACATACATGCAATGACTCTAGTGGGTCCACATGTAGTTTGTGAAAAGAACACACATGCAATGACCACTAGTTGATCCATAAGTGGTTTGTGGAAAGAACACACATGCAATGAGCACTGGTTGATCCATGTGTGGTTTGTGCAAAAGAACACATGCAATGACCACTGGTTGATCCATAAGTGGTTTGTGCAAAAGAAAACACATGCAATGACTCTGGTTGGTCCATATGTGGTTTGTGGAAAGAACACACATGCAATGACCACTGGTTGATCCATGTGTGGTTTGTCAAATGAACACACATGCATTGCCACTGGTTGATCCATGTGTGGGCTGTGGAAAGAACACACATGCAATGACTCTAGTGCTAGTTTTAGTATAGGAACACACATGCAATGTCTCTAATGGATCCATATGTGTTTTGTGAAAAGAACACACATGTAATGACCACTTGTTGATCCACGTGTGGTTTGTGAAAAGAACACCCATGCAATGACTCTAGTGCTAGTTTTAGTATAAGAACATACATGCAATGACTCTAGTGGGTCCACATGTATTTTGTGGAAAGAACACACATGCAATGACCACTAGTTGATCCATAAGTGGTTTGTGGAAAGAACACACATGCAATGACCACTGGTTGATCCATAAGTGGTTTGTGGAAAAGAAAACACATGCAATGACTGTGGTTGGTTCATATCTGGTTTGTGGAAAGAACAAACATGCATTGACCACTGGTTGATCCATATGTGGCTTGTGAAAAGAAGACACATGCAATGCCACTAGTTGATCCATGTGTGGTTTGTGGAAAGAACACACATGCAATGACTCTAGTGGTAGTTTCAGTATAAGATCACACATGCAACGACTCTAATGGATCCATATGTGGTTTGTGAAAATAACACACATGCAATGACCACTTGTTGATCCATGTGTGGTTTGTGAAAAGAACATACATGCAATGACTCTAGTGGGTCCACATGTAGTTTGTGAAAAGAACACACATGCAATGACCACTGGTTGATCCATGTGTGGTTTGTGAAAAGAACACACATGCAATGACTCTAGTGCTAGTTTTATTAAAAGAACGCACATGCAATGACTCTAGTGGGTCCACATGTAGTTTGTGAAAATAACACACATGCAATGACCACTGGTTGATCCATAAGTGGTTTGTGGAAAGAACACACATGCAATGACCACTGGTTGATCCATAAGTGGTTTGTGGAAAAGAAAACACATGCAATGACTCTGGTTGGTCCATATGTGGTTTGTGGAAAGAACGAACATGCATTGACCACTGTTTGATCCATATGTGGCTTGTGAAAAGAAGACACATGCAATGCCACTTGTTGATCCATGTGTGGTTTGTGGAAAGAACACACATGCAATTAGTCTAGTGGTAGTTTTAGTATAAGAACACACATGCAATGACTCTAATGGATCCATATGTGGTTTGTGAAAAGAACACACATGCAATGACCACTTGTTGATCCACGTGTGGTTTGTGAAAAGAACACACATGCAATGACTCTAGTGCTAGTTTTAGTATAAGAACATACATGCAATGACTCTAGTGGGTCCACATGTAGTTTGTGAAAAGAACACACATGCAATGACCACTGGTTGATCCATAAGTGGTTTGTGGAAAGAACACACTTGCAATGACCACTGGTTGATCCATAAGTGGTTTGTGCAAAAGAAAACACATGCAATTACTCTGGTTGGTCCATATGTGGTTTGTGAAAAGAACAAACATGAAATGACCACTAGTTGATCCATGTGTGGTTTGTCAAATGAACACACATGCAATGCCACTAGTTGATCCATGTGTGGTATGTGGAAAGAACACACATGAAATGACTCTAGTGCTAGTTTTAGTATAAGAACACACATGCAATGTCTCTAATGGATCCATATGTGGTTTGTGAAAAGAACACACATCCAATGACCACTTGTTGATCCATGTGTGGTTTGTGAAAAGAACACCCATGCAATGACTCTAGTGCTAGTTTTAGTATAAGAACATACATGCAATGACTCTAGTGGGTCCACTTGTAGTTTGTGAAAAGAACACACATGAAATGACCACTAGTTGATCCATAAGTGGTTTGTGGAAAGAACACACATGCAATGACCACTGGTTGATCCATGTCTGGTTTGTCAAATGAACACACATGCAATGCCACTGGTTGATCCATGTGTGGTTTGTGGAAAGAACACACATGCAATGACTCTAGTGCTAGTTTTAGTATAAGAATACACATGCAATGTCTCTAATGGATCCCTATGTGGTTTGTGAAAAGAACACACATGCAATGACCACTTGTTGATCCATGTGTGGTTTGTGAAAAGAACACCCATGCAATGACTCTGGTGCTAGTTTTAGTATAAGAACATACATGCAATGACTCTAGTGGGTCCACATGTAGTTTGTGAAAAGAACACACATGCAATGACCACTAGTTGATCCATAAGTGGTTTGTGGAAAGAACACACATGCAATGAGCACTGGTTGATCCATGTGTGGTTTGTGCAAAAGAACACATGCAATGACCACTGGTTGATCCATAAGTGGTTTGTGCAAAAGAAAACACATGCAATGACTCTGGTTGGTCCATATGTGGTTTGTGGAAAGAACACACTTGCAATGACCACTGGTTGATCCATGTGTGGTTTGTCAAATGAACACACATGCATTGCCACTGGTTGATCCATGTGTGGGCTGTGGAAAGAACACACATGCAATGACTCTAGTGCTAGTTTTAGTATAGGAACACACATGCAATGTCTCTAATGGATCCATATGTGTTTTGTGAAAAGAACACACATGTAATGACCACTTGTTGATCCACGTGTGGTTTGTGAAAAGAACACCCATGCAATGACTCTAGTGCTAGTTTTAGTATAAGAACATACATGCAATGACTCTAGTGGGTCCACATGTATTTTGTGGAAAGAACACACATGCAATGACCACTAGTTGATCCATAAGTGGTTTGTGGAAAGAACACACATGCAATGACCACTGGTTGATCCATAAGTGGTTTGTGGAAAAGAAAACACATGCAATGACTGTGGTTGGTTCATATCTGGTTTGTGGAAAGAACAAACATGCATTGACCACTGGTTGATCCATATGTGGCTTGTGAAAAGAAGACACATGCAATGCCACTAGTTGATCCATGTGTGGTTTGTGGAAAGAACACACATGCAATGACTCTAGTGGTAGTTTCAGTATAAGATCACACATGCAACGACTCTAATGGATCCATATGTGGTTTGTGAAAATAACACACATGCAATGACCACTTGTTGATCCATGTGTGGTTTGTGAAAAGAACATACATGCAATGACTCTAGTGGGTCCACATGTAGTTTGTGAAAAGAACACACATGCAATGACCACTGGTTGATCCATGTGTGGTTTGTGAAAAGAACACACATGCAATGACTCTAGTGCTAGTTTTATTAAAAGAACGCACATGCAATGACTCTAGTGGGTCCACATGTAGTTTGTGAAAATAACACACATGCAATGACCACTGGTTGATCCATAAGTGGTTTGTGGAAAGAACACACATGCAATGACCACTGGTTGATCCATAAGTGGTTTGTGGAAAAGAAAACACATGCAATGACTCTGGTTGGTCCATATGTGGTTTGTGGAAAGAACGAACATGCATTGACCACTGTTTGATCCATATGTGGCTTGTGAAAAGAAGACACATGCAATGCCACTTGTTGATCCATGTGTGGTTTGTGGAAAGAACACACATGCAATTAGTCTAGTGGTAGTTTTAGTATAAGAACACACATGCAATGACTCTAATGGATCCATATGTGGTTTGTGAAAAGAACACACATGCAATGACCACTTGTTGATCCACGTGTGGTTTGTGAAAAGAACACACATGCAATGACTCTAGTGCTAGTTTTAGTATAAGAACATACATGCAATGACTCTACTGGGTCCACATGTAGTTTGTGAAAAGAACACACATGCAATGACCACTGGTTGATCCATAAGTGGTTTGTGGAAAGAACACACTTGCAATGACCACTGGTTGATCCATAAGTGGTTTGTGCAAAAGAAAACACATGCAATTACTCTGGTTGGTCCATATGTGGTTTGTGAAAAGAACAAACATGAAATGACCACTAGTTGATCCATGTGTGGTTTGTCAAATGAACACACATGCAATGCCACTAGTTGATCCATGTGTGGTATGTGGAAAGAACACACATGAAATGACTCTAGTGCTAGTTTTAGTATAAGAACACACATGCAATGTCTCTAATGGATCCATATGTGGTTTGTGAAAAGAACACACATCCAATGACCACTTGTTGATCCATGTGTGGTTTGTGAAAAGAACACCCATGCAATGACTCTAGTGCTAGTTTTAGTATAAGAACATACATGCAATGACTCTAGTGGGTCCACTTGTAGTTTGTGAAAAGAACACACATGAAATGACCACTAGTTGATCCATAAGTGGTTTGTGGAAAGAACACACATGCAATGACCACTGGTTGATCCATAAGTTTTTTGTGGAAAAGAAAACACATGCAATGACTCTGGTTGGTCCATATGTGGTTTGTGGAAAGAACACACATGCATTGACCACTGGTTGATCCATATGTGGCTTGTGAAAAGAACACATATGCAATGCCACTAGTTGATCTATGTGTGGTTTGTGGAAAGAACACACATGCAATAACTCTAGTGGTAGTTTTAGTATAAGATCACACATGCAACGACACTCATGGGTCCATATGTGGTTTGTGAAAATAACACACATGCAATGACCACTTGTTGATCCATGTGTAGTTTGTGAAAAGAACACACATGCAATGACTCTAGTGCTAGTTTTAGTATAAGAACACACATGCAATGACTCTAGTGGGTCCACATGTAGTTTGTGAAAAGAACACACATGCAATGACCACTGGTTGATCCATAAGTGGTTTGTGGAAAAGAAAACACATGCAATGACTCTGGTTGGTCCATATGTGGTTTGTGGAAAGAACACACATGCAGTGACCACTGGTTGTTCCATGTGTGGTTTGTGGAAAGAACACACATGCAATGACACTAGTGCTAGTTTTTGTATAAGAACACACATGCAATGTCTCTAATGGATCCATATGTGGTTTGTGAAAAGAACACACATGCAATGACCACTTGTTGATCCATGTGTGCTTTGTGAAAAGAACACACATGCAATGACTCTAGTGCTAGTTTTAGTATAAGAACACACATGCAATGACTCTAGTGGCTCCACATGTAGTTTGTGAAAAGAACACACATGCAATGACCACTGGTTGATCCATAAGTGGTTTGTGGAAAGAACACACATGAAATGACCACTTGTTGATCCATAAGTGGTTTGTGGAAAAGAAAACACATGCAATGACTCTGGTTGGGCCATATGTGGTTTGTGGAAAGAACATACATGCAGTAACCACTGGTTGATCCATGTGTGGTTTGTGAAATGAACACACATGCAATGCCACTGGTTGATCCATGTGTGGTTTGTGGAAAGAACACACATGCGATAACTCTAGTGCTAGTTTTAGTATAAGAACACACATGCAATGTCTCTAATGGATCCATATGTGGTTTGTGAAAAGAACACACATGCAATGACCACTTGTTGATCCATGTCTGATTTGTGAAAAAAACACCCATGCAATGACTCTAGTGCTAGTTTTAGTATAAGAATATACATGCAATGACTCTAGTGGGTCCACATGTAGTTTGTGAAAATAACACACATGCAATGACCACTTGTTGATCCATATGTGGTTTGTGGAAAGAACACACATGCAATGACCATTGGTTGATCCATAAGTGTTTTGTGGAAAAGAAAACACATGCAATGACTCTGGTTGGGCCATATGTGGTTTGTGGAAAGAACACACATGCAGTAACCACTGGTTGATCCATGTGTGGTTTGTGAAATGAACACACAGGCAAAGCCACTGGTTGATCCATGTGTGGTTTGTGGAAAGAACACACATGCGATGACTCTAGTGCTAGTTTTAGTATAAGAACACACATGCAATGTCTCTAATGGATCCATATGTGGTTTGTGCAAAGAACACACATGCAATGACCACTTGTTGATCCATGTCTGATTTGTGAAAAAAACACCCATGCAATGACTCTAGTGCTAGTTTTAGTATAAGAACACACATGCAATGACTCTAGTGGGTCCACATGTAGTTTGTGAAAATAACACACATGCAATGACCACTTGTTGATCCATAAGTGGTTTGTGGAAAGAACAGACATGCAATGACCACTGGTTGATCCATAAGTGGTTTGTGGAAAAGAAAACACATGCAATGACTCTGGTTGGTCCATATGTGGTTTGTGGAAAGAACACACATGCAGTGAACACTGGTTCATCCATGTGTGGTTTGTGAAATGAACACACATGCAATGCCACTGGTTGATCCATGTGTGGTTTGTGGAAAGAACACACATGCAATGACTCTAGTGCTAGTTTTTTTTATAGGAACACACATGCAATGTCTCTAATGGATCCATATGTGGTTTGCGAAAAGAACACACATGCAATCACCACTTGTTGATCCATGTGTGGTTTGTGAAAAGAACACACATGCAATGACTCTAGTGCTAGTTTTAGTGTAAGAACACACATGCAATGACTATAGTGGGTCCACATGTAGTTTGTGAAAAGAACACACATGCAATGACCACTGGTTGATCCATAAGTGGTTTGTGGAAAGAACACACGTGCAATGACCACTGGTTTATCCATAAGTGGTTTGTGGAAAAGAAAACACATGCAATGACTCTGGTTGGTCCATATGTGGTTTGTGGAAAGAACACACATGCAGTAACCACTGGTTGATCCATGTGTGGTTTGTGAAATGAGCGCACATGCAATGCCACTGGTTGATCCATGTGTGGTTTGTGGAAAGAACACACTTGCAATGACTCTAGTGGTAGTTTTAGTATAAGAACACACATGCAATGTCTCTAATGGATCCATATGTGGTTTGTGAAAAGAACACACATGCAATGACCACTTGTTGATCCATGTGTGGTTTGTGAAAAGAACACCCATGCAATGACTCTAGTGCTAGTTTTAGTATAAGAACATACATGCAATGACTCTAGTGGGTCCACATGTAGTTTGTGAAAAGAACACACATGCAATAACCACTGGTTGATCCATAAGTGGTTTGTGGAAAGAACACACATGCAATGACCACTGGTTGATCCATAAGCGGTTTGTGGAAAGGAAAACACATGCAATGACTCTGGTTGGTCCATATGTGGTTTGTGGAAAGAACACTCATGCAATGACTCTGGTTGGGCCATATGTGGTTTGTGGAAAGAACATACATGGAGTAACCACTGGTTGATCCATGTGTGGTTTGTGAAATGAACACACATGCAATGCCACTGGTTGATCCATGTGTGGTTTGTGGAAAGAACACACATGCGATAACTCTAGTGCTAGTTTTAGTATAAGAACACACATGCAATGTCTCTAATGGATCCATATGTGGTTTGTGAAAAGAACACACATGCAATGACCACTTGTTGATCCATGTCTGATTTGTGAAAAAAACACCCATGCAATGACTCTAGTGCTAGTTTTAGTATAAGAATATACATGCAATGACTCTAGTGGGTCCACATGTAGTTTGTGAAAATAACACACATGCAATGACCACTTGTTGATCCATAAGTGGTTTGTGGAAAGAACACACATGCAATGACCATTGGTTGATCCATAAGTGGTTTGTGGAAAAGAAAACACATGCAATGACTCTGGTTGGGCCATATGTGGTTTGTGGAAAGAACACACATGCAGTAACCACTGGTTGATCCATGTGTGGTTTGTGAAATGAACACACAGGCAAAGCCACTGGTTGATCCATGTGTGGTTTGTGGAAAGAACACACATGCGATGACTCTAGTGCTAGTTTTAGTATAAGAACACACATGCAATGTCTCTAATGGATCCATATGTGGTTTGTGAAAAGAACACACATGCAATGACCACTTGTTGATCCATGTCTGATTTGTGAAAAAAACACCCATGCAATGACTCTAGTGCTAGTTTTAGTATAAGAACACACATGCAATGACTCTAGTGGGTCCACATGTAGTTTGTGAAAATAACACACATGCAATGACCACTTGTTGATCCATAAGTGGTTTGTGGAAAGAACAGACATGCAATGACCACTGGTTGATCCATAAGTGGTTTGTGGAAAATAAAACACATGCAATGACTCTGGTTGGTCCATATGTGGTTTGTGGAAAGAACACACATGGAGTGAACACTGGTTCATCCATGTGTGGTTTGTGAAATGAACACACATGCAATGCCACTGGTTGATCCATGTGTGGTTTGTGGAAAGAACACACATGCAATGACTCTAGTGCTAGTTTTTTTATAGGAACACACATGCAATGTCTCTAATGGATCCATATGTGGTTTGCGAAAAGAACACACATGCAATCACCACTTGTTGATCCATGTGTGGTTTGTGAAAAGAACACACATGCAATGACTCTAGTGCTAGTTTTAGTATAAGAACACACCTGCAATGACTATAGTGGGTCCACATGTAGTTTGTGAAAAGAACACACATGCAATGACCACTGGTTGATCCATAAGTGGTTTGTGGAAAGAACACACGTGCAATGACCACTGGTTTATCCATAAGTGGTTTGTGGAAAAGAAAACACATGCAATGACTCTGGTTGGTCCATATGTGGTTTGTGGAAAGAACACACATGCAGTAACCACTGGTTGATCCATGTGTGGTTTGTGAAATGAACGCACATGCAATGCCACTGGTTGAGCCATGTGTGGTTTGTGGAAAGAACACACTTGCAATGACTCTAGTGGTAGTTTTAGTATAAGAACACACATGCAATGTCTCTAATGGATCCATATGTGGTTTGTGAAAAGAACACACATGCAATGACCACTTGTTGATCCATGTGTGGTTTGTGAAAAGAACACCCATGCAATGACTCTAGTGCTAGTTTTAGTATAAGAACATACATGCAATGACTCTAGTGGGTCCACATGTAGTTTGTGAAAAGAACACACATGCAATAACCACTGGTTGATCCATAAGTGGTTTGTGGAAAGAACACACATGCAATGACCACTGGTTGATCCATAAGCGGTTTGTGGAAAGGAAAACACATGCAATGACTCTGGTTGGTCCATATGTGGTTTGTGGAAAGAACACTCATGCAATGACTCTGGTTGGTCCATATGTGGTTTGTGGAAAGAACACACAGGCAGTGACCACTAGTTGATCCATGTGTGGTTTGTGAAATGAACACACATGCAATGCCACTGGTTGATCCATGTGTGGTTTGTGGAAAGAACACACATGCAATGACTCTAGTGCTAGTTTTTGTATAAGAACACACATGCAATGTCTCTAATGGATCCATATGTGGTTTGTGAAAAGAACACACATGCAATGACAAATGTTGATCCATGTGTGGTTTGTGAAAAGAACAAACATGCAATGACTCTAGTGCTAGTTTTAGTATAAGAACACACATGCAATGACTCTAGTGGGTCCACATGTAGTTTGTGAAAAGAACACACAGGCAATGACCATTGGTTGATCCATAAGTGGTTTGTGGAAAGAACACACATGAAATGACCACTTGTTGATCCATAAGTGGTTTGTGGAAAAGAAAACACATGTAATGACTCTAGTGCTAGTTTTAGTATAAGAACATACATGCAATGACTCTAGTGGGTCCACATGTAGTTTGTGAAAAGAACACACATGCAATAACCACTGGTTGATCCATAAGTGGTTTGTGGAAAGAAAACACATGCAATGACTCTGGTTGGTCCATATGTGGTTTATGGAAAGAACACACATGCATTGACCACTGGTTGATCCATATGTGGCTTGTGAAAAGAACACACATGCAATGTCACTGGTTGATCCATGTGTGGTTTGTGGAAAGAACACACATGCAATGACTCTAGTGGTAGTTTTAGTATAAGATCACACATGCAATGACTCTAATGGATCCATATGTGGTTTGTGAAAAGAACACACATGCAATGACCACTTGTTGATCCTTGTGTGGTTTGTGAAAAGAACACACATGCAATGACCATTGGTTGATCCATAAGTGGTTTGTGGAAAAGAAAACACATGCAATGACTCTGGTTGGGCCATATGTGGTTTGTGGAAAGAACACACATGCAGTAACCACTGGTTGATCCATGTGTGGTTTGTCAAATGAACACACAGGCAAAGCCACTGGTTGATCCATGTGTGGTTTGTGGAAAGAACACACATGCGATGACTCTAGTGCTAGTTTTAGTATAAGAACACACATGCAATGTCTCTAATGGATCCATATGTGGTTTGTGAAAAGAACACACATGCAATGACCACTTGTTGATCCATGTCTGATTTGTGAAAAAAACACCCATGCAATGACTCTAGTGCTAGTTTTAGTATAAGAACACACATGCAATGACTCTAGTGGGTCCACATGTAGTTTGTGAAAATAACACACATGCAATGACCACTTGTTGATCCATAAGTGGTTTGTGGAAAGAACAGACATGCAATGACCACTGGTTGATCCATAAGTGGTTTGTGGAAAATAAAACACATGCAATGACTCTGGTTGGTCCATATGTGGTTTGTGGAAAGAACACACATGGAGTGAACACTGGTTCATCCATGTGTGGTTTGTGAAATGAACACACATGCAATGCCACTGGTTGATCCATGTGTGGTTTGTGGAAAGAACACACATGCAATGACTCTAGTGCTAGTTTTTTTATAGGAACACACATGCAATGTCTCTAATGGATCCATATGTGGTTTGCGAAAAGAACACACATGCAATCACCACTTGTTGATCCATGTGTGGTTTGTGAAAAGAACACACATGCAATGACTCTAGTGCTAGTTTTAGTATAAGAACACACCTGCAATGACTATAGTGGGTCCACATGTAGTTTGTGAAAAGAACACACATGCAATGACCACTGGTTGATCCATAAGTGGTTTGTGGAAAGAACACACGTGCAATGACCACTGGTTTATCCATAAGTGGTTTGTGGAAAAGAAAACACATGCAATGACTCTGGTTGGTCCATATGTGGTTTGTGGAAAGAACACACATGCAGTAACCACTGGTTGATCCATGTGTGGTTTGTGAAATGAACGCACATGCAATGCCACTGGTTGAGCCATGTGTGGTTTGTGGAAAGAACACACTTGCAATGACTCTAGTGGTAGTTTTAGTATAAGAACACACATGCAATGTCTCTAATGGATCCATATGTGGTTTGTGAAAAGAACACACATGCAATGACCACTTGTTGATCCATGTGTGGTTTGTGAAAAGAACACCCATGCAATGACTCTAGTGCTAGTTTTAGTATAAGAACATACATGCAATGACTCTAGTGGGTCCACATGTAGTTTGTGAAAAGAACACACATGCAATAACCACTGGTTGATCCATAAGTGGTTTGTGGAAAGAACACACATGCAATGACCACTGGTTGATCCATAAGCGGTTTGTGGAAAGGAAAACACATGCAATGACTCTGGTTGGTCCATATGTGGTTTGTGGAAAGAACACTCATGCAATGACTCTGGTTGGTCCATATGTGGTTTGTGGAAAGAACACACAGGCAGTGACCACTAGTTGATCCATGTGTGGTTTGTGAAATGAACACACATGCAATGCCACTGGTTGATCCATGTGTGGTTTGTGGAAAGAACACACATGCAATGACTCTAGTGCTAGTTTTTGTATAAGAACACACATGCAATGTCTCTAATGGATCCATATGTGGTTTGTGAAAAGAACACACATGCAATGACAAATGTTGATCCATGTGTGGTTTGTGAAAAGAACACACATGCAATGACTCTAGTGCTAGTTTTAGTATAAGAACACACATGCAATGACTCTAGTGGGTCCACATGTAGTTTGTGAAAAGAACACACAGGCAATGACCATTGGTTGATCCATAAGTGGTTTGTGGAAAGAACACACATGAAATGACCACTTGTTGATCCATAAGTGGTTTGTGGAAAAGAAAACACATGTAATGACTCTAGTGCTAGTTTTAGTATAAGAACATACATGCAATGACTCTAGTGGGTCCACATGTAGTTTGTGAAAAGAACACACATGCAATAACCACTGGTTGATCCATAAGTGGTTTGTGGAAAGAAAACACATGCAATGACTCTGGTTGGTCCATATGTGGTTTATGGAAAGAACACACATGCATTGACCACTGGTTGATCCATATGTGGCTTGTGAAAAGAACACACATGCAATGTCACTGGTTGATCCATGTGTGGTTTGTGGAAAGAACACACATGCAATGACTCTAGTGGTAGTTTTAGTATAAGATCACACATGCAATGACTCTAATGGATCCATATGTGGTTTGTGAAAAGAACACACATGCAATGACCACTTGTTGATCCTTGTGTGGTTTGTGAAAAGAACACACATGCAATGACTCTAGTGCTAGTTTTATTATAAGAACACACATGCAATGACTCTAGTGGGTCCACATGTAGTTTGTGAAAAGAACACACATGCAATGACCACTGGTTGATCCATAAGTTGTCTGTGCAAAAGAACACACATGCAATGAACACTAGTTGATCAATGTGTGGTTTGTGCAAAAGAACACATGCAATGAATCTGGTTCGTCCGTATGTGGTTTGTGGAAAGAACACACATGCAGTGACCACTGGTTGATCCATGTGTGGTTTGTGAAATGAACACACATGCAATGCCACTAGTTGATCCATGTGTGGTTTGTGGAAAGAACACACATGCAATGACTCTAGTGCCAGTTTTTGTATAAGAGAACACATGCAATGTCTCTAATGGATCCATATGTGGTTGGTGATAAGAATACACATGCAATGACTCTAGTGCGTCCACATGTAGTTTGTGAAAATAACGCAGATGCAATGACCACTTGTTGATCCATAAGTGGTTTGTGGAAAGAACACACATGCAATGACCACTGGTTGATCCATAAGTGGTTTGTGGAAAAGAAAACACATGCAATGACTCTGGTTGGTCCATATGTGGTTTGTGGAAAGAACACACATGCAGTGACCACTAGTTGATCCATGTGTGGTTTGTGAAATGAACACACATGCAATGCAACTGGTTGATCCATGTGTGGTTTGTGGAAAGAACACACATGCAATGACTCTAGTGTTAGTTTTAGTATAAGAACACACATTCAATGTCTCTAATGGATCCATATGTGGTTTGTGAAAAGAACACACATGCAATGACCACTTGTTGATCCATGTGTTGTTTGTGAAAAGAACACCCATGCAATGACTCTAGTGCTAGTTTTAGTATAAGAACATACATGCAATGACTCTAGTGGGTCCACATGTAGTTTGTGAAAAGAACACACATGCAATGACCACTGGTTGATACATAAGTGGTTTGTGGAAAGAACACACATGCAATGACCACTGGTTGATCCATAAGTGGTTTGTGGAAAAGAACACACATGCAATGACCACTGGTTTATCCATAAGTTATTTGTGGAAAAGAACACACATGCAATGAACACTGGTTGATCAATGTGTGGTTTGTGCAAAAGAACACATGCAATGAATCTGGTTGGTCCGTATGTGGTTTGTGGAAAGAACACACATGCAGTGACCACTGGTTGATCCATGTGTGGTTTGTGAAATTAAAACACATGCAATGCCACTGGTTGATCCATGTGTGGTTTGTGGAAAGAACACACATGCAATGACTCTAGTGCTAGTTTTTGTATAAGAACACACATGCAATGTCTCTAATGGATCCATATGTGGTTTTTGATAAGAACACACATGCAATGACTCTAGTGGGTCCACATGTAGTTTGTGAAAATAACACACATGCAATGACCACTTGTTGATCCATAAGTGGTTTGTGGAAAGAACACACATGCAATGACCACTTGTTGATCCATAAGTGGTTTGTGGAAAAGAAAACACATACAATGACTCTGGTTGGTCCATATGTGGTTTGTGGAAAGAACACACATGCAGTGACCACTGGTTCATCCATTTGTGGTTTGTGAAATGAACACACATGCAATGCCACTAGTTGATCCATGTGTGGTTTGTGGAAAGAACACACATGCAATGACTCTAGTGCTAGTTTTTTTATAGGAACACACATGCAATGTCTCTAATGGATCCATATGTGGTTTGCGAAAAGAACACACATGCAATGACCACTTGTTGATCCATGTGTGGTTTCTGAAAAGAACACGCATGCAATGACTCTAGTGCTAGTTTTAGTATAAGAACACACATGCAATGACTCTAGTGGGTCCACATGTAGTTTGTGAAAAGAACACACATGCAATGACCACTGGTTGATCCATAAGTGGTTTGTGGAAAGAACACACATGCAATGACCACTGGTTGATCCATAAGTGGTTTGTGGAAAAGAAAACACATGCAATGACTCTGGTTGGTCCATATGTGGTTTGTGGAAAGAACACACCTGCAGTAACCACTGGTTGATCCATGTGTTGTTTGTGAAATGAACGCACATGCAATGCCACTGGTTGATCCATGTGTGGTTTGTGGAAAGAACACACTTGCAATGACTCTAGTGGTAGTTTTAGTATAAGAACACACATGCAATGTCTCTAATGGATCCATATGTGGTTTGTGAAAAGAACACACATGCAATGACCACTTGTTGATACATGTGTGGTTTGTGAAAAGAACACCCATGCAATGACTCTAGTGCTAGTTTTAGTATAAGAACATACATGCAATGACTCTAGTGGGTCCACATGTAGTTTGTGAAAAGAACACACATGCAATAACCACTAGTTGATCCATAAGTGGTTTGTGGAAAGAACACACATGCAATGACCACTGGTTGATCCATAAGCGGGTTGTGGAAAAGAAAACACATGCAATGACTCTGGTTGGTCCATATGTGGTTTGTGGAAAGAACAGACATGCAGTGACCACTGGTTGATCCATGTGTGGTTTGTCAAATGAACACACATGCAATGCCACTGGTTGATCCATGTGTGGTTTGTGGAAAGAACACACATGCAATGTCTCTAGTGCTAGTTTTAGTATAAGAACACACATGCAATGTCTCTAATGGATCCATATGTGGTTTGTGAAAAGAACACTCATGCAATGACCACTTGTTGACCCATGTGTTGTTTGTGAAAAGAACACCCATGCAATGACTCTAGTGCTTGTTTTAGTATAAGAACATACATACAATGACTCTAGTGGGTCCACATGTAGTTTGTGAAAAGAACACACATGCAATGACCACTTGTTGATCCATGTGTGGTTTGTGAAAAGAACACACATGCAATGACTCTAGTGCTAGTTTTAGTATAAGAACACACATGCAATGACTCTAGTGGGTCCACATGTAGTTTGTGAAAAGAACACACATGCAATGACCACTGGTTGATCCATAAGTGGTTTGTGGAAAGAACACACATGCAATGACCACTGGTTGATCCATAAGTGGTTTGTGGAAAAGAAAACACATGCAATGACTCTGGTTGGTCCATATGTGGTTTGTGGAAAGAACACACATGCAGTAACCACTGGTTGATCCATGTGTGGTTTGTGAAATGAACGCACATGCAATGCCACTGGTTGATCCATGTGTGGTTTGTGGAAAGAACACACTTGCAATGACTCTAGTGGTAGTTTTAGTATAAGAACACACATGCAATGTCTCTAATGGATCCATATGTGGTTTGTGAAAAGAACACACATGCAATGACCACTTGTTGATACATGTGTGGTTTGTGAAAAGAACACCCATGCAATGACTCTAGTGCTAGTTTTAGTATAAGAACATACATGCAATGACTCTAGTGGGTCCACATGTAGTTTGTGAAAAGAACACACATGCAATAACCACTGGTTGATCCATAAGTGGTTTGTGGAAAGAACACACATGCAATGACCACTGGTTGATCCATCAGCGGTTTGTGGAAAAGAAAACACATGCAATGACTCTGGTTGGTCCATATGTGGTTTGTGGAAAGAACACACATGCAGTGACCACTGGTTGATCCATGTGTGGTTTGTTAAATGAACACACATGCAATGCCACTGGTTGATCCATGTGTGGTTTGTGGAAAGAACACACATGCAATGTCTCTAGTGCTAGTTTTAGTATAAGAACACACATGCAATGTCTCTAATGGATCCATATGTGGTTTGTGAAAAGAACACTCATGCAATGACCACTTGTTGATCCATGTGTTGTTTGTGAAAAGAACACCCATGCAATGACTCTAGTGCTAGTTTTAGTATAAGAACACACATGCAATGACTCTAGTGGGTCCACATGTAGTTTGTGAAAAGAACACACATGCAATGACCACTGGTTGATACATAAGTGGTTTGTGGAAATAACACACATGCAATGACCACTAGTTGATCCATAAGTGGTTTGTGGAAAAGAACACACATGCAATGACCGTTGGTTGATCCATAAGTTATTTGTGGAAAAGAACACACATGCAATGAACACTGGTTGATCAATGTGTGGTTTGTGCAAAAGAACACATGCAATGAATCTGGTTGGTCCGTATGTGGTTTGTGGAAAGAACACACATGCAGTGACCACTGGTTGATCCATGTGTGGTTTGTGAAATTAACACACATGCAATGCCACTGGTTGATCCATGTGTGGTTTGTGGAAAGAACACACATGCAATGACTCTAGTGCCAGTTTTTGTATAAGAACACACATGCAATGTCTCTAATGCACCCATATGTGGTTTGTGATAAGAACACACATGCAATGACTCTAGTGGGTCCACATGTAGTTTGTGAAAATAACACACATGCAATGACCACTAGTTGATCCATGAGTGGTTTGTGGAAAGAACACACATGCAATGACCACTGGTTGATCCATAAGTGGTTTGTGGAAAAGAAAACACATGCAATGACTCTGGTTGGTCCATATGTGGTTTGTGGAAAGAACACACATGCAGTGAACACTGGTTGATCCATGTGTGGTTTGTGAAATGAACACACATGCAATGCCACTGGTTGATCCATGTGTGGTTTGTGGAAAGAACACACATGCAATGACTCTAGTGCTAGTTTTAGTATAAGAACACACATGCAATGTCTCTAATGGAACCATATGTGGTTTGTGAAAAGAACACACATGCAATGACCACTTGTTGATCCATGTGTTGTTTGTGAAAAGAACACCCATGCAATGACTCTAGTGCTAGTTTTAGTATAAGAACATACATGCAATGACTCTAGTGGGTCCACATGTAGTTTGTGAAAAGAACACACATGCAATGACCACTGGTTGATACATAAGTGGTTTGTGGAAATAACACACATGCAATGACCACTGGTTGATCCATAAGTGGTTTGTGGAAAAGAACACACATGCAATGACCACTGGTTGATCCATAAGTTATTTGTGGAAAAGAACACACATGCAATGAACACTGGTTGATCAATGTGTGGTTTGTGCAAAAGAACACATGCAATGAATCTGGTTGGTCCGTATGTGGCTTGTGGAAAGAACATACATGCAGTGACCACTGGTTGATCCATGTGTGGTTTGTGAAATTAACACACATGCAATGCCACTGGTTGATCCATGTGTGGTTTGTGGAAAGAACACACATGCAATGACTCTAGTGATAGTTTTTGTATAAGAACACACATGCAATGTCTCTAATGGATCCATATGTGGTTTGTGATAAGAACACACATGCAATGACTCTAGTGGGTCCACATGTATTTTGTGAAAATAACACACATGCAATGACCACTGGTTGATCCATAAGTGGTTTGTGGAAAGAACACACATGCAATGACCACTTGTTGATCCATAAGTGATTTGTGGAAAAGAAAACACATACAATGACTCTGGTTGGTCCATATGTGGTTTGTGGAAAGAACACACATGTAGTGACCACTCGTTGATCCATGTGTGGTTTGTGAAATGAACACACATGCAATGCCACTGGTTGATCCATGTGTGGTTTGTGGAAAGAACACACATGCAATGACTTTAGTGCTAGTTTTTGTATAAGAACACACATGCCATGTCTCTAATGGATCCATATGTGGTTTGTGAAAAGAACACACATGCAATGACCACTTGTTGATCCATGTGTGGTTTGTGAAAAGAACACACAAGCAATGACTCTAGTGCTAGTTTTAGTATAAGAAACACACATGCAATGACTCTAGTGGGTCCACATGTAGTTTGTGAAAAGAACACACATGCAATGACCACTGGTTGATCCATAAGTGGGTTGTGGAAAGAACACACATGAAATGACCACTTGTTGATCCATAAGTGGTTTGTGGAAAAGAAAACACATGCAATGACTCTAGTGCTAGTTTTAGTATAAGAACACACATGAAATGTCTCTAATGGATCCATATGTGGTTTGTGAAAAGAACACACATGCAATGACCACTTGTTGATCCATAAGTGGTTTGTGGAAAGAACACACATGCAATGACCACTGGTTGATCCATAAGTGGTTTGTGGAAAAGAAAACACATGCAATGACTCTGGTTGGTCCATAAGTGGTTTGTGGAAAAGAAAACACATGCAATGACTCTGGTTGGTCCATATGTGGTTTGTGCAAAGAACGCACATGAAGTAACCACTGCTTGATCCATGTGTGGTTTGTGGAAAGAACACACATGCAATGACTCTAGTGGTAGTTTTAGTATAAGATCACACATGCAACGACTCTAATAGATCCATATGTGGTTTGTGAAAATAACACACATGCAATGACCACTTGTTGATCCATGTGTGGTTTGTGAAAAGAACACACATGAATTGACTCTAGTGCTAGTTTTAGTATAAGAACACACATGCAATGACTCTAGTGGGTCCACATGTAGTTTGTGAAAAGAACACACATGCAATGACCACTGGTTGATCCATAAGTGGTTTGTGGAAATAACACACATGCAATGACCACTTTTGATCCATAAGTGGTTTGTGGAAAAGAAAACACATGCAATGACTCTGGTTGGTCCATCTGTGGTTTGTGGAAAGAACACACATGCAGTGACCACTGGTTGATCCATGTGTGGTTTGTGAAATGAACACACATGCACTGCCACTGGTTGATCCATGTGTGGTTTGTGGAAAGAACACACATGCAATGACACTAGTGCTAGTTTTTGTATAAGAACACACATGCAATGTCTCTAATGGATCCATATGTGGTTTGTGAAAAGAACACACATGCAATGACCACTTGTTGATCCATGCGTGGTTTGTGAAAAGAACACACATGCAATGACTCTAGTGCTAGTTTTAGTATAAGAACACACATCCAATGACTCTAGTGGGTCCACATGTAGTTTGTGAAAAGAACACACATGCAATGACCAATGGTTCATCCATAAGTGGTTTGTGGAAAGAACACACATGATATGACCACTAGTTGATCCATATGTGGTTTGTGGAAAAGAAAACACATGCAATGACTCTGGTTGGTCCATATGTGGTTTGTGGAAAGAACACACATGCATTGACCACTGGTTGATCCATATGTGGTTTGTGGAAAAGAACACATATGCAATGCCACTAGTTGATCCATGTGTGGTTTGTGGAAAGAACACACATGCAATGACTCTAGTGGTAGTTTTAGTATAAGATCACACATGCAACGACTCTAATGGATCCATATGTGGTTTGTGAAAATAACACACATGCAATGACCACTTGTTGATCCATGTGTGGTTTGTGAAAAGAACACACATGCAATGTCTCTAGTGCTAGTTTTAGTATAAGAACACACATGCAATGACTCTAGTGGGTCCACATGTAGTTTGTGAAAAGAACACACATGCAATGACCACTGGTTGATCCATAAGTGGTTTGTGGAAAGAACACACATGCAATAACCACTATTTGATCCATAAGTGGTTTGTGGAAAAGAAAACAAATGCAATGACTCTGGTTGGTCCATATGTGGTTTGTGGAAAGAACACACATGCAGTGACCACTGGTTGATCCATGTGTGGTTTGTGAAATGAACACACATGCAATGCCACTGGTTGATCCATGTGTTGTTTTTGGAAAGAACACACATGCAATGACACTAGTGCTAGTTTTTGTATAAGAACACACATGCAATGTCTCTAATGGATCCATATGTGGTTTGTGAAAAGACCACACATGCAATGACCACTTGTTGATCCATGCGTGGTTTGTGAAAAGAACACACATGCAATGACTCTAGTGCTAGTTTTAGTATAAGAACACACATGCAATGACTCTAGTGGGTCCACATGTAGTTTGTGAAAAGAACACACATGCAATGACCACTGGTTGATCCATACGTGGTTTGTGGAAAGAACACACATGAAATGACCACTTGTTGATCCATAAGTGGTTTGTGGAAAAGAAAACACATGCAATGACTCTGGTTGGGCCATATGTGGTTTGTGGAAAGAAGGCACATGCAGTAACCACTGGTTGATCCATGTGTGGTTTGTGAAATGAACACACATGCAATGCCACTGGTTGATCCATGTGTGGTTTGTGGAAAGAACACACATGCGATGACTCTAGTGCTAGTTTTAGTATAAGAACACACATGCAATGTCTCTAATGGATCCATATGTGGTTTGTGAAAAGAACACACATGCAATGACAACTTGTTGATCCATGTCTGATTTGTGAAAAAACACCCATGCAATGACTCTAGTGCTAGTTTTAGTATAAGAACACACATGCAATGACTCTAGTGGGTCCACATGTAGTTTGTGAAAAGAACACACATGCAATGACCACTGGTTGATCCATAAGTGGTTTGTGGAAAGAACACACATGCAATGACCATTGGTTGATCCATAAGTGGTTTGTGGAAAAGAAAACACATGCAATGACTCTGGTTGGTCCATATGTGGTTTGTGGAAAGAACACGCATGTAGTGACCACTGGTTGATCCATGTGTGGTTTGTGAAATGAACACACATGCAATGCCACTGGTTGATCCATGTGTGGTTTGTGGAAAGAACACACATGCAATGACTCTAGTGATAGTTTTTTTATAGGAACACACATGCAATGTCTCTAATGGATCCATATGTGGTTTGCGAAAAGAACACACATGCAATGACCACTTGTTGATCCATGTGTGGTTTGTGAAAAGAACACACATGCAATGACTCTAGTGCTAGTTTTAGTATAAGAACACACATGCAATGACTCTAGTGGGTCCACATGTAGTTTGTGAAAAGAACACACATGCAATGACCACTGGTTGATCCGTAAGTGGTTTGTGGAAAGAACACACATGCAATGACCACTGGTTGATCCATAAGTGGTTTGTGGAAAAGAAAACACATGCAATGACTCTGGTTGGTCCATATGTGGTTTGTGGAAAGAACACACCTGCAGTAACCACTGGTTGATCCATGTGTTGTTTGTGAAATGAACGCACATGCAATGCCACTGGTTGATCCATGTGTGGTTTGTGGAAAGAACACACTTGCAATGACTCTAGTGGTAGTTTTAGTATAAGAACACACATGCAATGTCTCTAATGGATCCATATGTGGTTTGTGAAAAGAACACACATGCAATGACCACTTGTTGATACATGTGTGGTTTGTGAAAAGAACACCCATGCAATGACTCTAGTGCTAGTTTTAGTATAAGAACATACATGCAATGACTCTAGTGGGTCCACATGTAGTTTGTGAAAAGAACACACATGCAATAACCACTAGTTGATCCATAAGTGGTTTGTGGAAAGAACACACATGCAATGACCACTGGTTGATCCATAAGCGGGTTGTGGAAAAGAAAACACATGCAATGACTCTGGTTGGTCCATATGTGGTTTGTGGAAAGAACAGACATGCAGTGACCACTGGTTGATCCATGTGTGGTTTGTCAAATGAACACACATGCAATGCCACTGGTTGATCCATGTGTGGTTTGTGGAAAGAACACACATGCAATGTCTCTAGTGCTAGTTTTAGTATAAGAACACACATGCAATGTCTCTAATGGATCCATATGTGGTTTGTGAAAAGAACACTGATGCAATGACCACTTGTTGACCCATGTGTTGTTTGTGAAAAGAACACCCATGCAATGACTCTAGTGCTTGTTTTAGTATAAGAACATACATACAATGACTCTAGTGGGTCCACATGTAGTTTGTGAAAAGAACACACATGCAATGACCACTTGTTGATCCATGTGTGGTTTGTGAAAAGAACACACATGCAATGACTCTAGTGCTAGTTTTAGTATAAGAACACACATGCAATGACTCTAGTGGGTCCACATGTAGTTTGTGAAAAGAACACACATGCAATGACCACTGGTTGATCCATAAGTGGTTTGTGGAAAGAACACACATGCAATGACCACTGGTTGATCCATAAGTGGTTTGTGGAAAAGAAAACACATGCAATGACTCTGGTTGGTCCATATGTGGTTTGTGGAAAGAACACACATGCAGTAACCACTGGTTGATCCATGTGTGGTTTGTGAAATGAACGCACATGCAATGCCACTGGTTGATCCATGTGTGGTTTGTGGAAAGAACACACTTGCAATGACTCTAGTGGTAGTTTTAGTATAAGAACACACATGCAATGTCTCTAATGGATCCATATGTGGTTTGTGAAAAGAACACACATGCAATGACCACTTGTTGATACATGTGTGGTTTGTGAAAAGAACACCCATGCAATGACTCTAGTGCTAGTTTTAGTATAAGAACATACATGCAATGACTCTAGTGGGTCCACATGTAGTTTGTGAAAAGAACACACATGCAATAACCACTGGTTGATCCATAAGTGGTTTGTGGAAAGAACACACATGCAATGACCACTGGTTGATCCATCAGCGGTTTGTGGAAAAGAAAACACATGCAATGACTCTGGTTGGTCCATATGTGGTTTGTGGAAAGAACACACATGCAGTGACCACTGGTTGATCCATGTGTGGTTTGTTAAATGAACACACATGCAATGCCACTGGTTGATCCATGTGTGGTTTGTGGAAAGAACACACATGCAATGTCTCTAGTGCTAGTTTTAGTATAAGAACACACATGCAATGTCTCTAATGGATCCATATGTGGTTTGTGAAAAGAACACTCATGCAATGACCACTTGTTGATCCATGTGTTGTTTGTGAAAAGAACACCCATGCAATGACTCTAGTGCTAGTTTTAGTATAAGAACACACATGCAATGACTCTAGTGGGTCCACATGTAGTTTGTGAAAAGAACACACATGCAATGACCACTGGTTGATACATAAGTGGTTTGTGGAAATAACACACATGCAATGACCACTAGTTGATCCATAAGTGGTTTGTGGAAAAGAACACACATGCAATGACCGTTGGTTGATCCATAAGTTATTTGTGGAAAAGAACACACATGCAATGAACACTGGTTGATCAATGTGTGGTTTGTGCAAAAGAACACATGCAATGAATCTGGTTGGTCCGTATGTGGTTTGTGGAAAGAACACACATGCAGTGACCACTGGTTGATCCATGTGTGGTTTGTGAAATTAACACACATGCAATGCCACTGGTTGATCCATGTGTGGTTTGTGGAAAGAACACACATGCAATGACTCTAGTGCCAGTTTTTGTATAAGAACACACATGCAATGTCTCTAATGCACCCATATGTGGTTTGTGATAAGAACACACATGCAATGACTCTAGTGGGTCCACATGTAGTTTGTGAAAATAACACACATGCAATGACCACTAGTTGATCCATGAGTGGTTTGTGGAAAGAACACACATGCAATGACCACTGGTTGATCCATAAGTGGTTTGTGGAAAAGAAAACACATGCAATGACTCTGGTTGGTCCATATGTGGTTTGTGGAAAGAACACACATGCAGTGAACACTGGTTGATCCATGTGTGGTTTGTGAAATGAACACACATGCAATGCCACTGGTTGATCCATGTGTGGTTTGTGGAAAGAACACACATGCAATGACTCTAGTGCTAGTTTTAGTATAAGAACACACATGCAATGTCTCTAATGGAACCATATGTGGTTTGTGAAAAGAACACACATGCAATGACCACTTGTTGATCCATGTGTTGTTTGTGAAAAGAACACCCATGCAATGACTCTAGTGCTAGTTTTAGTATAAGAACATACATGCAATGACTCTAGTGGGTCCACATGTAGTTTGTGAAAAGAACACACATGCAATGACCACTGGTTGATACATAAGTGGTTTGTGGAAATAACACACATGCAATGACCACTGGTTGATCCATAAGTGGTTTGTGGAAAAGAACACACATGCAATGACCACTGGTTGATCCATAAGTTATTTGTGGAAAAGAACACACATGCAATGAACACTGGTTGATCAATGTGTGGTTTGTGCAAAAGAACACATGCAATGAATCTGGTTGGTCCGTATGTGGCTTGTGGAAAGAACATACATGCAGTGACCACTGGTTGATCCATGTGTGGTTTGTGAAATTAACACACATGCAATGCCACTGGTTGATCCATGTGTGGTTTGTGGAAAGAACACACATGCAATGACTCTAGTGATAGTTTTTGTATAAGAACACACATGCAATGTCTCTAATGGATCCATATGTGGTTTGTGATAAGAACACACATGCAATGACTCTAGTGGGTCCACATGTATTTTGTGAAAATAACACACATGCAATGACCACTGGTTGATCCATAAGTGGTTTGTGGAAAGAACACACATGCAATGACCACTTGTTGATCCATAAGTGATTTGTGGAAAAGAAAACACATACAATGACTCTGGTTGGTCCATATGTGGTTTGTGGAAAGAACACACATGTAGTGACCACTCGTTGATCCATGTGTGGTTTGTGAAATGAACACACATGCAATGCCACTGGTTGATCCATGTGTGGTTTGTGGAAAGAACACACATGCAATGACTTTAGTGCTAGTTTTTGTATAAGAACACACATGCCATGTCTCTAATGGATCCATATGTGGTTTGTGAAAAGAACACACATGCAATGACCACTTGTTGATCCATGTGTGGTTTGTGAAAAGAACACACAAGCAATGACTCTAGTGCTAGTTTTAGTATAAGAACACACATGCAATGACTCTAGTGGGTCCACATGTAGTTTGTGAAAAGAACACACATGCAATGACCACTGGTTGATCTATAAGTGGGTTGTGGAAAGAACACACATGAAATGACCACTTGTTGATCCATAAGTGGTTTGTGGAAAAGAAAACACATGCAATGACTCTAGTTGGTCCATATGTGGTTTGTGGAAAGAACACACATGCAGTAACCACTGATTGATCCATGTGTGGTTTGTGAAATGAACACACATGCAATGCCACTCGTTGATCCATGTGTGGTTTGTGGAAAGGACACACATGCAATGACTCTAGTGCTAGTTTTAGTATAAGAACACACATGAAATGTCTCTAATGGATCCATATGTGGTTTGTGAAAAGAACACACATGCAATGACCACTTGTTGATCCATAAGTGGTTTGTGGAAAGAACACACATGCAATGACCACTGGTTGATCCATAAGTGGTTTGTGGAAAAGAAAACACATGCAATGACTCTGGTTGGTCCATAAGTGGTTTGTGGAAAAGAAAACACATGCAATGACTCTGGTTGGTCCATATGTGGTTTGTGCAAAGAACGCACATGAAGTAACCACTGCTTGATCCATGTGTGGTTTGTGGAAAGAACACACATGCAATGACTCTAGTGGTAGTTTTAGTATAAGATCACACATGCAACGACTCTAATAGATCCATATGTGGTTTGTGAAAATAACACACATGCAATAACCACTTGTTGATCCATGTGTGGTTTGTGAAAAGAACACACATGAATTGACTCTAGTGCTAGTTTTAGTATAAGAACACACATGCAATGACTCTAGTGGGTCCACATGTAGTTTGTGAAAAGAACACACATGCAATGACCACTGGTTGATCCATAAGTGGTTTGTGGAAAGAACACACATGCAATGACCACTTTTGATCCATAAGTGGTTTGTGGAAAAGAAAACACATGCAATGACTCTGGTTGGTCCATATGTGGTTTGTGGAAAGAACACACATGCAGTGACCACTGGTTGATCCATGTGTGGTTTGTGAAATGAACACACATGCACTGCCACTGGTTGATCCATGTGTGGTTTGTGGAAAGAACACACATGCAATGACACTAGTGCTAGTTTTTGTATAAGAACACACATGCAATGTCTCTAATGGATCCATATGTGGTTTGTGAAAAGAACACACATGCAATGACCACTTGTTGATCCATGCGTGGTTTGTGAAAAGAACACACATGCAATGACTCTAGTGCTAGTTTTAGTATAAGAACACACATCCAATGACTCTAGTGGGTCCACATGTAGTTTGTGAAAAGAACACACATGCAATGACCAATGGTTCATCCATAAGTGGTTTGTGGAAAGAACACACATGATATGACCACTTGTTGATCCATAAGTGGTTTGTGGAAAAGAAAACACATGCAATGACTCTGGTTGGGCCATATGTGGTTTGTGGAAAGAAGGCACATGCAGTAACCACTGGTTGATCCATGTGTGGTTTGTGAAATGAACACACATGCAATGCCACTGGTTGATCCATGTGTGGTTTGTGGAAAGAACACACATGCGATGACTCTAGTGCTAGTTTTAGTATAAGAACACACATGCAATGTCTCTAGTGGATCCATATGTGGTTTGTGAAAAGATCACACATGCAATGACCACTTGTTGATCCATGTCTGATTTGTGAAAAAAACACCCATGCAATGACTCTAGTGCTAGTTTTAGTATAAGAACATACATGCAATGACTCTAGTGGGTTCACATGTAGTTTGTGAAAATAACACACATGCAATGACCACTTGTTGATCCATAAGTGGTTTGTGGAAAGAACACACATGCAATGACCACTGGTTGATCCATAAGTGGTTTGTGGAAAAGAAAACACATGCAATGACTCTGGTTGGTCCATATGTGGTTTGTGGAAAGAACACACATGTAGTGACCACTCGTTGATCCATGTGTGGTTTGTGAAATGAACACACATGCAATGCCACTGGTTGATCCATGTGTGGTTTGTGGAAAGAACACACATGCAATGACTTTAGTGCTAGTTTTTGTATAAGAACACACATGCCATGTCTCTAATGGATCCATATGTGGTTTGTGAAAAGAACACACATGCAATGACCACTTGTTGATCCATGTGTGGTTTGTGAAAAGAACACACAAGCAATGACTCTAGTGCTAGTTTTAGTATAAGAAACACACATGCAATGACTCTAGTGGGTCCACATGTAGTTTGTGAAAAGAACACACATGCAATGACCACTGGTTGATCCATAAGTGGGTTGTGGAAAGAACACACATGAAATGACCACTTGTTGATCCATAAGTGGTTTGTGGAAAAGAAAACACATGCAATGACTCTAGTGCTAGTTTTAGTATAAGAACACACATGAAATGTCTCTAATGGATCCATATGTGGTTTGTGAAAAGAACACACATGCAATGACCACTTGTTGATCCATAAGTGGTTTGTGGAAAGAACACACATGCAATGACCACTGGTTGATCCATAAGTGGTTTGTGGAAAAGAAAACACATGCAATGACTCTGGTTGGTCCATAAGTGGTTTGTGGAAAAGAAAACACATGCAATGACTCTGGTTGGTCCATATGTGGTTTGTGCAAAGAACGCACATGAAGTAACCACTGCTTGATCCATGTGTGGTTTGTGGAAAGAACACACATGCAATGACTCTAGTGGTAGTTTTAGTATAAGATCACACATGCAACGACTCTAATAGATCCATATGTGGTTTGTGAAAATAACACACATGCAATGACCACTTGTTGATCCATGTGTGGTTTGTGAAAAGAACACACATGAATTGACTCTAGTGCTAGTTTTAGTATAAGAACACACATGCAATGACTCTAGTGGGTCCACATGTAGTTTGTGAAAAGAACACACATGCAATGACCACTGGTTGATCCATAAGTGGTTTGTGGAAATAACACACATGCAATGACCACTTTTGATCCATAAGTGGTTTGTGGAAAAGAAAACACATGCAATGACTCTGGTTGGTCCATCTGTGGTTTGTGGAAAGAACACACATGCAGTGACCACTGGTTGATCCATGTGTGGTTTGTGAAATGAACACACATGCACTGCCACTGGTTGATCCATGTGTGGTTTGTGGAAAGAACACACATGCAATGACACTAGTGCTAGTTTTTGTATAAGAACACACATGCAATGTCTCTAATGGATCCATATGTGGTTTGTGAAAAGAACACACATGCAATGACCACTTGTTGATCCATGCGTGGTTTGTGAAAAGAACACACATGCAATGACTCTAGTGCTAGTTTTAGTATAAGAACACACATCCAATGACTCTAGTGGGTCCACATGTAGTTTGTGAAAAGAACACACATGCAATGACCAATGGTTCATCCATAAGTGGTTTGTGGAAAGAACACACATGATATGACCACTAGTTGATCCATATGTGGTTTGTGGAAAAGAAAACACATGCAATGACTCTGGTTGGTCCATATGTGGTTTGTGGAAAGAACACACATGCATTGACCACTGGTTGATCCATATGTGGTTTGTGGAAAAGAACACATATGCAATGCCACTAGTTGATCCATGTGTGGTTTGTGGAAAGAACACACATGCAATGACTCTAGTGGTAGTTTTAGTATAAGATCACACATGCAACGACTCTAATGGATCCATATGTGGTTTGTGAAAATAACACACATGCAATGACCACTTGTTGATCCATGTGTGGTTTGTGAAAAGAACACACATGCAATGTCTCTAGTGCTAGTTTTAGTATAAGAACACACATGCAATGACTCTAGTGGGTCCACATGTAGTTTGTGAAAAGAACACACATGCAATGACCACTGGTTGATCCATAAGTGGTTTGTGGAAAGAACACACATGCAATAACCACTGTTTGATCCATAAGTGGTTTGTGGAAAAGAAAACAAATGCAATGACTCTGGTTGGTCCATATGTGGTTTGTGGAAAGAACACACATGCAGTGACCACTGGTTGATCCATGTGTGGTTTGTGAAATGAACACACATGCAATGCCACTGGTTGATCCATGTGTTGTTTTTGGAAAGAACACACATGCAATGACACTAGTGCTAGTTTTTGTATAAGAACACACATGCAATGTCTCTAATGGATCCATATGTGGTTTGTGAAAAGACCACACATGCAATGACCACTTGTTGATCCATGCGTGGTTTGTGAAAAGAACACACATGCAATGACTCTAGTGCTAGTTTTAGTATAAGAACACACATGCAATGACTCTAGTGGGTCCACATGTAGTTTGTGAAAAGAACACACATGCAATGACCACTGGTTGATCCATACGTGGTTTGTGGAAAGAACACACATGAAATGACCACTTGTTGATCCATAAGTGGTTTGTGGAAAAGAAAACACATGCAATGACTCTGGTTGGGCCATATGTGGTTTGTGGAAAGAAGGCACATGCAGTAACCACTGGTTGATCCATGTGTGGTTTGTGAAATGAACACACATGCAATGCCACTGGTTGATCCATGTGTGGTTTGTGGAAAGAACACACATGCGATGACTCTAGTGCTAGTTTTAGTATAAGAACACACATGCAATGTCTCTAATGGATCCATATGTGGTTTGTGAAAAGAACACACATGCAATGACAACTTGTTGATCCATGTCTGATTTGTGAAAAAACACCCATGCAATGACTCTAGTGCTAGTTTTAGTATAAGAACACACATGCAATGACTCTAGTGGGTCCACATGTAGTTTGTGAAAAGAACACACATGCAATGACCACTGGTTGATCCATAAGTGGTTTGTGGAAAGAACACACATGCAATGACCATTGGTTGATCCATAAGTGGTTTGTGGAAAAGAAAACACATGCAATGACTCTGGTTGGTCCATATGTGGTTTGTGGAAAGAACACGCATGTAGTGACCACTGGTTGATCCATGTGTGGTTTGTGAAATGAACACACATGCAATGCCACTGGTTGATCCATGTGTGGTTTGTGGAAAGAACACACATGCAATGACTCTAGTGATAGTTTTTTTATAGGAACACACATGCAATGTCTCTAATGGATCCATATGTGGTTTGCGAAAAGAACACACATGCAATGACCACTTGTTGATCCATGTGTGGTTTGTGAAAAGAACACACATGCAATGACTCTAGTGCTAGTTTTAGTATAAGAACACACATGCAATGACTCTAGTGGGTCCACACGTAGTTTGTGAAAAGAACACACATGCAATAACCACTTGTTAATCCATAAGTGGTTTGTGGAAAGAACACACATGCAATGACCACTGGTTGATCCATCAGCGGTTTGTGGAAAAGAAAACACATGCAATGACTCTGGTTGGTCCATATGTGGTTTGTGGAAAGAACACACATGCAGTAACCACTGGTTGATCCATGTGTGGTTTGTGAAATGAACGCACATGCAATGCCACTGGTTGATCCATGTGTGGTTTGTGGAAAGAACACACATGCAATGTCTCTAGTGCTAGTTTTAGTATAAGAACACACATGCAATGTCTCTAATGGATCCATATGTGGTTTGTGAAAAGAACACACATGCAATGACCACTTGTTGATCCATGTGTGGTTTGTGAAAAGAACACCCATGCAATGACTCTAGTGCTAGTTTTAGTAAAAGAACATACATGCAATGACTCTAGTGGGTCCACATGTAGTTTGTGAAAAGAACACACATGCAATGACCACTGGTTGATACATAAGTGGTTTGTGGAAATAACACACATGCAATGACCACTGGTTGATCCATAAGTGGTTTGTGGAAAAGAAAACACATGCAATGACCGTTGGTTGATCCATAAGTTATTTGTGGAAAAGAACACACATGCAATGAACACTGGTTGATCAATGTGTGGTTTGTGCAAAAGAACACATGCAATGAATCTGGTTGGTCCGTATGTGGTTTGTGGAAAGAACACACATGCAGTGACCACTGGTTGATCCATGTGTGGTTTGTGAAATTAACACACATGCAATGCCACTGGTTGATCCATGTGTGGTTTGTGGAAAGAACACACATGCAATGACTCTAGTGCCAGTTTTTGTATAAGAACACACATGCAATGTCTCTAATGCACCCATATGTGGTTTGTGATAAGAACACACATGCAATGACTCTAGTGGGTCCACATGTAGTTTGTGAAAATAACACACATGCAATGACCACTAGTTGATCCATGAGTGGTTTGTGGAAAGAACACACATGCAATGACCACTGGTTGATCCATAAGTGGTTTGTGGAAAAGAAAACACATGCAATGACTCTGGTTGGTCCATATGTGGTTTGTGGAAAGAACACACATGCAGTGAACACTGGTTGATCCATGTGTGGTTTGTGAAATGAACACACATGCAATGCCACTGGTTGATCCATGTGTGGTTTGTGGAAAGAACACACATGCAATGACTCTAGTGCTAGTTTTAGTATAAGAACACACATGCAATGTCTCTAATGGAACCATATGTGGTTTGTGAAAAGAACACACATGCAATGACCACTTGTTGATCCATGTGTTGTTTGTGAAAAGAACACCCATGCAATGACTCTAGTGCTAGTTTTAGTATAAGAACATACATGCAATGACTCTAGTGGGTCCACATGTAGTTTGTGAAAAGAACACACATGCAATGACCACTGGTTGATACATAAGTGGTTTGTGGAAATAACACACATGCAATGACCACTGGTTGATCCATAAGTGGTTTGTGGAAAAGAACACACATGCAATGACCACTGGTTGATCCATAAGTTATTTGTGGAAAAGAACACACATGTAATGAACACTGGTTGATCAATGTGTGGTTTGTGCAAAAGAACACATGCAATGAATCTGGTTGGTCCGTATGTGGCTTGTGGAAAGAACATACATGCAGTGACCACTGGTTGATCCATGTGTGGTTTGTGAAATTAACACACATGCAATGCCACTGGTTGATCCATGTGTGGTTTGTGGAAAGAACACACATGCAATGACTCTAGTGATAGTTTTTGTATAAGAACACACATGCAATGTCTCTAATGGATCCATATGTGGTTTGTGATAAGAACACACATGCAATGACTCTAGTGGGTCCACATGTATTTTGTGAAAATAACACACATGCAATGACCACTGGTTGATCCATAAGTGGTTTGTGGAAAGAACACACATGCAATGACCACTTGTTGATCCATAAGTGATTTGTGGAAAAGAAAACACATACAATGACTCTGGTTGGTCCATATGTGGTTTGTGGAAAGAACACACATGTAGTGACCACTCGTTGATCCATGTGTGGTTTGTGAAATGAACACACATGCAATGCCACTGGTTGATCCATGTGTGGTTTGTGGAAAGAACACACATGCAATGACTTTAGTGCTAGTTTTTGTATAAGAACACACATGCCATGTCTCTAATGGATCCATATGTGGTTTGTGAAAAGAACACACATGCAATGACCACTTGTTGATCCATGTGTGGTTTGTGAAAAGAACACACAAGCAATGACTCTAGTGCTAGTTTTAGTATAAGAACACACATGCAATGACTCTAGTGGGTCCACATGTAGTTTGTGAAAAGAACACACATGCAATGACCACTGGTTGATCTATAAGTGGGTTGTGGAAAGAACACACATGAAATGACCACTTGTTGATCCATAAGTGGTTTGTGGAAAAGAAAACACATGCAATGACTCTAGTTGGTCCATATGTGGTTTGTGGAAAGAACACACATGCAGTAACCACTGATTGATCCATGTGTGGTTTGTGAAATGAACACACATGCAATGCCACTCGTTGATCCATGTGTGGTTTGTGGAAAGGACACACATGCAATGACTCTAGTGCTAGTTTTAGTATAAGAACACACATGAAATGTCTCTAATGGATCCATATGTGGTTTGTGAAAAGAACACACATGCAATGACCACTTGTTGATCCATAAGTGGTTTGTGGAAAGAACACACATGCAATGACCACTGGTTGATCCATAAGTGGTTTGTGGAAAAGAAAACACATGCAATGACTCTGGTTGGTCCATAAGTGGTTTGTGGAAAAGAAAACACATGCAATGACTCTGGTTGGTCCATATGTGGTTTGTGCAAAGAACGCACATGAAGTAACCACTGCTTGATCCATGTGTGGTTTGTGGAAAGAACACACATGCAATGACTCTAGTGGTAGTTTTAGTATAAGAACACACATGCAATGACTCTAGTGGGTCCACATGTAGTTTGTGAAAAGAACACACATGCAATGACCACTGGTTGATCCATAAGTGGTTTGTGGAAAGAACACACATGCAATGACCACTTTTGATCCATAAGTGGTTTGTGGAAAAGAAAACACATGCAATGACTCTGGTTGGTCCATATGTGGTTTGTGGAAAGAACACACATGCAGTGACCACTGGTTGATCCATGTGTGGTTTGTGAAATGAACACACATGCACTGCCACTGGTTGATCCATGTGTGGTTTGTGGAAAGAACACACATGCAATGACACTAGTGCTAGTTTTTGTATAAGAACACACATGCAATGTCTCTAATGGATCCATATGTGGTTTGTGAAAAGAACACACATGCAATGACCACTTGTTGATCCATGCGTGGTTTGTGAAAAGAACACACATGCAATGACTCTAGTGCTAGTTTTAGTATAAGAACACACATCCAATGACTCTAGTGGGTCCACATGTAGTTTGTGAAAAGAACACACATGCAATGACCAATGGTTCATCCATAAGTGGTTTGTGGAAAGAACACACATGATATGACCATTGTTGATCCATAAGTGGTTTGTGGAAAAGAAAACACATGCAATGACTCTGGTTGGGCCATATGTGGTTTGTGGAAAGAAGGCACATGCAGTAACCACTGGTTGATCCATGTGTGGTTTGTGAAATGAACACACATGCAATGCCACTGGTTGATCCATGTGTGGTTTGTGGAAAGAACACACATGCGATGACTCTAGTGCTAGTTTTAGTATAAGAACACACATGCAATGTCTCTAGTGGATCCATATGTGGTTTGTGAAAAGATCACACATGCAATGACCACTTGTTGATCCATGTCTGATTTGTGAAAAAAACACCCATGCAATGACTCTAGTGCTAGTTTTAGTATAAGAACATACATGCAATGACTCTAGTGGGTTCACATGTAGTTTGTGAAAATAACACACATGCAATGACCACTTGTTGATCCATAAGTGGTTTGTGGAAAGAACACACATGCAATGACCACTGGTTGATCCATAAGTGGTTTGTGGAAAAGAAAACACATGCAATGACTCTGGTTGGTCCATATGTGGTTTGTGGAAAGAACACACATGTAGTGACCACTCGTTGATCCATGTGTGGTTTGTGAAATGAACACACATGCAATGCCACTGGTTGATCCATGTGTGGTTTGTGGAAAGAACACACATGCAATGACTTTAGTGCTAGTTTTTGTATAAGAACACACATGCCATGTCTCTAATGGATCCATATGTGGTTTGTGAAAAGAACACACATGCAATGACCACTTGTTGATCCATGTGTGGTTTGTGAAAAGAACACACAAGCAATGACTCTAGTGCTAGTTTTAGTATAAGAAACACACATGCAATGACTCTAGTGGGTCCACATGTAGTTTGTGAAAAGAACACACATGCAATGACCACTGGTTGATCCATAAGTGGGTTGTGGAAAGAACACACATGAAATGACCACTTGTTGATCCATAAGTGGTTTGTGGAAAAGAAAACACATGCAATGACTCTAGTGCTAGTTTTAGTATAAGAACACACATGAAATGTCTCTAATGGATCCATATGTGGTTTGTGAAAAGAACACACATGCAATGACCACTTGTTGATCCATAAGTGGTTTGTGGAAAGAACACACATGCAATGACCACTGGTTGATCCATAAGTGGTTTGTGGAAAAGAAAACACATGCAATGACTCTGGTTGGTCCATAAGTGGTTTGTGGAAAAGAAAACACATGCAATGACTCTGGTTGGTCCATATGTGGTTTGTGCAAAGAACGCACATGAAGTAACCACTGCTTGATCCATGTGTGGTTTGTGGAAAGAACACACATGCAATGACTCTAGTGGTAGTTTTAGTATAAGATCACACATGCAACGACTCTAATAGATCCATATGTGGTTTGTGAAAATAACACACATGCAATGACCACTTGTTGATCCATGTGTGGTTTGTGAAAAGAACACACATGAATTGACTCTAGTGCTAGTTTTAGTATAAGAACACACATGCAATGACTCTAGTGGGTCCACATGTAGTTTGTGAAAAGAACACACATGCAATGACCACTGGTTGATCCATAAGTGGTTTGTGGAAATAACACACATGCAATGACCACTTTTGATCCATAAGTGGTTTGTGGAAAAGAAAACACATGCAATGACTCTGGTTGGTCCATCTGTGGTTTGTGGAAAGAACACACATGCAGTGACCACTGGTTGATCCATGTGTGGTTTGTGAAATGAACACACATGCACTGCCACTGGTTGATCCATGTGTGGTTTGTGGAAAGAACACACATGCAATGACACTAGTGCTAGTTTTTGTATAAGAACACACATGCAATGTCTCTAATGGATCCATATGTGGTTTGTGAAAAGAACACACATGCAATGACCACTTGTTGATCCATGCGTGGTTTGTGAAAAGAACACACATGCAATGACTCTAGTGCTAGTTTTAGTATAAGAACACACATCCAATGACTCTAGTGGGTCCACATGTAGTTTGTGAAAAGAACACACATGCAATGACCAATGGTTCATCCATAAGTGGTTTGTGGAAAGAACACACATGATATGACCACTAGTTGATCCATATGTGGTTTGTGGAAAAGAAAACACATGCAATGACTCTGGTTGGTCCATATGTGGTTTGTGGAAAGAACACACATGCATTGACCACTGGTTGATCCATATGTGGTTTGTGGAAAAGAACACATATGCAATGCCACTAGTTGATCCATGTGTGGTTTGTGGAAAGAACACACATGCAATGACTCTAGTGGTAGTTTTAGTATAAGATCACACATGCAACGACTCTAATGGATCCATATGTGGTTCGTGAAAATAACACACATGCAATGACCACTTGTTGATCCATGTGTGGTTTGTGAAAAGAACACACATGCAATGTCTCTAGTGCTAGTTTTAGTATAAGAACACACATGCAATGACTCTAGTGGGTCCACATGTAGTTTGTGAAAAGAACACACATGCAATGACCACTGGTTGATCCATAAGTGGTTTGTGGAAAGAACACACATGCAATAACCACTGTTTGATCCATAAGTGGTTTGTGGAAAAGAAAACAAATGCAATGACTCTGGTTGGTCCATATGTGGTTTGTGGAAAGAACACACATGCAGTGACCACTGGTTGATCCATGTGTGGTTTGTGAAATGAACACACATGCAATGCCACTGGTTGATCCATGTGTTGTTTTTGGAAAGAACACACATGCAATGACACTAGTGCTAGTTTTTGTATAAGAACACACATGCAATGTCTCTAATGGATCCATATGTGGTTTGTGAAAAGACCACACATGCAATGACCACTTGTTGATCCATGCGTGGTTTGTGAAAAGAACACACATGCAATGACTCTAGTGCTAGTTTTAGTATAAGAACACACATGCAATGACTCTAGTGGGTCCACATGTAGTTTGTGAAAAGAACACACATGCAATGACCACTGGTTGATCCATACGTGGTTTGTGGAAAGAACACACATGAAATGACCACTTGTTGATCCATAAGTGGTTTGTGGAAAAGAAAACACATGCAATGACTCTGGTTGGGCCATATGTGGTTTGTGGAAAGAAGGCACATGCAGTAACCACTGGTTGATCCATGTGTGGTTTGTGAAATGAACACACATGCAATGCCACTGGTTGATCCATGTGTGGTTTGTGTAAAGAACACACATGCGATGACTCTAGTGCTAGTTTTAGTATAAGAACACACATGCAATGTCTCTAATGGATCCATATGTGGTTTGTGAAAAGAACACACATGCAATGACAACTTGTTGATCCATGTCTGATTTGTGAAAAAACACCCATGCAATGACTCTAGTGCTAGTTTTAGTATAAGAACATACATGCAATGACTCTAGTGGGTCCACATGTAGTTTGTGAAAATAACACACATGCAATGACCACTTGTTGATCCATAAGTGGTTTGTGGAAAGAACACACATGCAATGACCATTGGTTGATCCATAAGTGGTTTGTGGAAAAGAAAACACATGCAATGACTCTGGTTGGTCCATATGTGGTTTGTGGAAAGAACACGCATGTAGTGACCACTGGTTGATCCATGTGTGGTTTGTGAAATGAACACACATGCAATGCCACTGGTTGATCCATGTGTGGTTTGTGGAAAGAACACACATGCAATGACTCTAGTGATAGTTTTTTTATAGGAACACACATGCAATGTCTCTAATGGATCCATATGTGGTTTGCGAAAAGAACACACATGCAATGACCACTTGTTGATCCATGTGTGGTTTGTGAAAAGAACACACATGCAATGACTCTAGTGCTAGTTTTAGTATAAGAACACACATGCAATGACTCTAGTGGGTCCACACGTAGTTTGTGAAAAGAACACACATGCAATGACCACTGGTTAATCCATAAGTGGTTTGTGGAAAGAACACACATGCAATGACCACTGGTTGATCCATAAGTGGTTTGTGGAAAAGAAAACACATGCAATGACTCTGGTTGGTCCATATGTGGTTTGTGGAAAGAACACACATGCAGTAACCACTGGTTGATCCATGTGTGGTTTGTGAAATGAACGCACATGCAATGCCACTGGTTGATCCATGTGTGGTTTGTGGAAAGAACACACTTGCAATGACTCTAGTGGTAGTTTTAGTATAAGAACACACATGCAATGTCTCTAATGGATCCATATGTGGTTTGTGAAAAGAACACACATGCAATGACCACTTGTTGATCCATGTGTGGTTTGTGAAAAGAACACCCATGCAATGACTCTAGTGCTAGTTTTAGTATAAGAACATACATGCAATGACTCTAGTGGGTCCACATGTAGTTTGTGAAAAGAACACACATGCAATAACCACTGGTTGATCCATAAGTGGTTTGTGGAAAGAACACACATGCAATGACCACTGGTTGATCCATAAGCGGTTTGTGGAAAAGAAAACACATGCAATGACTCTGGTTGGTCCATATGTGGTTTGTGGAATGAACACACATGCAATGACTCTGGTTGGTCCATATGTGGTTTGTGGAAAGAACACACATGCAGTGACCACTGGTTGATCCATGTGTGGTTTGTGAAATGAACACACATGCAATGCCACTGGTTGATCCATGTGTGGTTTGTGGAAAGAACACACATGCAATGACTCTAGTGCTAGTTTTTGTATAAGAACACACATGCAATGTCTCTAATGGATCCATATGTGGTTTGTGAAAAGAACACACATGCAATGACCACTTGTTGATCCATGTGTGGTTTGTGAAAAGAACACCCATGCAATGACTCTAGTGCTAGTTTTAGTATAGGAACATACATGCAATGACTCTAGTGGGTCCAAATGTAGTTTGTGAAAAGAACACACATGCAATAACCACTGGTTGATCCATAAGTGGTTTGTGGAAAGAACACACATGCAATGACCACTGGTTGATCCATTAGCGGTTTGTGGAAAAGAAAACACATGCAATGACTCTGGTTGGTCCATATGTGGTTTGTGGAAAGAACACGCATGTAGTGACCACTGGTTGATCCATGTGTGGTTTGTGAAATGAACACACATGCAATGCCACTGGTTGATCCATGTGTGGTTTGTGGAAAGAACACACATGCAATGACTCTAGTGATAGTTTTTTTATAGGAACACACATGCAATGTCTCTAATGGATCCATATGTGGTTTGCGAAAAGAACACACATGCAATGACCACTTGTTGATCCATGTGTGGTTTGTGAAAAGAACACACATGCAATGACTTTAGTGCTAGTTTTAGTATACGAACACACATGCAATGACTCTAGTGGGTCCACATGTAGTTTGTGAAATGAACACACATGCAATGACCATTGGTTGATCCATAAGTGGGTTGTGGAAAGAACACACATGAAATGACCACTTGTTGATCCATAAGTGGTTTGTGGAAAAGAAAACACATGCAATGACTCTAGTGCTAGTTTTAGTATAAGAACATACATGCAATGACTCTAGTGGGTCCATATGTGGTTTGTGATAAGAACACACAAGCAATGACTCTAGTGCGTCCACATGTAGTTTGTGAAAATAACACACATGCAATGACCACTGGTTGATCCATAAGTGGTTTGTGGAAAGAACACACATGCAATGACCACTGGTTGATCCATAAGTGGTTTGTGGAAAAGAAAACACATGCAATGACTCTGGTTGGTCCATATGTGGTTTGTGGAAAGAACACACATGCAGTAACCACTGTTTGATCCATGTGTGGTTTGTGAAATGAACGCACATGCAATTCCACTGGTTGATCCATGTGTGGTTTGTGGAAAGAACACACTTGCAATGACTCTAGTGGTAGTTTTAGTATAAGAACACACATGCAATGTCTCTAATGGATCCATATGTGGTTTGTGAAAAGAACACACATGCAATGACCACTTGTTGATCCATGTGTGGTTTGTGAAAAGAACACCCATGCAATGACTCTAGTGCTAGTTTTAGTATAAGAACATACATGCAATGACTCTAGTGGGTCCACATGTAGTTTGTGAAAAGAACACACATGACATGACCACTAGTTGATCCATAACTGGTTTGTGGAAAGAACACACATGCAATGACCACTGGTTGATCCATAAGTGGTTTGTGGAAAAGAAAACACATCCAATGACTCTGGTTGGTCCATATGTGGTTTCTGGAAAGAACACACATGTAGTGACCACTGGTTGATCAATGTGTGGTTTGTGAAATGAACACACATGCAATGCCACTGGTTGATCCATGTGTGGTTTGTGGAAAGAACACACATGCAATGAATCTAGTGCTAGTTTTCGTATAAGAACACACATGCAATGTCTCTAATGGATCCATATGTGGTTTGTGAAAAGAACACACATGCATTGACCACTTGTTGATCCATGTGTGGTTTGTGAAAAGAACACACATGCAATGACTCTAGTTCTAGTTTTAGTATAAGAACACACATGCAATTACTCTAGTGGGTCCACATGTAGTTTGTGAAATGAGCACACATGCAATGACCATTGGTTGATCCATAAGTGGGTTGTGGAAAGAACACACATGAAAGGACCACTTGTTGATCCATAAGTGGTTTGTGGAAAAGAAAACACATGCAATGACTCTAGTGCTAGTTTTAGTATAATAACATACATGCAATGACTCTAGTGGGTCCACATGTAGTTTGTGAAAAGAACACACATGCAATAACCACTGGTTGATCCATAAGTGGTTTGTGGAAAGAAAACACAAGCAATGACTCTGGTTGGTCCATATGTGGTTTATGGAAAGAACACACATGCATTGACCACTGGTTGATCCATATGTGGCTTGTGAAAAGAACACACATGTAATGCCACTGGTTGATCCATGTGTGATTTGTGGAAAGAACACACATGCAATGACTCTAGTGGTAGTTTTAGTATAAGATCACACATGCAATGACTCTAATGGATCCATATGTGGTTTGTGAAAAGAACACACATGCAATGACCACTTGTTGATCCATGTGTGGTTTGTGAAAAGAACACACATGCAATGACTCTAGTGCTAGTTTTATTATAAGAACACACATGCAATGACTCTAGTGGGTCCACATGTAGTTTGTGAAAAGAACACACATGCAATGACCACTTGTTGATCCATGTGTGTTTCGTGAAAAGAACACACATACAATGACTCTAGTGGGTCCACATGTAGTTTGTGAAAAGAACACACATGCAATGACCACTGGTTGATCCATAAGTTGTTTGTGGAAAAGAACACACATGCAATGAACACTAGTTGATCAATGTGTGGTTTGTGCAAAAGAACACATGAAATGAATCTGGTTGGTACGTATGTGGTTTGTGGAAAGAACACACATGCAGTGACCACTGGTTGATCCATGTGTGGTTTGTGAAATGAACACACATGCAATGCCACTAGTTGATCCATGTGTGGTTTGTGGAAAGAACACACATGCAATGACTCTAGTGCCAGTTTTTGTATAAGAGAACACATGCAATGTCTCTAATGGGTCCATATGTGGTTTGTGATAAGAACACACAAGCAATGACTCTAGTGCGTCCACATGTAGTTTGTGAAAATAACACACATGCAATGACCACTGGTTGATCCATAAGTGGTTTGTGGAAAGAACACACATGCAATGACCACTGGTTGATCCATAAGTGGTTTGTGGAAAAGAAAACACATGCAATAACTCTGGTTGGTCCATATGTGGTTTGTGGAAAGAACACACATGCAGTAACCACTGTTTGATCCATGTGTGGTTTGTGAAATGAACGCACATGCAATTCCACTGGTTGATCCATGTGTGGTTTGTGGAAAGAACACACTTGCAATGACTCTAGTGGTAGTTTTAGTATAAGAACACACATGCAATGTCTCTAATGGATCCATATGTGGTTTGTGAAAAGAACACACATGCAATGACCACTTGTTGATCCATGTGTGGTTTGTGAAAAGAACACCCATGCAATGACTCTAGTGCTAGTTTTAGTATAAGAACATACATGCAATGACTCTAGTGGGTCCACATGTAGTTTGTGAAAAGAACACACATGACATGACCACTAGTTGATCCATAACTGGTTTGTGGAAAGAACACACATGCAATGACCACTGGTTGATCCATAAGTGGTTTGTGGAAAAGAAAACACATCCAATGACTCTGGTTGGTCCATATGTGGTTTCTGGAAAGAACACACATGTAGTGACCACTGGTTGATCAATGTGTGGTTTGTGAAATGAACACACATGCAATGCCACTGGTTGATCCATGTGTGGTTTGTGGAAAGAACACACATGCAATGAATCTAGTGCTAGTTTTCGTATAAGAACACACATGCAATGTCTCTAATGGATCCATATGTGGTTTGTGAAAAGAACACACATGCATTGACCACTTGTTGATCCATGTGTGGTTTGTGAAAAGAACACACATGCAATGACTCTAGTTCTAGTTTTAGTATAAGAACACACATGCAATGACTCTAGTGGGTCCACATGTAGTTTGTGAAATGAGCACACATGCAATGACCATTGGTTGATCCATAAGTGGGTTGTGGAAAGAACACACATGAAAGGACCACTTGTTGATCCATAAGTGGTTTGTGGAAAAGAAAACACATGCAATGACTCTAGTGCTAGTTTTAGTATAATAACATACATGCAATGACTCTAGTGGGTCCACATGTAGTTTGTGAAAAGAACACACATGCAATAACCACTGGTTGATCCATAAGTGGTTTGTGGAAAGAAAACACAAGCAATGACTCTGGTTGGTCCATATGTGGTTTATGGAAAGAACACACATGCATTGACCACTGGTTGATCCATATGTGGCTTGTGAAAAGAACACACATGTAATGCCACTGGTTGATCCATGTGTGATTTGTGGAAAGAACACACATGCAATGACTCTAGTGGTAGTTTTAGTATAAGATCACACATGCAATGACTCTAATGGATCCATATGTGGTTTGTGAAAAGAACACACATGCAATGACCACTTGTTGATCCATGTGTGGTTTGTGAAAAGAACACACATGCAATGACTCTAGTGCTAGTTTTATTATAAGAACACACATGCAATGACTCTAGTGGGTCCACATGTAGTTTGTGAAAAGAACACACATGCAATGACCACTTGTTGATCCATGTGTGTTTCGTGAAAAGAACACACATACAATGACTCTAGTGGGTCCACATGTAGTTTGTGAAAAGAACACACATGCAATGACCACTGGTTGATCCATAAGTTGTTTGTGGAAAAGAACACACATGCAATGAACACTAGTTGATCAATGTGTGGTTTGTGCAAAAGAACACATGAAATGAATCTGGTTGGTACGTATGTGGTTTGTGGAAAGAACACACATGCAGTGACCACTGGTTGATCCATGTGTGGTTTGTGAAATGAACACACATGCAATGCCACTAGTTGATCCATGTGTGGTTTGTGGAAAGAACACACATGCAATGACTCTAGTGCCAGTTTTTGTATAAGAGAACACATGCAATGTCTCTAATGGATCCATATGTGGTTTGTGATAAGAATACACATGCAATGACTCTAGTGCGTCCACATGTAGTTTGTGAAAATAACGCACATGCAATGACCACTGGTTGATCCATAAGTGGTTTGTGGAAAGAACACACATGCAATGACCACTGGTTGATCCATAAGTGGATTGTGGAAAAGAAAACACATGCAATGACACTGGTTGGTCCATATGTGGTTTGTGCAAAGAACGCACATGATGTAACCACTGGTTGATCCATGTGTGGTTTATGGAAAGAACACACATGCAATGACTCTAGTGGTAATTTTAGTATAAGATCACACATGCAACGACTCTAATGGATCCTTATGTGGTTTGTGAAAATAACACACATGCAATGACCACTTGTTGATCCATGTGTGGTTTGTGAAAAGAACACACATGCAATGACTCTAGTGCTAGTTTTAGTATAAGAACACACATGCAATGACTCTAGTGGGTCCACGTGTAGTTTGTGAAAAGAACACACATGCAATGACCACTGGTTGATCCATAAGTGGTTTGTGGAAAGAACACACATGCAATGACCACTGTTTGATCCATAAGTGGTTTATGGAAAAGAAAACACATGCAATGACTCTGGTTGGCCCATATGTGGTTTGTGGAAAGAACACACATGCAGTGACCACTGGTTGATCCATGTGTGGTTTGTCAAATGAACACACATGCAATGCCACTGGTTGATCCATGTGTGGTTTGTGGAAAGAACACACATGCAATGACACTAGTGCTAGTTTTTGTATAAGAACACACATGCAATGTCTCTAATGGATCCATATGTGGTTTGTGAAAAGAACACACATGCAATGACCACTTGTTGATCCATGCGTGGTTTGTGAAAAGAACACACATGCAATGACTCTAGTGCTAGTTTTAGTATAAGAACACACATGCAATGACTCTAGTGGGTCCACATGTAGTTTGTGAAAAGAACACACATGCAATGACCACTTGTTGATCCATAAGTGGTTTGTGGAAAGAGCACACATGAAATGACCACTTCTTGATCCATAAGTGGTTTGTGGAAAAGAAAACACATGCAATGACTCTGGTTGGGCCATATGTGGTTTGTGGAAAGAAGGCACATGCAGTAACCACTGGTTGATCCATGTGTGGTTTGTGAAATGAACACACATGCAATGCCACTGGTTGATCCATGTGTGGTTTGTGGAAAGAACACACATGCGATGACTCTAGTGCTAGTTTTAGTATAAGAACACACATGCAATGTCTCTAATGGATCCATATGTGGTTTGTGAAAAGAACACACATGCAATGACAACTTGTTGATCCATGTCTGATTTGTGAAAAAACACCCATGCAATGACTCTAGTGCTAGTTTTAGTATAAGAACATACATGCAATGACTCTAGTGGGTCCACATGTAGTTTGTGAAAATAACACACATGCAATGACCACTTGTTGATCCATAAGTGGTTTGTGGAAAGAACACACATGCAATGACCATTGGTTGATCCATAAGTGGTTTGTGGAAAAGAAAACACATGCAATGACTCTGGTTGGTCCATATGTGGTTTGTGGAAAGAACACACATGTAGTGACCACTGGTTGATCCATGTGTGGTTTGTGAAATGAACACACATGCAATGCCACTGGTTGATCCATGTGTGGTTTGTGAAATGAACACACATGCAATGCCACTGGTTGATCCATGTGTGGTTTGTGGAAAGAACACACATGCAATGACTCTAGTGATAGTTTTTTTATAGGAACACACATGCAATGTCTCAAATGGATCCATATGTGGTTTGCGAAAAGAACACACATGCAATGACCACTTGTTGATCCATGTGTGGTTTGTGAAAAGAACACACATGAAATGACTCTAGTGCTAGTTTTAGTATAAGAACACACATGCAATGACTCTAGTGGGTCCACATGTAGTTTGTGAAAAGAACACACATGCAATGACCACTGGTTGATCCATAAGTAGTTTGTGGAAAGAACACACATGCAATGACCACTGGTTGATCCATAAGTGGTTTGTGGAAAAGAAAACACATGCAATGACTCTGGTTGGTCCATATGTGGTTTGTGGAAAGAACACACATGCAGTAACCACTGGTTGATCCATATGTGGCTTGTGAAAAGAACACATATGCAATGCCACTAGTTGATCCATGTGTGGTTTGTGGAAAGAACACACATGGAATGACTCTAGTGGTAGTTTTTTTATAGGAACACACATGCAATGTCTCAAATGGATCCATATGTGGTTTGCGAAAAGAACACACATGCAATGACCACTTGTTGATCCATGTGTGGTTTGTGAAAAGAACACACATGAAATGACTCTAGTGCTAGTTTTAGTATAAGAACACACATGCAATGACTCTAGTGGGTCCACATGTAGTTTGTGAAAAGAACACACATGCAATGACCACTGGTTGATCCATAAGTAGTTTGTGGAAAGAACACACATGCAATGACCACTGGTTGATCCATAAGTGGTTTGTGGAAAAGAAAACACATGCAATGACTCTGGTTGGTCCATATGTGGTTTGTGGAAAGAACACACATGCAGTAACCACTGGTTGATCCATATGTGGCTTGTGAAAAGAACACATATGCAATGCCACTAGTTGATCCATGTGTGGTTTGTGGAAAGAACACACATGGAATGACTCTAGTGGTAGTTTTAGTATAAGATCACACATGCAACGACTCTAATGGATCCATATGTGGTTTGTGAAAATAACACACATGCAATGACCACTTGTTGATCCATGTGTGGTTTGTGAAAAGAACACACATGCAATGACTCTAGTGCTAGTTTTAGTATAAGAACACACATGCAATGACTCTAGTGGGTCCACATGTAGTTTGTGAAAAGAACACACATGCAATGACCACTTGTTGATCCATAAGTGGTTTGTGGATAAGAAAACACATGCAATGACTCTGGTTGGTCCATATGTGGTTTGTGGAAAGAACACACATGCCGTGACCACTGGTTGATCCATGTGTGGTTTGTGAAATGAACACACATGCAATGCCACTGGTTGATCCATGTTTGGTTTGTGGAAAGAACACACATGCGATGACTCTAGTGCTAGTTTTAGTATAAGAACACACATGAAATGTCTCTAATGGATCCATATGTGGTTTGTGAAAAGAACACACATGCAATGACCACTTGTTGATCCATGTCTGATTTGTGAAAAAAACACCCATGCAATGACTCTAGTGCTAGTTTTAGTATAAGAACATACATGCAATGACTCTAGTGGGTCCACATGTAGTTTGTGAAAATAACACACATGCAATGACCACTTGTTGATCCATAAGTGGTTTGTGGAAAGAACACACATGCAATGACCACTGGTTGATCCATAAGTGGTTTGTGGAAAAGAAAACACATGCAATGACTCTGATTGGTCCATATGTGGTTTGTGGAAAGAACGCACATGTAGTGACCACTGGTTGATCCATGTGTGGTTTGTGAAATGAACACACATGCAATGCCACTGGTTGATCCATGTGTGGTTTGTGGAAAGAACACACATGCAATGACTCTAGTGATAGTTTTTTATAGGAACCCACATGCAATGTCTCTAATGGATCCATATGTGGTTTGCGAAAAGAACACACATGTAATGACCACTTGTTGATCCATGCGTGGTTTGTGAAAAGAACACACATGCAATGACTCTAGTGCTAGTTTTAGTATAAGAACACACATGCAATGACTCTAGTGGGTCCACATGTAGTTTGTGAAAAGAACACACATGCAATGACCACCGGTTGATCTATAAGTGGTTTGTGGAAAGAACACACATGCAATGACCACTGGTTGATCCATAAGTGGTTTGTGGAAAAGAAAACACATGCAATGACTCTGGTTGGTCCATATGTGGTTTGTGGAAAGAACACACATGCAGTAACCACTGTTTGATCCATGTGTGGTTTGTGAAATGAACGCACATGCAATGCCACTGGTTGATCCATGTGTGGTTTGTGGAAAGAACACACTTGCAATGACTCTAGTGGTAGTTTTAGTATAAGAACACACATGTAATGTCTCTAATGGATCCATATGTGGTTTGTGAAAAGAACACACATGCAATGACCACTTGTTGATCCATGTGTGGTTTGTGAAAAGAACACCCATGCAATGACTCTAGTGCTAGTTTTAGTATAAGAACATACATGCCATGACTCTAGTGGGTCCACTTGTAGTTTGTGAAAAGAACACACATGAAATGACCACTAGTTGATCCATAACTGGTTTGTGGAAAGAACACACATGCAATGACCACTGGTTGATCCATAAGTGGTTTGTGGAAAAGAAAACACATCCAATGACTCTGGTTGGTCCATATGTGGTTTGTGGAAAGAACACACATGCATTGACCACTGGTTGATCCATATGTGGTTTGTGAAATGAACACACATGCAATGCCACTGGTTGATCCATGTGTGGTTTGTGGAAAGAACACACATGCAATGACTCTAGTGCTAGTTTTAGTATAAGAACACACATGCAATGTTTCTAATGGATCCATATGTGGTTTGTGAAAAGAACACACATGCAATGACCACTTGTTGATCCATGTGTGGTTTGTGAAAAGAACACCCATGCAATGACTCTAGTGCTAGTTTTAGTATAAGAACATGCATACAATGACTCTAGTGGGTCCACTTGTAGTTTGTGAAAAGAACACACATGAAATGACCACTAGTTGATCCATAAGTGGTTTGTGGAAAGAACACACATGCAATGACCACTGTTTGATCCATAAGTGCTTTGCGGAAAAGAAAACACATGCAATGACTCTGGTTGGTCCATATGTGGTTTGTGGAAAGAACACACATGCATTAACCACTGGTTGATCCATATGTGGCTTGTGAAAAGAACACATATGCAATGCCACTAGTTGATCCATGTGTGGTTTGTGGAAAGAACACACATGCAATGACTCTAGTAGTAGTTTTAGTATAAGATCACACATGCAACGACTCTAATGGATCCATATGTGGTTTGTGAAAATAACACACATGCAATGACCACTTGTTGATCCATGTGTGGTTTGTGAAAAGAACACACATGCAATGACTCTAGTGCTAGTTTTAGTATAAGAACACACATGCAATGATTCTAGTGGGTTCACATGTAGTTTGTGAAAAGAACACACATGCAATGACCACTGGTTGATCCATAAGTGGTTTGTGGAAAGAACACACATGCAATGACCACTGTTTGATCCATAAGTGGTTTGTGGAAAAGAAAACACATGCAATGACTCTGGTTGGTCCATATGTGGTTTGTGGAAAGAACACACATGCAGTGACCACTGGTTGATCCATGTGTGGTTTGTGAAATGAACACACATGCAATGCCACTGGTTGATCCATGTGTGGTTTGTGGAAAGAACACCCATGCAATGACTCTAGTGCTAGTTTTAGTATAAGAACACACATGCAATGACTCTAGTGGGTCCACATGGAGTTTGTGAAAAGAACACACATGCAATGACCACTGGTTGATCCATAAGTGGTTTGTGGAAAGAACACACATGAAATGACCACTTGTTGATCCATAAGTGGTTCGTGGAAAAGAAAACACATGTAATGACTCTGGTTGGGCCATATGTGGTTTGTGGAAAGAAGGCACATGCAGTAACCACTGGTTGATCCATGTGTGGTTTGTGAAATGAACACACATGCAATGCCACTGGTTGATCCATGTGTGGTTTGTGGAAAGAACACACATGCGATGACTCTAGTGCTAGTTTTAGTATAAGAACACACATGCAATGTCTCTAATGGATCCATATGTGGTTTGTGAAAAGAACACACATGCAATGACCACTTGTTGATCCATGTCTGATTTGTGAAAAAAACACCCATGCAACGACTCTAGTGCTAGTTTTAGTATAAGAACATACATGCAATGACTCTAGTGAGGGTCCACATGTAGTTTGTGAAAATAACACACATGCAATGACCACTTGTTGATCCATAAGTGGTTTGTGGAAAGAACACACATGCAATGACCATTGGTTGATCCATAAGTGGTTTGTGGAAAAGAAAACACATGCAATGACTCTGGTTGGTCCATATGTGGTTTGTGGAAAGAACACACATGTAGTGACCACTGGTTGATCCATGTGTGGTTTGTGAAATGAACACACATGCAATGCCACTGGTTGATCCATGTGTGGTTTGTGAAATGAACACACATGCAATGCCACTGGTTGATCCATGTGTGGTTTGTGGAAAGAACACACATGCAATGACTCTTGTGATAGTTTTTTTATAGGAACACACATGCAATGTCTCTAATGGATCCGTGGTTTGCGAAAAGAACACACATGCAATGACCACTTGTTGATCCATGTGTGGTTTGTGAAAAGAACACACATGAAATGACTCTAGTGCTAGTTTTAGTATAAGAACACACATGCAATGACTCTAGTGGGTCCACATGTAGTTTGTGAAAAGAACACACATGCAATGACCACTGGTTGATCCATAAGTAGTTTGTGGAAAGAACACACATGCAATGACCACTGTTTGATCCATAAGTGGTTTGTGGAAAAGAAAACACATGCAATGACTCTGGTTGGTCCATATGTGGTTTGTGGAAAGAACACACATGCAGTGACCACTGGTTGATCCATGTGTGGTTTGTGAAATGAACACACATGCAATGCCACTGGTTGATCCATGTGTGGTTTGTGGAAAGAACACACATGCAATGACACTAGTGCTAGTTTTTGTATAAGAACACACATGCAATGTCTCTAATGGATCCATATGTGGATTGTGAAAAGAACACACATGCAATGACCACTTGTTGATCCATGCGTGGTTTGTGAAAAGAACACACATGCAATGACTCTAGTGCTAGTTTTAGTATAAGAACACACATGCAATGACTCTAGTGGGTCCACATGTAGTTTGTGAAAAGAACACACATGCAATGACCACTGGTTGATCCATAAGTGGTTTGTGGAAAGAACACACATGAAATGACCACTTGTTGATCCATAAGTGGTTTGTGGAAAAGAAAACACATGTAATGATTCTGGTTGGGCCATATGTGGTTTGTGGAAAGAAGGCACATGCAGTAACCACTAGTTGATCCATGTGTGGTTTGTGAAATGAACAGACATGCAATGCCACTGGTTGATCCATGTGTCGTTTGTGGAAAGAACACACATGCCATGACTCTAGTGCTAGTTTTAGTATAAGAACACACATGCAATGTATCTAATGGATCCATATGTGGTTTGTGAAAAGAACACACATGCAATGACCACTTGTTGATCCATGTCTGATTTGTGAAAAAAACACCCATGCAATGACTCTAGTGCTAGTTTTAGTATAAGAACATACATGCAATGACTCTAGTGGGTCCACATGTAGTTTGTGAAAATAACACACATGCAATGACCACTTGTTGATCCATAAGTGGTTTGTGGAAAGAACACACATGCAATGACCACTAGTTGATCCATAAGTGGTTTGTGGAAATGAAAACACATGTAATGACTCTGGTTGGTCCATATGTGGTTTGTGGAAAGAACACACATGTAGTGACCACTGGTTGAGCCATGTGTGGTTTGTGAAATGAACACACATGCAATGCCACTGGTTGATCCATGTGTGGTTTGTGGAAAGAACACACATGCAATGACTCTAGTGATAGTTTTTTTATAGGAACACACTTGCAATGTCTCTAATGGATCCATATGTGGTTTGCGAAAAGAACACACATGCAATGACCACTTGTTGATCCATGTGTGGTTTGTGAAAAGAACACACATGCAATGACTCTAGTGCTAGTTTTAGTATAAGAACACACATGCAATGACTCTAGTGGGTCCAGATGTAGTTTGTGAAAAGAACACACATGCAATGACCACTGGTTGATCCATAAGTGGTTTGTGGAAAGAACACACATGCAATGACCACTGGTTGATCCATAAGTGGTTTGTGGAAAAGAAAACACATGTAATGACTCTGGTTGGTCCATATGTGGTTTGTGGAAATAACACACATGCAGTAACCACTGGTTGATCCATGTGTGGTTTGTGAAATGAACGCACATGCAATGCCACTGGTTGATCCATGTGTGGTTTGTGGAAAGAACACACTTGCAATGACTCTAGTAGTAGTTTTAGTATAAGAACACACATGCAATGTCTCTAATGGATCCATATGTGGTTTGTGAAAAGAACACACTTGCAATGACCACTTGTTGATCCATGTGTGGTTTGTGAAAAGAACACCCATGCAATGACTCTAGTGCTAGTTTTAGTATAAGAACATACATGCAATGACTCTAGTGGGTCCACTTGTAGTTTGTGAAAAGAACACACATGAAATGACCACTAGTTGATCCATAACTGGTTTGTGTTAAGAACACACATGCAATGACCACTGGTTGATCCATAAGTGGTTTGTGGAAAACAAAACACATCCAATGACTCTGGTTGGTCCATACGTGGTTTGTGGAAAGAACACACATGCATTGACCACTGGTTGATCCATATGTGGTTTGTGAAATGAACACACATGCAATGCCACTGGTTGATCCATGTGTGGTTTGTGGAAAGAACACACCTGCAATGACTCTAGTGCTAGTTTTAGTATAAGAACACACATGCAATGTCTCTAATGGATCCATATGTGGTTTGTGAAAAGAACACACATGCAATGACCACTTGTTGATCGATGTGTGGTTTGTGAAAAGAACACACAAGCAATGACTCTAGTGCTAGTTTTAGTATAAGAACACACATGCAATGACTCTAGTGGGTCCACATGTAGTTTGTGAAAATAACACACATGCAATGACCACTAGTTGATCCATAAGTGGTTTGTGGAAAGACACACAAGCAATGACCACTTGTTGATCCATCAGTGGTTTGTCGAAAAGAAAACACATACAATGACTCAGGTTGGTCCATGTGTGGTTTGTGAAATGAACACACATGCAGTGCCACTTTTTGATCCATGTGTGGTTTGTGGAAAGAACACACATGCAATGACTCTAGTGCTAGTTTTTGTATAAGAACACACATGCCATGTCTCTAATGGATCCATATGTGGTTTGTGAAAAGAACACACATGCAATGACCACTTGTTGATCCATGTGTGGTTTGTGAAAAGAACACACAAGCAATGACTCTAGTGCTAGTTTTAGTATAAGAACACACATGCACTGACTCTAGTGGGTCCACATGTAGTTTGTGAAAAGAACACACATGCAATGACCACTGGTTGATCCATAAGTGGGTTGTGGAAAGAACACACATGAAATGACCACTTGTTGATCCATAAGTGGTTCGTGGAAAAGAAAACACATGCAATGACTCTAGTTGGTCCATATGTGGTTTGTGGAAAGAACACACATGCAGTAACCACTGGTTGATCCATGTGTGGTTTGTGAAATGAACACACATGCAATGCCACTGGTTGATCCATGTGTGGTTTGTGGAAAGAACACACATGCAATGACTCTAGTGCTAGTTTTTGTATAAGAACACACATGCAATGTCTCTAATGGATCCATATGTGGTTTGTGAAAAGAACACACATGCAATGACCACTTGTTGATCCATGTGTGGTTTGTGAAAAGAACACCCATGCAATTACTCTAGTGCTAGTTTTAGTATAAGAACATACATGAAATGACTCTAGTGGGTCCACATGTAGTTTGTGAAAAGAACACACATGTAATGACCACTGGTTGATCCATAACTGGTTTGTGGAAAGAACACACATGCAATGACCACTGGTTGATCCATAAGTGGTTTGTGGAAAAGAAAACACATCCAATGACTCTAGTTGGTCCATATGTGGTTTGTGGAAAGAACACACATGCATTGACCACTGGTTGATCCATATGTGGTTTGTGAAATGAACACACATGCAATGCCACTTGTTGATCCATGTGTGGTTTGTGGAAAGAACACACATGCGATGACTCTAGTGCTAGTTTTAGTATAAGAACACACATGCAATGTCTCTAATGGATCCATATGTGGTTTGTGAAAAGAACACACATGCAATGACCACTTGTTGATCCATGTCTGATTTGTGAAAAAAAAACCCATGCAATGACTCTAGTGCTAGTTTTAGTATAAGAACATACATGCAATGACTCTAGTGGGTCCACATGTAGTTTGTGAAAATAACACACATGCAATGACCACTTGTTGATCCATAAGTGGTTTATGGAAAGAACACACATGCAATGACCACTGGTTGATCCATAAGTGGTTTGTGGAAAAGAAAACACATGCAATGACTCTGGTTGGTCCATATGTGGTTTGTGGAAAGAACACACATGTAGTGACCACTGGTTGATCCATGTGTGGTTTGTGAAATAAACACACATGCAATGCCACTGGTTGATCCATGTGTGGTTTGTGAAAAGAACACACATGCAATGACTCTAGTGATAGTTTTTTTTATAGGAACACACATGCAATGTCTCTAATGGATCCATATGTGGTTTGCGAAAAGAACACACATGCAATGACCACTTGTTGATCCATGTGTGGTTTGTGAAAAGAACACACATGAAATGACTCTAGTGCTAGTTTTAGTATAAGAACACACATGCAATGACTCTAGTGGGTCCACATGTAGTTTGTGAAAAGAACACACATGCAATGACCACTCGTTGATCCATAAGTGGTTTGTGGAAAGAACACACATGCAATGACCACTGGTTGATCCACAAGTGGTTTGTGGAAAAGAAAACACATGCAATGACTCTGGTTGGTCCATATGTGGTTTGTGGAAAGAACACACATGCAGTAACCACTGGTTGATCCATATGTGGCTTGTGAAAAGAACACATATGCAATGCCACTAGTTGATCCATGTGTGGTTTGTGGAAAGAACACACATGCAATGACTCTAGTGGTAGTTTTATTATAAGATCACACATGCAACGACTCTAATGGATCCATATGTGGTTTGTGAAAATAACACACATGCAATGACCACTTGTTGATCCATGTGTGGTTTGTGAAAAGAACACACATGCAATAACTCTAGTGCTAGTTTTATTATAAGAACACACATGCAATGACTCTAGTGGGTCCACATGTAGTTTGTGAAAAGAAAACACATGCAATGACTCTGGTTGGTCCATATGTGGTTTGTGGAAAGAACACACATGTAGTGACCACTGGTTGATCCATGTGTGGTTTGTGAAATGAACACACATGCAATGCCACTGGTTGATCCATGTGTGGTTTGTGAAATGAACACACATGCAATGCCACTGGTTGATCCATGTGTGGTTTGTGGAAAGAACACACATGCAATGACTCTTGTGATAGTTTTTTTATAGGAACACACATGCAATGTCTCTAATGGATCCGTGGTTTGCGAAAAGAACACACATGCAATGACCACTTGTTGATCCATGTGTGGTTTGTGAAAAGAACACACATGAAATGACTCTAGTGCTAGTTTTAGTATAAGAACACACATGCAATGACTCTAGTGGGTCCACATGTAGTTTGTGAAAAGAACACACATGCAATGACCACTGGTTGATCCATAAGTAGTTTGTGGAAAGAACACACATGCAATGACCACTGTTTGATCCATAAGTGGTTTGTGGAAAAGAAAACACATGCAATGACTCTGGTTGGTCCATATGTGGTTTGTGGAAAGAACACACATGCAGTGACCACTGGTTGATCCATGTGTGGTTTGTGAAATGAACACACATGCAATGCCACTGGTTGATCCATGTGTGGTTTGTGGAAAGAACACACATGCAATGACACTAGTGCTAGTTTTTGTATAAGAACACACATGCAATGTCTCTAATGGATCCATATGTGGATTGTGAAAAGAACACACATGCAATGACCACTTGTTGATCCATGCGTGGTTTGTGAAAAGAACACACATGCAATGACTCTAGTGCTAGTTTTAGTATAAGAACACACATGCAATGACTCTAGTGGGTCCACATGTAGTTTGTGAAAAGAACACACATGCAATGACCACTGGTTGATCCATAAGTGGTTTGTGGAAAGAACACACATGAAATGACCACTTGTTGATCCATAAGTGGTTTGTGGAAAAGAAAACACATGTAATGATTCTGGTTGGGCCATATGTGGTTTGTGGAAAGAAGGCACATGCAGTAACCACTAGTTGATCCATGTGTGGTTTGTGAAATGAACAGACATGCAATGCCACTGGTTGATCCATGTGTCGTTTGTGGAAAGAACACACATGCCATGACTCTAGTGCTAGTTTTAGTATAAGAACACACATGCAATGTATCTAATGGATCCATATGTGGTTTGTGAAAAGAACACACATGCAATGACCACTTGTTGATCCATGTCTGATTTGTGAAAAAAACACCCATGCAATGACTCTAGTGCTAGTTTTAGTATAAGAACATACATGCAATGACTCTAGTGGGTCCACATGTAGTTTGTGAAAATAACACACATGCAATGACCACTTGTTGATCCATAAGTGGTTTGTGGAAAGAACACACATGCAATGACCACTAGTTGATCCATAAGTGGTTTGTGGAAATGAAAACACATGTAATGACTCTGGTTGGTCCATATGTGGTTTGTGGAAAGAACACACATGTAGTGACCACTGGTTGAGCCATGTGTGGTTTGTGAAATGAACACACATGCAATGCCACTGGTTGATCCATGTGTGGTTTGTGGAAAGAACACACATGCAATGACTCTAGTGATAGTTTTTTTATAGGAACACACTTGCAATGTCTCTAATGGATCCATATGTGGTTTGCGAAAAGAACACACATGCAATGACCACTTGTTGATCCATGTGTGGTTTGTGAAAAGAACACACATGCAATGACTCTAGTGCTAGTTTTAGTATAAGAACACACATGCAATGACTCTAGTGGGTCCAGATGTAGTTTGTGAAAAGAACACACATGCAATGACCACTGGTTGATCCATAAGTGGTTTGTGGAAAGAACACACATGCAATGACCACTGGTTGATCCATAAGTGGTTTGTGGAAAAGAAAACACATGTAATGACTCTGGTTGGTCCATATGTGGTTTGTGGAAATAACACACATGCAGTAACCACTGGTTGATCCATGTGTGGTTTGTGAAATGAACGCACATGCAATGCCACTGGTTGATCCATGTGTGGTTTGTGGAAAGAACACACTTGCAATGACTCTAGTAGTAGTTTTAGTATAAGAACACACATGCAATGTCTCTAATGGATCCATATGTGGTTTGTGAAAAGAACACACTTGCAATGACCACTTGTTGATCCATGTGTGGTTTGTGAAAAGAACACCCATGCAATGACTCTAGTGCTAGTTTTAGTATAAGAACATACATGCAATGACTCTAGTGGGTCCACTTGTAGTTTGTGAAAAGAACACACATGAAATGACCACTAGTTGATCCATAACTGGTTTGTGTTAAGAACACACATGCAATGACCACTGGTTGATCCATAAGTGGTTTGTGGAAAACAAAACACATCCAATGACTCTGGTTGGTCCATACGTGGTTTGTGGAAAGAACACACATGCATTGACCACTGGTTGATCCATATGTGGTTTGTGAAATGAACACACATGCAATGCCACTGGTTGATCCATGTGTGGTTTGTGGAAAGAACACACCTGCAATGACTCTAGTGCTAGTTTTAGTATAAGAACACACATGCAATGTCTCTAATGGATCCATATGTGGTTTGTGAAAAGAACACACATGCAATGACCACTTGTTGATCGATGTGTGGTTTGTGAAAAGAACACACAAGCAATGACTCTAGTGCTAGTTTTAGTATAAGAACACACATGCAATGACTCTAGTGGGTCCACATGTAGTTTGTGAAAATAACACACATGCAATGACCACTAGTTGATCCATAAGTGGTTTGTGGAAAGACACACAAGCAATGACCACTTGTTGATCCATCAGTGGTTTGTCGAAAAGAAAACACATACAATGACTCAGGTTGGTCCATGTGTGGTTTGTGAAATGAACACACATGCAGTGCCACTTTTTGATCCATGTGTGGTTTGTGGAAAGAACACACATGCAATGACTCTAGTGCTAGTTTTTGTATAAGAACACACATGCCATGTCTCTAATGGATCCATATGTGGTTTGTGAAAAGAACACACATGCAATGACCACTTGTTGATCCATGTGTGGTTTGTGAAAAGAACACACAAGCAATGACTCTAGTGCTAGTTTTAGTATAAGAACACACATGCACTGACTCTAGTGGGTCCACATGTAGTTTGTGAAAAGAACACACATGCAATGACCACTGGTTGATCCATAAGTGGGTTGTGGAAAGAACACACATGAAATGACCACTTGTTGATCCATAAGTGGTTCGTGGAAAAGAAAACACATGCAATGACTCTAGTTGGTCCATATGTGGTTTGTGGAAAGAACACACATGCAGTAACCACTGGTTGATCCATGTGTGGTTTGTGAAATGAACACACATGCAATGCCACTGGTTGATCCATGTGTGGTTTGTGGAAAGAACACACATGCAATGACTCTAGTGCTAGTTTTTGTATAAGAACACACATGCAATGTCTCTAATGGATCCATATGTGGTTTGTGAAAAGAACACACATGCAATGACCACTTGTTGATCCATGTGTGGTTTGTGAAAAGAACACCCATGCAATTACTCTAGTGCTAGTTTTAGTATAAGAACATACATGAAATGACTCTAGTGGGTCCACATGTAGTTTGTGAAAAGAACACACATGTAATGACCACTGGTTGATCCATAACTGGTTTGTGGAAAGAACACACATGCAATGACCACTGGTTGATCCATAAGTGGTTTGTGGAAAAGAAAACACATCCAATGACTCTAGTTGGTCCATATGTGGTTTGTGGAAAGAACACACATGCATTGACCACTGGTTGATCCATATGTGGTTTGTGAAATGAACACACATGCAATGCCACTTGTTGATCCATGTGTGGTTTGTGGAAAGAACACACATGCGATGACTCTAGTGCTAGTTTTAGTATAAGAACACACATGCAATGTCTCTAATGGATCCATATGTGGTTTGTGAAAAGAACACACATGCAATGACCACTTGTTGATCCATGTCTGATTTGTGAAAAAAAAACCCATGCAATGACTCTAGTGCTAGTTTTAGTATAAGAACATACATGCAATGACTCTAGTGGGTCCACATGTAGTTTGTGAAAATAACACACATGCAATGACCACTTGTTGATCCATAAGTGGTTTATGGAAAGAACACACATGCAATGACCACTGGTTGATCCATAAGTGGTTTGTGGAAAAAAAAACACATGCAATGACTCTGGTTGGTCCATATGTGGTTTGTGGAAAGAACACACATGTAGTGACCACTGGTTGATCCATGTGTGGTTTGTGAAATAAACACACATGCAATGCCACTGGTTGATCCATGTGTGGTTTGTGAAAAGAACACACATGCAATGACTCTAGTGATAGTTTTTTTATAGGAACACACATGCAATGTCTCTAATGGATCCATATGTGGTTTGCGAAAAGAACACACATGCAATGACCACTTGTTGATCCATGTGTGGTTTGTGAAAAGAACACACATGAAATGACTCTAGTGCTAGTTTTAGTATAAGAACACACATGCAATGACTCTAGTGGGTCCACATGTAGTTTGTGAAAAGAACACACATGCAATGACCACTCGTTGATCCATAAGTGGTTTGTGGAAAGAACACACATGCAATGACCACTGGTTGATCCACAAGTGGTTTGTGGAAAAGAAAACACATGCAATGACTCTGGTTGGTCCATATGTGGTTTGTGGAAAGAACACACATGCAGTAACCACTGGTTGATCCATATGTGGCTTGTGAAAAGAACACATATGCAATGCCACTAGTTGATCCATGTGTGGTTTGTGGAAAGAACACACATGCAATGACTCTAGTGGTAGTTTTATTATAAGATCACACATGCAACGACTCTAATGGATCCATATGTGGTTTGTGAAAATAACACACATGCAATGACCACTTGTTGATCCATGTGTGGTTTGTGAAAAGAACACACATGCAATAACTCTAGTGCTAGTTTTATTATAAGAACACACATGCAATGACTCTAGTGGGTTCACATGTAGTTTGTGAAAAGAACACACATGCAATGACCACTGGTTGATCCATAAGTGGTTTGTGGAAAGAACACACATACAATGACCACTGTTTGATCCATAAGTGGTTTGTGGAAAAGAAAACACATGCAATGACTCTGGTTGGTCCATATGTGGTTTGTGGAAAAAACACACATGCAGTGACCACTGGTTGATCCATGTGTGGTTTGTGAAATGAACACACATGCAATGCCACTGGTTGATCCATGTGTGGTTTGTGGAAAGAACACACATGCAATGACACTAGTGCTAGTTTTTGTATAAGAACACACATGCAATGTCTCTAATGGATCCATATGTGGTTTGTGAAAAGAACACACATGCAATGACCACTTGTTGATCCATGCGTGGTTTGTGAAAAGAACACACATGCAATGACTCTAGTGCTAGTTTTAGTATAAGAACACACATGCAATGACTCTAGTGGGTCCACATGTAGTTTGTGAAAAGAACACACATGCAATGACCACTGGTTGATCCATAAGTGGTTTGTGGAAAGAACACACATGAAATGACCATTTGTTGATCCATAAGTGGTTTGTGGAAAAGAAAACACATGTAATGACTCTGGTTGGGCCATATGTGGTTTGTGGAAAGAAGGCACATGTAGTAACCACTGGTTGAGCCATGTGTGGTTTGTGAAATGAACACACATGCAATGCCACTGGTTGATCCATGTGTGGTTTGTGAAATGAACACACATGCAATGCCACTGGTTGATCCATGTGTGGTTTGTGGAAAGAACACACATGCGATGACTCTAGTGCTAGTTTTAGTATAAGAACACACATGCAATGTCTCTAATGGATCCATATGTGGTTTGTGAAAAGAACACACATGCAATGACCACTTGTTGATCCATGTCTGATTTGTGAAAAAAACACCCATGCAACGACTCTAGTGCTAGTTTTAGTATAAGAACATACATGCAATGACTCTAGTGGGTCCACATGTAGTTTGTGAAAATAACACACATGCAATGACCACTTGTTGATCCATAAGTGGTTTGTGGAAAGAACACACATGCAATGACCATTGGTTGATCCATAAGTGGTTTGTGGAAAAGAAAACACATGCAATGACTCTGGTTGGTCCATATGTGGTTTGTGGAAAGAACACACATGTAGTGACCACTGGTTGATCCATTTGTGGTTTGTGAAATGAACACACATGCAATGCCACTGGTTGATCCATGTGTGGTTTGTGAAATGAACACACATGCAATGCCACTGGTTGATCCATGTGTGGTTTGTGGAAAGAACACACATGCAATGACTCTAGTGATAGTTTTTTTATAGGAACACACATGCAATGTCTCTAATGGATCCATATGTGGTTTGCGAAAAGAACACACATGCAATGACCACTTGTTGATCCATGTGTGGTTTGTGAAAAGAACACACATGAAATGACTCTAGTGCTAGTTTTAGTATAAGAACACACATGCAATGACTCTAGTGGGTCCACATGTAGTTTGTGAAAAGAACACACATGCAATGACCACTGGTTGATCCATAAGTAGTTTGTGGAAAGAACACACATGCAATGACCACTGGTTGATCCATAAGTGGTTTGTGGAAAAGAAAACACATGCAATGACTCTGGTTGGTCCATATGTGGTTTGTGGAAAGAACACACATGTAGTAACCACTGATTGATCCATATGTGGCTTGTGAAAAGAACACATATGCAATGCCACTAGTTGATCCATGTGTGGTTGGTGGAAAGAACACACATGCAATGACTCTAGTGGTAGTTTTAGTATAAGATCACACATGCAACGACTCTAATGGATCCATATGTGGTTTGTGAAAATAACACACATGCAATGACCACTTGTTGATCCATGTGTGGTTTGTGAAAAGAACACACATGCAATGACTCTAGTGCTAGTTTTAGTATAAGAACACACATGCAATGACTCTAGTGGGTCCAAATGTAGTTTGTGAAAAGAACACACATGCAATGACCACTGGTTGATCCATAAGTGGTTTGTGGAAAGAACACACATGCAATGACCACTGTTTGATCCATAAGTGGTTTGTGGAAAAGAAAACACAAGCAATGACTCTGGTTGGTCCATATGTGGTTTGTGGAAAGAACACACATGCAGTGACCACTGGTTGATCCATGTGTGGTTTGCGAAATGAACACACATGCAATGCCACTGGTTGATCCATGTGTGGTTTGTGCAAAGAACACACATGCAATGACACTAGTGCTAGTTTTTGTATAAGAACACACATGCAATGTCTCTAATGGATCCATATGTGGTTTGTGAAAAGAACACACATGCAATGACCACTTGTTGATCCATGCGTGGATTGTGAAAAGAACACACATGCAATGACTCTAGTGCTAGTTTTAGTATAAGAACACACATGCAATGACTCTAGTGGGTCCACATGTAGTTTGTGAAAAGAACACACATGCAATGACCACTGGTTGATCCATAAGTGGTTTGTGGAAAGAAAACACATGAAATGACCACTTGTTGATCCATAAGTGGTTTGTGGAAAAGAAAACACATGTAATGATTCTGGTTGGGCCATATGTGGTTTGTGGAAAGAAGGCACATGCAGTAACAACTGGTTGATCCATGTGTGGTTTGTGAAATGAACACACATGCAATGCCACTGGTTGATCCATGTGTCGTTTGTGGAAAGAACACACATGCGATGACTCTAGTGCTAGTTTTAGTATAAGAACACACATGCAATGTCTCTAATGGATCCATATGTGGTTTGTGAAAAGAACACACATGCAACGACCACTTGTTGATCCATGTCTGCTTTGTGAAAAAAACACCCATGCAATGACTCTAGTGCTAATTTTAGTATAAGAACATACATGCAATGACTCTAGTGGGTCCACATGTAGTTTGTGAAAATAACACACATGCAATGACCACTTGTTGATCCATAAGTGGTTTGTGGAAAGAACACACATGCAATGACCACTAGTTGATCCATAAGTGGTTTGTGGAAAAGAAAACACATGCAATGACTCTGGTTGGTCCATATGTGGTTTCTGGAAAGAACACACATGTAGTGACCACTGGTTGATCAATGTGTGGTTTGTGAAATGAACACACATGCAATGCCACTGGTTGATCCATGTGTGGTTTGTGGAAAGAACACACATGCAATGACTCTAGTGATAGTTTTTTTATAGGAACACACTTGCAATGTCTCTAATGGATCCATATGTGGTTTGCGAAAAGAACACACATGCAATGACCACTTGTTGATCCATGTGTGGTTTGTGAAAAGAACACACATGCAATGACTCTAGTGCTAGTTTTAGTATAAGAACACACATGCAATGACTCTAGTGGGTCCACATGTAGTTTGTGAAAAGAACACACATGCAATGACCACTGGTTGATCCATAAGTGGTTTGTGGAAAGAACACACATGCAATGACCACTGGTTGATCCATAAGTGGTTTGTGGAAAAGAAAACACATGCAATGACTCTGGTTGGTCCATATGTGGTTTGTGGAAAGAACACACATGCAGTAACCACTGGTTGATCCATGTGTGGTTTGTGAAATGAACGCACATGCAATGCCACTGGTTGATCCATGTGTGGTTTGTGGAAAGAACACACTTGCAATGACTCTAGTAGTAGTTTTAGTATAAGAACACACATGCAATGTCTCTAATGGATCCATATGTGGTTTGTGAAAAGAACACACATGCAATGACCACTTGTTGATCCATGTGTGGTTTGTGAAAAGAACACCCATGCAATGACTCTAGTGCTAGTTTTAGTATAAGAACATACATGCAATGACTCTAGTGGGTCCACTTGTAGTTTGTGAAAAGAACACACATGAAATGACCACTAGTTGATCCATAACTGGTTTGTGGAAAGAACACACATGCAATGACCACTGGTTGATCCATAAGTGGTTTGTGGAAAACAAAACACATCCAATGACTCTGGTTGGTCCATACGTGGTTTGTGGAAAGAACACACATGCATTGACCAATGGTTGATCCATATGTGGTTTGTGAAATGAACACACATGCAATGCCACTGGTTGATCCATGTGTGGTTTGTGGAAAGAACACACCTGCAATGACTCTAGTGCTAGTTTTAGTATAAGAACACACATGCAATGTCTCTAATGGATCCATATGTGGTTTGTGAAAAGAACACACATGCTATGACCACTTGTTGATCGATGTGTGGTTTGTGAAAAGAACACACAAGCAATGACTCTAGTGCTAGTTTTAGTATAAGAACACACATGCAATGACTCTAGTGGGTCCACATGTAGTTTGTGAAAATAACACACATGCAATGACCACTGGTTGATCCATAAGTGGTTTGTGGAAAGAACACACATGCAATGACCACTTGTTGATCCATCAGTGGTTTGTCGAAAAGAAAACACATACAATGAGTCAGGTTGGTCCATGTGTGGTTTGTGAAATGAACACACATGCAATGCCACTTTTTGATCCATGTGTGGTTTGTGGAAAGAACACACATGCGATGACTCTAGTGCTAGTTTTAGTATAAGACCACACATGCCATGTCTCTAATGGATCCATATGTGGTTTGTGAAAAGAACACACATGCAATGACCACTTGTTGATCCATGTCTGATTTGTGAAAAAAAAACCCATGCAATGACTCTAGTGCTAGTTTTAGTATAAGAACATACATGCAATGACTCTAGTGGGTCCACATGTAGTTTGTGAAAATAACACACATGCAATGACCACTTGTTGATCCATAAGTGGTTTATGGAAAGAACACACATGCAATGACCACTGGTTGATCCATAAGTGGTTTGTGGAAAAAAAAACACATGCAATGACTCTGGTTGGTCCATATGTGGTTTGTGGAAAGAACACACATGTAGTGACCACTGGTTGATCCATGTGTGGTTTGTGAAATAAACACACATGCAATGCCACTGGTTGATCCATGTGTGGTTTGTGAAAAGAACACACATGCAATGACTCTAGTGATAGTTTTTTTATAGGAACACACATGCAATGTCTCTAATGGATCCATATGTGGTTTGCGAAAAGAACACACATGCAATGACCACTTGTTGATCCATGTGTGGTTTGTGAAAAGAACACACATGAAATGACTCTAGTGCTAGTTTTAGTATAAGAACACACATGCAATGACTCTAGTGGGTCCACATGTAGTTTGTGAAAAGAACACACATGCAATGACCACTCGTTGATCCATAAGTGGTTTGTGGAAAGAACACACATGCAATGACCACTGGTTGATCCACAAGTGGTTTGTGGAAAAGAAAACACATGCAATGACTCTGGTTGGTCCATATGTGGTTTGTGGAAAGAACACACATGCAGTAACCACTGGTTGATCCATATGTGGCTTGTGAAAAGAACACATATGCAATGCCACTAGTTGATCCATGTGTGGTTTGTGGAAAGAACACACATGCAATGACTCTAGTGGTAGTTTTATTATAAGATCACACATGCAACGACTCTAATGGATCCATATGTGGTTTGTGAAAATAACACACATGCAATGACCACTTGTTGATCCATGTGTGGTTTGTGAAAAGAACACACATGCAATAACTCTAGTGCTAGTTTTATTATAAGAACACACATGCAATGACTCTAGTGGGTTCACATGTAGTTTGTGAAAAGAACACACATGCAATGACCACTGGTTGATCCATAAGTGGTTTGTGGAAAGAACACACATACAATGACCACTGTTTGATCCATAAGTGGTTTGTGGAAAAGAAAACACATGCAATGACTCTGGTTGGTCCATATGTGGTTTGTGGAAAAAACACACATGCAGTGACCACTGGTTGATCCATGTGTGGTTTGTGAAATGAACACACATGCAATGCCACTGGTTGATCCATGTGTGGTTTGTGGAAAGAACACACATGCAATGACACTAGTGCTAGTTTTTGTATAAGAACACACATGCAATGTCTCTAATGGATCCATATGTGGTTTGTGAAAAGAACACACATGCAATGACCACTTGTTGATCCATGCGTGGTTTGTGAAAAGAACACACATGCAATGACTCTAGTGCTAGTTTTAGTATAAGAACACACATGCAATGACTCTAGTGGGTCCACATGTAGTTTGTGAAAAGAACACACATGCAATGACCACTGGTTGATCCATAAGTGGTTTGTGGAAAGAACACACATGAAATGACCATTTGTTGATCCATAAGTGGTTTGTGGAAAAGAAAACACATGTAATGACTCTGGTTGGGCCATATGTGGTTTGTGGAAAGAAGGCACATGTAGTAACCACTGGTTGAGCCATGTGTGGTTTGTGAAATGAACACACATGCAATGCCACTGGTTGATCCATGTGTGGTTTGTGAAATGAACACACATGCAATGCCACTGGTTGATCCATGTGTGGTTTGTGGAAAGAACACACATGCGATGACTCTAGTGCTAGTTTTAGTATAAGAACACACATGCAATGTCTCTAATGGATCCATATGTGGTTTGTGAAAAGAACACACATGCAATGACCACTTGTTGATCCATGTCTGATTTGTGAAAAAAACACCCATGCAACGACTCTAGTGCTAGTTTTAGTATAAGAACATACATGCAATGACTCTAGTGGGTCCACATGTAGTTTGTGAAAATAACACACATGCAATGACCACTTGTTGATCCATAAGTGGTTTGTGGAAAGAACACACATGCAATGACCATTGGTTGATCCATAAGTGGTTTGTGGAAAAGAAAACACATGCAATGACTCTGGTTGGTCCATATGTGGTTTGTGGAAAGAACACACATGTAGTGACCACTGGTTGATCCATTTGTGGTTTGTGAAATGAACACACATGCAATGCCACTGGTTGATCCATGTGTGGTTTGTGAAATGAACACACATGCAATGCCACTGGTTGATCCATGTGTGGTTTGTGGAAAGAACACACATGCAATGACTCTAGTGATAGTTTTTTTATAGGAACACACATGCAATGTCTCTAATGGATCCATATGTGGTTTGCGAAAAGAACACACATGCAATGACCACTTGTTGATCCATGTGTGGTTTGTGAAAAGAACACACATGAAATGACTCTAGTGCTAGTTTTAGTATAAGAACACACATGCAATGACTCTAGTGGGTCCACATGTAGTTTGTGAAAAGAACACACATGCAATGACCACTGGTTGATCCATAAGTAGTTTGTGGAAAGAACACACATGCAATGACCACTGGTTGATCCATAAGTGGTTTGTGGAAAAGAAAACACATGCAATGACTCTGGTTGGTCCATATGTGGTTTGTGGAAAGAACACACATGTAGTAACCACTGATTGATCCATATGTGGCTTGTGAAAAGAACACATATGCAATGCCACTAGTTGATCCATGTGTGGTTGGTGGAAAGAACACACATGCAATGACTCTAGTGGTAGTTTTAGTATAAGATCACACATGCAACGACTCTAATGGATCCATATGTGGTTTGTGAAAATAACACACATGCAATGACCACTTGTTGATCCATGTGTGGTTTGTGAAAAGAACACACATGCAATGACTCTAGTGCTAGTTTTAGTATAAGAACACACATGCAATGACTCTAGTGGGTCCAAATGTAGTTTGTGAAAAGAACACACATGCAATGACCACTGGTTGATCCATAAGTGGTTTGTGGAAAGAACACACATGCAATGACCACTGTTTGATCCATAAGTGGTTTGTGGAAAAGAAAACACAAGCAATGACTCTGGTTGGTCCATATGTGGTTTGTGGAAAGAACACACATGCAGTGACCACTGGTTGATCCATGTGTGGTTTGCGAAATGAACACACATGCAATGCCACTGGTTGATCCATGTGTGGTTTGTGCAAAGAACACACATGCAATGACACTAGTGCTAGTTTTTGTATAAGAACACACATGCAATGTCTCTAATGGATCCATATGTGGTTTGTGAAAAGAACACACATGCAATGACCACTTGTTGATCCATGCGTGGATTGTGAAAAGAACACACATGCAATGACTCTAGTGCTAGTTTTAGTATAAGAACACACATGCAATGACTCTAGTGGGTCCACATGTAGTTTGTGAAAAGAACACACATGCAATGACCACTGGTTGATCCATAAGTGGTTTGTGGAAAGAAAACACATGAAATGACCACTTGTTGATCCATAAGTGGTTTGTGGAAAAGAAAACACATGTAATGATTCTGGTTGGGCCATATGTGGTTTGTGGAAAGAAGGCACATGCAGTAACAACTGGTTGATCCATGTGTGGTTTGTGAAATGAACACACATGCAATGCCACTGGTTGATCCATGTGTCGTTTGTGGAAAGAACACACATGCGATGACTCTAGTGCTAGTTTTAGTATAAGAACACACATGCAATGTCTCTAATGGATCCATATGTGGTTTGTGAAAAGAACACACATGCAACGACCACTTGTTGATCCATGTCTGCTTTGTGAAAAAAACACCCATGCAATGACTCTAGTGCTAATTTTAGTATAAGAACATACATGCAATGACTCTAGTGGGTCCACATGTAGTTTGTGAAAATAACACACATGCAATGACCACTTGTTGATCCATAAGTGGTTTGTGGAAAGAACACACATGCAATGACCACTAGTTGATCCATAAGTGGTTTGTGGAAAAGAAAACACATGCAATGACTCTGGTTGGTCCATATGTGGTTTCTGGAAAGAACACACATGTAGTGACCACTGGTTGATCAATGTGTGGTTTGTGAAATGAACACACATGCAATGCCACTGGTTGATCCATGTGTGGTTTGTGGAAAGAACACACATGCAATGACTCTAGTGATAGTTTTTTTATAGGAACACACTTGCAATGTCTCTAATGGATCCATATGTGGTTTGCGAAAAGAACACACATGCAATGACCACTTGTTGATCCATGTGTGGTTTGTGAAAAGAACACACATGCAATGACTCTAGTGCTAGTTTTAGTATAAGAACACACATGCAATGACTCTAGTGGGTCCACATGTAGTTTGTGAAAAGAACACACATGCAATGACCACTGGTTGATCCATAAGTGGTTTGTGGAAAGAACACACATGCAATGACCACTGGTTGATCCATAAGTGGTTTGTGGAAAAGAAAACACATGCAATGACTCTGGTTGGTCCATATGTGGTTTGTGGAAAGAACACACATGCAGTAACCACTGGTTGATCCATGTGTGGTTTGTGAAATGAACGCACATGCAATGCCACTGGTTGATCCATGTGTGGTTTGTGGAAAGAACACACTTGCAATGACTCTAGTAGTAGTTTTAGTATAAGAACACACATGCAATGTCTCTAATGGATCCATATGTGGTTTGTGAAAAGAACACACATGCAATGACCACTTGTTGATCCATGTGTGGTTTGTGAAAAGAACACCCATGCAATGACTCTAGTGCTAGTTTTAGTATAAGAACATACATGCAATGACTCTAGTGGGTCCACTTGTAGTTTGTGAAAAGAACACACATGAAATGACCACTAGTTGATCCATAACTGGTTTGTGGAAAGAACACACATGCAATGACCACTGGTTGATCCATAAGTGGTTTGTGGAAAACAAAACACATCCAATGACTCTGGTTGGTCCATACGTGGTTTGTGGAAAGAACACACATGCATTGACCAATGGTTGATCCATATGTGGTTTGTGAAATGAACACACATGCAATGCCACTGGTTGATCCATGTGTGGTTTGTGGAAAGAACACACCTGCAATGACTCTAGTGCTAGTTTTAGTATAAGAACACACATGCAATGTCTCTAATGGATCCATATGTGGTTTGTGAAAAGAACACACATGCTATGACCACTTGTTGATCGATGTGTGGTTTGTGAAAAGAACACACAAGCAATGACTCTAGTGCTAGTTTTAGTATAAGAACACACATGCAATGACTCTAGTGGGTCCACATGTAGTTTGTGAAAATAACACACATGCAATGACCACTGGTTGATCCATAAGTGGTTTGTGGAAAGAACACACATGCAATGACCACTTGTTGATCCATCAGTGGTTTGTCGAAAAGAAAACACATACAATGAGTCAGGTTGGTCCATGTGTGGTTTGTGAAATGAACACACATGCAATGCCACTTTTTGATCCATGTGTGGTTTGTGGAAAGAACACACATGCAATGACTCTAGTGCTAGTTTTTGTATAAGACCACACATGCCATGTCTCTAATGGATCCATATGTGGTTTGTGAAAAGAACACACAGGCAATGACCACTTGTTGATCCATGTGTGGTTTGTGAAAAGAACACACAAGCAATGACTCTAGTGCTAGTTTTAGTATAAGAACACACATGCACTGACTCTAGTGGGTCCACATGTAGTTTGTGAAAAGAACACACATGCAATGACCACTGGTTGATCCATAAGTGGGTTGTGGAAAGAACACACATGAAATGACCACTTGTTGATCCATAAGTGGTTCGTGGAAAAGAAAACACATGCAATGACTCTAGTTGGTCCATATGTGGTTTGTGGAAAGAACACACATGCAGTAACCACTGGTTGATCCATGTGTGGTTTGTGAAATGAACACACATGCAATGCCACTGGTTGATCCATGTGTGGTTTGTGGAAAGAACACACATGCAATGACTCTAGTGCTAGTTTTTGTATAAGAACACACATGCAATGTCTCTAATGGATCCATATGTGGTTTGTGAAAAGAACACACATGCAATGACCACTTGTTGATCCATGTGTGGTTTGTGAAAAGAACACCCATGCAATTACTCTAGTGCTAGTTTTAGTATAAGAACATACATGAAATGACTCTAGTGGGTACACATGTAGTTTGTGAAAAGAACACACATGTAATGACCACTAGTTGATCCATAACTGGTTTGTGGAAAGAACACACATGCAATGACCACTGGTTGATCCATAAGTGGTTTGTGGAAAAGAAAACACATCCAATGACTCTAGTTGGTCCATATGTGGTTTGTGGAAAGAACACACATGCATTGACCACTGGTTGATCCATATGTGGTTTGTGAAATGAACACACATGCAATGCCACTTGTTGATCCATGTGTGGTTTGTGGAAAGAACACACATGCGATGACTCTAGTGCTAGTTTTAGTATAAGAACACACATGCAATGTCTCTAATGGATCCATATGTGGTTTGCGAAAAGAACACACATGCAATGACCACTTGTTGATCCATGTGTGGTTTGTGAAAAGAACACACATGAAATGACTCTAGTGCTAGTTTTAGTATAAGAACACACATGCAATGACTCTAGTAGGTCCACATGTAGTTTGTGAAAAGAACACACATGCAATGACCACTCGTTGATCCATAAGTGGTTTGTGGAAAGAACACACATGCAATGACCACTGGTTGATCCATAAGTGGTTTGTGGAAAAGAAAACACATGCAATGACTCTGGTTGGTCCATATGTGGTTTGTGGAAAGAACACACATGCAGTAACCACTGGTTGATCCATATGTGGCTTGTGAAAAGAACACATATGCAATGCCACTAGTTGATCCATGTGTGGTTTGTGGAAAGAACACACATGCAATGACTCTAGTGGTAGTTTTAGTATAAGATCACACATGCAACGACTCTAATGGATCCATATGTGGTTTGTGAAAATAACACACATGCAATGACCACTTGTTGATCCATGTGTGGTTTGTGAAAAGAACACACATGCAATAACTCTAGTGCTAGTTTTATTATAAGAACACACATGCAATGACTCTAGTGGGTCCACATGTAGTTTGTGAAAAGAACACACATGCAATGACCACTGGTTGATCCATAAGTGGTTTGTGGAAAGAACACACATACAATGACCACAGTTTGATCCATAAGTGGTTTGTGGAAAAGAAAACACATGCAATGACTCTGGTTGGTCCATATGTGGTTTGTGGAAAAAACACACATGCAGTGACCACTGGTTGATCCATGTGTGCTTTGTGAAATGAACACACATGCAATGCCACTGGTTGATCCATGTGTGGTTTGTGGAAAGAACACACATGCAATGACACTAGTGCTAGTTTTTGTATAAGAACACACATGCAATGTCTCTAATGGATCCATATGTGGTTTGTGAAAAGAACACACATGCAATGACCACTTGTTGATCCATGCGTGGTTTGTGAAAAGAACACACATGCAATGACTCTAGTGCTAGTTTTAGTATAAGAACACACATGCAATGACTCTAGTGGGTCCACATGTAGTTTGTGAAAAGAAGACAAATGCAATGACCACTGGTTGATCCATAAGTGGTTTGTGGAAAGAACACACATGAAATGACCATTTGTTGATCCATAAGTGGTTTGTGGAAAAGAAAACACATGTAATGACTCTGGTTGGGCCATATGTGGTTTGTGGAAAGAAGGCACATGTAGTAACCACTGGTTGAGCCATGTGTGGTTTGTGAAATGAACACACATGCAATGCCACTGGTTGATCCATGTGTGGTTTGTGGAAAGAACACACATGCGATGACTCTAGTGCTAGTTTTAGTATAAGAACACACATGCAATGTCTCTAATGGATCCATATGTGGTTTGTGAAAAGAACACACATGCAATGACCACTTGTTGATCGATGTCTGATTTGTGAAAAAAACACCCATGCAATGACTCTAGTGCTAGTTTTAGTATAAGAACATACATGCAATGACTCTAGTGGGTCCACATGTAGTTTGTGAAAATAACACACATGCAATGACCACTTGTTGATCCATAAGTGGTTTGTGGAAAGAACACACATGCAATGACCACTGGTTGATCCATAAGTGGTTTGTGGAAAAGAAAACACATGCAATGACTCTGGTTGGTCCATATGTGGTTTGTGGAAAGAACACACATGTAGTGACCACTGGTTGATCCATGTGTGGTTTGTGAAATGAACACACATGCAATGCCACTGGTTGATCCATGTGTGGTTTGTGGAAAGAACACACATGCAATGACTCTAGTGATAGTTTTTTTTATAGGAACACACATGCAATGTCTCTAATGGATCCATATGTGGTTTGCGAAAAGAACACACATGCAATGACCACTTGTTGATCCATGTGTGGTTTGTGAAAAGAACACACATGAAATGACTCTAGTGCTAGTTTTAGTATAAGAACACACATGCAATGACTCTAGTGGGTCCACATGTAGTTTGTGAAAAGAACACACATGCAATGACCACTGGTTAATCCATAAGTGGTTTGTGGAAAGAACACACATGCAATGACCACTGGTTGATCCATAAGTGGTTTGTGGAAAAGAAAACACATGCAATGACTCTGGTTGGTCCATATGTGGTTTGTGGAAAGAACACACATGTAGTAACCACTGGTTGATCCATGTGTGGTTTGTGAAATGAACGCACATGCAATGCCACTGGTTGATCCATGTGTGGTTTGTGGAAAGAACACACTTGCAATGACTCTAGTGGTAGTTTTAGTATAAGAACACACATGCAATGTCTCTAATGGATCCATATGTGGTTTGTGAAAAGAACACACATGCAATGACCACTTGTTGATCCATGTGCGGTTTGTGAAAAGAACACCCATGCAATGACTCTAGTGCTAGTTTTAGTATAAGAACATACATGCAATGACTCTAGTGGGTCCACATGTAGTTTGTGAAAAGAACACACATGCAATAACCACTGGTTGATCCATAAGTGGTTTGTGGAAAGAACACACATGCAATGACCACTGATTGATCCATAAGCGGTTTGTGGAAAAGAAAACACATGCAATGACTCTGGTTGGTCCATATGTGGTTTGTGGAAAGAACACACATGCAATGACACTGGTTGGTCCATATGTGGTTTGTGGAAAGAACACACATGCAGTGACCACTGGTTGATCCATGTGCGGTTTGTGAAATGATCACACATGCAATGCCACTGGTTGATCCATGTGTGGTTTGTGGAAAGAACACACATGCAATGACTCTAGTGATAGTTTTTTTATAGGAACACACATGCAATGACTCTAATGGATCCATATGTGGTTTGTGAAAAGAACACACATGCAATGACCACTTGTTGATCCATGTGTGGTTTGTGAAAAGAACACACATGCAATGACTCTAGTGCTAGTTTTAGTATAAGAACACACATGCAATGACTCTAGTGGGTCCACATGTAGTTTGTGAATAGAACACACATGCAATGACCATTGGTTGATCCATAAGTGGGTTGTGGAAAGAAAACACATGAAATGACCACTTGTTGATCCATAAGTGGTTTGTGGAAAAGAAAACACATGCAATGACTCTAGTGCTAGTTTTAGTATAAGAACATACATGCAATGACTCTAGTGGGTCCACATGTAGTTTGTGAAAATAACACACATGCAATGACCACTTGTTGATCCATAAGTGGTTTGTGGAAAGAACACACATGCAATGACCACTGGTTGATCCATAAGTGGTTTGTGGAAAAGAAAACACATGCAATGACTCTGGTTGGTCCATATGTGGTTTGTGGAAAGAACACACATGTAGTGACCACTGGTTGATCCATGTGTGGTTTGTGAAATAAACACACATGCAATGCCACTGGTTGATCCATGTGTGGTTTGTGGAAAGAACACACATGCAATGACTCTAGTGATAGTTTTTTTTATAGGAACACACATGCAATGTCTCTAATGGATCCATATGTGGTTTGCGAAAAGAACACACATGCAATGACCACTTGTTGATCCATGTGTGGTTTGTGAAAAGAACACACATGAAATGACTCTAGTGCTAGTTTTAGTATAAGAACACACATGCAATGACTCTAGTGGGTCCACATGTAGTTTGTGAAAAGAACACACATGCAATGACCACTGGTTGATCCATAAGTGGTTTGTGGAAAGAACACACATGCAATGACCACTGGTTGATCCATAAGTGGTTTGTGGAAAAGAAAACACATGCAATGACTCTGGTTGGTCCATATGTGGTTTGTGGAAAGAACACACATGCAGTAACCACTGGTTGATCCATATGTGGCTTGTGAAAAGAACACATATGCAATGCCACTAGTTGATCCATGTGTGGTTTGTGGAAAGAACACACATGCAATGACTCTAGTGGTAGTTTTAGTATAAGATCACACATGCAACGACTCTAATGGATCCATATGTGGTTTGTGAAAATAACACACATGCAATGACCACTTGTTGATCCATGTGTGGTTTGTGAAAAGAACACACATGCAATAACTCTAGTGCTAGTTTTATTATAAGAACACACATGCAATGACTCTAGTGGGTCCACATGTAGTTTGTGAAAAGAACACACATGCAATGACCACTGGTTGATCCATAAGTGGTTTGTGGAAAGAACACACATACAATGACCACTGTTTGATCCATAAGTGGTTTGTGGAAAAGAAAACACATGCAATGACTCTGGTTGGTCCATATGTGGTTTGTGGAAAGAACACACATGTAGTAACCACTGGTTGATCCATGTGTGGTTTGTGAAATGAACGCACATGCAATGCCACTGGTTGATCCATGTGTGGTTTGTGGAAAGAACACACTTGCAATGACTCTAGTGGTAGTTTTAGTATAAGAACACACATGCAATGTCTCTAATGGATCCATATGTGGTTTGTGAAAAGAACACACATGCAATGACCACTTGTTGATCCATGTGTGGTTTGTGAAAAGAACACCCATGCAATGACTCTAGTGCTAGTTTTAGTATAAGAACATACATGCAATGACTCTAGTGGGTCCACATGTAGTTTATGAAAAGAACACACATGCCATAACCACTGGTTGATCCATAAGTGGTTTGTGGAAAGAACACACATGCAATGACCACTGGTTGATGCATAAGCGGTTTGTGGAAAAGAAAACACATGCAATAATTCTGGTTGGTCCATATGTGGTTTGTGGAAAGAACACACATGCAATGACTCTGGTTGGTCCATATGTGGTTTGTGGAAAGAACACACATGCAGTGACCACTGGTTGATCCATGTGCGGTTTGTGAAATGAACACACATGCAATGCCACTGGTTGATCCATGTGTGGTTTGTGGAAAGAACACACATGCAATGACTCTAGTGATAGTTTTTTTATAGGAACACACATGCAATGACTCTAATGGATCCATATGTGGTTTGTGAAAAGAACACACATGCAATGACCACTTGTTGATCCATGTGTGGTTTGTGAAAAGAACACACATGCAATGACTCTAGTGCTAGTTTTAGTATAAGAACACACATGCAATGACTCTAGTGGGTCCACATGTAGTTTGTGAATAGAACACACATGCAATGACCATTGGTTGATCCATAAGTGGGTTGTGGAAAGAACACACATGAAATGACCACTTGTTGATCCATAAGTGGTTTGTGGAAAAGAAAACACATGCAATGACTCTAGTGCTAGTTTTAGTATAAGAACATACATGCAATGACTCTAGTGGGTCCACATGTAGTTTGTGAAAATAACACACATGCAATGACCACTTGTTGATCCATAAGTGGTTTGTGGAAAGAACACACATGCAATGACCACTGGTTGATCCATAAGTGGTTTGTGGAAAAGAAAACACATGCAATGACTCTGGTTGGTCCATATGTGGTTTGTGGAAAGAACACACATGTAGTGACCATTGGTTGATCCATGTGTGGTTTGTGAAATAAACACACATGCAATGCCACTGGTTGATCCATGTGTGGTTTGTGGAAAGAACACACATGCAATGACTCTAGTGATAGTTTTTTTATAGGAACACACATGCAATGTCTCTAATGGATCCATATGTGGTTTGCGAAAAGAACACACATGCAATGACCACTTGTTGATCCATGTGTGGTTTGTGAAAAGAACACACATGAAATGACTCTAGTGCTAGTTTTAGTATAAGAACACACATGCAATGACTCTAGTGGGTCCACATGTATTTTGTGAAAAGAACACACATGCAATGACCACTGGTTGATCCATAAGTGGTTTGTGGAAAGAACACACATGCAATGACCACTGGTTGATCCATAAGTGGTTTGTGGAAAAGAAAACACATGCAATGACTCTGGTTGGTCCATATGTGGTTTGTGGAAAGAACACACATGCAGTAACCACTGGTTGATCCATATGTGGCTTGTGAAAAGAACACATATGCAATGCCACTAGTTGATCCATGTGTGGTTTGTGGAAAGAACACACATGCAATGACTCTAGTGGTAGTTTTAGTATAAGATCACACATGCAACGACTCTAATGGATCCATATGTGGTTTGTGAAAATAACACACATGCAATGACCACTTGTTGATCCATGTGTGGTTTGTGAAAAGAACACACATGCAATAACTCTAGTGCTAGTTTTATTATAAGAACACACATGCAATGACTCTAGTGGGTCCACATGTAGTTTGTGAAAAGAACACACATGCAATGACCACTGGTTGATCCATAAGTGGTTTGTGGAAAGAACACACATACAATGACCACTGTTTGATCCATAAGTGGTTTGTGGAAAAGAAAACACATGCAATGACTCTGGTTGGTCCATATGTGGTTTGTGGAAAAAACACACATGTAGTAACCACTGGTTGATCCATGTGTGGTTTGTGAAATGAACGCACATGCAATGCCACTGGTTGATCCATGTGTGGTTTGTGGAAAGAACACACTTGCAATGACTCTAGTGGTAGTTTTAGTATAAGAACACACATGCAATGTCTCTAATGGATCCATATGTGGTTTGTGAAAAGAACACACATGCAATGACCACTTGTTGATCCATGTGTGGTTTGTGAAAAGAACACCCATGCAATGACTCTAGTGCTAGTTTTAGTATAAGAACATACATGCAATGACTCTAGTGGGTCCACATGTAGTTTGTGAAAAGAACACACATGCCATAACCACTGGTTGATCCATAAGTGGTTTGTGGAAAGAACACACATGCAATGACCACTGGTTGATGCATAAGCGGTTTGTGGAAAAGAAAACACATGCAATGACTCTGGTTGGTCCATATGTGGTTTGTGGAAAGAACACACATGCAATGACTCTGGTTGGTCCATATGTGGTTTGTGGAAAGAACACACATGCAGTGACCACTGGTTGATCCATGTGCGGTTTGTGAAATGAACACACATGCAATGCTACTGGTTGATCCATGTGTGGTTTGTGGAAAGAACACACATGCAATGACTCTAGTGATAGTTTTTTTATAGGAACACACATGCAATGACTCTAATGGATCCATATGTGGTTTGTGAAAAGAACACACATGCAATGACCAATTGTTGATCCATGTGTGGTTTGTGAAAAGAACACACATGCAATGACTCTAGTGCTAGTTTTAGTATAAGAACACACATGCAATGACTCTAGTGGGTCCACATGTAGTTTGTGAATAGAACACACATGCAATGACCATTGGTTGATCCATAAGTGGTTTGTGGAAAAGAAAACACATGCAATGACTCTAGTGCTAGTTTTAGTATAAGAACATACATGCAATGACTCTAGTGGGTCCACATGTAGTTTGTGAAAATAACACACATGCAATGACCACTTGTTGATCCATAAGTGGTTTGTGGAAAGAACACACATGCAATGACCACTGGTTGATCCATAAGTGGTTTGTGGAAAAGAAAACACATGCAATGACTCTGGTTGGTCCATATGTGGTTTGTGGAAAGAACACACATGCATTGACCACTGGTTGATCCATAAGTGGTTTGTGGAAAGAACACACATGCAATGACCACAGGTTGATCCATAAGTGGTTTGTGGAAAAGAAAACACTTGCAATGACCATTGGTTGATCCATAAGTGGTTTGTGGAAAGAACACACATGCAATGACCACTAGTTGATCCATAAGTGGTTTGTGGAAAAGAAAACACATGCAATGACTCTGGTTGGTCCATATGTGGTTTGTGGAAAGAACACACATGTAGTGACCACTGGTTGATCCATGTGTGGTTTGTGAAATAAACACACATGCAATGCCACTGGTTGATCCATGTGTGGTTTGTGGAAAGAACACACATGCAATGACTCTAGTGATAGTTTTTTTTATAGGAACACACATGCAATGTCTCTAATGGATCCATATGTGGTTTGCGAAAAGAACACACATGCAATGACCACTTGTTGATCCATGTGTGGTTTGTGAAAAGAACACACATGAAATGACTCTAGTGCTAGTTTTAGTATAAGAACACACATGCAATGACTCTAGTGGGTCCACATGTAGTTTGTGAAAAGAACACACATGCAATGACCACTGGTTGATCCATAAGTGGTTTGTGGAAAGAACACACATACAATGACCACTGTTTGATCCATAAGTGGTTTGTGGAAAAGAAAACACATGCAATGACTCTGGTTGGTCCATATGTGGTTTGTGGAAAAAACACACATGTAGTAACCACTGGTTGATCCATGTGTGGTTTGTGAAATGAACGCACATGCAATGCCACTGGTTGATCCATGTGTGGTTTGTGGAAAGAACACACTTGCAATGACTCTAGTGGTAGTTTTAGTATAAGAACACACATGCAATGTCTCTAATGGATCCATATGTGGTTTGTGAAAAGAACACACATGCAATGACCACTTGTTGATCCATGTGTGGTTTGTGAAAAGAACACCCATGCAATGACTCTAGTGCTAGTTTTAGTATAAGAACATACATGCAATGACTCTAGTGGGTCCACATGTAGTTTGTGAAAAGAACACACATGCCATAACCACTGGTTGATCCATAAGTGGTTTGTGGAAAGAACACACATGCAATGACCACTGGTTGATGCATAAGCGGTTTGTGGAAAAGAAAACACATGCAATGACTCTGGTTGGTCCATATGTGGTTTGTGGAAAGAACACACATGCAATGACTCTGGTTGGTCCATATGTGGTTTGTGGAAAGAACACACATGCAGTGACCACTGGTTGATCCATGTGCGGTTTGTGAAATGAACACACATGCAATGCTACTGGTTGATCCATGTGTGGTTTGTGGAAAGAACACACATGCAATGACTCTAGTGATAGTTTTTTTATAGGAACACACATGCAATGACTCTAATGGATCCATATGTGGTTTGTGAAAAGAACACACATGCAATGACCACTTGTTGATCCATGTGTGGTTTGTGAAAAGAACACACATGCAATGACTCTAGTGCTAGTTTTAGTATAAGAACACACATGCAATGACTCTAGTGGGTCCACATGTAGTTTGTGAATAGAACACACATGCAATGACCATTGGTTGATCCATAAGTGGTTTGTGGAAAAGAAAACACATGCAATGACTCTAGTGCTAGTTTTAGTATAAGAACATACATGCAATGACTCTAGTGGGTCCACATGTAGTTTGTGAAAATAACACACATGCAATGACCACTTGTTGATCCATAAGTGGTTTGTGGAAAGAACACACATGCAATGACCACTGGTTGATCCATAAGTGGTTTGTGGAAAAGAAAACACATGCAATGACTCTGGTTGGTCCATATGTGGTTTGTGGAAAGAACACACATGCATTGACCACTGGTTGATCCATAAGTGGTTTGTGGAAAGAACACACATGCAATGACCACAGGTTGATCCATAAGTGGTTTGTGGAAAAGAAAACACTTGCAATGACCATTGGTTGATCCATAAGTGGTTTGTGGAAAGAACACACATGCAATGACCACTAGTTGATCCATAAGTGGTTTGTGGAAAAGAAAACACATGCAATGACTCTGGTTGGTCCATATGTGGTTTGTGGAAAGAACACACATGTAGTGACCACTGGTTGATCCATGTGTGGTTTGTGAAATAAACACACATGCAATGCCACTGGTTGATCCATGTGTGGTTTGTGGAAAGAACACACATGCAATGACTCTAGTGATAGTTTTTTTTATAGGAACACACATGCAATGTCTCTAATGGATCCATATGTGGTTTGCGAAAAGAACACACATGCAATGACCACTTGTTGATCCATGTGTGGTTTGTGAAAAGAACACACATGAAATGACTCTAGTGCTAGTTTTAGTATAAGAACACACATGCAATGACTCTAGTGGGTCCACATTTAGTTTGTGAAAAGAAAACACATGCAATGACCACTGGTTGATCCATAAGTGGTTTGTGGAAAGAACACACATGCAATGACCACTGGTTGATCCATAAGTGGTTTGTGGAAAAGAAAACACATGCAATGACTCTGGTTGGTCCATATGTGGTTTGTGGAAAGAACACACATGCAGTAACCACTGGTTGATCCATATGTGGCTTGTGAAAAGAACACATATGCAATGCCACTAGTTGATCCATGTGTGGTTTGTGGAAAGAACACACATGCAATGACTCTAGTGGTAGTTTTAGTATAAGATCACACATGCAACGACTCTAATGGATCCATATGTGGTTTGTGAAAATAACACACATGCAATGACCACTTGTTGATCCATGTGTGGTTTGTGAAAAGAACACACATGCAATAAATCTAGTGCTAGTTTTATTATAAGAACACACATGCAATGACTCTAGTGGGTCCACATGTAGTTTGTGAAAAGAACACACATGCAATGACCACTGGTTGATCCATAAGTGGTTTGTGGAAAGAACACACATACAATGACCACTGTTTGATCCATAAGTGGTTTGTGGAAAAGAAAACACATGCAATGACTCTGGTTGGTCCATATGTGGTTTGTGGAAAAAACACACATGTAGTAACCACTGGTTGATCCATGTGTGGTTTGTGAAATGAACACACATGAAATGACTCTAGTGCTAGTTTTAGTATAAGAACACACATGCAATGACTCTAGTGGGTCCACATTTAGTTTGTGAAAAGAACACACATGCAATGACCACTGGTTGATCCATAAGTGGTTTGTGGAAAGAACACACATGCAATGACCACTGGTTGATCCATAAGTGGTTTGTGGAAAAGAAAACACATGCAATGACTCTGGTTGGTCCATATGTGGTTTGTGGAAAGAACACACATGCAGTAACCACTGGTTGATCCATATGTGGCTTGTGAAAAGAACACATATGCAATGCCACTAGTTGATCCATGTGTGGTTTGTGGAAAGAACACACATGCAATGACTCTAGTGGTAGTTTTAGTATAAGATCACACATGCAACGACTCTAATGGATCCATATGTGGTTTGTGAAAATAACACACATGCAATGACCACTTGTTGATCCATGTGTGGTTTGTGAAAAGAACACACATGCAATAAATCTAGTGCTAGTTTTATTATAAGAACACACATGCAATGACTCTAGTGGGTCCACATGTAGTTTGTGAAAAGAACACACATGCAATGACCACTGGTTGATCCATAAGTGGTTTGTGGAAAGAACACACATACAATGACCACTGTTTGATCCATAAGTGGTTTGTGGAAAAGAAAACACATGCAATGACTCTGGTTGGTCCATATGTGGTTTGTGGAAAAAACACACATGTAGTAACCACTGGTTGATCCATGTGTGGTTTGTGAAATGAACGCACATGCAATGCCACTGGTTGATCCATGTGTGGTTTGTGGAAAGAACACACTTGCAATGACTCTAGTGGTAGTTTTAGTATAAGAACACACATGCAATGTCTCTAACAGATCCATATGTGGTTTGTGAAAAGAACACACATGCAATGACCACTTGTTGATCCATGTGTGGTTTGTGAAAAGAACACCCATGCAATGACTCTAGTGCTAGTTTTAGTATAAGAACATACATGCAATGACTCTAGTGGGTCCACATGTAGTTTGTGAAAAGAACACACATGCCATAACCACTGGTTGATCCATAAGTGGTTTGTGGAAAGAACACACATGCAATGACCACTGGTTGATCCATAAGCGGTTTGTGGAAAAGAAAACACATGCAATGACTCTGGTTGGTCCATATGTGGTTTGTGGAAAGAACACACATGCAATGACTCTGGTTGGTCCATATGTGGTTTGTGGAAAGAACACACATGCAGTGACCACTGGTTGATCCATGTGCGGTTTGTGAAATGAACACACATGCAATGCCACTGGTTGATCCATGTGTGGTTTGTGGAAAGAACACACATGCAATGACTCTAGTGATAGTTTTTTTATAGGAACACACATGCAATGACTCTAATGGATCCATATGTGGTTTGTGAAAAGAACACACATGCAATGACCACTTGTTGATCCATAAGTGGTTTGTGGAAAAGAAAACACATGCAATGACTCTAGTGCTAGTTTTAGTATAAGAACATACATGCAATGACTCTAGTGGGTCCACATGTAGTTTGTGAAAATAACACACATGCAATGACCACTTGTTGATCCATAAGTGGTTTGTGGAAAGAACACACATGCAATGACCACTGGTTGATCCATAAGTGGTTTGTGGAAAAGAAAACACATGCAATGACTCTGGTTGGTCCATATGTGGTTTGTGGAAAGAACACACATGTAGTGACCACTGGTTGATCCATGTGTGGTTTGTGAAATAAACACACATGCAATGCCACTGGTTGATCCATGTGTGGTTTGTGGAAAGAACACACATGCAATGACTCTAGTGATAGTTTTTTTATAGGAACACACATGCAATGTCTCTAATGGATCCATATGTGGTTTGCGAAAAGAACACACATGCAATGACCACTTGTTGATCCATGTGTGGTTTGTGAAAAGAACACACATGAAATGACTCTAGTGCTAGTTTTAGTATAAGAACACACATGCAATGACTCTAGTGGGTCCACATGTAGTTTGTGAAAAGAACACACATGCAATGACCACTGGTTGATCCATAAGTGGTTTGTGGAAAGAACACACATGCAATGACCACTGGTTGATCCATAAGTGGTTTGTGGAAAAGAAAACACATGCAATGACTCTAGTTGGTCCATATGTGGTTTGTGGAAAGAACACACATGCAGTAACCACTGGTTGATCCATATGTGTCTTGTGAAAAGAACACATATGCAATGCCACTAGTTGATCCATGTGTGGTTTGTGGAAAGAACACACATGCAATGACTCTAGTGGTAGTTTTAGTATAAGATCACACATGCAACGACTCTAATGGATCCATATGTGGTTTGTGAAAATAACACACATGCAATGACCACTTGTTGATCCATGTGTGGTTTGTGAAAAGAACACACATGCAATAACTCTAGTGCTAGTTTTATTATAAGAACACACATGCAATGACTCTAGTGGGTCCACATGTAGTTTGTGAGAAGAACACACATGCAATGACCACTGGTTGATCCATAAGTGGTTTGTGGAAAGAACACACATACAATGACCACTGTTTGATCCATAAGTGGTTTGTGGAAAAGAAAACACATGCAATGACTCTGGTTGGTCCATATGTGGTTTGTGGAAAAAACACACATGCAGTGACCACTGGTTGATCCATGTGTGGTTTGTGAAATGAACACACATGCAATGCCACTGGTTGATCCATGTGTGGTTTGTGGAAAGAACACACATGCAATGACACTAGTGCTAGTTTTTGTATAAGAACACACATGCAATGTCTCTAATGGATCCATATGTGGTTTGTGAAAAGAACACACATGCAATGACCACTTGTTGATCCATGCGTGGTTTGTGAAAAGAACACACATGCAATGACTCTAGTGCTAGTTTTAGTATAAGAACACACATGCAATGACTCTAGTGGGTCCACATGTAGTTTGTGAAAAGAACACACATGCAATGACCACTGGTTGATCCATAAGTGGTTTGTGGAAAGAACACACATGAAATGACCACTTGTTGATCCATAAGTGGTTTGTGGAAAAGAAAACACATGTAATGACTCTGGTTGGGCCATATGTGGTTTGTGGAAAGAAGGCACATGCAGTAACCACTGGTTGAGCCATGTGTGGTTTGTGAAATGAACACACATGCAATGCCACTGGTTGATCCATGTGTGGTTTGTGGAAAGAACACACATGCGATGACTCTAGTGCTAGTTTTAGTATAAGAACACACATGCAATGTCTCTAATGGATCCATATGTGGTTTGTGAAAAGAACACACATGCAATGACCACTTGTTGATCGATGTCTGATTTGTGAAAAAAACACCCATGCAATGACTCTAGTGCTAGTTTTAGTATAAGAACATACATGCAATGACTCTAGTGGGTCCACATGTAGTTTGTGAAAATAACACACATGCAATGACCACTTGTTGATCCATAAGTGGTTTGTGGAAAGAACACACATGCAATGACCACTGGTTGATCCATAAGTGGTTTGTGGAAAAGAAAACACATGCAATGACTCTGGTTGGTCCATATGTGGTTTGTGGAAAGAACACAGATGTAGTGACCACTGGTTGATCCATGTGTGGTTTGTGAAATGAACACACATGCAATGCCACTGGTTGATCCATGTGTGGTTTGTGGAAAGAACACACATGCAATGACTCTAGTGATAGTTTTTTTATAGGAACACACATGCAATGTCTCTAATGGATCCATATGTGGTTTGCGAAAAGAACACACATGCAATGACTCTAGTGGGTCCACATGTAGTTTCTGAAAAGAACACACATGCAATAACCACTGGTTGATCCATAAGTGGTTTGTGGAAAGAAAACACATGCAATGACTCTGGTTGGTCCATATGTGGTTTATGGAAAGAACACACATGCATTGACCACTGGTTGATCTATATGTGGCTTGTGAAAAGAAGACACATGCAATGCCACTGGTTGATCCATGTGTGGTTTGTGGAAAGAACACACATGCAATGACCACTTGTTGATCCATGCGTGGTTTGTGAAAAGAACACACATGCAATGACTCTAGTGCTAGTTTTAGTATAAGAACACACATGCAATGACTCTAGTGGGTCCACATGTAGTTTGTGAAAAGAACACACATGCAATGACCACTGGTTGATCCATAAGTGGTTTGTGGAAAGAACACACATGAAATGACCACTTGTTGATCCATAAGTGGTTTGTGGAAAAGAAAACACATGTAATGACTCTGGTTGGGCCATATGTGGTTTGTGGAAAGAAGGCACATGCAGTAACCACTGGTTGAGCCATGTGTGGTTTGTGAAATGAACACACATGCAATGCCACTGGTTGATCCATGTGTGGTTTGTGGAAAGAACACACATGCGATGACTCTAGTGCTAGTTTTAGTATAAGAACACACATGCAATGTCTCTAATGGATCCATATGTGGTTTGTGAAAAGAACACACATGCAATGACCACTTGTTGATCGATGTCTGATTTGTGAAAAAAACACCCATGCAATGACTCTAGTGCTAGTTTTAGTATAAGAACATACATGCAATGACTCTAGTGGGTCCACATGTAGTTTGTGAAAATAACACACATGCAATGACCACTTGTTGATCCATAAGTGGTTTGTGGAAAGAACACACATGTAATGACCACTGGTTGATCCATAAGTGGTTTGTGGAAAAGAAAACACATGCAATGACTCTGGTTGGTCCATATGTGGTTTGTGGAAAGAACACACATGTAGTGACCACTGGTTGATCCATGTGTGGTTTGTGAAATGAACACACATGCAATGCCACTGGTTGATCCATGTGTGGTTTGTGGAAATAACACACATGCAATGACTCTAGTGATAGTTTTTTTTATAGGAACACACATGCAATGTCTCTAATGGATCCATATGTGGTTTGCGAAAAGAACACACATGCAATGACCACTTGTTGATCCATGTGTGGTTTGTGAAAAGAACACACATGAAATGACTCTAGTGCTAGTTTTAGTATAAGAACACACATGCAATGACTCTAGTGGGTCCACATGTAGTTTGTGAAAAGAACACACATGCAATGACCACTGGTTGATCCATAAGTGGTTTGTGGAAAGAACACACATGCAATGACCACTGGTTGATCCATAAGTGGTTTGTGGAAAAGAAAACACATGCAATGACTCTGGTTGGTCCATATGTGGTTTGTGGAAAGAACACACATGTAGTAACCACTGGTTGATCCATGTGTGGTTTGTGAAATGAACGCACATGCAATGCCACTGGTTGATCCATGTGTGGTTTGTGGAAAGAACACACTTGCAATGACTCTAGTGGTAGTTTTAGTATAAGAACACACATGCAATGTCTCTAATGGATCCATATGTGGTTTGTGAAAAGAACACACATGCAATGACCACTTGTTGATCCATGTGTGGTTTGTGAAAAGAACACCCATGCAATGACTCTAGTGCTAGTTTTAGTATAAGAACATACATGCAATGACTCTAGTGGGTCCACATGTAGTTTGTGAAAAGAACACACATTCAATAACCACTGGTTGATCCATAAGTGGTTTGTGGAAAGAACACACATGCAATGACCACTGGTTGATCCATAAGCGGTTTGTGGAAAAGAAAACACATGCAGTGACTCTGGTTGGTCCATATGTGGTTTGTGGAAAGAACACACATGCAATGACTCTGGTTGGTCCATATGTGGTTTGTGGAAAGAACACACATGCAGTGACCACTAGTTGATCCATGTGCGGTTTGTGAAATGAACACACATGCAATGCCACTAGTTGATCCATGTGTGGTTTGTGGAAAGAACACACATGCAATGACTCTAGTGATAGTTTTTTTATAGGAACACACATGCAATGACTCTAATGGATCCATATGTGGTTTGTGAAAAGAACACACATGCAATGACCACTTGTTGATCCATGTGTTGTTTGTGAAAAGAACACACATGCAATGACTCTAGTGCTAGTTTTAGTATAAGAACACACATGCAATGACTCTAGTGGGTCCACATGTAGTTTGTGAATAGAACACACATGCAATGACCATTGGTTGATCCATAAGTGGGTTGTGGAAAGAACACACATGAAATGACCACTTGTTAATCCATAAGTGGTTTGTGGAAAAGAAAACACATGCAATGACTCTAGTGCTAGTTTTAGTATAAGAACATACATGCAATGACTCTAGTGGGTCCACATGTAGTTTCTGAAAAGAACACACATGCAATAACCACTGGTTGATCCATAAGTGGTTTGTGGAAAGAAAACACATGCAATGACTCTGGTTGGTCCATATGTGGTTTATGGAAAGAACACACATGCATTGACCACTGGTTGATCTATATGTGGCTTGTGAAAAGAAGACACATGCAATGCCACTGGTTGATCCATGTGTGGTTTGTGGAAAGAACACACATGCAATGACTCTAGTGGTAGTTTTAGTATAAGATCACACATGCAATGACTCTAATGGATCCATATGTGGTTTGTGAAAAGAACACACATGCAATGACCACTTGTTGATCCATGTGTGGTTTGTGAAAAGAACACACATGCAATGACTCTAGTGCTAGTTTTATTATAAGAACACACATGCAATGACTCTAGTGGGTCCACATGTAGTTTGTGAAAAGAACACACATGCAATGACCACTTGTTGATCCATGTGTGTTTTGTGAAAAGAACACACATACAATGACTCTAGTGGGTCCACATGTAATTTGTGAAAAGAACACACATGCAATGACCACTTGTTGATCCATAAGTTGTTTGTGGAAAAGAACACACATGCAATGAACACTAGTTGATCAATGTGTGGTTTGTGCAAAAGAACACATGCAATGAATCTGGTTGGTACGTATGTGCTTTGTGGAAAGAACACACATGCAGTGACCACTGGTTGATCCATGTGTGGTTTGTGAAATGAATACACATGCAATGCCACTAGTTGATCCATGTGTGGTTTGTGGAAAGAACACACATGCAATGACTCTAGTGCCAGTTTTTGTATAAGAGAACACATGCAATGTCTCTAATGGATCCATATGTGGTTTGTGATAAGAATACACATGCAATGACTCTAGTGCGTCCACATGTAGTTTGTGAAAATAACGCACATGCAATGACCACTGGTTGATCCATAAGTGGTTTGTGGAAAGAACACACATGCAATGACCACTGGTTGATCCATAAGTGGTCTGTGGAAAAGAAAACACATGCAATGACTCTGATTGGTCCATGTGCGGTTTGTGGAAAGAACACACATGCAGTGACCACTGGTTGATCCATGTGTGGTTTGTGAAATGAACACACATGCAATGCCACTGGTTGATCCATGTGTGGTTTGTGGAAAGGACACACATGCAATGACTCTAGTGCTAGTTTTAGTATAAGAACACACATGCAATGTCTCTAATGGATCCAGATGTGGTTTGTGAAAAGAACACACATGCAATGACCACTTGTTGATCCATGTGTGGTTTGTGAAAAGAACACCCATGCAATGACTCTAGTGCTAGTTTTAGTATAAGAACATACATGCAATGACTCTAGTGGGTCCACATGTAGTTTGTGAAAAGAACACACATGCAATGACCACTAGTTGATACATAAGTGGTTTGTGGAAAGAACACACATGCAATGACCACTGGTTGATCCATAAGTGGTTTTTGGAAAAGAACACACATGCAATGACCACTGGTTGATCCATAAGTTGTTTGTGGAAAAGAACACACATGCAATGAACACTGGTTGATCAATGTGTGGTTTGTGCAAAAGAACACATGCAATGAATCTGGTTGGTCCGTATGTGGTTTGTGGAAAGAACACACATGAAGTGACCACTGGTTGATCCATGTGTGGTTTGTAAAATTAACACACATGCAATGCCACTGGTTGATCCATGTGTGGTTTGTGGAAAGAACACACATGCAATGACTCTAGTGCCAGTTTTTGTATAAGAACACACATGCAATGTCTCTAATGGATCCATATATGGTTTGTGATAAGAACACACATGCAATGACTCTAGTGGGTCCACATGTAGTTTGTGAAAATAACACACATGCAATGACCACTGGTTGATCCATAAGTGGTTAGTGGAAAGAACACACATGCAATGACCACTTGTTGATCCATAAGTGGTTTGTGGAAAGAACACACATGCAATGACCACTTGTTGATCCATAAGCGGTTTGTGGAAAAGAAAACACATGCAGTGACTCTGGTTGGTCCATATGTGGTTTGTGGAAAGAACACACATGCAATGACTCTGGTTGGTCCATATGTGGTTTGTGGAAAGAACACACATGCAGTGACCACTGGTTGATCCATGTGTGGTTTGTGAAATGAACACACATGCAATGCCACTGGTTGATCCATGTGTGGTTTGTGGAAAGAACAGACATGCAATGACTCTAGTGCTAGTTTTTGTATAAGAACACACATGCAATGTCTCTAATGGATCCATATGTGGTTTGTGAAAAGAACACACATGCAATGACCACTTGTTGATCCATGTGTGGTTTGTGAAAAGAACACACATGCAATGACTCTAGTGCTAGTTTTAGTATAAGAACACACATGCAATGACTCTAGTGGGTCCACACGTAGTTTGTGAAAAGAACACACATGCAATGACCACTTGTTGATCCATGCGTGGTTTGTGAAAAGAACACACATGCAATGACTCTAGTGCTAGTTTTAGTATAAGAACACACATGCAATGACTCTAGTGGGTCCACATGTAGTTTGTGAAAAGAACACACATGCAATGACCATTGGTTGATCCATAAGTGGGTTGTGGAAAGAACACACATGAAATGACCACTTGTTGATCCATAAGTGGTTTGTGGAAAAGAAAACACATGCAATGACTCTAGTGCTAGTTTTAGTATAAGAACATACATGCAATGACTCTAGTGGGTCCACATGTAGTTTCTGAAAAGAACACACATGCAAGAACCACTGGTTGATCCATAAGTGGTTTGTGGAAAGAAAACACATGGAATGACTCTGGTTGGTCCATATGTGGTTTATGGAAAGAACACACATGCATTGACCACTGGTTGATCCATATGTGGCTTCTGAAAAGAAGACACATGCAATGCCACTGGTTGATCCATGTGTGGTTTGTGGAAAGAACACACATGCAATGACTCTAGTGGTAGTTTTAGTATAAGATCACACATGCAATGACTCTAATGGATCCATATTTGGTTTGTGAAAAGAACACACATGCAATGACCACTTGTTGATCCATGTGTGGTTTGTGAAAAGAACACACATGCAATGACTCTAGTGCTAGTTTTATTATAAGAACACACATGCAATGACTCTAGTGGGTCCACATGTAGTTTGTGAAAAGAACACACATGCAATGACCACTTGTTGATCCATGTGTGTTTTGTGAAAAGAACACACATACAATGACTCTAGTGGGTCCACATGTAGTTTGTGAAAAGAACACACATGCAATGACCACTTGTTGATCCATAAGTTGTTTGTGGAAAAGAACACACATGCAATGAACACTAGTAGATCAATGTGTGGTTTGTGCAAAAGAACACATGCAATGAATCTGGTTGGTACGTATGTGGTTTGTGGAAATAACACACATGCAGTGACCACTGGTTGATCCATGTGTGGTTTGTGAAAAGAACACACATGCAATGACTCTAGTGCTAGTTTTAGTATAAGAACACACATGCAATGACTCTAGTGGGTCCACATGTAGTTTGTGAATAGAACACACATGCAATGACCATTGGTTGATCCATAAGTGGGTTGTGGAAAGAAAACACATGAAATGACCACTTGTTGATCCATAAGTGGTTTGTGGAAAAGAAAACACATGCAATGACTCTAGTGCTAGTTTTAGTATAAGAACATACATGCAATGACTCTAGTGGGTCCACATGTAGTTTGTGAAAATAACACACATGCAATGACCACTTGTTGATCCATAAGTGGTTTGTGGAAAGAACACACATGCAATGACCACTGGTTAATCCATAAGTGGTTTGTGGAAAAGAAAACACATGCAATGACTCTGGTTGGTCCATATGTGGTTTGTGGAAAGAACACACATGTAGTGACCACTGGTTGATCCATGTGTGGTTTGTGAAATAAACACACATGCAATGCCACTGGTTGATCCATGTGTGGTTTGTGGAAAGAACACAGATGCAATGACTCTAGTGATAGTTTTTTTATAGGAACACACATGCAATGTCTCTAATGGATCCATATGTGGTTTGCGAAAAGAACACACATGCAATGACCACTTGTTGATCCATGTGTGGTTTGTGAAAAGAACACACATGAAATGACTCTAGTGCTAGTTTTAGTATAAGAACACACATGCAATGACTCTAGTGGGTCCACATGTAGTTTGTGAAAAGAACACACATGCAATGACCACTGGTTGATCCATAAGTGGTTTGTGGAAAGAACACACATGCAATGACCACTGGTTGATCCATAAGTGGTTTGTGGAAAAGAAAACACATGCAATGACTCTGGTTGGTCCATATGTGGTTTGTGGAAAGAACACACATGCAGTAACCACTGGTTGATCCATATGTGGCTTGTGAAAAGAACACATATGCAATGCCACTAGTTGATCCATGTGTGGTTTGTGGAAAGAACACACATGCAATGACTCTAGTGGTAGTTTTAGTATAAGATCACACATGCAACGACTCTAATGGATCCATATGTGGTTTGTGAAAATAACACACATGCAATGACCACTTGTTGATCCATGTGTGGTTTGTGAAAAGAACACACATGCAATAACTCTAGTGCTAGTTTTATTATAAGAACACACATGCAATGACTCTAGTGGGTCCACATGTAGTTTGTGAAAAGAACACACATGCAATGACCACTGGTTGATCCATAAGTGGTTTGTGGAAAGAACACACATACAATGACCACTATTTGATCCATAAGTGGTTTATGGAAAAGAAAACACATGCAATGACTCTGGTTGGTCCATATGTGGTTTGTGGAAAAAACACACATGTAGTAATCACTGGTTTATCCATGTGTGGTTTGTGAAATGAACGCACATGCAATGCCACTGGTTGATCCATGTGTGGTTTGTGGAAAGAACACACTTGCAATGACTCTAGTGGTAGTTTTAGTATAAGAACACACATGCAATGTCTCTAATGGATCCATATGTGGTTTGTGAAAAGAACACACATGCAATGACCACTTGTTGATCCATGTGTGGTTTGTGAAAAGAACACCCATGCAATGACTCTAGTGCTAGTTTTAGTATAAGAACATACATGCAATGACTCTAGTGGGTCCACATGTAGTTTGTGAAAAGAACACACATGCCATAACCACTGGTTGATCCATAAGTGGTTTGTGGAAAGAACACACATGCAATGACCACTGGTTGATCCATAAGCGGTTTGTGGAAAAGAAAACACATGCAATGACTCTGGTTGGTCCATATGTGGTTTGTGGAAAGAACACACATGCAATGACTCTGGTTGGTCCATATGTGGTTTGTGGAAAGAACACACATGCAGTGACCACTGGTTGATCCATGTGCGGTTTGTGAAATGAACACACATGCAATGCCACTGGTTGATCCATGTGTGGTTTGTGGAAAGAACACACATGCAATGACTCTAGTGATAGTTTTTTTATAGGAACACACATGCAATGACTCTAATGGATCCATATGTGGTTTGTGAAAAGAACACACATGCAATGACCACTTGTTGATCCATGTGTGGTTTGTGAAAAGAACACACATGCAATGACTCTAGTGCTAGTTTTAGTATAAGAACACACATGCAATGACTCTAGTGGGTCCACATGTAGTTTGTGAATAGAACACACATGCAATGACCATTGGTTGATCCATAAGTGGGTTGTGGAAAGAACACACATGAAATGACCACTTGTTGATCCATAAGTGGTTTGTGGAAAAGAAAACACATGCAATGACTCTAGTGCTAGTTTTAGTATAAGAACATACATGCAATCACTCTAGTGGGTCCACATGTAGTTTGTGAAAATAACACACATGCAATGACCACTTGTTGATCCATAAGTGGTTTGTGGAAAGAACACACATGCAATGACCACTAGTTGATCCATAAGTGGTTTGTGGAAAAGAAAACACATGCAATGACTCTGGTTGGTCCATATGTGGTTTGTGGAAAGAACACACATGTAGTGACCACTAGTTGATCCATGTGTGGTTTGTGAAATAAACACACATGCAATGCCACTGGTTGATCCATGTGTGGTTTGTGGAAAGAACACACATGCAATGACTCTAGTGATAGTTTTTTTTATAGGAACACACATGCAATGTCCCTAATGGATCCATATGTGGTTTGCGAAAAGAACACACATGCAATGACCACTTGTTGATACATGTGTGGTTTGTGAAAAGAACACACATGAAATGACTCTAGTGCTAGTTTTAGTATAAGAACACACATGCAATGACTCTAGTGGGTCCACATGTAGTTTGTGAAAAGAACACACATGTAATGACCACTTGTTGATCCATAAGTGGTTTGTGGAAAGAACACACATGCAATGACCACTGGTTGATCCATAAGTGGTTTGTGGAAAAGAAAACACATGCAATGACTCTGGTTGGTCCATATGTGGTTTGTGGAAAGAACACACATGCAGTAACCACTGGTTGATCCATATGTGGCTTGTGAAAAGAACACATATGCAATGCCACTAGTTGATCCATGTGTGGTTTGTGGAAAGAACACACATGCAATGACTCTAGTGGTAGTTTTAGTATAAGATCACACATGCAACGACTCTAATGGATCCATATGTGGTTTGTGAAAATAACACACATGCAATGACCACTTGTTGATCCATGTGTGGTTTGTGAAAAGAACACACATGCAATAACTCTAGTGCTAGTTTTATTATAAGAACACACATGCAATGACTCTAGTGGGTCCATATGTATTTTGTGAAAAGAACACACATGCAATGACCACTGGTTGATCCATAAGTGGTTTGTGGAAAGAACACACATACAATGACCACTGTTTGATCCGTAAGTGGTTTGTGGAAAAGAAAACACATGCAATGACTCTGGTTGGTCCATATGTGGTTTGTGGAAAAAACACACATGTAGTAATCACTGGTTTATCCATGTGTGGTTTGTGAAATGAACGCACATGCAATGCCACTGGTTGATCCATGTGTGGTTTGTGGAAAGAACACACTTGCAATGACTCTAGTGGTAGTTTTAGTATAAGAACACACATGCAATGTCTCTAATGGATCCATATGTGGTTTGTGAAAAGAACACACATGCAATGACCACTTGTTGATCCATGTGTGGTTTGTGAAAAGAACACCCATGCAATGACTCTAGTGCTAGTTTTAGTATAAGAACATACATGCAATGACTCTAGTGGGTCCACATGTAGTTTGTGAAAAGAACACACATGCCATAACCACTGGTTGATCCATAAGTGGTTTGTGGAAAGAACACACATGCAATGACCACTGGTTGATCCATAAGCGGTTTGTGGAAAAGAAAACACATGCAATGACTCTGGTTGGTCCATATGTGGTTTGTGGAAAGAACACACATGCAATGACTCTGGTTGGTCCATATGTGGTTTGTGGAAAGAACACACATGCAGTGACCACTGGTTGATCCATGTGCGGTTTGTGAAATGAACACACATGCAATGCCACTGGTTGATCCATGTGTGGTTTGTGGAAAGAACACACATGCAATGACTCTAGTGATAGTTTTTTTATAGGAACACACATGCAATGAATCTAATGGATCCATATGTGGTTTGTGAAAAGAACACACATGCAATGACCACTTGTTGATCCATGTGTGGTTTGTGAAAAGAACACACATGCAATGACTCTAGTGCTAGTTTTAGTATAAGAACACACATGCAATGACTCTAGTGGGTCCACATGTAGTTTGTGAATAGAACACACATGCAATGACCATTGGTTGATCCATAAGTGGGTTGTGGAAAGAACACACATGAAATGACCACTTGTTGATCCATAAGTGGTTTGTGGAAAAGAAAACACATGCAATGACTCTAGTGCTAGTTTTAGTATAAGAACATACATGCAATCACTCTAGTGGGTCCACATGTAGTTTGTGAAAATAACACACATGCAATGACCACTTGTTGATCCATAAGTGGTTTGTGGAAAGAACACACATGCAATGACCACTGGTTGATCCATAAGTGGTTTGTGGAAAAGAAAACACATGCAATGACTCTGGTTGGTCCATATGTGGTTTGTGGAAAGAACACACATGTAGTGACCACTAGTTGATCCATGTGTGGTTTGTGAAATAAACACACATGCAATGCCACTGGTTGATCCATGTGTGGTTTGTGGAAAGAACACACATGCAATGACTCTAGTGATAGTTTTTTTTATAGGAACACACATGCAATGTCCCTAATGGATCCATATGTGGTTTGCGAAAAGAACACACATGCAATGACCACTTGTTGATACATGTGTGGTTTGTGAAAAGAACACACATGAAATGACTCTAGTGCTAGTTTTAGTATAAGAACACACATGCAATGACTCTAGTGGGTCCACATGTAGTTTGTGAAAAGAACACACATGTAATGACCACTTGTTGATCCATAAGTGGTTTGTGGAAAGAACACACATGCAATGACCACTGGTTGATCCATAAGTGGTTTGTGGAAAAGAAAACACATGCAATGACTCTGGTTGGTCCATATGTGGTTTGTGGAAAGAACACACATGCAGTAACCACTGGTTGATCCATATGTGGCTTGTGAAAAGAACACATATGCAATGCCACTAGTTGATCCATGTGTGGTTTGTGGAAAGAACACACATGCAATGACTCTAGTGGTAGTTTTAGTATAAGATCACACATGCAACGACTCTAATGGATCCATATGTGGTTTGTGAAAATAACACACATGCAATGACCACTTGTTGATCCATGTGTGGTTTGTGAAAAGAACACACATGCAATAACTCTAGTGCTAGTTTTATTATAAGAACACACATGCAATGACTCTAGTGGGTCCACATGTAGTTTGTGAAAAGAACACACATGCAATGACCACTGGTTGATCCATAAGTGGTTTGTGGAAAGAACACACATACAATGACCACTGTTTGATCCATAAGTGGTTTGTGGAAAAGAAAACACATGCAATGACTCTGGTTGGTCCATATGTGGTTTGTGGAAAAAACACACATGTAGTAACCACTGGTTGATCCATGTGTGGTTTGTGAAATGAACGCACATGCAATGCCACTGGTTGATCCATGTGTGGTTTGTGGAAAGAACACACTTGCAATGACTCTAGTGGTAGTTTTAGTATAAGAACACACATGCAATGTCTCTAATGGATCCATATGTGGTTTGTGAAAAGAACACACATGCAATGACCACTTGTTGATCCATGTGTGGTTTGTGAAAAGAACACCCATGCAATGACTCTAGTGCTAGTTTTAGTATAAGAACATACATGCAATGACTCTAGTGGGTCCACATGTAGTTTGTGAAAAGAACACACATGCCATAACCACTGGTTGATCCATAAGTGGTTTGTGGAAAGAACACACATGCAATGACCACTGGTTAATCCATAAGCGGTTTGTGGAAAAGAAAACACATGCAATGACTCTGGTTGGTCCATATGTGGTTTGTGGAAAGAACACACATGCAATGACTCTGGTTGGTCCATATGTGGTTTGTGGAAAGAACACACATGCAGTGACCACTGGTTGATCCATGTGCACTTTGTGAAATGAACACACATGCAATGCCACTGGTTGATCCATGTGTGGTTTGTGGAAAGAACACACATGCAATGACTCTAGTGATAGTTTTTTTATAGGAACACACATGCAATGACTCTAATGGATCCATATGTGGTTTGTGAAAAGAACACACATGCAATGACCACTTGTTGATCCATGTGTGGTTTGTGAAAAGAACACACATGCAATGACTCTAGTGCTAGTTTTAGTATAAGAACACACATGCAATGACTCTAGTGGGTCCACATGTAGTTTGTGAATAGAACACACATGCAATGACCATTGGTTGATCCATAAGTGGGTTGTGGAAAGAACACACATGAAATGACCACTTGTTGATCCATAAGTGGTTTGTGGAAAAGAAAACACATGCAATGACTCTAGTGCTAGTTTAGTATAAGAACATACATGCAATCACTCTAGTGGGTCCACATGTAGTTTGTGAAAATAACACACATGCAATGACCACTTGTTGATCCATAAGTGGTTTGTGGAAAAGAAAACACATGCAATGACTCTGGTTGGTCCATATGTGGTTTGTGGAAAGAACACACATGTAGTGACCACTAGTTGATCCATGTGTGGTTTGTGAAATAAACACACATGCAATGCCACTGGTTGATCCATGTGTGGTTTGTGGAAAGAACACACATGCAATGACTCTAGTGATAGTTTTTTTTATAGGAACACACATGCAATGTCCCTAATGGATCCATATGTGGTTTGCGAAAAGAACACACATGCAATGACCACTTGTTGATACATGTGTGGTTTGTGAAAAGAACACACATGAAATGACTCTAGTGCTAGTTTTAGTATAAGAACACACATGCAATGACTCTAGTGGGTCCACATGTAGTTTGTGAAAAGAACACACATGCAATGACCACTTGTTGATCCATAAGTGGTTTGTGGAAAGAACACACATGCAATGACCACTGGTTGATCCATAAGTGGTTTGTGGAAAAGAAAACACATGCAATGACTCTAGTTGGTCCATATGTGGTTTGTGGAAAGAACACACATGCAGTAACCACTGGTTGATCCATATGTGGCTTGTGAAAAGAACACATATGCAATGCCACTAGTGGATCCATGTGTGGTTTGTGGAAAGAACACACATGCAATGACTCTAGTGGTAGTTTTAGTATAAGATCACACATGCAACGACTCTAATGGATCCATATGTGGTTTGTGAAAATAACACACATGCAATGACCACTTGTTGATCCATGTGTGGTTTGTGAAAAGAACACACATGCAATAACTCTAGTGCTAGTTTTATTATAAGAACACACATGCAATGACTCTAGTGGGTCCACATGTAGTTTGTGAAAAGAACACACATGCAATGACCACTGGTTGACCCATAAGTGGTTTGTGGAAAGAACACACATACAATGACCACTGTTTGATCCATAAGTGGTTTGTGGAAAAGAAAACACATGCAATGACTCTGGTTGGTCCATATGTGGTTTGTGGAAAAAACACACATGTAGTAACCACTGGTTGATCCATGTGTGGTTTGTGAGATGAACGCACATGCAATGCCACTGGTTGATCCATGTGTGGTTTGTGGAAAGAACACACTTGCAATGACTCTAGTGGTAGTTTTAGTATAAGAACACACATGCAATGTCTCTAATGGATCCATATGTGGTTTGTGAAAAGAACACACATGCAATGACCACTTGTTGATCCATGTGTGGTTTGTGAAAAGAACACCCATGCAATGACTCTAGTGCTAGTTTTAGTATAAGAACATACATGCAATGACTCTAGTGGGTCCACATGTAGTTTGTGAAAAGAACACACATGCCATAACCACTGGTTGATCCATAAGTGGTTTGTGGAAAGAACACACATGCAATGACCACTGGTTGATCCATAAGCGGTTTGTGGAAAAGAAAACACATGCAATGACTCTGGTTGGTCCATATGTGGTTTGTGGAAAGAACACACATGCAATGACTCTGGTTGGTCCATATGTGGTTTGTGGAAAGAACACACATGCAGTGACCACTGGTTGATCCATGTGCACTTTGTGAAATGAACACACATGCAATGCCACTGGTTGATCCATGTGTGGTTTGTGGAAAGAACACACATGCAATGACTCTAGTGATAGTTTTTTTATAGGAACACACATGCAATGACTCTAATGGATCCATATGTGGTTTGTGAAAAGAACACACATGCAATGACCACTTGTTGATCCATGTGTGGTTTGTGAAAAGAACACACATGCAATGACTCTAGTGCTAGTTTTAGTATAAGAACACACATGCAATGACTCTAGTGGGTCCACATGTAGTTTGTGAATAGAACACACATGCAATGACCATTGGTTGATCCATAAGTGGGTTGTGGAAAGAACACACATGAAATGACCACTTGTTGATCCATAAGTGGTTTGTGGAAAAGAAAACACATGCAATGACTCTAGTGCTAGTTTTAGTATAAGAACATACATGCAATCACTCTAGTGGGTCCACATGTAGTTTGTGAAAATAACACACATGCAATGACCACTTGTTGATCCATAAGTGGTTTGTGGAAAAGAAAACACATGCAATGACTCTGGTTGGTCCATATGTGGTTTGTGGAAAGAACACACATGTAGTGACCACTAGTTGATCCATGTGTGGTTTGTGAAATAAACACACATGCAATGCCACTGGTTGATCCATGTGTGGTTTGTGGAAAGAACACACATGCAATGACTCTAGTGATAGTTTTTTTTATAGGAACACACATGCAATGTCCCTAATGGATCCATATGTGGTTTGCGAAAAGAACACACATGCAATGACCACTTGTTGATACATGTGTGGTTTGTGAAAAGAACACACATGAAATGACTCTAGTGCTAGTTTTAGTATAAGAACACACATGCAATGACTCTAGTGGGTCCACATGTAGTTTGTGAAAAGAACACACATGCAATGACCACTTGTTGATCCATAAGTGGTTTGTGGAAAGAACACACATGCAATGACCACTGGTTGATCCATAAGTGGTTTGTGGAAAAGAAAACACATGCAATGACTCTAGTTGGTCCATATGTGGTTTGTGGAAAGAACACACATGCAGTAACCACTGGTTGATCCATATGTGGCTTGTGAAAAGAACACATATGCAATGCCACTAGTGGATCCATGTGTGGTTTGTGGAAAGAACACACATGCAATGACTCTAGTGGTAGTTTTAGTATAAGATCACACATGCAACGACTCTAATGGATCCATATGTGGTTTGTGAAAATAACACACATGCAATGACCACTTGTTGATCCATGTGTGGTTTGTGAAAAGAACACACATGCAATAACTCTAGTGCTAGTTTTATTATAAGAACACACATGCAATGACTCTAGTGGGTCCACATGTAGTTTGTGAAAAGAACACACATGCAATGACCACTGGTTGACCCATAAGTGGTTTGTGGAAAGAACACACATACAATGACCACTGTTTGATCCATAAGTGGTTTGTGGAAAAGAAAACACATGCAATGACTCTGGTTGGTCCATATGTGGTTTGTGGAAAAAACACACATGTAGTAACCACTGGTTGATCCATGTGTGGTTTGTGAGATGAACGCACATGCAATGCCACTGGTTGATCCATGTGTGGTTTGTGGAAAGAACACACTTGCAATGACTCTAGTGGTAGTTTTAGTATAAGAACACACATGCAATGTCTCTAATGGATCCATATGTGGTTTGTGAAAAGAACACACATGCAATGACCACTTGTTGATCCATGTGTGGTTTGTGAAAAGAACACCCATGCAATGACTCTAGTGCTAGTTTTAGTATAAGAACATACATGCAATGACTCTAGTGGGTCCACATGTAGTTTGTGAAAAGAACACACATGCCATAACCACTGGTTGATCCATAAGTGGTTTGTGGAAAGAACACACATGCAATGACCACTGGTTGATCCATAAGCGGTTTGTGGAAAAGAAAACACATGCAATGACTCTGGTTGGTCCATATGTGGTTTGTGGAAAGAACACACATGCAATGACTCTGGTTGGTCCATATGTGGTTTGTGGAAAGAACACACATGCAGTGACCACTGGTTGATCCATGTGCACTTTGTGAAATGAACACACATGCAATGCCACTGGTTGATCCATGTGTGGTTTGTGGAAAGAACACACATGCAATGACTCTAGTGATAGTTTTTTTATAGGAACACACATGCAATGACTCTAATGGATCCATATGTGGTTTGTGAAAAGAACACACATGCAATGACCACTTGTTGATCCATGTGTGGTTTGTGAAAAGAACACACATGCAATGACTCTAGTGCTAGTTTTAGTATAAGAACACACATGCAATGACTCTAGTGGGTCCACATGTAGTTTGTGAATAGAACACACATGCAATGACCATTGGTTGATCCATAAGTGGGTTGTGGAAAGAACACACATGAAATGACCACTTGTTGATCCATAAGTGGTTTGTGGAAAAGAAAACACATGCAATGACTCTAGTGCTAGTTTTAGTATAAGAACATACATGCAATCACTCTAGTGGGTCCACATGTAGTTTGTGAAAATAACACACATGCAATGACCACTTGTTGATCCATAAGTGGTTTGTGGAAAAGAAAACACATGCAATGACTCTGGTTGGTCCATATGTGGTTTGTGGAAAGAACACACATGTAGTGACCACTAGTTGATCCATGTGTGGTTTGTGAAATAAACACACATGCAATGCCACTGGTTGATCCATGTGTGGTTTGTGGAAAGAACACACATGCAATGACTCTAGTGATAGTTTTTTTTATAGGAACACACATGCAATGTCCCTAATGGATCCATATGTGGTTTGCGAAAAGAACACACATGCAATGACCACTTGTTGATACATGTGTGGTTTGTGAAAAGAACACACATGAAATGACTCTAGTGCTAGTTTTAGTATAAGAACACACATGCAATGACTCTAGTGGGTCCACATGTAGTTTGTGAAAAGAACACACATGCAATGACCACTTGTTGATCCATAAGTGGTTTGTGGAAAGAACACACATGCAATGACCACTGGTTGATCCATAAGTGGTTTGTGGAAAAGAAAACACATGCAATGACTCTAGTTGGTCCATATGTGGTTTGTGGAAAGAACACACATGCAGTAACCACTGGTTGATCCATATGTGGCTTGTGAAAAGAACACATATGCAATGCCACTAGTGGATCCATGTGTGGTTTGTGGAAAGAACACACATGCAATGACTCTAGTGGTAGTTTTAGTATAAGATCACACATGCAACGACTCTAATGGATCCATATGTGGTTTGTGAAAATAACACACATGCAATGACCACTTGTTGATCCATGTGTGGTTTGTGAAAAGAACACACATGCAATAACTCTAGTGCTAGTTTTATTATAAGAACACACATGCAATGACTCTAGTGGGTCCACATGTAGTTTGTGAAAAGAACACACATGCAATGACCACTGGTTGACCCATAAGTGGTTTGTGGAAAGAACACACATACAATGACCACTGTTTGATCCATAAGTGGTTTGTGGAAAAGAAAACACATGCAATGACTCTGGTTGGTCCATATGTGGTTTGTGGAAAAAACACACATGTAGTAACCACTGGTTGATCCATGTGTGGTTTGTGAGATGAACGCACATGCAATGCCACTGGTTGATCCATGTGTGGTTTGTGGAAAGAACACACTTGCAATGACTCTAGTGGTAGTTTTAGTATAAGAACACACATGCAATGTCTCTAATGGATCCATATGTGGTTTGTGAAAAGAACACACATGCAATGACCACTTGTTGATCCATGTGTGGTTTGTGAAAAGAACACCCATGCAATGACTCTAGTGCTAGTTTTAGTATAAGAACATACATGCAATGACTCTAGTGGGTCCACATGTAGTTTGTGAAAAGAACACACATGCCATAACCACTGGTTGATCCATAAGTGGTTTGTGGAAAGAACACACATGCAATGACCACTGGTTGATCCATAAGCGGTTTGTGGAAAAGAAAACACATGCAATGACTCTAGTTGGTCCATATGTGGTTTGTGGAAAGAACACACATGCAATGACTCTGGTTGGTCCATATGTGGTTTGTGGAAAGAACACACATGCAGTGACCACTGGTTGATCCATGTGCGGTTTGTGAAATGAACACACATGCAATGCCACTGGTTGATCCATGTGTGGTTTGTGGAAAGAACACACATGCAATGACTCTAGTGATAGTTTTTTTATAGGAACACACATGCAATGACTCTAATGGATCCATATGTGGTTTGTGAAAAGAACACACATGCAATGACCACTTGTTGATCCATGTGTGGTTTGTGAAAAGAACACACATGCAATGACTCTAGTGCTAGTTTTAGTATAAGAACACACATGCAATGACTCTAGTGGGTCCACATGTAGTTTGTGAATAGAACACACATGCAATGACCATTGGTTGATCCATAAGTGGGTTGTGGAAAGAACACACATGAAATGACCACTTGTTGATCCATAAGTGGTTTGTGGAAAAGAAAACACATGCAATGACTCTAGTGCTAGTTTTAGTATAAGAACATACATGCAATGACTCTAGTGGGTCCACATGTAGTTTGTGAAAATAACACACATGCAATGACCACTTGTTGATCCATAAGTGGTTTGTGGAAAGAACACACATGCAATGACCACTGGTTGATCCATAAAATGTTTGTGGAAAAGAAAACACATGCAATGACTCTGGTTGGTCCATATGTGGTTTGTGGAAAGAACACACATGTAGTGACCACTGGTTGATCCATGTGTGGTTTGTGAAATAAACACACATGCAATGCCACTGGTTGATCCATGTGTGGTTTGTGGAAAGAACACACATGCAATGACTCTAGTGATAGTTTTTTTTATAGGAACACACATGCAATGTCTCTAATGGATCCATATGTGGTTTGCGAAAAGAACACACATGCAATGACCACTTGTTGATCCATGTGTGGTTTGTGAAAAGAACACACATGAAATGACTCTAGTGCTAGTTTTAGTATAAGAACACACATGCAATGACTCTAGTGGGTCCACATGTAGTTTGTGAAAAGAACACACATGCAATGACCACTGGTTGATCCATAAGTGGTTTGTGGAAAGAAAACACATGCAATGACCACTGGTTGATCCATAAGTGGTTTGTGGAAAAGAAAACACATGCAATGACTCTAGTTGGTCCATTTGTGGTTTGTGGAAAGAACACACATGCAGTAACCACTGGTTGATCCATATGTGGCTTGTGAAAAGAACACATATGCAATGCCACTAGTTGATCCATGTGTGGTTTGTGGAAAGAACACACATGCAATGACTCTAGTGGTAGTTTTAGTATAAGATCACACATGCAACGACTCTAATGGATCCATATGTGGTTTGTGAAAATAACACACATGCAATGACCACTTGTTGATCCATGTGTGGTTTGTGAAAAGAACACACATGCAATAACTCTAGTGCTAGTTTTATTATAAGAACACACATGCAATGACTCTAGTGGGTCCACATGTAGTTTGTGAAAAGAACACACATGCAATGACCACTGGTTGATCCATAAGTGGTTTGTGGAAAGAACACACATACAATGACCACTGTTTGATCCATAAGTGGTTTGTGGAAAAGAAAACACATGCAATGACTCTGGTTGGTCCATATGTGGTTTGTGGAAAAAACACACATGCAGTGACCACTGGTTGATCCATGTGTGGTTTGTGAAATGAACACACATGCAATGGCACTGGTTGATCCATGTGTGGTTTGTGGAAAGAACACACATGCAATGACACTAGTGCTAGTTTTTGTATAAGAACACACATGCAATGTCTCTAATGGATCCATATGTGGTTTGTGAAAAGAACACACATGCAATGACCACTTGTTGATACATGCGTGGTTTGTGAAAAGAACACACATGCAATGACTCTAGTGCTAGTTTTAGTATAAGAACACACATGCAATGACTCTAGTGGGTCCACATGTAGTTTGTGAAAAGAACACACATGCAATGACCACTGGTTGATCCATAAGTGGTTTTTGGAAAGAACACACATGAAATGACCACTTGTTGATCCATAAGTGGTTTGTGGAAAAGAAAACACATGTAATGACTCTGGTTGGGCCATATGTCGTTTGTGGAAAGAAGGCACATGCAGTAACCACTGGTTGAGCCATGTGTGGTTTGTGAAATGAACACACATGCAATGCCACTGGTTGATCCATGTGTGGTTTGTGGAAACAACACACATGCGATGACTCTAGTGCTAGTTTTAGTATAAGAACACACATGCAATGTCTCTAATGGATCCATATGTGGTTTGTGAAAAGAACACACATGCAATGACCACTTGTTGATCGATGTCTGATTTGTGAAAAAAACACCCATGCAATGACTCTAGTGCTAGTTTTAGTATAAGAACATACATGCAATGACTCTAGTGGGTCCACATGTAGTTTGTGAAAATAACACACATGCAATGACCACTTGTTGATCCATAAGTGGTTTGTGGAAAGAACACACATGCAATGACCACTGGTTGATCCATAAGTGGTTTGTGGAAAAGAAAACACATGCAATGACTTTGGTTGGTCCATATGTGGTTTGTGGAAAGAACACACATGAAGTGACCACTGGTTGATCCATATGTGGTTTGTGGAAAAGAAAACACATGCAATGACTCTGGTTTGTCCATATGTGGTTTGTGGAAAGAACACACATGTAGTGACCACTGGTTGATCCATGTGTGGTTTGTGAAATGAACACACATGCAATGCCACTGGTTGATCCATGTGTGGTTTGTGGAAAGAACACACATGCAATGACTCTAGTGATAGTTTTTTTATAGGAACACACATGCAATGTCTCTAATGGATCCATATGTGGTTTGCGAAAAGAACACACATGCAATGACTCTAGTGGGTCCACATGTAGTTTCTGAAAAGAACACACATGCAATAACCACTGGTTGATCCATAAGTGGTTTGTGGAAAGAAAACACATGCAATGACTCTAGTTGGTCCATATGTGGTTTATGGAAAGAACACACATGCATTGACCACTGGTTGATCTATATGTGGCTTGTGAAAAGAAGACACATGCAATGCCACTGGTTGATCCATGTGTGGTTTGTGGAAAGAACACACATGCAATGACCACTTGTTGATCCATGCGTGGTTTGTGAAAAGAACACACATGCAATGACTCTAGTGCTAGTTTTAGTATAAGAACACACATGCAATGACTCTAGTGGGTCCACATGTAGTTTGTGAAAAGAACACACATGCAATGTCCACTGGTTGATCCATAAGTGGTTTGTGGAAAGAACACACATGAAATGACCACTTGTTGATCCATAAGTGGTTTGTGGAAAAGAAAACACATGTAATGACTCTGGTTGGGCCATATGTGGTTTGTGGAAAGAAGGCACATGCAGTAACCACTGGTTGAGCCATGTGTGGTTTGTGAAATGAACACACATGCAATGCCACTGGTTGATCCATGTGTGGTTTGTGGAAAGAACACACATGCAATGACTCTAGTGGTAGTTTTAGTATAAGATCACACATGCAATGACTCTAATGGATCCATATGTGGTTTGTGAACAGAACACACATGCAATGACCACTTGTTGATCCATGTGTGGTTTGTGAAAAGAACACACATGCAATGACTCTAGTGCTAGTTTTAGTATAAGAACACACATGGAATGACTCTAGTGGGTCCACATGTAGTTTGTGAATAGAACACACATGCAATGACCATTGGTTGATCCATATGTGGTTTGTGGAAAGAACACACATGCATTGACCACTAGTTGGTCCATAAGTGGTTTGTGGAAAGAACACACATGAAATGACCACATGTTGATCCATAAGTGGTTTGTGGAAAAGAAAACACATGCAATGACTCTAGTTGGTCCATATGTGGTTTGGGGAAAGAACACACATATAGTAACCACTTGTTGATCCATGTGTGGTTTGTGAAATGAACACACATGCAATGCCACTGGTTGATCCATGTGTGGTTTTGGAAAGAACACACATGCAATGACTCTAGTGCTAGTGTTAGTACAAGAACACACATGCAATGTCTCTAATGGATCCATATGTGGTTTGTGAAAAGAACACACATGCAATGACCACTTGTTGATCCATGTGTGGTTTGTGAAAAGAACACCCATGCAATGACTCTAGTGCTAGTTTTAGTATAAGAACATACATGCAATGACTCTAGTGGGTCCACATGTAGTTTGTGAAAAGAACACACATGCAATGACCACAATTTGATCCATAAGTGGTTTGTGGAAAGAACACACATGCAATGACCACTGGTTGATCCATAAGTGGTTTGTGGAAAAGAAAACACATGCAATGACTCTGGTTGGTCCATATGTGGTTTGTGGAAAGAACACACATGCATTGACCACTAGTTGATCCATATGTGGTTTGTGAAATGAACACACATGCAATGCCACTGGTTGATCCATGTGTGGTTTGTGGAAAGAACACACATGCAATGACTCTAGTGCTAGTTTTAGTATAAGAACACACATGCAATGTCTCTAATGGATCCATATGTGGTTTGTGAAAAGAACACACATGCAATGACCACTTGTTGATCGATGTCTGATTTGTGAAAAAACACCCATGCAATGACTCTAGTGCTAGTTTTAGTATAAGAACATACATGCAATGACTCTAGTGGGTCCACATGTAGTTTGTGAAAATAACACACATGCAATGACCACTTGTTGATCCATAAGTGGTTTGTGGAAAGAACACACATGCAATGACCACTGGTTGATCCATAAGTGGTTTGTGGAAAAGAAAACACATGCAATGACTCTGGTTGGTCCATATGTGGTTTGTGGAAAGAACACACATGTAGTGACCACTGATTGATCCATGTGTGGTTTGTGAAATGAACACACATGCAATGCCACTGGTTGATCCATGTGTGGTTTGTGGAAAGAACACACATGCAATGACTCTAGTGATAGTTTGTTTTATAGGAACACACATGCAATGTCTCTAATGGATCCATATGTGGTTTGCGAAAAGAACACACATGCAATGACCACTTGTTGATCCATGTGTGGTTTGTGAAACGAACACACATGAAATGACTCTAGTGCTAGTTTTAGTATAAGAACACACATGCAATGACTCTAGTGGGTCCACATGTAGTTTGTGAAAAGAACACACATGCAATGACCACTGGTTGATCCATAAGTGGTTTGTGGAAAGAACACACATGCAATGACCACTGGTTGATCCATAAGTGGTTTGTGGAAAAGAAAACACATGCAATGACTCTGGTTGGTCCATATGTGGTTTGTGGAAAGAACACACATGTAGTAACCACTGGTTGATCCATGTGTGGTTTGTGAAATGAACGCACATGCAATGCCACTGGTTGATCCATGTGTGGTTTGTGGAAAGAACACACTTGCAATGACTCTAGTGGTAGTTTTAGTATAAGAACACACATGCAATGTCTCTAATGGATCCATATGTGGTTTGTGAAAAGAACACACATGCAATGACCACTTGTTGATCCATGTGTGGTTTGTGAAAAGAACACCCATGCAATGACTCTAGTGCTAGTTTTAGTATAAGAACATACATGCAATGACTCTAGTGGGTCCACATGTAGTTTGTGAAAAGAACACACATGCAATAACCACTGGTTGATCCATAAGTGGTTTGTGGAAAGAACACACATGCAATGACCACTGGTTGATCCATAAACGGTTTGTGGAAAAGAAAACACATGCAATGACTCTGGTTGGTCCATATGTGGTTTGTGGAAAGAACACACATGCAATGACTCTGGTTGGTCCATATGTGGTTTGTGGAAAGACCACACATGCAGTGACCACTGGTTGATCCATGTGCGGTTTGTGAAATGAACACACATGCAATGCCACTGGTTGATCCATGTGTGGTTTGTGGAAAGAACACACATGCAATGACTCTAGTGATAGTTTTTTTATAGGAACACACATGCAATGACTCTAATGGATCCATATGTGGTTTGTGAAAAGAACACACATGCAATGACCACTTGTTGATCCATGTGTTGTTTGTGAAAAGAACACACATGCAATGACTCTAGGGCTAGTTTTAGTATAAGAACACACATGCAATGACTCTAGTGGGTCCACATGTAGTTTGTGAATAGAACACACATGCAATGACCATTGGTTGATCCATAAGTGGGTTGTGGAAAGAACACACATGAAATGACCACTTGTTGATCCATAAGTGGTTTGTGGAAAAGAAAACACATGCAATGACTCTAGTGCTAGTTTTACTATAAGAACATACATGCAATGACTCTAGTGGGTCCACATGTAGTTTCTGAAAAGAACACACATGCAATAACCACTGGTTGATCCATAAGTGGTTTGTGGAAAGAAAACACATGCAATGACTCTGGTTGGTCCATATGTGGTTTATGGAAAGAACACACATGCATTGACCACTGGTTGATCTATATGTGGCTTGTGAAAAGAAGACACATGCAATGCCACTGGTTGATCCATGTGTGGTTTGTGGAAAGAACACACATGCAATGACTCTAGTGGTAGTTTTAGTATAAGATCACACATGCAATGACTCTAATGGATCCATATGTGGTTTGTGAAAAGAACACACATGCAATGACCACTTGTTGATCCATGTGTGGTTTGTGAAAAGAACACACATGCAATGACTCTAGTGCTAGTTTTATTATAAGAACACACATGCAATGACTCTAGTGGGTCCACATGTAGTTTGTGAAAAGAACACACATGCAATGACCACTTGTTGATCCATGTGTGTTTTGTGAAAAGAACACACATACAATGACTCTAGTGGGTCCACATGTAGTTTGTGAAAAGAACACACATGCAATGACCACTTGTTGATCCATAAGTTGTTTGTGGAAAAGAACACACATGCAATGAACACTAGTTGATCAATGTGTGGTTTGTGCAAAAGAACACATGCAATGAATCTGGTTGGTACGTATGTGGTTTGTGGAAAGAACACACATGCAGTGACCACTGGTTGATCCATGTGTGGTTTGTGAAATGAATACACATGCAATGCCACTAGTTGATCCATGTGTGGTTTGTGGAAAGAACACACATGCAATGACTCTAGTGCCAGTTTTTGTATAAGAGAACACATGCAATGTCTCTAATGGATCCATATGTGGTTTGTGATAAGAATACACATGCAATGACTCTAGTGCGTCCACATGTAGTTTGTGAAAATAACGCACATGCAATGACCACTGGTTGATCCATAAGTGGTTTGTGGAAAGAACACACATGCAATGACCACTGGTTGATCCATAAGTGGTTTGTGGAAAAGAAAACACATGCAATGACTCTGATTGGTCCATGTGCGGTTTGTGGAAAGAACACACATGCAGTGACCACTGGTTGATCCATGTGTGGTTTGTGAAATGAACACACATGCAATGCCACTAGTTGATCCATGTGTGGTTTGTGGAAAGGACACACATGCAATGACTCTAGTGCTAGTTTTAGTATAAGAACACACATGCAATGTCTCTAATGGATCCAGATGTGGTTTGTGAAAAGAACACACATGCAATGACCACTTGTTGATCCATGTGTGGTTTGTGAAAAGAACACCCATGCAATGACTCTAGTGCTAGTTTTAGTATAAGAACATACATGCAATGACTCTAGTGGGTCCACATGTAGTTTGTGAAAAGAACACACATGCAATGACCACTAGTTGATACATAAGTGGTTTGTGGAAAGAACACACATGCAATGACCACTGGTTGATCCATAAGTGGTTTTTGGAAAAGAACACACATGCAATGACCACTGGTTGATCCATAAGTTGTTTGTGGAAAAGAACACACATGCAATGAACACTGGTTGATCAATGTGTGGTTTGTGCAAAAGAACACATGCAATGAATCTGGTTGGTCCGTATGTGGTTTGTGGAAAGAACACACATGCAGTGACCACTGGTTGATCCATGTGTGGTTTGTAAAATTAACACACATGCAATGCCACTGGTTGATCCATGTGTGGTTTGTGGAAAGAACACACATGCAATGACTCTAGTGCCAGTTTTTCTATAAGAACACACATGCAATGTCTCTAATGGATCCATATGTGGTTTGTGATAAGAACACACATGCAATGACTCTAGTGGGTCCACATGTAGTTTGTGAAAATAACACACATGCAATGACCACTGGTTGATCCATAAGTGGTTAGTGGAAAGAACACACATGCAATGACCACTTGTTGATCCATAAGTGGTTTGTGGAAAGAACACACATGCAATGACCACTTGTTGATCCATAAGCGGTTTGTGGAAAAGAAAACACATGCAGTGACTCTGGTTGGTCCATATGTGGTTTGTGGAAAGAACACACATGCAATGACTCTGGTTGGTCCATATGTGGTTTGTGGAAAGAACACACATGCAGTGACCACTGGTTGATCCAGGTGTGGTTTGTGAAATGAACACACATGCAATGCCACTGGTTGATCCATGTGTGGTTTGTGGAAAGAACAGACATGCAATGACTCTAGTGCTAGTTTTTGTATAAGAACACACATGCAATGTCTCTAATGGATCCATATGTGGTTTGTGAAAAGAACACACATGCAATGACCACTTGTTGATCCATGTGTGGTTTGTGAAAAGAACACACATGCAATGACTCTAGTGCTAGTTTTAGTATAAGAACACACATGCAATGACTCTAGTGGGTCCACACGTAGTTTGTGAAAAGAACACACATGGAATGACCACTTGTTGATCCATGCGTGGTTTGTGAAAAGAACACACATGCAATGACTCTAGTGCTAGTTTTAGTATAAGAACACACATGCAATGACTCTAGTGGGTCCACATGTAGTTTGTGAAAAGAACACACATGCAATGACCATTGGTTGATCCATAAGTGGGTTGTGGAAAGAACACACATGAAATGACCACTTGTTGATCCATAAGTGGTTTGTGGAAAAGAAAACACATGCAATGACTCTAGTGCTAGTTTTAGTATAAGAACATACATGCAATGACTCTAGTGGGTCCACATGTAGTTTCTGAAAAGAACACACATGCAATAACCACTGGTTGATCCATAAGTGGTTTGTGGAAAGAAAACACATGGAATGACTCTGGTTGGTCCATATGTGGTTTATGGAAAGAACACACATGCATTGACCACTGGTTGATCCATATGTGGCTTCTGAAAAGAAGACACATGCAATGCCACTGGTTGATCCATGTGTGGTTTGTGGAAAGAACACACATGCAATGACTCTAGTGGTAGTTTTAGTATAAGATCACACATGCAATGACTCTAATGGATCCATATTTGGTTTGTGAAAAGAACACACATGCAATGACCACTTGTTGATCCATGTGTGGTTTGTGAAAAGAACACACATGCAATGACTCTAGTGCTAGTTTTATTATAAGAACACACATGCAATGACTCTAGTGGGTCCACATGTAGTTTGTGAAAAGAACACACATGCAATGACCACTTGTTGATCCATGTGTGTTTTGTGAAAAGAACACACATACAATGACTCTAGTGGGTCCACATGTAGTTTGTGAAAAGAAGACACATGCAATGACCACTTGTTGATCCATAAGTTGTTTGTGGAAAAGAACACACATGCAATGAACACTAGTTGATCAATGTGTGGTTTGTGCAAAAGAACACATGCAATGAATCTGGTTGGTACGTATGTGGTTTGTGGAAATAACACACATGCAGTGACCACTGGTTGATCCATGTGTGGTTTGTGAAATGAAAACACATGCAATGCCACTAGTTGATCCATGTGTGGTTTGTGGAAAGAACACACATGCAATGACTCTAGTGCCAGTTTTTGTATAAGAGAACACATGCAATGTCTCTAATCGATCCATATGTGGTTTGTGATAAGAATACACATGCAATGACTCTAGTGCGTCCACATGTAGTTTGTGAAAATAACGCTCATGCAATGACCACTGGTTGATCCATAAGTGGTTTGTGGAAAGAACACAGATGCAATGACCACTGGTTGATCCATAAGTGGTTTGTGGAAAAGAAAACACATGCAATGACTCTGATTGGTCCATGTGTGGTTTGTGGAAAGAACACACATGCAGTGACCACTGGTTGATCCATGTGTGTATTGTGAAATGAACACACATGCAATGCCACTAGTTGATCCATGTGTGGTTTGTAGAAAGGACACACATGCAATGACTCTAGTGCTAGTTTTAGTATAAGAACACACATGCAATGTCTCTAATGGATCCATATGTGGTTTGTGACAAGAACACACATGCAATGACCACTTGTTGATACATGTGTGGTTTGTGAAAAGAACACCCATGCAATGACTCTAGTGCTAGTTTTAGTATAAGAACATACATGCAATGACTCTAGTGGGTCCACATGTAGTTTGTGAAAAGAACACACATGCAATGACCACTAGTTGATACATAAGTGGTTTGTGGAAAGAACACACATGCAATGACCACTGGTTGATCCATAAGTGGTTTTTGGAAAAGAAAACACATGCAATGACCACTGGTTGATCCATAAGTGGTTTTTGGAAAAGAACACACATGCAATGAACACTGGTTGATCAATGTGTGGTTTGTGCAAAAGAACACCATGCAATGAATCTGGTTGGTCCGTATGTGGTTTGTGGAAAGAACACACATGCAGTGACCATTGGTTGATCCATGTGTGGTTTGTAAAATTAACACACATGCAATGCCACTGGTTGATCCATGTTTGGTTTGTGGAAAGAACACACATGCAATGACTCTAGTGCCAGTTTTTGTATAAGAACACACATGCAATGTCTCTAATGGATCCATATGTGGTTTGTGATAAGAACACACATGCAATGACTCTAGTGGGTCCACATGTAGTTTGTGAAAATAACACACATGCAATGACCACTGGTTGATCCATAAGTGGTTTGTGGAAAGAACACACATGCAATGACCACTTGTTGATCCATAAGTGGTTTGTCGAAAAGAAAACACATACAATGACTCAGGTTGGTCCATATGTGGTTTGTGGAAAGAACACACATGTAGTGACCACTCGTTGATCCATGTGTGGTTTGTGAAATGAACACACATGGAATGCCACTTTTTGATCCATGTGTGGTTTGTGGAAAGAACACACATGCAATGACTCTAGTGCTAGTTTTTGTATAAGAACACACATGCCATGTCTCTAATGGATCCATATGTGGTTTGCGAAAAGAACACACATGCAATGACCACTTGTTGATCCATGTGTGGTTTGTGAAAAGAACACACAAGCAATGACTCTAGTGGTAGTTTTAGTATAAGAACACACATGCAATGACTCTAGTGGGTCCACATGTAGTTTGTGAAAAGAACACGCATGCAATAACCACTGGTTGATCCATAAGTGGTTTGTGGAAAGAACACACATGAAATGACCACTTGTTGATCCATAAGTGGTTCGTGGAAAAGAAAACACATGCAATCACTCTAGTTGGTCCATATGTGGTTTGTGGAAAGAACACACATGCAGTAACCACTGGTTGACCCATGTGTGGTTTGTGAAATGAACACACATGCAATGCCACTGGTTGATCCATGTGTGGTTTGTGGAAAGAACACACATGCAATGACTCTAGTGCTCGTTTTTGTATAAGAACACACATGCAATGTCTCTAATGGATCCATATGTGGTTTGTGAAAAGAACACACATGCAATGACCACTTGTTGATCCATGTGTGGTTTGTGAAAAGAACACCCATGCAATTACTCTAGTGCTAGTTTTAGTATAAGAACATACATGCAATGACTCTAGTGGGTCCACATGTAGTTTGTGAAAAGAACACACATGCAATAACCACTGGTTGATCCATAAGTGGTTTGTGGAAAGAACACACATGCAATGACCACTGGTTGATCCATAAGCGGTTTGTGGAAAAGAAAACACATGCAATGACTCTGGTTGGTCCATATGTGGTTTGTGGAAAGAACACACATGCAATGACTCTGGTTGGTCCATATGTGGTTTGTGGAAAGACCACACATGCAGTGACCACTGGTTGATCCATGTGCGGTTTGTGAAATGAACACACATGCAATGCCACTGGTTGATCCATGTGTGGTTTGTGGAAAGAACACACATGCAATGACTCTAGTGATAGTTTTTTTATAGGAACACACATGCAATGACTCTAATGGATCCATATGTGGTTTGTGAAAAGAACACACATGCAATGACCACTTGTTGATCCATGTGTTGTTTGTGAAAAGAACACACATGCAATGACTCTAGTGCTAGTTTTAGTATAAGAACACACATGCAATGACTCTAGTGGGTCCACATGTAGTTTGTGAATAGAACACACATGCAATGACCATTGGTTGATCCATAAGTGGGTTGTGGAAAGAACACACATGAAATGACCACTTGTTGATCCATAAGTGGTTTGTGGAAAAGAAAACACATGCAATGACTCTAGTGCTAGTTTTACTATAAGAACATACATGCAATGACTCTAGTGGGTCCACATGTAGTTTCTGAAAAGAACACACATGCAATAACCACTGGTTGATCCATAAGTGGTTTGTGGAAAGAAAACACATGCAATGACTCTGGTTGGTCCATATGTGGTTTATGGAAAGAACACACATGCATTGACCACTGGTTGATCTATATGTGGCTTGTGAAAAGAAGACACATGCAATGACTCTAGTGGTAGTTTTAGTATAAGATCACACATGCAATGACTCTAATGGATCCATATGTGGTTTGTGAAAAGAACACACATGCAATGACCACTTGTTGATCCATGTGTGGTTTGTGAAAAGAACACACATGCAATGACTCTAGTGCTAGTTTTATTATAAGAACACACATGCAATGACTCTAGTGGGTCCACATGTAGTTTGTGAAAAGAACACACATGCAATGACCACTTGTTGATCCATGTGTGTTTTGTGAAAAGAACACACATACAATGACTCTAGTGGGTCCACATGTAGTTTGTGAAAAGAACACACATGCAATGACCACTTGTTGATCCATAAGTTGTTTGTGGAAAAGAACACACATGCAATGAACACTAGTTGATCAATGTGTGGTTTGTGCAAAAGAACACATGCAATGAATCTGGTTGGTACGTATGTGGTTTGTGGAAAGAACACACATGCAGTGACCACTGGTTGATCCATGTGTGGTTTGTGAAATGAATACACATGCAATGCCACTAGTTGATCCATGTGTGGTTTGTGGAAAGAACACACATGCAATGACTCTAGTGCCAGTTTTTGTATAAGAGAACACATGCAATGTCTCTAATGGATCCATATGTGGTTTGTGATAAGAATACACATGCAATGACTCTAGTGCGTCCACATGTAGTTTGTGAAAATAACGCACATGCAATGACCACTGGTTGATCCATAAGTGGTTTGTGGAAAGAACACACATGCAATGACCACTGGTTGATCCATAAGTGGTTTGTGGAAAAGAAAACACATGCAATGACTCTGATTGGTCCATGTGCGGTTTGTGGAAAGAACACACATGCAGTGACCACTGGTTGATCCATGTGTGGTTTGTGAAATGAACACACATGCAATGCCACTAGTTGATCCATGTGTGGTTTGTGGAAAGGACACACATGCAATGACTCTAGTGCTAGTTTTAGTATAAGAACACACATGCAATGTCTCTAATGGATCCAGATGTGGTTTGTGAAAAGAACACACATGCAATGACCACTTGTTGATCCATGTGTGGTTTGTGAAAAGAACACCCATGCAATGACTCTAGTGCTAGTTTTAGTATAAGAACATACATGCAATGACTCTAGTGGGTCCACATGTAGTTTGTGAAAAGAACACACATGCAATGACCACTAGTTGATACATAAGTGGTTTGTGGAAAGAACACACATGCAATGACCACTGGTTGATCCATAAGTGGTTTTTGGAAAAGAACACACATGCAATGACCACTGGTTGATCCATAAGTTGTTTGTGGAAAAGAACACACATGCAATGAACACTGGTTGATCAATGTGTGGTTTGTGCAAAAGAACACATGCAATGAATCTGGTTGGTCCGTATGTGGTTTGTGGAAAGAACACACATGCAGTGACCACTGGTTGATCCATGTGTGGTTTGTAAAATTAACACACATGCAATGCCACTGGTTGATCCATGTGTGGTTTGTGGAAAGAACACACATGCAATGACTCTAGTGCCAGTTTTTCTATAAGAACACACATGCAATGTCTCTAATGGATCCATATGTGGTTTGTGATAAGAACACACATGCAATGACTCTAGTGGGTCCACATGTAGTTTGTGAAAATAACACACATGCAATGACCACTGGTTGATCCATAAGTGGTTAGTGGAAAGAACACACATGCAATGACCACTTGTTGATCCATAAGTGGTTTGTGGAAAGAACACACATGCAATGACCACTTGTTGATCCATAAGCGGTTTGTGGAAAAGAAAACACATGCAGTGACTCTGGTTGGTCCATATGTGGTTTGTGGAAAGAACACACATGCAATGACTCTGGTTGGTCCATATGTGGTTTGTGGAAAGAACACACATGCAGTGACCACTGGTTGATCCATGTGTGGTTTGTGAAATGAACACACATGCAATGCCACTGGTTGATCCATGTGTGGTTTGTGGAAAGAACAGACATGCAATGACTCTAGTGCTAGTTTTTGTATAAGAACACACATGCAATGTCTCTAATGGATCCATATGTGGTTTGTGAAAAGAACACACATGCAATGACCACTTGTTGATCCATGTGTGGTTTGTGAAAAGAACACACATGCAATGACTCTAGTGCTAGTTTTAGTATAAGAACACACATGCAATGACTCTAGTGGGTCCACATGTAGTTTGTGAAAAGAACACACATGTAATGACCACTGGTTGATCCATAACTGGTTTGTGGAAAGAACACACATGCAATGACCACTGGTTGATCCATAAGTGGTTTGTGGAAAAGAAAACACATCCAATGACTCTAGTTGGTCCATATGTGGTTTGTGGAAAGAACACACATGCATTGACCACTGGTTGATCCATATGTGGTTTGTGAAATGAACACACATGCAATGCCACTTGTCGATCCATGTGTGGTTTGTGGAAAGAACACACATGCAATGACTCTAGTGCTAGTTTTAGTATAAGAACACACATGCAATGTCTCTAATGGATCCATATGTGGTTTGTGAAAAGAACACACATGCAATGACCACTTGTTGATCCATGTGTGGATTGTGAAAAGAACACCCATGCAATGACCCTAGTGCTAGTTTTAGTATAAGAACATACATGCAATGACTCTAGTGGGTCCACATGTAGTTTGTGAAAAGAACACACATGCAATGACCACTAGTTGATCCATGTGTGTTTTGTGAAAAGAACACACATACAATGACTCTAGTGGGTCCACATGTAGTTTGTGGAAAGAACACACATGTAATGACCACTGGTTGATCCATAAGTTGTTTGTGGAAAAGAACACACATGTAATGAACACTAGTTGATCAATGTGTGGTTTGTGCAAAAGAACACATGCAATGAATCTGGTTGGTCCGTATGTGGTTTGTGGAAAGAACACACATGCAAAGACCACTGGTTGATCCATGTGTGGTTTGTGAAATGAACACACATGCAATGCCACTGGTTGATCCATGTGTGGTTTGTGGAAACAACACACATGCAATGACTCTAGTGCTAGTTTTTGTATAAGAAGACACATGCAATGTCTCTAATGGATCCATATGTGGTTTGTGATAAGAACACACATGCAATGACTCTAGTGGGTCCACATGTAGTTTGTGAAAATAACACACATGCAATGACCACTGGTTGATCCATAAGTGGTTTGTGGAAAGAACACACATGCAATGACCACTGGTTGATCCATAAGTGGTTTGTGGAAAAGAAAACAAATGCAATGACTCTGGTTGGTCCATATGTGGTTTGTGGAAACGAAAACACATGCAATGACTCTGGTTGGTCGATATGTGGTTTGTGGAAAGAACGCATATGCAGTAACCACTGGTTGATCCATGTGTGGTTTGTGAAATGAACACACATGCAATGCCACTGGTTGATCCATGTGTGGTTTGTGGAAAGAACAGACATGCAATGACTCTAGTGCTAGTTTTTGTATAAGAACACACATGCAATGTCTCTAATGGATCCATATGTGGTTTGTGAAAAGAACACACATGCAATGACCACTTGTTGATCCATGTGTGGTTTGTGAAAAGAACACACATGCAATGACTCTAGTGCTAGTTTTAGTATAAGAACACACATGCAATGACTCTAGTGGGTCCACACGTAGTTTGTGAAAAGAACACACATGGAATGACCACTTGTTGATCCATGCGTGGTTTGTGAAAAGAACACACATGCAATGACTCTAGTGCTAGTTTTAGTATAAGAACACACATGCAATGACTCTAGTGGGTCCACATGTAGTTTGTGAAAAGAACACACATGCAATGACCATTGGTTGATCCATAAGTGGGTTGTGGAAAGAACACACATGAAATGACCACTTGTTGATCCATAAGTGGTTTGTGGAAAAGAAAACACATGCAATGACTCTAGTGCTAGTTTTAGTATAAGAACATACATGCAATGACTCTAGTGGGTCCACATGTAGTTTCTGAAAAGAACACACATGCAATAACCACTGGTTGATCCATAAGTGGTTTATGGAAAGAAAACACATGGAATGACTCTGGTTGGTCCATATGTGGTTTATGGAAAGAACACACATGCATTGACCACTGGTTGATCCATATGTGGCTTCTGAAAAGAAGACACATGCAATGCCACTGGTTGATCCATGTGTGGTTTGTGGAAAGAACACACATGCAATGACTCTAGTGGTAGTTTTAGTATAAGATCACACATGCAATGACTCTAATGGATCCATATTTGGTTTGTGAAAAGAACACACATGCAATGACCACTTGTTGATCCATGTGTGGTTTGTGAAAAGAACACACATGCAATGACTCTAGTGCTAGTTTTATTATAAGAACACACATGCAATGACTCTAGTGGGTCCACATGTAGTTTGTGAAAAGAACACACATGCAATGACCACTTGTTGATCCATGTGTGTTTTGTGAAAAGAACACACATACAATGACTCTAGTGGGTCCACATGTAGTTTGTGAAAAGAACACACATGCAATGACCACTTGTTGATCCATAAGTTGTTTGTGGAAAAGAACACACATGCAATGAACACTAGTTGATCAATGTGTGGTTTGTGCAAAAGAACACATGCAATGAATCTGGTTGGTACGTATGTGGTTTGTGGAAATAACACACATGCAGTGACCACTGGTTGATCCATGTGTGGTTTGTGAAATGAAAACACATGCAATGCCACTAGTTGATCCATGTGTGGTTTGTGGAAAGAACACACATGCAATGACTCTAGTGCCAGTTTTTGTATAAGAGAACACATGCAATGTCTCTAATCGATCCATATGTGGTTTGTGATAAGAATACACATGCAATTACTCTAGTGCGTCCACATGTAGTTTGTGAAAATAACGCTCATGCAATGACCACTGGTTGATCCATAAGTGGTTTGTGGAAAGAACACAGATGCAATGACCACTGGTTGATCCATAAGTGGTTTGTGGAAAAGAAAACACATGCAATGACTCTGATTGGTCCATGTGTGGTTTGTGGAAAGAACACACATGCAGTGACCACTGGTTGATCCATGTGTGTATTGTGAAATGAACACACATGCAATGCCACTAGTTGATCCATGTGTGGTTTGTAGAAAGGACACACATGCAATGACTCTAGTGCTAGTTTTAGTATAAGAACACACATGCAATGTCTCTAATGGATCCATATGTGGTTTGTGACAAGAACACACATGCAATGACCACTTGTTGATACATGTGTGGTTTGTGAAAAGAACACCCATGCAATGACTCTAGTGCTAGTTTTAGTATAAGAACATACATGCAATGACTCTAGTGGGTCCACATGTAGTTTGTGAAAAGAACACACATGCAATGACCACTAGTTGATACATAAGTGGTTTGTGGAAAGAACACACATGCAATGACCACTGGTTGATCCATAAGTGGTTTTTGGAAAAGAAAACACATGCAATGACCACTGGTTGATCCATAAGTGGTTTTTGGAAAAGAACACACATGCAATGAACACTGGTTGATCAATGTGTGGTTTGTGCAAAAGAACACCATGCAATGAATCTGGTTGGTCCGTATGTGGTTTGTGGAAAGAACACACATGCAGTGACCATTGGTTGATCCATGTGTGGTTTGTAAAATTAACACACATGCAATGCCACTGGTTGATCCATGTTTGGTTTGTGGAAAGAACACACATGCAATGACTCTAGTGCCAGTTTTTGTATAAGAACACACATGCAATGTCTCTAATGGATCCATATGTGGTTTGTGATAAGAACACACATGCAATGACTCTAGTGGGTCCACATGTAGTTTGTGAAAATAACACACATGCAATGACCACTGGTTGATCCATAAGTGGTTTGTGGAAAGAACACACATGCAATGACCACTTGTTGATCCATAAGTGGTTTGTCGAAAAGAAAACACATACAATGACTCAGGTTGGTCCATATGTGGTTTGTGGAAAGAACACACATGTAGTGACCACTCGTTGATCCATGTGTGGTTTGTGAAATGAACACACATGGAATGCCACTTTTTGATCCATGTGTGGTTTGTGGAAAGAACACACATGCAATGACTCTAGTGCTAGTTTTTGTATAAGAACACACATGCCATGTCTCTAATGGATCCATATGTGGTTTGCGAAAAGAACACACATGCAATGACCACTTGTTGATCCATGTGTGGTTTGTGAAAAGAACACACAAGCAATGACTCTAGTGGTAGTTTTAGTATAAGAACACACATGCAATGACTCTAGTGGGTCCACATGTAGTTTGTGAAAAGAACACGCATGCAATAACCACTGGTTGATCCATAAGTGGTTTGTGGAAAGAACACACATGAAATGACCACTTGTTGATCCATAAGTGGTTCGTGGAAAAGAAAACACATGCAATCACTCTAGTTGGTCCATATGTGGTTTGTGGAAAGAACACACATGCAGTAACCACTGGTTGACCCATGTGTGGTTTGTGAAATGAACACACATGCAATGCCACTGGTTGATCCATGTATGGTTTGTGGAAAGAACACACATGCAATGACTCTAGTGCTCGTTTTTGTATAAGAACACACATGCAATGTCTCTAATGGATCCATATGTGGTTTGTGAAAAGAACACACATGCAATGACCACTTGTTGATCCATGTGTGGTTTGTGAAAAGAACACCCATGCAATTACTCTAGTGCTAGTTTTAGTATAAGAACATACATGCAATGACTCTAGTGGGTCCACATGTAGTTTGTGAAAAGAACACACATGCAATAACCACTGGTTGATCCATAAGTGGTTTGTGGAAAGAACACACATGCAATGACCACTGGTTGATCCATAAGCGGTTTGTGGAAAAGAAAACACATGCAATGACTCTGGTTGGTCCATATGTGGTTTGTGGAAAGAACACACATGCAATGACTCTGGTTGGTCCATATGTGGTTTGTGGAAAGACCACACATGCAGTGACCACTGGTTGATCCATGTGCGGTTTGTGAAATGAACACACATGCAATGCCACTGGTTGATCCATGTGTGGTTTGTGGAAAGAACACACATGCAATGACTCTAGTGATAGTTTTTTTATAGGAACACACATGCAATGACTCTAATGGATCCATATGTGGTTTGTGAAAAGAACACACATGCAATGACCACTTGTTGATCCATGTGTTGTTTGTGAAAAGAACACACATGCAATGACTCTAGTGCTAGTTTTAGTATAAGAACACACATGCAATGACTCTAGTGGGTCCACATGTAGTTTGTGAATAGAACACACATGCAATGACCATTGGTTGATCCATAAGTGGGTTGTGGAAAGAACACACATGAAATGACCACTTGTTGATCCATAAGTGGTTTGTGGAAAAGAAAACACATGCAATGACTCTAGTGCTAGTTTTACTATAAGAACATACATGCAATGACTCTAGTGGGTCCACATGTAGTTTCTGAAAAGAACACACATGCAATAACCACTGGTTGATCCATAAGTGGTTTGTGGAAAGAAAACACATGCAATGACTCTGGTTGGTCCATATGTGGTTTATGGAAAGAACACACATGCATTGACCACTGGTTGATCTATATGTGGCTTGTGAAAAGAAGACACATGCAATGACTCTAGTGGTAGTTTTAGTATAAGATCACACATGCAATGACTCTAATGGATCCATATGTGGTTTGTGAAAAGAACACACATGCAATGACCACTTGTTGATCCATGTGTGGTTTGTGAAAAGAACACACATGCAATGACTCTAGTGCTAGTTTTATTATAAGAACACACATGCAATGACTCTAGTGGGTCCACATGTAGTTTGTGAAAAGAACACACATGCAATGACCACTTGTTGATCCATGTGTGTTTTGTGAAAAGAACACACATACAATGACTCTAGTGGGTCCACATGTAGTTTGTGAAAAGAACACACATGCAATGACCACTTGTTGATCCATAAGTTGTTTGTGGAAAAGAACACACATGCAATGAACACTAGTTGATCAATGTGTGGTTTGTGCAAAAGAACACATGCAATGAATCTGGTTGGTACGTATGTGGTTTGTGGAAAGAACACACATGCAGTGACCACTGGTTGATCCATGTGTGGTTTGTGAAATGAATACACATGCAATGCCACTAGTTGATCCATGTGTGGTTTGTGGAAAGAACACACATGCAATGACTCTAGTGCCAGTTTTTGTATAAGAGAACACATGCAATGTCTCTAATGGATCCATATGTGGTTTGTGATAAGAATACACATGCAATGACTCTAGTGCGTCCACATGTAGTTTGTGAAAATAACGCACATGCAATGACCACTGGTTGATCCATAAGTGGTTTGTGGAAAGAACACACATGCAATGACCACTGGTTGATCCATAAGTGGTTTGTGGAAAAGAAAACACATGCAATGACTCTGATTGGTCCATGTGCGGTTTGTGGAAAGAACACACATGCAGTGACCACTGGTTGATCCATGTGTGGTTTGTGAAATGAACACACATGCAATGCCACTAGTTGATCCATGTGTGGTTTGTGGAAAGGACACACATGCAATGACTCTAGTGCTAGTTTTAGTATAAGAACACACATGCAATGTCTCTAATGGATCCAGATGTGGTTTGTGAAAAGAACACACATGCAATGACCACTTGTTGATCCATGTGTGGTTTGTGAAAAGAACACCCATGCAATGACTCTAGTGCTAGTTTTAGTATAAGAACATACATGCAATGACTCTAGTGGGTCCACATGTAGTTTGTGAAAAGAACACACATGCAATGACCACTAGTTGATACATAAGTGGTTTGTGGAAAGAACACACATGCAATGACCACTGGTTGATCCATAAGTGGTTTTTGGAAAAGAACACACATGCAATGACCACTGGTTGATCCATAAGTTGTTTGTGGAAAAGAACACACATGCAATGAACACTGGTTGATCAATGTGTGGTTTGTGCAAAAGAACACATGCAATGAATCTGGTTGGTCCGTATGTGGTTTGTGGAAAGAACACACATGCAGTGACCACTGGTTGATCCATGTGTGGTTTGTAAAATTAACACACATGCAATGCCACTGGTTGATCCATGTGTGGTTTGTGGAAAGAACACACATGCAATGACTCTAGTGCCAGTTTTTCTATAAGAACACACATGCAATGTCTCTAATGGATCCATATGTGGTTTGTGATAAGAACACACATGCAATGACTCTAGTGGGTCCACATGTAGTTTGTGAAAATAACACACATGCAATGACCACTGGTTGATCCATAAGTGGTTAGTGGAAAGAACACACATGCAATGACCACTTGTTGATCCATAAGTGGTTTGTGGAAAGAACACACATGCAATGACCACTTGTTGATCCATAAGCGGTTTGTGGAAAAGAAAACACATGCAGTGACTCTGGTTGGTCCATATGTGGTTTGTGGAAAGAACACACATGCAATGACTCTGGTTGGTCCATATGTGGTTTGTGGAAAGAACACACATGCAGTGACCACTGGTTGATCCATGTGTGGTTTGTGAAATGAACACACATGCAATGCCACTGGTTGATCCATGTGTGGTTTGTGGAAAGAACAGACATGCAATGACTCTAGTGCTAGTTTTTGTATAAGAACACACATGCAATGTCTCTAATGGATCCATATGTGGTTTGTGAAAAGAACACACATGCAATGACCACTTGTTGATCCATGTGTGGTTTGTGAAAAGAACACACATGCAATGACTCTAGTGCTAGTTTTAGTATAAGAACACACATGCAATGACTCTAGTGGGTCCACATGTAGTTTGTGAAAAGAACACACATGTAATGACCACTGGTTGATCCATAACTGGTTTGTGGAAAGAACACACATGCAATGACCACTGGTTGATCCATAAGTGGTTTGTGGAAAAGAAAACACATCCAATGACTCTAGTTGGTCCATATGTGGTTTGTGGAAAGAACACACATGCATTGACCACTGGTTGATCCATATGTGGTTTGTGAAATGAACACACATGCAATGCCACTTGTCGATCCATGTGTGGTTTGTGGAAAGAACACACATGCAATGACTCTAGTGCTAGTTTTAGTATAAGAACACACATGCAATGTCTCTAATGGATCCATATGTGGTTTGTGAAAAGAACACACATGCAATGACCACTTGTTGATCCATGTGTGGATTGTGAAAAGAACACCCATGCAATGACCCTAGTGCTAGTTTTAGTATAAGAACATACATGCAATGACTCTAGTGGGTCCACATGTAGTTTGTGAAAAGAACACACATGCAATGACCACTAGTTGATCCATGTGTGTTTTGTGAAAAGAACACACATACAATGACTCTAGTGGGTCCACATGTAGTTTGTGGAAAGAACACACATGTAATGACCACTGGTTGATCCATAAGTTGTTTGTGGAAAAGAACACACATGTAATGAACACTAGTTGATCAATGTGTGGTTTGTGCAAAAGAACACATGCAATGAATCTGGTTGGTCCGTATGTGGTTTGTGGAAAGAACACACATGCAAAGACCACTGGTTGATCCATGTGTGGTTTGTGAAATGAACACACATGCAATGCCACTGGTTGATCCATGTGTGGTTTGTGGAAACAACACACATGCAATGACTCTAGTGCTAGTTTTTGTATAAGAAGACACATGCAATGTCTCTAATGGATCCATATGTGGTTTGTGATAAGAACACACATGCAATGACTCTAGTGGGTCCACATGTAGTTTGTGAAAATAACACACATGCAATGACCACTGGTTGATCCATAAGTGGTTTGTGGAAAGAACACACATGCAATGACCACTGGTTGATCCATAAGTGGTTTGTGGAAAAGAAAACAAATGCAATGACTCTGGTTGGTCCATATGTGGTTTGTGGAAACGAAAACACATGCAATGACTCTGGTTGGTCGATATGTGGTTTGTGGAAAGAACGCATATGCAGTAACCACTGGTTGATCCATGTGTGGTTTGTGAAATGAACACACATGCAATGAGACTGGTTGATCCATGTGTGGTTTGTGGAAAGAACGCACATGCAATGACTCTGGTTGGTCCATATGTGGTTTGTGGAAAGAACACACATGCAGTGACCACTGGTTGATCCATGTGTGGTTTGTGAAATGAACACACATGCAATGCCACTGGTTGATCCATGTGTGGTTTGTGGAAAGAACAGACATGCAATGACTCTAGTGCTAGTTTTTGTATAAGAACACACATGCAATGTCTCTAATGGATCCATATGTGGTTTGTGAAAAGAACACACATGCAATGACCACTTGTTGATCCATGTGTGGTTTGTGAAAAGAACACACATGCAATGACTCTAGTGCTAGTTTTAGTATAAGAACACACATGCAATGACTCTAGTGGGTCCACACGTAGTTTGTGAAAAGAACACACATGGAATGACCACTTGTTGATCCATGCGTGGTTTGTGAAAAGAACACACATGCAATGACTCTAGTGCTAGTTTTAGTATAAGAACACACATGCAATGACTCTAGTGGGTCCACATGTAGTTTGTGAAAAGAACACACATGCAATGACCATTGGTTGATCCATAAGTGGGTTGTGGAAAGAACACACATGAAATGACCACTTGTTGATCCATAAGTGGTTTGTGGAAAAGAAAACACATGCAATGACTCTAGTGCTAGTTTTAGTATAAGAACATACATGCAATGACTCTAGTGGGTCCACATGTAGTTTCTGAAAAGAACACACATGCAATAACCACTGGTTGATCCATAAGTGGTTTATGGAAAGAAAACACATGGAATGACTCTGGTTGGTCCATATGTGGTTTATGGAAAGAACACACATGCATTGACCACTGGTTGATCCATATGTGGCTTCTGAAAAGAAGACACATGCAATGCCACTGGTTGATCCATGTGTGGTTTGTGGAAAGAACACACATGCAATGACTCTAGTGGTAGTTTTAGTATAAGATCACACATGCAATGACTCTAATGGATCCATATTTGGTTTGTGAAAAGAACACACATGCAATGACCACTTGTTGATCCATGTGTGGTTTGTGAAAAGAACACACATGCAATGACTCTAGTGCTAGTTTTATTATAAGAACACACATGCAATGACTCTAGTGGGTCCACATGTAGTTTGTGAAAAGAACACACATGCAATGACCACTTGTTGATCCATGTGTGTTTTGTGAAAAGAACACACATACAATGACTCTAGTGGGTCCACATGTAGTTTGTGAAAAGAACACACATGCAATGACCACTTGTTGATCCATAAGTTGTTTGTGGAAAAGAACACACATGCAATGAACACTAGTTGATCAATGTGTGGTTTGTGCAAAAGAACACATGCAATGAATCTGGTTGGTACGTATGTGGTTTGTGGAAATAACACACATGCAGTGACCACTGGTTGATCCATGTGTGGTTTGTGAAATGAAAACACATGCAATGCCACTAGTTGATCCATGTGTGGTTTGTGGAAAGAACACACATGCAATGACTCTAGTGCCAGTTTTTGTATAAGAGAACACATGCAATGTCTCTAATCGATCCATATGTGGTTTGTGATAAGAATACACATGCAATTACTCTAGTGCGTCCACATGTAGTTTGTGAAAATAACGCTCATGCAATGACCACTGGTTGATCCATAAGTGGTTTGTGGAAAGAACACAGATGCAATGACCACTGGTTGATCCATAAGTGGTTTGTGGAAAAGAAAACACATGCAATGACTCTGATTGGTCCATGTGTGGTTTGTGGAAAGAACACACATGCAGTGACCACTGGTTGATCCATGTGTGTATTGTGGAATGTGTTGGAGATATGCCCTAGAGGCAATAATAAATATAGTTATTATTATATCTTTGTGTTTATGATAAATGTTTATATTCATGCTATAATAGTATTAACAAGGAAACATTAATACTTGTGTGAATTGTAAACTTAAATTGAAGTCCCTAGTATAGCCTCTATACTTCACTAGCTTGTTGGTTGATTAAATGATTGTGGTTTCCGTATCATGAACATTGAGATGTTATCAACAACAAGATCATATCGTTAGGAGAATGATATGGTGGACATACTCCTATAGATAAGCGTAGCATAAAGATCAAGTCATTTCAATAGTTCAATTGCTATATGCTTTCTGATACATAGTAACCTAATTCCTTCGACCATGAGATCATGCATATCACCTTTGCCGGATGGATGCTTTGATAACATCAAACACCACACCGTAACTGGGTGGCTATAAAGGTGGCATTAAGTGTTCGGAAAGTATTGGTTGAAACACATGGATCAAGAGTGGGATTTGTCCATCCACATGACGGATAGATATACTCTGGGCCCTCTCGGTGGAATGTCATCCAATTAGCTTGCAAGCATGTGACATGGTCAGAAGGGATCACATATCACGGGAACGAGAAAAGAGTACTTATCGGTAACAAGGTTGAACTAGGTATGCAGAGATACCGACGATCATAACCTCGGATAAGTAACATATCGTGAGACAAAGGGAAATTGGTATCGTATGTAAGTGGTTCATTCGATCGCAAAGTAATCGTAGAAATATGTGGGAGCCATATGAATTTCCAGATTCCTCTATTGGTTATTGTTCGGAGAAGTGTCTCGATCATGTCCGCATAGTTCACGAACCGTAGGGAGACACACTTAAGGATTCGACGTTGTTTGAGTAGTTATGGTATTATGAGAAAGAGACCGAATGTTGTTCGGAGTCTCGGATGGGATCCGGGATATCACGAGGTGATCCGGAATGGTCCGGAGAATAAGATTCATATAAGGAAAGTCCCGTTTCGGAGTTGGGGAATGGTTCCGGTGTTTTCATCGGGAACATTCTAGAAGGTCCCGGAATGTCCGGCACTCCGGAGGGGGAAGGGTACATGAATGTGTCATTGTATATTGGAATGATTGCATCATGTACTAAGTATTCTTGCTGTCCCAAATAAAGGATTTATTTAAATCCTAAATTGAAAAGTCAAACGGCTAGTTTGAAAGTCAAACGGCAGTTTTGGGAAGTGGGAAAAGAGGAGGAGAGGTGGAGGCCGAGTTGGAGGGGAATTCCTCCCCTTGGCCGGCGCACCTCCCTAGGCCGAGTTGGGGAGGAACTCCTCCCCTTGGCCGGCCAGCCCTCCCACCTATATAAGGAGGGGCAGGGCTCCCCTCCTAGACACACAAGTTTCCTATCCTCTAAACTAAACCCTAGATCTAGACCCCGGTTTAGAGCTATTCGGTTTAGAGCCTTCTAATTGGTTTAGAGCCTTCTAATTGGTGTGTCTAATTACTAGACCACTAATAGCCTCTCTCATAAGCTCCACCATACTCGCACCGGCTTAAGGCGAAGCCCTGCGGGATTTCCCCTCTACCTCCGGTACCACGCCGTTGTGCTGCCGGAATCGCGAGGAGAGTGCTACAACCTCCGCTGCCTGCTGGAACAAGGGAGAGGAAGGTCTTCGTCGAGTACCGAACGTGTGACCGACTGCGGGAGCGCTGCTGGAACGTGGCGCCGGAAGGATCGTCTACGCGATCTTGAGATCGGAAAGAGTACGACTACATCACCCACGAGAATCTGCTCTCGTTAAACACTTTGGAATCTTCGAGGGTGAGTTATTCCATCGACTCGTTGCTACAATCTAGTAGATAGATCTTGGCTTGTTTGTTTGTATGCGATAGAAAATTTTTGTTTTCCATGCTACGAACCCCTACAGTGGTATCAGAGCCGTGTCTATATGTAGATCTGTTGCACGAGTAGAACACAATGGTCATTGTGGGCGTTGATGCTTTTATTGTAGATTGCTTTTTGTGTACTTTGCATCTTGCGGTATGTTGGGATGAAGCGGCCCGGGCTAACCTTACATGACATCGCTCATGAGACTTGCTCCACGCTTGACATGCAACTTGTATTGCATAAGTGGCTTTGCGGGTGCCTGTTTCTCCTAGCATAGTTAAGATCCAATTTACAACGGGTAATCAACAATGCTAGTATCAATGTTGTGGTTCTTGTTCGTAAGTTAGAACGACACTTATTGAAAGCCCCAAACCACGTAAAATATGCAAAGAAAGTAGAGGCGTCTAACTTTGTTTTGCAGGGGTGTGCAGTGATGTGATATGGCCATGATTGTGATTATATTTGATGTATGCAATGTTCCTTATTGTAAGTTGGCAATCGGCAGGAGCCATATGGTTGTCTTTAATTTCTGTTAAGACCTGCGTGTCTATTCAAAATAGTTGTAATAGTTGAAGCTGGTGGACGACAACCATGAAGAAGCGTCATTGACCTTGATGCTATGCCGGTGATGATGGAGATCATGTTCGTGCTTGAAGATGGAGATCGGAAGCACAAAGAAGAAAGGCCATATCATATCACATATTATGAATTGCATGTGATGTTAATCCTTTATGCATCTTGTATTGCTTAGTAGACGACGGTAGCATTATAAGATGATCCCTCATGCACATAAATTTCAAGTTCTAAAGTGTTCACCCTTAGTATGCACCGTTGCCAAAGCTTGCTGCTTCGAAGCACCACGTGATGATCGGGTGTCTTTGATTCCGCGGGTGAATACAACGTAAGCAAGCCAGATTTGCTTATGCGGTAGCTAAGGTTTGATCTTGACGAGCCTAGCATGTACAGACATGGCCTCAGGAACACGGATCACCGAAAGGTAAAGCATGAATCATATAGTAGATATGATGAACATGTCGATTGTTCGCCATTGAAACTATATCAACTCTCGTGATGATCGGTGTTGATGTAGTGGATTTGGTTCGTGTGATCACTAAAACAATGTGAGGGATGTTGTTTTGAGTGGGAGTTCACCTAGTTTAATTTCATTAATTAATTTGAACTCAATTTGTCATAAACTTAGTCTAAACTATTGCAAATATGTTGTAGATCAATGGCAGCCCCTACCATCAATTTTAATGCGTTCCTAGAGAAAGAAAAGTTGAAAAACAATGGAAGCAACTTCGCGGATTGGTTCCGCAATTTGAGGATTGTCCTCACAGCTGGTAATTTGACCTATGTGCTGGATGCACCGCTGGGTGACCCACCTGCAGCTGATGCTCCCGATGAAGTAAAGAATGTTTACCTTGCTCGGAAGAATCAGTACTCCATAGTTCAGTGTGCTATCTTGTATGGTTTGGAATCGGAGCTTCAGAAAAGGTTTGAAGAGTCAGACCCATATGATATTGTCGAGGATCTCAAATTAATTTTTGAGACTCATGCGGCAATTGAAAGCTATGAGGCTTCTGAAAAGTTCTTTAACTGCAAGATGGAAGAAGGCAGCTCCGTCAGTGAGCATGTGCTTAAGATGTCTGGGCACGCAAACAAACTTCAAAGCTTGGGTATAGTGATTCCTAATGCTTTGGGGATTTACCGTGTCCTCCAATCACTACCACCAAGTTACAGGAACTTTGTGATGAACTACAACATGCAGAACATGAACAAAGAGTTGCCAGAACTATTTGCTATGTTAAAATCTGCAGAAGTGGAGATCAAGAAAGAGCACCAAGTGTTGATGGTCAATAAGACCACCAAATTCAAGAAGGGCAAGTCTAAGCAAAAGGGACACTTCAAGAAGGGTGGTAAGAAAGTTACCACGCCGACGAAGAAAACCAAGGCTGGACCAAAGCCTGATACTGAGTGCTTTTACTGCAAGGGAGAAGGTCACTGGAAGCGGAATTGCCCAAAGTACTTGGCGGATTTGAAGAACGGCAACATCAACAAGAAAGGTATATCTGATATACATGTTATTGATGTGTATCTCACTAGTATTCGTAGTAGTGCCTGGGTATTTGATACTGGTTCGGTTGCTCATATTTGTAACTCGAAACAGGTGCTGCAGAATAAACGGAAGCTAGCGAAGAACGAGGTGACGATGCGCGTGGGAAACGGATCAAAGGTTGATGTGATCGCGGTCGGCACGCTACCTCTTCATCTACCATCGGGATTAGTTTTATACTTAAATAATTGTTATTTAGTGCCTGCGTTGAGCATGAACATTATATCAGGATCTTGTTTATTGCGAGACGGTTACTTGTTTAAGTCAAAGAATAATGGTTGTTCGATTTATATGAGTAATATGTTTTACGCACATGCACCTTTGATAGATGGTCTATTCTTGTTGAATCTCGATAGTGGAAATACACATATCAACAATATTGAAGCTAAACGTTTGAAATCAAGCGATAATTTGACCTATATGTGGCACTGTCGTCTTGGTCACATTGGAGTGAAACGTATGAAGAAACTCCATTCCGATGGACTTCTTGAATCACTTGATTTTGAATCACTTGAAAGATGCGAAGCATGTCTGATGGGTAAAATGACTAAGACTCCATTTTCTGGTATGATGGAGCAAGCTACGGACTTATTGGAAATCATACATACCGATGTGTGTGGTCCAATGAGTGTAGCATCGCGCGGTGGTTATCGTTATGTTCTTACCTTCACGGATGACTTGAGTAGATATGGGTATATCTATTTCATGAAACATAAGTCCGAAACTTTCGAGAAGTTTAAGGAGTTTCAAAGTGAGGTAGAGAATCAACGTAACAAGAAGATTAAATTTCTACGTTCTGATCGTGGAGGTGAATATCTAAGTTACGAGTTTGGCGAGCATTTGAAGAAATGTGGAATACTTTCACAATTGACACCGCCGGGAACACCACAGCGTAATGGTGTGTCTGAACGTCGTAATCGAACCCTCTTAGATATGGTTCGTTCTATGATGTCACTTACAGATTTACCGCTAACATTTTGGGGTTATGCATTAGAAACAGCCGCATTCACTTTAAATAGGGCACCATCTAAATCCGTTGAAACGACACCGTATGAATTATGGTTTGGGAAGAAACCTAAATTGTCGTTCCTTAAAGTTTGGGGATGCGAAGCCTATGTAAAGAAGTTACAGCCGGACAAGCTTGAACCCAAAGCGGAAAAATGCGTCTTCATAGGATACCCGAAGGAAACTATTGGGTATACCTTCTATCATAGATCCGAAGGCAAAATCTTCGTTGCCAAGAATGGATCCTTTCTAGAGAAGGAATTTCTCTCGAAAGAAGTGACTGGAAGGAAAGTAGAACTCGACGAGGTTGTCGAACCTTCTCTCGAAATTGCGAGTAGCGCAGCACCGGAAGATGTTCCTGTGGTGCCTGTACCAATAAGAGAGGAAGCTAATGATGGTGATCATGAAACTTCGGTTGAAGTTGCTACAGAGCCTCGGAGGTCAACGAGAAGTCGTACCACTCCAGATTGGTATGATTCCGTTATGAATGTCATGTTGGTGGACAACACCGATGACCCCGAGACATATGAGGAAGCGATGATGAGCCCAGATTCCAATAAATGGCAAGAAGCCATGAAATCCGAGATTGGATCCATGTACGAAAACCAAGTATGGACTTTGGTGGACTTACCGGATGGCCGGAAGGCTGTCGAGAACAAATGGATTTTCAAGAAGAAAACAGATGCTGATGGTAATGTTACTGTCTATAAAGCTCGACTTGTCGCAAAAGGGTTTCGACAAATTCAAGGAGTTGACTACGATGAGACTTTCTCACCGGTAGCGAAGCTAAAGTCTGTGAGGATTATATTAGCAATCGCTGCATATTATGATTATGAGATATGGCAGATGGATGTCAAAACAACATTCCTCAATGGAGACATTGATGAAGAGTTGTATATGATGCAACCCAAAGGTTTTGTCGATCCTAAAGATGCTAACAAGGTATGCAAACTTCAACGGTCCATCTATGGATTGAAGCAGGCATCCCGAAGTTGGAATCAACGTTTTGATAAGGTAATCAAAAGTTTTGGTTTTATACAAACTTATGGAGAAGCTTGTATTTACAAGAAAGTGAGTGGGAGCTCTGTAGCATTCTTAATACTGTATGTGGATGACATATTGTTGATTGGGAATGATGTAGACCTTCTTAATAGTGTCAAGGAATATTTGAATAATAGTTTTTCAATGAAGGATCTTGGCGAAGCAGCTTACATATTAGGCATAAAGATTTATAGAGATAGATCGAAACGCCAAATATCATTGTCACAAAGTACATATTTGGACAAAGTTCTAAAGAGGTTTGGAATGGAAGAAAGCAAGAAAGGGTTCTTGCCCATATTGCCCAATACGACCTTGAGTGAAACTCAAAGTCCGACATCGGCAGAAGATAGAGAAAGGATGAGTAAGACTCCCTATGCCTCAGCCATAGGATCTCTAATGTATGCCATGCTATGTACTAGACCCGACATCGCATATGCTGTTAGTCTAACTAGCAGATATCAAAGTGATCCAGGAGTGGATCATTGGACAGCGGTCAAAAACATCCTTAAGTACTTGAGAAGAACTAAGGATATGGTTCTTTCTTATGGAGGTGATGAACAGCTCGTTGTTAATGGTTACACCGATGCTAGTTGGAACACCGATCCAGATGATTCTAAATCACAATCTGGATACGTATTTATTTTGAATGGTGCAGCAGTTAGCTGGAGGAGTGCAAAGCAAAGCGTTGTGGCGAGATCTTCAACTGAATCGGAATACATGGCTGCTTCGGAGGCTTCACAAGAAGCGATATGGATGAAAGAGTTCATTACAGAGCTGGGTGTGGTTCCTAGTGCGCTGGACCCAATGTCTATCTACTGTGATAACATGGGCGCCATAGCCAATGCGCAAGAACCAAGGTCACACAAGAAGCTGAAGCATATCAAGCTACGTTTTCACGCTATTCGAGAACATATCCAGGATGGGGATATAAAGATTTGCAAAGTACACACAGATCTGAATGTGGCGGATCCGTTGACTAAACCTCTCCCGAGGGCAAAACATGACCAACACCAAACTGCCATGGGTGTTCGGTGTATTACCATGTAATCTAGATTAGATGACTCTAGTGCAAGTGGGAGACTGTTGGAGATATGCCCTAGAGGCAATAATAAATATAGTTATTATTATATCTTTGTGTTTATGATAAATGTTTATATTCATGCTATAATAGTATTAACAAGGAAACATTAATACTTGTGTGAATTGTAAACTTAAATTGAAGTCCCTAGTATAGCCTCTATACTTCACTAGCTTGTTGGTTGATTAAATGATTGTGGTTTCCGTATCATGAACATTGAGATGTTATCAACAACAAGATCATATCGTTAGGAGAATGATATGGTGGACATACTCCTATAGATAAGCGTAGCATAAAGATCAAGTCATTTCAATAGTTCAATTGCTATATGCTTTCTGATACATAGTAACCTAATTCCTTCGACCATGAGATCATGCATATCACCTTTGCCGGATGGATGCTTTGATAACATCAAACACCACACCGTAACTGGGTGGCTATAAAGGTGGCATTAAGTGTTCGGAAAGTATTGGTTGAAACACATGGATCAAGAGTGGGATTTGTCCATCCACATGACGGATAGATATACTCTGGGCCCTCTCGGTGGAATGTCATCCAATTAGCTTGCAAGCATGTGACATGGTCACAAGGGATCACATATCACGGGAACGAGAAAAGAGTACTTATCGGTAACAAGGTTGAACTAGGTATGCAGAGATACCGACGATCATAACCTCGGATAAGTAACATATCGTGAGACAAAGGGAAATTGGTATCGTATGTAAGTGGTTCATTCGATCGCAAAGTAATCGTAGAAATATGTGGGAGCCATATGAATTTCCAGATTCCTCTATTGGTTATTGTTCGGAGAAGTGTCTCGATCATGTCCGCATAGTTCACGAACCGTAGGGAGACACACTTAAGGATTCGACGTTGTTTGAGTAGTTATGGTATTATGAGAAAGAGACCGAATGTTGTTCGGAGTCTCGGATGGGATCCGGGATATCACGAGGTGATCCGGAATGGTCCGGAGAATAAGATTCATATAAGGAAAGTCCCGTTTCGGAGTTGGGGAATGGTTCCGGTGTTTTCATCGGGAACATTCTAGAAGGTCCCGGAATGTCCGGCACTCCGGAGGGGGAAGGGTACATGAATGTGTCATTGTATATTGGAATGATTGCATCATGTACTAAGTATTATTGCTGTCCCAAATAAAGGATTTATTTAAATCCTAAATTGAAAAGTCAAACGGCTAGTTTGAAAGTCAAACGGCAGTTTTGGGAAGTGGGAAAAGAGGAGGAGAGGTGGAGGCCGAGTTGGAGGGGAATTCCTCCCCTTGGCCGGCGCACCTCCCTAGGCCGAGTTGGGGAGGAACTCCTCCCCTTGGCCGGCCAGCCCTCCCACCTATATAAGGAGGGGCAGGGCTCCCCTCCTAGACACACAAGTTTCCTATCCTCTAAACTAAACCCTAGATCTAGACCCCGGTTTAGAGCTATTCGGTTTAGAGCCTTCTAATTGGTTTAGAGCCTTCTAATTGGTGTGTCTAATTACTAGACCACTAATAGCCTCTCTCATAAGCTCCACCATACTCGCACCGGCTTAAGGCGAAGCCCTGCGGGATTTCCCCTCTACCTCCGGTACCACGCCGTTGTGCTGCCGGAATCGCGAGGAGAGTGCTACAACCTCCGCTGCCTGCTGGAACAAGGGAGAGGAAGGTCTTCGTCGAGTACCGAACGTGTGACCGACTGCGGGAGCGCTGCTGGAACGTGGCGCCGGAAGGATCGTCTACGCGATCTTGAGATCGGAAAGAGTACGACTACATCACCCACGAGAATCTGCTCTCGTTAAACACTTTGGAATCTTCGAGGGTGAGTTATTCCATCGACTCGTTGCTACAATCTAGTAGATAGATCTTGGCTTGTTTGTTTGTATGCGATAGAAAATTTTTGTTTTCCATGCTACGAACCCCTACAGAATGAACACACATGCAATGCCACTAGTTGATCCATGTGTGGTTTGTGGAAAGGACACACATGCAATGACTCTAGTGCTAGTTTTAGTATAAGAACACACATGCAATGTCTCTAATGGATCCATATGTGGTTTGTGAAAAGAACACACATGCAATGACCACTTGTTGATACATGTGTGGTTTGTGAAAAGAACACCCATGCAATGACTCTAGTGCTAGTTTTAGTATAAGAACATACATGCAATGACTCTAGTGGGTCCACATGTAGTTTGTGAAAAGAACACACATGCAATGACCACTAGTTGATACATAAGTGGTTTGTGGAAAGAACACACATGCAATGACCACTGGTTGATCCATAAGTGGTTTTTGGAAAAGAAAACACATGCAATGACCACTGGTTGATCCATAAGTGGTTTTTGGAAAAGAACACACATGCAATGAACACTGGTTGATCAATGTGTGGTTTGTGCAAAAGAACACATGCAATGAATCTGGTTGGTCCGTATGTGGTTTGTGGAAAGAACACACATGCAGTGACCACTGGTTGATCCATGTGTGGTTTGTAAAATTAACACACATGCAATGCCACTGGTTGATCCATGTTTGGTTTGTGGAAAGAACACACATGCAATGACTCTAGTGCCAGTTTTTGTATAAGAACACACATGCAATGTCTCTAATGGATCCATATGTGGTTTGTGATAAGAACACACATGCAATGACTCTAGTGGGTCCACATGTAGTTTGTGAAAATAACACACATGCAATGACCACTGGTTGATCCATAAGTGGTTTGTGGAAAGAACACACATGCAATGACCACTTGTTGATCCATAAGTGGTTTGTCGAAAAGAAAACACATACAATGACTCAGGTTGGTCCATATGTGGTTTGTGGAAAGAACACACATGTAGTGACCACTCGTTGATCCATGTGTGGTTTGTGAAATGAACACACATGGAATGCCACTTTTTGATCCATGTGTGGTTTGTGGAAAGAACACACATGCAATGACTCTAGTGCTAGTTTTTGTATAAGAACACACATGCCATGTCTCTAATGGTTCCATATGTGGTTTGTGAAAAGAACACACATGCAATGACCACTTGTTGATCCATGTGTGGTTTGTGAAAAGAACACACAAGCAATGACTCTAGTGGTAGTTTTAGTATAAGAACACACATGCAATGACTCTAGTGGGTCCACATGTAGTTTGTGAAAAGAACACGCATGCAATAACCACTGGTTGATCCATAAGTGGGTTGTGGAAAGAACACACATGAAATGACCACTTGTTGATCCATAAGTGGTTCGTGGAAAAGAAAACACATGCAATGACTCTAGTTGGTCCATATGTGGTTTGTGGAAAGAACACACATGCAGTAACCACTGGTTGATCCATGTGTGGTTTGTGAAATGAACACACATGCAATAACTCTAGTGCTAGTTTTATTATAAGAACACACATGCAATGACTCTAGTGGGTCCACATGTAGTTTGTGAAAAGAACACACATGCAATGACCACTGGTTGATCCATAAGTGGTTTGTGGAAAGAACACACATACAATGACCACTGTTTGATCCATAAGTGGTTTGTGGAAAAGAAAACACATGCAATGACTCTGGTTGGTCCATATGTGGTTTGTGGAAAAAACACACATGCAGTGACCACTGGTTGATCCATGTGTGGTTTGTGAAATGAACACACATGCAATGGCACTGGTTGATCCATGTGTGGTTTGTGGAAAGAACACACATGCAATGACACTAGTGCTAGTTTTTGTATAAGAACACACATGCAATGTCTCTAATGGATCCATATGTGGTTTGTGAAAAGAACACACATGCAATGACCACTTGTTGATCCATGCGTGGTTTGTGAAAAGAACACACATGCAATGACTCTAGTGCTAGTTTTAGTATAAGAACACACATGCAATGACTCTAGTGGGTCCACATGTAGTTTGTGAAAAGAACACACATGCAATGACCACTAGTTGATCCATAAGTGGTTTGTGGAAAGAACACACATGAAATGACCACTTGTTGATCCATAAGTGGTTTGTGGAAAAGAAAACACATGTAATGACTCTGGTTGGGCCATATGTCGTTTGTGGAAAGAAGGCACATGCAGTAACCACTGGTTGAGCCATGTGTGGTTTGTGAAATGAACACACATGCAATGCCACTGGTTGATCCATGTGTGGTTTGTGGAAACAACACACATGCGATGACTCTAGTGCTAGTTTTAGTATAAGAACACACATGCAATGTCTCTAATGGATCCATATGTGGTTTGTGAAAAGAACACACATGCAATGACCACTTGTTGATCGATGTCTGATTTGTGAAAAAAACACCCATGCAATGACTCTAGTGCTAGTTTTAGTATAAGAACATACATGCAATGACTCTAGTGGGTCCACATGTAGTTTGTGAAAATAACACACATGCAATGACCACTTGTTGATCCATAAGTGGTTTGTGGAAAGAACACACATGCAATGACCACTGGTTGATCCATAAGTGGTTTGTGGAAAAGAAAACACATGCAATGACTTTGGTTGGTCCATATGTGGTTTGTGGAAAGAACACACATGCAGTGACCACTGGTTGATCCATATGTGGTTTGTGGAAAAGAAAACACATGCAATGACTCTGGTTTGTCCATATGTGGTTTGTGGAAAGAACACACATGTAGTGACCACTGGTTGATCCATGTGTGGTTTGTGAAATGAACACACATGCAATGCCACTGGTTGATCCATGTGTGGTTTGTGGAAAGAACACACATGCAATGACTCTAGTGATAGTTTTTTTATAGGAACACACATGCAATGTCTCTAATGGATCCATATGTGGTTTGCGAAAAGAACACACATGCAATGACTCTAGTGGGTCCACATGTAGTTTCTGAAAAGAACACACATGCAATAACCACTGGTTGATCCATAAGTGGTTTGTGGAAAGAAAACACATGCAATGACTCTAGTTGGTCCATATGTGGTTTATGGAAAGAACACACATGCATTGACCACTGGTTGATCTATATGTGGCTTGTGAAAAGAAGACACATGCAATGCCACTAGTTGATCCATGTGTGGTTTGTGGAAAGAACACACATGCAATGACCACTTGTTGATCCATGCGTGGTTTGTGAAAAGAACACACATGCAATGACTCTAGTGCTAGTTTTAGTATAAGAACACACATGCAATGACTCTAGTGGGTCCACATGTAGTTTGTGAAAAGAACACACATGCAATGTCCACTGGTTGATCCATAAGTGGTTTGTGGAAAGAACACACATGAAATGACCACTTGTTGATCCATAAGTGGTTTGTGGAAAAGAAAACACATGTAATGACTCTGGTTGGGCCATATGTGGTTTGTGGAAAGAAGGCACATGCAGTAACCACTGGTTGAGCCATGTGTGGTTTGTGAAATGAACACACATGCAATGCCACTGGTTGATCCATGTGTCGTTTGTGGAAAGAACACACATGCGATGACTCTAGTGCTAGTTTTAGTTTAAGAACACACATGCAATGTCTCTAATGGATCCATATGTGGTTTGTGAAAAGAACACACATGCAATGACCACTTGTTGATCGATGTCTGATTTGTGAAAAAAACACCCATGCAATGACTCTAGTGCTAGTTTTAGTATAAGAACATACATGCAATGACTCTAGTGGGTCCACATGTAGTTTGTGAAAATAACACACATGCAATGACCACTTGTTGATCCATAAGTGGTTTGTGGAAAGAACACACATGCAATGACCACTGGTTGATCCATAAGTGGTTTGTGGAAAAGAAAACACATGCAATGACTCTGGTTGGTCCATATGTGGTTTGTGGAAAGAACACACATGTAGTGACCACTGATTGATCCATGTGTGGTTTGTGAAATGAACACACATGCAATGCCACTGGTTGATCCATGTGTGGTTTGTGGAAAGAACACACATGCAATGACTCTAGTGATAGTTTGTTTTATAGGAACACACATGCAATGTCTCTAATGGATCCATATGTGGTTTGCGAAAAGAACACACATGCAATGACCACTTGTTGATCCATGTGTGGTTTGTGAAAAGAACACACATGAAATGACTCTAGTGCTAGTTTTAGTATAAGAACACACATGCAATGACTCTAGTGGGTCCACATGTAGTTTGTGAAAAGAACACACATGCAATGACCACTGGTTGATCCATAAGTGGTTTGTGGAAAGAACACACATGCAATGACCACTGGTTGATCCATAAGTGGTTTGTGGAAAAGAAAACACATGCAATGACTCTGGTTGGTCCATATGTGGTTTGTGGAAAGAACACACATGTAGTAACCACTGGTTGATCCATGTGTGGTTTGTGAAATGAACGCACATGCAATGCCACTGGTTGATCCATGTGTGGTTTGTGGAAAGAACACACTTGCAATGACTCTAGTGGTAGTTTTAGTATAAGAACACACATGCAATGTCTCTAATGGATCCATATGTGGTTTGTGAAAAGAACACACATGCAATGACCACTTGTTGATCCATGTGTGGTTTGTGAAAAGAACACCCATGCAATGACTCTAGTGCTAGTTTTAGTATAAGAACATACATGCAATGACTCTAGTGGGTCCACATGTAGTTTGCGAAAAGAACACACATGCAATAACCACTGGTTGATCCATAAGTGGTTTGTGGAAAGAACACACATGCAATGACCACTGGTTGATCCATAAGCGGTTTGTGGAAAAGAAAACACATGCAATGACTCTGGTTGGTCCATATGTGGTTTGTGGAAAGAACACACATGCAATGACTCTGGTTGGTCCATATGTGGTTTGTGGAAAGACCACACATGCAGTGACCACTGGTTGATCCATGTGCGGTTTGTGAAATGAACACACATGCAATGCCACTGGTTGATCCATGTGTGGTTTGTGGAAAGAACACACATGCAATGACTCTAGTGATAGTTTTTTTATAGGAACACACATGCAATGACTCTAATGGATCCATATGTGGTTTGTGAAAAGAACACACATGCAATGACCACTTGTTGATCCATGTGTTGTTTGTGAAAAGAACACACATGCAATGACTCTAGTGCTAGTTTTAGTATAAGAACACACATGGAATGACTCTAGTGGGTCCACATGTAGTTTGTGAATAGAACACACATGCAATGACCATTGGTTGATCCATAAGTGGGTTGTGGAAAGAACACACATGAAATGACCACTTGTTGATCCATAAGTGGTTTGTGGAAAAGAAAACACATGCAATGACTCTAGTGCTAGTTTTACTATAAGAACATACATGCAATGACTCTAGTGGGTCCACATGTAGTTTCTGAAAAGAACACACATGCAATAACCACTGGTTGATCCATAAGTGGTTTGTGGAAAGAAAACACATGCAATGACTCTGGTTGGTCCATATGTGGTTTATGGAAAGAACACACATGCATTGACCACTGGTTGATCTATATGTGGCTTGTGAAAAGAAGACACATGCAATGCCACTGGTTGATCCATGTGTGGTTTGTGGAAAGAACACACATGCAATGACTCTAGTGGTAGTTTTAGTATAAGATCACACATGCAATGACTCTAATGGATCCATATGTGGTTTGTGAAAAGAACACACATGCAATGACCACTTGTTGATCCATGTGTGGTTTGTGAAAAGAACACACATGCAATGACTCTAGTGCTAGTTTTATTATAAGAACACACATGCAATGACTCTAGTGGGTCCACATGTAGTTTGTGAAAAGAACACACATGCAATGACCACTTGTTGATCCATGTGTGTTTTGTGAAAAGAACACACATACAATGACTCTAGTGGGTCCACATGTAGTTTGTGAAAAGAACACACATGCAATGACCACTTGTTGATCCATAAGTTGTTTGTGGAAAAGAACACACATGCAATGAACACTAGTTGATCAATGTGTGGTTTGTGCAAAAGAACACATGCAATGAATCTGGTTGGTACGTATGTGGTTTGTGGAAAGAACACACATGAAGTGACCACTGGTTGATCCATGTGTGGTTTGTGAAATGAATACACATGCAATGCCACTAGTTGATCCATGTGTGGTTTGTGGAAAGAACACACATGCAATGACTCTAGTGCCAGTTTTTGTTTAAGAGAACACATGCAATGTCTCTAATGGATCCATATGTGGTTTGTGATAAGAATACACATGCAATGACTCTAGTGCGTCCACATGTAGTTTGTGAAAATAACGCACATGCAATGACCACTGGTTGATCCATAAGTGGTTTGTGGAAAGAACACACATGCAATGACCACTGGTTGATCCATAAGTGGTTTGTGGAAAAGAAAACACATGCAATGACTCTGATTGGTCCATGTGCGGTTTGTGGAAAGAACACACATGCAGTGACCACTGGTTGATCCATGTGTGGTTTGTGAAATGAACACACATGCAATGCCACTAGTTGATCCATGTGTGGTTTGTGGAAAGGACACACATGCAATGACTCTAGTGCTAGTTTTAGTATAAGAACACACATGCAATGTCTCTAATGGATCCAGATGTGGTTTGTGAAAAGAACACACATGCAATGACCACTTGTTGATCCATGTGTGGTTTGTGAAAAGAACACCCATGCAATGACTCTAGTGCTAGTTTTAGTATAAGAACATACATGCAATGACTCTAGTGGGTCCACATGTAGTTTGTGAAAAGAACACACATGCAATGACCACTAGTTGATACATAAGTGGTTTGTGGAAAGAACACACATGCAATGACCACTGGTTGATCCATAAGTGGTTTTTGGAAAAGAACACACATGCAATGACCACTGGTTGATCCATAAGTTGTTTGTGGAAAAGAACACACATGCAATGAACACTGGTTGATCAATGTGTGGTTTGTGCAAAAGAACACATGCAATGAATCTGGTTGGTCCGTATGTGGTTTGTGGAAAGAACACACATGCAGTGACCACTGGTTGATCCATGTGTGGTTTGTAAAATTAACACACATGCAATGCCACTGGTTGATCCATGTGTGGTTTGTGGAAAGAACACACATGCAATGACTCTAGTGCCAGTTTTTCTATAAGAACACACATGCAATGTCTCTAATGGATCCATATGTGGTTTGTGATAAGAACACACATGCAATGACTCTAGTGGGTCCACATGTAGTTTGTGAAAATAACACACATGCAATGACCACTGGTTGATCCATAAGTGGTTAGTGGAAAGAACACACATGCAATGACCACTTGTTGATCCATAAGTGGTTTCTGGAAAGAACACACATGCAATGACCACTTGTTGATCCATAAGCGGTTTGTGGAAAAGAAAACACATGCAGTGACTCTGGTTGGTCCATATGTGGTTTGTGGAAAGAACACACATGCAATGACTCTGGTTGGTCCATATGTGGTTTGTGGAAAGAACACACATGCAGTGACCACTGGTTGATCCATGTGTGGTTTGTGAAATGAACACACATGCAATGCCACTGGTTGATCCATGTGTGGTTTGTGGAAAGAACAGACATGCAATGACTCTAGTGCTAGTTTTTGTATAAGAACACACATGCAATGTCTCTAATGGATCCATATGTGGTTTGTGAAAAGAACACACATGCAATGACCACTTGTTGATCCATGTGTGGTTTGTGAAAAGAACACACATGCAATGACTCTAGTGCTAGTTTTAATATAAGAACACACATGCAATGACTCTAGTGGGTCCACACGTAGTTTGTGAAAAGAACACACATGGAATGACCACTTGTTGATCCATGCGTGGTTTGTGAAAAGAACACACATGCAATGACTCTAGTGCTAGTTTTAGTATAAGAACACACATGCAATGACTCTAGTGGGTCCACATGTAGTTTGTGAAAAGAACACACATGCAATGACCATTGGTTGATCCATAAGTGGGTTGTGGAAAGAACACACATGAAATGACCACTTGTTGATCCATAAGTGGTTTGTGGAAAAGAAAACACATGCAATGACTCTAGTGCTAGTTTTAGTATAAGAACATACATGCAATGACTCTAGTGGGTCCACATGTAGTTTCTGAAAAGAACACACATGCAATAACCACTGGTTGATCCATAAGTGGTTTGTGGAAAGAAAACACATGGAATGACTCTGGTTGGTCCATATGTGGTTTATGGAAAGAACACACATGCATTGACCACTGGTTGATCCATATGTGGCTTCTGAAAAGAAGACACATGCAATGCCACTGGTTGATCCATGTGTGGTTTGTGGAAAGAACACACATGCAATGACTCTAGTGGTAGTTTTAGTATAAGATCACACATGCAATGACTCTAATGGATCCATATTTGGTTTGTGAAAAGAACACACATGCAATGACCACTTGTTGATCCATGTGTGGTTTGTGAAAAGAACACACATGCAATGACTCTAGTGCTAGTTTTATTATAAGAACACACATGCAATGACTCTAGTGGGTCCACATGTAGTTTGTGAAAAGAACACACATGCAATGACCACTTGTTGATCCATGTGTGTTTTGTGAAAAGAACACACATACAATGACTCTAGTGGGTCCACATGTAGTTTGTGAAAAGAAGACACATGCAATGACCACTTGTTGATCCATAAGTTGTTTGTGGAAAAGAACACACATGCAATGAACACTAGTTGATCAATGTGTGGTTTGTGCAAAAGAACACATGCAATGAATCTGGTTGGTACGTATGTGGTTTGTGGAAATAACACACATGCAGTGACCACTGGTTGATCCATGTGTGGTTTGTGAAATGAAAACACATGCAATGCCACTAGTTGATCCATGTGTGGTTTGTGGAAAGAACACACATGCAATGACTCTAGTGCCAGTTTTTGTATAAGAGAACACATGCAATGTCTCTAATCGATCCATATGTGGTTTGTGATAAGAATACACATGCAATGACTCTAGTGCGTCCACATGTAGTTTGTGAAAATAACGCTCATGCAATGACCACTGGTTGATCCATAAGTGGTTTGTGGAAAGAACACAGATGCAATGACCACTGGTTGATCCATAAGTGGTTTGTGGAAAAGAAAACACATGCAATGACTCTGATTGGTCCATGTGTGGTTTGTGGAAAGAACACACATGCAGTGACCACTGGTTGATCCATGTGTGTATTGTGAAATGAACACACATGCAATGCCACTAGTTGATCCATGTGTGGTTTGTAGAAAGGACACACATGCAATGACTCTAGTGCTAGTTTTAGTATAAGAACACACATGCAATGTCTCTAATGGATCCATATGTGGTTTGTGACAAGAACACACATGCAATGACCACTTGTTGATACATGTGTGGTTTGTGAAAAGAACACCCATGCAATGACTCTAGTGCTAGTTTTAGTATAAGAACATACATGCAATGACTCTAGTGGGTCCACATGTAGTTTGTGAAAAGAACACACATGCAATGACCACTAGTTGATACATAAGTGGTTTGTGGAAAGAACACACATGCAATGACCACTGGTTGATCCATAAGTGGTTTTTGGAAAAGAAAACACATGCAATGACCACTGGTTGATCCATAAGTGGTTTTTGGAAAAGAACACACATGCAATGAACACTGGTTGATCAATGTGTGGTTTGTGCAAAAGAACACCATGCAATGAATCTGGTTGGTCCGTATGTGGTTTGTGGAAAGAACACACATGCAGTGACCATTGGTTGATCCATGTGTGGTTTGTAAAATTAACACACATGCAATGCCACTGGTTGATCCATGTTTGGTTTGTGGAAAGAACACACATGCAATGACTCTAGTGCCAGTTTTTGTATAAGAACACACATGCAATGTCTCTAATGGATCCATATGTGGTTTGTGATAAGAACACACATGCAATGACTCTAGTGGGTCCACATGTAGTTTGTGAAAATAACACACATGCAATGACCACTGGTTGATCCATAAGTGGTTTGTGGAAAGAACACACATGCAATGACCACTTGTTGATCCATAAGTGGTTTGTCGAAAAGAAAACACATACAATGACTCAGGTTGGTCCATATGTGGTTTGTGGAAAGAACACACATGTAGTGACCACTCGTTGATCCATGTGTGGTTTGTGAAATGAACACACATGGAATGCCACTTTTTGATCCATGTGTGGTTTGTGGAAAGAACACACATGCAATGACTCTAGTGCTAGTTTTTGTATAAGAACACACATGCCATGTCTCTAATGGATCCATATGTGGTTTGCGAAAAGAACACACATGTAATGACCACTTGTTGATCCATGTGTGGTTTGTGAAAAGAACACACAAGCAATGACTCTAGTGGTAGTTTTAGTATAAGAACACACATGCAATGACTCTAGTGGGTCCACATGTAGTTTGTGAAAAGAACACGCATGCAATAACCACTGGTTGATCCATAAGTGGTTTGTGGAAAGAACACACATGAAATGACCACTTGTTGATCCATAAGTGGTTCGTGGAAAAGAAAACACATGCAATGACTCTAGTTGGTCCATATGTGGTTTGTGGAAAGAACACACATGCAGTAACCACTGGTTGATCCATGTGTGGTTTGTGAAATGAACACACATGCAATGCCACTGGTTGATCCATGTGTGGTTTGTGGAAAGAACACACATGCAATGACTCTAGTGCTCGTTTTTGTATAAGAACACACATGCAATGTCTCTAATGGATCCATATGTGGTTTGTGAAAAGAACACACATGCAATGACCACTTGTTGATCCATGTGTGGTTTGTGAAAAGAACACCCATGCAATTACTCTAGTGCTAGTTTTAGTATAAGAACATACATGCAATGACTCTAGTGGGTCCACATGTAGTTTGTGAAAAGAACACACATGCAATAACCACAGGTTGATCCATAAGTGGTTTGTGGAAAGAACACACATGCAATGACCACTGGTTGATCCATAAGCGGTTTGTGGAAAAGAAAACACATGCAATGACTCTGGTTGGTCCATATGTGGTTTGTGGAAAGAACACACATGCAATGACTCTGGTTGGTCCATATGTGGTTTGTGGAAAGACCACACATGCAGTGACCACTGGTTGATCCATGTGCGGTTTGTGAAATGAACACACATGCAATGCCACTGGTTGATCCATGTGTGGTTTGTGGAAAGAACACACATGCAATGACTCTAGTGATAGTTTTTTTATAGGAACACACATGCAATGACTCTAATGGATCCATATGTGGTTTGTGAAAAGAACACACATGCAATGACCACTTGTTGATCCATGTGTTGTTTGTGAAAAGAACACACATGCAATGACTCTAGTGCTAGTTTTAGTATAAGAACACACATGCAATGACTCTAGTGGGTCCACATGTAGTTTGTGAATAGAACACACATGCAATGACCATTGGTTGATCCATAAGTGGGTTGTGGAAAGAACACACATGAAATGACCACTTGTTGATCCATAAGTGGTTTGTGGAAAAGAAAACACATGCAATGACTCTAGTGCTAGTTTTACTATAAGAACATACATGCAATGACTCTAGTGGGTCCACATGTAGTTTCTGAAAAGAACACACATGCAATAACCACTGGTTGATCCATAAGTGGTTTGTGGAAAGAAAACACATGCAATGACTCTGGTTGGTCCATATGTGGTTTATGGAAAGAACACACATGCATTGACCACTGGTTGATCTATATGTGGCTTGTGAAAAGAAGACACATGCAATGCCACTGGTTGATCCATGTGTGGTTTGTGGAAAGAACACACATGCAATGACTCTAGTGGTAGTTTTAGTATAAGATCACACATGCAATGACTCTAATGGATCCATATGTGGTTTGTGAAAAGAACACACATGCAATGACCACTTGTTGATCCATGTGTGGTTTGTGAAAAGAACACACATGCAATGACTCTAGTGCTAGTTTTATTATAAGAACACACATGCAATGACTCTAGTGGGTCCACATGTAGTTTGTGAAAAGAACACACATGCAATGACCACTTGTTGATCCATGTGTGTTTTGTGAAAAGAACACACATACAATGACTCTAGTGGGTCCACATGTAGTTTGTGAAAAGAACACACATGCAATGACCACTTGTTGATCCATAAGTTGTTTGTGGAAAAGAACACACATGCAATGAACACTAGTTGATCAATGTGTGGTTTGTGCAAAAGAACACATGCAATGAATCTGGTTGGTACGTATGTGGTTTGTGGAAAGAACACACATGCAGTGACCACTGGTTGATCCATGTGTGGTTTGTGAAATGAATACACATGCAATGCCACTAGTTGATCCATGTGTGGTTTGTGGAAAGAACACACATGCAATGACTCTAGTGCCAGTTTTTGTATAAGAGAACACATGCAATGTCTCTAATGGATCCATATGTGGTTTGTGATAAGAATACACATGCAATGACTCTAGTGCGTCCACATGTAGTTTGTGAAAATAACGCACATGCAATGACCACTGGTTGATCCATAAGTGGTTTGTGGAAAGAACACACATGCAATGACCACTGGTTGATCCATAAGTGGTTTGTGGAAAAGAAAACACATGCAATGACTCTGATTGGTCCATGTGCGGTTTGTGGAAAGAACACACATGCAGTGACCACTGGTTGATCCATGTGTGGTTTGTGAAATGAACACACATGCAATGCCACTAGTTGATCCATGTGTGGTTTGTGGAAAGGACACACATGCAATGACTCTAGTGCTAGTTTTAGTATAAGAACACACATGCAATGTCTCTAATGGATCCAGATGTGGTTTGTGAAAAGAACACACATGCAATGACCACTTGTTGATCCATGTGTGGTTTGTGAAAAGAACACCCATGCAATGACTCTAGTGCTAGTTTTAGTATAAGAACATACATGCAATGACTCTAGTTGGTCCACATGTAGTTTGTGAAAAGAACACACATGCAATGACCACTAGTTGATACATAAGTGGTTTGTGGAAAGAACACACATGCAATGACCACTGGTTGATCCATAAGTGGTTTTTGGAAAAGAACACACATGCAATGACCACTGGTTGATCCATAAGTTGTTTGTGGAAAAGAACACACATGCAATGAACACTGGTTGATCAATGTGTGGTTTGTGCAAAAGAACACATGCAATGAATCTGGTTGGTCCGTATGTGGTTTGTGGAAAGAACACACATGCAGTGACCACTGGTTGATCCATGTGTGGTTTGTAAAATTAACACACATGCAATGCCACTGGTTGATCCATGTGTGGTTTGTGGAAAGAACACACATGCAATGACTCTAGTGCCAGTTTTTCTATAAGAACACACATGCAATGTCTCTAATGGATCCATATGTGGTTTGTGATAAGAACACACATGCAATGACTCTAGTGGGTCCACATGTAGTTTGTGAAAATAACACACATGCAATGACCACTGGTTGATCCATAAGTGGTTAGTGGAAAGAACACACATGCAATGACCACTTGTTGATCCATAAGTGGTTTGTGGAAAGAACACACATGCAATGACCACTTGTTGATCCATAAGCGGTTTGTGGAAAAGAAAACACATGCAGTGACTCTGGTTGGTCCATATGTGGTTTGTGGAAAGAACACACATGCAATGACTCTGGTTGGTCCATATGTGGTTTGTGGAAAGAACACACATGAAGTGACCACTGGTTGATCCATGTGTGGTTTGTGAAATGAACACACATGCAATGCCACTGGTTGATCCATGTGTGGTTTGTGGAAAGAATAGACATGCAATGACTCTAGTGCTAGTTTTTGTATAAGAACACACATGCAATGTCTCTAATGGATCCATATGTGGTTTGTGAAAAGAACACACATGCAATGACCACTTGTTGATCCATGTGTGGTTTGTGAAAAGAACACACATGCAATGACTCTAGTGCTAGTTTTAGTATAAGAACACACATGCAATGACTCTAGTGGGTCCACACGTAGTTTGTGAAAAGAACACACATGGAATGACCACTTGTTGATCCATGCGTGGTTTGTGAAAAGAACACACATGCAATGACTCTAGTGCTAGTTTTAGTATAAGAACACACATGCAATGACTCTAGTGGGTCCACATGTAGTTTGTGAAAAGAACACACATGCAATGACCATTGGTTGATCCATAAGTGGGTTGTGGAAAGAACACACATGAAATGACCACTTGTTGATCCATAAGTGGTTTGTGGAAAAGAAAACACATGCAATGACTCTAGTGCTAGTTTTAGTATAAGAACATACATGCAATGACTCTAGTGGGTCCACATGTAGTTTCTGAAAAGAACACACATGCAATAACCACTGGTTGATCCATAAGTGGTTTGTGGAAAGAAAACACATGGAATGACTCTGGTTGGTCCATATGTGGTTTATGGAAAGAACACACATGCATTGACCACTGGTTGATCCATATGTGGCTTCTGAAAAGAAGACACATGCAATGCCACTGGTTGATCCATGTGTGGTTTGTGGAAAGAACACACATGCAATGACTCTAGTGGTAGTTTTAGTATAAGATCACACATGCAATGACTCTAATGGATCCATATTTGGTTTGTGAAAAGAACACACATGCAATGACCACTTGTTGATCCATGTGTGGTTTGTGAAAAGAACACACATGCAATGACTCTAGTGCTAGTTTTATTATAAGAACACACATGCAATGACTCTAGTGGGTCCACATGTAGTTTGTGAAAAGAACACACATGCAATGACCACTTGTTGATCCATGTGTGTTTTGTGAAAAGAACACACATACAATGACTCTAGTGGGTCCACATGTAGTTTGTGAAAAGAAGACACATGCAATGACCACTTGTTGATCCATAAGTTGTTTGTGGAAAAGAACACACATGCAATGAACACTAGTTGATCAATGTGTGGTTTGTGCAAAAGAACACATGCAATGAATCTGGTTGGTACGTATGTGGTTTGTGGAAATAACACACATGCAGTGACCACTGGTTGATCCATGTGTGGTTTGTGAAATGAAAACACATGCAATGCCACTAGTTGATCCATGTGTGGTTTGTGGAAAGAACACACATGCAATGACTCTAGTGCCAGTTTTTGTATAAGAGAACACATGCAATGTCTCTAATCGATCCATATGTGGTTTGTGATAAGAATACACATGCAATGACTCTAGTGCGTCCACATGTAGTTTGTGAAAATAACGCTCATGCAATGACCACTGGTTGATCCATAAGTGGTTTGTGGAAAGAACACAGATGCAATGACCACTGGTTGATCCATAAGTGGTTTGTGGAAAAGAAAACACATGCAATGACTCTGATTGGTCCATGTGTGGTTTGTGGAAAGAACACACATGCAGTGACCACTGGTTGATCCATGTGTGTATTGTGAAATGAACACACATGCAATGCCACTAGTTGATCCATGTGTGGTTTGTAGAAAGGACACACATGCAATGACTCTAGTGCTAGTTTTAGTATAAGAACACACATGCAATGTCTCTAATGGATCCATATGTGGTTTGTGACAAGAACACACATGCAATGACCACTTGTTGATACATGTGTGGTTTGTGAAAAGAACACCCATGCAATGACTCTAGTGCTAGTTTTAGTATAAGAACATACATGCAATGACTCTAGTGGGTCCACATGTAGTTTGTGAAAAGAACACACATGCAATGACCACTAGTTGATACATAAGTGGTTTGTGGAAAGAACACACATGCAATGACCACTGGTTGATCCATAAGTGGTTTTTGGAAAAGAAAACACATGCAATGACCACTGGTTGATCCATAAGTGGTTTTTGGAAAAGAACACACATGCAATGAACACTGGTTGATCAATGTGTGGTTTGTGCAAAAGAACACCATGCAATGAATCTGGTTGGTCCGTATGTGGTTTGTGGAAAGAACACACATGCAGTGACCATTGGTTGATCCATGTGTGGTTTGTAAAATTAACACACATGCAATGCCACTGGTTGATCCATGTTTGGTTTGTGGAAAGAACACACATGCAATGACTCTAGTGCCAGTTTTTGTATAAGAACACACATGCAATGTCTCTAATGGATCCATATGTGGTTTGTGATAAGAACACACATGCAATGACTCTAGTGGGTCCACATGTAGTTTGTGAAAATAACACACATGCAATGACCACTGGTTGATCCATAAGTGGTTTGTGGAAAGAACACACATGCAATGACCACTTGTTGATCCATAAGTGGTTTGTCGAAAAGAAAACACATACAATGACTCAGGTTGGTCCATATGTGGTTTGTGGAAAGAACACACATGTAGTGACCACTCGTTGATCCATGTGTGGTTTGTGAAATGAACACACATGGAATGCCACTTTTTGATCCATGTGTGGTTTGTGGAAAGAACACACATGCAATGACTCTAGTGCTAGTTTTTGTATAAGAACACACATGCCATGTCTCTAATGGATCCATATGTGGTTTGTGAAAAGAACACACATGCAATGACCACTTGTTGATCCATGTGTGGTTTGTGAAAAGAACACACAAGCAATGACTCTAGTGGTAGTTTTAGTATAAGAACACACATGCAATGACTCTAGTGGGTCCACATGTAGTTTGTGAAAAGAACACGCATGCAATAACCACTGGTTGATCCATAAGTGGGTTGTGGAAAGAACACACATGAAATGACCACTTGTTGATCCATAAGTGGTTCGTGGAAAAGAAAACACATGCAATGACTCTAGTTGGTCCATATGTGGTTTGTGGAAAGAACACACATGCAGTAACCACTGGTTGATCCATGTGTGGTTTGTGAAATGAACACACATGCAATGCCACTGGTTGATCCATGTGTGGTTTGTGGAAAGAACACACATGCAATGACTCTAGTGCTCGTTTTTGTATAAGAACACACATGCAATGTCTCTAATGGATCCATATGTGGTTTGTGAAAAGACCACACATGCAATGACCACTTGTTGATCCATGTGTGGTTTGTGAAAAGAACACCCATGCAATTACTCTAGTGCTAGTTTTAGTATAAGAACATACATGCAATGACTCTAGTGGGTCCACATGTAGTTTGTGAAAAGAACACACATGTAATGACCACTGGTTGATCCATAACTGGTTTGTGGAAAGAACACACATGCAATGACCACTGGTTGATCCATAAGTGGTTTGTGGAAAAGAAAACACATCCAATGACTCTAGTTGGTCCATATGTGGTTTGTGGAAAGAACACACATGCATTGACCACTGGTTGATCCATATGTGGTTTGTGAAATGAACACACATGCAATGCCACTTGTCGATCCATGTGTGGTTTGTGGAAAGAACACACATGCAATGACTCTAGTGCTAGTTTTAGTATAAGAACACACATGCAATGTCTCTAATGGATCCATATGTGGTTTGTGAAAAGAACACACATGCAATGACCACTTGTTGATCCATGTGTGGATTGTGAAAAGAACACCCATGCAATGACCCTAGTGCTAGTTTTAGTATAAGAACATACATGCAATGACTCTAGTGGGTCCACATGTAGTTTGTGAAAAGAACACACATGCAATGACCACTAGTTGATCCATGTGTGTTTTGTGAAAAGAACACACATACAATGACTCTAGTGGGTCCACATGTAGTTTGTGGAAAGAACACACATGTAATGACCACTGGTTGATCCATAAGTTGTTTGTGGAAAAGAACACACATGTAATGAACACTAGTTGATCAATGTGTGGTTTGTGCAAAAGAACACATGCAATGAATCTGGTTGGTCCGTATGTGGTTTGTGGAAAGAACACACATGCAAAGACCACTGGTTGATCCATGTGTGGTTTGTGAAATGAACACACATGCAATGCCACTGGTTGATCCATGTGTGGTTTGTGGAAACAACACACATGCAATGACTCTAGTGCTAGTTTTTGTATAAGAAGACACATGCAATGTCTCTAATGGATCCATATGTGGTTTGTGATAAGAACACACATGCAATGACTCTAGTGGGTCCACATGTAGTTTGTGAAAATAACACACATGCAATGACCACTGGTTGATCCATAAGTGGTTTGTGGAAAGAACACACATGCAATGACCACTGGTTGATCCATAAGTGGTTTGTGGAAAAGAAAACAAATGCAATGACTCTGGTTGGTCCATATGTGGTTTGTGGAAACGAAAACACATGCAATGACTCTGGTTGGTCGATATGTGGTTTGTGGAAAGAACGCACATGCAGTAACCACTGGTTGATCCATGTGTGGTTTGTGAAATGAACACACATGCAATGAGACTGGTTGATCCATGTGTGGTTTGTGGAAAGAACACACATGCAATGACTCTAGTGCTAGTTTTGTATAAGAACACACATGCAATGTCTCTAATGGATCCATATGTTGTTTGTGAAAAGAACACACATGCAATGACCACTTGTTGATCCATGTGTGGTTTGTGAAAAGAACACACATACAATGACTCTAGTGGGTCCACATGTAGTTTGTGAAAAGAACACACATGCAATGACCACTGGTTGATCCATAAGTTGTTTGTGGAAAGAACACACATGCAATGAACACTGGTTGATCCATGTGTGGTTTGTGCAAAAGAACACATGCAATGAATCTGGTTGGTCCGTATGTGGTTTGTGGAAAGAACACACATGCAGTGACCACTGGTTGATCCATGTGTGGTTTGTGAAATGAACACACATGCAATGCCGCTGGTTGATCCATGTGTGGTTTGTGGAAAGAACACACATGCAATGACTCTAGTGCTAGTTTGTGTATAAGAAAACACATGCAATGTCTCTAATGGATCCATATGTGGTTTGTGAAAAGAACACACATGCAATGACCACTTGTGATGGGTTCGTAGCATGGAAAACAAAAAATTTCTACCGCAAGAACAAACAAAACCCAGATCTAATCTATTAGACATGAGCAACGAGATAGATCGGTACTAACCCTCGTAGAACCGAAAGCGTTACGATATTAGATCTCGTGGATGATGTAGTCGATTACTTTCCGATCTCAAGATCGTGTGGACGATCCTTCCGGCGCCGCATTCCGGCAGCGCTTCCGTAGATGGTCACACGTGCGGAGTCGAAGCAGACCATCCTCTCCCCATTCCAGCGAGGAGCGGAGGTAGTGGATCTTCTCCACGGAATCCCAGCAGCACGACTGCGTGGTGGTGGTGGTGGTGGAGATGAGAATTCTGCAGGGCGTCGCCTATGCCTGTGCAGAAGAAAGGTGGAGGAGAGAGGCGGCTGAGATTGGTTGTTATGAGAGGAGGGACAAGAGGGGGCGCCCCCTCCCTTCTATTTAAAGGAGGGAGGCGCGCCTGGGGAGGGGGAGTCCTAGTAGGACTCCCCTCCTTGGGCCGGCGGTGGGAAGGGGGGAGGAATCCTCCTCCCCCACGAATCCGTGTCTTGCCCCACTTGGTCTCCTTGATCCCTTTCTTGGTTTTCAAGTAAACTCCAAGAAATCCTCTAGAACCTTCCAGAACATTCCGAAACCTTCTAGAATCTCCATACAAACACTCCGGAACATTTCCTAACTTTGAAAATGATCCCCAATATATGAATCTTATTCTCCGGACCATTCCGGATCTCCTCGTGATGTCCTGGATCCATTCCGAGACTCCGAACAACATTCGGTCTCCAACGCAAATTCCATATCTACTTAAAACAACTTCGAACCTTAAGTGTGTCACCCTATGGTTCGTGAATATGCAGACATGATGAAGACACCTCTCCGATCAATAACCATCAGCGGGATCTGGAGATCCATAACGGCTCCCACATACTCAACGATTACTTCGTGATCGATTGAACCATTTAACATACGAAACCAATTCCCTTTGTCACGCGATATTCTACTTATCCGAGATTTGATCGTCAGTATCTTCATACCTAGTTCTTCCTCGTTACTGATAAGTACTCTTTACTCGTTCCATGTTATGTCATCCCTTGTGACCCAGTCACATGCTTGCAAGATATCTAGATGACATTCCACCGAGAGGGCCCAGAGTATATCTATCCGTCATATGGATGGACAAATCCCAATCTTGGTCTATGCGCTTCAACACATACTTTCAGAATACCCAATGACACCTTTATAACCGCCCAGTTACGAAGTGGCGTTTGATGTCATCAAAGTACCCATCCGGTGATGGTGATTAAGATATCCTCATGGTCGAAGGATTAGGTTACTAAGTATTTCAAAGCTTACAGCAATACGAACTTAATGACTTGATCTTATGCTATGCTTACTATGGGTGTGTGTCCATCACATCATTCTCCTAATGATATAATCTTGTTATTAATCACATCAAATGTCCATGACCAGGAAACCATGATCATCAATCAATCAACAAGCTAGTTCAACAAGAGGCTTACTAGGGACTCTTTTATGTTTACAAAACACACTAGTATTAATGTTTCCGGTTAATACAATTATAGCATGGGATGTAAACATTTATCATAAATATAAAGATATAATAATAACCACTTTATTATTGCCTCTTGGGCATATCTCCAACAACTTGTTGATCCATGTGTGGTTTGTGAAAAGAACACACATGCAATGACTCTAGTGGTAGTTTTAGTTTAAGAACACACATGCAATGACTCTAGTGGGTCCACATGTAGTTTGTGAAAAGAATACACATGCAATGACTCTAGTGCTTGTTTTAGTATAAGAACACACATGCAATGACTCTAGTGAGTCCACATGTAGTTTGTGAAAAGAACACACATGCAATGACCACTTGTTGATCCATGTGTCTTTTGTGAAAAGAACACACATACAATGACTCTAGTGGGTCCACATGTAGTTTGTGAAAAGAACACACATGCAATGACCACTGGTTGATCCATAAGTTGTTTGTGGAAAAGAACACACATGCAATGAACACTGGTTGATCCATGTGTGGTTTGTGCAAAAGAACACATGTAATGACCACTGGTTGATCCATGTGTGGTTTGTGAAAAGAACACACATGCAATGACTGTAGTTCTAGTTTTAGTATAAGAACACACATGCAATGACTCTAGTGGTTCCACATGTAGTTTGTAAAAATAACACACATGCAATGACCACTGGTTGATCCATAAGTGGTTTGTGGAAATAACACACATGCAATGACCACTGGTTGATCCATAAGTGGTTTGTGGAAAAGAACACACATGCAATGACTCTGGTTGGTCCATATGTGGTTTGTGGAAAGAACACACATGCATTGACCACTAGTTGATCCATAAGTGGTTTGCGGAAAGAACACACATGAAATGACCACTTGTTGATCCATAAGTGGTTTGTGGAAAAGAAAACACATGCAATGACTCTAGTTGGTCCATATGTGGTTTGTGGAAAGAACACACATACAGTAACCACTGGTTGATCCATGTGTGGTTTGTGAAATGAACACACATGCAATGCCACTGGTTGATCCATGTGTGGTTTGTGGAAAGAACACACATGCAATGACTCTAGTGCTAGTTTTAGTATAAGAACACACATGCAATGTCTCTAATGGATCCATATGTGGTTTGTGAAAACAACACACATGCAATGACCACTTGTTGATCCATGTGTGGTTTGTGAAAAGAACACCCATGCAATGACTCTACTGGGTCCACATGTAGTTTGTGAAAAGAACACACATGCAATGACCACTAATTGATCCATAAGTGGTTTGTGGAAAGAACACACATGCAATGACCACTGGTTGATCCATAAGTTGTTTGTGGAAAAGAAAACACATGCAATGACTCTGGTTGGTCCATATGTGGTTTGTGGAAAGAACACACATGCATTAACCACTAGTTGATCCATATGTGGTTTGTGAAATGAACACACATGCAATGCCACTGGTTGATCCATGTGTGGTTTGTGGAAAGAACACACATGCAATGACTCTAGTGCTAGTTTTAGTATAAGAACACACATGCAATGTCTCTAATGGATCCATATGTGGTTTGTGAAAAGAACACACATGCAATCACCACTTGTTGATCCATGTGTGGTTTGTGAAAAGAACACCCATGCAATGACTCTAGTGCTAGTTTTAGTATAAGAACATACATGCAATGACTCTAGTGGGTACACATGTAGTTTGTGAAAAGAACACACATGCAATGACCACTAGTTGATCCATAAGTGGTTTGTGGAAAGGACACACATGCAATGACCACTGGTTGATCCATAAGTGGTTTGTGGAAAAGAAAACACATGCAATGACTCTGGTTGGTCCATATGTGGTTTGTGGAAAGAACACACATGCATTAACCTCTGGTTGATCCATATGTGGCTTGTGAAAAGAACACACATGCAATGCCACTGGTTGATCCATGTGTGGTTTGTGGAAAGAACACACAAGCAATGACTCTAATGGATCCATATGTGGTTTGTGAAAAGAACACACATGCAATGACCACTTGTTGATCCATGTGTGGTTTGTGAAAAGAACACACATGCAATGACTCTAGTGCTAGTTTTATTATAGAACACAGATGCAATGACTCTAGTGGGTCCACATGTAGTTTGTGAAAAGAACACACATGCAATGACCACTTGTTGATCCATGTGTGTTTTGTGAAAAGAACACACATACAATGACTCTAGTGGGTCCACATGTAGTTTGTGAAAAGAACACACATGCAATGACCACTGGTTGATCCATAAGTTGTTTGTGGAAAAGAACACACATGCAATGAACACTAGTTGATCAATGTGTGGTCTGTCCAAAAGAACACATGCAATGAATCTGGTTGGTCCGTATGTGGTTTGTGGAAAAAACACACATTCAGTGACCACCGGTTGATCCATGTGTGGTTTGTGAAATGAACACACATGCAATGCCACTGGTTGATCCATGTGTGGTTTGTGGAAAGAACACACATGCAATGACTCTAGTGCCAGTTTTTGTATAAGAACACACATGCAATGTCTCTAATGGATCCATATGTGGTTTGTGATAAGAATACACATGCAATGACTCTAGTGGGTCCACATGTAGTTTGTGAAAATAACGCACATGCAATGACCACTGGTTGATCCATAAGTGGTTTGTGGAAAGAACACACATGCAATGACCACTTGTTGATCCATAATTGGTTTGTGGAAAAGAAAACACATGCAATGACTCTGGTTGGTCCATATGTGGTTTGTGGAAAGAACACACATGTAGTGACCACTGGTTGATCCATGTGTGGTTTGTGAAATGAACACACATGCAATGCCACTGGTTGATCCATGTGTGGTTTGTGGAAAGGACACACATGCAATGACTCTAGTGCTAGTTTTAGTATAAGATCGCACATGCAATGACTCTAATGGATCCATATGTGGTTTGTGAAAAGAACACACATGCAATGACCACTGGTTGATCCATAAGTGGTTTGTGGAAAAGAAAACACATGCAATGACTCTGGTTGGTCCATATGTGGTTTGTGGAAAGAACACACCTGCATTGACCACTGGTTGATCTATATGTGGCTTGTGAAAAGAACACACATGCAATGCCACTGGTTGATCCATGTGTGGGTTGTGGAAAGAACACGCATGCAATGACTCTAGTGGTAGTTTTAGTATAAGATCACACATGCAATGACTCTAATGGATCCATATGTGGTTTGTGAAAATAACACACACGCAATGACCACTTGTTGATCCATGTGTGGTTTGTGAAAAGAACACACATGCAATGACTCTAGTGCTAGTTTTATTATAAGAACACACATGCAATGACTCTAGTGGGTCCACATGTAGTTTGTGAAAAGAACACACATGCAATGACCACTTGTTGATCCATGTGTGTTTTGTGAAAAGAACACACATACAATGACTCTAGTGGGCCCACATGTAGTTTGTGAAAAGAACACACATGCAATGACCACTGGTTGATCCATAAGTTGTTTGTGGAAAAGAACACACATGCAATGAACACTAGTTGATCAATGTGTGGTTTGTGCAAAAGAACACATGCAATGAATCTGGTTGGTCCGTATGTGTTTTGTGGAAAGAACACACATGCAGTGACCACTGGTTGATCCATGTGTGGTTTTTGAAATGAACACACATGCAATGCCACTTGTTGATCCATGTGTGGTTTGTGGAAAGAACACACATGCAATGACTCTAGTGTCAGCTTTTGTATAAGAACACACATGCAATGTCTCTAATGGATCCATATGTGGTTTGTGATAAGAATACACATGCAATGACTCTAGTGGGTCCACATGTAGTTTGTGAAAATAACGCACATGCAATGACCACTGGTTGATCCATAAGTGGTTTGTGGAAAGAACACACATGCAATGACCACTGGTTGATCCATAAGTGGTTTGTGGAAAAGAAAACACATGCAATGACTCTGGTTGGTCCATATGTGGTTTGTGGAAAGAACACACATGTAGTGACCACTGGTTGATCCATGTGTGGTTTGTGAAATGAACACACATGCAATGCCACTGGTTTATCCATGTGTGGTTTGTGGAAAGGACACACATGCAATGACTCTAGTGCTAGTTTTAGTATAAGATCACACATGCAATGACTCTAATGGATCCATATGTGGTTTGTGAAAAGAACACACATGCAATGACCACTTGTTGATCCATGTGTGGTTTGTGAAAAGAACATACATGCAATGACTCTAGTTCTAGTTTTAGTTTAAGAACACACATGCAATGACTCTAGTGGGTCCACATGTAGTTTGTGAAAAGAATACACATGCAATGACTCTAGTGCTTGTTTTAGTATAAGAACACACATGCAATGACTCTAGTGGGTCCACATGTAGTTTGTGAAAAGAACACACATGCAATGACCACTTGTTGATCCATGTGTCTTTTGTGAAAAGAACACACATACAATGACTCTAGTGGGTCCACATGTAGTTTGTGAAAAGAATACACATGCAATGACCACTGGTTGATCCATGAGTTGTTTGTGGAAAAGAACACACATGCAATGAACACTGGTTGATCCATGTGTGGTTTGTGCAAAAGAACACATGCAATGACCACTGGTTGATCCATGTGTGGTTTGTGAAAAGAACACACATGCAATGACTGTAGTGCTAGTTTTAGTATAAGAACACACATGCAATGACTCTAGTGGGTCCACATGTAGTTTGTAAAAATAACACACATGCAATGACCACTGGTTGATCCATAAGTGGTTTGTGGAAATAACACACATGCAATGACCACTGGTTGATCCATAAGTGGTTTGTGGAAAAGAACACACATGCAATGACTCTGGTTGGTCCATATGTGGTTTGTGGAAAGAACACACATGCATTGACCACTAGTTGATCCATAAGTGGTTTGAGGAAAGAACACACATGAAATGACCACTTATTGATCCATAAGTGGTTTGTGGAAAAGAAAACACATGCAATGACTCTAGTTGGTCCATATGTGGTTTCTGGAAAGAACACACATACAGTAACCACTGGTTGATCCATGTGTGGTTTGTGAAATGAACACACATGCAATGCCACTGGTTGATCCATGTGTGGTTTGTGGAAAGAACACAGATGCAATGACTCTAGTGCTAGATTTAGTATAAGAACACACATGCAATGTCTCAAATGGATCCATATGTGGTTTGTGAAAAGAACACACATGCAATGACCACTTGTTGATCCATGTGTGGTTTGTGAAAAGAACACCCATGCAATGACTCTAGTGCTAGTTTTAGTATAAGAACATACATGCAATGACTCTAGTGGGTCCACATGTAGTTTGTGAAAAGAACACACATGCAATGACCACTGGTTGATCCATAAGTGGTTGGTGGAAAGAACACACATGCAATGACCACTGGTTGATCCATAAGTGGTTTATGGAAAAGAAAACACATGCAATGACTCTGGTTGGTCCATATGTGGTTTGTGGAAAGAACACACATGCATTGACCACTAGTTGATCCATATGTGGTTTGTGAAATGAACACACATGCAATGCCACTGGTTGATCCATGTGTGGTTTGTGGAAAGAACACACATGCAATTACTCTAGTGCTAGTTTTAGTATAAGAACACACATGCAATGTCTCTAATGGATCCATATGTGGTTTGTGAAAAGAACACACATGCAATGACCACTTGTTGATCCATGTGTGGTTTGTGAAAAGAACACCCATGCAATGACTCTAGTGCTAGTTTTAGTATAAGAACATACATGCAATGACTCTAGTGGGTCCACATGTAGTTTGTGAAAAGAACACACATGCAATGACCACTAGTTGATCCATAAGTGGTTTGTGGAAAGGACACACATGCAATGACCACTGGTTGATCCATAAGTGGTTTGTGGAAAAGAAAACACATGCCATGACTCTGGTTGGTCCATATGTGGTTTGTGGAAAGAACACACCTGCATTGACCACTGGTTGATCTATATGTGGCTTGTGAAAAGAACACACATGCAATGCCACTGGTTGATCCATGTGTAGTTTGTGGAAAGAACACACATGCAATGACTCTAGTGGTAGTTTTAGTATAAGATCACACATGCAATGACTCTAATGGATCCATATGTGGTTTGTGAAAAGAACACACATGCAATGACCACTTGTTGATCCATGTGTGGTTTGTGAAAAGAACACACATGCAATGACTCTAGTGCTAGTTTTATTATAAGAACACACATGCAATGACTCTAGTGGGTCCACATGTAGTTTGTGAAAAGAACACACATGCAATGACCACTTGTTGATCCATGTGTGTTTTGTGAAAAGAACACACATACAATGACTCTAGTGGGCCCACATGTAGTTTGTGAAAAGAACACACATGCAATGACCACTGGTTGATCCATAAGTTGTTTGTGGAAAAGAACACACATGCAATGAACACTAGTTGATCAATGTGTGGTTTGTGCAAAAGAACACATGCAATGAATCTGGTTGGTCCGTATGTGTTTTGTGGAAAGAACACACATGCAGTGACCACTGGTTGATCCATGTGTGGTTTTTGAAATGAACACACATGCAATGCCACTTGTTGATCCATGTGTGGTTTGTGGAAAGAACACACATGCAATGACTCTAGTGGCAGCTTTTGTATAAGAACACACATGCAATGTCTCTAATGGATCCATATGTGGTTTGTGATAAGAATACACATGCAATGACTCTAGTGGGTCCACATGTAGTTTGTGAAAATAACGCACATGCAATGACCACTGGTTGATCCATAAGTGGTTTGTGGAAAGAACACACATGCAATGACCACTGGTTGATCCATAAGTGGTTTGTGGAAAAGAAAACACATGCAATGACTCTGGTTGGTCCATATGTGGTTTGTGGAAAGAACACACATGTAGTGACCACTGGTTGATCCATGTGTGGTTTGTGAAATGAACACACATGCAATGCCACTGGTTTATCCATGTGTGGTTTGTGGAAAGGACACACATGCAATGACTCTAGTGCTAGTTTTAGTATAAGATCACACATGCAATGACTCTAATGGATCCATATGTGGTTTGTGAAAAGAACACACATGCAATGACCACTTGTTGATCCATGTGTGGTTTGTGAAAAGAACATACATGCAATGACTCTAGTTCTAGTTTTAGTTTAAGAACACACATGCAATGACTCTAGTGGGTCCACATGTAGTTTGTGAAAAGAATACACATGCAATGACTCTAGTGCTTGTTTTAGTATAAGAACACACATGCAATGACTCTAGTGGGTCCACATGTAGTTTGTGAAAAGAACACACATGCAATGACCACTTGTTGATCCATGTGTCTTTTGTGAAAAGAACACACATACAATGACTCTAGTGGGTCCACATGTAGTTTGTGAAAAGAACACACATGCAATGACCACTGGTTGATCCATGAGTTGTTTGTGGAAAAGAACACATATGCAATGAACACTGGTTGATCCATGTGTGGTTTGTGCAAAAGAACACATGCAATGACCGCTGGTTGATCCATGTGTGGTTTGTGAAAAGAACACACATGCAATGACTGTAGTGCTAGTTTTAGTATAAGAACACACATGCAATGACTCTAGTGGGTCCACATCTAGTTTGTAAAAATAACACACATGCAATGACCACTTGTTGATCCATAAGTGGTTTGTGGAAAGAACACACATGCAATGACCACTGGTTGATCCATAAGTGGTTTGTGGAAAAGAACACACATGCAATGACTCTGGTTGGTCCATATATGGTTTGTGGAAAGAACACACATGCATTGACCACTAGTTGGTCCATAAGTGGTTTGTGGAAAGAACACACATGAAATGACCACATGTTGATCCATAAGTGGTTTGTGGAAAAGAAAACACATGCAATGACTCTAGTTGGTCCATATGTGGTTTGGGGAAAGAACACACATATAGTAACCACTTGTTGATCCATGTGTGGTTTGTGAAATGAACACACATGCAATGCCACTGGTTGATCCATGTGTGGTTTTGGAAAGAACACACATGCAATGACTCTAGTGCTAGTTTTAGTACAAGAACACACATGCAATGTCTCTAATGGATCCATATGTGGTTTGTGAAAAGAACACACATGCAATGACCACTTGTTGATCCATGTGTGGTTTGTGAAAAGAACACCCATGCAATGACTCTAGTGCTAGTTTTAGTATAAGAACATACATGCAATGACTCTAGTGGGTCCACATGTAGTTTGTGAAAAGAACACACATGCAATGACCACTATTTGATCCATAAGTGGTTTGTGGAAAGAACACACATGCAATGACCACTGGTTGATCCATAAGTGGTTTGTGGAAAAGAAAACACATGCAATGACTCTGGTTGGTCCATATGTGGTTTGTGGAAAGAACACACATGCATTGACCACTAGTTGATCCATATGTGGTTTGTGAAATGAACACACATGCAATGCCACTGGTTGATCCATGTGTGGTTTGTGGAAAGAACACACATGCAATGACTCTAGTGCTAGTTTTAGTATAAGAACACACATGCAATGTCTATAATGGATCCATATGTGGTTTGTGAAAAGAACACACATGCAATGACCACTTGTTGATCCATGTGTGGTTTGTGAAAAGAACACCCATGCAACGACTCTACTGCTAGTTTTAGTATAAGAACATACATGCAATGACTCTAGTGGGTCCACATGTAGTTTGTGAAAAGAACACACATGGAATGACCACTAGTTGATCCATAAGTGGTTTGTGGAAAAGAAAACACATGCAATGACTCTGGTTGGTCCATATGTGGTTTGTGGAAAGAACACACATGCATTAACCACTGGTTGATCTATATGTGGCTTGTGAAAAGAACACACATGCAATGCCACTGGTTGATCCATGTGTGGTTTGTGGAAAGAACACACATGCAATGACTCTAGTGGTAGTTTTAGTATAAGATCACACATGCAATGACTCTAATGGATCCATATGTGGTTTGTGAACAGAACACACATGCAATGACCACTTGTTGATCCATGTGTGGTTTGTGAAAAGAACACACATGCAATGACTCTAGTGCTAGTTTTATTATAAGAACACACATGCAATGACTCTAGTGGGTCCACATGTAGTTTGTGAAAAGAACACACATGCAATGACCACTTTTTGATCCATGTGTGTTTTGTGAAAAGAACACACATACAATGACTCTAGTGGGTCCACATGTAGTTTGTGAAAAGAACACACATGCAATGACCCCTGGTTGATCCATAAGTTGTTTGTGGAAAAGAACACACATGCAATGAACACTAGTTGATCAATGTGTGGTTTGTGCAAAAGAACACATGCAATGAATCTGGTTGGTCCGTATGTGGTTTGTGAAAAGAACACACATGCAGTGACCACTGGTTGATCCATGTGTGGTTTGTGAAATGAACACACATGCAATGCCACTTGTTGATCCATGTGTGGTTTGTGGAAAGAACACACATGCAATGACTCTAGTGCCAGTTTTTGTATAAGAACACACATGCAATGTCTCTAATGGATCCATATGTGGTTTGTGATAAGAATACACATGCAATGACTCTAGTGGGTCCACATGTAGTTTGTGAAAAGAACACACATGCAATGACCCCTGGTTGATCCATAAGTTGTTTGTGGAAAAGAACACACATGCAATGAACACTAGTTGATCAATGTGTGGTTTGTCCAAAAGAACACATGCAATGAATCTGGTTGGTCCGTATGTGGTTTGTGGAAAGAACACACATGCAGTGACCACTGGTTGATCCATGTGTGGTTTATGAAATGAACACACATGCAATGCCACTTGTTGATCCATGTGTGGTTTGTGGAAAGAACACACATGCAATGACTCTAGTGCCAGTTTTTGTATAAGAACACACATGCAATGTCTCTAATGGATCCATATGTGGTTTGTGATAAGAATACACATGCAATGACTCTAGTGGGTCCACATGTAGTTTGTGAAAATAACGCGCATGCAATGACCACTGGTTGATCCATAAGTGGTTTGTGGAAAGAACACACATGCAATGACCACTGGTTGATCCATAAGTGGTTTGTGGAAAAGAAAACACATGCAATGACTCTGGTTGGTCCATATGTGGTTTGTGGAAAGAACACACATGCAGTGACCACTGGTTGATCCATGTGTGGTTTGTGGAAAGGACACACATGCAATGACTCTAGTACTAGTTTTAGTATAAGATCACACATGCAATGACTCTAATGGATCCATATGTGGTTTGTGAAAAGAACACACATGCAATGACCACTTGTTGATCCATGTGTGGTTTGTGAAAAGAACACACATGCAATGACTCTAGTGCGAGTTTTAGTTTAAGAACACACATGCAATGACTCTAGTGGGTCCACATGTAGTTTGTGAAAAGAATACACATGCAATGACTCTAGTGCTAGTTTTAGTATAAGAACACACATGCAATGACTCTAGTGGGTCCACATGTAGTTTGTGAAAAGAACACACATGCAATGACCACTTGTTGATCCATGTGTCTTTTGTGAAAAGAACACACATACAATGACTCTAGTGGGTCCACATGTAGTTTGTGAAAAGAACACACATGCAATGACCACTGGTTGATCCATAAGTTGTTTGTGGAAAAGAACACACATGCAATGAACACTGGTTGATCCATGTGTGGTTTGTGCAAAAGAACACATGCAATGACCACTGGTTGATCCATGTGTGGTTTGTGAAAAGAACACACTTGCAATGACTGTAGTGCTAGTTTTAGTATAAGAACACACATGCAATGACTCTAGTGGGTCCACATGTAGTTTGTAAAAATAACACACATGCAATGACCACTGGTTGATCCATAAGTGGTTCGTGGAAATAACACACATGCAATGACCACTAGTTGATCCATAAGTGGTTTGTGGAAAAGAACACACATGCAATGACTCTGGTTGGTCCATATGTGGTTTGTGGAAAGAACACACATGCATTGACCACTAGTTGATCCATAAGTGGTTTGTGGAAAGAACACACATAAAATGACCACTTGTTGATCCATTAGTGGTTTGTGGAAAAGAAAACACATGCAATGACTCCAGTTGGTCCATATGTGGTTTGTGGAAAGAACACACATAAAGTAACCACTAATTGATCCCTGTGTGGTTTGTGAAATGAACACACATGCAATGCCACTGGTTGATCCATGTGTGGTTTGTGGAAAGAACACACATGCAATGACTCTAGTGCTAGTTTTAGTATAAGAACACACATGCAATGTCTCTAATGGATCCATATGCGGGTTTGTGAAAAGAACACACATGCAATGACCACTTGTTGATCCATGTGTGGTTTGTGAAAAGAACACCCATGCAATGACTCTAGTGCTAGTTTTATTATAAGAACATACATGCAATGACTCTAGTGGGTCCACATGTAGTTTGCAAAAAGAACACACATGCAATGACCACTGGTTGATCCATAAGTGGTTTGTGGAAAGAACACACATGCAATGACCACTGGTTCATCCATAAGTGGTTTGTGGAAAAGAAAACACATGCAATGACTCTGGTTGGTCCATATGTGGTTTGTGGAAAGAACACACATGCATTGACCACTAGTTGATCCATATGTGGTTTGTGAAATGAACACACATGCAATGCCACTGGTTGATCCATGTGTGGTTTGTGGAAAGAACACACATGCAATGACTCTAGTGCTAGTTTTAGTATAAGAACACATATGCAATGTCTCTAATGGATCCATATGTGGTTTGTGAAAAGAACACACATGCAATGACCACTTGTTGATCCTTGTGTGGTTTGTGAAAAGAACACCCATGCAATGACTCTAGTGCTAGTTTTAGTACAAGAACATACATGCAATGACTCTAGTGGTTCCACATGTAGTTTGTGAAATGAACACACATGCAATGACCACTAGTTGATCCATAAGTGGTTTGTGGAAAGCACACACATGCAATGACCACTGGTTGATCCATAAGTGGTTTGTGGAAAAGAAAACACATGCAATGACTCTGGTTGGTCCATATGTGGTTTGTGGAAAGAACACACATGCATTGACCACTGGTTGATCCATATGTGGCTTGTGAAAAGAACACACATGCAATGCCACTGGTTGATCCATGTGTGGTTTGTGGAAAGAACACACATGCAATGACTCTAGTGGTAGTTTTAGTATAAGATCACACATGCAATGACTCTAATGGATCCATATGTGGTTTGTGAAAAGAACACACATGCAATGACCACTTGTTGATCCATGTGTGGTTTGTGAAAAGAACACACATGCCATGACTCTAGTGCTAGTTTTATTATAAGAACACACATGCAATGACTCTAGTGGGTCCACATGTAGTTTGTGAAAAGAACAAACATGCAATGAGCACTTGTTGATCCATGTGTGTTTTGTGAAAAGAACACACATACAATGACTCTCGTGGGCCCACATGTAGTTTGTGAAAAGAACACACATGCAATGACCACTGGTTGATCCATAAGTTGTTTGTGGAAAAGAACACACATGCAATGAACACTAGTTGATCAATGTGTGATTTGTGAAAAAGAACACATGCAATGAATCTGGTTGGTCCGTATGTGGTTTGTGGAAAGAACACATATGCAGTGACCACTGGTTGATCCATGTGTGGTTTGTGAAATGAACACACATGCAATGCCACTTGTTGATCCATGTGTGGTTTGTGGAAAGAACACACATGCAATGACTCTAGTGCCAGTTTTTGTATAAGAACACACATGCAATGTCTCTAATGGATCCATATGTGGTTTGTGATAAGAATACACATGCAATGACTCTAGTGCTAGTTTTAGTATAAGATCACACATGCAATGACTCTAATGTATCCATATGTGGTTTGTGAAAAGAACACACATGCAATGACCACTTGTTGATCCATGTGTGGTTTGTGAAAAGAACACACATGTAATGACTCTAGTGCTAGTTTTAGTTTAAGAACACACATGCAATGACTCTAGTGGGTCCACATGTAGTTTGTGAAAAGAATACACATGCAATGACTCTAGTGCTTGCTTTAGTATAAGAACGCACATGCAATGACTCTAGTGGGTCCACATGTAGTTTGTGAAAAGAACACACATGCAATGACCACTTGTTGATCCATGTGTCTTTTGTGAAAAGAACACACATACAATGACTCTAGTGGGTCCACATGTAGTTTGTGAAAAGAACACACATGCAATGACCACTGGTTGATCCATGAGTTGTTTGTGGAAAAGAACACACATGCAATGAACACTGGTTGATCCATGTGTGGTTTGTGCAAAAGAACACATGCAATGACCACTGGTTGATCCATGTGTTGTTTGTGAAAAGAACACACATGCAATGACTGTAGTGCTAGTTTTCGTATAAGAACACACATGTAATGATTCTAGTGGGTCCACATGTAGTTTGTGAAAATAACACACATGCAATGACCACTGGTTGATCGATAAGTGGTTTGTGGAAATAACACACATGCAATGACCACTGGTTGATCCATAAGTGGTTTGTGGAAAAGTACACACATGGAATGACTCTGGTTGGTCCATATGTGGTTTGTGGAAAGAACACACATGCATTGACCACTAGTTGATCCATAAGTGGTTTGAGGAAAGAACACACATGAAATGACCACTTATTGATCCATAAGTGGTTTGTGGAAAAGAAAACACATGCAATGACTCTAGTTGGTCCATACGTGATTTCTGGAAAGAACACACATACAGTAACCACTGGTTGATCCATGTGTGGTTTGTGAAATGAACACACATGCAATGCCACTGGTTGATCCATGTGTGGTTTGTGGAAAGAACACACATGCAATGACTCTAGTGATAGTTTTAGTATAAGAACACACATGCAATGTCTCAAATGGATCCATATGTGGTTTGTGAAAAGAACACACATGCAATGACCACTTGTTGATCCATGTGTGGTTTGTGAAAAGAACACCCATGCAATGACTCTAGTGCTAGTTTTAGTATAAGAACATACATGCAATGACTCTAGTGGGTCCACATGTAGTTTGTGAAAAGAACACACATGCAATGACCACTGGTTGATCCATAAGTGGTTGGTGGAAAGAACACACATGCAATGACCACTGGTTGATCCATAAGTGGTTTGTGGAAAAGAAAACACATGCAATGACTCTGGTTGGTCCATATGTGGTTTGTGGAAAGAACACACATGCATTGACCACTAGTTGATCCATATGTGGTTTGTGAAATGAACACACATGCAATGCCACTGGTTGATCCATGTGTGGTTTGTGGAAAGAACACACATGCAATGACTCTAGTGCTAGTTTTAGTATAAGAACACACATGCAATGTCTATAATGGATCCATTTGTGGTTTGTGAAAAGAACACACATGCAATGACCACTTGTTGATCCATGTGTGGTTTGTGAAAAGAACACCCATGCAACGACTCTACTGCTAGTTTTAGTATAAGAACATACATGCAATGACTCTAGTGGGTCCACATGTAGTTTGTGAAAAGAACACACATGGAATGACCACTAGTTGATTCATAAGTGGTTTGTGGAAAAGAAAACACATGCAATGACTCTGGTTGGTCCATATGTGGTTTGTGGAAAGAACACACATGCATTAACCACTGGTTGATCTATATGTGGCTTGTGAAAACAACACACATGCAATGCCACTGGTTGATCCATGTGTGGTTTGTGGAAAGAACACACATGCAATGACTCTAGTGGTAGTTTTAGTATAAGATCACACATGCAATGACTCTAATGGATCCATATGTGGTTTGTGAACAGAACACACATGCAATGACCACTTGTTGATCCATGTGTGGTTTGTGAAAAGAACACACATGCAATGACTCTAGTGCTAGTTTTATTATAAGAACACACATGCAATGACTCTAGTGGGTCCACATGTAGTTTGTGAAAAGAACACACATACAATGACCACTTTTTGATCCATGTGTGTTTTGTGAAAAGAACACACATACAATGACTCTAGTGGGTCCACATGTAGTTTGTGAAAAGAACACACATGCAATGACCCCTGGTTGATCCATAAGTTGTTTGTGGAAAAGAACACACATGCAATGAACACTAGTTGATCAATGTGTGGTTTGTGCAAAAGAACACATGCAATGAATCTGGTTGGTCCGTATGTGGTTTGTGGAAAGAACACACATGCAGTGACCACTGGTTGATCCATGTGTGGTTTGTGAAATGAACACACATGCAATGCCACTTGTTGATCCATGTGTGGTTTGTGGAAAGAACACACATGCAATGACTCTAGTGCCAGTTTTTGTATAAGAACACACATGCAATGTCTCTAATGGATCCATATGTGGTTTGTGATAAGAATACACATGCAATGACTCTAGTGGGTCCACATGTAGTTTGTGAAAAGAACACACATGCAATGACCCCTGGTTGATCCATAAGTTGTTTGTGGAAAAGAACACACATGCAATGAACACTAGTTGATCAATGTGTGGTTTGTGCAAAAGAACACATGCAATGAATCTGGTTGGTCCGTATGTGGTTTGTGGAAAGAACACACATACAGTGACCACTGGTTGATCCATGTGTGGTTTATGAAATGAACACACATGCAATGCCACTTGTTGATCCATGTGTGGTTTGTGGAAAGAACACACATGCAATGACTCTAGTGCCAGTTTTTGTATAAGAACACACATGCAATGTCTCTAATGGATCCATATGTGGTTTGTGATAAGAATACACATGCAATGACTCTAGTGGGTCCACATGTAGTTTGTGAAAATAACGCGCATGGAATGACCACTGGTTGATCCATAAGTGGTTTGTGGAAAGAACACACATGCAATGACCACTGGTTGATCCATAAGTGGTTTGTGGAAAAGAAAACACATGCAATGACTCTGGTTGGTCCATATGTGGTTTGTGGAAAGAACACACATGCAGTGACCACTGGTTGATCCATGTGTGGTTTGTGGAAAGGACACACATGCAATGACTCTAGTACTAGTTTTAGTATAAGATCACACATGCAATGACTCTAATGGATCCATATGTGGTTTGTGAAAAGAACACACATGCAATGACCACTTGTTGATCCATGTGTGGTTTGTGAAAAGAACACACATGCAATGACTCTAGTGCGAGTTTTAGTTTAAGAACACACATGCAATGACTCTAGTGGGTCCACATGTAGTTTGTGAAAAGAATACACATGCAATGACTCTAGTGCTAGTTTTAGTATAAGAACACACATGCAATGACTCTAGTGGGTCCACATGTAGTTTGTGAAAAGAACACACATGCAATGACCACTTGTTGATCCATGTGTCTTTTGTGAAAAGAACACACATACAATGACTCTAGTGGGTCCACATGTAGTTTGTGAAAAGAACACACATGCAATGACCACTGGTTGATCCATAAGTTGTTTGTGGAAAAGAACACACATGCAATGAACACTGGTTGATCCATGTGTGGTTTGTGCAAAAGAACACATGCAATGACCACTGGTTGATCCATGTGTGGTTTGTGAAAAGAACACACATGCAATGACTGTAGTGCTAGTTTTAGTATAAGAACACACATGCAATGACTAGTGGGTCCACATGTAGTTTGTAAAAATAACACACATGCAATGACCACTGGTTGATCCATAAGTGGTTTGTGGAAATAACACACATGCAATGACCACTAGTTGATCCATAAGTGGTTTGTGGAAAAGAACACACATGCAATGACTCTGGTTGGTCCATATGTGGTTTGTGGAAAGAACACACATGCATTGACCACTAGTTGATCCATAAGTGGTTTGTGGAAAGAACACACATAAAATGACCACTTGTTGATCCATTAGTGGTTTGTGGAAAACAAAACACATGCAATGACTCCAGTTGGTCCATATGTGGTTTGTGGAAAGAACACACAGAAAGTAACCACTAATTGATCCCTGTGTGGTTTGTGAAATGAACACACATGCAATGCCACTGGTTGATCCATGTGTGGTTTGTGGAAAGAACACACATGCAATGACTCTAGTGCTAGTTTTAGTATAAGAACACACATGCAATGTCTCTAATGGATCCATATGCGGGTTTGTGAAAAGAACACACATGCAATGACCACTTGTTGATCCATGTGTGGTTTGTGAAAAGAACACCCATGCAATGACTCTAGTGCTAGTTTTATTATAAGAACATACATGCAATGACTCTAGTGGGTCCACATGTAGTTTGCAAAAAGAACACACATGCAATGACCACTGGTTGATCCATAAGTGGTTTGTGGAAAGAACACACATGCAATGACCACTGGTTCATCCATAAGTGGTTTGTGGAAAAGAAAACACATGCAATGACTCTGGTTGGTCCATATGTGGTTTGTGGAAAGAACACACATGCATTGACCACTAGTTGATCCATATGTGGTTTGTGAAATGAACACACATGCAATGGCACTGGTTGATCCATGTGTGGTTTGTGGAAAGAACACACATGCAATTACTCTAGTGCTAGTTTTAGTATAAGAACACACATGCAATGTCTCTAATTGATCCATATGTGGTTTGTGAAAAGAACACACATGCAATGACCACTTGTTGATCCATGTGTGGTTTGTGAAAAGAACACCCATGCAATGTCTCTAGTGCTAGTTTTAGTATAAGAACATACATGCAATGACTCTAGTGGGTCCACATGTAGTTTGTGAAAAGAACACACATGCAATGACCACTAGTTGATCCATAAGTGGCTTGTGGAAAGCACACACATGCAATGACCACTGGTTGATCCATAAGTGGTTTGTGGAAAAGAAAACACATGCAATGACTCTGGTTGGTCCATATGTGGTTTGTGGAAAGAACACACATGCATTGACCACTGGTTGATCCATATGTGGCTTGTGAAAAGAACACACATGCAATGCCACTGGTTGATCCATGTGTGGTTTGTGGAAAGAACACACATGCAATGACTCTAGTGGTAGTTTTAGTATAAGATCACACATGCAATGACTCTAATGGATCCATATGTGGTTTGTGAAAAGAACACACATGCAATGACCACTTGTTGATCCATGTGTGGTTTGTGAAAAGAACACACATGCCATGACTCTAGTGCTAGTTTTATTATAAGAACACACATGCAATGACTCTAGTGGGTCCACATGTAGTTTGTGAAAAGAACAAACATGCAATGACCACCTATTGATCCATGTGTGTTTTGTGAAAAGAACACACATACAATGACTCTAGTGGGCCCACATGTAGTTTGTGAAAAGAACACACATGCAATGACCACTGGTTGATCCATAAGTTGTTTGTGGAAAAGAACACACATGCAATGAACACTAGTTGATCAATGTGTGGTTTGTGCAAAAGAACACATGCAATGAATCTGGTTGGTCCGTATGTGGTTTGTGGAAAGAACACACATGCAGTGACCACTGGTTGATCCATGTGTGGTTTGTGAAATGAACACACATGCAATGCCACTTGTTGATCCATGTGTGGTTTGTGGAAAGAACACACATGCAATGACTCTAGTGCCAGTTTTTGTATAAGAACACACATGCAATGTCTCTAATGGATCCATATGTGGTTTGTGATAAGAATACACATGCAATGACTCTAGTGGGTCCACATGTAGTTTGTGAAAATAACGCACATGCAATGACCACTGGTTGATCCATAAGTGGTTTGTGGAAAGAACACACATGCAATGACCACTAGTTGATCCATAAGTGGTTTGTGGAAAAGAAAACACATGCAATGACTCTGGTTGGTCCATATGTGGTTTGTGGAAAGAACACACATGTAGTGACCACTGGTTGATCCATGTGTGGTTTGTGAAATGAACACACATGCAATGCCACTGGTTTATCCATGTGTGGTTTGTGGAAAGGACACACATGCAATGACTCTAGTGCTAGTTTTAGTATAAGATCACACATGCAATGACTCTAATGGATCCATATGTCGTTTGTGAAAAGAACACACATGCAATGACCACCTGTTGATCCATGTGTGGTTTGTGAAAAGAACACACATGCAATGACTCTAGTGCTAGTTTTAGTTTAAGAACACACATGCAATGACCACTTGTTGATCCATGTGTCTTTTGTGAAAAGAACACACATACAATGACTCTAGTGGGTCCACATGTAGTTTGTGAAAAGAACACACATGCAATGACCACTGGTTGATCCATGAGTTGTTTGTGGAAAAGAACACACATGCAATAAACACTGGTTGATCCATGTGTGGTTTGTGCAAAAGAACACATGCAATGACCACTGGTTGATCCATGTGTGGTTTGTGAAAAGAACACACATGCAATGACTGTAGTGCTAGTTTTAGTATAAGAACACACATGCAATGACTCTAGTGGGTCCACATGTAGTTTGTAAAAATAACACACATGCAATGACCACTTGTTGATCCATAAGTGGTTTGTGGAAAGAACACACATGCAATGACCACTGGTTGATCCATAAGTGGTTTGCGGAAAAGAACACACATGCAGTGACTCTGGTTGGTCCATATGTGGTTTGTGGAAAGAACACACATGCATTGACCACTAGTTGATCCATAAGTGGTTTGTGGAAAGAACACACATGAAATGACCACATGTTGATCCATAAGTGGTTTGTGGAAAAGAAAACACATGCAATGACTCTAGTTGGTCCATATGTGGTTTGTGGAAAGAACACACATACAGTAACCACTTGTTGATCCATGTGTGGTTTGTGAAATGAACACACATGCAATGCCACTGGTTGATCCATGTGTGGTTTTGGAAAGAACACACATGCAATGACTCTAGTGTTAGTTTTAGTATAAGAACACACATGCAATGTCTCTAATGGATCCATATGTGGTTTGTGAAAAGAACACACATGCAATGACCACTTGTTGATCCATGTGTGGTTTGTGAAAAGAACACCCATGCAATGACTCTAGTGCTAGTTTTAGTATAAGAACATACATGCAATGACTCTAGTGGGTCCACATGTAGTTTGTGAAAAGAACACACATGCAATGACCACTGGTTGATCCATAAGTGGTTTGTGGAAAGAACACACATGCAATGACCACTGGTTGATCCATAAGTGGTTTGTGGAAAAGAAAACACATGCAATGACTCTGGTTGGTCCATATGTGGTTTGTGGAAAGAACACACATGTAGTGACCACTGGTTGATCCATGTGTGGTTTGTGAAATGAACACACATGCAATGCCACTGGTTTATCCATGTGTGGTTTGTGGAAAGGACACACATGCAATGACTCTAGTGCTAGTTTTAGTATAAGATCACACATGCAATGACTCTAATGGATCCATATGTGGTTTGTGAAAAGAACACACATGCAATGACCACCTGTTGATCCATGTGTGGTTTGTGAAAAGAACACACATGCAATGACTCTAGTGCTAGTTTTAGTTTAAGAACACACATGCAATGACCACTTGTTTATCCATGTGTCTTTTGTTAAAAGAACACACATACAATGACTCTAGTGGGTCCACATGTAGTTTGTGAAAAGAACACACATGCAATGACCACTGGTTGATCCATGAGTTGTTTGTGGAAAAGAACACACATGCAATGAACACTGGTTGATCCATGTGTGGTTTGTGCAAAAGAACACATGCAATGACCACTGGTTGATCCATGTGTGGTTTGTGAAAAGAACACACATGCAATGACTGTAGTGCTAGTTTTAGTATAAGAACACACATGCAATGACTCTAGTGGGTCCACATGTAGTTTGTAAAAATAACACACATGCAATGACCACTTGTTGATCCATAAGTGGTTTGTGGAAAGAACACACATGCAATGACCACTGGTTGATCCATAAGTGGTTTGTGGAAAAGAACACACATGCAGTGACTCTGGTTGGTCCATATGTGGTTTGTGGAAAGAACACACATGCATTGACCACTAGTTGATCCATAAGTGGTTTGTGGAAAGAACACACATGAAATGACCACATGTTGATCCATAAGTGGTTTGTGGAAAAGAAAACACATGCAATGACTCTAGTTGGTCCATATGTGGTTTGTGGAAAGAACACACATACAGTAACCACTTGTTGATCCATGTGTGGTTTGTGAAATGAACACACATGCAATGCCACTGGTATCCATGTGTGGTTTTGGAAAGAACACACATGCAATGACTCTAGTGTTAGTTTTAGTATAAGAACACACATGCAATGTCTCTAATGGATCCATATGTGGTTTGTGAAAAGAACACACATGCAATGACCACTTGTTGATCCATGTGTGGTTTGTGAAAAGAACACCCATGCAATGACTCTAGTGCTAGTTTTAGTATAAGAACATACATGCAATGACTCTAGTGGGTCCACATGTAGTTTGTGAAAAGAACACACATGCAATGACCACTGGTTGATCCATAAGTGGTTTGTGGAAAGAACACACATGCAATGACCACTGGTTGATCCATAAGTGGTTTGTGGAAAAGAAAACACATGCAATGACTCTGGTTGGTCCATATGTGGTTTGTGGAAAGAACACACATGCATTGACCACTAGTTGATCCATATGTGGTTTGTGAAATGAACACACATGCAATGCCACTGGTTGATCCATGTGTGGTTTGTGGAAAGAACACACATGCAATGACCCTAGTGCTAGTTTTAGTATAAGAATACACATGCAATGACTCTAGTGGGTCCACATGTAGTTTGTGAAAAGAACACACATGGAATGACCACTAGTTGATCCATAAGTGGTTTGTGGAAAGGAAACACATGCAATGACTCTGGTTGGTCCATATGTGGTTTGTGGAAAGAACACACATGCATTAACCACTGGTTGAATTATATATGTGGCTTGTGAAAAGAACACACATGCAATGCCACTGGTTGATCCATGTGTGGTTTGTGGAAAGAACACACATGCAATGACTCTAGTGGTAGTTTTAGTATAAGACCACACATGCAATGACTCTAATGGATCCATATGTGGTTTGTGAACAGAACACACATGCAATGACCACTTGTTGATCCATGTGTGGTTTGTGAAAAGAACACACATGCAATGACTCTAGTGCTAGTTTTATTATAAGAACACACATGCAATGACTCTAGTGGGTCCACATGTAGTTTGTGAAAAGAACACACATGCAATGACCACTTGTTGATCCATGTGTGTTTTGTGAAAAGAACACACATCCAATGACTCTAGTGGGTCCACATGTAGTTTGTGAAAAGAACACACATGCAATGACCCCTGGTTGATCCATAAGTTGTTTGTGGAAAAGAACACACATGCAATGAACACTAGTTGATCAATGTGTGGTTTGTCCAAAAGAACACATGCAATGAATCTGGTTGGTCCGTATGTGGTTTGTGGAAAGAACACACATGAAGTGACCACTGGTTGATCCATGTGTGGTTTGTGAAATGAACACACATGCAATGCCACTTGTTGATCCATGTGTGGTTTGTGGAAAGAACACACATGCAATGACTCTAGTGCCAGTTTTTGTATAAGAACACACATGCAATGTCTCTAATGGATCCATATGTGGTTTGTGATAAGAATACACATGCAATGACTCTAGTGGGTCCACATGTAGTTTGTGAAAATAACGCACATGCAATGACCACTGGTTGATCCATAAGTGGTTTGTGGAAAGAACACACATGCAATGACCACTAGTTGATCCATAAGTGGTTTGTGGAAAAGAAAACACATGCAATGACTCTGGTTGGTCCATATGTGGTTTGTGGAAAGAACACACATGTAGTGACCACTGGTTGATCCATGTGTGGTTTGTGAAATGAACACACATGCAATGCCACTGGTTTATCCATGTGTGGTTTGTGGAAAGGACACACATGCAATGACTCTAGTGCTAGTTTTAGTATAAGATCACACATGCAATGACTCTAATGGATCCATATGTCGTTTGTGAAAAGAACACACATGCAATGACCACCTGTTGATCCATGTGTGGTTTGTGAAAAGAACACACATGCAATGACTCTAGTGCTAGTTTTAGTTTAAGAACACACATGCAATGACCACTTGTTGATCCATGTGTCTTTTGTGAAAAGAACACACATACAATGACTCTAGTGGGTCCACATGTAGTTTGTGAAAAGAACACACATGCAATGACCACTGGTTGATCCATGAGTTGTTTGTGGAAAAGAACACACATGCAATAAACACTGGTTGATCCATGTGTGGTTTGTGCAAAAGAACACATGCAATGACCACTGGTTGATCCATGTGTGGTTTGTGAAAAGAACACACATGCAATGACTGTAGTGCTAGTTTTAGTATAAGAACACACATGCAATGACTCTAGTGGGTCCACATGTAGTTTGTAAAAATAACACACATGCAATGACCACTTGTTGATCCATAAGTGGTTTGTGGAAAGAACACACATGCAATGACCACTGGTTGATCCATAAGTGGTTTGCGGAAAAGAACACACATGCAGTGACTCTGGTTGGTCCATATGTGGTTTGTGGAAAGAACACACATGCATTGACCACTAGTTGATCCATAAGTGGTTTGTGGAAAGAACACACATGAAATGACCACATGTTGATCCATAAGTGGTTTGTGGAAAAGAAAACACATGCAATGACTCTAGTTGGTCCATATGTGGTTTGTGGAAAGAACACACATACAGTAACCACTTGTTGATCCATGTGTGGTTTGTGAAATGAACACACATGCAATGCCACTGGTTGATCCATGTGTGGTTTTGGAAAGAACACACATGCAATGACTCTAGTGTTAGTTTTAGTATAAGAACACACATGCAATGTCTCTAATGGATCCATATGTGGTTTGTGAAAAGAACACACATGCAATGACCACTTGTTGATCCATGTGTGGTTTGTGAAAAGAACACCCATGCAATGACTCTAGTGCTAGTTTTAGTATAAGAACATACATGCAATGACTCTAGTGGGTCCACATGTAGTTTGTGAAAAGAACACACATGCAATGACCACTGGTTGATCCATAAGTGGTTTGTGGAAAGAACACACATGCAATGACCACTGGTTGATCCATAAGTGGTTTGTGGAAAAGAAAACACATGCAATGACTCTGGTTGGTCCATATGTGGTTTGTGGAAAGAACACACATGTAGTGACCACTGGTTGATCCATGTGTGGTTTGTGAAATGAACACACATGCAATGCCACTGGTTTATCCATGTGTGGTTTGTGGAAAGGACACACATGCAATGACTCTAGTGCTAGTTTTAGTATAAGATCACACATGCAATGACTCTAATGGATCCATATGTGGTTTGTGAAAAGAACACACATGCAATGACCACCTGTTGATCCATGTGTGGTTTGTGAAAAGAACACACATGCAATGACTCTAGTGCTAGTTTTAGTTTAAGAACACACATGCAATGACCACTTGTTTATCCATGTGTCTTTTGTTAAAAGAACACACATACAATGACTCTAGTGGGTCCACATGTAGTTTGTGAAAAGAACACACATGCAATGACCACTGGTTGATCCATGAGTTGTTTGTGGAAAAGAACACACATGCAATGAACACTGGTTGATCCATGTGTGGTTTGTGCAAAAGAACACATGCAATGACCACTGGTTGATCCATGTGTGGTTTGTGAAAAGAACACACATGCAATGACTGTAGTGCTAGTTTTAGTATAAGAACACACATGCAATGACTCTAGTGGGTCCACATGTAGTTTGTAAAAATAACACACATGCAATGACCACTTGTTGATCCATAAGTGGTTTGTGGAAAGAACACACATGCAATGACCACTGGTTGATCCATAAGTGGTTTGTGGAAAAGAACACACATGCAGTGACTCTGGTTGGTCCATATGTGGTTTGTGGAAAGAACACACATGCATTGACCACTAGTTGATCCATAAGTGGTTTGTGGAAAGAACACACATGAAATGACCACATGTTGATCCATAAGTGGTTTGTGGAAAAGAAAACACATGCAATGACTCTAGTTGGTCCATATGTGGTTTGTGGAAAGAACACACATACAGTAACCACTTGTTGATCCATGTGTGGTTTGTGAAATGAACACACATGCAATGCCACTGGTATCCATGTGTGGTTTTGGAAAGAACACACATGCAATGACTCTAGTGTTAGTTTTAGTATAAGAACACACATGCAATGTCTCTAATGGATCCATATGTGGTTTGTGAAAAGAACACACATGCAATGACCACTTGTTGATCCATGTGTGGTTTGTGAAAAGAACACCCATGCAATGACTCTAGTGCTAGTTTTAGTATAAGAACATACATGCAATGACTCTAGTGGGTCCACATGTAGTTTGTGAAAAGAACACACATGCAATGACCACTGGTTGATCCATAAGTGGTTTGTGGAAAGAACACACATGCAATGACCACTGGTTGATCCATAAGTGGTTTGTGGAAAAGAAAACACATGCAATGACTCTGGTTGGTCCATATGTGGTTTGTGGAAAGAACACACATGCATTGACCACTAGTTGATCCATATGTGGTTTGTGAAATGAACACACATGCAATGCCACTGGTTGATCCATGTGTGGTTTGTGGAAAGAACACACATGCAATGACCCTAGTGCTAGTTTTAGTATAAGAATACACATGCAATGACTCTAGTGGGTCCACATGTAGTTTGTGAAAAGAACACACATGGAATGACCACTAGTTGATCCATAAGTGGTTTGTGGAAAAGAAAACACATGCAATGACTCTGGTTGGTCCATATGTGGTTTGTGGAAAGAACACACATGCATTAACCACTGGTTGAATTATATATGTGGCTTGTGAAAAGAACACACATGCAATGCCACTGGTTGATCCATGTGTGGTTTGTGGAAAGAACACACATGCAATGACTCTAGTGGTAGTTTTAGTATAAGACCACACATGCAATGACTCTAATGGATCCATATGTGGTTTGTGAACAGAACACACATGCAATGACCACTTGTTGATCCATGTGTGGTTTGTGAAAAGAACACACATGCAATGACTCTAGTGCTAGTTTTATTATAAGAACACACATGCAATGACTCTAGTGGGTCCACATGTAGTTTGTGAAAAGAACACACATGCAATGACCACTTGTTGATCCATGTGTGTTTTGTGAAAAGAACACACATCCAATGACTCTAGTGGGTCCACATGTAGTTTGTGAAAAGAACACACATGCAATGACCCCTGGTTGATCCATAAGTTGTTTGTGGAAAAGAACACACATGCAATGAACACTAGTTGATCAATGTGTGGTTTGTCCAAAAGAACACATGCAATGAATCTGGTTGGTCCGTATGTGGTTTGTGGAAAGAACACACATGAAGTGACCACTGGTTGATCCATGTGTGGTTTGTGAAATGAACACACATGCAATGCCACTTGTTGATCCATGTGTGGTTTGTGGAAAGAACACACATGCAATGACTCTAGTGCCAGTTTTTGTATAAGAACACACATGCAATGTCTCTAATGGATCCATATGTGGTTTGTGATAAGAATTAACATGCAATGACTCTAGTGGGTCCACATGTAGTTTGTGAAAATAACGCACATGCAATGACCACTGGTTGATCCATAAGTGGTTTGTGGAAAGAACACACATGCAATGACCACTGGTTGATCCATAAGTGGTTTGTGGAAAAGAAAACACATGCAATGACTCTGGTTGGTCCATATGTGGTTTCTGGAAAGAACACACGTGCAGTGACCACTGGTTGATCCATGTGTGGTTTGTGGAAAGGATACACATGCAATGACTCTAGTACTAGTTTTAGTATAAGATCACACATGCAATGACTCTAATGGATCCATATGTGGTTTGTGAAAAGAACACACATGCAATGACCACTTGTTGATCCATGTGTGGTTTGTGAAAAGAACACACATGCAATGACTCTAGTGCTAGTTGTAGTTTAAGAACACACATGCAATGACTCTAGTGGGTCCACATGTAGTTTGTGAAAAGAATACACATGCAATGACTCTAGTGCTAGTTTTAGTATAAGAACACACATGCAATGACTCTAGTGGGTCCACATGTAGTTTGTGAAAAGAACACACATGCAATGACCACTTGTTGATCCATGTGTCTTTTGTGAAAAGAACACACATACAATGACTCTAGTGGGTCCACATGTAGTTTGTGAAAAGAACACACATGCAATGACCACTGGTTGATCCATAAGTTGTTTGTAGAAAAGAACACACATGCAATGAACACTGGTTGATCCATGTGTGGTTTGTGCAAAAGAACACATGCAATGCCCACTGGTTGATCCATGTGTGGTTTGTGAAAAGAACACACATGCAATGAATGTAGTGCTAGTTTTAGTGTAAGAACACACATGCAATGACTCTAGTGGGTCCACATGTAGTTTGTAAAAATAACACACATGCAATGACCACTGGTTGATCCATAAGTGGTTTGTGGAAATAACACACATGTAATGACCACTGGTTGATCCATAAGTGGTTTGTGGAAAAGAACACACATGCAATGACTCTGGTTGGTCCATATGTGGTTTGTGGAAAGAACACACATGCATTGACCACTAGTTGATCCATAAGTGGTTTGTGGAAAGAACACACATAAAATGACCACTTGTTGATCCATTAGTGGTTTGTGGAAAAGAAAACACATACAATGACTCTAGTTGGTCCATATGTGGTTTGTGGAAAGAACACACATACAGTAACCACTAATTGATCCATGTGTGGTTTGTGAAATGAACACAAATGCAATGCCACTAGTTGATCCATGTGTGGTTTGTGGAAAGAACACACATGCAATGACTCTAGTGCTAGTTTTAGTATAAGAACACACATGCAATGTGTCTAATGGATCCATATGCGGTTTGTGAAAAGAACACACATGCAATGACCATTTGTTGATCCATGTGTGGTTTGTGAAAAGAACACCCATGCAATGACTCTAGTGCTAGTTTTATTAGAAGAACATACATGCAATGACTCTAGTGGGTCCACATGTAGTTTGCAAAAAGAACACACATGCAATGACCACTGGTTGATCCATAAGTGGTTTGTGGAAAGAACACACATGCAATGACCACTGGTTCATCCATAAGTGGTTTGTGGAAAAGAAAACACATGCAATGACTCTGGTTGGTCCATATGTGGTTTGTGGAAAGAACACACATGCATTAACCACTAGTTGATCCATAGGTGGTTTGTGAAATGAACACACATGCAATGCCACTGGTTGATCCATGTGTGGTTTGTGGAAAGAACACACATGCAATGACTCTAGTGCTAGTTTTAGTATAAGAACATACATGCAATGAATCTAGTGGGTCCACATGTAGTTTGTGAAAAGAACACACATGGAATGACCACTAGTTGATCCATAAGTGGTTTGTGGAAAAGAAAACACATGCAATGACTCTGGTTGGTCCATATGTGGTTTGTGGAAAGAACACACATGCATTAACCACTGGTTGAATTATATATGTGGCTTGTGAAAAGAACACACATGCAATGCCACTGGTTGATCCATGTGTGGTTTGTGGAAAGAACACACATGCAATGACTCTAGTGGTAGTTTTAGTATAAGATCACACATGCAATGACTCTAATGGATCCATATGTGGTTTGTGAACAGAACACACATGCAATGACCACTTGTTGATCCATGTGTGGTTTGTGAAAAGAACACACATGCAATGACTCTAGTGCTAGTTTTATTATAAGAACACACATGCAATGACTCTAGTGGGTCCACATGTAGTTTGTGAAAAGAACACACATGCAATGACCACTTGTTGATCCATGTGTGTTTTGTGAAAAGAACACACATCCAATGACTCTAGTGGGTCCACATGTAGTTTGTGAAAAGAACACACATGCAATGACCCCTGGTTGATCCATAAGTTGTTTGTGGAAAAGAACACACATGCAATGAACACTAGTTGATCAATGTGTGGTTTGTGCAAAAGAACACATGCAATGAATCTGGTTGGTCCGTATGTGGTTTGTGGAAATAACACACATGAAGTGACCACTGGTTGATCCATGTGTGGTTTGTGAAATGAACACACATGCAATGCCACTTGTTGATCCATGTGTGGTTTGTGGAAAGAACACACATGCAATGACTCTAGTGCCAGTTTTTGTATAAGAACACACATGCAATGTCTCTAATGGATCCATATGTGGTTTGTGATAAGAATACACATGCAATGACTCTAGTGGGTCCACATGTAGTTTGTGAAAATAACGCACATGCAATGACCACTGGTTGATCCATAAGTGGTTTGTGGAAAGAACACACATGCAATGACCACTGGTTGATCCATAAGTGGTTTGTGGAAAAGAAAACACATGCAATGACTTTGGTTGGTCCATATGTGGTTTGTGGAAAGAACACACATGCAGTGACCACTGGTTGATCCATGTGTGGTTTGTGGAAAGGACACACATGCAATGACTCTAGTACTAGTTTTAGTATAAGACCACACATGCAATGACTCTAATGGATCCATATGTGGTTTGTGAACAGAACACACATGCAATGAACACTTGTTGATCCATGTGTGGTTTGTGAAAAGAACACACATGCAATGACTCTAGTGCTAGTTTTATTATAAGAACACACATGCAATGACTCTAGTGGGTCCACATGTAGTTTGTGAAAAGAACACACATGCAATGACCACTTGTTGATCCATGTGTGTTTTGTGAAAAGAACACACATCCAATGACTCTAGTGGGTCCACATGTAGTTTGTGAAAAGAACACACATGCAATGACCCCTGGTTGATCCATAAGTTGTTTCTGGAAAAGAACACACATGCAATGAACACTAGTTGATCAATGTGTGGTTTGTCCAAAAGAACACATGCAATGAATCTGGTTGGTCCGTATGTGGTTTGTGGAAAGAACACACATGAAGTGACCACTGGTTGATCCATGTGTGGTTTGTGAAATGAACACACATGCAATGCCACTTGTTGATCCATGTGTGGTTTGTGGAAAGAACACACATGCAATGACTCTAGTGCCAGTTTTTGTATAAGAACACACATGCAATGTCTCTAATGGATCCATATGTGGTTTGTGATAAGAATTAACATGCAATGACTCTAGTGGGTCCACATGTAGTTTGTGAAAATAACGCACATGCAATGACCACTGGTTGATCCATAAGTGGTTTGTGGAAAGAACACACATGCAATGACCACTGGTTGATCCATAAGTGGTTTGTGGAAAAGAAAACACATGCAATGACTCTGGTTGGTCCATATGTGGTTTCTGGAAAGAACACACATGCAGTGACCACTGGTTGATCCATGTGTGGTTTGTGGAAAGGATACACATGCAATGACTCTAGTACTAGTTTTAGTATAAGATCACACATGCAATGACTCTAATGGATCCATATGTGGTTTGTGAAAAGAACACACATGCAATGACCACTTGTTGATCCATGTGTGGTTTGTGAAAAGAACACACATGCAATGACTCTAGTGCTAGTTGTAGTTTAAGAACACACATGCAATGACTCTAGTGGGTCCACATGTAGTTTGTGAAAAGAATACACATGCAATGACTCTAGTGCTAGTTTTAGTATAAGAACACACATGCAATGACTCTAGTGGGTCCACATGTAGTTTGTGAAAAGAACACACATGCAATGACCACTTGTTGATCCATGTGTCTTTTGTGAAAAGAACACACATACAATGACTCTAGTGGGTCCACATGTAGTTTGTGAAAAGAACACACATGCAATGACCACTGGTTGATCCATAAGTTGTTTGTAGAAAAGAACACACATGCAATGAACACTGGTTGATCCATGTGTGGTTTGTGCAAAAGAACACATGCAATGCCCACTGGTTGATCCATGTGTGGTTTGTGAAAAGAACACACATGCAATGAATGTAGTGCTAGTTTTAGTATAAGAACACACATGCAATGACTCTAGTGGGTCCACATGTAGTTTGTAAAAATAACACACATGCAATGACCACTGGTTGATCCATAAGTGGTTTGTGGAAATAACACACATGTAATGACCACTGGTTGATCCATAAGTGGTTTGTGGAAAAGAACACACATGCAATGACTCTGGTTGGTCCATATGTGGTTTGTGGAAAGAACACACATGCATTGACCACTAGTTGATGCATAAGTGGTTTGTGGAAAGAACACACATAAAATGACCACTTGTTGATCCATTAGTGGTTTGTGGAAAAGAAAACACATACAATGACTCTAGTTGGTCCATATGTGGTTTGTGGAAAGAACACACATACAGTAACCACTAATTGATCCATGTGTGGTTTGTGAAATGAACACAAATGCAATGCCACTAGTTGATCCATGTGTGGTTTGTGGAAAGAACACACATGCAATGACTCTAGTGCTAGTTTTAGTATAAGAACACACATGCAATGTGTCTAATGGATCCATATGCGGTTTGTGAAAAGAACACACATGCAATGACCATTTGTTGATCCATGTGTGGTTTGTGAAAAGAACACCCATGCAATGACTCTAGTGCTAGTTTTATTAGAAGAACATACATGCAATGACTCTAGTGGGTCCACATGTAGTTTGCAAAAAGAACACACATGCAATGACCACTGGTTGATCCATAAGTGGTTTGTGGAAAGAACACACATGCAATGACCACTGGTTCATCCATAAGTGGTTTGTGGAAAAGAAAACACATGCAATGACTCTGGTTGGTCCATATGTGGTTTGTGGAAAGAACACACATGCATTAACCACTAGTTGATCCATATGTGGTTTGTGAAATGAACACACATGCAATGCCACTGGTTGATCCATGTGTGGTTTGTGGAAAGAACACACATGCAATGACTCTAGTGCTAGTTTTAGTATAAGAACATACATGCAATGAATCTAGTGGGTCCACATGTAGTTTGTGAAAAGAACACACATGGAATGACCACTAGTTGATCCATAAGTGGTTTGTGGAAAAGAAAACACATGCAATGACTCTGGTTGGTCCATATGTGGTTTGTGGAAAGAACACACATGCATTAACCACTGGTTGAATTATATATGTGGCTTGTGAAAAGAACACACATGCAATGCCACTGGTTGATCCATGTGTGGTTTGTGGAAAGAACACACATGCAATGACTCTAGTGGTAGTTTTAGTATAAGATCACACATGCAATGAGTCTAATGGATCCATATGTGGTTTGTGAACAGAACACACATGCAATGACCACTTGTTGATCCATGTGTGGTTTGTGAAAAGAACACACATGCAATGACTCTAGTGCTAGTTTTATTATAAGAACACACATGCAATGACTCTAGTGGGTCCACATGTAGTTTGTGAAAAGAACACACATGCAATGACCACTTGTTGATCCATGTGTGTTTTGTGAAAAGAACACACATCCAATGACTCTAGTGTGTCCACATGTAGTTTGTGAAAAGAACACACATGCAATGACCCCTGGTTGATCCATAAGTTGTTTGTGGAAAAGAACACACATGCAATGAACACTAGTTGATCAATGTGTGGTTTGTGCAAAAGAACACATGCAATGAATCTGGTTGGTCCGTATGTGGTTTGTGGAAAGAACACACATGAAGTGACCACTGGTTGATCCATGTGTGGTTTGTGAAATGAACACACATGCAATGCCACTTGTTGATCCATGTGTGGTTTGTGGAAAGAACACACATGCAATGACTCTAGTGCCAGTTTTTGTATAAGAACACACATGCAATGTCTCTAATGGATCCATATGTGGTTTGTGATAAGAATACACATGCAATGACTCTAGTGGGTCCACATGTAGTTTGTGAAAATAACGCACATGCAATGACCACTGGTTGATCCATAAGTGGTTTGTGGAAAGAACACACATGCAATGACCACTGGTTGATCCATAAGTGGTTTGTGGAAAAGAAAACACATGCAATGACTTTGGTTGGTCCATATGTGGTTTGTGGAAAGAACACACATGCAGTGACCACTGGTTGATCCATGTGTGGTTTGTGGAAAGGACACACATGCAATGACTCTAGTACTAGTTTTAGTATAAGATCACACATCCAATTACTCTAATGGATCCATATGTGGTTTGTGAAAAGAACACACATGCAATGACCATTTGTTGATCCATGTGTGCTTTGTGAAAAGAACACACATGCAATGACTCTAGTGCTAGTTTTAGTTGAAGAACACACATGCAATGACTCTAGTGGGTCCACATGTAGTTTGTGAAAAGAATACACATGCAATGACTCTAGTGCTAGTTTTAGTATAAGAACACACATGCAATGACTCTAGTGGGTCCACATGTAGTTTGTGAAAAGAACACACATGCAATGACCACTTGTTGATCCATGTGTCTTTTGTGAAAAGAACACACATACAATGACTCTAGTGGGTCCACATGTAGTTTGTGAAAAGAACACACATGCAATGACCACTGGTTGATCCATAAGTTGTTTGTGGAAAAGAACACACATGCAATGAACACTGGTTGATCCATGTGTGGTTTGTGCAAAAGAACACATGCAATGACCACTGGTTGATCCATGTGTGGTTTGTGAAAAGAACACACATGCAATGACTGTAGTGCTAGTTTTAGTATAAGAACACACATGCAATGACTCTAGTGGGTCCACATGTAGTTTGTAAAAATAACACACATGCAATGACCACTGGTTGATCCATAAGTGGTTTGTGGAAATAACACACATGTAATGACCACTGGTTGATCCATAAGTGGTTTGTGGAAAAGAACACACATGCAATGACTCTGGTTGGTCCATATGTGGTTTGTGGAAAGAACACACATGCATTGACCACTAGTTGGTCCATAAGTGGTTTGTGGAAAGAACACACATAAAATGACCACTTGTTGATCCATTAGTGGTTTGTGGAAAAGAAAACACATGCAATGACTCTAGTTGGTCCATATGTGGTTTGTGGAAAGAACACACATACAGTAACCACTAATTGATCCATGTGTGGTTTGTGAAATGAACACAAATGCAATGCCACTAGTTGATCCATGTGTGGTTTGTGGAAAGAACACACATGCAATGACTCTAGTGCTAGTTTTAGTATAAGAACACATATGCAATGTCTCTAATGGATCCATATGTGGTTTGTGAAAAGAACACACATGCAATGACCACTTGTTGATCCATGTGTGGTTTGTGAAAAGAACACCCATGCAATGACTCTAGTGCTAGTTTTAGTACAAGAACATACATGCAATGACTCTAGTGGTTCCACATGTAGTTTGTGAAATGAACACACATGCAATGACCACTAGTTGATCCATAAGTGGTTTGTGGAAAGCACACACATGCAATGACCACTGGTTGATCCATAAGTGGTTTGTGGAAAAGAAAACACATGCAATGACTCTGGTTGGTCCATATGTGGTTTGTGGAAAGAACACACATGCATTGACCACTGGTTGATCCATATGTGGCTTATGAAAAGAACACACATGCAATGCCACTGGTTGATCCATGTGTGGTTTGTGGAAAGAACACACATGCAATGACTCTAGTGGTAGTTTTAGTATAAGATCACACATGCAGTGACTCTAATGGATCCATATGTGGTTTGTGAAAAGAACACACATGCAATGAATCTAGTGCTAGTTTTCATATAAGAACACACACGCAATGTCTCTAATGGATCCATATGTGGTTTGTGAAAAGAACACACATGCATTGACCACTTGTTGATCCATGTGTGGTTTGTGAAAAGAACACACATGCAATGACTCTAGTTCTAGTTTTAGTATAAGAACACACATGCAATGACTCTAATGGATCCATATGTGGTTTGTGAAAAGAACACACATGCAATGACCACTTGTTGATCCATGTGTGGTTTGTGAAAAGAACACACATGCCATGACTCTAGTGCTAGTTTTATTATAAGAACACACATGCAATGACTCTAGTGGGTCCACATGTAGTTTGTGAAAAGAACACACATGCAATGACCACTTGTTGATCCATGTGTGTTTTGTGAAAAGAACACACATACAATGACTCTAGTGGGTCCACATGTAGTTTGTGAAAAGAACACACATGCAATGACCACTGGTTGATCAATAAGTTTTTTGTGGAAAAGAACACACATGCAATGAACACTAGTTGATCAATGTGTGGTTTGTGCAAAAGAACACATGCAATGAATCTGGTTGGTCCATATGTGGTTTGTGGAAAGAACACACATGAAGTGACCACTGGTTAATCCATGTGTGGTTTGTGGAAAGAACACACATGCAATGACTCTAGTGCCAATTTTTGTATAAGAACACACATGCAATGTCACTAATGGATCCATATGTGGTTTGTGATAAGAATACACATGCAATGACTCTAGTGGGTCCACATGTAGTTTGTGAAAATAACGCACATGCAATGACTCTAATGGATCCATATGTGGTTTGTGGAAAGAACACACATGCAATGACCACTGGTTGATCCATAAGTGGTTTGTGGAAAAGAAAACACATGCAATGACTCTGGTTGGTCCATATGTGGTTTGTGGAAAGAACACACATGCAGTGACGACTGGTTGATCCATGTGTGGTTTGTGAAATGAACACACATGCAATGCCACTGGTTGATCCATGTGTGGTTTGTGGAAAGGACACACATGAAATGACTCTTGTGCTAGTTTTAGTATAAGATCACACATGCAATGACTCTAATGGATCCATAAGTGGTTTGTGAAAAGAACACACATGCAATGACCACTTGTTGATCCATGTGTGGTTTGTGAAAAGAACACACATGCAATGACTCTAGTGCTAGTTTTAGTTTAAGAACACACATGCAATGACTCTAGTGGGTCCACATGTAGTTTGTGAAAAGAATACACATGCAATGACTCTAGTGCTAGTTTTAGTATAAGAACACACATGCAATGACTCTAGTGGGTCCACATGTAGTTTGTGAAAAGAACACACATGCAATGACCACTTGTTGATCCATGTGTCTTTTGTGAAAAGAACACACATACAATGACTCTAGTGGGTCCACATGTAGTTTGTGAAAAGAACACACATGCAATGACCACTGGTTGATCCATAAGTTGTTTGTGGAAAAGAACACACATGCAATGAACACTAGTTGATCAATGTGTGGTTTGTGCAAAAGAACACATGGAATGAATCTGGTTGGTCCGTATGTGGTTTGTGGAAAGAACACACATGTAATGACCACTGGTTGATCCATAAGTGGTTTGTGGAAAAGAACACACATGCAATGACTCTGGTTGGTCCATATGTGGTTTGTGGAAAGAACACACATGCATTGACCACTAGTTGGTCCATAAGTGGTTTGTGGAAAGAACACACATAAAATGACCACTTGTTGATCCATTAGTGGTTTGTGGAAAAGAGAACACGTGCAATGACTCTAGTTGGTCCATATGTGGTTTGTGGAAAGAACACACATACAGTAACCACTAATTGATCCATGTGTGGTTTGTGAAATGAACACAAATGCAATGCCACTAGTTGATCCATGTGTGGTTTGTGGAAAGAACACACATGCAATGACTCTAGTGCTAGTTTTAGTATAAGAACACATATGCAATGTCTCTAATGGATCCATATGTGGTTTGTGAAAAGAACACACATGCAATGACCACTTGTTGATCCATGTGTGGTTTGTGAAAAGAACACCCATGCAATGAATCTAGTGCTAGTTTTAGTACAAGAACATACATGCAATGACTCTAGTGGTTCCACATGTAGTTTGTGAAATGAACACACATGCAATGACCACTAGTTGATCCAAAAGTGGTTTGTGGAAAGCACACACATGCAATGACCACTGGTTGATCCATAAGTGGTTTGTGGAAAAGAAAACACATGCAATGGCTCTGGTTGGTCCATATGTGGTTTGTGGAAAGAACACACATGCATTGACCACTGGTTGATCCATATGTGGCTTGTGAAAAGAACACACATGCAATGCCACTGGTTGATCCATGTGTGGTTTGTGGAAAGAACACACATGCAATGACTCTAGTGGTAGTTTTAGTATAAGATCACACATGCAGTGACTCTAATGGATCCATATGTGGTTTGTGAAAGGAACACACATGCAATGAATCTAGTGCTAGTTTTCATATAAGAACACACACGCAATGTCTCTAATGGATCCATATGTGGTTTGTGAAAAGAACACACATGCATTGACCACTTGTTGATCCATGTGTGGTTTGTGAAAAGAACACACATGCAATGACTCTAGTTCTAGTTTTAGTATAAGAACACACATGCAATGACTCTAATGGATCCATATGTGGTTTGTGAAAAGAACACACATGCAATGACCACTTGTTGATCCATGTGTGGTTTGTGAAAAGAACACACATGCCATGACTCTAGTGCTAGTTTTATTATAAGAACACACATGCAATGACTCTAGTGGGTCCACATGTAGTTTGTGAAAAGAACACACATGCAATGACCACTTGTTGATCCATGTGTGTTTTGTGAAAAGAACACACATACAATGACTCTAGTGGGTCCACATGTAGTTTGTGAAAAGAACACACATGCAATGACCACTGGTTGATCAATAAGTTTTTTGTGGAAAAGAACACACATGCAATGAACACTAGTTGATCAATGTGTGGTTTGTGCAAAAGAACACATGCAATGAATCTGGTTGGTCCATATGTGGTTTGTGGAAAGAACACACATGAAGTGACCACTGGTTGATCCATGTGTGGTTTGTGGAAAGAACACACATGCAATGACTCTAGTGCCAGTTTTTGTATAAGAACACACATGCAATGTCACTAATGGATCCATATGTGGTTTGTGATAAGAATACCCATGCAATGACTCTAGTGGGTCCACATGTAGTTTGTGAAAATAACGCACATGCAATGACTCTAATGGATCCATATGTGGTTTGTGGAAAGAACACACATGCAATGACCACTGGTTGATCCATAAGTGGTTTGTGGAAAAGAAAACACATGCAATGACTCTGGTTGGTCCATATGTGGTTTGTGGAAAGAACACACATGCAGTGACGACTGGTTGATCCATGTGTGGTTTGTGAAATGAACACACATGCAATGCCACTGGTTGATCCATGTGTGGTTTGTGGAAAGGACACACATGAAATGACTCTTGTGCTAGTTTTAGTATAAGATCACACATGCAATGACTCTAATGGATCCATAAGTGGTTTGTGAAAAGAACACACATGCAATGACCACTTGTTGATCCATGTGTGGTTTGTGAAAAGAACACACATGCAATGACTCTAGTGCTAGTTTTAGTTTAAGAACACACATGCAATGACTCTAGTGGGTCCACATGTAGTTTGTGAAAAGAATACACATGCAATGACTCTAGTGCTAGTTTTAGTATAAGAACACACATGCAATGACTCTAGTGGGTCCACATGTAGTTTGTGAAAAGAACACACATGCAATGACCACTTGTTGATCCATGTGTCTTTTGTGAAAAGAACACACATACAATGACTCTAGTGGGTCCACATGTAGTTTGTGAAAAGAACACACATGCAATGACCACTGGTTGATCTATAAGTGGTTTGTGGAAAGAACACACATGCAATGACCACTGGTTGATCTATAAGTTGTTTGTGGAAAAGAACACACGTGCAATGAACACTAGTTGATCAATGTGTGGTTTGTGCAAAAGAACACATGGAATGAATCTGGTTGGTCCGTATGTGGTTTGTGGAAAGAACACACATGCAGTGACCACTGGTTGATCCATGTGTGGTTTGTGAAATGAACACACATGCAATGCCACTTGTTGATCCATGTGTGGTTTGTGGAAAGAACACACATGCAATGACTCTAGTGCCAGTTTTTGTATAAGAACACACATGCAATGTCTCTAATGGATCCATATGTCTTTTGTGAAAAGAACACACATACAATGACTCTAGTGGGTCCACATGTAGTTTGTGAAAATAACGCACATGCAATGACCACTGGTTGATCCATAAGTGGTTTGTGGAAAGAACACACATGCAATGACCACTGGTTGATCCATAAGTGGTTTGTGGAAAATAAAACACATGCAATGACTCTGGTTGGTCCATATGTGGTTTGTGGAAAGAACACACATGTAGTGACCACTGGTTGATCCATGTGTGGTTTGTGAAATGAACACACATGCAATGCCACTGGTTTATCCATGTGTGGTTTGTGGAAAGGACACACATGCAATGACTCTAGTGCTAGTTTTAGTATAAGATCACACATGCAATGACTCTAATGTATCCATATGTGGTTTGTGAAAAGAACACACATGCAATGACCACCTGTTGATCCATGTGTGGTTTGTGAAAAGAACACACATGCAATGACTCTAGTGCTAGTTTTAGTTTAAGAACACACATGCAATGACCACTTGTTGATCCATGTGTCTTTTGTGAAAAGAACACACATACAATGACTGTAGTGGGTCCACATGTAGTTTGTGAAAAGAACACACATGCAATGACCACTGGTTGATCCATGAGTTGTTTGTGGAAAAGAACACACATGCAATGAACACTGGTTGATCCATGTGTGGTTTGTGCAAAAGAACACATGCAATGACCACTGGTTGATCCATGTGTGGTTTGTGAAAAGAACACACATGCAATGACTGTAGTGCTAGTTTTAGTATAAGAACACACATGCAATGACTCTAGTGGGTCCACATGTAGTTTGAAAAAATAACACACATGCAATGACCACTTGTTGATCCATAAGTGGTTTGTGGAAAGAACACACATGCAATGACCACTGGTTGATCCATAAATGGTTTGTGGAAAAGAACACACATGCAGTGACTCTGGTTGGTCCATATGTGGTTTGTGGAAAGAACACACATGCATTGACCACTAGTTGATCCATAAGTGGTTTGTGGAAAGAACACACATGAAATGACCACATGTTGATCCATAAGTGGTTTGTGGAAAAGAAAACACATGCAATGACTCTAGTTGGTCCATATGTGGTTTGTGGAAAGAACACACATACAGTAACCACTTGTTGATCCATGTGTGGTTTGTGAAATGAACACACATGCAATGCCACTGGTTGATCCATGTGTGGTTTTGGAAAGAACACACATGCAATGACTCTAGTGTTAGTTTTAGTATAAGAACACACATGCATTGTCTCTAATGGATCCATATGTGGTTTGTGAAAAGAACACACATGCAATGACCACTTGTTGATCCATGTGTGGTTTGTGAAAAGAACACCCATGCAATGACTCTAGTGCTAGTTTTAGTATAAGAACATACATGCAATGACTCTAGTGGGTCCACATGTAGTTTGTGAAAAGAACACACATGCAATGACCACTGGTTGATCCATAAGTGGTTTGTGGAAAGAACACACATGCAATGACCACTGGTTGATCCATAAGTGGTTTGTGGAAAAGAAAACACATGCAATGACTCTGGTTGGTCCATATGTGGTTTGTGGAAAGAACACACATGCATTGACCACTAGTTGATCCAGATGTGGTTTGTGAAATGAACACACATGCAATGCCACTGGTTGATCCATGTGTGGTTTGTGGAAAGAACACACGTGCAATGACCCTAGTGCTAGTTTTAGTATAAGAACACACATGCAATGTCTCTAATGGATCCATATGTGGTTTGTGAAAAGAACACACATGCAATGACCACTTGTTGATCCATGTGTGGTTTGTGAAAAGAACACCCATGCAATGACTCTAGTGCTAGTTTTAGTATAATAACATACATGCAATGACTCTAGTGGGTCCACATGTAGTTTGTGAAAAGAACACACATGGAATAACCACTAGTTGATCCATAAGTGGTTTGTGGAAAAGAAAACACATGCAATGACTCTGGTTGGTCCATATGTGGTTTGTGGAAAGAACACACATGCATTAACCACTGGTTGAATTATATATGTGGCTTGTGAAAAGAACACACATGCAATGCCACTGGTTGATCCATGTGTGGTTTGTGGAAAGAACACACATGCAATGACTCTAGTGGTAGTTTTAGTATAAGATCACACATGCAATGACTCTAATGGATCCATATGTGGTTTGTGAACAGAACACACATGCAATGACCACTTGTTGATCCATGTGTGGTTTGTGAAAAGAACACACATGCAATGACTCTAGTTCTAGTTTTATTATAAGAACACACATGCAATGACTCTAGTGGGTCCACATGTAGTTTGTGAAAAGAACACACATGCAATGACCACTTGTTGATCCATGTGTGTTTTGTGAAAAGAACACACATCCAATGACTCTAGTGGGTCCACATGTAGTTTGTGAAAAGAACACACATGCAATGACCCCTGGTTGATCCATAAGTTGTTTGTGGAAAAGAACACACATGCAATGAACACTAGTTGATCAATGTGTGGTTTGTGCAAAAGAACACATGCAATGAATCTGGTTGGTCCGTATGTGGTTTGTGGAAAGAACACACATGAAGTGACCACTGGTTGATCCATGTGTGGTTTGTGAAATGAACACACATGCAATGCCACTTGTTGATCTATGTGTGGTTTGTGGAAACAACACACATGCAATGACTCTAGTGCCAGTTTTTGTATAAGAACACACATGCAATGTCTCTAATGGATCCATATATGGTTTGTGATAAGAATACACATGCAATGACTCTAGTGGGTCCACATGTAGTTTGTGAAAATAACGCACATGCAATGTCCACTGGTTGATCCATAAGTGGTTTGTGGAAAGAACACACATGCAATGACCACTGGTTGATCCATAAGTGGTTTGTTGAAAAGAAAACACATGCAATGACTCTGGTTGGTCCATATGTGGTTTGTGGAAAGAACACACATGCAGTGACCACTGGTTGATCTTTGTGTGGTGTGTGGAAAGGACACACATGCAATGACTCTAGTACTAGTTTTAGTATAAGATCACACATGCAATGACTCTAATGGATCCATATGTGGTTTGTGAAAAGAACACACATGCAATGACCACTTGTTGATCCATGTGTGGTTTGTGAAAAGAACACACATGCAATGACTCTAGTGCTAGTTTTAGTTTAAGAACACACATGCAATGACTCTAGTGGGTCCACATGTAGTTTGTGAAAAGAATACACATGCAATGACTCTAGTGCTAGTTTTAGTATAAGAACACACATGCAATGACTCTAGTGGGTCCACATGTAGTTTGTGAAAAGAACACACATGCAATGACCACTTGTTGATCCATGTGTCTTTTGTGAAAAGAACACACATACAATGACTCTAGTGGGTCCACATGTAGTTTGTGAAAAGAACACACATGCAATGACCACTGGTTGATCCATAAGTTGTTTGTGGAAAAGAACACACATGCAATGAACACTAGTTGATCAATGTGTGGTTTGTGCAAAAGAACACATGCAATGAATCTGGTTGGTCCGTATGTGGTTTGTGGAAAGAACACACATGCAGTGACCACTGGTTGATCCATGTGTGGTTTGTGAAATGAACACACATGCAATGCCACTTGTTGATCCATGTGTGGTTTGTGGAAAGAACACACATGCAATGACTCTAGTGCCAGTTTTTGTATAAGAACACACATGCAATGTCTCTAATGGATCCATATGTGGTTTGTGATAAGAATACACATGCAATGACTCTAATGGGTCCACATGTAGTTTGTGAAAATAACGCACATGCAATGACCACTGGTTGATCCATAAGTGGTTTGTGGAAAGAACACACATGCAATGACCACTGGTTGATCCATAAGTGGTTTGTGGAAAAGAAAACACATGCAATGACTCTGGTTGGTCCATATGTGGTTTGTGGAAAGAACACACATGTAGTGACCACTGGTTGATCCATGTGTGGTTTGTGAAATGAACACACATGCAATGCCACTGGTTTATCCATGTGTGGTTTGTGGAAAGGACACACATGCAATGACTCTAGTGCTAGTTTTAGTATAAGATCACACATGCAATGACTCTAATGGATCCATATGTGGTTTGTGAAAAGAACACACATGCAATGACCACCTGTTGATCCATGTGTGGTTTGTGAAAAGAACACACATGCAATGACTCTAGTGCTAGTTTTAGTTTAAGAACACACATGCAATGACTCTAGTGGGTCCACATGTAGTTTGTGAAAAGAATACACATGCAATGACTCTAGTGGGTCCACATGTAGTTAGTGAAAAGAACACACATGCAATGACCACTTGTTGATCCATGTGTCTTTTGTGAAAAGAACACACATACAATGACTGTAGTGGGTCCACATGTAGTTTGTGAAAAGAACACACATGCAATGACCACTGGTTGATCCATGAGTTGTTTGTGGAAAAGAACACACATGCAATGAACACTGGTTGATCCATGTGTGGTTTGTGCAAAAGAACACATGCAATGACCACTGGTTGATCCATGTGTGGTTTGTGAAAAGAACACACATGCAATGACTGTAGTGCTAGTTTTAGTATAAGAACACACATGCAATGACTCTAGTGGGTCCACATGTAGTTTGTAAAAATAACACACATGCAATGACCACTTGTTGATCCATAAGTGGTTTGTGGAAAGAACACACATGCAATGACCACTGGTTGATCCATAAGTGGTTTGTGGAAAAGAACACACATGCAGTGACTCTGGTTGGTCTATATGTGGTTTGTGGAAAGACCACACATGCATTGACCACTAGTTGATCCATAAGTGGTTTGTGGAAAGAACACACATGAAATGACCACATGTTGATCCATAAGTGGTTTGTGGAAAAGAAAACACATGCAATGACTCTAGTTGGTCCATATGTGGTTTGTGGAAAGAACACACATACAGTAACCACTTGTTGATCCATGTGTGGTTTGTGAAATGAACACACATGCAATACCACTGGTTGATCCATGTGTGGTTTTGGAAAGAACACACATGCAATGACTCTAGTGTTAGTTTTAGTCTAAGAACACACATGCAATGTCTCTAATGGATCCATATGTGGTTTGTGAAAAGAACACACATGCAATGACCACTTGTTGATCCATGTGTGGTTTGTGAAAAGAACACCCATGCAATCACTCTAGTGCTAGTTTTAGTATAAGAACATACATGCAATGACTCTAGTGGGTCCACATGTAGTTTGTGAAAAGAACACACATGCAATGACCACTGGTTGATCCATAAGTGGTTTGTGGAAAGAACACATATGCAATGACCACTGGTTGATCCATAAGTGGTTTGTGGAAAAGAAAACACATGCAATGACTCTGGTTGGTCCATATGTGGTTTGTGGAAAGAACACACATGCATTGACCACTAGTTGATCCATATGTGGTTTGTGAAATGAACACACATGCAATGCCACTGGTTGATCCATGTGTGGTTTGTGGAAAGAACACACATGCAATGACCCTAGTGCTAGTTTTAGTATAAGAACACACATGCAATGTCTCTAATGGATCCATATGTGGTTTGTGAAAAGAACACACATGCAATGACCACTTGTTGATCCATGTGTGGTTTGTGAAAAGAACACCCATGCAATGACTCTAGTGCTAGTTTTAGTATAAGAACATACATGCAATGACTCTAGTGGGTCCACATGTAGTTTGTGAAAAGAACACACATGGAATAACCACTAGTTGATCCATAAGTGGTTTGTGGAAAAGAAAACACATGCAATGACTCTGGTTGGTCCATATGTGGTTTGTGGAAAGAACACACATGCATTAACCACTGGTTGAATTATATATGTGGCTTGTGAAAAGAACACACATGCAATGCCACTGGTTGATCCATGTGTGGTTTGTGGAAAGAACACACATGCAATGACTCTAGTGGTAGTTTTAGTATAAGATCACACATGCAATGACTCTAATGGATCCATATGTGGTTTGTGAACAGAACACACATGCAATGACCACTTGTTGATCCATGTGTGGTTTGTGAAAAGAACACACATGCAATGACTCTAGTGCTAGTTTTATTATAAGAACACACATGCAATGACTCTAGTGGGTCCACATGTAGTTTGTGAAAAGAACACACATGCAATGACCACTTGTTGATCCATGTGTGTTTTGTGAAAAGAACACACATCCAATGACTCTAGTGGGTCCACATGTAGTTTGTGAAAAGAACACACATGCAATGACCCCTGGTTGATCCATAAGTTGTTTGTGGAAAAGAACACACATGCAATGAACACTAGTTGATCAATGTGTGGTTTGTGCAAAAGAACACATGCAATGAATCTGGTTGGTCCGTATGTGGTTTGTGGAAAGAACACACATGAAGTGACCACTGGTTGATCCATGTGTGGTTTGTGAAATGAACACACATGCAATGCCACTTGTTGATCTATGTGTGGTTTGTGGAAAAAACACACATGCAATGACTCTAGTGCCAGTTTTTGTATAAGAACACACATGCAATGTCTCTAATGGATCCATATGTGGTTTGTGATAAGAATACACATGCAATGACTCTAGTGGGTCCACATGTAGTTTGTGAAAATAACGCACATGCAATGACCACTGGTTGATCCATAAGTGGTTTGTGGAAAGAACACACATGCAATGACCAGTAGTTGATCCATAAGTGGTTTGTGGAAAAGAAAACACATGCAATGACTCTGGTTGGTCCATATGTGGTTTGTGGAAAGAACACACATGCAGTGACCACTGGTTGATCCATGTGTGGTTTGTGGAAAGGACACACATGCAATGACTCTAGTACTAGTTTTAGTATAAGATCACACATGCAATGACTCTAATGGATCCATATGTGGTTTGTGAAAAGAACACACATGCAATGACCATTCGTTGATCCATGTGTGGTTTGTGAAAAGAACACACATGCAATGACTCTAGTGCTAGTTTTAGTTTAAGAACACACATGCAATGACTCTAGTGGGTCCACATGTAGTTTGTGAAAAGAATACACATGCAATGACTCTAGTGCTAGTTTTAGTATAAGAACACACATGCAATGACTCTAGTGGGTCCACATGTAGTTTGTGAAAAGAACACACATGCAATGACCACTTGTTGATCCATGTGTCTTTTGTGAAAAGAACACACATACAATGACTGTAGTGGGTCCACATGTAGTTTGTGAAAAGAACACACATGCAATGACCACTGGTTGATCCATGAGTTTTTTGTGGAAAAGAACACACATGCAATGAACACTGGTTGATCCATGTGTGGTTTGTGCAAAAGAACACATGCAATGACCACTGGTTGATCCATGTGTGGTTTGTGAAAAGAACACACATGCAATGACTGTAGTGCTAGTTTTAGTATAAGAACACACATGCAATGACTCTAGTGGGTCCACATGTAGTTTGTAAAAATAACACACATGCAATGACCACTTGTTGATCCATAAGTGGTTTGTGGAAAGAACACACATGCAATGACCACTGGTTGATCCATAAGTGGTTTGTGGAAAAGAACACACATGCAGTGACTCTGGTTGGTCCATATGTGGTTTGTGGAAAGACCACACATGCATTGACCACTAGTTGATCCATAAGTGGTTTGTGGAAAGAACACACATGAAATGACCACATGTTGATCCATAAGTGGTTTGTGGAAAAGAAAACACATGCAATGACTCTAGTTGGTCCATATGTGGTTTGTGGAAAGAACACACATACAGTAACCACTTGTTGATCCATGTGTGGTTTGTGAAATGAACACACATGCAATGCCACTGGTTTATCCATGTGTGGTTTTGGAAAGAACACACATGCAATGACTCTAGTGTTAGTTTTAGTCTAAGAACACACATGCAATGTCTCTAATGGATCCATATGTGGTTTGTGAAAAGAACACACATGCAATGACCACTTGTTGATCCATGTGTGGTTTGTGAAAAGAACACCCATGCAATCACTCTAGTGCTAGTTTTAGTATAAGAACATACATGCAATGACTCTAGTGGGTCCACATGTAGTTTGTGAAAAGAACACACATGCAATGACCACTGGTTGATCCATAAGTGGTTTGTGGAAAGAACACATATGCAATGACCACTGGTTGATCCATAAGTGGTTTGTGGAAAAGAAAACACATGCAATGACTCTGGTTAGTCCATATGTGGTTTGTGGAAAGAACACACATGCATTGACCACTAGTTGATCCATATGTGGTTTGTGAAATGAACACACATGCAATGCCACTGGTTGATCCATGTGTGGTTTGTGGAAAGAACACACATGCAATGACCCTAGTGCTAGTTTTAGTATAAGAACACACATGCAATGTCTCTAATGGATCCATATGTGGTTTGTGAAAAGAACACACATGCAATGACCACTTGTTGATCCATGTGTGGTTTGTGAAAAGAACACCCATGCAATGACTCTAGTGCTAGTTTTAGTATAAGAACATACATGCAATGACTCTAGTGGGTCCACATGTAGTTTGTGAAAAGAACACACATGGAATAACCACTAGTTGATCCATAAGTGGTTTGTGGAAAAGAAAACACATGCAATGACTCTGGTTGGTCCATATGTGGTTTGTGGAAAGAACACACATGCATTAACCACTGGTTGAATTATATATGTGGCTTGTGAAAAGAACACACATGCAATGCCACTGGTTGATCCATGTGTGGTTTGTGGAAAGAACACACATGCAATGACTCTAGTGGTAGTTTTAGTATAAGATCACACATGCAATGACTCTAATGGATCCATATGTGGTTTGTGAACAGAACACACATGCAATGACCACTTGTTGATCCATGTGTGGTTTGTGAAAAGAACACACATGCAATGACTCTAGTGCTAGTTTTATTATAAGAACACACATGCAATGACTCTAGTGGGTCCACATGTAGTTTGTGAAAAGAACACACATGCAATGACCACTTGTTGATCCATGTGTGTTTTGTGAAAAGAACACACATCCAATGACTCTAGTGGGTCCACATGTAGTTTGTGAAAAGAACACACATGCAATGACCCCTGGTTGATCCATAAGTTGTTTGTGGAAAAGAACACACATGCAATGAACACTAGTTGATCAATGTGTGGTTTGTGCAAAAGAACACATGCAATGAATCTGGTTGGTCCGTATGTGGTTTGTGGAAAGAACACACATGAAGTGACCACTGGTTGATCCATGTGTGGTTTGTGAAATGAACACACATGCAATGCCACTTGTTGATCTATGTGTGGTTTGTGGAAAGAACACACATGCAATGACTCTAGTGCCAGTTTTTGTATAAGAACACACATGCAATGTCTCTAATGGATCCATATGTGGTTTGTGATAAGAATACACATGCAATGACTCTAGTGGGTCCACATGTAGTTTGTGAAAATAACGCACATGCAATGACCACTGGTTGATCCATAAGTGGTTTGTGGAAAGAACACACATGCAATGACCAGTAGTTGATCCATAAGTGGTTTGTGGAAAAGAAAACACATGCAATGACTCTGGTTGGTCCATATGTGGTTTGTGGAAAGAACACACATGCAGTGACCACTGGTTGATCCATGTGTGGTTTGTGGAAAGGACACACATGCAATGACTCTAGTACTAGTTTTAGTATAAGATCACACATGCAATGACTCTAATGGATCCATATGTGGTTTGTGAAAAGAACACACATGCAATGACCACTTGTTGATCCATGTGTGGTTTGTGAAAAGAACACACATGCAATGACTCTAGTGCTAGTTTTAGTTTAAGAACACACATGCAATGACTCTAGTGGGTCCACATGTAGTTTGTGAAAAGAATACACATGCAATGACTCTAGTGCTAGTTTTAGTATAAGAACACACATGCAATGACTCTAGTGGGTCCACATGTAGTTTGTGAAAAGAACACACATGCAATGACCACTTGTTGATCCATGTGTCTTTTGTGAAAAGAACACACATACAATGACTCTAGTGGGTCCACATGTAGTTTGTGAAAAGAACACACATGCAATGACCACTGGTTGATCCATAAGTTGTTTGTGGAAAAGAACACACATGCAATGAACACTGGTTGATCCATGTGTGGTTTGTGCAAAAGAACACATGCAATGCCCACTGGTTGATCCATGTGTGGTTTGTGAAAAGAACACACATGCAATGACTGTAGTGCTAGTTTTAGTATAAGAACACACATGCAATGACTCTAGTGGGTCCACATGTAGTTTGTAAAAATAACACACATGCAATGACCACTGGTTGATCCATAAGTGGTTTGTGGAAATAACACACATGTAATGACCACTGGTTGATCCATAAGTGGTTTGTGGAAAAGAACACACATGCAATGACTCTGGTTGGTCCATATGTGGTTTGTGGAAAGAACACACATGCATTGACCACTAGTTGATCCATAAGTGGTTTGTGGAAAGAACACACATAAAATGACCACTTGTTGATCCATTAGTGGTTTGTGGAAAAGAAAACACATACAATGACTCTAGTTGGTCCATATGTGGTTTGTGGAAAGAACACACATACAGTAACCACTAATTGATCCATGTGTGGTTTGTGAAATGAACACAAATGCAATGCCACTAGTTGATCCATGTGTGGTTTGTGGAAAGAACACACATGCAATGACTCTAGTGCTAGTTTTAGTATAAGAACACACATGCAATGTCTCTAATGGATCCATATGCGGTTTGTGAAAAGAACACACATGCAATGACCACTTGTTGATCCATGTGTGGTTTGTGAAAAGAACACCCATGCAATGACTCTAGTGCTAGTTTTATTAGAAGAACATACATGCAATGACTCTAGTGGGTCCACATGTAGTTTGCAAAAAGAACACACGTGCAATGACCACTGGTTGATCCATAAGTGGTTTGTGGAAAGAACACACATGCAATGACCACTGGTTCATCCATAAGTGGTTTGTGGAAAAGAAAACACATGCCATGACTCTGGTTGGTCCATATGTGGTTTGTGGAAAGAACACACATGCATTGACCACTAGTTGATCCATATATGGTTTGTGAAAAGAAAACACATACAATGACTGTAGTTGGTCCATATGTGGTTTGTAGAAAGAACACACATACAGTAACCACTAATTGATCCATGTGTGGTTTGTGAAATGAACACAAATGCAATGCCACTAGTTGATCCATGTGTGGTTTGTGGAAAGAACACACATGCAATGACTCTAGTGGTAGTTTTAGTATAAGATCACAGATGCAATGACTCTAATGGATCCATATGTGGTTTGTGAACAGAACACACATGCAATGACCACTTGTTGATCCATGTGTGGTTTGTGAAAAGAACACACATGCAATGACTCTAGTGCTAGTTTTATTATAAGAACACACATGCAATGACTCTAGTGGGTCCACATGTAGTTTGTGAAAAGAACACACATGCAATGACCACTTGTTGATCCATGTGTGTTTTGTGAAAAGAACACACATCCAATGACTCTAGTGGGTCCACATGTAGTTTGTGAAAAGAACACACATGCAATGACCCCTGGTTGATCCATAAGTTGTTTGTGGAAAAGAACACACATGCAATGAACACTAGTTGATCAATGTGTGGTTTGTGCAAAAGAACACATGCAATGAATCTGGTTGGTCCGTATGTGGTTTGTGGAAAGAACACACATGAAGTGACCACTGGTTGATCCATGTGTGGTTTGTGAAATGAACACACATGCAATGCCACTTGTTGATCTATGTGTGGTTTGTGGAAACAACACACATGCAATGACTCTAGTGCCAGTTTTTGTATAAGAACACACATGCAATGTCTCTAATGGATCCATATATGGTTTGTGATAAGAATACACATGCAATGACTCTAGTGGGTCCACATGTAGTTTGTGAAAATAACGCACATGCAATGTCCACTGGTTGATCCATAAGTGGTTTGTGGAAAGAACACACATGCAATGACCACTGGTTGATCCATAAGTGGTTTGTTGAAAAGAAAACACATGCAATGACTCTGGTTGGTCCATATGTGGTTTGTGGAAAGAACACACATGCAGTGACCACTGGTTGATCTTTGTGTGGTGTGTGGAAAGGACACACATGCAATGACTCTAGTACTAGTTTTAGTATAAGATCACACATGCAATGACTCTAATGGATCCATATGTGGTTTGTGAAAAGAACACACATGCAATGACCACTTGTTGATCCATGTGTGGTTTGTGAAAAGAACACACATGCAATGACTCTAGTGCTAGTTTTAGTTTAAGAACACACATGCAATGACTCTAGTGGGTCCACATGTAGTTTGTGAAAAGAATACACATGCAATGACTCTAGTGCTAGTTTTAGTATAAGAACACACATGCAATGACTCTAGTGGGTCCACATGTAGTTTGTGAAAAGAACACACATGCAATGACCACTTGTTGATCCATGTGTCTTTTGTGAAAAGAACACACATACAATGACTCTAGTGGGTCCACATGTAGTTTGTGAAAAGAACACACATGCAATGACCACTGGTTGATCCATAAGTTGTTTGTGGAAAAGAACACACATGCAATGAACACTAGTTGATCAATGTGTGGTTTGTGCAAAAGAACACATGCAATGAATCTGGTTGGTCCGTATGTGGTTTGTGGAAAGAACACACATGCAGTGACCACTGGTTGATCCATGTGTGGTTTGTGAAATGAACACACATGCAATGCCACTTGTTGATCCATGTGTGGTTTGTGGAAAGAACACACATGCAATGACTCTAGTGCCAGTTTTTGTATAAGAACACACATGCAATGTCTCTAATGGATCCATATGTGGTTTGTGATAAGAATACACATGCAATGACTCTAATGGGTCCACATGTAGTTTGTGAAAATAACGCACATGCAATGACCACTGGTTGATCCATAAGTGGTTTGTGGAAAGAACACACATGCAATGACCACTGGTTGATCCATAAGTGGTTTGTGGAAAAGAAAACACATGCAATGACTCTGGTTGGTCCATATGTGGTTTGTGGAAAGAACACACATGTAGTGACCACTGGTTGATCCATGTGTGGTTTGTGAAATGAACACACATGCAATGCCACTGGTTTATCCATGTGTGGTTTGTGGAAAGGACACACATGCAATGACTCTAGTGCTAGTTTTAGTATAAGATCACACATGCAATGACTCTAATGGATCCATATGTGGTTTGTGAAAAGAACACACATGCAATGACCACCTGTTGATCCATGTGTGGTTTGTGAAAAGAACACACATGCAATGACTCTAGTGCTAGTTTTAGTTTAAGAACACACATGCAATGACTCTAGTGGGTCCACATGTAGTTTGTGAAAAGAATACACATGCAATGACTCTAGTGGGTCCACATGTAGTTAGTGAAAAGAACACACATGCAATGACCACTTGTTGATCCATGTGTCTTTTGTGAAAAGAACACACATACAATGACTGTAGTGGGTCCACATGTAGTTTGTGAAAAGAACACACATGCAATGACCACTGGTTGATCCATGAGTTGTTTGTGGAAAAGAACACACATGCAATGAACACTGGTTGATCCATGTGTGGTTTGTGCAAAAGAACACATGCAATGACCACTGGTTGATCCATGTGTGGTTTGTGAAAAGAACACACATGCAATGACTGTAGTGCTAGTTTTAGTATAAGAACACACATGCAATGACTCTAGTGGGTCCACATGTAGTTTGTAAAAATAACACACATGCAATGACCACTTGTTGATCCATAAGTGGTTTGTGGAAAGAACACACATGCAATGACCACTGGTTGATCCATAAGTGGTTTGTGGAAAAGAACACACATGCAGTGACTCTGGTTGGTCTATATGTGGTTTGTGGAAAGACCACACATGCATTGACCACTAGTTGATCCATAAGTGGTTTGTGGAAAGAACACACATGAAATGACCACATGTTGATCCATAAGTGGTTTGTGGAAAAGAAAACACATGCAATGACTCTAGTTGGTCCATATGTGGTTTGTGGAAAGAACACACATACAGTAACCACTTGTTGATCCATGTGTGGTTTGTGAAATGAACACACATGCAATACCACTGGTTGATCCATGTGTGGTTTTGGAAAGAACACACATGCAATGACTCTAGTGTTAGTTTTAGTCTAAGAACACACATGCAATGTCTCTAATGGATCCATATGTGGTTTGTGAAAAGAACACACATGCAATGACCACTTGTTGATCCATGTGTGGTTTGTGAAAAGAACACCCATGCAATCACTCTAGTGCTAGTTTTAGTATAAGAACATACATGCAATGACTCTAGTGGGTCCACATGTAGTTTGTGAAAAGAACACACATGCAATGACCACTGGTTGATCCATAAGTGGTTTGTGGAAAGAACACATATGCAATGACCACTGGTTGATCCATAAGTGGTTTGTGGAAAAGAAAACACATGCAATGACTCTGGTTGGTCCATATGTGGTTTGTGGAAAGAACACACATGCATTGACCACTAGTTGATCCATATGTGGTTTGTGAAATGAACACACATGCAATGCCACTGGTTGATCCATGTGTGGTTTGTGGAAAGAACACACATGCAATGACCCTAGTGCTAGTTTTAGTATAAGAACACACATGCAATGTCTCTAATGGATCCATATGTGGTTTGTGAAAAGAACACACATGCAATGACCACTTGTTGATCCATGTGTGGTTTGTGAAAAGAACACCCATGCAATGACTCTAGTGCTAGTTTTAGTATAAGAACATACATGCAATGACTCTAGTGGGTCCACATGTAGTTTGTGAAAAGAACACACATGGAATAACCACTAGTTGATCCATAAGTGGTTTGTGGAAAAGAAAACACATGCAATGACTCTGGTTGGTCCATATGTGGTTTGTGGAAAGAACACACATGCATTAACCACTGGTTGAATTATATATGTGGCTTGTGAAAAGAACACACATGCAATGCCACTGGTTGATCCATGTGTGGTTTGTGGAAAGAACACACATGCAATGACTCTAGTGGTAGTTTTAGTATAAGATCACACATGCAATGACTCTAATGGATCCATATGTGGTTTGTGAACAGAACACACATGCAATGACCACTTGTTGATCCATGTGTGGTTTGTGAAAAGAACACACATGCAATGACTCTAGTGCTAGTTTTATTATAAGAACACACATGCAATGACTCTAGTGGGTCCACATGTAGTTTGTGAAAAGAACACACATGCAATGACCACTTGTTGATCCATGTGTGTTTTGTGAAAAGAACACACATCCAATGACTCTAGTGGGTCCACATGTAGTTTGTGAAAAGAACACACATGCAATGACCCCTGGTTGATCCATAAGTTGTTTGTGGAAAAGAACACACATGCAATGAACACTAGTTGATCAATGTGTGGTTTGTGCAAAAGAACACATGCAATGAATCTGGTTGGTCCGTATGTGGTTTGTGGAAAGAACACACATGAAGTGACCACTGGTTGATCCATGTGTGGTTTGTGAAATGAACACACATGCAATGCCACTTGTTGATCTATGTGTGGTTTGTGGAAAAAACACACATGCAATGACTCTAGTGCCAGTTTTTGTATAAGAACACACATGCAATGTCTCTAATGGATCCATATGTGGTTTGTGATAAGAATACACATGCAATGACTCTAGTGGGTCCACATGTAGTTTGTGAAAATAACGCACATGCAATGACCACTGGTTGATCCATAAGTGGTTTGTGGAAAGAACACACATGCAATGACCAGTAGTTGATCCATAAGTGGTTTGTGGAAAAGAAAACACATGCAATGACTCTGGTTGGTCCATATGTGGTTTGTGGAAAGAACACACATGCAGTGACCACTGGTTGATCCATGTGTGGTTTGTGGAAAGGACACACATGCAATGACTCTAGTACTAGTTTTAGTATAAGATCACACATGCAATGACTCTAATGGATCCATATGTGGTTTGTGAAAAGAACACACATGCAATGACCATTCGTTGATCCATGTGTGGTTTGTGAAAAGAACACACATGCAATGACTCTAGTGCTAGTTTTAGTTTAAGAACACACATGCAATGACTCTAGTGGGTCCACATGTAGTTTGTGAAAAGAATACACATGCAATGACTCTAGTGCTAGTTTTAGTATAAGAACACACATGCAATGACTCTAGTGGGTCCACATGTAGTTTGTGAAAAGAACACACATGCAATGACCACTTGTTGATCCATGTGTCTTTTGTGAAAAGAACACACATACAATGACTGTAGTGGGTCCACATGTAGTTTGTGAAAAGAACACACATGCAATGACCACTGGTTGATCCATGAGTTTTTTGTGGAAAAGAACACACATGCAATGAACACTGGTTGATCCATGTGTGGTTTGTGCAAAAGAACACATGCAATGACCACTGGTTGATCCATGTGTGGTTTGTGAAAAGAACACACATGCAATGACTGTAGTGCTAGTTTTAGTATAAGAACACACATGCAATGACTCTAGTGGGTCCACATGTAGTTTGTAAAAATAACACACATGCAATGACCACTTGTTGATCCATAAGTGGTTTGTGGAAAGAACACACATGCAATGACCACTGGTTGATCCATAAGTGGTTTGTGGAAAAGAACACACATGCAGTGACTCTGGTTGGTCCATATGTGGTTTGTGGAAAGACCACACATGCATTGACCACTAGTTGATCCATAAGTGGTTTGTGGAAAGAACACACATGAAATGACCACATGTTGATCCATAAGTGGTTTGTGGAAAAGAAAACACATGCAATGACTCTAGTTGGTCCATATGTGGTTTGTGGAAAGAACACACATACAGTAACCACTTGTTGATCCATGTGTGGTTTGTGAAATGAACACACATGCAATGCCACTGGTTGATCCATGTGTGGTTTTGGAAAGAACACACATGCAATGACTCTAGTGTTAGTTTTAGTCTAAGAACACACATGCAATGTCTCTAATGGATCCATATGTGGTTTGTGAAAAGAACACACATGCAATGACCACTTGTTGATCCATGTGTGGTTTGTGAAAAGAACACCCATGCAATCACTCTAGTGCTAGTTTTAGTATAAGAACATACATGCAATGACTCTAGTGGGTCCACATGTAGTTTGTGAAAAGAACACACATGCAATGACCACTGGTTGATCCATAAGTGGTTTGTGGAAAGAACACATATGCAATGACCACTGGTTGATCCATAAGTGGTTTGTGGAAAAGAAAACACATGCAATGACTCTGGTTAGTCCATATGTGGTTTGTGGAAAGAACACACATGCATTGACCACTAGTTGATCCATATGTGGTTTGTGAAATGAACACACATGCAATGCCACTGGTTGATCCATGTGTGGTTTGTGGAAAGAACACACATGCAATGACCCTAGTGCTAGTTTTAGTATAAGAACACACATGCAATGTCTCTAATGGATCCATATGTGGTTTGTGAAAAGAACACACATGCAATGACCACTTGTTGATCCATGTGTGGTTTGTGAAAAGAACACCCATGCAATGACTCTAGTGCTAGTTTTAGTATAAGAACATACATGCAATGACTCTAGTGGGTCCACATGTAGTTTGTGAAAAGAACACACATGGAATAACCACTAGTTGATCCATAAGTGGTTTGTGGAAAAGAAAACACATGCAATGACTCTGGTTGGTCCATATGTGGTTTGTGGAAAGAACACACATGCATTAACCACTGGTTGAATTATATATGTGGCTTGTGAAAAGAACACACATGCAATGCCACTGGTTGATCCATGTGTGGTTTGTGGAAAGAACACACATGCAATGACTCTAGTGGTAGTTTTAGTATAAGATCACACATGCAATGACTCTAATGGATCCATATGTGGTTTGTGAACAGAACACACATGCAATGACCACTTGTTGATCCATGTGTGGTTTGTGAAAAGAACACACATGCAATGACTCTAGTGCTAGTTTTATTATAAGAACACACATGCAATGACTCTAGTGGGTCCACATGTAGTTTGTGAAAAGAACACACATGCAATGACCACTTGTTGATCCATGTGTGTTTTGTGAAAAGAACACACATCCAATGACTCTAGTGGGTCCACATGTAGTTTGTGAAAAGAACACACATGCAATGACCCCTGGTTGATCCATAAGTTGTTTGTGGAAAAGAACACACATGCAATGAACACTAGTTGATCAATGTGTGGTTTGTGCAAAAGAACACATGCAATGAATCTGGTTGGTCCGTATGTGGTTTGTGGAAAGAACACACATGAAGTGACCACTGGTTGATCCATGTGTGGTTTGTGAAATGAACACACATGCAATGCCACTTGTTGATCTATGTGTGGTTTGTGGAAAGAACACACATGCAATGACTCTAGTGCCAGTTTTTGTATAAGAACACACATGCAATGTCTCTAATGGATCCATATGTGGTTTGTGATAAGAATACACATGCAATGACTCTAGTGGGTCCACATGTAGTTTGTGAAAATAACGCACATGCAATGACCACTGGTTGATCCATAAGTGGTTTGTGGAAAGAACACACATGCAATGACCAGTAGTTGATCCATAAGTGGTTTGTGGAAAAGAAAACACATGCAATGACTCTGGTTGGTCCATATGTGGTTTGTGGAAAGAACACACATGCAGTGACCACTGGTTGATCCATGTGTGGTTTGTGGAAAGGACACACATGCAATGACTCTAGTACTAGTTTTAGTATAAGATCACACATGCAATGACTCTAATGGATCCATATGTGGTTTGTGAAAAGAACACACATGCAATGACCACTTGTTGATCCATGTGTGGTTTGTGAAAAGAACACACATGCAATGACTCTAGTGCTAGTTTTAGTTTAAGAACACACATGCAATGACTCTAGTGGGTCCACATGTAGTTTGTGAAAAGAATACACATGCAATGACTCTAGTGCTAGTTTTAGTATAAGAACACACATGCAATGACTCTAGTGGGTCCACATGTAGTTTGTGAAAAGAACACACATGCAATGACCACTTGTTGATCCATGTGTCTTTTGTGAAAAGAACACACATACAATGACTCTAGTGGGTCCACATGTAGTTTGTGAAAAGAACACACATGCAATGACCACTGGTTGATCCATAAGTTGTTTGTGGAAAAGAACACACATGCAATGAACACTGGTTGATCCATGTGTGGTTTGTGCAAAAGAACACATGCAATGCCCACTGGTTGATCCATGTGTGGTTTGTGAAAAGAACACACATGCAATGACTGTAGTGCTAGTTTTAGTATAAGAACACACATGCAATGACTCTAGTGGGTCCACATGTAGTTTGTAAAAATAACACACATGCAATGACCACTGGTTGATCCATAAGTGGTTTGTGGAAATAACACACATGTAATGACCACTGGTTGATCCATAAGTGGTTTGTGGAAAAGAACACACATGCAATGACTCTGGTTGGTCCATATGTGGTTTGTGGAAAGAACACACATGCATTGACCACTAGTTGATCCATAAGTGGTTTGTGGAAAGAACACACATAAAATGACCACTTGTTGATCCATTAGTGGTTTGTGGAAAAGAAAACACATACAATGACTCTAGTTGGTCCATATGTGGTTTGTGGAAAGAACACACATACAGTAACCACTAATTGATCCATGTGTGGTTTGTGAAATGAACACAAATGCAATGCCACTAGTTGATCCATGTGTGGTTTGTGGAAAGAACACACATGCAATGACTCTAGTGCTAGTTTTAGTATAAGAACACACATGCAATGTCTCTAATGGATCCATATGCGGTTTGTGAAAAGAACACACATGCAATGACCACTTGTTGATCCATGTGTGGTTTGTGAAAAGAACACCCATGCAATGACTCTAGTGCTAGTTTTATTAGAAGAACATACATGCAATGACTCTAGTGGGTCCACATGTAGTTTGCAAAAAGAACACACGTGCAATGACCACTGGTTGATCCATAAGTGGTTTGTGGAAAGAACACACATGCAATGACCACTGGTTCATCCATAAGTGGTTTGTGGAAAAGAAAACACATGCCATGACTCTGGTTGGTCCATATGTGGTTTGTGGAAAGAACACACATGCATTGACCACTAGTTGATCCATATATGGTTTGTGAAAAGAAAACACATACAATGACTGTAGTTGGTCCATATGTGGTTTGTAGAAAGAACACACATACAGTAACCACTAATTGATCCATGTGTGGTTTGTGAAATGAACACAAATGCAATGCCACTAGTTGATCCATGTGTGGTTTGTGGAAAGAACACACATGCAATGACTCTAGTGGTAGTTTTAGTATAAGATCACAGATGCAATGACTCTAATGGATCCATATGTGGTTTGTGAACAGAACACACATGCAATGACCACTTGTTGATCCATGTGTGGTTTGTGAAAAGAACACACATGCAATGACTCTAGTGCTAGTTTTATTATAAGAACACACATGCAATGACTCTAGTGGGTCCACATGTAGTTTGTGAAAAGAACACACATGCAATGACCACTTGTTGATCCATGTGTGTTTTGTGAAAAGAACACACATCCAATGACTCTAGTGGGTCCACATGTAGTTTGTGAAAAGAACACACATGCAATGACCCCTGGTTGATCCATAAGTTGTTTGTGGAAAAGAACACACATGCAATGAACACTAGTTGATCAATGTGTGGTTTGTGCAAAAGAACACATGCAATGAATCTGGTTGGTCCGTATGTGGTTTGTGGAAAGAACACACATGAAGTGACCACTGGTTGATCCATGTGTGGTTTGTGAAATGAACACACATGCAATGCCACTTGTTGATCTATGTGTGGTTTGTGGAAAGAACACACATGCAATGACTCTAGTGCCAGTTTTTGTATAAGAACACACATGCAATGTCTCTAATGGATCCATATGTGGTTTGTGATAAGAATACACATGCAATGACTCTAGTGGGTCCACATGTAGTTTGTGAAAATAACGCACATGCAATGACCACTGGTTGATCCATAAGTGGTTTGTGGAAAGAACACACATGCAATGACCACTGGTTGATCCATAAGTGGTTTGTGGAAAAGAAAACACATGCAATGACTCTGGTTGGTCCATATGTGGTTTGTGGAAAGAACACACATGCAGTGACCACTGGTTGATCCATGTGTGGTTTGTGGAAAGGACACACATGCAATGACTCTAGTACTAGTTTTAGTATAAGATCACACATGCAATGACTCTAATGGATCCATATGTGGTTTGTGAAAAGAACACACATGCAATGACCACTTGTTGATCCATGTGTGGTTTGTGAAAAGAACACACATGCAATGACTCTAGTGCTAGTTTTAGTTTAAGAACACACATGCAATGACTCTAGTGGGTCCACATGTAGTTTGTGAAAAGAATACACATGCAATGACTCTAGTGCTAGTTTTAGTATAAGAACACACATGCAATGACTCTAGTGGGTCCACATGTAGTTTGTGAAAAGAACACACATGCAATGACCACTTGTTGATCCATGTGTCTTTTGTGAAAAGAACACACATACAATGACTCTAGTGGGTCCACATGTAGTTTGTGAAAAGAACACACATGCAATGACCACTGGTTGATCCATAAGTTGTTTGTGGAAAAGAACACACATGCAATGAACACTGGTTGATCCATGTGTGGTTTGTGCAAAAGAACACATGCAATGCCCACTGGTTGAGCCATGTGTGGTTTGTGAAAAGAACACACATGCAATGACTGTAGTGCTAGTTTTAGTATAAGAACACACATGCAATGACTCTAGTGGGTCCACATGTAGTTTGTAAAAATAACACACATGCAATGACCACTGGTTGATCCATAAGTGGTTTGTGGAAATAACACACATGTAATGACCACTGGTTGATCCATAAGTGGTTTGTGGAAAAGAACACACATGCAATGACTCTGGTTGGTCCATATGTGGTTTGTGGAAAGAACACACATGCATTGACCACTAGTTGATCCATAAGTGGTTTGTGGAAAGAACACACATAAAATGACCACTTGTTGATCCATTAGTGGTTTGTGGAAAAGAAAACACATACAATGACTATAGTTGGTCCATATGTGGTTTGTAGAAAGAACACACATACAGTAACCACTAATTGATCCATGTGTGGTTTGTGAAATGAACACAAATGCAATGCCACTAGTTGATCCATGTGTGGTTTGTGGAAAGAACACACATGCAATGACTCTAGTGCTAGTTTTAGTATAAGAACACACATGCAATGTCTCTAATGGATCCATATGCGGTTTGTGAAAAGAACACACATGCAATGACCACTTGTTGATCCATGTGTGGTTTGTGAAAAGAACACCCATGCAATGACTCTAGTGCTAGTTTTATTAGAAGAACATACATGCAATGACTCTAGTGGGTCCACATGTAGTTTGCAAAAAGAACACACATGCAATGACCACTGGTTGATCCATAAGTGGTTTGTGGAAAGAACACACATGCAATGACCACTGGTTCATCCATAAGTGGTTTGTGGAAAAGAAAACACATGCCATGACTCTGGTTGGTCCATATGTGCTTTGTGGAAAGAACACACATGCATTGACCACTAGTTGATCCATATGTGGTTTGTGAAATGAACACACATGCAATGCCACTGGTTGATCCATGTGTGGTTTGTGGAAAGAACACACATGCAATGACTCTAGTGCTAGTTTTAGTATAAGAACATACATGCAATGACTCTAGTGGGTCCACATGTAGTTTGTGCAAAGAACACACATGGAATGACCACTAGTTGATCCATAAGTGGTTTGTGGAAAAGAAAACACATGCAATGACTCTGGTTGGTCCATATGTGGTTTGTGGAAAGAACACACATGCATTAACCACTGGTTGAATTATATATGTGGCTTGTGAAAAGAACACACATGCAATGCCACTGGTTGATCCATGTGTGGTTTGTGGAAAGAACACACATGCAATGACTCTAGTGGTAGTTTTAGTATAAGATCACACATGCAATGACTCTAATGGATCCATATGTGGTTTGTGAACAGAACACACATGCAATGACCACTTGTTGATCCATGTGTGGTTTGTGAAAAGAACACACATGCAATGACTCTAGTGCTAGTTTTATTATAAGAACACACATGCAATGACTCTAGTGGGTCCACATGTAGTTTGTGAAAAGAACACACATGCAATGACCACTTGTTGATCCATGTGTGTTTTGTGAAAAGAACACACATCCAATGACTCTAGTGGGTCCACATGTAGTTTGTGAAAAGAACACACATGCAATGACCCCTGGTTGATCCATAAGTTGTTTGTGGAAAAGAACACAAATGCAATGCCACTAGTTGATCCATGTGTGGTTTGTGGAAAGAACACACATGCAATGACTCTAGTGCTAGTTTTAGTATAAGAACACACATGCAATGTCTCTAATGGATCCATATGCGGTTTGTGAAAAGAACACACATGCAATGACCACTTGTTGATCCATGTGTGGTTTGTGAAAAGAACACCCATGCAATGACTCTAGTGCTAGTTTTATTAGAAGAACATACATGCAATGACTCTAGTGGGTCCACATGTAGTTTGCAAAAAGAACACACATGCAATGACCACTGGTTGATCCATAAGTGGTTTGTGGAAAGAACACACATGCAGTGACCACTGGTTGATCCATGTGTGGTTTGTGGAAAGGACACACATGCAATGACTCTAGTACTAGTTTTAGTATAAGATCACACATGCAATGACTCTAATGGATCCATATGTGGTTTGTGAAAAGAACACACATGCAATGACCACTTGTTGATCCATGTGTGGTTTGTGAAAAGAACACACATGCAATGACTCTAGTGCTAGTTTTAGTTTAAGAACACACATGCAATGACTCTAGTGGGTCCACATGTAGTTTGTGAAAAGAATACACATGCAATGACTCTAGTGCTAGTTTTAGTATAAGAACACACATGCAATGACTCTAGTGGGTCCACATGTAGTTTGTGAAAAGAACACACATGTAATGACCACTTGTTGATCCATGTGTCTTTTGTGAAAAGAACACACATACAATGACTCTAGTGGGTCCACATGTAGTTTGTGAAAAGAACACACATGCAATGACCACTGGTTGATCCATAAGTTGTTTGTGGAAAAGAACACACATGCAATGAACACTGGTTGATCCATGTGTGGTTTGTGCAAAAGAACACATGCAATGCCCACTGGTTGATCCATGTGTGGTTTGTGAAAAGAACACACATGCAATGACTGTAGTGCTAGTTTTAGTATAAGAACACACATGCAATGACTCTAGTGGGTCCACATGTAGTTTGTAAAAATAACACACATGCAATGACCACTGGTTGATCCATAAGTGGTTTGTGGAAATAACACACATGTAATGACCACTGGTTGATCCATAAGTGGTTTGTGGAAAAGAACACACATGCAATGACTCTGGTTGGTCCATATGTGGTTTGTGGAAAGAACACACATGCATTGACCACTAGTTGATCCATAAGTGGTTTGTGGAAAGAACACACATAAAATGACCACTTGTTGATCCATTAGTGGTTTGTGGAAAAGAAAACACATACAATGACTATAGTTGGTCCATATGTGGTTTGTGGAAAGAACACACATACAGTAACCACTAATTGATCCATGTGTGGTTTGTGAAATGAACACAAATGCAATGCCACTAGTTGATCCATGTGTGGTTTTGTAGCATCCCAATTGTCTAACAATTGCAATGCTACTAGCCTAGTCTATATAGATGCTACTTCATATATATAATTGTTGCATCATAATTACATCATGCTCATGTCATCATGCCACCTTGCATTTGAGCATCATATGAAACCCTTTTGATTTGGTTCTTCTCTCACATGCATTGTTAATTGTATTTGCCTCTTGATATTGTATTGGGTTCTTGATATATTGTTTAATGCCCAAGTTGAGTTGGGGGCATATCTCTTATTAACTCCACCACCTTTTCTTTCACCACCTTATAATTCCACCATCCAACTAAATATGAGCTTGGCACTTATTAGTTTTACCTCTAGCTCATGTGGGTTGGGATGGATCCAATTCTTTTCCACATGCTCTCATCTTGGCATCATGTTGTTTTCACATTATTGATATATGAGAGCCACATGGCCACCTTTGCATGCCTTGTGGGTGGGGCCCTATTTCTAGCTACCTTTTGTGTTGTTTTGGGGTTATCATCATGTTGGGATATTTTTGTGGGCTTATTAAATACCTAGTGGCATATACACACTAGCAAGTCCCAAATATAATCCAATGTGATCATCTCCATATACTCCACTTGGAATTCTTTCTAAATTCCTTTGCTTGGGCCTTACTCCAATTTTTGGGGATGCATAATAATAATGCCATGTATTAATGTTGTTCTCACAATAATCAACATGGCAATAGATGTTTGCATGGGCCATGCAAGCCCCACCTTTTGCTTGTTCTTTGGATTTTATTTTGATTTTTGTGTGAGTTTAAACCACATCCCTCTCTCCTATTAGCTTGATCTTGTTTGAGCTTGCTTAAGACCATCATCACCACACCCCTCTCTTGTGTTGCTTGATCTAGATGGAGCGTGCCATCTTTCTTCTGAACCCTAGCTCTCACCCTCTCTCCTTACCTTTCTCTCTAAGCCACCCCCATCTAAACCTAAACCCATCACCCTAATCACCTAGCTTGGCCACCCTCTCGGTCCCACCATGGCCTACCATAGCTGGCCCACCATGCCACCTATCTACACCCCCAAACCCTAGTACCAACCTTAGCCCGAGCTATGCCCCCTTCCCCTCCTACCCTAGCTCAAACCCTAGCTAACCAAGGCTACCCCCCCTCTCTCTCCCTCTCTGCCTGGTGAGCCCCACACCGAACCACCCTGCCCTTGGCTGCCCTCCCCCACCTCTTTCTTTGGCTACAAGACAAAGAGAAGGAGGGAGAGAAGCAACCCTAGCCCAACCCCCCCCCTTCTCACCTTTATCAAAAGAGACCACCCCCATGTGCTCCTCCCTCACCTCACCTAACCACCCAGATCGCATCCAGGAGGCGCCCAGCTCCCCACCCTTCTCCTTCTTCCTCCCCAAGCCGCCATGGCCTCTCCAAACCCTAGCCTTGGCCTCCCTCTGTCCTCGCTGTTCTGGTGGACGCCAAGACGTACCAGGAGCTCCAGGAGCTTCCTCTGCTTCCTCTTCTTCGCCCTGAAGCGTCGGAAACCGCTGGACCTCGCCGGAGAAGCCCCGCCGCCGCCGTGCCCGTGAGCACCGGAACGCCTCCGGCCTGCTGCCTCCTCGCCGATCCCCGCCACCTCAACGCCTCCGGCCACGCCGACGACACCGCGGTGAGCTCCTGCATCCCCTAGACACCTCCTTCTCCTCTCTAGTTCGCCATAGCTCCGCCGGCCTCCGTCGAACACCCGGCGTGCGCGCTCGTCGCCACGGTCACCGCCTGCGTGCGCGTCAGCAGCAGCTGTGGCGTGCGCTTTGCCTCTGTTCCTCGATGAAACCCGCGCGCTGCAGCCCTCCTCCGAGCTAGCCCCCTGAACGAGAACTATAGCCGGTAGCGCCCTCTTCGTTTTTGTTTTTTGCGGCTTGGCCGTAGACGCCGTGGTTCGCTCGCCATCGTCGTCCGAAAGTCCGGCCAGATCCACCGCCGCAGCGCCGCGTTCAGCAGCAGACAGCGTCAGCCCTGCGCGTTTTGCAAAGAAGCCCTCCCCCTTTTTCCCGCCTAAACCCGCAACCCCTGCGACCCCACCTACCAGCCTCGGTGTGTACATTGCAAAAGACCCCCCGGAAAACCCCTCCGTCACGGATCGGTCCTTCCCCGCGCCTGGGATCGCCCACGTGTCGCGTCACCGCTGGCCGCGCGCGTGTGTGGCCCCATATACCCCCGGCCCCATCTGTCTGCCTCTGCGGCTGGCAGCAACTACGGTGAGAAAAGTTTTCGCGTGCGTGTGCTGCCTAGTCAGCAGATGACCCCACCCGTCGGTGTCTCTGGCTAGAAAAGTCTGAGTACAAAAAGGTTTTCAGTTTTCGGTTTTAAATTCAAATCTTTTCCAAAATTAATCCAAATTCAAATATATTTCTGGTTTTAAATATCTTTTCAAATATAAATCCAAATAATACAAATAATATATGTTTTTGAATCAGAAAAATGTGAGGATTTCAAATATGCCATTCAAAATATATTTTGGACACTTTAATTTTTCAAGTTCATTTAAATTACAATAAATGCCCCTTTTTCTTAAATAATTAATAACTTTTGTTTTATAAATCCAAATTTAACAAATGATATGTCTAAAATGATTAGCTCGACGAGACCTTTCTGTTTATGCATTCCATGGTCTGATTTGAAGCATGCATCATATAAATATATTGTGGAAAGCAACTTAATTGAGAATAAAATGGGGCCAAAACTAAATAAAATGTTTACTCTTGTATTCCACACCTCACCCATGCTTTGCTACTTCCTTGCCATGCAAATTGTGCATCATTCATCATGGCATGATTGCTTGCTTGTCGCATTTTATTCATATGCTTGCGCACTTTATTTATGTTGGCCCTTGTTTGTTTGGTTCTTCTCCGAATAGACGCTGAGCAGGGGATATATCAAGAGAACCAGGAGCACTACCCAGATCCATTCCTTGCTTCAACTGAGCTGCCAGGCAAGCACTACCACATGCTTGCATACATATATTACCTATTGCCTCTATCTTTTTCCTGCATCATTGAGTCGCGATTGCATTAAACTGAATCCCAAGTATTGCATAGCCTTTACTTTTAAACCCCACCGACGCTTGTTCCCCCATCCCATGAGCCATTACTACAGGAGTTGTTTGAGCCATGCGAGTCGTAGAACAACATGTGTAGGGTATGTGAGTGTCTGATGGATAACGAGGTACCTAAACAACTTAACCTGAGTAGTAATGGGATAACTAATGAAAGTGGCACCGGTGAGCAATATCTGTTATTTGGTTTTTATGCTCACTTGTGTCCCGTAAGACCCCGAGTACTTGATTCCTGTTCCAAGAATATTCGCGCTATCCACATCCAGGAGGCCTTATGGACCCCCCTGAGCCAGAGCTTGATTCATTCTTATTTCTTGGGGCCACAAACTAGTTTGAGGTTTTATTTACTATCCTGTACTTATGCCATGCTTTACTGCTTTATTTAAATTGTGCGAGGTACTGCACACTGTACTGTTTAGGATTGCGGAGTGTTTTCGCGGTGTCGACAAGCCCAGTCACATTTTCGGGTTCCCAGTCGTTCACAGCCATTGGCGCAAACCTTGAGTCCGTCTCGGAGTCAGCTAACTTCGTTGCGGGTAGCTTAATGGGGTGGCCCCCTGAAATATTTCTGAATCCTGTAATTGCTTTGTCGTGACTGCCTCGTTGGGTTTTGATTTCGTTTTTCCGAGGCATATCGAGTGTGTGTTGCTATTTGTGCACCCCTGCAGGGTAAAACTTTATGAAAGCCGTGTCCGCGGTTATGGACGACTTGGAGCACAGTTTCTCGATCATAGACAAGCATAACTAAAGTACCGCTTTTAATTTGACTAGACTAGGTACCTGACTAGTAAATAGTGCAACACTCATGGAATGAATAATAAAACTGCCAACGGATGGGGTTGTTCGTCCGCTTCCTCGTCGGTAAGCGAGGAGGAGGATGGATCTGTTAAGATTACCTTTATAACTGTTATAACTGTTGTTATTAATTCACGGACATCCGTCTATCTCTGGTTAGGCGGATGGTTAGCGAGTATCTATAGAATTGCTAGGGTTTATCTTTTGCTGCAATTGCGTCACCCCAGGTTGTGTCCCCTTTAGAGGCATAAAGACTTGCTGAGCACCCCTAGGGTCTCACACGATAAATTATTGGTTCAGATGAACAGGTACACTCGCAAGATGGATACTGGGTGGAAGGGACGAACGATGTGGGCAACGATCATTCGGTGTAGAGATTCCGGGAACGGGGATCCGTGAGATCTGTGGGCGGGATGTGCTTATTTATGGGGCATCTTATGCCGATTTGCTTCTTATCCGTACTCGGATTTTGTCTTTCGCTTCCGCTTGATACTCTGTTGATTGATGTATGAGGAGATATCCTAAACTATTATATCTATCTAGGATATTTGGATCTTGCCGTATGGCGTTGCTATATTTCCTTTCTTTTTAGATGGAATGGCTCTGATGTACTGTTGTATGGTGGCTTGCATACATACTCATTTGTGTATGTAGTTGATCCCTTCGCCTGCCGATTACGCCGCCCGTTCTTGCCCCGATGTTTGGAAATGGTTGGGACGGCCGAAAGGTCTACCTGTGAGTGGCATTTGGGCCCCACCGTACTATTTCAACCATTTCTGAATATCCAGGCTTGTACTAGGAGCGTAATTCACCGAGGTAGTTACAGGTTTGTGGAAAGAACACACATGCAATGACTCTAGTGCTAGTTTTAGTATAAGAACACACATGCAATGTCTCTAATGGATCCATATGCGGTTTGTGAAAAGAACACACATGCAATGACCACTTGTTGATCCATGTGTGGTTTGTGAAAAGAACACCCATGCAATGACTCTAGTGCTAGTTTTATTAGAAGAACATACATGTAATGACTCTAGTGGGTCCACATGTAGTTTGCAAAAAGAACACACATGCAATGACCACTGGTTGATCCATAAGTGGTTTGTGGAAAGAACACACATGCAATGACCACTGGTTCATCCATAAGTGGTTTGTGGAAAAGAAAACACATGCCATGACTCTGGTTGGTCCATATGTGGTTTGTGGAAAGAACACACATGCATTAACCACTAGTTGATCCATATGTGGTTTGTGAAATGAACACACATGCAATGCCACTGGTTGATCCATGTGTGGTTTGTGGAAAGAACACACATGCAATGACTCTAGTGCTAGTTTTAGTATAAGAACATACATGCAATGACTCTAGTGGGTCCACATGTAGTTTGTGAAAAGAACACACATGGAATGACCACTAGTTGATCCATAAGTGGTTTGTGGAAAAGAAAACACATGCAATGACTCTGGTTGGTCCATATGTGGTTTGTGGAAAGAACACACATGCATTAACCACTGGTTGAATTATATATGTGGCTTGTGAAAAGAACACACATGCAATGCCACTGGTTGATCCATGTGTGGTTTGTGGAAAGAACACACATGCAATGACTCTAGTGGTAGTTTTAGTATAAGATCACACATGCAATGACTCTAATGGATCCATATGTGGTTTGTGAACAGAACACACATGCAATGACCACTTGTTGATCCATGTGTGGTTTGTGAAAAGAACACACATGCAATGACTCTAGTGCTAGTTTTATTATAAGAACACACATGCAATGACTCTAGTGGGTCCACATGTAGTTTGTGAAAAGAACACACATGCAATGACCACTTGTTGATCCATGTGTGTTTTGTGAAAAGAACACACATCCAATGACTCTAGTGGGTCCACATGTAGTTTGTGAAAAGAACACACATGCAATGACCCCTGGTTGATCCATAAGTTGTTTGTGGAAAAGAACACAAATGCAATGCCACTAGTTGATCCATGTGTGGTTTGTGGAAAGAACACACATGCAATGACTCTAGTGCTAGTTTTAGTATAAGAACACACATGCAATGTCTCTAATGGATCCATATGCGGTTTGTGAAAAGAACACACATGCAATGACCACTTGTTGATCCATGTGTGGTTTGTGAAAAGAACACCCATGCAATGACTCTAGTGCTAGTTTTATTAGAAGAACATACATGCAATGACTCTAGTGGGTCCACATGTAGTTTGCAAAAAGAACACACATGCAATGACCACTGGTTGATCCATAAGTGGTTTGTGGAAAGAACACACATGCAATGACCACTGGTTCATCCATAAGTGGTTTGTGGAAAAGAAAACACATGCCATGACTCTGGTTGGTCCATATGTGGTTTGTGGAAAGAACACACATGCATTGACCACTAGTTGATCCATATGTGGTTTGTGAAATGAACACACATGCAATGCCACTGGTTGATCCATGTGTGATTTGTGGAAAGAACACACATGCAATGACTCTAGTGCTAGTTTTAGTATAAGAACATACATGCAATGACTCTAGTGGGTCCACATGTAGTTTGTGAAAAGAACACACATGGAATGACCACTAGTTGATCCATAAGTGGTTTGTGGAAAAGAAAACACATGCAATGACTCTGGTTGGTCCATATGTGGTTTGTGGAAAGAACACACATGCATTAACCACTGGTTGAATTATATATGTGGCTTGTGAAAAGAACACACATGCAATGCCACTGGTTGATCCATGTGTGGTTTGTGGAAAGAACACACATGCAATGACTCTAGTGGTAGTTTTAGTATAAGATCACACATGCAATGACTCTAATGGATCCATATGTGGTTTGTGAACAGAACACACATGCAATGACCACTTGTTGATCCATGTGTGGTTTGTGAAAAGAACACACATGCAATGACTCTAGTGCTAGTTTTATTATAAGAACACACATGCAATGACTCTAGTGGGTCCACATGTAGTTTGTGAAAAGAACACACATGCAATGACCACTTGTTGATCCATGTGTGTTTTGTGAAAAGAACACACATCCAATGACTCTAGTGGGTCCACATGTAGTTTGTGAAAAGAACACACATGCAATGACCCCTGGTTGATCCATAAGTTGTTTGTGGAAAAGAACACACATGCAATGAACACTAGTTGATCAATGTGTGGTTTGTGCAAAAGAACACATGCAATGAATCTGGTTGGTCCGTATGTGGTTTGTGGAAAGAACACACATGAAGTGACCACTGGTTGATCCATGTGTGGTTTGTGAAATGAACACACATGCAATGCCACTTGTTGATCCATGTGTGGTTTGTGGAAAGAACACACATGCAATGACTCTAGTGCCAGTTTTTGTATAAGAACACACATGCAATGTCTCTAATGGATCCATATGTGGTTTGTGATAAGAATACACATGCAATGACTCTAGTGGGTCCACATGTAGTTTGTGAAAATAACGCACATGCAATGACCACTGGTTTATCCATAAGTGGTTTGTGGAAAGAACACACATGCAATGACCACTGGTTGATCCATAAGTGGTTTGTGGAAAAGAAAACACATGCAATGACTCTGGTTGGTCCATATGTGGTTTGTGGAAAGAACACACATGCAGTGACCACTGGTTGATCCATGTGTGGTTTGTGGAAAGGACACACATGCAATGACTCTAGTACTAGTTTTAGTATAAGATCACACATGCAATGACTCTAATGGATCCATATGTGGTTTGTGAAAAGAACACTCATGCAATGACCACTTGTTGATCCATGTGTGGTTTGTGAAAAGAACACACATGCAATGACTCTAGTGCTAGTTTTAGTTTAAGAACACACATGCAATGACTCTAGTGGGTCCACATGTAGTTTGTGAAAAGAATACACATGCAATGACTCTAGTGCTAGTTTTAGTATAAGAACACACATGCAATGACTCTAGTGGGTCCACATGTAGTTTGTGAAAAGAACACACATGCAATGACCACTTGTTGATCCATGTGTCTTTTGTGAAAAGAACACACATACAATGACTCTAGTGGGTCCACATGTAGTTTGTGAAAAGAACACACATGCAATGACCACTGGTTGATCCATCAGTTGTTTGTGGAAAAGAACACACATACAATGAACACTGGTTGATCCATGTGTGGTTTGTGCAAAAGAACACATGCAATGACCACTGGTTGATCCATGTGTGGTTTGTGAAAAGAACACACATGCAATGACTGTAGTGCTAGTTTTAGTATAAGAACACACATGCAATGACTCTAGTGGGTCCACATGTAGTTTGTAAAAATAACACACATGCAATGACCACTGGTTGATCCATAAGTGGTTTGTGGAAATAACACACATGTAATGACCACTGGTTGATCCATAAGTGGTTTGTGGAAAAGAACACACATGCAATGACTCTGGTTGGTCCATATGTGGTTTGTGGAAAGAACACACATGCATTGACCACTAGTTGATCCATAAGTGGTTTGTGGAAAGAACACACATAAAATGACCACTTGTTGATCCATTAGTGGTTTGTGGAAAAGAAAACACATGCAATGACTCTAGTTGGTCCATATGTGGTTTGTGGAAAGAACACACATACAGTAACCACTAATTGATCCATGTGTGGTTTGTGAAATGAACACAAATGCAATGCCACTAGTTGATCCATGTGTGGTTTGTGGAAAGAACACACATGCATTGACTCTAGTGCTAGTTTTAGTATAAGAACACATATGCAATGTCTCTAATGGATCCATATGTGGTTTGTGAAAAGAACACACATGCAATGACCACATGTTGATCCATGTGTGGTTTGTGAAAAGAACACCCATGCAATGACTCTAGTGCTAGTTTTAGTACAAGAACATACATGCAATGACTCTAGTGGTTCCACATGTAGTTTGTGAAATGAACACACATGCAATGACCACTAGTTGATCCATAAGTGGTTTGTGGAAAGCACACACATGCAATGACCACTTGTTGATCCATAAGTGGTTTGTGGAAGAGAAAACACATGCAATGACTCTGGTTGGTCCATATGTGGTTTGTGGAAAGAACACACATGCATTGACCACTGGTTGATCCATGTGTGGTTTGTGGAAAGAACACACATGCAATGACTCTAGTGGTAGTTTTAGTATAAGATCACACATGCAATGACTCTAATGGATCCATATGTGGTTTGTGAACAGAACACACATGCAATGACCACTTGTTGATCCATGTGTGGTTTGTGAAAAGAACACACATGCAATGACTCTAGTGCTAGTTTTATTATAAGAACACACATGCAATGACTCTAGTGGGTCCACATGTAGTTTGTGAAAAGAACACACATGCAATGACCACTTGTTGATCCATGTGTGTTTTGTGAAAAGAACACACATCCAATGACTCTAGTGGGTCCACATGTAGTTTGTTAAAAGAACACACATGCAATGACCCCTGGTTGATCCATAAGTTGTTTGTGGAAAAGAACACAAATGCAATGCCACTAGTTGATCCATGTGTGGTTTGTGGAAAGAACACACATGCAATGACTCTAGTGCTAGTTTTAGTATAAGAACACACATGCAATGTCTCTAATGGATCCATATGCGGTTTGTGAAAAGAACACACATGCAATGACCACTTGTTGATCCATGTGTGGTTTGTGAAAAGAACACCCATGCAATGACTCTAGTGCTAGTTTTATTAGAAGAACATACATGCAATGACTCTAGTGGGTCCACATGTAGTTTGCAAAAAGAACACACATGCAATGACCACTGGTTGATCCATAAGTGGTTTGTGGAAAGAACACACATGCAATGACCACTGGTTCATCCATAAGTGGTTTGTGGAAAAGAAAACACATGCCATGACTCTGGTTGGTCCATATGTGGTTTGTGGAAAGAACACACATGCATTGACCACTAGTTGATCCATATGTGGTTTGTGAAATGAACACACATGCAATGCCACTGGTTGATCCATGTGTGATTTGTGGAAAGAACACACATGCAATGACTCTAGTGCTAGTTTTAGTATAAGAACATACATGCAATGACTCTAGTGGGTCCACATGTAGTTTGTGAAAAGAACACACATGGAATGACCACTAGTTGATCCATAAGTGGTTTGTGGAAAAGAAAACACATGCAATGACTCTGGTTGGTCCATATGTGGTTTGTGGAAAGAACACACATGCATTAACCACTGGTTGAATTATATATGTGGCTTGTGAAAAGAACACACATGCAATGCCACTGGTTGATCCATGTGTGGTTTGTGGAAAGAACACACATGCAATGACTCTAGTGGTTGTTTTAGTATAAGATCACACATGCAATGACTCTAATGGATCCATATGTGGTTTGTGAACAGAACACACATGCAATGACCACTTGTTGATCCATGTGTGGTTTGTGAAAAGAACACACATGCAATGACTCTAGTGCTAGTTTTATTATAAGAACACACATGCAATGACTCTAGTGGGTCCACATGTAGTTTGTGAAAAGAACACACATGCAATGACCACTTGTTGATCCATGTGTGTTTTGTGAAAAGAACACACATCCAATGACTCTAGTGGGTCCACATGTAGTTTGTGAAAAGAACACACATGCAATGACCCCTGGTTGATCCATAAGTTGTTTGTGGAAAAGAACACACATGCAATGAACACTAGTTGATCAATGTGTGGTTTGTGCAAAAGAACACATGCAATGAATCTGGTTGGTCCGTATGTGGTTTGTGGAAAGAACACACATGAAGTGACCACTGGTTGATCCATGTGTGGTTTGTGAAATGAACACACATGCAATGCCACTTGTTGATCCATGTGTGGTTTGTGGAAAGAACACACATGCAATGACTCTAGTGCCAGTTTTTGTATAAGAACACACATGCAATGTCTCTAATGGATCCATATGTGGTTTGTGATAAGAATACACATGCAATGACTCTAGTGGGTCCACATGTAGTTTGTGAAAATAACGCACATGCAATGACCACTGGTTTATCCATAAGTGGTTTGTGGAAAGAACACACATGCAATGACCACTGGTTGATCCATAAGTGGTTTGTGGAAAAGAAAACACATGCAATGACTCTGGTTGGTCCATATGTGGTTTGTGGAAAGAACACACATGCAGTGACCACTGGTTGATCCATGTGTGGTTTGTGGAAAGGACACACATGCAATGACTCTAGTACTAGTTTTAGTATAAGATCACACATGCAATGACTCTAATGGATCCATATGTGGTTTGTGAAAAGAACACTCATGCAATGACCACTTGTTGATCCATGTGTGGTTTGTGAAAAGAACACACATGCAATGACTCTAGTGCTAGTTTTAGTTTAAGAACACACATGCAATGACTCTAGTGGGTCCACATGTAGTTTGTGAAAAGAATACACATGCAATGACTCTAGTGCTAGTTTTAGTATAAGAACACACATGCAATGACTCTAGTGGGTCCACATGTAGTTTGTGAAAAGAACACACATGCAATGACCACTTGTTGATCCATGTGTCTTTTGTGAAAAGAACACACATACAATGACTCTAGTGGGTCCACATGTAGTTTGTGAAAAGAACACACATGCAATGACCACTGGTTGATCCATCAGTTGTTTGTGGAAAAGAACACACATGCAATGAACACTGGTTGATCCATGTGTGGTTTGTGCAAAAGAACACATGCAATGACCACTGGTTGATCCATGTGTGGTTTGTGAAAAGAACACACATGCAATGACTGTAGTGCTAGTTTTAGTATAAGAACACACATGCAATGACTCTAGTGGGTCCACATGTAGTTTGTAAAAATAACACACATGCAATGACCACTGGTTGATCCATAAGTGGTTTGTGGAAATAACACACATGTAATGACCACTGGTTGATCCATAAGTGGTTTGTGGAAAAGAACACACATGCAATGACTCTGGTTGGTCCATATGTGGTTTGTGGAAAGAACACACATGCATTGACCACTAGTTGATCCATAAGTGGTTTGTGGAAAGAACACACATAAAATGACCACTTGTTGATCCATTAGTGGTTTGTGGAAAAGAAAACACATGCAATGACTCTAGTTGGTCCATATGTGGTTTGTGGAAAGAACACACATACAGTAACCACTAATTGATCCATGTGTGGTTTGTGAAATGAACACAAATGCAATGCCACTAGTTGATCCATGTGTGGTTTGTGGAAAGAACACACATGCATTGACTCTAGTGCTAGTTTTAGTATAAGAACACATATGCAATGTCTCTAATGGATCCATATGTGGTTTGTGAAAAGAACACACATGCAATGACCACATGTTGATCCATGTGTGGTTTGTGAAAAGAACACCCATGCAATGACTCTAGTGCTAGTTTTAGTACAAGAACATACATGCAATGACTCTAGTGGTTCCACATGTAGTTTGTGAAATGAACACACATGCAATGACCACTAGTTGATCCATAAGTGGTTTGTGGAAAGCACACACATGCAATGACCACTTGTTGATCCATAAGTGGTTTGTGGAAAAGAAAACACATGCAATGACTCTGGTTGGTCCATATGTGGTTTGTGGAAAGAACAAACATGCATTGACCACTGGTTGATCCATATGTGGCTTGTGAAAAGAACACACATGCAATGCCACTGGTTGATCCATGTGTGGTTTGTGGAAAGAACACACATGCAATGACTCTAGTGGTAGTTTTAGTATAAGATCACACATGCAGTGACTCTAATGGATCCATATGTGGTTTGTGAAAAGAACACACATGCAATGAATCTAGTGCTAGTTTTCGTATAAGAACACACATGCAATGTCTCTAATGGATCCATATGTGGTTTGTGAAAAGAACACACATGCATTGACCACTTGTTGATCCATGTGTGGTTTGTGAAAAGAACACACATGCAATGACTCTAGTGCTAGTTTTAGTTTAAGAACACACATGCAATGACTCTAGTGGGTCCACATGTAGTTTGTGAAAAGAATACACATTCAATGACTCTAGTGCTAGTTTTAGTATAAGAACACACATGCAATGACTCTAGTGGGTCCACATGTAGTTTGTGAAAAGAACACACATGCAATGACCACTTGTTGATCCATGTGTCTTTTGTGAAAAGAACACACATACAATGACTCTAGTGGGTCCACATGTAGTTTGTGAAAAGAACACACATGCAATGACCACTGGTTGATCCATCAGTTGTTTGTGGAAAAGAACACACATGCAATGAACACTGGTTGATCCATGTGTGGTTTGTGCAAAAGAACACATGCAATGACCACTGGTTGATCCATGTGTGGTTTGTGAAAAGAACACACATGCAATGACTGTAGTGCTAGTTTTAGTATAAGAACACACATGCAATGACTCTAGTGGGTCCACATGTAGTTTGTAAAAATAACACACATGCAATGACCACTGGTTGATCCATAAGTGGTTTGTGGAAATAACACACATGTAATGACCACTGGTTGATCCATAAGTGGTTTGTGGAAAAGAACACACATGCAATGACTCTGGTTGGTCCATATGTGGTTTGTGGAAAGAACACACATGCATTGACCACTAGTTGATCCATAAGTGGTTTGTGGAAAGAACACACATAAAATGACCACTTGTTGATCCATTAGTGGTTTGTGGAAAAGAAAACACATGCAATGACTCTAGTTGGTCCATATGTGGTTTGTGGAAAGAACACACATACAGTAACCACTAATTGATCCATGTGTGGTTTGTGAAATGAACACAAATGCAATGCCACTAGTTGATCCATTTGTGGTTTGTGGAAAGAACACACATGCATTGACTCTAGTGCTAGTTTTAGTATAAGAACACATATGCAATGTCTCTAATGGATCCATATGTGGTTTGTGAAAAGAACACACATGCAATGACCACATGTTGATCCATGTGTGGTTTGTGAAAAGAACACCCATGCAATGACTCTAGTGCTAGTTTTAGTACAAGAACATACATGCAATGACTCTAGTGGTTCCACATGTAGTTTGTGAAATGAACACACATGCAATGACCACTAGTTGATCCATAAGTGGTTTGTGGAAAGCACACACATGCAATGACCACTTGTTGATCCATAAGTGGTTTGTGGAAAAGAAAACACATGCAATGACTCTGGTTGGTCCATATGTGGTTTGTGGAAAGAACAAACATGCATTGACCACTGGTTGATCCATATGTGGCTTGTGAAAAGAACACACATGCAATGCCACTGGTTGATCCATGTGTGGTTTGTGGAAAGAACACACATGCAATGACTCTAGTGGTAGTTTTAGTATAAGATCACACATGCAGTGACTCTAATGGATCCATATGTGGTTTGTGAAAAGAACACACATGCAATGAATCTAGTGCTAGTTTTCGTATAAGAACACACATGCAATGTCTCTAATGGATCCATATGTGGTTTGTGAAAAGAACACACATGCATTGACCACTTGTTGATCCATGTGTGGTTTGTGAAAAGAACACACATGCAATGACTCTAGTGCTAGTTTTAGTTTAAGAACACACATGCAATGACTCTAGTGGGTCCACATGTAGTTTGTGAAAAGAATACACATTCAATGACTCTAGTGCTAGTTTTAGTATAAGAACACACATGCAATGACTCTAGTGGGTCCACATGTAGTTTGTGAAAAGAACACACATGCAATGACCACTTGTTGATCCATGTGTCTTTTGTGAAAAGAACACACATACAATGACTCTAGTGGGTCCACATGTAGTTTGTGAAAAGAACACACATGCAATGACCACTGGTTGATCCATCAGTTGTTTGTGGAAAAGAACACACATGCAATGAACACTGGTTGATCCATGTGTGGTTTGTGCAAAAGAACACATGCAATGACCACTGGTTGATCCATGTGTGGTTTGTGAAAAGAACACACATGCAATGACTGTAGTGCTAGTTTTAGTATAAGAACACACATGCAATGACTCTAGTTGGTCCACATGTAGTTTGTAAAAATAACACACATGCAATGACCACTGGTTGATCCATAAGTGGTTTGTGGAAATAACACACATGTAATGACCACTGGTTGATCCATAAGTGGTTTGTGGAAAAGAACACACATGCAATGACTCTGGTTGGTCCATATGTGGTTTGTGGAAAGAACACACATGCATTGACCACTAGTTGATCCATAAGTGGTTTGTGGAAAGAACACACATAAAATGACCACTTGTTGATCCATTAGTGGTTTGTGGAAAAGAAAACACATGCAATGACTCTAGTTGGTCCATATGTGGTTTGTGGAAAGAACACACATACAGTAACCACTAATTGATCCATGTGTGGTTTGTGAAATGAACACAAATGCAATGCCACTAGTTGATCCATGCGTGGTTTGTGGAAAGAACACACATGCATTGACTCTAGTGCTAGTTTTAGTATAAGAACACATATGCAATGTCTCTAATGGATCCATATGTGGTTTGTGAAAACAACACACATGCAATGACCACATGTTGATCCATGTGTGGTTTGTGAAAAGAACACCCATGCAATGACTCTAGTGCTAGTTTTAGTACAAGAACATACATGCAATGACTCTAGTGGTTCCACATGTAGTTTGTGAAATGAACACACATGCAATGACCACTAGTTGATCCATAAGTGGTTTCTGGAAAGCACACACATGCAATGACCACTGGTTGATCCATAAGTGGTTTGTGGAAAAGAAAACACATGCAATGACTCTGGTTGCTCCATATGTGGTTTGTGGAAAGAACACACATGCATTGACCACTGGTTGATCATATGTGGCTTGTGAAAAGAACACACATGCAATGCCACTGGTTGATCCATGTGTGGTTTGTGGAAAGAACACACATGCAATGACTCTAGTGGTAGTTTTAGTATAAGATCACACATGCAGTGACTCTAATGGATCCATATGTGGTTTGTGAAAAGAACACACATGCAATGAATCTAGTGCTAGTTTTCGTATAAGAACACACATGCAATGTCTCTAATGGATCCATATGTGGTTTGTGAAAAGAACACACATGCATTGACCACTTGTTGATCCATGTGTGGTTTGTGAAAAGAACACACATGCAATGACTCTAGTGCTAGTTTTAGTTTAAGAACACACATGCAATGACTCTAGTGGGTCCACATGTAGTTTGTGAAAAGAATACACATTCAATGACTCTAGTGCTAGTTTTAGTATAAGAACACACATGCAATGACTCTAGTGGGTCCACATGTAGTTTGTGAAAAGAACACACATGCAATGACCACTTGTTGATCCATGTGTCTTTTGTGAAAAGAACACACATACAATGACTCTAGTGGGTCCACATGTAGTTTGTGAAAAGAACACACATGCAATGACCACTGGTTGATCCATCAGTTGTTTGTGGAAAAGAACACACATGCAATGAACACTGGTTGATCCATGTGTGGTTTGTGCAAAAGAACACATGCAATGACCACTGGTTGATCCATGTGTGGTTTGTGAAAAGAACACACATGCAATGACTGTAGTGCTAGTTTTAGTATAAGAACACACATGCAATGACTCTAGTGGGTCCACATGTAGTTTGTAAAAATAACACACATGCAATGACCACTGGTTGATCCATAAGTGGTTTGTGGAAATAACACACATGTAATGACCACTGGTTGATCCATAAGTGGTTTGTGGAAAAGAACACACATGCAATGACTCTGGTTGGTCCATATGTGGTTTGTGGAAAGAACACACATGCATTGACCACTAGTTGATCCATAAGTGGTTTGTGGAAAGAACACACATAAAATGACCACTTGTTGATCCATTAGTGGTTTGTGGAAAAGAAAACACATGCAATGACTCTAGTTGGTCCATATGTGGTTTGTGGAAAGAACACACATACAGTAACCACTAATTGATCCATGTGTGGTTTGTGAAATGAACACAAAAGAACACACATACGCAATGACCACTAGTTGATCCATAAGTGGTTTGTGGAAAAGAAAACACATACAATGACTCTGGTTGGTCCATATGTGGTTTGTGGAAAGAACACACATGCAGTGACCACTGGTTCATCCATTTGTGGTTTGTGAAATGAACACACATGCAATGCCACTAGTTGATCCATGTGTGGTTTGTGGAAAGAACACACATGCAATGACTCTAGTGCTAGTTTTTTTATAGGAACACACATGCAATGTCTCTAATGGATCCATATGTGGTTTGCGAAAAGAACACACATGCAATGACCACTTGTTGATCCATGTGTGGTTTCTGAAAAGAACACGCATGCAATGACTCTAGTGCTAGTTTTAGTATAAGAACACACATGCAATGACTCTAGTGGGTCCACATGTAGTTTGTGAAAAGAACACACATGCAATGACCACTGGTTGATCCATAAGTGGTTTGTGGAAAGAACACACATGCAATGACCACTGGTTGATCCATAAGTGGTTTGTGGAAAAGAAAACACATGCAATGACTCTGGTTGGTCCATATGTGGTTTGTGGAAAGAACACACCTGCAGTAACCACTGGTTGATCCATGTGTTGTTTGTGAAATGAACGCACATGCAATGCCACTGGTTGATCCATGTGTGGTTTGTGGAAAGAACACACTTGCAATGACTCTAGTGGTAGTTTTAGTATAAGAACACACATGCAATGTCTCTAATGGATCCATATGTGGTTTGTGAAAAGAACACACATGCAATGACCACTTGTTGATACATGTGTGGTTTGTGAAAAGAACACCCATGCAATGACTCTAGTGCTAGTTTTAGTATAAGAACATACATGCAATGACTCTAGTGGGTCCAGATGTAGTTTGTGAAAAGAACACACATGCAATAACCACTAGTTGATCCATAAGTGGTTTGTGGAAAGAACACACATGCAATGACCACTGGTTGATCCATAAGCGGGTTGTGGAAAAGAAAACACATGCAATGACTCTGGTTGGTCCATATGTGGTTTGTGGAAAGAACAGACATGCAGTGACCACTGGTTGATCCATGTGTGGTTTGTCAAATGAACACACATGCAATGCCACTGGTTGATCCATGTGTGGTTTGTGGAAAGAACACACATGCAATGTCTCTAGTGCTAGTTTTAGTATAAGATCACACATGCAGTGACTCTAATGGATCCATATGTGGTTTGTGAAAAGAACACACATGCAATGAATCTAGTGCTAGTTTTCGTATAAGAACACACATGCAATGTCTCTAATGGATCCATATGTGGTTTGTGAAAAGAACACACATGCATTGACCACTTGTTGATCCATGTGTGGTTTGTGAAAAGAACACACATGCAATGACTCTAGTGCTAGTTTTAGTTTAAGAACACACATGCAATGACTCTAGTGGGTCCACATGTAGTTTGTGAAAAGAATACACATTCAATGACTCTAGTGCTAGTTTTAGTATAAGAACACACATGCAATGACTCTAGTGGGTCCACATGTAGTTTGTGAAAAGAACACACATGCAATGACCACTTGTTGATCCATGTGTCTTTTGTGAAAAGAACACACATACAATGACTCTAGTGGGTCCACATGTAGTTTGTGAAAAGAACACACATGCAATGACCACTGGTTGATCCATCAGTTGTTTGTGGAAAAGAACACACATGCAATGAACACTGGTTGATCCATGTGTGGTTTGTGCAAAAGAACACATGCAATGACCACTGGTTGATCCATGTGTGGTTTGTGAAAAGAACACACATGCAATGACTGTAGTGCTAGTTTTAGTATAAGAACACACATGCAATGACTCTAGTGGGTCCACATGTAGTTTGTAAAAATAACACACATGCAATGACCACTGGTTGATCCATAAGTGGTTTGTGGAAATAACACACATGTAATGACCACTGGTTGATCCATAAGTGGTTTGTGGAAAAGAACACACATGCAATGACTCTGGTTGGTCCATATGTGGTTTGTGGAAAGAACACACATGCATTGACCACTAGTTGATCCATAAGTGGTTTGTGGAAAGAACACACATAAAATGACCACTTGTTGATCCATTAGTGGTTTGTGGAAAAGAAAACACATGCAATGACTCTAGTTGGTCCATATGTGGTTTGTGGAAAGAACACACATACAGTAACCACTAATTGATCCATGTGTGGTTTGTGAAATGAACACAAAAGAACACACATACGCAATGACCACTAGTTGATCCATAAGTGGTTTGTGGAAAAGAAAACACATACAATGACTCTGGTTGGTCCATATGTGGTTTGTGGAAAGAACACACATGCAGTGACCACTGGTTCATCCATTTGTGGTTTGTGAAATGAACACACATGCAATGCCACTAGTTGATCCATGTGTGGTTTGTGGAAAGAACACACATGCAATGACTCTAGTGCTAGTTTTTTTATAGGAACACACATGCAATGTCTCTAATGGATCCATATGTGGTTTGCGAAAAGAACACACATGCAATGACCACTTGTTGATCCATGTGTGGTTTCTGAAAAGAACACGCATGCAATGACTCTAGTGCTAGTTTTAGTATAAGAACACACATGCAATGACTCTAGTGGGTCCACATGTAGTTTGTGAAAAGAACACACATGCAATGACCACTGGTTGATCCATAAGTGGTTTGTGGAAAGAACACACATGCAATGACCACTGGTTGATCCATAAGTGGTTTGTGGAAAAGAAAACACATGCAATGACTCTGGTTGGTCCATATGTGGTTTGTGGAAAGAACACACCTGCAGTAACCACTGGTTGATCCATGTGTTGTTTGTGAAATGAACGCACATGCAATGCCACTGGTTGATCCATGTGTGGTTTGTGGAAAGAACACACTTGCAATGACTCTAGTGGTAGTTTTAGTATAAGAACACACATGCAATGTCTCTAATGGATCCATATGTGGTTTGTGAAAAGAACACACATGCAATGACCACTTGTTGATACATGTGTGGTTTGTGAAAAGAACACCCATGCAATGACTCTAGTGCTAGTTTTAGTATAAGAACATACATGCAATGACTCTAGTGGGTCCAGATGTAGTTTGTGAAAAGAACACACATGCAATAACCACTAGTTGATCCATAAGTGGTTTGTGGAAAGAACACACATGCAATGACCACTGGTTGATCCATAAGCGGGTTGTGGAAAAGAAAACACATGCAATGACTCTGGTTGGTCCATATGTGGTTTGTGGAAAGAACAGACATGCAGTGACCACTGGTTGATCCATGTGTGGTTTGTCAAATGAACACACATGCAATGCCACTGGTTGATCCATGTGTGGTTTGTGGAAAGAACACACATGCAATGTCTCTAGTGCTAGTTTTAGTATAAGATCACACATGCAGTGACTCTAATGGATCCATATGTGGTTTGTGAAAAGAACACTCATGCAATGACCACTTGTTGACCCATGTGTTGTTTGTGAAAAGAACACCCATGCAATGACTCTAGTGCTTGTTTTAGTATAAGAACATACATACAATGACTCTAGTGGGTCCACATGTAGTTTCTGAAAAGAACACACATGCAATGACCACTTGTTGATCCATGTGTGGTTTGTGAAAAGAACACACATGCAATGACTCTAGTGCTAGTTTTAGTATAAGAACACACATGCAATGACTCTAGTGGGTCCACATGTAGTTTGTGAAAAGAACACACATGCAATGACCACTGGTTGATCCATAAGTGGTTTGTGGAAAGAACACACATGCAATGACCACTGGTTGATCCATAAGTGGTTTGTGGAAAAGAAAACACATGCAATGACTCTGGTTGGTCCATATGTGGTTTGTGGAAAGAACACACATGCAGTAACCACTGGTTGATCCATGTGTGGTTTGTGAAATGAACGCACATGCAATGCCACTGGTTGATCCATGTGTGGTTTGTGGAAAGAACACACTTGCAATGACTCTAGTGGTAGTTTTAGTATAAGAACACACATGCAATGTCTCTAATGGATCCATATGTGGTTTGTGAAAAGAACACACATGCAATGACCACTTGTTGATACATGTGTGGTTTGTGAAAAGAACACCCATGCAATGACTCTAGTGCTAGTTTTAGTATAAGAACATACATGCAATGACTCTAGTGGGTCCACATGTAGTTTGTGAAAAGAACACACATGCAATAACCACTGGTTGATCCATAAGTGGTTTGTGGAAAGAACACACATGCAATGACCACTGGTTGATCCATCAGCGGTTTGTGGAAAAGAAAACACATGCAATGACTCTGGTTGGTCCATATGTGGTTTGTGGAAAGAACACACATGCAGTGACCACTGGTTGATCCATGTGTGGTTTGTGAAATGAACACACATGCAATGCCACTGGTTGATCCATGTGTGGTTTGTGGAAAGAACACACATGCAATGTCTCTAGTGCTAGTTTTAGTATAAGAACACACATGCAATGTCTCTAATGGATCCATATGTGGTTTGTGAAAAGAACACTCATGCAATGACCACTTGTTGATCCATGTGTTGTTTGTGAAAAGAACACCCATGCAATGACTCTAGTGCTAGTTTTAGTATAAGAACACACATGCAATGACTCTAGTGGGTCCACATGTAGTTTGTGAAAAGAACACACATGCAATGACCACTGGTTGATACATAAGTGGTTTGTGGAAATAACACACATGCAATGACCACTAGTTGATCCATAAGTGGTTTGTGGAAAAGAACACACATGCAATGACCGTTGGTTGATCCATAAGTTATTTGTGGAAAAGAACACACATGCAATGAACACTGGTTGATCAATGTGTGGTTTGTGCAAAAGAACACATGCAATGAATCTGGTTGGTCCGTATGTGGTTTGTGGAAAGAACACACATGCAGTGACCACTGGTTGATCCATGTGTGGTTTGTGAAATTAACACACATGCAATGCCACTGGTTGATCCATGTGTGGTTTGTGGAAAGAACACACATGCAATGACTCTAGTGCCAGTTTTTGTATAAGAACACACATGCAATGTCTCTAATGCACCCATATGTGGTTTGTGATAAGAACACACATGCAATGACTCTAGTGGGTCCACATGTAGTTTGTGAAAATAACACACATGCAATGACCACTAGTTGATCCATGAGTGGTTTGTGGAAAGAACACACATGCAATGACCACTGGTTGATCCATAAGTGGTTTGTGGAAAAGAAAACACATGCAATGACTCTGGTTGGTCCATATGTGGTTTGTGGAAAGAACACACATGCAGTGAACACTGGTTGATCCATGTGTGGTTTGTGAAATGAACACACATGCAATGCCACTGGTTGATCCATGTGTGGTTTGTGGAAAGAACACACATGCAATGACTCTAGTGCTAGTTTTAGTATAAGAACACACATGCAATGTCTCTAATGGAACCATATGTGGTTTGTGAAAAGAACACACATGCAATGACCACTTGTTCATCCATGTGTTGTTTGTGAAAAGAACACCCATGCAATGACTCTAGTGCTAGTTTTAGTATAAGAACATACATGCAATGACTCTAGTGTGTCCACATGTAGTTTGTGAAAAGAACACACATGCAATGACCACTGGTTGATACATAAGTGGTTTGTGGAAATAACACACATGCAATGACCACTGGTTGATCCATAAGTGGTTTGTGGAAAAGAACACACATGCAATGACCACTGGTTGATCCATAAGTTATTTGTGGAAAAGAACACACATGCAATGAACACTGGTTGATCAATGTGTGGTTTGTGCAAAAGAACACATGCAATGAATCTGGTTGGTCCGTATGTGGCTTGTGGAAAGAACATACATGCAGTGACCACTGGTTGATCCATGTGTGGTTTGTGAAATTAACACACATGCAATGCCACTGGTTGATCCATGTGTGGTTTGTGGAAAGAACACACATGCAATGACTCTAGTGATAGTTTTTGTATAAGAACACACATGCAATGTCTCTAATGGATCCATATGTGGTTTGTGATAAGAACACACATGCAATGACTCTAGTGGGTCCACATGTATTTTGTGAAAATAACACACATGCAATGACCACTGGTTGATCCATAAGTGGTTTGTGGAAAGAACACACATGCAATGACCACTTGTTGATCCATAAGTGATTTGTGGAAAAGAAAACACATACAATGACTCTGGTTGGTCCATATGTGGTTTGTGGAAAGAACACACATGTAGTGACCACTCGTTGATCCATGTGTGGTTTGTGAAATGAACACACATGCAATGCCACTGGTTGATCCATGTGTGGTTTGTGGAAAGAACACACATGCAATGACTTTAGTGCTAGTTTTTGTATAAGAACACACATGCCATGTCTCTAATGGATCCATATGTGGTTTGTGAAAAGAACACACATGCAATGACCACTTGTTGATCCATGTGTGGTTTGTGAAAAGAACACACAAGCAATGACTCTAGTGCTAGTTTTAGTATAAGAACACACATGCAATGACTCTAGTGGGTCCACATGTAGTTTGTGAAAAGAACACACATGCAATGACCACTGGTTGATCTATAAGTGGGTTGTGGAAAGAACACACATGAAATGACCACTTGTTGATCCATAAGTGGTTTGTGGAAAAGAAAACACATGCAATGACTCTAGTTGGTCCATATGTGGTTTGTGGAAAGAACACACATGCAGTAACCACTGGTTGATCCATGTGTGGTTTGTGAAATGAACACACATGCAATGCCACTCGTTGATCCATGTGTGGTTTGTGGAAAGGACACACATGCAATGACTCTAGTGCTAGTTTTAGTATAAGAACACACATGAATTGTCTCTAATGGATCCATATGTGGTTTGTGAAAAGAACACACATGCAATGACCACTTGTTGATCCATAAGTGGTTTGTGGAAAGAACACACATGCAATGACCACTGGTTGATCCATAAGTGGTTTGTGGAAAAGAAAACACATGCAATGACTCTGGTTGGTCCATAAGTGGTTTGTGGAAAAGAAAACACATGCAATGACTCTGGTTGGTCCATATGTGGTTTGTGCAAAGAACGCACATGAAGTAACCACTGCTTGATCCATGTGTGGTTTGTGGAAAGAACACACATGCAATGACTCTAGTGGTAGTTTTAGTATAAGATCACACATGCAACGACTCTAATAGATCCATATGTGGTTTGTGAAAATAACACACATGCAATAACCACTTGTTGATCCATGTGTGGTTTGTGAAAAGAACACACATGAATTGACTCTAGTGCTAGTTTTAGTATAAGAACACACATGCAATGACTCTAGTGGGTCCACATGTAGTTTGTGAAAAGAACACACATGCAATGACCACTGGTTGATCCATAAGTGGTTTGTGGAAAGAACACACATGCAATGACCACTTTTGATCCATAAGTGGTTTGTGGAAAAGAAAACACATGCAATGACTCTGGTTGGTCCATATGTGGTTTGTGGAAAGAACACACATGCAGTGACCACTGGTTGATCCATGTGTGGTTTGTGAAATGAACACACATGCACTGCCACTGGTTGATCCATGTGTGGTTTGTGGAAAGAACACACATGCAATGACACTAGTGCTAGTTTTTGTATAAGAACACACATGCAATGTCTCTAATGGATCCATATGTGGTTTGTGAAAAGAACACACATGCAATGACCACTTGTTGATCCATGCGTGGTTTGTGAAAAGAACACACATGCAATGACTCTAGTGCTAGTTTTAGTATAAGAACACACATCCAATGACTCTAGTGGGTCCACATGTAGTTTGTGAAAAGAACACACATGCAATGACCAATGGTTCATCCATAAGTGGTTTGTGGAAAGAACACACATGATATGACCACTTGTTGATCCATAAGTGGTTTGTGGAAAAGAAAACACATGCAATGACTCTGGTTGGGCCATATGTGGTTTGTGGAAAGAAGGCACATGCAGTAACCACTGGTTGATCCATGTGTGGTTTGTGAAATGAACACACATGCAATGCCACTGGTTGATCCATGTGTGGTTTGTGGAAAGAACACACATGCGATGACTCTAGTGCTAGTTTTAGTATAAGAACACACATGCAATGTCTCTAGTGGATCCATATGTGGTTTGTGAAAAGATCACACATGGAATGACCACTTGTTGATCCATGTCTGATTTGTGAAAAAAACACCCATGCAATGACTCTAGTGCTAGTTTTAGTATAAGAACATACATGCAATGACTCTAGTGGGTTCACATGTAGTTTGTGAAAATAACACACATGCAATGACCACTTGTTGATCCATAAGTGGTTTGTGGAAAGAACACACATGCAATGACCACTGGTTGATCCATAAGTGGTTTGTGGAAAAGAAAACACATGCAATGACTCTGGTTGGTCCATATGTGGTTTGTGGAAAGAACACACATGTAGTGACCACTCGTTGATCCATGTGTGGTTTGTGAAATGAACACACATGCAATGCCACTGGTTGATCCATGTGTGGTTTGTGGAAAGAACACACATGCAATGACTTTAGTGCTAGTTTTTGTATAAGAACACACATGCCATGTCTCTAATGGATCCATATGTGGTTTGTGAAAAGAACACACATGCAATGACCACTTGTTGATCCATGTGTGGTTTGTGAAAAGAACACACAAGCAATGACTCTAGTGCTAGTTTTAGTATAAGAAACACACATGCAATGACTCTAGTGGGTCCACATGTAGTTTGTGAAAAGAACACACATGCAATGACCACTGGTTGATCCATAAGTGGGTTGTGGAAAGAACACACATGAAATGACCACTTGTTGATCCATAAGTGGTTTGTGGAAAAGAAAACACATGCAATGACTCTAGTGCTAGTTTTAGTATAAGAACACACATGAAATGTCTCTAATGGATCCATATGTGGTTTGTGAAAAGAACACACATGCAATGACCACTTGTCGATCCATAAGTGGTTTGTGGAAAGAACACACATGCAATGACCACTGGTTGATCCATAAGTGGTTTGTGGAAAAGAAAACACATGCAATGACTCTGGTTGGTCCATAAGTGGTTTGTGGAAAAGAAAACACATGCAATGACTCTGGTTGGTCCATATGTGGTTTGTGCAAAGAACGCACATGAAGTAACCACTGCTTGATCCATGTGTGGTTTGTGGAAAGAACACACATGCAATGACTCTAGTGGTAGTTTTAGTATAAGATCACACATGCAACGACTCTAATAGATCCATATGTGGTTTGTGAAAATAACACACATGCAATGACCACTTGTTGATCCATGTGTGGTTTGTGAAAAGAACACACATGAATTGACTCTAGTGCTAGTTTTAGTATAAGAACACACATGCAATGACTCTAGTGGGTCCACATGTAGTTTGTGAAAAGAACACACATGCAATGACCACTGGTTGATCCATAAGTGGTTTGTGGAAATAACACACATGCAATGACCACTTTTGATCCATAAGTGGTTTGTGGAAAAGAAAACACATGCAATGACTCTGGTTGGTCCATCTGTGGTTTGTGGAAAGAACACACATGCAGTGACCACTGGTTGATCCATGTGTGGTTTGTGAAATGAACACACATGCACTGCCACTGGTTGATCCATGTGTGGTTTGTGGAAAGAACACACATGCAATGACACTAGTGCTAGTTTTTGTATAAGAACACACATGCAATGTCTCTAATGGATCCATATGTGGTTTGTGAAAAGAACACACATGCAATGACCACTTGTTGATCCATGCGTGGTTTGTGAAAAGAACACACATGCAATGACTCTAGTGCTAGTTTTAGTATAAGAACACACATCCAATGACTCTAGTGGGTCCACATGTAGTTTGTGAAAAGAACACACATGCAATGACCAATGGTTCATCCATAAGTGGTTTGTGGAAAGAACACACATGATATGACCACTAGTTGATCCATATGTGGTTTGTGGAAAAGAAAACACATGCAATGACTCTGGTTGGTCCATATGTGGTTTGTGGAAAGAACACACATGCATTGACCACTGGTTGATCCATATGTGGTTTGTGGAAAAGAACACATATGCAATGCCACTAGTTGATCCATGTGTGGTTTGTGGAAAGAACACACATGCAATGACTCTAGTGGTAGTTTTAGTATAAGATCACACATGCAACGACTCTAATGGATCCATATGTGGTTTGTGAAAATAACACACATGCAATGACCACTTGTTGATCCATGTGTGGTTTGTGAAAAGAACACACATGCAATGTCTCTAGTGCTAGTTTTAGTATAAGAACACACATGCAATGACTCTAGTGGGTCCACATGTAGTTTGTGAAAAGAACACACATGCAATGACCACTGGTTGATCCATAAGTGGTTTGTGGAAAGAACACACATGCAATAACCACTGTTTGATCCATAAGTGGTTTGTGGAAAAGAAAACAAATGCAATGACTCTGGTTGGTCCATATGTGGTTTGTGGAAAGAACACACATGCAGTGACCACTGGTTGATCCATGTGTGGTTTGTGAAATGAACACACATGCAATGCCACTGGTTGATCCATGTGTTGTTTTTGGAAAGAACACACATGCAATGACACTAGTGCTAGTTTTTGTATAAGAACACACATGCAATGTCTCTAATGGATCCATATGTGGTTTGTTAAAAGACCACACATGCAATGACCACTTGTTGATCCATGCGTGGTTTGTGAAAAGAACACACATGCAATGACTCTAGTGCTAGTTTTAGTATAAGAACACACATGCAATGACTCTAGTGGGTCCACATGTAGTTTGTGAAAAGAACACACATGCAATGACCACTGTTTGATCCATACGTGGTTTGTGGAAAGAACACACATGAGATGACCACTTGTTGATCCATAAGTGGTTTGTGGAAAAGAAAACACATGCAATGACTCTGGTTGGGCCATATGTGGTTTGTGGAAAGAAGGCACATGCAGTAACCACTGGTTGATCCATGTGTGGTTTGTGAAATGAACACACATGCAATGCCACTGGTTGATCCATGTGTGGTTTGTGGAAAGAACACACATGCGATGACTCTAGTGCTAGTTTTAGTATAAGAACACACATGCAATGTCTATAATGGATCCATATGTGGTTTGTGAAAAGAACACACATGCAATGACAACTTGTTGATCCATGTCTGATTTGTGAAAAAACACCCATGCAATGACTCTAGTGCTAGTTTTAGTATAAGAACATACATGCAATGACTCTAGTGGGTCCACATGTAGTTTGTGAAAATAACACACATGCAATGACCACTTGTTGATCCATAAGTGGTTTGTGGAAAGAACACACATGCAATGACCATTGGTTGATCCATAAGTGGTTTGTGGAAAAGAAAACACATGCAATGACTCTGGTTGGTCCATATGTGGTTTGTGGAAAGAACACGCATGTAGTGACCACTGGTTGATCCATGTGTGGTTTGTGAAATGAACACACATGCAATGCCACTGGTTGATCCATGTGTGGTTTGTGGAAAGAACACACATGCAATGACTCTAGTGATAGTTTTTTTATAGGAACACACATGCAATGTCTCTAATGGATCCATATGTGGTTTGCGAAAAGAACACACATGCAATGACCACTTGTTGATCCATGTGTGGTTTGTGAAAAGAACACACATGCAATGACTCTAGTGCTAGTTTTAGTATAAGAACACACATGCAATGACTCTAGTGGGTCCACACGTAGTTTGTGAAAAGAACACACATGCAATGACCACTGGTTAATCCATAAGTGGTTTGTGGAAAGAACACACATGCAATGACCACTGGTTGATCCATAAGTGGTTTGTGGAAAAGAAAACACATGCAATGACTCTGGTTGGTCCATATGTGGTTTGTGGAAAGAACACACATGCAGTAACCACTGGTTGATCCATGTGTGGTTTGTGAAATGAACGCACATGCAATGCCACTGGTTGATCCATGTGTGGTTTGTGGAAAGAACACACTTGCAATGACTCTAGTGGTAGTTTTAGTATAAGAACACACATGCAATGTCTCTAATGGATCCATATGTGGTTTGTGAAAAGAACACACATGCAATGACCACTTGTTGATCCATGTGTGGTTTGTGAAAAGAACACCCATGCAATGACTCTAGTGCTAGTTTTAGTATAAGAACATACATGCAATGACTCTAGTGGGTCCACATGTAGTTTGTGAAAAGAACACACATGCAATAACCACTGGTTGATCCATAAGTGGTTTGTGGAAAGAACACACATGCAATGACCACTGGTTGATCCATAAGCGGTTTGTGGAAAAGAAAACACATGCAATGACTCTGGTTGGTCCATATGTGGTTTGTGGAATGAACACACATGCAATGACTCTGGTTGGTCCATATGTGGTTTGTGGAAAGAACACACATGCAGTGACCACTGGTTGATCCATGTGTGGTTTGTGAAATGAACACACATGCAATGCCACTGGTTGATCCATGTGTGGTTTGTGGAAAGAACACACATGCAATGACTCTAGTGCTAGTTTTTGTATAAGAACACACATGCAATGTCTCTAATGGATCCATATGTGGTTTGTGAAAAGAACACACATGCAATGACCACTTGTTGATCCATGTGTGGTTTGTGAAAAGAACACCCATGCAATGACTCTAGTGCTAGTTTTAGTATAGGAACATACATGCAATGACTCTAGTGGGTCCAAATGTAGTTTGTGAAAAGAACACACATGCAATAACCACTGGTTGATCCATAAGTGGTTTGTGGAAAGAACACACATGCAATGACCACTGGTTGATCCATTAGCGGTTTGTGGAAAAGAAAACACATGCAATGACTCTGGTTGGTCCATATGTGGTTTGTGGAAAGAACACGCATGTAGTGACCACTGGTTGATCCATGTGTGGTTTGTGAAATGAACACACATGCAATGCCACTGGTTGATCCATGTGTGGTTTGTGGAAAGAACACACATGCAATGACTCTAGTGATAGTTTTTTTATAGGAACACACATGCAATGTCTCTAATGGATCCATATGTGGTTTGCGAAAAGAACACACATGCAATGACCACTTGTTGATCCATGTGTGGTTTGTGAAAAGAACACACATGCAATGACTTTAGTGCTAGTTTTAGTATACGAACACACATGCAATGACTCTAGTGGGTCCACATGTAGTTTGTGAAATGAACACACATGCAATGACCATTGGTTGATCCATAAGTGGGTTGTGGAAAGAACACACATGAAATGACCACTTGTTGATCCATAAGTGGTTTGTGGAAAAGAAAACACATGCAATGACTCTAGTGCTAGTTTTAGTATAAGAACATACATGCAATGACTCTAGTGGGTCCATATGTGGTTTGTGATAAGAACACACAAGCAATGACTCTAGTGCGTCCACATGTAGTTTGTGAAAATAACACACATGCAATGACCACTGGTTGATCCATAAGTGGTTTGTGGAAAGAACACACATGCAATGACCACTGGTTGATCCATAAGTGGTTTGTGGAAAAGAAAACACATGCAATGACTCTGGTTGGTCCATATGTGGTTTGTGGAAAGAACACACATGCAGTAACCACTGTTTGATCCATGTGTGGTTTGTGAAATGAACGCACATGCAATTCCACTGGTTGATCCATGTGTGGTTTGTGGAAAGAACACACTTGCAATGACTCTAGTGGTAGTTTTAGTATAAGAACACACATGCAATGTCTCTAATGGATCCATATGTGGTTTGTGAAAAGAACACACATGCAATGACCACTTGTTGATCCATGTGTGGTTTGTGAAAAGAACACCCATGCAATGACTCTAGTGCTAGTTTTAGTATAAGAACATACATGCAATGACTCTAGTGGGTCCACATGTAGTTTGTGAAAAGAACACACATGACATGACCACTAGTTGATCCATAACTGGTTTGTGGAAAGAACACACATGCAATGACCACTGGTTGATCCATAAGTGGTTTGTGGAAAAGAAAACACATCCAATGACTCTGGTTGGTCCATATGTGGTTTCTGGAAAGAACACACATGTAGTGACCACTGGTTGATCAATGTGTGGTTTGTGAAATGAACACACATGCAATGCCACTGGTTGATCCATGTGTGGTTTGTGGAAAGAACACACATGCAATGAATCTAGTGCTAGTTTTCGTATAAGAACACACATGCAATGTCTCTAATGGATCCATATGTGGTTTGTGAAAAGAACACACATGCATTGACCACTTGTTGATCCATGTGTGGTTTGTGAAAAGAACACACATGCAATGACTCTAGTTCTAGTTTTAGTATAAGAACACACATGCAATGACTCTAGTGGGTCCACATGTAGTTTGTGAAATGAGCACACATGCAATGACCATTGGTTGATCCATAAGTGGGTTGTGGAAAGAACACACATGAAAGGACCACTTGTTGATCCATAAGTGGTTTGTGGAAAAGAAAACACATGCAATGACTCTAGTGCTAGTTTTAGTATAATAACATACATGCAATGACTCTAGTGGGTCCACATGTAGTTTGTGAAAAGAACACACATGCAATAACCACTGGTTGATCCATAAGTGGTTTGTGGAAAGAAAACACAAGCAATGACTCTGGTTGGTCCATATGTGGTTTATGGAAAGAACACACATGCATTGACCACTGGTTGATCCATATGTGGCTTGTGAAAAGAACACACATGTAATGCCACTGGTTGATCCATGTGTGATTTGTGGAAAGAACACACATGCAATGACTCTAGTGGTAGTTTTAGTATAAGATCACACATGCAATGACTCTAATGGATCCATATGTGGTTTGTGAAAAGAACACACATGCAATGACCACTTGTTGATCCATGTGTGGTTTGTGAAAAGAACACACATGCAATGACTCTAGTGCTAGTTTTATTATAAGAACACACATGCAATGACTCTAGTGGGTCCACATGTAGTTTGTGAAAAGAACACACATGCAATGACCACTTGTTGATCCATGTGTGTTTCGTGAAAAGAACACACATACAATGACTCTAGTGGGTCCACATGTAGTTTGTGAAAAGAACACACATGCAATGACCACTGGTTGATCCATAAGTTGTTTGTGGAAAAGAACACACATGCAATGAACACTAGTTGATCAATGTGTGGTTTGTGCAAAAGAACACATGAAATGAATCTGGTTGGTACGTATGTGGTTTGTGGAAAGAACACACATGCAGTGACCACTGGTTGATCCATGTGTGGTTTGTGAAATGAACACACATGCAATGCCACTAGTTGATCCATGTGTGGTTTGTGGAAAGAACACACATGCAATGACTCTAGTGCCAGTTTTTGTATAAGAGAACACATGCAATGTCTCTAATGGATCCATATGTGGTTTGTGATAAGAATACACATGCAATGACTCTAGTGCGTCCACATGTAGTTTGTGAAAATAACGCACATGCAATGACCACTGGTTGATCCATAAGTGGTTTGTGGAAAGAACACACATGAAATGACCACTGGTTGATCCATAAGTGGATTGTGGAAAAGAAAACACATGCAATGACACTGGTTGGTCCATATGTGGTTTGTGCAAAGAACGCACATGATGTAACCACTGGTTGATCCATGTGTGGTTTGTGGAAAGAACACACATGCAATGACTCTAGTGGTAATTTTAGTATAAGATCACACATGCAACGACTCTAATGGATCCTTATGTGGTTTGTGAAAATAACACACATGCAATGACCACTTGTTGATCCATGTGTGGTTTGTGAAAAGAACACACATGCAATGACTCTAGTGCTAGTTTTAGTATAAGAACACACATGCAATGACTCTAGTGGGTCCACGTGTAGTTTGTGAAAAGAACACACATGCAATGACCACTGGTTGATCCATAAGTGGTTTGTGGAAAGAACACACATGCAATGACCACTGTTTGATCCATAAGTGGTTTATGGAAAAGAAAACACATGCAATGACTCTGGTTGGCCCATATGTGGTTTGTGGAAAGAACACACATGCAGTGACCACTGGTTGATCCATGTGTGGTTTGTCAAATGAACACACATGCAATGCCACTGGTTGATCCATGTGTGGTTTGTGGAAAGAACACACATGCAATGACACTAGTGCTAGTTTTTGTATAAGAACACACATGCAATGTCTCTAATGGATCCATATGTGGTTTGTGAAAAGAACACACATGCAATGACCACTTGTTGATCCATGCGTGGTTTGTGAAAATAACACACATGCAATGACTCTAGTGCTAGTTTTAGTATAAGAACACACATGCAATGACTCTAGTGGGTCCACATGTAGTTTGTGAAAAGAACACACATGCAATGACCACTTGTTGATCCATAAGTGGTTTGTGGAAAGAGCACACATGAAATGACCACTTCTTGATCCATAAGTGGTTTGTGGAAAAGAAAACACATGCAATGACTCTGGTTGGGCCATATGTGGTTTGTGGAAAGAAGGCACATGCAGTAACCACTGGTTGATCCATGTGTGGTTTGTGAAATGAACACACATGCAATGCCACTGGTTGATCCATGTGTGGTTTGTGGAAAGAACACACATGCGATGACTCTAGTGCTAGTTTTAGTATAAGAACACACATGCAATGTCTCTAATGGATCCATATGTGGTTTGTGAAAAGAACACACATGCAATGACAACTTGTTGATCCATGTCTGATTTGTGAAAAAACACCCATGCAATGACTCTAGTGCTAGTTTTAGTATAAGAACATACATGCAATGACTCTAGTGGGTCCACATGTAGTTTGTGAAAATAACACACATGCAATGACCACTTGTTGATCCATAAGTGGTTTGTGGAAAGAACACACATGCAATGACCATTGGTTGATCCATAAGTGGTTTGTGGAAAAGAAAACACATGCAATGACTCTGGTTGGTCCATATGTGGTTTGTGGAAAGAACACACATGTAGTGACCACTGGTTGATCCATGTGTGGTTTGTGAAATGAACACACATGCAATGCCACTGGTTGATCCATGTGTGGTTTGTGAAATGAACACACATGCAATGCCACTGGTTGATCCATGTGTGGTTTGTGGAAAGAACACACATGCAATGACTCTAGTGATAGTTTTTTTATAGGAACACACATGCAATGTCTCAAATGGATCCATATGTGGTTTGCGAAAAGAACACACATGCAATGACCACTTGTTGATCCATGTGTGGTTTGTGAAAAGAACACACATGAAATGACTCTAGTGCTAGTTTTAGTATAAGAACACACATGCAATGACTCTAGTGGGTCCACATGTAGTTTGTGAAAAGAACACACATGCAATGACCACTGGTTGATCCATAAGTAGTTTGTGGAAAGAACACACATGCAATGACCACTGGTTGATCCATAAGTGGTTTGTGGAAAAGAAAACACATGCAATGACTCTGGTTGGTCCATATGTGGTTTGTGGAAAGAACACACATGCAGTAACCACTGGTTGATCCATATGTGGCTTGTGAAAAGAACACATATGCAATGCCACTAGTTGATCCATGTGTGGTTTGTGGAAAGAACACACATGGAATGACTCTAGTGGTAGTTTTTTTATAGGAACACACATGCAATGTCTCAAATGGATCCATATGTGGTTTGCGAAAAGAACACACATGCAATGACCACTTGTTGATCCATGTGTGGTTTGTGAAAAGAACACACATGAAATGACTCTAGTGCTAGTTTTAGTATAAGAACACACATGCAATGACTCTAGTGGGTCCACATGTAGTTTGTGAAAAGAACACACATGCAATGACCACTGGTTGATCCATAAGTAGTTTGTGGAAAGAACACACATGCAATGACCACTGGTTGATCCATAAGTGGTTTGTGGAAAAGAAAACACATGCAATGACTCTGGTTGGTCCATATGTGGTTTGTGGAAAGAACACACATGCAGTAACCACTGGTTGATCCATATGTGGCTTGTGAAAAGAACACATATGCAATGCCACTAGTTGATCCATGTGTGGTTTGTGGAAAGAACACACATGGAATGACTCTAGTGGTAGTTTTAGTATAAGATCACACATGCAACGACTCTAATGGATCCATATGTAGTTTGTGAAAATAACACACATGCAATGACCACTTTTTGATCCATGTGTGGTTTGTGAAAAGAACACACATGCAATGACTCTAGTGCTAGTTTTAGTATAAGAACACACATGCAATGACTCTAGTGGGTCCACATGTAGTTTGTGAAAAGAACACACATGCAATGACCACTTGTTGATCCATAAGTGGTTTGTGGATAAGAAAACACATGCAATGACTCTGGTTGGTCCATATGTGGTTTGTGGAAAGAACACACATGCAGTGACCACTGGTTGATCCATGTGTGGTTTGTGAAATGAACACACATGCAATGCCACTGGTTGATCCATGTTTGGTTTGTGGAAAGAACACACATGCGATGACTCTAGTGCTAGTTTTAGTATAAGAACACACATGAAATGTCTCTAATGGATCCATATGTGGTTTGTGAAAAGAACACACATGCAATGACCACTTGTTGATCCATGTCTGATTTGTGAAAAAAACACCCATGCAATGACTCTAGTGCTAGTTTTAGTATAAGAACATACATGCAATGACTCTAGTGGGTCCACATGTAGTTTGTGAAAATAACACACATGCAATGACCACTTGTTGATCCATAAGTGGTTTGTGGAAAGAACACACATGCAATGACCACTGGTTGATCCATAAGTGGTTTGTGGAAAAGAAAACACATGCAATGACTCTGATTGGTCCATATGTGGTTTGTGGAAAGAACGCACATGTAGTGACCACTGGTTGATCCATGTGTGGTTTGTGAAATGAACACACATGCAATGCCACTGGTTGATCCATGTGTGGTTTGTGGAAAGAACACACATGCAATGACTCTAGTGATAGTTTTTTATAGGAACCCACATGCAATGTCTCTAATGGATCCATATGTGGTTTGCGAAAAGAACACACATGTAATGACCACTTGTTGATCCATGCGTGGTTTGTGAAAAGAACACACATGCAATGACTCTAGTGCTAGTTTTAGTATAAGAACACACATGCAATGACTCTAGTGGGTCCACATGTAGTTTGTGAAAAGAACACACATGCAATGACCACCGGTTGATCTATAAGTGGTTTGTGGAAAGAACACACATGCAATGACCACTGGTTGATCCATAAGTGGTTTGTGGAAAAGAAAACACATGCAATGACTCTGGTTGGTCCATATGTGGTTTGTGGAAAGAACACACATGCAGTAACCACTGTTTGATCCATGTGTGGTTTGTGAAATGAACGCACATGCAATGCCACTGGTTGATCCATGTGTGGTTTGTGGAAAGAACACACTTGCAATGACTCTAGTGGTAGTTTTAGTATAAGAACACACATGCAATGTCTCTAATGGATCCATATGTGGTTTGTGAAAAGAACACACATGCAATGACCACTTGTTGATCCATGTGTGGTTTGTGAAAAGAACACCCATGCAATGAGTCTAGTGCTAGTTTTAGTATAAGAACATACATGCCATGACTCTAGTGGGTCCACTTGTAGTTTGTGAAAAGAACACACATGAAATGACCACTAGTTGATCCATAACTGGTTTGTGGAAAGAACACACATGCAATGACCACTGGTTGATCCATAAGTGGTTTGTGGAAAAGAAAACACATCCAATGACTCTGGTTGGTCCATATGTGGTTTGTGGAAAGAACACACATGCATTGACCACTGGTTGATCCATATGTGGTTTGTGAAATGAACACACATGCAATGCCACTGGTTGATCCATGTGTGGTTTGTGGAAAGAACACACATGCAATGACTCTAGTGCTAGTTTTAGTATAAGAACACACATGCAATGTTTCTAATGGATCCATATGTGGTTTGTGAAAAGAACACACATGCAATGACCACTTGTTGATCCATGTGTGGTTTGTGAAAAGAACACCCATGCAATGACTCTAGTGCTAGTTTTAGTATAAGAACATGCATGCAATGACTCTAGTGGGTCCACTTGTAGTTTGTGAAAAGAACACACATGAAATGACCACTAGTTGATCCATAAGTGGTTTGTGGAAAGAACACACATGCAATGACCACTGTTTGATCCATAAGTGCTTTGCGGAAAAGAAAACACATGCAATGACTCTGGTTGGTCCATATGTGGTTTGTGGAAAGAACACACATGCATTAACCACTGGTTGATCCATATGTGGCTTGTGAAAAGAACACATATGCAATGCCACTAGTTGATCCATGTGTGGTTTGTGGAAAGAACACACATGCAATGACTCTAGTAGTAGTTTTAGTATAAGATCACACATGCAACGACTCTAATGGATCCATATGTGGTTTGTGAAAATAACACACATGCAATGACCACTTGTTGATCCATGTGTGGTTTGTGAAAAGAACACACATGCAATGACTCTAGTGCTAGTTTTAGTATAAGAACACACATGCAATGATTCTAGTGGGTTCACATGTAGTTTGTGAAAAGAACACACATGCAATGACCACTGGTTGATCCATAAGTGGTTTGTGGAAAGAACACACATGCAATGACCACTGTTTGATCCATAAGTGGTTTGTGGAAAAGAAAACACATGCAATGACTCTGGTTGGTCCATATGTGGTTTGTGGAAAGAACACACATGCAGTGACCACTGGTTGATCCATGTGTGGTTTGTGAAATGAACACACATGCAATGCCACTGGTTGATCCATGTGTGGTTTGTGGAAAGAACACCCATGCAATGACTCTAGTGCTAGTTTTAGTATAAGAACACACATGCAATGACTCTAGTGGGTCCACATGGAGTTTGTGAAAAGAACACACATGCAATGACCACTGGTTGATCCATAAGTGGTTTGTGGAAAGAACACACATGAAATGACCACTTGTTGATCCATAAGTGGTTCGTGGAAAAGAAAACACATGTAATGACTCTGGTTGGGCCATATGTGGTTTGTGGAAAGAAGGCACATGCAGTAACCACTGGTTGATCCATGTGTGGTTTGTGAAATGAACACACATGCAATGCCACTGGTTGATCCATGTGTGGTTTGTGGAAAGAACACACATGCGATGACTCTAGTGCTAGTTTTAGTATAAGAACACACATGCAATGTCTCTAATGGATCCATATGTGGTTTGTGAAAAGAACACACATGCAATGACCACTTGTTGATCCATGTCTGATTTGTGAAAAAAACACCCATGCAACGACTCTAGTGCTAGTTTTAGTATAAGAACATACATGCTATGACTCTAGTGGGTCCACATGTAGTTTGTGAAAATAACACACATGCAATGACCACTTGTTGATCCATAAGTGGTTTGTGGAAAGAACACACATGCAATGACCATTGGTTGATCCATAAGTGGTTTGTGGAAAAGAAAACACATGCAATGACTCTGGTTGGTCCATATGTGGTTTGTGGAAAGAACACACATGTAGTGACCACTGGTTGATCCATGTGTGGTTTGTGAAATGAACACACATGCAATGCCACTGGTTGATCCATGTGTGGTTTGTGAAATGAACACACATGCAATGCCACTGGTTGATCCATGTGTGGTTTGTGGAAAGAACACACATGCAATGACTCTTGTGATAGTTTTTTTATAGGAACACACATGCAATGTCTCTAATGGATCCGTGGTTTGCGAAAAGAACACACATGCAATGACCACTTGTTGATCCATGTGTGGTTTGTGAAAAGAACACACATGAAATGACTCTAGTGCTAGTTTTAGTATAAGAACACACATGCAATGACTCTAGTGGGTCCACATGTAGTTTGTGAAAAGAACACACATGCAATGACCACTGGTTGATCCATAAGTAGTTTGTGGAAAGAACACACATGCAATGACCACTGTTTGATCCATAAGTGGTTTGTGGAAAAGAAAACACATGCAATGACTCTGGTTGGTCCATATGTGGTTTGTGGAAAGAACACACATGCAGTGACCACTGGTTGATCCATGTGTGGTTTGTGAAATGAACACACATGCAATGCCACTGGTTGATCCATGTGTGGTTTGTGGAAAGAACACACATGCAATGACACTAGTGCTAGTTTTTGTATAAGAACACACATGCAATGTCTCTAATGGATCCATATGTGGATTGTGAAAAGAACACACATGCAATGACCACTTGTTGATCCATGCGTGGTTTGTGAAAAGAACACACATGCAATGACTCTAGTGCTAGTTTTAGTATAAGAACACACATGCAATGACTCTAGTGGGTCCACATGTAGTTTGTGAAAAGAACACACATGCAATGACCACTGGTTGATCCATAAGTGGTTTGTGGAAAGAACACACATGAAATGACCACTTGTTGATCCATAAGTGGTTTGTGGAAAAGAAAACACATGTAATGATTCTGGTTGGGCCATATGTGGTTTGTGGAAAGAAGGCACATGCAGTAACCACTAGTTGATCCATGTGTGGTTTGTGAAATGAACAGACATGCAATGCCACTGGTTGATCCATGTGTCGTTTGTGGAAAGAACACACATGCCATGACTCTAGTGCTAGTTTTAGTATAAGAACACACATGCAATGTATCTAATGGATCCATATGTGGTTTGTGAAAAGAACACACATGCAATGACCACTTGTTGATCCATGTCTGATTTGTGAAAAAAACACCCATGCAATGACTCTAGTGCTAGTTTTAGTATAAGAACATACATGCAATGACTCTAGTGGGTCCACATGTAGTTTGTGAAAATAACACACATGCAATGACCACTTGTTGATCCATAAGTGGTTTGTGGAAAGAACACACATGCAATGACCACTAGTTGATCCATAAGTGGTTTGTGGAAATGAAAACACATGTAATGACTCTGGTTGGTCCATATGTGGTTTGTGGAAAGAACACACATGTAGTGACCACTGGTTGATCCATGTGTGGTTTGTGAAATGAACACACATGCAATGCCACTGGTTGATCCATGTGTGGTTTGTGGAAAGAACACACATGCAATGACTCTAGTGATAGTTTTTTTATAGGAACACACTTGCAATGTCTCTAATGGATCCATATGTGGTTTGCGAAAAGAACACACATGCAATGACCACTTGTTGATCCATGTGTGGTTTGTGAAAAGAACACACATGCAATGACTCTAGTGCTAGTTTTAGTATAAGAACACACATGCAATGACTCTAGTGGGTCCAGATGTAGTTTGTGAAAAGAACACACATGCAATGACCACTGGTTGATCCATAAGTGGTTTGTGGAAAGAACACACATGCAATGACCACTGGTTGATCCATAAGTGGTTTGTGGAAAAGAAAACACATGTAATGACTCTGGTTGGTCCATATGTGGTTTGTGGAAAGAACACACATGCAGTAACCACTGGTTGATCCATGTGTGGTTTGTGAAATGAACGCACATGCAATGCCACTGGTTGATCCATGTGTGGTTTGTGGAAAGAACACACTTGCAATGACTCTAGTAGTAGTTTTAGTATAAGAACACACATGCAATGTCTCTAATGGATCCATATGTGGTTTGTGAAAAGAACACACTTGCAATGACCACTTGTTGATCCATGTGTGGTTTGTGAAAAGAACACCCATGCAATGACTCTAGTGCTAGTTTTAGTATAAGAACATACATGCAATGACTCTAGTGGGTCCACTTGTAGTTTGTGAAAAGAACACACATGAAATGACCACTAGTTGATCCATAACTGGTTTGTGTTAAGAACACACATGCAATGACCACTGGTTGATCCATAAGTGGTTTGTGGAAAACAAAACACATCCAATGACTCTGGTTGGTCCATACGTGGTTTGTGGAAAGAACACACATGCATTGACCACTGGTTGATCCATATGTGGTTTGTGAAATGAACACACATGCAATGCCACTGGTTGATCCATGTGTGGTTTGTGGAAAGAACACACCTGCAATGACTCTAGTGCTAGTTTTAGTATAAGAACACACATGCAATGTCTCTAATGGATCCATATGTGGTTTGTGAAAAGAACACACATGCAATGACCACTTGTTGATCGATGTGTGGTTTGTGAAAAGAACACACAAGCAATGACTCTAGTGCTAGTTTTAGTATAAGAACACACATGCAATGACTCTAGTGGGTCCACATGTAGTTTGTGAAAATAACACACATGCAATGACCACTAGTTGATCCATAAGTGGTTTGTGGAAAGACACACAAGCAATGACCACTTGTTGATCCATCAGTGGTTTGTCGAAAAGAAAACACATACAATGACTCAGGTTGGTCCATGTGTGGTTTGTGAAATGAACACACATGCAATGCCACTTTTTGATCCATGTGTGGTTTGTGGAAAGAACACACATGCAATGACTCTAGTGCTAGTTTTTGTATAAGAACACACATGCCATGTCTCTAATGGATCCATATGTGGTTTGTGAAAAGAACACACATGCAATGACCACTTGTTGATCCATGTGTGGTTTGTGAAAAGAACACACAAGCAATGACTCTAGTGCTAGTTTTAGTATAAGAACACACATGCACTGACTCTAGTGGGTCCACATGTAGTTTGTGAAAAGAACACACATGCAATGACCACTGGTTGATCCATAAGTGGGTTGTGGAAAGAACACACATGAAATGACCACTTGTTGATCCATAAGTGGTTCGTGGAAAAGAAAACACATGCAATGACTCTAGTTGGTCCATATGTGGTTTGTGGAAAGAACACACATGCAGTAACCACTGGTTGATCCATGTGTGGTTTGTGAAATGAACACACATGCAATGCCACTGGTTGATCCATGTGTGGTTTGTGGAAAGAACACACATGCAATGACTCTAGTGCTAGTTTTTGTATAAGAACACACAAGCAATGTCTCTAATGGATCCATATGTGGTTTGTGAAAAGAACACACATGCAATGACCACTTGTTGATCCATGTGTGGTTTGTGAAAAGAACACCCATGCAATTACTCTAGTGCTAGTTTTAGTATAAGAACATACATGAAATGACTCTAGTGGGTCCACATGTAGTTTGTGAAAAGAACACACATGTAATGACCACTGGTTGATCCATAACTGGTTTGTGGAAAGAACACACATGCAATGACCACTGGTTGATCCATAAGTGGTTTGTGGAAAAGAAAACACATCCAATGACTCTAGTTGGTCCATATGTGGTTTGTGGAAAGAACACACATGCATTGACCACTGGTTGATCCATATGTGGTTTGTGAGATGAACACACATGCAATGCCACTTGTTGATCCATGTGTGGTTTGTGGAAAGAACACACATGCGATGACTCTAGTGCTAGTTTTAGTATAAGAACACACATGCAATGTCTCTAATGGATCCATATGTGGTTTGTGAAAAGAACACACATGCAATGACCACTTGTTGATCCATGTCTGATTTGTGAAAAAAAAACCCATGCAATGACTCTAGTGCTAGTTTTAGTATAAGAACATACATGCAATGACTCTAGTGGGTCCACATGTAGTTTGTGAAAATAACACACATGCAATGACCACTTGTTGATCCATAAGTGGTTTATGGAAAGAACACACATGCAATGACCACTGGTTGATCCATAAGTGGTTTGTGGAAAAGAAAACACATGCAATGACTCTGGTTGGTCCATATGTGGTTTGTGGAAAGAACACACATGTAGTGACCACTGGTTGATCCATGTGTGGTTTGTGAAATAAACACACATGCAATGCCACTGGTTGATCCATGTGTGGTTTGTGAAAAGAACACACATGCAATGACTCTAGTGATAGTTTTTTTTATAGGAACACACATGCAATGTCTCTAATGGATCCATATGTGGTTTGCGAAAAGAACACACATGCAATGACCACTTGTTGATCCATGTGTGGTTTGTGAAAAGAACACACATGAAATGACTCTAGTGCTAGTTTTAGTATAAGAACACACATGCAATGACTCTAGTGGGTCCACATGTAGTTTGTGAAAAGAACACACATGCAATGACCACTCGTTGATCCATAAGTGGTTTGTGGAAAGAACACACATGCAATGACCACTGGTTGATCCACAAGTGGTTTGTGGAAAAGAAAACACATGCAATGACTCTGGTTGGTCCATATGTGGTTTGTGGAAAGAACACACATGCAGTAACCACTGGTTGATCCATATGTGGCTTGTGAAAAGAACACATATGCAATGCCACTAGTTGATCCATGTGTGGTTTGTGGAAAGAACACACATGCAATGACTCTAGTGGTAGTTTTATTATAAGATCACACATGCAACGACTCTAATGGATCCATATGTGGTTTGTGAAAATAACACACATGCAATGACCACTTGTTGATCCATGTGTGGTTTGTGAAAAGAACACACATGCAATAACTCTAGTGCTAGTTTTATTATAAGAACACACATGCAATGACTCTAGTGGGTCCACATGTAGTTTGTGAAAAGAACACACATGCAATGACCACTGGTTGATCCATAAGTGGTTTGTGGAAAGAACACACATACAATGACCACTGTTTGATCCATAAGTGGTTTGTGGAAAAGAAAACACATGCAATGACTCTGGTTGGTCCATATGTGGTTTGTGGAAAAAACACACATGCAGTGACCACTGGTTGATCCATGTGTGGTTTGTGAAATGAACACACATGCAATGCCACTGGTTGATCCATGTGTGGTTTGTGGAAAGAACACACATGCAATGACTCTAGTGGTAGTTTTATTATAAGATCACACATGCAACGACTCTAATGGATCCATATGTGGTTTGTGAAAATAACACACATGCAATGACCACTTGTTGATCCATGTGTGGTTTGTGAAAAGAACACACATGCAATAACTCTAGTGCTAGTTTTATTATAAGAACACACATGCAATGACTCTAGTGGGTCCACATGTAGTTTGTGAAAAGAACACACATGCAATGACCACTGGTTGATCCATAAGTGGTTTGTGGAAAGAACACACATACAATGACCACTGTTTGATCCATAAGTGGTTTGTGGAAAAGAAAACACATGCAATGACTCTGGTTGGTCCATATGTGGTTTGTGGAAAAAACACACATGCAGTGACCACTGGTTGATCCATGTGTGGTTTGTGAAATGAACACACATGCAATGCCACTGGTTGATCCATGTGTGGTTTGTGGAAAGAACACACATGCAATGACACTAGTGCTAGTTTTTGTATAAGAACACACATGCAATGTCTCTAATGGATCCATATGTGGTTTGTGAAAAGAACACACATGCAATGACCACTTGTTGATCCATGCGTGGTTTGTGAAAAGAACACACATGCAATGACTCTAGTGCTAGTTTTAGTATAAGAACACACATGCAATGACTCTAGTGGGTCCACATGTAGTTTGTGAAAAGAACACACATGCAATGACCACTGGTTGATCCATAAGTGGTTTGTGGAAAGAACACACATGAAATGACCATTTGTTGATCCATAAGTGGTTTGTGGAAAAGAAAACACATGTAATGACTCTGGTTGGGCCATATGTGGTTTGTGGAAAGAAGGCACATGTAGTAACCACTGGTTGAGCCATGTGTGGTTTGTGAAATGAACACACATGCAATGCCACTGGTTGATCCATGTGTGGTTTGTGAAATGAACACACATGCAATGCCACTGGTTGATCCATGTGTGGTTTGTGGAAAGAACACACATGCGATGACTCTAGTGCTAGTTTTAGTATAAGAACACACATGCAATGTCTCTAATGGATCCATATGTGGTTTGTGAAAAGAACACACATGCAATGACCACTTGTTGATCCATGTCTGATTTGTGAAAAAAACACCCATGCAACGACTCTAGTGCTAGTTTTAGTATAAGAACATACATGCAATGACTCTAGTGGGTCCACATGTAGTTTGTGAAAATAACACACATGCAATGACCACTTGTTGATCCATAAGTGGTTTGTGGAAAGAACACACATGCAATGACCATTGGTTGATCCATAAGTGGTTTGTGGAAAAGAAAACACATGCAATGACTCTGGTTGGTCCATATGTGGTTTGTGGAAAGAACACACATGTAGTGACCACTGGTTGATCCATGTGTGGTTTGTGAAATGAACACACATGCAATGCCACTGGTTGATCCATGTGTGGTTTGTGAAATGAACACACATGCAATGCCACTGGTTGATCCATGTGTGGTTTGTGGAAAGAACACACATGCAATGACTCTAGTGATAGTTTTTTTATAGGAACACACATGCAATGTCTCTAATGGATCCATATGTGGTTTGCGAAAAGAACACACATGCAATGACCACTTGTTGATCCATGTGTGGTTTGTGAAAAGAACACACATGAAATGACTCTAGTGCTAGTTTTAGTATAAGAACACACATGCAATGACTCTAGTGGGTCCACATGTAGTTTGTGAAAAGAACACACATGCAATGACCACTGGTTGATCCATAAGTAGTTTGTGGAAAGAACACACATGCAATGACCACTGGTTGATCCATAAGTGGTTTGTGGAAAAGAAAACACATGCAATGACTCTGGTTGGTCCATATGTGGTTTGTGGAAAGAACACACATGCAGTAACCACTGATTGATCCATATGTGGCTTGTGAAAAGAACACATATGCAATGCCACTAGTTGATCCATGTGTGGTTGGTGGAAAGAACACACATGCAATGACTCTAGTGGTAGTTTTAGTATAAGATCACACATGCAACGACTCTAATGGATCCATATGTGGTTTGTGAAAATAACACACATGCAATGACCACTTGTTGATCCATGTGTGGTTTGTGAAAAGAACACACATGCACTGACTCTAGTGCTAGTTTTAGTATAAGAACACACATGCAATGACTCTAGTGGGTCCAAATGTAGTTTGTGAAAAGAACACACATGCAATGACCACTGGTTGATCCATAAGTGGTTTGTGGAAAGAACACACATGCAATGACCACTGTTTGATCCATAAGTGGTTTGTGGAAAAGAAAACACAAGCAATGACTCTGGTTGGTCCATATGTGGTTTGTGGAAAGAACACACATGCAGTGACCACTGGTTGATCCATGTGTGGTTTGCGAAATGAACACACATGCAATGCCACTGGTTGATCCATGTGTGGTTTGTGGAAAGAACACACATGCAATGACACTAGTGCTAGTTTTTGTATAAGAACACACATGCAATGTCTCTAATGGATCCATATGTGGTTTGTGAAAAGAACACACATGCAACGACCACTTGTTGATCCATGTCTGCTTTGTGAAAAAAACACCCATGCAATGACTCTAGTGCTAATTTTAGTATAAGAACATACATGCAATGACTCTAGTGGGTCCACATGTAGTTTGTGAAAATAACACACATGCAATGACCACTTGTTGATCCATAAGTGGTTTGTGGAAAGAACACACATGCAATGACCACTAGTTGATCCATAAGTGGTTTGTGGAAAAGAAAACACATGCAATGACTCTGGTTGGTCCATATGTGGTTTCTGGAAAGAACACACATGTAGTGACCACTGGTTGATCAATGTGTGGTTTGTGAAATGAACACACATGCAATGCCACTGGTTGATCCATGTGTGGTTTGTGGAAAGAACACACATGCAATGACTCTAGTGATAGTTTTTTTATAGGAACACACTTGCAATGTCTCTAATGGATCCATATGTGGTTTGCGAAAAGAACACACATGCAATGACCACTTGTTGATCCATGTGTGGTTTGTGAAAAGAACACACATGCAATGACTCTAGTGCTAGTTTTAGTATAAGAACACACATGCAATGACTCTAGTGGGTCCACATGTAGTTTGTGAAAAGAACACACATGCAATGACCACTGGTTGATCCATAAGTGGTTTGTGGAAAGAACACACATGCAATGACCACTGGTTGATCCATAAGTGGTTTGTGGAAAAGAAAACACATGCAATGACTCTGGTTGGTCCATATGTGGTTTGTGGAAAGAACACACATGCAGTAACCACTGGTTGATCCATGTGTGGTTTGTGAAATGAACGCACATGCAATGCCACTGGTTGATCCATGTGTGGTTTGTGGAAAGAACACACTTGCAATGACTCTAGTAGTAGTTTTAGTATAAGAACACACATGCAATGTCTCTAATGGATCCATATGTGGTTTGTGAAAAGAACACACATGCAATGACCACTTGTTGATCCATGTGTGGTTTGTGAAAAGAACACCCATGCAATGACTCTAGTGCTAGTTTTAGTATAAGAACATACATGCAATGACTCTAGTGGGTCCACTTGTAGTTTGTGAAAAGAACACACATGAAATGACCACTAGTTGATCCATAACTGGTTTGTGGAAAGAACACACATGCAATGACCACTGGTTGATCCATAAGTGGTTTGTGGAAAACAAAACACATCCAATGACTCTGGTTGGTCCATACGTGGTTTGTGGAAAGAACACACATGCATTGACCAATGGTTGATCCATATGTGGTTTGTGAAATGAACACACATGCAATGCCACTGGTTGATCCATGTGTGGTTTGTGGAAAGAACACACCTGCAATGACTCTAGTGCTAGTTTTAGTATAAGAACACACATGCAATGTCTCTAATGGATCCATAAGTGGTTTGTGAAAAGAACACACATGCAATGACCACTTGTTGATCGATGTGTGGTTTGTGAAAAGAACACACAAGCAATGACTCTAGTGCTAGTTTTAGTATAAGAACACACATGCAATGACTCTAGTGGGTCCACATGTAGTTTGTGAAAATAACACACATGCAATGACCACTGGTTGATCCATAAGTGGTTTGTGGAAAGAACACACATGCAATGACCACTTGTTGATCCATCAGTGGTTTGTCGAAAAGAAAACACATACAATGACTCAGGTTGGTCCATGTGTGGTTTGTGAAATGAACACACATGCAATGCCACTTTTTGATCCATGTGTGGTTTGTGGAAAGAACACACATGCAATGACTCTAGTGCTAGTTTTTGTATAAGACCACACATGCCATGTCTCTAATGGATCCATATGTGGTTTGTGAAAAGAACACACATGCAATGACCACTTGTTGATCCATGTGTGGTTTGTGAAAAGAACACACAAGCAATGACTCTAGTGCTAGTTTTAGTATAAGAACACACATGCACTGACTCTAGTGGGTCCACATGTAGTTTGTGAAAAGAACACACATGCAATGACCACTGGTTGATCCATAAGTGGGTTGTGGAAAGAACACACATGAAATGACCACTTGTTGATCCATAAGTGGTTCGTGGAAAAGAAAACACATGCAATGACTCTAGTTGGTCCATATGTGGTTTGTGGAAAGAACACACATGCAGTAACCACTGGTTGATCCATGTGTGGTTTGTGAAATGAACACACATGCAATGCCACTGGTTGATCCATGTGTGGTTTGTGGAAAGAACACACATGCAATGACTCTAGTGCTAGTTTTTGTATAAGAACACACATGCAATGTCTCTAATGGATCCATATGTGGTTTGTGAAAAGAACACACATGCAATGACCACTTGTTGATCCATGTGTGGTTTGTGAAAAGAACACCCATGCAATTACTCTAGTGCTAGTTTTAGTATAAGAACATACATGAAATGACTCTAGTGGGTACACATGTAGTTTGTGAAAAGAACACACATGTAATGACCACTAGTTGATCCATAACTGGTTTGTGGAAAGAACACACATGCAATGACCACTGGTTGATCCATAAGTGGTTTGTGGAAAAGAAAACACATCCAATGACTCTAGTTGGTCCATATGTGGTTTGTGGAAAGAACACACATGCATTGACCACTGGTTGATCCATATGTGGTTTGTGAAATGAACACACATGCAATGCCACTTGTTGATCCATGTGTGGTTTGTGGAAAGAACACACATGCGATGACTCTAGTGCTAGTTTTAGTATAAGAACACACATGCAATGTCTCTAATGGATCCATATGTGGTTTGCGAAAAGAACACACATGCAATGACCACTTGTTGATCCATGTGTGGTTTGTGAAAAGAACACACATGAAATGACTCTAGTGCTAGTTTTAGTATAAGAACACACATGCAATGACTCTAGTAGGTCCACATGTAGTTTGTGAAAAGAACACACATGCAATGACCACTCGTTGATCCATAAGTGGTTTGTGGAAAGAACACACATGCAATGACCACTGGTTGATCCATAAGTGGTTTGTGGAAAAGAAAACACATGCAATGACTCTGGTTGGTCCATATGTGGTTTGTGGAAAGAACACACATGCAGTAACCACTGGTTGATCCATATGTGGCTTGTGAAAAGAACACATATGCAATGCCACTAGTTGATCCATGTGTGGTTTGTGGAAAGAACACACATGCAATGACTCTAGTGGTAGTTTTAGTATAAGATCACACATGCAACGACTCTAATGGATCCATATGTGGTTTGTGAAAATAACACACATGCAATGACCACTTGTTGATCCATGTGCGGTTTGTGAAAATAACACACATGCAATAACTCTAGTGCTAGTTTTATTATAAGAACACACATGCAATGACTCTAGTGGGTCCACATGTAGTTTGTGAAAAGAACACACATGCAATGACCACTGGTTGATCCATAAGTGGTTTGTGGAAAGAACACACATACAATGACCACTGTTTGATCCATAAGTGGTTTGTGGAAAAGAAAACACATGCAATGACTCTGATTGGTCCATATGTGGTTTGTGGAAAAAACACACATGCAGTGACCACTGGTTGATCCATGTGTGGTTTGTGAAATGAACACACATGCAATGCCACTGGTTGATCCATGTGTGGTTTGTGGAAAGAACACACATGCAATGACACTAGTGCTAGTTTTTGTATAAGAACACACATGCAATGTCTCTAATGGATCCATATGTGGTTTGTGAAAAGAACACACATGCAATGACCACTTGTTGATCCATGCGTGGTTTGTGAAAAGAACACACATGCAATGACTCTAGTGCTAGTTTTAGTATAAGAACACACATGCAATGACTCTAGTGGGTCCACATGTAGTTTGTGAAAAGAAGACAAATGCAATGACCACTGGTTGATCCATAAGTGGTTTGTGGAAAGAACACACATGAAATGACCATTTGTTGATCCATAAGTGGTTTGTGGAAAAGAAAACACATGTAATGACTCTGGTTGGGCCATATGTGGTTTGTGGAAAGAAGGCACATGTAGTAACCACTGGTTGAGCCATGTGTGGTTTGTGAAATGAACACACATGCAATGCCACTGGTTGATCCATGTGTGGTTTGTGGAAAGAACACACATGCGATGACTCTAGTGCTAGTTTTAGTATAAGAACACACATGCAATGTCTCTAATGGATCCATATGTGGTTTGTGAAAAGAACACACATGCAATGACCACTTGTTGATCGATGTCTGATTTGTGAAAAAAACACCCATGCAATGACTCTAGTGCTAGTTTTAGTATAAGAACATACATGCAATGACTCTAGTGGGTCCACATGTAGTTTGTGAAAATAACACACATGCAATGACCACTTGTTGATCCATAAGTGGTTTGTGGAAAGAACACACATGCAATGACCACTGGTTGATCCATAAGTGGTTTGTGGAAAAGAAACACATGCAATGACTCTGGTTGGTCCATATGTGGTTTGTGGAAAGAACACACATGTAGTGACCACTGGTTGATCCATGTGTGGTTTGTGAAATGAACACACATGCAATGCCACTGGTTGATCCATGTGTGGTTTGTGGAAAGAACACACATGCAATGACTCTAGTGATAGTTTTTTTTATAGGAACACACATGCAATGTCTCTAATGGATCCATATGTGGTTTGCGAAAAGAACACACATGCAATGACCACTTGTTGATCCATGTGTGGTTTGTGAAAAGAACACACATGAAATGACTCTAGTGCTAGTTTTAGTATAAGAACACACATGCAATGACTCTAGTGGGTCCACATGTAGTTTGTGAAAAGAACACACATGCAATGACCACTGATTAATCCATAAGTGGTTTGTGGAAAGAACACACATGCAATGTCCACTGGTTGATCCATAAGTGGTTTGTGGAAAAGAAAACACATGCAATGACTCTGGTTGGTCCATATGTGGTTTGTGGAAAGAACACACATGTAGTAACCACTGGTTGATCCATGTGTGGTTTGTGAAATGAACGCACATGCAATGCCACTGGTTGATCCATGTGTGGTTTGTGGAAAGAACACACTTGCAATGACTCTAGTGGTAGTTTTAGTATAAGAACACACATGCAATGTCTCTAATGGATCCATATGTGGTTTGTGAAAAGAACACACATGCAATGACCACTTGTTGATCCATGTGCGGTTTGTGAAAAGAACACCCATGCAATGACTCTAGTGCTAGTTTTAGTATAAGAACATACATGCAATGACTCTAGTGGGTCCACATGTAGTTTGTGAAAAGAACACACATGCAATAACCACTGGTTGATCCATAAGTGGTTTGTGGAAAGAACACACATGCAATGACCACTGGTTGATCCATAAGCGGTTTGTGGAAAAGAAAACACATGCAATGACTCTGGTTGGTCCATATGTGGTTTGTGGAAAGAACACACATGCAATGACTCTGGTCGGTCCATATGTGGTTTGTGGAAAGAACACACATGCAGTGACCACTGGTTGATCCATGTGCGGTTTGTGAAATGATCACACATGCAATGCCACTGGTTGATCCATGTGTGGTTTGTGGAAAGAACACACATGCAATGACTCTAGTGATAGTTTTTTTATAGGAACACACATGCAATGACTCTAATGGATCCATATGTGGTTTGTGAAAAGAACACACATGCAATGACCACTTGTTGATCCATGTGTGGTTTGTGAAAAGAACACACATGCAATGACTCTAGTGCTAGTTTTAGTATAAGAACACACATGCAATGACTCTAGTGGGTCCACATGTAGTTTGTGAATAGAACACACATGCAATGACCATTGGTTGATCCATAAGTGGGTTGTGGATAGAAAACACATGAAATGACCACTTGTTGATCCATAAGTGGTTTGTGGAAAAGAAAACACATGCAATGACTCTAGTGCTAGTTTTAGTATAAGAACATACATGCAATGACTCTAGTGGGTCCACATGTAGTTTGTGAAAATAACACACATGCAATGACCACTTGTTGATCCATAAGTGGTTTGTGGAAAGAACACACATGCAATGACCACTGGTTGATCCATAAGTGGTTTGTGGAAAAGAAAACACATGCAATGACTCTGGTTGGTCCATATGTGGTTTGTGGAAAGAACACACATGTAGTGACCACTGGTTGATCCATGTGTGGTTTGTGAAATAAACACACATGCAATGCCACTGGTTGATCCATGTGTGGTTTGTGGAAAGAACACACATGCAATGACTCTAGTGATAGTTTTTTTTATAGGAACACACATGCAAAGTCTCTAATGGATCCATATGTGGTTTGCGAAAAGAACACACATGCAATGACCACTTGTTGATCCATGTGTGGTTTGTGAAAAGAACACACATGAAATGACTCTAGTGCTAGTTTTAGTATAAGAACACACATGCAATGACTCTAGTGGGTCCACATGTAGTTTGTGAAAAGAACACACATGCAATGACCACTGGTTGATCCATAAGTGGTTTGTGGAAAGAACACACATGCAATGACCACTGGTTGATCCATAAGTGGTTTGTGGAAAAGAAAACACATGCAATGACTCTGGTTGGTCCATATGTGGTTTGTGGAAAGAACACACATGCAGTAACCACTGGTTGATCCATATGTGGCTTGTGAAAAGAACACATATGCAATGCCACTAGTTGATCCATGTGTGGTTTGTGGAAAGAACACACATGCAATGACTCTAGTGGTAGTTTTAGTATAAGATCACACATGCAACGACTCTAATGGATCCATATGTGGTTTGTGAAAAGAACACACATGCAATGACCACTTGTTGATCCATGCGTGGTTTGTGAAAAGAACACACATGCAATGACTCTAGTGCTAGTTTTAGTATAAGAACACACATGCAATGACTCTAGTGGGTCCACATGTAGTTTGTGAAAAGAAGACAAATGCAATGACCACTGGTTGATCCATAAGTGGTTTGTGGAAAGAACACACATGAAATGACCATTTGTTGATCCATAAGTGGTTTGTGGAAAAGAAAACACATGTAATGACTCTGGTTGGGCCATATGTGGTTTGTGGAAAGAAGGCACATGTAGTAACCACTGGTTGACCCATGTGTGGTTTGTGAAATGAACACACATGCAATGCCACTGGTTGATCCATGTGTGGTTTGTGGAAAGAACACACATGCGATGACTCTAGTGCTAGTTTTAGTATAAGAACACACATGCAATGTCTCTAATGGATCCATATGTGGTTTGTGAAAAGAACACACATGCAATGACCACTTGTTGATCGATGTCTGATTTGTGAAAAAAACACCCATGCAATGACTCTAGTGCTAGTTTTAGTATAAGAACATACATGCAATGACTCTAGTGGGTCCACATGTAGTTTGTGAAAATAACACACATGCAATGACCACTTGTTGATCCATAAGTGGTTTGTGGAAAGAACACACATGCAATGACCACTGGTTGATCCATAAGTGGTTTGTGGAAAAGAAAACACATGCAATGACTCTGGTTGGTCCATATGTGGTTTGTGGAAAGAACACACATGTAGTGACCACTGGTTGATCCATGTGTGGTTTGTGAAATGAACACACATGCAATGCCACTGGTTGATCCATGTGTGGTTTGTGGAAAGAACACACATGCAATGACTCTAGTGATAGTTTTTTTTATAGGAACACACATGCAATGTCTCTAATGGATCCATATGTGGTTTGCGAAAAGAACACACATGCAATGACCACTTGTTGATCCATGTGTGGTTTGTGAAAATAACACACATGAAATGACTCTAGTGCTAGTTTTAGTATAAGAACACACATGCAATGACTCTAGTGGGTCCACATGTAGTTTGTGAAAAGAACACACATGCAATGACCACTGGTTAATCCATAAGTGGTTTGTGGAAAGAACACACATGCAATGACCACTGGTTGATCCATAAGTGGTTTGTGGAAAAGAAAACACATGCAATGACTCTGGTTGGTCCATATGTGGTTTGTGGAAAGAACACACATGTAGTAACCACTGGTTGATCCATGTGTGGTTTGTGAAATGAACGCACATGCAATGCCACTGGTTGATCCATGTGTGGTTTGTGGAAAGAACACACTTGCAATGACTCTAGTGGTAGTTTTAGTATAAGAACACACATGCAATGTCTCTAATGGATCCATATGTGGTTTGTGAAAAGAACACACATGCAATGACCACTTGTTGATCCATGTGCGGTTTGTGAAAAGAACACCCATGCAATGACTCTAGTGCTAGTTTTAGTATAAGAACATACATGCAATGACTCTAGTGGGTCCACATGTAGTTTGTGAAAAGAACACACATGCAATAACCACTGGTTGATCCATAAGTGGTTTGTGGAAAGAACACACATGCAATGACCACTGATTGATCCATAAGCGGTTTGTGGAAAAGAAAACACATGCAATGACTCTGGTTGGTCCATATGTGGTTTGTGGAAAGAACACACATGCAATGACACTGGTTGGTCCATATGTGGTTTGTGGAAAGAACACACATGCAGTGACCACTGGTTGATCCATGTGCGGTTTGTGAAATGATCACACATGCAATGCCACTGGTTGATCCATGTGTGGTTTGTGGAAAGAACACACATGCAATGACTCTAGTGATAGTTTTTTTATAGGAACACACATGCAATGACTCTAATGGATCCATATGTGGTTTGTGAAAAGAACACACATGCAATGACCACTTGTTGATCCATGTGTGGTTTGTGAAAAGAACACACATGCAATGACTCTAGTGCTAGTTTTAGTATAAGAACACACATGCAATGACTCTAGTGGGTCCACATGTAGTTTGTGAATAGAACACACATGCAATGACCATTGGTTGATCCATAAGTGGGTTGTGGAAAGAAAACACATGAAATGACCACTTGTTGATCCATAAGTGGTTTGTGGAAAAGAAAACACATGCAATGACTCTAGTGCTAGTTTTAGTATAAGAACATACATGCAATGACTCTAGTGGGTCCACATGTAGTTTGTGAAAATAACACACATGCAATGACCACTTGTTGATCCATAAGTGGTTTGTGGAAAGAACACACATGCAATGACCACTGGTTGATCCATAAGTGGTTTGTGGAAAAGAAAACACATGCAATGACTCTGGTTGGTCCATATGTGGTTTGTGGAAAGAACACACATCTAGTGACCACTGGTTGATCCATGTGTGGTTTGTGAAATAAACACACATGCAATGCCACTGGTTGATCCATGTGTGGTTTGTGGAAAGAACACACATGCAATGACTCTAGTGATAGTTTTTTTTATAGGAACACACATGCAATGTCTCTAATGGATCCATATGTGGTTTGCGAAAAGAACACACATGCAATGACCACTTGTTGATCCATGTGTGGTTTGTGAAAAGAACACACATGAAATGACTCTAGTGCTAGTTTTAGTATAAGAACACACATGCAATGACTCTAGTGGGTCCACATGTAGTTTGTGAAAAGAATACACATGCAATGACCACTGGTTGATCCATAAGTGGTTTGTGGAAAGAACACACATGCAATGACCACTGGTTGATCCATAAGTGGTTTGTGGAAAAGAAAACACATGCAATGACTCTGGTTGGTCCATATGTGGTTTGTGGAAAGAACACACATGTAGTAACCACTGGTTGATCCATATGTGGCTTGTGAAAAGAACACATATGCAATGCCACTAGTTGATCCATGTGTGGTTTGTGGAAAGAACACACATGCAATGACTCTAGTGGTAGTTTTAGTATAAGATCACACATGCAACGACTCTAATGGATCCATATGTGGTTTGTGAAAATAACACACATGCAATGACCACTTGTTGATCCATGTGTGGTTTGTGAAAAGAACACACATGCAATAACTCTAGTGCTAGTTTTATTATAAGAACACACATGCAATGACTCTAGTGGGTCCACATGTAGTTTGTGAAAAGAACACACATGCAATGACCACTGGTTGATCCATAAGTGGTTTGTGGAAAGAACACACATACAATGACCACTGTTTGATCCATAAGTGGTTTGTGGAAAAGAAAACACATGCAATGACTCTGGTTGGTCCATATGTGGTTTGTGGAAAGAACACACATGTAGTAACCACTGGTTGATCCATGTGTGGTTTGTGAAATGAACGCACATGCAATGCCACTGGTTGATCTATGTGTGGTTTGTGGAAAGAACACACTTGCAATGACTCTAGTGGTAGTTTTAGTATAAGAACACACATGCAATGTCTCTAATGGATCCATATGTGGTTTGTGAAAAGAACACACATGCAATGACCACTTGTTGATCCATGTGTGGTTTGTGAAAAGAACACCCATGCAATGACTCTAGTGCTAGTTTTAGTATAAGAACATACATGCAATGACTCTAGTGGGTCCACATGTAGTTTGTGAAAAGAACACACATGCCATAACCACTGGTTGATCCATAAGTGGTTTGTGGAAAGAACACACATGCAATGACCACTGGTTGATGCATAAGCGGTTTGTGGAAAAGAAAACACATGCAATGACTCTGCTTGGTCCATATGTGGTTTGTGGAAAGAACACACATGCAATGACTCTGGTTGGTCCATATGTGGTTTGTGGAAAGAACACACATGCAGTGACCACTGGTTGATCCATGTGCGGTTTGTGAAATGAACACACATGCAATGCCACTGGTTGATCCATGTGTGGTTTGTGGAAAGAACACACATGCAATGACTCTAGTGATAGTTTTTTTATAGGAACACACATGCAATGACTCTAATGGATCCATATGTGGTTTGTGAAAAGAACACACATGCAATGACCACTTGTTGATCCATGTGTGGTTTGTGAAAAGAACACACATGCAATGACTCTAGTGCTAGTTTTAGTATAAGAACACACATGCAATGACTCTAGTGGGTCCACATGTAGTTTGTGAATAGAACACACATGCAATGACCATTGGTTGATCCATAAGTGGGTTGTGGAAAGAACACACATGAAATGACCACTTGTTGATCCATAAGTGGTTTGTGGAAAAGAAAACACATGCAATGACTCTAGTGCTAGTTTTAGTATAAGAACATACATGCAATGACTCTAGTGGGTCCACATGTAGTTTGTGAAAATAACACACATGCAATGACCACTTGTTGATACATAAGTGGTTTGTGGAAAGAACACACATGCAATGACCACTGGTTGATCCATAAGTGGTTTGTGGAAAAGAAAACACATGCAATGACTCTGGTTGGTCCATATGTGGTTTGTGGAAAGAACACACATGTAGTGACCATTGGTTGATCCATGTGTGGTTTGTGAAATAAACACACATGCAATGCCACTGGTTGATCCATGTGTGGTTTGTGGAAAGAACACACATGCAATGACTCTAGTGATAGTTTTTTTTATAGGAACACACATGCAATGTCTCTAATGGATCCATATGTGGTTTGCGAAAAGAACACACATGCAATGACCACTTGTTGATCCATGTGTGGTTTGTGAAAAGAACACACATGAAATGACTCTAGTGCTAGTTTTAGTATAAGAACACACATGCAATGACTCTAGTGGGTCCACATGTAGTTTGTGAAAAGAACACACATGCAATGACCACTGGTTGATCCATAAGTGGTTTGTGGAAAGAACACACATGCAATGACCACTGGTTGATCCATAAGTGGTTTGTGGAAAAGAAAACACATGCAATGACTCTGGTTGGTCCATATGTGGTTTGTGGAAAGAACACACATGCAGTAACCACTGGTTGATCCATATGTGGCTTGTGAAAAGAACACATATGCAATGCCACTAGTTGATCCATGTGTGGTTTGTGGAAAGAACACACATGCAATGACTCTAGTGGTAGTTTTAGTATAAGATCACACATGCAACGACTCTAATGGATCCATATGTGGTTTGTGAAAATAACACACATGCAATGACCACTTGTTGATCCATGTGTGGTTTGTGAAAAGAACACACATGCAATAACTCTAGTGCTAGTTTTATTATAAGAACACACATGCAATGACTCTAGTGGGTCCACATGTAGTTTGTGAAAAGAACACACATGCAATGACCACTGGTTGATCCATAAGTGGTTTGTGGAAAGAACACACATACAATGACCACTGTTTGATCCATAAGTGGTTTGTGGAAAAGAAAACACATGCAATGACTCTGGTTGGTCCATATGTGGTTTCTGGAAAAAACACACATGTAGTAACCACTGGTTGATCCATGTGTGGTTTGTGAAATGAACGCACATGCAATGCCACTGGTTGATCCATGTGTGGTTTGTGGAAAGAACACACTTGCAATGACTCTAGTGGTAGTTTTAGTATAAGAACACACATGCAATGTCTCTAATGGATCCATATGTGGTTTGTGAAAAGAACACACATGCAATGACCACTTGTTGATCCATGTGTGGTTTGTGAAAAGAACACCCATGCAATGACTCTAGTGCTAGTTTTAGTATAAGAACATACATGCAATGACTCTAGTGGGTCCACATGTAGTTTGTGAAAAGAACACACATGCCATAACCACTGGTTGATCCATAAGTGGTTTGTGGAAAGAACACACATGCAATGACCACTGGTTGATGCATAAGCGGTTTGTGGAAAATAAAACACATGCAATGACTCTGGTTGGTCCATATGTGGTTTGTGGAAAGAACACACATGCAATGACTCTAGTTGGTCCATATGTGGTTTGTGGAAAGAACACACATGCAGTGACCACTGGTTGATCCATGTGCGGTTTGTGAAATGAACACACATGCAATGCTACTGGTTGATCCATGTGTGGTTTGTGGAAAGAACACACATGCAATGACTCTAGTGATAGTTTTTTTATAGGAACACACATGCAATGACTCTAATGGATCCATATGTGGTTTGTGAAAAGAACACACATGCAATGACCACTTGTTGATCCATGTGTGGTTTGTGAAAAGAACACACATGCAATGACTCTAGTGCTAGTTTTAGTATAAGAACACACATGCAATGACTCTAGTGGGTCCACATGTAGTTTGTGAATAGAACACACATGCAATGACCATTGGTTGATCCATAAGTGGGTTGTGGAAAGAACACACATGAAATGACCACTTGTTGATCCATAAGTGGTTTGTGGAAAAGAAAACACATGCAATGACTCTAGTGCTAGTTTTAGTATAAGAACATACATGCAATGACTCTAGTGGGTCCACATGTAGTTTGTGAAAATAACACACATGCAATGACCACTTGTTGATCCATAAGTGGTTTGTGGAAAGAACACACATGCAATGACCACTGGTTGATCCATAAGTGGTTTGTGGAAAAGAAAACACATGCAATGACTCTGGTTGGTCCATATGTGGTTTGTGGAAAGAACACACATGCATTGACCACTGGTTGATCCATAAGTGGTTTGTGGAAAGAACACACATGCAATGACCACAGGTTGATCCATAAGTGGTTTGTGGAAAAGAAAACACTTGCAATGACTCTAGTGATAGTTTTTTTATAGGAACACACATGCAATGTCTCTAATGGATCCATATGTGGTTTGCGAAAAGAACACACATGCAATGACCACTTGTTGATCCATGTGTGGTTTGTGAAAAGAACACACATGAAATGACTCTAGTGCTAGTTTTAGTATAAGAACACACATGCAATGACTCTAGTGGGTCCACATGTAGTTTGTGAAAAGAACACACATGCAATGACCACTGGTTGATCCATAAGTGGTTTGTGGAAAGAACACACATGCAATGACCACTGGTTGATCCATAAGTGGTTTGTGGAAAAGAAAACACATGCAATGACTCTAGTTGGTCCATATGTGGTTTGTGGAAAGAACACACATGCAGTAACCACTGGTTGATCCATATGTGTCTTGTGAAAAGAACACATATGCAATGCCACTAGTTGATCCATGTGTGGTTTGTGGAAAGAACACACATGCAATGACTCTAGTGGTAGTTTTAGTATAAGATCACACATGCAACGACTCTAATGGATCCATATGTGGTTTGTGAAAATAACACACATGCAATGACCACTTGTTGATCCATGTGTGGTTTGTGAAAAGAACACACATGCAATAACTCTAGTGCTAGTTTTATTATAAGAACACACATGCAATGACTCTAGTGGGTCCACATGTAGTTTGTGAGAAGAACACACATGCAATGACCACTGGTTGATCCATAAGTGGTTTGTGGAAAGAACACACATACAATGACCACTGTTTGATCCATAAGTGGTTTGTGGAAAAGAAAACACATGCAATGACTCTGGTTGGTCCATATGTGGTTTGTGGAAAAAACACACATGCAGTGACCACTGGTTGATCCATGTGTGGTTTGTGAAATGAACACACATGCAATGCCACTGGTTGATCCATGTGTGGTTTGTGGAAAGAACACACATGCAATGACACTAGTGCTAGTTTTTGTATAAGAACACACATGCAATGTCTCTAATGGATCCATATGTGGTTTGTGAAAAGAACACACATGCAATGACCACTTGTTGATCCATGCGTGGTTTGTGAAAAGAACACACATGCAATGACTCTAGTGCTAGTTTTAGTATAAGAACACACATGCAATGACTCTAGTGGGTCCACATGTAGTTTGTGAAAAGAACACACATGCAATGACCACTGGTTGATCCATAAGTGGTTTGTGGAAAGAACACACATGAAATGACCACTTGTTGATCCATAAGTGGTTTGTGGAAAAGAAAACACATGTAATGACTCTGGTTGGGCCATATGTGGTTTGTGGAAAGAAGGCACATGTAGTAACCACTGGTTGAGCCATGTGTGGTTTGTGAAATGAACACACATGCAATGCCACTGGTTGATCCATGTGTGGTTTGTGGAAAGAACACACATGCGATGACTCTAGTGCTAGTTTTAGTATAAGAACACACATGCAATGTCTCTAATGGATCCATATGTGGTTTGTGAAAAGAACACACATGCAATGACCACTTGTTGATCGATGTCTGATTTGTGAAAAAAACACCCATGCAATGACTCTAGTGCTAGTTTTAGTATAAGAACATACATGCAATGACTCTAGTGGGTCCACATGTAGTTTGTGAAAATAACACACATGCAATGACCACTTGTTGATCCATAAGTGGTTTGTGGAAAGAACACACATGCAATGACCACTGGTTGATCCATAAGTGGTTTGTGGAAAAGAAAACACATGCAATGACTCTGGTTGGTCCATATGTGGTTTGTGAAAAGAACACAGATGTAGTGACCACTGGTTGATCCATGTGTGGTTTGTGAAATGAACACACATGCAATGCCACTGGTTGATCCATGTGTGGTTTGTGGAAAGAACACACATGCAATGACTCTAGTGATAGTTTTTTTATAGGAACACACATGCAATGTCTCTAATGGATCCATATGTGGTTTGCGAAAAGAACACACATGCAATGACTCTAGTGGGTCCACATGTAGTTTCTGAAAAGAACACACATGCAATAACCACTGGTTGATCCATAAGTGGTTTGTGGAAAGAAAACACATGCAATGACTCTGGTTGGTCCATATGTGGTTTATGGAAAGAACACACATGCATTGACCACTGGTTGATCTATATGTGGCTTGTGAAAAGAAGACACATGCAATGCCACTGGTTGATCCATGTGTGGTTTGTGGAAAGAACACACATGCAATGACCACTTGTTGATCCATGCGTGGTTTGTGAAAAGAACACACATGCAATGACTCTAGTGCTAGTTTTAGTATAAGAACACACATGCAATGACTCTAGTGGGTCCACATGTAGTTTGTGAAAAGAACACACATGCAATGACCACTGGTTGATCCATAAGTGGTTTGTGGAAAGAACACACATGAAATGACCACTTGTTGATCCATAAGTGGTTTGTGGAAAAGAAAACACATGTAATGACTCTGGTTGGGCCATATGTGGTTTGTGGAAAGAAGGCACATGCAGTAACCACTGGTTGAGCCATGTGTGGTTTGTGAAATGAACACACATGCAATGCCACTGGTTGATCCATGTGTGGTTTGTGGAAAGAACACACATGCGATGACTCTAGTGCTAGTTTTAGTATAAGAACACACATGCAATGTCTCTAATGGATCCATATGTGGTTTGTGAAAAGAACACACATGCAATGACCACTTGTTGATCGATGTCTGATTTGTGAAAAAAACACCCATGCAATGACTCTAGTGCTAGTTTTAGTATAAGAACATACATGCAATGACTCTAGTGGGTCCACATGTAGTTTGTGAAAATAACACACATGCAATGACCACTTGTTGATCCATAAGTGGTTTGTGGAAAGAACACACATGTAATGACCACTGGTTGATCCATAAGTGGTTTGTGGAAAAGAAAACACATGCAATGACTCTGGTTGGTCCATATGTGGTTTGTGGAAAGAACACACATGTAGTGACCACTGGTTGATCCATGTGTGGTTTGTGAAATGAACACACATGCAATGCCACTTGTTGATCCATGTGTGGTTTGTGGAAAGAACACACATGCAATGACTCTAGTGATAGTTTTTTTATAGGAACACACATGCAATGTCTCTAATGGATCCATATGTGGTTTGCGAAAAGAACACACATGCAATGACCACTTGTTGATCCATGTGTGGTTTGTGAAAAGAACACACATGAAATGACTCTAGTGCTAGTTTTAGTATAAGAACACACATGCAATGACTCTAGTGGGTCCACATGTAGTTTGTGAAAAGAACACACATGCAATGACCACTGGTTGATCCATAAGTGGTTTGTGGAAAGAACACACATGCAATGACCACTGGTTGATCCATAAGTGGTTTGTGGAAAAGAAAACACATGCAATGACTCTGGTTGGTCCATATGTGGTTTGTGGAAAGAACACACATGTAGTAACCACTGGTTGATCCATGTGTGGTTTGTGAAATGAACGCACATGCAATGCCACTGGTTGATCCATGTGTGGTTTGTGGAAAGAACACACTTGCAATGACTCTAGTGGTAGTTTTAGTATAAGAACACACATGCAATGTCTCTAATGGATCCATATGTGGTTTGTGAAAAGAACACACATGCAATGACCACTTGTTGATCCATGTGTGGTTTGTGAAAAGAACACCCATGCAATGACTCTAGTGCTAGTTTTAGTATAAGAACATACATGCAATGTGGGTCCACATGTAGTTTGTGAAAAGAACACACATGCAATAACCACTGGTTGATCCATAAGTGGTTTGTGGAAAGAACACACATGCAATGACCACTGGTTGATCCATAAGCGGTTTGTGGAAAAGAAAACACATGCAATGACTCTGGTTGGTCCATATGTGGTTTGTGGAAAGAACACACATGCAATGACTCTGGTTGGTCCATATGTGGTTTGTGGAAAGAACACACATGCAATGACCACTAGTTGATCCATGTGCGGTTTGTGAAATGAACACACATGCAATGCCACTAGTTGATCCATGTGTGGTTTGTGGAAAGAACACACATGCAATGACTCTAGTGATAGTTTTTTTATAGGAACACACATGCAATGACTCTAATGGATCCATATGTGGTTTGTGAAAAGAACACACATGCAATGACCACTTGTTGATCCATGTGTTGTTTGTGAAAAGAACACACATGCAATGACTCTAGTGCTAGTTTTAGTATAAGAACACACATGCAATGACTCTAGTGGGTCCACATGTAGTTTGTGAATAGAACACACATGCAATGACCACTGGTTGATCCATAAGTGGTTTGTGGAAAGAACACACATGAAATGACCACTTGTTGATCCATAAGTGGTTTGTGGAAAAGAAAACACATGTAATGACTCTGGTTGGGCCATATGTGGTTTGTGGAAAGAAGGCACATGCAGTAACCACTTGTTGAGCCATGTGTGGTTTGTGAAATGAACACACATGCAATGCCACTGGTGGATCCATGTGTGGTTTGTGGAAAGAACACACATGCGATGACTCTAGTGATAGTTTTAGTATAAGAACACACATGCAATGTCTCTAATGGATCCATATGTGGTTTGTGAAAAGAACACACATGCAATGACCACTTGTTGATCGATGTCTGATTTGTGAAAAAAACACCCATGCAATGACTCTAGTGCTAGTTTTAGTATAAGAACATACATGCAATGACTCTAGTGGGTCCACATGTAGTTTGTGAAAATAACACACATGCAATGACCACTTGTTGATCCATAAGTGGTTTGTGGAAAGAACACACATGCAATGACCACTGGTTGATCCATAAGTGGTTTGTGGAAAAGAAAACACATGCAATGACTCTGGTTGGTCCATATGTGGTTTGTGGAAAGAACACAGATGTAGTGACCACTGGTTGATCCATGTGTGGTTTGTGAAATGAACACACATGCAATGCCACTGGTTGATCCATGTGTGGTTTGTGGAAAGAACACACATGCAATGACTCTAGTGATAGTTTTTTTATAGGAACACACATGCAATGTCTCTAATGGATCCATATGTGGTTTGCGAAAAGAACACACATGCAATGACTCTAGTGGGTCCACATGTAGTTTCTGAAAAGAACACACATGCAATAACCACTGGTTGATCCATAAGTGGTTTGTGGAAAGAAAACACATGCAATGACTCTGGTTGGTCCATATGTGGTTTATGGAAAGAACACACATGCATTGACCACTGGTTGATCTATATGTGGCTTGTGAAAAGAAGACACATGCAATGCCACTGGTTGATCCATGTGTGGTTTGTGGAAAGAACACACATGCAATGACCACTTGTTGATCCATGCGTGGTTTGTGAAAAGAACACACATGCAATGACTCTAGTGCTAGTTTTAGTATAAGAACACACATGCAATGACTCTAGTGGGTCCACATGTAGTTTGTGAAAAGAACACACATGCAATGACCACTGGTTGATCCATAAGTGGTTTGTGGAAAGAACACACATGAAATGACCACTTGTTGATCCATAAGTGGTTTGTGGAAAAGAAAACACATGTAATGACTCTGGTTGGGCCATATGTGGTTTGTGGAAAGAAGGCACATGCAGTAACCACTGGTTGAGCCATGTGTGGTTTGTGAAACGAACACACATGCAATGCCACTGGTTGATCCATGTGTGGTTTGTGGAAAGAACACACATGCGATGACTCTAGTGCTAGTTTTAGTATAAGAACACACATGCAATGTCTCTAATGGATCCATATGTGGTTTGTGAAAAGAACACACATGCAATGACCACTTGTTGATCGATGTCTGATTTGTGAAAAAAACACCCATGCAATGACTCTAGTGCTAGTTTTAGTATAAGAACATACATGCAATGACTCTAGTGGGTCCACATGTAGTTTGTGAAAATAACACACATGCAATGACCACTTGTTGATCCATAAGTGGTTTGTGGAAAGAACACACATGTAATGACCACTGGTTGATCCATAAGTGGTTTGTGGAAAAGAAAACACATGCAATGACTCTGGTTGGTCCATATGTGGTTTGTGGAAAGAACACACATGTAGTGACCACTGGTTGATCCATGTGTGGTTTGTGAAATGAACACACATGCAATGCCACTGGTTGATCCATGTGTGGTTTGTGGAAAGAACACACATGCAATGACTCTAGTGATAGTTTTTTTTATAGGAACACACATGCAATGTCTCTAATGGATCCATATGTGGTTTGTGAAAAGAACACACATGCAATGACCACTTGTTGATCCATGTGTGGTTTGTGAAAAGAACACCCATGCAATGACTCTAGTGCTAGTTTTAGTATAAGAACATACATGCAATGACTCTAGTGGGTCCACATGTAGTTTGTGAAAAGAACACACATGCAATAACCACTGGTTGATCCATAAGTGGTTTGTGGAAAGAACACACATGCAATGACCACTGGTTGATCCATAAGCGGTTTGTGGAAAAGAAAACACATGCAATGACTATGGTTGGTCCACATGTAGTTTGTGAAAAGAACACACATGCAATAACCACTGGTTGATCCATAAGTGGTTTGTGGAAAGAACACACATGCAATGACCACTGGTTGATCCATAAGCGGTTTGTGGAAAAGAAAACACATGCAATGACTCTGGTTGGTCCATATGTGGTTTGTGGAAAGAACACACATGCAATGACTCTGGTTGGTCCATATGTGGTTTGTGGAAAGAACACACATGCAGTGACCACTAGTTGATCCATGTGCGGTTTGTGAAATGAACACACATGCAATGCCACTAGTTGATCCATGTGTGGTTTGTGGAAAGAACACACATGCAATGACTCTAGTGATAGTTTTTTTATAGGAACACACATGCAATGACTCTAATGGATCCATATGTGGTTTGTGAAAAGAACACACATGCAATGACCACTTGTTGATCCATGTGTTGTTTGTGAAAAGAACACACATGCAATGACTCTAGTGCTAGTTTTAGTATAAGAACACACATGCAATGACTCTAGTGGGTCCACATGTAGTTTGTGAATAGAACACACATGCAATGACCATTGGTTGATCCATAAGTGGGTTGTGGAAAGAACACACATGAAATGACCACTTGTTGATCCATAAGTGGTTTGTGGAAAAGAAAACACATGCAATGACTCTAGTGCTAGTTTTAGTATAAGAACATACATGCAATGACTCTAGTGGGTCCACATGTAGTTTCTGAAAAGAACACACATGCAATAACCACTGGTTGATCCATAAGTGGTTTGTGGAAAGAAAACACATGCAATGACTCTGGTTGGTCCATATGTGGTTTATGGAAAGAACACACATGCATTGACCACTGGTTGATCTATATGTGGCTTGTGAAAAGAAGACACATGCAATGCCACTGGTTGATCCATGTGTGGATTGTGGAAAGAACACACATGCAATGACTCTAGTGGTAGTTTTAGTATAAGATCACACATGCAATGACTCTAATGGATCCATATGTGGTTTGTGAAAAGAACACACATGCAATGACCACTTGTTGATCCATGTGTGGTTTGTGAAAAGAACACACATGCAATGACTCTAGTGCTAGTTTTATTATAAGAACACACATGCAATGACTCTAGTGGGTCCACATGTAGTTTGTGAAAAGAACACACATGCAATGACCACTTGTTGATCCATGTGTGTTTTGTGAAAAGAACACACATACAATGACTCTAGTGGGTCCACATGTAATTTGTGAAAAGAACACACATGCAATGACCACTTGTTGATCCATAAGTTGTTTGTGGAAAAGAACACACATGCAATGAACACTAGTTGATCAATGTGTGGTTTGTGCAAAAGAACACATGCAATGAATCTGGTTGGTACGTATGTGGTTTGTGGAAAGAACACACATGCAGTGACCACTGGTTGATCCATGTGTGGTTTGTGAAATGAATACACATGCAATGCCACTAGTTGATCCATGTGTGGTTTGTGGAAAGAACACACATGCAATGACTCTAGTGCCAGTTTTTGTATAAGAGAACACATGCAATGTCTCTAATGGATCCATATGTGGTTTGTGATAAGAATACACATGCAATGACTCTAGTGCGTCCACATGTAGTTTGTGAAAATAACGCACATGCAATGACCACTGGTTGATCCATAAGTGGTTTGTGGAAAGAACACACATGCAATGACCACTGGTTGATCCATAAGTGGTCTGTGGAAAAGAAAACACATGCAATGACTCTGATTGGTCCATGTGCGGTTTGTGGAAAGAACACACATGCAGTGACCACTGGTTGATCCATGTGTGGTTTGTGAAATGAACACACATGCAATGCCACTGGTTGATCCATGTGTGGTTTGTGGAAAGGACACACATGCAATGACTCTAGTGCTAGTTTTAGTATAAGAACACACATGCAATGTCTCTAATGGATCCAGATGTGGTTTGTGAAAAGAACACACATGCAATGACCACTTGTTGATCCATGTGTGGTTTGTGAAAAGAACACCCATGCAATGACTCTAGTGCTAGTTTTAGTATAAGAACATACATGCAATGACTCTAGTGGGTCCACATGTAGTTTGTGAAAAGAACACACATGCAATGACCACTAGTTGATACATAAGTGGTTTGTGGAAAGAACACACATGCAATGACCACTGGTTGATCCATAAGTGGTTTTTGGAAAAGAACACACATGCAATGACCACTGGTTGATCCATAAGTTGTTTGTGGAAAAGAACACACATGCAATGAACACTGGTTGATCAATATGTGGTTTGTGCAAAAGAACACATGCAATGAATCTGGTTGGTCCGTATGTGGTTTGTGGAAAGAACACACATGAAGTGACCACTGGTTGATCCATGTGTGGTTTGTAAAATTAACACACATGCAATGCCACTGGTTGATCCATGTGTGGTTTGTGGAAAGAACACACATGCAATGACTCTAGTGCCAGTTTTTGTATAAGAACACACATGCAATGTCTCTAATGGATCCATATATGGTTTGTGATAAGAACACACATGCAATGACTCTAGTGGGTCCACATGTAGTTTGTGAAAATAACACACATGCAATGACCACTGGTTGATCCATAAGTGGTTAGTGGAAAGAACACACATGCAATGACCACTTGTTGATCCATAAGTGGTTTGTGGAAAGAACACACATGCAATGACCACTTGTTGATCCATAAGCGGTTTGTGGAAAAGAAAACACATGCAGTGACTCTGGTTGGTCCATATGTGGTTTGTGGAAAGAACACACATGCAATGACTCTGGTTGGTCCATATGTGGTTTGTGGAAAGAACACACATGCAGTGACCACTGGTTGATCCATGTGTGGTTTGTGAAATGAACACACATGCAATGCCACTGGTTGATCCATGTGTGGTTTGTGGAAAGAACAGACATGCAATGACTCTAGTGCTAGTTTTTGTATAAGAACACACATGCAATGTCTCTAATGGATCCATATGTGGTTTGTGAAAAGAACACACATGCAATGACCACTTGTTGATCCATGTGTGGTTTGTGAAAAGAACACACATGCAATGACTCTAGTGCTAGTTTTAGTATAAGAACACACATGCAATGACTCTAGTGGGTCCACACGTAGTTTGTGAAAAGAACACACATGCAATGACCACTTGTTGATCCATGCGTGGTTTGTGAAAAGAACACACATGCAATGACTCTAGTGCTAGTTTTAGTATAAGAACACACATGCAATGACTCTAGTGGGTCCACATGTAGTTTGTGAAAAGAACACACATGCAATGACCATTGGTTGATCCATAAGTGGGTTGTGGAAAGAACACACATGAAATGACCACTTGTTGATCCATAAGTGGTTTGTGGAAAAGAAAACACATGCAATGACTCTAGTGCTAGTTTTAGTATAAGAACATACATGCAATGACTCTAGTGGGTCCACATGTAGTTTCTGAAAAGAACACACATGCAAGAACCACTGGTTGATCCATAAGTGGTTTGTGGAAAGAAAACACATGGAATGACTCTGGTTGGTCCATATGTGGTTTATGGAAAGAACACGCATGCATTGACCACTGGTTGATCCATATGTGGCTTCTGAAAAGAAGACACATGCAATGCCACTGGTTGATCCATGTGTGGTTTGTGGAAAGAACACACATGCAATGACTCTAGTGGTAGTTTTAGTATAAGATCACACATGCAATGACTCTAATGGATCCATATTTGGTTTGTGAAAAGAACACACATGCAATGACCACTTGTTGATCCATGTGTGGTTTGTGAAAAGAACACACATGCAATGACTCTAGTGCTAGTTTTATTATAAGAACACACATGCAATGACTCTAGTGGGTCCACATGTAGTTTGTGAAAAGAACACACATGCAATGACCACTTGTTGATCCATGTGTGTTTTGTGAAAAGAACACACATACAATGACTCTAGTGGGTCCACATGTAGTTTGTGAAAAGAACACACATGCAATGACCACTTGTTGATCCATAAGTTGTTTGTGGAAAAGAACACACATGCAATGAACACTAGTTGATCAATGTGTGGTTTGTGCAAAAGAACACATGCAATGAATCTGGTTGGTACGTATGTGGTTTGTGGAAATAACACACATGCAGTGACCACTGGTTGATCCATGTGTGGTTTGTGAAAAGAACACACATGCAATGACTCTAGTGCTAGTTTTAGTATAAGAACACACATGCAATGACTCTAGTGGGTCCACATGTAGTTTGTGAATAGAACACACATGCAATGACCATTGGATGATCCATAAGTGGGTTGTGGAAAGAAAACACATGAAATGACCACTTGTTGATCCATAAGTGGTTTGTGGAAAAGAAAACACATGCAATGACTCTAGTGCTAGTTTTAGTATAAGAACATACATGCAATGACTCTAGTGGGTCCACATGTAGTTTGTGAAAATAACACACATGCAATGACCACTTGTTGATCCATAAGTGGTTTGTGGAAAGAACACACATGCAATGACCACTGGTTAATCCATAAGTGGTTTGTGGAAAAGAAAACACATGCAATGACTCTGGTTGGTCCATATGTGGTTTGTGGAAAGAACACACATGTAGTGACCACTGGTTGATCCATGTGTGGTTTGTGAAATAAACACACATGCAATGCCACTGGTTGATCCATGTGTGGTTTGTGGAAAGAACACAGATGCAATGACTCTAGTGATAGTTTTTTTTATAGGAACACACATGCAATGTCTCTAATGGATCCATATGTGGTTTGCGAAAAGAACACACATGCAATGACCACTTGTTGATCCATGTGTGGTTTGTGAAAAGAACACACATGAAATGACTCTAGTGCTAGTTTTAGTATAAGAACACACATGCAATGACTCTAGTGGGTCCACATGTAGTTTGTGAAAAGAACACACATGCAATGACCACTGGTTGATCCATAAGTGGTTTGTGGAAAGAACACACATGCAATGACCACTGGTTGATCCATAAGTGGTTTGTGGAAAAGAAAACACATGCAATGACTCTGGTTGGTCCATATGTGGTTTGTGGAAAGAACACACATGCAGTAACCACTGGTTGATCCATATGTGGCTTGTGAAAAGAACACATATGCAATGCCACTAGTTGATCCATGTGTGGTTTGTGGAAAGAACACACATGCAATGACTCTAGTGGTAGTTTTAGTATAAGATCACACATGCAACGACTCTAATGGATCCATATGTGGTTTGTGAAAATAACACACATGCAATGACCACTTGTTGATCCATGTGTGGTTTGTGAAAAGAACACACATGCAATAACTCTAGTGCTAGTTTTATTATAAGAACACACATGCAATGACTCTAGTGGGTCCACATGTAGTTTGTGAAAAGAACACACATGCAATGACCACTGGTTGATCCATAAGTGGTTTGTGGAAAGAACACACATACAATGACCACTGTTTGATCCATAAGTGGTTTGTGGAAAAGAAAACACATGCAATGACTCTGGTTGGTCCATATGTGGTTTGTGGAAAAAACACACATGTAGTAATCACTGGTTTATCCATGTGTGGTTTGTGAAATGAACGCACATGCAATGCCACTGGTTGATCCATGTGTGGTTTGTGGAAAGAACACACTTGCAATGACTCTAGTGGTAGTTTTAGTATAAGAACACACATGCAATGTCTCTAATGGATCCATATGTGGTTTGTGAAAAGAACACACATGCAATGACCACTTGTTGATCCATGTGTGGTTTGTGAAAAGAACACCCATGCAATGACTCTAGTGCTAGTTTTAGTATAAGAACATACATGCAATGACTCTAGTGGGTCCACATGTAGTTTGTGAAAAGAACACACATGCCATAACCACTGGTTGATCCATAAGTGGTTTGTGGAAAGAACACACATGCAATGACCACTGGTTGATCCATAAGCGGTTTGTGGAAAAGAAAACACATGCAATGACTCTGGTTGGTCCATATGTGGTTTGTGGAAAGAACACACATGCAATGACTCTGGTTGGTCCATATGTGGTTTGTGGAAAGAACACACATGCAGTGACCACTGGTTGATCCATGTGCGGTTTGTGAAATGAACACACATGCAATGCCACTGGTTGATCCATGTGTGGTTTGTGGAAAGAACACACATGCAATGACTCTAGTGATAGTTTTTTTATAGGAACACACATGCAATGACTTTAATGGATCCATATGTGGTTTGTGAAAAGAACACACATGCAATGACCACTTGTTGATCCATGTGTGGTTTGTGAAAAGAACACACATGCAATGACTCTAGTGCTAGTTTTAGTATAAGAACACACATGCAATGACTCTAGTGGGTCCACATGTAGTTTGTGAATAGAACACACATGCAATGACCATTGGTTGATCCATAAGTGGGTTGTGGAAAGAACACACATGAAATGACCACTTGTTGATCCATAAGTGGTTTGTGGAAAAGAAAACACATGCAATGACTCTAGTGCTAGTTTTAGTATAAGAACATACATGCAATCACTCTAGTGGGTCCACATGTAGTTTGTGAAAATAACACACATGCAATGACCACTTGTTGATCCATAAGTGGTTTGTGGAAAGAACACACATGCAATGACCACTGGTTGATCCATAAGTGGTTTGTGGAAAAGAAAACACATGCAATGACTCTGGTTGGTCCATATGTGGTTTGTGGAAAGAACAGACATGTAGTGACCACTAGTTGATCCATGTGTGGTTTGTGAAATAAACACACATGCAATGCCACTGGTTGATCCATGTGTGGTTTGTGGAAAGAACACACATGCAATGACTCTAGTGATAGTTTTTTTTATAGGAACACACATGCAATGTCCCTAATGGATCCATATGTGGTTTGCGAAAAGAACACACATGCAATGACCACTTGTTGATACATGTGTGGTTTGTGAAAAGAACACACATGAAATGACTCTAGTGCTAGTTTTAGTATAAGAACACACATGCAATGACTCTAGTGGGTCCACATGTAGTTTGTGAAAAGAACACACATGTAATGACCACTTGTTGATCCATAAGTGGTTTGTGGAAAGAACACACATGCAATGACCACTGGTTGATCCATAAGTGGTTTGTGGAAAAGAAAACACATGCAATGACTCTGGTTGGTCCATATGTGGTTTGTGGAAAGAACACACATGCAGTAACCACTGGTTGATCCATATGTGGCTTGTGAAAAGAACACATATGCAATGCCACTAGTTGATCCATGTGTGGTTTGTGGAAAGAACACACATGCAATGACTCTAGTGGTAGTTTTAGTATAAGATCACACATGCAACGACTCTAATGGATCCATATGTGGTTTGTGAAAATAACACACATGCAATGACCACTTGTTGATCCATGTGTGGTTTGTGAAAAGAACACACATGCAATAACTCTAGTGCTAGTTTTATTATAAGAACACACATGCAATGACTCTAGTGGGTCCACATGTAGTTTGTGAAAAGAACACACATGCAATGACCACTGGTTGATCCATAAGTGGTTTGTGGAAAGAACACACATACAATGACCACTGTTTGATCCATAAGTGGTTTGTGGAAAAGAAAACACATGCAATGACTCTGGTTGGTCCATATGTGGTTTGTGGAAAAAACACACATGTAGTAACCACTGGTTGATCCATGTGTGGTTTGTGAAATGAACGCACATGCAATGCCACTGGTTGATCCATGTGTGGTTTGTGGAAAGAACACACTTGCAATGACTCTAGTGGTAGTTTTAGTATAAGAACACACATGCAATGTCTCTAATGGATCCATATGTGGTTTGTGAAAAGAACACACATGCAATGACCACTTGTTGATCCATGTGTGGTTTGTGAAAAGAACACCCATGCAATGACTCTAGTGCTAGTTTTAGTATAAGAACATACATGCAATGACTCTAGTGGGTCCACATGTAGTTTGTGAAAAGAACACACATGCCATAACCACTGGTTGATCCATAAGTGGTTTGTGGAAAGAACACACATGCAATGACCACTGGTTGATCCATAAGCGGTTTGTGGAAAAGAAAACACATGCAATGACTCTGGTTGGTCCATATGTGGTTTGTGGAAAGAACACACATGCAATGACTCTGGTTGGTCCATATGTGGTTTGTGGAAAGAACACACATGCAGTGACCACTGGTTGATCCATGTGCACTTTGTGAAATGAACACACATGCAATGCCACTGGTTGATCCATGTGTGGTTTGTGGAAAGAACACACATGCAATGACTCTAGTGATAGTTTTTTTATAGGAACACACATGCAATGACTCTAATGGATCCATATGTGGTTTGTGAAAAGAACACACATGCAATGACCACTTGTTGATCCATGTGTGGTTTGTGAAAAGAACACACATGCAATGACTCTAGTGCTAGTTTTAGTATAAGAACACACATGCAATGACTCTAGTGGGTCCACATGTAGTTTGTGAATAGAACACACATGCAATGACCATTGGTTGATCCATAAGTGGGTTGTGGAAAGAACACACATGAAATGACCACTTGTTGATCCATAAGTGGTTTGTGGAAAAGAAAACACATGCAATGACTCTAGTGCTAGTTTTAGTATAAGAACATACATGCAATCACTCTAGTGGGTCCACATGTAGTTTGTGAAAATAACACACATGCAATGACCACTTGTTGATCCATAAGTGGTTTGTGGAAAAGAAAACACATGCAATGACTCTGGTTGGTCCATATGTGGTTTGTGGAAAGAACACACATGTAGTGACCACTAGTTGATCCATGTGTGGTTTGTGAAATAAACACACATGCAATGCCACTGGTTGATCCATGTGTGGTTTGTGGAAAGAACACACATGCAATGACTCTAGTGATAGTTTTTTTTATAGGAACACACATGCAATGTCCCTAATGGATCCATATGTGGTTTGCGAAAAGAACACACATGCAATGACCACTTGTTGATACATGTGTGGTTTGTGAAAAGAACACACATGAAATGACTCTAGTGCTAGTTTTAGTATAAGAACACACATGCAATGACTCTAGTGGGTCCACATGTAGTTTGTGAAAAGAACACACATGCAATGACCACTTGTTGATCCATAAGTGGTTTGTGGAAAGAACACACATGCAATGACCACTGGTTGATCCATAAGTGGTTTGTGGAAAAGAAAACACATGCAATGACTCTAGTTGGTCCATATGTGGTTTGTGGAAAGAACACACATGCAGTAACCACTGGTTGATCCATATGTGGCTTGTGAAAAGAACACATATGCAATGCCACTAGTGGATCCATGTGTGGTTTGTGGAAAGAACACACATGCAATGACTCTAGTGGTAGTTTTAGTATAAGATCACACATGCAACGACTCTAATGGATCCATATGTGGTTTGTGAAAATAACACACATGCAATGACCACTTGTTGATCCATGTGTGGTTTGTGAAAAGAACACACATGCAATAACTCTAGTGCTAGTTTTATTATAAGAACACACATGCAATGACTCTAGTGGGTCCACATGTAGTTTGTGAAAAGAACACACATGCAATGACCACTGGTTGACCCATAAGTGGTTTGTGGAAAGAACACACATACAATGACCACTGTTTGATCCATAAGTGGTTTGTGGAAAAGAAAACACATGCAATGACTCTGGTTGGTCCATATGTGGTTTGTGGAAAAAACACACATGTAGTAACCACTGGTTGATCCATGTGTGGTTTGTGAGATGAACGCACATGCAATGCCACTGGTTGATCCATGTGTGGTTTGTGGAAAGAACACACTTGCAATGACTCTAGTGGTAGTTTTAGTATAAGAACACACATGCAATGTCTCTAATGGATCCATATGTGGTTTGTGAAAAGAACACACATGCAATGACCACTTGTTGATCCATGTGTGGTTTGTGAAAAGAACACCCATGCAATGACTCTAGTGCTAGTTTTAGTATAAGAACATACATGCAATGACTCTAGTGGGTCCACATGTAGTTTGTGAAAAGAACACACATGCCATAACCACTGGTTGATCCATAAGTGGTTTGTGGAAAGAACACACATGCAATGACCACTTGTTGATCCATAAGCGGTTTGTGGAAAAGAAAACACATGCAATGACTCTGGTTGGTCCATATGTGGTTTGTGGAAAGAACACACATGCAATGACTCTGGTTGGTCCATATGTGGTTTGTGGAAAGAACACACATGCAGTGACCACTGGTTGATCCATGTGCGGTTTGTGAAATGAACACACATGCAATGCCACTGGTTGATCCATGTGTGGTTTGTGGAAAGAACACACATGCAATGACTCTAGTGATAGTTTTTTTATAGGAACACACATGCAATGACTCTAATGGATCCATATGTGGTTTGTGAAAAGAACACACATGCAATGACCACTTGTTGATCCATGTGTGGTTTGTGAAAAGAACACACATGCAATGACTCTAGTGCTAGTTTTAGTATAAGAACACACATGCAATGACTCTAGTGGGTCCACATGTAGTTTGTGAATAGAACACACATGCAATGACCATTGGTTGATCCATAAGTGGGTTGTGGAAAGAACACACATGAAATGACCACTTGTTGATCCATAAGTGGTTTGTGGAAAAGAAAACACATGCAATGACTCTAGTGCTAGTTTTAGTATAAGAACATACATGCAATGACTCTAGTGGGTCCACATGTAGTTTGTGAAAATAACACACATGCAATGACCACTTGTTGATCCATAAGTGGTTTGTGGAAAGAACACACATGCAATGACCACTGGTTGATCCATAAGTGGTTTGTGGAAAAGAAAACACATGCAATGACTCTGGTTGGTCCATATGTGGTTTGTGGAAAGAACACACATGTAGTGACCACTGGTTGATCCATGTGTGGTTTGTGAAATAAACACACATGCAATGCCACTGGTTGATCCATGTGTGGTTTGTGGAAAGAACACACATGCAATGACTCTAGTGATAGTTTTTTTTATAGGAACACACATGCAATGTCTCTAATGGATCCATATGTGGTTTGCGAAAAGAACACACATGCAATGACCACTTGTTGATCCATGTGTGGTTTGTGAAAAGAACACACATGAAATGACTCTAGTGCTAGTTTTAGTATAAGAACACACATGCAATGACTCTAGTGGGTCCACATGTAGTTTGTTAAAAGAACACACATGCAATGACCACTGGTTGATCCATAAGTGGTTTGTGGAAAGAACACACATGCAATGACCACTGGTTGATCCATAAGTGGTTTGTGGAAAAGAAAACACATGCAATGACTCTAGTTGGTCCATATGTGGTTTGTGGAAAGAACACACATGCAGTAACCACTGGTTGATCCATATGTGGCTTGTGAAAAGAACACATATGCAATGCCACTAGTTGATCCATGTGTGGTTTGTGGAAAGAACACACATGCAATGACTCTAGTGGTAGTTTTAGTATAAGATCACACATGCAACGACTCTAATGGATCCATATGTGGTTTGTGAAAATAACACACATGCAATGACCACTTGTTGATCCATGTGTGGTTTGTGAAAAGAACACACATGCAATAACTCTAGTGCTAGTTTTATTATAAGAACACACATGCAATGACTCTAGTGGGTCCACATGTAGTTTGTGAAAAGAACACACATGCAATGACCACTGGTGGATCCATAAGTGGTTTGTGGAAAGAACACACATACAATGACCACTGTTTGATCCATAAGTGGTTTGTGGAAAAGAAAACACATGCAATGACTCTGGTTGGTCCATATGTGGTTTGTGGAAAAAACACACATGCAGTGACCACTGGTTGATCCATGTGTGGTTTGTGAAATGAACACACATGCAATGCCACTGGTTGATCCATGTGTGGTTTGTGGAAAGAACACACATGCAATGACTCTAGTGATAGTTTTTTTATAGGAACACACATGCAATGTCTCTAATGGATCCATATGTGGTTTGCGAAAAGAACACACATGCAATGACTCTAGTGGGTCCACATGTAGTTTCTGAAAAGAACACACATGCAATAACCACTGGTTGATCCATAAGTGGTTTGTGGAAAGAAAACACATGCAATGACTCTAGTTGGTCCATATGTGGTTTATGGAAAGAACACACATGCATTGACCACTGGTTGATCTATATGTGGCTTGTGAAAAGAAGACACATGCAATGCCACTGGTTGATCCATGTGTGGTTTGTGGAAAGAACACACATGCAATGACCACTTGTTGATCCATGCGTGGTTTGTGAAAAGAACACACATGCAATGACTCTAGTGCTAGTTTTAGTATAAGAACACACATGCAATGACTCTAGTGGGTCCACATGTAGTTTGTGAAAAGAACACACATGCAATGTCCACTGGTTGATCCATAAGTGGTTTGTGGAAAGAACACACATGAAATGACCACTTGTTGATCCATAAGTGGTTTGTGGAAAAGAAAACACATGTAATGACTCTGGTTGGGCCATATGTGGTTTGTGGAAAGAAGGCACATGCAGTAACCACTGGTTGAGCCATGTGTGGTTTGTGAAATGAACACACATGCAATGCCACTGGTTGATCCATGTGTCGTTTGTGGAAAGAACACACATGCGATGACTCTAGTGCTAGTTTTAGTTTAAGAACACACATGCAATGTCTCTAATGGATCCATATGTGGTTTGTGAAAAGAACACACATGCAATGACCACTTGTTGATCGATGTCTGATTTGTGAAAAAAACACCCATGCAATGACTCTAGTGCTAGTTTTAGTATAAGAACATACATGCAATGACTCTAGTGGGTCCACATGTAGTTTGTGAAAATAACACACATGCAATGACCACTTGTTGATCCATAAGTGGTTTGTGGAAAGAACACACATGCAATGACCACTGGTTGATCCATAAGTGGTTTGTGGAAAAGAAAACACATGCAATGACTCTGGTTGGTCCATATGTGGTTTGTGGAAAGAACACACATGTAGTGACCACTGATTGATCCATGTGTGGTTTGTGAAATGAACACACATGCAATGCCACTGGTTGATCCATGTGTGGTTTGTGGAAAGAACACACATGCAATGACTCTAGTGATAGTTTGTTTTATAGGAACGCACATGCAATGTCTCTAATGGATCCATATGTGGTTTGCGAAAAGAACACACATGCAATGACCACTTGTTGATCCATGTGTGGTTTGTGAAACGAACACACATGAAATGACTCTAGTGCTAGTTTTAGTATAAGAACACACATGCAATGACTCTAGTGGGTCCACATGTAGTTTGTGAAAAGAACACACATGCAATGACCACTGGTTGATCCATAAGTGGTTTGTGGAAAGAACACACATGCAATGACCACTGGTTGATCCATAAGTGGTTTGTGGAAAAGAAAACACATGCAATGACTCTGGTTGGTCCATATGTGGTTTGTGGAAAGAACACACATGTAGTAACCACTGGTTGATCCATGTGTGGTTTGTGAAATGAACGCACATGCAATGCCACTGGTTGATCCATGTGTGGTTTGTGGAAAGAACACACTTGCAATGACTCTAGTGGTAGTTTTAGTATAAGAACACACATGCAATGTCTCTAATGGATCCATATGTGGTTTGTGAAAAGAACACACATGCAATGACCACTTGTTGATCCATGTGTGGTTTGTGAAAAGAACACCCATGCAATGACTCTAGTGCTAGTTTTAATATAAGAACATACATGCAATGACTCTAGTGGGTCCACATGTAGTTTGTGAAAAGAACACACATGCAATAACCACTGGTTGATCCATAAGTGGTTTGTGGAAAGAACACACATGCAATGACCACTGGTTGATCCATAAGCGGTTTGTGGAAAAGAAAACACATGCAATGACTCTGGTTGGTCCATATGTGGTTTGTGGAAAGAACACACATGCAATGACTCTGGTTGGTCCATATGTGGTTTGTGGAAAGACCACACATGCAGTGACCACTGGTTGATCCATGTGCGGTTTGTGAAATGAACACACATGCAATGCCACTGGTTGATCCATGTGTGGTTTGTGGAAAGAACACACATGCAATGACTCTAGTGATAGTTTTTTTATAGGAACACACATGCAATGACTCTAATGGATCCATATGTGGTTTGTGAAAAGAACACACATGCAATGACCACTTGTTGATCCATGTGTTGTTTGTGAAAAGAACACACATGCAATGACTCTAGGGCTAGTTTTAGTATAAGAACACACATGCAATGACTCTAGTGGGTCCACATGTAGTTTGTGAATAGAACACACATGCAATGACCATTGGTTGATCCATAAGTGGGTTGTGGAAAGAACACACATGAAATGACCACTTGTTGATCCATAAGTGGTTTGTGGAAAAGAAAACACATGCAATGACTCTAGTGCTAGTTTTACTATAAGAACATACATGCAATGACTCTAGTGGGTCCACATGTAGTTTCTGAAAAGAACACACATGCAATAACCACTGGTTGATCCATAAGTGGTTTGTGGAAAGAAAACATATGCAATGACTCTGGTTGGTCCATATGTGGTTTATGGAAAGAACACACATGCATTGACCACTGGTTGATCTATATGTGGCTTGTGAAAAGAAGACACATGCAATGCCACTGGTTGATCCATGTGTGGTTTGTGGAAAGAACACACATGCAATGACTCTAGTGGTAGTTTTAGTATAAGATCACACATGCAATGACTCTAATGGATCCATATGTGGTTTGTGAAAAGAACACACATGCAATGACCACTTGTTGATCCATGTGTGGTTTGTGAAAAGAACACACATGCAATGACTCTAGTGCTAGTTTTATTATAAGAACACACATGCAATGACTCTAGTGGGTCCACATGTAGTTTGTGAAAAGAACACACATGCAATGACCACTTGTTGATCCATGTGTGTTTTGTGAAAAGAACACACATACAATGACTCTAGTGGGTCCACATGTAGTTTGTGAAAAGAACACACATGCAATGACCACTTGTTGATCCATAAGTTGTTTGTGGAAAAGAACACACATGCAATGAACACTAGTTGATCAATGTGTGGTTTGTGCAAAAGAACACATGCAATGAATCTGGTTGGTACGTATGTGGTTTGTGGAAAGAACACACATGCAGTGACCACTGGTTGATCCATGTGTGGTTTGTGAAATGAATACACATGCAATGCCACTAGTTGATCCATGTGTGGTTTGTGGAAAGAACACACATGCAATGACTCTAGTGCCAGTTTTTGTATAAGAGAACACATGCAATGTCTCTAATGGATCCATATGTGGTTTGTGATAAGAATACACATGCAATGACTCTAGTGCGTCCACATGTAGTTTGTGAAAATAACGCACATGCAATGACCACTAGTTGATCCATAAGTGGTTTGTGGAAAGAACACACATGCAATGACCACTGGTTGATCCATAAGTGGTTTGTGGAAAAGAAAACACATGCAATGACTCTGATTGGTCCATGTGCGGTTTGTGGAAAGAACACACATGCAGTGACCACTGGTTGATCCATGTGTGGTTTGTGAAATGAACACACATGCAATGCCACTAGTTGATCCATGTGTGGTTTGTGGAAAGGACACACATGCAATGACTCTAGTGCTAGTTTTAGTATAAGAACACACATGCAATGTCTCTAATGGATCCAGATGTGGTTTGTGAAAAGAACACACATGCAATGACCACTTGTTGATCCATGTGTGGTTTGTGAAAAGAACACCCATGCAATGACTCTAGTGCTAGTTTTAGTATAAGAACATACATGCAATGACTCTAGTGGGTCCACATGTAGTTTGTGAAAAGAACACACATGCAATGACCACTAGTTGATACATAAGTGGTTTGTGGAAAGAACACACATGCAATGACCACTGGTTGATTCATAAGTGGTTTTTGGAAAAGAACACACATGCAATGACCACTGGTTGATCCATAAGTTGTTTGTGGAAAAGAACACACATGCAATGAACACTGGTTGATCAATGTGTGGTTTGTGCAAAAGAACACATGCAATGAATCTGGTTGGTCCGTATGTGGTTTGTGGAAAGAACACACATGCAGTGACCACTGGTTGATCCATGTGTGGTTTGTAAAATTAACACACATGCAATGCCACTGGTTGATCCATGTGTGGTTTGTGGAAAGAACACACATGCAATGACTCTAGTGCCAGTTTTTCTATAAGAACACACATGCAATGTCTCTAATGGATCCATATGTGGTTTGTGATAAGAACACACATGCAATGACTCTAGTGGGTCCACATGTAGTTTGTGAAAATAACACACATGCAATGACCACTGGTTGATCCATAAGTGGTTAGTGGAAAGAACACACATGCAATGACCACTTGTTGATCCATAAGTGGTTTGTGGAAAGAACACACATGCAATGACCACTTGTTGATCCATAAGCGGTTTGTGGAAAAGAAAACACATGCAGTGACTCTGGTTGGTCCATATGTGGTTTGTGGAAAGAACACACATGCAATGACTCTGGTTGGTCCATATGTGGTTTGTGGAAAGAACACACATGCAGTGACCACTGGTTGATCCATGTGTGGTTTGTGAAATGAACACACATGCAATGCCACTGGTTGATCCATGTGTGGTTTGTGGAAAGAACAGACATGCAATGACTCTAGTGCTAGTTTTTGTATAAGAACACACATGCAATGTCTCTAATGGATCCATATGTGGTTTGTGAAAAGAACACACATGCAATGACCACTTGTTGATCCATGTGTGGTTTGTGAAAAGAACACACATGCAATGACTCTAGTGCTAGTTTTAGTATAAGAACACACATGCAATGACTCTAGTGGGTCCACACGTAGTTTGTGAAAAGAACACACATGGAATGACCACTTGTTGATCCATGCGTGGTTTGTGAAAAGAACACACATGCAATGACTCTAGTGCTAGTTTTAGTATAAGAACACACATGCAATGACTCTAGTGGGTCCACATGTAGTTTGTGAAAAGAACACACATGCAATGACCATTGGTTGATCCATAAGTGGGTTGTGGAAAGAACACACATGAAATGACCACTTGTTGATCCATAAGTGGTTTGTGGAAAAGAAAACACATGCAATGACTCTAGTGCTAGTTTTAGTATAAGAACATACATGCAATGACTCTAGTGGGTCCACATGTAGTTTCTGAAAAGAACACACATGCAATAACCACTGGTTGATCCATAAGTGGTTTGTGGAAAGAAAACACATGGAATGACTCTGGTTGGTCCATATGTGGTTTATGGAAAGAACACACATGCATTGACCACTGGTTGATCCATATGTGGCTTCTGAAAAGAAGACACATGCAATGCCACTGGTTGATCCATGTGTGGTTTGTGGAAAGAACACACATGCAATGACTCTAGTGGTAGTTTTAGTATAAGATCACACATGCAATGACTCTAATGGATCCATATTTGGTTTGTGAAAAGAACACACATGCAATGACCACTTGTTGATCCATGTGTGGTTTGTGAAAAGAACACACATGCAATGACTCTAGTGCTAGTTTTATTATAAGAACACACATGCAATGACTCTAGTGGGTCCACATGTAGTTTGTGAAAAGAACACACATGCAATGACCACTTGTTGATCCATGTGTGTTTTGTGAAAAGAACACACATACAATGACTCTAGTGGGTCCACATGTAGTTTGTGAAAAGAAGACACATGCAATGACCACTTGTTGATCCATAAGTTGTTTGTGGAAAAGAACACACATGCAATGAACACTAGTTGATCAATGTGTGGTTTGTGCAAAAGAACACATGCAATGAATCTGGTTGGTACGTATGTGGTTTGTGGAAATAACACACATGCAGTGACCACTGGTTGATCCATGTGTGGTTTGTGAAATGAAAACACATGCAATGCCACTAGTTGATCCATGTGTGGTTTGTGGAAAGAACACACATGCAATGACTCTAGTGCCAGTTTTTGTATAAGAGAACACATGCAATGTCTCTAATCGATCCATATGTGGTTTGTGATAAGAATACACATGCAATGACTCTAGTGCGTCCACATGTAGTTTGTGAAAATAACGCTCATGCAATGACCACTGGTTGATCCATAAGTGGTTTGTGGAAAGAACACAGATGCAATGACCACTGGTTGATCCATAAGTGGTTTGTGGAAAAGAAAACACATGCAATGACTCTGATTGGTCCATGTGTGGTTTGTGGAAAGAACACACATGCAGTGACCACTGGTTGATCCATGTGTGTATTGTGAAATGAACACACATGCAATGCCACTAGTTGATCCATGTGTGGTTTGTAGAAAGGACACACATGCAATGACTCTAGTGCTAGTTTTAGTATAAGAACACACATGCAATGTCTCTAATGGATCCATATGTGGTTTGTGACAAGAACACACATGCAATGACCACTTGTTGATACATGTGTGGTTTGTGAAAAGAACACCCATGCAATGACTCTAGTGCTAGTTTTAGTATAAGAACATACATGCAATGACTCTAGTGGGTCCACATGTAGTTTGTGAAAAGAACACACATGCAATGACCACTAGTTGATACATAAGTGGTTTGTGGAAAGAACACACATGCAATGACCACTGGTTGATCCATAAGTGGTTTTTGGAAAAGAAAACACATGCAATGACCACTGGTTGATCCATAAGTGGTTTTTGGAAAAGAACACACATGCAATGAACACTGGTTGATCAATGTGTGGTTTGTGCAAAAGAACACCATGCAATGAATCTGGTTGGTCCGTATGTGGTTTGTGGAAAGAACACACATGCAGTGACCATTGGTTGATCCATGTGTGGTTTGTAAAATTAACACACATGCAATGCCACTGGTTGATCCATGTTTGGTTTGTGGGAAGAACACACATGCAATGACTCTAGTGCCAGTTTTTGTATAAGAACACACATGCAATGTCTCTAATGGATCCATATGTGGTTTGTGATAAGAACACACATGCAATGACTCTAGTGGGTCCACATGTAGTTTGTGAAAATAACACACATGCAATGACCACTGGTTGATCCATAAGTGGTTTGTGGAAAGAACACACATGCAATGACCACTTGTTGATCCATAAGTGGTTTGTCGAAAAGAAAACACATACAATGACTCAGGTTGGTCCATATGTGGTTTGTGGAAAGAACACACATGTAGTGACCACTCGTTGATCCATGTGTGGTTTGTGAAATGAACACACATGGAATGCCACTTTTTGATCCATGTGTGGTTTGTGGAAAGAACACACATGCAATGACTCTAGTGCTAGTTTTTGTATAAGAACACACATGCCATGTCTCTAATGGATCCATATGTGGTTTGCGAAAAGAACACACATGCAATGACCACTTGTTGATCCATGTGTGGTTTGTGAAAAGAACACACAAGCAATGACTCTAGTGGTAGTTTTAGTATAAGAACACACATGCAATGACTCTAGTGGGTCCACATGTAGTTTGTGAAAAGAACACGCATGCAATAACCACTGGTTGATCCATAAGTGGTTTGTGGAAAGAACACACATGAAATGACCACTTGTTGATCCATAAGTGGTTCGTGGAAAAGAAAACACATGCAATGACTCTAGTTGGTCCATATGTGGTTTGTGGAAAGAACACACATGCAGTAACCACTGGTTGATCCATGTGTGGTTTGTGAAATGAACACACATGCAATGCCACTGGTTGATCCATGTGTGGTTTGTGGAAAGAACACACATGCAATGACTCTAGTGCTCGTTTTTGTATAAGAACACACATGCAATGTCTCTAATGGATCCATATGTGGTTTGTGAAAAGAACACACATGCAATGACCACTTGTTGATCCATGTGTGGTTTGTGAAAAGAACACCCATGCAATTACTCTAGTGCTAGTTTTAGTATAAGAACATACATGCAATGACTCTAGTGGGTCCACATGTAGTTTGTGAAAAGAACACACATGCAATAACCACTAGTTGATCCATAAGTGGTTTGTGGAAAGAACACACATGCAATGACCACTGGTTGATCCATAAGCGGTTTGTGGAAAAGAAAACACATGCAATGACTCTGGTTGGTCCATATGTGGTTTGTGGAAAGAACACACATGCAATGACTCTGGTTGGTCCATATGTGGTTTGTGGAAAGACCACACATGCAGTGACCACTGGTTGATCCATGTGCGGTTTGTGAAATGAACACACATGCAATGCCATTGGTTGATCCATGTGTGGTTTGTGGAAAGAACACACATGCAATGACTCTAGTGATAGTTTTTTTATAGGAACACACATGCAATGACTCTAATGGATCCATATGTGGTTTGTGAAAAGAACACACATGCAATGACCACTTGTTGATCCATGTGTTGTTTGTGAAAAGAACAGACATGCAATGACTCTAGTGCTAGTTTTAGTATAAGAACACACATGCAATGACTCTAGTGGGTCCACATGTAGTTTGTGAATAGAACACACATGCAATGACCATTGGTTGATCCATAAGTGGGTTGTGGAAAGAACACACATGAAATGACCACTTGTTGATCCATAAGTGGTTTGTGGAAAAGAAAACACATGCAATGACTCTAGTGCTAGTTTTACTATAAGAACATACATGCAATGACTCTAGTGGGTCCACATGTAGTTTCTGAAAAGAACACACATGCAATAACCACTGGTTGATCCATAAGTGGTTTGTGGAAAGAAAACACATGCAATGACTCTGGTTGGTCCATATGTGGTTTATGGAAAGAACACACATGCATTGACCACTGGTTGATCTATATGTGGCTTGTGAAAAGAAGACACATGCAATGCCACTGGTTGATCCATGTGTGGTTTGTGGAAAGAACACACATGCAATGACTCTAGTGGTAGTTTTAGTATAAGATCACACATGCAATGACTCTAATGGATCCATATGTGGTTTGTGAAAAGAACACACATGCAATGACCACTTGTTGATCCATGTGTGGTTTGTGAAAAGAACACACATGCAATGACTCTAGTGCTAGTTTTATTATAAGAACACACATGCAATGACTCTAGTGGGTCCACATGTAGTTTGTGAAAAGAACACACATGCAATGACCACTTGTTGATCCATGTGTGTTTTGTGAAAAGAACACACATACAATGACTCTAGTGGGTCCACATGTAGTTTGTGAAAAGAACACACATGCAATGACCACTTGTTGATCCATAAGTTGTTTGTGGAAAAGAACACACATGCAATGAACACTAGTTGATCAATGTGTGGTTTGTGCAAAAGAACACATGCAATGAATCTGGTTGGTACGTATGTGGTTTGTGGAAAGAACACACATGCAGTGACCACTGGTTGATCCATGTGTGGTTTGTGAAATGAATACACATGCAATGCCACTAGTTGATCCATGTGTGGTTTGTGGAAAGAACACACATGCAATGACTCTAGTGCCAGTTTTTGTATAAGAGAACACATGCAATGTCTCTAATGGATCCATATGTGGTTTGTGATAAGAATACACATGCAATGACTCTAGTGCGTCCACATGTAGTTTGTGAAAATAACGCACATGCAATGACCACTGGTTGATCCATAAGTGGTTTGTGGAAAGAACACACATGCAATGACCACTGGTTGATCCATAAGTGGTTTGTGGAAAAGAAAACACATGCAATGACTCTGATTGGTCCATGTGCGGTTTGTGGAAAGAACACACATGCAGTGACCACTGGTTGATCCATGTGTGGTTTGTGAAATGAACACACATGCAATGCCACTAGTTGATCCATGTGTGGTTTGTGGAAAGGACACACATGCAATGACTCTAGTGCTAGTTTTAGTATAAGAACACACATGCAATGTCTCTAATGGATCCAGATGTGGTTTGTGAAAAGAACACACATGCAATGACCACTTGTTGATCCATGTGTGGTTTGTGAAAAGAACACCCATGCAATGACTCTAGTGCTAGTTTTAGTATAAGAACATACATGCAATGACTCTAGTGGGTCCACATGTAGTTTGTGAAAAGAACACACATGCAATGACCACTAGTTGATACATAAGTGGTTTGTGGAAAGAACACACATGCAATGACCACTGGTTGATCCATAAGTGGTTTTTGGAAAAGAACACACATGCAATGACCACTGGTTGATCCATAAGTTGTTTGTGGAAAAGAACACACATGCAATGAACACTGGTTGATCAATGTGTGGTTTGTGCAAAAGAACACATGCAATGAATCTGGTTGGTCCGTATGTGGTTTGTGGAAAGAACACACATGCAGTGACCACTGGTTGATCCATGTGTGGTTTGTAAAATTAACACACATGCAATGCCACTGGTTGATCCATGTGTGGTTTGTGGAAAGAACACACATGCAATGACTCTAGTGCCAGTTTTTCTATAAGAACACACATGCAATGTCTCTAATGGATCCATATGTGGTTTGTGATAAGAACACACATGCAATGACTCTAGTGGGTCCACATGTAGTTTGTGAAAATAACACACATGCAATGACCACTAGTTGATCCATAAGTGGTTAGTGGAAAGAACACACATGCAATGACCACTTGTTGATCCATAAGTGGTTTGTGGAAAGAACACACATGCAATGACCACTTGTTGATCCATAAGCGGTTTGTGGAAAAGAAAACACATGCAGTGACTCTGGTTGGTCCATATGTGGTTTGTGGAAAGAACACACATGCAATGACTCTGGTTGGTCCATATGTGGTTTGTGGAAAGAACACACATGCAGTGACCACTGGTTGATCCATGTGTGGTTTGTGAAATGAACACACATGCAATGCCACTGGTTGATCCATGTGTGGTTTGTGGAAAGAACAGACATGCAATGACTCTAGTGCTAGTTTTTGTATAAGAACACACATGCAATGTCTCTAATGGATCCATATGTGGTTTGTGAAAAGAACACACATGCAATGACCACTTGTTGATCCATGTGTGGTTTGTGAAAAGAACACACATGCAATGACTCTAGTGCTAGTTTTAGTATAAGAACACACATGCAATGACTCTAGTGGGTCCACATGTAGTTTGTGAAAAGAACACACATGTAATGACCACTGGTTGATCCATAACTGGTTTGTGGAAAGAACACACATGCAATGACCACTGGTTGATCCATAAGTGGTTTGTGGAAAAGAAAACACATCCAATGACTCTAGTTGGTCCATATGTGGTTTGTGGAAAGAACACACATGCATTGACCACTGGTTGATCCATATGTGGTTTGTGAAATGAACACACATGCAATGCCACTTGTCGATCCATGTGTGGTTTGTGGAAAGAACACACATGCAATGACTCTAGTGTTAGTTTTAGTATAAGAACACACATGCAATGTCTCTAATGGATCCATATGTGGTTTGTGAAAAGAACACACATGCAATGACCACTTGTTGATCCATGTGTGGATTGTGAAAAGTACACCCATGCAATGACCCTAGTGCTAGTTTTAGTATAAGAACATACATGCAATGACTCTAGTGGGTCCACATGTAGTTTGTGAAAAGAACACACATGCAATGACCACTAGTTGATCCATGTGTGTTTTGTGAAAAGAACACACATACAATGACTCTAGTGGGTCCACATGTAGTTTGTGGAAAGAACACACATGTAATGACCACTGGTTGATCCATAAGTTGTTTGTGGAAAAGAACACACATGTAATGAACACTAGTTGATCAATGTGTGGTTTGTGCAAAAGAACACATGCAATGAATCTGGTTGGTCCGTATGTGGTTTGTGGAAAGAACACACATGCAAAGACCACTGGTTGATCCATGTGTGGTTTGTGAAATGAACACACATGCAATGCCACTGGTTGATCCATGTGTGGTTTGTGGAAACAACACACATGCAATGACTCTAGTGCTAGTTTTTGTATAAGAAGACACATGCAATGTCTCTAATGGATCCATATGTGGTTTGTGATAAGAACACACATGCAATGACTCTAGTGGGTCCACATGTAGTTTGTGAAAATAACACACATGCAATGACCACTGGTTGATCCATAAGTGGTTTGTGGAAAGAACACACATGCAATGACCACTGGTTGATCCATAAGTGGTTTGTGGAAAAGAAAACAAATGCAATGACTCTGGTTGGTCGATATGTGGTTTGTGGAAAGAACGCACATGCAGTAACCACTGGTTGATCCATGTGTGGTTTGTGAAATGAACACACATGCAATGAGACTGGTTGATCCATGTGTGGTTTGTGGAAAGAACACACATGCAATGACTCTGGTTGGTCCATATGTGGTTTGTGGAAAGAACACACATGCAGTGACCACTGGTTGATCCATGTGTGGTTTGTGAAATGAACACACATGCAATGCCACTGGTTGATCCATGTGTGGTTTGTGGAAAGAACAGACATGCAATGACTCTAGTGCTAGTTTTTGTATAAGAACACACATGCAATGTCTCTAATGGATCCATATGTGGTTTGTGAAAAGAACACACATGCAATGACCACTTGTTGATCCATGTGTGGTTTGTGAAAAGAACACACATGCAATGACTCTAGTGCTAGTTTTAGTATAAGAACACACATGCAATGACTCTAGTGGGTCCACACGTAGTTTGTGAAAAGAACACACATGGAATGACCACTTGTTGATCCATGCGTGGTTTGTGAAAAGAACACACATGCAATGACTCTAGTGCTAGTTTTAGTATAAGAACACACATGCAATGACTCTAGTGGGTCCACATGTAGTTTGTGAAAAGAACACACATGCAATGACCATTGGTTGATCCATAAGTGGGTTGTGGAAAGAACACACATGAAATGACCACTTGTTGATCCATAAGTGGTTTGTGGAAAAGAAAACACATGCAATGACTCTAGTGCTAGTTTTAGTATAAGAACATACATGCAATGACTCTAGTGGGTCCACATGTAGTTTCTGAAAAGAACACACATGCAATAACCACTGGTTGATCCATAAGTGGTTTGTGGAAAGAAAACACATGGAATGACTCTGGTTGGTCCATATGTGGTTTATGGAAAGAACACACATGCATTGACCACTGGTTGATCCATATGTGGCTTCTGAAAAGAAGACACATGCAATGCCACTGGTTGATCCATGTGTGGTTTGTGGAAAGAACACACATGCAATGACTCTAGTGGTAGTTTTAGTATAAGATCACACATGCAATGACTCTAATGGATCCATATTTGGTTTGTGAAAAGAACACACATGCAATGACCACTTGTTGATCCATGTGTGGTTTGTGAAAAGAACACACATGCAATGACTCTAGTGCTAGTTTTATTATAAGAACACACATGCAATGACTCTAGTGGGTCCACATGTAGTTTGTGAAAAGAACACGCATGCAATGACCACTTGTTGATCCATGTGTGTTTTGTGAAAAGAACACACATACAATGACTCTAGTGGGTCCACATGTAGTTTGTGAAAAGAACACACATGCAATGACCACTTGTTGATCCATAAGTTGTTTGTGGAAAAGAACACACATGCAATGAACACTAGTTGATCAATGTGTGGTTTGTGCAAAAGAACACATGCAATGAATCTGGTTGGTACGTATGTGGTTTGTGGAAATAACACACATGCAGTGACCTCTGGTTGATCCATGTGTGGTTTGTGAAATGAAAACACATGCAATGCCACTAGTTGATCCATGTGTGGTTTGTGGAAAGAACACACATGCAATGACTCTAGTGCCAGTTTTTGTATAAGAGAACACATGCAATGTCTCTAATCGATCCATATGTGGTTTGTGATAAGAATACACATGCAATGACCCTAGTGCGTCCACATGTAGTTTGTGAAAATAACGCTCATGCAATGACCACTGGTTGATCCATAAGTGGTTTGTGGAAAGAACACAGATGCAATGACCACTGGTTGATCCATAAGTGGTTTGTGGAAAAGAAAACACATGCAATGACTCTGATTGGTCCATGTGTGGTTTGTGGAAAGAACACACATGCAGTGACCACTGGTTGATCCATGTGTGTATTGTGGAATGTGTTGGAGATATGCCCTAGAGGCAATAATAAATATAGTTATTATTATATCTTTGTGTTTATGATAAATGTTTATATTCATGCTATAATAGTATTAACAAGGAAACATTAATACTTGTGTGAATTGTAAACTTAAATTGAAGTCCCTAGTATAGCCTCTATACTTCACTAGCTTGTTGGTTGATTAAATGATTGTGGTTTCCGTATCATGAACATTGAGATGTTATCAACAACAAGATCATATCATTAGGAGAATGATATGGTGGACATACTCCTATAGATAAGCGTAGCATAAAGATCAAGTCATTTCAATAGTTCAATTGCTATATGCTTTCTGATACATAGTAACCTAATTCCTTCGACCATGAGATCATGCATATCACCTTTGCCGGATGGATGCTTTGATAACATCAAACACCACACCGTAACTGGGTGGCTATAAAGGTGGCATTAAGTGTTCGGAAAGTATTGGTTGAAACACATGGATCAAGAGTGGGATTTGTCCATCCACATGACGGATAGATATACTCTGGGCCCTCTCGGTGGAATGTCATCCAATTAGCTTGCAAGCATGTGACATGGTCACAAGGGATCACATATCACGGGAACGAGAAAAGAGTACTTATCGGTAACAAGGTTGAACTAGGTATGCAGAGATACCGACGATCATAACCTCGGATAAGTAACATATCGTGAGACAAAGGGAAATTGGTATCGTATGTAAGTGGTTCATTCGATCGCAAAGTAATCGTAGAAATATGTGGGAGCCATATGAATTTCCAGATTCCTCTATTGGTTATTGTTCGGAGAAGTGTCTCGATCATGTCCGCATAGTTCACGAACCGTAGGGAGACACACTTAAGGATTCGACGTTGTTTGAGTAGTTATGGTATTATGAGAAAGAGACCGAATGTTGTTCGGAGTCTCGGATGGGATCCGGGATATCACGAGGTGATCCGGAATGGTCCGGAGAATAAGATTCATATAAGGAAAGTCCCGTTTCGGAGTTGGGGAATGGTTCCGGTGTTTTCATCGGGAACATTCTAGAAGGTCCCGGAATGTCCGGCACTCCGGAGGGGGAAGGGTACATGAATGTGTCATTGTATATTGGAATGATTGCATCATGTACTAAGTATTCTTGCTGTCCCAAATAAAGGATTTATTTAAATCCTAAATTGAAAAGTCAAACGGCTAGTTTGAAAGTCAAACGGCAGTTTTGGGAAGTGGGAAAAGAGGAGGAGAGGTGGAGGCCGAGTTGGAGGGGAATTCCTCCCCTTGGCCGGCGCACCTCCCTAGGCCGAGTTGGGGAGGAACTCCTCCCCTTGGCCGGCCAGCCCTCCCACCTATATAAGGAGGGGCAGGGCTCCCCTCCTAGACACACAAGTTTCCTATCCTCTAAACTAAACCCTAGATCTAGACCCCGGTTTAGAGCTATTCGGTTTAGAGCCTTCTAATTGGTTTAGAGCCTTCTAATTGGTGTGTCTAATTACTAGACCACTAATAGCCTCTCTCATAAGCTCCACCATACTCGCACCGGCTTAAGGCGAAGCCCTGCGGGATTTCCCCTCTACCTCCGGTACCACGCCGTTGTGCTGCCGGAATCGCGAGGAGAGTGCTACAACCTCCGCTGCCTGCTGGAACAAGGGAGAGGAAGGTCTTCGTCGAGTACCGAACGTGTGACCGACTGCGGGAGCGCTGCTGGAACGTGGCGCCGGAAGGATCGTCTACGCGATCTTGAGATCGGAAAGAGTACGACTACATCACCCACGAGAATCTGCTCTCGTTAAACACTTTGGAATCTTCGAGGGTGAGTTATTCCATCGACTCGTTGCTACAATCTAGTAGATAGATCTTGGCTTGTTTGTTTGTATGCGATAGAAAATTTTTGTTTTCCATGCTACGAACCCCTACAGTGGTATCAGAGCCGTGTCTATATGTAGATCTGTTGCACGAGTAGAACACAATGGTCATTGTGGGCGTTGATGCTTTTATTGTAGATTGCTTTTTGTGTACTTTGCATCTTGCGGTATGTTGGGATGAAGCGGCCCGGGCTAACCTTACATGACATCGCTCATGAGACTTGCTCCACGCTTGACATGCAACTTGTATTGCATAAGTGGCTTTGCGGGTGCCTGTTTCTCCTAGCATAGTTAAGATCCAATTTACAACGGGTAATCAACAATGCTAGTATCAATGTTGTGGTTCTTGTTCGTAAGTTAGAACGACACTTATTGAAAGCCCCAAACCACGTAAAATATGCAAAGAAAGTAGAGGCGTCTAACTTTGTTTTGCAGGGGTGTGCAGTGATGTGATATGGCCATGATTGTGATTATATTTGATGTATGCAATGTTCCTTATTGTAAGTTGGCAACCGGCAGGAGCCATATGGTTGTCTTTAATTTCTGTTAAGACCTGCGTGTCTATTCAAAATAGTTGTAATAGTTGAAGCTGGTGGACGACAACCATGAAGAAGCGTCATTGACCTTGATGCTATGCCGGTGATGATGGAGATCATGTTCGTGCTTGAAGATGGAGATCGGAAGCACAAAGAAGAAAGGCCATATCATATCACATATTATGAATTGCATGTGATGTTAATCCTTTATGCATCTTGTATTGCTTAGTAGACGACGGTAGCATTATAAGATGATCCCTCATGCACATAAATTTCAAGTTCTAAAGTGTTCACCCTTAGTATGCACCGTTGCCAAAGCTTGCTGCTTCGAAGCACCACGTGATGATCGGGTGTCTTTGATTCCGCGGGTGAATACAACGTAAGCAAGCCAGATTTGCTTATGCGGTAGCTAAGGTTTGATCTTGACGAGCCTAGCATGTACAGACATGGCCTCAGGAACACGGATCACCGAAAGGTAAAGCATGAATCATATAGTAGATATGATGAACATGTCGATTGTTCGCCATTGAAACTATATCAACTCTCGTGATGATCGGTGTTGATGTAGTGGATTTGGTTCGTGTGATCACTAAAACAATGTGAGGGATGTTGTTTTGAGTGGGAGTTCACCTAGTTTAATTTCATTAATTAATTTGAACTCAATTTGTCATAAACTTAGTCTAAACTATTGCAAATATGTTGTAGATCAATGGCAGCCCCTACCATCAATTTTAATGCGTTCCTAGAGAAAGAAAAGTTGAAAAACAATGGAAGCAACTTCGCGGATTGGTTCCGCAATTTGAGGATTGTCCTCACAGCTGGTAATTTGACCTATGTGCTGGATGCACCGCTGGGTGACCCACCTGCAGCTGATGCTCCCGATGAAGTAAAGAATGTTTACCTTGCTCGGAAGAATCAGTACTCCATAGTTCAGTGTGCTATCTTGTATGGTTTGGAATCGGAGCTTCAGAAAAGGTTTGAAGAGTCAGACCCATATGATATTGTCGAGGATCTCAAATTAATTTTTGAGACTCATGCGGCAATTGAAAGCTATGAGGCTTCTGAAAAGTTCTTTAACTGCAAGATGGAAGAAGGCAGCTCCGTCAGTGAGCATGTGCTTAAGATGTCTGGGCACGCAAACAAACTTCAAAGCTTGGGTATAGTGATTCCTAATGCTTTGGGGATTTACCGTGTCCTCCAATCACTACCACCAAGTTACAGGAACTTTGTGATGAACTACAACATGCAGAACATGAACAAAGAGTTGCCAGAACTATTTGCTATGTTAAAATCTGCAGAAGTGGAGATCAAGAAAGAGCACCAAGTGTTGATGGTCAATAAGACCACCAAATTCAAGAAGGGCAAGTCTAAGCAAAAGGGACACTTCAAGAAGGGTGGTAAGAAAGTTACCACGCCGACGAAGAAAACCAAGGCTGGACCAAAGCCTGATACTGAGTGCTTTTACTGCAAGGGAGAAGGTCACTGGAAGCGGAATTGCCCAAAGTACTTGGCGGATTTGAAGAACGTTAACATCAACAAGAAAGGTATATCTGATATACATGTTATTGATGTGTATCTCACTAGTATTCGTAGTAGTGCCTGGGTATTTGATACTGGTTCGGTTGCTCATATTTGTAACTCGAAACAGGTGCTGCAGAATAAACGGAAGCTAGCGAAGAACGAGGTGACGATGCGCGTGGGAAACGGATCAAAGGTTGATGTGATCGCGGTCGGCACGCTACCTCTTCATCTACCATCGGGATTAGTTTTATACTTAAATAATTGTTATTTAGTGCCTGCGTTGAGCATGAACATTATATCAGGATCTTGTTTATTGCGAGACGGTTACTTGTTTAAGTCAAAGAATAATGGTTGTTCGATTTATATGAGTAATATGTTTTACGCACATGCACCTTTGATAGATGGTCTATTCTTGTTGAATCTCGATAGTGGAAATACACATATCAACAATATTGAAGCTAAACGTTTGAAATCAAGCGATAATTTGACCTATATGTGGCACTGTCGTCTTGGTCACATTGGAGTGAAACGTATGAAGAAACTCCATTCCGATGGACTTCTTGAATCACTTGATTTTGAATCACTTGAAAGATGCGAAGCATGTCTGATGGGTAAAATGACTAAGACTCCATTTTCTGGTATGATGGAGCAAGCTACGGACTTATTGGAAATCATACATACCGATGTGTGTGGTCCAATGAGTGTAGCATCGCGCGGTGGTTATCGTTATGTTCTTACCTTCACGGATGACTTGAGTAGATATGGGTATATCTATTTCATGAAACATAAGTCCGAAACTTTCGAGAAGTTTAAGGAGTTTCAAAGTGAGGTAGAGAATCAACGTAACAAGAAGATTAAATTTCTACGTTCTGATCGTGGAGGTGAATATCTAAGTTACGAGTTTGGCGAGCATTTGAAGAAATGTGGAATACTTTCACAATTGACACCGCCGGGAACACCACAGCGTAATGGTGTGTCTGAACGTCGTAATCGAACCCTCTTAGATATGGTTCGTTCTATGATGTCACTTACAGATTTACCGCTAACATTTTGGGGTTATGCATTAGAAACAGCCGCATTCACTTTAAATAGGGCACCATCTAAATCCGTTGAAACGACACCGTATGAATTATGGTTTGGGAAGAAACCTAAATTGTCGTTCCTTAAAGTTTGGGGATGCGAAGCCTATGTAAAGAAGTTACAGCCGGACAAGCTTGAACCCAAAGCGGAAAAATGCGTCTTCATAGGATACCCGAAGGAAACTATTGGGTATACCTTCTATCATAGATCCGAAGGCAAAATCTTCGTTGCCAAGAATGGATCCTTTCTAGAGAAGGAATTTCTCTCGAAAGAAGTGACTGGAAGGAAAGTAGAACTCGACGAGGTTGTCGAACCTTCTCTCGAAATTGCGAGTAGCGCAGCACCGGAAGATGTTCCTGTGGTGCCTGTACCAATAAGAGAGGAAGCTAATGATGGTGATCATGAAACTTCGGTTGAAGTTGCTACAGAGCCTCGGAGGTCAACGAGAAGTCGTACCACTCCAGATTGGTATGATTCCGTTATGAATGTCATGTTGGTGGACAACACCGATGACCCCGAGACATATGAGGAAGCGATGATGAGCCCAGATTCCAATAAATGGCAAGAAGCCATGAAATCCGAGATTGGATCCATGTACGAAAACCAAGTATGGACTTTGGTGGACTTACCGGATGGCCGGAAGGCTGTCGAGAACAAATGGATTTTCAAGAAGAAAACAGATGTTGATGGTAATGTTACTGTCTATAAAGCTCGACTTGTCGCAAAAGGGCTTCGACAAATTCAAGGAGTTGACTACGATGAGACTTTCTCACCGGTAGCGAAGCTAAAGTCTGTGAGGATTATATTAGCAATCGCTGCATATTATGATTATGAGATATGGCAGATGGATGTCAAAACAGCATTCCTCAATGGGGACATTGATGAAGAGTTGTATATGATGCAACCCAAAGGTTTTGTCGATCCTAAAGATGCTAACAAGGTATGCAAACTTCAACGGTCCATCTATGGATTGAAGCAGGCATCCCGAAGTTGGAATCAACGTTTTGATAAGGTAATCAAAAGTTTTGGTTTTATACAAACTTATGGAGAAGCTTGTATTTACAAGAAAGTGAGTGGGAGCTCTGTAGCATTCTTAATACTGTATGTGGATGACATATTGTTGATTGGGAATGATGTAGACCTTCTTAATAGTGTCAAGGAATATTTGAATAATAGTTTTTCAATGAAGGATCTTGGCGAAGCAGCTTACATATTAGGCATAAAGATTTATAGAGATAGATCGAAACGCCAAATATCATTGTCACAAAGTACATATTTGGACAAAGTTCTAAAGAGGTTTGGAATGGAAGAAAGCAAGAAAGGGTTCTTGCCCATATTGCCCAATACGACCTTGAGTGAAACTCAAAGTCCGACATCGGCAGAAGATAGAGAAAGGATGAGTAAGACTCCCTATGCCTCAGCCATAGGATCTCTAATGTATGCCATGCTATGTACTAGACCCGACATTGCATATGCTGTTAGTCTAACTAGCAGATATCAAAGTGATCCAGGAGTGGATCATTGGACAGCGGTCAAAAACATCCTTAAGTACTTGAGAAGAACTAAGGATATGGTTCTTTCTTATGGAGGTGATGAACAGCTCGTTGTTAATGGTTACACCGATGCTAGTTGGAACACCGATCCAGATGATTCTAAATCACAATCTGGATACGTATTTATTTTGAATGGTGCAGCAGTTAGCTGGAGGAGTGCAAAGCAAAGCGTTGTGGCGAGATCTTCAACTGAATCGGAATACATGGCTGCTTCGGAGGCTTCACAAGAAGCGATATGGATGAAAGAGTTCATTACAGAGCTGGGTGTGGTTCCTAGTGCGCTGGACCCAATGTCTATCTACTGTGATAACATGGGCGCCATAGCCAATGCGCAAGAACCAAGGTCACACAAGAAGCTGAAGCATATCAAGCTACGTTTTCACGCTATTCGAGAACATATCCAGGATGGGGATATAAAGATTTGCAAAGTACACACAGATCTGAATGTGGCGGATCCGTTGACTAAACCTCTCCCGAGGGCAAAACATGACCAACACCAAACTGCCATGGGTGTTCGGTGTATTACCATGTAATCTAGATTAGATGACTCTAGTGCAAGTGGGAGACTGTTGGAGATATGCCCTAGAGGCAATAATAAATATAGTTATTATTATATCTTTGTGTTTATGATAAATGTTTATATTCATGCTATAATAGTATTAACAAGGAAACATTAATACTTGTGTGAATTGTAAACTTAAATTGAAGTCCCTAGTATAGCCTCTATACTTCACTAGCTTGTTGGTTGATTAAATGATTGTGGTTTCCGTATCATGAACATTGAGATGTTATCAACAACAAGATCATATCATTAGGAGAATGATATGGTGGACATACTCCTATAGATAAGCGTAGCATAAAGATCAAGTCATTTCAATAGTTCAATTGCTATATGCTTTCTGATACATAGTAACCTAATTCCTTCGACCATGAGATCATGCATATCACCTTTGCCGGATGGATGCTTTGATAACATCAAACACCACACCGTAACTGGGTGGCTATAAAGGTGGCATTAAGTGTTCGGAAAGTATTGGTTGAAACACATGGATCAAGAGTGGGATTTGTCCATCCACATGACGGATAGATATACTCTGGGCCCTCTCGGTGGAATGTCATCCAATTAGCTTGCAAGCATGTGACATGGTCACAAGGGATCACATATCACGGGAACGAGAAAAGAGTACTTATCGGTAACAAGGTTGAACTAGGTATGCAGAGATACCGACGATCATAACCTCGGATAAGTAACATATCGTGAGACAAAGGGAAATTGGTATCGTATGTAAGTGGTTCATTCGATCGCAAAGTAATCGTAGAAATATGTGGGAGCCATATGAATTTCCAGATTCCTCTATTGGTTATTGTTCGGAGAAGTGTCTCGATCATGTCCGCATAGTTCACGAACCGTAGGGAGACACACTTAAGGATTCGACGTTGTTTGAGTAGTTATGGTATTATGAGAAAGAGACCGAATGTTGTTCGGAGTCTCGGATGGGATCCGGGATATCACGAGGTGATCCGGAATGGTCCGGAGAATAAGATTCATATAAGGAAAGTCCCGTTTCGGAGTTGGGGAATGGTTCCGGTGTTTTCATCGGGAACATTCTAGAAGGTCCCGGAATGTCCGGCACTCCGGAGGGGGAAGGGTACATGAATGTGTCATTGTATATTGGAATGATTGCATCATGTACTAAGTATTCTTGCTGTCCCAAATAAAGGATTTATTTAAATCCTAAATTGAAAAGTCAAACGGCTAGTTTGAAAGTCAAACGGCAGTTTTGGGAAGTGGGAAAAGAGGAGGAGAGGTGGAGGCCGAGTTGGAGGGGAATTCCTCCCCTTGGCCGGCGCACCTCCCTAGGCCGAGTTGGGGAGGAACTCCTCCCCTTGGCCGGCCAGCCCTCCCACCTATATAAGGAGGGGCAGGGCTCCCCTCCTAGACACACAAGTTTCCTATCCTCTAAACTAAACCCTAGATCTAGACCCCGGTTTAGAGCTATTCGGTTTAGAGCCTTCTAATTGGTTTAGAGCCTTCTAATTGGTGTGTCTAATTACTAGACCACTAATAGCCTCTCTCATAAGCTCCACCATACTCGCACCGGCTTAAGGCGAAGCCCTGCGGGATTTCCCCTCTACCTCCGGTACCACGCCGTTGTGCTGCCGGAATCGCGAGGAGAGTGCTACAACCTCCGCTGCCTGCTGGAACAAGGGAGAGGAAGGTCTTCGTCGAGTACCGAACGTGTGACCGACTGCGGGAGCGCTGCTGGAACGTGGCGCCGGAAGGATCGTCTACGCGATCTTGAGATCGGAAAGAGTACGACTACATCACCCACGAGAATCTGCTCTCGTTAAACACTTTGGAATCTTCGAGGGTGAGTTATTCCATCGACTCGTTGCTACAATCTAGTAGATAGATCTTGGCTTGTTTGTTTGTATGCGATAGAAAATTTTTGTTTTCCATGCTACGAACCCCTACAGAATGAACACACATGCAATGCCACTAGTTTATCCATGTGTGGTTTGTGGAAAGGACACACATGCAATGACTCTAGTGCTAGTTTTAGTATAAGAACACACATGCAATGTCTCTAATGGATCCATATGTGGTTTGTGAAAAGAACACACATGCAATGACCACTTGTTGATACATGTGTGGTTTGTGAAAAGAACACCCATGCAATGACTCTAGTGCTAGTTTTAGTATAAGAACATACATGCAATGACTCTAGTGGGTCCACATGTAGTTTGTGAAAAGAACACACATGCAATGACCACTAGTTGATACATAAGTGGTTTGTGGAAAGAACACACATGCAATGACCACTGGTTGATCCATAAGTGGTTTTTGGAAAAGAAAACACATGCAATGACCACTGGTTGATCCATAAGTGGTTTTTGGAAAAGAACACACATGCAATGAACACTGGTTGATCAATGTGTGGTTTGTGCAAAAGAACACATGCAATGAATCTGGTTGGTCCGTATGTGGTTTGTGGAAAGAACACACATGCAGTGACCACTGGTTGATCCATGTGTGGTTTGTAAAATTAACACACATGCAATGCCACTGGTTGATCCATGTTTGGTTTGTGGAAAGAACACACATGCAATGACTCTAGTGCCAGTTTTTGTATAAGAACACACATGCAATGTCTCTAATGGATCCATATGTGGTTTGTGATAAGAACACACATGCAATGACTCTAGTGGGTCCACATGTAGTTTGTGAAAATAACACACATGCAATGACCACTGGTTGATCCATAAGTGGTTTGTGGAAAGAACACACATGCAATGACCACTTGTTGATCCATAAGTGGTTTGTCGAAAAGAAAACACATACAATGACTCAGGTTGGTCCATATGTGGTTTGTGGAAAGAACACACATGTAGTGACCACTCGTTGATCCATGTGTGGTTTGTGAAATGAACACACATGGAATGCCACTTTTTGATCCATGTGTGGTTTGTGGAAAGAACACACATGCAATGACTCTAGTGCTATTTTTTGTATAAGAACACACATGCCATGTCTCTAATGGTTCCATATGTGGTTTGTGAAAAGAACACACATGCAATGACCACTTGTTGATCCATGTGTGGTTTGTGAAAAGAACACACAAGCAATGACTCTAGTGGTAGTTTTAGTATAAGAACACACATGCAATGACTCTAGTGGGTCCACATGTAGTTTGTGAAAAGAACACGCATGCAATAACCACTGGTTGATCCATAAGTGGGTTGTGGAAAGAACACACATGAAATGACCACTTGTTGATCCATAAGTGGTTCGTGGAAAAGAAAACACATGCAATGACTCTAGTTGGTCCATATGTGGTTTGTGGAAAGAACACACATGCAGTAACCACTGGTTGATCCATGTGTGGTTTGTGAAATGAACACACATGCAATAACTCTAGTGCTAGTTTTATTATAAGAACACACATGCAATGACTCTAGTGGGTCCACATGTAGTTTGTGAAAAGAACACACATGCAATGACCACTGGTTGATCCATAAGTGGTTTGTGGAAAGAACACACATACAATGACCACTGTTTGATCCATAAGTGGTTTGTGGAAAAGAAAACACATGCAATGACTCTGGTTGGTCCATATGTGGTTTGTGGAAAAAACACACATGCAGTGACCACTGGTTGATCCATGTGTGGTTTGTGAAATGAACACACATGCAATGGCACTGGTTGATCCATGTGTGGTTTGTGGAAAGAACACACATGCAATGACACTAGTGCTAGTTTTTGTATAAGAACACACATGCAATGTCTCTAATGGATCCATATGTGGTTTGTGAAAAGAACACACATGCAATGACCACTTGTTGATCCATGCGTGGTTTGTGAAAAGAACACACATGCAATGACTCTAGTGCTAGTTTTAGTATAAGAACACACATGCAATGACTCTAGTGGGTCCACATGTAGTTTGTGAAAAGAACACACATGCAATGACCACTGGTTGATCCATAAGTGGTTTGTGGAAAGAACACACATGAAATGACCACTTGTTGATCCATAAGTGGTTTGTGGAAAAGAAAACACATGTAATGACTCTGGTTGGGCCATATGTCGTTTGTGGAAAGAAGGCACATGCAGTAACCACTGGTTGAGCCATGTGTGGTTTGTGAAATGAACACACATGCAATGCCACTGGTTGATCCATGTGTGGTTTGTGGAAACAACACACATGCGATGACTCTAGTGCTAGTTTTAGTATAAGAACACACATGCAATGTCTCTAATGGATCCATATGTGGTTTGTGAAAAGAACACACATGCAATGACCACTTGTTGATCGATGTCTGGTTTGTGAAAAAAACACCCATGCAATGACTCTAGTGCTAGTTTTAGTATAAGAACATACATGCAATGACTCTAGTGGGTCCACATGTAGTTTGTGAAAATAACACACATGCAATGACCACTTGTTGATCCATAAGTGGTTTGTGGAAAGAACACACATGCAATGACCACTGGTTGATCCATAAGTGGTTTGTGGAAAAGAAAACACATGCAATGACTTTGGTTGGTCCATATGTGGTTTGTGGAAAGAACACACATGCAGTGACCACTGGTTGATCCATATGTGGTTTGTGGAAAAGAAAACACATGCAATGACTCTGGTTTGTCCATATGTGGTTTGTGGAAAGAACACACATGTAGTGACCACTGGTTGATCCATGTGTGGTTTGTGAAATGAACACACATGCAATGCCACTGGTTGATCCATGTGTGGTTTGTGGAAAGAACACACATGCAATGACTCTAGTGATAGTTTTTTTATAGGAACACACATGCAATGTCTCTAATGGATCCATATGTGGTTTGCGAAAAGAACACACATGCAATGACTCTAGTGGGTCCACATGTAGTTTCTGAAAAGAACACACATGCAATAACCACTGGTTGATCCATAAGTGGTTTGTGGAAAGAAAACACATGCAATGACTCTAGTTGGTCCATATGTGGTTTATGGAAAGAACACACATGCATTGACCACTGGTTGATCTATATGTGGCTTGTGAAAAGAAGACACATGCAATGCCACTGGTTGATCCATTTGTGGTTTGTGGAAAGAACACACATGCAATGACCACTTGTTGATCCATGCGTGGTTTGTGAAAAGAACACACATGCAATGACTCTAGTGCTAGTTTTAGTATAAGAACACACATGCAATGACTCTAGTGGGTCCACATGTAGTTTGTGAAAAGAACACACATGCAATGTCCACTGGTTGATCCATAAGTGGTTTGTGGAAAGAACACACATGAAATGACCACTTGTTGATCCATAAGTGGTTTGTGGAAAAGAAAACACATGTAATGACTCTGGTTGGGCCATATGTGGTTTGTGGAAAGAAGGCACATGCAGTAACCACTGGTTGAGCCATGTGTGGTTTGTGAAATGAACACACATGCAATGCCACTGGTTGATCCATGTGTCGTTTGTGGAAAGAACACACATGCGATGACTCTAGTGCTAGTTTTAGTTTAAGAACACACATGCAATGTCTCTAATGGATCCATATGTGGTTTGTGAAAAGAACACACATGCAATGACCACTTGTTGATCGATGTCTGATTTGTGAAAAAAACACCCATGCAATGACTGTAGTGCTAGTTTTAGTATAAGAACATACATGCAATGACTCTAGTGGGTCCACATGTAGTTTGTGAAAATAACACACATGCAATGACCACTTGTTGATCCATAAGTGGTTTGTGGAAAGAACACACATGCAATGACCACTGGTTGATCCATAAGTGGTTTGTGGAAAAGAAAACACATGCAATGACTCTGGTTGGTCCATATGTGGTTTGTGGAAAGAACACACATGTAGTGACCACTGATTGATCCATGTGTGGTTTGTGAAATGAACACACATGCAATGCCACTGGTTGATCCATGTGTGGTTTGTGGAAAGAACACACATGCAATGACTCTAGTGATAGTTTGTTTTATAGGAACACACATGCAATGTCTCTAATGGATCCATATGTGGTTTGCGAAAAGAACACACATGCAATGACCACTTGTTGATCCATGTGTGGTTTGTGAAAAGAACACACATGAAATGACTCTAGTGCTAGTTTTAGTATAAGAACACACATGCAATGACTCTAGTGGGTCCACATGTAGTTTGTGAAAAGAACACACATGCAATGACCACTGGTTGATCCATAAGTGGTTTGTGGAAAGAACACACATGCAATGACCACTGGTTGATCCATAAGTGGTTTGTGGAAAATAAAACACATGCAATGACTCTGGTTGGTCCATATGTGGTTTGTGGAAAGAACACACATCTAGTAACCACTGGTTGATCCATGTGTGGTTTGTGAAATGAACGCACATGCAATGCCACTGGTTGATCCATGTGTGGTTTGTGGAAAGAACACACTTGCAATGACTCTAGTGGTAGTTTTAGTATAAGAACACACATGCAATGTCTCTAATGGATCCATATGTGGTTTGTGAAAAGAACACACATGCAATGACCACTTGTTGATCCATGTGTGGTTTGTGAAAAGAACACCCATGCAATGACTCTAGTGCTAGTTTTAGTATAAGAACATACATGCAATGACTCTAGTGGGTCCACATGTAGTTTGCGAAAAGAACACACATGCAATAACCACTGGTTGATCCATAAGTGGTTTGTGGAAAGAACACACATGCAATGACCACTGGTTGATCCATAAGCGGTTTGTGGAAAAGAAAACACATGCAATGACTCTGGTTGGTCCATATGTGGTTTGTGGAAAGAACACACATGCAATGACTCTGGTTGGTCCATATGTGGTTTGTGGAAAGACCACACATGCAGTGACCACTGGTTGATCCATGTGCGGTTTGTGAAATGAACACACATGCAATGCCACTGGTTGATCCATGTGTGGTTTGTGGAAAGAACACACATGCAATGACTCTAGTGATAGTTTTTTTATAGGAACACACATGCAATGACTCTAATGGATCCATATGTGGTTCGTGAAAAGAACACACATGCAATGACCACTTGTTGATCCATGTGTTGTTTGTGAAAAGAACACACATGCAATGACTCTAGTGCTAGTTTTAGTATAAGAACACACATGCAATGACTCTAGTGGGTCCACATGTAGTTTGTGAATAGAACACACATGCAATGACCATTGGTTGATCCATAAGTGGGTTGTGGAAAGAACACACATGAAATGACCACTTGTTGATCCATAAGTGGTTTGTGGAAAAGAAAACACATGCAATGACTCTAGTGCTAGTTTTACTATAAGAACATACATGCAATGACTCTAGTGGGTCCACATGTAGTTTCTGAAAAGAACACACATGCAATAACCACTGGTTGATCCATAAGTGGTTTGTGGAAAGAAAACACATGCAATGACTCTGGTTGGTCCATATGTGGTTTATGGAAAGAACACACATGCATTGACCACTGGTTGATCTATATGTGGCTTGTGAAAAGAAGACACATGCAATGCCACTGGTTGATCCATGTGTGGTTTGTGGAAAGAACACACATGCAATGACTCTAGTGGTAGTTTTAGTATAAGATCACACATGCAATGACTCTAATGGATCCATATGTGGTTTGTGAAAAGAACACACATGCAATGACCACTTGTTGATCCATGTGTGGTTTGTGAAAAGAACACACATGCAATGACTCTAGTGCTAGTTTTATTATAAGAACACACATGCAATGACTCTAGTGGGTCCACATGTAGTTTGTGAAAAGAACACACATGCAATGACCACTTGTTGATCCATGTGTGTTTTGTGAAAAGAACACACATACAATGACTCTAGTGGGTCCACATGTAGTTTGTGAAAAGAACACACATGCAATGACCACTTGTTGATCCATAAGTTGTTTGTGGAAAAGAACACACATGCAATGAACACTAGTTGATCAATGTGTGGTTTGTGCAAAAGAACACATGCAATGAATCTGGTTGGTACGTATGTGGTTTGTGGAAAGAACACACATGCAGTGACCACTGGTTGATCCATGTGTGGTTTGTGAAATGAATACACATGCAATGCCACTAGTTGATCCATGTGTGGTTTGTGGAAAGAACACACATGCAATGACTCTAGTGCCAGTTTTTGTATAAGAGAACACATGAAATGTCTCTAATGGATCCATATGTGGTTTGTGATAAGAATACACATGCAATGACTCTAGTGCGTCCACATGTAGTTTGTGAAAATAACGCACATGCAATGACCACTGGTTGATCCATAAGTGGTTTGTGGAAAGAACACACATGAAATGACCACTGGTTGATCCATAAGTGGTTTGTGGAAAAGAAAACACATGCAATGACTCTGATTGGTCCATGTGCGGTTTGTGGAAAGAACACACATGCAGTGACCACTGGTTGATCCATGTGTGGTTTGTGAAATGAACACACATGCAATGCCACTAGTTGATCCATGTGTGGTTTGTGGAAAGGACACACATGCAATGACTCTAGTGCTAGTTTTAGTATAAGAACACACATGCAATGTCTCTAATGGATCCAGATGTGTTTTGTGAAAAGAACACACATGCAATGACCACTTGTTGATCCATGTGTGGTTTGTGAAAAGAACACCCATGCAATGACTCTAGTGCTAGTTTTAGTATAAGAACATACATGCAATGACTCTAGTGGGTCCACATGTAGTTTGTGAAAAGAACACACATGCAATGACCACTAGTTGATACATAAGTGGTTTGTGGAAAGAACACACATGCAATGACCACTGGTTGATCCATAAGTGGTTTTTGGAAAAGAACACACATGCAATGACCACTGGTTGATCCATAAGTTGTTTGTGGAAAAGAACACACATGCAATGAACACTGGTTGATCAATGTGTGGTTTGTGCAAAAGAACACATGCAATGAATCTGGTTGGTCCGTATGTGGTTTGTGGAAAGAACACACATGCAGTGACCACTGGTTGATCCATGTGTGGTTTGTAAAATTAACACACATGCAATGCCACTGGTTGATCCATGTGTGGTTTGTGGAAAGAACACACATGCAATGACTCTAGTGCCAGTTTTTCTATAAGAACACACATGCAATGTCTCTAATGGATCCATATGTGGTTTGTGATAAGAACACACATGCAATGACTCTAGTGGGTCCACATGTAGTTTGTGAAAATAACACACATGCAATGACCACTGGTTGATCCATAAGTGGTTAGTGGAAAGAACACACATGCAATGACCACTTGTTGATCCATAAGTGGTTTGTGGAAAGAACACACATGCAATGACCACTTGTTGATCCATAAGCGGTTTGTGGAAAAGAAGACACATGCAGTGACTCTGGTTGGTCCATATGTGGTTTGTGGAAAGAACACACATGCAATGACTCTGGTTGGTCCATATGTGGTTTGTGGAAAGAACACACATGCAGTGACCACTGGTTGATCCATGTGTGGTTTGTGAAATGAACACACATGCAATGCCACTGGTTGATCCATGTGTGGTTTGTGGAAAGAACAGACATGCAATGACTCTAGTGCTAGTTTTTGTATAAGAACACACATGCAATGTCTCTAATGGATCCATATGTGGTTTGTGAAAAGAACACACATGCAATGACCACTTGTTGATCCATGTGTGGTTTGTGAAAAGAACACACATGCAATGACTCTAGTGCTAGTTTTAGTATAAGAACACACATGCAATGACTCTAGTGGGTCCACACGTAGTTTGTGAAAAGAACACACATGGAATGACCACTTGTTGATCCATGCGTGGTTTGTGAAAAGAACACACATGCAATGACTCTAGTGCTAGTTTTAGTATAAGAACACACATGCAATGACTCTAGTGGGTCCACATGTAGTTTGTGAAAAGAACACACATGCAATGACCATTGGTTGATCCATAAGTGGGTTGTGGAAAGAACACACATGAAATGACCACTTGTTGATCCATAAGTGGTTTGTGGAAAAGAAAACACATGCAATGACTCTAGTGCTAGTTTTAGTATAAGAACATACATGCAATGACTCTAGTGGGTCCACATGTAGTTTCTGAAAAGAACACACATGCAATAACCACTGGTTGATCCATAAGTGGTTTGTGGAAAGAAAACACATGGAATGACTCTGGTTGGTCCATATGTGGTTTATGGAAAGAACACACATGCATTGACCACTGGTTGATCCATATGTGGCTTCTGAAAAGAAGACACATGCAATGCCACTGGTTGATCCATGTGTGGTTTGTGGAAAGAACACACATGCAATGACTCTAGTGGTAGTTTTAGTATAAGATCACACATGCAATGACTCTAATGGATCCATATTTGGTTTGTGAAAAGAACACACATGCAATGACCACTTGTTGATCCATGTGTGGTTTGTGAAAAGAACACACATGCAATGACTCTAGTGCTAGTTTTATTATAAGAACACACATGCAATGACTCTAGTGGGTCCACATGTAGTTTGTGAAAAGAACACACATGCAATGACCACTTGTTGATCCATGTGTGTTTTGTGAAAAGAACACACATACAATGACTCTAGTGGGTCCACATGTAGTTTGTGAAAAGAAGACACATGCAATGACCACTTGTTGATCCATAAGTTGTTTGTGGAAAAGAACACACATGCAATGAACACTAGTTGATCAATGTGTGGTTTGTGCAAAAGAACACATGCAATGAATCTGGTTGGTACGTATGTGGTTTGTGGAAATAACACACATGCAGTGACCACTGGTTGATCCATGTGTGGTTTGTGAAATGAAAACACATGCAATGCCACTAGTTGATCCATGTGTGGTTTGTGGAAAGAACACACATGCAATGACTCTAGTGCCAGTTTTTGTATAAGAGAACACATGCAATGTCTCTAATCGATCCATATGTGGTTTGTGATAAGAATACACATGCAATGACTCTAGTGCGTCCACATGTAGTTTGTGAAAATAATGCTCATGCAATGACCACTGGTTGATCCATAAGTGGTTTGTGGAAAGAACACAGATGCAATGACCACTGGTTGATCCATAAGTGGTTTGTGGAAAAGAAAACACATGCAATGACTCTGATTGGTCCATGTGTGGTTTGTGGAAAGAACACACATGCAGTGACCACTGGTTGATCCATGTGTGTATTGTGAAATGAACACACATGCAATGCCACTAGTTGATCCATGTGTGGTTTGTAGAAAGGACACACATGCAATGACTCTAGTGCTAGTTTTAGTATAAGAACACACATGCAATGTCTCTAATGGATCCATATGTGGTTTGTGACAAGAACACACATGCAATGACCACTTGTTGATACATGTGTGGTTTGTGAAAAGAACACCCATGCAATGACTCTAGTGCTAGTTTTAGTATAAGAACATACATGCAATGACTCTAGTGGGTCCACATGTAGTTTGTGAAAAGAACACACATGCAATGACCACTAGTTGATACATAAGTGGTTTGTGGAAAGAACACACATGCAATGACCACTGGTTGATCCATAAGTGGTTTTTGGAAAAGAAAACACATGCAATGACCACTGGTTGATCCATAAGTGGTTTTTGGAAAAGAACACACATGCAATGAACACTGGTTGATCAATGTGTGGTTTGTGCAAAAGAACACCATGCAATGAATCTGGTTGGTCCGTATGTGGTTTGTGGAAAGAACACACATGCAGTGACCATTGGTTGATCCATGTGTGGTTTGTAAAATTAACACACATGCAATGCCACTGGTTGATCCATGTTTGGTTTGTGGAAAGAACACACATGCAATGACTCTAGTGCCAGTTTTTGTATAAGAACACACATGCAATGTCTCTAATGGATCCATATGTGGTTTGTGATAAGAACACACATGCAATGACTCTAGTGGGTCCACATGTAGTTTGTGAAAATAACACACATGCAATGACCACTGGTTGATCCATAAGTGGTTTGTGGAAAGAACACACATGCAATGACCACTTGTTGATCCATAAGTGGTTTGTCGAAAAGAAAACACATACAATGACTCAGGTTGGTCCATATGTGGTTTGTGGAAAGAACACACATGTAGTGACCACTCGTTGATCCATGTGTGGTTTGTGAAATGAACACACATGGAATGCCACTTTTTGATCCATGTGTGGTTTGTGGAAAGAACACACATGCAATGACTCTAGTGCTAGTTTTTGTATAAGAACACACATGCCATGTCTCTAATGGATCCATATGTGGTTTGCGAAAAGAACACACATGCAATGACCACTTGTTGATCCATGTGTGGTTTGTGAAAAGAACACACAAGCAATGACTCTAGTGGTAGTTTTAGTATAAGAACACACATGCAATGACTCTAGTGGGTCCACATGTAGTTTGTGAAAAGAACACGCATGCAATAACCACTGGTTGATCCATAAGTGGTTTGTGGAAAGAACACACATGAAATGACCACTTGTTGATCCATAAGTGGTTCGTGGAAAAGAAAACACATGCAATGACTCTAGTTGGTCCATATGTGGTTTGTGGAAAGAACACACATGCAGTAACCACTGGTTGATCCATGTGTGGTTTGTGAAATGAACACACATGCAATGCCACTGGTTGATCCATGTGTGGTTTGTGGAAAGAACACACATGCAATGACTCTAGTGCTCGTTTTTGTATAAGAACACACATGCAATGTCTCTAATGGATCCATATGTGGTTTGTGAAAAGAACACACATGCAATGACCACTTGTTGATCCATGTGTGGTTTGTGAAAACAACACCCATGCAATTACTCTAGTGCTAGTTTTAGTATAAGAACATACATGCAATGACTCTAGTGGGTCCACATGTAGTTTGTGAAAAGAACACACATGCAATAACCACTGGTTGATCCATAAGTGGTTTGTGGAAAGAACACACATGCAATGACCACTGGTTGATCCATAAGCGGTTTGTGGAAAAGAAAACACATGCAATGACTCTGGTTGGTCCATATGTGGTTTGTGGAAAGAACACACATGCAATGACTCTGGTTGGTCCATATGTGGTTTGTGGAAAGACCACACATGCAGTGACCACTGGTTGATCCATGTGCGGTTTGTGAAATGAACACACATGCAATGCCACTGGTTGATCCATGTGTGGTTTGTGGAAAGAACACACATGCAATGACTCTAGTGATAGTTTTTTTATAGGAACACACATGCAATGACTCTAATGGATCCATATGTGGTTTGTGAAAAGAACACACATGCAATGACCACTTGTTGATCCATGTGTTGTTTGTGAAAAGAACACACATGCAATGACTCTAGTGCTAGTTTTAGTATAAGAACACACATGCAATGACTCTAGTGGGTCCACATGTAGTTTGTGAATAGAACACACATGCAATGACCATTGGTTGATCCATAAGTGGGTTGTGGAAAGAACACACATGAAATGACCACTTGTTGATCCATAAGTGGTTTGTGGAAAAGAAAACACATGCAATGACTCTAGTGCTAGTTTTACTATAAGAACATACATGCAATGACTCTAGTGGGTCCACATGTAGTTTCTGAAAAGAACACACATGCAATAACCACTGGTTGATCCATAAGTGGTTTGTGGATAGAAAACACATGCAATGACTCTGGTTGGTCCATATGTGGTTTATGGAAAGAACACACATGCATTGACCACTGGTTGATCTATATGTGGCTTGTGAAAACAAGACACATGCAATGCCACTGGTTGATCCATGTGTGGTTTGTGGAAAGAACACACATGCAATGACTCTAGTGGTAGTTTTAGTATAAGATCACACATGCAATGACTCTAATGGATCCATATGTGGTTTGTGAAAAGAACACACATGCAATGACCACTTGTTGATCCATGTGTGGTTTGTGAAAAGAACACACATGCAATGACTCTAGTGCTAGTTTTATTATAAGAACACACATGCAATGACTCTAGTGGGTCCACATGTAGTTTGTGAAAAGAACACACATGCAATGACCACTTGTTGATCCATGTGTGTTTTGTGAAAAGAACACACATACAATGACTCTAGTGGGTCCACATGTAGTTTGTGAAAAGAACACACATGCAATGACCACTTGTTGATCCATAAGTTGTTTGTGGAAAAGAACACACATGCAATGAACACTAGTTGATCAATGTGTGGTTTGTGCAAAAGAACACATGCAATGAATCTGGTTGGTACGTATGTGGTTTGTGGAAAGAACACACATGCAGTGACCACTGGTTGATCCATGTGTGGTTTGTGAAATGAATACACATGCAATGCCACTAGTTGATCCATGTGTGGTTTGTGGAAAGAACACACATGCAATGACTCTAGTGCCAGTTTTTGTATAAGAGAACACATGCAATGTCTCTAATGGATCCATATGTGGTTTGTGATAAGAATACACATGCAATGACTCTAGTGCGTCCACATGTAGTTTGTGAAAATAACGCACATGCAATGACCACTGGTTGATCCATAAGTGGTTTGTGGAAAGAACACACATGCAATGACCACTGGTTGATCCATAAGTGGTTTGTGGAAAAGAAAACACATGCAATGACTCTGATTGGTCCATGTGCGGTTTGTGGAAAGAACACACATGCAGTGACCACTGGTTGATCCATGTGTGGTTTGTGAAATGAACACACATGCAATGCCACTAGTTGATCCATGTGTGGTTTGTGGAAAGGACACACATGCAATGACTCTAGTGCTAGTTTTAGTATAAGAACACACATGCAATGTCTCTAATGGATCCAGATGTGGTTTGTGAAAAGAACACACATGCAATGACCACTTGTTGATCCATGTGTGGTTTGTGAAAAGAACACCCATGCAATGACTCTAGTGCTAGTTTTAGTATAAGAACATACATGCAATGACTCTAGTGGGTCCACATGTAGTTTGTGAAAAGAACACACATGCAATGACCACTAGTTGATACATAAGTGGTTTGTGGAAAGAACACACATGCAATGACCACTGGTTGATCCATAAGTGGTTTTTGGAAAAGAACACACATGCAATGACCACTGGTTGATCCATAAGTTGTTTGTGGAAAAGAACACACATGCAATGAACACTGGTTGATCAATGTGTGGTTTGTGCAAAAGAACACATGCAATGAATCTGGTTGGTCCGTATGTGGTTTGTGGAAAGAACACACATGCAGTGACCACTGGTTGATCCATGTGTGGTTTGTAAAATTAACACACATGCAATGCCACTGGTTGATCCATGTGTGGTTTGTGGAAAGAACACACATGCAATGACTCTAGTGCCAGTTTTTCTATAAGAACACACATGCAATGTCTCTAATGGATCCATATGTGGTTTGTGATAAGAACACACATGCAATGACTCTAGTGGGTCCACATGTAGTTTGTGAAAATAAAACACATGCAATGACCACTGGTTGATCCATAAGTGGTTAGTGGAAAGAACACACATGCAATGACCACTTGTTGATCCATAAGTGGTTTGTGGAAAGAACACACATGCAATGACCACTTGTTGATCCATAAGCGGTTTGTGGAAAAGAAAACACATGCAGTGACTCTGGTTGGTCCATATGTGGTTTGTGGAAAGAACACACATGCAATGACTCTGGTTGGTCCATATGTGGTTTGTGGAAAGAACACACATGCAGTGACCACTGGTTGATCCATGTGTGGTTTGTGAAATGAACACACATGCAATGCCACTGGTTGATCCATGTGTGGTTTGTGGAAAGAACAGACATGCAATGACTCTAGTGCTAGTTTTTGTATAAGAACACACATGCAATGTCTCTAATGGATCCATATGTGGTTTGTGAAAAGAACACACATGCAATGACCACTTGTTGATCCATGTGTGGTTTGTGAAAAGAACACACATGCAATGACTCTAGTGCTAGTTTTAGTATAAGAACACACATGCAATGACTCTAGTGGGTCCACACGTAGTTTGTGAAAAGAACACACATGGAATGACCACTTGTTGATCCATGCGTGGTTTGTGAAAAGAACACACATGCAATGACTCTAGTGCTAGTTTTAGTATAAGAACACACATGCAATGACTCTAGTGGGTCCACATGTAGTTTGTGAAAAGAACACACATGCAATGACCATTGGTTGATCCATAAGTGGGTTGTGGAAAGAACACACATGAAATGACCACTTGTTGATCCATAAGTGGTTTGTGGAAAAGAAAACACATGCAATGACTCTAGTGCTAGTTTTAGTATAAGAACATACATGCAATGACTCTAGTGGGTCCACATGTAGTTTCTGAAAAGAACACACATGCAATAACCACTGGTTGATCCATAAGTGGTTTGTGGAAAGAAAACACATGGAATGACTCTGGTTGGTCCATATGTGGTTTATGGAAAGAACACACATGCATTGACCACTGGTTGATCCATATGTGGCTTCTGAAAAGAAGACACATGCAATGCCACTGGTTGATCCATGTGTGGTTTGTGGAAAGAACACACATGCAATGACTCTAGTGGTAGTTTTAGTATAAGATCACACATGCAATGACTCTAATGGATCCATATTTGGTTTGTGAAAAGAACACACATGCAATGACCACTTGTTGATCCATGTGTGGTTTGTGAAAAGAACACACATGCAATGACTCTAGTGCTAGTTTTATTATAAGAACACACATGCAATGACTCTAGTGGGTCCACATGTAGTTTGTGAAAAGAACACACATGCAATGACCACTTGTTGATCCATGTGTGTTTTGTGAAAAGAACACACATACAATGACTCTAGTGGGTCCACATGTAGTTTGTGAAAAGAAGACACATGCAATGACCACTTGTTGATCCATAAGTTGTTTGTGGAAAAGAACACACATGCAATGAACACTAGTTGATCAATGTGTGGTTTGTGCAAAAGAACACATGCAATGAATCTGGTTGGTACGTATGTGGTTTGTGGAAATAACACACATGCAGTGACCACTGGTTGATCCATGTGTGGTTTGTGAAATGAAAACACATGCAATGCCACTAGTTGATCCATGTGTGGTTTGTGGAAAGAACACACATGCAATGACTCTAGTGCCAGTTTTTGTATAAGAGAACACATGCAATGTCTCTAATCGATCCATATGTGGTTTGTGATAAGAATACACATGCAATGACTCTAGTGCGTCCACATGTAGTTTGTGAAAATAACGCTCATGCAATGACCACTGGTTGATCCATAAGTGGTTTGTGGAAAGAGCACAGATGCAATGACCACTGGTTGATCCATAAGTGGTTTGTGGAAAAGAAAACACATGCAATGACTCTGATTGGTCCATGTGTGGTTTGTGGAAAGAACACACATGCAGTGACCACTGGTTGATCCATGTGTGTATTGTGAAATGAACACACATGCAATGCCACTAGTTGATCCATGTGTGGTTTGTAGAAAGGACACACATGCAATGACTCTAGTGCTAGTTTTAGTATAAGAACACACATGCAATGTCTCTAATGGATCCATATGTGGTTTGTGACAAGAACACACATGCAATGACCACTTGTTGATACATGTGTGGTTTGTGAAAAGAACACCCATGCAATGACTCTAGTGCTAGTTTTAGTATAAGAACATACATGCAATGACTCTAGTGGGTCCACATGTAGTTTGTGAAAAGAACACACATGCAATGACCACTAGTTGATACATAAGTGGTTTGTGGAAAGAACACACATGCAATGACCACTGGTTGATCCATAAGTGGTTTTTGGAAAAGAAAACACATGCAATGACCACTGGTTGATCCATAAGTGGTTTTTGGAAAAGAACACACATGCAATGAACACTGGTTGAACAATGTGTGGTTTGTGCAAAAGAACACCATGCAATGAATCTGGTTGGTCCGTATGTGGTTTGTGGAAAGAACACACATGCAGTGACCATTGGTTGATCCATGTGTGGTTTGTAAAATTAACACACATGCAATGCCACTGGTTGATCCATGTTTGGTTTGTGGAAAGAACACACATGCAATGACTCTAGTGCCAGTTTTTGTATAAGAACACACATGCAATGTCTCTAATGGATCCATATGTGGTTTGTGATAAGAACACACATGCAATGACTCTAGTGGGTCCACATGTAGTTTGTGAAAATAACACACATGCAATGACCACTGGTTGATCCATAAGTGGTTTGTGGAAAGAACACACATGCAATGACCACTTGTTGATCCATAAGTGGTTTGTCGAAAAGAAAACACATACAATGACTCAGGTTGGTCCATATGTGGTTTGTGGAAAGAACACACATGTAGTGACCACTCGTTGATCCATGTGTGGTTTGTGAAATGAACACACATGGAATGCCACTTTTTGATCCATGTGTGGTTTGTGGAAAGAACACACATGCAATGACTCTAGTGCTAGTTTTTGTATAAGAACACACATGCCATGTCTCTAATGGATCCATATGTGGTTTGTGAAAAGAACACACATGCAATGACCACTTGTTGATCCATGTGTGGTTTGTGAAAAGAACACACAAGCAATGACTCTAGTGGTAGTTTTAGTATAAGAACACACATGCAATGACTCTAGTGGGTCCACATGTAGTTTGTGAAAAGAACACGCATGCAATAACCACTGGTTGATCCATAAGTGGGTTGTGGAAAGAACACACATGAAATGACCACTTGTTGATCCATAAGTGGTTCGTGGAAAAGAAAACACATGCAATGACTCTAGTTGGTCCATATGTGGTTTGTGGAAAGAACACACATGCAGTAACCACTGGTTGATCCATGTGTGGTTTGTGAAATGAACACACATGCAATGCCACTGGTTGATCCATGTGTGGTTTGTGGAAAGAACACACATGCAATGACTCTAGTGCTCGTTTTTGTATAAGAACACACATGCAATGTCTCTAATGGATCCATATGTGGTTTGTGAAAAGAACACACATGCAATGACCACTTGTTGATCCATGTGTGGTTTGTGAAAAGAACACCCATGCAATTACTCTAGTGCTAGTTTTAGTATAAGAACATACATGCAATGACTCTAGTGGGTCCACATGTAGTTTGTGAAAAGAACACACATGTAATGACCACTGGTTGATCCATAACTGGTTTGTGGAAAGAACACACATGCAATGACCACTGGTTGATCCATAAGTGGTTTGTGGAAAAGAAAACACATCCAATGACTCTAGTTGGTCCATATGTGGTTTGTGGAAAGAACACACATGCATTGACCACTGGTTGATCCATATGTGGTTTGTGAAATGAACACACATGCAATGCCACTTGTCGATCCATGTGTGGTTTGTGGAAAGAACACACATGCAATGACTCTAGTGCTAGTTTTAGTATAAGAACACACATGCAATGTCTCTAATGGATCCATATGTGGTTTGTGAAAAGAACACACATGCAATGACCACTTGTTGATCCATGTGTGGATTGTGAAAAGAACACCCATGCAATGACCCTAGTGCTAGTTTTAGTATAAGAACATACATGCAATGACTCTAGTGGGTCCACATGTAGTTTGTGAAAAGAACACACATGCAATGACCACTAGTTGATCCATGTGTGTTTTGTGAAAAGAACACACATACAATGACTCTAGTGGGTCCACATGTAGTTTGTGGAAAGAACACACATGTAATGACCACTGGTTGATCCATAAGTTGTTTGTGGAAAAGAACACACATGTAATGAACACTAGTTGATCAATGTGTGGTTTGTGCAAAAGAACACATGCAATGAATCTGGTTGGTCCGTATGTGGTCTGTGGAAAGAACACACATGCAAAGACCACTGGTTGATCCATGTGTGGTTTGTGAAATGAACACACATGCAATGCCACTGGTTGATCCATGTGTGGTTTGTGGAAACAACACACATGCAATGACTCTAGTGCTAGTTTTTGTATAAGAAGACACATGCAATGTCTCTAATGGATCCATATGTGGTTTGTGATAAGAACACACATGCAATGACTCTAGTGGGTCCACATGTAGTTTGTGAAAATAACACACATGCAATGACCACTGGTTGATCCATAAGTGGTTTGTGGAAAGAACACACATGCAATGACCACTGGTTGATCCATAAGTGGTTTGTGGAAAAGAAAACAAATGCAATGACTCTGGTTGGTCCATATGTGGTTTGTGGAAACGAAAACACATGCAATGACTCTGGTTGGTCGATATGTGGTTTGTGGAAAGAACGCACATGCAGTAACCACTGGTTGATCCATGTGTGGTTTGTGAAATGAACACACATGCAATGAGACTGGTTGATCCATGTGTGGTTTGTGGAAAGAACACACATGCAATGACTCTGGTTGGTCCATATGTGGTTTGTGGAAAGAACACACATGCAGTGACCACTGGTTGATCCATGTGTGGTTTGTGAAATGAACACACATGCAATGCCACTGGTTGATCCATGTGTGGTTTCTGGAAAGAACAGACATGCAATGACTCTAGTGCTAGTTTTTGTATAAGAACACACATGCAATGTCTCTAATGGATCCATATGTGGTTTGTGAAAAGAACACACATGCAATGACCACTTGTTGATCCATGTGTGGTTTGTGAAAAGAACACACATGCAATGACTCTAGTGCTAGTTTTAGTATAAGAACACACATGCAATGACTCTAGTGGGTCCACACGTAGTTTGTGAAAAGAACACACATGGAATGACCACTTGTTGATCCATGCGTGGTTTGTGAAAAGAACACACATGCAATGACTCTAGTGCTAGTTTTAGTATAAGAACACACATGCAATGACTCTAGTGGGTCCACATGTAGTTTGTGAAAAGAACACACATGCAATGACCATTGGTTGATCCATAAGTGGGTTGTGGAAAGAACACACATGAAATGACCACTTGTTGATCCATAAGTGGTTTGTGGAAAAGAAAACACATGCAATGACTCTAGTGCTAGTTTTAGTATAAGAACATACATGCAATGACTCTAGTGGGTCCACATGTAGTTTCTGAAAAGAACACACATGCAATAACCACTGGTTGATCCATAAGTGGTTTGTGGAAAGAAAACACATGGAATGACTCTGGTTGGTCCATATGTGGTTTATGGAAAGAACACACATGCATTGACCACTGGTTGATCCATATGTGGCTTCTGAAAAGAAGACACATGCAATGCCACTGGTTGATCCATGTGTGGTTTGTGGAAAGAACACACATGCAATGACTCTAGTGGTAGTTTTAGTATAAGATCACACATGCAATGACTCTAATGGATCCATATTTGGTTTGTGAAAAGAACACACATGCAATGACCACTTGTTGATCCATGTGTGGTTTGTGAAAAGAACACACATGCAATGACTCTAGTGCTAGTTTTATTATAAGAACACACATGCAATGACTCTAGTGGGTCCACATGTAGTTTGTGAAAAGAACACACATGCAATGACCACTTGTTGATCCATGTGTGTTTTGTGAAAAGAACACACATACAATGACTCTAGTGGGTCCACATGTAGTTTGTGAAAAGAACACACATGCAATGACCACTTGTTGATCCATAAGTTGTTTGTGGAAAAGAACACACATGCAATGAACACTAGTTGATCAATGTGTGGTTTGTGCAAAAGAACACATGCAATGAATCTGGTTGGTACGTATGTGGTTTGTGGAAATAACACACATGCAGTGACCACTGGTTGATCCATGTGTGGTTTGTGAAATGAAAACACATGCAATGCCACTAGTTGATCCATGTGTGGTTTGTGGAAAGAACACACATGCAATGACTCTAGTGCCAGTTTTTGTATAAGAGAACACATGCAATGTCTCTAATCGATCCATATGTGGTTTGTGATAAGAATACACATGCAATGACTCTAGTGCGTCCACATGTAGTTTGTGAAAATAACGCTCATGCAATGACCACTAGTTGATCCATAAGTGGTTTGTGGAAAGAACACAGATGCAATGACCGCTGGTTGATCCATAAGTGGTTTGTGGAAAAGAAAACACATGCAATGACTCTGATTGGTCCATGTGTGGTTTGTGGAAAGAACACACATGCAGTGACCACTGGTTGATCCATGTGTGTATTGTGGAATGAACACACATGCAATGCCACTAGTTGATCCATGTGTGGTTTGTGGAAAGGACACACATGCAATGACTCTAGTGCTAGTTTTAGTATAAGAACACACATGCAATGTCTCTAATGGATCCATATGTGGTTTGTGAAAAGAACACACATGCAATGACCACTTGTTGATACATGTGTGGTTTGTGAAAAGAACACCCATGCAATGACTCTAGTGCTAGTTTTAGTATAAGAACATACATGCAATGACTCTAGTGGGTCCACATGTAGTTTGTGAAAAGAACACACATGCAATGACCACTAGTTGATACATAAGTGGTTTGTGGAAAGAACACACATGCAATGACCACTGGTTGATCCATAAGTGGTTTTTGGAAAAGAAAACACATGCAATGACCACTGGTTGATCCATAAGTGGTTTTTGGAAAAGAACACACATGCAATGAACACTGGTTGATCAATGTGTGGTTTGTGCAAAAGAACACATGCAATGAATCTGGTTGGTCCGTATGTGGTTTGTGGAAAGAACACACATGCAGTGACCACTGGTTGATCCATGTGTGGTTTGTAAAATTAACACACATGCAATGCCACTGGTTGATCCATGTTTGGTTTGTGGAAAGAACACACATGCAATGACTCTAGTGCCAGTTTTTGTATAAGAACACACATGCAATGTCTCTAATGGATCCATATGTGGTTTGTGATAAGAACACACATGCAATGACTCTAGTGGGTCCACATGTAGTTTGTGAAAATAACACACATGCAATGACCACTGGTTGATCCATAAGTGGTTTGTGGAAAGAACACACATGCAATGACCACTTGTTGATCCATAAGTGGTTTGTCGAAAAGAAAACACATACAATGACTCAGGTTGGTCCATATGTGGTTTGTGGAAAGAACACACATGTAGTGACCACTCGTTGATCCATGTGTGGTTTGTGAAATGAACACACATGGAATGCCACTTTTTGATCCATGTGTGGTTTGTGGAAAGAACACACATGCAATGACTCTAGTGCTAGTTTTTGTATAAGAACACACATGCCATGTCTCTAATGGTTCCATATGTGGTTTGTGAAAAGAACACACATGCAATGACCACTTGTTGATCCATGTGTGGTTTGTGAAAAGAACACACAAGCAATGACTCTAGTGGTAGTTTTAGTATAAGAACACACATGCAATGACTCTAGTGGGTCCACATGTAGTTTGTGAAAAGAACACGCATGCAATAACCACTGGTTGATCCATCAGTGGGTTGTGGAAAGAACACACATGAAATGACCACTTGTTGATCCATAAGTGTTTCGTGGAAAAGAAAACACATGCAATGACTCTAGTTGGTCCATATGTGGTTTGTGGAAAGAACACACATGCAGTAACCACTGGTTGATCCATGTGTGGTTTGTGAAATGAACACACATGCAATGCCACTGGTTGATCCATGTGTGGTTTGTGGAAAGAACACACATGCAATGACTCTAGTGCTAGTTTTTGTATAAGAACACACATGCAATGTCTCTAATGGATCCATATGTGGTTTGTGAAAAGAACACACATGCAATGACCACTTGTTGATCCATGTGTGGTTTGTGAAAAGAACACCCATGCAATTACTCTAGTGCTAGTTTTAGTATAAGAACATACATGCAATGACTCTAGTGGGTCCACATGTAGTTTGTGAAAAGAACACACATGTAATGACCACTGGTTGATCCATAACTGGTTTGTGGAAAGAACACACATGCAATGACCACTGGTTGATCCATAAGTGGTTTGTGGAAAAGAAAACACATCCAATGACTCTAGTTGGTCCATATGTGGTTTGTGGAAAGAACACACATGCATTGCCCACTGGTTGATCCATATGTGGTTTGTGAAATGAACACACATGCAATGCCACTTGTCGATCCATGTGTGGTTTGTGGAAAGAACACACATGCAATGACTCTAGTGCTAGTTTTAGTATAAGAACACACATGCAATGTCTCTAATGGATCCATATGTGGTTTGTGAAAAGAACACACATGCAATGACCACTTGTTGATCCATGTGTGGTTTGTGAAAAGAACACGCATGCAATGACCCTAGTGCTAGTTTTAGTATAAGAACATACATGCAATGACTCTAGTGGGTCCACATGTAGTTTGTGAAAAGAACACACATGCAATGACCACTAGTTGATCCATGTGTGTTTTGTGAAAAGAACACACATACAATGACTCTAGTGGGTCCACATGTAGTTTGTGAAAAGAACACACATGTAATGACCACTGGTTGATCCATAAGTTGTTTGTGGAAAAGAACACACATGTAATGAACACTAGTTGATCAATGTGTGGTTTGTGCAAAAGAACACATGCAATGAATCTGGTTGGTCCGTATGTGGTTTGTGGAAAGAACACACATGCAGTGACCACTGGTTGATCCATGTGTGGTTTGTGAAATGAACACACATGCAATGCCACTGGTTGATCCATGTGTGGTTTGTGGAAACAACACACATGCAATGACTCTAGTGCTAGTTTTTGTATAAGAAGACACATGCAATGTCTCTAATGGATCCATATGTGGTTTGTGATAAGAACACACATGCAATGACTCTAGTGGGTCCACATGTAGTTTGTGAAAATAACACACATGCAATGACCACTGGTTGATCCATAAGTGGTTTGTGGAAAGAACACACATGCAATGACCACTGGTTGATCCATAAGTGGTTTTTGGAAAAGAAAACAAATGCAATGACTCTGGTTGGTCCATATGTGGTTTGTGGAAACGAAAACACATGCAATGACTCTGGTTGGTCGATATGTGGTTTGTGGAAAGAACGCACATGCAGTAACCACTGGTTGATCCATGTGTGGTTTGTGAAATGAACACACATGCAATGAGACTGGTTGATCCATGTGTGGTTTGTGGAAAGAACACACATGCAATGACTCTAGTGCTAGTTTTGTATAAGAACACACATGCAATGTCTCTAATGGATCCATATGTTGTTTGTGAAAAGAACACACATGCAATGACCACTTGTTGATCCATGTGTGGTTTGTGAAAAGAACACACATACAATGACTCTAGTGGGTCCACATGTAGTTTGTGAAAAGAACACACATGCAATGACCACTGGTTGATCCATAAGTTGTTTGTGGAAAGAACACACATGCATTGAACACTGGTTGATCCATGTGTGGTTTGTGCAAAAGAACACATGCAATGAATCTGGTTGGTCCGTATGTGGTTTGTGGAAAGAACACACATGCAGTGACCACTGGTTGATCCATGTGTGGTTTGTGAAATGAACACACATGCAATGCCGCTGGTTGATCCATGTGTGGTTTGTGGAAAGAACACACATGCAATGACTCTAGTGCTAGTTTGTGTATAAGAAAACACATGCAATGTCTCTAATGGATCCATATGTGGTTTGTGAAAAGAACACACATGCAATGACCACTTGTGATGGGTTCGTAGCATGGAAAACAAAAAATTTCTACCGCAAGAACAAACAAAACCCAGATCTAATCTATTAGACATGAGCAACGAGATAGATCGGTACTAACCCTCGTAGAACCGAAAGCGTTACGATATTAGATCTCGTGGATGATGTAGTCGATTACTTTCCGATCTCAAGATCGTGTGGACGATCCTTCCGGCGCCGCATTCCGGCAGCGCTTCCGTAGATGGTCACACGTGCGGAGTCGAAGCAGACCATCCTCTCCCCATTCCAGCGAGGAGCGGAGGTAGTGGATCTTCTCCACGGAATCCCAGCAGCACGACTGCGTGGTGGTGGTGGTGGTGGAGATGAGAATTCTGTAGGGCGTCGCCTATGCCTGTGCAGAAGAAAGGTGGAGGAGAGAGGCGGCTGAGATTGGTTGTTATGAGAGGAGGGACAAGAGGGGGCGCCCCCTCCCTTCTATTTAAAGGAGGGAGGCGCGCCTGGGGAGGGGGAGTCCTAGTAGGACTCCCCTCCTTGGGCCGGCGGTGGGAAGGGGGGAGGAATCCTCCTCCCCCACGAATACGTGTCTTGCCCCACTTGGTCTCCTTGATCCCTTTCTTGGTTTTCAAGTAAACTCCAAGAAATCCTCTAGAACCTTCCAGAACATTCCGAAACCTTCTAGAATCTCCATACAAACACTCCGGAACATTTCCTAACTTTGAAAATGATCCCCAATATATGAATCTTATTCTCCGGACCATTCCGGATCTCCTCGTGATGTCCTGGATCCATTCCGAGACTTCGAACAACATTCGGTCTCCAACGCAAATTCCATATCTACTTAAAACAACTTCGAACCTTAAGTGTGTCACCCTATGGTTCGTGAATATGCAGACATGATGAAGACACCTCTCCGATCAATAACCATCAGCGGGATCTGGAGATCCATAACGGCTCCCACATACTCAACGATTACTTCGTGATCGATTGAACCATTTAACATACGAAACCAATTCCCTTTGTCACGCGATATTCTACTTATCCGAGATTTGATCGTCAGTATCTTCATACCTAGTTCTTCCTCGTTACTGATAAGTACTCTTTACTCGTTCCATGTTATGTCATCCCTTGTGACCCAGTCACATGCTTGCAAGATATCTAGATGACATTCCACCGAGAGGGCCCAGAGTATATCTATCCGTCATATGGATGGACAAATCCCAATCTTGGTCTATGCGCTTCAACACATACTTTCAGAATACCCAATGACACCTTTATAACCGCCCAGTTACGAAGTGGCGTTTGATGTCATCAAAGTACCCATCCGGTGATGGTGATTAAGATATCCTCATGGTCGAAGGATTAGGTTACTAAGTATTTCAAAGCTTACAGCAATACGAACTTAATGACTTGATCTTATGCTATGCTTACTATGGGTGTGTGTCCATCACATCATTCTCCTAATGATATAATCTTGTTATTAATCACATCAAATGTCCATGACCAGGAAACCATGATCATCAATCAATCAACAAGCTAGTTCAACAAGAGGCTTACTAGGGACTCTTTTATGTTTACAAAACACACTAGTATTAATGTTTCCGGTTAATACAATTATAGCATGGGATGTAAACATTTATCATAAATATAAAGATATAATAATAACCACTTTATTATTGCCTCTTGGGCATATCTCCAACAACTTGTTGATCCATGTGTGGTTTGTGAAAAGAACACACATGCAATGACTCTAGTGGTAGTTTTAGTTTAAGAACACACATGCAATGACTCTAGTGGGTCCACATGTAGTTTGTGAAAAGAATACACATGCAATGACTCTAGTGCTTGTTTTAGTATAATAACACACATGCAATGACTCTAGTGAGTCCACATGTAGTTTGTGAAAAGAACACACATGCAATGACCACTTGTTGATCCATGTGTCTTTTGTGAAAAGAACAAACATACAATGACTCTAGTGGGTCCACATGTAGTTTGTGAAAAGAACACACATGCAATGACCACTGGTTGATCCATAAGTTGTTTGTGGAAAAGAACACACATGCAATGAACACTGGTTGATCCATGTGTGGTTTGTGCAAAAGAACACATGTAATGACCACTGGTTGATCCATGTGTGGTTTGTGAAAAGAACACACATGCAATGACTGTAGTTCTAGTTTTACTATAAGAACACACATGCAATGACTCTAGTGGTTCCACATGTAGTTTGTAAAAATAACACACATGCAATGACCACTGGTTGATCCATAAGTGGTTTGTGGAAATAACACACATGCAATGACCACTGGTTGATCCATAAGTGGTTTGTGGAAAAGAACACACATGCAATGACTCTGGTTGGTCCATATGTGGTTTGTGGAAAGAACACACATGCATTGACCACTAGTTGATCCATAAGTGGTTTGTGGAAAGAACACACATGAAATGACCACTTGTTGATCCATAAGTGGTTTGTGGAAAAGAAAACACATGCAATGACTCTAGTTGGTCCATATGGGGTTTGTGGAAAGAACACACATACAGTAACCACTGGTTGATCCATGTGTGGTTTGTGAAATGAACACACATGCAATGCCACTGGTTGATCCATGTGTGGTTTGTGGAAAGAACACACATGCAATGACTCTAGTGCTAGTTTTAGTATAAGAACACACATGCAATGTCTCTAATGGATCCATATGTGGTTTGTGAAAACAACACACATGCAATGACCACTTGTTGATCCATGTGTGGTTTGTGAAAAGAACACCCATGCAATGACTCTACTGGGTCCACATGTAGTTTGTGAAAAGAACACACATGCAATGACCACTAATTGATCCATAAGTGGTTTGTGGAAAGAACACACATGCAATGACCACTGGTTGATCCATAAGTTGTTTGTGGAAAAGAAAACACATGCAATGACTCTGGTTGGTCCATATGTGGTTTGTGGAAAGAACACACATGCATTAACCACTAGTTGATCCATATGTGGTTTGTGAAATGAACACACATGCAATGCCACTGGTTGATCCATGTGTGGTTTGTGGAAAGAACAGACATGCAATGACTCTAGTGCTAGTTTTAGTATAAGAACACACATGCAATGTCTCTAATGGATCCATATGTGGTTTGTGAAAAGAACACACATGCAATCACCACTTGTTGATCCATGTGTGGTTTGTGAAAAGAACACCCATGCAATGACTCTAGTGCTAGTTTTAGTATAAGAACATACATGCAATGACTCTAGTGGGTACACATGTAGTTTGTGAAAAGAACACACATGCAATGACCACTAGTTGATCCATAAGTGGTTTGTGGAAAGGACACACATGCAATGACCACTGGTTGATCCATAAGTGGTTTGTGGAAAAGAAAACACATGCAATGACTCTGGTTGGTCCATATGTGGTTTGTGGAAAGAACACACATGCATTAACCTCTGGTTGATCCATATGTGGCTTGTGAAAAGAACACACATGCAATGCCACTGGTTGATCCATGTGTGGTTTGTGGAAAGAACACACAAGCAATGACTCTAATGGATCCATATGTGGTTTGTGAAAAGAACACACATGCAATGACCACTTGTTGATCCATGTGTGGTTTGTGAAAAGAACACACATGCAATGACTCTAGTGCTAGTTTTATTATAGAACACAGATGCAATGACTCTAGTGGGTCCACATGTAGTTTGTGAAAAGAACACACATGCAATGACCACTTGTTGATCCATGTGTGTTTTGTGAAAAGAACACACATACAATGACTCTAGTGGGTCCACATGTAGTTTGTGAAAAGAACACACATGCAATGACCACTGGTTGATCCATAAGTTGTTTGTGGAAAAGAACACACATGCAATGAACACTAGTTGATCAATGTGTGGTCTGTCCAAAAGAACACATGCAATGAATCTGGTTGGTCCGTATGTGGTTTGTGGAAAAAACACACATTCAGTGACCACCGGTTGATCCATGTGTGGTTGGTGAAATGAACACACATGCAATGCCACTTGTTGATCCATGTGTGGTTTGTGGAAAGAACACACATGCAATGACTCTAGTGCCAGTTTTTGTATAAGAACACACATGCAATGTCTCTAATGGATCCATATGTGGTTTGTGATAAGAATACACATGCAATGACTCTAGTGGGTCCACATGTAGTTTGTGAAAATAACGCACATGCAATGACCACTGGTTGATCCATAAGTGGTTTGTGGAAAGAACACACATGCAATGACCACTGGTTGATCCATAAGTGGTTTGTGGAAAAGAAAACACATGCAATGACTCTGGTTGGTCCATATGTGGTTTGTGGAAAGAACACACATGTAGTGACCACTGGTTGATCCATGTGTGGTTTGTGAAATGAACACACATGCAATGCCACTGGTTGATCCATGTGTGGTTTGTGGAAAGGACACACATGCAATGACTCTAGTGCTAGTTTTAGTATAAGATCGCACATGCAATGACTCTAATGGATCCATATGTGGTTTGTGAAAAGAACACACATGCAATGACCACTGGTTGATCCATAAGTGGTTTGTGGAAAAGAAAACACATGCAATGACTCTGGTTGGTCCATATGTGGTTTGTGGAAAGAACACACCTGCATTGACCACTGGTTGATCTATATGTGGCTTGTGAAAAGAACACACATGCAATGCCACTGGTTGATCCATGTGTGGTTTGTGGAAAGAACACGCATGCAATGACTCTAGTGGTAGTTTTAGTATAAGATCACACATGCAATGACTCTAATGGATCCATATGTGGTTTGTGAAAATAACACACACGCAATGACCACTTGTTGATCCATGTGTGGTTTGTGAAAAGAACACACATGCAATGACTCTAGTGCTAGTTTTATTATAAGAACACACATGCAATGACTCTAGTGGGTCCACATGTAGTTTGTGAAAAGAACACACATGCAATGACCACTTGTTGATCCATGTGTGTTTTGTGAAAAGAACACACATACAATGACTATAGTGGGCCCACATGTAGTTTGTGAAAAGAACACACATGCAATGACCACTGGTTGATCCATAAGTTGTTTGTGGAAAAGAACACACATGCAATGAACACTAGTTGATCAATGTGTGGTTTGTGCAAAAGAACACATGCAATGAATCTGGTTGGTCCGTATGTGGTTTGTGGAAAGAACACACATGCAGTGACCACTGGTTGATCCATGTGTGGTTTTTGAAATGAACACACATGCAATGCCACTTGTTGATCCATGTGTGGTTTGTGGAAAGAACACACATGCAATGACTCTAGTGTCAGAACACACATGCAATGTCTCTAATGGATCCATATGTGGTTTGTGATAAGAATACACATGCAATGACTCTAGTGGGTCCACATGTAGTTTGTGAAAATAACGCACATGCAATGACCACTGGTTGATCCATAAGTGGTTTGTGGAAAGAACACACATGCAATGACCACTGGTTGATCCATAAGTGGTTTGTGGAAAAGAAAACACATGCAATGACTCTGGTTGGTCCATATGTGGTTTGTGGAAAGAACACACATGTAGTGACCACTGGTTGATCCATGTGTGGTTTGTGAAATGAACACACATGCAATGCCACTGGTTTATCCATGTGTGGTTTGTGGAAAGGACACACATGCAATGACTCTAGTGCTAGTTTTAGTATAAGATCACACATGCAATGACTCTAATGGATCCATATGTGGTTTGTGAAAAGAACACACATGCAATGACCACTTGTTGATCCATGTGTGGTTTGTGAAAAGAACATACATGCAATGACTCTAGTTCTAGTTTTAGTTTAAGAACACACATGCAATGACTCTAGTGGGTCCACATGTAGTTTGTGAAAAGAATACACATGCAATGACTCTAGTGCTTGTTTTAGTATAAGAACACACATGCAATGACTCTAGTGGGTCCACATGTAGTTTGTGAAAAGAACACACATGCAATGACCACTTGTTGATCCATGTGTCTTTTGTGAAAAGAACACACATACAATGACTCTAGTGGGTCCACATGTAGTTTGTGAAAAGAATACACATGCAATGACCACTGGTTGATCCATGAGTTGTTTGTGGAAAAGAACACACATGCAATGAACACTGGTTGATCCATGTGTGGTTTGTGCAAAAGAACACATGCAATGACCACTGGTTGATCCATGTGTGGTTTGTGAAAAGAACACACATGCAATGACTGTAGTGCTAGTTTTAGTATAAGAACACACATGCAATGACTCTAGTGGGTCCACATGTAGTTTGTAAAAATAACACACATGCAATGACCACTGGTTGATCCATAAGTGGTTTGTGGAAATAACACACATGCAATGACCACTGGTTGATCCATAAGTGGTTTGTGGAAAAGAACACACATGCAATGACTCTGGTTGGTCCATATGTGGTTTGTGGAAAGAACACACATGCATTGACCACTAGTTGATCCATAAGTGGTTTGAGGAAAGAACACACATGAAATGACCACTTATTGATCCATAAGTGGTTTGTGGAAAAGAAAACACATGCAATGACTCTAGTTGGTCCATATGTGGTTTCTGGAAAGAACACACATACAGTAACCACTGGTTGATCCATGTGTGGTTTGTGAAATGAACACACATGCAATGCCACTGGTTGATCCATGTGTGGTTTGTGGAAAGAACACAGATGCAATGACTCTAGTGCTAGATTTAGTATAAGAACACACATGCAATGTCTCAAATGGATCCATATGTGGTTTGTGAAAAGAACACACATGCAATGACCACTTGTTGATACATGTGTGGTTTGTGAAAAGAACACCCATGCAATGACTCTAGTGCTAGTTTTAGTATAAGAACATACATGCAATGACTCTAGTGGGTCCACATGTAGTTTGTGAAAAGAACACACATGCAATGACCACTGGTTGATCCATAAGTGGTTGGTGGAAAGAACACACATGCAATGACCACTGGTTGATCCATAAGTGGTTTATGGAAAAGAAAACACATGCAATGACTCTGGTTGGTCCATATGTGGTTTGTGGAAATAACACACATGCATTGACCACTAGTTGATCCATATGTGGTTTGTGAAATGAACACACATGCAATGCCACTGGTTGATCCATGTGTGGTTTGTGGAAATAACACACATGCAATTACTCTAGTGCTAGTTTTAGTATAAGAACACACATGCAATGTCTCTAATGGATCCATATGTGGTTTGTGAAAAGAACACACATGCAATGACCACTTGTTGATCCATGTGTGGTTTGTGAAAAGAACACCCATGCAATGACTCTAGTGCTAGTTTTAGTATAAGAACATACATGCAATGACTCTAGTGGGTCCACATGTAGTTTGTGAAAAGAACACACATGCAATGACCACTAGTTGATCCATAAGTGGTTTGTGGAAAGGACACACATGCAATGACCACTGGTTGATCCATAAGTGGTTTGTGGAAAAGAAAACACATGCCATGACTCTGGTTGGTCCATATGTGGTTTGTGGAAAGAACACACCTGCATTGACCACTGGTTGATCTATATGTGGCTTGTGAAAAGAACACACATGCAATGCCACTGGTTGATCCATGTGTAGTTTGTGGAAAGAACACACATGCAATGACTCTAGTGGTAGTTTTAGTATAAGATCACACATGCAATGACTCTAATGGATCCATATGTGGTTTGTGAAAAGAACACACATGCAATGACCACTTGTTGATCCATGTGTGGTTTGTTAAAAGAACACACATGCAATGACTCTAGTGCTAGTTTTATTATAAGAACACACATGCAATGACTCTAGTGGGTCCACATGTAGTTTGTGAAAAGAACACACATGCAATGACCACTTGTTGATCCATGTGTGTTTTGTGAAAAGAACACACATACAATGACTCTAGTGGGCCCACATGTAGTTTGTGAAAAGAACACACATGCAATGACCACTGGTTGATCCATAAGTTGTTTGTGGAAAAGAACACACATGCAATGAACACTAGTTGATCAATGTGTGGTTTGTGCAAAAGAACACATGCAATGAATCTGGTTGGTCCGTATGTGGTTTGTGGAAAGAACACACATGCAGTGACCACTGGTTGATCCATGTGTAGTTTGTGAAATGAACACACATGCAATGCCACTTGTTGATCCATGTGTGGTTTGTGGAAAGAACACACATGCAATGACTCTAGTGCCAGTTTTTGTATAAGAACAGACATGCAATGTCTCTAATGGATCCCTATGTGGTTTGTGATAAGAATACACATGCAATGACTCTAGTGGGTCCACATGTAGTTTGTGAAAATAACACACATGCAATGACCACTGGTTGATCCATAAGTGGTTTGTGGAAAGAACACACATGCAATGACCACTGGTTGATCCATAGGTAGTTTGTGGAAAAGAAAACACATGCAATGACTCTGGTTGGTCCATATGTGGTTTGTGGAAAGAACACACATGCAGTGACCACTGGTTGATCCATGTGTGGTTTGTGAAATGAACACACATGCAATGCCACTGGTTTATCCATGTGTGGTTTGTGGAAAGGACACACATGCAATGACTCTAGTGCTAGTTTTAGTATAAGATCACACATGCAATGACTCTAATGGATCCATATGTGGTTTGTGAAAAGAACACACATGCAATGACCACCTGTTGATCCATGTGTGGTTTGTGAAAAGAACACACATGCAATGACTCTAGTGCTAGTTTTAGTTTAAGAACACACATGCAATGACTCTAGTGGGTCCACATGTAGTTTGTGAAAAGAATACACATGCAATGACTCTAGTGCTAGTTTTAGTATAAGAACACACATGCAATGACTCTAGTGGGTCCACATGTAGTTTGTGAAAAGAACACACATGCAATGACCACTTGTTGATCCATGTGTCTTTTGTGAAAAGAACACACATACAATGACTCTAGTGGGTCCACATGTAGTTTGTGAAAAGAACACACATGCAATGACCACTGGTTGATCCATGAGTTGTTTGTGGAAAAGAACACATATGCAATGAACACTGGTTGATCCATGTGTGGTTTGTGCAAAAGAACACATGCAATGACCGCTGGTTGATCCATGTGTGGTTTGTGAAAAGAACACACATGCAATGACTGTAGTGCTAGTTTTAGTATAAGAACACACATGCAATGACTCTAGTGGGTCCACATCTAGTTTGTAAAAATAACACACATGCAATGACCACTTGTTGATCCATAAGTGGTTTGTGGAAAGAACACACATGCAATTACCACTGGTTGATCCATAAGTGGTTTGTGGAAAAGAACACACATGCAATGACTCTGGTTGGTCCATATGTGGTTTGGGGAAAGAACACACATATAGTAACCACTTGTTGATCCATGTGTGGTTTGTGAAATGAACACACATGCAATGCCACTGGTTGATCCATGTGTGGTTTTGGAAAGAACACACATGCAATGACTCTAGTGCTAGTTTTAGTACAAGAACACACATGCAATGTCTCTAATGGATCCATATGTGGTTTGTGAAAAGAACACACATGCAATGACCACTTGTTGATCCATGTGTGGTTTGTGAAAAGAACACCCATGCAATGACTCTAGTGCTAGTTTTAGTATAAGAACATACATGCAATGACTCTAGTGGGTCCACATGTAGTTTGTGAAAAGAACACACATGCAATGACCACTATTTGATCCATAAGTGGTTTGTGGAAAGAACACACATGCAATGACCACTGGTTGATCCATAAGTAGTTTGTGGAAAAGAAAACACATGCAATGACTCTGGTTGGTCCATATGTGGTTTGTGGAAAGAACACACATGCATTGACCACTAGTTGATCCATATGTGGTTTGTGAAATGAACACACATGCAATGCCACTGGTTGATCCATGTGTGGTTTGTGGAAAGAACACACATGCAATGACTCTAGTGCTAGTTTTAGTATAAGAACACACATGCAATGTCTATAATGGATCCATATGTGGTTTGTGAAAAGAACACACATGCAATGACCACTTGTTGATCCATGTGTGGTTTGTGAAAAGAACACCCATGCAACGACTCTACTGCTAGTTTTAGTATAAGAACATACATGCAATGACTCTAGTGGGTCCACATGTAGTTTGTGAAAAGAACACACATGGAATGACCACTAGTTGATCCATAAGTGGTTTGTGGAAAAGAAAACACATGCAATGACTCTGGTTGGTCCATATGTGGTTTGTGGAAAGAACACACATGCATTAACCACTGGTTGATCTATATGTGGCTTGTGAAAAGAACACACATGCAATGCCACTGGTTGATCCATGTGTGGTTTGTGGAAAGAACACACATGCAATGACTCTAGTGGTAGTTTTAGTATAAGATCACACATGCAATGACTCTAATGGATCCATATGTGGTTTGTGAACAGAACACACATGCAATGACCACTTGTTGATCCATGTGTGGTTTGTGAAAAGAACACACATGCAATGACTCTAGTGCTAGTTTTATTATAAGAACACACATGCAATGACTCTAGTGGGTCCACATGTAGTTTGTGAAAAGAACACACATGCAATGACCACTTTTTGATCCATGTGTGTTTTGTGAAAAGAACACACATACAATGACTCTAGTGGGTCCACATGTAGTTTGTGAAAAGAACACACATGCAATGACCCCTGGTTGATCCATAAGTTGTTTGTGGAAAAGAACACACATGCAATGAACACTAGTTGATCAATGTGTGGTTTGTGCAAAAGAACACATGCAATGAATCTGGTTGGTCCGTATGTGGTTTGTGGAAAGAACACACATGCAGTGACCACTGGTTGATCCATGTGTGGTTTGTGAAATGAACACACATGCAATGCCACTTGTTGATCCATGTGTGGTTTGTGGAAAGAACACACATGCAATGACTCTAGTGCCAGTTTTTGTATAAGAACACACATGCAATGTCTCTAATGGATCCATATGTGGTTTGTGATAAGAATACACATGCAATGACTCTAGTGGGTCCACATGTAGTTTGTGAAAAGAACACACAAGCAATGACCCCTGGTTGATCCATAAGTTGTTTGTGGAAAAGAACACACATGCAATGAACACTAGTTGATCAATGTGTGGTTTGTGCAAAAGAACACATGCAATGAATCTGGTTGGTCCGTATGTGGTTTGTGGAAAGAACACACATGCAGTGACCACTGGTTGATCCATGTGTGGTTTATGAAATGAACACACATGCAATGCCACTTGTTGATCCATGTGTGGTTTGTGGAAAGAACACACATGCAATGACTCTAGTGCCAGTTTTTGTATAAGAACACACATGCAATGTCTCTAATGGATCCATATGTGGTTTGTGATAAGAATACACATGCAATGACTCTAGTGGGTCCACATGTAGTTTGTGAAAATAACGTGCATGCAATGACCACTGGTTGATCCATAAGTGGTTTGTGGAAAGAACACACATGCAATGACCACTGGTTGATCCATAAGTGGTTTGTGGAAAAGAAAACACATGCAATGACTCTGGTTGGTCCATATGTGGTTTGTGGAAAGAACACACATGCAGTGACCACTGGTTGATCCATGTGTGGTTTGTGGAAAGGACACACATGCAATGACTCTAGTACTAGTTTTAGTATAAGATCACACATGCAATGACTCTAATGGATCCATATGTGGTTTGTGAAAAGAACACACATGCAATGACCACTTGTTGATCCATGTGTGGTTTGTGAAAAGAACACACATGCAATGACTCTAGTGCGAGTTTTAGTTTAAGAAAACACATGCAATGACTCTAGTGGGTCCACATGTAGTTTGTGAAAAGAATACACATGCAATGACTCTAGTGCTAGTTTTAGTATAAGAACACACATGCAATGACTCTAGTGGGTCCACATGTAGTTTGTGAAAAGAACACACATGCAATGACCACTTGTTGATCCATGTGTCTTTTGTGAAAAGAACACACATACAATGACTCTAGTGGGTCCACATGTAGTTTGTGAAAAGAACACACATGCAATGACCACTGGTTGATCCATAAGTTGTTTGTGGAAAAGAACACACATGCAATGAACACTGGTTGATCCATGTGTGGTTTGTGCAAAAGAACACATGCAATGACCACTGGTTGATCCATGTGTGGTTTGTGAAAAGAACACACTTGCAATGACTGTAGTGCTAGTTTTAGTATAAGAACACACATGCAATGACTCTAGTGGGTCCACATGTAGTTTGTAAAAATAACACACATGCAATGACCACTGGTTGATCCATAAGTGGTTCGTGGAAATAACACACATGCAATGACCACTAGTTGATCCATAAGTGGTTTGTGGAAAAGAACACACATGCAATGACTCTGGTTGGTCCATATGTGGTTTGTGGAAAGAACACACATGCATTGACCACTAGTTGATCCATAAGTGGTTTGTGGAAAGAACACACATAAAATGACCACTTGTTGATCCATTAGTGGTTTGTGGAAAAGAAAACACATGCAATGACTCCAGTTGGTCCATATGTGGTTTGTGGAAAGAACACACATAAAGTAACCACTAATTGATCCCTGTGTGGTTTGTGAAATGAACACACATGCAATGCCACTGGTTGATCCATGTGTGGTTTGTGGAAAGAACACACATGCAATGACTCTAGTGCTAGTTTTAGTATAAGAACACACATGCAATGTCTCTAATGGATCCATATGCGGGTTTGTGAAAAGAACACACATGCAATGACCACTTGTTGATCCATGTGTGGTTTGTGAAAAGAACACCCATGCAATGACTCTAGTGCTAGTTTTATTATAAGAACATACATGCAATGACTCTAGTGGGTCCACATGTAGTTTGCAAAAAGAACACACATGCAATGACCACTGGTTGATCCATAAGTGGTTTGTGGAAAGAACACACATGCAATGACCACTGGTTCATCCATAAGTGGTTTGTGGAAAAGAAAACACATGCAATGACTCTGGTTGGTCCATATGTGGTTTGTGGAAAGAACACACATGCATTGACCACTAGTTGATCCATATGTGGTTTGTGAAATGAACACACATGCAATGCCACTGGTTGATCCATGTGTAGTTTGTGGAAAGAACACACATGCAATGACTCTAGTGCTAGTTTTAGTATAAGAACACATATGCAATGTCTCTAATGGATCCATATGTGGTTTGTGAAAAGAACACACATGCAATGACCACTTGTTGATCCTTGTGTGGTTTGTGAAAAGAACACCCATGCAATGACTCTAGTGCTAGTTTTAGTACAAGAACATACATGCAATGACTCTAGTGGTTCCACATGTAGTTTGTGAAATGAACACACATGCAATGACCACTAGTTGATCCATAAGTGGTTTGTGGAAAGCACACACATGCAATGACCACTGGTTGATCCATAAGTGGTTTGTGGAAAAGAAAACACATGCAATGACTCTGGTTGGTCCATATGTGGTTTGTGGAAAGAACACACATGCATTGACCACTGGTTGATCCATATGTGGCTTGTGAAAAGAACACACATGCAATGCCACTGGTTGATCCATGTGTGGTTTGTGGAAAGAACACACATGCAATGACTCTAGTGGTAGTTTTAGTATAAGATCACACATGCAATGACTCTAATGGATCCATATGTGGTTTGTGAAAAGAACACACATGCAATGACCACTTGTTGATCCATGTGTGGTTTGTGAAAAGAACACACATGCCATGACTCTAGTGCTAGTTTTATTATAAGAACACACATGCAATGACTCTAGTGGGTCCACATGTAGTTTGTGAAAAGAACAAACATGCAATGAGCACTTGTTGATCCATGTGTGTTTTGTGAAAAGAACACACATACAATGACTCTAGTGGGCCCACATGTAGTTTGTGAAAAGAACACACATGCAATGACCCCTGGTTGATCCATAAGTTGTTTGTGGAAAAGAACACACATGCAATGAACACTAGTTGATCAATGTGTGATTTGTGCAAAAGAACACATGTAATGAATCTGGTTGGTCCGTATGTGGTTTGTGGAAACAACACATATGCAGTGACCACTGGTTGATCCATGTGTGGTTTGTGAAATGAACACACATGCAATGCCACTTGTTGATCCATGTGTGGTTTGTGGAAAGAACACACATGCAATGACTCTAGTGCCAGTTTTTGTATAAGAACACACATGCAATGTCTCTAATGGATCCATATGTGGTTTGTGATAAGAATACACATGCAATGACTCTAGTGCTAGTTTTAGTATAAGATCACACATGCAATGACTCTAATGTATCCATATGTGGTTTGTGAAAAGAACACACATGCAATGACCACTTGTTGATCCATGTGTGGTTTGTGAAAAGAACACACATGTAATGACTCTAGTGCTAGTTTTAGTTTAAGAACACACATGCAATGACTCCAGTGGGTCCACATGTAGTTTGTGAAAAGAATACACATGCAATGACTCTAGTGCTTGTTTTAGTATAAGAACGCACATGCAATGACTCTAGTGGGTCCACATGTAGTTTGTGAAAAGAACACACATGCAATGACCACTTGTTGATCCATGTGTCTTTTGTGAAAAGAACACACATACAATGACTCTAGTGGGTCCACATGTAGTTTGTGAAAAGAACACACATGCAATGACCACTGGTTGATCCATGAGTTGTTTGTGGAAAAGAACACACATGCAATGAACACTGGTTGATCCATGTGTGGTTTGTGCAAAAGAACACATGCAATGACCACTGGTTGATCCATGTGTTGTTTGTGAAAAGAACACACATGCAATGACTGTAGTGCTAGTTTTCGTATAAGAACACACATGTAATGATTCTAGTGGGTCCACATGTAGTTTGTGAAAATAACACACATGCAATGACCACTGGTTGATCGATAAGTGGTTTGTGGAAATAACACACATGCAATGACCACTGGTTGATCCATAAGTGGTTTGTGGAAAAGTACACACATGGAATGACTCTGGTTGGTCCATATGTGGTTTGTGGAAAGAACACACATGCATTGACCACTAGTTGATCCATAAGTGGTTTGAGGAAAGAACACACATGAAATGACCACTTATTGATCCATAAGTGGTTTGTGGAAAAGAAAACACATGCAATGACTCTAGTTGGTCCATACGTGATTTCTGGAAAGAACACACATACAGTAACCACTGGTTGATCCATGTGTGGTTTGTGAAATGAACACACATGCAATGCCACTGGTTGATCCATGTGTGGTTTGTGGAAAGAACACACATGCAATGACTCTAGTGATAGTTTTAGTATAAGAACACACATGCAATGTCTCAAATGGATCCATATGTGGTTTGTGAAAAGAACACACATGCAATGACCACTTGTTGATCCATGTGTGGTTTGTGAAAAGAACACCCATGCAATGACTCTAGTGCTAGTTTTAGTATAAGAACATACATGCAATGACTCTAGTGGGTCCACATGTAGTTTGTGAAAAGAACACACATGCAATGACCACTGGTTGATCCATAAGTGGTTGGTGGAAAGAACACACATGCAATGACCACTGGTTGATCCATAAGTGGTTTGTGGAAAATAAAACACATGCAATGACTCTGGTTGGTCCATATGTGGTTTGTGGAAAGAACACACATGCATTGACCACTAGTTGATCCATATGTGGTTTGTGAAATGAACACACATGCAATGCCACTGGTTGATCCATGTGTGGTTTGTGGAAAGAACACACATGCAATGACTCTAGTGCTAGTTTTAGTATAAGAACACACATGCAATGTCTATAATGGATCCATTTGTGGTTTGTGAAAAGAACACACATGCAATGACCACTTGTTGATCCATGTGTGGTTTGTGAAAAGAACACCCATGCAACGACTCTACTGCTAGTTTTAGTATAAGAACATACATGCAATGACTCTAGTGGGTCCACATGTAGTTTGTGAAAAGAACACACATGGAATGACCACTAGTTGATCCATAAGTGGTTTGTGGAAAAGAAAACACATGCAATGACTCTGGTTGGTCCATATGTGGTTTGTGGAAAGAACACACATGCATTAACCACTGGTTGATCTATATGTGGCTTGTGAAAACAACACACATGCAATGCCACTGGTTGATCCATGTGTGGTTTGTGGAAAGAACACACATGCAATGACTCTAGTGGTAGTTTTAGTATAAGATCACACATGCAATGACTCTAATGGATCCATATGTGGTTTGTGAACAGAACACACATGCAATGACCACTTGTTGATCCATGTGTGGTTTGTGAAAAGAACACACATGCAATGACTCTAGTGCTAGTTTTATTATAAGAACACACATGCAATGACTCTAGTGGGTCCACATGTAGTTTGTGAAAAGAACACACATACAATGACCACTTTTTGATCCATGTGTGTTTTGTGAAAAGAACACACATACAATGACTCTAGTGGGTCCACATGTAGTTTGTGAAAAGAACACACATGCAATGACCCCTGGTTGATCCATAAGTTGTTTGTGGAAAAGAACACACATGCAATGAACACTAGTTGATCAATGTGTGGTTTGTGCAAAAGAACACATGCAATGAATCTGGTTGGTCCGTATGTGGTTTGTGGAAAGAACACACATGCAGTGACCACTGGTTGATCCATGTGTGGTTTGTGAAATGAACACACATGCAATGCCACTTGTTGATCCATGTGTGGTTTGTGGAAAGAACACACATGCAATGACTCTAGTGCCAGTTTTTGTATAAGAACACACATGCAATGTCTCTAATGGATCCATATGTGGTTTGTGATAAGAATACACATGCAATGACTCTAGTGGGTCCACATGTAGTTTGTGAAAAGAACACACATGCAATGACCACTGGTTGATCCATAAGTTGTTTGTGGAAAAGAACACACATGCAATGAACACTAGTTGATCAATGTGTGGTTTGTGCAAAAGAACACATGCAATGAATCTGGTTGGTCCGTATGTGGTTTGTGGAAAGAACACACATGCAGTGACCACTGGTTGATCCATGTGTGGTTTATGAAATGAACACACATGCAATGCCACTTGTTGATCCATGTGTGGTTTGTGGAAAGAACACACATGCAATGACTCTAGTGCCAGTTTTTGTATAAGAACACACATGCAATGTCTCTAATGGATCCATATGTGGTTTGTGATAAGAATACACATGCAATGACTCTAGTGGGTCCACATGTAGTTTGTGAAAATAACGCGCATGGAATGACCACTGGTTGATCCATAAGTGGTTTGTGGAAAGAACACACATGCAATGACCACTGGTTGATCCATAAGTGGTTTGTGGAAAAGAAAACACATGCAATGACTCTGGTTGGTCCATATGTGGTTTGTGGAAAGAACACACATGCAGTGACCACTGGTTGATCCATGTGTGGTTTGTGGAAAGGACACACATGCAATGACTCTAGTACTAGTTTTAGTATAAGATCACACATGCAATGACTCTAATGGATCCATATGTGGTTTGTGAAAAGAACACACATGCAATGACCACTTGTTGATCCATGTGTGGTTTGTGAAAAGAACACACATGCAATGACTCTAGTGCGAGTTTTAGTTTAAGAACACACATGCAATGACTCTAGTGGGTCCACATGTAGTTTGTGAAAAGAATACACATGCAATGACTCTAGTGCTAGTTTTAGTATAAGAACACACATGCAATGACTCTAGTGGGTCCACATGTAGTTTGTGAAAAGAACACACATGCAATGACCACTTGTTGATCCATGTGTCTTTTGTGAAAAGAACACACATACAATGACTCTAGTGGGTCCACATGTAGTTTGTGAAAAGAACACACATGCAATGACCACTGGTTGATCCATAAGTTGTTTGTGGAAAAGAACACACATGCAATGAACACTGGTTGATCCATGTGTGGTTTGTGCAAAAGAACACATGCAATGACCACTGGTTGATCCATGTGTGGTTTGTGAAAAGAACACACTTGCAATGACTGTAGTGCTAGTTTTAGTATAAGAACACACATGCAATGACTAGTGGGTCCACATGTAGTTTGTAAAAATAACACACATGCAATGACCACTGGTTGATCCATAAGTGGTTTGTGGAAATAACACACATGCAATGACCACTAGTTGATCCATAAGTGGTTTGTGGAAAAGAACACACATGCAATGACTCTGGTTGGTCCATATGTGGTTTGTGGAAAGAACACACATGCATTGACCACTAGTTGATCCATAAGTGGTTTGTGGAAAGAACACACATAAAATGACCACTTGTTGATCCATTAGTGGTTTGTGGAAAACAAAACACATGCAATGACTCCAGTTGGTCCATATGTGGTTTGTGGAAAGAACACACATAAAGTAACCACTAATTGATCCCTGTGTGGTTTGTGAAATGAACACACATGCAATGCCACTGGTTGATCCATGTGTGGTTTGTGGAAAGAACACACATGCAATGACTCTAGTGCTAGTTTTAGTATAAGAACACACATGCAATGTCTCTAATGGATCCATATGCAGGTTTGTGAAAAGAACACACATGCAATGACCACTTGTTGATCCATGTGTGGTTTGTGAAAAGAACACCCATGCAATGACTCTAGTGCTAGTTTTATTATAAGAACATACATGCAATGACTCTAGTGGGTCCACATGTAGTTTGCAAAAAGAACACACATGCAATGACCACTGGTTGATCCATAAGTGGTTTGTGGAAAGAACACACATGCAATGACCACTGGTTCATCCATAAGTGGTTTGTGGAAAAGAAAACACATGCAATGACTCTGGTTGGTCCATATGTGGTTTGTGGAAAGAACACACATGCATTGACCACTAGTTGATCCATATGTGGTTTGTGAAATGAACACATATGCAATGCCACTGGTTGATCCATGTGTGGTTTGTGGAAAGAACACACATGCAATGACTCTAGTGCTAGTTTTAGTATAAGAACACATATGCAATGTCTCTAATGGATCCATATGTGGTTTGTGAAAAGAACACACATGCAATGACCACTTGTTGATCCTTGTGTGGTTTGTGAAAAGAACACCCATGCAATGACTCTAGTGCTAGTTTTAGTACAAGAACATACATGCAATGACTCTAGTGGTTCCACATGTAGTTTGTGAAATGAACACACATGCAATGACCACTAGTTGATCCATAAGTGGTTTGTGGAAAGCACACACATGCAATGACCACTGGTTGATCCATAAGTGGTTTGTGGAAAAGAAAACACATGCAATGACTCTGGTTGGTCCATATGTGGTTTGTGGAAAGAACACACATGCATTGACCACTGGTTGATCCATATGTGGCTTGTGAAAAGAACACACATGCAATGCCACTGGTTGATCCATGTGTGGTTTGTGGAAAGAACACACATGCAATGACTCTAGTGGTAGTTTTAGTATAAGATCACACATGCAATGACTCTAATGGATCCATATGTGGTTTGTGAAAAGAACACACATGCAATGACCACTTGTTGATCCATGTGTGGTTTGTGAAAAGAACACACATGCCATGACTCTAGTGCTAGTTTTATTATAAGAACACACATGCAATGACTCTAGTGGGTCCACATGTAGTTTGTGAAAAGAACAAACATGCAATGACCACTTGTTGATCCATGTGTGTTTTGTGAAAAGAACACACATACAATGACTCTAGTGGGCCCACATGTAGTTTGTGAAAAGAACACATATGCAATGACCACTGGTTGATCCATAAGTTGTTTGTGGAAAAGAACACACATGCAATGAACACTAGTTGATCAATGTGTGATTTGTGCAAAAGAACACATGCAATGAATCTGGTTGGTCCGTATGTGGTTTGTGGAAAGAACACATATGCAGTGACCACTGGTTGATCCATGTGTGGTTTGTGAAATGAACACACATGCAATGCCACTTGTTGATCCATGTGTGGTTTGTGGAAAGAACACACATGCAATGACTCTAGTGCCAGTTTTTGTATAAGAACACACATGCAATGTCTCTAATGGATCCATATGTGGTTTGTGATAAGAATACACATGCAATGACTCTAGTGCTAGTTTTAGTATAAGATCACACATGCAATGACTCTAATGTATCCATATGTGGTTTGTGAAAAGAACACACATGCAATGACCACTTGTTGATCCATGTGTGGTTTGTGAAAAGAACACACATGTAATGACTCTAGTGCTAGTTTTAGTTTAAGAACACACATGCAATGACTCTAGTGGGTCCACATGTAGTTTGTGAAAAGAATACACATGCAATGACTCTAGTGCTTGTTTTAGTATAAGAACGCACATGCAATGACTCTAGTGGGTCCACATGTAGTTTGTGAAAAGAACACACATGCAATGACCACTTGTTGATCCATGTGTCTTTTGTGAAAAGAACACACATACAATGACTCTAGTGGGTCCACATGTAGTTTGTGAAAAGAACACACATGCAATGACCACTGGTTGATCCATGAGTTGTTTGTGGAAAAGAACACACATGCAATGAACACTGGTTGATCCATGTGTGGTTTGTGCAGAAGAACACATGCAATGACCACTGGTTGATCCATGTGTTGTTTGTGAAAAGAACACACATGCAATGACTGTAGTGCTAGTTTTCGTATAAGAACACACATGTAATGATTCTAGTGGGTCCACATGTAGTTTGTGAAAATAACACACATGCAATGACCACTGGTTGATCGATAAGTGGTTTGTGGAAATAACACACATGCAATGACCACTGGTTGATCCATAAGTGGTTTGTGGAAAAGTACACACATGGAATGACTCTGGTTGGTCCATATGTGGTTTGTGGAAAGAACACACATGCATTGACCACTAGTTGATCCATAAGTGGTTTGAGGAAAGAACACACATGAAATGACCACTTATTGATCCATAAGTGGTTTGTGGAAAAGAAAACACATGCAATGACTCTAGTTGGTCCATACGTGATTTCTGGAAAGAACACACATACAGTAACCACTGGTTGATCCATGTGTGGTTTGTGAAATGAACACACATGCAATGCCACTGGTTGATCCATGTGTGGTTTGTGGAAAGAACACACATGCAATGACTCTAGTGATAGTTTTAGTATAAGAACACACATGCAATGTCTCAAATGGATCCATATGTGGTTTGTGAAAAGAACACACATGCAATGACCACTTGTTGATCCATGTGTGGTTTGTGAAAAGAACACCCATGCAATGACTCTAGTGCTAGTTTTAGTATAAGAACATACATGCAATGACTCTAGTGGGTCCACATGTAGTTTGTGAAAAGAACACACATGCAATGACCACTGGTTGATCCATAAGTGGTTGGTGGAAAGAACACACATGCAATGACCACTGGTTGATCCATAAGTGGTTTGTGGAAAAGAAAACACATGCAATGACTCTGGTTGGTCCATATGTGGTTTGTGGAAAGAACACACATGCATTGACCACTAGTTGATCCATATGTGGTTTGTGAAATGAACACACATGCAATGGCACTGGTTGATCCATGTGTGGTTTGTGGAAAGAACACACATGCAATTACTCTAGTGCTAGTTTTAGTATAAGAACACACATGCAATGTCTCTAATTGATCCATATGTGGTTTGTGAAAAGAACACACATGCAGTGACCACTTGTTGATCCATGTGTGGTTTGTGAAAAGAACACCCATGCAATGTCTCTAGTGCTAGTTTTAGTATAAGAACATACATGCAATGACTCTAGTGGGTCCACATGTAGTTTGTGAAAAGAACACACATGCAATGACCACTAGTTGATCCATAAGTGGCTTGTGGAAAGCACACACATGCAATGACCACTGGTTGATCCATAAGTGGTTTGTGGAAAAGAAAACACATGCAATGACTCTGGTTGGTCCATATGTGGTTTGTGGAAAGAACACACATGCATTGACCACTGGTTGATCCATATGTGGCTTGTGAAAAGAACACACATGCAATGCCACTGGTTGATCCATGTGTGGTTTGTGGAAAGAACACACATGCAATGAATCTAGTGGTAGTTTTAGTATAAGATCACACATGCAATGACTCTAATGGATCCATATGTGGTTTGTGAAAAGAACACACATGCAATGACCACTTGTTGATCCATGTGTGGTTTGTGAAAAGAACACACATGCCATGACTCTAGTGCTAGTTTTATTATAAGAACACACATGCAATGACTCTAGTGGGTCCACATGTAGTTTGTGAAAAGAACAAACATGCAATGACCACCTGTTGATCCATGTGTGTTTTGTGAAAAGAACACACATACAATGACTCTAGTGGGCCCACATGTAGTTTGTGAAAAGAACACACATGCAATGACCACTGGTTGATCCATAAGTTGTTTGTGGAAAAGAACACACATGCAATGAACACTAGTTGATTAATGTGTGGATTGTGCAAAAGAACACATGCAATGAATCTGGTTGGTCCGTATGTGGTTTGTGGAAAGAACACACATGCAGTGACCACTGGTTGATCCATGTGTGGTTTGTGAAATGAACACACATGCAATGCCACTTGTTGATCCATGTGTGGTTTGTGGAAAGAACACACATGCAATGACTCTAGTGCCAGTTTTTGTATAAGAACACACATGCAATGTCTCTAATGGATCCATATGTGGTTTGTGATAAGAATACACATGCAATGACTCTAGTGGGTCCACATGTAGTTTGTGAAAATAACGCACATGCAATGACCACTGGTTGATCCATAAGTGGTTTGTGGAAAGAACACACATGCAATGACCACTAGTTGATCCATAAGTGGTTTGTGGAAAAGAAAACACATGCAATGACTCTGGTTGGTCCATATGTGGTTTGTGGAAAGAACACACATGTAGTGACCACTGGTTGATCCATGTGTGGTTTGTGAAATGAACACACATGCAATGCCACTGGTTTATCCATGTGTGGTTTGTGGAAAGGACACACATGCAATGACTCTAGTGCTAGTTTTAGTATAAGATCACACATGCAATGACTCTAATGGATCCATATGTCGTTTGTGAAAAGAACACACATGCAATGACCACCTGTTGATCCATGTGTGGTTTGTGAAAAGAACACACATGCAATGACTCTAGTGCTAGTTTTAGTTTAAGAACACACATGCAATGACCACTTGTTGATCCATGTGTCTTTTGTGAAAAGAACACACATACAATGACTCTAGTGGGTCCACATGTAGTTTGTGTAAAGAACACACATGCAATGACCACTGGTTGATCCATGAGTTGTTTGTGGAAAAGAACACACATGCAATAAACACTGGTTGATCCATGTGTGGTTTGTGCAAAAGAACACATGCAATGACCACTGGTTGATCCATGTGTGGTTTGTGAAAAGAACACACATGCAATGACTGTAGTGCTAGTTTTAGTATAAGAACACACATGCAATGACTCTAGTGGGTCCACATGTAGTTTGTAAAAATAACACACATGCAATGACCACTTGTTGATCCATAAGTGGTTTGTGGAAAGAACACACATGCAATGACCACTGGTTGATCCATAAGTGGTTTGCGGAAAAGAACACACATGTAGTGACTCTGGTTGGTCCATATGTGGTTTGTGGAAAGAACACACATGCATTGACCACTAGTTGATCCATAAGTAGTTTGTGGAAAGAACACACATGAAATGACCACATGTTGATCCATAAGTGGTTTGTGGAAAAGAAAACACATGCAATGACTCTAGTTGGTCCATATGTGGTTTGTGGAAAGAACACACATACAGTAACCACTTGTTGATCCATGTGTGGTTTGTGAAATGAACACACATGCAATGCCACTGGTTGATCCATGTGTGGTTTTGGAAAGAACACACATGCAATGACTCTAGTGTTAGTTTTAGTATAAGAACACACATGCAATGTCTCTAATGGATCCATATGTGGTTTGTGAAAAGAACACACATGCAATGACCACTTGTTGATCCATGTGTGGTTTGTGAAAAGAACACCCATGCAATGACTCTAGTGCTAGTTTTAGTATAAGAACATACATGCAATGACTCTAGTGGGTCCACATGTAGTTTGTGAAAAGAACACACATGCAATGACCACTGGTTGATCCATGTGTCTTTTGTGAAAAGAACACACATACAATGACTCTAGTGGGTCCACATGTAGTTTGTGAAAAGAACACACATGCAATGACCACCTGTTGATCCATGTGTGGTTTGTGAAAAGAACACACATGCAATGACTCTAGTGCTAGTTTTAGTTTAAGAACACACATGCAATGACCACTTGTTGATCCATGTGTCTTTTGTGAAAAGAACACACATACAATGACTCTAGTGGGTCCACATGTAGTTTGTGAAAAGAACACACATGCAATGACCACTGGTTGATCCATGAGTTGTTTGTGGAAAAGAACACACATGCAATAAACACTGGTTGATCCATGTGTGGTTTGTGCAAAAGAACACATGCAATGACCACTGGTTGATCCATGTGTGGTTTGTGAAAAGAACACACATGCAATGACTGTAGTGCTAGTTTTAGTATAAGAACACACATGCAATGACTCTAGTGGGTCCACATGTAGTTTGTAAAAATAACACACATGCAATGACCACTTGTTGATCCATAAGTGGTTTGTGGAAAGAACACACATGCAATGACCACTGGTTGATCCATAAGTGGTTTGCGGAAAAGAACACACATGCAGTGACTCTGGTTGGTCCATATGTGGTTTGTGGAAAGAACACACATGCATTGACCACTAGTTGATCCATAAGTGGTTTGTGGAAAGAACACACATGAAATGACCACATGTTGATCCATAAGTGGTTTGTGGAAAAGAAAACACATGCAATGACTCTAGTTGGTCCATATGTGGTTTGTGGAAAGAACACACATACAGTAACCACTTGTTGATCCATGTGTGGTTTGTGAAATGAACACACATGCAATGCCACTGGTTGATCCATGTGTGGTTTTGGAAAGAACACACATGCAATGACTCTAGTGTTAGTTTTAGTATAAGAACACACATGCAATGTCTCTAATGGATCCATATGTGGTTTGTGAAAAGAACACACATGCAATGACCACTTGTTGATCCATGTGTGGTTTGTGAAAAGAACACCCATGCAATGACTCTAGTGCTAGTTTTAGTATAAGAACATACATGCAATGACTCTAGTGGGTCCACATGTAGTTTGTGAAAAGAACACACATGCAATGACCACTGGTTGATCCATAAGTGGTTTGTGGAAAGAACACACATGCAATGACCACTGGTTGATCCATAAGTGGTTTGTGGAAAAGAAAACACATGCAATGACTCTGGTTGGTCCATATGTGGTTTGTGGAAAGAACACACATGTAGTGACCACTGGTTGATCCATGTGTGGTTTGTGAAATGAACACACATGCAATGCCACTGGTTTATCCATGTGTGGTTTGTGGAAAGGACACACATGCAATGACTCTAGTGCTAGTTTTAGTATAAGATCACACATGCAATGACTCTAATGGATCCATATGTGGTTTGTGAAAAGAACACACATGCAATGACCACCTGTTGATCCATGTGTGGTTTGTGAAAAGAACACACATGCAATGACTCTAGTGCTAGTTTTAGTTTAAGAACACACATGCAATGACCACTTGTTGATCCATGTGTCTTTTGTTAAAAGAACACACATACAATGACTCTAGTGGGTCCACATGTAGTTTGTGAAAAGAACACACATGCAATGACCACTGGTTGATCCATGAGTTGTTTGTGGAAAAGAACACACATGCAATGAACACTGGTTGATCCATGTGTGGTTTGTGCAAAAGAACACATGCAATGACCACTGGTTGATCCATGTGTGGTTTGTGAAAAGAACACACATGCAATGACTGTAGTGCTAGTTTTAGTATAAGAACACACATGCAATGACTCTAGTGGGTCCACATGTAGTTTGTAAAAATAACACACATGCAATGACCACTTGTTGATCCATAAGTGGTTTGTGGAAAGAACACACATGCAATGACCACTGGTTGATCCATAAGTGGTTTGTGGAAAAGAACACACATGCAGTGACTCTGGTTGGTCCATATGTGGTTTGTGGAAAGAACACACATGCATTGACCACTAGTTGATCCATAAGTGGTTTGTGGAAAGAACACACATGAAATGACCACATGTTGATCCATAAGTGGTTTGTGGAAAAGAAAACACATGCAATGACTCTAGTTGGTCCATATGTGGTTTGTGGAAAGAACACACATACAGTAACCACTTGTTGATCCATGTGTGGTTTGTGAAATGAACACACATGCAATGCCACTGGTATCCATGTGTGGTTTTGGAAAGAACACACATGCAATGACTCTAGTGTTAGTTTTAGTATAAGAACACACATGCAATGTCTCTAATGGATCCATATGTGGTTTGTGAAAAGAACACACATGCAATGACCACTTGTTGATCCATGTGTGGTTTGTGAAAAGAACACCCATGCAATGACTCTAGTGCTAGTTTTAGTATAAGAACATACATGCAATGACTCTAGTGGGTCCACATGTAGTTTGTGAAAAGAACACACATGCAATGACCACTGGTTGATCCATAAGTGGTTTGTGGAAAGAACACACATGCAATGACCACTGGTTGATCCATAAGTGGTTTGTGGAAAAGAAAACACATGCAATGACTCTGGTTGGTCCATATGTGGTTTGTGGAAAGAACACACATGCATTGACCACTAGTTGATCCATATGTGGTTTGTGAAATGAACACACATGCAATGCCACTGGTTGATCCATGTGTGGTTTGTGGAAAGAACACACATGCAATGACCCTAGTGCTAGTTTTAGTATAAGAACACACATGCAATGACTCTAGTGGGTCCACATGTAGTTTGTGAAAAGAACACACATGGAATGACCACTAGTTGATCCATAAGTGGTTTGTGGAAAAGAAAACACATGCAATGACTCTGGTTGGTCCATATGTGGTTTGTGGAAAGAACACACATGCATTAACCACTGGTTGAATTATATATGTGGCTTGTGAAAAGAACACACATGCAATGCCACTGGTTGATCCATGTGTGGTTTGTGGAAAGAACACACATGCAATGACTCTAGTGGTAGTTTTAGTATAAGACCACACATGCAATGACTCTAATGGATCCATATGTGGTTTGTGAACAGAACACACATGCAATGACCACTTGTTGATCCATGTGTGGTTTGTTAAAAGAACACACATGCAATGACTCTAGTGCTAGTTTTATTATAAGAACACACATGCAATGACTCTAGTGGGTCCACATGTAGTTTGTGAAAAGAACACACATGCAATGACCACTTGTTGATCCATGTGTGTTTTGTGAAAAGAACACACATCCAATGACTCTAGTGGGTCCACATGTAGTTTGTGAAAAGAACACACATGCAATGACCCCTGGTTGATCCATAAGTTGTTTGTGGAAAAGAACACACATGCAATGAACACTAGTTGATCAATGTGTGGTTTGTCCAAAAGAACACATGCAATGAATCTGGTTGGTCCGTATGTGGTTTGTGGAAAGAACACACATGAAGTGACCACTGGTTGATCCATGTGTGGTTTGTGAAATGAACACACATGCAATGCCACTTGTTGATCCATGTGTGGTTTGTGGAAAGAACACACATGCAATGACTCTAGTGCCAGTTTTTGTATAAGAACACACATGCAATGTCTCTAATGGATCCATATGTGGTTTGTGATAAGAATTAACATGCAATGACTCTAGTGGGTCCACATGTAGTTTGTGAAAATAACGCACATGCAATGACCACTGGTTGATCCATAAGTGGTTTGTGGAAAGAACACACATGCAATGACCACTGGTTGATCCATAAGTGGTTTGTGGAAAAGAAAACACATGCAATGACTCTGGTTGGTCCATATGTGGTTTCTGGAAAGAACACACGTGCAGTGACCACTGGTTGATCCATGTGTGGTTTGTGGAAAGGATACACATGCAATGACTCTAGTACTAGTTTTAGTATAAGATCACACATGCAATGACTCTAATGGATCCATATGTGGTTTGTGAAAAGAACACACATGCAATGACCACTTGTTGATCCATGTGTGGTTTGTGAAAAGAACACACATGCAATGACTCTAGTGCTAGTTGTAGTTTAAGAACACACATGCAATGACTCTAGTGGGTCCACATGTAGTTTGTGAAAAGAATACACATGCAATGACTCTAGTGCTAGTTTTAGTATAAGAACACACATGCAATGACTCTAGTGGGTCCACATGTAGTTTGTGAAAAGAACACACATGCAATGACCACTTGTTGATCCATGTGTCTTTTGTGAAAAGAACACACATACAATGACTCTAGTGGGTCCACATGTAGTTTGTGAAAAGAACACACATGCAATGACCACTGGTTGATCCATAAGTTGTTTGTAGAAAAGAACACACATGCAATGAACACTGGTTGATCCATGTGTGGTTTGTGCAAAAGAACACATGCAATGCCCACTGGTTGATCCATGTGTGGTTTGTGAAAAGAACACACATGCAATGAATGTAGTGCTAGTTTTAGTATAAGAACACACATGCAATGACTCTAGTGGGTCCACATGTAGTTTGTAAAAATAACACACATGCAATGACCACTGGTTGATCCATAAGTGGTTTGTGGAAATAACACACATGTAATGACCACTGGTTGATCCATAAGTGGTTTGTGGAAAAGAACACACATGCAATGACTCTGGTTGGTCCATATGTGGTTTGTGGAAAGAACACACATGCATTGACCACTAGTTGATCCATAAGTGGTTTGTGGAAAGAACACACATAAAATGACCACTTGTTGATCCATTAGTGGTTTGTGGAAAAGAAAACACATACAATGACTCTAGTTGGTCCATATGTGGTTTGTGGAAAGAACACACATACAGTAACCACTAATTGATCCATGTGTGGTTTGTGAAATGAACACAAATGCAATGCCACTAGTTGATCCATGTGTGGTTTGTGGAAAGAACACACATGCAATGACTCTAGTGCTAGTTTTAGTATAAGAACACACATGCAATGTCTCTAATGGATCCATATGTTGTTTGTGAAAAGAACACACATGCAATGACCACTTATTGATCCATGTGTGGTTTGTGAAAAGAACACCCATGCAATGACTCTAGTGCTAGTTTTATTAGAAGAACATACATGCAATGACTCTAGTGGGTCCACATGTAGTTTGCAAAAAGAACACACATGCAATGACCACTGGTTGATCCATAAGTGGTTTGTGGAAAGAACACACATGCAATGACCACTGGTTCATCCATAAGTGGTTTGTGGAAAAGAAAACACATGCAATGACTCTGGTTGGTCCATATGTGGTTTGTGGAAAGAACACACATGCATTAACCACTAGTTGATCCATATGTGGTTTGTGAAATGAACACACATGCAATGCCACTGGTTGATCCATGTGTGGTTTGTGGAAAGAACACACATGCAATGACTCTAGTGCTAGTTTTAGTATAAGAACATACATGCAATGAATCTAGTGGGTCCACATGTAGTTTGTGAAAAGAACACACATGGAATGACCACTAGTTGATCCATAAGTGGTTTGTGGAAAAGAAAACACATGCAATGACTCTGGTTGGTCCATATGTGGTTTGTGGAAAGAACACACATGCATTAACCACTGGTTGAATTATATATGTGGCTTGTGAAAAGAACACACATGCAATGCCACTGGTTGATCCATGTGTGGTTTGTGGAAAGAACACACATGCAATGACTCTAGTGGTAGTTTTAGTATAAGATCATACATGCAATGACTCTAATGGATCCATATGTGGTTTGTGAACAGAACACACATGCAATGACCACTTGTTGATCCATGTGTGGTTTGTGAAAAGAACACACATGCAATGACTCTAGTGCTAGTTTTATTATAAGAACACACATGCAATGACTCTAGTGGGTCCACATGTAGTTTGTGAAAAGAACACACATGCAATGACCACTTGTTGATCCATGTGTGTTTTGTGAAAAGAACACACATCCAATGACTCTAGTGGGTCCACATGTAGTTTGTGAAAAGAACACACATGCAATGACCCCTGGTTGATCCATAAGTTGTTTGTGGAAAAGAACACACATGCAATGAACAGTAGTTGATCAATGTGTGGTTTGTGCAAAAGAACACATGCAATGAATCTGGTTGGTCCGTATGTGGTTTGTGGAAATAACACACATGAAGTGACCACTGGTTGATCCATGTGTGGTTTGTGAAATGAACACACATGCAATGCCACTTGTTGATCCATGTGTGGTTTGTGGAAAGAACACACATGCAATGACTCTAGTGCCAGTTTTTGTATAAGAACACACATGCAATGTCTCTAATGGATCCATATGTGGTTTGTGATAAGAATACACATGCAATGACTCTAGTGGGTCCACATGTAGTTTGTGAAAATAACGCACATGCAATGACCACTGGTTGATCCATAAGTGGTTTGTGGAAAGAACACACATGCAATGACCACTGGTTGATCCATAAGTGGTTTGTGGAAAAGAAAACACATGCAATGACTTTGGTTGGTCCATATGTGGTTTGTGGAAAGAACACACATGCAGTGACCACTGGTTGATCCATGTGTGGTTTGTGGAAAGGACACACATGCAATGACTCTAGTACTAGTTTTAGTATAAGATCACACATGCAATGACTCTAATGGATCCATATGTGGTTTGTGAAAAGAACACACATGCAATGACCATTTGTTGATCCATGTGTGCTTTGTGAAAAGAACACACATGCAATGACTCTAGTGCTAGTTTTAGTTTAAGAACACACATGCAATGAATCTAGTGGGTCCACATGTAGTTTGTGAAAAGAATACACATGCAATGACTCTAGTGCTAGTTTTAGTATAAGAACACACATGCAATGACTCTAGTGGGTCCACATGTAGTTTGTGAAAAGAACACACATGCAATGACCACTTGTTGATCCATAAGTGGTTTGTGGAAAGAACACACATGCAATGACCACTGGTTGATCCATAAGTGGTTTGTGGAAAAGAACACACATGCAGTGACTCTGGTTGGTCCATATGTGGTTTGTGGAAAGAACACACATGCATCGACCACTAGTTGATCCATAAGTGGTTTGTGGAAAGAACACACATGAAATGACCACATGTTGATCCATAAGTGGTTTGTGGAAAAGAAAACACATGCAATGACTCTAGTTGGTCCATATGTGGTTTGTGGAAAGAACACACATACAGTAACCACTTGTTGATCCATGTGTGGTTTGTGAAATGAACACACATGCAATGCCACTGGTTGATCCATGTGTGGTTTTGGAAAGAACACACATGCAATGACTCTAGTGTTAGTTTTAGTATAAGAACACACATGCAATGTCTCTAATGGATCCATATGTGGTTTGTGAAAAGAACACACATGCAATGACCACTTGTTGATCCATGTGTGGTTTGTGAAAAGAACACCCATGCAATGACTCTAGTGCTAGTTTTAGTATAAGAACATACATGCAATGACTCTAGTGGGTCCACATGTAGTTTGTGAAAAGAACACACATGCAATGACCACTGGTTGATCCATAAGTGGTTTGTGGAAAGAACACACATGCAATGACCACTGGTTGATCCATAAGTGGTTTGTGTAAAAGAAAACACATGCAATGACTCTGGTTGGTCCATATGTGGTTTGTGGAAAGAACACACATGCATTGACCACTAGTTGATCCATATGTGGTTTGTGAAATGAACACACATGCAATGCCACTGGTTGATCCATGTGTGGTTTGTGGAAAGAACACACATGCAATGACCCTAGTGCTAGTTTTAGTATAAGAACACACATGCAATGACTCTAGTGGGTCCACATGTAGTTTGTGAAAAGAACACACATGGAATGACCACTAGTTGATCCATAAGTGGTTTGTGGAAAAGAAAACACATGCAATGACTCTGGTTGGTCCATATGTGGTTTGTGGAAAGAACACACATGCATTAACCACTGGTTGAATTATATATGTGGCTTGTGAAAAGAACACACATGCAATGCCACTGGTTGATCCATGTGTGGTTTGTGGAAAGAACACACATGCAATGACTCTAGTGGTAGTTTTAGTATAAGACCACACATGCAATGACTCTAATGGATCCATATGTGGTTTGTGAACAGAACACACATGCAATGACCACTTGTTGATCCATGTGTGGTTTGTGAAAAGAACACACATGCAATGACTCTAGTGCTAGTTTTAGTATAAGAACACACATGCAATGACTCTAGTGGGTCCACATGTAGTTTGTGAAAAGAACACACATGCAATGACCACTTGTTGATCCATAAGTGGTTTGTGGAAAGAACACACATGCAATGACCACTGGTTGATCCATAAGTGGTTTGTGGAAAAGAACACACATGCAGTGACTCTGGTTGGTCCATATGTGGTTTGTGGAAAGAACACACATGCATCGACCACTAGTTGATCCATAAGTGGTTTGTGGAAAGAACACACATGAAATGACCACATGTTGATCCATAAGTGGTTTGTGGAAAAGAAAACACATGCAATGACTCTAGTTGGTCCATATGTGGTTTGTGGAAAGAACACACATACAGTAACCACTTGTTGATCCATGTGTGGTTTGTGAAATGAACACACATGCAATGCCACTGGTTGATCCATGTGTGGTTTTGGAAAGAACACACATGCAATGACTCTAGTGTTAGTTTTAGTATAAGAACACACATGCAATGTCTCTAATGGATCCATATGTGGTTTGTGAAAAGAACACACATGCAATGACCACTTGTTGATCCATGTGTGGTTTGTGAAAAGAACACCCATGCAATGACTCTAGTGCTAGTTTTAGTATAAGAACATACATGCAATGACTCTAGTGGGTCCACATGTAGTTTGTGAAAAGAACACACATGCAATGACCACTGGTTGATCCATAAGTGGTTTGTGGAAAGAACACACATGCAATGACCACTGGTTGATCCATAAGTGGTTTGTGTAAAAGAAAACACATGCAATGACTCTGGTTGGTCCATATGTGGTTTGTGGAAAGAACACACATGCATTGACCACTAGTTGATCCATATGTGGTTTGTGAAATGAACACACATGCAATGCCACTGGTTGATCCATGTGTGGTTTGTGGAAAGAACACACATGCAATGACCCTAGTGCTAGTTTTAGTATAAGAACACACATGCAATGACTCTAGTGGGTCCACATGTAGTTTGTGAAAAGAACACACATGGAATGACCACTAGTTGATCCATAAGTGGTTTGTGGAAAAGAAAACACATGCAATGACTCTGGTTGGTCCATATGTGGTTTGTGGAAAGAACACACATGCATTAACCACTGGTTGAATTATATATGTGGCTTGTGAAAAGAACACACATGCAATGCCACTGGTTGATCCATGTGTGGTTTGTGGAAAGAACACACATGCAATGACTCTAGTGGTAGTTTTAGTATAAGATCATACATGCAATGACTCTAATGGATCCATATGTGGTTTGTGAACAGAACACACATGCAATGACCACTTGTTGATCCATGTGTGGTTTGTGAAAAGAACACACATGCAATGACTCTAGTGCTAGTTTTATTATAAGAACACACATGCAATGACTCTAGTGGGTCCACATGTAGTTTGTGAAAAGAACACACATGCAATGACCACTTGTTGATCCATGTGTGTTTTGTGAAAAGAACACACATCCAATGACTCTAGTGGGTCCACATGTAGTTTGTGAAAAGAACACACATGCAATGACCCCTGGTTGATCCATAAGTTGTTTGTGGAAAAGAACACACATGCAATGAACAGTAGTTGATCAATGTGTGGTTTGTGCAAAAGAACACATGCAATGAATCTGGTTGGTCCGTATGTGGTTTGTGGAAATAACACACATGAAGTGACCACTGGTTGATCCATGTGTGGTTTGTGAAATGAACACACATGCAATGCCACTTGTTGATCCATGTGTGGTTTGTGGAAAGAACACACATGCAATGACTCTAGTGCCAGTTTTTGTATAAGAACACACATGCAATGTCTCTAATGGATCCATATGTGGTTTGTGATAAGAATACACATGCAATGACTCTAGTGGGTCCACATGTAGTTTGTGAAAATAACGCACATGCAATGACCACTGGTTGATCCATAAGTGGTTTGTGGAAAGAACACACATGCAATGACCACTGGTTGATCCATAAGTGGTTTGTGGAAAAGAAAACACATGCAATGACTTTGGTTGGTCCATATGTGGTTTGTGGAAAGAACACACATGCAGTGACCACTGGTTGATCCATGTGTGGTTTGTGGAAAGGACACACATGCAATGACTCTAGTACTAGTTTTAGTATAAGATCACACATGCAATGACTCTAATGGATCCATATGTGGTTTGTGAAAAGAACACACATGCAATGACCATTTGTTGATCCATGTGTGCTTTGTGAAAAGAACACACATGCAATGACTCTAGTGCTAGTTTTAGTTTAAGAACACACATGCAATGACTCTAGTGGGTCCACATGTAGTTTGTGAAAAGAATACACATGCAATGACTCTAGTGCTAGTTTTAGTATAAGAACACACATGCAATGACTCTAGTGGGTCCACATGTAGTTTGTGAAAAGAACACACATGCAATGACCACTTGTTGATCCATAAGTGGTTTGTGGAAAGAACACACATGCAATGACCACTGGTTGATCCATAAGTGGTTTGTGGAAAAGAACACACATGCAGTGACTCTGGTTGGTCCATATGTGGTTTGTGGAAAGAACACACATGCATCGACCACTAGTTGATCCATAAGTGGTTTGTGGAAAGAACACACATGAAATGACCACATGTTGATCCATAAGTGGTTTGTGGAAAAGAAAACACATGCAATGACTCTAGTTGGTCCATATGTGGTTTGTGGAAAGAACACACATACAGTAACCACTTGTTGATCCATGTGTGGTTTGTGAAATGAACACACATGCAATGCCACTGGTTGATCCATGTGTGGTTTTGGAAAGAACACACATGCAATGACTCTAGTGTTAGTTTTAGTATAAGAACACACATGCAATGTCTCTAATGGATCCATATGTGGTTTGTGAAAAGAACACACATGCAATGACCACTTGTTGATCCATGTGTGGTTTGTGAAAAGAACACCCATGCAATGACTCTAGTGCTAGTTTTAGTATAAGAACATACATGCAATGACTCTAGTGGGTCCACATGTAGTTTGTGAAAAGAACACACATGCAATGACCACTGGTTGATCCATAAGTGGTTTGTGGAAAGAACACACATGCAATGACCACTGGTTGATCCATAAGTGGTTTGTGTAAAAGAAAACACATGCAATGACTCTGGTTGGTCCATATGTGGTTTGTGGAAAGAACACACATGCATTGACCACTAGTTGATCCATATGTGGTTTGTGAAATGAACACACATGCAATGCCACTGGTTGATCCATGTGTGGTTTGTGGAAAGAACACACATGCAATGACCCTAGTGCTAGTTTTAGTATAAGAACACACATGCAATGACTCTAGTGGGTCCACATGTAGTTTGTGAAAAGAACACACATGGAATGACCACTAGTTGATCCATAAGTGGTTTGTGGAAAAGAAAACACATGCAATGACTCTGGTTGGTCCATATGTGGTTTGTGGAAAGAACACACATGCATTAACCACTGGTTGAATTATATATGTGGCTTGTGAAAAGAACACACATGCAATGCCACTGGTTGATCCATGTGTGGTTTGTGGAAAGAACACACATGCAATGACTCTAGTGGTAGTTTTAGTATAAGACCACACATGCAATGACTCTAATGGATCCATATGTGGTTTGTGAACAGAACACACATGCAATGACCACTTGTTGATCCATGTGTGGTTTGTGAAAAGAACACACATGCAATGACTCTAGTGCTAGTTTTAGTATAAGAACACACATGCAATGACTCTAGTGGGTCCACATGTAGTTTGTGAAAAGAACACACATGCAATGACCACTTGTTGATCCATAAGTGGTTTGTGGAAAGAACACACATGCAATGACCACTGGTTGATCCATAAGTGGTTTGTGGAAAAGAACACACATGCAGTGACTCTGGTTGGTCCATATGTGGTTTGTGGAAAGAACACACATGCATTGACCACTGGTTGATCGATATGTGGCTTGTGAAAAGAACACACATGCAATGCCACTGGTTGATCCATGTGTGGTTTGTGGAAAGAACACACATGCAATGACTCTAGTGGTAGTTTTAGTATAAGATCATACATGCAATGACTCTAATGGATCCATATGTGGTTTGTGAACAGAACACACATGCAATGACCACTTGTTGATCCATGTGTGGTTTGTGAAAAGAACACACATGCAATGACTCTAGTGCTAGTTTTATTATAAGAACACACATGCAATGACTCTAGTGGGTCCACATGTAGTTTGTGAAAAGAACACACATGCAATGACCACTTGTTGATCCATGTGTGTTTTGTGAAAAGAACACACATCCAATGACTCTAGTGGGTCCACATGTAGTTTGTGAAAAGAACACACATGCAATGACCCCTGGTTGATCCATAAGTTGTTTGTGGAAAAGAACACACATGCAATGAACAGTAGTTGATCAATGTGTGGTTTGTGCAAAAGAACACATGCAATGAATCTGGTTGGTCCGTATGTGGTTTGTGGAAATAACACACATGAAGTGACCACTGGTTGATCCATGTGTGGTTTGTGAAATGAACACACATGCAATGCCACTTGTTGATCCATGTGTGGTTTGTGGAAAGAACACACATGCAATGACTCTAGTGCCAGTTTTTGTATAAGAACACACATGCAATGTCTCTAATGGATCCATATGTGGTTTGTGATAAGAATACACATGCAATGACTCTAGTGGGTCCACATGTAGTTTGTGAAAATAACGCACATGCAATGACCACTGGTTGATCCATAAGTGGTTTGTGGAAAGAACACACATGCAATGACCACTGGTTGATCCATAAGTGGTTTGTGGAAAAGAAAACACATGCAATGACTTTGGTTGGTCCATATGTGGTTTGTGGAAAGAACACACATGCAGTGACCACTGGTTGATCCATGTGTGGTTTGTGGAAAGGACACACATGCAATGACTCTAGTACTAGTTTTAGTATAAGATCACACATGCAATGACTCTAATGGATCCATATGTGGTTTGTGAAAAGAACACACATGCAATGACCATTTGTTGATCCATGTGTGCTTTGTGAAAAGAACACACATGCAATGACTCTAGTGCTAGTTTTAGTTTAAGAACACACATGCAATGACTCTAGTGGGTCCACATGTAGTTTGTGAAAAGAATACACATGCAATGACTCTAGTGCTAGTTTTAGTATAAGAACACACATGCAATGACTCTAGTGGGTCCACATGTAGTTTGTGAAAAGAACACACATGCAATGACCACTTGTTGATCCATAAGTGGTTTGTGGAAAGAACACACATGCAATGACCACTGGTTGATCCATAAGTGGTTTGTGGAAAAGAACACACATGCAGTGACTCTGGTTGGTCCATATGTGGTTTGTGGAAAGAACACACATGCATCGACCACTAGTTGATCCATAAGTGGTTTGTGGAAAGAACACACATGAAATGACCACATGTTGATCCATAAGTGGTTTGTGGAAAAGAAAACACATGCAATGACTCTAGTTGGTCCATATGTGGTTTGTGGAAAGAACACACATACAGTAACCACTTGTTGATCCATGTGTGGTTTGTGAAATGAACACACATGCAATGCCACTGGTTGATCCATGTGTGGTTTTGGAAAGAACACACATGCAATGACTCTAGTGTTAGTTTTAGTATAAGAACACACATGCAATGTCTCTAATGGATCCATATGTGGTTTGTGAAAAGAACACACATGCAATGACCACTTGTTGATCCATGTGTGGTTTGTGAAAAGAACACCCATGCAATGACTCTAGTGCTAGTTTTAGTATAAGAACATACATGCAATGACTCTAGTGGGTCCACATGTAGTTTGTGAAAAGAACACACATGCAATGACCACTGGTTGATCCATAAGTGGTTTGTGGAAAGAACACACATGCAATGACCACTGGTTGATCCATAAGTGGTTTGTGTAAAAGAAAACACATGCAATGACTCTGGTTGGTCCATATGTGGTTTGTGGAAAGAACACACATGCATTGACCACTAGTTGATCCATATGTGGTTTGTGAAATGAACACACATGCAATGCCACTGGTTGATCCATGTGTGGTTTGTGGAAAGAACACACATGCAATGACCCTAGTGCTAGTTTTAGTATAAGAACACACATGCAATGACTCTAGTGGGTCCACATGTAGTTTGTGAAAAGAACACACATGGAATGACCACTAGTTGATCCATAAGTGGTTTGTGGAAAAGAAAACACATGCAATGACTCTGGTTGGTCCATATGTGGTTTGTGGAAAGAACACACATGCATTAACCACTGGTTGAATTATATATGTGGCTTGTGAAAAGAACACACATGCAATGCCACTGGTTGATCCATGTGTGGTTTGTGGAAAGAACACACATGCAATGACTCTAGTGGTAGTTTTAGTATAAGACCACACATGCAATGACTCTAATGGATCCATATGTGGTTTGTGAACAGAACACACATGCAATGACCACTTGTTGATCCATGTGTGGTTTGTGAAAAGAACACACATGCAATGACTCTAGTGCTAGTTTTAGTATAAGAACACACATGCAATGACTCTAGTGGGTCCACATGTAGTTTGTGAAAAGAACACACATGCAATGACCACTTGTTGATCCATAAGTGGTTTGTGGAAAGAACACACATGCAATGACCACTGGTTGATCCATAAGTGGTTTGTGGAAAAGAACACACATGCAGTGACTCTGGTTCTCCATATGTGGTTTGTGGAAAGAACACACATGCATCGACCACTAGTTGATCCATAAGTGGTTTGTGGAAAGAACACACATGAAATGACCACATGTTGATCCATAAGTGGTTTGTGGAAAAGAAAACACATGCAATGACTCTAGTTGGTCCATATGTGGTTTGTGGAAAGAACACACATACAGTAACCACTTGTTGATCCATGTGTGGTTTGTGAAATGAACACACATGCAATGCCACTGGTTGATCCATGTGTGGTTTTGGAAAGAACACACATGCAATGACTCTAGTGTTAGTTTTAGTATAAGAACACACATGCAATGTCTCTAATGGATCCATATGTGGTTTGTGAAAAGAACACACATGCAATGACCACTTGTTGATCCATGTGTGGTTTGTGAAAAGAACACCCATGCAATGACTCTAGTGCTAGTTTTAGTATAAGAACATACATGCAATGACTCTAGTGGGTCCACATGTAGTTTGTGAAAAGAACACACATGCAATGACCACTGGTTGATCCATAAGTGGTTTGTGGAAAGAACACACATGCAATGACCACTGGTTGATCCATAAGTGGTTTGTGTAAAAGAAAACACATGCAATGACTCTGGTTGGTCCATATGTGGTTTGTGGAAAGAACACACATGCATTGACCACTAGTTGATCCATATGTGGTTTGTGAAATGAACACACATGCAATGCCACTGGTTGATCCATGTGTGGTTTGTGGAAAGAACACACATGCAATGACCCTAGTGCTAGTTTTAGTATAAGAACACACATGCAATGACTCTAGTGGGTCCACATGTAGTTTGTGAAAAGAACACACATGGAATGACCACTAGTTGATCCATAAGTGGTTTGTGGAAAAGAAAACACATGCAATGACTCTGGTTGGTCCATATGTGGTTTGTGGAAAGAACACACATGCATTAACCACTGGTTGAATTATATATGTGGCTTGTGAAAAGAACACACATGCAATGCCACTGGTTGATCCATGTGTGGTTTGTGGAAAGAACACACATGCAATGACTCTAGTGGTAGTTTTAGTATAAGACCACACATGCAATGACTCTAATGGATCCATATGTGGTTTGTGAACAGAACACACATGCAATGACCACTTGTTGATCCATGTGTGGTTTGTGAAAAGAACACACATGCAATGACTCTAGTGCTAGTTTTATTATAAGAACACACATGCAATGACTCTAGTGGGTCCACATGTAGTTTGTGAAAAGAACACACATGCAATGACCACTTGTTGATCCATGTGTGTTTTGTGAAAAGAACACACATCCAATGACTCTAGTGGGTCCACATGTAGTTTGTGAAAAGAACACACATGCAATGACCCCTGGTTGATCCATAAGTTGTTTGTGGAAAAGAACACACATGCAATGAACACTAGTTGATCAATGTGTGGTTTGTGCAAAAGAACACATGCAATGAATCTGGTTGGTCCGTATGTGGTTTGTGGAAAGAACACACATGAAGTGACCACTGGTTGATCCATGTGTGGTTTGTGAAATGAACACACATGCAATGCCACTTGTTGATCCATGTGTGGTTTGTGGAAAGAACACACATGCAATGACTCTAGTGCCAGTTTTTGTATAAGAACACACATGCAATGTCTCTAATGGATCCATATGTGGTTTGTGATAAGAATACACATGCAATGACTCTAGTGGGTCCACATGTAGTTTGTGAAAATAACGCACATGCAATGACCACTGGTTGATCCATAAGTGGTTTGTGGAAAGAACACACATGCAATGACCACTGGTTGATCCATAAGTGGTTTGTGGAAAAGAAAACACATGCAATGACTCTGGTTGGTCCATATGTGGTTTGTGGAAAGAACACACATGCAGTGACCACTGGTTGATCCATGTGTGGTTTGTGGAAAGGACACACATGCAATGACTCTAGTACTAGTTTTAGTATAAGATCACACATGCAATGACTCTAATGGATCCATATGTGGTTTGTGAAAAGAACACACATGCAATGACCACTGGTTGATCCATGTGTGGTTTGTGAAAAGAACACACATGACATGACTCTAGTGCTAGTTGTAGTTTAAGAACACACATGCAATGACTCTAGTGGGTCCACATGTAGTTTGTGAAAAGAATACACATGCAATGACTCTAGTGCTAGTTTTAGTATAAGAACACACATGCAATGACTCTAGTGGGTCCACATGTAGTTTGTGAAAAGAACACACATGCAATGACCACTTGTTGATCCATGTGTCTTTTGTGAAAAGAACACACATACAATGACTCTAGTGGGTCCACATGTAGTTTGTGAAAAGAACACACATGCAATGACCACTGGTTGATCCATAAGTTGTTTGTGGAAAAGAACACACATGCAATGAACACTGGTTGATCCATGTGTGGTTTGTGCAAAAGAACACATGCAATGCCCACTGGTTGATCCATGTGTGGTTTGTGAAAAGAACACACATGCAATGAATGTAGTGCTAGTTTTAGTATAAGAACACACATGCAATGACTCTAGTGGGTCCACATGTAGTTTGTAAAAATAACACACATGCAATGACCACTGGTTGATCCATAAGTGGTTTGTGGAAATAACACACATGTAATGACCACTGGTTGATCCATAAGTGGTTTGTGGAAAAGAACACACATGCAATGACTCTGGTTGGTCCATATGTGGTTTGTGGAAAGAACACACATGCATTGACCACTAGTTGGTCCATAAGTGGTTTGTGGAAAGAACACACATAAAATGACCACTTGTTGATCCATTAGTGGTTTGTGGAAAAGAAAACACATACAATGACTCTAGTTGGTCCATATGTGGTTTGTGGAAAGAAGACACATACAGTAACCACTAATTGATCCATGTGTGGTTTGTGAAATGAACACAAATGCAATGCCACTAGTTGATCCATGTGTGGTTTGTGGAAAGAACACACATGCAATGACTCTAGTGCTAGTTTTAGTATAAGAACACACATGCAATGTGTCTAATGGATCCATATGCGGTTTGTGAAAAGAACACACATGCAATGACCACTTGTTGATCCATGTGTGGTTTGTGAAAAGAACACCCATGCAATGACTCTAGTGCTAGTTTTATTAGAAGAACATACATGCAATGACTCTAGTGGTTCCACATGTAGTTTGCAAAAAGAACACACATGCAATGACCACTGGTTGATCCATAAGTGGTTTGTGGAAAGAACACACATGCAATGACCACTGGTTGATCCATAAGTGGTTTGTGGAAAAGAAAACACATGCAATGACTCTGGTTGGTCCATATGTGGTTTGTGGAAAGAACACACATGCATTGACCACTAGTTGATCCATATGTGGCTTATGAAAAGAACACACATGCAATGCCACTGGTTGATCCATGTGTGGTTTGTGGAAAGAACACACATGCAATGACTCTAGTGGTAGTTTTAGTATAAGATCACACATGCAGTGACTCTAATGGATCCATATGTGGTTTGTGAAAAGAACACACATGCAATGAATCTAGTGCTAGTTTTCATATAAGAACACACACGCAATGTCTCTCATGGATCCATATGTGGTTTGTGAAAAGAACACACATGCATTGACCACTTGTTGATCCATGTGTGGTTTGTGAAAAGAACACACATGCAATGACTCTAGTTCTAGTTTTAGTATAAGAACACACATGCAATGACTCTAATGGATCCATATGTGGTTTGTGAAAAGAACACACATGCAATGACCACTTGTTGATCCATGTGTGGTTTGTGAAAAGAACACACATGCCATGACTCTAGTGCTAGTTTTATTATAAGAACACACATGCAATGACTCTAGTGGGTCCACATGTAGTTTGTGAAAAGAACACACATGCAATGACCACTTGTTGATCCATGTGTGTTTTGTGAAAAGAACACACATACAATGACTCTAGTGGGTCCACATGTAGTTTGTGAAAAGAACACACATGCAATGACCACTGGTTGATCAATAAGTTTTTTGTGGAAAAGAACACACATGCAATGAACACTAGTTGATCAATGTGTGGTTTGTGCAAAAGAACACATGCAATGAATCTGGTTGGTCCATATGTGGTTTGTGGAAAGAACACACATGAAGTGACCACTGGTTGATCCATGTGTGGTTTGTGGAAAGAACACACATGCAATGACTCTAGTGCCAGTTTTTGTATAAGAACACACATGCAATGTCACTAATGGATCCATATGTGGTTTGTGATAAGAATACACATGCAATGACTCTAGTGGGTCCACATGTAGTTTGTGAAAATAACGCACATGCAATGACTCTAATGGATCCATATGTGGTTTGTGGAAAGAACACACATGCAATGACCACTGGTTGATCCATAAGTGGTTTGTGGAAAAGAAAACACATGCAATGACTCTGGTTGGTCCATATGTGGTTTGTGGAAAGAACACACATGCAGTGACGACTGGTTGATCCATGTGTGGTTTGTGAAATGAACACACATGCAATGCCACTGGTTGATCCATGTGTGGTTTGTGGAAAGGACACACATGAAATGACTCTTGTGCTAGTTTTAGTATAAGATCACACATGCAATGACTCTAATGGATCCATAAGTGGTTTGTGAAAAGAACACACATGCAATGACCACTTGTTGATCCATGTGTGGTTTGTGAAAAGAACACACATGCAATGACTCTAGTGCTAGTTTTATTATAAGAACACACATGCAATGACTCTAGTGGGTCCACATGTAGTTTGTGAAAAGAACACACATGCAATGACCACTTGTTGATCCATGTGTGTTTTGTGAAAAGAACACACATCCAATGACTCTAGTGTGTGCACATGTAGTTTGTGAAAAGAACACACATGCAATGACCCCTGGTTGATCCATAAGTTGTTTGTGGAAAAGAACACACATGCAATGAACACTAGTTGATCAATGTGTGGTTTGTGCAAAAGAACACATGCAATGAATCTGGTTGGTCCGTATGTGGTTTGTGGAAAGAACACACATGAAGTAACCACTGGTTGATCCATGTGTGGTTTGTGAAATGAACACACATGGAATGCCACTTGTTGATCCATGTGTGGTTTGTGGAAAGAACACACATGCAATGACTCTAGTGCCAGTTTTTGTATAAGAACACACATGCAATGTCTCTAATGGATCCATATGTGGTTTGTGATAAGAATACACATGCAATGACTCTAGTGGGTCCACATGTAGTTTGTGAAAATAACGCACATGCAATGACCACTGGTTGATCCATAAGTGGTTTGTGGAAAGAACACACATGCAATGACCACTGGTTGATCCATAAGTGGTTTGTGGGAAAGAAAACACATGCAATGACTTTGGTTGGTCCATATGTGGTTTGTGGAAAGAACACACATGCAGTGACCACTGGTTGATCCATGTGTGGTTTGTGGAAAGGACACACATGCAATGACTCTAGTACTAGTTTTAGTATAAGATCACACATGCAATTACTCTAATGGATCCATATGTGGTTTGTGAAAAGAACACACATGCAATGACCATTTGTTGATCCATGTGTGCTTTGTGAAAAGAACACACATGCAATGACTCTAGTGCTAGTTTTAGTTTAAGAACACACATGCAATGACTCTAGTGGGTCCACATGTAGTTTGTGAAAAGAATACACATGCAATGACTCTAGTGCTAGTTTTAGTATAAGAACACACATGCAATGACTCTAGTGGGTCCACATGTAGTTTGTGAAAAGAACACACATGCAATGACCACTTGTTGATCCATGTGTCTTTTGTGAAAAGAACACACATACAATGACTCTAGTGGGTCCACATGTAGTTTGTGAAAAGAACACACATGCAATGACCACTGGTTGATCCATAAGTTGTTTGTGGAAAAGAACACACATGCAATGAACACTGGTTGATCCATGTGTGGTTTGTGCAAAAGAACACATGCAATGACCACTGGTTGATCCATGTGTGGTTTGTGAAAAGAACACACATGCAATGACTGTAGTGCTAGTTTTAGTATAAGAACACACATGCAATGACTCTAGTGGGTCCACATGTAGTTTGTAAAAATAACACACATGCAATGACCACTGGTTGATCCATAAGTGGTTTGTGGAAATAACACACATGTAATGACCACTGGTTGATCCATAAGTGGTTTGTGGAAAAGAACACACATGCAATGACTCTGGTTGGTCCATATGTGGTTTGTGGAAAGAACACACATGCATTGACCACTAGTTGGTCCATAAGTGGTTTGTGGAAAGAACACACATAAAATGACCACTTGTTGATCCATTAGTGGTTTGTGGAAAAGAAAACACATGCAATGACTCTAGTTGGTCCATATGTGGTTTGTGGAAAGAACACACATACAGTAACCACTAATTGATCCATGTGTGGTTTGTGAAATGAACACAAATGCAATGCCACTAGTTGATCCATGTGTGGTTTGTGGAAAGAACACACATGCAATGACTCTAGTGCTAGTTTTAGTATAAGAACACATATGCAATGTCTCTAATGGATCCATATGTGGTTTGTGAAAAGAACACACATGCAATGACCACTTGTTGATCCATGTGTGGTTTGTGAAAAGAACACCCATGCAATGACTCTAGTGCTAGTTTTAGTACAAGAACATACATGCAATGACTCTAGTGGTTCCACATGTAGTTTGTGAAATGAACACACATGCAATGACCACTAGTTGATCCATAAGTGGTTTGTGGAAAGCACACACATGCAATGACCACTGGTTGATCCATAAGTGGTTTGTGGAAAAGAAAACACATGCAATGACTCTGGTTGGTCCATATGTGGTTTGTGGAAAGAACACACATGCATTGACCACTGGTTGATCCATATGTGGCTTATGAAAAGAACACACATGCAATGCCACTGGTTGATCCATGTGTGGTTTGTGGAAAGAACACACATGCAATGACTCTAGTGGTAGTTTTAGTATAAGATCACACATGCAGTGACTCTAATGGATCCATATGTGGTTTGTGAAAAGAACACACATGCAATGAATCTAGTGCTAGTTTTCATATAAGAACACACACGCAATGTCTCTAATGGATCCATATGTGGTTTGTGAAAAGAACACACATGCATTGACCACTTGTTGATCCATGTGTGGTTTGTGAAAAGAACACACATGCAATGACTCTAGTTCTAGTTTTAGTATAAGAACACACATGCAATGACTCTAATGGATCCATATGTGGTTTGTGAAAAGAACACACATGCAATGACCACTTGTTGATCCATGTGTGGTTTGTGAAAAGAACACACATGCCATGACTCTAGTGCTAGTTTTATTATAAGAACACACATGCAATGACTCTAGTGGGTCCACATGTAGTTTGTGAAAAGAACACACATGCAATGACCACTTGTTGATCCATGTGTGTTTTGTGAAAAGAACACACATACAATGACTCTAGTGGGTCCACATGTAGTTTGTGAAAAGAACACACATGCAATGACCACTGGTTGATCAATAAGTTTTTTGTGGAAAAGAACACACATGCAATGAACACTAGTTGATCAATGTGTGGTTTGTGCAAAAGAACACATGCAATGAATCTGGTTGGTCCATATGTGGTTTGTGGAAAGAACACACATGAACTGACCACTGGTTGATCCATGTGTGGTTTGTGGAAAGAACACACATGCAATGACTCTAGTGCCAGTTTTTGTATAAGAACACACATGCAATGTCACTAATGGATCCATATGTGGTTTGTGATAAGAATACACATGCAATGACTCTAGTGGGTCCACATGTAGTTTGTGAAAATAACGCACATGCAATGACTCTAATGGATCCATATGTGGTTTGTGGAAAGAACACACATGCAATGACCACTGGTTGATCCATAAGTGGTTTGTGGAAAAGAAAACACATGCAATGACTCTGGTTGGTCCATATGTGGTTTGTGGAAAGAACACACATGCAGTGACGACTGGTTGATCCATGTGTGGTTTGTGAAATGAACACACATGCAATGCCACTGGTTGATCCATGTGTGGTTTGTGGAAAGGACACACATGAAATGACTCTTGTGCTAGTTTTAGTATAAGATCACACATGCAATGACTCTAATGGATCCATAAGTGGTTTGTGAAAAGAACACACATGCACTTGTTGATCCATGTGTGGTTTGTGAAAAGAACACACATGCAATGACTCTAGTGCTAGTTTTATTATAAGAACACACATGCAATGACTCTAGTGGGTCCACATGTAGTTTGTGAAAAGAACACACATGCAATGACCACTTGTTGATCCATGTGTGTTTTGTGAAAAGAACACACATCCAATGACTCTAGTGTGTCCACATGTAGTTTGTGAAAAGAACACACATGCAATGACCCCTGGTTGATCCATAAGTTGTTTGTGGAAAAGAACACACATGCAATGAACACTAGTTGATCAATGTGTGGTTTGTGCAAAAGAACACATGCAATGAATCTGGTTGGTCCGTATGTGGTTTGTGGAAAGAACACACATGAAGTGACCACTGGTTGATCCATGTGTGGTTTGTGAAATGAACACACATGCAATGCCACTTGTTGATCCATGTGTGGTTTGTGGAAAGAACACACATGCAATGACTCTAGTGCCAGTTTTTGTATAAGAACACACATGCAATGTCTCTAATGGATCCATATGTGGTTTGTGATAAGAATACACATGCAATGACTCTAGTGGGTCCACATGTAGTTTGTGAAAATAACGCACATGCAATGACCACTGGTTGATCCATAAGTGGTTTGTGGAAAGAACACACATGCAATGACCACTGGTTGATCCATAAGTGGTTTGTGGAAAAGAAAACACATGCAATGACTTTGGTTGGTCCATATGTGGTTTGTGGAAAGAACACACATGCAGTGACCACTGGTTGATCCATGTGTGGTTTGTGGAAAGGACACACGTGCAATGACTCTAGTACTAGTTTTAGTATAAGATCACACATGCAATTACTCTAATGGATCCATATGTGGTTTGTGAAAAGAACACACATGCAATGACCATTTGTTGATCCATGTGTGCTTTGTGAAAAGAACACACATGCAATGACTCTAGTGCTAGTTTTAGTTTAAGAACACACATGCAATGACTCTAGTGGGTCCACATGTAGTTTGTGAAAAGAATACACATGCAATGACTCTAGTGCTAGTTTTAGTATAAGAACACACATGCAATGACTCTAGTGGGTCCACATGTAGTTTGTGAAAAGAACACACATGCAATGACCACTTGTTGATCCATGTGTCTTTTGTGAAAAGAACACACATACAATGACTCTAGTGGGTCCACATGTAGTTTGTGAAAAGAACACACATGCAATGACCACTGGTTGATCCATAAGTTGTTTGTGGAAAAGAACACACATGCAATGAACACTGGTTGATCCATGTGTGGTTTGTGCAAAAGAACACATGCAATGACCACTGGTTGATCCATGTGTGGTTTGTGAAAAGAACACACATGCAATGACTGTAGTGCTAGTTTTAGTATAAGAACACACATGCAATGACTCTAGTGGGTCCACATGTAGTTTGTAAAAATAACACACATGCAATGACCACTGGTTGATCCATAAGTGGTTTGTGGAAATAACACACATGTAATGACCACTGGTTGATCCATAAGTGGTTTGTGGAAAAGAACACACATGCAATGACTCTGGTTGGTCCATATGTGGTTTGTGGAAAGAACACACATGCATTGACCACTAGTTGGTCCATAAGTGGTTTGTGGAAAGAACACACATAAAATGACCACTTGTTGATCCATTAGTGGTTTGTGGAAAAGAAAACACATGCAATGACTCTAGTTGGTCCATATGTGGTTTGTGGAAAGAACACACATACAGTAACCACTAATTGATCCATGTGTGGTTTGTGAAATGAACACAAATGCAATGCCACTAGTTGATCCATGTGTGGTTTGTGGAAAGAACACACATGCAATGACTCTAGTGCTAGTTTTAGTATAAGAACACATATGCAATGTCTCTAATGGATCCATATGTGGTTTGTGAAAAGAACACACATGCAATGACCACTTGTTGATCCATGTGTGGTTTGTGAAAAGAACACCCATGCAATGACTCTAGTGCTAGTTTTAGTACAAGAACATACATGCAATGACTCTAGTGGTTCCACATGTAGTTTGTGAAATGAACACACATGCAATGACCACTAGTTGATCCATAAGTGGTTTGTGGAAAGCACACACATGCAATGACCACTGGTTGATCCATAAGTGGTTTGTGGAAAAGAAAACACATGCAATGACTCTGGTTGGTCCATATGTGGTTTGTGGAAAGAACACACATGCATTGACCACTGGTTGATCCATATGTGGCTTATGAAAAGAACACACATGCAATGCCACTGGTTGATCCATGTGTGGTTTGTGGAAAGAACACACATGCAATGACTCTAGTGGTAGTTTTAGTATAAGATCACACATGCAGTGACTCTAATGGATCCATATGTGGTTTGTGAAAAGAACACACATGCAATGAATCTAGTGCTAGTTTTCATATAAGAACACACACGCAATGTCTCTAATGGATCCATATGTGGTTTGTGAAAAGAACACACATGCATTGACCACTTGTTGATCCATGTGTGGTTTGTGAAAAGAACACACATGCAATGACTCTAGTTCTAGTTTTAGTATAAGAACACACATGCAATGACTCTAATGGATCCATATGTGGTTTGTGAAAATAACACACATGCAATGACCACTTGTTGATCCATGTGTGGTTTGTGAAAAGAACACACATGCCATGACTCTAGTGCTAGTTTTATTATAAGAACACACATGCAATGACTCTAGTGGGTCCACATGTAGTTTGTGAAAAGAACACACATGCAATGACCACTTGTTGATCCATGTGTGTTTTGTGAAAAGAACACACATACAATGACTCTAGTGGGTCCACATGTAGTTTGTGAAAAGAACACACATGCAATGACCACTGGTTGATCAATAAGTTTTTTGTGGAAAAGAACACACATGCAATGAACACTAGTTGATCAATGTGTGGTTTGTGCAAAAGAACACATGCAATGAATCTGGTTGGTCCATATGTGGTTTGTGGAAAGAACACACATGAAGTGACCACTGGTTGATCCATGTGTGGTTTGTGGAAAGAACACACATGCAATGACTCTAGTGCCAGTTTTTGTATAAGAACACACATGCAATGTCACTAATGGATCCATATGTGGTTTGTGATAAGAATACACATGCAATGACTCTAGTGGGTCCACATGTAGTTTGTGAAAATAACGCACATGCAATGACTCTAATGGATCCATATGTGGTTTGTGGAAAGAACACACATGCAATGACCACTGGTTGATCCATAAGTGGTTTGTGGAAAAGAAAACACATGCAATGACTCTGGTTGGTCCATATGTGGTTTGTGGAAAGAACACACATGCAGTGACGACTGGTTGATCCATGTGTGGTTTGTGAAATGAACACACATGCAATGCCACTGGTTGATCCATGTGTGGTTTGTGGAAAGGACACACATGAAATGACTCTTGTGCTAGTTTTAGTATAAGATCACACATGCAATGACTCTAATGGATCCATAAGTGGTTTGTGAAAAGAACACACATGCAATGACCACTTGTTGATCCATGTGTGGTTTGTGAAAAGAACACACATGCAATGACTCTAGTGCTAGTTTTAGTTTAAGAACACACATGCAATGACTCTAGTGGGTCCACATGTAGTTTGTGAAAAGAATACACATGCAATGACTCTAGTGCTAGTTTTAGTATAAGAACACACATGCAATGACTCTAGTGGGTCCACATGTAGTTTGTGAAAAGAACACACATGCAATGACCACTTGTTGATCCATGTGTGTTTTGTGAAAAGAACACACATACAATGACTCTAGTGGGTCCACATGTAGTTTGTGAAAAGAACACACATGCAATGACCACTGGTTGATCAATAAGTTTTTTGTGGAAAAGAACACACATGCAATGAACACTAGTTGATCAATGTGTGGTTTGTGCAAAAGAACACATGCAATGAATCTGGTTGGTCCATATGTGGTTTGTGGAAAGAACACACATGAAGTGACCACTGGTTGATCCATGTGTGGTTTGTGGAAAGAACACACATGCAATGACTCTAGTGCCAGTTTTTGTATAAGAACACACATGCAATGTCACTAATGGATCCATATGTGGTTTGTGATAAGAATACACATGCAATGACTCTAGTGGGTCCACATGTAGTTTGTGAAAATAACGCACATGCAATGACTCTAATGGATCCATATGTGGTTTGTGGAAAGAACACACATGCAATGACCACTGGTTGATCCATAAGTGGTTTGTGGAAAAGAAAACACATGCAATGACTCTGGTTGGTCCATATGTGGTTTGTGGAAAGAACACACATGCAGTGACGACTGGTTGATCCATGTGTGGTTTGTGAAATGAACACACATGCAATGCCACTGGTTGATCCATGTGTGGTTTGTGGAAAGGACACACATGAAATGACTCTTGTGCTAGTTTTAGTATAAGATCACACATGCAATGACTCTAATGGATCCATAAGTGGTTTGTGAAAAGAACACACATGCAATGACCACTTGTTGATCCATGTGTGGTTTGTGAAAAGAACACACATGCAATGACTCTAGTGCTAGTTTTAGTTTAAGAACACACATGCAATGACTCTAGTGGGTCCACATGTAGTTTGTGAAAAGAATACACATGCAATGACTCTAGTGCTAGTTTTAGTATAAGAACACACATGCAATGACTCTAGTGGGTCCACATGTAGTTTGTGAAAAGAACACACATGCAATGACCACTTGTTGATCCATGTGTCTTTTGTGAAAAGAACACACATACAATGACTCTAGTGGGTCCACATGTAGTTTGTGAAAAGAACACACATGCAATGACCACTGGTTGATCCATAAGTTGTTTGTGGAAAAGAACACACATGCAATGAACACTAGTTGATCAATGTGTGGTTTGTGCAAAAGAACACATGGAATGAATCTGGTTGGTCCGTATGTGGTTTGTGGAAAGAACACACATGCAATGACCACTGGTTGATCCATGTGTGGTTTGTGAAATGAACACACATGCAATGCCACTTGTTGATCCATGTGTGGTTTGTGGAAAGAACACACATGCAATGACTCTAGTGCCAGTTTTTGTATAAGAACACACATGCAATGTCTCTAATGGATCCATATGTGGTTTGTGATAAGAATACACATGCAATGACTCTAGTGGGTCCACATGTAGTTTGTGAAAATAACGCACATGCAATGACCACTGGTTGATCCATAAGTGGTTTGTGGAAAGAACACACATGCAATGACCACTGGTTGATCCATAAGTGGTTTGTGGAAAAGAAAACACATGCAATGACTTTGGTTGGTCCATATGTGGTTTGTGGAAAGAACACACATGCAGTGACCACTGGTTGATCCATGTGTGGTTTGTGGAAAGGACACACATGCAATGACTCTAGTACTAGTTTTAGTATAAGATCACACATGCAATTACTCTAATGGATCCATATGTGGTTTGTGAAAAGAACACACATGCAATGACCATTTGTTGATCCATGTGTGCTTTGTGAAAAGAACACACATGCAATGACTCTAGTGCTAGTTTTAGTTTAAGAACACACATGCAATGACTCTAGTGGGTCCACATGTAGTTTGTGAAAAGAATACACATGCAATGACTCTAGTGCTAGTTTTAGTATAAGAACACACATGCAATGACTCTAGTGGGTCCACATGTAGTTTGTGAAAAGAACACACATGCAATGACCACTTGTTGATCCATGTGTCTTTTGTGAAAAGAACACACATACAATGACTCTAGTGGGTCCACATGTAGTTTGTGAAAAGAACACACATGCAATGACCACTGGTTGATCCATAAGTTGTTTGTGGAAAAGAACACACATGCAATGAACACTGGTTGATCCATGTGTGGTTTGTGCAAAAGAACACATGCAATGACCACTGGTTGATCCATGTGTGGTTTGTGAAAAGAACACACATGCAATGACTGTAGTGCTAGTTTTAGTATAAGAACACACATGCAATGACTCTAGTGGGTCCACATGTAGTTTGTAAAAATAACACACATGCAATGACCACTGGTTGATCCATAAGTGGTTTGTGGAAATAACACACATGTAATGACCACTGGTTGATCCATAAGTGGTTTGTGGAAAAGAACACACATGCAATGACTCTGGTTGGTCCATATGTGGTTTGTGGAAAGAACACACATGCATTGACCACTAGTTGGTCCATAAGTGGTTTGTGGAAAGAACACACATAAAATGACCACTTGTTGATCCATTAGTGGTTTGTGGAAAAGAGAACACATGCAATGACTCTAGTTGGTCCATATGTGGTTTGTGGAAAGAACACACATACAGTAACCACTAATTGATCCATGTGTGGTTTGTGAAATGAACACAAATGCAATGCCACTAGTTGATCCATGTGTGGTTTGTGGAAAGAACACACATGCAATGACTCTAGTGCTAGTTTTAGTATAAGAACACATATGCAATGTCTCTAATGGATCCATATGTGGTTTGTGAAAAGAACACACATGCAATGACCACTTGTTGATCCATGTGTGGTTTGTGAAAAGAACACCCATGCAATGACTCTAGTGCTAGTTTTAGTACAAGAACATACATGCAATGACTCTAGTGGTTCCACATGTAGTTTGTGAAATGAACACACATGCAATGACCACTAGTTGATCCATAAGTGGTTTGTGGAAAGCACACACATGCAATGACCACTGGTTGATCCATAAGTGGTTTGTGGAAAAGAAAACACATGCAATGACTCTGGTTCGTCCATATGTGGTTTGTGGAAAGAACACACATGCATTGACCACTGGTTGATCCATATTTGGCTTGTGAAAAGAACACACATGCAATGCCACTGGTTGATCCATGTGTGGTTTGTGGAAAGAACACACATGCAATGACTCTAGTGGTAGTTTTAGTATAAGATCACACATGCAGTGACTCTAATGGATCCATATGTGGTTTGTGAAAGGAACACACATGCAATGAATCTAGTGCTAGTTTTCATATAAGAACACACACGCAATGTCTCTAATGGATCCATATGTGGTTTGTGAAAAGAACACACATGCATTGACCACTTGTTGATCCATGTGTGGTTTGTGAAAAGAACACACATGCAATGACTCTAGTTCTAGTTTTAGTATAAGAACACACATGCAATGACTCTAATGGATCCATATGTGGTTTGTGAAAAGAACACACATGCAATGACCACTTGTTGATCCATGTGTGGTTTGTGAAAAGAACACACATGCCATGACTCTAGTGCTAGTTTTATTATAAGAACACACATGCAATGACTCTAGTGGGTCCACATGTAGTTTGTGAAAAGAACACACATGCAATGACCACTTGTTGATCCATGTGTGTTTTGTGAAAAGAACACACATACAATGACTCTAGTGGGTCCACATGTAGTTTGTGAAAAGAACACACATGCAATGACCACTGGTTGATCAATAAGTTTTTTGTGGAAAAGAACACACATGCAATGAACACTAGTTGATCAATGTGTGGTTTGTGCAAAAGAACACATGCAATGAATCTGGTTGGTCCATATGTGGTTTGTGGAAAGAACACACATGAAGTGACCACTGGTTGATCCATGTGTGGTTTGTGGAAAGAACACACATGCAATGACTCTAGTGCTAGTTTTTGTATAAGAACACACATGCAATGTCACTAATGGATCCATATGTGGTTTGTGATAAGAATACCCATGCAATGACTCTAGTGGGTCCACATGTAGTTTGTGAAAATAACGCACATGCAATGACTCTAATGGATCCATATGTGGTTTGTGGAAAGAACACACATGCAATGACCACTGGTTGATCCATAAGTGGTTTGTGGAAAAGAAAACACATGCAATGACTCTGGGTGGTCCATATGTGGTTTGTGGAAAGAACACACATGCAGTGACGACTGGTTGATCCATGTGTGGTTTGTGAAATGAACACACATGCAATGCCACTGGTTGATCCATGTGTGGTTTGTGGAAAGGACACACATGAAATGACTCTTGTGCTAGTTTTAGTATAAGATCACACATGCAATGACTCTAATGGATCCATAAGTGGTTTGTGAAAAGAACACACATGCAATGACCACTTGTTGATCCATGTGTGGTTTGTGAAAAGAACACACATGCAATGACTCTAGTGCTAGTTTTAGTTTAAGAACACACATGCAATGACTCTAGTGGGTCCACATGTAGTTTGTGAAAAGAATACACATGCAATGACTCTAGTGCTAGTTTTAGTATAAGAACACACATGCAATGACTCTAGTGGGTCCACATGTAGTTTGTGAAAAGAACACACATGCAATGACCACTTGTTGATCCATGTGTCTTTTGTGAAAAGAACACACATACAATGACTCTAGTGGGTCCACATGTAGTTTGTGAAAAGAACACACATGCAATGACCACTGGTTGATCCATAAGTTGTTTGTGGAAAAGAACACACGTGCAATGAACACTAGTTGATCAATGTGTGGTTTGTGCAAAAGAACACATGGAATGAATCTGGTTGGTCCGTATGTGGTTTGTGGAAAGAACACACATGCAGTGACCACTGGTTGATCCATGTGTGGTTTGTGAAATGAACACACATGCAATGCCACTTGTTGATCTATGTGTGGTTTGTGGAAAGAACACACATGCAATGACTCTAGTGCCAGTTTTTGTATAAGAACACACATGCAATGTCTCTAATGGATCCATATGTGGTTTGTGATAAGAATACACATGCAATGACTCTAGTGGGTCCACATGTAGTTTGTGAAAATAACGCACATGCAATGACCACTGGTTGATCCATAAGTGGTTTGTGGAAAGAACACACATGCAATGACCAGTAGTTGATCCATAAGTGGTTTGTGGAAAAGAAAACACATGCAATGACTCTGGTTGGTCCATATGTGGTTTGTGGAAAGAACACACATGCAGTGACCACTGGTTGATCCATGTGTGGTTTGTGGAAAGGACACACATGCAATGACTCTAGTACTAGTTTTAGTATAAGATCACACATGCAATGACTCTAATGGATCCATATGTGGTTTGTGAAAAGAACACACATGCAATGACCACTTGTTGATCCATGTGTGGTTTGTGAAAAGAACACACATGCAATGAACACTAGTTGATCAATGTGTGGTTTGTGCAAAAGAACACATGCAATGAATCTGGTTGGTCCGTATGTGGTTTGTGGAAAGAACACACATGAAGTGACCACTGGTTGATCCATGTGTGGTTTGTGAAATGAACACACATGCAATGCCACTTGTTGATCTATGTGTGGTTTGTGGAAAGAACACACATGCAATGACTCTAGTGCCAGTTTTTGTATAAGAACACACATGCAATGTCTCTAATGGATCCATATGTCTTTTGTGAAAAGAACACACATACAATGACTCTAGTGGGTCCACATGTAGTTTGTGAAAATAACGCACATGCAATGACCACTGGTTGATCCATAAGTGGTTTGTGGAAAGAACACACATGCAATGACCACTGGTTGATCCATAAGTGGTTTGTGGAAAATAAAACACATGCAATGACTCTGGTTGGTCCATATGTGGTTTGTGGAAAGAACACACATGTAGTGACCACTGGTTGATCCATGTGTGGTTTGTGAAATGAACACACATGCAATGCCACTGGTTTATCCATGTGTGGTTTGTGGAAAGGACACACATGCAATGACTCTAGTGCTAGTTTTAGTATAAGATCACACATGCAATGACTCTAATGTATCCATATGTGGTTTGTGAAAAGAACACACATGCAATGACCACCTGTTGATCCATGTGTGGTTTGTGAAAAGAACACACATGCAATGACTCTAGTGCTAGTTTTAGTTTAAGAACACACATGCAATGACCACTTGTTGATCCATGTGTCTTTTGTGAAAAGAACACACATACAATGACTGTAGTGGGTCCACATGTAGTTTGTGAAAAGAACACACATGCAATGACCACTGGTTGATCCATGAGTTGTTTGTGGAAAAGAACACACATGCAATGAACACTGGTTGATCCATGTGTGGTTTGTGCAAAAGAACACATGCAATGACCACTGGTTGATCCATGTGTGGTTTGTGAAAAGAACACACATGCAATGACTGTAGTGCTAGTTTTAGTATAAGAACACACATGCAATGACTCTAGTGGGTCCACATGTAGTTTGAAAAAATAACACACATGCAATGACCACTTGTTGATCCATAAGTGGTTTGTGGAAAGAACACACATGCAATGACCACTGGTTGATCCATAAATGGTTTGTGGAAAAGAACACACATGCAGTGACTCTGGTTGGTCCATATGTGGTTTGTGGAAAGAACACACATGCATTGACCACTAGTTGATCCATAAGTGGTTTGTGGAAAGAACACACATGAAATGACCACATGTTGATCCATAAGTGGTTTGTGGAAAAGAAAACACATGCAATGACTCTAGTTGGTCCATATGTGGTTTGTGGAAAGAACACACATACAGTAACCACTTGTTGATCCATGTGTGGTTTGTGAAATGAACACACATGCAATGCCACTGGTTGATCCATGTGTGGTTTTGGAAAGAACACACATGCAATGACTCTAGTGTTAGTTTTAGTATAAGAACACACATGCATTGTCTCTAATGGATCCATATGTGGTTTGTGAAAAGAACACACATGCAATGACCACTTGTTGATCCATGTGTGGTTTGTGAAAAGAACACCCATGCAATGACTCTAGTGCTAGTTTTAGTATAAGAACATACATGCAATGACTCTAGTGGGTCCACATGTAGTTTGTGAAAAGAACACACATGCAATGACCACTGGTTGATCCATAAGTGGTTTGTGGAAAGAACACACATGCAATGACCACTGGTTGATCCATAAGTGGTTTGTGGAAAAGAAAACACATGCAATGACTCTGGTTGGTCCATATGTGGTTTGTGGAAAGAACACACATGCATTGACCACTAGTTGATCCATATGTGGTTTGTGAAATGAACACACATGCAATGCCACTGGTTGATCCATGTGTGGTTTGTGGAAAGAACACACGTGCAATGACCCTAGTGCTAGTTTTAGTATAAGAACACACATGCAATGTCTCTAATGGATCCATATGTGGTTTGTGAAAAGAACACACATGCAATGACCACTTGTTGATCCATGTGTGGTTTGTCAAAAGAACACCCATGCAATGACTCTAGTGCTAGTTTTAGTATAATAACATACATGCAATGACTCTAGTGGGTCCACATGTAGTTTGTGAAAAGAACACACATGGAATAACCACTAGTTGATCCATAAGTGGTTTGTGGAAAAGAAAACACATGCAATGACTCTGGTTGGTCCATATGTGGTTTGTGGAAAGAACACACATGCATTAACCACTGGTTGAATTATATATGTGGCTTGTGAAAAGAACACACATGCAATGCCACTGGTTGATCCATGTGTGGTTTGTGGAAAGAACACACATGCAATGACTCTAGTGGTAGTTTTAGTATAAGATCACACATGCAATGACTCTAATGGATCCATATGTGGTTTGTGAACAGAACACACATGCAATGACCACTTGTTGATCCATGTGTGGTTTGTGAAAAGAACACACATGCAATGACTCTAGTTCTAGTTTTATTATAAGAACACACATGCAATGACTCTAGTGGGTCCACATCTAGTTTGTGAAAAGAACACACATGCAATGACCACTTGTTGATCCATGTGTGTTTTGTGAAAAGAACACACATCCAATGACTCTAGTGGGTCCACATGTAGTTTGTGAAAAGAACACACATGCAATGACCCCTGGTTGATCCATAAGTTGTTTGTGGAAAAGAACACACATGCAATGAACACTAGTTGATCAATGTGTGGTTTGTGCAAAAGAACACATGCAATGAATCTGGTTGGTCCGTATGTGGTTTGTGGAAAGAACACACATGAAGTGACCACTGGTTGAGCCATGTGTGGTTTGTGAAATGAACACACATGCAATGCCACTTGTTGATCTATGTGTGGTTTGTGGAAACAACACACATGCAATGACTCTAGTGCCAGTTTTTGTATAAGAACACACATGCAATGTCTCTAATGGATCCATATATGGTTTGTGATAAGAATACACATGCAATGACTCTAGTGGGTCCACATGTAGTTTGTGAAAATAACGCACATGCAATGACCACTGGTTGATCCATAAGTGGTTTGTGGAAAGAACACACATGCAATGACCACTGGTTGATCCATAAGTGGTTTGTTGAAAAGAAAACACATGCAATGACTCTGGTTGGTCCATATGTGGTTTGTGGAAAGAACACACATGCAGTGACCACTGGTTGATCTTTGTGTGGTTTGTGGAAAGGACACACATGCAATGACTCTAGTACTAGTTTTAGTATAAGATCACACATGCAATGACTCTAATGGATCCATATGTGGTTTGTGAAAAGAACACACATGCAATGACCACTTGTTGATCCATGTGTGGTTTGTGAAAAGAACACACATGCAATGACTCTAGTGCTAGTTTTAGTTTAAGAACACACATGCAATGACTCTAGTGGGTCCACATGTAGTTTGTGAAAAGAATACACATGCAATGACTCTAGTGCTAGTTTTAGTATAAGAACACACATGCAATGACTCTAGTGGGTCCACATGTAGTTTGTGAAAAGAACACACATGCAATGACCACTTGTTGATCCATGTGTCTTTTGTGAAAAGAACACACATACAATGACTCTAGTGGGTCCACATGTAGTTTGTGAAAAGAACACACATGCAATGACCACTGGTTGATCCATAAGTTGTTTGTGGAAAAGAACACACATGCAATGAACACTAGTTGATCAATGTGTGGTTTGTGCAAAAGAACACATGCAATGAATCTGGTTGGTCCGTATGTGGTTTGTGGAAAGAACACACATGCAGTGACCACTGGTTGATCCATGTGTGGTTTGTGAAATGAACACACATGCAATGCCACTTGTTGATCCATGTGTGGTTTGTGGAAAGAACACACATGCAATGACTCTAGTGCCAGTTTTTGTATAAGAACACACATGCAATGTCTCTAATGGATCCATATGTGGTTTGTGATAAGAATACACATGCAATGACTCTAATGGGTCCACATGTAGTTTGTGAAAATAACGCACATGCAATTACCACTGGTTGATCCATAAGTGGTTTGTGGAAAGAACACACATGCAATGACCACTGGTTGATCCATAAGTGGTTTGTGGAAAAGAAAACACATGCAATGACTCTGGTTGGTCCATATGTGGTTTGTGGAAAGAACACACATGTAGTGACCACTGGTTGATCCATGTGTGGTTTGTGAAATGAACACACATGCAATGCCACTGGTTTATCCATGTGTGGTTTGTGGAAAGGACACACATGCAATGACTCTAGTGCTAGTTTTAGTATAAGATCACACATGCAATGACTCTAATGGATCCATATGTGGTTTGTGAAAAGAACACACATGCAATGACCACCTGTTGATCCATGTGTGGTTTGTGAAAAGAACACACATGCAATGACTCTAGTGCTAGTTTTAGTTTAAGAACACACATGCAATGACTCTAGTGGGTCCACATGTAGTTTGTGAAAAGAATACACATGCAATGACTCTAGTGGGTCCACATGTAGTTAGTGAAAAGAACACACATGCAATGACCACTTGTTGATCCATGTGTCTTTTGTGAAAAGAACACACATACAATGACTGTAGTGGGTCCACATGTAGTTTGTGAAAAGAACACACATGCAATGACCACTGGTTGATCCATGAGTTGTTTGTGGAAAAGAACACACATGCAATGAACACTGGTTGATCCATGTGTGGTTTGTGCAAAAGAACACATGCAATGACCACTGGTTGATCCATGTGTGGTTTGTGAAAAGAACACACATGCAATGACTGTAGTGCTAGTTTTAGTATAAGAACACACATGCAATGACTCTAGTGGGTCCACATGTAGTTTGTAAAAATAACACACATGCAATGACCACTTGTTGATCCATAAGTGGTTTGTGGAAAGAACACACATGCAATGACCACTGGTTGATCCATAAGTGGTTTGTGGAAAAGAACACACATGCAGTGACTCTGGTTGGTCCATATGTGGTTTGTGGAAAGACCACACATGCATTGACCACTAGTTGATCCATAAGTGGTTTGTGGAAAGAACACACATGAAATGACCACATGTTGATCCATAAGTGGTTTGTGGAAAAGAAAACACATGCAATGACTCTAGTTGGTCCATATGTGGTTTGTGGAAAGAACACACATACAGTAACCACTTGTTGATCCATGTGTGGTTTGTGAAATGAACACACATGCAATGCCACTGGTTGATCCATGTGTGGTTTTGGAAAGAACACACATGCAATGACTCTAGTGTTAGTTTTAGTCTAAGAACACACATGCAATGTCTCTAATGGATCCATATGTGGTTTGTGAAAAGAACACACATGCAATGACCACTTGTTGATCCATGTGTGGTTTGTGAAAAGAACACCCATGCAATCACTCTAGTGCTAGTTTTAGTATAAGAACATACATGCAATGACTCTAGTGGGTCCACATGTAGTTTGTGAAAAGAACACACATGAAATGACCACTGGTTGATCCATAAGTGGTTTGTGGAAAGAACACATATGCAATGACCACTGGTTGATCCATAAGTGGTTTGTGGAAAAGAAAACACATGCAATGACTCTGGTTGGTCCATATGTGGTTTGTGGAAAGAACACACATGCATTGACCACTAGTTGATCCATATGTGGTTTGTGAAATGAACACACATGCAATGCCACTGGTTGATCCATGTGTGCTTTGTGGAAAGAACACACATGCAATGACCCTAGTGCTAGTTTTAGTATAAGAACACACATGCAATGTCTCTAATGGATCCATATGTGGTTTGTGAAAAGAACACACATGCAATGACCACTTGTTGATCCATGTGTGGTTTGTGAAAAGAACACCCATGCAATGACTCTAGTGCTAGTTTTAGTATAAGAACATACATGCAATGACTCTAGTGGGTCCACATGTAGTTTGTGAAAAGAACACACATGGAATAACCACTAGTTGATCCATAAGTGGTTTGTGGAAAAGAAAACACATGCAATGACTCTGGTTGGTCCATATGTGGTTTGTGGAAAGAACACACATGCATTAACCACTGGTTGAATTATATATGTGGCTTGTGAAAAGAACACACATGCAATGCCACTGGTTGATCCATGTGTGGTTTGTGGAAAGAACACACATGCAATGACTCTAGTGGTAGTTTTAGTATAAGATCACACATGCAATGACTCTAATGGATCCATATGTGGTTTGTGAACAGAACACACATGCAATGACCACTTGTTGATCCATGTGTGGTTTGTGAAAAGAACACACATGCAATGACTCTAGTGCTAGTTTTATTATAAGAACACACATGCAATGACTCTAGTGGGTCCACATGTAGTTTGTGAAAAGAACACACATGCAATGACCACTTGTTGATCCATGTGTGTTTTGTGAAAAGAACACACATCCAATGACTCTAGTGGGTCCACATGTAGTTTGTGAAAAGAACACACATGCAATGACCCCTGGTTGATCCATAAGTTGTTTGTGGAAAAGAACACACATGCAATGAACACTAGTTGATCAATGTGTGGTTTGTGCAAAAGAACACATGCAATGAATCTGGTTGGTCCGTATGTGGTTTGTGGAAAGAACACACATGAAGTGACCACTGGTTGATCCATGTGTGGTTTGTGAAATGAACACACATGCAATGCCACTTGTTGATCTATGTGTGGTTTGTGGAAAGAACACACATGCAATGACTCTAGTGCCAGTTTTTGTATAAGAACACACATGCAATGTCTCTAATGGATCCATATGTGGTTTGTGATAAGAATACACATGCAATGACTCTAGTGGGTCCACATGTAGTTTGTGAAAATAACGCACATGCAATGACCACTGGTTGATCCATAAGTGGTTTGTGGAAAGAACACACATGCAATGACCAGTAGTTGATCCATAAGTGGTTTGTGGAAAAGAAAACACATGCAATGACTCTGGTTGGTCCATATGTGGTTTGTGGAAAGAACACACATGCAGTGACCACTGGTTGATCCATGTGTGGTTTGTGGAAAGGACACACATGCAATGACTCTAGTACTAGTTTTAGTATAAGATCACACATGCAATGACTCTAATGGATCCATATGTGGTTTGTGAAAAGAACACACATGCAATGACCACTTGTTGATCCATGTGTGGTTTGTGAAAAGAACACACATGCAATGACTCTAGTGCTAGTTTTAGTTTAAGAACACACATGCAATGACTCTAGTGGGTCCACATGTAGTTTGTGAAAAGAATACACATGCAATGACTCTAGTGCTAGTTTTAGTATAAGAACACACATGCAATGACTCTAGTGGGTCCACATGTAGTTTGTGAAAAGAACACACATGCAATGACCACTTGTTGATCCATGTGTCTTTTGTGAAAAGAACACACATACAATGACTGTAGTGGGTCCACATGTAGTTTGTGAAAAGAACACACATGCAATGACCACTGGTTGATCCATGAGTTGTTTGTGGAAAAGAACACACATGCAATGAACACTAGTTGATCAATGTGTGGTTTGTGCAAAAGAACACATGCAATGAATCTGGTTGGTCCGTATGTGGTTTGTGGAAAGAACACACATGCAGTGACCACTGGTTGATCCATGTGTGGTTTGTGAAATGAACACACATGCAATGCCACTTGTTGATCCATGTGTGGTTTGTGGAAAGAACACACATGCAATGACTCTAGTGCCAGTTTTTGTATAAGAACACACATGCAATGTCTCTAATGGATCCATATGTGGTTTGTGATAAGAATACACATGCAATGACTCTAATGGGTCCACATGTAGTTTGTGAAAATAACGCACATGCAATTACCACTGGTTGATCCATAAGTGGTTTGTGGAAAGAACACACATGCAATGACCACTGGTTGATCCATAAGTGGTTTGTGGAAAAGAAAACACATGCAATGACTCTGGTTGGTCCATATGTGGTTTGTGGAAAGAACACACATGTAGTGACCACTGGTTGATCCATGTGTGGTTTGTGAAATGAACACACATGCAATGCCACTGGTTTATCCATGTGTGGTTTGTGGAAAGGACACACATGCAATGACTCTAGTGCTAGTTTTAGTATAAGATCACACATGCAATGACTCTAATGGATCCATATGTGGTTTGTGAAAAGAACACACATGCAATGACCACCTGTTGATCCATGTGTGGTTTGTGAAAAGAACACACATGCAATGACTCTAGTGCTAGTTTTAGTTTAAGAACACACATGCAATGACTCTAGTGGGTCCACATGTAGTTTGTGAAAAGAATACACATGCAATGACTCTAGTGGGTCCACATGTAGTTAGTGAAAAGAACACACATGCAATGACCACTTGTTGATCCATGTGTCTTTTGTGAAAAGAACACACATACAATGACTGTAGTGGGTCCACATGTAGTTTGTGAAAAGAACACACATGCAATGACCACTGGTTGATCCATGAGTTGTTTGTGGAAAAGAACACACATGCAATGAACACTGGTTGATCCATGTGTGGTTTGTGCAAAAGAACACATGCAATGACCACTGGTTGATCCATGTGTGGTTTGTGAAAAGAACACACATGCAATGACTGTAGTGCTAGTTTTAGTATAAGAACACACATGCAATGACTCTAGTGGGTCCACATGTAGTTTGTAAAAATAACACACATGCAATGACCACTTGTTGATCCATAAGTGGTTTGTGGAAAGAACACACATGCAATGACCACTGGTTGATCCATAAGTGGTTTGTGGAAAAGAACACACATGCAGTGACTCTGGTTGGTCCATATGTGGTTTGTGGAAAGACCACACATGCATTGACCACTAGTTGATCCATAAGTGGTTTGTGGAAAGAACACACATGAAATGACCACATGTTGATCCATAAGTGGTTTGTGGAAAAGAAAACACATGCAATGACTCTAGTTGGTCCATATGTGGTTTGTGGAAAGAACACACATACAGTAACCACTTGTTGATCCATGTGTGGTTTGTGAAATGAACACACATGCAATGCCACTGGTTGATCCATGTGTGGTTTTGGAAAGAACACACATGCAATGACTCTAGTGTTAGTTTTAGTCTAAGAACACACATGCAATGTCTCTAATGGATCCATATGTGGTTTGTGAAAAGAACACACATGCAATGACCACTTGTTGATCCATGTGTGGTTTGTGAAAAGAACACCCATGCAATCACTCTAGTGCTAGTTTTAGTATAAGAACATACATGCAATGACTCTAGTGGGTCCACATGTAGTTTGTGAAAAGAACACACATGCAATGACCACTGGTTGATCCATAAGTGGTTTGTGGAAAGAACACATATGCAATGACCACTGGTTGATCCATAAGTGGTTTGTGGAAAAGAAAACACATGCAATGACTCTGGTTGGTCCATATGTGGTTTGTGGAAAGAACACACATGCATTGACCACTAGTTGATCCATATGTGGTTTGTGAAATGAACACACATGCAATGCCACTGGTTGATCCATGTGTGCTTTGTGGAAAGAACACACATGCAATGACCCTAGTGCTAGTTTTAGTATAAGAACACACATGCAATGTCTCTAATGGATCCATATGTGGTTTGTGAAAAGAACACACATGCAATGACCACTTGTTGATCCATGTGTGGTTTGTGAAAAGAACACCCATGCAATGACTCTAGTGCTAGTTTTAGTATAAGAACATACATGCAATGACTCTAGTGGGTCCACATGTAGTTTGTGAAAAGAACACACATGGAATAACCACTAGTTGATCCATAAGTGGTTTGTGGAAAAGAAAACACATGCAATGACTCTGGTTGGTCCATATGTGGTTTGTGGAAAGAACACACATGCATTAACCACTGGTTGAATTATATATGTGGCTTGTGAAAAGAACACACATGCAATGCCACTGGTTGATCCATGTGTGGTTTGTGGAAAGAACACACATGCAATGACTCTAGTGGGTCCACATGTAGTTTGTGAAAAGAACACACATGCAATGACCACTTGTTGATCCATGTGTGTTTTGTGAAAAGAACACACATCCAATGACTCTAGTGGGTCCACATGTAGTTTGTGAAAAGAACACACATGCAATGACCCCTGGTTGATCCATAAGTTGTTTGTGGAAAAGAACACACATGCAATGAACACTAGTTGATCAATGTGTGGTTTGTGCAAAAGAACACATGCAATGAATCTGGTTGGTCCGTATGTGGTTTGTGGAAAGAACACACATGAAGTGACCACTGGTTGATCCATGTGTGGTTTGTGAAATGAACACACATGCAATGCCACTTGTTGATCTATGTGTGGTTTGTGGAAAGAACACACATGCAATGACTCTAGTGCCAGTTTTTGTATAAGAACACACATGCAATGTCTCTAATGGATCCATATGTGGTTTGTGATAAGAATACACATGCAATGACTCTAGTGGGTCCACATGTAGTTTGTGAAAATAACGCACATGCAATGACCACTGGTTGATCCATAAGTGGTTTGTGGAAAGAACACACATGCAATGACCAGTAGTTGATCCATAAGTGGTTTGTGGAAAAGAAAACACATGCAATGACTCTGGTTGTTCCATATGTGGTTTGTGGAAAGAACACACATGCAGTGACCACTGGTTGATCCATGTGTGGTTTGTGGAAAGGACACACATGCAATGACTCTAGTACTAGTTTTAGTATAAGATCACACATGCAATGACTCTAATGGATCCATATGTGGTTTGTGAAAAGAACACACATGCAATGACCACTTGTTGATCCATGTGTGGTTTGTGAAAAGAACACACATGCAATGACTCTAGTGCTAGTTTTAGTTTAAGAACACACATGCAATGACTCTAGTGGGTCCACATGTAGTTTGTGAAAAGAATACACATGCAATGACTCTAGTGCTAGTTTTAGTATAAGAACACACATGCAATGACTCTAGTGGGTCCACATGTAGTTTGTGAAAAGAACACACATGCAATGACCACTTGTTGATCCATGTGTCTTTTGTGAAAAGAACACACATACAATGACTGTAGTGGGTCCACATGTAGTTTGTGAAAAGAACACACATGCAATGACCACTGGTTGATCCATGAGTTGTTTGTGGAAAAGAACACACATGCAATGAACACTGGTTGATCCATGTGTGGTTTGTGCAAAAGAACACATGCAATGACCACTGGTTGATCCATGTGTGGTTTGTGAAAAGAACACACATGCAATGACTGTAGTGCTAGTTTTAGTATAAGAACACACATGCAATGACTCTAGTGGGTCCACATGTAGTTTGTAAAAATAACACACATGCAATGACCACTTGTTGATCCATAAGTGGTTTGTGGAAAGAACACACATGCAATGACCACTGGTTGATCCATAAGTGGTTTGTGGAAAAGAACACACATGCAGTGACTCTGGTTGGTCCATATGTGGTTTGTGGAAAGACCACAGATGCATTGACCACTAGTTGATCCATAAGTGGTTTGTGGAAAGAACACACATGAAATGACCACATGTTGATCCATAAGTGGTTTGTGGAAAAGAAAACACATGCAATGACTCTAGTTGGTCCATATGTGGTTTGTGGAAAGAACACACATACAGTAACCACTTGTTGATCCATGTGTGGTTTGTGAAATGAACACACATGCAATGCCACTGGTTGATCCATGTGTGGTTTTGGAAAGAACACACATGCAATGACTCTAGTGTTAGTTTTAGTCTAAGAACACACATGCAATGTCTCTAATGGATCCATATGTGGTTTGTGAAAAGAACACACATGCAATGACCACTTGTTGATCCATGTGTGGTTTGTGAAAAGAACACCCATGCAATCACTCTAGTGCTAGTTTTAGTATAAGAACATACATGCAATGACTCTAGTGGGTCCACATGTAGTTTGTGAAAAGAACACACATGCAATGACCACTGGTTGATCCATAAGTGGTTTGTGGAAAGAACACATATGCAATGACCACTGGTTGATCCATAAGTGGTTTGTGGAAAAGAAAACACATGCAATGACTCTGGTTGGTCCATATGTGGTTTGTGGAAAGAACACACATGCATTGACCACTAGTTGATCCATATGTGGTTTGTGAAATGAACACACATGCAATGCCACTGGTTGATCCATGTGTGGTTTGTGGAAAGAACACACATGCAATGACCCTAGTGCTAGTTTTAGTATAAGAACACACATGCAATGTCTCTAATGGATCCATATGTGGTTTGTGAAAAGAACACACATGCAATGACCACTTGTTGATCCATGTGTGGTTTGTGAAAAGAACACCCATGCAATGACTCTAGTGCTAGTTTTAGTATAAGAACATACATGCAATGACTCTAGTGGGTCCACATGTAGTTTGTGAAAAGAACACACATGGAATAACCACTAGTTGATCCATAAGTGGTTTGTGGAAAAGAAAACACATGCAATGACTCTGGTTGGTCCATATGTGGTTTGTGGAAAGAACACACATGCATTAACCACTGGTTGAATTATATATGTGGCTTGTGAAAAGAACACACATGCAATGCCACTGGTTGATCCATGTGTGGTTTGTGGAAAGAACACACATGCAATGACTCTAGTGGTAGTTTTAGTATAATATCACACATGCAATGACTCTAATGGATCCATATGTGGTTTGTGAACAGAACACACATGCAATGACCACTTGTTGATCCATGTGTGGTTTGTGAAAAGAACACACATGCAATGACTCTAGTGCTAGTTTTATTATAAGAACACACATGCAATGACTCTAGTGGGTCCACATGTAGTTTGTGAAAAGAACACACATGCAATGACCACTTGTTGATCCATGTGTGTTTTGTGAAAAGAACACACATCCAATGACTCTAGTGGGTCCACATGTAGTTTGTGAAAAGAACACACATGCAATGACCCCTGGTTGATCCATAAGTTGTTTGTGGAAAAGAACACACATGCAATGAACACTAGTTGATCAATGTGTGGTTTGTGCAAAAGAACACATGCAATGAATCTGGTTGGTCCGTATGTGGTTTGTGGAAAGAACACACATGAAGTGACCACTGGTTGATCCATGTGTGGTTTGTGAAATGAACACACATGCAATGCCACTTGTTGATCTATGTGTGGTTTGTGGAAAGAACACACATGCAATGACTCTAGTGCCAGTTTTTGTATAAGAACACACATGCAATGTCTCTAATGGATCCATATGTGGTTTGTGATAAGAATACACATGCAATGACTCTAGTGGGTCCACATGTAGTTTGTGAAAATAACGCACATGCAATGACCACTGGTTGATCCATAAGTGGTTTGTGGAAAGAACACACATGCAATGACCAGTAGTTGATCCATAAGTGGTTTGTGGAAAAGAAAACACATGCAATGACTCTGGTTGGTCCATATGTGGTTTGTGGAAAGAACACACATGCAGTGACCACTGGTTGATCCATGTGTGGTTTGTGGAAAGGACACACATGCAATGACTCTAGTACTAGTTTTAGTATAAGATCACACATGCAATGACTCTAATGGATCCATATGTGGTTTGTGAAAAGAACACACATGCAATGACCACTTGTTGATCCATGTGTGGTTTGTGAAAAGAACACACATGCAATGACTCTAGTGCTAGTTTTAGTTTAAGAACACACATGCAATGACTCTAGTGGGTCCACATGTAGTTTGTGAAAAGAATACACATGCAATGACTCTAGTGCTAGTTTTAGTATAAGAACACACATGCAATGACTCTAGTGGGTCCACATGTAGTTTGTGAAAAGAACACACATGCAATGACCACTTGTTGATCCATGTGTCTTTTGTGAAAAGAACACACATACAATGACTCTAGTGGGTCCACATGTAGTTTGTGAAAAGAACACACATGCAATGACCACTGGTTGATCCATAAGTTGTTTGTGGAAAAGAACACACATGCAATGAACACTGGTTGATCCATGTGTGGTTTGTGCAAAAGAACACATGCAATGCCCACTGGTTGATCCATGTGTGGTTTGTGAAAAGAACACACATGCAATGACTGTAGTGCTAGTTTTAGTATAAGAACACACATGCAATGACTCTAGTGGGTCCACATGTAGTTTGTAAAAATAACACACATGCAATGACCACTGGTTGATCCATAAGTGGTTTGTGGAAATAACACACATGTAATGACCACTGGTTGATCCATAAGTGGTTTGTGGAAAAGAACATACATGCAATGACTCTGGTTGGTCCATATGTGGTTTGTGGAAAGAACACACATGCATTGACCACTAGTTGATCCATAAGTGGTTTGTGGAAAGAACACACATAAAATGACCACTTGTTGATCCATTAGTGGTTTGTGGAAAAGAAAACACATACAATGACTCTAGTTGGTCCATATGTGGTTTGTGGAAAGAACACACATACAGTAACCACTAATTGATCCATGTGTGGTTTGTGAAATGAACACAAATGCAATGCCACTAGTTGATCCATGTGTGGTTTGTGGAAAGAACACACATGCAATGACTCTAGTGCTAGTTTTAGTATAAGAACACACATGCAATGTCTCTAATGGATCCATATGCGGTTTGTGAAAAGAACACACATGCAATGACCACTTGTTGATCCATGTGTGGTTTGTGAAAAGAACACCCATGCAATGACTCTAGTGCTAGTTTTATTAGAAGAACATACATGCAATGACTCTAGTGGGTCCACATGTAGTTTGCAAAAAGAACACACGTGCAATGACCACTGGTTGATCCATAAGTGGTTTGTGGAAAGAACACACATGCAATGACCACTGGTTCATCCATAAGTGGTTTGTGGAAAAGAAAACACATGCCATGACTCTGGTTGGTCCATATGTGGTTTGTGGAAAGAACACACATGCATTGACCACTATTTGATCCATATATGGTTTGTGAAATGAACACACATGCAATGCCACTGGTTGATCCATGTGTGGTTTGTGGAAAGAACACACATGCAATGACTCTAGTGCTAGTTTTAGTATAAGAACATACATGCAATGACTCTAGTGGGTCCACATGTAGTTTGTGAAAAGAACACACATGGAATGACCACTAGTTGATCCATAAGTGGTTTGTGGAAAAGAAAACACATGCAATGACTCTGGTTGGTCCATATGTGGTTTGTGGAAAGAACACACATGCATTAACCACTGGTTGAATTATATATGTGGCTTGTGAAAAGAACACACATGCAATGCCACTGGTTGATCCATGTGTGGTTTGTGGAAAGAACACACATGCAATGACTCTAGTGGTAGTTTTAGTATAAGATCACAGATGCAATGACTCTAATGGATCCATGTGTGGTTTGTGAAAAGAACACACATGCAATGACTCTAGTGCTAGTTTTATTATAAGAACACACATGCAATGACTCTAGTGGGTCCACATGTAGTTTGTGAAAAGAACACACATGCAATGACCACTTGTTGATCCATGTGTGTTTTGTGAAAAGAACACACATCCAATGACTCTAGTGGGTCCACATGTAGTTTGTGAAAAGAACACACATGCAATGACCCCTGGTTGATCCATAAGTTGTTTGTGGAAAAGAACACACATGCAATGAACACTAGTTGATCAATGTGTGGTTTGTGCAAAAGAACACATGCAATGAATCTGGTTGGTCCGTATGTGGTTTGTGGAAAGAACACACATGAAGTGACCACTGGTTGATCCATGTGTGGTTTGTGAAATGAACACACATGCAATGCCACTTGTTGATCTATGTGTGGTTTGTGGAAAGAACACACATGCAATGACTCTAGTGCCAGTTTTTGTATAAGAACACACATGCAATGTTTCTAATGGATCCATATGTGGTTTGTGATAAGAATACACATGCAATGACTCTAGTGGGTCCACATGTAGTTTGTGAAAATAACGCACATGCAATGACCACTGGTTGATCCATAAGTGGTTTGTGGAAAGAACACACATGCAATGACCACTGGTTCATCCATAAGTGGTTTGTGGAAAAGAAAACACATGCAATGACTCTGGTTGGTCCATATGTGGTTTGTGGAAAGAACACACATGCAGTGACCACTGGTTGATCCATGTGTGGTTTGTGGAAAGGACACACATGCAATGACTCTAGTACTAGTTTTAGTATAAGATCACACATGCAATGACTCTAATGGATCCATATGTGGTTTGTGAAAAGAACACACATGCAATGACCACTTGTTGATCCATGTGTAGTTTGTGAAAAGAACACACATGCAATGACTCTAGTGCTAGTTTTAGTTTAAGAACACACATGCAATGACTCTAGTGGGTCCACATGTAGTTTGTGAAAAGAATACACATGCAATGACTCTAGTGCTAGTTTTAGTATAAGAACACACATGCAATGACTCTAGTGGGTCCACATGTAGTTTGTGAAAAGAACACACATGCAATGACCACTTGTTGATCCATGTGTCTTTTGTGAAAAGAACACACATACAATGACTCTAGTGGGTCCACATGTAGTTTGTGAAAAGAACACACATGCAATGACCACTGGTTGATCCATAAGTTGTTTGTGGAAAAGAACACACATGCAATGAACACTGGTTGATCCATGTGTGGTTTGTGCAAAAGAACACATGCAATGCCCACTGGTTGATCCTTGTGTGGTTTGTGAAAAGAACACACATGCAATGACTGTAGTGCTAGTTTTAGTATAAGAACACACATGCAATGACTCTAGTGGGTCCACATGTAGTTTGTAAAAATAACACACATGCAATGACCACTGGTTGATCCATAAGTGGTTTGTGGAAATAACACACATGTAATGACCACTGGTTGATCCATAAGTGGTTTGTGGAAAAGAACACACATGCAATGACTCTGGTTGGTCCATATGTGGTTTGTGGAAAGAACACACATGCATTGACCACTAGTTGATCCATAAGTGGTTTGTGGAAAGAACACACATAAAATGACCACTTGTTGATCCATTAGTGGTTTGTGGAAAAGAAAACACATACAATGACTGTAGTTGGTCCATATGTGGTTTGTAGAAAGAACACACATACAGTAACCACTAATTGATCCATGTGTGGTTTGTGAAATGAACACAAATGCAATGCCACTAGTTGATCCATGTGTGGTTTGTGGAAAGAACACACATGCAATGACTCTAGTGCTAGTTTTAGTATAAGAACACACATGCAATGTCTCTAATGGATCCATATGCGGTTTGTGAAAAGAACACACATGCAATGACCACTTGTTGATCCATGTGTGGTTTGTGAAAAGAACACCCATGCAATGACTCTAGTGCTAGTTTTATTAGAAGAACATACATGCAATGACTCTAGTGGGTCCACATGTAGTTTGCAAAAAGAACACACATGCAATGACCACTGGTTGATCCATAAGTGGTTTGTGGAAAGAACACACATGCAATGACCACTGGTTCATCCATAAGTGGTTTGTGGAAAAGAAAACACATGCCATGACTCTGGTTGGTCCATATGTGGTTTGTGGAAAGAACACACATGCATTGACCACTAGTTGATCCATATGTGGTTTGTGAAATGAACACACATGCAATGCCACTGGTTGATCCATGTGTGGTTTGTGGAAAGAACACACATGCAATGACTCTAGTGCTAGTTTTAGTATAAGAACATACATGCAATGACTCTAGTGGGTCCACATGTAGTTTGTGCAAAGAACACACATGGAATGACCACTAGTTGATCCATAAGTGGTTTGTGGAAAAGAAAACACATGCAATGACTCTGGTTGGTCCATATGTGGTTTGTGGAAAGAACACACATGCATTAACCACTGGTTGAATTATATATGTGGCTTGTGAAAAGAACACACATGCAATGCCACTGGTTGATCCATGTGTGGTTTGTGGAAAGAACACACATGCAATGACTCTAGTGGTAGTTTTAGTATAAGATCACACATGCAATGACTCTAATGGATCCATATGTGGTTTGTGAACAGAACACACATGCAATGACCACTTGTTGATCCATGTGTGGTTTGTGAAAAGAACACACATGCAATGACTCTAGTGCTAGTTTTATTATAAGAACACACATGCAATGACTCTAGTGGGTCCACATGTAGTTTGTGAAAAGAACACACATGCAATGACCACTTGTTGATCCATGTGTGTTTTGTGAAAAGAACACACATCCAATGACTCTAGTGGGTCCACATGTAGTTTGTGAAAAGAACACACATGCAATGACCCCTGGTTGATCCATAAGTTGTTTGTGGAAAAGAACACAAATGCAATGCCACTAGTTGATCCATGTGTGGTTTGTGGAAAGAACACACATGCAATGACTCTAGTGCTAGTTTTAGTATAAGAACACACATGCAATGTCTCTAATGGATCCATATGCGGTTTGTGAAAAGAACACACATGCAATGACCACTTGTTGATCCATGTGTGGTTTGTGAAAAGAACACCCATGCAATGACTCTAGTGCTAGTTTTATTAGAAGAACATACATGCAATGACTCTAGTGGGTCCACATGTAGTTTGCAAAAAGAACACACATGCAATGACCACTGGTTGATCCATAAGTGGTTTGTGGAAAGAACACACATGCAGTGACCACTGGTTGATCCATGTGTGGTTTGTGGAAAGGACACACATGCAATGACTCTAGTACTAGTTTTAGTATAAGATCACACATGCAATGACTCTAATGGATCCATATGTGGTTTGTGAAAAGAACACACATGCAATGACCACTTGTTGATCCATGTGTGGTTTGTGAAAAGAACACACATGCAATGACTCTAGTGCTAGTTTTAGTTTAAGAACACACATGCAATGACTCTAGTGGGTCCACATGTAGTTTGTGAAAAGAATACACATGCAATGACTCTAGTGCTAGTTTTAGTATAAGAACACACATGCAATGACTCTAGTGGGTCCACATGTAGTTTGTGAAAAGAACACACATGTAATGACCACTTGTTGATCCATGTGTCTTTTGTGAAAAGAACACACATACAATGACTCTAGTGGGTCCACATGTAGTTTGTGAAAAGAACACACATGCAATGACCACTGGTTGATCCATAAGTTGTTTGTGGAAAAGAACACACATGCAATGAACACTGGTTGATCCATGTGTGGTTTGTGCAAAAGAACACATGCAATGCCCACTGGTTGATCCATGTGTGGTTTGTGAAAAGAACACACATGCAATGACTGTAGTGCTAGTTTTAGTATAAGAACACACATGCAATGACTCTAGTGGGTCCACATGTAGTTTGTAAAAATAACACACATGCAATGACCACTGGTTGATCCATAAGTGGTTTGTGGAAATAACACACATGTAATGACCACTGGTTGATCCATAAGTGGTTTGTGGAAAAGAACACACATGCAATGACTCTGGTTGGTCCATATGTGGTTTGTGGAAAGAACACACATGCATTGACCACTAGTTGATCCATAAGTGGTTTGTGGAAAGAACACACATAAAATGACCACTTGTTGATCCATTAGTGGTTTGTGGAAAAGAAAACACATACAATGACTGTAGTTGGTCCATATGTGGTTTGTGGAAAGAACACACATACAGTAACCACTAATTGATCCATGTGTGGTTTGTGAAATGAACACAAATGCAATGCCACTAGTTGATCCATGTGTGGTTTTGTAGCATCCCAATTGTCTAACAGTTGCAATGCTACTAGCCTAGTCTATATAGATGCTACTTCATATATATAATTGTTGCATCATAATTACATCATGCTCATGTCATCATGCCACCTTGCATTTGAGCATCATATGAAACCCTTTTGATTTGGTTCTTCTCTCACATGCATTGTTAATTGTATTTGCCTCTTGATATTGTATTTGGTTCTTGATATATTGTTTAATGCCCAAGTTGAGTTGGGGGCATATCTCTTATTAACTCCACCACCTTTTCTTTCACCACCTTATAATTCCACCATCCAACTAAATATGAGCTTGGCACTTATTAGTTTTACCTCTAGCTCATGTGGGTTGGGATGGATCCAATTCTTTTCCACATGCTCTCATCTTGGCATCATGTTGTTTTCACATTATTGATATATGAGAGCCACATGGCCACCTTTGCATGCCTTGTGGGTGGGGCCCTATTTCTAGCTACCTTTTGTGTTGTTTTGGGGTTATCATCATGTTGGGATATTTTTGTGGGCTTATTAAATACCTAGTGGCATATACACACTAGCAAGTCCCAAATATAATCCAATGTGATCATCTCCATATACTCCACTTGGAATTCTTTCTAAATTCCTTTGCTTGGGCCTTACTCCAATTTTTGGGGATGCATAATAATAATGCCATGTATTAATGTTGTTCTCACAATAATCAACATGGCAATAGATGTTTGCATGGGCCATGCAAGCCCCACCTTTTGCTTGTTCTTTGGATTTTATTTTGATTTTTGTGTGAGTTTAAACCACATCCCTCTCTCCTCTTAGCTTGATCTTGTTTGAGCTTGCTTAAGACCATCATCACCACACCCCTCTCTTGTGTTGCTTGATCTAGATGGAGCGTGCCATCTTTCTTCTGAACCCTAGCTCTCACCCTCTCTCCTTACCTTTCTCTCTAAGCCACCCCCATCTAAACCTAAACCCATCACCCTAATCACCTAGCTTGGCCACCCTCTTGGTCCCACCATGGCCTACCATAGCTGGCCCACCATGCCACCTATCTACACCCCCAAACCCTAGTACCAACCTTAGCCCGAGCTATGCCCCCTTCCCCTCCTACCCTAGCTCAAACCCTAGCTAACCAAGGCTACCCCCCCTCTCTCTCCCTCTCTGCCTGGTGAGCCCCACACCGAACCACCCTGCCCTTGGCTGCCCTCCCCCACCTCTTTCTTTGGCTACAAGACAAAGAGAAGGAGGGAGAGAAGCAACCCTAGCCCAACCACCCCCCCTTCTCACCTTTATCAAAAGAGACCACCCCCATGTGCTCCTCCCTCACCTCACCTAACCACCCAGATCGCATCCAGGAGGCGCCCAGCTCCCCACCCTTCTCCTTCTTCCTCCCCAAGCCGCCATGGCCTCTCCAAACCCTAGCCTTGGCCTCCCTCTGTCCTCGCTGTTCTGGTGGACGCCAAGACGTACCAGGAGCTCCAGGAGCTTCCTCTGCTTCCTCTTCTTCGCCCTGAAGCGTCGGAAACCGCTGGACCTCGCCGGAGAAGCCCCGCCGCCGCCGTGCCCGTGAGCACCGGAACGCCTCCGGCCTGCTGCCTCCTCGCCGATCCCCGCCACCTCAACGCCTCTGGCCACGCCGACGACACCGCGGTGAGCTCCTGCAGCCCCTAGACACCTCCTTCTCCTCTCTAGTTCGCCATAGCTCCGCCGGCCTCCGTCGAACACCCGGCGTGCGCGCTCGTCGCCACGGTCACCGCCTGCGTGCGCGTCAGCAGCAGCTGTGGCGTGCGCTTTGCCTCTGTTCCTCGATGAAACCCGCGCGCTGCAGCCCTCCTCCGAGCTAGCCCCCTGAACGAGAACTATAGCCGGTAGCGCCCTCTTCGTTTTTGGTTTTTGCGGCTTGGCCGTAGACGCCGTGGTTCGCTCGCCATCGTCGTCCGAAAGTCCGGCCAGATCCACCGCCGCAGCGCCGCGTTCAGCAGCAGACAGCGTCAGCCCTGCGCGTTTTGCAAAGAAGCCCTCCCCCTTTTTCCCGCCTAAACCCGCAACCCCTGCGACCCCACCTACCAGCCTCGGTGTGTACATTGCAAAAGACCCCCCGGAAAACCCCTCCGTCACGGATCGGTCCTTCCCCGCGCCTGGGATCGCCCACGTGTCGCGTCACCGCTGGCCGCGCGCGTGTGTGGCCCCATATACCCCCGGCCCCATCTGTCTGCCTCTGCGGCTGGCAGCAACTACGGTGAGAAAAGTTTTCGCGTGCGTGTGCTGCCTAGTCAGCAGATGACCCCACCCGTCGGTGTCTCTGGCTAGAAAAGTCTGAGTACAAAAAGGTTTTCAGTTTTCGGTTTTAAATTCAAATCTTTTCCAAAATTAATCCAAATTCAAATATATTTCTGGTTTTAAATATCTTTTCAAATATAAATCCAAATAATACAAATAATATATGTTTTTGAATCAGAAAAATGTGAGGATTTCAAATATGCCATTCAAAATATATTTTGGACACTTTAATTTTTCAAGTTCATTTAAATTACAATAAATGCCCCTTTTTCTTAAATAATTAATAACTTTTGTTTTATAAATCCAAATTTAACAAATGATATGTCTAAAATGATTAGCTCGACGAGACCTTTCTGTTTATGCATTCCATGGTCTGATTTGAAGCATGCATCATATAAATATATTGTGGACAGCAACTTAATTGAGAATAAAATGGGGCCAAAACTAAATAAAATGTTTACTCTTGTATTCCACACCTCACCCATGCTTTGCTACTTCCTTGCCATGCAAATTGTGCATCATTCATCATGGCATGATTGCTTGCTTGTCGCATTTTATTCATATGCTTGCGCACTTTATTTATGTTGGCCCTTGTTTGTTTGGTTCTTCTCCGAATAGACGCTGAGCAGGGGATATATCAAGAGAACCAGGAGCACTACCCAGATCCATTCCTTGCTTCAACTGAGCTGCCAGGCAAGCACTACCACATGCTTGCATACATATATTACCTATTGCCTCTATCTTTTTCCTGCATCATTGAGTCGCGATTGCATTAAACTGAATCCCAAGTATTGCATAGCCTTTACTTTTAAACCCCACCGACGCTTGTTCCCCCATCCCATGAGCCATTACTACAGGAGTTGTTTGAGCCATGCGAGTCGTAGAACAACATGTGTAGGGTATGTGAGTGTCTGATGGATAACGAGGTACCTAAACAACTTAACCTGAGTAGTAATGGGATAACTAATGAAAGTGGCACCGGTGAGCAATATCTGTTATTTGGTTTTTATGCTCACTTGTGTCCCGTAAGACCCCGAGTACTTGATTCCTGTTCTAAGAATATTCGCGCTATCCACATCCAGGAGGCCTTATGGACCCCCCTGAGCCAGAGCTTGATTCATTCTTATTTCTTGGGGCCACAAACTAGTTTGAGGTTTTATTTACTATCCTGTACTTATGCCATGCTTTACTGCTTTATTTAAATTGTGCGAGGTACTGCACACTGTACTGTTTAGGATTGCGGAGTGTTTTCGCGGTGTCGACAAGCCCAGTCACATTTTCGGGTTCCCAGTCGTTCACAGCCATTGGCGCAAACCTTGAGTCCGTCTCGGAGTCAGCTAACTTCGTTGCGGGTAGCTTAATGGGGTGGCCCCCTGAAATATTTCTGAATCCTGTAATTGCTTTGTCGTGACTGCCTCGTTGGGTTTTGATTTCGTTTTTCCGAGGCATATCGAGTGTGTGTTGCTATTTGTGCACCCCTGCAGGGTAAAACTTTATGAAAGCCGTGTCCGCGGTTATGGACGACTTGGAGCACAGTTTCTCGATCATAGACAAGCATAACTAAAGTACCGCTTTTAATTTGACTAGACTAGGTACCTGACTAGTAAATAGTGCAACACTCATGGAATGAATAATAAAACTGCCAACAGATGGGGTTGTTCGTCCGCTTCCTCGTCGGTAAGCGAGGAGGAGGATGGATCTGTTAAGATTACCTTTATAACTGTTATAACTGTTGTTATTAATTCACGGACATCCGTCTATCTCTGGTTAGGCGGATGGTTAGCGAGTATCTATAGAATTGCTAGGGTTTATCTTTTGCTGCAATTGCGTCACCCCAGGTTGTGTCCCCTTTAGAGGCATAAAGACTTGCTGAGCACCCCTAGGGTCTCACACGATAAATTATTGGTTCAGATGAACAGGTACACTCGCAAGATGGATACTGGGTGGAAGGGACGAACGATGTGGGCAACGATCATTCGGTGTAGAGATTCCGGGAACGGGGATCCGTGAGATCTGTGGGCGGGATGTGCTTATTTATGGGGCATCTTATGCCGATTTGCTTCTTATCCGTACTCGGATTTTGTCTTTCGCTTCCGCTTGATACTCTGTTGATTGATGTATGAGGAGATATCCTAAACTATTATATCTATCTAGGATATTTGGATCTTGCCGTATGGCGTTGCTATATTTCCTTTCTTTTTAGATGGAATGGCTCTGATGTACTGTTGTATGGTGGCTTGCATACATACTCATTTGTGTATGTAGTTGATCCCTTCGCCTGCCGATTACGCCGCCCGTTCTTGCCCCGATGTTTGGAAATGGTTGGGACGGCCGAAAGGTCTACCTGTGAGTGGCATTTGGGCCCCACCGTACTATTTCAACCATTTCTGAATATCCAGGCTTGTACTAGGAGCGTAATTCACCGAGGTAGTTACAGGTTTGTGGAAAGAACACACATGCAATGACTCTAGTGCTAGTTTTAGTATAAGAACACACATGCAATGTCTCTAATGGATCCATATGCGGTTTGTGAAAAGAACACACATGCAATGACCACTTGTTGATCCATGTGTGGTTTGTGAAAAGAACACCCATGCAATGACTCTAGTGCTAGTTTTATTAGAAGAACATACATGCAATGACTCTAGTGGGTCCACATGTAGTTTGCAAAAAGAACACACATGCAATGACCACTGGTTGATCCATAAGTGGTTTGTGGAAAGAACACACATGCAATGACCAATGGTTCATCCATAAGTGGTTTGTGGAAAAGAAAACACATGCCATGACTCTGGTTGGTCCATATGTGGTTTGTGGAAAGAACACACATGCATTGACCACTAGTTGATCCATATGTGGTTTGTGAAATGAACACACATGCAATGCCACTGGTTGATCCATGTGTGGTTTGTGGAAAGAACACACATGCAATGACTCTAGTGCTAGTTTTAGTATAAGAACATACATGCAATGACTCTAGTGGGTCCACATGTAGTTTGTGAAAAGAACACACATGGAATGACCACTAGTTGATCCATAAGTGGTTTGTGGAAAAGAAAACACATGCAATGACTCTGGTTGGTCCATATGTGGTTTGTGGAAAGAACACACATGCATTAACCACTGGTTGAATTATATATGTGGCTTGTGAAAAGAACACACATGCAATGCCACTGGTTGATCCATGTGTGGTTTGTGGAAAGAACACACATGCAATGACTCTAGTGGTAGTTTTAGTATAAGATCACACATGCAATGACTCTAATGGATCCATATGTGGTTTGTGAACAGAACACACATGCAATGACCACTTGTTGATCCATGTGTGGTTTGTGAAAAGAACACACATGCAATGACTCTAGTGCTAGTTTTATTATAAGAACACACATGCAATGACTCTAGTGGGTCCACATGTAGTTTGTGAAAAGAACACACATGCAATGACCACTTGTTGATCCATGTGTGTTTTGTGAAAAGAACACACATCCAATGACTCTAGTGGGTCCACATGTAGTTTGTGAAAAGAACACACATGCAATGACCCCTGGTTGATCCATAAGTTGTTTGTGGAAAAGAACACAAATGCAATGCCACTAGTTGATCCATGTGTGGTTTGTGGAAAGAACACACATGCAATGACTCTAGTGCTAGTTTTAGTATAAGAACACACATGCAATGTCTCTAATGGATCCATATGCGGTTTGTGAAAAGAACACACATGCAATGACCACTTGTTGATCCATGTGTGGTTTGTGAAAAGAACACCCATGCAATGACTCTAGTGCTAGTTTTATTAGAAGAACATACATGCAATGACTCTAGTGGGTCCACATGTAGTTTGCAAAAAAGAACACACATGCAATGACCACTGGTTGATCCATAAGTGGTTTGTGGAAAGAACACACATGCAATGACCACTGGTTCATCCATAAGTGGTTTGTGGAAAAGAAAACACATGCCATGACTCTGGTTGGTCCATATGTGGTTTGTGGAAAGAACACACATGCATTGACCACTAGTTGATCCATATGTGGTTTGTGAAATGAACACACATGCAATGCCACTGGTTGATCCATGTGTGATTTGTGGAAAGAACACACATGCAATGACTCTAGTGCTAGTTTTAGTATAAGAACATACATGCAATGACTCTAGTGGGTCCACATGTAGTTTGTGAAAAGAACACACATGGAATGACCACTAGTTGATCCATAAGTGGTTTGTGGAAAAGAAAACACATGCAATGACTCTGGTTGGTCCATATGTGGTTTGTGGAAAGAACACACATGCATTAACCACTGGTTGAATTATATATGTGGCTTGTGAAAAGAACACACATGCAATGCCACTGGTTGATCCATGTGTGGTTTGTGGAAAGAACACACATGCAATGACTCTAGTGGTAGTTTTAGTATAAGATCACACATGCAATGACTCTAATGGATCCATATGTGGTTTGTGAACAGAACACACATGCAATGACCACTTGTTGATCCATGTGTGGTTTGTGAAAAGAACACACATGCAATGACTCTAGTGCTAGTTTTATTATAAGAACACACATGCAATGACTCTAGTGGGTCCACATGTAGTTTGTGAAAAGAACACACATGCAATGACCACTTGTTGATCCATGTGTGTTTTGTGAAAAGAACACACATCCAATGACTCTAGTGGGTCCACATGTAGTTTGTGAAAAGAACACACATGCAATGACCCCTGGTTGATCCATAAGTTGTTTGTGGAAAAGAACACACATGCAATGAACACTAGTTGATCAATGTGTGGTTTGTGCAAAAGAACACATGCAATGAATCTGGTTGGTCCGTATGTGGTTTGTGGAAAGAACACACATGAAGTGACCACTGGTTGATCCATGTGTGGTTTGTGAAATGAACACACATGCAATGCCACTTGTTGATCCATGTGTGGTTTGTGGAAAGAACACACATGCAATGACTCTAGTGCCAGTTTTTGTATAAGAACACACATGCAATGTCTCTAATGGATCCATATGTGGTTTGTGATAAGAATACACATGCAATGACTCTAGTGGGTCCACATGTAGTTTGTGAAAATAACGCACATGCAATGACCACTGGTTTATCCATAAGTGGTTTGTGGAAAGAACACACATGCAATGACCACTGGTTGATCCATAAGTGGTTTGTGGAAAAGAAAACACATGCAATGACTCTGGTTGGTCCATATGTGGTTTGTGGAAAGAACACACATGCAGTGACCACTGGTTGATCCATGTGTGGTTTGTGGAAAGGACACACATGCAATGACTCTAGTACTAGTTTTAGTATAAGATCACACATGCAATGACTCTAATGGATCCATATGTGGTTTGTGAAAAGAACACTCATGCAATGACCACTTGTTGATCCATGTGTGGTTTGTGAAAAGAACACACATGCAATGACTCTAGTGCTAGTTTTAGTTTAAGAACACACATGCAATGACTCTAGTGGGTCCACATGTAGTTTGTGAAAAGAATACACATGCAATGACTCTAGTGCTAGTTTTAGTATAAGAACACACATGCAATGACTCTAGTGGGTCCACATGTAGTTTGTGAAAAGAACACACATGCAATGACCACTTGTTGATCCATGTGTCTTTTGTGAAAAGAACACACATACAATGACTCTAGTGGGTCCACATGTAGTTTGTGAAAAGAACACACATGCAATGACCACTGGTTGATCCATCAGTTGTTTGTGGAAAAGAACACACATGCAATGAACACTGGTTGATCCATGTGTGGTTTGTGCAAAAGAACACATGCAATGACCACTGGTTGATCCATGTGTGGTTTGTGAAAAGAACACACATGCAATGACTGTAGTGCTAGTTTTAGTATAAGAACACACATGCAATGACTCTAGTGGGTCCACATGTAGTTTGTAAAAATAACACACATGCAATGACCACTGGTTGATCCATAAGTGGTTTGTGGAAATAACACACATGTAATGACCACTGGTTGATCCATAAGTGGTTTGTGGAAAAGAACACACATGCAATGACTCTGGTTGGTCCATATGTGGTTTGTGGAAAGAACACACATGCATTGACCACTAGTTGATCCATAAGTGGTTTGTGGAAAGAACACACATAAAATGACCACTTGTTGATCCATTAGTGGTTTGTGGAAAAGAAAACACATGCAATGACTCTAGTTGGTCCATATGTGGTTTGTGGAAAGAACACACATACAGTAACCACTAATTGATCCATGTGTGGTTTGTGAAATGAACACAAATGCAATGCCACTAGTTGATCCATGTGTGGTTTGTGGAAAGAACACACATGCATTGACTCTAGTGCTAGTTTTAGTATAAGAACACATATGCAATGTCTCTAATGGATCCATATGTGGTTTGTGAAAAGAACACACATGCAATGACCACATGTTGATCCATGTGTGGTTTGTGAAAAGAACACCCATGCAATGACTCTAGTGCTAGTTTTAGTACAAGAACATACATGCAATGACTCTAGTGGTTCCACATGTAGTTTGTGAAATGAACACACATGCAATGACCACTAGTTGATCCATAAGTGGTTTGTGGAAAGCACACACATGCAATGACCACTTGTTGATCCATAAGTGGTTTGTGGAAAAGAAAACACATGCAATGACTCTGGTTGGTCCATATGTGGTTTGTGGAAAGAACACACATGCATTGACCACTGGTTGATCCATGTGTGGTTTGTGGAAAGAACACACATGCAATGACTCTAGTGGTAGTTTTAGTATAAGATCACACATGCAATGACTCTAATGGATCCATATGTGGTTTGTGAACAGAACACACATGCAATGACCACTTGTTGATCCATGTGTGGTTTGTGAAAAGAACACACATGCAATGACTCTAGTGCTAGTTTTATTATAAGAACACACATGCAATGACTCTAGTGGGTCCACATGTAGTTTGTGAAAAGAACACACATGCAATGACCACTTGTTGATCCATGTGTGTTTTGTGAAAAGAACACACATCCAATGACTCTAGTGGGTCCACATGTAGTTTGTGAAAAGAACACACATGCAATGACCCCTGGTTGATCCATAAGTTGTTTGTGGAAAAGAACACAAATGCAATGCCACTAGTTGATCCATGTGTGGTTTGTGGAAAGAACACACATGCAATGACTCTAGTGCTAGTTTTAGTATAAGAACACACATGCAATGTCTCTAATGGATCCATATGCGGTTTGTGAAAAGAACACACATGCAATGACCACTTGTTGATCCATGTGTGGTTTGTGAAAAGAACACCCATGCAATGACTCTAGTGCTAGTTTTATTAGAAGAACATACATGCAATGACTCTAGTGGGTCCACATGTAGTTTGCAAAAAGAACACACATGCAATGACCACTGGTTGATCCATAAGTGGTTTGTTGAAAGAACACACATGCAACGACCACTGGTTCATCCATAAGTGGTTTGTGGAAAAGAAAACACATGCCATGACTCTGGTTGGTCCATATGTGGTTTGTGGAAAGAACACACATGCATTGACCACTAGTTGATCCATATGTGGTTTGTGAAATGAACACACATGCAATGCCACTGGTTGATCCATGTGTGATTTGTGGAAAGAACACACATGCAATGACTCTAGTGCTAGTTTTAGTATAAGAACATACATGCAATGACTCTAGTGGGTCCACATGTAGTTTGTGAAAAGAACACACATGGAATGACCACTAGTTGATCCATAAGTGGTTTGTGGAAAAGAAAACACATGCAATGACTCTGGTTGGTCCATATGTGGTTTGTGGAAAGAACACACATGCATTAACCACTGGTTGAATTATATATGTGGCTTGTGAAAAGAACACACATGCAATGCCACTGGTTGATCCATGTGTGGTTTGTGGAAAGAACACACATGCAATGACTCTAGTGGTAGTTTTAGTATAAGATCACACATGCAATGACTCTAATGGATCCATATGTGGTTTGTGAACAGAACACACATGCAATGACCACTTGTTGATCCATGTGTGGTTTGTGAAAAGAACACACATGCAATGACTCTAGTGCTAGTTTTATTATAAGAACACACATGCAATGACTCTAGTGGGTCCACATGTAGTTTGTGAAAAGAACACACATGCAATGACCACTTGTTGATCCATGTGTGTTTTGTGAAAAGAACACACATCCAATGACTCTAGTGGGTCCACATGTAGTTTGTGAAAAGAACACACATGCAATGACCCCTGGTTGATCCATAAGTTGTTTGTGGAAAAGAACACACATGCAGTGAACACTAGTTGATCAATGTGTGGTTTGTGCAAAAGAACACATGCAATGAATCTGGTTGGTCCGTATGTGGTTTGTGGAAAGAACACACATGAAGTGACCACTGGTTGATCCATGTGTGGTTTGTGAAATGAACACACATGCAATGCCACTTGTTGATCCATGTGTGGTTTGTGGAAAGAACACACATGCCATGACTCTAGTGCCAGTTTTTGTATAAGAACACACATGCAATGTCTCTAATGGATCCATATGTGGTTTGTGATAAGAATACACATGCAATGACTCTAGTGGGTCCACATGTAGTTTGTGAAAATAACGCACATGCAATGACCACTGGTTTATCCATAAGTGGTTTGTGGAAAGAACACACATGCAATGACCACTGGTTGATCCATAAGTGGTTTGTGGAAAAGAAAACACATGCAATGACTCTGGTTGGTCCATATGTGGTTTGTGGAAAGAACACACATGCAGTGACCACTGGTTGATCCATGTGTGGTTTGTGGAAAGGACACACATGCAATGACTCTAGTACTAGTTTTAGTATAAGATCACACATGCAATGACTCTAATGGATCCATATGTGGTTTGTGAAAAGAACACTCATGCAATGACCACTTGTTGATCCATGTGTGGTTTGTGAAAAGAACACACATGCAATGACTCTAGTGCTAGTTTTAGTTTAAGAACACACATGCAATGACTCTAGTGGGTCCACATGTAGTTTGTGAAAAGAATACACATGCAATGACTCTAGTGCTAGTTTTAGTATAAGAACACACATGCAATGACTCTAGTGGGTCCACATGTAGTTTGTGAAAAGAACACACATGCAATGACCACTTGTTGATCCATGTGTCTTTTGTGAAAAGAACACACATACAATGACTCTAGTGGGTCCACATGTAGTTTGTGAAAAGAACACACATGCAATGACCACTGGTTGATCCATCAGTTGTTTGTGGAAAAGAACACACATGCAATGAACACTGGTTGATCCATGTGTGGTTTGTGCAAAAGAACACATGCAATGACCACTGGTTGATCCATGTGTGGTTTGTGAAAAGAACACACATGCAATGACTGTAGTGCTAGTTTTAGTATAAGAACACACATGCAATGACTCTAGTGGGTCCACATGTAGTTTGTAAAAATAACACACATGCAATGACCACTGGTTGATCCATAAGTGGTTTGTGGAAATAACACACATGTAATGACCACTGGTTGATCCATAAGTGGTTTGTGGAAAAGAACACACATGCAATGACTCTGGTTGGTCCATATGTGGTTTGTGGAAAGAACACACATGCATTGACCACTAGTTGATCCATAAGTGGTTTGTGGAAAGAACACACATAAAATGACCACTTGTTGATCCATTAGTGGTTTGTGGAAAAGAAAACACATGCAATGACTCTAGTTGGTCCATATGTGGTTTGTGGAAAGAACACACATACAGTAACCACTAATTGATCCATGTGTGGTTTGTGAAATGAACACAAATGCAATGCCACTAGTTGATCCATGTGTGGTTTGTGGAAAGAACACACATGCATTGACTCTAGTGCTAGTTTTAGTATAAGAACACATATGCAATGTCTCTAATGGATCCATATGTGGTTTGTGAAAAGAACACACATGCAATGACCACATGTTGATCCATGTGTGGTTTGTGAAAAGAACACCCATGCAATGACTCTAGTGCTAGTTTTAGTACAAGAACATACATGCAATGACTCTAGTGGTTCCACATGTAGTTTGTGAAATGAACACACATGCAATGACCACTAGTTGATCCATAAGTGGTTTGTGGAAAGCACACACATGCAATGACCACTTGTTGATCCATAAGTGGTTTGTGGAAAAGAAAACACATGCAATGACTCTGGTTGGTCCATATGTGGTTTGTGGAAAGAACACACATGCATTGACCACTGGTTGATCCATATGTGGCTTGTGAAAAGAACACACATGCAATGCCACTGGTTGATCCATGTGTGGTTTGTGGAAAGAACACACATGCAATGACTCTAGTGGTAGTTTTAGTATAAGATCACACATGCAGTGACTCTAATGGATCCATATGTGGTTTGTGAAAAGAACACACATGCAATGAATCTAGTGCTAGTTTTCGTATAAGAACACACATGCAATGTCTCTAATGGATCCATATGTGGTTTGTGAAAAGAACACACATGCATTGACCACTTGTTGATCCATGTGTGGTTTGTGAAAAGAACACACATGCAATGACTCTAGTGCTAGTTTTAGTTTAAGAACACACATGCAATGACTCTAGTGGGTCCACATGTAGTTTGTGAAAAGAATACACATTCAATGACTCTAGTGCTAGTTTTAGTATAAGAACACACATGCAATGACTCTAGTGGGTCCACATGTAGTTTGTGAAAAGAACACACATGCAATGACCACTTGTTGATCCATGTGTCTTTTGTGAAAAGAACACACATACAATGACTCTAGTGGGTCCACATGTAGTTTGTGAAAAGAACACACATGCAATGACCACTGGTTGATCCATCAGTTGTTTGTGGAAAAGAACACACATGCAATGAACACTGGTTGATCCATGTGTGGTTTGTGCAAAAGAACACATGCAATGACCACTGGTTGATCCATGTGTGGTTTGTGAAAAGAACACACATGCAATGACTGTAGTGCTAGTTTTAGTATAAGAACACACATGCAATGACTCTAGTTGGTCCACATGTAGTTTGTAAAAATAACACACATGCAATGACCACTGGTTGATCCATAAGTGGTTTGTGGAAATAACACACATGTAATGACCACTGGTTGATCCATAAGTGGTTTGTGGAAAAGAACACACATGCAATGACTCTGGTTGGTCCATATGTGGTTTGTGGAAAGAACACACATGCATTGACCACTAGTTGATCCATAAGTGGTTTGTGGAAAGAACACACATAAAATGACCACTTGTTGATCCATTAGTGGTTTGTGGAAAAGAAAACACATGCAATGACTCTAGTTGGTCCATATGTGGTTTGTGGAAAGAACACACATACAGTAACCACTATTTGATCCATGTGTGGTTTGTGAAATGAACACAAATGCAATGCCACTAGTTGATCCATGTGTGGTTTGTGGAAAGAACACACATGCATTGACTCTAGTGCTAGTTTTAGTATAAGAACACATATGCAATGTCTCTAATGGATCCATATGTGGTTTGTGAAAACAACACACATGCAATGACCACATGTTGATCCATGTGTGGTTTGTGAAAAGAACACCCATGCAATGACTCTAGTGCTAGTTTTAGTACAAGAACATACATGCAATGACTCTAGTGGTTCCACATGTAGTTTGTGAAATGAACACACATGCAATGACCACTAGTTGATCCATAAGTGGTTTCTGGAAAGCACACACATGCAATGACCACTGGTTGATCCATAAGTGGTTTGTGGAAAAGAAAACACATGCAATGACTCTGGTTGCTCCATATGTGGCTTGTGGAAAGAACACACATGCATTGACCACTGGTTGATCCATATGTGGCTTGTGAAAAGAACACACATGCAATGCCACTGGTTGATCCATGTGTGGTTTGTGGAAAGAACACACATGCAATGACTCTAGTGGTAGTTTTAGTATAAGATCACACATGCAGTGACTCTAATGGATCCATATGTGGTTTGTGAAAAGAACACACATGCAATGAATCTAGTGCTAGTTTTCGTATAAGAACACACATGCAATGTCTCTAATGGATCCATATGTGGTTTGTGAAAAGAACACGCATGCATTGACCACTTGTTGATCCATGTGTGGTTTGTGAAAAGAACACACATGCAATGACTCTAGTGCTAGTTTTAGTTTAAGAACACACATGCAATGACTCTAGTGGGTCCACATGTAGTTTGTGAAAAGAATACACATTCAATGACTCTAGTGCTAGTTTTAGTATAAGAACACACATGCAATGACTCTAGTGGGTCCACATGTAGTTTGTGAAAAGAACACACATGCAATGACCACTTGTTGATCCATGTGTCTTTTGTGAAAAGAACACACATACAATGACTCTAGTGGGTCCACATGTAGTTTGTGAAAATAACACACATGCAATGACCACTGGTTGATCCATCAGTTGTTTGTGGAAAAGAACACACATGCAATGAACACTGGTTGATCCATGTGTGGTTTGTGCAAAAGAACACATGCAATGACCACTGGTTGATCCATGTGTGGTTTGTGAAAAGAACACACATGCAATGACTGTAGTGCTAGTTTTAGTATAAGAACACACATGCAATGACTCTAGTGGGTCCACATGTAGTTTGTAAAAATAACACACATGCAATGACCACTGGTTGATCCATAAGTGGTTTGTGGAAATAACACACATGTAATGACCACTGGTTGATCCATAAGTGGTTTGTGGAAAAGAACACACATGCAATGACTCTGGTTGGTCCATATGTGGTTTGTGGAAAGAACACACATGCATTGACCACTAGTTGATCCATAAGTGGTTTGTGGAAAGAACACACATAAAATGACCACTTGTTGATCCATTAGTGGTTTGTGGAAAAGAAAACACATGCAATGACTCTAGTTGGTCCATATGTGGTTTGTGGAAAGAACACACATACAGTAACCACTAATTGATCCATGTGTGGTTTGTGAAATGAACACAAATGCAATGCCACTAGTTGATCCATGTGTGGTTTGTGGAAAGAACACACATGCATTGACTCTAGTGCTAGTTTTAGTATAAGAACACATATGCAATGTCTCTAATGGATCCATATGTGGTTTGTGAAAAGAACACACATGCAATGACCACATGTTGATCCATGTGTGGTTTGTGAAAAGAACACCCATGCAATGACTCTAGTGCTAGTTTTAGTACAAGAACATACATGCAATGACTCTAGTGGTTCCACATGTAGTTTGTGAAATGAACACACATGCAATGACCACTAGTTGATCCATAAGTGGTTTGTGGAAAGCACACACATGCAATGACCACTGGTTGATCCATAAGTGGTTTGTGGAAAAGAAAACACATGCAATGACTCTGGTTGGTCCATATGTGGTTTGTGGAAAGAACACACATGCATTGACCACTGGTTGATCCATATGTGGCTTGTGAAAAGAACACACATGCAATGCCACTGGTTGATCCATGTGTGGTTTGTGGAAAGAACACACATGCAATGACTCTAGTGGTAGTTTTAGTATAAGATCACACATGCAGTGACTCTAATGGATCCATATGTGGTTTGTGAAAAGAACACACATGCAATGAATCTAGTGCTAGTTTTCGTATAAGAACACACATGCAATGTCTCTAATGGATCCATATGTGGTTTGTGAAAAGAACACACATGCATTGACCACTTGTTGATCCATGTGTGGTTTGTGAAAAGAACACACATGCAATGACTCTAGTTCTAGTTTTAGTATAAGAACACACATGCAATGACTCTAATGGATCCATATGTGGTTTGTGAAAAGAACACACATGCAATGACCACTTGTTGATCCATGTGTGGTTTGTGAAAAGAACACACATGCCATGACTCTAGTGCTAGTTTTATTATAAGAACACACATGCAATGACTCTAGTGGGTCCACATGTAGTTTGTGAAAAGAACACACATGCAATGACCACTTGTTGATCCATGTGTGTTTTGTGAAAAGAACACACATACAATGACTCTAGTGGGTCCACATGTAGTTTGTGGAAAGAACACACATGCAATGACCACTGGTTGATCAATAGGTTTTTTGTGGAAAAGAACACACATGCAATGAACACTAGTTGATCAATGTGTGGTTTGTGCAAAGAACACATGCAATGAATCTGGTTGGTCCATATGTGGTTTGTGGAAAGAACACACATGAAGTGACCACTGGTTGATCCATGTGTGGTTTGTGGAAAGAACACACATGCAATGACTCTAGTGCCAGTTTTTGTATAAGAACACACATGCAATGTCACTAATGGATCCATATGTGGTTTGTGATAAGAATACACATGCAATGACTCTAGTGGGTCCACATGTAGTTTGTGAAAATAACGCACATGCAATGACTCTAATGGATCCATATGTGGTTTGTGGAAAGAACACACATGCAATGACCACTGGTTGATCCCTAAGTGGTTTGTGGAAAAGGAAACACATGCAATGACTCTGGTTGGTCCATATGTGGTTTGTGGAAAGAACACACATGCAGTGACCACTGGTTGATCCATGTGTGGTTTGTGAAATGAACACACATGCAATGCCACTGGTTGATCCATGTGTGGTTTGTGGAAAGGACACACATGCAATGACTCTTGTGCTAGTTTTAGTATAAGATCACACATGCAATGACTCTAATGGATCCATAAGTGGTTTGTGAAAAGAACACACATGAAATGACCACTTGTTGATCCATGTGTGGTTTGTGAAAAGAACACACATGCAATGACTCTAGTGCTAGTTTTAGTTTAAGAACACACATGCAATGACTCTAGTGGGTCCACATGTAGTTTGTGAAAAGAATACACATGCAATGACTCTAGTGCTAGTTTTAGTATAAGAACACACATGCAATGACTCTAGTGGGTCCACATGTAGTTTGTGAAAAGAACACACATGCAATGACCACTTGTTGATCCATGTGTCTTTTGTGAAAAGAACACACATACAATGACTCTAGTGGGTCCACATGTAGTTTGTGAAAAGAACACACATGCAATGACCACTGGTTGATCCATAAGTTGTTTGTGGAAAAGAACACACATGCAATGAACATTGGTTGATCCATGTGTGGTTTGTGCAAAAGAACACATGCAGTGACCACTGGTTGATCCATGTGTGGTTTGTGAAAAGAACACACATGCAATGACTGTAGTGCTAGTTTTAGTATAAGAACACACATGCAATGACTCTAGTGGGTCCACATGTAGTTTGTAAAAATAACACACATGCAATGACCACTGGTTGATCATTAAGTGGTTTCTAGAAATAACACACATGTAATGACCACTGGTTGATCCATAAGTGGTTTGTGGAAAAGAACACACATGCAATGACTCTGGTTGGTCCATATGTGGTTTGTGGAAAGAACACACATGCAATGACTCTAGTGGGTCCATATGTGGTTTGTGATAAGAATACACATGCAATGACTCTAGTGGGTCCACATGTAGTTTGTGAAAATAACGCACATGCAATGACTCTAATGGATCCATATGTGGTTTGTGGAAAGAACACACATGCAATGACCACTGGTTGATCCCTAAGTGGTTTGTGGAAAAGGAAACACATGCAATGACTCTGGTTGGTCCATATGTGGTTTGTGGAAAGAACACACATGCAGTGACCACTGGTTGATCCATGTGTGGTTTGTGAAATGAACACACATGCAATGCCACTGGTTGATCCATGTGTGGTTTGTGGAAAGGACACACATGCAATGACTCTTGTGCTAGTTTTAGTATAAGATCACACATGCAATGACTCTAATGGATCCATAAGTGGTTTGTGAAAAGAACACACATGAAATGACCACTTGTTGATCCATGTGTGGTTTGTGAAAAGAACACACATGCAATGACTCTAGTGCTAGTTTTAGTTTAAGAACACACATGCAATGACTCTAGTGGGTCCACATGTAGTTTGTGAAAAGAATACACATGCAATGACTCTAGTGCTAGTTTTAGTATAAGAACACACATGCAATGACTCTAGTGGGTCCACATGTAGTTTGTGAAAAGAACACACATGCAATGACCACTTGTTGATCCATGTGTCTTTTGTGAAAAGAACACACATACAATGACTCTAGTGGGTCCACATGTAGTTTGTGAAAAGAACACACATGCAATGACCACTGGTTGATCCATAAGTTGTTTGTGGAAAAGAACACACATGCAATGAACATTGGTTGATCCATGTGTGGTTTGTGCAAAAGAACACATGCAGTGACCACTGGTTGATCCATGTGTGGTTTGTGAAAAGAACACACATGCAATGACTGTAGTGCTAGTTTTAGTATAAGAACACACATGCAATGACTCTAGTGGGTCCACATGTAGTTTGTAAAAATAACACACATGCAATGACCACTGGTTGATCATTAAGTGGTTTCTAGAAATAACACACATGTAATGACCACTGGTTGATCCATAAGTGGTTTGTGGAAAAGAACACACATGCAATGACTCTGGTTGGTCCATATGTGGTTTGTGGAAAGAACACACATGCATTGACCACTAGTTGATCCATAAGTGGTTTGTGGAAAGAACACACATGAAATGACCACTTGTTGATCCGTTAGTGGTTTCTGGAAAAGAAAACACATGCAATGACTCTAGTTGGTCCATATGTGGTTTGTGGAAAGACCACACATACAGTAACCACTTGTTGATCCATGTGTGGTTTGTGAAATGAACACACATGCAATGCCACTGGTTGATCCATGTGTGGTTTGTGGAAAGAACACACATGCAATGTCTCTAATGGATACATATGTGGTTTGTGAAAAGAACACACATGCAATGACCACTTGTTGATCCATGTGTGGTTTGTGAAAAGAACGCCCATGCAATGACTCTAGTGCTAGTTTTAGTACAAGAACATACATGCAATGACTCTAGTGGGTCCACATGTAGTTTGTGAAATGAACACACATGCAATGACCACTGGTTGATCCATAAGTGGTTTGTGGAAAGGACACACATGCAATGACCACTGGTTGATCCATAAGTGGTTTGTGGAAAAGAAAACACATGCAATGACTCTGGTTGGTCCATATGTGGTTTGTGGAAAGAACACACATGCATTGACCACTAGTTGATCCATATGTGGCTTGTGAAAAGAACACACATGCAATGCCACTGGTTGATCCATGTGTGGTTTGTGGAAAGAACACACATGCAATGACTCTAGTGGTAGTTTTAGTATAAGATCACAGATGCAATGACTCTAATGGATCGATATGTGGTTTGTGAACAGAACACACATGCAATGACCACTTGTTGATCCATGTGTGGTTTGTGAAAAGAACACACATGCAATGACTCTAGTGCTAGTTTTATTATAAGAACACACATGCAATGACTCTAGTGGGTCCACATGTAGTTTGTGAAAAGAACACACATGCAATGACCACTTGTTGATCCATGTGTGTTTTGTGAAAAGAACACACATCCAATGACTCTAGTGGGTCCACATGTAGTTTGTGAAAAGAACACACATGCAATGACCCCTGGTTGATCCATAAGTTGTTTGTGGAAAAGAACACACATGCAATGAACACTAGTTGATCAATGTGTGGTTTGTGCAAAAGAACACATGCAATGAATCTGGTTGGTCCGTATGTCGTTTGTGGAAAGAACACACATGAAGTGACCACTGGTTGATCCATGTGTGGTTTGTGAAATGAACACACATGCAATGCCACTTGTTGATCCATGTGTGGTTTGTGGAAAGAACACACATGCAATGACTCTAGTGCCAGTTTTTGTATAAGAACACACATGCAATGTCTCTAATGGATCCATATGTGGTTTGTGATAAGAATACACATGCAATGACTCTAGTGGGTCCACATGTAGTTTGTGAAAATAACGCACATGCAATGACCACTGGTTGATCCATAAGTGGTTTGTGGAAAGGACACACATGCAATGACCACTGGTTGGTCCATATGTGGTTTGTGGAAAGAACACACATGCAGTGACCACTGGTTGATCCATGTGAGGTTTGTGAAATGAACACACATGCAATGCCACTGGTTGATCCATGTGTGGTTTGTGGAAAGGACACACATGCAATGACTCTAGTACTAGTTTTAGTATAAGATCACACATGCAATGACTCTAATGGATCCATATGTGGTTTGTGAAAAGAACACACATGCAATGACCACTTGTTGATCCATGTGTGGTTTGTGAAAAGAACACACATGCAATGACTCTAGTGCTAGTTTTAGTTTAAGAACACACATGCAATGACTCTAGTGGGTCCACATGTAGTTTGTGAAAAGAATACACATGCAATGACTCTAGTGCTAGTTTTAGTATAAGAACACACATGCAATGACTCTAGTGGGTCCACATGTAGTTTGTGAAAAGAACACACATGCAATGACCACTTGTTGATCCATGTGTCTTTTGTGAAAAGAACACACATCAATGACTCTAGTGGGTCCACATGTAGTTTGTGAAAAGAACACACATGCAATGACCACTGGTTGATCCATAAGTTGTTTGTGGAAAAGAACACACATGCAATGAACACTGGTTGATCCATGTGTGGTTTGTGCAAAAGAACACATGCAATGACCACTGGTTGATCCATGTGTGGTTTGTGAACAGAACACACATGCAATGACTGTAGTGCTAGTTTTAGTATAAGAACACACATGCAATGACTCTAGTGGGTCCACATGTAGTTTGTAAAAATAACACACATGCAATGACCACTGGTTGATCCATAAGTGGTTTGTGGAAATAACACACATGTAATGACCACTGGTTGATCCATAAGTGGTTTGTGGAAAAGAACACACATGCAATGACTCTGGTTGGTCCATATGTGGTTTGTGGAAAGAACACACATGCATTGACCACTAGTTGATCCATAGGTGGTTTGTGGAAAGAACACACATAAAATGACTACTTGTTGATCCATTAGTGGTTTCTGGAAAAGAAAACACATGCAATGACTCTAGTTGGTCCATATGTGGTTTGTGGAAAGAACACACATACAGTAACCACTGGTTGATCCATGTGTGGTTTGTGAAATGAACACACATGCAATGCCACTGGTTGATCCATGTGTGGTTTGTGGAAAGAACACACATGCAATGACTCTAGTGCTAGTTTTGGTATAAGAACATACATGCAATGTCTCTAATGGGTCCATATGCGGTTTGTGAAAAGAACACACATGCAATGACCACTTGTTGATCCATGTGTGGTTTGTGAAAAGAACACCCATGCAATGACTCTAGTGCTAGTTTTATTATAAGAACATACATGCAATGACTCTAGTGGGTCCACATGTAGTTTGCGAAAAGAACACACATGCAATGACCACTGGTTGATCCATAAGTGGTTTGTGGAAAGAACACACATGAAATGACCACTTTTTGATCCATTAGTGGTTTCTGGAAAAGAAAACACATGCAATGACTCTAGTTGGTCCATATGTGGTTTGTGGAAAGACCACACATACAGTAACCACTTGTTGATCCATGTGTGGTTTGTGAAATGAACACACATGCAATGCCACTGGTTGATCCATGTGTGGTTTGTGGAAAGAACACACATGCAATGACTGTAGTGGTAGTTTTAGTATAAGAACACACATGCAATGTCTCTAATGGATACATATGTGGTTTGTGAAAAGAACACACATGCAATGACCACTTGTTGATCCATGTGTGGTTTGTGAAAACAACACCCATGCAATGACTCTAGTGCTAGTTTTAGTACAAGAACATACATGCAATGACTCTAGTGGGTCCACATGTAGTTTGTGAAATGAACACACATGCAATGACCACTGGTTGATCCATAAGTGGTTTGTGGAAAGGACACACATGCAATGACCACTGGTTGATCCATAAGTGGTTTGTGGAAAAGAAAACACATGCAATGACTCTGGTTGGTCCATATGTGGTTTGTGGAAAGAACACACATGCATTAACCACTGGTTGATCCATATGTGGCTTGTGAAAAGAACACACATGCAATGCCACTGGTTGATCCATGTGTGGTTTGTGGAAAGAACACACATGCAATGACTCTAGTGGTAGTTTTAGTATAAGATCACACATGCAATGGCTCTAATGGATCCATATGTGGTTTGTGAAAAGAACACACATGCAATGACCACTTTTTGATCCATGTGTGGTTTGTGAAAAGAACACACATGCAATGACTCTAGTGCTAGTTTTATTATAAGAACACACATGCAATGACTCTAGTGGGTCCACAGGTAGTTTGTGAAAAGAACACACATGCAATGACCACTTGTTGATCCATGTGTGTTTTGTGAAAAGAACACACATACAATGACTCTAGTGGGTCCACATGTAGTTTGTTAAAAGAACACACATGCAATGACCACTGGTTGATCCATAAGTTGTTTGTGGAAACGAACACACATGCAATGAACACTAGTTGATCAATGTGTGGTTTGTGCAAAAGAACACATGCAATGAATCTGGTTGGTCCGTATGTGGTTTGTGGAAAGAACACACATGCAGTGACCACTGGTTGATCCATGTGTGGTTTGTGAAATGAACACACATGCAATGCCACTTGTTGATCCATGTGTGGTTTGTGGAAAGAACACACATGCAATGACTCTAGTGCCAGTTTTTGTATAAGAACACACATGCAATGTCTCTAATGGATCCATATGTGGTTTGTGATAAGAATACACATGCAATGACTCTAGTGGGTCCACATGTAGTTTGTGAAAATAACGCACATGCAATGACCACTGGTTGATCCATAAGTGGTTTGTGGAAAGGACACACATGCAATGACCACTGGTTGGTCCATATGTGGTTTGTGGAAAGAACACACATGCAATGACCACTGGTTGATCCATGTGAGGTTTGTGAAATGAACACACATGCAATGCCACTGGTTGATCCATGTGTGGTTTGTGGAAAGAACACACATGCAATGACTCTAGTGCTAGTTTTAGTATAAGATCACACATGCAATGACTCTAATGGATCCATATGTGGTTTGTGAAAAGAACACACATGCAATGACCACTTGTTAATCCATGTGTGGTTTGTGAAAAGAACACACATGCAATGACTCTAGTGCTAGTTTTAGTTTAAGAACACACATGCAATGACTCTAGTGGGTCCACATGTAGTTTGTGAAAAGAATACACATGCAATGACTCTAGTGCTAGTTTTAGTATAAGAACACACATGCAATGACTCTAGTGGGTCCAATGTAGTTTGTGAAAAGAACACACATGCAATGACCACTTGTTGATCCATGTGTCTTTTGTGAAAAGAACACACATCAATGACTCTAGTGGGTCCACATGTAGTTTGTGAAAAGAACACACATGCAATGACCACTAGTTGATCCATAAGTTGTTTGTGGAAAAGAACACACATGCAATGAACACTGGTTGATCCATGTGTGGTTTGTGCAAAAGAACACATGCAATGACCACTGGTTGATCCATGTGTGGTTTGTGAAAAGAAACACATGCAATGACTGTAGTGCTAGTTTTAGTATAAGAACACACATGCAATGACTCTAGTGGGTCCACATGTAGTTTGTAAAAATAACACACATGCAATGGCCACTGGTTGATCCATAAGTGGTTTGTGGAAATAACACACATGTAATGACCACTGGTTGATCCATAAGTGGTTTGTGGAAAAGAACACACATGCAATGACTCTGGTTGGTCCATATGTGGTTTGTGGAAAGAACACACATGCATTGACCACTAGTTGATCCATAGGTGGTTTGTGGAAAGAACACACATAAAATGACTACTTGTTGATCCATTAGTGGTTTCTGGAAAAGAAAACACATGCAATGACTCTAGTTGGTCCATATGTGGTTTGTGGAAAGAACACACATACAGTAACCACTGGTTGATCCATGTGTGGTTTGTGAAATGAACACACATGCAATGCCACTGGTTGATCCATGTGTGGTTTGTGGAAAGAACACACATGCAATGACTGTAGTGGTAGTTTTAGTATAAGAACACACATGCAATGTCTCTAATGGATACATATGTGGTTTGTGAAAAGAACACACATGCAATGACCACTTGTTGATCCATGTGTGGTTTGTGAAAACAACACCCATGCAATGACTCTAGTGCTAGTTTTAGTACAAGAACATACATGCAATGACTCTAGTGGGTCCACATGTAGTTTGTGAAATGAACACACATGCAATGACCACTGTTTGATCCATAAGTGGTTTGTGGAAAGGACACACATGCAATGACCACTGGTTGATCCATAAGTGGTTTGTGGAAAAGAAAACACATGCAATGACTCTGGTTGGTCCATATGTGGTTTGTGGAAAGAACACACATGCATTAACCACTGGTTGATCCATATGTGGCTTGTGAAAAGAACACACATGCAATGCCACTGGTTGATCCATGTGTGGTTTGTGGAAAGAACACACATGCAATGACTCTAGTGGTAGTTTTAGTATAAGATCACACATGCAATGGCTCTAATGGATCCATATGTGGTTTGTGAAAAGAACACACATGCAATGACCACTTGTTGATCCATGTGTGGTTTGTGAAAAGAACACACATGCAATGACTCTAGTGCTAGTTTTATTATAAGAACACACATGCAATGACTCTAGTGGGTCCACAGGTAGTTTGTGAAAAGAACACACATGCAATGACCACTTGTTGATCCATGTGTGTTTTGTGAAAAGAACACACATACAATGACTCTAGTGGGTCCACATGTAGTTTGTTAAAAGAACACACATGCAATGACCACTGGTTGATCCATAAGTTGTTTGTGGAAACGAACACACATGCAATGAACACTAGTTGATCAATGTGTGGTTTGTGCAAAAGAACACATGCAATGAATCTGGTTGGTCCGTATGTGGTTTGTGGAAAGAACACACATGCAGTGACCACTGGTTGATCCATGTGTGGTTTGTGAAATGAACACACATGCAATGCCACTTGTTGATCCATGTGTGGTTTGTGGAAAGAACACACATGCAATGACTCTAGTGCCAGTTTTTGTATAAGAACACACATGCAATGTCTCTAATGGATCCATATGTGGTTTGTGATAAGAATACACATGCAATGACTCTAGTGGGTCCACATGTAGTTTGTGAAAATAACGCACATGCAATGACCACTGGTTGATCCATAAGTGGTTTGTGGAAAGGACACACATGCAATGACCACTGGTTGGTCCATATGTGGTTTGTGGAAAGAACACACATGCAATGACCACTGGTTGATCCATGTGAGGTTTGTGAAATGAACACACATGCAATGCCACTGGTTGATCCATGTGTGGTTTGTGGAAAGAACACACATGCAATGACTCTAGTGCTAGTTTTAGTATAAGATCACACATGCAATGACTCTAATGGATCCATATGTGGTTTGTGAAAAGAACACACATGCAATGACCACTTGTTAATCCATGTGTGGTTTGTGAAAAGAACACACATGCAATGACTCTAGTGCTAGTTTTAGTTTAAGAACACACATGCAATGACTCTAGTGGGTCCACATGTAGTTTGTGAAAAGAATACACATGCAATGACTCTAGTGCTAGTTTTAGTATAAGAACACACATGCAATGACTCTAGTGGGTCCAATGTAGTTTGTGAAAAGAACACACATGCAATGACCACTTGTTGATCCATGTGTCTTTTGTGAAAAGAACACACATCAATGACTCTAGTGGGTCCACATGTAGTTTGTGAAAAGAACACACATGCAATGACCACTAGTTGATCCATAAGTTGTTTGTGGAAAAGAACACACATGCAATGAACACTGGTTGATCCATGTGTGGTTTGTGCAAAAGAACACATGCAATGACCACTGGTTGATCCATGTGTGGTTTGTGAAAAGAAACACATGCAATGACTGTAGTGCTAGTTTTAGTATAAGAACACACATGCAATGACTCTAGTGGGTCCACATGTAGTTTGTAAAAATAACACACATGCAATGACCACTGGTTGATCCATAAGTGGTTTGTGGAAATAACACACATGTAATGACCACTGGTTGATCCATAAGTGGTTTGTGGAAAAGAACACACATGCAATGACTCTGGTTGGTCCATATGTGGTTTGTGAAAAGAACACACATGCAATGACCACTTGTTGATCCATGTGTGGTTTGTGAAAAGAACACCCATGCAATGACTCTAGTGCTAGTTTTATTATAAGAACATACATGCAATGACTCTAGTGGGTCCACATGTAGTTTGCGAAAAGAACACACATGCAATGACCACTGGTTGATCCATAAGTGGTTTGTGTAAAGAACACACATGCAATGACCATTGGTTCATCCATAAGTGGTTTGTGGAAAAGAAAACACGTGCAATGACTCTGGTTGGTCCATATGTGGTTTGTGGAAAGAACACACATGCATTGACCACTAGTTGATCCATACGTGGTTTGTGAAATGAACACACATGCAATGCCACTGGTTGATCCATGTGTGGTTTGTGGAAAGAACACACATGCAATGACTCTAGTGCTAGTTTTAGTATAAGAACACACATGCAATGTCTCTAATGGATCCATATGTGGTTTGTGAAAAGAACACACATGCAATGACCACTTGTTGATCCATGTGTGGTTTGTGAAAAGAACACCCATGCAATGACTATAGTGCTAGTTTTAGTACAAGAACATACATGCAATGACTCTAGTGGTTCCACATGTAGTTTGTGAAATGAACACACATGCAATGACCACTAGTTGATCCATAAGTGGTTTGTGGAAAGGACACACATGCAATGACCACTGGTTGATCCATAAGTGGTTTGTGGAAAAGAAAACACATGCAATGACTCTGGTTGGTCCATATGTGGTTTGTGGAAAGAACACACATGCATTGACCACTGGTTGATCCATATGTGGCTTGTGAAAAGAACACACATGCAATGCCACTGGTTGATCCATGTGTGGTTTGTGGAAAGAACACACATGCAATGACTCTAGTGGTAGTTGTAGTATAAGATCACACATGCAATGACTCTAATGGATCCATATGTGGTTTGTGAAAAGAACACACATGCAATGACCACTTGTTGATCCATGTGTGGTTTGTGAAAAGAACACACATGCAATGACTCTAGTGCCAGTTTTTATATAAGAACACACATGCAATGTCACTAATGGATCCATATGTGGTTTGTGATAAGAATACACATGCAATGACTCTAGTGGGTCCACATGTAGTTTGTGAAAATAACGCACATGCAATGACTCTAATGGGTCCATATGTGGTTTGTGGAAAGAACACACATGCAATGACCACTGGTTGATCCATAAGTGGTTTGTGGAAAAGAAAACACATGCAATGACTCTGGTTGGTCCATATGTGGTTTGTGGAAAGAACAAACATGCAGTGACCACTGATTGATCCATGTGTGGTTTGTGAAATGAACACACATGCAATGCCACTGGTTGATCCATGTGTGGTTTGTGGAAAGGACACACATGCAATGACTCTTGTGCTAGTTTTAGTATAAGATCACACATGCAATGACTCTAATGGATCCATAAGTGGTTTGTGAAAAGAACACACATGCAATGACCACTTGTTGATCCATGTGTGGTTTGTGAAAAGAACACACATGCAATGACTCTAGTGCTAGTTTTAGTTTAAGAACACACTTGCAATGACTCTAGTGGGTCCACATGTAGTTTGTGAAAAGAATACACATGCAATGACTCTAGTGCTAGTTTTAGTATAAGAACGCACATGCAATGACTCTAGTGGGTCCACATGTAGTTTGTGAAAAGAACACACATGCAATGACCACTTGTTGGTCCATGTGTCTTTTGTGAAAAGAACACACATACAATGACTCTAGTGGGTCCACATGTAGTTTGTGAAAAGAACACACATGCAATGACCACTGGTTGATCCATAAGTTGTTTGTGGAAAAGAACACACATGCAATGAACACTGGTTGATCCATGTGTGGTTTGTGCAAAAGAACACATGCAATGACCACTGGTTGATCCATGTGTGGTTTGTGAAAAGAACACACATGCAATGACTGTAGTGCTAGTTTTAGTATAAGAACACACATGCAATGACTCTAGTGGGTCCACATGTAGTTTGTAAAAATAACACACAAGCAATGACCACTGGTTGATCCATAAGTGGTTTGTGGAAATAACACACATGTAATGACCACTGGTTGATCCATAAGTGGTTTGTGGAAAAGAACACACATGCAATGACTCTGGTTGTTCCATATGTGGTTTGTGGAAAGAACACACATGCATTGACCACTAGTTGATCCATAAGTGGTTTGTGGAAAGAACACACATGAAATGACCACTTGTTGATCCATTAGTGGTTTCTGGAAAAGAAAACACATGCAATGACTCTAGTTGGTCCATATGTGGTTTGTGGAAAGACCACACATACAGTAACCACTTGTTGATCCATGTGTGGTTTGTGAAATGAACACACATGCAATGCCACTGGTTGATCCATGTGTGGTTTGTGGAAAGAACACACATGCAATGTCTCTAATGGATACATATGTGGTTTGTGAAAAGAACACACATGCAATGACCACTTGTTGATCCATGTGTGGTTTGTGAAAAGAACACCCATGCAATGACTCTAGTGCTAGTTTTAGTACAAGAACATACATGCAATGACTCTAGTGGGTCCACATGTAGTTTATGAAATGAACACACATGCAATGACCACTGGTTGATCCATAAGTGGTTTGTGGAAAAGAAAACACTTGCAATGACTCTGGTTGGTCCATATGTGGTTTGTGGAAAGAACACACATGCATTGACCACTGGTTGATCCATATGTGGCTTGTGAAAAGAACACACATGCAATGCCACTGGTTGATCCATGTGTGGTTTGTGGAAAGAACACACATGCAATGACTCTAGTGGTAGTTTTAGTATAAGATCACACATGCAATGACGCTAATGGATCCATATGTGGTTTGTGAACAGAACACACATGCAATGACCACTTGTTGATCCATGTGTGGTTTGTTAAAAGAACACACATGCAATGACTCTAGTGCTAGTTTTATTATAAGAACACACATGCAATGACTCTAGTGGGTCCACAGGTAGTTTGTGAAAAGAACACACATGCAATGACCACTTGTTGATCCATGTGTGTTTTGTGAAAAGAACACACATACAATGACTCTAGTGGGTCCACATGTAGTTTGTGAAAAGAACACACATGCAATGACCACTGGTTGATCCATAAGTTGTTTGTGGAAAAGAACACACATGCAATGAACACTAGTTGATCAATGTGTGGTTTGTGCAAAAGAACATATGCAATGAATCTGGTTGGTCCGTATGTCGTTTGTGGAAAGAACACACATGCAGTGACCACTGGTTGATCCATGTGTGGTTTGTGAAATGAACACACATGCAATGCCACTTGTTGATCCATGTGTGGTTTGTGGAAAGAACACACATGCAATTACTCTAGTGCCAGTTTTTGTATAAGAACACACATGCAATGTCTCTAATGGATCCATATGTGGTTTGTGATAAGAATACACATGCAATGACTCTAGTGGGTCCACATGTAGTTTGTGAAAATAACGCACATGCAAGGACCACTGGTTGATCCATAAGTGGTTTGTGGAAAGGACACACATGCAATGACCACTGGTTGGTCCATATGTGGTTTGTGGAAAGAACACACATGCAGTGACCACTGGTTGATCCATGTGAGGTTTGTGAAATGAACACACATGCAATGCCACTGGTTGATCCATGTGTGGTTTGTGGAAAGGACACACATGCAATGACTCTAGTGCTAGTTTTAGTATAAGATCACACATGCAATGACTCTAATGGATCCATATGTGGTTTGTGAAAAGAACACACATGCAATGACCACTTGTTAATCCATGTGTGGTTTGTGAAAAGAACACACATGCAATGACTCTAGTGCTAGTTTTAGTTTAAGAACACACATGCAATGACTCTAGTGGGTCCACATGTAGTTTGTGAAAAGAATACACATGCAATGACTCTAGTGCTAGTTTTAGTATAAGAACACACATGCAATGACTCTAGTGGGTCCACATGTAGTTTGTGAAAAGAACACACATGCAATGACCACTTGTTGATCCATGTGTCTTTTGTGAAAAGAACACACATCAATGACTCTAGTGGGTCCACATGTAGTTTGTGAAAAGAACACACATGCAATGACCACTGGTTGATCCATAAGTTGTTTGTGGAAAAGAACACACATGCAATGAACACTGGTTGATCCATGTGTGGTTTGTGCAAAAGAACACATGCAATGACCACTGGTTGATCCATGTGTGGTTTGTGAACAGAACACACATGCAATGACTGTAGTGCTAGTTTTAGTATAAGAACACACATGCAATGACTCTAGTGGGTCCACATGTAGTTTGTAAAAATAACACACATGCAATGACCACTGGTTGATCCATAAGTGGTTTGTGGAAATAACACACATGTAATGACCACTGGTTGATCCATAAGTAGTTTGTGGAAAAGAACACACATGCAATGACTCTGGTTGGTCCATATGTGGTTTGTGGAAAGAACACAGATGCATTGACCACTAGTTGATCCATAGGTGGTTTGTCGAAAGAACACACATAAAATGACTACTTGTTGATCCATTAGTGGTTTCTGGAAAAGAAAACACATGCAATGACTCTAGTTGGTCCATATGTGGTTTGTGGAAAGAACACACATACAGTAACCACTGGTTGATCCATGTGTGGTTTGTGAAATGAACACACATGCAATGCCACTGGTTGATCCATGTGTGGTTTGTGGAAAGAACACACATGCAATGACTCTAGTGCTAGTTTTGGTATAAGAACACACATGCAATGTCTCTAATGGATCCATATGCGGTTTGTGAAAAGAACACACATGCAATGACCACTTGTTGATCCATGTGTGGTTTGTGAAAAGAACACCCATGCAATGACTCTAGTGCTAGTTTTATTATAAGAACATACATGCAATGACTCTAGTGGGTCCACATGTAGTTTGCGAAAAGAACACACATGCAATGACCACTGGTTGATCCATAAGTGGTTTGTGGAAAGAACACACATGAAATGACCACTTGTTGATCCATTAGTGGTTTCTGGAAAAGAAAACACATGCAATGACTCTAGTTGGTCCATATGTGGTTTGTGGAAAGACAACACATGCAGTAACCACTTGTTGATCCATGTGTGGTTTGTGAAATGAACACACATGCAATGCCACTGGTTGATCCATGTGTGGTTTGTGGAAAGAACACACATGCAATGACTGTAGTGGTTGTTTTAGTATAAGAATACACATGCAATGTCTCTAATGGCTACATATGTGGTTTGTGAAAAGAACACACATGCAATGACCACTTGTTGATCCATGTGTGGTTTGTGAAAAGAACACCCATGCAATGACTCTAGTGCTAGTTTTAGTACAAGAACATACATGCAATGACTCTAGTGGGTCCACATGTAGTTTGTGAAATGAACACACATGCAATGACCACTGGTTGATCCATAAGTGGTTTGTGGAAAGGACACACATGCAATGACCACTGGTTGATCCATAAGTGGTTTGTGGAAAAGAAAACACATGCAATGACTCTGGTTGGTCCATATGTGGTTTGTGGAAAGAACACACATGCATTGACCACTGGTTGATCCATATGTGGCTTGTGAAAAGAACACACATGCAATGCCACTGGTTGATCCATGTGTGGTTTGTGGAAAGAACACACATGCAATGACTCTAGTGGTAGTTTTAGTATAAGATCACACATGCAATGACTCTAATGGATCCATATGTGGTTTGTGAAAAGAACACACATGCAATGACCACTTGTTGATCCATGTGTGGTTTGTGAAAAGAACACACATGCAATGACTCTAGTGCTAGTTTTATTATAAGAACACACATGCAATGACTCTAGTGGGTCCACAGGTAGTTTGTGAAAAGAACACACATGCAATGACCACTTGTTGATCCATGTGTGTTTTGTGAAAAGAACACACATACAATGACTCTAGTGGGTCCACATGTAGTTTGTTAAAAGAACACACATGCAATGACCACTGGTTGATCCATAAGTTGTTTGTGGAAAAGAACACACATGCAATGAACACTAGTTGATCAATGTGTGGTTTGTGCAAAAGAACACATGCAATGAATCTGGTTGGTCCGTATGTGGTTTGTGGAAAGAACACACATGCAGTGACCACTGGTTGATCCATGTGTGGTTTGTGAAATGAACACACATGCAATGCCACTTGTTGATCCATGTGTGGTTTGTGGAAAGAACACACATGCAATGACTCTAGTGCCAGTTTTTGTATAAGAACACACATGCAATGTCTCTAATGGATCCATATGTGGTTTGTGATAAGAATACACATGCAATGACTCTAGTGGGTCCACATGTAGTTTGTAAAAATAACGCACATGCAATGACCACTTGTTGATCCATAAGTGGTTTGTGGAAAGGACACACATGCAATGACCACTGGTTGGTCCATATGTGGTTTGTGGAAAGAACACACATGCAGTGACCACTGGTTGATCCATGTGAGGGTTGTGAAATGAACACACATGCAATGCCACTTGTTGATCCATGTGTGGTTTGTGGAAAGGACACACATGCAATGACTCTAGTGCTAGTTTTAGTATAAGATCACACATGCAATGACTCTAATGGATCCATATGTGGTTTGTGAAAAGAACACACATGCAATGACCACTTGTTAATCCATGTGTGGTTTGTGAAAAGAACACACATGCAATGACTCTAGTGCTAGTTCTAGTTTAAGAACACACATGCAATGACTCTAGTGGGTCCACATGTAGTTTGTGAAAAGAATACACATGCAATGACTCTAGTGCTAGTTTTAGTATAAGAACACACATGCAATGACTCTAGTGGGTCCACATGTAGTTTGTGAAAACAACACACATGCAATGACCACTTGTTGATCCATGTGTCTTTTGTGAAAAGAACACACATCAATGACTCTAGTGGGTCCACATGTAGTTTGTGAAAAGAACACACATGCAATAACCACTGGTTGATCCATAAGTTGTTTGTGGAAAAGAGCACACATGCAATGAACACTGGTTGATCCATGTGTGGTTTGTGCAAAAGAACACATCCAATGACCACTGGTTGATCCATGTGTGGTTTGTGAAAAGAAACACATGCAATGACTCTAGTGCTAGTTTTAGTATAAGAACACACATGCAATGACTCTAGTGGGTCCACATGTAGTTTGCAAAAATAACACACATGCAATGACCACTGGTTGATCCATAAGTGGTTTGTGGAAATAACACACATGTAATGACCACTGGTTGATCCATAAGTGGTTTGTGGAAAAGAACACACATGCAATGACTCTGGTTGGTCCATATGTGGTTTGTGAAAAGAACACACATGCAATGACCACTTGTTGATCCATGTGTGGTTTGTGAAAAGAACACCAATGCAATGACTCTAGTGCTAGTTTTATTATAAGAACATACATGCAATGACTCTAGTGGGTCCACATGTAGTTTGCGAAAAGAACACACATGCAATGACCACTGGTTGATCCATAAGTGGTTTGTGGAAAGAACACACATGCAATGACCACTGGTTCATCCATAAGTGGTTTGTGGAAAAGAAAACACGTGCAATGACTCTGGTTGGTCCATATGTGGTTTGTGGAAAGAACACACATGCATTGACCACTAGTTGATCCATATGTGGTTTGTGAAATGAACACACATGCAATGCCACTGGTTGATCCATGTGTGGTTTGTGGAAAGAACACACATGCAATGACTCTAGTGCTAGTTTTAGTATAAGAACACACATGCAATGTCTCTAATGGATCCATATGTGGTTTGTGAAAAGAACACACATGCAATGACCACTTGTTGATCCATGTGTGGTTTGTGAAAAGAACACCCATGCAATGACTATAGTGCTAGTTTTAGTACAAGAACATACATGCAATGACTCTAGTGGTTCCACATGTAGTTTGTGAAATGAACACACATGCAATGACCACTAGTTGATCCATAAGTGGTTTGTGGAAAGGACACACATGCAATGACCACTGGTTGATCCATAAGTGGTTTGTGGAAAAGAAAACACATGCAATGACTCTGGTTGGTCCATATGTGGTTTGTGGAAAGTGTTGGAGATATGCCCTAGAGGCAATAATAAATATAGTTATTATTATATCTTTGTGTTTATGATAAATGTTTATATTCATGCTATAATAGTATTAACAAGGAAACATTAATACTTGTGTGAATTGTAAACTTAAATTGAAGTCCCTAGTATAGCCTCTATACTTCACTAGCTTGTTGGTTGATTAAATGATTGTGGTTTCCGTATCATGAACATTGAGATGTTATCAACAACAAGATCATATCGTTAGGAGAATGATATGGTGGACATACTCCTATAGATAAGCGTAGCATAAAGATCAAGTCATTTCAATAGTTCAATTGCTATATGCTTTCTGATACATAGTAACCTAATTCCTTCGACCATGAGATCATGCATATCACCTTTGCCGGATGGATGCTTTGATAACATCAAACACCACACCGTAACTGGGTGGCTATAAAGGTGGCATTAAGTGTTCGGAAAGTATTGGTTGAAACACATGGATCAAGAGTGGGATTTGTCCATCCACATGACGGATAGATATACTCTGGGCCCTCTCGGTGGAATGTCATCCAATTAGCTTGCAAGCATGTGACATGGTCACAAGGGATCACATATCACGGGAACGAGAAAAGAGTACTTATCGGTAACAAGGTTGAACTAGGTATGCAGAGATACCGACGATCATAACCTCGGATAAGTAACATATCGTGAGACAAAGGGAAATTGGTATCGTATGTAAGTGGTTCATTCGATCGCAAAGTAATCGTAGAAATATGTGGGAGCCATATGAATTTCCAGATTCCTCTATTGGTTATTGTTCGGAGAAGTGTCTCGATCATGTCCGCATAGTTCACGAACCGTAGGGAGACACACTTAAGGATTCGACGTTGTTTGAGTAGTTATGGTATTATGAGAAAGAGACCGAATGTTGTTCGGAGTCTCGGATGGGATCCGGGATATCACGAGGTGATCCGGAATGGTCCGGAGAATAAGATTCATATAAGGAAAGTCCCGTTTCGGAGTTGGGGAATGGTTCCGGTGTTTTCATCGGGAACATTCTAGAGGGTCCCGGAATGTCCGGCACTCCGGAGGGGGAAGGGTACATGAATGTGTCATTGTAAGTTGGAATGATTGCATCATGTACTAGGTGTTCTTGCTGTCCAAAATAAAGGGTTTATTTAAATCCTAAATTGAAAAGTCAAACGGCTAGTTTGAAAGTCAAACGGCAATTTTGGGAAGTGGGAAGAGAGGAGGATTGGTGGAGGCCGAATTGGAGGAGGGTTCCTCCCTTGGCCGGCGCCCCACCAAGCCGACTTGGGGAGGGACTCTCCTCCCCTTGGCCGGCCAGCCCTCCCACCTATATAGGGCTCCCTCCTAGCACACACAAGTTTCCTATCCTCTAAACTAAACCCTAGATCTAGACCCCGGTTTAGAGCTATTCGGTTTAGAGCCTTCTAATTGGTTTAGAGCCCTCTAATTGGTGTGTCTAATTACTAGACCACTAATAGCCTCTCTCATAAGCTCCACCATACTCGCACCGGCTTAAGGCGAAGCCCTGCGGGATTTCCCCTCTACTTCCGGTACCACGCCGTTGTGCTGCCGGAATCGCGAGGAGAGTGCTACAACCTCCGCTGCCTGCTGGAACAAGGGAGAGGAAGGTCTTCGTCGAGTACCGAACGTGTGACCGACTGCGGGAGCGCTGCTGGAACGTGGCGCCGGAAGGATCGTCTACGCGATCTTGAGATCGGAAAGAGTACGACTACATCACCCACGAGAATCTGCTCTCGTTAAACACTTTGGAATCTTCGAGGGTGAGTTATTCCATCGACTCGTTGCTACAATCTAGTAGATAGATCTTGGCTTGTTTGTTTGTATGCGATAGAAAAATTTTGTTTTCCATGCTACGAACCCCTACAGTGGTATCAGAGCCATGTCTATATGTAGATCTGTTGCACGAGTAGAACACAATGGTCATTGTGGGCGTTGATGCTTTTATTGTAGATTGCTTTTTGTGTACTTTGCATCTTGCGTTATGTTGGGATGAAGCGGCCCGGGCTAACCTTACATGACATCGCTCATGAGACTTGCTCCACGCTTGACATGCAACTTGTATTGCATAAGTGGCTTTGCGGGTGCCTGTTTCTCCTAGCATAGTTAAGATCCAATTTACAACGGGTAATCAACAATGCTAGTATCAATGTTGTGGTTCTTGTTCGTAAGTTAGAACGACACTTATTGAAAGCCCCAAACCACGTAAAATATGCAAAGAAAGTAGAGGCGTCTAACTTTGTTTTGCAGGGGTGTGCAGTGATGTGATATGGCCATGATTGTGATTATATTTGATGTATGCAATGTTCCTTATTGTAAGTTGGCAACCGGCAGGAGCCATATGGTTGTCTTTAATTTCTGTTAAGACCTGCGTGTCTATTCAAAATAGTTGTAATAGTTGAAGCTGGTGGACGACAACCATGAAGAAGCGTCATTGACCTTGATGCTATGCCGGTGATGATGGAGATCATGTTCGTGCTTGAAGATGGAGATCGGAAGCACAAAGAAGAAAGGCCATATCATATCACATATTATGAATTGCATGTGATGTTAATCCTTTATGCATCTTGTATTGCTTAGTAGACGACGGTAGCATTATAAGATGATCCCTCATGCACATAAATTTCAAGTTCTAAAGTGTTCACCCTTAGTATGCACCGTTGCCAAAGCTTGCTACTTCGAAGCACCACGTGATGATCGGGTGTCTTTGATTCCGCGGGTGAATACAACGTAAGCAAGCCAGATTTGCTTATGCGGTAGCTAAGGTTTGATCTTGACGAGCCTAGCATGTACAGACATGGCCTCAGGAACACGGATCACCGAAAGGTAAAGCATGAATCATATAGTAGATATGATGAACATGTCGATTGTTCGCCATTGAAACTATATCAACTCTCGTGATGATCGGTGTTGATGTAGTGGATTTGGTTCGTGTGATCACTAAAACAATGTGAGGGATGTTGTTTTGAGTGGGAGTTCACCTAGTTTAATTTCATTAATTAATTTGAACTCAATTTGTCATAAACTTAGTCTAAACTAATGCAAATATGTTGTAGATCAATGGCAGCCCCTACCATCAATTTTAATGCGTTCCTAGAGAAAGAAAAGTTGAAAAACAATGGAAGCAACTTCGCGGATTGGTTCCGCAATTTGAGGATTGTCCTCACAGCTGGTAATTTGACCTATGTGCTGGATGCACCGCTGGGTGACCCACCTGCAGCTGATGCTCCCGATGAAGTAAAGAATGTTTACCTTGCTCGGAAGAATCAGTACTCCATAGTTCAGTGTGCTATCTTGTATGGTTTGGAATCGGAGCTTCAGAAAAGGTTTGAAGAGTCAGACCCATATGATATTGTCGAGGATCTCAAATTAATTTTTGAGACTCATGCGGCAATTGAAAGCTATGAGGCTTCTGAAAAGTTCTTTAACTGCAAGATGGAAGAAGGCAGCTCCGTCAGTGAGCATGTGCTTAAGATGTCTGGGCACGCAAACAAACTTCAAAGCTTGGGTATAGTGATTCCTAATGCTTTGGGGATTTACCGTGTCCTCCAATCACTACCACCAAGTTACAGGAACTTTGTGATGAACTACAACATGCAGAACATGAACAAAGAGTTGCCAGAACTATTTGCTATGTTAAAATCTGCAGAAGTGGAGATCAAGAAAGAGCACCAAGTGTTGATGGTCAATAAGACCACCAAATTCAAGAAGGGCAAGTCTAAGCAAAAGGGACACTTCAAGAAGGGTGGTAAGAAAGTTACCACGCCGACGAAGAAAACCAAGGCTGGACCAAAGCCTGATACTGAGTGCTTTTACTGCAAGGGAGAAGGTCACTGGAAGCGGAATTGCCCAAAGTACTTGGCGGATTTGAAGAACGGCAACATCAACAAGAAAGGTATATCTGATATACATGTTATTGATGTGTATCTCACTAGTATTCGTAGTAGTGCCTGGGTATTTGATACTGGTTCGGTTGCTCATATTTGTAACTCGAAACAGGTGCTGCAGAATAAACGGAAGCTAGCGAAGAACGAGGTGACGATGCGCGTGGGAAACGGATCAAAGGTTGATGTGATCGCGGTCGGCACGCTACCTCTTCATCTACCATCGGGATTAGTTTTATACTTAAATAATTGTTATTTAGTGCCTGCGTTGAGCATGAACATTATATCAGGATCTTGTTTATTGCGAGACAGTTACTTGTTTAAGTCAAAGAATAATGGTTGTTCGATTTATATGAGTAATATGTTTTACGCACATGCACCTTTGATAGATGGTCTATTCTTGTTGAATCTCGATAGTGGAAATACACATATCAACAATATTGAAGCTAAACGTTTGAAATCAAGCGATAATTTGACCTATATGTGGCACTGTCGTCTTGGTCACATTGGAGTGAAACGTATGAAGAAACTCCATTCCGATGGACTTCTTGAATCACTTGATTTTGAATCACTTGAAAGATGCGAAGCATGTCTGATGGGTAAAATGACTAAGACTCCATTTTCTGGTATGATGGAGCAAGCTACGGACTTATTGGAAATCATACATACCGATGTGTGTGGTCCAATGAGTGTAGCATCGCGCGGTGGTTATCGTTATGTTCTTACCTTCACGGATGACTTGAGTAGATATGGGTATATCTATTTCATGAAACATAAGTCCGAAACTTTCGAGAAGTTTAAGGAGTTTCAAAGTGAGGTAGAGAATCAACGTAACAAGAAGATTAAATTTCTACGTTCTGATCGTGGAGGTGAATATCTAAGTTACGAGTTTGGCGAGCATTTGAAGAAATGTGGAATACTTTCACAATTGACACCGCCAGGAACACCACAGCGTAATGGTGTGTCTGAACGTCGTAATCGAACCCTCTTAGATATGGTTCGTTCTATGATGTCACTTACAGATTTACCGCTAACATTTTGGGGTTATGCATTAGAAACAGCCGCACTCACTTTAAATAGGGCACCATCTAAATCCGTTGAAACGACACCGTATGAATTATGGTTTGGGAAGAAACCTAAATTGTCGTTCCTTAAAGTTTGGGGATGCGAAGCCTATGTAAAGAAGTTACAGCCGGACAAGCTTGAACCCAAAGCGGAAAAATGCGTCTTCATAGGATACCCGAAGGAAACTATTGGGTATACCTTCTATCATAGATCCGAAGGCAAAATCTTCGTTGCCAAGAATGGATCCTTTCTAGAGAAGGAATTTCTCTCGAAAGAAGTGACTGGAAGGAAAGTAGAACTCGACGAGGTTGTCGAACCTTCTCTCGAAATTGCGAGTAGCGCAGCACCGGAAGATGTTCCTGTGGTGCCTGTACCAATAAGAGAGGAAGCTAATGATGGTGATCATGAAACTTCGGTTGAAGTTGCTACAGAGCCTCGGAGGTCAACGAGAAGTCGTACCACTCCAGATTGGTATGATTCCGTTATGAATGTCATGTTGGTGGACAACACCGATGACCCCGAGACATATGAGGAAGCGATGATGAGCCCAGATTCCAATAAATGGCAAGAAGCCATGAAATCCGAGATTGGATCCATGTACGAAAACCAAGTATGGACTTTGGTGGACTTACCGGATGGCCGGAAGGCTGTCGAGAACAAATGGATTTTCAAGAAGAAAACAGATGCTGATGGTAATGTTACTGTCTATAAAGCTCGACTTGTCGCAAAAGGGTTTCGACAAATTCAAGGATTTGACTACGATGAGACTTTCTCACCGGTAGCGAAGCTAAAGTCTGTGAGGATTATATTAGCAATCGCTGCATATTATGATTATGAGATATGGCAGATGGATGTCAAAACAGCATTCCTCAATGGAGACATTGATGAAGAGTTGTATATGATGCAACCCAAAGGTTTTGTCGATCCTAAAGATGCTAACAAGGTATGCAAACTTCAACGGTCCATCTATGGATTGAAGCAGGCATCCCGAAGTTGGAATCAACGTTTTGATAAGGTAATCAAAAGTTTTGGTTTTATACAAACTTATGGAGAAGCTTGTATTTACAAGAAAGTGAGTGGGAGCTCTGTAGCATTCTTAATACTGTATGTGGATGACATATTGTTGATTGGGAATGATGTAGACCTTCTTAATAGTGTCAAGGAATATTTGAATAATATTTTTTCAATGAAGGATCTTGGCGAAGCAGCTTACATATTAGGCATAAAGATTTATAGAGATAGATCGAAACGCCAAATATCATTGTCACAAAGTACATATTTGGACAAAGTTCTAAAGAGGTTTGGAATGGAAGAAAGCAAGAAAGGGTTCTTGCCCATATTGCCCAATACGACCTTGAGTGAAACTCAAAGTCCGACATCGGCAGAAGATAGAGAAAGGATGAGTAAGACTCCCTATGCCTCAGCCATAGGATCTCTAATGTATGCCATGCTATGTACTAGACCCGACATCGCATAGGCTGTTAGTCTAACTAGCAGATATCAAAGTGATCCAGGAGTGGATCATTGGACAGCGGTCAAAAACATCCTTAAGTACTTGAGAAGAACTAAGGATATGGTTCTTTCTTATGGAGGTGATGAACAGCTCGTTGTTAATGGTTACACCGATGCTAGTTGGAACACCGATCCAGATGATTCTAAATCACAATCTGGATACGTATTTATTTTGAATGGTGCAGCAGTTAGCTGGAGGAGTGCAAAGCAAAGCGTTGTGGCGAGATCTTCAACTGAATCGGAATACATGGCTGCTTCGGAGGCTTCACAAGAAGCGATATGGATGAAAGAGTTCATTACAGAGCTGGGTGTGGTTCCTAGTGCGCTGGACCCAATGTCTATCTACTGTGATAACATGGGCGCCATAGCCAATGCGCAAGAACCAAGGTCACACAAGAAGCTGAGGCATATCAAGCTGCGTTTTCACGCTATTCGAGAACATATCCAGGATGGGGATATAAAGATTTGCAAAGTACACACAGATCTGAATGTGGCGGATCCGTTGACTAAACCTCTCCCGAGGGCAAAACATGACCAACACCAAACTGCCATGGGTGTTCGGTGTATTACCATGTAATCTAGATTAGATGACTCTAGTGCAAGTGGGAGACTGTTGGAGATATGCCCTAGAGGCAATAATAAATATAGTTATTATTATATCTTTGTGTTTATGATAAATGTTTATATTCATGCTATAATAGTATTAACAAGGAAACATTAATACTTGTGTGAATTGTAAACTTAAATTGAAGTCCCTAGTATAGCCTCTATACTTCACTAGCTTGTTGGTTGATTAAATGATTGTGGTTTCCGTATCATGAACATTGAGATGTTATCAACAACAAGATCATATCGTTAGGAGAATGATATGGTGGACATACTCCTATAGATAAGCGTAGCATAAAGATCAAGTCATTTCAATAGTTCAATTGCTATATGCTTTCTGATACATAGTAACCTAATTCCTTCGACCATGAGATCATGCATATCACCTTTGCCGGATGGATGCTTTGATAACATCAAACACCACACCGTAACTGGGTGGCTATAAAGGTGGCATTAAGTGTTCGGAAAGTATTGGTTGAAACACATGGATCAAGAGTGGGATTTGTCCATCCACATGACGGATAGATATACTCTGGGCCCTCTCGGTGGAATGTCATCCAATTAGCTTACAAGCATGTGACATGGTCACAAGGGATCACATATCACGGGAACGAGAAAAGAGTACTTATCGGTAACAAGGTTGAACTAGGTATGCAGAGATACCGACGATCATAACCTCGGATAAGTAACATATCGTGAGACAAAGGGAAATTGGTATCGTATGTAAGTGGTTCATTCGATCGCAAAGTAATCGTAGAAATATGTGGGAGCCATATGAATTTCCAGATTCCTCTATTGGTTATTGTTCGGAGAAGTGTCTCGATCATGTCCGCATAGTTCACGAACCGTAGGGAGACACACTTAAGGATTCGACGTTGTTTGAGTAGTTATGGTATTATGAGAAAGAGACCGAATGTTGTTCGGAGTCTCGGATGGGATCCGGGATATCACGAGGTGATCCGGAATGGTCCGGAGAATAAGATTCATATAAGGAAAGTCCCGTTTCAGAGTTGGGGAATGGTTCCGGTGTTTTCATCGGGAACATTCTAGAAGGTCCCGGAATGTCCGGCACTCCGGAGGGGGAAGGGTACATGAATGTGTCATTGTAAGTTGGAATGATTGCATCATGTACTAGGTGTTCTTGCTGTCCAAAATAAAGGGTTTATTTAAATCCTAAATTGAAAAGTCAAACGGCTAGTTTGAAAGTCAAACGGCAATTTTGGGAAGTGGGAAGAGAGGAGGATTGGTGGAGGCCGAATTGGAGGAGGGTTCCTCCCTTGGCCGGCGCCCCACCAAGCCGACTTGGGGAGGGACTCTCCTCCCCTTGGCCGGCCAGCCCTCCCACCTATATAGGGCTCCCTCCTAGCACACACAAGTTTCCTATCCTCTAAACTAAACCCTAGATCTAGACCCCGGTTTAGAGCTATTCGGTTTAGAGCCTTCTAATTGGTTTAGAGCCCTCTAATTGGTGTGTCTAATTACTAGACCACTAATAGCCTCTCTCATAAGCTCCACCATACTCGCACCGGCTTAAGGCGAAGCCCTACGGGATTTCCCCTCTACTTCCGGTACCACGCCGTTGTGCTGCCGGAATCGCGAGGAGAGTGCTACAACCTCCGCTGCCTGCTGGAACAAGGGAGAGGAAGGTCTTCGTCGAGTACCGAACGTGTGACCGACTGCGGGAGCGCTGCTGGAACGTGGCGCCGGAAGGATCGTCTACGCGATCTTGAGATCGGAAAGAGTACGACTACATCACCCACGAGAATCTGCTCTCGTTAAACACTTTGGAATCTTCGAGGGTGAGTTATTCCATCGACTCGTTGCTACAATCTAGTAGATAGATCTTGGCTTGTTTGTTTGTATGCGATAGAAAATTTTTGTTTTCCATGCTACGAACCCCTACAGAAAGAACACACATGCATTGACCACTGGTTGATCCATATGTGGCTTGTGAAAAGAACACACATGCAATGCCACTGGTTGATCCATGTGTGGTTTGTGGAAAGAACACACATGCAATGACTCTAGTGGTAGTTGTAGTATAAGATCACACATGCAATGACTCTAATGGATCCATATGTGGTTTGTGAAAAGAACACACATGCAATGACCACTTGTTGATCCATGTGTGGTTTGTGAAAAGAACACACATGCCATGACTCTAGTGCTAGTTTTATTATAAGAACACACATGCAATGACTCTAGTGGGTCCACATGTAGTTTGTGAAAAGAACACACATGCAATGACCACTTGTTGATCCATGTGTGTTTTGTGAAAAGAACACACATACAATAACTCAAGTGGGTGCACATGTAGTTTGTGAAAAGAACACACATGCAATGACCACTGGTTGATTCATAAGTTTTTTGTGGAAAAGAACACACATGCAATGACCACTAGTTGATCAATGTGTGGTTTGTGCAAAAGAACACATGCAATGAATCTGGTTGGTCCGTATGTGGTTTGTGGAAAGAACACACATGCAGTGACCACTGGTTGATCCATGTGTGGTTTGTGATATGAACACACATGCAATGCCACTGGTTGATCCATGTGTGGTTTGTGGAAAGAACACACATGCAATGACTCTAGTGCTAGTTTTAGTATAAGAACACACATGCAATGTCTCTAATGGATCCATATGTGGTTTGTGAAAAGAACACACATGCAATGACCACTTGTTGATCCATGTGTGGTTTGTGAAAAGAACACCCATGCAATGACTCTAGTGCTAGTTTTAGTATAAGAACATACATGCAATGACTCTAGTGGGTCCACATGTAGTTTGTGAAAAGACACACATGCAATGACCACTAGTTGATCCATAAGTGGTTTGTGGAAAGAACACACATACAATGACTCTAGTGCGTCCACATGTAGTTTGTGAAAAGAACACACATGCAATGAGCAGTGGTTGATCCATCAGTTCTTTGTGGAAAAGAACACACATGCAATGACCACTGGTTGATCCATGTGTGGTTTGTGGAAAAGAACACACATGTTATGACCACTTGTTAATCCATGTGTGTTTTGTGAAAAGAACACACATACAATGACTCTTGTGGGTCCACATGTAGTTTGTGAAAAGAACACAGATGCAATGAGCACTGGTTGATCCATAAGTTGTTTGTGGAAAAGAACACACATGCAATAAAAATAGTTGATCCATGTGTGGTTTGTGCAAAAGAACACATGCAATGACCACTAGTTGATCCATGTGTGGTTTGTGAAAAGAACACACATGCAATGACTCTAGTGCTAGTTTTAGTATAAGATCACACATGCAATGACTCTAGTGGGTCCACATGTAGTCTCTGAAAAGAACACACATGCAATGACCACTGGTTGATCCATAAGTGGTTTGTGGAAAGGACACATATGCAATGACCACTTGTTGATCCATAAGTGGTTTGTGGAAAAGAAAACACATGCAATGACTCTGGTTGGTCCATATGTGGTTTGTGTAAAGAACACACATGCAATGACCACTGGTTGATCCATGTGTGGTTTGTGAAATCAACATACATGCAATGCCACTCGTTGATCCATGTGTGGTTTGTGAAAAGAACACACATGCAATGACTCTAGTGCTAGTTTTTGTATAAGAACACACATGCAAGGTCTCTAATGGATCCATATGTGGTTTGTGAAAATAACACAAATGCAATGACCACTTGTTGATCCACGTGTGGTTTGTGAAAAAACACACATGCAATGACTCTAGTGCTAGTTTTAGTATAAGAACACACATGCAATGACTCTAGTGGGTCCACATGTAGTTTGTGAAAAGAACACACATGCAATGACCACTGGTTGATCCATAAGTGGTTTGAGGAAATAACACACATGCAATGACCACTGGTTGATCCATAAGTGGTTTGTGGAAAAGAACACACATGCAATGACTCTGGTTGGTACATACGTGGTTTGTGGAAAGAACAACATGCAGTGACCACTGGTTGATCAACGTGTGGTTTGTGAAAAGAACACACATGCAATGCCACTGGTTGATCCATGTGTGGTTTGTGGAAAGAACACACATGCAATTACTCTAGTGCTAGTTTTAGTATAAGAACACACATATGTCTCTAATGGATCCATATGTGGTTTGTGAAAATAACACACATGCAATGACCACTTGTTGATCCATGTGTGGTTTGTGAAAAGAACACACATGCAATGACTCTAGTGCTAGTTTTAGTATAAGAACACACATGCAATGACTCTAGTGGGTCCACATGTAGTTTGTGAAAAGAACACACATGCAATGAAAACTGGTTGATCCATAAGTGGTTTGTGGAAAGAACACACATGAAATAACCACTTGTTGATCCATAAGTGGTTTGTGGAAAGAACACACATGCAACGACTCTGGTTGGTCCATATGTTGTTTGTGGAAAGAACACACATGCAGTGACCAATGGTTGATCCATGTGTGGTTTGTGAAATGAACACACATGCAATGCCACTGGTTGATCCATGTGTGGTTTTTGGAAAGAACACACATGCAATGACACTAGTGCTAGTTTTTGTATAAGAACACACATGCAATGTCTCTAATGGATCCATATGTGGTTTGTGAAAAGAACACACATGCAATGACCACTGGTTGATCCATGTGTGGTTTGTGAAAAGAAGACCCATGCAATGACTCTAGTGCTAGTTTTAGTATAAGAACATACATGCAATGACTCTAGTGGGTCCGCATGTAGTTTGTGAAAAGAACACACATGCAATGACCACTTGTTGATCCATAAGTGGTTTGTGGAAAGAACACACATGAAATGACCACTGGTTGATCCATAAGTGGTTTGTGGAAAAGAAAACACATTCAATGACTCTGGTTGGTCCATATGTGGTTTGTGGAAAGAACACACATGCATTGACCACTGGTTGATCCATATGTGGCTTGTGAAAAGAACACACATGCAATGTAATGACTCTAGTGGTAGTTTTAGTATAAGATCACACATGCAATGTCTCTAATGGATCCATATGTGGTTTGTGAAAAGAACACACATGCAATGACCACTTGTTGATCCATGTGTGGTTTGTGAAAAGAACACACATGCAATGACTCTAGTGCTAGTTTTAGTATAAGAACACACATGCAATGACCACTGGTTGATCCATAAGTGGTTTGTGGAAAGAACACACATGCAATGACCACTGGTTGATCCATAAGTGGTTTGTGGAAAAGAACACACATGCAATGACCACTGGTTGATCCATAAGTTGTTTGTGAAACGAACACACATGCAATGAACACTGGTTGATCAATGTGTGGTTTGTGCAAAAGAACACATGGAATGAATCTGGTTGGCCCGTATGTGGTTTGTGGAAAGAACACACATGCAGTGACCACTGGTTGATCCATGTGTGGTTTGTGAAATGAACACACATGCAATGCCACTTGTTGATCCATGTGTGGTTTATGGAAAGAACACACATGCAATGACTCTAGTGCCAGTTTTTGTATAAGAACACACATGCAATGTCTCTAATGGATCCATATGTGGTTTGTGATAAGAACACACAAGCAATGACTCTAGTGCGTCCACATGTAGTTTGTGAAAATAACACACATGCAATGACAACTAGTTGATCCATAAGTGGTTTGTGGAAAGAACACACATGCAATGTTCACTTGTTGATCCATCAGTGGTTTGTGGAAAAGAAAACACATGCAATGACTCTGGTTGGTCCATATGTGGTTTGTGTAAAGAACACACATGCAATGACCACTGGTTGATCCATTTGTGGTTTGTGAAATCAACACACATGCAATGCCACTCGTTGATCCATGTGTGGTTTGTGGAAAGAACACACATGCAATGACTCTAGTGCTAGTTTTTGTATAAGAACACACATGCAAGGTCTCTAATGGATCCATACGTGGTTTGTGAAAAGAACACACATGCAATGACCCCTTGTTGATCCATTTGTGGTTTGTGAAAAGAACACCCATGCAATGACTGTAGTGCTAGTTTTAGTATAAGAACATACATGCAATGACTCTAGTGGGTCCGCATGTAGTTTGTGAAAAGAACACACATGCAATGACCACTTGTTGATCCATAAGTGGTTTGTGGAAACAACACACATGCAATGACCACTGGTTGATCCATAAGTGGTTTGTGGAAAAGAAAACACATTCAATGACTCTGGTTGGTCCATATGTGGTTTGTGGAAAGAACACACATGCATTGACCACTGGTTGATCCATATGTGGCTTGTGAAAAGAACACACATGCAATTCAATGACTCTAGTGGTAGTTTTAGTATAAGATCACACATGCAATGTCTCTAATGGATCCATATGTGGTTTGTGAAAAGAACACACATGCAATGACCACTTGTTGATCCATGTGTGGTTTGTGAAAAGAACACACATGCAATGACTCAAGTGCTAGTTTTAGTATAAGAACACACATGCAATGACCACTAGTTGATCCATAAGTGGTTTGTGGAAAGGACACACATGCAATGACCACTGGTTGATCCATAAGTGGTTTGTGAAATGAGCACACATGCAATGCCACTGGTTGATCCATGTGTGGTTTGTGGAAAGAAAACACATACAATGACTCTGGTTGGTCCATATGCGGTTTGTGGAAAGAACACACATGCATTGACCACTGGTTGATCCATATGTGGCTTGTGAAAAGAACACACATGCAATGCCACTGGTTGATCCATGTGTGGTTTGTGGAAAGAACACACATGCAATGACTCTAGTTTTAGTTTTAGTATAAGATCACACATGCAATGACACTAATGGATCCATATGTGGTTTGTGAAAAGAACACACATGCAATGACCACTTGTTGATCCATGTGTGGTTTGTGAAAAGAACACACATGCAATGACTCTAGTGCTAGTTTTATTATAAGAACACACATGCAATGACTCTAGTGGGTCCACAGGTAGTTTGTGAAAAGAACACACATGCAATGACCACTTGTTGATCCTTGTGTGTTTTGTGAAAATAACACACATACAATGACTCTAGTGGGTCCACATGTAGTTTGTGAAAAGAACACACATGCAATGACCACTGGTTGATCCATAAGTGGTTTCTGGAAAGAACACACATGAAATAACCACTTGTTGATCCATAAGTGGTTTGTGGAAAAGAAAACAAATGCAATGACTCTGGTTGGTCCATATGTGGTTTGTGGAAAGAACGCACATGCAGTAACCACTGGTTGATCCATGTGTGGTTTATGAAATGAACACACATGCAATGCCACTCGGTGATCCATGTGTGGTTTGTGGAAAGAACACACATGCAATGACTCTAGTGCTAGTTTTTGTATAAGAACACACATGCCATGTCTCGAATGGATCCATATGTGGTTTGTGAAAAGAACACACATGCAATGACCCCTTGTTGATCCATGTGTGGTTTGTGAAAAGAACACCCATGCAATTACTCTAGTGATAGTTTTAGTATAATAACATACATGCAATGACTCTAGTGGGTCCACATGTAGTTTGTGAAAAGAACACAGATGCAATGACCACTGGTTGATCCATAAGTGGTTTGTGGAAAGAACACACATGCAATGACCACTTGTTGATCCATAAGTGGTTTGTGGAAAGAACACACATGCAACGACTCTGGTTGGTCCATATGTTGTTTGTGGAAAGAACACACATGCATTGACCACTGGTTGATCCATGTGTGGTTTGTGAAATGAACACACATGCAATGCCACTGGTTGATCCATGTGTGGTTTGTGGAAAAAACACACATGCAATGACTCCAGTGCTAGTTTATGTATAAGAACACACATGCCATGTCTCTAATGGATCCATATGTGGTTTGTGAAAAGAACACACATGCAATGACCACTTGTTGATCCATGTGTGGTTTGTGAAAAGAACACCCATGCAATGACTCTAGTTCTAGTTTTAGTATAAGAACACACATGCAATGACTCTAGTGGGTCCACATGTAGTTTGTGAAAAGAACACACATGCAATGACCACTGGTTGATCCATAAGTGGTTTGTGGAAAGAACACACATGAAATGACCACTTGTTTATCCATAAGTGGTTTGTGAAAAGAACACACATGCAATGACTCTAGTTGTTCCATATGTGGTTTGTGGAAAGAACACACATGCAATGACTCTAGTGCTAGTTTTAGTATAAGAACACAAATGCAATGTCTCTAATGGACCCATATGTGGTTTGTGAAAAGAACACACATGCAATGACCACTTGTTGATCCATGTGTGGTTTGTGAAAAGAACACCATGCAATGACTCTAGTGCTAGTTTTAGTATAAGAACAGACATGCAATGACTCTAGTGGGTCCGCATGTAGTTTGTGAAAAGAACACACATGCAATGACCACTTGTTGATCCATAAGTGGTTTGTGGAAAGAACACACATGCAATGACCACTAGTTGATCCATAAGTGGTTTGTGGAAAAGAAAACACATTCAATGACTCTGGTTGGTCCATATGTGGTTTGTGTAAAGAACACACATGCAATGACCACTGGTTGATCCATGTGTGGTTTGTGAAATCAACACACATGCAATGCCACTCGTTGATCCATGTGTGGTTTGTGAAAAGAACACACATGCAATGACTCTAGTGCTAGTTTTTGTATAAGAACACACATGCAAGGTCTCTAATGGATCCATATGTGGTTTGTGAAAATAACACAAATGCAATGACCACTTGTTGATCCACGTGTGGTTTGTGAAAAAACACACATGCAATGACTCTAGTGCTAGTTTTAGTATAAGAACACACATGCAATGACTCTAGTGGGTCCACATGTAGTTTGTGAAAAGAACACACATGCAATGACCACTGGTTGATCCATAAGTGGTTTGAGGAAATAACACACATGCAATGACCACTGGTTGATCCATAAGTGGTTTGTGGAAAAGAACACACATGCAATGACTCTGGTTGGTACATACGTGGTTTGTGGAAAGAACAACATGCAGTGACCACTGGTTGATCAACGTGTGGTTTGTGAAAAGAACACACATGCAATGCCACTGGTTGATCCATGTGTGGTTTGTGGAAAGAACACACATGCAATTACTCTAGTGCTAGTTTTAGTATAAGAACACACATATGTCTCTAATGGATCCATATGTGGTTTGTGAAAATAACACACATGCAATGACCACTTGTTGATCCATGTGTGGTTTGTGAAAAGAACACACATGCAATGACTCTAGTGCTAGTTTTAGTATAAGAACACACATGCAATGACTCTAGTGGGTCCACATGTAGTTTGTGAAAAGAACACACATGCAATGAAAACTGGTTGATCCATAAGTGGTTTGTGGAAAGAACACACATGAAATAACCACTTGTTGATCCATAAGTGGTTTGTGGAAAGAACACACATGCAACGACTCTGGTTGGTCCATATGTTGTTTGTGGAAAGAACACACATGCAGTGACCAATGGTTGATCCATGTGTGGTTTGTGAAATGAACACACATGCAATGCCACTGGTTGATCCATGTGTGGTTTTTGGAAAGAACACACATGCAATGACACTAGTGCTAGTTTTTGTATAAGAACACACATGCAATGTCTCTAATGGATCCATATGTGGTTTGTGAAAAGAACACACATGCAATGACCACTGGTTGATCCATGTGTGGTTTGTGAAAAGAAGACCCATGCAATGACTCTAGTGCTAGTTTTAGTATAAGAACATACATGCAATGACTCTAGTGGGTCCGCATGTAGTTTGTGAAAAGAACACACATGCAATGACCACTTGTTGATCCATAAGTGGTTTGTGGAAAGAACACACATGAAATGACCACTGGTTGATCCATAAGTGGTTTGTGGAAAAGAAAACACATTCAATGACTCTGGTTGGTCCATATGTGGTTTGTGGAAAGAACACACATGCATTGACCACTGGTTGATCCATATGTGGCTTGTGAAAAGAACACACATGCAATGTAATGACTCTAGTGGTAGTTTTAGTATAAGATCACACATGCAATGTCTCTAATGGATCCATATGTGGTTTGTGAAAAGAACACACATGCAATGACCACTTGTTGATCCATGTGTGGTTTGTGAAAAGAACACACATGCAATGACTCTAGCGCTAGTTTTAGTATAAGAACACACATGCAATGACCACTGGTTGATCCATAAGTGGTTTGTGGAAAGAACACACATGCAATGACCACTGGTTGATCCATAAGTGGTTTGTGGAAAAGAACACACATGCAATGACCACTGGTTGATCCATAAGTTGTTTGTGAAACGAACACACATGCAATGAACACTGGTTGATCAATGTGTGGTTTGTGCAAAAGAACACATGGAATGAATCTGGTTGGCCCGTATGTGGTTTGTGGAAAGAACACACATGCAGTGACCACTGGTTGATCCATGTGTGGTTTGTGAAATGAACACACATGCAATGCCACTTGTTGATCCATGTGTGGTTTATGGAAAGAACACACATGCAATGACTCTAGTGCTAGTTTTTGTATAAGAACACACATGCAATGTCTCTAATGGATCCATATGTGGTTTGTGATAAGAACACACAAGCAATGACTCTAGTGCGTCCACATGTAGTTTGTGAAAATAACACACATGCAATGACAACTAGTTGATCCATAAGTGGTTTGTGGAAAGAACACACATGCAATGTTCACTTGTTGATCCATCAGTGGTTTGTGGAAAAGAAAACACATGCAATGACTCTGGTTGGTCCATATGTGGTTTGTGTAAAGAACACACATGCAATGACCACTGGTTGATCCATTTGTGGTTTGTGAAATCAACACACATGCAATGCCACTCGTTGATCCATGTGTGGTTTGTGGAAAGAACACACATGCAATGACTCTAGTGCTAGTTTTTGTATAAGAACACACATGCAAGGTCTCTAATGGATCCATACGTGGTTTGTGAAAAGAACACACATGCAATGACCCCTTGTTGATCCATTTGTGGTTTGTGAAAAGAACACCCATGCAATGACTGTAGTGCTAGTTTTAGTATAAGAACATACATGCAATGACTCTAGTGGGTCCGCATGTAGTTTGTGAAAAGAACACACATGCAATGACCACTTGTTGATCCATAAGTGGTTTGTGGAAACAACACACATGCAATGACCACTGGTTGATCCATAAGTGGTTTGTGGAAAAGAAAACACATTCAATGACTCTGGTTGGTCCATATGTGGTTTGTGGAAAGAACACACATGCATTGACCACTGGTTGATCCATATGTGGCTTGTGAAAAGAACACACATGCAATTCAATGACTCTAGTGGTAGTTTTAGTATAAGATCACACATGCAATGTCTCTAATGGATCCATATGTGGTTTGTGAAAAGAACACACATGCAATGACCACTTGTTGATCCATGTGTGGTTTGTGAAAAGAACACACATGCAATGACTCAAGTGCTAGTTTTAGTATAAGAACACACATGCAATGACCACTAGTTGATCCATAAGTGGTTTGTGGAAAGGACACACATGCAATGACCACTGGTTGATCCATAAGTGGTTTGTGAAATGAGCACACATGCAATGCCACTGGTTGATCCATGTGTGGTTTGTGGAAAGAAAACACATACAATGACTCTGGTTGGTCCATATGCGGTTTGTGGAAAGAACACACATGCATTGACCACTGGTTGATCCATATGTGGCTTGTGAAAAGAACACACATGCAATGCCACTGGTTGATCCATGTGTGGTTTGTGGAAAGAACACACATGCAATGACTCTAGTTTTAGTTTTAGTATAAGATCACACATGCAATGACACTAATGGATCCATATGTGGTTTGTGAAAAGAACACACATGCAATGACCACTTGTTGATCCATGTGTGGTTTGTGAAAAGAACACACATGCAATGACTCTAGTGCTAGTTTTATTATAAGAACACACATGCAATGACTCTAGTGGGTCCACAGGTAGTTTGTGAAAAGAACACACATGCAATGACCACTTGTTGATCCTTGTGTGTTTTGTGAAAATAACACACATACAATGACTCTAGTGGGTCCACATGTAGTTTGTGAAAAGAACACACATGCAATGACCACTGGTTGATCCATAAGTGGTTTCTGGAAAGAACACACATGAAATAACCACTTGTTGATCCATAAGTGGTTTGTGGAAAAGAAAACAAATGCAATGACTCTGGTTGGTCCATATGTGGTTTGTGGAAAGAACGCACATGCAGTAACCACTGGTTGATCCATGTGTGGTTTATGAAATGAACACACATGCAATGCCACTCGGTGATCCATGTGTGGTTTGTGGAAAGAACACACATGCAATGACTCTAGTGCTAGTTTTTGTATAAGAACACACATGCCATGTCTCGAATGGATCCATATGTGGTTTGTGAAAAGAACACACATGCAATGACCCCTTGTTGATCCATGTGTGGTTTGTGAAAAGAACACCCATGCAATTACTCTAGTGATAGTTTTAGTATAATAACATACATGCAATGACTCTAGTGGGTCCACATGTAGTTTGTGAAAAGAACACAGATGCAATGACCACTGGTTGATCCATAAGTGGTTTGTGGAAAGAACACACATGCAATGACCACTTGTTGATCCATAAGTGGTTTGTGGAAAGAACACACATGCAACGACTCTGGTTGGTCCATATGTTGTTTGTGGAAAGAACACACATGCATTGACCACTGGTTGATCCATGTGTGGTTTGTGAAATGAACACACATGCAATGCCACTGGTTGATCCATGTGTGGTTTGTGGAAAAAACACACATGCAATGACTCCAGTGCTAGTTTATGTATAAGAACACACATGCCATGTCTCTAATGGATCCATATGTGGTTTGTGAAAAGAACACACATGCAATGACCACTTGTTGATCCATGTGTGGTTTGTGAAAAGAACACCCATGCAATGACTCTAGTTCTAGTTTTAGTATAAGAACACACATGCAATGACTCTAGTGGGTCCACATGTAGTTTGTGAAAAGAACACACATGCAATGACCACTGGTTGATCCATAAGTGGTTTGTGGAAAGAACACACATGAAATGACCACTTGTTTATCCATAAGTGGTTTGTGAAAAGAACACACATGCAATGACTCTAGTTGTTCCATATGTGGTTTGTGGAAAGAACACACATGCAATGACTCTAGTGCTAGTTTTAGTATAAGAACACAAATGCAATGTCTCTAATGGACCCATATGTGGTTTGTGAAAAGAACACACATGCAATGACCACTTGTTGATCCATGTGTGGTTTGTGAAAAGAACACCATGCAATGACTCTAGTGCTAGTTTTAGTATAAGAACAGACATGCAATGACTCTAGTGGGTCCGCATGTAGTTTGTGAAAAGAACACACATGCAATGACCACTTGTTGATCCATAAGTGGTTTGTGGAAAGAACACACATGCAATGACCACTAGTTGATCCATAAGTGGTTTGTGGAAAAGAAAACACATTCAATGACTCTGGTTGGTCCATATGTGGTTTGTGGAAAGAACACACATGCATTGACCACTGGTTGATCCATATGTGGCTTGTGAAAAGAACACACATGCAATGCAATGACTCTAGTGGTAGTTTTAGTATAAGATCACACATGCAATGTCTCTAATGGATCCATATGTGGTTTGTGAAAAGAACACACATGCAATGACCACTTGTTGATCCATGTGTGGTTTGTGAAAAGAACACACATGCAATGACTCTAGTGCTAGTTTTAGTATAAGAACACACATGCAATGACCACTAGTTGATCCATAAGTGGTTTGTGGAAAGGACACACATGCAATGACCACTGGTTGATAAGTGGTTTGTGGAAAAGAAAACACATGCAATGACTCTGGTTGGTCCATATGTGGTTTGTGGAAAGAACACACATGCATTGACCACTGGTTGATCCATATGTGGCTTGTGAAAATAACACACATGAAATGCCACTGGTTGATCCATGTGTGGTTTGTGGAAAGAACACACATGCAATGACTCTAGTGGTAGTTTTAGTATAAGATCACACATGCAATGACTCTAGTGGATCCATATGTGGTTTGTGAAAAGAACACACATGCAATGACCACTTGTTGATCCATGTGTGGTTTGTGAAAAGAACACACATGCAATGACTCTAGTGCTAGTTTTATTATAAGAACACACATGCAATGACTCTAGTGGGTCCACAGGTAGTTTGTGAAAAGAACACACATGCAATGACCACTTGTTGATCCATGTGTGTTTTGTGAAAAGAACACACATACAATGACTCTAGTGGGTCCACATGTAGTTTGTGAAAAGAACACACATGCAATGACCACTGGTTGATCCATAAGTGGTTTGTGGAACGAACACATGAAATAACCACTTGTTGATCCATAAGTGGTTTGTGGAAAAGAAAACAAATGCAATGACTCTGGTTGGTCCATATGTGGTTTGTGGAAAGAACGCACATGCAGTAACCACTGGTTGATCCATGTGTGGTTTATGAAATGAACACACATGCAATGCCACTCGTTGATCCATGTGTGGTTTGTGGAAAGAACACACATGCAATGACTCTAGTGCTAGTTTTTGTATCAGAACACACATGCCATGTCTCTAATGGATCCATATGTGGTTTGTGAAAAGAACACACATGCAATGACCCCTTGTTGATCCATGTGTGGTTTGTGAAAAGAACACCCATGCAATTACTCTAGTGATAGTTTTAGTATAATAACATACATGCAATGACTCTAGTGGGTCCACATGTAGTTTGTGAAAAGAACACACATGCAATGACCACTGGTTGATCCATAAGTGGTTTGTGGAAAGAACACACATGCAATGACCACTCTAGTTCTAGTTTTAGTATAAGAACACACATGCAATGACTCTAGTGGGTCCACATGTAGTTTGTGGAAAAAACACACATGCAATGACCACTGGTTGATCCATAAGTGGTTTGTGGAAAGAACACACATGAAATGACCACTTGTTTATCCATAAGTGGTTTGTGAAAAGAACACACATGCAATGACTCTAGTTGTTCCATATGTGGTTTGTGGAAAGAACACACATGCAATGACTCTAGTGCTAGTTTTAGTATAAGAACACAAATGCAATGTCTCTAATGGATCCATATGTGGTTTGTGAAAAGAACACACATGCAATGACCACTTGTTGATCCATGTGTGGTTTGTGAAAATAACACCCATGCAATGACTCTAGTGCTAGTTTTAGTATAAGAACAGACATGCAATGACTCTAGTGGGTCCGCATGTAGTTTGTGAAAAGAACACACATGCAATGACCACTTGTTGATCCATAAGTGGTTTGTGGAAAGAACACACATGCAATGACCACTGGTTGATCCATAAGTGGTTTGTGGAAAATAAAACACATTCAATGACTCTGGTTGGTCCATATGTGGTTTGTGGAAAGAACACACATGCATTGACCACTGGTTGATCCATGTGTGGCTTGTGAAAAGAACACACATGCAATGCAATGACTCTAGTGGTAGTTTTAGTATAAGATCACACATGCAATGTCTCTAATGGATCCATATGTGGTTTGTGAAAAGAACACACATGCAATGACCACTTGTTGATCCATGTGTGGTTTGTGAAAAGAACACACATGCAATGACTCTAGTGCTAGTTTTAGTATAAGAACACACATGCAATGACCACTAGTTGATCCATAAGTGGTTTGTGGAAAGGACACACATGCAATGACCACTGGTTGATCCATAAGTGGTTTGTGGGAAAGAAAACACATGCAATGACTCTGGTTGGTCCATATGTGGTTTGTGGAAAGAACACACATGCATTGACCACTGGTTGATCCATATGTGGCTTGTGAAAATAACACACATGAAATGCCACTGGTTGATCCATGTGTGGTTTGTGGAAAGAACACACATGCAATGACTCTAGTGGTAGTTTTAGTATAAGATCACACATGCAATGACTCTAATGGATCCATATGTGGTTTGTGAAAAGAACACACATGCAATGACCACTTGTTGATCCATGTGTGGTTTGTGAAAAGAACACACATGCAATGACTCTAGTGCTAGTTTTATTATAAGAACACACATGCAATGACTCTAGTGGGTCCACAGGTAGTTTGTGAAAAGAACACACATGCAATGACCACTTGTTGATCCATGTGTGTTTTGTGAAAAGAACACACATACAATGACTCTAGTGGGTCCACATGTAGTTTGTGAAAAGAACACACATGCAATGACCACTGGTTGATCCATAAGTGGTTTGTGGAAAGAACACATGAAATAACCACTTGTTGATCCATAAGTGGTTTGTGGAAAAGAAAACAAATGCAATGACTCTGGTTGGTCCATATGTGGTTTGTGGAAAGAACGACATGCAGTAACCACTGGTTGATCCATGTGTGGTTTATGAAATGAACACACATGCAATGCCACTCGTTGATCCATGTGTGGTTTGTGGAAAGAACACACATGCAATGACTCTAGTGCTAGTTTTTGTATCAGAACACACATGCCATGTCTCTAATGGATCCATATGTGGTTTGTGAAAAGAACACACATGCAATGACCCCTTGTTGATCCATGTGTGGTTTGTGAAAAGAACACCCATGCAATTACTCTAGTGATAGTTTTAGTATAATAACATACATGCAATGACTCTAGTGGGTCCACATGTAGTTTGTGAAAAGAACACACATGCAATGACCACTGGTTGATCCATAAGTGGTTTGTGGAAAGAACACACATGCAATGACCACTCTAGTTCTAGTTTTAGTATAAGAACACACATGCAATGACTCTAGTGGGTCCACATGTAGTTTGTGAAAAAAACACACATGCAATGACCACTAGTTGATCCATAAGTGGTTTGTGGAAAGAACACACATGAAATGACCACTTGTTTATCCATAAGTGGTTTGTGAAAAGAACACACATGCAATGACTCTAGTTGTTCCATATGTGGTTTGTGGAAAGAACACACATGCAATGACTCTAGTGCTAGTTTTAGTATAAGAACACAAATGCAATGTCTCTAATGGATCCATATGTGGTTTGTGAAAAGAACACACATGCAATGACCACTTGTTGATCCATGTGTGGTTTGTGAAAATAACACCCATGCAATGACTCTAGTGCTAGTTTTAGTATAAGAACAGACATGCAATGACTCTAGTGGGTCCGCATGTAGTTTGTGAAAAGAACACACATGCAATGACCACTTGTTGATCCATAAGTGGTTTGTGGAAAGAACACACATGCAATGACCACTGGTTGATCCATAAGTGGTTTGTGGAAAAGAAAACACATTCAATGACTCTGGTTGGTCCATATGTGGTTTGTGGAAAGAACACACATGCATTGACCACTGGTTGATCCATGTGTGGCTTGTGAAAAGAACACACATGCAATGCAATGACTCTAGTGGTAGTTTTAGTATAAGATCACACATGCAATGTCTCTAATGGATCCATATGTGGTTTGTGAAAAGAACACACATGCAATGACCACTTGTTGATCCATGTGTGGTTTGTGAAAAGAACACACATGCAATGACTGTAGTGCTAGTTTTAGTATAAGAACACACATGCAATGACCACTAGTTGATCCATAAGTGGTTTGTGGAAAGGACACACATGCAATGACCACTGGTTGATCCATAAGTGGTTTGTGGAAAAGAAAACACATGCAATGACTCTGGTTGGTCCATATGTGGTTTGTGGAAAGAACACACATGCATTGACCACTGGTTGATCCATATGTGGCTTGTGAAAATAACACACATGAAATGCCACTGGTTGATCCATGTGTGGTTTGTGGAAAGAACACACATGCAATGACTCTAGTGGTAGTTTTAGTATAAGATCACACATGCAATGACTCTAATGGATCCATATGTGGTTTGTGAAAAGAACACACATGCAATGACCACTTGTTGATCCATGTGTGGTTTGTGAAAAGAACACACATGCAATGACTCTAGTGCTAGTTTTATTATAAGAACACACATGCAATGACTCTAGTGGGTCCACAGGTAGTTTGTGAAAAGAACACACATGCAATGACCACTTGTTGATCCATGTGTGTTTTGTGAAAAGAACACACATACAATGACTCTAGTGGGTCCACATGTAGTTTGTGAAAAGAACACACATGCAATGACCACTGGTTGATCCATAAGTGGTTTGTGGAAAGAACACATGAAATAACCACTTGTTGATCCATAAGTGGTTTGTGGAAAAGAAAACAAATGCAATGACTCTGGTTGGTCCATATGTGGTTTGTGGAAAGAACGACATGCAGTAACCACTGGTTGATCCATGTGTGGTTTATGAAATGAACACACATGCAATGCCACTCGTTGATCCATGTGTGGTTTGTGGAAAGAACACACATGGAATGACTCTAGTGCTAGTTTTTGTATCAGAACACACATGCCATGTCTCTAATGGATCCATATGTGGTTTGTGAAAAGAACACACATGCAATGACCCCTTGTTGATCCATGTGTGGTTTGTGAAAAGAACACCCATGCAATTACTCTAGTGATAGTTTTAGTATAATAACATACATGCAATGACTCTAGTGGGTCCACATGTAGTTTGTGAAAAGAACACACATGCAATGACCACTGGTTGATCCATAAGTGGTTTGTGGAAAGAACACACATGCAATGACCACTCTAGTTCTAGTTTTAGTATAAGAACACACATGCAATGACTCTAGTGGGTCCACATGTAGTTTGTGAAAAGAACACACATGCAATGACCACTGGTTGATCCATAAGTGGTTTGTGGAAAGAACACACGTGAAATGACCACTTGTTTATCCATAAGTGGTTTGTGAAAAGAACACACATGCAATGACTCTAGTTGTTCCATATGTGGTTTGTGGAAAGAACACACATGCAATGACTCTAGTGCTAGTTTTAGTATAAGAACACAAATGCAATGTCTCTAATGGATCCATATGTGGTTTGTGAAAAGAACACACATGCAATGACCACTTGTTGATCCATGTGTGGTTTGTGAAAAGAACACCCATGCAATGACTCTAGTGCTAGTTTTAGTATAAGAACAGACATGCAATGACTCTAGTGGGTCCGCATGTAGTTTGTGAAAAGAACACACATGCAATGACCACTTGTTGATCCATAAGTGGTTTGTGGAAAGAACACACATGCAATGACCACTGGTTGATCCATAAGTGGTTTGTGGAAAAGAAAACACATTCAATGACTCTGGTTGGTCCATATGTGGTTTGTGGAAAGAACACACATGCATTGACCACTGGTTGATCCATATGTGGCTTGTGAAAAGAACACACATGCAATGCAATGACTCTAGTGGTAGTTTTAGTATAAGATCACACATGCAATGTCTCTAATGGATCCATATGTGGTTTGTGAAAAGAACACACATGCAATGACCACTTGTTGATCCATGTGTGGTTTGTGAAAAGAACACACATGCAATGACTCTAGTGCTAGTTTTAGTATAAGAACACACATGCAATGACCACTAGTTGATCCATAAGTGGTTTGTGGAAAGGACACACATGCAATGACCACTGGTTGATCCATAAGTGGTTTGTGGAAAAGAAAACACATGCAATGACTCTGGTTGGTCCATATGTGGTTTGTGGAAAGAACACACATGCATTGACCACTGGTTGATCCATATGTGGCTTGTGAAAATAACACACATGAAATGCCACTGGTTGATCCATGTGTGGTTTGTGGAAAGAACACACATGCAATGACTCTAGTGGTAGTTTTAGTATAAGATCACACATGCAATGACCACTTGTTGATCCATGTGTGGTTTGTGAAAAGAACACACATGCAATGACTCTAGTGCTAGTTTTATTATAAGAACACACATGCAATGACTCTAGTGGGTCCACAGGTAGTTTGTGAAAAGAACACACATGCAATGACCACTTGTTGATCCATGTGTGTTTTGTGAAAAGAACACACATACAATGACTCTAGTGGGTCCACATGTAGTTTGTGAAAAGAACACACATGCAATGACCACTGGTTGATCCATAAGTGGTTTGTGGAAAGAACACATGAAATAACCACTTGTTGATCCATAAGTGGTTTGTGGAAAAGAAAACAAATGCAATGACTCTGGTTGGTCCATATGTGGTTTGTGGAAAGAACGACATGCAGTAACCACTGGTTGATCCATGTGTGGTTTATGAAATGAACACACATGCAATGCCACTCGTTGATCCATGTGTGGTTTGTGGAAAGAACACACATGCAATGACTCTAGTGCTAGTTTTTGTATCAGAACACACATGCCATGTCTCTAATGGATCCATATGTGGTTTGTGAAAAGAACACACATGCAATGACCCCTTGTTGATCCATGTGTGGTTTGTGGAAAGAACACCCATGCAATTACTCTAGTGATAGTTTTAGTATAATAACATACATGCAATGACTCTAGTGGGTCCACATGTAGTTTGTGAAAAGAACACACATGCAATGACCACTGGTTGATCCATAAGTGGTTTGTGGAAAGAACACACATGCAATGACCACTTGTTGATCCATAAGTGGTTTGTGGAAACAACACACATGCAATGACCACTGGTTGATCCATAAGTGGTTTGTGGAAAAGAAAACACATTCAATGACTCTGGTTGGTCCATATGTGGTTTGTGGAAAGAACACACATGCATTGACCACTGGTTTATCCATATGTGGCTTGTGAAAAGAACACACATGCAATTCAATGACTCTAGTGGTAGTTTTAGTATAAGATCACACATGCAATGTCTCTAATGGATCCATATGTGGTTTGTGAAAAGAACACACATGCAATGACCACTTGTTGATCCATGTGTGGTTTGTGAAAAGAACACCCATGCAATGAATCTAGTGCTAGTTTTAGTATAAGAACATACATGCAATGACTCTAGTGGGTCCACATGTAGTTTGTGAAAAGAACACACATGCAATGAACACTAGTTGATCCATAAGTGGTTTGTGGAAAGGACACACATGCAATGACCACTGGTTGATCCATAAGTGGTTTGTGAAATGAGCACACATGCAATGCCACTGGTTGATCCATGTGTGGTTTGTGGAAAGAAAACACATGCAATGAATCTGGTTGGTCCATATGTGGTTTGTGGAAAGAACACACATGCATTGACCACTGGTTGATCCATATGTGGCTTGTGAAAAGAACACACATGCAATGCCACTGGTTGATCCATGTGTGGTTTGTGGAAAGAACACACATGCAATGACTCTAGTTTTAGTTTTAGTATAAGATCACACATGCAATGACACTAATGGATCCATATGTGGTTTGTGAAAAGAACACACATGCAATGACCACTTGTTGATCCATGTGTGGTTTGTGAAAAGAACACACATGCAATGACTCTAGTGCTAGTTTTATTATAAGAACACACATGCAATGACTCTAGTGGGTCCACAGGTAGTTTGTGAAAAGAACACACATGCAATGACCACTTGTTGATCCATGTGTGTTTTGTGAAAATAACACACATACAATGACTCTAGTGGGTCCACATGTAGTTTGTGAAAAGAACACACATGCAATGACCACTGGTTGATCCATAAGTGGTTTCTGGAAAGAACACACATGAAATAACCACTTGTTGATCCATAAGTGGTTTGTGGAAAAGAAAACAAATGCAATGACTCTGGTTGGTCCATATGTGGTTTGTGGAAAGAACGCACATGCAGTAACCACTGGTTGATCCATGTGTGGTTTATGAAATGAACACACATGCAATGCCACTCGGTGATCCATGTGTGGTTTGTGGAAAGAACACACATGCAATGACTCTAGTGCTAGTTTTTGTATAAGAACACACATGCCATGTCTCGAATGGATCCATATGTGGTTTGTGAAAAGAACACACATGCAATGACCCCTTGTTGATCCATGTGTGGTTTGTGAAAAGAACACCCATGCAATTACTCTAGTGGTAGTTTTAGTATAATAACATACATGCAATGACTCTAGTGGGTCCACAGGTAGTTTGTGAAAAGAACACACATGCAATGACCACTTGTTGATCCATGTGTGTTTTGTGAAAAGAACACACATACAATGACTCTAGTGGGTCCACATGTAGTTTGTGAAAAGAACACACATGCAATGACCACTGGTTGATCCATAAGTGGTTTGTGGAAAGAACACATGAAATAACCACTTGTTGATCCATAAGTGGTTTGTGGAAAAGAAAACAAATGCAATGACTCTGGTTGGTCCATATGTGGTTTGTGGAAAGAACGACATGCAGTAACCACTGGTTGATCCATATGTGGTTTATGAAATGAACACACATGGAATGCCACTCGTTGATCCATGTGTGGTTTGTGGAAAGAACACACATGCAATGACTCTAGTGCTAGTTTTTGTATCAGAACACACATGCCATGTCTCTAATGGATCCATATGTGGTTTGTGAAAAGAACACACATGCAATGACCCCTTGTTGATCCATGTGTGGTTTGTGGAAAGAACACCCATGCAATTACTCTAGTGATAGTTTTAGTATAATAACATACATGCAATGACTCTAGTGGGTCCACATGTAGTTTGTGAAAAGAACACACATGCAATGACCACTGGTTGATCCATAAGTGGTTTGTGGAAAGAACACACATGCAATGACCACTTGTTGATCCATAAGTGGTTTGTGGAAACAACACACATGCAATGACCACTGGTTGATCCATAAGTGGTTTGTGGAAAAGAAAACACATTCAATGACTCTGGTTGGTCCATATGTGGTTTGTGGAAAGAACACACATGCATTGACCACTGGTTTATCCATATGTGGCTTGTGAAAAGAACACACATGCAATTCAATGACTCTAGTGGTAGTTTTAGTATAAGATCACACATGCAATGTCTCTAATGGATCCATATGTGGTTTGTGAAAAGAACACACATGCAATGACCACTTGTTGATCCATGTGTGGTTTGTGAAAAGAACACCCATGCAATGAATCTAGTGCTAGTTTTAGTATAAGAACATACATGCAATGACTCTAGTGGGTCCACATGTAGTTTGTGAAAAGAACACACATGCAATGAACACTAATTGATCCATAAGTGGTTTGTGGAAAGGACACACATGCAATGACCACTGGTTGATCCATAAGTGGTTTGTGAAATGAGCACACATGCAATGCCACTGGTTGATCCATGTGTGGTTTGTGGAAAGAAAACACATGCAATGAATCTGGTTGGTCCATATGTGGTTTGTGGAAAGAACACACATGCATTGACCACTGGTTGATCCATATGTGGCTTGTGAAAAGAACACACATGCAATGCCACTGGTTGATCCATGTGTGGTTTGTGGAAAGAACACACATGCAATGACTCTAGTTTTAGTTTTAGTATAAGATCACACATGCAATGACACTAATGGATCCATATGTGGTTTGTGAAAAGAACACACATGCAATGACCACTTGTTGATCCATGTGTGGTTTGTGAAAAGAACACACATGCAATGACTCTAGTGCTAGTTTTATTATAAGAACACACATGCAATGACTCTAGTGGGTCCACAGGTAGTTTGTGAAAAGAACACACATGCAATGACCACTTGTTGATCCATGTGTGTTTTGTGAAAATAACACACATACAATGACTCTAGTGGGTCCACATGTAGTTTGTGAAAAGAACACACATGCAATGACCACTGGTTGATCCATAAGTGGTTTCTGGAAAGAACACACATGAAATAACCACTTGTTGATCCATAAGTGGTTTGTGGAAAAGAAAACAAATGCAATGACTCTGGTTGGTCCATATGTGGTTTGTGGAAAGAACGCACATGCAGTAACCACTGGTTGATCCATGTGTGGTTTATGAAATGAACACACATGCAATGCCACTCGGTGATCCATGTGTGGTTTGTGGAAAGAACACACATGCAATGACTCTAGTGCTAGTTTTTGTATAAGAACACACATGCCATGTCTCGAATGGATCCATATGTGGTTTGTGAAAAGAACACACATGCAATGACCCCTTGTTGATCCATGTGTGGTTTGTGAAAAGAACACCCATGCAATTACTCTAGTGATAGTTTTAGTATAATAACATACATGCAATGACTCTAGTGGGTCCACATGTAGTTTGTGAAAAGAACACAGATGCAATGACCACTGGTTGATCCATAAGTGGTTTGTGGAAAGAACACACATGCAATGACCACTTGTTGATCCATAAGTGGTTTGTGGAAAGAACACACATGCAACGACTCTGGTTGGTCCATATGTTGTTTGTGGAAAGAACACACATGCATTGACCACTGGTTGATCCATGTGTGGTTTGTGAAATAAACACACAAGCAATGCCACTGGTTGATCCATGTGTGGTTTGTGGAAAAAACACACATGCAATGATTCTAGTGCTAGTTTATGTATAAGAACACACATGCCATGTCTCTAATGTATCCATATGTGGTTTGTGAAAAGAACACACATGCAATGACCACTTGTTGATCCATGTGCGGTTTGTGAAAAGAACACCCATGCAATGACTCTAGTTCTAGTTTTAGTATAAGAACACACATGCAATGACTCTAGTGGGTCCACATGTAGTTTGTGAAAAGAACACACATGCAATGACCACTGGTTGATCCATAAGTGGTTTGTGGAAAGAACACACATGAAATGACCACTTGTTTATCCATAAGTGGTTTGTGAAAAGAACACACATGCAATGACTCAAGTTGTTCCATATGTGGTTTGTGGAAAGAACACACATACAATGACTCTAGTGCTAGTTTTAGTATAAGAACACAAATGCAATGTCTCTAATGGATCCATATGTGGTTTGTGAAAAGAACACACATGCAATGACCACTTGTTGATCCATGTGTGGTTTGTGAAAAGAACACCCATGCAATGACTCTAGTGCTAGTTTTAGTATAAGAACAGACATGCAATGACTCTAGTGGGTCCGCATATAGTTTGTGAAAAGAACACACATGCAATGACCACTTGTTGATCCATAAGTGGTTTGTGGAAAGAACACACATGCAATGACCACTGGTTGATCCATAAGTGGTTTGTGGAAAAGAGAACACATTCAATGACTCTGGTTGGTCCATATGTGGTTTGTGGAAAGAACACACATGGATTGACCACTGGTTGATCCATATGTGGCTTGTGAAAAGAACACACATGCAATGCAATGACTCTAGTGGTAGTTTTAGTATAAGATCACACATGCAATGTCTCTAATGGATCCATATGTGGTTTGTGAAAAGAACACACATGCAATGACCACTTGTTGATCCATGTGTGGTTTGTGAAAAGAACACACATGCAATGACTCTAGTGCTAGTTTTAGTATAAGAACACACATGCAATGACCACTAGTTGATCCATAAGTGGTTTGTGGAAAGGACACACATGCAATGACCACTGGTTGATCCATAAGTGGTTTGTGGAAAAGAAAACACATGCAATGACTCTGGTTGGTCCATATGTGGTTTGTGGAAAGAACACACATGCATTGACCACTGGTTGATCCATATGTGGCTTGTGAAAAGAACACACATGAAATGCCACTGGTTGATCCATGTGTGGTTTGTGGAAAGAACACACATGCAATGACTCTAGTGGTAGTTTTAGTATAAGATCACACATGCAATGACTCTAATGGATCCATATGTGGTTTGTGAAAAGAACACACATGCAATGACCACTTGTTGATCCATGTGTGGTTTGTGAAAATAACACACATGCAATGACTCTAGTGCTAGTTTTATTATAAGAACACACATGCAATGACTCTAGTGGGTCCACAGGTAGTTTGTGAAAAGAACACACATGCAATGACCACTTGTTGATCCATGTGTGTTTTGTGAAAAGAACACACATACAATGACTCTAGTGGGTCCACATGTAGTTTGTGAAAAGAACACACATGCAATGACCACTGGTTGATCCATAAGTGGTTTGTGGAAAGAACACATGAAATAACCACTTGTTGATCCATAAGTGGTTTGTGGAAAAGAAAACAAATGCAATGACTCTGGTTGGTCCATATGTGGTTTGTGGAAAGAACGCACATGCAGTAACCACTGGTTGATCCATGTGTGGTTTATGAAATGAACACACATGCAATGCCACTCGTTGATCCATGTGTGGTTTGTGGAAAGAACACACATGCAATGACTCTAGTGCTAGTTTTTGTATCAGAACACACATGCCATGTCTCTAATGGATCCATATGTGGTTTGTGAAAAGAACACACATGCAATGACCCCTTGTTGATCCATGTGTGGTTTGTGAAAAGAACACCCATGCAATTACTCTAGTGATAGTTTTAGTATAATAACATACATGCAATGACTCTAGTGGGTCCACATGTAGTTTGTGAAAAGAACACACATGCAATGACCACTGGTTGATCCATAAGTGGTTTGTGGAAAGAACACACATGCAATGACCACTTGTTGATCCATAAGTGGTTTGTGGAAAGAACACACATGCAACGACTCTGGTTGGTCCATATGTTGTTTGTGGAAAGAACACACATGCAGTGACCACTGGTTGATCCATGTGTGGTTTGTGAAATAAACACACATGCAATGCCACTGGTTGATCCATGTGTGGTTTGTGGAAAGAACACACATGCAATGACTCTAGTGCTAGTTTTAGTATAAGAACACAAATGCAATGTCTCTAATGGATCCATATGTGGTTTGTGAAAAGAACACACATGCAATGACCACTTGTTGATCCATGTGTGGTTTGTGAAAAGAACACCCATGCAATGACTCTATTGCTAGTTTTAGTATAAGAACAGACATGCAATGACTCTAGTGGGTCCGCATGTAGTTTGTGAAAAGAACACACATGCAATGACCACTTGTTGATCCATAAGTGGTTTGTGGAAAGAACACACATGCAATGACCACTGGTTGATCCATAAGTGGTTTGTGGAAAAGAAAACACATTCAATGACTCTGGTTGGTTCATATGTGGTTTGTGGAAAGAACACACATGCATTGACCACTGGTTGATCCATATGTGGCTTGTGAAAAGAACACACATGCAATGCAATGACTCTAGCGGTAGTTTTAGTATAAGATCACACATGCAATGTCTCTAATGGATCCATATGTGGTTTGTGAAAAGAACACACATGCAATGACCACTTGTTGATCCATGTGTGGTTTGTGAAAAGAACACACATGCAATGACTCTAGTGCTAGTTTTAGTATAAGAACACACATGCAATGACCACTAGTTGATCCATAAGTGGTTTGTGGAAAGGACACACATGCAATGACCACTAGTTGATCCATAAGTGGTTTGTGGAAAAGAAAACACATGCAATGACTCTGGTTGGTCCATATGTGGTTTGTGGAAAGAACACACATGCATTGACCACTGGTTGATCCATATGTGGCTTGTGAAAAGAACACACATGAAATGCCACTGGTTGATCCATGTGTGGTTTGTGGAAAGAACACACATGCAATGACTCTAGTGGTAGTTTTAGTATAAGATCACACATGCAATGAGCACTAGTTGATCCATAAGTGGTTTGTGGAAAGGACACACATGCAATGACCACAGGTTGATCCATAAGTTGTTTGTGAAATGAGCACACATGCAATGACTCTAGTGCTAGTTTTATTATAAGAACACACATGCAATGACTCTAGTGGGTCCACAGGTAGTTTGTGAAAAGAACACACATGCAATGACCACTTGTTGATCCATGTGTGTTTTGTGAAAAGAACACACATACAATGACTCTAGTGGGTCCACATGTAGTTTGTGAAAAGAACACACATGCAATGACCACTGGTTGATCCATAAGTGGTTTGTGGAAAGAACACATGAAATAACCACTTGTTGATCCATAAGTGGTTTGTGGAAAAGAAAACAAATGCAATGACTCTGGTTGGTCCATATGTGGTTTGTGGAAAGAACGCACATGCAGTAACCACTGGTTGATCCATGTGTGGTTTATGAAATGAACACACATGCAATGCCACTCGTTGATCCATGTGTGGTTTGTGGAAAGAACACACATGCAATGACTCTAGTGCTAGTTTTTGTATCAGAACACACATGCCATGTCTCTAATGGATCCATATGTGGTTTGTGAAAAGAACACACATGCAATGACCCCTTGTTGATCCATGTGTGGTTTGTGAAAAGAACACCCATGCAATTACTCTAGTGATAGTTTTAGTATAATAACATACATGCATTGACTCTAGTGGGTCCACATGTAGTTTGTGAAAAGAACACACATGCAATGACCACTGGTTGATCCATAAGTGGTTTGTGTAAAGAACACACATGCAATGACCACTTGTTGATCCATAAGTGGTTTGTGGAAAGAACACACATGCAACGACTCTGGTTGGTCCATATGTTGTTTGTGGAAAGAACACACATGCAGTGACCACTGGTTGATCCATGTGTGGTTTGTGAAATGAACACACATGCAATGCCACTGGTTGATCCATGTGTGGTTTGTGGAAAGAACACACATGCAATGACTCTAGTGCTAGTTTTTGTATAAGAACACACATGCCATGTCTCTAATGGATCCATATGTGGTTTGTGAAAAGAACACACATGCAATGACCACTTGTTGATCCATGTGTGGTTTGTGAAAAGAACACACATGCAATGACTCTAGTGCTAGTTTTAGTATAAGAACACACATGCAATGACTCTAGTGGGTCCACATGTAGTTTGTGAAAAGAAAACACATGCAATGACCACTGGTTGATCCATAAGTGGTTTGTGGAAAGAACACACATGAAATGACCACTTGTTTATCCATAAGTGGTTTGTGAAAAGAACACACATGCAATGACTCTAGTTGGTCCATATGTGGTTTGTGGAAAGAACACACATGCAGTAACCACTGGTTGATCCATGTGTGGTTTGTGAAATGAACACACATGCAATGCCACTGGTTGATCCATGTGTGGTTTGTGGAAAGAACACACATGCAATGACTCTAGTGCTAATTTTAGTATAAGAACACAAATGCAATGTCTCTAATGGATCCATATGTGGTTTGTGAAAAGAACACACATGCAATGACCACTTGTTGATCCATGTGTGTTTTGTGAAAAGAACACACATACAATGACTCTAGTGGGTCCACATGTAGTTTGTGAAAAGAACACACATGCAATGACCACTGGTTGATCCATAAGTGGTTTGTGGAAAGAACACATGAAATAACCACTTGTTGATCCATAAGTGGTTTGTGGAAAAGAAAACAAATGCAATGACTCTGGTTGGTCCATATGTGGTTTGTGGAAAGAACGCACATGCAGTAACCACTGGTTGATCCATGTGTGGTTTATGAAATGAACACACATGCAATGCCACTCGTTGATCCATGTGTGGTTTGTGGAAAGAACACACATGCAATGACTCTAGTGCTAGTTTTTGTATCAGAACACACATGCCATGTCTCTAATGGATCCATATGTGGTTTGTGAAAAGAACACACATGCAATGACCCCTTGTTGATCCATGTGTGGTTTGTGAAAAGAACACCCATGCAATTACTCTAGTGATAGTTTTAGTATAATAACATACATGCAATGACTCTAGTGGGTCCACATGTAGTTTGTGAAAAGAACACACATGCAATGACCACTGGTTGATCCATAAGTGGTTTGTGGAAAGAACACACATGCAATGACCACTTGTTGATCCATAAGTGGTTTGTGGAAAGAACACACATGCAACGACTCTGGTTGGTCCATATGTTGTTTGTGGAAAGAACACACATGCAGTGACCACTGGTTGATCCATGTGTGGTTTGTGAAATAAACACACATGCAATGCCACTGGTTGATCCATGTGTGGTTTGTGGAAAGAACACACATGCAATGACTCTAGTGCTAGTTTTAGTATAAGAACACAAATGCAATGTCTCTAATGGATCCATATGTGGTTTGTGAAAAGAACACACATGCAATGACCACTTGTTGATCCATGTGTGGTTTGTGAAAAGAACACCCATGCAATGACTCTATTGCTAGTTTTAGTATAAGAACAGACATGCAATGACTCTAGTGGGTCCGCATGTAGTTTGTGAAAAGAACACACATGCAATGACGACTTGTTGATCCATAAGTGGTTTGTGGAAAGAACACACATGCAATGACCACTGGTTGATCCATAAGTGGTTTGTGGAAAAGAAAACACATTCAATGACTCTGGTTGGTTCATATGTGGTTTGTGGAAAGAACACACATGCATTGACCACTGGTTGATCCATATGTGGCTTGTGAAAAGAACACACATGCAATGCAATGACTCTAGCGGTAGTTTTAGTATAAGATCACACATGCAATGTCTCTAATGGATCCATATGTGGTTTGTGAAAAGAACACACATGCAATGACCACTTGTTGATCCATGTGTGGTTTGTGAAAAGAACACACATGCAATGACTCTAGTGCTAGTTTTAGTATAAGAACACACATGCAATGACCACTAGTTGATCCATAAGTGGTTTGTGGAAAGGACACACATGCAATGACCACTGGTTGATCCATAAGTGGTTTGTGGAAAAGAAAACACATGCAATGACTCTGGTTGGTCCATATGTGGTTTGTGGAAAGAACACACATGCATTGACCACTGGTTGATCCATATGTGGCTTGTGAAAAGAACACACATGAAATGCCACTGGTTGATCCATGTGTGGTTTGTGGAAAGAACACACATGCAATGACTCTAGTGGTAGTTTTAGTATAAGATCACACATGCAATGAGCACTAGTTGATCCATAAGTGGTTTGTGGAAAGGACACACATGCAATGACCACAGGTTGATCCATAAGTTGTTTGTGAAATGAGCACACATGCAATGACTCTAGTGCTAGTTTTATTATAAGAACACACATGCAATGACTCTAGTGGGTCCACAGGTAGTTTGTGAAAAGAACACACATGCAATGACCACTTGTTGATCCATGTGTGTTTTGTGAAAAGAACACACATACAATGACTCTAGTGGGTCCACATGTAGTTTGTGAAAAGAACACACATGCAATGACCACTGGTTGATCCATAAGTGGTTTGTGGAAAGAACACATGAAATAACCACTTGTTGATCCATAAGTGGTTTGTGGAAAAGAAAACAAATGCAATGACTCTGGTTGGTCCATATGTGGTTTGTGGAAAGAACGCACATGCAGTAACCACTGGTTGATCCATGTGTGGTTTATGAAATGAACACACATGCAATGCCACTCGTTGATCCATGTGTGGTTTGTGGAAAGAACACACATGCAATGACTCTAGTGCTAGTTTTTGTATCAGAACACACATGCCATGTCTCTAATGGATCCATATGTGGTTTGTGAAAAGAACACACATGCAATGACCCCTTGTTGATCCATGTGTGGTTTGTGAAAAGAACACCCATGCAATTACTCTAGTGATAGTTTTAGTATAATAACATACATGCATTGACTCTAGTGGGTCCACATGTAGTTTGTGAAAAGAACACACATGCAATGACCACTGGTTGATCCATAAGTGGTTTGTGGAAAGAACACACATGCAATGACCACTTGTTGATCCATAAGTGGTTTGTGGAAAGAACACACATGCAACGACTCTGGTTGGTCCATATGTTGTTTGTGGAAAGAACACACATGCAGTGACCACTGGTTGATCCATGTGTGGTTTGTGAAATGAACACACATGCAATGCCACTGGTTGATCCATGTGTGGTTTGTGGAAAGAACACACATGCAATGACTCTAGTGCTAGTTTTTGTATAAGAACACACATGCCATGTCTCTAATGGATCCATATGTGGTTTGTGAAAAGAACACACATGCAATGACCACTTGTTGATCCATGTGTGGTTTGTGAAAAGAACACACATGCAATGACTCTAGTGCTAGTTTTAGTATAAGAACACACATGCAATGACTCTAGTGGGTCCACATGTAGTTTGTGAAAAGAAAACACATGCAATGACCACTGGTTGATCCATAAGTGGTTTGTGGAAAGAACACACATGAAATGACCACTTGTTTATCCATAAGTGGTTTGTGAAAAGAACACACATGCAATGACTCTAGTTGGTCCATATGTGGTTTGTGGAAAGAACACACATGCAGTAACCACTGGTTGATCCATGTGTGGTTTGTGAAATGAACACACATGCAATGCCACTGGTTGATCCATGTGTGGTTTGTGGAAAGAACACACATGCAATGACTCTAGTGCTAATTTTAGTATAAGAACACAAATGCAATGTCTCTAATGGATCCATATGTGGTTTGTGAAAAGAACACACATGCAATGACCACTTGTTGATCCATGTGTGGTTTGTGAAAAGAACACCCATGCAATGACTCTAGTGCTAGTTTTAGTATAAGAACATACATGCAATGACTCTAGTGGGTCCACATGTAGTTTGTGAAAAGAACACACATGCAATGACCACTGGTTGATCCATAAGTGGTTTGTGGAAAGAACACACATGCAATGACCACTGGTTGATCCATAAGTGGTTTGTGGAAAAGAAAACACATGCAATGACCCTGGTTGGTCCATATGTGGTTTGTGGAAAGAAGACACATGCATTGACCACTAGTTGATCCATATATGGTTTGTGAAATGAACACACATGCAATGCCACTGGTTGATCCATGTGTGGTTTGTGAAAAGAACACACATGCAATGACTCTAGTGCTAGTTTTAGTATAAGAACACACATGCAATATCTCTAATGGATCCATATGTGGTTTGTGAAAAGAACACACATGCAATGACCACTGGTTGATCCATAAGTGGTTTGTGGAAAGAACACACATGCAATGACCACTCTAGTTCTAGTTTTAGTATAAGAACACACATGCAATGACTCTAGTGGGTCCACATGTAGTTTGTGAAAAGAAAACACATGCAATGACCACTGGTTGATCCATAAGTGGTTTGTGGAAAGAACACACATGAAATGACCACTTGTTTATCCATAAGTGGTTTGTGAAAAGAACACACATGCAATGACTCTAGTTGGTCCATATGTGGTTTGTGGAAAGAACACACATGCAGTAACCACTGGTTGATCCATGTGTGGTTTGTGAAATGAACACACATGCAATGCCACTGGTTGATCCATGTGTGGTTTGTGGAAAGAACACACATGCAATGACTCTAGTGCTAATTTTAGTATAAGAACACAAATGCAATGTCTCTAATGGATCCATATGTGGTTTGTGAAAAGAACACACATGCAATGACCACTTGTTGATCCATGTGTGGTTTGTGAAAAGAACACCCATGCAATGACTCTAGTGCTAGTTTTAGTATAAGAACATACATGCAATGACTCTAGTGGGTCCACATGTAGTTTGTGAAAAGAACACACATGCAATGACCACTGGTTGATCCATAAGTGGTTTGTGGAAAGAACACACATGCAATGACCACTGGTTGATCCATAAGTGGTTTGTGGAAAATAAAACACATGCAATGACTCTGGTTGGTCCATATGTGGTTTGTGGAAAGAACACACATGCATTGACCACTAGTTGATCCATATGTGGTTTGTGAAATGAACACACATGCAATGCCACTGGTTGATCCATGTGTGGTTTGTGGAAAGAACACACATGCAATGACTCTAGTGCTAGTTTTAGTATAAGAACACACATGCAATGTCTCTAATGGATCCATATGTGGTTTGTGAAAATAACACACATGCAATGACCACTTGTTGATCCATGTGTGGTTTGTGAAAAGAACACACATGCAATGACTCTAGTGCTAGTTTTGGTATAAGAACACACATGCAATGACTCTAGTGGGTCCACATGTAGTTTGTGAAAAGAACACACATGCAATGACCACTGGTTGATCCATAAGTGGTTTGTGGAAAGAACACACATGAAATGACCACTTGTTTATCCATAAGTGGTTTGTGAAAAGAACACACATGCAATTACTCTAGTTGATCCATATGTGGTTTGTGGAAAGAACACACATGCAGTAACCACTGGTTGATCCATGTGTGGTTTGTGAAATGAACACACATGCAATGCCACTGGTTGATCCATGTGTGGTTTGTGGAAAGAACACACATGCAATGACTCTAGTGCTAATTTTAGTATAAGAACACAAATGCAATGTCTCTAATGGATCCATATGTGGTTTGTGAAAAGAACACACATGCAATGACCACTTGTTGATCCATGTGTGGTTTGTGAAAAGAACACCCATGCAATGACTCTAGTGCTAGTTTTAGTATAAGAACATACATGCAATGACTCTAGTGGGTCCACATGTAGTTTGTGAAAAGAACACACATGCAATGACCACTGGTTGATCCATAAGTGGTTTGTGGAAAGAACACACATGCAATGACCACTTGTTGATCCATAAGTGGTTTCTGGAAAATAAAACACATGCAATGACTCTGGTTGGTCCATATATGGTTTGTGGAAAGAACACACATGCATTGACCACTAGTTGATCCATATGTGGTTTGTGAAATGAACACACATGCAATGCCACTGGTTGATCCATGTGTGGTTTGTGGAAAGAACACACATGCAATGACTCTAGTGCTAGTTTTAGTATAAGAACACACATGCAATGTCTCTAATGGATCCATATGTGGTTTGTGAAAAGAACACACATGCAATGACCACTTGTTGATCCATGTGTGGTTTGTGAAAAGAACACACATGCAATGACTCTAGTTCTAGTTTTAGTATAAGAACACACATGCAATGACTCTAGTGGGTCCACATGTAGTTTGTGAAAAGAAAACACATGCAATGACCACTGGTTGATCCATAAGTGGTTTGTGGAAAGAACACACATGAAATGACCACTTGTTTATCCATAAGTGGTTTGTGAAAAGAACACACATGCAATGACTCTAGTTGGTCCATATGTGGTTTGTGGAAAGAACACACATGCAGTAACCACTGGTTGATCCATGTGTGGTTTGTGAAATGAACACACATGCAATGCCACTGGTTGATCCATGTGTGGTTTGTGGAAAGAACACACATGCAATGACTCTAGTGCTAATTTTAGTATAAGAACACAAATGCAATGTCTCTAATGGATCCATATGTGGTTTGTGAAAAGAACACACATGCAATGACCACTTGTTGATCCATGTGTGGTTTGTGAAAAGAACACCCATGCAATGACTCTAGTGCTAGTTTTAGTATAAGAACATACATGCAATGACTCTAGTGGGTCCACATGTAGTTTGTGAAAAGAACACACATGCAATGACCACTGGTTGATCCATAAGTGGTTTGTGGAAAGAACACACATGCAATGACCACTGGTTGATCCATAAGTGGTTTGTGGAAAAGAAAACACATGCAATGACCCTGGTTGGTCCATATGTGGTTTGTGGAAAGAAGACACATGCATTGACCACTAGTTGATCCATATATGGTTTGTGAAATGAACACACATGCAATGCCACTGGTTGATCCATGTGTGGTTTGTGAAAAGAACACACATGCAATGACTCTAGTGCTAGTTTTAGTATAAGAACACACATGCAATGTCTCTAATGGATCCATATGTGGTTTGTGAAAAGAACACACATGCAATGACCACTGGTTGATCCATAAGTGGTTTGTGGAAAGAACACACATGAAATGACCACTTGTTTATCCATAAGTGGTTTGTGAAAAGAACACACATGCAATGACTCTAGTTGGTCCATATGTGGTTTGTGGAAAGAACACACATGCAGTAACCACTGGTTGATCCATGTGTGGTTTGTGAAATGAACACACATGCAATGCCACTGGTTGATCCATGTGTGGTTTGTGGAAAGAACACACATGCAATGACTCTAGTGCTAATTTTAGTATAAGAACACAAATGCAATGTCTCTAATGGATCCATATGTGGTTTGTGAAAAGAACACACATGCAATGACCACTTGTTGATCCATGTGTGGTTTGTGAAAAGAACACCCATGCAATGACTCTAGTGCTAGTTTTAGTATAAGAACATACATGCAATGACTCTAGTGGGTCCACATGTAGTTTGTGAAAAGAACACACATGCAATGACCACTGGTTGATCCATAAGTGGTTTGTGGAAAGAACACACATGCAATGACCACTGGTTGATCCATAAGTGGTTTGTGGAAAAGAAAACACATGCAATGACCCTGGTTGGTCCATATGTGGTTTGTGGAAAGAAGACACATGCATTGACCACTAGTTGATCCATATATGGTTTGTGAAATGAACACACATGCAATGCCACTGGTTGATCCATGTGTGGTTTGTGAAAAGAACACACATGCAATGACTCTAGTGCTAGTTTTAGTATAAGAACACACATGCAATGTCTCTAATGGATCCATATGTGGTTTGTGAAAAGAACACACATGCAATGACCACTGGTTGATCCATAAGTGGTTTGTGGAAAGAACACACATGCAATGACCACTCTAGTTCTAGTTTTAGTATAAGAACACACATGCAATGACTCTAGTGGGTCCACATGTAGTTTGTGAAAAGAACACACATGCAATGACCACTGGTTGATCCATAAGTGGTTTGTGGAAAGAACACACATGAAATGACCACTTGTTTATCCATAAGTGGTTTGTGAAAAGAACACACATGCAATGACTCTAGTTGTTCCATATGTGGTTTGTGGAAAGAACACACATGCAATGACTCTAGTGCTAGTTTTAGTATAAGAACACAAATGCAATGTCTCTAATGGATCCATATGTGGTTTGTGAAAAGAACACACATGCAATGACCACTTGTTGATCCATGTGTGGTTTGTGAAAAGAACACCCATGCAATGACTCTAGTGCTAGTTTTAGTATAAGAACAGACATGCAATGACTCTAGTGGGTCCGCATGTAGTTTGTGAAAAGAACACACATGCAATGACCACTTGTTGATCCATAAGTGGTTTGTGAAAAGAACACACATGCAATGACCACTGGTTGATCCATAAGTGGTTTGTGGAAAAGAAAACACATTCAATGACTCTGGTTGGTCCATATGTGGTTTGTGGAAAGAACACACATGCATTGACCACTGGTTGATCCATATGTGGCTTGTGAAAAGAACACACATGCAATGCAATGACTCTAGTGGTAGTTTTAGTATAAGATCACACATGCAATGTCTCTAATGGATCCATATGTGGTTTGTGAAAAGAACACACATGCAATGACCACTTGTTGATCCATGTGTGGTTTGTGAAAAGAACACACATGCAATGACTCTAGTGCTAGTTTTAGTATAAGAACACACATGCAATGACCACTAGTTGATCCATAAGTGGTTTGTGGAAAGGACACACATGCAATGACCACTGGTTGATCCATAAGTGGTTTGTGGAAAAGAAAACACATGCAATGACTCTGGTTGGTCCATATGTGGTTTGTGGAAAGAACACACATGCATTGACCACTGGTTGATCCATATGTGGCTTGTGAAAATAACACACATGAAATGCCACTGGTTGATCCATGTGTGGTTTGTGGAAAGAACACACATGCAATGACTCTAGTGGTAGTTTTAGTATAAGATCACACATGCAATGACTCTAATGGATCCATATGTGGTTTGTGAAAAGAACACACATGCAATGACCACTTGTTTATCCATGTGTGGTTTGTGAAAAGAACACACATGCAATGACTCTAGTGCTAGTTTTATTATAAGAACACACATGCAATGACTCTAGTGGGTCCATAGGTAGTTTGTGAAAAGAACACACATGCAATGACCACTTGTTGATCCATGTGTGTTTTGTGAAAAGAACACACATACAATGACTCTAGTGGGTCCACATGTAGTTTGTGAAAAGAACACACATGCAATGACCACTGGTTGATCCATAAGTGGTTTGTGGAAAGAACACATGAAATAACCACTTGTTGATCCATAAGTGGTTTGTGGAAAAGAAAACAAATGCAATGACTCTGGTTGGTCCATATGTGGTTTGTGGAAAGAACGACATGCAGTAACCACTGGTTGATCCATGTGTAGTTTATGAAATGAACACACATGCAATGCCACTCGTTGATCCATGTGTGGTTTGTGGAAAGAACACACATGCAATGACTCTAGTGCTAGTTTTTGTATCAGAACACACATGCCATGTCTCTAATGGATCCATATGTGGTTTGTGAAAAGAACACACATGCAATGACCCCTTGTTGATCCATGTGTGGTTTGTGGAAAGAACACCCATGCAATTACTCTAGTGATAGTTTTAGTATAATAACATACATGCAATGACTCTAGTGGGTCCACATGTAGTTTGTGAAAAGAACACACATGCAATGACCACTGGTTGATCCATAAGTGGTTTGTGGAAAGAACACACATGCAATGACCACTTGTTGATCCATAAGTGGTTTGTGGAAACAACACACATGCAATGACCACTGGTTGATCCATAAGTGGTTTGTGGAAAAGAAAACACATTCAATGACACTGGTTGGTCCATATGTGGTTTGTGGAAAGAACACACATGCATTGACCACTGGTTGATCCATATGTGGCTTGTGAAAAGAACACACATGCAATTCAATGACTCTAGTGGTAGTTTTAGTATAAGATCACACATGCAATGTCTCTAATGGATCCATATGTGGTTTGTGAAAAGAACACACATGCAATGACCACTTGTTGATCCATGTGTGGTTTGTGAAAAGAACACCCATGCAATGAATCTAGTGCTAGTTTTAGTATAAGAACATACATGCAATGACTCTAGTGGGTCCACATGTAGTTTGTGAAAAGAACACACATGCAATGAACACTAGTTGATCCATAAGTGGTTTGTGGAAAGGACACACATGCAATGACCACTGGTTGATCCATAAGTGGTTTGTGAAATGAGCACACATGCAATGCCACTGGTTGATCCATGTGTGGTTTGTGGAAAGAAAACACATGCAATGAATCTGGTTGGTCCATATGTGGTTTGTGGAAAGAACACACATGCATTGACCACTGGTTGATCCATATGTGGCTTGTGAAAAGAACACACATGCAATGCCACTGGTTGATCCATGTGTGGTTTGTGGAAAGAACACACATGCAATGACTCTAGTTTTAGTTTTAGTATAAGATCACACATGCAATGACACTAATGGATCCATATGTGGTTTGTGAAAAGAACACACATGCAATGACCACTTGTTGATCCATGTGTGGTTTGTGAAAAGAACACACATGCAATGACTCTAGTGCTAGTTTTATTATAAGAACACACATGCAATGACTCTAGTGGGTCCACAGGTAGTTTGTGAAAAGAACACACATGCAATGACCACTTGTTGATCCATGTGTGTTTTGTGAAAATAACACACATACAATGACTCTAGTGGGTCCACATGTAGTTTGTGAAAAGAACACACATGCAATGACCACTAGTTGATCCATAAGTGGTTTCTGGAAAGAACACACATGAAATAACCACTTGTTGATCCATAAGTGGTTTGTGGAAAAGAAAACAAATGCAATGACTCTGGTTGGTCCATATGTGGTTTGTGGAAAGAACGCACATGCAGTAACCACTGGTTGATCCATGTGTGGTTTATGAAATGAACACACATGCAATGCCACTCGGTGATCCATGTGTGGTTTGTGGAAAGAACACACATGCAATGACTCTAGTGCTAGTTTTTGTATAAGAACACACATGCCATGTCTCGAATGGATCCATATGTGGTTTGTGAAAAGAACACACATGCAATGACCCCTTGTTGATCCATGTGTGGTTTGTGAAAAGAACACCCATGCAATTACTCTAGTGATAGTTTTAGTATAATAACATACATGCAATGACTCTAGTGGGTCCACATGTAGTTTGTGAAAAGAACACAGATGCAATGACCACTGGTTGATCCATAAGTGGTTTGTGGAAAGAACACACATGCAATGACCACTTGTTGATCCATAAGTGGTTTGTGGAAAGAACACACATGCAACGACTCTGGTTGGTCCATATGTTGTTTGTGGAAAGAACACACATGCATTGACCACTGGTTGATCCATGTGTGGTTTGTGAAATAAACACACAAGCAATGCCACTGGTTGATCCATGTGTGGTTTGTGGAAAAAACACACATGCAATGATTCTAGTGCTAGTTTATGTATAAGAACACACATGCCATGTCTCTAATGGATCCATATGTGGTTTGTGAAAAGAACACACATGCAATGACCACTTGTTGATCCATGTGTGGTTTGTGAAAAGAACACCCATGCAATGACTCTAGTTCTAGTTTTAGTATAAGAACACACATGCAATGACTCTAGTGGGTCCACATGTAGTTTGTGAAAAGAACACACATGCAATGACCACTGGTTGATCCATAAGTGGTTTGTGGAAAGAACACACATGAAATGACCACTTGTTTATCCATAAGTGGTTTGTGAAAAGAACACACATGCAATGACTCTAGTTGTTCCATATGTGGTTTGTGGAAAGAACACACATGCAATGACTCTAGTGCTAGTTTTAGTATAAGAACACAAATGCAATGTCTCTAATGGATCCATATGTGGTTTGTGAAAAGAACACACATGCAATGACCACTTGTTGATCCATGTGTGGTTTGTGAAAAGAACACCCATGCAATGACTCTAGTGCTAGTTTTAGTATAAGAACAGACATGCAATGACTCTAGTGGGTCCGCATGTAGTTTGTGAAAAGAACACACATGCAATGACCACTTGTTGATCCATAAGTGGTTTGTGGAAAGAACACACATGCAATGACCACTGGTTGATCCATAAGTGGTTTGTGGAAAAGAGAACACATTCAATGACTCTGGTTGGTCCATATGTGGTTTGTGGAAAGAACACACATGGATTGACCACTGGTTGATCCATATGTGGCTTGTGAAAAGAACACACATGCAATGCAATGACTCTAGTGGTAGTTTTAGTATAAGATCACACATGCAATGTCTCTAATGGATCCATATGTGGTTTGTGAAAAGAACATACATGCAATGACCACTTGTTGATCCATGTGTGGTTTGTGAAAAGAACACACATGCAATGACTCTAGTGCTAGTTTTAGTATAAGAACACACATGCAATGACCACTAGTTGATCCATAAGTGGTTTGTGGAAAGGACACACATGCAATGACCACTGGTTGATCCATAAGTGGTTTGTGGAAAAGAAAACACATGCAATGACTCTGGTTGGTCCATATGTGGTTTGTGGAAAGAACACACATGCATTGACCACTGGTTGATCCATATGTGGCTTGTGAAAAGAACACACATGAAATGCCACTGGTTGATCCATGTGTGGTTTGTGGAAAGAACACACATGCAATGACTCTAGTGGTAGTTTTAGTATAAGATCACACATGCAATGACTCTAATGGATCCATATGTGGTTTGTGAAAAGAACACACATGCAATGACCACTTGTTGATCCATGTGTGGTTTGTGAAAAGAACACACATGCAATGACTCTAGTGCTAGTTTTATTATAAGAACACACATGCAATGACTCTAGTGGGTCCACAGGTAGTTTGTGAAAAGAACACACATGCAATGACCACTTGTTGATCCATGTGTGTTTTGTGAAAAGAACACACATACAATGACTCTAGTGGGTCCACATGTAGTTTGTGAAAAGAACATACATGCAATGACCACTGGTTGATCCATAAGTGGTTTGTGGAAAGAACACATGAAATAACCACTTGTTGATCCATAAGTGGTTTGTGGAAAAGAAAACAAATGCAATGACTCTGGTTGGTCCATATGTGGTTTGTGGAAAGAACGCACATGCAGTAACCACTGGTTGATCCATGTGTGGTTTATGAAATGAACACACATGCAATGCCACTCGTTGATCCATGTGTGGTTTGTGGAAAGAACACACATGCAATGACTCTAGTGCTAGTTTATGTATCAGAACACACATGCCATGTCTCTAATGGATCCATATGTGGTTTGTGAAAAGAACACACATGCAATGACCCCTTGTTGATCCATGTGTGGTTTGTGAAAAGAACACCCATGCAATTACTCTAGTGATAGTTTTAGTATAATAACATACATGCAATGACTCTAGTGGGTCCACATGTAGTTTGTGAAAAGAACACACATGCAATGACCACTGGTTGATCCATAAGTGGTTTGTGGAAAGAACACACATGCAATGACCACTTGTTGATCCATAAGTGGTTTGTGGAAAGAACACACATGCAACGACTCTGGTTGGTCCATATGTTGTTTGTGGAAAGAACACACATGCAGTGACCACTGGTTGATCCATGTGTGGTTTGTGAAATAAACACACATGCAATGCCACTGGTTGATCCATGTGTGGTTTGTGGAAAGAACACACATGCAATGACTCTAGTGCTAGTTTTAGTATAAGAACACAAATGCAATGTCTCTAATGGATCCATATGTGGTTTGTGAAAAGAACACACATGCAATGACCACTTGTTGATCCATGTGTGGTTTGTGAAAAGAACACCCATGCAATGACTCTAGTGCTAGTTTTAGTATAAGAACAGACATGCAATGACTCTAGTGGGTCCGCATGTAGTTTGTGAAAAGAACACACATGCAATGACCACTTGTTGATCCATAAGTGGTTTGTGGAAAGAACACACATGCAATGACCACTGGTTGATCCATAAGTGGTTTGTGGAAAAGAAAACACATTCAATGACTCTGGTTGGTCCATATGTGGTTTGTGGAAAGAACACACATGCATTGACCACTGGTTGATCCATATGTGGCTTGTGAAAAGAACACACATGCAATGCAATGACTCTAGCGGTAGTTTTAGTATAAGATCACACATGCAATGTCTCTAATGGATCCATATGTGGTTTGTGAAAAGAACACACATGCAATGACCACTTGTTGATCCATGTGTGGTTTGTGAAAAGAACACACATGCAATGACTCTAGTGCTAGTTTTAGTATAAGAACACACATGCAATGACCACTAGTTGATCCATAAGTGGTTTGTGGAAAGGACACACATGCAATGACCACTGGTTGATCCATAAGTGGTTTGTGGAAAAGAAAACACATGCAATGACTCTGGTTGGTCCATATGTGGTTTGTGGAAAGAACACACATGCATTGACCACTGGTTGATCCATATGTGGCTTGTGAAAAGAACACACATGAAATGCCACTGGTTGATCCATGTGTGGTTTGTGGAAAGAACACACATGCAATGACTCTAGTGGTAGTTTTAGTATAAGATCACACATGCAATGACCACTAGTTGATCCATAAGTGGTTTGTGGAAAGGACACACATGCAATGACCACAGGTTGATCCATAAGTTGTTTGTGAAATGAGCACACATGCAATGACTCTAGTGCTAGTTTTATTATAAGAACACACATGCAATGACTCTAGTGGGTCCACAGGTAGTTTGTGAAAAGAACACACATGCAATGACCACTTGTTGATCCATGTGTGTTTTGTGAAAAGAACACACATACAATGACTCTAGTGGGTCCACATGTAGTTTGTGAAAAGAACACACATGCAATGACCACTGGTTGATCCATAAGTGGTTTGTGGAAAGAACACATGAAATAACCACTTGTTGATCCATAAGTGGTTTGTGGAAAAGAAAACAAATGCAATGACTCTGGTTGGTCCATATGTGGTTTGTGGAAAGAACGCACATGCAGTAACCACTGGTTGATCCATGTGTGGTTTATGAAATGAACACACATGCAATGCCACTCGTTGATCCATGTGTGGTTTGTGGAAAGAACACACATGCAATGACTCTAGTGCTAGTTTTTGTATCAGAACACACATGCCATGTCTCTAATGGATCCATATGTGGTTTGTGAAAAGAACACACATGCAATGACCCCTTGTTGATCCATGTGTGGTTTGTGAAAAGAACACCCATGCAATTACTCTAGTGATAGTTTTAGTATAATAACATACATGCATTGACTCTAGTGGGTCCACATGTAGTTTGTGAAAAGAACACACATGCAATGACCACTGGTTGATCCATAAGTGGTTTGTGGAAAGAACACACATGCAATGACCACTTGTTGATCCATAAGTGGTTTGTGGAAAGAACACACATGCAACGACTCTGGTTGGTCCATATGTTGTTTGTGGAAAGAACACACATGCAGTGACCACTGGTTGATCCATGTGTGGTTTGTGAAATGAACACACATGCAATGCCACTGGTTGATCCATGTGTGGTTTGTGGAAAGAACACACATGCAATGACTCTAGTGCTAATTTTTGTATAAGAACACACATGCCATGTCTCTAATGGATCCATATGTGGTTTGTGAAAAGAACACACATGCAATGACCACTTGTTGATCCATGTGTGGTTTGTGAAAAGAACACACATGCAATGACTCTAGTGCTAGTTTTAGTATAAGAACACACATGCAATGACTCTAGTGGGTCCACATGTAGTTTGTGAAAAGAAAACACATGCAATGACCACTGGTTGATCCATAAGTGGTTTGTGGAAAGAACACACATGAAATGACCACTTGTTTATCCATAAGTGGTTTGTGAAAAGAACACACATGCAATGACTCTAGTTGGTCCATATGTGGTTTGTGGAAAGAACACACATGCAGTAACCACTGGTTGATCCATGTGTGGTTTGTGAAATGAACACACATGCAATGCCACTGGTTGATCCATGTGTGGTTTGTGGAAAGAACACACATGCAATGACTCTAGTGCTAATTTTAGTATAAGAACACAAATGCAATGTCTCTAATGGATCCATATGTGGTTTGTGAAAAGAACACACATGCAATGACCACTTGTTGATCCATGTCTGGTTTGTGAAAAGAACACCCATGCAATGACTCTAGTGCTAGTTTTAGTATAAGAACATACATGCAATGACTCTAGTGGGTCCACATGGAGTTTGTGAAAAGAACACACATGCAATGACCACTGGTTGATCCATAAGTGGTTTGTGGAAAGAACACACATGCAATGACCACTGGTTGATCCATAAGTGGTTTGTGGAAAATAAAACACATGCAATGACTCTGGTTGGTCCATATGTGGTTTGTGGAAAGAACACACATGCATTGACCACTAGTTGATCCATATGTGGTTTGTGAAATGAACACACATGCAATGCCACTGGTTGATCCATGTGTGGTTTGTGGAAAGAACACACATGCAATGACTCTAGTGCTAGTTTCAGTATAAGAACACACATGCAATGTCTCTAATGGATCCATATGTGGTTTGTGAAAAGAACACACATGCAATGACCACTTGTTGATCCATGTGTGGTTTGTGAAAAGAACACACATGCAATGACTCTAGTGCTAGTTTTAGTATAAGAACACACATGCAATGACTCTAGTGGGTCCACATGTAGTTTGTGAAAAGAAAACACATGCAATGACCACTGGTTGATCCATAAGTGGTTTGTGGAAAGAACACACATGAAATGACCACTTGTTTATCCATAAGTGGTTTGTGAAAAGAACACACATGCAATGACTCTAGTTGGTCCATATGTGGTTTGTGGAAAGAACACACATGCAGTAACCACTGGTTGATCCATGTGTGGTTTGTGAAATGAACACACATGCAATGCCACTGGTTGATCCATGTGTGGTTTGTGGAAAGAACACACATGCAATGACTCTAGTGCTAATTTTAGTATAAGAACACAAATGCAATGTCTCTAATGGATCCATATGTGGTTTGTGAAAAGAACACACATGCAATGACCACTTGTTGATCCATGTGTGGTTTGTGAAAAGAACACCCATGCAATGACTCTAGTGCTAGTTTTAGTATAAGAACATACATGCAATGACTCTAGTGGGTCCACATGTAGTTTGTGAAAAGAACACACATGCAATGACCACTGGTTGATCCATAAGTGGTTTGTGGAAAGAACACACATGCAATGACCACTGGTTGATCCATAAGTGGTTTGTGGAAAATAAAACACATGCAATGACTCTGGTTGGTCCATATGTGGTTTGTGGAAAGAACACACATGCATTGACCACTAGTTGATCCATATGTGGTTTGTGAAATGAACACACATGCAATGCCACTGGTTGATCCATGTGTGGTTTGTGGAAAGAACACACATGCAATGACTCTAGTGCTAGTTTTAGTATAAGAACACACATGCAATGTCTCTAATGGATCCATATGTGGTTTGTGAAAATAACACACATGCAATGACCACTTGTTGATCCATGTGTGGTTTGTGAAAAGAACACACATGCAATGACTCTAGTGCTAGTTTTGGTATAAGAACACACATGCAATGACTCTAGTGGGTCCACATGTAGTTTGTGAAAAGAACACACATGCAATGACCACTGGTTGATCCATAAGTGGTTTGTGGAAAGAACACACATGAAATGAGAACTTGTTTATCCATAAGTGGTTTGTGAAAAGAACACACATGCAATGACTCTAGTTGATCCATATGTGGTTTGTGGAAAGAACACACATGCAGTAACCACTGGTTGATCCATGTGTGGTTTGTGAAAAGAACACACATGCAATGACTCTAGTGCTAGTTTTGGTATAAGAACACACATGCAATGACTCTAGTGGGTCCACATGTAGTTTGTGAAAAGAACACACATGCAATGACCACTGGTTGATCCATAAGTGGTTTGTGGAAAGAACACACATGAAATGACCACTTGTTTATCCATAAGTGGTTTGTGAAAAGAACACACATGCAATGACTCTAGTTGATCCATATGTGGTTTGTGGAAAGAACACACATGCAGTAACCACTGGTTGATCCATGTGTGGTTTGTGAAATGAACACACATGCAATGCCACTGGTTGATCCATGTGTGGTTTGTGGAAAGAACACACATGCAATGACTCTAGTGCTAATTTTAGTATAAGAACACAAATGCAATGTCTCTAATGGATCCATATGTGGTTTGTGAAAAGAACATACATGCAATGACCACTTGTTGATCCATGTGTGGTTTGTGAAAAGAACACCCATGCAATGACTCTAGTGCTAGTTTTAGTATAAGAACATACATGCAATGACTCTAGTGGGTCCACATGTAGTTTGTGAAAAGAACACACATGCAATGACCACTGGTTGATCCATAAGTGGTTTGTGGAAAGAACACACATGCAATGACCACTGGTTGATCCATAAGTGGTTTGTGGAAAATAAAACACATGCAATGACTCTGGTTGGTCCATATGTGGTTTGTGGAAAGAACACACATGCATTGACCACTAGTTGATCCATATGTGGTTTGTGAAATGAACACACATGCAATGCCACTGGTTGATCCATGTGTGGTTTGTGGAAAGAACACACATGCAATGACTCTAGTGCTAGTTTTAGTATAAGAACACACATGCAATGTCTCTAATGGATCCATATGTGGTTTGTGAAAAGAACACACATGCAATGACCACTTGTTGATCCATGTGTGGTTTGTGAAAAGAACACACATGCAATGACTCTAGTGCTAGTTTTAGTATAAGAACACACATGCAATGACTCTAGTGGGTCCACATGTAGTTTGTGAAAAGAAAACACATGCAATGACCACTGGTTGATCCATAAGTGGTTTGTGGAAAGAACACACATGAAATGACCACTTGTTTATCCATAAGTGGTTTGTGAAAAGAACACACATGCAATGACTCTAGTTGGTCCATATGTGGTTTGTGGAAAGAACACACATGCAGTAACCACTGGTTGATCCATGTGTGGTTTGTGAAATGAACACACATGCAATGCCACTGGTTGATCCATGTGTGGTTTGTGGAAAGAACACACATGCAATGACTCTAGTGCTAATTTTAGTATAAGAACACAAATGCAATGTCTCTAATGGATACATATGTGGTTTGTGAAAAGAACACACATGCAATGACCACTTGTTGATCCATGTGTGGTTTGTGAAAAGAACACCCATGCAATGACTCTAGTGCTAGTTTTAGTATAAGAACATACATGCAATGACTCTAGTGGGTCCACATGTAGTTTGTGAAAAGAACACACATGCAATGACCACTGGTTGATCCATAAGTGGTTTGTGGAAAGAACACACATGCAATGACCACTGGTTGATCCATAAGTGGTTTGTGGAAAAGAAAACACATGCAATGACTCTGGTTGGTCCATATGTGGTTTGTGGAAAGAAGACACATGCATTGACCACTAGTTGATCCATACATGGTTTGTGAAATGAACACACATGCAATGCCACTGGTTGATCCATGTGTGGTTTGTGGAAAGAACACACATGCAATGACTCTAGTGCTAGTTTTAGTATAAGAACACACATGCAATGTCTCTAATGGATCCATATGTGGTTTGTGAAAAGAACACACATGCAATGACCACTTGTTGATCCATGTGTGGTTTGTGAAAAGAACACACATGCAATGACTCTAGTGCTAGTTTTAGTATAAGAACACACATGCAATGACTCTAGTGGGTCCACATGTAGTTTGTGAAAAGAACACACCTGCAATGACCATTGGTTGATCCATAAGTGGTTTGTGGAAAGAACACACATGAAATGACCACTTGTTTATCCATATGTGGTTTGTGAAAAGAACACACATGCAACGACTCTAGTTGGTCCATATGTGGTTTGTGGAAAGAACACACATGCAGTAACCACTGGTTGATCCATGTATGGTTTGTGAAATGAACACACATGCAATGCCACTGGTTGATCCATGTGTGGTTTGTGGAAAGAACACACATGCAATGACTCTAGTGCTAGTTTTAGTATAAGAACACAAATGCAATGTCTCTAATGGATCCATATGTGGTTTGTGAAAAGAACACACATGCAATGACCACTTGTTGATCCATGTGTGGTTTGTGAAAAGAACACCCATGCAATGACTCTAGTGCTAGTTTTAGTATAAGAACACACATGCAATGACCACTAGTTGATCCATAAGTGGTTTGTGGAAAGGACACACATGCAATGACCACTGGTTGATCCATAAGTGGTTTGTGGAAAAGAAAACACATGCAATGACTCTGGTTGGTCCATATGTGGTTTGTGGAAAGAACACACATGCATTGACCACTGGTTGATCCATATGTGGCTTGTGAAAAGAACACACATGAAATGCCACTGGTTGATCCATGTGTGGTTTGTGGAAAGAACACACATGCAATGACTCTAGTGGTAGTTTTAGTATAAGATCACACATGCAATGACTCTAATGGATCCATATGTGGTTTGTGAAAAGAACACACATGCAATGACCACTTGTTGATCCATGTGTGGTTTGTGAAAAGAACACACATGCAATGACTCTAGTGCTAGTTTTATTATAAGAACACACATGCAATGACTCTAGTGGGTCCACAGGTAGTTTGTGAAAAGAACACACATGCAATGACCACTTGTTGATCCATGTGTGTTTTGTGAAAAGAACACACATAAAATGACTCTAGTGGGTCCACATGTAGTTTGTGAAAAGAACACACATGCAATGACCACTGGTTGATCCATATGTGGTTTGTGGAAAGAACACATGAAATAACCACTTGTTGATCCATAAGTGGTTTGTGGAAAAGAAAACAAATGCAATGAATCTGGTTGGTCCATATGTGGTTTGTGGAAAGAACGCACATGCAGTAACCACTGGTTGATCCATGTGTGGTTTATGAAATGAACACACATGCAATGCCACTCGTTGATCCATGTGTGGTTTGTGGAAAGAACACACATGCAATGACTCTAGTGCTAGTTTTTGTATAAGAACACACATGCCATGTCTCTAATGGATCCATATGTGGTTTGTGAAAAGAACACACATGCAATGACCCCTGGTTGATCCATGTGTGGTTTGTGAAAAGAACACCCATGCAATTACTCTAGTGATAGTTTTAGTATAATAACATACATGCAATGACTCTAGTGGGTACACATGTAGTTTGTGAAAAGAACACACATGCAATGACCACTGGTTGATCCATAAGTGGTTTGTGGAAAGAACACACATGCAATGACCACTTGTTGATCCATAAGTGGTTTGTGGAAAGAACACACATGCAACGACTCTGGTTGGTCCATATGTTGTTTGTGGAAAGAACACACATGCAGTGACCACTGGTTGATCCATGTGTGGTTTGTGAAATGAACACACATGCAATGCCACTGGTTGATCCATGTGTGGTTTGTGGAAAGAACACACATGCAATGACTCTAGTGCTAGTTTTTGTATAAGAACACACATGCCATGTCTCTAATGGATCCATATGTGGTTTGTGAAAAGAACACACATGCAATGACCACTTCTTGATCCATGTGTGGTTTGTGAAAAGAACACACATGCAATGACTCTAGTGCTAGTTTTAGTATAAGAACACACATGCAATGACTCTAGTGGGTCCACATGTAGTTTGTGAAAAAAAAACACATGCAATGACCACTGGTTGATCCATAAGTGGTTTGTGGAAAGAACACACATGAAATGACCACTTGTTTATCCATAAGTGGTTTGTGAAAAGAACACACATGCAATGACTCTAGTTGGTCCATATGTGGTTTGTGGAAAGAACACACATGCAGTAACCACTGGTTGATCCATGTGTGGTTTGTGAAATGAACACACATGCAATGCCACTGGTTGATCCATGTGTGGTTTGTGGAAAGAACACACATGCAATGACTCTAGTGCTAATTTTAGTATAAGAACACAAATGCAATGTCTCTAATGGATCCATATGTGGTTTGTGAAAAGAACACACATGCAATGACCACTTGTTGATCCATGTGTGGTTTGTGAAAAGAACACCCATGCAATGACTCTAGTGCTAGTTTTAGTATAAGAACATACATGCAATGACTCTAGTGGGTCCACATGTAGTTTGTGAAAAGAACACACATGCAATGACCACTGGTTGATCCATAAGTGGTTTGTGGAAAGAACACACATGCAATGACCACTGGTTGATCCATAAGTGGTTTGTGGAAAATAAAACACATGCAATGACTCTGGTTGGTCCATATGTGGTTTGTGGAAAGAACACACATGCATTGACCACTAGTTGATCCATATATGGTTTGTGAAATGAACACACATGCAATGCCACTGGTTGATCCATGTGTGGTTTGTGGAAAGAACACACATGCAATGACTCTAGTGCTAGTTTTAGTATAAGAACACACATGCAATGTCTCTAATGGATCCATATGTGGTTTGTGAAAAGAACACACATGCAATGACCACTTGTTGATCCATGTGTGGTTTGTGAAAAGAACACACATGCAATGACTCTAGTGCTAGTTTTAGTATAAGAACACACATGCAATGACTCTAGTGGGTCCACATGTAGTTTGTGAAAAGAACACACATGCAATGACCACTGGTTGATCCATAAGTGGTTTGTGGAAAGAACACACATGAAATGACCACTTGTTTATCCATAAGTGGTTTGTGAAAAGAACACACATGCAATGACTCTAGTTGGTCCATATGTGGTTTGTGGAAAGAACACACATGCAGTAACCACTGGTTGATCCATGTGTGGTTTGTGAAATGAACACACATGCAATGCCACTCGGTGATCCATGTGTGGTTTGTGGAAAGAACACACATGCAATGACTCTAGTGCTAGTTTTTGTATAAGAACACACATGCCATGTCTCGAATGGATCCATATGTGGTTTGTGAAAAGAACACACATGCAATGACCCCTTGTTGATCCATGTGTGGTTTGTGAAAAGAACACCCATGCAATGACTCTAGTGCTAGTTTTAGTATAAGAACATACATGCAATGACTCTAGTGGGTCCACATGTAGTTTGTGAAAAGAACACACATGCAATGACCACTGGTTGATCCATAAGTGGTTTGTGGAAAGAACACACATGCAATGACCACTGGTTGATCCATAAGTGGTTTGTGGAAAAGAAAACACATGCAATGACTCTGGTTGGTCCATATGTGGTTTGTGGAAAGAAGACACATGCATTGACCACTAGTTGATCCATATATGGTTTGTGAAATGAACACACATGCAATGCCACTGGTTGATCCATGTGTGGTTTGTGGAAAGAACACACATGCAATGACTCTAGTGCTAGTTTTAGTATAAGAACACACATGCAATGTCTCTAATGGATCCATATGTGGTTTGTGAAAAGAACACACATGCAATGACCACTTGTTGATCCATGTGTGGTTTGTGAAAAGAACACACATGCAATGACTCTAGTGCTAGTTTTAGTATAAGAACACACATGCAATGACTCTAGTGGGTCCACATGTAGTTTGTGAAAAGAACACACCTGCAATGACCACTGGTTGATCCATAAGTGGTTTGTGGAAAGAACACACATGAAATGACCACTTGTTTATCCATAAGTGGTTTGTGAAAAGAACACACATGCAATGACTCTAGTTGGTCCATATGTGGTTTGTGGAAAGAACACACATGCAGTAACCACTGGTTGATCCATGTGTGGTTTGTGAAATGAACACACATGCAATGCCACTGGTTGATCCATGTGTGGTTTGTGGAAAGAACACACATGCAATGACTCTAGTGCTAGTTTTAGTATAAGAACACAAATGCAATGTCTCTAATGGATCCATATGTGGTTTGTGAAAAGAACACACATGCAATGACCACTTGTTGATCCATGTGTGGTTTGTGAAAAGAACACCCATGCAATGACTCTAGTGCTAGTTTTAGTATAAGAACACACATGCAATGACCACTAGTTGATCCATAAGTGGTTTGTGGAAAGGACACACATGCAATGACCACTGGTTGATCCATAAGTGGTTTGTGGAAAAGAAAACACATGCAATGACTCTGGTTGGTCCATATGTGGTTCGTGGAAAGAACACACATGCATTGACCACTGGTTGATCCATATGTGGCTTGTGAAAAGAACACACATGAAATGCCACTGGTTGATCCATGTGTGGTTTGTGGAAAGAACACACATGCAATGACTCTAGTGGTAGTTTTAGTATAAGATCACACATGCAATGACTCTAATGGATCCATATGTGGTTTGTGAAAAGAACACACATGCAATGACCACTTGTTGATCCATGTGTGGTTTGTGAAAAGAACACACATGCAATGACTCTAGTGCTAGTTTTATTATAAGAACACACATGCAATGACTCTAGTGGGTCCACAGGTAGTTTGTGAAAAGAACACACATGCAATGACCACTTGTTGATCCATGTGTGTTTTGTGAAAAGAACACACATACAATGACTCTAGTGGGTCCACATGTAGTTTGTGAAAAGAACACACATGCAATGACCACTGGTTGATCCATATGTGGTTTGTGGAAAGAACACATGAAATAACCACTTGTTGATCCATAAGTGGTTTGTGGAAAAGAAAACAAATGCAATGACTCTGGTTGGTCCATATGTGGTTTGTGGAAAGAACGCACATGCAGTAACCACTGGTTGATCCATGTGTGGTTTATGAAATGAACACACATGCAATGCCACTCGTTGATCCATGTGTGGTTTATGGAAAGAACACACATGCAATGACTCTAGTGCTAGTTTTTGTATAAGAACACACATGCCATGTCTCTAATGGATCCATATGTGGTTTGTGAAAAGAACACACATACAATGACCACTTGTTGATCCATGTGTGGTTTGTGAAAAGAACACCCATGCAATGACTCTAGTGCTAGTTTTAGTATAAGAACACACATGCAATGACTCTAGTGGGTACACATGTAGTTTGTGAAAAGAACACACATGCAATGACCACTGGTTGATCCATAAGTGGTTTGTGGAAAGAACACACATGCAATGACCACTGGTTGATCCATAAGTGGTTTGTGGAAAATAAAACACATGCAATGACTCTGGTTGGTCCATATGTGGTTTGTGGAAAGAACACACATGCATTGACCACTAGTTGATCCATATATGGTTTGTGAAATGAACACACATGCAATGCCACTGGTTGATCCATGTGTGGTTTGTGGAAAGAACACACATCCAATGACTCTAGTGCTAGTTTTAGTATAAGAACACACATGCAATGTCTCTAATGGATCCATATGTGGTTTGTGAAAAGAACACACATGCAATGACCACTTGTTGATCCATGTGTGGTTTGTGAAAAGAACACACATGCAATGACTCTAGTGCTAGTTTTAGTATAAGAACACACATGCAATGACTCTAGTGGGTCCACATGTAGTTTGTGAAAAGAACACACATGCAATGACCACTGGTTGATCCATAAGTGGTTTGTGGAAAGAACACACATGAAATGACCACTTGTTTATCCATAAGTGGTTTGTGAAAAGAACACACATGCAATGACTCTAGTTGGTCCATATGTGGTTTGTGGAAAGAACACACATGCAGTAACCACTGGTTGATCCATGTGTGGTTTGTGAAATGAACACACATGCAATGCCACTGGTTGATCCATGTGTGGTTTGCGGAAAGAACACACATGCAATGACTCTAGTGCTAGTTTTAGTATAAGAACACAAATGCAATGTCTCTAATGGATCCATATGTGGTTTGTGAAAAGAACACACATGCAATGACCACTTGTTAATCCATGTGTGGTTTGTGAAAAGAACACCCATGCAATGACTCTAGTGCTAGTTTTAGTATAAGAACATACATGCAATGACTCTAGTGGGTCCACATGTAGTTTGTGAAAAGAACACACATGCAATGACCACTGGTTGATCCATAAGTGGTTTGTGGAAAGAACACACATGCAATGACCACTGGTTGATCCATAAGTGATTTGTGGAAAATAAAACACATGCAATGACTCTGGTTGGTCCATATGTGGTTTGTGGAAAGAACACACATGCATTGACCACTAGTTGATCCATATGTGGTTTGTGAAATGAACACACATGCAATGCCACTGGTGGATCCATGTGTGGTTTGTGGAAAGAACACACATGCAATGACTCTAGTGCTAGTTTTAGTATAAGAACACACATGCAATGTCTCTAATGGATCCATATGTGGTTTGTGAAAAGAACACACATGCAATGACCACTTGTTGATCCATGTGTGGTTTGTGAAAAGAACACCCATTAAATGACTCTAGTGCTAGTTTTAGTATAAGAACATACATGCAATCACTCTAGTGGGTCCACATGTAGTTTGTGAAAAGAACACACATGCAATGACCACTAGTTGATCCATAAGTGGTTTGTGGAAAGAACACACATGCAATGACCACTGGTTGATCCATAAGTGGTTTGTGGAAAAGAAAACACATGCAATGACTCTAGTTAGTCCATATGTGGTTTTTGGAAAGAACACACATGCACTGACCACTGGTTGATCCATATGTGGCTTGTGAAAAGAACACACATGCAATGCCACTGTCTGATCCATGTGTGGTTTGTGGAAAGAACACACATGCAATGACTCTAGTGGTAGTTTTAGTATAAGATCACACATGCAATGACTCTAATGGATCCATATGTGGTTTGTGAAAAGAACACACATGCAATGACCACTTGTTGATCCATGTGTGGTTTGTGAAAAGAACACACATGCAATGACTCTAGTGCTAGTTTTATTATAAGAACACACATGCAATGACTCTAGTGGGTCCACATGTAGTTTGTGAAAAGAACACACATGCAATGACCACTTGTTGATCCATGTGTGTTTTGTGAAAAGAATACACATAAAATGACTAGTGGGTCCACATGTAGTTTGTGAAAAGAACACACATGCAATTACCATTGGTTGATCCATAAGTTGTTTATGGAAAAGAACACACATGCAATGAACACTAGTTGATCAATGTGTGGTTTGTGCAAAAGAACACATGCAATGAATCTGGTTGGTCCGTATGTGGTTTGTGGAAAGAACACACATGTAGTGACCACTGGTTGATCCATGTGTGGTTTGTGAAATGAACACACATGCAATGCCACTGGTTGATCCATGTGTGGTTTGTGGAAAGACCACACATGCAATGACTCTAGTGCCAGTTTTTGTATAAGAACACACATGCAATGTCTCTAATGGATCCATATGTGGTTTGTGGTAAGAACACACATGCAATGACTACAGTGGGTCCACATGTAGTTTGTGAAAATAACACACATGCAATGACCACTAGTTGATCCATAAGTGCTTTGTGGAAAGAACACACATGCAATGACCACTTGTTGATCCATAAGTGGTTTGTGGAAAAGAAAACACATGCAATGACTCTGGTTGGTCTATATGTGGTTTGTGGAAAGAACACACATGCAGTGACCACTGGTTGATCCATATGTGGTTTGTGAAATGAACACACATGCAATGCCACTGGTTGATCCATGTGTGGTCTGTGGAAAGAACACACATGCAATGACTCTAGTGCTAGATTTTGTATAAGAACACACATGCAATATCTCTAATGGATCCATATGTGGATTGTGAAAATAACACACATGCAATGACCACTTGCTGATCCATGTGTGGTTTGTGAAAAGAACACACACGCAATGACTCTAGTGCTAGTTTTAGTATAAGAACACACATGCAATGACTCTAGTGGGTCCACATGTAGTTTGTGAAAAGAACACACATGCAATGACCACTGGTTGATCCATAAGTGGTTTGTGGAAAGAACACACATGAAATAACCACTTGGTGATCCATAAGAGGTTTGTGGAAAATAAAACAAATGCAATGACTCTGGTTGGTCCATATGTGGTTTGTGGAAAGAACGCACATGCAGTAACCACTGGTTGATCCATGTATGGTTTATGAAATGAACAGACATGCAATGCCACTGGTTGATCCATGTGCGGTTTGTGGAAAGAACACACATGCAATGACTCTAGTGCTAGTTTTTGTATAAGAACACACATGCCATGTCTCTAATGGATCCATATGTGGTTTGTGAAAAGAACACACATGCAATGACCACTGGTTGATCCATAAGTGGTTTGTGGAAAGAACACACATGCAATGACTCTAGTGCTAGTTTTAGTATAAGAACATACATGCAATGACTCTAGTGGGTCCACATGTAGTTTGTGAAAAGAACACACATGCAATGACCACTAGTTGATCCATAAGTGGGTTGTGGAAAGAACACACATGCAATGACCACTGGTTGATCCATAAGTGGTTTATGGAAAGAACACACATGCAATGACGACTTGTTGGTCCATAAGTGGTTTGTGCAAAAGAAAACACATGCAATGACTCTGGTTGGTCCATATGTGGTTTGTGGAAAGAACACACATGCAATAACCACTGGTTGATCCATGTGTGGTTTGTCAAATGAACACACATGCATTGCCACTGGTTGATCCATGTGTGGTTTGTGGAAAGAACACACATGCAATGACTCTAGTGCTAGTTTTAGTATAAGAACACACATGCAATGACTCTGGTTGATACATATGTGGTTTGTGGAAAGAACAACATGCAGTGACCACTGGTTGATCCATGTGTGGTTTGTGAAAAGAACACACATGCAATGCCACTGGTTGATCCATGTGTGGTTTGTGGAAAGAACACACATGCAATTACTCTGGTGCTAGTTTTAGTATAAGAACACACATGCAATGACTCTAATGGATCCATATGTGGTTTGTGAAAAGAACACACATGCAATGACCATTTGTTGATCCATGTGTGGTTTGTGAAAAGAACACACATGCAATGACTCTAGTGCTAGTTTTAGTATAAGAACATACATGCAATGACTCTAGTGGGTCCACATGTAGTTTGTGAAAAGAACACACATGCAATGACCACTGGTTGATCCATAAGTGGTTTGTGGAAAGAACACACATGCAATGACGACTTGTTGATCAATAAGTGGTTTGTGCAAAAGAAAACACATGCAATGACTCTGGTTGGTCCATATGTGGTTTGTGGAAAGAACACACATGCAATGACCACTGGTTGATCCATGTGTGGTTTGTCAAATGAACACACATGCAATGCCACTAGTTGATCCATGTGTGGTTTGTTTAAAGAACACACATGAAATGACTCTAGTGCTAGTTTTAGTATAAGAACACACATGCAATGTCTCTAATGGATCCATATGTGGTGTGTGAAAAGAACACACATGCAATGACCACTTGTTGAATCATGTGTGGTTTGTGAAAAGAACACCCATGCAATGACTCTAGTGCTAGTTTTAGTATAAGAACATACATGCAGTGACTCTAGTGGGTCCACTTGTAGTTTGTGAAAAGAACAAACATGAAATGACCACTAGTTGATCCATAAGTGGTTTGTGGAAAGAACACACATGCAATGACCACTGGTTGATCCATAAGTGGTTTGTGGAAAAGAAAACACATGCAATGACTCTGGTTGGTCCATATGTGGTTTGTGGAAAGAACACACATGCATTGACCACTGGTTGATCCATATGTGGCTTGTGAAAAGAACACATATGCAATGCCACTAGTTGATCCATGTGTGATTTGTGGAAAGAACACACATGCAATGACTCTTGTGGTAGTTTTAGTATAAGATCACACATGCAACGACTCTAATGGATCCATATGTGGTTTGTGAAAATAACACACATGCAATGACCACTTGTTGATCTATGTGTGGTTTGTGAAAAGAACACACATGCAATGACTCTAGTGCTAGTTTTAGTATAAGGACATACATGCAATGACTCTAGTGGCTCCACATATAGTTTGTGAAAAGAACACACATGCAATGACCACTGGTTGATCCATAAGTGGTTTGTGGAAAGAACACACATGCAATGACCACTGTTTGATCCATAAGTGGTTTGTGGAAAAGAAAACACATGCAATGACTCCAGTGCTAGTTTTAGTATAAGAACATACATGCAATGACTCTAGTGGGTCCACATGTAGTTTGTGAAAAGAACACACATGCAATGACCACTGGTTGATCCATAAGTGGTTTGTGGAAAGAACACACATGCAATGACCACTGGTTGATCCATAAGTGGTTTGTGGAAAGAACACACATGCAATGATGACTTGTTGATCCATAAGTGGTTTGTGCAAAAGAAAACACATGCAATGACTCTGGTTGGTCCATATGTGGTTTGTGGAAAGAACACACATGCAATGACCACTGGTTGATCCATGTGTGGTTTGTCAAATGAACACACATGCATTGCCACTGGTTGATCCATGTGTGGTTTGTGGAAAGAACACACATGCAATGACTCTAGTGCTAGTTTTAGTATAAGAACACACGTGCAATGTCTCTAATGGATCCATATGTGTTTTGTGAAAAGAACACACATGCAATGACCACTTGTTGATCCATGTGTGGTTTGTGAAAGGAACACCCATGCAATGACTCTAGTGCTAGTTTTAGTATAAGAACATACATGCAATGACTCTAGTGGGTCCACATGTAGTTTGTGGAAAGAACACACATGCAATGACCACTGGTTGATCCATAAGTGGTTTGTGGAAAGAACACACATGCAATGACCACTGGTTGATCCATAAGTGGTTTGTGGAAAAGAAAACACATGCAATGACTCTGGTTGGTCCATATGTGGTTTGTGGAAAGAACAAACATGCATTGACCACTGGTTGATCCATATGTGGCTTGTGAAAAGAAGACACATGCAATGCCACTAGTTGAAACATGTGTGGTTTGTGGAAAGAACACACATGCAATGACTCTAGTGGTAGTTTTAGTATAAGATCACACATGCAACGACTCTAATGGATCCATATGTGGTTTGTGAAAATAACACACATGCAATGACCACTGGTTGATCCATGTGTGGTTTGTGAAAAGAACACACATGCAATGACTCTAGTGCTAGTTTTAGTATAAGAACGCACATGGAATGACTCTAGTGGGTCCACATGTAGTTTGTGAAAATAACACACATGCAATGACCACAGGTTGATCCATAAGTGGTTTGTATAAAGAACACACATGCAATGACCACTGGTTGATCCATAAGTGGTTTGTGGAAAAGAAAACACATGCAATGACTCTAGTTGGTCCATATGTGGTTTGTGGAAAGAACAAACATGCATTGACCACTGGTTGATCCATATGTGGCTTGTGAAAAGAAGACACATGCAATGCCACTTGTTGATCCATGTGTGGTTTGTGGAAAGAACACACATGCAATGACTCTAGTGGTAGTTTTAGTATAAGAACACACATGCAATGACTCTAATGGATCCATATGTGGTTTGTGAAAAGAACACACATGCAATGACCAGTTGTTGATCCACGTGTGGTTTGTGAAAAGAACACAGATATAATGACTCTAGTGCTAGTTTTAGTATAAGAACATACATGCAATGACTCTAGTGGGTCCACATGTAGTTTGTGAAAAGAACACACATGCAATGACCACTGGTTGATCCATACGTGGTTTGTGGAAAGAACACACATGCAATGACCACTGGTTGATCCATAAGTGGTTTGTGCAAAAGAAAACACATGCAATGACTCTGGTTGGTCCATATGTGGTTTGTGGACAGAACAAACATGCAATGACAACTAGTTTATCCATATGTGGTTTGTGAAAAGAACACACATGCAATGACCACTTGTTGATCCATGTGTGGTTTGTGAAAAGAACACCCATGCAATGACTCTAGTGCTAGTTTTAGTATAAGAACATACATGCAATGACTCTAGTGGGTCCACATGTAGTTTGTGAAAAGAACACACATGCAATGACCACTGGTTGATCCATAAGTGGTTTGTGGAAAGAACACACATGAAATGACCACTGGTTGATCCATAAGTGGTTTGTGGAAAAGAAAACACATGCAATGACTCTGGTTGGTCCATATGTGGTTTGTGGAAAGAACAAACATGCATTGACCACTGGTTGATCCATATGTGGCTTGTGAAAAGAAGACACATGCAATGCCACTAGTTGATCCATGTGTGGTTTGTGGAAAGAACACACACGCAATGACTCTAGTGGTAGTTTTAGTATAAGATAACACATGCAACAACTCTAATGGTTCCATATGTGGTTTGTGAAAATAACACACATGCAATGACCACTTGTTGATCCATGTGTGGTTTGTGAAAAGAACACACATGCAATGAACACTGGTTGATCCATGTGTGGTTTGTGCAAAAGAACACATGCAATGACCACTGGTTGATGCATGTGTGGTTTGTGAAAAGAACACACATGCAATGACTCTAGTTGTAGTTTTAGTATAAGAACACACATGCAATGACTCTACTGGGTCCACATGTAGTTTGTGAAAATAACACACATGCAATGACCACTGGTTGATCCATAAGTGGTTTGTGAAAATAACACACATGCAATGACCACTGGTTGATCCATAAGTGGTTTGTGGAAAAGAACACACATGCAATGACTCTGGTTGGTACATATGCGGTTTGTGGAAAGAACAACATGAAGTGACCACTGGTTGATCCATGTGTGGTTTGTGAAAAGAACACACATGCAATGCCACTAGTTGATCCATGTGTGGTTTGTGGAAAGAACACACATGCAATTACTCAGGTGCTAGTTTTAGTATAAGAACACACATGCAATGACTCTAATGGATCCATATGTGGTTTGTGAAAACAACACACATGCAATGACCACTTGTTGATCCATGTGTGGTTTGTGAAAAGAACACACATGCAATGACTCTAGTGCTAGTTTTAGTATAAGAACATACATGCAATGACTCTAGTGGGTCCACATGTAGTTTGTGAAAAGAACACACATGCAATGACCACTGGTTGATCCATAAGTGGTTTGTGGAAAGAACACACATGCAATGACGACTTGTTGATCAATAAGTGGTTTGTGCAAAAGAAAACACATGCAATGACTCTGGTTGGTCCATATGTGGTTTGTGGAAAGAACACACATGCAATGACCACTGGTTGATCCATGTGTGGTTTGTCAAATGAACACACATGCAATGCCACTAGTTGATCCATGTCTGGTTTGTGGAAAGAACACACATGAAATGACTCTAGTGCTAGTTTTAGTATAAGAACACAGATGCAATGTATCTAATGGATCCATATGTGGTTTGTGAAAAGAACACACATGCAATGACCACTTGTTGATCCATGTGTGGTTTGTGAAAAGAACACCCATGCAATGAGTCTAGTGCTAGTTTTAGTATAAGAACATACATGCAATGACTCTTGTGGGTCCACTTGTAGTTTGTGAAAAGAACACACATGAAATGACCACTAGTTGATCCATAAGTGGTTTGTGGAAAGAACACACATGCAATGACCCCTGGTTGATCCATAAGTGGTTTGTGGAAAATAAAACACATGCAATGACTCTGGTTGGTCCATATGTGGTTTGTGGAAAGAACACACATGCATTGACCACTGGTTGATCCATATGTGGCTTGTGAAAAGAACACATATGCAATGCCACTAGTTGATCCATGTGTGGTTTGTGGAAAGAACACACATGCAATGACTCTTTTGGTAGTTTTAGTATAAGAACATACATGCAATGACTCTAGTGGGTCCACATATAGTTTGTGAAAAGAACACACATGCAATGACCACTGGTTGATCCATAAGTGGTTTGTGGAAAGAACACACATGCAATGACCACTATTTGATCCATAAGTGGTTTGTGGAAAAGAAAACACATGCAATGACTCTGGTTGGGCCATATGTGGTTTGTGGAAAGAACACACATGCAGTAACCACTGGTTGATCCATGTGTGGTTTGTGAAATGAACACACATGCAATGCCACTGGTTGATCCATGTGTGGTTTGTGGAAAGAACACACATGCGATGACTCTAGTGCTAGTTTTAGTATAAGAACAAACATGCAATGTCTCCAATGGATCCATATGTGGTTTGTGAAAAGAACACACATGCAATGACTCTAGTGCTAGTTTTAGTATAAGAACATACATGCAATGACTCTAGTGGGTCCACATGTAGTTTGTGAAAAGAACACACATGCAATGACCACTAGTTGATCCATAAGTGGTTTGTGGAAAGAACACACATGCAATGCCGACTTGTTGATCCATAAGTGGTTTGTGCAAAAGAAAACACATGCAATGACTCTGGTTGGTCCATATGTGGTTTGTGGAAAGAACACACATGCAATGACCACTGGTTGATCCATGTGTGGTTTGTCAAATGAACACACATGCAATGCCACTGGTTGATCCATGTGTGGTTTGTGGAAAGAACACACATGCAATGACTCTAGTGCTAGTTTTAGTATAAGAACACACATGCAATGTCTCTAATGGATCCCTATGTGGTTTGTGAAAAGAACACACATGCAATGACCACTTGTTGATCCATGTGTGGTTTGTGAAAAGAACACCCATGCAATGACTCTGGTGCTAGTTTTAGTATAAGAACATACATGCAATGACTCTAGTGGGTCCACATGTAGTTTGTGAAAAGAACACACATGCAATGACCACTAGTTGATCCATAAGTGGGTTGTGGAAAGAACACACATGCAATGACCACTGGTTGATCCATAAGTGGTTTGTGGAAAGAACACACATGCAATGACGACTTGTTGGTCCATAAGTGGTTTGTGCAAAAGAAAACACATGCAATGACTCTGGTTGGTCCATATGTGGTTTGTGGAAAGAACACACATGCAATAACCACTGGTTGATCCATGTGTGGTTTGTCAAATGAACACACATGCATTGCCACTGGTTGATCCATGTGTGGTTTGTGGAAAGAACACACATGCAATGACTCTAGTGCTAGTTTTAGTATAACAACACACATGCAATGACTCTGGTTGATACATATGTGGTTTGTGGAAAGAACACACATGCAATGACCACTGGTTGATCCATGTGTGGTTTGTCAAATGAACACACATGCAATGCCACTGGTTGATCCATGTGTGGTTTGTGGAAAGAACACACATGCAATTACTCTGGTGCTAGTTTTAGTATAAGAACACACATGCAATGACTCTAATGGATCCATATGTGGTTTGTGAAAAGAACACACATGCAATGACCATTTGTTGATCCATGTGTGGTTTGTGAAAAGAACACACATGCAATGACTCTAGTGATAGTTTTAGTATAAGAACATACATGCAATGACTCTAGTGGGTCCACATGTAGTTTGTGAAAAGAACACACATGCAATGACCACTGGTTGATCCATAAGTGGTTTGTGGAAAGAACACACATGAAATGACCACTGGTTGATCCATAAGTGGTTTGTGCAAAAGAAAACACATGCAATGACTCTGGTTGGTCCATATGTGGTTTGTGGAAAGAACACACATGCAATGACCACTGGTTGATCCATGTGTGGTTTGTCAAATGAACACACATGCAATGCCACTCGTTGATCCATGTGTGGTTTGTGGAAAGAACACACATGAAATGACTCTAGTGCTAGTTTTAGTATAAGAACACACATGCAATGTCTCTAATGGATCCATATGTGGTTTGTGAAAAGAACACACATGCAATGACCACTTGTTGATCCATGTGTGGTTTGTGAAAAGAACACCCATGCAATGACTCTAGTGCTAGTTTTAGTATAAGAACATACATGCAGTGACTCTAGTGGGTCCACTTGTAGTTTGTGAAAAGAACACACATGAAATGACCACTAGTTGATCCATAAGTGGTTTGTGGAAAGAACACACATGCAATGACCACTGGTTGATCCATAAGTGGTTTGTGGAAAAGAAAACACATGCAATGACTCTGGTTGGTCCATATGTGGTTTGTGGAAAGAACACACATGCATTGACCACTGGTTGATCCATATGTGGCTTGTGAAAAGAACACATATGCAATGCCACTAGTTGATCCATGTGTGGTTTGTGGAAAGAACACACATGCAATGGCTCTTGTGGTAGTTTTAGTATAAGATCACACATGCAACGACTCTAATGGATCCATATGTGGTTTGTGAAAATAACACACATGCAATGACCACTTGTTGATCCATGTGTGGTTTGTGAAAAGAACACACATGCAATGACTCTAGTGCTAGTTTTAGTATAAGAAAATACATGCAATGACTCTAGTGGCTCCACATATAGTTTGTGAAAAGAACACACATGCAATGACCACTGGTTGATCCATAAGTGGTTTGTGGAAAGAACACACATGCAATGACCACTGTTTGATCCATAAGTGGTTTGTGGAAAAGAAAACACATGCAATGACTCTGGTTGGTCCATATGTGGTTTGTGGAAAGATCACACATGCAGTGACCACTGGTTGATCCATGTGTGGTTTGTGAAATGAACACACATGCAATGCCATTGGTTGATCCATGTGTGGTTTGTGGAAAGAACACACATGCAATGACACTAGTGCTAGTTTTTGTATAAGAACACACATGCAATGTCTCTAATGGATCCATATGTGGTTTGTGAAAAGAACACACATGCAATGACCACTTGTTGATCCATGTGTGGTTTGTGAAAAGAACACACATGCAATGACTCTAGTGCTAGTTTTAGTATAAGAACACACATGCAATGACTGTAGTGGGTCCACAAGTAGTTTGTGAAAAGAACACACATGCAATGACCACTGGTTGATCCATAAGTGGTTTGTGGAAAGAACACACATGAAATGACCACTTGTTGATCCATAAGTGGTTTGTGGAAAAGAAAACACATGCAATGACTCTGGTTGGGCCATATGTGGTTTATGGAAAGAACACACATGCAGTAACCACTGGTTGATCCATGTGTGGTTTGTGAAATGAACACACATGCAATGCCACTGGTTGATCCATGTGTGGTTTGTGGAAAGAACACACATGCGATGACTCTAGTGCTAGTTTTAGTGTAAGAACAAACATGCAATGTCTCTAATGGATCCATATGTGGTTTGTGAAAAGAACACACATGCAATGACTCTAGTGCTAGTTTTAGTATAAGAACATACATGCAATGACTCTAGTGGGTCCACATGTAGTTTGTGAAAAGAACACACATGCCATGACCACTAGTTTATCCATAAGTGGTTTGTGGAAAGAACACACATGCAATGACGACTTATTGATCCATAAGTGGTTTGTGCAAAAGAAAACACATGCAATGACTCTGGTTGGTCAATATGTGGTTTGTGGAAAGAACACACATGCAATGACCACTGGTTGATCCATGTGTGGTTTGTCAAATGAACACACATGCAATGCCACTGGTTGATCCATGTGTGGTTTGTGGAAAGAACACACATGCAATGACTCTAGTGCTAGTTTTAGTATAAGAACACACATGCAATGTCTCTAATGGATCCCTATGTGGTTTGTGAAAAGAACACACATGCAATGACCACTTGTTGATCCATGTGTGGTTTGTGAAAAGAACACCCATGCAATGACTCTGGTGCTAGTTTTAGTATAAGAACATACATGCAATGACTCTAGTGGGTCCACATGTAGTTTGTGAAAAGAACACACATGCAATGACCACTAGTTGATCCATAAGTGGTTTGTGGAAAGAACACACATGCAATGAGCACTGGTTGATCCATGTGTGGTTTGTGCAAAAGAACACATGCAATGACCACTGGTTGATCCATAAGTGGTTTGTGCAAAAGAAAACACATGCAATGACTCTGGTTGGTCCATATGTGGTTTGTGGAAAGAACACACATGCAATGACCACTGGTTGATCCATGTGTGGTTTGTCAAATGAACACACATGCATTGCCACTGGTTGATCCATGTGTGGGCTGTGGAAAGAACACACATGCAATGACTCTAGTGCTAGTTTTAGTATAGGAACACACATGCAATGTCTCTAATGGATCCATATGTGTTTTGTGAAAAGAACACACATGTAATGACCACTTGTTGATCCATGTGTGGTTTGTGAAAAGAACACCCATGCAATGACTCTAGTGCTAGTTTTAGTATAAGAACATACATGCAATGACTCTAGTGGGTCCACATGTATTTTGTGGAAAGAACACACATGCAATGACCACTAGTTGATCCATAAGTGGTTTGTGGAAAGAACACACATGCAATGACCACTGGTTGATCCATAAGTGGTTTGTGGAAAAGAAAACACATGCAATGACTGTGGTTGGTTCATATCTGGTTTGTGGAAAGAACAAACATGCATTGACCACTGGTTGATCCATATGTGGCTTGTGAAAAGAAGACACATGCTATGCCACTAGTTGATCCATGTGTGGTTTGTGGAAAGAACACACATGCAATGACTCTAGTGGTAGTTTCAGTATAAGATCACACATGCAACGACTCTAATGGATCCATATGTGGTTTGTGAAAATAACACACATGCAATGACCACTTGTTGATCCATGTGTGGTTTGTGAAAAGAACATACATGCAATGACTCTAGTGGGTCCACATGTAGTTTGTGAAAAGAACACACATGCAATGACCACTGGTTGATCCATGTGTGGTTTGTGAAAAGAACACACATGCAATGACTCTAGTGCTAGTTTTATTAAAAGAACGCACATGCAATGACTCTAGTGGGTCCACATGTAGTTTGTGAAAATAACACACATGCAATGACCACTGGTTGATCCATAAGTGGTTTGTGGAAAGAACACACATGCAATGACCACTGGTTGATCCATAAGTGGTTTGTGGAAAAGAAAACACATGCAATGACTCTGGTTGGTCCATATGTGGTTTGTGGAAAGAACGAACATGCATTGACCACTGTTTGATCCATATGTGGCTTGTGAAAAGAAGACACATGCAATGCCACTTGTTGATCCATGTGTGGTTTGTGGAAAGAACACACATGCAATTACTCTAGTGGTAGTTTTAGTATAAGAACACACATGCAATGACTCTAATGGATCCATATGTGGTTTGTGAAAAGAACACACATGCAATGACCACTTGTTGATCCACGTGTGGTTTGTGAAAAGAACACACATGCAATGACTCTAGTGCTAGTTTTAGTATAAGAACATACATGCAATGACTCTAGTGGGTCCACATGTAGTTTGTGAAAAGAACACACATGCAATGACCACTGGTTGATCCATAAGTGGTTTGTGGAAAGAACACACTTGCAATGACCACTGGTTGATCCATAAGTGGTTTGTGCAAAAGAAAACACATGCAATTACTCTGGTTGGTCCATATGTGGTTTGTGAAAAGAACAAACATGAAATGACCACTAGTTGATCCATGTGTGGTTTGTCAAATGAACACACATGCAATGCCACTAGTTGATCCATGTGTGGTATGTGGAAAGAACACACATGAAATGACTCTAGTGCTAGTTTTAGTATAAGAACACACATGCAATGTCTCTAATGGATCCATATGTGGTTTGTGAAAAGAACACACATCCAATGACCACTTGATGATCCATGTGTGGTTTGTGAAAAGAACACCCATGCAATGACTCTAGTGCTAGTTTTAGTATAAGAACATACATGCAATGACTCTAGTGGGTCCACTTGTAGTTTGTGAAAAGAACACACATGAAATGACCACTAGTTGATCCATAAGTGGTTTGTGGAAAGAACACACATGCAATGACCACTGGTTGATCCATAAGTTTTTTGTGGAAAAGAAAACACATGCAATGACTCTGGTTGGTCCATATGTGGTTTGTGGAAAGAACACACATGCATTGACCACTGGTTGATCCATATGTGGCTTGTGAAAAGAACACATATGCAATGCCACTAGTTGATCTATGTGTGGTTTGTGGAAAGAACACACATGCAATAACTCTAGTGGTAGTTTTAGTATAAGATCACACATGCAACGACACTCATGGGTCCATATGTGGTTTGTGAAAATAACACACATGCAATGACCACTTGTTGATCCATGTGTAGTTTGTGAAAAGAACACACATGCAATGACTCTAGTGCTAGTTTTAGTATAAGAACACACATGCAATGACTCTAGTGGGTCCACATGTAGTTTGTGAAAAGAACACACATGCAATGACCACTGGTTGATCCATAAGTGGTTTGTGGAAAAGAAAACACATGCGATGACTCTGGTTGGTCCATATGTGGTTTGTGGAAAGAACACACATGCAGTGACCACTGGTTGTTCCATGTGTGGTTTGTGGAAAGAACACACATGCAATGACACTAGTGCTAGTTTTTGTATAAGAACACACATGCAATGTCTCTAATGGATCCATATGTGGTTTGTGAAAAGAACACACATGCAATGACCACTTGTTGATCCATGTGTGCTTTGTGAAAAGAACACACATGCAATGACTCTAGTGCTAGTTTTAGTATAAGAACACACATGCAATGACTCTAGTGGCTCCACATGTAGTTTGTGAAAAGAACACACATGCAATGACCACTGGTTGATCCATAAGTGGTTTGTGGAAAGAACACACATGAAATGACCACTTGTTGATCCATAAGTGGTTTGTGGAAAAGAAAACACATGCAATGACTCTGGTTGGGCCATATGTGGTTTGTGGAAAGAACATACATGCAGTAACCACTGGTTGATCCATGTGTGGTTTGTGAAATGAACACACATGCAATGCCACTGGTTGATCCATGTGTGGTTTGTGGAAAGAACACACATGCGATAACTCTAGTGCTAGTTTTAGTATAAGAACACACATGCAATGTCTCTAATGGATCCATATGTGGTTTGTGAAAAGAACACACATGCAATGACCACTTGTTGATCCATGTCTGATTTGTGAAAAAAACACCCATGCAATGACTCTAGTGCTAGTTTTAGTATAAGAATATACATGCAATGACTCTAGTGGGTCCACATGTAGTTTGTGAAAATAACACACATGCAATGACCACTTGTTGATCCATATGTGGTTTGTGGAAAATAACACACATGCAATGACCACTGGTTGATCCATAAGTGGTTTGTGGAAAAGAAAACACATGCAATGACTCTGGTTGGGCCATATGTGGTTTGTGGAAAGAACATACATGCAGTAACCACTGGTTGATCCATGTGTGGTTTGTGAAATGAACACACATGCAATGCCACTGGTTGATCCATGTGTGGTTTGTGGAAAGAACACACATGCGATGACTCTAGTGCTAGTTTTAGTATAAGAACACACATGCAATGTCTCTAATGGATCCATATGTGGTTTGTGAAAAGAACACACATGCAATGACCACTTGTTGATCCATGTCTGATTTGTGAAAAAAACACCCATGCAATGACTCTAGTGCTAGTTTTAGTATAAGAATATACATGCAATGACTCTAGTGGGTCCACATGTAGTTTGTGAAAATAACACACATGCAATGACCACTTGTTGATCCATATGTGGTTTGTGGAAAGAACACACATGCAATGACCATTGGTTGATCCATAAGTGTTTTGTGGAAAAGAAAACACATGCAATGACTCTGGTTGGGCCATATGTGGTTTGTGGAAAGAACACACATGCAGTAACCACTGGTTGATCCATGTGTGGTTTGTGAAATGAACACACAGGCAAAGCCACTGGTTGATCCATGTGTGGTTTGTGGAAAGAACACACATGCGATGACTCTAGTGCTAGTTTTAGTATAAGAACACACATGCAATGTCTCTAATGGATCCATATGTGGTTTGTGAAAAGAACACACATGCAATGACCACTTGTTGATCCATGTCTGATTTGTGAAAAAAACACCCATGCAATGACTGTAGTGCTAGTTTTAGTATAAGAACACACATGCAATGACTCTAGTGGGTCCACATGTAGTTTGTGAAAATAACACACATGCAATGACCACTTGTTGATCCATAAGTGGTTTGTGGAAAGAACAGACATGCAATGACCACTGGTTGATCCATAAGTGGTTTGTGGAAAAGAAAACACATGCAATGACTCTGGTTGGTCCATATGTGGTTTGTGGAAAGAACACACATGCAGTGAACACTGGTTCATCCATGTGTGGTTTGTGAAATGAACACACATGCAATGCCACTGGTTGATCCATGTGTGGTTTGTGGAAAGAACACACATGCAATGACTCTAGTGCTAGTTTTTTTATAGGAACACACATGCAATGTCTCTAATGGATCCATATGTGGTTTGCGAAAAGAACACACATGCAATCACCACTTGTTGATCCATGTGTGGTTTGTGAAAAGAACACACATGCAATGACTCTAGTGCTAGTTTTAGTATAAGAACACACATGCAATGACTATAGTGGGTCCACATGTAGTTTGTGAAAAGAACACACATGCAATGACCACTGGTTGATCCATAAGTGGTTTGTGGAAAGAACACACGTGCAATGACCACTGGTTTATCCATAAGTGGTTTGTGGAAAAGAAAACACATGCAATGACTCTAGTGCTAGTTTTAGTATAAGAACATACATGCAATGACTCTAGTGGGTCCACATGTAGTTTGTGAAAAGAACACACATGCAATAACCACTGGTTGATCCATAAGTGGTTTGTGGAAAGAAAACACATGCAATGACTCTGGTTGGTCCATATGTGGTTTATGGAAAGAACACACATGCATTGACCACTGGTTGATCCATATGTGGCTTGTGAAAAGAACACACATGCAATGTCACTGGTTGATCCATGTGTGGTTTGTGGAAAGAACACACATGCAATGACTCTAGTGGTAGTTTTAGTATAAGATCACACATGCAATGACTCTAATGGATCCATATGTGGTTTGTGAAAAGAACACACATGCAATGACCACTTGTTGATCCTTGTGTGGTTTGTGAAAAGAACACACATGCAATGACTCTAGTGCTAGTTTTATTATAAGAACACACATGCAATGACTCTAGTGGGTCCACATGTAGTTTGTGAAAAGAACACACATGCAATGACCACTGGTTGATCCATAAGTTGTCTGTGGAAAAGAACACACATGCAATGAACACTAGTTGATCAATGTGTGGTTTGTGCAAAAGAACACATGCAATGAATCTGGTTCGTCCGTATGTGGTTTGTGGAAAGAACACACATGCAGTGACCACTGGTTGATCCATGTGTGGTTTGTGAAAAGAACACACATGCAATGCCACTAGTTGATCCATGTGTGGTTTGTGGAAAGAACACACATGCAATGACTCTAGTGCCAGTTTTTGTATAAGAGAACACATGCAATGTCTCTAATGGATCCATATGTGGTTGGTGATAAGAATACACATGCAATGACTCTAGTGCGTCCACATGTAGTTTGTGAAAATAACGCAGATGCAATGACCACTGGTTGATCCATAAGTGGTTTGTGGAAAGAACACACATGCAATGACCACTGGTTGATCCATAAGTGGTTTGTGGAAAAGAAAACACATGCAATGACTCTGGTTGGTCCATATGTGGTTTGTGGAAAGAACACACATGCAGTGACCACTAGTTGATCCATGTGTGGTTTGTGAAATGAACACACATGCAATGCAACTGGTTGATCCATGTGTGGTTTGTGGAAAGAACACACATGCAATGACTCTAGTGTTAGTTTTAGTATAAGAACACACATTCAATGTCTCTAATGGATCCATATGTGGTTTGTGAAAAGAACACACATGCAATGACCACTTGTTGATCCATGTGTTGTTTGTGAAAAGAACACCCATGCAATGACTCTAGTGCTAGTTTTAGTATAAGAACATACATGCAATGACTCTAGTGGGTCCACATGTAGTTTGTGAAAAGAACACACATGCAATGACCACTGGTTGATACATAAGTGGTTTGTGGAAAGAACACACATGCAATGACCACTGGTTGATCCATAAGTGGTTTGTGGAAAAGAACACACATGCAATGACCACTGGTTTATCCATAAGTTATTTGTGGAAAAGAACACACATGCAATGAACACTGGTTGATCAATGTGTGGTTTGTGCAAAAGAACACATGCAATGAATCTGGTTGGTCCGTATGTGGTTTGTGGAAAGAACACACATGCAGTGACCACTGGTTGATCCATGTGTGGTTTGTGAAATTAACACACATGCAATGCCACTAGTTGATCCATGTGTGGTTTGTGGAAAGAACACACATGCAATGACTCTAGTGCTAGTTTTTGTATAAGAACACACATGCAATGTCTCTAATGGATCCATATGTGGTTTTTGAGAAGAACACACATGCAATGACTCTAGTGGGTCCACATGTAGTTTGTGAAAATAACACACATGCAATGACCACTTGTTGATCCATAAGTGGTTTGTGGAAAGAACACACATGCAATGACCACTTGTTGATCCATAAGTGGTTTGTGGAAAAGAAAACACATACAATGACTCTGGTTGGTCCATATGTGGTTTGTGGAAAGAACACACATGCAGTGACCACTGGTTCATCCATTTGTGGTTTGCGAAATGAACACACATGCAATGCCACTAGTTGATCCATGTGTGGTTTGTGGAAAGAACACACATGCAATGACTCTAGTGCTAGTTTTTTTATAGGAACACACATGCAATGTCTCTAATGGATCCATATGTGGTTTGCGAAAAGAACACACATGCAATGACCACTTGTTGATCCATGTGTGGTTTCTGAAAAGAACACACATGCAATGACTCTAGTGCTAGTTTTAGTATAAGAACACACATGCAATGACTCTAGTGGGTCCACATGTAGTTTGTGAAAAGAACACACATGCAATGACCACTGGTTGATCCATAAGTGGTTTGTGGAAAGAACACACATGCAATGACCACTGGTTGATCCATAAGTGGTTTGTGGAAAAGAAAACACATGCAATGACTCTGGTTGGTCCATATGTGGTTTGTGGAAAGAACACACCTGCAGTAACCACTGGTTGATCCATGTGTTGTTTGTGAAATGAACGCACATGCAATGCCACTGGTTGATCCATGTGTGGTTTGTGGAAAGAACACACTTGCAATGACTCTAGTGGTAGTTTTAGTATAAGAACACACATGCAATGTCTCTAATGGATCCATATGTGGTTTGTGAAAAGAACACACATGCAATGACCACTTGTTGATACATGTGTGGTTTGTGAAAAGAACACCCATGCAATGACTCTAGTGCTAGTTTTAGTATAAGAACATACATGCAATGACTCTAGTGGGTCCACATGTAGTTTGTGAAAAGAACACACATGCAATAACCACTAGTTGATCCATAAGTGGTTTGTGGAAAGAACACACATGCAATGACCACTGGTTGATCCATAAGCGGGTTGTGGAAAAGAAAACACATGCAATGACTCTGGTTGGTCCATATGTGGTTTGTGGAAAGAACAGACATGCAGTGACCACTGGTTGATCCATGTGTGGTTTGTCAAATGAACACACATGCAATGCCACTGGTTGATCCATGTGTGGTTTGTGGAAAGAACACACATGCAATGTCTCTAGTGCTAGTTTTAGTATAAGAACACACATGCAATGTCTCTAATGGATCCATATGTGGTTTGTGAAAAGAACACTCATGCAATGACCACTTGTTGACCCATGTGTTGTTTGTGAAAAGAACACCCATGCAATGACTCTACTGCTTGTTTTAGTATAAGAACATACATACAATGACTCTAGTGGGTCCACATGTAGTTTGTGAAAAGAACACACATGCAATGACCACTTGTTGATCCATGTGTGGTTTGTGAAAAGAACACACATGCAATGACTCTAGTGCTAGTTTTAGTATAAGAACACACATGCAATGACTCTAGTGGGTCCACATGTAGTTTGTGAAAAGAACACACATGCAATGACCACTGGTTGATCCATAAGTGGTTTGTGGAAAGAACACACATGCAATGACCACTGGTTGATCCATAAGTGGTTTGTGGAAAAGAAAACACATGCAATGACTCTGGTTGGTCCATATGTGGTTTGTGGAAAGAACACACATGCAGTAACCACTGGTTGATCCATGTGTGGTTTGTGAAATGAACGCACATGCAATGCCACTGGTTGATCCATGTGTGGTTTGTGGAAAGAACACACTTGCAATGACTCTAGTGGTAGTTTTAGTATAAGAACACACATGCAATGTCTCTAATGGATCCATATGTGGTTTGTGAAAAGAACACACATGCAATGACCACTTGTTGATACATGTGTGGTTTGTGAAAAGAACACCCATGCAATGACTCTAGTGCTAGTTTTAGTATAAGAACATACATGCAATGACTCTAGTGGGTCCACATGTAGTTTGTGAAAAGAACACACATGCAATAACCACTGGTTGATCCATAAGTGGTTTGTGGAAAGAACACACATGCAATGACCACTGGTTGATCCATCAGCGGTTTGTGGAAAAGAAAACACATGCAATGACTCTGGATGGTCCATATGTGGTTTGTGGAAAGAACACACATGCAGTGACCACTGGTTGATCCATGTGTGGTTTGTGAAATGAACACACATGCAATGCCACTGGTTGATCCATGTGTGGTTTGTGGAAAGAACACACATGCAATGTCTCTAGTGCTAGTTTTAGTATAAGAACACACATGCAATGTCTCTAATGGATCCATATGTGGTTTGTGAAAAGAACACTCATGCAATGACCTCTTGTTGATCCATGTGTTGTTTGTGAAAAGAACACCCATGCAATGACTCTAGTGCTAGTTTTAGTATAAGAACACACATGCAATGACTCTAGTGGGTCCACATGTAGTTTGTGAAAAGAACACACATGCAATGACCACTGGTTGATACATAAGTGGTTTGTGGAAATAACACACATGCAATGACCACTAGTTGATCCATAAGTGGTTTGTGGAAAATAACACACATGCAATGACCATTGGTTGATCCATAAGTTATTTGTGGAAAAGAACACACATGCAATGAACACTGGTTGATCAATGTGTGGTTTGTGCAAAAGAACACATGCAATGAATCTGGTTGGTCCGTATGTGGTTTGTGGAAAGAACACACATGCAGTGACCACTGGTTGATCCATGTGTGGTTTGTGAAATTAACACACATGCAATGCCACTGGTTGATCCATGTGTGGTTTGTGGAAAGAACACACATGCAATGACTCTAGTGCCAGTTTTTGTATAAGAACACACATGCAATGTCTCTAATGCACCCATATGTGGTTTGTGATAAGAACACACATGCAATGACTCTAGTGGGTCCACATGTAGTTTGTGAAAATAACACACATGCAATGACCACTAGTTGATCCATGAGTGGTTTGTGGAAAGAACACACATGCAATGACCACTGGTTGATCCATAAGTGGTTTGTGGAAAAGAAAACACATGCAATGACTCTGGTTGGTCCATATGTGGTTTGTGGAAAGAACACACATGCAGTGAACACTGGTTGATCCATGTGTGGTTTGTGAAATGAACACACATGCAATGCCACTGGTTGATCCATGTGTGGTTTGTGGAAAGAACACACATGCAATGACTCTAGTGCTAGTTTTAGTATAAGAACACACATGCAATGTCTCTAATGGAACCATATGTGGTTTGTGAAAAGAACACACATGCAATGACCACTTGTTGATCCATGTGTTGTTTGTGAAAAGAACACCCATGCAATGACTCTAGTGCTAGTTTTAGTATAAGAACATACATGCAATGACTCTAGTGGGTCCACATGTAGTTTGTGAAAAGAACACACATGCAATGACCACTGGTTGATACATAAGTGGTTTGTGGAAATAACACACATGCAATGACCACTGGTTGATCCATAAGTGGTTTGTGGAAAAGAACACACATGCAATGACCACTGGTTGATCCATAAGTTATTTGTGGAAAAGAACACACATGCAATGAACACTGGTTGATCAATGTGTGGTTTGTGCAAAAGAACACATGCAATGAATCTGGTTGGTCCGTATGTGGCTTGTGGAAAGAACATACATGCAGTGACCACTGGTTGATCCATGTGTGGTTTGTGAAATTAACACACATGCAATGCCGCTGGTTGATCCATGTGTGGTTTGTGGAAAGAACACACATGCAATGACTCTAGTGATAGTTTTTGTATAAGAACACACATGCAATGTCTCTAATGGATCCATATGTGGTTTGTGATAAGAACACACATGCAATGACTCTAGTGGGTCCACATGTATTTTGTGAAAATAACACACATGCAATGACCACTGGTTGATCCATAAGTGGTTTGTGGAAAGAACACACATGCAATGACCACTTGTTGATCCATAAGTGATTTGTGGAAAAGAAAACACATACAATGACTCTGGTTGGTCCATATGTGGTTTGTGGAAAGAACACACATGTAGTGACCACTCGTTGATCCATGTGTGGTTTGTGAAATGAACACACATGCAATGCCACTGGTTGATCCATGTGTGGTTTGTGGAAAGAACACACATGCAATGACTTTAGTGCTAGTTTTTGTATAAGAACACACATGCCATGTCTCTAATGGATCCATATGTGGTTTGTGAAAAGAACACACATGCAATGACCACTTGTTGATCCATGTGTGGTTTGTGAAAAGAACACACAAGCAATGACTCTAGTGCTAGTTTTAGTATAAGAACACACATGCAATGACTCTAGTGGGTCCACATGTAGTTTGTGAAAAGAACACACATGCAATGACCACTGGTTGATCTATAAGTGGGTTGTGGAAAGAACACACATGAAATGACCACTTGTTGATCCATAAGTGGTTTGTGGAAAAGAAAACACATGCAATGACTCTAGTTGGTCCATATGTGGTTTGTGGAAAGAACGCACATGCAGTAACCACTGGTTGATCCATGTGTGGTTTGTGAAATGAACACACATGCAATGCCACTCGTTGATCCATGTGTGGTTTGTGGAAAGGACACACATGCAATGACTCTAGTGCTAGTTTTAGTATAAGAACACACATGAAATGTCTCTAATGGATCCATATGTGGTTTGTGAAAAGGACACACATGCAATGACCACTTGTTGATCCATAAGTGGTTTGTGGAAAGAACACACATGCAATGACCACTGGTTGATCCATAAGTGGTTTGTGGAAAAGAAAACACATGCAATGACTCTGGTTGGTCCATAAGTGGTTTGTGGAAAAGAAAACACATGCAATGACTCTGGTTGGTCCATATGTGGTTTGTGCAAAGAACGCACATGAAGTAACCACTGCTTGATCCATGTGTGGTTTGTGGAAAGAACACACATGCAATGACTCTAGTGGTAGTTTTAGTATAAGATCACACATGCAACGACTCTAATAGATCCATATGTGGTTTGTGAAAATAACACACATGCAATAACCACTTGTTGATCCATGTGTGGTTTGTGAAAAGAACACACATGAATTGACTCTAGTGCTAGTTTTAGTATAAGAACACACATGCAATGACTCTAGTGGGTCCACATGTAGTTTGTGAAAAGAACACACATGCAATGACCACTGGTTGATCCATAAGTGGTTTGTGGAAAGAACACACATGCAATGACCACTTTTGATCCATAAGTGGTTTGTGGAAAAGAAAACACATGCAATGACTCTGGTTGGTCCATATGTGGTTTGTGGAAAGAACACACATGCAGTGACCACTGGTTGATCCATGTGTGGTTTGTGAAATGAACACACATGCACTGCCACTGGTTGATCCATGTGTGGTTTGTGGAAAGAACACACATGCAATGACACTAGTGCTAGTTTTTGTATAAGAACACACATGCAATGTCTCTAATGGATCCATATGTGGTTTGTGAAAAGAACACACATGCAATGACCACTTGTTGATCCATGCGTGGTTTGTGAAAAGAACACACATGCAATGACTCTAGTGCTAGTTTTAGTATAAGAACACACATCCAATGACTCTAGTGGGTCCACATGTAGTTTGTGAAAAGAACACACATGCAATGACCAATGGTTCATCCATAAGTGGTTTGTGGAAAGAACACACATGATATGACCACTTGTTGATCCATAAGTGGTTTGTGGAAAAGAAAACACATGCAATGACTCTGGTTGGGCCATATGTGGTTTGTGGAAAGAAGGCACATGCAGTAACCACTGGTTGATCCATGTGTGGTTTGTGAAATGAACACACATGCAATGCCACTGGTTGATCCATGTGTGGTTTGTGGAAAGAACACACATGCGATGACTCTAGTGCTAGTTTTAGTATAAGAACACACATCCAATGTCTCTAGTGGATCCATATGTGGTTTGTGAAAAGATCACACATGCAATGACCACTTGTTGATCCATGTCTGATTTGTGAAAAAAACACCCATGCAATGACTCTAGTGCTAGTTTTAGTATAAGAACATACATGCAATGACTCTAGTGGGTTCACATGTAGTTTGTGAAAATAACACACATGCAATGACCACTTGTTGATCCATAAGTGGTTTGTGGAAAAAACACACATGCAATGACCACTGGTTGATCCATAAGTGGTTTGTGGAAAAGAAAACACATGCAATGACTCTGGTTGGTCCATATGTGGTTTGTGGAAAGAACACACATGTAGTGACCACTCGTTGATCCATGTGTGGTTTGTGAAATGAACACACATGCAATGCCACTGGTTGATCCATGTGTGGTTTGTGGAAAGAACACACATGCAATGACTTTAGTGCTAGTTTTTGTATAAGAACACACATGCCATGTCTCTAATGGATCCATATGTGGTTTGTGAAAAGAACACACATGCAATGACCACTTGTTGATCCATGTGTGGTTTGTGAAAAGAACACACAAGCAATGACTCTAGTGCTAGTTTTAGTATAAGAACACACATGGAATGACTCTAGTGGGTCCACATGTAGTTTGTGAAAAGAACACACATGCAATGACCACTGGTTGATCCATAAGTGGGTTGTGGAAAGAACACACATGAAATGACCACTTGTTGATCCATAAGTGGTTTGTGGAAAAGAAAACACATGCAATGACTCTAGTTGGTCCATATGTGGTTTGTGGAAAGAACACACATGCAGTAACCACTGGTTGATCCATGTGTGGTTTGTGAAATGAACACACATGCAATGCCACTCGTTGATCCATGTGTGGTTTGTGGAAAGGACACACATGCAATGACTCTAGTGCTAGTTTTAGTATAAGAACACACATGAAATGTCTCTAATGGATCCATATGTGGTTTGTGAAAAGAACACACATGCAATGACCACTTGTTGATCCATAAGTGGTTTGTGGAAAGAACACACATGCAATAACCACTGGTTGATCCATAAGTGGTTTGTGGAAAACAAAACACATGCAATGACTCTGGTTGGTCCATAAGTGGTTTGTGGAAAAGAAAACACATGCAATGACTCTGGTTGGTCCATATGTGGTTTGTGCAAAGAACGCACATGAAGTAACCACTGCTTGATCCATGTGTGGTTTGTGGAAAGAACACACATGCAATGACTCTAGTGGTAGTTTTAGTATAAGATCACACATGCAACGACTCTAATAGATCCATATGTGGTTTGTGAAAATAACACACATGCAATGACCACTTGTTGATCCATGTGTGGTTTGTGAAAAGAACACACATGAATTGACTCTAGTGCTAGTTTTAGTATAAGAACACACATGCAATGACTCTAGTGGGTCCACATGTAGTTTGTGAAAAGAACACACATGCAATGACCACTGGTTGATCCATAAGTGGTTTGTGGAAATAACACACATGCAATGACCACTTTTGATCCATAAGTGGTTTGTGGAAAAGAAAACACATGCAATGACTCTGGTTGGTCCATCTGTGGTTTGTGGAAAGAACACACATGCAGTGACCACTGGTTGATCCATGTGTGGTTTGTGAAATGAACACACATGCACTGCCACTGGTTGATCCATGTGTGGTTTGTGGAAAGAACACACATGCAATGACACTAGTGCTAGTTTTTGTATAAGAACACACATGCAATGTCTCTAATGGATCCATATGTGGTTTGTGAAAAGAACACACATGCAATGACCACTTGTTGATCCATGCGTGGTTTGTGAAAAGAACACACATGCAATGACTCTAGTGCTAGTTTTAGTATAAGAACACACATCCAATGACTCTAGTGGGTCCACATGTAGTTTGTGAAAAGAACACACATGCAATGACCAATGGTTCATCCATAAGTGGTTTGTGGAAAGAACACACATGATATGACCACTGGTTGATCCATATGTGGTTTGTGGAAAAGAAAACACATGCAATGACTCTGGTTGGTCCATATGTGGTTTGTGGAAAGAACACACATGCATTGACCACTGGTTGATCCATATGTGGTTTGTGGAAAAGAACACATATGCAATGCCACTAGTTGATCCATGTGTGGTTTGTGGAAAGAACACACATGCAATGACTCTAGTGGTAGTTTTAGTATAAGATCACACATGCAACGACTCTAATGGATACATATGTGGTTTGTGAAAATAACACACATGCAATGACCACTTGTTGATCCATGTGTGGTTTGTGAAAAGAACACACATGCAATGTCTCTAGTGCTAGTTTTAGTATAAGAACACACATGCAATGACTCTAGTGGGTCCACATGTAGTTTGTGAAAAGAACACACATGCAATGACCACTGGTTGATCCATAAGTGGTTTGTGGAAAGAACACACATGCAATAACCACTGTTTGATCCATAAGTGGTTTGTGGAAAAGAAAACAAATGCAATGACTCTGGTTGGTCCATATGTGGTTTGTGGAAAGAACACACATGCAGTGACCACTGGTTGATCCATGTGTGGTTTGTGAAATGAACACACATGCAATGCCACTGGTTGATCCATGTGTTGTTTTTGGAAAGAACACACATGCAATGACACTAGTGCTAGTTTTTGTATAAGAACACACATGCAATGTCTCTAATGGATCCATATGTGGTTTGTGAAAAGACCACACATGCAATGACCACTTGTTGATCCATGCGTGGTTTGTGAAAAGAACACACATGCAATGACTCTAGTGCTAGTTTTAGTATAAGAACACACATGCAATGACTCTAGTGGGTCCACATGTAGTTTGTGAAAAGAATACACATGCAATGACCACTGGTTGATCCATACGTGGTTTGTGGAAAGAACACACATGAAATGACCACTTGTTGATCCATAAGTGGTTTGTGGAAAAGAAAACACATGCAATGACTCTGGTTGGGCCATATGTGGTTTGTGGAAAGAAGGCACATGCAGTAACCACTGGTTGATCCATGTGTGGTTTGTGAAATGAACACACATGCAATGCCACTGGTTGATCCATGTGTGGTTTGTGGAAAGAACACACATGCGATGACTCTAGTGCTAGTTTTAGTATAAGAACACACATGCAATGTCTCTAATGGATCCATATGTGGTTTGTGAAAAGAACACACATGCAATGACCACTTGTTGATCCATGTCTGATTTGTGAAAAAAACACCCATGCAATGACTCTAGTGCTAGTTTTAGTATAAGAACATACATGCAATGACTCTAGTGGGTCCACATGTAGTTTGTGAAAATAATACACATGCAATGACCACTTGTTGATCCATAAGTGGTTTGTGGAAAGAACACACATGCAATGACCACTGGTTGATCCATAAGTGGTTTGTGGAAAAGAAAACACATGCAATGACTCTGGTTGGTCCATATGTGGTTTGTGGAAAGAACACGCATGTAGTGACCACTGGTTGATCCATGTGTGGTTTGTGAAATGAACACACATGCAATGCCACTGGTTGATCCATGTGTGGTTTGTGGAAAGAACACACATGCAATGACTCTAGTGATAGTTTTTTTATAGGAACACACATGCAATGTCTCTAATGGATCCATATGTGGTTTGCGAAAAGAACACACATGCAATGACCACTTGTTGATCCATGTGTGGTTTGTGAAAAGAACACACATGCAATGACTCTAGTGCTAGTTTTAGTATAAGAACACACATGCAATGACTCTAGTGGGTCCACACGTAGTTTGTGAAAAGAACACACATGCAATGACCACTGGTTAATCCATAAGTGGTTTGTGGAAAGAACACACATGCAATGACCACTGGTTGATCCATAAGTGGTTTGTGGAAAAGAAAACACATGCAATGACTCTGGTTGGTCCATATGTGGTTTGTGGAAAGAACACACATGCAGTAACCACTGGTTGATCCATGTGTGGTTTGTGAAATGAACGCACATGCAATGCCACTGGTTGATCCATGTGTGGTTTGTGGAAAGAACACACTTGCAATGACTCTAGTGGTAGTTTTAGTATAAGAACACACATGCAATGTCTCTAATGGATCCATATGTGGTTTGTGAAAAGAACACACATGCAATGACCACTTGTTGATCCATGTGTGGTTTGTGAAAAGAACACCCATGCAATGACTCTAGTGCTAGTTTTAGTATAAGAACATACATGCAATGACTCTAGTGGGTCCACATGTAGTTTGTGAAAAGAACACACATGCAATAACCACTGGTTGATCCATAAGTGGTTTGTGGAAAGAACACACATGCAATGACCACTGGTTGATCCATAAGCGGTTTGTGGAAAAGAAAACACATGCAATGACTCTGGTTGGTCCATATGTGGTTTGTGGAATGAACACACATGCAATGACTCTGGTTGGTCCATATGTGGTTTGTGGAAAGAACACACATGCAGTGACCACTGGTTGATCCATGTGTGGTTTGTGAAATGAACACACATGCAATGCCACTGGTTGATCCATGTGTGGTTTGTGGAAAGAACACACATGCAATGACTCTAGTGCTAGTTTTTGTATAAGAACACACATGCAATGTCTCTAATGGATCCATATGTGGTTTGTGAAAAGAACACACATGCAATGACCACTTGTTGATCCATGTGTGGTTTGTGAAAAGAACACCCATGCAATGACTCTAGTGCTAGTTTTAGTATAGGAACATACATGCAATGACTCTAGTGGGTCCACATGTAGTTTGTGAAAAGAACACACATGCAATAACCACTGGTTGATCCATAAGTGGTTTGTGGAAAGAACACACATGCAATGACCACTGGTTGATCCATTAGCGGTTTGTGGAAAAGAAAACACATGCAATGACTCTGGTTGGTCCATATGTGGTTTGTGGAAAGAACACGCATGTAGTGACCACTGGTTGATCCATGTGTGGCTTGTGAAATGAACACACATGCAATGCCACTGGTTGATCCATGTGTGGTTTGTGGAAAGAACACACATGCAATGACTCTAGTGATAGTTTTTTTATAGGAACACACATGCAATGTCTCTAATGGATCCATATGTGGTTTGCGAAAAGAACACACATGCAATGACCACTTGTTGATCCATGTGTGGTTTGTGAAAAGAACACACATGCAATGACTTTAGTGCTAGTTTTAGTATACGAACACACATGCAATGACTCTAGTGGGTCCACATGTAGTTTGTGAAATGAACACACATGCAATGACCATTGGTTGATCCATAAGTGGGTTGTGGAAAGAACACACATGAAATGACCACTTGTTGATCCATAAGTGGTTTGTGGAAAAGAAAACACATGCAATGACTCTAGTGCTAGTTTTAGTATAAGAACATACATGCAATGACTCTAGTGGGTCCATATGTGGTTTGTGATAAGAACACACAAGCAATGACTCTAGTGCGTCCACATGTAGTTTGTGAAAATAACACACATGCAATGACCACTGGTTGATCCATAAGTGGTTTGTGGAAAAGAAAACACATGCAATGACTCTGGTTGGTCCATATGTGGTTTGTGGAAAGAACACACATGCAGTAACCACTGTTTGATCCATGTGTGGTTTGTGAAATGAACGCACATGCAATTCCACTTGTTGATCCTTGTGTGGTTTGTGGAAAGAACACACTTGCAATGACTCTAGTGGTAGTTTTAGTATAAGAACACACATGCAATGTCTCTAATGGATCCATATGTGGTTTGTGAAAAGAACACACATGCAATGACCACTTGTTGATCCATGTGTGGTTTGTGAAAAGAACACCCATGCAATGACTCTAGTGCTAGTTTTAGTATAAGAACATACATGCAATGACTCTAGTGGGTCCACTTGTAGTTTGTGAAAAGAACACACATGACATGACCACTAGTTGATCCATAACTGGTTTGTGGAAAGAACACACATGCAATGACCACTGGTTGATCCATAAGTGGTTTGTGGAAAAGAAAACACATCCAATGACTCTGGTTGGTCCATATGTGGTTTGTGGAAAGAACACACATGCATTGACCACTGGTTGATCCATATGTGGTTTGTGAAATGAACACACATGCAATGCCACTGGTTGATCCATGTGTGATTTGTGGAAAGAACACACATGCAATGACCACTGGTTGATCCATAAGTGGTTTGTGGAAAGAACACACATGCAATGACCACTGGTTGATCCATAAGTGGTTTGTGGAAAAGAAAACACATGCAATGACTCTGATTGGTCCATGTGCGGTTTGTGGAAAGAACACACATGCAGTGACCACTGGTTGATCCATGTGTGGTTTGTGAAATGAGCACACATGCAATGCCACTGTCTGATCCATGTGTGGTTTGTGGAAAGAACACACATGCAATGACTCTAGTGCTAGTTTTCGTATAAGAACACACATGCAATGTCTCTAATGGATCCATATGTGGTTTGTGAAAAGAACACACATGCAATGACCACTTGTTGATCCATGTGTGGTTTGTGAAAAGAACACACATGCAATGACTCTAGTTCTAGTTTTAGTATAAGAACACACATGCAATGACTCTAGTGGGTCCACATGTAGTTTGTGAAAAGAACACGCATGCAATGACCATTGGTTGATCCATAAGTGGGTTGTGGAAAGAACACACATGAAATGACCACTTGTTGATCCATAAGTGGTTTGTGGAAAAGAAAACACATGCAATGACTCTAGTGCTAGTTTTAGTATAAGAATATACATGCAATGACTCTAGTGGGTCCACATATAGTTTGTGAAAAGAACACACATGCAATAACCACTGGTTGATCCATAAGTGGTTTGTGGAAAGAAAACACATGCAATGACTCTGGTTGGTCCATATGTGGTTTATGGAAAGAACACACATGCATTGACCACTGGTTGATCCATATGTGGCTTGTGAAAAGAACACACATGTAATGCCACTGGTTGATCCATGTGTGATCTGTGGAAAGAACACACATGCAATGACTCTAGTGGTAGTTTTAGTATAATATCACACATGCAATGACTCTAATGGATCCATATGTGGTTTGTGAAAAGAACACACATGCAATGACCACTTATTGATCCATGTGTGGTTTGTGAAAAGAACACACATGCAATGACTCTAGTGCTAGTTTTATTATAAGAACACACATGCAATGACTCTAGTGGGTCCACATGTAGTTTGTGAAAAGAACACACATGCAATGACCACTTGTTGATCCATGTGTGTTTTGTGAAAAGAACACACATACAATGACTCTAGTGGGTCCACATGTAGTTTGTGAAAAGAACACACATGCAATGACCACTGGTTGATCCATAAGTTATTTGTGGAAAAGAACACACATTCGATGAACACTAGTTGATCAATGTGTGGTTTGTGCAAAAGAACACATGAAATGAATCTGGTTGGTACGTATGTGGTTTGTGGAAAGAACACACATGCAGTGACCACTGGTTGATCCATGTGTGGTTTGTGAAATGAACACACATGCAATGCCACTAGTTGATCCATGTGTGGTTTGTGGAAAGAACACACATGCAATGACTCTAGTGCCAGTTTTTGTATAAGAGAACACATGCAATGTCTCTAATGGATCCATATGTGGTTTGTGATAAGAATACACATGCAATGACTCTAGTGCGTCCACATGTAGTTTGTGAAAATAACGCACATGCAATGACCACTGGTTGATCCATAAGTGGTTTGTGGAAAGAACACACATGCAATGACCACTGTTTGATCCATAAGTGGTTTATGGAAAAGAAAACACATGCAATGACTCTGGTTGGCCCATATGTGGTTTGTGGAAAGAACACACATGCAGTGACCACTGGTTGATCCATGTGTGGTTTGTCAAATGAACACACATGCAATGCCACTGGTTGATCCATGTGTGGTTTGTGGAAAGAACACACATGCAATGACACTAGTGCTAGTTTTTGTATAAGAACACACATGCAATGTCTCTAATGGATCCATATGGGGTTTGTGAAAAGAACACACATGCAATGACCACTTGTTGATCCATGTGTGGTTTATGAAAAGAACACACATGCAATGACTCTAGTACTAGTTTTAGTATAAGAACACACATGCAATGACTCTAGTGGGTCCACATGTAGTTTGTGAAAAGAACACACATGCAATGACCACTTGTTGATCCATAAGTGGTTTGTGGAAAGAACACACATGAAATGACCACTTGTTGATCCATAAGTGGTTTGTGGAAAAGAAAACACATGCAATGACTCTGGTTGGGCCATATGTGGTTTGTGGAAAGAAGGCACATGCAGTAACCACTGGTTGATCCATGTGTGGTTTGTGAAATGAACACACATGCAATGCCACTGGTTGATCCATGTGTGGTTTGTGGAAAGAACACACATGCGATGACTCTAGTACTAGTTTTAGTATAAGAACACACATGCAATGTCTCTAATGGATCCATATGTGGTTTGTGAAAAGAACACACATGCAATGACCACTTGTTGATCCATGTCTGATTTGTGAAAAAAACACCCATGCAATGACTCTAGTGCTAGTTTTAGTATAAGAACATACATGCAATGACTCTAGTGGGTCCACATGTAGTTTGTGAAAATAACACACATGCAATGACTCTAGTGGGTCCACATGTAGTTTGTGAAAAGAACACACATGCAATGACCACTGGTTGATCCATAAGTGGTTTGTGGAAAGAACACACATGCAATGACCACTGGTTGATCCATAAGTGGTTTGTGGAAAAGAAAACACATGCAATGACTCTGGTTGGTCCATATGTGGTTTGTGGAAAGAACACACATGCAGTAACCACTGGTTGATCCATATGTGGCTTGTGAAAAGAACACATATGCAATGCCACTAGTTGATCCATGTGTGGTTTGTGGAAAGAACACACATGGAATGACTCTAGTGGTAGTTTTTTTATAGGAACACACATGCAATGTCTCAAATGGATCCATATGTGGTTTGCGAAAAGAACACACGTGCAATGACCACTTGTTGATCCATGTGTGGTTTGTGAAAAGAACACACATGAAATGACTCTAGTGCTAGTTTTAGTATAAGAACACACATGCAATGACTCTAGTGGGTCCACATGTAGTTTGTGAAAAGAACACACATGCAATGACCACTGGTTGATCCATAAGTAGTTTGTGGAAAGAACACACATGCAATGACCACTGGTTGATCCATAAGTGGTTTGTGGAAAAGAAAACACATGCAATGACTCTGGTTGGTCCATATGTGGTTTGTGGAAAGAACACACATGCAGTAACCACTGGTTGATCCATATGTGGCTTGTGAAAAGAACACATATGCAATGCCACTAGTTGATCCATGTGTGGTTTGTGGAAAGAACACACATGGAATGACTCTAGTGGTAGTTTTAGTATAAGATCACACATGCAACGACTCTAATGGATCCATATGTGGTTTGTGAAAATAACACACATGCAATGACCACTTGTTGATCCATGTGTGGTTTGTGAAAAGAACACACATGCAATGACTCTAGTGCTAGTTTTAGTATAAGAACACACATGCAATGACTCTAGTGGGTCCACATGTAGTTTGTGAAAAGAACACACATGCAATGACCACTGGTTGATCCATAAGTGGTTTGTGGAAAGAACACACATGCAATGACCACTGTTTGATCCATAAGTGGTTTGTGGAAAAGAAAACACATGCAATGACTCTGGTTGGTCCATATGTGGTTTGTGGAAAGAACACACATGCAGTGACCACTGGTTGATCCATGTGTGGTTTGTGAAATGAACACACATGCAATGCCACTGGTTGATCCATGTTTGGTTTGTGGAAAGAACACACATGCGATGACTCTAGTGCTAGTTTTAGTATAAGAACACACATGAAATGTCTCTAATGGATCCATATGTGGTTTGTGAAAAGAACACACATGCAATGACCACTTGTTGATCCATGTCTGATTTGTGAAAAAAACACCCATGCAATGACTCTAGTGCTAGTTTTAGTATAAGAACATACATGCAATGACTCTAGTGGGTCCACATGTAGTTTGTGAAAATAACACACATGCAATGACCACTTGTTGATCCATAAGTGGTTTGTGGAAAGAACACACATGCAATGACCACTGGTTGATCCATAAGTGGTTTGTGGAAAAGAAAACACATGCAATGACTCTGAAATGTCCATATGTGGTTTATGGAAAGAACGCACATGTAGTGACCACTGGTTGATCCATGTGTGGTTTGTGAAATGAACACACATGCAATGCCACTGGTTGATCCATGTGTGGTTTGTGGAAAGAACACACATGCAATGACTCTAGTGATAGTTTTTTATAGGAACCCACATGCAATGTCTCTAATGGATCCATATGTGGTTTGCGAAAAGAAAACACATGTAATGACCACTTGTTGATCCATGCGTGGTTTGTGAAAAGAACACACATGCAATGACTCTAGTGCTAGTTTTAGTATAAGAACACACATGCAATGACTCTAGTGGGTCCACATGTAGTTTGTGAAAAGAACACACATGCAATGACCACCGGTTGATCTATAAGTGGTTTGTGGAAAGAACACACATGCAATGACCACTGGTTGATCCATAAGTGGTTTGTGGAAAAGAAAACACATGCAATGACTCTGGTTGGTCCATATGTGGTTTGTGGAAAGAACACACATGCAGTAACCACTGTTTGATCCATGTGTGGTTTGTGAAATGAACGCACATGCAATGCCACTGGTTGATCCATGTGTGGTTTGTGGAAAGAACACACTTGCAATGACTCTAGTGGTAGTTTTAGTATAAGAACACACATGCAATGTCTCTAATGGATCCATATGTGGTTTGTGAAAAGAACACACATGCAATGACCACTTGTTGATCCATGTGTGGTTTGTGAAAAGAACACCCATGCAATGACTCTAGTGCTAGTTTTAGTATAAGAACATACATGCAATGACTCTAGTGGGTCCACTTGTAGTTTGTGAAAAGAACACACATGAAATGACCACTAGTTGATCCATAACTGGTTTGTGGAAAGAACACACATGCAATGACCACTGGTTGATCCATAAGTGGTTTGTGGAAAAGAAAACACATCCAATGACTCTGGTTGGTCCATATGTGGTTTGTGGAAAGAACACACATGCATTGACCACTGGTTGATCCATATGTGGTTTGTGAAATGAACACACATGCAATGCCACTGGTTGATCCATGTGTGGTTTGTGGAAAGAACACACATGCAATGACTCTAGTGCTAGTTTTAGTATAAGAACACACATGCAATGTTTCTAATGGATCCATATGTGGTTTGTGAAAAGAACACACATGCAATGACCACTTGTTGATCCATGTGTGGTTTGTGAAAAGAACACCCATGCAATGACTCTAGTGCTAGTTTTAGTATAAGAACATGCATGCAATGACTCTAGTGGGTCCACTTGTAGTTTGTGAAAAGAACACACATGAAATGACCACTAGTTGATCCATAAGTGGTTTGTGGAAAGAACACACATGCAATGACCACTGTTTGATCCATAAGTGCTTTGTGGAAAAGAAAACACATGCAATGACTCTGGTTGGTCCATATGTGGTTTGTGGAAAGAACACACATGCATTAACCACTGGTTGATCCATATGTGGCTTGTGAAAAGAACACATATGCAATGCCACTAGTTGATCCATGTGTGGTTTGTGGAAAGAACACACATGCAATGACTCTAGTAGTAGTTTTAGTATAAGATCACACATGCAACGACTCTAATGGATCCATATGTGGTTTGTGAAAATAACACACATGCAATGACCACTTGTTGATCCATGTGTGGTTTGTGAAAAGAACACACATGCAATGACTCTAGTGCTAGTTTTAGTATAAGAACACACATGCAATGATTCTAGTGGGTTCACATGTAGTTTGTGAAAAGAACACACATGCAATGACCACTGGTTGATCCATAAGTGGTTTGTGGAAAGAACACACATGCAATGACCACTGTTTGATCCATAAGTGGTTTGTGGAAAAGAAAACACATGCAATGACTCTGGTTGGTCCATATGTGGTTTGTGGAAAGAACACACATGCAGTGACCACTGGTTGATCCATGTGTGGTTTGTGAAATGAACACACATGCAATGCCACTGGTTGATCCATGTGTGGTTTGTGGAAAGAACACCCATGCAATGACTCTAGTGCTAGTTTTAGTATAAGAACACACATGCAATGACTCTAGTGGGTCCACATGGAGTTTGTGAAAAGAACACACATACAATGACCACTGGTTGATCCATAAGTGGTTTGTGGAAAGAACACACATGAAATGACCACTTGTTGATCCATAAGTGGTTCGTGGAAAAGAAAACACATGTAATGACTCTGGTTGGGCCATACGTGGTTTGTGGAAAGAAGGCACATGCAGTAACCACTGGTTGATCCATGTGTGGTTTGTGAAATGAACACACATGCAATGCCACTGGTTGATCCATGTGTGGTTTGTGGAAAGAACACACATGCGATGACTCTAGTGCTAGTTTTAGTATAAGAACACACATGCAATGTCTCTAATGGATCCATATGTGGTTTGTGAAAAGAACACACATGCAATGACCACTTGTTGATCCATGTCTGATTTGTGAAAAAAACACCCATGCAACGACTCTAGTGCTAGTTTTAGTATAAGAACATACATGCAATGACTCTAGTGGGTCCACATGTAGTTTGTGAAAATAACACACATGCAATGACCACTTGTTGATCCATAAGTGGTTTGTGGAAAGAACACACATGCAATGACCATTGGTTGATCCATAAGTGGTTTGTGGAAAAGAAAACACATGCAATGACTCTGGTTGGTCCATATGTGGTTTGTGGAAAGAACACACATGTAGTGACCACTGGTTGATCCATGTGTGGTTTGTGAAATGAACACACATGCAATGCCACTGGTTGATCCATGTGTGGTTTGTGAAATGAACACACATGCAATGCCACTGGTTGATCCATGTGTGGTTTGTGGAAAGAACACACATGCAATGACTCTTGTGATAGTTTTTTTATAGGAACACACATGCAATGTCTCTAATGGATCAGTGGTTTGCGAAAAGAACACACATGCAATGACCACTTGTTGATCCATGTGTGGTTTGTGAAAAGAACACACATGAAATGACTCTAGTGCTAGTTTTAGTATAAGAACACACATGCAATGACTCTAGTGGGTCCACATGTAGTTTGTGAAAAGAACACACATGGAATGACCACTGGTTGATCCATAAGTAGTTTGTGGAAAGAACACACATGCAATGACCACTGTTTGATCCATAAGTGGTTTGTGGAAAAGAAAACACATGCAATGACTCTGGTTGGTCCATATGTGGTTTGTGGAAAAAACACACATGCAGTGACCACTGGTTGATCCATGTGTGGTTTGTGAAATGAACACACATGCAATGCCACTGGTTGATCCATGTGTGGTTTGTGGAAAGAACACACATGCAATGACACTAGTGCTAGTTTTTGTATAAGAACACACATGCAATGTCTCTAATGGATCCATATGTGGATTGTGAAAAGAACACACATGCAATGACCACTTGTTGATCCATGCGTGGTTTGTGAAAAGAACACACATGCAATGACTCTAGTGCTAGTTTTAGTATAAGAACACACATGCAATGACTCTAGTGGGTCCACATGTAGTTTGTGAAAAGAACACACATGCAATGACCACTGGTTGATCCATAAGTGGTTTGTGGAAAGAACACACATGAAATGACCACTTGTTGATCCATAAGTGGTTTGTGGAAAAGAAAACACATGTAATGATTCTGGTTGGGCCATATGTGGTTTGTGGAAAGAAGGCACATGCAGTAACCACTAGTTGATCCATGTGTGGTTTGTGAAATGAACAGACATGCAATGCCACTGGTTGATCCATGTGTCGTTTGTGGAAAGAACACACATGCCATGACTCTAGTGCTAGTTTTAGTATAAGAACACACATGCAATGTATCTAATGGATCCATATGTGGTTTGTGAAAAGAACACACATGCAATGACCACTTGTTGATCCATGTCTGATTTGTGAAAAAAACACCCATGCAATGACTCTAGTGCTAGTTTTAGTATAAGAACATACATGCAATGACTCTAGTGGGTCCACATGTAGTTTGTGAAAATAACACACATGCAATGACCACTTGTTGATCCGTAAGTGGTTTGTGGAAAGAACACACATGCAATGACCACTAGTTGATCCATAAGTGGTTTGTGGAAATGAAAACACATGTAATGACTCTGGTTGGTCCATATGTGGTTTGTGGAAAGAACACACATGTAGTGACCACTTGTTGATCCATGTGTGGTTTGTGAAATGAACACACATGCAATGCCACTGTTGATCCATGTGTGGTTTGTGGAAAGAACACACATGCAATGACTCTAGTGATAGTTTTTTTATAGGAACACACTTGCAATGTCTCTAATGGATCCATATGTGGTTTGCGAAAAGAACACACATGCAATGACCACTTGTTGATCCATGTGTGGTTTGTGAAAAGAACACACATGCAATGACTCTAGTGCTAGTTTTAGTATAAGAACACACATGCAATGACTCTAGTGGGTCCAGATGTAGTTTGTGAAAAGAACACACATGCAATGACCACTGGTTGATCCATAAGTGGTTTGTGGAAAGAACACACATGCAATGACCACTGGTTGATCCATAAGTGGTTTGTGGAAAAGAAAACACATGTAATGACTCTGGTTGGTCCATATGTGGTTTGTGGAAAGAACACACATGCAGTAACCACTGGTTGATCCATGTGTGGTTTGTGAAATGAACGCACATGCAATGCCACTGGTTGATCCATGTGTGGTTTGTGGAAAGAACACACTTGCAATGACTCTAGTAGTAGTTTTAGTATAAGAACACACATGCAATGTCTCTAATGGATCCATATGTGGTTTGTGAAAAGAACACACTTGCAATGACCACTTGTTGATCCATGTGTGGTTTGTGAAAAGAACACCCATGCAATGACTCTAGTGCTAGTTTTAGTATAAGAACATACATGCAATGACTCTAGTGGGTCCACTTGTAGTTTGTGAAAAGAACACACATGAAATGACCAATAGTTGATCCATAACTGGTTTGTGTTAAGAACACACATGCAATGACCACTGGTTGATCCATAAGTGGTTTGTGGAAAACAAAACACATCCAATGACTCTGGTTGGTCCATACGTGGTTTGTGGAAAGAACACACATGCATTGACCACTGGTTGATCCATATGTGGTTTGTGAAATGAACACACATGCAATGCCACTGGTTGATCCATGTGTGGTTTGTGGAAAGAACACACCTGCAATGACTCTAGTGCTAGTTTTAGTATAAGAACACACATGCAATGTCTCTAATGGATCCATATGTGGTTTGTGAAAAGAACACACATGCAATGACCACTTGTTGATCGATGTGTGGTTTGTGAAAAGAACACACAAGCAATGACTCTAGTGCTAGTTTTAGTATAAGAACACACATGCAATGACTCTAGTGGGTCCACATGTAGTTTGTGAAAATAACACACATGCAATGACCACTAGTTGATCCATAAGTGGTTTGTGGAAAGACACACAAGCAATGACCACTTGTTGATCCATCAGTGGTTTGTCGAAAAGAAAACACATACAATGACTCAGGTTGGTCCATGTGTGGTTTGTGAAATGAACACACATGCAATGCCACTTTTTGATCCATGTGTGGTTTGTGGAAAGAACACACATGCAATGACTCTAGTGCTAGTTTTTGTATAAGAACACACATGCCATGTCTCTAATGGATCCATATGTGGTTTGTGAAAAGAACACACATGCAATGACCACTTGTTGATCCATGTGTGGTTTGTGAAAAGAACACACAAGCAATGACTCTAGTGCTAGTTTTAGTATAAGAACACACATGCACTGACTCTAGTGGGTCCACATGTAGTTTGTGAAAAGAACACACATGCAATGACCACTGGTTGATCCATAAGTGGGTTGTGGAAAGAACACACATGAAATGACCACTTGTTGATCCATAAGTGGTTCGTGGAAAAGAAAACACATGCAATGACTCTAGTTGGTCCATATGTGGTTTGTGGAAAGAACACACATGCAGTAACCACTGGTTGATCCATGTGTGGTTTGTGAAATGAACACACATGCAATGCCACTGGTTGATCCATGTGTGGTTTGTGGAAAGAACACACATGCAATGACTCTAGTGCTAGTTTTTGTATAAGAACACACATGCAATGTCTCTAATGGATCCATATGTGGTTTGTGAAAAGAACACACATGCAATGACCACTTGTTGATCCATGTGTGGTTTGTGAAAAGAACACCCATGCAATTACTCTAGTGCTAGTTTTAGTATAAGAACATACATGAAATGACTCTAGTGGGTCCACATGTAGTTTGTGAAAAGAACACACATGTAATGACCACTGGTTGATCCATAACTGGTTTGTGGAAAGAACACACATGCAATGACCACTGGTTGATCCATAAGTGGTTTGTGGAAAAGAAAACACATCCAATGACTCTAGTTGGTCCATATGTGGTTTGTGGAAAGAACACACATGCATTGACCACTGGTTGATCCATATGTGGTTTGTGAAATGAACACACATGCAATGCCACTTGTTGATCCATGTGTGGTTTGTGGAAAGAACACACATGCGATGACTCTAGTGCTAGTTTTAGTATAAGAACACACATGCAATGTCTCTAATGGATCCATATGTGGTTTGTGAAAAGAACACACATGCAATGACCACTTGTTGATCCATGTCTGATTTGTGAAAAAAACACCCATGCAATGACTCTAGTGCTAGTTTTAGTATAAGAACATACATGCAATGACTCTAGTGGGTCCACATGTAGTTTGTGAAAATAACACACATGCAATGACCACTTGTTGATCCATAAGTGGTTTATGGAAAGAACACACATGCAATGACCACTGGTTGATCCATAAGTGGTTTGTGGAAAAGAAAACACATGCAATGACTCTGGTTGGTCCATATGTGGTTTGTGGAAAGAACACACATGTAGTGACCACTGGTTGATCCATGTGTGGTTTGTGAAATAAACACACATGCAATGCCACTGGTTGATCCATGTGTGGTTTGTGAAAAGAACACACATGCAATGACTCTAGTGATAGTTTTTTTATAGGAACACATATGCAATGTCTCTAATGGATCCATATGTGGTTTGCGAAAAGAACACACATGCAATGACCACTTGTTGATCCATGTGTGGTTTGTGAAAAGAACACACATGAAATGACTCTAGTGCTAGTTTTAGTATAAGAACACACATGCAATGACTCTAGTGGGTCCACATGTAGTTTGTGAAAAGAACACACATGCAATGACCACTCGTTGATCCATAAGTGGTTTGTGGAAAGAACACACATGCAATGACCACTGGTTGATCCACAAGTGGTTTGTGGAAAAGAAAACACATGCAATGACTCTGGTTGGTCCATATGTGGTTTGTGGAAAGAACACACATGCAGTAACCACTGGTTGATCCATATGTGGCTTGTGAAAAGAACACATATGCAATGCCACTAGTTGATCCATGTGTGGTTTGTGGAAAGAACACACATGCAATGACTCTAGTGGTAGTTTTATTATAAGATCACACATGCAACGACTCTAATGGATCCATATGTGGTTTGTGAAAATAACACACATGCAATGACCACTTGTTGATCCATGTGTGGTTTGTGAAAAGAACACACATGCAATAACTCTAGTGCTAGTTTTATTATAAGAACACACATGCAATGACTCTAGTGGGTCCACATGTAGTTTGTGAAAAGAACACACATGCAATGACCACTGGTTGATCCATAAGTGGTTTGTGGAAAGAACACACATACAATGACCACTGTTTGATCCATAAGTGGTTTGTGGAAAAGAAAACACATGCAATGACGCTGGTTGGTCCATATGTGGTTTGTGGAAAAAACACACATGCAGTGACCACTGGTTGATCCATGTGTGGTTTGTGAAATGAACACACATGCAATGCCACTGGTTGATCCATGTGTGGTTTGTGGAAAGAACACACATGCAATGACACTAGTGCTAGTTTTTGTATAAGAACACACATGCAATGTCTCTAATGGATCCATATGTGGTTTGTGAAAAGAACACACATGCAATGACCACTTGTTGATCCATGCGTGGTTTGTGAAAAGAACACACATGCAATGACTCTAGTGCTAGTTTTAGTATAAGAACACACATGCAATGACTCTAGTGGGTCCACATGTAGTTTGTGAAAAGAACACACATGCAATGACCACTGGTTGATCCATAAGTGGTTTGTGGAAAGAACACACATGAAATGACCATTTGTTGATCCATAAGTGGTTTGTGGAAAAGAAAACACATGTAATGACTCTGGTTTGTGGAAAGAAGGCACATGTAGTAACCACTGGTTGAGCCATGTGTGGTTTGTGAAATGAACACACATGCAATGCCACTGGTTGATCCATGTGTGGTTTGTGAAATGAACACACATGCAATGCCACTGGTTGATCCATGTGTGGTTTGTGGAAAGAACACACATGCGATGACTCTAGTGCTAGTTTTAGTATAAGAACACACATGCAATGTCTCTAATGGATCCATATGTGGTTTGTGAAAAGAACACACATGCAATGACCACTTGTTGATCCATGTCTGATTTGTGAAAAAAACACCCATGCAACGACTCTATTGCTAGTTTTAGTATAAGAACATACATGCAATGACTCTAGTGGGTCCACATGTAGTTTGTGAAAATAACACACATGCAATGACCACTTGTTGATCCATAAGTGGTTTGTGGAAAGAACACACATGCAATGACCATTGGTTGATCCATAAGTGGTTTGTGGAAAAGAAAACACATGCAATGACTCTGGTTGGTCCATATGTGGTTTGTGGAAAGAACACACATGTAGTGACCACTGGTTGATCCATGTGTGGTTTGTGAAATGAACACACATGCAATGCCACTGGTTGATCCATGTGTGGTTTGTGAAATGAACACACATGCAATGCCACTGGTTGATCCATGTGTGGTTTGTGGAAAGAACACACATGCAATGACTCTAGTGATAGTTTTTTTATAGGAACACACATGCAATGTCTCTAATGGATCCATATGTGGTTTGCGAAAAGAACACACATGCAATGACCACTTGTTGATCCATGTGTGGTTTGTGAAAAGAACACACATGAAATGACTCTAGTGCTAGTTTTAGTATAAGAACACACATGCAATGACTCTAGTGGGTCCACATGTAGTTTGTGAAAAGAACACACATGCAATGACCACTGGTTGATCCATAAGTAGTTTGTGGAAAGAACACACATGCAATGACCACTGGTTGATCCATAAGTGGTTTGTGGAAAAGAAAACACATGCAATGACTCTGGTTGGTCCATATGTGGTTTGTGGAAAGAACACACATGCAGTAACCACTGATTGATCCATATGTGGCTTGTGAAAAGAACACATATGCAATGCCACTAGTTGATCCATGTGTGGTTGGTGGAAAGAACACACATGCAATGACTCTAGTGGTAGTTTTAGTATAAGATCACACATGCAACGACTCTAATGGATCCATATGTGCTTTGTGAAAATAACACACATGCAATGACCACTTGTTGATCCATGTGTGGTTTGTGAAAAGAACACACATGCAATGACTCTAGTGCTAGTTTTAGTATAAGAACACACATGCAATGACTCTAGTGGGTCCAAATGTAGTTTGTGAAAAGAACACACATGCAATGACCACTGGTTGATCCATAAGTGGTTTGTGGAAAGAACACACATGCAATGACCACTGTTTGATCCATAAGTGGTTTGTGGAAAAGAAAACACAAGCAATGACTCTGGTTGGTCCATATGTGGTTTGTGGAAAGAACACACATGCAGTGACCACTGGTTGATCCATGTGTGGTTTGCGAAATGAACACACATGCAATGCCACTGGTTGATCCATGTGTGGTTTGTGGAAAGAACACACATGCAATGACACTAGTGCTAGTTTTTGTATAAGAACACACATGCAATGTCTCTAATGGATCCATATGTGGTTTGTGAAAAGAACACACATGCAATGACCACTTGTTGATCCATGCGTGGATTGTGAAAAGAACACACATGCAATGACTCTAGTGCTAGTTTTAGTATAAGAACACACATGCAATGACTCTAGTGGGTCCACATGTAGTTTGTGAAAAGAACACACATGCAATGACCACTGGTTGATCCATAAGTGGTTTGTGGAAAGAAAACACATGAAATGACCACTTGTTGATCCATAAGTGGTTTGTGGAAAAGAAAACACATGTAATGATTCTGGTTGGGCCATATGTGGTTTGTGGAAAGAAGGCACATGCAGTAACAACTGGTTGATCCATGTGTGGTTTGTGAAATGAACACACATGCAATGCCACTGGTTGATCCATGTGTCGTTTGTGGAAAGAACACACATGCGATGACTCTAGTGCTAGTTTTAGTATAAGAACACACATGCAATGTCTCTAATGGATCCATATGTGGTTTGTGAAAAGAACACACATGCAACGACCACTTGTTGATCCATGTCTGCTTTGTGAAAAAAACACCCATGCAATGACTCTATTGCTAATTTTAGTATAAGAACATACATGCAATGACTCTAGTGGGTCCACATGTAGTTTGTGAAAATAACACACATGCAATGACCACTTGTTGATCCATAAGTGGTTTGTGGAAAGAACACACATGCAATGACCACTAGTTGATCCATAAGTGGTTTGTGGAAAAGAAAACACATGCAATGACTCTGGTTGGTCCATATGTGGTTTCTGGAAAGAACACACATGTAGTGACCACTGGTTGATCAATGTGTGGTTTGTGAAATGAACACACATGCAATGCCACTGGTTGATCCATGTGTGGTTTGTGGAAAGAACACACATGCAATGACTCTAGTGATAGTTTTTTTATAGGAACACACTTGCAATGTCTCTAATGGATCCATATGTGGTTTGCGAAAAGAACACACATGCAATGACCACTTGTTGATCCATGTGTGGTTTGTGAAAAGAACACACATGCAATGACTCTAGTGCTAGTTTTAGTATAAGAACACACATGCAATGACTCTAGTGGGTCCACATGTAGTTTGTGAAAAGAACACACATGCAATGACCACTGGTTGATCCATAAGTGGTTTGTGGAAAGAACACACATGCAATGACCACTGGTTGATCCATAAGTGGTTTGTGGAAAAGAAAACACATGCAATGACTCTGGTTGGTCCATATGTGGTTTGTGGAAAGAACACACATGCAGTAACCACTGGTTGATCCATGTGTGGTTTGTGAAATGAACGCACATGCAATGCCACTGGTTGATCCATGTGTGGTTTGTGGAAAGAACACACTTGCAATGACTCTAGTAGTAGTTTTAGTATAAGAACACACATGCAATGTCTCTAATGGATCCATATGTGGTTTGGGAAAAGAACACACATGCAATGACCACTTGTTGATCCATGTGTGGTTTGTGAAAAGAACACCCATGCAATGACTCTAGTGCTAGTTTTAGTATAAGAACATACATGCAATGACTCTAGTGGGTCCACTTGTAGTTTGTGAAAAGAACACACATGAAATGACCACTAGTTGATCCATAACTGGTTTGTGGAAAGAACACACATGCAATGACCACTGGTTGATCCATAAGTGGTTTGTGGAAAACAAAACACATCCAATGACTCTGGTTGGTCCATACGTGGTTTGTGGAAAGAACACACATGCATTGACCAATGGTTGATCCATATGTGGTTTGTGAAATGAACACACATGCAATGCCACTGGTTGATCCATGTGTGGTTTGTGGAAAGAACACACCTGCAATGACTCTAGTGCTAGTTTTAGTATAAGAACACACATGCAATGTCTCTAATGGATCCATATGTGGTTTGTGAAAAGAACACACATGCAATGACCACTTGTTGATCGATGTGTGGTTTGTGAAAAGAACACACAAGCAATGACTCTAGTGCTAGTTTTAGTATAAGAACACACATGCAATGACTCTAGTGGGTCCACATGTAGTTTGTGAAAATAACACACATGCAATGACCACTGGTTGATCCATAAGTGGTTTGTGGAAAGAACACACATGCAATGACCACTTGTTGATCCATCAGTGGTTTGTCGAAAAGAAAACACATACAATGACTCAGGTTGGTCCATGTGTGGTTTGTGAAATGAACACACATGCAATGCCACTTTTTGACCCATGTGTGGTTTGTGGAAAGAACACACATGCAATGACTCTAGTGCTAGTTTTTGTATAAGAACACACATGCCATGTCTCTAATGGATCCATATGTGGTTTGTGAAAAGAACACACATGCAATGACCACTTGTTGATCCATGTGTGGTTTGTGAAAAGAACACACAAGCAATGACTCTAGTGCTAGTTTTAGTATAAGAACACACATGCACTGACTCTAGTGGGTCCACATGTAGTTTGTGAAAAGAACACACATGCAATGACCACTGGTTGATCCATAAGTGGGTTGTGGAAAGAACACACATGAAATGACCACTTGTTGATCCATAAGTGGTTCGTGGAAAAGAAAACACATGCAATGACTCTAGTTGGTCCATATGTGGTTTGTGGAAAGAACACACATGCAGTAACCACTGGTTGATCCATGTGTGGTTTGTGAAATGAACACACATGCAATGCCACTGGTTGATCCATGTGTGGTTTGTGGAAAGAACACACATGCAATGACTCTAGTGCTAGTTTTTGTATAAGAACACACATGCAATGTCTCTAATGGATCCATATGTGGTTTGTGAAAAGAACACACATGCAATGACCACTTGTTGATCCATGTGTGGTTTGTGAAAAGAACACCCATGCAATTACTCTAGTGCTAGTTTTAGTATAAGAACATACATGAAATGACTCTAGTGGGTACACATGTAGTTTGTGAAAAGAACACACATGTAATGACCACTAGTTGATCCATAACTGGTTTGTGGAAAGAACACACATGCAATGACCACTGGTTGATCCATAAGTGGTTTGTGGAAAAGAAAACACATCCAATGACTCTAGTTGGTCCATATGTGGTTTGTGGAAAGAACACACATGCATTGACCACTGGTTGATCCATATGTGGTTTGTGAAATGAACACACATGCAATGCCACTTGTTGATCCATGTGTGGTTTGTGGAAAGAACACACATGCGATGACTCTAGTGCTAGTTTTAGTATAAGAACACACATGCAATGTCTCTAATGGATCCATATGTGGTTTGCGAAAAGAACACACATGCAATGACCACTTGTTGATCCATGTGTGGTTTGTGAAAAGAACACACATGAAATGACTCTAGTGCTAGTTTTAGTATAAGAACACACATGCAATGACTCTAGTGGGTCCACATGTAGTTTGTGAAAAGAACACACATGCAATGACCACTCGTTGATCCATAAGTGGTTTGTGGAAAGAACACACATGCAATGACCACTGGTTGATCCATAAGTGGTTTGTGGAAAAGAAAACACATGCAATGACTCTGGTTGGTCCATATGTGGTTTGTGGAAAGAACACACATGCAGTAACCACTGGTTGATCCATATGTGGCTTGTGAAAAGAACACATATGCAATGCCACTAGTTGATCCATGTGTGGTTTGTGGAAAGAACACACATGCAATGACTCTAGTGGTAGTTTTAGTATAAGATCACACATGCAACGACTCTAATGGATCCATATGTGGTTTGTGAAAATAACACACATGCAATGACCACTTGTTGATCCATGTGTGGTTTGTGAAAAGAACACACATGCAATAACTCTAGTGCTAGTTTTATTATAAGAACACACATGCAATGACTCTAGTGGGTCCACATGTAGTTTGTGAAAAGAACACACATGCAATGACCACTGGTTGATCCATAAGTGGTTTGTGGAAAGAACACACATACAATGACCACTGTTTGATCCATAAGTGGTTTGTGGAAAAGAAAACACATGCAATGACTCTGGTTGGTCCATATGTGGTTTGTGGAAAAAACACACATGCAGTGACCACTGGTTGATCCATGTGTGGTTTGTGAAATGAACACACATGCAATGCCACTGGTTGATCCATGTGTGGTTTGTGGAAAGAACACACATGCAATGACACTAGTGCTAGTTTTTGTATAAGAACACACATGCAATGTCTCTAATGGATCCATATGTGGTTTGTGAAAAGAACACACATGCAATGACCACTTGTTGATCCATGCGTGGTTTGTGAAAAGAACACACATGCAATGACTCTAGTGCTAGTTTTAGTATAAGAACACACATGCAATGACTCTAGTGGGTCCACATGTAGTTTGTGAAAAGAAGACAAATGCAATGACCACTGGTTGATCCATAAGTGGTTTGTGGAAAGAACACACATGAAATGACCATTTGTAGATCCATAAGTGGTTTGTGGAAAAGAAAACACATGTAATGACTCTGGTTGGGCCATATGTGGTTTGTGGAAAGAAGGAACATGTAGTAACCACTGGTTGAGCCATGTGTGGTTTGTGAAATGAACACACATGCAATGCCACTAGTTGATCCATGTGTGGTTTGTGGAAAGAACACACATGCGATGACTCTAGTGCTAGTTTTAGTATAAGAACACACATGCAATGTCTCTAATGGATCCATATGTGGTTTGTGAAAAGAACACACATGCAATGACCACTTGTTGATCGATGTCTGATTTGTGAAAAAAACACCCATGCAATGACTCTAGTGCTAGTTTTAGTATAAGAACATACATGCAATGACTCTAGTGGGTCCACATGTAGTTTGTGAAAATAACACACATGCAATGACCACTTGTTGATCCATAAGTGGTTTGTGGAAAGAACACACATGCAATGACCACTGGTTGATCCATAAGTGGTTTGTGGAAAAGAAAACACATGCAATGACTCTGGTTGGTCCATATGTGGTTTGTGGAAAGAACACACATGTAGTGACCACTGGTTGATCCATGTGTGGTTTGTGAAATGAACACACATGCAATGCCACTGGTTGATCCATGTGTGGTTTGTGGAAAGAACACACATGCAATGACTCTAGTGATAGTTTTTTTTATAGGAACACACATGCAATGTCTCTAATGGATCCATATGTGGTTTGCGAAAAGAACACACATGCAATGACCACTCGTTGATCCATGTGTGGTTTGTGAAAAGAACACACATGAAATGACTCTAGTGCTAGTTTTAGTATAAGAACACACATGCAATGACTCTAGTGGGTCCACATGTAGTTTGTGAAAAGAACACACATGCAATGACCACTGGTTAATCCATAAGTGGTTTGTGGAAAGAACACACATGCAATGACCACTGGTTGATCCATAAGTGGTTTGTGGAAAAGAAAACACATGCAATGACTCTGGTTGGTCCATATGTGGTTTGTGGAAAGAACACACATGTAGTAACCACTGGTTGATCCATGTGTGGTTTGTGAAATGAACGCACATGCAATGCCACTGGTTGATCCATGTGTGGTTTGTGGAAAGAACACACTTGCAATGACTCTAGTGGTAGTTTTAGTATAAGAACACACATGCAATGTCTCTAATGGATCCATATGTGGTTTGTGAAAAGAACACACATGCAATGACCACTTGTTGATCCATGTGCGGTTTGTGAAAAGAACACCCATGCAATGACTCTAGTGCTAGTTTTAGTATAAGAACATACATGCAATGACTCTAGTGGGTCCACATGTAGTTTGTGAAAAGAACACACATGCAATAACCACTGGTTGATCCATAAGTGGTTTGTGGAAAGAACACACATGCAATGACCACTGGTTGATCCATAAGCGGTTTGTGGAAAAGAAAACACATGCAATGACTCTGGTTGGTCCATATGTGGTTTGTGGAAAGAACACACATGCAATGACTCTGGTTGGTCCATATGTGGTTTGTGGAAAGAACACACATGCAGTGACCACTGGTTGATCCATGTGCGGTTTGTGAAATGATCACACATGCAATGCCACTGGTTGATCCATGTGTGGTTTGTGGAAAGAACACACATGCAATGACTCTAGTGATAGTTTTTTTATAGGAACACACATGCAATGACTCTAATGGATCCATATGTGGTTTGTGAAAAGAACACACATGCAATGACCACTTGTTGATCCATGTGTGGTTTGTGAAAAGAACACACATGCAATGACTCTAGTGCTAGTTTTAGTATAAGAACACACATGCAATGACTCTAGTGGGTCCACATGTAGTTTGTGAATAGAACACACATGCAATGACCATTGGTTGATCCATAAGTGGGTTGTGGAAAGAAAACACATGAAATGACCACTTGTTGATCCATAAGTGGTTTGTGGAAAAGAAAACACATGCAATGACTCTAGTGCTAGTTTTAGTATAAGAACATACATGCAATGACTCTAGTGGGTCCACATGTAGTTTGTGAAAATAACACACATGCAATGACCACTTGTTGATCCATAAGTGGTTTGTGGAAAGAACACACATGCAATGACTCTGGTTGGTCCATATGTGGTTTGTGGAAAGAACACACATGCAGTGACCACTGGTTGATCCATGTGCGGTTTGTGAAATGATCACACATGCAATGCCACTGGTTGATCCATGTGTGGTTTGTGGAAAGAACACACATGCAATGACTCTAGTGATAGTTTTTTTTATAGGAACACACATGCAATGTCTCTAATGGATCCATATGTGGTTTGCGAAAAGAACACACATGCAATGACCACTCGTTGATCCATGTGTGGTTTGTGAAAAGAACACACATGAAATGACTCTAGTGCTAGTTTTAGTATAAGAACACACATGCAATGACTCTAGTGGGTCCACATGTAGTTTGTGAAAAGAACACACATGCAATGACCACTGGTTAATCCATAAGTGGTTTGTGGAAAGAACACACATGCAATGACCACTGGTTGATCCATAAGTGGTTTGTGGAAAAGAAAACACATGCAATGACTCTGGTTGGTCCATATGTGGTTTGTGGAAAGAACACACATGTAGTAACCACTGGTTGATCCATGTGTGGTTTGTGAAATGAACGCACATGCAATGCCACTGGTTGATCCATGTGTGGTTTGTGGAAAGAACACACTTGCAATGACTCTAGTGGTAGTTTTAGTATAAGAACACACATGCAATGTCTCTAATGGATCCATATGTGGTTTGTGAAAAGAACACACATGCAATGACCACTTGTTGATCCATGTGCGGTTTGTGAAAAGAACACCCATGCAATGACTCTAGTGCTAGTTTTAGTATAAGAACATACATGCAATGACTCTAGTGGGTCCACATGTAGTTTGTGAAAAGAACACACATGCAATAACCACTGGTTGATCCATAAGTGGTTTGTGGAAAGAACACACATGCAATGACCACTGGTTGATCCATAAGCGGTTTGTGGAAAAGAAAACACATGCAATGACTCTGGTTGGTCCATATGTGGTTTGTGGAAAGAACACACATGCAATGACTCTGGTTGGTCCATATGTGGTTTGTGGAAAGAACACACATGCAGTGACCACTGGTTGATCCATGTGCGGTTTGTGAAATGATCACACATGCAATGCCACTGGTTGATCCATGTGTGGTTTGTGGAAAGAACACACATGCAATGACTCTAGTGATAGTTTTTTTATAGGAACACACATGCAATGACTCTAATGGATCCATATGTGGTTTGTGAAAAGAACACACATGCAATGACCACTTGTTGATCCATGTGTGGTTTGTGAAAAGAACACACATGCAATGACTCTAGTGCTAGTTTTAGTATAAGAACACACATGCAATGACTCTAGTGGGTCCACATGTAGTTTGTGAATAGAACACACATGCAATGACCATTGGTTGATCCATAAGTGGGTTGTGGAAAGAAAACACATGAAATGACCACTTGTTGATCCATAAGTGGTTTGTGGAAAAGAAAACACATGCAATGACTCTAGTGCTAATTTTAGTATAAGAACATACATGCAATGACTCTAGTGGGTCCACATGTAGTTTGTGAAAATAACACACATGCAATGACCACTTGTTGATCCATAAGTGGTTTGTGGAAAGAACACACATGCAATGACCAGTGGTTGATCCATAAGTGGTTTGTGGAAAAGAAAACACATGCAATGACTCTGGTTGGTCCATATGTGGTTTGTGGAAAGAACACACATGTAGTGACCACTGGTTGATCCATGTGTGGTTTGTGAAATAAACACACATGCAATGCCACTGGTTGATCCATGTGTGGTTTGTGGAAAGAACACACATGCAATGACTCTAGTGATAGTTTTTTTTATAGGAACACACATGCAATGTCTCTAATGGATCCATATGTGGTTTGCGAAAAGAACACACATGCAATGACCACTTGTTGATCCATGTGTGGTTTGTGAAAAGAACACACATGAAATGACTCTAGTGCTAGTTTTAGTATAAGAACACACATGCAATGACTCTAGTGGGTCCACATGTAGTTTGTGAAAAGAACACACATGCAATGACCACTGGTTGATCCATAAGTGGTTTGTGGAAAGAACACACATGCAATGACCACTGGTTGATCCATAAGTGGTTTGTGGAAAAGAAAACACATGCAATGACTCTGGTTGGTCCATATGTGGTTTGTGGAAAGAACACACATGCAGTAACCACTGGTTGATCCATATGTGGCTTGTGAAAAGAACACATATGCAATGCCACTAGTTGATCCATGTGTGGTTTGTGGAAAGAACAAACATGCAATGACTCTAGTGGTAGTTTTAGTATAAGATCACACATGCAACGACTCTAATGGATCCATATGTGGTTTGTGAAAAGAACACACATGCAATGACCACTTGTTGATCCATGCGTGGTTTGTGAAAAGAACACACATGCAATGACTCTAGTGCTAGTTTTAGTATAAGAACACACATGCAATGACTCTAGTGGGTCCACATGTAGTTTGTGAAAAGAAGACAAATGAAATGACCACTGGTTGATCCATAAGTGGTTTGTGGAAAGAACACACATGAAATGACCATTTGTTGATCCATAAGTGGTTTGTGGAAAAGAAAACACATGTAATGACTCTGGTTGGGCCATATGTGGTTTGTGGAAAGAAGGCACATGTAGTAACCACTGGTTGAGCCATGTGTGGTTTGTGAAATGAACACACATGCAATGCCACTGGTTGATCCATGTGTGGTTTGTGGAAAGAACACACATGCGATGACTCTAGTGCTAGTTTTAGTATAAGAACACACATGCAATGTCTCTAATGGATCCATATGTGGTTTGTGAAAAGAACACACATGCAATGACCACTTGTTGATCGATGTCTGATTTGTGAAAAAAACACCCATGCAATGACTCTAGTGCTAGTTTTAGTATAAGAACATACATGCAATGACTCTAGTGGGTCCACATGTAGTTTGTGAAAATAACACACATGCAATGACCACTTGTTGATCCATAAGTGGTTTGTGGAAAGAACACACATGCAATGACCACTGGTTGATCCATAAGTGGTTTGTGGAAAAGAAAACACATGCAATGACTCTGGTTGGTCCATATGTGGTTTGTGGAAAGAACACACATGTAGTGACCACTGGTTGATCCATGTGTGGTTTGTGAAATGAACACACATGCAATGCCACTGGTTGATCCATGTGTGGTTTGTGGAAAGAACACACATGCAATGACTCTAGTGATAGTTTTTTTGATAGGAACACACATGCAATGTCTCTAATGGATCCATATGTGGTTTGCGAAAAGAACACACATGCAATGACCACTTGTTGATCCATGTGTGGTTTGTGAAAAGAACACACATGAAATGACTCTAGTGCTAGTTTTAGTATAAGAACACACATGCAATGTCTCTAATGGATCCATATGTGGTTTGTGAAAAGAACACACATGCAATGACCACTGGTTAATCCATAAGTGGTTTGTGGAAAGAACACACATGCAATGACCACTGGTTGATCCATAAGTGGTTTGTGGAAAAGAAAACACATGCAATGACTCTGGTTGGTCCATATGTGGTTTGTGGAAAGAACACACATGTAGTAACCACTGGTTGATCCATGTGTGGTTTGTGAAATGAACGCACATGCAATGCCACTGGTTGATCCATGTGTGGTTTGTGGAAAGAACACACTTGCAATGACTCTAGTGGTAGTTTTAGTATAAGAACACACATGCAATGTCTCTAATGGATCCATATGTGGTTTGTGAAAAGAACACACATGCAATGACCACTTGTTGATCCATGTGCGGTTTGTGAAAAGAACACCCATGCAATGACTCTAGTGCTAGTTTTAGTATAAGAACATACATGCAATGACTCTAGTGGGTCCACATGTAGTTTGTGAAAAGAACACACATGCAATAACCACTGGTTGATCCATAAGTGGTTTGTGGAAAGAACACACATGCAATGACCACTGATTGATCCATAAGCGGTTTGTGGAAAAGAAAACACATGCAATGACTCTGGTTGGTCCATATGTGGTTTGTGGAAAGAACACACATGCAATGACTCTGGTTGGTCCATATGTGGTTTGTGGAAAGAACACACATGCAGTGACCACTGGTTGATCCATGTGCGGTTTGTGAAATGATCACACATGCAATGCCACTGGTTGATCCATGTGTGGTTTGTGGAAAGAACACACATGCAATGACTCTAGTGATAGTTTTTTTATAGGAACACACATGCAATGACTCTAATGGATCCATATGTGGTTTGTGAAAAGAACACACATGCAATGACCACTTGTTGATCCATGTGTGGTTTGTGAAAAGAACACACATGCAATGACTCTAGTGCTAGTTTTAGTATAAGAACACACATGCAATGACTCTAGTGGGTCCACATGTAGTTTGTGAATAGAACACACATGCAATGACCATTGGTTGATCCATAAGTGGGTTGTGGAAAGAAAACACATGAAATGACCACTTGTTGATCCATAAGTGGTTTGTGGAAAAGAAAACACATGCAATGACTCTAGTGCTAGTTTTAGTATAAGAACATACATGCAATGACTCTAGTGGGTCCACATGTAGTTTGTGAAAATAACACACATGCAATGACCACTTGTTGATCCATAAGTGGTTTGTGGAAAGAACACACATGCAATGACCACTGGTTGATCCATAAGTGGTTTGTGGAAAAGAAAACACATGCAATGACTCTGGTTGGTCCATATGTGGTTTGTGGAAAGAACACACATGTAGTGACCACTGGTTGATCCATGTGTGGTTTGTGAAATAAACACACATGCAATGCCACTGGTTGATCCATGTGTGGTTTGTGGAAAGAACACACATGCAATGACTCTAGTGATAGTTTTTTTTATAGGAACACACATGCAATGTCTCTAATGGATCCATATGTGGTTTGCGAAAAGAACACACATGCAATGACCACTTGTTGATCCATGTGTGGTTTGTGAAAAGAACACACATGAAATGACTCTAGTGCTAGTTTTAGTATAAGAACACACATGCAATGACTCTAGTGGGTCCACATGTAGTTTGTGAAAAGAACACACATGCAATGACCACTGGTTGATCCATAAGTGGTTTGTGGAAAGAACACACATGCAATGACCACTGGTTGATCCATAAGTGGTTTGTGGAAAAGAAAACACATGCAATGACTCTGGTTGGTCCATATGTGGTTTGTGGAAAGAACACACATGCAGTAACCACTGGTTGATCCATATGTGGCTTGTGAAAAGAACACATATGCAATGCCACTAGTTGATCCATGTGTGGTTTGTGGAAAGAACACACATGCAATGACTCTAGTGGTAGTTTTAGTATAAGATCACACATGCAACGACTCTAATGGATCCATATGTGGTTTGTGAAAATAACACACATGCAATGACCACTTGTTGATCCATGTGTGGTTTGTGAAAAGAACACACATGCAATAACTCTAGTGCTAGTTTTATTATAAGAACACACATGCAATGACTCTAGTGGGTCCACATGTAGTTTGTGAAAAGAACACACATGCAATGACCACTGGTTGATCCATAAGTGGTTTGTGGAAAGAACACACATACAATGACCACTGTTTGATCCATAAGTGGTTTGTGGAAAAGAAAACACATGCAATGACTCTGGTTGGTCCATATGTGGTTTGTGGAAAAAACACACATGTAGTAACCACTGGTTGATCCATGTGTGGTTTGTGAAATGAACGCACATGCAATGCCACTGGTTGATCCATGTGTGGTTTGTGGAAAGAACACACTTGCAATGACTCTAGTGGTAGTTTTAGTATAAGAACACACATGCAATGTCTCTAATGGATCCATATGTGGTTTGTGAAAAGAACACACATGCAATGACCACTTGTTGATCCATGTGTGGTTTGTGAAAAGAACACCCATGCAATGACTCTAGTGCTAGTTTTAGTATAAGAACATACATGCAATGACTCTAGTGGGTCCACATGTAGTTTGTGAAAAGAACACACATGCCATAACCACTGGTTGATCCATAAGTGGTTTGTGGAAAGAACACACATGCAATGACCACTGGTTGATGCATAAGCGGTTTGTGGAAAAGAAAACACATGCAATGACTCTGGTTGGTCCATATGTGGTTTGTGGAAAGAACACACATGCAATGACTCTGGTTGGTCCATATGTGGTTTGTGGAAAGAACACACATGCAGTGACCACTGGTTGATCCATGTGCGGTTTGTGAAATGAACACACATGCAATGCCACTGGTTGATCCATGTGTGGTTTGTGGAAAGAACACACATGCAATGACTCTAGTGATAGTTTTTTTATAGGAACACACATGCAATGACTCTAATGGATCCATATGTGGTTTGTGAAAAGAACACACATGCAATGACCACTTGTTGATCCATGTGTGGTTTGTGAAAAGAACACACATGCAATGACTCTAGTGCTAGTTTTAGTATAAGAACACACATGCAATGACTCTAGTGGGTCCACATGTAGTTTGTGAATAGAACACACATGCAATGACCATTGGTTGATCCATAAGTGGGTTGTGGAAAGAACACACATGAAATGACCACTTGTTGATCCATAAGTGGTTTGTGGAAAAGAAAACACATGCAATGACTCTAGTGCTAGTTTTAGTATAAGAACATACATGCAATGACTCTAGTGGGTCCACATGTAGTTTGTGAAAATAACACACATGCAATGACCACTTGTTGATCCATAAGTGGTTTGTGGAAAGAACACACATGCAATGACCACTGGTTGATCCATAAGTGGTTTGTGGAAAAGAAAACACATGCAATGACTCTGGTTGGTCCATATGTGGTTTGTGGAAAGAACACACATGTAGTGACCACTGGTTGATCCATGTGTGGTTTGTGAAATAAACACACATGCAATGCCACTGGTTGATCCATGTGTGGTTTGTGGAAAGAACACACATGCAATGACTCTAGTGATAGTTTTTTTTATAGGAACACACATGCAATGTCTCTAATGGATCCATATGTGGTTTGCGAAAAGAACACACATGCAATGACCACTTGTTGATCCATGTGTGGTTTGTGAAAAGAACACACATGAAATGACTCTAGTGCTAGTTTTAGTATAAGAACACACATGCAATGACTCTAGTGGGTCCACATGTAGTTTGTGAAAAGAACACACATGCAATGACCACTGGTTGATCCATAAGTGGTTTGTGGAAAGAACACACATGCAATGACCACTGGTTGATCCATAAGTGGTTTGTGGAAAAGAAAACACATGCAATGACTCTGGTTGGTCCATATGTGGTTTGTGGAAAGAACACACATGCAGTAACCACTGGTTGATCCATATGTGGCTTGTGAAAAGAACACATATGCAATGCCACTAGTTGATCCATGTGTGGTTTGTGGAAAGAACACACATGCAATGACTCTAGTGGTAGTTTTAGTATAAGATCACACATGCAACGACTCTAATGGATCCATATGTGGTTTGTGAAAATAACACACATGCAATGACCACTTGTTGATCCATGTGTGGTTTGTGAAAAGAACACACATGCAATAACTCTAGTGCTAGTTTTATTATAAGAACACACATGCAATGACTCTAGTGGGTCCACATGTAGTTTGTGAAAAGAACACACATGCAATGACCACTGGTTGATCCATAAGTGGTTTGTGGAAAGAACACACATACAATGACCACTGTTTGATCCATAAGTGGTTTGTGGAAAAGAAAACACATGCAATGACTCTGGTTGGTCCATATGTGGTTTGTGGAAAAAACACACATGTAGTAACCACTGGTTGATCCATGTGTGGTTTGTGAAATGAACGCACATGCAATGCCACTGGTTGATCCATGTGTGGTTTGTGGAAAGAACACACTTGCAATGACTCTAGTGGTAGTTTTAGTATAAGAACACACATGCAATGTCTCTAATGGATCCATATGTGGTTTGTGAAAAGAACACACATGCAATGACCACATGTTGATCCATGTGTGGTTTGTGAAAAGAACACCCATGCAATGACTCTAGTGCTAGTTTTAGTATAAGAACATACATGCAATGACTCTAGTGGGTCCACATGTAGTTTGCGAAAAGAACACACATGCCATAACCACTGGTTGATCCATAAGTGGTTTGTGGAAAGAACACACATGCAATGACCACTGGTTGATGCATAAGCGGTTTGTGGAAAAGAAAACACATGCAATGACTCTGGTTGGTCCATATGTGGTTTGTGGAAAGAACACACATGCAATGACTCTGGTTGGTCCATATGTGGTTTGTGGAAAGAACACACATGCAGTGACCACTGGTTGATCCATGTGCGGTTTGTGAAATGAACACACATGCAATGCCACTGGTTGATCCATGTGTGGTTTGTGGAAAGAACACACATGCAATGACTCTAGTGATAGTTTTTTTATAGGAACACACATGCAATGACTCTAATGGATCCATATGTGGTTTGTGCAAAGAACACACATGCAATGACCACTGGTTGATCCATGTGTGGTTTGTGAAATAAACACACATGCAATTCCACTGGTTGATCCATGTGTGGTTTGTGGAAAGAACACACATGCAATGACTCTAGTGATAGTTTTTTTTATAGGAACACACATGCAATGTCTCTAATGGATCCATATGTGGTTTGCGAAAAGAACACACATGCAATGACCACTTGTTGATCCATGTGTGGTTTGTGAAAAGAACACACATGAAATGACTCTAGTGCTAGTTTTAGTATAAGAACACACATGCAATGACTCTAGTGGGTCCACATTTAGTTTGTGAAAAGAACACACATGCAATGACCACTGGTTGATCCATAAGTGGTTTGTGGAAAGAACACACATGCAATGACCACTGGTTGATCCATAAGTGGTTTGTGGAAAAGAAAACACATGCAATGACTCTGGTTGGTCCATATGTGGTTTGTGGAAAGAACACACATGCAGTAACCACTGGTTGATCCATATGTGGCTTGTGAAAAGAACACATATGCAATGCCACTAGTTGATCCATGTGTGGTTTGTGGAAAGAACACACATGCAATGACTCTAGTGGTAGTTTTAGTATAAGATCACACATGCAATGACTCTAATGGATCCATATGTGGTTTGTGAAAATAACACACATGCAATGACCACTTGTTGATCCATGTGTGGTTTGTGAAAAGAACACACATGCAATAAATCTAGTGCTAGTTTTATTATAAGAACACACATGCAATGACTCTAGTGGGTCCACATGTAGTTTGTGAAAAGAACACACATGCAATGACCACTGGTTGATCCATAAGTGGTTTGTGGAAAGAACACACATACAATGACCACTGTTTGATCCATAAGTGGTTTGTGGAAAAGAAAACACATGCAATGACTCTGGTTGGTCCATATGTGGTTTGTGGAAAAAACACACATGTAGTAACCACTGGTTGATCCATGTGTGGTTTGTGAAATGAACGCACATGCAATGCCACTGGTTGATCCATGTGTGGTTTGTGGAAAGAACACACTTGCAATGACTCTAGTGGTAGTTTTAGTATAAGAACACACATGCAATGTCTCTAACGGATCCATATGTGGTTTGTGAAAAGAACACACATGCAATGACCACTTGTTGATCCATGTGTGGTTTGTGAAAAGAACACCCATGCAATGACTCTAGTGCTAGTTTTAGTATAAGAACATACATGCAATGACTCTAGTGGGTCCACATGTAGTTTGTGAAAAGAACACACATGCCATAACCACTGGTTGATCCATAAGTGGTTTGTGGAAAGAACACACATGCAATGACCACTGGTTGATCCATAAGCGAATTGTGGAAAAGAAAACACATGCAATGACTCTGGTTGGTCCATATGTGGTTTGTGGAAAGAACACACATGCAATGACTCTGGTTGGTCCATATGTGGTTTGTGGAAAGAACACACATGCAGTGACCACTGGTTGATCCATGTGCGGTTTGTGAAATGAACACACATGCAATGCCACTGGTTGATCCATGTGTGGTTTGTGGAAAGAACACACATGCAATGACTCTAGTGATAGTTTTTTTATAGGAACACACATGCAATGATTCTAATGGATCCATATGTGGTTTGTGAAAAGAACACACATGCAATGACCACTTGTTGATCCATGTGTGGTTTGTGAAAAGAACACACATGCAATGACTCTAGTGCTAGTTTTAGTATAAGAACACACATGCAATGACTCTAGTGGGTCCACATGTAGTTTGTGAATAGAACACACATGCAATGACCATTGGTTGATCCATAAGTGGGTTGTGGAAAGAACACACATGAAATGACCACTTGTTGATCCATAAGTGGTTTGTGGAAAAGAAAACACATGCAATGACTCTAGTGCTAGTTTTAGTATAAGAACATACATGCAATGACTCTAGTGGGTCCACATGTAGTTTGTGAAAATAACACACATGCAATGACCACTTGTTGATCCATAAGTGGTTTGTGGAAAGAACACACATGCAATGACCACTGGTTGATCCATAAGTGGTTTGTGGAAAAGAAAACACATGCAATGACTCTGGTTGGTCCATATGTGGTTTGTGGAAAGAACACACATGTAGTGACCACTGGTTGATCCATGTGTGGTTTGTGAAATAAACACACATGCAATGCCACTGGTTGATCCATGTGTGGTTTGTGGAAAGAACACACATGCAATGACTCTAGTGATAGTTTTTTTATAGGAACACACATGCAATGTCTCTAATGGATCCATATGTGGTTTGCGAAAAGAACACACATGCAATGACCACTTGTTGATCCATGTGTGGTTTGTGAAAAGAACACACATGAAATGACTCTAGTGCTAGTTTTAGTATAAGAACACACATGCAATGACTCTAGTGGGTCCACATGTTGTTTGTGAAAAGAACACACATGCAATGACCACTGGTTGATCCATAAGTGGTTTGTGGAAAGAACACACATGCAATGACCACTGGTTGATCCATAAGTGGTTTGTGGAAAAGAAAACACATGCAATGACTCTAGTTGGTCCATATGTGGTTTGTGGAAAGAACACACATGCAGTAACCACTAGTTGATCCATATGTGTCTTGTGAAAAGAACACATATGCAATGCCACTAGTTGATCCATGTGTGGTTTGTGGAAAGAACACACATGCAATGACTCTAGTGGTAGTTTTAGTATAAGATCACACATGCAACGACTCTAATGGATCCATATGTGGTTTGTGAAAATAACACACATGCAATGACCACTTGTTCATCCATGTGTGGTTTGTGAAAAGAACACACATGCAATAACTCTAGTGCTAGTTTTATTATAAGAACACACATGCAATGACTCTAGTGGGTCCACATGTAGTTTGTGAGAAGAACACACATGCAATGACCACTGGTTGATCCATAAGTGGTTTGTGGAAAGAACACACATACAATGACCACTGTTTGATCCATAAGTGGTTTGTGGAAAAGAAAACACATGCAATGACTCTGGTTGGTCCATATGTGGTTTGTGGAAAAAACACACATGCAGTGACCACTGGTTGATCCATGTGTGGTTTGTGAAATGAACACACATGCAATGCCACTGGTTGATCCATGTGTGGTTTGTGGAAAGAACACACATGCAATGACACTAGTGCTAGTTTTTGTATAAGAACACACATGCAATGTCTCTAATGGATCCATATATGGTTTGTGAAAAGAACACACATGCAATGACCACTTGTTGATCCATGCGTGGTTTGTGAAAAGAACACACATGCAATGACTCTAGTGCTAGTTTTAGTATAAGAACACACATGCAATGACTCTAGTGGGTCCACATGTAGTTTGTGAAAAGAACACACATGCAATGACCACTGGTTGATCCATAAGTGGTTTGTGGAAAGAACACACATGAAATGACCACTTGTTGATCCATAAGTGGTTTGTGGAAAAGAAAACACATGTAATGACTCTGGTTGGGCCATATGTGGTTTGTGGAAAGAAGGCACATGCAGTAACCACTGGTTGAGCCATGTGTGGTTTGTGAAATGAACACACATGCAATGCCACTGGTTGATCCATGTGTGGTTTGTGGAAAGAACACACATGCGATGACTCTAGTGCTAGTTTTAGTATAAGAACACACATGCAATGTCTCTAATGGATCCATATGTGGTTTGTGAAAAGAACACACATGCAATGACCACTTGTTGATCGATGTCTGATTTGTGAAAAAAACACCCATGCAATGACTCTAGTGCTAGTTTTAGTATAAGAACATACATGCAATGACTCTAGTGGGTCCACATGTAGTTTGTGAAAATAACACACATGCAATGACCACTTGTTGATCCATAAGTGGTTTGTGGAAAGAACACACATGCAATGACCACTGGTTGATCCATAAGTGGTTTGTGGAAAAGAAAACACATGCAATGACTCTGGTTGGTCCATATGTGGTTTGTGGAAAGAACACAGATGTAGTGACCACTGGTTGATCCATGTGTGGTTTGTGAAATGAACACACATGCAATGCCACTGGTTGATCCATGTGTGGTTTGTGGAAAGAACACACATGCAATGACTCTAGTGATAGTTTTTTTATAGGAACACACATGCAATGTCTCTAATGGATCCATATGTGGTTTGCGAAAAGAACACACATGCAATGACTCTAGTGGGTCCACATGTAGTTTCTGAAAAGAACACACATGCAATAACCACTGGTTGATCCATAAGTGGTTTGTGGAAAGAAAACACATGCAATGACTCTGGTTGGTCCATATGTGGTTTATGGAAAGAACACACATGCATTGACCACTGGTTGATCTATATGTGGCTTGTGAAAAGAAGACACATGCAATGCCACTGGTTGATCCATGTGTGGTTTGTGGAAAGAACACACATGCAATGACCACTTGTTGATCCATGCGTGGTTTGTGAAAAGAACACACATGCAATGACTCTAGAGCTAGTTTTAGTATAAGAACACACATGCAATGACTCTAGTGGGTCCACATGTAGTTTGTGAAAAGAACACACATGCAATGACCACTGGTTGATCCATAAGTGGTTTGTGGAAAGAACACACATGAAATGACCACTTGTTGATCCATAAGTGGTTTGTGGAAAAGAAAACACATGTAATGACTCTGGTTGGGCCATATGTGGTTTGTGGAAAGAAGGCACATGCAGTAACCACTGGTTGAGCCATGTGTGGTTTGTGAAATGAACACACATGCAATGCCACTGGTTGATCCATGTGTGGTTTGTGGAAAGAACACACATGCGATGACTCTAGTGCTAGTTTTAGTATAAGAACACACATGCAATGTCTCTAATGGATCCATATGTGGTTTGTGAAAAGAACACACATGCAATGACCACTTGTTGATCGATGTCTGATTTGTGAAAAAAACACCCATGCAATGACTCTAGTGCTAGTTTTAGTATAAGAACATACATGCAATGACTCTAGTGGGTCCACATGTAGTTTGTGAAAATAACACACATGCAATGACCACTTGTTGATCCATAAGTGGTTTGTGGAAAGAACACACATGCAATGACCACTGGTTGATCCATAAGTGGTTTGTGGAAAAGAAAACACATGCAATGACTCTGGTTGGTCCATATGTGGTTTGTGGAAAGAACACACATGTAGTGACCACTGGTTGATCCATGTGTGGTTTGTGAAATGAACACACATGCAATGCCACTGGTTGATCCATGTGTGGTTTGTGGAAAGAACACACATGCAATGACTCTAGTGATAGTTTTTTTATAGGAACACACATGCAATGTCTCTAATGGATCCATATGTGGTTTGCGAAAAGAACACACATGCAATGACCACTTGTTGATCCATGTGTGGTTTGTGAAAAGAACACACATGAAATGACTCTAGTGCTAGTTTTAGTATAAGAACACACATGCAATGACTCTAGTGGGTCCACATGTAGTTTGTGAAAAGAACACACATGCAATGACCACTGGTTGATCCATAAGTGGTTTGTGGAAAGAACACACATGCAATGACCACTGGTTGATCCATAAGTGGTTTGTGGAAAAGAAAACACATGCAATGACTCTGGTTGGTCCATATGTGGTTTGTGGAAAGAACACACATGTAGTAACCACTGGTTGATCCATGTGTGGTTTGTGAAATGAACGCACATGCAATGCCACTGGTTGATCCATGTGTGGTTTGTGGAAAGAACACACTTGCAATGACTCTAGTGGTAGTTTTAGTATAAGAACACACATGCAATGTCTCTAATGGATCCATATGTGGTTTGTGAAAAGAACACACATGAAATGACCACTTGTTGTTCCATGTGTGGTTTGTGAAAAGAACACCCATGCAATGACTCTAGTGCTAGTTTTAGTATAAGAACATACATGCAATGACTCTAGTGGGTCCACATGTAGTTTGTGAAAAGAACACACATGCAATAACCACTGGTTGATCCATAAGTGGTTTGTGGAAAGAACACACATGCAATGACCACTGGTTGATCCATAAGCGGTTTGTGGAAAAGAAAACACATGCAATGACTCTGGTTGGTCCATATGTGGTTTGTGGAAAGAACACACATGCAATGACTCTGGTTGGTCCATATGTGGTTTGTGTAAAGAACACACATGCAGTGACCACTAGTTGATCCATGTGCGGTTTGTGAAATGAACACACATGCAATGCCACTAGTTGATCCATGTGTGGTTTGTGGAAAGAACACACATGCAATGACTCTAGTGATAGTTTTTTTATAGGAACACACATGCAATGACTCTAATGGATCCATATGTGGTTTGTGAAAAGAACACACATGCAATGATTGATCCATGTGTTGTTTGTGAAAAGAACACACATGCAATGACTCTAGTGCTAGTTTTAGTATAAGAACACACATGCAATGACTCTAGTGGGTCCACATGTAGTTTGTGAATAGAACACACATGCAATGACCATTGGTTGATCCATAAGTGGTTTGTGGAAAGAACACACATGAAATGACCACTTGTTAATCCATAAGTGGTTTGTGGAAAAGAAAACACATGCAATGACTCTAGTGCTAGTTTTAGTATAAGAACATACATGCAATGACTCTAGTGGGTCCACATGTAGTTTCTGAAAAGAACACACATGCAATAACCACTGGTTGATCCATAAGTGGTTTGTGGAAAGAAAACACATGCAATGACTCTGGTTGGTCCATATGTGGTTTATGGAAAGAACACACATGCATTGACCACTGGTTGATCTATATGTGGCTTGTGAAAAGAAGACACATGCAATGCCACTGGTTGATCCATGTGTGGTTTGTGGAAAGAACACACATGCAATGACTCTAGTGGTAGTTTTAGTATAAGATCACACATGCAATGACTCTAATGGATCCATATGTGGTTTGTGAAAAGAACACACATGCAATGACCACTTGTTGATCCATGTGTGGTTTGTGAAAAGAACACACATGCAATGACTCTAGTGCTAGTTTTATTATAAGAACACACATGCAATGACTCTAGTGGGTCCACATGTAGTTTGTGAAAAGAACACACATGCAATGACCACTTGTTGATCCATGTGTGTTTTGTGAAAAGAACACACATACAATGACTCTAGTGGGTCCACATGTAATTTGTGAAAAGAACACACATGCAATGACCACTTGTTGATCCATAAGTTGTTTGTGGAAAAGAACACACATGCAATGAACACTAGTTGATCAATGTGTGGTTTGTGCAAAAGAACACATGCAATGAATCTGGTTGGTACGTATGTGGTTTGTGGAAAGAACACACATGCAGTGACCACTGGTTGATCCATGTGTGGTTTGTGAAATGAATACACATGCAATGCCACTAGTTGATCCATGTGTGGTTTGTGGAAAGAACACACATGCAATGACTCTAGTGCCAGTTTTTGTATAAGAGAACACATGCAATGTCTCTAATGGATCCATATGTGGTTTGTGATAAGAATACACATGCAATGACTCTAGTGCGTCCACATGTAGTTTGTGAAAATAACGCACATGCAATGACCACTGGTTGATCCATAAGTGGTTTGTGGAAAGAACACACATGTAATGACCACTGGTTGATCCATAAGTGGTCTGTGGAAAAGAAAACACATGCAATGACTCTGATTGGTCCATGTGCGGTTTGTGGAAAGAACACACATGCAGTGACCACTGGTTGATCCATGTGTGGTTTGTGAAATGAACACACATGCAATGCCACTGGTTGATCCATGTGTGGTTTGTGGAAAGGACACACATGCAATGACTCTAGTGCTAGTTTTAGTATAAGAACACACATGCAATGTCTCTAATGGATCCAGATGTGGTTTGTGAAAAGAACACACATGCAATGACCACTTGTTGATCCATGTGTGGTTTGTGAAAAGAACACCCATGCAATGACTCTAGTGCTAGTTTTAGTATAAGAACATACATGCAATGACTCTAGTGGGTCCACATGTAGTTTGTGAAAAGAACACACATGCAATGACCACTAGTTGATACATAAGTGGTTTGTGGAAAGAACACACATGCAATGACCACTGGTTGATCCATAAGTGGTTTTTGGAAAAGAACACACATGCAATGACCACTGGTTGATCCATAAGTTGTTTGTGGAAAAGAACACACATGCAATGAACACTGGTTGATCAATGTGTGGTTTGTGCAAAAGAACACATGCAATGAATCTGGTTGGTCCGTATGTGGTTTGTGGAAAGAACACACATGAAGTGACCACTGGTTGATCCATGTGTGGTTTGTAAAATTAAGACACATGCAATGCCACTGGTTGATCCATGTGTGGTTTGTGGAAAGAACACACATGCAATGACTCTAGTGTCAGTTTTTGTATAAGAACACACATGCAATGTCTCTAATGGATCCATATGTGGTTTGTGATAAGAACACACATGCAATGACTCTAGTGGGTCCACATGTAGTTTGTGAAAATAACACACATGCAATGACCACTGGTTGATCCATAAGTGGTTAGTGGAAAGAACACACATGCAATGACCACTTGTTGATCCATAAGTGGTTTGTGGAAAGAACACACATGCAATGACCACTTGTTGATCCATAAGCGGTTTGTGGAAAAGAAAACACATGCAGTGACTCTGGTTGGTCCATATGTGGTTTGTGGAAAGAACACACATGCAATGACTCTGGTTGGTCCATATGTGGTTTGTGGAAAGAACACACATGCAGTGACCACTGGTTGATCCATGTGTGGTTTGTGAAATGAACACACATGCAATGCCACTGGTTGATCCATGTGTGGTTTGTGGAAAGAACAGACATGCAATGACTCTAGTGCTAGTTTTTGTATAAGAACACACATGCAATGTCTCTAATGGATCCATATGTGGTTTGTGAAAAGAACACACATGCAATGACCACTTGTTGATCCATGTGTGGTTTGTGAGAAGAACACACATGCAATGACTCTAGTGCTAGTTTTAGTATAAGAACACACATGCAATGACTCTAGTGGGTCCACACGTAGTTTGTGAAAAGAACACACATGCAATGACCACTTGTTGATCCATGCGTGGTTTGTGAAAAGAACACACATGCAATGACTCTAGTGCTAGTTTTAGTATAAGAACACACATGCAATGACTCTAGTGGGTCCACATGTAGTTTGTGAAAAGAACACACATGCAATGACCATTGGTTGATCCATAAGTGGGTTGTGGAAAGAACACACATGAAATGACCACTTGTTGATCCATAAGTGGTTTGTGGAAAAGAAAACACATGCAATGACTCTAGTGCTAGTTTTAGTATAAGAACATACATGCAATGACTCTAGTGGGTCCACATGTAGTTTCTGAAAAGAACACACATGCAAGAACCACTGGTTGATCCATAAGTGGTTTGTGGAAAGAAAACACATGGAATGACTCTGGTTGGTCCATATGTGGTTTATGGAAAGAACACACATGCATTGACCACTGGTTGATCCATATGTGGCTTCTGAAAAGAAGACACATGCAATGCCACTGGTTGATCCATGTGTGGTTTGTGGAAAGAACACACATGCAATGACTCTAGTGGTAGTTTTAGTATAAGATCACACATGCAATGACTCTAATGGATCCATATTTGGTTTGTGAAAAGAAGACACATGCAATGACCACTTGTTGATCCATGTGTGGTTTGTGAAAAGAACACACATGCAATGACTCTAGTGCTAGTTTTATTATAAGAACACACATGCAATGACTCTAGTGGGTCCACATGTAGTTTGTGAAAAGAACACACATGCAATGACCACTTGTTGATCCATGTGTGTTTTGTGAAAAGAACACACATACAATGACTCTAGTGGGTCCACATGTAGTTTGTGAAAAGAACACACATGCAATGACCACTTGTTGATCCATAAGTTGTTTGTGGAAAAGAACACACATGCAATGAACACTAGTTGATCAATGTGTGGTTTGTGCAAAAGAACACATGCAATGAATCTGGTTGGTACGTATGTGGTTTGTGGAAATAACACACATGCAGTGACCACTGGTTGATCCATGTGTGGTTTGTGAAAAGAACACACATGCAATGACTCTAGTGCTAGTTTTAGTATAAGAACACACATGCAATGACTCTAGTGGGTCCACATGTAGTTTGTGAATAGAACACACATGCAATGACCATTGGTTGATCCATAAGTGGGTTGTGGAAAGAAAACACATGAAATGACCACTTGTTGATCCATAAGTGGTTTGGGGAAAAGAAAACACATGCAATGACTCTAGTGCTAGTTTTAGTATAAGAACATACATGCAATGACTCTAGTGGGTCCACATGTAGTTTGTGAAAATAACACACATGCAATGACCACTTGTTGATCCATAAGTGGTTTGTGGAAAGAACACACATGCAATGACCACTGGTTAATCCATAAGTGGTTTGTGGAAAAGAAAACACATGCAATGACTCTGGTTGGTCCATATGTGGTTTGTGGAAAGAACACACATGTAGTGACCACTGGTTGATCCATGTGTGGTTTGTGAAATAAACACACATGCAATGCCACTGGTTGATCCATGTGTGGTTTGTGGAAAGAACACACATGCAATGACTCTAGTGATAGTTTTTTTATAGGAACACACATGCAATGTCTCTAATGGATCCATATGTGGTTTGCGAAAAGAACACACATGCAATGACCACTTGTTGATCCATGTGTGGTTTGTGAAAAGAACACACATGAAATGACTCTAGTGCTAGTTTTAGTATAAGAACACACATGCAATGACTCTAGTGGGTCCACATGTAGTTTGTGAAAAGAACACACATGCAATGACCACTGGTTGATCCATAAGTGGTTTGTGGAAAGAACACACATGCAATGACCACTGGTTGATCCATAAGTGGTTTGTGGAAAAGAAAACACATGCAATGACTCTGGTTGGTCCATATGTGGTTTGTGGAAAGAACACACATGCAGTAACCACTGGTTGATCCATATGTGGCTTGTGAAAAGAACACATATGCAATGCCACTAGTTGATCCATGTGTGGTTTGTGGAAAGAACACACATGCAATGACTCTAGTGGTAGTTTTAGTATAAGATCACACATGCAACGACTCTAATGGATCCATATGTGGTTTGTGAAAATAACACACATGCAATGACCACTTGTTGATCCATGTGTGGTTTGTGAAAAGAACACACATGCAATAACTCTAGTGCTAGTTTTATTATAAGAACACACATGCAATGACTCTAGTGGGTCCACATGTAGTTTGTGAAAAGAACACACATGCAATGACCACTGGTTGATCCATAAGTGGTTTGTGGAAAGAACACACATACAATGACCACTGTTTGATCCATAAGTGGTTTGTGGAAAAGAAAACACATGCAATGACTCTGGTTGGTCCATATGTGGTTTGTGGAAAAAACACACATGTAGTAATCACTGGTTTATCCATGTGTGGTTTCTGAAATGAACGCACATGCAATGCCACTGGTTGATCCATGTGTGGTTTGTGGAAAGAACACACTTGCAATGACTCTAGTGGTAGTTTTAGTATAAGAACACACATGCAATGTCTCTAATGGATCCATATGTGGTTTGTGAAAAGAACACACATGCAATGACCACTTGTTGATCCATGTGTGGTTTGTGAAAAGAACACCCATGCAATGACTCTAGTGCTAGTTTTAGTATAAGAACATACATGCAATGACTCTAGTGGGTCCACATGTAGTTTGTGAAAAGAACACACATGCCATAACCACTGGTTGATCCATAAGTGGTTTGTGGAAAGAACACACATGCAATGACCACTGGTTGATCCATAAGCGGTTTGTGGAAAAGAAAACACATGCAATGACTCTGGTTGGTCCATATGTGGTTTGTGGAAAGAACACACATGCAATGACTCTGGTTGGTCCATATGTGGTTTGTGGAAAGAACACACATGCAGTGACCACTGGTTGATCCATGTGCGGTTTGTGAAATGAACACACATGCAATGCCACTGGTTGATCCATGTGTGGTTTGTGGAAAGAACACACATGCAATGACTCTAGTGATAGTTTTTTTATAGGAACACACATGCAATGACTCTAATGGATCCATATGTGGTTTGTGAAAAGAACACACATGCAATGACCACTTGTTGATCCATGTGTGGTTTGTGAAAAGAACACACATGCAATGACTCTAGTGCTAGTTTTAGTATAAGAACACACATGCAATGACTCTAGTGGGTCCACATGTAGTTTGTGAATAGAACACACATGCAATGACCATTGGTTGATCCATAAGTGGGTTGTGGAAAGAACACACATGAAATGACCACTTGTTGATCCATAAGTGGTTTGTGGAAAAGAAAACACATGCAATGACTCTAGTGCTAGTTTTAGTATAAGAACATACATGCAATCACTCTAGTGGGTCCACATGTAGTTTGTGAAAATAACACACATGCAATGACCACTTGTTGATCCATAAGTGGTTTGTGGAAAAGAAAAGTCATGCAATGACTCTGGTTGGTCCATATGTGGTTTGTGGAAAGAACACACATGTAGTGACCACTAGTTGATCCATGTGTGGTTTGTGAAATAAACACACATGCAATGCCACTGGTTGATCCATGTGTGGTTTATGGAAAGAACACACATGCAATGACTCTAGTGATAGTTTTTTTTATAGGAACACACATGCAATGTCCCTAATGGATCCATATGTGGTTTGCGAAAAGAACACACATGCAATGACCACTTGTTGATACATGTGTGGTTTGTGAAAAGAACACACATGAAATGACTCTAGTGCTAGTTTTAGTATAAGAACACACATGCAATGACTCTAGTGGGTCCACATGTAGTTTGTGAAAAGAACACACATGCAATGACCACTTGTTGATCCATAAGTGGTTTGTGGAAAGAACACACATGCAATGACCACTGGTTGATCCATAAGTGGTTTGTGGAAAAGAAAACACATGCAATGACTCTAGTTGGTCCATATGTGGTTTGTGGAAAGAACACACATGCAGTAACCACTGGTTGATCCATATGTGGCTTGTGAAAAGAAGACATATGCAATGCTACTAGTGGATCCATGTGTGGTTTGTGGAAAGAACACACATGCAATGACTCTAGTGGTAGTTTTAGTATAAGATCACACATGCAACGACTCTAATGGATCCATATGTGGTTTGTGAAAATAACACACATGCAATGACCACTTGTTGATCCATGTGTGGTTTGTGAAAAGAACACACATGCAATAACTCTAGTGCTAGTTTTATTATAAGAACACACATGCAATGACTCTAGTGGGTCCACATGTAGTTTGTGAAAAGAACACACATGCAATGAGCATTGGTTGACCCATAAGTGGTTTGTGGAAAGAACACACATACAATGACCACTGTTTGATCCATAAGTGGTTTGTGGAAAAGAAAACACATGCAATGACTCTGGTTGGTCCATATGTGGTTTGTGGAAAAAACACACATGTAGTAACCACTGGTTGATCCATGTGTGGTTTGTGAAATGAACGCACATGCAATGCCACTGGTTGATCCATGTGTGGTTTGTGGAAAGAACACACTTGCAATGACTCTAGTGGTAGTTTTAGTATAAGAACACACATGCAATGTCTCTAATGGATCCATATGTGGTTTGTGAAAAGAACACACATGCAATGACCACTTGTTGATCCATGTGTGGTTTGTGAAAAGAACACCCATGCAATGACTCTAGTGCTAGTTTTAGTATAAGAACATACATGCAATGACTCTAGTGGGTCCACATGTAGTTTGTGAAAAGAACACACATGCCATAACCACTGGTTGATCCATAAGTGGTTTGTGGAAAGAACACACATGCAATGACCACTGGTTGATCCATAAGCGGTTTGTGGAAAAGAAAACACATGCAATGACTCTGGTTGGTCCATATGTGGTTTGTGGAAAGAACACACATGCAATGACTCTGGTTGGTCCATATGTGGTTTGTGGAAAGAACACACATGCAGTGACCACTGGTTGATCCATGTGTGGTTTGTGAAATGAACACACATGCAATGCCACTGGTTGATCCATGTGTGGTTTGTGGAAAGAACAGACATGCAATGACTCTAGTGCTAGTTTTTGTATAAGAACACACATGCAATGTCTCTAATGGATCCATATGTGGTTTGTGAAAAGAACACACATGCAATGACCACTTGTTGATCCATGTGTGGTTTGTGAAAAGAACACACATGCAATGACTCTAGTGCTAGTTTTAGTATAAGAACACACATGCAATGACTCTAGTGGGTCCACACGTAGTTTGTGAAAAGAACACACATGCAATGACCATTGGTTGATCCATAAGTGGGTTGTGGAAAGAACACACATGAAATGACCACTTGTTGATCCATAAGTGGTTTGTGGAAAAGAAAACACATGCAATGACTCTAGTGCTAGTTTTAGTATAAGAACATACATGCAATGACTCTAGTGGGTCCACATGTAGTTTGTGAAAATAACACACATGCAATGACCACTTGTTGATCCATAAGTGGTTTGTGGAAAGAACACACATGCAATGACCACTGGTTGATCCATAAGTGGTTTGTGGAAAAGAAAACACATGCAATGACTCTGGTTGGTCCATATGTGGTTTGTGGAAAGAACACACATGTAGTGACCACTGGTTGATCCATGTGTGGTTTGTGAAATAAACACACATGCAATGCCACTGGTTGATCCATGTGTGGTTTGTGGAAAGAACACACATGCAATGACTCTAGTGATAGTTTTTTTTATAGGAACACACATGCAATGTCTCTAATGGATCCATATGTGGTTTGCGAAAAGAACACACATGCAATGACCACTTGTTGATCCATGTGTGGTTTGTGAAAAGAACACACATGAAATGACTCTAGTGCTAGTTTTAGTATAAGAACACACATGCAATGACTCTAGTGGGTCCACATGTAGTTTGTGAAAAGAACACACATGCAATGACCACTGGTTGATCCATAAGTGGTTTGTGGAAAGAACACACATGCAATGACCACTGGTTGATCCATAAGTGGTTTGTGGAAAAGAAAACACATGCAATGACTCTAGTTGGTCCATATGTGGTTTGTGGAAAGAACACACATGCAGTAACCACTGGTTGATCCATATGTGGCTTGTGAAAAGAACACATATGCAATGCCACTAGTTGATCCATGTGTGGTTTGTGGAAAGAACACACATGCAATGACTCTAGTGGTAGTTTTAGTATAAGATCACACATGCAACGACTCTAATGGATCCATATGTGGTTTGTGAAAATAACACACATGCAATGACCACTTGTTGATCCATGTGTGGTTTGTGAAAAGAACACACATGCAATAACTCTAGTGCTAGTTTTATTATAAGAACACACATGCAATGACTCTAGTGGGTCCACATGTAGTTTGTGAAAAGAACACACATGCAATGACCACTGGTTGATCCATAAGTGGTTTGTGGAAAGAACACACATACAATGACCACTGTTTGATCCATAAGTGGTTTGTGGAAAAGAAAACACATGCAATGACTCTGGTTGGTCCATATGTGGTTTGTGGAAAAAACACACATGTAGTAATCACTGGTTTATCCATGTGTGGTTTGTGAAATGAACGCACATGCAATGCCACTGGTTGATCCATGTGTGGTTTGTGGAAAGAACACACTTGCAATGACTCTAGTGGTAGTTTTAGTATAAGAACACACATGCAATGTCTCTAATGGATCCATATGTGGTTTGTGAAAAGAACACACATGCAATGACCACTTGTTGATCCATGTGTGGTTTGTGAAAAGAACACCCATGCAATGACTCTAGTGCTAGTTTTAGTATAAGAACATACATGCAATGACTCTAGTGGGTCCACATGTAGTTTGTGAAAAGAACACACATGCCATAACCACTGGTTGATCCATAAGTGGTTTGTGGAAAGAACACACATGCAATGACCACTGGTTGATCCATAAGCGGTTTGTGGAAAAGAAAACACATGCAATGACTCTGGTTGGTCCATATGTGGTTTGTGGAAAGAACACACATGCAATGACTCTGGTTGGTCCATATGTGGTTTGTGGAAAGAACACACATGCAGTGACCACTGGTTGATCCATGTGCGGTTTGTGAAATGAACACACATGCAATGCCACTGGTTGATCCATGTGTGGTTTGTGGAAAGAACACACATGCAATGACTCTAGTGATAGTTTTTTTATAGGAACACACATGCAATGACTCTAATGGATCCATATGTGGTTTGTGAAAAGAACACACATGCAATGACCACTTGTTGATCCATGTGTGGTTTGTGAAAAGAACACACATGCAATGACTCTAGTGCTAGTTTTAGTATAAGAACACACATGCAATGACTCTAGTGGGTCCACATGTAGTTTGTGAATAGAACACACATGCAATGACCATTGGTTGATCCATAAGTGGGTTGTGGAAAGAACACACATGAAATGACCACTTGTTGATCCATAAGTGGTTTGTGGAAAAGAAAACACATGCAATGACTCTAGTGCTAGTTTTAGTATAAGAACATACATGCAATCACTCTAGTGGGTCCACATGTAGTTTGTGAAAATAACACACATGCAATGACCACTTGTTGATCCATAAGTGGTTTGTGGAAAGAACACACATGCAATGACCACTGGTTGATCCATAAGTGGTTTGTGGAAAAGAAAACACATGCAATGACTCTGGTTGGTCCATATGTGGTTTGTGGAAAGAACACACATGTAGTGACCACTAGTTGATCCATGTGTGGTTTGTGAAATAAACACACATGCAATGCCACTGGTTGATCCATGTGTGGTTTGTGGAAAGAACACACATGCAATGACTCTAGTGATAGTTTTTTTATAGGAACACACATGCAATGTCCCTAATGGATCCATATGTGGTTTGCGAAAAGAACACACATGCAATGACCACTTGTTGATACATGTGTGGTTTGTGAAAAGAACACACATGAAATGACTCTAGTGCTAGTTTTAGTATAAGAACACACATGCAATGACTCTAGTGGGTCCACATGTAGTTTGTGAAAAGAACACACATGTAATGACCACTTGTTGATCCATAAGTGGTTTGTGGAAAGAACACACATGCAATGACCACTGGTTGATCCATAAGTGGTTTGTGGAAAAGAAAACACATGCAATGACTCTGGTTGGTCCATATGTGGTTTGTGGAAAGAAGACACATGCAGTAACCACTGGTTGATCCATATGTGGCTTGTGAAAAGAACACATATGCAATGCCACTAGTTGATCCATGTGTGGTTTGTGGAAAGAACACACATGCAATGACTCGAGTGGTAGTTTTAGTATAAGATCACACATGCAACGACTCTAATGGATCCATATGTGGTTTGTGAAAATAACACACATGCAATGACCACTTGTTGATCCATGTGTGGTTTGTGAAAAGAACACACATGCAATAACTCTAGTGCTAGTTTTATTATAAGAACACACATGCAATGACTCTAGTGGGTCCACATGTAGTTTGTGAAAAGAACACACATGCAATGACCACTGGTTGATCCATAAGTGGTTTGTGGAAAGAACACACATACAATGACCACTGTTTGATCCATAAGTGGTTTGTGGAAAAGAAAACACATGCAATGACTCTGGTTGGTCCATATGTGTTTTGTGGAAAAAACACACATGTAGTAACCACTGGTTGATCCATGTGTGGTTTGTGAAATGAACGCACATGCAATGCCACTGGTTGATCCATGTGTGGTTTGTGGAAAGAACACACTTGCAATGACTCTAGTGGTAGTTTTAGTATAAGAACACACATGCAATGTCTCTAATGGATCCATATGTGGTTTGTGAAAAGAACACACATGCAATGACCACTTGTTGATCCATGTGTGGTTTGTGAAAAGAACACCCATGCAATGACTCTAGTGCTAGTTTTAGTATAAGAACATACATGCAATGACTCTAGTGGGTCCACATGTAGTTTGTGAAAAGAACACACATGCCATAACCACTGGTTGATCCATAAGTGGTTTGTGGAAAGAACACACATGCAATGACCACTGGTTGATCCATAAGCGGTTTGTGGAAAAGAAAACACATGCAATGACTCTGGTTGGTCCATATGTGGTTTGTGGAAAGAACACACATGCAATGACTCTGGTTGGTCCATATGTGGTTTGTGGAAAGAACACACATGCAGTGACCACTGGTTGATCCATGTGCGGTTTGTGAAATGAACACACATGCAATGCCACTGGTTGATCCATGTGTGGTTTGTGGAAAGAACACACATGCAATGACTCTAGTGATAGTTTTTTTATAGGAACACACATGCAATGACTCTAATGGATCCATATGTGGTTTGTGAAAAGAACACACATGCAATGACCACTTGTTGATCCATGTGTGGTTTGTGAAAAGAACACACATGCAATGACTCTAGTGCTAGTTTTAGTATAAGAACACACATGCAATGACTCTAGTGGGTCCACACGTAGTTTGTGAAAAGAACACACATGCAATGACCATTGGTTGATCCATAAGTGGGTTGTGGAAAGAACACACATGAAATGACCACTTGTTGATCCATAAGTGGTTTGTGGAAAAGAAAACACATGCAATGACTCTAGTGCTAGTTTTAGTATAAGAACATACATGCAATCACTCTAGTGGGTCCACATGTAGTTTGTGAAAATAACACACATGCAATGACCACTTGTTGATCCATAAGTGGTTTGTGGAAAGAACACACATGCAATGACCACTGGTTGATCCATAAGTGGTTTGTGGAAAAGAAAACACATGCAATGACTCTGGTTGGTCCATATGTGGTTTGTGGAAAGAACACACATGTAGTGACCACTAGTTGATCCATGTGTGGTTTGTGAAATAAACACACATGCAATGCCACTGGTTGATCCATGTGTGGTTTGTGGAAAGAACACACATGCAATGACTCTAGTGATAGTTTTTTTATAGGAACACACATGCAATGTCCCTAATGGATCCATATGTGGTTTGCGAAAAGAACACACATGCAATGACCACTTGTTGATACATGTGTGGTTTGTGAAAAGAACACACATGAAATGACTCTAGTGCTAGTTTTAGTATAAGAACACACATGCAATGACTCTAGTGGGTCCACATGTAGTTTGTGAAAAGAACACACATGTAATGACCACTTGTTGATCCATAAGTGGTTTGTGGAAAGAACACACATGCAATGACCACTGGTTGATCCATAAGTGGTTTGTGGAAAAGAAAACACATGCAATGACTCTGGTTGGTCCATATGTGGTTTGTGGAAAGAAGACACATGCAGTAACCACTGGTTGATCCATATGTGGCTTGTGAAAAGAACACATATGCAATGCCACTAGTTGATCCATGTGTGGTTTGTGGAAAGAACACACATGCAATGACTCGAGTGGTAGTTTTAGTATAAGATCACACATGCAACGACTCTAATGGATCCATATGTGGTTTGTGAAAATAACACACATGCAATGACCACTTGTTGATCCATGTGTGGTTTGTGAAAAGAACACACATGCAATAACTCTAGTGCTAGTTTTATTATAAGAACACACATGCAATGACTCTAGTGGGTCCACATGTAGTTTGTGAAAAGAACACACATGCAATGACCACTGGTTGATCCATAAGTGGTTTGTGGAAAGAACACACATACAATGACCACTGGTTGATCCATAAGCGGTTTGTGGAAAAGAAAACACATGCAATGACTCTGGTTGGTCCATATGTGGTTTGTGGAAAGAACACACATGCAATGACTCTGGTTGGTCCATATGTGGTTTGTGGAAAGAACACACATGCAGTGACCACTGGTTGATCCATGTGCAGTTTGTGAAATGAACACACATGCAATGCCACTGGTTGATCCATGTGTGGTTTGTGGAAAGAACACACATGCAATGACTCTAGTGATAGTTTTTTTATAGGAACACACATGCAATGACTCTAATGGATCCATATGTGGTTTGTGAAAAGAACACACATGCAATGACCACTTGTTGATCCATGTGTGGTTTGTGAAAAGAACACACATGCAATGACTCTAGTGCTAGTTTTAGTATAAGAACACACATGGAATGACTCTAGTGGGTCCACATGTAGTTTGTGAATAGAACACACATGCAATGACCATTGGTTGATCCATAAGTGGGTTGTGGAAAGAACACACATGAAATGACCACTTGTTGATCCATAAGTGGTTTGTGGAAAAGAAAACACATGCAATGACTCTAGTGCTAGTTTTAGTATAAGAACATACATGCAATCACTCTAGTGGGTCCACATGTAGTTTGTGAAAATAACACACATGCAATGACCACTTGTTGATCCATAAGTGGTTTGTGGAAAAGAAAACACATGCAATGACTCTGGTTGGTCCATATGTGGTTTGTGGAAAGAACACACATGTAGTGACCACTAGTTGATCCATGTGTGGTTTGTGAAATAAACACACATGCAATGCCACTGGTTGATCCATGTGTGGTTTATGGAAAGAACACACATGCAATGACTCTAGTGATAGTTTTTTTTATAGGAACACACATGCAATGTCCCTAATGGATCCATATGTGGTTTGCGAAAAGAACACACATGCAATGACCACTTGTTGATACATGTGTGGTTTGTGAAAAGAACACACATGAAATGACTCTAGTGCTAGTTTTAGTATAAGAACACACATGCAATGACTCTAGTGGGTCCACATGTAGTTTGTGAAAAGAACACACATGCAATGACCACTTGTTGATCCATAAGTGGTTTGTGGAAAGAACACACATGCAATGACCACTGGTTGATCCATAAGTGGTTTGTGGAAAAGAAAACACATGCAATGACTCTAGTTGGTCCATATGTGGTTTGTGGAAAGAACACACATGCAGTAACCACTGGTTGATCCATATGTGGCTTGTGAAAAGAACACATATGCAATGCCACTAGTGGATCCATGTGTGGTTTGTGGAAAGAACACACATGCAATGACTCTAGTGGTAGTTTTAGTATAAGATCACACATGCAACGACTCTAATGGATCCATATGTGGTTTGTGAAAATAACACACATGCAATGACCACTTGTTGATCCATGTGTGGTTTGTGAAAAGAACACACATGCAATAACTCTAGTGCTAGTTTTATTATAAGAACACACATGCAATGACTCTAGTGGGTCCACATGTAGTTTGTGAAAAGAACACACATGCAATGAGCACTGGTTGACCCATAAGTGGTTTGTGGAAAGAACACACATACAATGACCACTGTTTGATCCATAAGTGGTTTGTGGAAAAGAAAACACATGCAATGACTCTGGTTGGTCCATATGTGGTTTGTGGAAAAAACACACATGTAGTAACCACTGGTTGATCCATGTGTGGTTTGTGAAATGAACGCACATGCAATGCCACTGGTTGATCCATGTGTGGTTTGTGGAAAGAACACACTTGCAATGACTCTAGTGGTAGTTTTAGTATAAGAACACACATGCAATGTCTCTAATGGATCCATATGTGGTTTGTGAAAAGAACACACATGCAATGACCACTTGTTGATCCATGTGTGGTTTGTGAAAAGAACACTCATGCAATGACTCTAGTGCTAGTTTTAGTATAAGAACATACATGCAATGACTCTAGTGGGTCCACATGTAGTTTGTGAAAAGAACACACATGCCATAACCACTGGTTGATCCATAAGTGGTTTGTGGAAAGAACACACATGCAATGACCACTGGTTGATCCATAAGCGGTTTGTGGAAAAGAAAACACATGCAATGACTCTGGTTGGTCCATATGTGGTTTGTGGAAAGAACACACATGCAATGACTCTGGTTGGTCCATATGTGGTTTGTGGAAAGAACACACATGCAGTGACCACTGGTTGATCCATGTGTGGTTTGTGAAATGAACACACATGCAATGCCACTGGTTGATCCATGTGTGGTTTGTGGAAAGAACAGACATGCAATGACTCTAGTGCTAGTTTTTGTATAAGAACACACATGCAATGTCTCTAATGGATCCATATGTGGTTTGTGAAAAGAACACACATGCAATGACCACTTGTTGATCCATGTGTGGTTTGTGAAAAGAACACACATGCAATGACTCTAGTGCTAGTTTTAGTATAAGAACACACATGCAATGACTCTAGTGGGTCCACACGTAGTTTGTGAAAAGAACACACATGCAATGACCATTGGTTGATCCATAAGTGGGTTGTGGAAAGAACACACATGAAATGACCACTTGTTGATCCATAAGTGGTTTGTGGAAAAGAAAACACATGCAATGACTCTAGTGCTAGTTTTAGTATAAGAACATACATGCAATGACTCTAGTGGGTCCACATGTAGTTTGTGAAAATAACACACATGCAATGACCACTTGTTGATCCATAAGTGGTTTGTGGAAAGAACACACATGCAATGACCACTGGTTGATCCATAAGTGGTTTGTGGAAAAGAAAACACATGCAATGACTCTGGTTGGTCCATATGTGGTTTGTGGAAAGAACACACATGTAGTGACCACTGGTTGATCCATGTGTGGTTTGTGAAATAAACACACATGCAATGCCACTGGTTGATCCATGTGTGGTTTGTGGAAAGAACACACATGCAATGACTCTAGTGATAGTTTTTTTTATAGGAACACACATGCAATGTCTCTAATGGATCCATATGTGGTTTGCGAAAAGAACACACATGCAATGACCACTTGTTGATCCATGTGTGGTTTGTGAAAAGAACACACATGAAATGACTCTAGTGCTAGTTTTAGTATAAGAACACACATGCAATGACTCTAGTGGGTCCACATGTAGTTTGTGAAAAGAACACACATGCAATGACCACTGGTTGATCCATAAGTGGTTTGTGGAAAGAACACACATGCAATGACCACTGGTTGATCCATAAGTGGTTTGTGGAAAAGAAAACACATGCAATGACTCTAGTTGGTCCATATGTGGTTTGTGGAAAGAACACACATGCAGTAACCACTGGTTGATCCATATGTGGCTTGTGAAAAGAACACATATGCAATGCCACTAGTTGATCCATGTGTGGTTTGTGGAAAGAACACACATGCAATGACTCTAGTGGTAGTTTTAGTATAAGATCACACATGCAACGACTCTAATGGATTCATATGTGGTTTGTGAAAATAACACACATGCAATGACCACTTGTTGATCCATGTGTGGTTTGTGAAAAGAACACACATGCAATAACTCTAGTGCTAGTTTTATTATAAGAACACACATGCAATGACTCTAGTGGGTCCACATGTAGTTTGTGAAAAGAACACACATGCAATGACCACTGGTTGATCCATAAGTGGTTTGTGGAAAGAACACACATACAATGACCACTGTTTGATCCATAAGTGGTTTGTGGAAAAGAAAACACATGCAATGACTCTGGTTGGTCCATATGTGGTTTGTGGAAAAAACACACATGCAGTGACCACTGGTTGATCCATGTGTGGTTTGTGAAATGAACACACATGCAATGGCACTGGTTGATCCATGTGTGGTTTGTGGAAAGAACACACATGCAATGACACTAGTGCTAGTTTTTGTATAAGAACACACATGCAATGTCTCTAATGGATCCATATGTGGTTTGTGAAAAGAACACACATGCAATGACCACTTGTTGATCCATGCGTGGTTTGTGAAAAGAACACACATGCAATGACTCTAGTGCTAGTTTTAGTATAAGAACACACATGCAATGACTCTAGTGGGTCCACATGTAGTTTGTGAAAAGAACACACATGCAATGACCACTGGTTGATCCATAAGTGGTTTGTGGAAAGAACACACATGAAATGACCACTTGTTGATCCATAAGTGGTTTGTGGAAAAGAAAACACATGTAATGACTCTGGTTGGGCCATATGTCGTTTGTGGAAAGAAGGCACATGCAGTAACCACTGGTTGAGCCATGTGTGGTTTGTGAAATGAACACACATGCAATGCCACTGGTTGATCCATGTGTGGTTTGTGGAAACAACACACATGCGATGACTCTAATGCTAGTTTTAGTATAAGAACACACATGCAATGTCTCTAATGGATCCATATGTGGTTTGTGAAATGAACACACATGCAATGACCACTTGTTGATCGATGTCTGATTTGTGAAAAAAACACCCATGCAATGACTCTAGTGCTAGTTTTAGTATAAGAACATACATGCAATGACTCTAGTGGGTCCACATGTAGTTTGTGAAAATAACACACATGCAATGACCACTTGTTGATCCATAAGTGGTTTGTGGAAAGAACACACATGCAATGACCACTGGTTGATCCATAAGTGGTTTGTGGAAAAGAAAACACATGCAATGACTTTGGTTGGTCCATATGTGGTTTGTGGAAAGAACACACATGCAGTGACCACTGGTTGATCCATATGTGGTTTGTGGAAAAGAAAACACATGCAATGACTCTGGTTGGTCCATATGTTGTTTGTGGAAAGAACACACATGTAGTGACCACTGGTTGATCCATGTGTGGTTTGTGAAATGAACACACATGCAATGCCACTGGTTGATCCATGTGTGGTTTGTGGAAAGAACACACATGCAATGACTCTAGTGATAGTTTTTTATAGGAACACACATGCAATGTCTCTAATGGATCCATATGTGGTTTGCGAAAAGAACACACATGCAATGACTCTAGTGGGTCCACATGTAGTTTCTGAAAAGAACACACATGCAATAACCACTGGTTGATCCATAAGTGGTTTGTGGAAAGAAAACACATGCAATGACTCTAGTTGGTCCATATGTGGTTTATGGAAAGAACACACATGCATTGACCACTGGTTGATCTATATGTGGCTTGTGAAAAGAAGACACATGCAATGCCACTGGTTGATCCATGTGTGGTTTGTGGAAAGAACACACATGCAATGACCACTTGTTGATCCATGCGTGGTTTGTGAAAAGAACACACATGCAATGACTCTAGTGCTAGTTTTAGTATAAGAACACACATGCAATGACTCTAGTGGGTCCACATGTAGTTTGTGAAAAGAACACACATGCAATGTCCACTGGTTGATCCATATGTGGTTTGTGGAAAGAACACACATGAAATGACCACTTGTTGATCCATAAGTGGTTTGTGGAAAAGAAAACACATGTAATGACTCTGGTTGGGCCATATGTGGTTTGTGGAAAGAAGGCACATGCAGTAACCACTGGTTGAGCCATGTGTGGTTTGTGAAATGAACACACATGCAATGCCACTGGTTGATCCATGTGTCGTTTGTGGAAAGAACACACATGCGATGACTCTAGTGCTAGTTTTAGTTTAAGAACACACATGCAATGTCTCTAATGGATCCATATGTGGTTTGTGAAAAGAACACACATGCAATGACCACTTGTTGATCGATGTCTGATTTGTGAAAAAAACACCCATGCAATGACTCTAGTGCTAGTTTTAGTATAAGAACATACATGCAATGACTCTAGTGGGTCCACATGTAGTTTGTGAAAATAACACACATGCAATGACCACTTGTTGATCCATAAGTGGTTTGTGGAAAGAACACACATGCAATGACCACTGGTTGATCCATAAGTGGTTTGTGGAAAAGAAAACACATGCAATGACTCTGGTTGGTCCATATGTGGTTTGTGGAAAGAACACACATGTAGTGACCACTGATTGATCCATGTGTGGTTTGTGAAATGAACACACATGCAATGCCACTGGTTGATCCATGTGTGGTTTGTGGAAAGAACACACATGCAATGACTCTAGTGATAGTTTGTTTTATAGGAACACACATGCAATGTCTCTAATGGATCCATATGTGGTTTGCGAAAAGAACACACATGCAATGACCACTTGTTGATCCATGTGTGGTTTGTGAAAAGAACACACATGAAATGACTCTAGTGCTAGTTTTAGTATAAGAACACACATGCAATGACTCTAGTGGGTCCACATGTAGTTTGTGAAAAGAACACACATGCAATGACCACTGGTTGATCCATAAGTGGTTTGTGGAAAGAACACACATGCAATGACCACTGGTTGATCCATAAGTGGTTTGTGGAAAAGAAAACACATGCAATGACTCTGGTTGGTCCATATGTGGTTTGTGGAAAGAACACACATGCAATGACTCTGGTTGATCCATATGTGGTTTGTGGAAAGACCACACATGCAGTGACCACTGGTTGATCCATGTGCGGTTTGTGAAATGAACACACATGCAATGCCACTAGTTGATCCATGTGTGGTTTGTGGAAAGAACACACATGCAATGACTCTAGTGATAGTTTTTTTATAGGAACACACATGCAATGACTCTAATGGATCCATATGTGGTTTGTGAAAAGAACACACATGCAATGACCACTTGTTGATCCATGTGTTGTTTGTGAAAAGAACACACTTGCAATGACTCTAGTGCTAGTTTTAGTATAAGAACACACATGCAATGACTCTAGTGGGTCCACATGTAGTTTGTGAAAAGAACACACATGCAATAACCACTGGTTGATCCATAAGTGGTTTGTGGAAAGAACACACATGCAATGACCACTGGTTGATCCATAAGCGGTTTGTGGAAAAGAAAACACATGCAATGACTCTGGTTGGTCCATATGTGGTTTGTGGAAAGAACACACATGCAATGACTCTGGTTGGTCCATATGTGGTTTGTGGAAAGACCACACATGCAGTGACCACTGGTTGATCCATGTGCGGTTTGTGAAATGAACACACATGCAATGCCACTAGTTGATCCATGTGTGGTTTGTGGAAAGAACACACATGCAATGACTCTAGTGATAGTTTTTTTATAGGAACACACATGCAATGACTCTAATGGATCCATATGTGGTTTGTGAAAAGAACACACATGCAATGACCACTTGTTGATCCATGTGTTGTTTGTGAAAAGAACACACTTGCAATGACTCTAGTGCTAGTTTTAGTATAAGAACACACATGCAATGACTCTAGTGGGTCCACATGTAGTTTGTGAAAAGAACACACATGCAATGACCACTTGTTGATCCATGTGTGTTTTGTGAAAAGAACACACATACAATGACTCTAGTGGGTCCACATGTAGTTTGTGAAAAGAACACACATGCAATGACCACTTGTTGATCCATAAGTTGTTTGTGGAAAAGAACACACATGCAATGAACACTAGTTGATCAATGTGTGGTTTCTGCAAAAGAACACATGCAATGAATCTGGTTGGTACGTATGTGGTTTGTGGAAAGAACACACATGCAGTGACCACTGGTTGATCCATGTGTGGTTTGTGAAATGAATACACATGCAATGCCACTAGTTGATCCATGTGTGGTTTGTGGAAAGAACACACATGCAATGACTCTAGTGCCAGTTTTTGTATAAGAGAACACATGCAATGTCTCTAATGGATCCATATGTGGTTTGTGATAAGAATACACATGCCATGACTCTAGTGCGTCCACATGTAGTTTGTGAAAATAACGCACATGCAATGACCACTGGTTGATCCATAAGTGGTTTGTGGAAAGAACACACATGCAATGACCACTGGTTGATCCATAAGTGGTTTGTGGAAAAGAAAACACATGCAATGACTCTGATTGGTCCATGTGCGGTTTGTGGAAAGAACACACATGCAGTGACCACTGGTTGATCCATGTGTGGTTTGTGAAATGAACACACATGCAATGCCACTAGTTGATCCATGTGTGGTTTGTGGAAAGGACACACATGCAATGACTCTAGTGCTAGTTTTAGTATAAGAACACACATGCAATGTCTCTAATGGATCCAGATGTGGTTTGTGAAAAGAACACACATGCAATGACCACTTGTTGATCCATGTGTGGTTTGTGAAAAGAACACCCATGCAATGACTCTAGTGATAGTTTTAGTATAAGAACATACATGCAATGACTCTAGTGGGTCCACATGTAGTTTGTGAAAAGAACACACATGCAATGACCACTAGTTGATACATAAGTGGTTTGTGGAAAGAACACACATGCAATGACCACTGGTTGATCCATAAGTGGTTTTTGGAAAAGAACACACATGCAATGACCACTGGTTGATCCATAAGTTGTTTGTGGAAAAGAACACACATGCAATGAACATTGGTTGATCAATGTGTGGTTTGTGCAAAAGAACACATGCAATGAATCTGGTTGGTCCGTACGTGGTTTGTGGAAAGAACACACATGCAGTGACCACTGGTTGATCCATGTGTGGTTTGTAAAATTAACACACATGCAATGCCACTGGTTGATCCATGTGTGGTTTGTGGAAAGAACACACATGCAATGACTCTAGTGCCAGTTTTTCTATAAGAACACACATGCAATGTCTCTAATGGATCCATATGTGGTTTGTGATAAGAACACACATGCAATGACTCTAGTGGGTCCACATGTAGTTTGTGAAAATAACACACATGCAATGACCACTAGTTGATCCATAAGTGGTTAGTGGAAAGAACACACATGCAATGACCACTTGTTGATCCATAAGTGGTTTGTGGAAAGAACACACATGCAATGACCACTTGTTGATCCATAAGCGGTTTGTGGAAAAGAAAACACATGCAGTGACTCTGGTTGGTCCATATGTGGTTTGTGGAAAGAACACACATGCAATGACTCTGGTTGGTCCATATGTGGTTTGTGGAAAGAACACACATGCAGTGACCACTGGTTGATCCATGTGTGGTTTGTGAAATGAACACACATGCAATGCCACTGGTTGATCCATGTGTGGTTTGTGGAAAGAACAGACATGCAATGACTCTAGTGCTAGTTTTTGTATAAGAACACACATGCAATGTCTCTAATGGATCCATATGTGGTTTGTGAAAAGAACACACATGCAATGACCACTTGTTGATCCATGTGTGGTTTGTGAAAAGAACACACATGCAATGACTCTAGTGCTAGTTTTAGTATAAGAACACACATGCAATGACTCTAGTGGGTCCACACGTAGTTTGTGAAAAGAACACACATGGAATGACCACTTGTTGATCCATGCGTGGTTTGTGAAAAGAACACACATGCAATGACTCTAGTGCTAGTTTTAGTATAAGAACACACATGCAATGACTCTAGTGGGTCCACATGTAGTTTGTGAAAAGAACACACATGCAATGACCATTGGTTGATCCATAAGTGGGTTGTGGAAAGAACACACATGAAATGACCACTTGTTGATCCATAAGTGGTTTGTGGAAAAGAAAACACATGCAATGACTCTAGTGCTAGTTTTAGTATAAGAACATACATGCAATGACTCTAGTGGGTCCACATGTAGTTTCTGAAAAGAACACACATGCAATAACCACTGGTTGATTCATAAGTGGTTTGTGGAAAGAAAACAGATGGAATGACTCTGGTTGGTCCATATGTGGTTTATGGAAAGAACACACATGCATTGACCACTGGTTGATCCATATGTGGCTTCTGAAAAGAAGACACATGCAATGCCACTGGTTGATCCATGTGTGGTTTGTGGAAAGAACACACATGCAATGACTCTAGTGGTAGTTTTAGTATAAGATCACACATGCAATGACTCTAATGGATCCATATTTGGTTTGTGAAAAGAACACACATGCAATGACCACTTGTTGATCCATGTGTGGTTTGTGAAAAGAACACACATGCAATGACTCTAGTGCTAGTTTTATTATAAGAACACACATGCAATGACTCTAGTGGGTCCACATGTAGTTTGTGAAAAGAACACACATGCAATGACCACTTGTTGATCCATGTGTGTTTTGTGAAAAGAACACACATACAATGACTCTAGTGGGTCCACATGTAGTTTGTGAAAAGAAGACACATGCAATGACCACTTGTTGATCCATAAGTTGTTTGTGGAAAAGAACACACATGCAATGAACACTAGTTGATCAATGTGTGGTTTGTGCAAAAGAACACATGCAATGAATCTGGTTGGTACGTATGTGGTTTGTGGAAATAACACACATGCAGTGACCACTGGTTGATCCATGTGTGGTTTGTGAAATGAAAACACATGCAATGCCACTAGTTGATCCATGTGTGGTTTGTGTAAAGAACACACATGCAATGACTCTAGTGCCAGTTTTTGTATAAGAGAACACATGCAATGTCTCTAATCGATCCATATGTGGTTCGTGATAAGAATACACATGCAATGACTCTAGTGCGTCCACATGTAGTTTGTGAAAATAACGCTCATGCAATGACCACTGGTTGATCCATAAGTGGTTTGTGGAAAGAACACAGATGCAATGACCACTGGTTGATCCATAAGTGGTTTGTGGAAAAGAAAACACATGCAATGACTCTGATTGGTCCATGTGTGGTTTGTGGAAAGAACACACATGCAGTGACCACTGGTTGATCCATGTGTGTATTGTGAAATGAACACACATGCAATGCCACTAGTTGATCCATGTGTGGTTTGTAGAAAGGACACACATGCAATGACTCTAGTGCTAGTTTTAGTATAAGAACACACATGCAATGTCTCTAATGGATCCATATGTGGTTTGTGAAAAGAACACACATGCAATGACCACTTGTTGATACATGTGTGGTTTGTGAAAAGAACACCCATGCAATGACTCTAGTGCTAGTTTTAGTATAAGAACATACATGCAATGACTCTAGTGGGTCCACATGTAGTTTGTGAAAAGAACACACATGCAATGACCACTAGTTGATACATAAGTGGTTTGTGGAAAGAACACACATGCAATGACCACTGGTTGATCCATAAGTGGTTTTTGGAAAAGAAAACACATGCAATGACCACTGGTTGATCCATAAGTGGTTTTTGGAAAAGAACACACATGCAATGAACACTGGTTGATCAATGTGTGGTTTGTGCAAAAGAACACCATGCAATGAATCTGGTTGGTCCGTATGTGGTTTGTGGAAAGAACACACATGCAGTGACCATTGGTTGATCCATGTGTGGTTTGTAAAATTAACACACATGCAATGCCACTGGTTGATCCATGTTTGGTTTGTGGAAAGAACACACATGCAATGACTCTAGTGCCAGTTTTTGTATAAGAACACACATGCAATGTCTCTAATGGATCCATATGTGGTTTGTGATAAGAACACACATGCAATGACTCTAGTGGGTCCACATGTAGTTTGTGAAAATAACACACATGCAATGACCACTGGTTGATCCATAAGTGGTTTGTGGAAAGAACACACATGCAATGACCACTTGTTGATCCATAAGTGGTTTGTCGAAAAGAAAACACATACAATGACTCAGGTTGGTCCATATGTGGTTTGTGGAAAGAACACACATGTAGTGACCACTCGTTGATCCATGTGTGGTTTGTGAAATGAACACACATGGAATGCCACTTTTTGATCCATGTGTGGTTTGTGGAAAGAACACACATGCAATGACTCTAGTGCTAGTTTTTGTATAAGAACACACATGCCATGTCTCTAATGGATCCATATGTGGTTTGTGAAAAGAACACACATGCAATGACCACTTGTTGATCCATGTGTGGTTTGTGAAAAGAACACACAAGCAATGACTCTAGTGGTAGTTTTAGTATAAGAACACACATGCAATGACTCTAGTGGGTCCACATGTAGTTTGTGAAAAGAACACGCATGCAATAACCACTGGTTGATCCATAAGTGGGTTGTGGAAAGAACACACATGAAATGACCACTTGTTGATCCATAAGTGGTTCGTGGAAAAGAAAACACATGCAATGACTCTAGTTGGTCCATATGTGGTTTGTGGAAAGAACACACATGCAGTAACCACTAGTTGATCCATGTGTGGTTTGTGAAATGAACACACATGCAATGCCACTGGTTGATCCATGTGTGGTTTGTGGAAAGAACACACATGCAATGACTCTAGTGCTCGTTTTTGTATAAGAACACACATGCAATGTCTCTAATGGATCCATATGTGGTTTGTGAAAAGAACACACATGCAATGACCACTTGTTGATCCATGTGTGGTTTGTGAAAAGAACACCCATGCAATTACTCTAGTGCTAGTTTTAGTATAAGAACATACATGCAATGACTCTAGTGGGTCCACATGTAGTTTGTGAAAAGAACACACATGTAATGACCACTGGTTGATCCATAACTGGTTTGTGGAAAGAACACACATGCAATGACCACTGGTTGATCCATAAGTGGTTTGTGGAAAAGAAAACACATCCAATGACTCTAGTTGGTCCATATGTGGTTTGTGGAAAGAACACACATGCATTGACCACTGGTTGATCCATATGTGGTTTGTGAAATGAACACACATGCAATGCCACTTGTCGATCCATGTGTGTTTTGTGGAAAGAACACACATGCAATGACTCTAGTGCTAGTTTTAGTATAAGAACACACATGCAATGTCTCTAATGGATCCATATGTGGTTTGTGAAAAGAACACACATGCAATGACCACTTGTTGATCCATGTGTGGATTGTGAAAAGAACACCCATGCAATGACCCTAGTGCTAGTTTTAGTATAAGAACATACATGCAATGACTCTAGTGGGTCCACATGTAGTTTGTGAAAAGAACACACATGCAATAACCACTAGTTGATCCATGTGTGTTTTGTGAAAAGAACACACATACAATGACTCTAGTGGGTCCACATGTAGTTTGTGGAAAGAACACACATGTAATGACCACTGGTTGATCCATAAGTTGTTTGTGGAAAAGAACACACATGTAATGAACACTAGTTGATCAATGTGTGGTTTGTGCAAAAGAACACATGCAATGAATCTGGTTGGTCCGTATGTGGTTTGTGGAAAGAACACACATGCAAAGACCACTGGTTGATCCATGTGTGGTTTGTGAAATGAACACACATGCAATGCCACTGGTTGATCCATGTGTGGTTTGTGGAAACAACACACATGCAATGACTCTAGTGCTAGTTTTTGTATAAGAAGACACATGCAATGTCTCTAATGGATCCATATGTGGTTTGTGATAAGAACACACATGCAATGACTCTAGTGGGTCCACATGTAGTTTGTGAAAATAACACACATGCAATGACCACTGGTTGATCCATAAGTGGTTTGTGGAAAGAACACACATGCAATGACCACTGGTTGATCCATAAGTGGTTTGTGGAAAAGAAAACAAATGCAATGACTCTGGTTGGTCCATATGTGGTTTGTAGAAACGAAAACACATGCAATGACTCTGGTTGGTCGATATGTGGTTTGTGGAAAGAACGCACATGCAGTAACCACTGGTTGATCCATGTGTGGTTTGTGAAATGAACACACATGCAATGAGACTGGTTGATCCATGTGTGGTTTGTGGAAAGAACACACATGCAATGACTCTGGTTGGTCCATATGTGGTTTGTGGAAAGAACACACATGCAGTGACCACTGGTTGATCCATGTGTGGTTTGTGAAATGAACACACATGCAATGCCACTGGTTGATCCATGTGTGGTTTGTGGAAAGAACAGACATGCAATGACTCTAGTGCTAGTTTTTGTATAAGAACACACATGCAATGTCTCTAATGGATCCATATGTGGTTTGTGAAAAGAACACACATGCAATGACCACTTGTTGATCCATGTGTGGTTTGTGAAAAGAACACACATGCAATGACTCTAGTGCTAGTTTTAGTATAAGAACACACATGCAATGACTCTAGTGGGTCCACACGTAGTTTGTGAAAAGAACACACATGGAATGACCACTTGTTGATCCATGCGTGGTTTGTGAAAAGAACACACATGCAATGACTCTAGTGCTAGTTTTAGTATAAGAACACACATGCAATGACTCTAGTGGGTCCACATGTAGTTTGTGAAAAGAACACACATGCAATGACCATTGGTTGATCCATCAGTGGGTTGTGGAAAGAACACACATGAAATGACCACTTGTTGATCCATAAGTGGTTTGTGGAAAAGAAAACACATGCAATGACTCTAGTGCTAGTTTTAGTATAAGAACATACATGCAATGACTCTAGTGGGTCCACATGTAGTTTCTGAAAAGAACACACATGCAATAACCACTGGTTGATCCATAAGTGGTTTGTGGAAAGAAAACACATGGAATGACTCTGGTTGGTCCATATGTGGTTTATGGAAAGAACACACATGCATTGACCACTGGTTGATCCATATGTGGCTTCTGAAAAGAAGACACATGCAATGCCACTGGTTGATCCATGTGTGGTTTGTGGAAAGAACACACATGCAATGACTCTAGTGGTAGTTTTAGTATAAGATCACACATGCAATGACTCTAATGGATCCATATTTGGTTTGTGAAAACAACACACATGCAATGACCACTTGTTGATCCATGTGTGGTTTGTGAAAAGAACACACATGCAATGACTCTAGTGCTAGTTTTATTATAAGAACACACATGCAATGACTCTAGTGGGTCCACATGTAGTTTGTGAAAAGAACACACATGCAATGACCACTTGTTGATCCATGTGTGTTTTGTGAAAAGAACACACATACAATGACTCTAGTGGGTCCACATGTAGTTTGTGAAAAGAACACACATGCAATGACCACTTGTTGATCCATAAGTTGTTTGTGGAAAAGAACACACATGCAATGAACACTAGTTGATCAATGTGTGGTTTGTGCAAAAGAACACATGCAATGAATCTGGTTGGTACGTATGTGGTTTGTGGAAATAACACACATGCAGTGACCACTGGTTGATCCATGTGTGGTTTGTGAAATGAAAACACATGCAATGCCACTAGTTGATCCATGTGTGGTTTGTGGAAAGAACACACATGCAATGACTCTAGTGCCAGTTTTTGTATAAGAGAACACATGCAATGTCTCTAATCGATCCATATGTGGTTTGTGATAAGAATACACATGCAATGACTCTAGTGCGTCCACATGTAGTTTGTGAAAATAACGCTCATGCAATGACCACTAGTTGATCCATAAGTGGTTTGTGGAAAGAACACAGATGCAATGACCACTGGTTGATCCATAAGTGGTTTGTGGAAAAGAAAACACATGCAATGACTCTGATTGGTCCATGTGTGGTTTGTGGAAAGAACACACATGCAGTGACCACTGGTTGATCCATGTGTGTATTGTGGAATGAACACACATGCAATGCCACTAGTTGATCCATGTGTGGTTTGTGGAAAGGACACACATGCAATGACTCTAGTGCTAGTTTTAGTATAAGAACACACATGCAATGTCTCTAATGGATCCATATGTGGTTTGTGAAAAGAACACACATGCAATGACCACTTGTTGATACATGTGTGGTTTGTGAAAAGAACACCCATGCAATGACTCTAGTGCTAGTTTTAGTATAAGAACATACATGCAATGACTCTAGTGGGTCCACATGTAGTTTGTGAAAAGAACACACATGCAATGACCACTAGTTGATACATAAGTGGTTTGTGGAAAGAACACACATGCAATGACCACTGGTTGATCCATAAGTGGTTTTTGGAAAAGAAAACACATGCAATGACCACTGGTTGATCCATAAGTGGTTTTTGGAAAAGAACACACATGCAATGAACACTGGTTGATCAATGTGTGGTTTGTGCAAAAGAACACATGCAATGAATCTGGTTGGTCCGTATGTGGTTTGTGGAAAGAACACACATGCAGTGACCACTGGTTGATCCATGTGTGGTTTGTAAAATTAACACACATGCAATGCCACTGGTTGATCCATGTTTGGTTTGTGGAAAGAACACACATGCAATGACTCTAGTGCCAGTTTTTGTATAAGAACACACATGCAATGTTTCTAATGGATCCATATGTGGTTTGTGATAAGAACACACATGCAATGACTCTAGTGGGTCCACATGTAGTTTGTGAAAATAACACACATGCAATGACCACTGGTTGATCCATAAGTGGTTTGTGGAAAGAACACACATGCAATGACCACTTGTTGATCCATAAGTGGTTTGTCGAAAAGAAAACACATACAATGACTCAGGTTGGTCCATATGTGGTTTGTGGAAAGAACACACATGTAGTGACCACTCGTTGATCCATGTGTGGTTTGTGAAATGAACACACATGGAATGCCACTTTTTGATCCATGTGTGGTTTGTGGAAAGAACACACATGGAATGACTCTAGTGCTAGTTTTTGTATAAGAACACACATGCCATGTCTCTAATGGATCCATATGTGGTTTGTGAAAAGAACACACATGCAATGACCACTTGTTGATCCATGTGTGGTTTGTGAAAAGAACACACAAGCAATGACTCTAGTGGTAGTTTTAGTATAAGAACACACATGCAATGACTCTAGTGGGTCCACATGTAGTTTGTGAAAAGAACACGCATGCAATAACCACTGGTTGATCCATAAGTGGGTTGTGGAAAGAACACACATGAAATGACCACTTGTTGATCCATAAGTGGTTCGTGGAAAAGAAAACACATGCAATGACTCTAGTTGGTCCATATGTGGTTTGTGGAAAGAACACACATGCAGTAACCACTGGTTGATCCATGTGTGGTTTGTGAAATGAACACACATGCAATGCCACTGGTTGATCCATGTGTGGTTTGTGGAAAGAACACACATGCAATGACTCTAGTGCTAGTTTTTGTATAAGAACACACATGCAATGTCTCTAATGGATCCATATGTGGTTTGTGAAAAGAACACACATGCAATGACCACTTGTTGATCCATGTGTGGTTTGTGAAAAGAACACCCATGCAATTACTCTAGTGCTAGTTTTAGTATAAGAACATACATGCAATGACTCTAGTGGGTCCACATGTAGTTTGTGAAAAGAACACACATGTAATGACCACTGGTTGATCCATAACTGGTTTGTGGAAAGAACACACATGCAATGACCACTGGTTGATCCATAAGTGGTTTGTGGAAAAGAAAACACATCCAATGACTCTAGTTGGTCCATATGTGGTTTGTGGAAAGAACACACATGCATTGACCACTGGTTGATCCATATGTGGTTTGTGAAATGAACACACATGCAATGCCACTTGTCGATCCATGTGTGGTTTGTGGAAAGAACACACATGCAATGACTCTAGTGCTAGTTTTAGTATAAGAACACACATGCAATGTCTCTAATGGATCCATATGTGGTTTGTGAAAAGAACACACATGCAATGACCACTTGTTGATCCATGTGTGGTTTGTGAAAAGAACACCCATGCAATGACCCTAGTGCTAGTTTTAGTATAAGAACATACATGCAATGACTCTAGTGGGTCCACATGTAGTTTGTGAAAAGAACACACATGCAATGACCACTAGTTGATCCATGTGTGTTTTGTGAAAAGAACACACATACAATGACTCTAGTGGGTCCACATGTAGTTTGTGAAAAGAACACACATGTAATGACCACTGGTTGATCCATAAGTTGTTTGTGGAAAAGAACACACATGTAATGAACACTAGTTGATCAATGTGTGGTTTGTGCAATAGAACACATGCAATGAATCTGGTTGGTCCGTATGTGGTTTGTGGAAAGAACACACATGCAGTGACCACTGGTTGATCCATGTGTGGTTTGTGAAATGAACAAACATGCAATGCCACTGGTTGATCCATGTGTGGTTTGTGGAAACAACACACATGCAATGACTCTAGTGCTAGTTTTTGTATAAGAAGACACATGCAATGTCTCTAATGGATCCATATGTGGTTTGTGATAAGAACACACATGCAATGACTCTAGTGGGTCCACATGTAGTTTGTGAAAATAACACACATGCAATGACCACTGGTTGATCCATAAGTGGTTTGTGGAAAGAACACACATGCAATGACCACTGGTTGATCCATAAGTGGTTTTTGGAAAAGAAAACAAATGCAATGACTCTGGTTGGTCCATATGTGGTTTGTGGAAACGAAAACACATGCAATGACTCTGGTTGGTCGATATGTGGTTTGTGGAAAGAACGCACATGCAGTAACCACTGGTTGATCCATGTGTGGTTTGTGAAATGAACACACATGCAATGAGACTGGTTGATCCATGTGTGGTTTGTGGAAAGAACACACATGCAATGACTCTAGTGCTAGTTTTTGTATAAGAACACACATGCAATGTCTCTAATGGATCCATATGTTGTTTGTGAAAAGAACACACATGCAATGACCACTTGTTGATCCATGTGTGGTTTGTGAAAAGAACACACATACAATGACTCTAGTGGGTCCACATGTAGTTTGTGAAACGAACACACATGCAATGACCACTGGTTGATCCATAAGTTGTTTGTGGAAAGAACACACATGCAATGAACACTGGTTGATCCATGTGTGGTTTGTGCAAAAGAACACATGCAATGAATCTGGTTGGTCCGTATGTGGTTTGTGGAAAGAACACACATGCAGTGACCACTGGTTGATCCATGTGTGGTTTGTGAAATGAACACACATGCAATGCCGCTGGTTGATCCATGTGTGGTTTGTGGAAAGAACACACATGCAATGACTCTAGTGCTAGTTTGTGTATAAGAAAACACATGCAAAGTCTCTAATGGATCCATATGTGGTTTGTGAAAAGAACACACATGCAATGACCACTTGTGATGGGTTCGTAGCATGGAAAACAAAAAATTTCTACCGCAAGAACAAACAAAACCCAGATCTAATCTATTAGACATGAGCAACGAGATAGATCGGTACTAACCCTCGTAGAACCGAAAGCGTTACGATATTAGATCTCGTGGATGATGTAGTCGATTACTTTCCGATCTCAAGATCGTGTGGACGATCCTTCCGGCGCCGCATTCCGGCAGCGCTTCCGTAGATGGTCACACGTGCGGAGTCGAAGCAGACCATCCTCTCCCCATTCCAGCGAGGAGCGGAGGTAGTGGATCTTCTCCACGGAATCCCAGCAGCACGACTGCGTGGTGGTGGTGGTGGTGGAGATGAGAATTCTGCAGGGCGTCGCCTATGCCTGTGCAGAAGAAAGGTGGAGGAGAGAGGCGGCTGAGATTGGTTGTTATGAGAGGAGGGACAAGAGGGGGCGCCCCCTCCCTTCTATTTAAAGGAGGGAGGCGCGCTTGGGGAGGGGGAGTCCTAGTAGGACTCCCCTCCTTGGGCCGGCGGTGGGAAGGGGGGAGGAATCCTCCTCCCCCACGAATCCGTGTCTTGCCCCACTTGGTCTCCTTGATCCCTTTCTTGGTTTTCAAGTAAACTCCAAGAAATCCTCTAGAACCTTCCAGAACATTCCGAAACCTTCTAGAATCTCCATACAAACACTCCGGAACATTTCCTAACTTTGAAAATGATCCCCAATATATGAATCTTATTCTCCGGACCATTCCGGATCTCCTCGTGATGTCCTGGATCCATTCCGAGACTCCGAACAACATTCGGTCTCCAACGCAAATTCCATATCTACTTAAAACAACTTCGAACCTTAAGTGTGTCACCCTATGGTTCGTGAATATGCAGACATGATGAAGACACCTCTCCGATCAATAACCATCAGCGGGATCTGGAGATCCATAACGGCTCCCACATACTCAACGATTACTTCGTGATCGATTGAACCATTTAACATACGAAACCAATTCCCTTTGTCACGCGATATTCTACTTATCCGAGATTTGATCGTCAGTATCTTCATACCTAGTTCTTCCTCGTTACTGATAAGTACTCTTTACTCGTTCCATGTTATGTCATCCCTTGTGACCCAGTCACATGCTTGCAAGATATCTAGATGACATTCCACCGAGAGGGCCCAGAGTATATCTATCCGTCATATGGATGGACAAATCCCAATCTTGGTCTATGCGCTTCAACACATACTTTCAGAATACCCAATGACACCTTTATAACCGCCCAGTTACGAAGTGGCGTTTGATGTCATCAAAGTACCCATCCGGTGATGGTGATTAAGATATCCTCATGGTCGAAGGATTAGGTTACTAAGTATTTCAAAGCTTACAGCAATACGAACTTAATGACTTGATCTTATGCTATGCTTACTATGGGTGTGTGTCCATCACATCATTCTCCTAATGATATAATCTTGTTATTAATCACATCAAATGTCCATGACCAGGAAACCATGATCATCAATCAATCAACAAGCTAGTTCAACAAGAGGCTTACTAGGGACTCTTTTATGTTTACAAAACACACTAGTATTAATGTTTCCGGTTAATACAATTATAGCATGGGATGTAAACATTTATCATAAATATAAAGATATAATAATAACCACTTTATTATTGCCTCTTGGGAATATCTCCAACAACTTGTTGATCCATGTGTGGTTTGTGAAAAGAACACACATGCAATGACTCTAGTGGTAGTTTTAGTTTAAGAACACACATGCAATGACTCTAGTGGGTCCACATGTAGTTTGTGAAAAGAATACACATGCAATGACTCTAGTGCTTGTTTTAGTATAAGAACACACATGCAATGACTCTAGTGAGTCCACATGTAGTTTGTGAAAAGAACACACATGCAATGACCACTTGTTGATCCATGTGTCTTTTGTGAAAAGAACACACATACAATGACTCTAGTGGGTCCACATGTAGTTTGTGAAAAGAACACACATGCAATGACCACTGGTTAATCCATAAGTTGTTTGTGGAAAAGAACACACATGCAATGAACACTGGTTGATCCATGTGTGGTTTGTGCAAAAGAACACATGTAATGACCACTGGTTGATCCATGTGTGGTTTGTGAAAAGAACACACATGCAATGACTGTAGTTCTAGTTTTAGTATAAGAACACACATGCAATGACTCTAGTGGTTCCACATGTAGTTTGTAAAAATAACACACATGCAATGACCACTGGTTGATCCATAAGTGGTTTGTGGAAATAACACACATGCAATGACCACTGGTTGATCCATAAGTGGTTTGTGGAAAAGAACACACATGCAATGACTCTGGTTGGTCCATATGTGGTTTGTGGAAAGAACACACATGCATTGACCACTAGTTGATCCATAAGTGGTTTGTGGAAAGAACACACATGAAATGACCACTTATTGATCCATAAGTGGTTTGTGGAAAAGAAAACACATGCAATGACTCTAGTTGGTCCATATGTGGTTTGTGGAAAGAACACACATACAGTAACCACTGGTTGATCCATGTGTGGTTTGTGAAATGAACACACATGCAATGCCACTGGTTGATCCATGTGTGGTTTGTGGAAAGAACACACATGCAATGACTCTAGTGCTAGTTTTAGTATAAGAACACACATGCAATGTCTCTAATGGATCCATATGTGGTTTGTGAAAACAACACACATGCAATGACCACTTGTTGATCCATGTGTGGTTTGTGAAAAGAACACCCATGCAATGACTCTACTGGGTCCACATGTAGTTTGTGAAAAGAACACACATGCAATGACCACTAATTGATCCATAAGTGGTTTGTGGAAAGAACACACATGCAATGACCACTGGTTGATCCATAAGTTGTTTGTGGAAAAGAAAACACATGCAATGACTCTGGTTGGTCCATATGTGGTTTGTGGAAAGAACACACATGCATTAACCACTAGTTGATCCATATGTGGTTTGTGAAATGAACACACATGCAATGCCACTGGTTGATCCATGTGTGGTTTGTGGAAAGAACACACATGCAATGACTCTAGTGCTAGTTTTAGTATAAGAACACACATGCAATGTCTCTAATGGATCCATATGTGGTTTGTGAAAAGAACACACATGCAATCACCACTTGTTGATCCATGTGTGGTTTGTGAAAAGAACACCCATGCAATGACTCTAGTGCTAGTTTTAGTATAAGAACATACATGCAATGACTCTAGTGGGTACACATGTAGTTTGTGAAAAGAACACACATGCAATGACCACTAGTTGATCCATAAGTGGTTTGTGGAAAGGACACACATGCAATGACCACTGGTTGATCCATAAGTGGTTTGTGGAAAAGAAAACACATGCAATGACTCTGGTTGGTCCATATGTGGTTTGTGGAAAGAACACACATGCATTAACCTCTGGTTGATCCATATGTGGGTTGTGAAAAGAACACACATGCAATGCCACTGGTTGATCCATGTGTGGTTTGTGGAAAGAACACACAAGCAATGACTCTAATGGATCCATACGTGGTTTGTGAAAAGAACACACATGCAATGACCACTTGTTGATCCATGTGTGGTTTGTGAAAAGAACACACATGCAATGACTCTAGTGCTAGTTTTATTATAGAACACAGATGCAATGACTCTAGTGGGTTCACATGTAGTTTGTGAAAAGAACACACATGCAATGACCACTTGTTGATCCATGTGTGTTTTGTGAAAAGAACACACATACAATGACTCTAGTGGGTCCACATGTAGTTTGTGAAAAGAACACACATGCAATGACCACTGGTTGATCCATAAGTTGTTTGTGGAAAAGAACACACATGCAATGAACACTAGTTGATCAATGTGTGGTCTGTCCAAAAGAACACATGCAATGAATCTGGTTGGTCCGTATGTGGTTTGTGGAAAAAACACACATTCAGTGACCACCGGTTGATCCATGTGTGGTTTGTGAAATGAACACACATGCAATGCCACTTGTTGATCCATGTGTGGTTTGTGGAAAGAACACACATGCAATGACTCTAGTGCCAGTTTTTGTATAAGAACACACATGCAATGTCTCTAATGGATCCATATGTGGTTTGTGATAAGAATACACATGCAATGACTCTAGTGGGTCCACATGTAGTTTGTGAAAATAACGCACATGCAATGACCACTGGTTGATCCATAAGTGGTTTGTGGAAAGAACACACATGCAATGACCACTGGTTGATCCATAAGTGGTTTGTGGAAAAGAAAACACATGCAATGACTCTGGTTGGTCCATATGTGGTTTGTGGAAAGAACACACATGTAGTGACCACTGGTTGATCCATGTGTGGTTTGTGAAATGAACACACATGCAATGCCACTGGTTGATCCATGTGTGGTTTGTGGAAAGGACACACATGCAATGACTCTAGTGCTAGTTTTAGTATAAGATCGCACATGCAATGACTCTAATGGATCCATATGTGGTTTGTGAAAAGAACACACATGCAACGACCACTTGTTGATCCATGTGTGGTTTGTGAAAAGAACACACATGCAATGACTCTAGTGCTAGTTTTAGTTTAAGAACACACATGCAATGACTCTAGTGGGTCCACATGTAGTTTGTGAAAAGAATACACATGCAATGACTCTAGTGCTAGTTTTAGTATAAGAACACGCATGCAATGACTCTAGTGGGTCCACATGTAGTTTGTGAAAAGAACACACATGCAATGACCACTTGTTGATCCATGTGTCTTTTGTGAAAAGAACACACATACAATGACTCTAGTGGGTCCACATGTAGTTTGTGAAAAGAACACACATGCAATGACCACTGGTTGATCCATGAGTTGTTTGTGGAAAAGAACACACATGCAATGAACACTGGTTGATCAATGTGTGGTTTGTGCAAAAGAACACATGCAATGACCACTGGTTGATCCATGTGTGGTTTGTGAAAAGAACACACATGCAATGACTGTAGTGCTAGTTTTAGTATAAGAACACACATGCAATGACTCTAGTGGGTCCACATGTAGTTTGTAAAAATAACACACATGCAATGACCACTGGTTGATCCATAAGTGGTTTGTGGAAATAACACACATGCAATGACCACTGGTTGATCCATAAGTGGTTTGTGGAAAAGAACACACATGCAATGACTCTGGTTGGTCCATATGTGGTTTGTGGAAAGAACACACATGCATTGACCACTAGTTGATCCATAAGTGGTTTGAGGAAAGATACCACATGAAATGACCACTTATTGATCCATAAGTGGTTTGTGGAAAAGAAAACACATGCAATGACTCTAGTTGGTCCATATGTGGTTTCTGGAAAGAACACACATACAGTAACCACTGGTCGATCCATGTGTGGTTTGTGAAATGAACACACATGCAATGCCACTGGTTGATCCATGTGTGGTTTGTGGAAAGAACACACATGCAATGACTCTAGTGCTAGTTTTAGTATAAGAACACACATGCAATGTCTCAAATGGATCCATATGTGGTTTGTGAAAAGAACACACATGCAATGACCACTTGTTGATCCATGTGTGGTTTGTGAAAAGAACACCCATTCAATGACTCTAGTGCTAGTTTTAGTATAAGAACATACATGCAATGACTCTAGTGGGTCCACATGTAGTTTGTGAAAAGAACACACATGCAATGACCACTGGTTGATCCATAAGTGGTTGGTGGAAAGAACACACATGCAATGACCACTGGTTGATCCATAAGTGGTTTGTGGAAAAGAAAACACATGCAATGACTCTGGTTGGTCCATATGTGGTTTGTGGAAAGAACACACATGCATTGACCACTAGTTGATCCATATGTGGTTTGTGAAATGAACACACATGCAATGCCACTGGTTGATCCATGTGTGGTTTGTGGAAAGAACACACATGCAATTACTCTAGTGCTAGTTTGAGTATAAGAACACACATGCAATGTCTCTAATGGATCCATATATGGTTTGTGAAAAGAACACCCATGCAATGACTCTAGTGCTAATTTTAGTATAAGAACATACATGCAATGACTCTAGTGGGTCCACATGTAGTTTGTGAAAAGAACACACATGCAATGACCACTAGTTGATCCATAAGTGGTTTGTGGAAAGGACACACATGCAATGACCACTGGTTGATCCATAAGTGGTTTGTGGAAAAGAAAACACATGCAATGACTCTGGTTGGTCCATATGTGGTTTGTGGAAAGAACACACCTGCATTGACCACTGGTTGATCTATATGTGGCTTGTGAAAAGAACACACATGCAATGCCACTGGTTGATCCATGTTTGGTTTGTGGAAAGAACACGCATGCAATGACTCTAGTGGTAGTTTTAGTATAAGATCACACATGCAATGACTCTAATGGATCCATATGTGGTTTGTGAAAATAACACACACGCAATGACCACTTGTTGATCCATGTGTGGTTTGTGAAAAGAACACACATGCAATGACTCTAGTGCTAGTTTTATTATAAGAACACACATGCAATGACTCTAGTGGGTCCACATGTAGTTTGTGAAAAGAACACACATGCAATGACCACTTGTTGATCCATGTGTGTTTTGTGAAAAGAACACACATACAATGACTCTAGTGGGCCCACATGTAGTTTGTGAAAAGAACACACATGCAATGACCACTGGTTGATCCATAAGTTGTTTGTGGAAAAGAACACACATGCAATGAACACTAGTTGATCAATGTGTGGTTTGTGCAAAAGAACACATGCAATGAATCTGGTTGGTCCGTATGTGGTTTGTGGAAAGAACACACATGCAGTGACCACTGGTTGATCCATGTGTGGTTTGTGAAATGAACACACATGCAATGCCACTTGTTGATCCATGTGTGGTTTGTGGAAAGAACACACATGCAATGACTCTAGTGTCAGCTTTTGTATAAGAACACACATGCAATGTCTCTAATGGATCCATATGTGGTTTGTGATAAGAATACACATGCAATGACTCTAGTGGGTCCACATGTAGTTTGTGAAAATAACGCACATGCAATGACCACTGGTTGATCCATAAGTGGTTTGTGGAAAGAACACACATGCAATGACCACTGGTTGATCCATAAGTGGTTTGTGGAAAAGAAAACACATGCAATGACTCTGGTTGGTCCATATGTGGTTTGTGGAAAGAACACACATGTAGTGACCACTGGTTGATCCATGTGTGGTTTGTGAAATGAACACACATGCAATGCCACTGGTTTATCCATGTGTGGTTTGTGGAAAGGACACACATGCAATGACTCTAGTGCTAGTTTTAGTATAAGATCACACATGCAATGACTCTAATGGATCCATATGTGGTTTGTGAAAAGAACACACATGCAATGACCACTTGTTGATCCATGTGTCGTTTGTGAAAAGAACATACATGCAATGACTCTAGTTCTAGTTTTAGTTTAAGAACACACATGCAATGACTCTAGTGGGTCCACATGTAGTTTGTGAAAAGAATACACATGCGATGACTCTAGTGCTTGTTTTAGTATAAGAACACACATGCAATGACTCTAGTGGGTCCACATGTAGTTTATGAAAAGAACACACATGCAATGACCACTTGTTGATCCATGTGTCTTTTGTGAAAAGAACACACATACAATGACTCTAGTGGGTCCACATGTAGTTTGTGAAAAGAATACACATGCAATGACCACTGGTTGATCCATGAGTTGTTTGTGGAAAAGAACACACATGCAATGAACACTGGTTGATCCATGTGTGGTTTGTGCAAAAGAACACATGCAATGACCACTGGTTGATCCATGTGTGGTTTGTGAAAAGAACACACATGCAATGACTGTAGTGCTAGTTTTAGTATAAGAACACACATGCAATGACTCTAGTGGGTCCACATGTAGTTTGTAAAAATAACACACATGCAATGACCACTGGTTGATCCATAAGTGGTTTGTGGAAATAACACACATGCAATGACCACTGGTTGATCCATAAGTGGTTTGTGGAAAAGAACACACATGCAATGACTCTGGTTGGTCCATATGTGGTTTGTGGAAAGAACACACATGCATTGACCACTAGTTGATCCATAAGTGGTTTGAGGAAAGAACACACATGAAATGACCACTTATTGATCCATAAGTGGTTTGTGGAAAAGAAAACACATGCAATGACTCTAGTTGGTCCATATGTGGTTTCTGGAAAGAACACACATACAGTAACCACTGGTTGATCCATGTGTGGTTTGTGAAATGAACACACATGCAATGCCACTGGTTGATCCATGTGTGGTTTGTGGAAAGAACACAGATGCAATGACTCTAGTGCTAGATTTAGTATAAGAACACACATGCAATGTCTCAAATGGATCCATATGTGGTTTGTGAAAAGAACACACATGCAATGACCACTTGTTGATCCATGTGTGGTTTGTGAAAAGAACACCCATGCAATGACTCTAGTGCTAGTTTTAGTATAAGAACATACATGCAATGACTCTAGTGGGTCCACATGTAGTTTGTGAAAAGAACACACATGCAATGACCACTGGTTGATCAATAAGTGGTTGGTGGAAAGAACACACATGCAATGACCACTGGTTGATCCATAAGTGGTTTATGGAAAATAAAACACATGCAATGACTCTGGTTGGTCCATATGTGGTTTGTGGAAAGAACACACATGCATTGACCACTAGTTGATCCATATGTGGTTTGTGAAATGAACACACATGCAATGCCACTGGTTGATCCATGTGTGGTTTGTGGAAAGAACACACATGCAATTACTCTAGTGCTAGTTTTAGTATAAGAACACACATGCAATGTCTCTAATGGATCCATATCTGGTTTGTGAAAAGAACACACATGCAATGACCACTTGTTGATCCATGTGTGGTTTGTGAAAAGAACACCCATGCAATGACTCTAGTGCTAGTTTTAGTATAAGAACATACATGCAATGACTCTAGTGGGTCCACATGTAGTTTGTGAAAAGAACACACATGCAATGACCACTAGTTGATCCATAAGTGGTTTGTGGAAAGGACACACATGCAATGACCACTGGTTGATCCATAAGTGGTTTGTGGAAAAGAAAACACATGCAATGACTCTGGTTGGTCCATATGTGGTTTGTGGAAAGAACACACCTGCATTGACCACTGGTTGATCTATATGTGGCTTGTGAAAAGAACACACATGCAATGCCACTGGTTGATCCATGTGTAGTTTGTGGAAAGAACACACATGCAATGACTCTAGTGGTAGTTTTAGTATAAGATCACACATGCAATGACTCTAATGGATCCATATGTGGTTTGTGAAAAGAACACACATGCAATGACCACTTGTTGATCCATGTGTGGTTTGTGAAAAGAACACACATGCAATGACTCTAGTGCTAGTTTTATTATAAGAACACACATGCAATGACTCTAGTGGGTCCACATGTAGTTTGTGAAAAGAACACACATGCAATGACCACTTGTTGATCCATGTGTGTTTTGTGAAAAGAACACACATACAATGACTCTAGTGGGCCCACATGTAGTTTGTGAAAAGAACACACATGCAATGACCACTGGTTGATCCATAAGTTGTTTGTGGAAAAGAACACACATGCAATGAACACTAGTTGATCAATGTGTGGTTTGTGCAAAAGAACACATGCAATGAATCTGGTTGGTCCGTATGTGGTTTGTGGAAAGAACACACATGCAGTGACCACTGGTTGATCCATGTGTAGTTTGTGAAATGAACACACATGCAATGCCACTTGTTGATCCATGTGTGGTTTGTGGAAAGAACACACATGCAATGACTCTAGTGCCAGTTTTTGTATAAGAACAGACATGCAATGTCTCTAATGGATCCCTATGTGGTTTGTGATAAGAATACACATGCAATGACTCTAGTGGGTCCACATGTAGTTTGTGAAAATAACACACATGCAATGACCACTGGTTGATCCATAAGTGGTTTGTGGAAAGAACACACATGCAATGACCACTGGTTGATCCATAGGTAGTTTATGGAAAAGAAAACACATGCAATGACTCTGGTTGGTCCATATGTGGTTTGTGGAAAGAACACACATGCAGTGACCACTGGTTGAGCCATGTGTGGTTTGTGAAATGAACACACATGCAATGCCACTGGTTTATCCATGTGTGGTTTGTGGAAAGGACACACATGCAATGACTCTAGTGCTAGTTTTAGTATAAGATCACACATGCAATGACTCTAATGGATCCATATGTGGTTTGTGAAAAGAACACACATGCAATGACCACTGTTGATCCATGTGTGGTTTGTGAAAAGAACACACAGGCAATGACTCTAGTGCTAGTTTTAGTTTAAGAACACACATGCAATGACTCTAGTGGGTCCACATGTAGTTTGTGAAAAGAATACACATGCAATGACTCTAGTGCTAGTTTTAGTATAAGAACACACATGCAATGACTCTAGTGGGTCCACATGTAGTTTGTGAAAAGAACACACATGCAATGACCACTTGTTGATCCATGTGTCTTTTGTGAAAAGAACACACATACAATGACTCTAGTGGGTCCACATGTAGTTTGTGAAAAGAACACACATGCAATGACCACTGGTTGATCCATGAGTTGTTTGTGGAAAAGAACACATATGCAATGAACACTGGTTGATCCATGTGTGGTTTGTGCAAAAGAACACATGCAATGACCGCTGGTTGATCCATGTGTGGTTTGTGAAAAGAACACACATGCAATGACTGTAGTGCTAGTTTTAGTATAAGAACACACATGCAATGACTCTAGTGGGTCCACATCTAGTTTGTAAAAATAACACACATGCAATGACCACTTGTTGATCCATAAGTGGTTTGTGGAAAGAACACACATGCAATGACCACTGGTTGATCCATAAGTGGTTTGTGGAAAAGAACACACATGCAATGACTCTGGTTGGTCCATATGTGGTTTGTGGAAAGAACACACATGCATTGACCACTAGTTGGTCCATAAGTGGTTTGTGGAAAGAACACACATGAAATGACCACATGTTGATCCATAAGTGGTTTGTGGAAAAGAAAACACATGCAATGACTCTAGTTGGTCCATATGTGGTTTGGGGAAAGAACACACATATAGTAACCACTTGTTGATCCATGTGTGGTTTGTGAAATGAACACACATGCAATGCCACTGGTTGATCCATGTGTGGTTTTGGAAAGAACACACATGCAATGACTCTAGTGCTAGTTTTAGTACAAGAACACACATGCAATGTCTCTAATGGATCCATATGTGGTTTGTGAAAAGAACACACATGCAATGACCACTTGTTGATCCATGTGTGGTTTGTGAAAAGAACACCCATGCAATGACTCTAGTGCTAGTTTTAGTATAAGAACATACATGCAATGACTCTAGTGGGTCCACATGTAGTTTGTGAAAAGAACACACATGCAATGACCACAATTTGATCCATAAGTGGTTTGTGGAAAGAACACACATGCAATGACCACTGGTTGATCCATAAGTGGTTTGTGGAAAAGAAAACACATGCAATGACTCTGGTTGGTCCATATGTGGTTTGTGGAAAGAACACACATGCATTGACCACTAGTTGATCCATATGTGGTTTGTGAAATGAACACACATGCAATGCCACTGGTTGATCCATGTGTGGTTTGTGGAAAGAACACACATGCAATGACTCTAGTGCTAGTTTTAGTATAAGAACACACATGCAATGTCTATAATGGATCCATATGTGGTTTGTGAAAAGAACACACATGCAATGACCACTTGTTGATCCATGTGTGGTTTGTGAAAAGAACACCCATGCAACGACTCTACTGCTAGTTTTAGTATAAGAACATACATGCAATGACTCTAGTGGGTCCACATGTAGTTTGTGAAAAGAACACACATGGAATGACCACTAGTTGATCCATCAGTGGTTTGTGGAAAAGAAAACACATGCAATGACTCTGGTTGGTCCATATGTGGTTTGTGGAAAGAACACACATGCATTAACCACTGGTTGATCTATATGTGGCTTGTGAAAAGAACACACATGCAATGCCACTGGTTGATCCATGTGTGGTTTGTGGAAAGAACACACATGCAATGACTCTAGTGGTAGTTTTAGTATAAGATCACACATGCAATGACTCTAATGGATCCATATGTGGTTTGTGAACAGAACACACATGCAATGACCACTTGTTGATCCATGTGTGGTTTGTGAAAAGAACACACATGCAATGACTCTAGTGCTAGTTTTATTATAAGAACACACATGCAATGACTCTAGTGGGTCCACATGTAGTTTGTGAAAAGAACACACATGCAATGACCACTTTTTGATCCATGTGTGTTTTGTGAAAAGAACACACATACAATGACTCTAGTGGGTCCACATGTAGTTTGTGAAAAGAACACACATGCAATGACCCCTGGTTGATCCATAAGTTGTTTGTGGAAAAGAACACACATGCAATGAACACTAGTTGATCAATGTGTGGTTTGTGCAAAAGAACACATGCAATGAATCTGGTTGGTCCGTATGTGGTTTGTGGAAAGAACACACATGCAGTGACCACTGGTTGATCCATGTGTGGTTTATGAAATGAACACACATGCAATGCCACTTGTTGATCCATGTGTGGTTTGTGGAAAGAACACACATGCAATGACTCTAGTGCCAGTTTTTGTATAAGAACACACATGCAATGTCTCTAATGGATCCATATGTGGTTTGTGATAAGAATACACATGCAATGACTCTAGTGGGTCCACATGTAGTTTGTGAAAATAACGCGCATGCAATGACCACTGGTTGATCCATAAGTGGTTTGTGGAAAGAACACACATGCAATGACCACTGGTTGATCCATAAGTGGTTTGTGGAAAAGAAAACACATGCAATGACTCTGGTTGGTCCATATGTGGTTTGTGGAAAGAACACACATGCAGTGCCCACTGGTTGATCCATGTGTGGTTTGTGGAAAGGACACACATGCAATGACTCTAGTACTAGTTTTAGTATAAGATCACACATGCAATGACTCTAATGGATCCATATGTGGTTTGTGAAAAGAACACACATGCAATGACCACTTGTTGAACCATGTGTGGTTTGTGAAAAGAACACCCATGCAATGACTCTAGTGCTAGTTTTAGTATAAGAACATACATGCAATGACTCTAGTGGGTCCACATGTAGTTTGTGAAAAGAACACACATGCAATGACCACTATTTGATCCATAAGTGGTTTGTGGAAAGAACACACATGCAATGACCACTGGTTGATCCATAAGTGGTTTGTGGAAAAGAAAACACATGCAATGACTCTGGTTGGTCCATATGTGGTTTGTGGAAAGAACACACATGCATTGACCACTAGTTGATCCATATGTGGTTTGTGAAATGAACACACATGCAATGCCACTGGTTGATCCATGTGTGGTTTGTGGAAAGAACACACATGCAATGACTCTAGTGCTAGTTTTAGTATAAGAACACACATGCAATGTCTATAATGGATCCATATGTGGTTTGTGAAAAGAACACACATGCAATGACCACTTGTTGATCCATGTGTGGTTTGTGAAAAGAACACCCATGCAACGACTCTACTGCTAGTGTTAGTATAAGAACATACATGCAATGACTCTAGTGGGTCCACATGTAGTTTGTGAAAAGAACACACATGGAATGACCACTAGTTGATCCATCAGTGGTTTGTGGAAAAGAAAACACATGCAATGACTCTGGTTGGTCCATATGTGGTTTGTGGAAAGAACACACATGCATTAACCACTGGTTGATCTATATGTGGCTTGTGAAAAGAACACACATGCAATGCCACTGGTTGATCCATGTGTGGTTTGTGGAAAGAACACACATGCAATGACTCTAGTGGTAGTTTTAGTATAAGATCACACATGCAATGACTCTAATGGATCCATATGTGGTTTGTGAACAGAACACACATGCAATGACCACTTGTTGATCCATGTGTGGTTTGTGAAAAGAACACACATGCAATGACTCTAGTGCTAGTTTTATTATAAGAACACACATGCAATGACTCTAGTGGGTCCACATGTAGTTTGTGAAAAGAACACACATGCAATGACCACTTTTTGATCCATGTGTGTTTTGTGAAAAGAACACACATACAATGACTCTAGTGGGTCCACATGTAGTTTGTGAAAAGAACACACATGCAATGACCCCTGGTTGATCCATAAGTTGTTTGTGGAAAAGAACACACATGCAATGAACACTAGTTGATCAATGTGTGGTTTGTGCAAAAGAACACATGCAATGAATCTGGTTGGTCCGTATGTGGTTTGTGGAAAGAACACACATGCAGTGACCACTGGTTGATCCATGTGTGGTTTATGAAATGAACACACATGCAATGCCACTTGTTGATCCATGTGTGGTTTGTGGAAAGAACACACATGCAATGACTCTAGTGCCAGTTTTTGTATAAGAACACACATGCAATGTCTCTAATGGATCCATATGTGGTTTGTGATAAGAATACACATGCAATGACTCTAGTGGGTCCACATGTAGTTTGTGAAAATAACGCGCATGCAATGACCACTGGTTGATCCATAAGTGGTTTGTGGAAAGAACACACATGCAATGACCACTGGTTGATCCATAAGTGGTTTGTGGAAAAGAAAACACATGCAATGACTCTGGTTGGTCCATATGTGGTTTGTGGAAAGAACACACATGCAGTGCCCACTGGTTGATCCATGTGTGGTTTGTGGAAAGGACACACATGCAATGACTCTAGTACTAGTTTTAGTATAAGATCACACATGCAATGACTCTAATGGATCCATATGTGGTTTGTGAAAAGAACACACATGCAATGACCACTTGTTGAACCATGTGTGGTTTGTGAAAAGAACACCCATGCAATGACTCTAGTGCTAGTTTTAGTATAAGAACATACATGCAATGACTCTAGTGGGTCCACATGTAGTTTGTGAAAAGAACACACATGCAATGACCACTATTTGATCCATAAGTGGTTTGTGGAAAGAACACACATGCAATGACCACTGGTTGATCCATAAGTGGTTTGTGGAAAAGAAAACACATGCAATGACTCTGGTTGGTCCATATGTGGTTTGTGGAAAGAACACACATGCATTGACCACTAGTTGATCCATATGTGGTTTGTGAAATGAACACACATGCAATGCCACTGGTTGATCCATGTGTGGTTTGTGGAAAGAACACACATGCAATGACTCTAGTGCTAGTTTTAGTATAAGAACACACATGCAATGTCTATAATGGATCCATATGTGGTTTGTGAAAAGAACACACATGCAATGACCACTTGTTGATCCATGTGTGGTTTGTGAAAAGAACACCCATGCAACGACTCTACTGCTAGTTTTAGTATAAGAACATACATGCAATGACTCTAGTGGGTCCACATGTAGTTTGTGAAAAGAACACACATGGAATGACCACTAGTTGATCCATAAGTGGTTTGTGGAAAAGAAAACACATGCAATGACTCTGGTTGGTCCATATGTGGTTTGTGGAAAGAACACACATGCATTAACCACTGGTTGATCTATATGTGGCTTGTGAAAAGAACACACATGCAATGCCACTGGTTGATCCATGTGTGGTTTGTGGAAAGAACACACATGCAATGACTCTAGTGGTAGTTTTAGTATAAGATCACACATGCAATGACTCTAATGGATCCATATGTGGTTTGTGAACAGAACACACATGCAATGACCACTTGTTGATCCATGTGTGGTTTGTGAAAAGAACACACATGCAATGACTCTAGTGCTAGTTTTATTATAAGAACACACATGCAATGACTCTAGTGGGTCCACATGTAGTTTGTGAAAAGAACACACATGCAATGACCACTTTTTGATCCATGTGTGTTTTGTGAAAAGAACACACATACAATGACTCTAGTGGGTCCACATGTAGTTTGTGAAAAGAACACACATGCAATGACCCCTGGTTGATCCATAAGTTGTTTGTGGAAAAGAACACACATGCAATGAACACTAGTTGATCAATGTGTGGTTTGTGCAAAAGAACACATGCAATGAATCTGGTTGGTCCGTATGTGGTTTGTGGAAAGAACACACATGAAGTGACCACTGGTTGATCCATGTGTGGTTTGTAAAATTAACACACATGCAATGCCACTGGTTGATCCATGTGTGGTTTGTGGAAAGAACACACATGCAATGACTCTAGTGCCAGTTTTTGTATAAGAACACACATGCAATGTCTCTAATGGATCCATATGTGGTTTGTGATAAGAACACACATGCAATGACTCTAGTGGGTCCACATGTAGTTTGTGAAAATAACACACATGCAATGACCACTGGTTGATCCATAAGTGGTTAGTGGAAAGAACACACATGCAATGACCACTTATTGATCCATAAGTGGTTTGTGTAAAGAACACACATGCAATGACCACTTGTTGATCCATAAGCGGTTTGTGGAAAAGAAAACACATGCAGTGACTCTGGTTGGTCCATATGTGGTTTGTGGAAAGAACACACATGCAATGACTCTAGTACTAGTTTTAGTATAAGATCAGACATGCAATGACTCTAATGGATCCATATGTGGTTTGTGAAAAGAACACACATGCAATGACCACTTGTTGAACCATGTGTGGTTTGTGAAAAGAACACCCATGCAATGACTCTAGTGCTAGTTTTAGTATAAGAACATACATGCAATGACTCTAGTGGGTCCACATGTAGTTTGTGAAAAGAACACACATGCAATGACCACTATTTGATCCATAAGTGGTTTGTGGAAAGAACACACATGCAATGACCACTGGTTGATCCATAAGTGGTTTGTGGAAAAGAAAACACATGCAATGACTCTGGTTGGTCCATATGTGGTTTGTGGAAAGAACACACATGCATTGACCACTAGTTGATCCATATGTGGTTTGTGAAATGAACACACATGCAATGCCACTGGTTGATCCATGTGTGGTTTGTGGAAAGAACACACATGCAATGACTCTAGTGCTAGTTTTAGTATAAGAACACACATGCAATGTCTATAATGGATCCATATGTGGTTTGTGAAAAGAACACACATGCAATGACCACTTGTTGATCCATGTGTGGTTTGTGAAAAGAACACCCATGCAACGACTCTACTGCTAGTTTTAGTATAAGAACATACATGCAATGACTCTAGTGGGTCCACATGTAGTTTGTGAAAAGAACACACATGGAATGACCACTAGTTGATCCATAAGTGGTTTGTGGAAAAGAAAACACATGCAATGACTCTGGTTGGTCCATATGTGGTTTGTGGAAAGAACACACATGCATTAACCACTGGTTGATCTATATGTGGCTTGTGAAAAGAACACACATGCAATGCCACTGGTTGATCCATGTGTGGTTTGTGGAAAGAACACACATGCAATGACTCTAGTGCTAGTTTTAGTATAAGAACACACATGCAATGTCTCTAATGGATCCATATGTGGTTTGTGAACAGAACACACATGCAATGACCACTTGTTGATCAATGTGTGGTTTGTGGAAAGAACACACATGAAATGACCACATGTTGATCCATAAGTGGTTTGTGGAAAAGAAAACACATGAAATGACCACATGTTGATCCATAAGTGGTTTGTGGAAAAGAAAACACATGCAATGACTCTAGTTGGTCCATATGTGGTTTGGGGAAAGAACACACATATAGCAACCACTTGTTGATCCATGTGTGGTTTGTGAAATGAACACACATGCAATGCCACTGGTTGATCCATGTGTGGTTTTGGAAAGAACACACATGCAATGACTCTAGTGCTAGTTTTAGTACAAGAACACACATGCAATGTCTCTAATGGATCCATATGTGGTTTGTGAAAAGAACACACATGCAATGACCACTTGTTGATCCATGTGTGGTTTGTGAAAAGAACACCCATGCAATGACTCTAGTGCTAGTTTTAGTATAAGAACATACATGCAATGACTCTAGTGGGTCCACATGTAGTTTGTGAAAAGAACACACATGCAATGACCACAATTTGATCCATAAGTGGTTTGTGGAAAGAACACACATGCAATGACCACTGGTTGATCCATAAGTGGTTTGTGGAAAAGAAAACACATGCAATGACTCTGGTTGGTCCATATGTGGTTTGTGGAAAGAACACACATGCATTGACCACTAGTTGATCCATATGTGGTTTGTGAAATGAACACACATGCAATGCCACTTGTTGATCCATGTGTGGTTTTTGGAAAGAACACACATGCAATGACTCTAGTGCTAGTTTTAGTATAAGAACACACATGCAATGTCTATAATGGATCCATATGTGGTTTGTGAAAAGAACACACATGCAATGACCACTTGTTGATCCATGTGTGGTTTGTGAAAAGAACACCCATGCAACGACTCTACTGCTAGTTTTAGTATAAGAACATACATGCAATGACTCTAGTGGGTCCACATGTAGTTTGTGAAAAGAACACACATGGAATGACCACTAGTTGATCCATAAGTGGTTTGTGGAAAAGAAAACACATGCAATGACTCTGGTTGGTCCATATGTGGTTTGTGGAAAGAACACACATGCATTGACCACTAGTTGATCCATATGTGGTTTGTGAAATGAACACACATGCAATGCCACTGGTTGATCCATGTGTGGTTTGTGGAAAGAACACACATGCAATGACTCTAGTGCTAGTTTTAGTATAAGAACACACATGCAATGTCTATAATGGATCCATATGTGGTTTGTGAAAAGAACACACATGCAATGACCACTTGTTGATCCATGTGTGGTTTGTGAAAAGAACACCCATGCAACGACTCTACTGCTAGTTTTAGTATAAGAACATACATGCAATGACTCTAGTGGGTCCACATGTAGTTTGTGAAAAGAACACACATGGAATGACCACTAGTTGATCCATAAGTGGTTTGTGGAAAAGAAAACACATGCAATGACTCTGGTTGGTCCATATGTGGTTTGTGGAAAGAACACACATGCATTAACCACTGGTTGATCTATATGTGGCTTGTGAAAAGAACACACATGCAATGCCACTGGTTGATCCATGTGTGGTTTGTGGAAAGAACACACATGCAATGACTCTAGTGCTAGTTTTAGTATAAGAACACACATGCAATGTCTCTAATGGATCCATATGTGGTTTGTGAACAGAACACACATGCAATGACCACTTGTTGATCCATGTGTGGTTTGTGGAAAGAACACACATGAAATGACCACATGTTGATCCATAAGTGGTTTGTGGAAAAGAAAACACATGAAATGACCACATGTTGATCCATAAGTGGTTTGTGGAAAAGAAAACACATGCAATGACTCTAGTTGGTCCATATGTGGTTTGGGGAAAGAACACACATATAGCAACCACTTGTTGATCCATGTGTGGTTTGTGAAATGAACACACATGCAATGCCACTGGTTGATCCATGTGTGGTTTTGGAAAGAACACACATGCAATGACTCTAGTGCTAGTTTTAGTACAAGAACACACATGCAATGTCTCTAATGGATCCATATGTGGTTTGTGAAAAGAACACACATGCAATGACCACTTGTTGATCCATGTGTGGTTTGTGAAAAGAACACCCATGCAATGACTCTAGTGCTAGTTTTAGTATAAGAACATACATGCAATGACTCTAGTGGGTCCACATGTAGTTTGTGAAAAGAACACACATGCAATGACCACAATTTGATCCATAAGTGGTTTGTGGAAAGAACACACATGCAATGACCACTGGTTGATCCATAAGTGGTTTGTGGAAAAGAAAACACATGCAATGACTCTGGTTGGTCCATATGTGGTTTGTGGAAAGAACACACATGCATTGACCACTAGTTGATCCATATGTGGTTTGTGAAATGAACACACATGCAATGCCACTGGTTGATCCATGTGTGGTTTGTGGAAAGAACACACATGCAATGACTCTAGTGCTAGTTTTAGTATAAGAACACACATGCAATGTCTATAATGGATCCATATGTGGTTTGTGAAAAGAACACACATGCAATGACCACTTGTTGATCCATGTGTGGTTTGTGAAAAGAACACCCATGCAACGACTCTACTGCTAGTTTTAGTATAAGAACATACATGCAATGACTCTAGTGGGTCCACATGTAGTTTGTGAAAAGAACACACATGGAATGACCACTAGTTGATCCATCAGTGGTTTGTGGAAAAGAAAACACATGCAATGACTCTGGTTGGTCCATATGTGGTTTGTGGAAAGAACACACATGCATTAACCACTGGTTGATCTATATGTGGCTTGTGAAAAGAACACACATGCAATGCCACTGGTTGATCCATGTGTGGTTTGTGGAAAGAACACACATGCAATGACTCTAGTGGTAGTTTTAGTATAAGATCACACATGCAATGACTCTAATGGATCCATATGTGGTTTGTGAACAGAACACACATGCAATGACCACTTGTTGATCCATGTGTGGTTTGTGAAAAGAACACACATGCAATGACTCTAGTGCTAGTTTTATTATAAGAACACACATGCAATGACTCTAGTGGGTCCACATGTAGTTTGTGAAAAGAACACACATGCAATGACCACTTTTTGATCCATGTGTGTTTTGTGAAAAGAACACACATACAATGACTCTAGTGGGTCCACATGTAGTTTGTGAAAAGAACACACATGCAATGACCCCTGGTTGATCCATAAGTTGTTTGTGGAAAAGAACACACATGCAATGAACACTAGTTGATCAATGTGTGGTTTGTGCAAAAGAACACATGCAATGAATCTGGTTGGTCCGTATGTGGTTTGTGGAAAGAACACACATGCAGTGACCACTGGTTGATCCATGTGTGGTTTATGAAATGAACACACATGCAATGCCACTTGTTGATCCATGTGTGGTTTGTGGAAAGAACACACATGCAATGACTCTAGTGCCAGTTTTTGTATAAGAACACACATGCAATGTCTCTAATGGATCCATATGTGGTTTGTGATAAGAATACACATGCAATGACTCTAGTGGGTCCACATGTAGTTTGTGAAAATAACGCGCATGCAATGACCACTAGTTGATCCATAAGTGGTTTGTGGAAAGAACACACATGCAATGACCACTGGTTGATCCATAAGTGGTTTGTGGAAAAGAAAACACATGCAATGACTCTGGTTGGTCCATATGTGGTTTGTGGAAAGAACACACATGCAGTGACCACTGGTTGATCCATGTGTGGTTTGTGGAAAGGACACACATGCAATGACTCTAGTACTAGTTTTAGTATAAGATCACACATGCAATGACTCTAATGGATCCATATGTGGTTTGTGAAAAGAACACACATGCAATGACCACTTGTTGAACCATGTGTGGTTTGTGAAAAGAACACCCATGCAATGACTCTAGTGCTAGTTTTAATATAAGAACATACATGCAATGACTCTAGTGGGTCCACATGTAGTTTGTGAAAAGAACACACATGCAATGACCACTATTTGATCCATAAGTGGTTTGTGGAAAGAACACACATGCAATGACCACTGGTTGATCCATAAGTGGTTTGTGGAAAAGAAAACACATGCAATGACTCTGGTTGGTCCATATGTGGTTTGTGGAAAGAACACACATGCATTGACCACTAGTTGATCCATATGTGGTTTGTGAAATGAACACACATGCAATGCCACTGGTTGATCCATGTGTGGTTTGTGGAAAGAACACACATGCAATGACTCTAGTGCTAGTTTTAGTATAAGAACACACATGCAATGTCTATAATGGATCCATATGTGGTTTGTGAAAAGAACACACATGCAATGACCACTTGTTGATCCATGTGTGGTTTGTGAAAAGAACACCCATGCAACGACTCTACTGCTAGTTTTAGTATAAGAACATACATGCAATGACTCTAGTGGGTCCACATGTAGTTTGTGAAAAGAACACACATGGAATGACCACTAGTTGATCCATAAGTGGTTTGTGGAAAAGAAAACACATGCAATGACTCTGGTTGGTCCATATGTGGTTTGTGGAAAGAACACACATGCATTAACCACTGGTTGATCTATATGTGGCTTGTGAAAAGAACACACATGCAATGCCACTGGTTGATCCATGTGTGGTTTGTGGAAAGAACACACATGCAATGACTCTAGTGGTAGTTTTAGTATAAGATCACACATGCAATGACTCTAATGGATCCATATGTGGTTTGTGAACAGAACACACATGCAATGACCACTTGTTGATCCATGTGTGGTTTGTGAAAAGAACACACATGCAATGACTCTAGTGCTAGTTTTATTATAAGAACACACATGCAATGACTCTAGTGGGTCCACATGTAGTTTGTGAAAAGAACACACATGCAATGACCACTTTTTGATCCATGTGTGTTTTGTGAAAAGAACACACATACAATGACTCTAGTGGGTCCACATGTAGTTTGTGAAAAGAACACACATGCAATGACCCCTGGTTGATCCATAAGTTGTTTGTGGAAAAGAACACACATGCAATGAACACTAGTTGATCAATGTGTGGTTTGTGCAAAAGAACACATGCAATGAATCTGGTTGGTCCGTATGTGGTTTGTGGAAAGAACACACATGAAGTGACCACTGGTTGATCCATGTGTGGTTTGTAAAATTAACACACATGCAATGCCACTGGTTGATCCATGTGTGGTTTGTGGAAAGAACACACATGCAATGACTCTAGTGCCAGTTTTTGTATAAGAACACACATGCAATGTCTCTAATGGATCCATATGTGGTTTGTGATAAGAACACACATGCAATGACTCTAGTGGGTCCACATGTAGTTTGTGAAAATAACACACATGCAATGACCACTGGTTGATCCATAAGTGGTTAGTGGAAAGAACACACATGCAATGACCACTTATTGATCCATAAGTGGTTTGTGTAAAGAACACACATGCAATGACCACTTGTTGATCCATAAGCGGTTTGTGGAAAAGAAAACACATGCAGTGACTCTGGTTGGTCCATATGTGGTTTGTGGAAAGAACACACATGCAATGACTCTAGTACTAGTTTTAGTATAAGATCAGACATGCAATGACTCTAATGGATCCATATGTGGTTTGTGAAAAGAACACACATGCAATGACCACTTGTTGAACCATGTGTGGTTTGTGAAAAGAACACCCATGCAATGACTCTAGTGCTAGTTTTAGTATAAGAACATACATGCAATGACTCTAGTGGGTCCACATGTAGTTTGTGAAAAGAACACACATGCAATGACCACTATTTGATCCATAAGTGGTTTGTGGAAAGAACACACATGCAATGACCACTGGTTGATCCATAAGTGGTTTGTGGAAAAGAAAACACATGCAATGACTCTGGTTGGTCCATATGTGGTTTGTGGAAAGAACACACATGCATTGACCACTAGTTGATCCATATGTGGTTTGTGAAATGAACACACATGCAATGCCACTGGTTGATCCATGTGTGGTTTGTGGAAAGAACACACATGCAATGACTCTAGTGCTAGTTTTAGTATAAGAACACACATGCAATGTCTATAATGGATCCATATGTGGTTTGTGAAAAGAACACACATGCAATGACCACTTGTTGATCCATGTGTGGTTTGTGAAAAGAACACCCATGCAACGACTCTACTGCTAGTTTTAGTATAAGAACATACATGCAATGACTCTAGTGGGTCCACATGTAGTTTGTGAAAAGAACACACATGGAATGACCACTAGTTGATCCATAAGTGGTTTGTGGAAAAGAAAACACATGCAATGACTCTGGTTGGTCCATATGTGGTTTGTGGAAAGAACACACATGCATTAACCACTGGTTGATCTATATGTGGCTTGTGAAAAGAACACACATGCAATGCCACTGGTTGATCCATGTGTGGTTTGTGGAAAGAACACACATGCAATGACTCTAGTGCTAGTTTTAGTATAAGAACACACATGCAATGTCTCTAATGGATCCATATGTGGTTTGTGAACAGAACACACATGCAATGACCACTTGTTGATCCATGTGTGGTTTGTGGAAAGAACACACATGAAATGACCACATGTTGATCCATAAGTGGTTTGTGGAAAAGAAAACACATGAAATGACCACATGTTGATCCATAAGTGGTTTGTGGAAAAGAAAACACATGCAATGACTCTAGTTGGTCCATATGTGGTTTGGGGAAAGAACACACATATAGCAACCACTTGTTGATCCATGTGTGGTTTGTGAAATGAACACACATGCAATGCCACTGGTTGATCCATGTGTGGTTTTGGAAAGAACACACATGCAATGACTCTAGTGCTAGTTTTAGTACAAGAACACACATGCAATGTCTCTAATGGATCCATATGTGGTTTGTGAAAAGAACACACATGCAATGACCACTTGTTGATCCATGTGTGGTTTGTGAAAAGAACACCCATGCAATGACTCTAGTGCTAGTTTTAGTATAAGAACATACATGCAATGACTCTAGTGGGTCCACATGTAGTTTGTGAAAAGAACACACATGCAATGACCACAATTTGATCCATAAGTGGTTTGTGGAAAGAACACACATGCAATGACCACTGGTTGATCCATAAGTGGTTTGTGGAAAAGAAAACACATGCAATGACTCTGGTTGGTCCATATGTGGTTTGTGGAAAGAACACACATGCATTGACCACTAGTTGATCCATATGTGGTTTGTGAAATGAACACACATGCAATGCCACTTGTTGATCCATGTGTGGTTTTTGGAAAGAACACACATGCAATGACTCTAGTGCTAGTTTTAGTATAAGAACACACATGCAATGTCTATAATGGATCCATATGTGGTTTGTGAAAAGAACACACATGCAATGACCACTTGTTGATCCATGTGTGGTTTGTGAAAAGAACACCCATGCAACGACTCTACTGCTAGTTTTAGTATAAGAACATACATGCAATGACTCTAGTGGGTCCACATGTAGTTTGTGAAAAGAACACACATGGAATGACCACTAGTTGATCCATAAGTGGTTTGTGGAAAAGAAAACACATGCAATGACTCTGGTTGGTCCATATGTGGTTTGTGGAAAGAACACACATGCATTGACCACTAGTTGATCCATATGTGGTTTGTGAAATGAACACACATGCAATGCCACTGGTTGATCCATGTGTGGTTTGTGGAAAGAACACACATGCAATGACTCTAGTGCTAGTTTTAGTATAAGAACACACATGCAATGTCTATAATGGATCCATATGTGGTTTGTGAAAAGAACACACATGCAATGACCACTTGTTGATCCATGTGTGGTTTGTGAAAAGAACACCCATGCAACGACTCTACTGCTAGTTTTAGTATAAGAACATACATGCAATGACTCTAGTGGGTCCACATGTAGTTTGTGAAAAGAACACACATGGAATGACCACTAGTTGATCCATAAGTGGTTTGTGGAAAAGAAAACACATGCAATGACTCTGGTTGGTCCATATGTGGTTTGTGGAAAGAACACACATGCATTAACCACTGGTTGATCTATATGTGGCTTGTGAAAAGAACACACATGCAATGCCACTGGTTGATCCATGTGTGGTTTGTGGAAAGAACACACATGCAATGACTCTAGTGCTAGTTTTAGTATAAGAACACACATGCAATGTCTCTAATGGATCCATATGTGGTTTGTGAACAGAACACACATGCAATGACCACTTGTTGATCCATGTGTGGTTTGTGGAAAGAACACACATGAAATGACCACATGTTGATCCATAAGTGGTTTGTGGAAAAGAAAACACATGAAATGACCACATGTTGATCCATAAGTGGTTTGTGGAAAAGAAAACACATGCAATGACTCTAGTTGGTCCATATGTGGTTTGGGGAAAGAACACACATATAGCAACCACTTGTTGATCCATGTGTGGTTTGTGAAATGAACACACATGCAATGCCACTGGTTGATCCATGTGTGGTTTTGGAAAGAACACACATGCAATGACTCTAGTGCTAGTTTTAGTACAAGAACACACATGCAATGTCTCTAATGGATCCATATGTGGTTTGTGAAAAGAACACACATGCAATGACCACTTGTTGATCCATGTGTGGTTTGTGAAAAGAACACCCATGCAATGACTCTAGTGCTAGTTTTAGTATAAGAACATACATGCAATGACTCTAGTGGGTCCACATGTAGTTTGTGAAAAGAACACACATGCAATGACCACAATTTGATCCATAAGTGGTTTGTGGAAAGAACACACATGCAATGACCACTGGTTGATCCATAAGTGGTTTGTGGAAAAGAAAACACATGCAATGACTCTGGTTGGTCCATATGTGGTTTGTGGAAAGAACACACATGCATTGACCACTAGTTGATCCATATGTGGTTTGTGAAATGAACACACATGCAATGCCACTGGTTGATCCATGTGTGGTTTGTGGAAAGAACACACATGCAATGACTCTAGTGCTAGTTTTAGTATAAGAACACACATGCAATGTCTATAATGGATCCATATGTGGTTTGTGAAAAGAACACACATGCAATGACCACTTGTTGATCCATGTGTGGTTTGTGAAAAGAACACCCATGCAACGACTCTACTGCTAGTTTTAGTATAAGAACATACATGCAATGACTCTAGTGGGTCCACATGTAGTTTGTGAAAAGAACACACATGGAATGACCACTAGTTGATCCATCAGTGGTTTGTGGAAAAGAAAACACATGCAATGACTCTGGTTGGTCCATATGTGGTTTGTGGAAAGAACACACATGCATTAACCACTGGTTGATCTATATGTGGCTTGTGAAAAGAACACACATGCAATGCCACTGGTTGATCCATGTGTGGTTTGTGGAAAGAACACACATGCAATGACTCTAGTGGTAGTTTTAGTATAAGATCACACATGCAATGACTCTAATGGATCCATATGTGGTTTGTGAACAGAACACACATGCAATGACCACTTGTTGATCCATGTGTGGTTTGTGAAAAGAACACACATGCAATGACTCTAGTGCTAGTTTTATTATAAGAACACACATGCAATGACTCTAGTGGGTCCACATGTAGTTTGTGAAAAGAACACACATGCAATGACCACTTTTTGATCCATGTGTGTTTTGTGAAAAGAACACACATACAATGACTCTAGTGGGTCCACATGTAGTTTGTGAAAAGAACACACATGCAATGACCCCTGGTTGATCCATAAGTTGTTTGTGGAAAAGAACACACATGCAATGAACACTAGTTGATCAATGTGTGGTTTGTGCAAAAGAACACATGCAATGAATCTGGTTGGTCCGTATGTGGTTTGTGGAAAGAACACACATGCAGTGACCACTGGTTGATCCATGTGTGGTTTATGAAATGAACACACATGCAATGCCACTTGTTGATCCATGTGTGGTTTGTGGAAAGAACACACATGCAATGACTCTAGTGCCAGTTTTTGTATAAGAACACACATGCAATGTCTCTAATGGATCCATATGTGGTTTGTGATAAGAATACACATGCAATGACTCTAGTGGGTCCACATGTAGTTTGTGAAAATAACGCGCATGCAATGACCACTAGTTGATCCATAAGTGGTTTGTGGAAAGAACACACATGCAATGACCACTGGTTGATCCATAAGTGGTTTGTGGAAAAGAAAACACATGCAATGACTCTGGTTGGTCCATATGTGGTTTGTGGAAAGAACACACATGCAGTGACCACTGGTTGATCCATGTGTGGTTTGTGGAAAGGACACACATGCAATGACTCTAGTACTAGTTTTAGTATAAGATCACACATGCAATGACTCTAATGGATCCATATGTGGTTTGTGAAAAGAACACACATGCAATGACCACTTGTTGAACCATGTGTGGTTTGTGAAAAGAACACCCATGCAATGACTCTAGTGCTAGTTTTAATATAAGAACATACATGCAATGACTCTAGTGGGTCCACATGTAGTTTGTGAAAAGAACACACATGCAATGACCACTATTTGATCCATAATTGGTTTGTGGAAAGAACACACATGCAATGACCACTGGTTGATCCATAAGTGGTTTGTGGAAAAGAAAACACATGCAATGACTCTGGTTGGTCCATATGTGGTTTGTGGAAAGAACACACATGCATTGACCACTAGTTGATCCATATGTGGTTTGTGAAATGAACACACATGCAATGCCACTGGTTGATCCATGTGTGGTTTGTGGAAAGAACACACATGCAATGACTCTAGTGCTAGTTTTAGTATAAGAACACACATGCAATGTCTATAATGGATCCATATGTGGTTTGTGAAAAGAACACACATGCAATGACCACTTGTTGATCCATGTGTGGTTTGTGAAAAGAACACCCATGCAACGACTCTACTGCTAGTTTTAGTATAAGAACATACATGCAATGACTCTAGTGGGTCCACATGTAGTTTGTGAAAAGAACACACATGGAATGACCACTAGTTGATCCATAAGTGGTTTGTGGAAAAGAAAACACATGCAATGACTCTGGTTGGTCCATATGTGGTTTGTGGAAAGAACACACATGCATTAACCACTGGTTGATCTATATGTGGCTTGTGAAAAGAACACACATGCAATGCCACTGGTTGATCCATGTGTGGTTTGTGGAAAGAACACACATGCAATGACTCTAGTGGTAGTTTTAGTATAAGATCACACATGCAATGACTCTAATGGATCCATATGTGGTTTGTGAACAGAACACACATGCAATGACCACTTGTTGATCCATGTGTGGTTTGTGAAAAGAACACACATGCAATGACTCTAGTGCTAGTTTTATTATAAGAACACACATGCAATGACTCTAGTGGGTCCACATGTAGTTTGTGAAAAGAACACACATGCAATGACCACTTTTTGATCCATGTGTGTTTTGTGAAAAGAACACACATACAATGACTCTAGTGGGTCCACATGTAGTTTGTGAAAAGAACACACATGCAGTGACCCCTGGTTGATCCATAAGTTGTTTGTGGAAAAGAACACACATGCAATGAACACTAGTTGATCAATGTGTGGTTTGTGCAAAAGAACACATGCAATGAATCTGGTTGGTCCGTATGTGGTTTGTGGAAAGAACACACATGAAGTGACCACTGGTTGATCCATGTGTGGTTTGTAAAATTAACACACATGCAATGCCACTGGTTGATCCATGTGTGGTTTGTGGAAAGAACACACATGCAATGACTCTAGTGCCAGTTTTTGTATAAGAACACACATGCAATGTCTCTAATGGATCCATATGTGGTTTGTGATAAGAACACACATGCAATGACTCTAGTGGGTCCACATGTAGTTTGTGAAAATAACACACATGCAATGACCACTGGTTGATCCATAAGTGGTTAGTGGAAAGAACACACATGCAATGACCACTTATTGATCCATAAGTGGTTTGTGGAAAGAACACACATGCAATGACCACTTGTTGATCCATAAGCGGTTTGTGGAAAAGAAAACACATGCAGTGACTCTGGTTGGTCCATATGTGGTTTGTGGAAAGAACACACATGCAATGACTCTAGTACTAGTTTTAGTATAAGATCAGACATGCAATGACTCTAATGGATCCATATGTGGTTTGTGAAAAGAACACACATGCAATGACCACTTGTTGAACCATGTGTGGTTTGTGAAAAGAACACCCATGCAATGACTCTAGTGCTAGTTTTAGTATAAGAACATACATGCAATGACTCTAGTGGGTCCACATGTAGTTTGTGAAAAGAACACACATGCAATGACCACTATTTGATCCATAAGTGGTTTGTGGAAAGAACACACATGCAATGACCACTGGTTGATCCATAAGTGGTTTGTGGAAAAGAAAACACATGCAATGACTCTGGTTGGTCCATATGTGGTTTGTGGAAAGAACACACATGCATTGACCACTAGTTGATCCATATGTGGTTTGTGAAATGAACACACATGCAATGCCACTGGTTGATCCATGTGTGGTTTGTGGAAAGAACACACATGCAATGACTCTAGTGCTAGTTTTAGTATAAGAACACACATGCAATGTCTATAATGGATCCATATGTGGTTTGTGAAAAGAACACACATGCAATGACCACTTGTTGATCCATGTGTGGTTTGTGAAAAGAACACCCATGCAACGACTCTACTGCTAGTTTTAGTATAAGAACATACATGCAATGACTCTAGTGGGTCCACATGTAGTTTGTGAAAAGAACACACATGGAATGACCACTAGTTGATCCATAAGTGGTTTGTGGAAAAGAAAACACATGCAATGACTCTGGTTGGTCCATATGTGGTTTGTGGAAAGAACACACATGCATTAACCACTGGTTGATCTATATGTGGCTTGTGAAAAGAACACACATGCAATGCCACTGGTTGATCCATGTGTGGTTTGTGGAAAGAACACACATGCAATGACTCTAGTGGTAGTTTTAGTATAAGATCACACATGCAATGACTCTAATGGATCCATATGTGGTTTGTGAACAGAACACACATGCAATGACCACTTGTTGATCCATGTGTGGTTTGTGAAAAGAACACACATGCAATGACTCTAGTGCTAGTTTTATTATAAGAACACACATGCAATGACTCTAGTGGGTCCACATGTAGTTTGTGAAAAGAACACACATGCAATGACCAGTTTTTGATCCATGTGTGTTTTGTGAAAAGAACACACATACAATGACTCTAGTGGGTCCACATGTAGTTTGTCAAAAGAACACACATGCAATGACCCCTGGTTGATCCATAAGTTGTTTGTGGAAAAGAACACACATGCAATGAACACTAGTTGATCAATGTGTGGTTTGTGCAAAAGAACACATGCAATGAATCTGGTTGGTCCGTATGTGGTTTGTGGAAAGAACACACATGAAGTGACCACTGGTTGATCCATGTGTGGTTTGTAAAATTAACACACATGCAATGCCACTGGTTGATCCATGTGTGGTTTGTGGAAAGAACACACATGCAATGACTCTAGTGCCAGTTTTTGTATAAGAACACACATGCAATGTCTCTAATGGATCCATATGTGGTTTGTGATAAGAACACACATGCAATGACTCTAGTGGGTCCACATGTAGTTTGTGAAAATAACACACATGCAATGACCACTGGTTGATCCATAAGTGGTTAGTGGAAAGAACACACATGCAATGACCACTTATTGATCCATAAGTGGTTTGTGGAAAGAACACACATGCAATGACCACTTGTTGATCCATAAGCGGTTTGTGGAAAAGAAAACACATGCAGTGACTCTGGTTGGTCCATATGTGGTTTGTGGAAAGAACACACATGCAATGACTCTAGTACTAGTTTTAGTATAAGATCAGACATGCAATGACTCTAATGGATCCATATGTGGTTTGTGAAAAGAACACACATGCAATGACCACTTGTTGAACCATGTGTGGTTTGTGAAAAGAACACCCATGCAATGACTCTAGTGCTAGTTTTAGTATAAGAACATACATGCAATGACTCTAGTGGGTCCACATGTAGTTTGTGAAAAGAACACACATGCAATGACCACTATTTGATCCATAAGTGGTTTGTGGAAAGAACACACATGCAATGACCACTGGTTGATCCATAAGTGGTTTGTGGAAAAGAAAACACATGCAATGACTCTGGTTGGTCCATATGTGGTTTGTGGAAAGAACACACATGCATTGACCACTAGTTGATCCATATGTGGTTTGTGAAATGAACACACATGCAATGCCACTGGTTGATCCATGTGTGGTTTGTGGAAAGAACACACATGCAATGACTCTAGTGCTAGTTTTAGTATAAGAACACACATGCAATGTCTATAATGGATCCATATGTGGTTTGTGAAAAGAACACACATGCAATGACCACTTGTTGATCCATGTGTGGTTTGTGAAAAGAACACCCATGCAACGACTCTACTGCTAGTTTTAGTATAAGAACATACATGCAATGACTCTAGTGGGTCCACATGTAGTTTGTGAAAAGAACACACATGGAATGACCACTAGTTGATCCATAAGTGGTTTGTGGAAAAGAAAACACATGCAATGACTCTGGTTGGTCCATATGTGGTTTGTGGAAAGAACACACATGCATTAACCACTGGTTGATCTATATGTGGCTTGTGAAAAGAACACACATGCAATGCCACTGGTTGATCCATGTGTGGTTTGTGGAAAGAACACACATGCAATGACTCTAGTGGTAGTTTTAGTATAAGATCACACATGCAATGACTCTAATGGATCCATATGTGGTTTGTGAACAGAACACACATGCAATGACCACTTGTTGATCCATGTGTGGTTTGTGAAAAGAACACACATGCAATGACTCTAGTGCTAGTTTTATTATAAGAACACACATGCAATGACTCTAGTGGGTCCACATGTAGTTTGTGAAAAGAACACACATGCAATGACCAGTTTTTGATCCATGTGTGTTTTGTGAAAAGAACACACATACAATGACTCTAGTGGGTCCACATGTAGTTTGTCAAAAGAACACACATGCAATGACCCCTGGTTGATCCATAAGTTGTTTGTGGAAAAGAACACACATGCAATGAACACTAGTTGATCAATGTGTGGTTTGTGCAAAAGAACACATGCAATGAATCTGGTTGGTCCGTATGTGGTTTGTGGAAAGAACACACATGAAGTGACCACTGGTTGATCCATGTGTGGTTTGTAAAATTAACACACATGCAATGCCACTGGTTGATCCATGTGTGGTTTGTGGAAAGAACACACATGCAATGACTCTAGTGCCAGTTTTTGTATAAGAACACACATGCAATGTCTCTAATGGATCCATATGTGGTTTGTGATAAGAACACACATGCAATGACTCTAGTGGGTCCACATGTAGTTTGTGAAAATAACACACATGCAATGACCACTGGTTGATCCATAAGTGGTTAGTGGAAAGAACACACATGCAATGACCACTTATTGATCCATAAGTGGTTTGTGGAAAGAACACACATGCAATGACCACTTGTTGATCCATAAGCGGTTTGTGGAAAAGAAAACACATGCAGTGACTCTGGTTGGTCCATATGTGGTTTGTGGAAAGAACACACATGCAATGACTCTAGTACTAGTTTTAGTATAAGATCAGACATGCAATGACTCTAATGGATCCATATGTGGTTTGTGAAAAGAACACACATGCAATGACCACTTGTTGAACCATGTGTGGTTTGTGAAAAGAACACCCATGCAATGACTCTAGTGCTAGTTTTAGTATAAGAACATACATGCAATGACTCTAGTGGGTCCACATGTAGTTTGTGAAAAGAACACACATGCAATGACCACTATTTGATCCATAAGTGGTTTGTGGAAAGAACACACATGCAATGACCACTGGTTGATCCATAAGTGGTTTGTGGAAAAGAAAACACATGCAATGACTCTGGTTGGTCCATATGTGGTTTGTGGAAAGAACACACATGCATTGACCACTAGTTGATCCATATGTGGTTTGTGAAATGAACACACATGCAATGCCACTGGTTGATCCATGTGTGGTTTGTGGAAAGAACACACATGCAATGACTCTAGTGCTAGTTTTAGTATAAGAACACACATGCAATGTCTATAATGGATCCATATGTGGTTTGTGAAAAGAACACACATGCAATGACCACTTGTTGATCCATGTGTGGTTTGTGAAAAGAACAGCCATGCAACGACTCTACTGCTAGTTTTAGTATAAGAACATACATGCAATGACTCTAGTGGGTCCACATGTAGTTTGTGAAAAGAACACACATGGAATGACCACTAGTTGATCCATAAGTGGTTTGTGGAAAATAAAACACATGCAATGACTCTGGTTGGTCCATATGTGGTTTGTGGAAAGAACACACATGCATTAACCACTGGTTGATCTATATGTGGCTTGTGAAAAGAACACACATGCAATGCCACTGGTTGATCCATGTGTGGTTTGTGGAAAGAACACACATGCAATGACTCTAGTGGTAGTTTTAGTATAAGATCACACATGCAATGACTCTAATGGATCCATATGTGGTTTGTGAACAGAACACACATGCAATGACCACTTGTTGATCCATGTGTGGTTTGTGAAAAGAACACACATGCAATGACTCTAGTGCTAGTTTTATTATAAGAACACACATGCAATGACTCTAGTGGGTCCACATGTAGTTTGTTAAAAGAACACACATGCAATGACCAGTTTTTGATCCATGTGTGTTTTGTGAAAAGAACACACATACAATGACTCTAGTGGGTCCACATGTAGTTTGTCAAAAGAACACACATGCAATGACCCCTGGTTGATCCATAAGTTGTTTGTGGAAAAGAACACACATGCAATGAACACTAGTTGATCAATGTGTGGTTTGTGCAAAAGAACACATGCAATGAATCTGGTTGGTCCGTATGTGGTTTGTGGAAAGAACACACATGAAGTGACCACTGGTTGATCCATGTGTGGTTTGTAAAATTAACACACATGCAATGCCACTGGTTGATCCATGTGTGGTTTGTGGAAAGAACACACATGCAATGACTCTAGTGCCAGTTTTTGTATAAGAACACACATGCAATGTCTCTAATGGATCCATATGTGGTTTGTGATAAGAACACACATGCAATGACTCTAGTGGGTCCACATGTAGTTTGTGAAAATAACACACATGCAATGACCACTGGTTGATCCATAAGTGGTTAGTGGAAAGAACACACATGCAATGACCACTTATTGATCCATAAGTGGTTTGTGGAAAGAACACACATGCAATGACCACTTGTTGATCCATAAGCGGTTTGTGGAAAAGAAAACACATGCAGTGACTCTGGTTGGTCCATATGTGGTTTGTGGAAAGAACACACATGCAATGACTCTAGTACTAGTTTTAGTATAAGATCAGACATGCAATGACTCTAATGGATCCATATGTGGTTTGTGAAAAGAACACACATGCAATGACCACTTGTTGAACCATGTGTGGTTTGTGAAAAGAACACCCATGCAATGACTCTAGTGCTAGTTTTAGTATAAGAACATACATGCAATGACTCTAGTGGGTCCACATGTAGTTTGTGAAAAGAACACACATGCAATGACCACTATTTGATCCATAAGTGGTTTGTGGAAAGAACACACATGCAATGACCACTGGTTGATCCATAAGTGGTTTGTGGAAAAGAAAACACATGCAATGACTCTGGTTGGTCCATATGTGGTTTGTGGAAAGAACACACATGCATTGACCACTAGTTGATCCATATGTGGTTTGTGAAATGAACACACATGCAATGCCACTGGTTGATCCATGTGTGGTTTGTGGAAAGAACACACATGCAATGACTCTAGTGCTAGTTTTAGTATAAGAACACACATGCAATGTCTATAATGGATCCATATGTGGTTTGTGAAAAGAACACACATGCAATGACCACTTGTTGATCCATGTGTGGTTTGTGAAAAGAACAGCCATGCAACGACTCTACTGCTAGTTTTAGTATAAGAACATACATGCAATGACTCTAGTGGGTCCACATGTAGTTTGTGAAAAGAACACACATGGAATGACCACTAGTTGATCCATAAGTGGTTTGTGGAAAAGAAAACACATGCAATGACTCTGGTTGGTCCATATGTGGTTTGTGGAAAGAACACACATGCATTAACCACTGGTTGATCTATATGTGGCTTGTGAAAAGAACACACATGCAATGCCACTGGTTGATCCATGTGTGGTTTGTGGAAAGAACACACATGCAATGACTCTAGTGGTAGTTTTAGTATAAGATCACACATGCAATGACTCTAATGGATCCATATGTGGTTTGTGAACAGAACACACATGCAATGACCACTTGTTGATCCATGTGTGGTTTGTGAAAAGAACACACATGCAATGACTCTAGTGCTAGTTTTATTATAAGAACACACATGCAATGACTCTAGTGGGTCCACATGTAGTTTGTGAAAAGAACACACATGTAATGACCACTTTTTGATCCATGTGTGTTTTGTGAAAAGAACACACATACAATGACTCTAGTGGGTCCACATGTAGTTTGTGAAAAGAACACACATGCAATGACCCCTGGTTGATCCATAAGTTGTTTGTGGAAAAGAACACACATGCAATGAACACTAGTTGATCAATGTGTGGTTTGTGCAAAAGAACACATGCAATGAATCGGGTTGGTCCGTATGTGGTTTGTGGAAAGAACACACATGCAGTGACCACTGGTTGATCCATGTGTGGTTTGTGAAATGAACACACATGCAATGCCACTTGTTGATCCATGTGTGGTTTGTGGAAAGAACACACATGCAATGACTCTAGTGCCAGTTTTTGTATAAGAACACACATGCAATGTCTCTAATGGATCCATATGTGGTTTGTGATAAGAATACACATGCAATGACTCTAGTGGGTCCACATGTAGTTTGTGAAAAGAACACACATGCAATGACCCCTGGTTGATCCATAAGTTGTTTGTGGAAAAGAACACACATGCAATGAACACTAGTTGATCAATGTGTGGTTTGTGCAAAAGAACACATGCAATGAATCTGGTTGGTCCGTATGTGGTTTGTGGAAAGAACACACATGCAGTGACCACTGGTTGATCCATGTGTGGTTTATGAAATGAACACACATGCAATGCCACTTGTTGATCCATGTGTGGTTTGTGGAAAGAACACACATGCGATGACTCTAGTGCCAGTTTTTGTATAAGAACACACATGCAATGTCTCTAATGGATCCATATGTGGTTTGTGATAAGAATACACATGCAATGACTCTAGTGGGTCCACATGTAGTTTGTGAAAATAACGCGCATGCAATGACCACTGGTTGATCCATAAGTGGTTTGTGGAAAGAACACACATGCAATGACCACTGGTTGATCCATAAGTGGTTTGTGGAAAAGAAAACACATGCAATGACTCTGGTTGGTCCATATGTGGTTTGTGGAAAGAACACACATGCAGTGACCACTGGTTGATCCATGTGTGGTTTGTGGAAAGGACACACATGCAATGACTCTAGTACTAGTTTTAGTATAAGATCACACATGCAATGACTCTAATGGATCCATATGTGGTTTGTGAAAAGAACACACATGCAATGACCACTTGTTGATCCATGTGTGGTTTGTGAAAAGAACACACATGCAATGACTCTAGTGCGAGTTTTAGTTTAAGAACACACATGCAATGACTCTAGTGGGTCCACATGTAGTTTGTGAAAAGAATACACATGCAATGACTCTAGTGCTAGTTTTAGTATAAGAACACACATGCAATGACTCTAGTGGGTCCACATGTAGTTTGTGAAAAGAACACACATGCAATGACCACTTGTTGATCCATGTGTCTTTTGTGAAAAGAACACACATACAATGACTCTAGTGGGTCCACATGTAGTTTGTGAAAAGAACACACATGCAATGACCACTGGTTGATCCATAAGTTGTTTGTGGAAAAGAACACACATGCAATGAACACTGGTTGATCCATGTGTGGTTTGTGCAAAAGAACACATGCAATGACCACTGGTTGATCCATGTGTGGTTTGTGAAAAGAACACACTTGCAATGACTGTAGTGCTAGTTTTAGTATAAGAACACACATGCAATGACTCTAGTGGGTCCACATGTAGTTTGTAAAAATAACACACATGCAATGACCACTGGTTGATCCATAAGTGGTTTGTGGAAATAACACACATGCAATGACCACTAGTTGATCCATAAGTGGTTTGTGGAAAAGAACACACATGCAATGACTCTGGTTGGTCCATATGTGGTTTGTGGAAAGAACACACATGCATTGACCACTAGTTGATCCATAAGTGGTTTGTGGAAAGAACACACATAAAATGACCACTTGTTGATCCATTAGTGGTTTGTGGAAAAGAAAACACATGCAATGACTCCAGTTGGTCCATATGTGGTTTGTGGAAAGAACACACATAAAGTAACCACTAATTGATCCCTGTGTGGTTTGTGAAATGAACACACATGCAATGCCACTGGTTGATCCATGTGTGGTTTGTGGAAAGAACACACATGCAATGACTCTAGTGCTAGTTTTAGTATAAGAACACACATGCAATGTCTCTAATGGATCCATATGCGGGTTTGTGAAAAGAACACACATGCAATGACCACTTGTTGATCCATGTGTGGTTTGTGAAAAGAACACCCATGCAATGACTCTAGTGCTAGTTTTATTATAAGAACATACATGCAATGACTCTAGTGGGTCCACATGTAGTTTGCAAAAAGAACACACATGCAATGACCACTGGTTGATCCATAAGTGGTTTGTGGAAAGAACACACATGCAATGACCACTGGTTCATCCATAAGTGGTTTGTGGAAAAGAAAACACATGCAATGACTCTGGTTGGTCCATATGTGGTTTGTGGAAAGAACACACATGCATTCACCACTAGTTGATCCATATGTGGTTTGTGAAATGAACACACATGCAATGCCACTGGTTGATCCATGTGTGGTTTGTGGAAAGAACACACATGCAATGACTCTAGTGCTAGTTTTAGTATAAGAACACATATGCAATGTCTCTAATGGATCCATATGTGGTTTGTGAAAAGAACACACATGCAATGACCACTTGTTGATCCTTGTGTGGTTTGTGAAAAGAACACCCATGCAATGACTCTAGTGCTAGTTTTAGTACAAGAACATACATGCAATGACTCTAGTGGTTCCACATGTAGTTTGTGAAATGAACACACATGCAATGACCACTAGTTGATCCATAAGTGGTTTGTGGAAAGCACACACATGCAATGACCACTGGTTGATCCATAAGTGGTTTGTGGAAAAGAAAACACATGCAATGACTCTGGTTGGTCCATATGTGGTTTGTGGAAAGAACACACATGCATTGACCACTGGTTGATCCATATGTGGCTTGTGAAAAGAACACACATGCAATGCCACTGGTTGATCCATGTGTGGTTTGTGGAAAGAACACACATGCAATGACTCTAGTGGTAGTTTTAGTATAAGATCACACATGCAATGACTCTAATGGATCCATATGTGGTTTGTGAAAAGAACACACATGCAATGACCACTTGTTGATCCATGTGTGGTTTGTGAAAAGAACACACATGCCATGACTCTAGTGCTAGTTTTATTATAAGGACACACATGCAATGACTCTAGTGGGTCCACATGTAGTTTGTGAAAAGAACAAACATGCAATGAGCACTTGTTGATCCATGTGTGTTTTGTGAAAAGAACACACATACAATGACTCTAGTGGGCCCACATATAGTTTGTGAAAAGAACACACATGCAATGACCACTGGTTGATCCATAAGTTGTTTGTGGAAAAGAACACACATGCAATGAACACTAGTTGATCAATGTGTGAATTGTGCAAAAGAACACATGCAATGAATCTGGTTGGTCCGTATGTGGTTTGTGGAAAGAACACATATGCAGTGACCACTGGTTGATCCATGTGTGGTTTGTGAAATGAACACACATGCAATGCCACTTGTTGATCCATGTGTGGTTTGTGGAAAGAACACACATGCAATGACTCTAGTGCCAGTTTTTGTATAAGAACACACATGCAATGTCTCTAATGGATCCATATGTGGTTTGTGATAAGAATACACATGCAATGACTCTAGTGCTAGTTTTAGTATAAGATCACACATGCAATGACTCTAATGTATCCATATGTGGTTTGTGAAAAGAACACACATGCAATGACCACTTGTTGATCCATGTGTGGTTTGTGAAAAGAACACACATGTAATGACTCTAGTGCTAGTTTTAGTTTAAGAACACACATGCAATGACTCTAGTGGGTCCACATGTAGTTTGTGAAAAGAATACACATGCAATGACTCTAGTGCTTGTTTTAGTATAAGAACGCACATGCAATGACTCTAGTGGGTCCACATGTAGTTTGTGAAAAGAACACACATGCAATGACCACTTGTTGATCCATGTGTCTTTTGTGAAAAGAACACACATACAATGACTCTAGTGGGTCCACATGTAGTTTGTGAAAAGAACACACATGCAATGACCACTGGTTGATCCATGAGTTGTTTGTGGAAAAGAACACACATGCAATGAACACTGGTTGATCCATGTGTGGTTTGTGCAAAAGAACACATGCAATGACCACTGGTTGATCCATGTGTTGTTTGTGAAAAGAACACACATGCAATGACTGTAGTGCTAGTTTTCGTATAAGAACACACATGTAATGATTCTAGTGGGTCCACATGTAGTTTGTGAAAATAACACACATGCAATGACCACTGGTTGATCGATAAGTGGTTTGTGGAAATAACACACATGCAATGACCACTGGTTGATCCATAAGTGGTTTGTGGAAAAGTACACACATGGAATGACTCTGGTTGGTCCATATGTGGTTTGTGGAAAGAACACACATGCATTGACCACTAGTTGATCCATAAGTGGTTTGAGGAAAGAACACACATGAAATGACCACTTATTGATCCATAAGTGGTTTGTGGAAAAGAAAACACATGCAATGACTCTAGTTGGTCCATACGTGATTTCTGGAAAGAACACACATACAGTAACCACTGGTTGATCCATGTGTGGTTTGTGAAATGAACACACATGCAATGCCACTGGTTGATCCATGTGTGGTTTGTGGAAATAACACACATGCAATGACTCTAGTGATAGTTTTAGTATAAGAACACACATGCAATGTCTCAAATGGATCCATATGTGGTTTGTGAAAAGAACACACATGCAATGACCACTTGTTGATCCATGTGTGGTTTGTGAAAAGAACACCCATGCAATGACTCTAGTGCTAGTTTTAGTATAAGAACATACATGCAATGACTCTAGTGGGTCCACATGTAGTTTGTGAAAAGAACACACATGCAATGACCACTGGTTGATCCATAAGTGGTTGGTGGAAAGAACACACATGCAATGACCACTGGTTGATCCATAAGTGGTTTGTGGAAAAGAAAACACATGCAATGACTCTGGTTGGTCCATATGTGGTTTGTGGAAAGAACACACATGCATTGACCACTAGTTGATCCATATGTGGTTTGTGAAATGAACACACATGCAATGCCACTGGTTGATCCATGTGTGGTTTGTGGAAAGAACACACATGCAATGACTCTAGTGCTAGTTTTAGTATAAGAACACACATGCAATGTCTATAATGGATCCATTTGTGGTTTGTGAAAAGAACACACATGCAATGACCACTTGTTGATCCATGTGTGGTTTGTGAAAAGAACACCCATGCAACGACTCTACTGCTAGTTTTAGTATAAGAACATACATGCAATGACTCTAGTGGGTCCACATGTAGTTTGTGAAAAGAACACACATGGAATGACCACTAGTTGATCCATAAGTGGTTTGTGGAAAAGAAAACACATGCAATGACTCTGGTTGGTCCATATGTGGTTTGTGGAAAGAACACACATGCATTAACCACTGGTTGATCTATATGTAGCTTGTGAAAAGAACACACATGCAATACCACTGGTTGATCCATGTGTGGTTTGTGGAAAGAACACACATGCAATGACTCTAGTGGTAGTTTTAGTATAAGATCACACATGCAATGACTCTAATGGATCCATATGTGGTTTGTGAACAGAACACACATGCAATGACCACTTGTTGATCCATGTGTGGTTTGTGAAAAGAACACACATGCAATGACTCTAGTGCTAGTTTTATTATAAGAACACACATGCAATGACTCTAGTGGGTCCACATGTAGTTTGTGAAAAGAACACACATACAATGACCACTTTTTGATCCATGTGTGTTTTGTGAAAAGAACACACATACAATGACTCTAGTGGGTCCACATGTAGTTTGTGAAAAGAACACACATGCAATGACCCCTGGTTGATCCATAAGTTGTTTGTGGAAAAGAACACACATGCAATGAACACTAGTTGATCAATGTGTGGTTTGTGCAAAAGAACACATGCAATGAATCTGGTTGGTCCGTATGTGGTTTGTGGAAAGAACACACATGTAGTGACCACTGGTTGATCCATGTGTGGTTTGTGAAATGAACACACATGCAATGCCACTTGTTGATCCATGTGTGGTTTGTGGAAAGAACACACATGCAATGACTCTAGTGCCAGTTTTTGTATAAGAACACACATGCAATGTCTCTAATGGATCCATATGTGGTTTGTGATAAGAATACACATGCAATGACTCTAGTGGGTCCACATGTAGTTTGTGAAAAGAACACACATGCAATGACCCCTGGTTGATCCATAAGTTGTTTGTGGAAAAGAACACACATGCAATGAACACTAGTTGATCAATGTGTGGTTTGTGCAAAAGAACACATGCAATGAATCTGGTTGGTCCGTATGTGGTTTGTGGAAAGAACACACATGCAGTGACCACTGGTTGATCCATGTGTGGTTTATGAAATGAACACACATGCAATGCCACTTGTTGATCCATGTGTGGTTTGTGGAAAGAACACACATGCAATGACTCTAGTGCCAGTTTTTGTATAAGAACACACATGCAATGTCTCTAATGGATCCATATGTGGTTTGTGATAAGAATACACATGCAATGACTCTAGTGGGTCCACATGTAGTTTGTGAAAATAACGCGCATGGAATGACCACTGGTTGATCCATGAGTGGTTTGTGGAAAGAACACACATGCAATGACCACTGGTTGATCCATAAGTGGTTTGTGGAAAAGAAAACACATGCAATGACTCTGGTTGGTCCATATGTGGTTTGTGGAAAGAACACACATGCAGTGACCACTGGTTGATCCATGTGTGGTTTGTGGAAAGGACACACATGCAATGACTCTAGTACTAGTTTTAGTATAAGATCACACATGCAATGACTCTAATGGATCCATATGTGGTTTGTGAAAAGAACACACATGCAATGACCACTTGTTGATCCATGTGTGGTTTGTGAAAAGAACACACATGCAATGACTCTAGTGCGAGTTTTAGTTTAAGAACACACATGCAATGACTCTAGTGGGTCCACATGTAGTTTGTGAAAAGAATACACATGCAATGACTCTAGTGCTAGTTTTAGTATAAGAACACACATGCAATGACTCTAGTGGGTCCACATGTAGTTTGTGAAAAGAACACACATGCAATGACCACTTGTTGATCCATGTGTCTTTTGTGAAAAGAACACACATACAATGACTCTAGTGGGTCCACATGTAGTTTGTGAAAAGAACACACATGCAATGACCACTGGTTGATCCATAAGTTGTTTGTGGAAAAGAACACACATGCAATGAACACTGGTTGATCCATGTGTGGTTTGTGCAAAAGAACACATGCAATGACCACTGGTTGATCCATGTGTGGTTTGTGAAAAGAACACACTTGCAATGACTGTAGTGCTAGTTTTAGTATAAGAACACACATGCAATGACTAGTGGGTCCACATGTAGTTTGTAAAAATAACACACATGCAATGACCACTGGTTGATCCATAAGTGGTTTGTGGAAATAACACACATGCAATGACCACTAGTTGATCCATAAGTGGTTTGTGGAAAAGAACACACATGCAATGACTCTGGTTGGTCCATATGTGGTTTGTGGAAAGAACACACATGCATTGACCACTAGTTGATCCATAAGTGGTTTGTGGAAAGAACACACATAATTAGTGGTTTATGGAAAACAAAACACATGCAATGACTCCAGTTGGTCCATATGTGGTTTGTGGAAAGAACACACATAAAGTAACCACTAATTGATCCCTGTGTGGTTTGTGAAATGAACACACATGCAATGCCACTGGTTGATCCATGTGTGGTTTGTGGAAAGAACACACATGCAATGACTCTAGTGCTAGTTTTAGTATAAGAACACACATGCAATGTCTCTAATGGATCCATATGCGGGTTTGTGAAAAGAACACACATGCAATGACCACTTGTTGATCCATGTGTGGTTTGTGAAAAGAACACCCATGCAATGACTCTAGTGCTAGTTTTATTATAAGAACATACATGCAATGACTCTAGTGGGTCCACATGTAGTTTGCAAAAAGAACACACATGCAATGACCACTGGTTGATCCATAAGTGGTTTGTGGAAAGAACACACATGCAATGACCACTGGTTCATCCATAAGTGGTTTGTGGAAAAGAAAACACATGCAATGACTCTGGTTGGTCCATATGTGGTTTGTGGAAAGAACACACATGCATTGACCACTAGTTGATCCATATGTGGTTTGTGAAATGAACACACATGCAATGCCACTGGTTGATCCATGTGTGGTTTGTGGAAAGAACACACATGCAATGACTCTAGTGCTAGTTTTAGTATAAGAACACATATGCAATGTCTCTAATGGATCCATATGTGGTTTGTGAAAAGAACACACATGCAATGACCACTTGTTGATCCTTGTGTGGTTTGTGAAAAGAACACCCATGCAATGACTCTAGTGCTAGTTTTAGTACAAGAACATACATGCAATGACTCTAGTGGTTCCACATGTAGTTTGTGAAATGAACACACATGCAATGACCACTAGTTGATCCATAAGTGGTTTGTGGAAAGCACACACATGCAATGACCACTGGTTGATCCATAAGTGGTTTGTGGAAAAGAAAAAACATGCAATGACTCTGGTTGGTCCATATGTGGTTTGTGGAAAGAACACACATGCATTGACCACTGGTTGATCCATATGTGGCTTGTGAAAAGAACACACATGCAATGCCACTGGTTGATCCATGTGTGGTTTGTGGAAAGAACACACATGCAATGACTCTAGTGGTAGTTTTAGTATAAGATCACACATGCAATGACTCTAATGGAACCATATGTGGTTTGTGAAAAGAACACACATGCAATGACCACTTGTTGATCCATGTGTGGTTTGTGAAAAGAACACACATGCCATGACTCTAGTGCTAGTTTTATTATAAGAACACACATGCAATGACTCTAGTGGGTCCACATGTAGTTTGTGAAAAGAACAAACATGCAATGACCACTTGTTGATCCATGTGTGTTTTGTGAAAAGAACACACATACAATGACTCTAGTGGGCCCACATGTAGTTTGTGAAAAGAACACACATGCAATGACCACTGGTTGATCCATAAGTTGTTTGTGGAAAAGAACACACATGCAATGAACACTAGTTGATCAATGTGTGATTTGTGCAAAAGAACACATGCAATGAATCTGGTTGGTCCGTATGTGGTTTGTGGAAAGAACACATATGCAGTGACCACTGGTTGATCCATGTGTGGTTTGTGAAATGAACACACATGCAATGCCACTTGTTGATCCATGTGTGGTTTGTGGAAAGAACACACATGCAATGACTCTAGTGCCAGTTTTTGTATAAGAACACACATGCAATGTCTCTAATGGATCCATATGTGGTTTGTGATAAGAATACACATGCAATGACTCTAGTGCTAGTTTTAGTATAAGATCACACATGCAATGACTCTAATGTATCCATATGTGGTTTGTGAAAAGAACACACATGCAATGACCACTTGTTGATCCATGTGTGGTTTGTGAAAAGAACACACATGTAATGACTCTAGTGCTAGTTTTAGTTTAAGAACACACATGCAATGACTCTAGTGGGTCCACATGTAGTTTGTGAAAAGAATACACATGCAATGACTCTAGTGCTTGTTTTAGTATAAGAACGCACATGCAATGACTCTAGTGGGTCCACATGTAGTTTGTGAAAAGAACACACATGCAATGACCACTTGTTGATCCATGTGTCTTTTGTGAAAAGAACACACATACAATGACTCTAGTGGGTCCACATGTAGTTTGTGAAAAGAACACACATGCAATGACCACTGGTTGATCCATGAGTTGTTTGTGGAAAAGAACACATATGCAATGAACACTGGTTGATCCATGTGTGGTTTGTGCAAAAGAACACATGCAATGACCGCTGGTTGATCCATGTGTGGTTTGTGAAAAGAACACACATGCAATGACTGTAGTGCTAGTTTTAGTATAAGAACACACATGCAATGACTCTAGTGGGTCCACATCTAGTTTGTAAAAATAACACACATGCAATGACCACTTGTTGATCCATAAGTGGTTTGTGGAAAGAACACACATGCAATGACCACTGGTTGATCCATAAGTGGTTTGTGGAAAAGAACACACATGCAATGACTCTGGTTGGTCCATATGTGGTTTGTGGAAAGAACACACATGCATTGACCACTAGTTGGTCCATAAGTGGTTTGTGGAAAGAACACACATGAAATGACCACATGTTGATCCATAAGTGGTTTGTGGAAAAGAAAACACATGCAATGACTCTAGTTGGTCCATATGTGGTTTGGGGAAAGAACACACATATAGTAACCACTTGTTGATCCATGTGTGGTTTGTGAAATGAACACACATGCAATGCCACTGGTTGATCCATGTGTGGTTTTGGAAAGAACACACATGCAATGACTCTAGTGCTAGTGTTAGTACAAGAACACACATGCAATGTCTCTAATGGATCCATATGTGGTTTGTGAAAAGAACACACATGCAATGACCACTTGTTGATCCATGTGTGGTTTGTGAAAAGAACACCCATGCAATGACTCTAGTGCTAGTTTTAGTATAAGAACATACATGCAATGACTCTAGTGGGTCCACATGTAGTTTGTGAAAAGAACACACATGCAATGACCACAATTTGATCCATAAGTGGTTTGTGGAAAGAACACACATGCAATGACCACTGGTTGATCCATAAGTGGTTTGTGGAAAAGAAAACACATGCAATGACTCTGGTTGGTCCATATGTGGTTTGTGGAAAGAACACACATGCATTGACCACTAGTTGATCCATATGTGGTTTGTGAAATGAACACACATGCAATGCCACTGGTTGATCCATGTGTGGTTTGTGGAAAGAACACACATGCAATGACTCTAGTGCTAGTTTTAGTATAAGAACACACATGCAATGTCTATAATGGATCCATATGTGGTTTGTGAAAAGAACACACATGCAATGACCACTTGTTGATCCATGTGTGGTTTGTGAAAAGAACACCCATGCAACGACTCTACTGCTAGTTTTAGTATAAGAACATACATGCAATGACTCTAGTGGGTCCACATGTAGTTTGTGAAAAGAACACACATGGAATGACCACTAGTTGATCCATCAGTGGTTTGTGGAAAAGAAAACACATGCAATGACTCTGGTTGGTCCATATGTGGTTTGTGGAAAGAACACACATGCATTAACCACTGGTTGATCTATATGTGGCTTGTGAAAAGAACACACATGCAATGCCACTGGTTGATCCATGTGTGGTTTGTGGAAAGAACACACATGCAATGACTCTAGTGGTAGTTTTAGTATAAGATCACACATGCAATGACTCTAATGGATCCATATGTGGTTTGTGAACAGAACACACATGCAATGACCACTTGTTGATCCATGTGTGGTTTGTGAAAAGAACACACATGCAATGACTCTAGTGCTAGTTTTATTACAAGAACACACATGCAATGACTCTAGTGGGTCCACATGTAGTTTGTGAAAAGAACACACATGCAATGACCACTTTTTGATCCATGTGTGTTTTGTGAAAAGAACACACATACAATGACTCTAGTGGGTCCACATGTAGTTTGTGAAAAGAACACACATGCAATGACCCCTGGTTGATCCATAAGTTGTTTGTGGAAAAGAACACACATGCAATGAACACTAGTTGATCAATGTGTGGTTTGTGCAAAAGAACACATGCAATGAATCTGGTTGGTCCGTATGTGGTTTGTGGAAAGAACACACATGCAGTGACCACTGGTTGATCCATGTGTGGTTTATGAAATGAACACACATGCAATGCCACTTGTTGATCCATGTGTGGTTTGTGGAAAGAACACACATGCAATGACTCTAGTGCCAGTTTTTGTATAAGAACACACATGCAATGTCTCTAATGGATCCATATGTGGTTTGTGATAAGAATACACATGCAATGACTCTAGTGGGTCCACATGTAGTTTGTGAAAATAACGCGCATGCAATGACCACTGGTTGATCCATAAGTGGTTTGTGGAAAGAACACACATGCAATGACCACTGGTTGATCCATAAGTGGTTTGTGGAAAAGAAAACACATGCAATGACTCTGGTTGGTCCATATGTGGTTTGTGGAAAGAACACACATGCAGTGACCACTGGTTGATCCATGTGTGGTTTGTGGAAAGGACACACATGCAATGACTCTAGTACTAGTTTTAGTATAAGATCACACATGCAATGACTCTAATGGATCCATATGTGGTTTGTGAAAAGAACACACATGCAATGACCACTTGTTGAACCATGTGTGGTTTGTGAAAAGAACACCCATGCAATGACTCTAGTGCTAGTTTTAGTATAAGAACATACATGCAATGACTCTAGTGGGTCCACATGTAGTTTGTGAAAAGAACACACATGCAATGACCACTATTTGATCCATAAGTGGTTTGTGGAAAGAACACACATGCAATGACCACTGGTTGATCCATAAGTGGTTTGTGGAAAAGAAAACACATGCAATGACTCTGGTTGGTCCATATGTGGTTTGTGGAAAGAACACACATGCATTGACCACTAGTTGATCCATATGTGGTTTGTGAAATGAACACACATGCAATGCCACTGGTTGATCCATGTGTGGTTTGTGGAAAGAACACACATGCAATGACTCTAGTGCTAGTTTTAGTATAAGAACACACATGCAATGTCTATAATGGATCCATATGTGGTTTGTGAAAAGAACACACATGCAATGACCACTTGTTGATCCATGTGTGGTTTGTGAAAAGAACACCCATGCAACGACTCTACTGCTAGTTTTAGTATAAGAACATACATGCAATGACTCTAGTGGGTCCACATGTAGTTTGTGAAAAGAACACACATGGAATGACCACTAGTTGATCCATAAGTGGTTTGTGGAAAAGAAAACACATGCAATGACTCTGGTTGGTCCATATGTGGTTTGTGGAAAGAACACACATGCATTAACCACTGGTTGATCTATATGTGGCTAGTGAAAAGAACACACATGCAATGCCACTGGTTGATCCATGTGTGGTTTGTGGAAAGAACACACATGCAATGACTCTAGTGGTAGTTTTAGTATAAGATCACACATGCAATGACTCTAATGGATCCATATGTGGTTTGTGAACAGAACACACATGCAATGACCACTTGTTGATCCATGTGTGGTTTGTGAAAAGAACACACATGCAATGACTCTAGTGCTAGTTTTATTATAAGAACACACATGCAATGACTCTAGTGGGTCCACATGTAGTTTGTGAAAAGAACACACATGCAATGACCACTTTTTGATCCATGTGTGTTTTGTGAAAAGAACACACATACAATGACTCTAGTGGGTCCACATGTAGTTTGTGAAAAGAACACACATGCAATGACCCCTGGTTGATCCATAAGTTGTTTGTGGAAAAGAACACACATGCAATGAACACTAGTTGATCAATGTGTGGTTTGTGCAAAAGAACACATGCAATGAATCTGGTTGGTCCGTATGTGGTTTGTGGAAAGAACACACATGAAGTGACCACTGGTTGATCCATTTGTGGTTTGTAAAATTAACACACATGCAATGCCACTGGTTGATCCATGTGTGGTTTGTGGAAAGAACACACATGCAATGACTCTAGTGCCAGTTTTTGTATAAGAACACACATGCAATGTCTCTAATGGATCCATATGTGGTTTGTGATAAGAACACACATGCAATGACTCTAGTGGGTCCACATGTAGTTTGTGAAAATAACACACATGCAATGACCACTGGTTGATCCATAAGTGGTTAGTGGAAAGAACACACATGCAATGACCACTTATTGATCCATAAGTGGTTTGTGGAAAGAACACACATGCAATGACCACTTGTTGATCCATAAGCGGTTTGTGGAAAAGAAAACACATGCAGTGACTCTGGTTGGTCCATATGTGGTTTGTGGAAAGAACACACATGCAATGACTCTAGTACTAGTTTTAGTATAAGATCAGACATGCAATGACTCTAATGGATCCATATGTGGTGTGTGAAAAGAACACACATGCAATGACCACTTGTTGAACCATGTGTGGTTTGTGAAAAGAACACCCATGCAATGACTCTAGTGCTAGTTTTAGTATAAGAACATACATGCAATGACTCTAGTGGGTCCACATGTAGTTTGTGAAAAGAACACACATGCAATGACCACTATTTGATCCATAAGTGGTTTGTGGAAAGAACACACATGCAATGACCACTGGTTGATCCATAAGTGGTTTGTGGAAAAGAAAACACATGCAATGACTCTGGTTGGTCCATATGTGGTTTGTGGAAAGAACACACATGCATTGACCACTAGTTGATCCATATGTGGTTTGTGAAATGAACACACATGCAATGCCACTGGTTGATCCATGTGTGGTTTGTGGAAAGAACACACATGCAATGACTCTAGTGCTAGTTTTAGTATAAGAACACACATGCAATGTCTATAATGGATCCATATGTGGTTTGTGAAAAGAACACACATGCAATGACCACTTGTTGATCCATGTGTGGTTTGTGAAAAGAACACCCATGCAACGACTCTACTGCTAGTTTTAGTATAAGAACATACATGCAATGACTCTAGTGGGTCCACATGTAGTTTGTGAAAAGAACACACATGGAATGACCACTAGTTGATCCATAAGTGGTTTGTGGAAAAGAAAACACATGCAATGACTCTGGTTGGTCCATATGTGGTTTGTGGAAAGAACACACATGCATTAACCACTGGTTGATCAATATGTGGCTTGTGAAAAGAACACACATGCAATACCACTGGTTGATCCATGTGTGGTTTGTGGAAAGAACACACATGCAATGACTCTAGTGGTAGTTTTAGTATAAGATCACACATGCAATGACTCTAATGGATCCATATGTGGTTTGTGAACAGAACACACATGCAATGACCACTTGTTGATCCATGTGTGGTTTGTGAAAAGAACACACATGCAATGACTCTAGTGCTAGTTTTATTATAAGAACACACATGCAATGACTCTAGTGGGTCCACATGTAGTTTGTGAAAAGAACACACATGTAATGACCACTTTTTGATCCATGTGTGTTTTGTGAAAAGAACACACATACAATGACTCTAGTGGGTCCACATGTAGTTTGTGAAAAGAACACACATGCAATGACCCCTGGTTGATCCATAAGTTGTTTGTGGAAAAGAACACACATGCAATGAACACTAGTTGATCAATGTGTGGTTTGTGCAAAAGAACACATGCAATGAATCGGGTTGGTCCGTATGTGGTTTGTGGAAAGAACACACATGCAGTGACCACTGGTTGATCCATGTGTGGTTTGTGAAATGAACACACATGCAATGCCACTTGTTGATCCATGTGTGGTTTGTGGAAAGAACACACATGCAATGACTCTAGTGCCAGTTTTTGTATAAGAACACACATGCAATGTCTCTAATGGATCCATATGTGGTTTGTGATAAGAATACACATGCAATGACTCTAGTGGGTCCACATGTAGTTTGTGAAAATAACGCGCATGCAATGACCACTGGTTGATCCATAAGTGGTTTGTGGAAAGAACACACATGCAATGACCACTGGTTGATCCATAAGTGGTTTGTGGAAAAGAAAACACATGCAATGACTCTGGTTGGTCCATATGTGGTTTGTGGAAAGAACACACATGCAGTGACCACTGGTTGATCCATGTGTGGTTTGTGGAAAGGACACACATGCAATGCCACTTGTTGATCCATGTGTGGTTTGTGGAAAGAACACACATGCAATGACTCTAGTGCCAGTTTTTGTATAAGAACACACATGCAATGTCTCTAATGGATCCATATGTGGTTTGTGATAAGAATACACATGCAATGACTCTAGTGGGTCCACATGTAGTTTGTGAAAATAACGCGCATGCAATGACCACTGGTTGATCCATAAGTGGTTTGTGGAAAGAACACACATGCAATGACCACTGGTTGATCCATAAGTGGTTTGTGGAAAAGAAAACACATGCAATGACTCTGGTTGGTCCATATGTGGTTTGTGGAAAGAACACACATGCAGTGACCACTGGTTGATCCATGTGTGGTTTGTGGAAAGGACACACATGCAATGACTCTAGTACTAGTTTTAGTATAAGATCACACATGCAATGACTCTAATGGATCCATATGTGGTTTGTGAAAAGAACACACATGCAATGACCACTTGTTGATCCATGTGTGGTTTGTGAAAAGAACACACATGCAATGACTCTAGTGCGAGTTTTAGTTTAAGAACACACATGCAATGACTCTAGTGGGTCCACATGTAGTTTGTGAAAAGAATACACATGCAATGACTCTAGTGCTAGTTTTAGTATAAGAACACACATGCAATGACTCTAGTGGGTCCACATGTAGTTTGTGAAAAGAACACACATGCAATGACCACTTGTTGATCCATGTGTCTTTTGTGAAAAGAACACACATACAATGACTCTAGTGGGTCCACATGTAGTTTGTGAAAAGAACACACATGCAATGACCACTGGTTGATCCATAAGTTGTTTGTGGAAAAGAACACACATGCAATGAACACTGGTTGATCCATGTGTGGTTTGTGCAAAAGAACACATGCAATGACCACTGGTTGATCCATGTGTGGTTTGTGAAAAGAACACACTTGCAATGACTGTAGTGCTAGTTTTAGTATAAGAACACACATGCAATGACTCTAGTGGGTCCACATGTAGTTTGTAAAAATAACACACATGCAATGACCACTGGTTGATCCATAAGTGGTTTGTGGAAATAACACACATGCAATGACCACTAGTTGATCCATAAGTGGTTTGTGGAAAAGAACACACATGCAATGACTCTGGTTGGTCCATATGTGGTTTGTGGAAAGAACACACATGCATTGACCACTAGTTGATCCATAAGTGGTTTGTGGAAAGAACACACATAAAATGACCACTTGTTGATCCATTAGTGGTTTGTGGAAAAGAAAACACATGCAATGACTCCAGTTGGTCCATATGTGGTTTGTGGAAAGAACACACATAAAGTAACCACTAATTGATCCCTGTGTGGTTTGTGAAATGAACACACATGCAATGCCACTGGTTGATCCATGTGTGGTTTGTGGAAAGAACACACATGCAATGACTCTAGTGCTAGTTTTAGTATAAGAACACACATGCAATGTCTCTAATGGATCCATATGCGGGTTTGTGAAAAGAACACACATGCAATGACCACTTGTTGATCCATGTGTGGTTTGTGAAAAGAACACCCATGCAATGACTCTAGTGCTAGTTTTATTATAAGAACATACATGCAATGACTCTAGTGGGTCCACATGTAGTTTGCAAAAAGAACACACATGCAATGACCACTGGTTGATCCATAAGTGGTTTGTGGAAAGAACACACATGCAATGACCACTGGTTCATCCATAAGTGGTTTGTGGAAAAGAAAACACATGCAATGACTCTGGTTGGTCCATATGTGGTTTGTGGAAAGAACACACATGCATTCACCACTAGTTGATCCATATGTGGTTTGTGAAATGAACACACATGCAATGCCACTGGTTGATCCATGTGTGGTTTGTGGAAAGAACACACATGCAATGACTCTAGTGCTAGTTTTAGTATAAGAACACATATGCAATGTCTCTAATGGATCCATATGTGGTTTGTGAAAAGAACACACATGCAATGACCACTTGTTGATCCTTGTGTGGTTTGTGAAAAGAACACCCATGCAATGACTCTAGTGCTAGTTTTAGTACAAGAACATACATTCAATGACTCTAGTGGTTCCACATGTAGTTTGTGAAATGAACACACATGCAATGACCACTAGTTGATCCATAAGTGGTTTGTGGAAAGCACACACATGCAATGACCACTGGTTGATCCATAAGTGGTTTGTGGAAAAGAAAACACATGCAATGACTCTGGTTGGTCCATATGTGGTTTGTGGAAAGAACACACATGCATTGACCACTGGTTGATCCATATGTGGCTTGTGAAAAGAACACACATGCAATGCCACTGGTTGATCCATGTGTGGTTTGTGGAAAGAACACACATGCAATGACTCTAGTGGTAGTTTTAGTATAAGATCACACATGCAATGACTCTAATGGATCCATATGTGGTTTGTGAAAAGAACACACATGCAATGACCACTTGTTGATCCATGTGTGGTTTGTGAAAAGAACACACATGCCATGACTCTAGTGCTAGTTTTATTATAAGAACACACATGCAATGACTCTAGTGGGTCCACATGTAGTTTGTGAAAAGAACAAACATGCAATGAGCACTTGTTGATCCATGTGTGTTTTGTGAAAAGAACACACATACAATGACTCTAGTGGGCCCACATGTAGTTTGTGAAAAGAACACACATGCAATGACCACTGGTTGATCCATAAGTTGTTTGTGGAAAAGAACACACATGCAATGAACACTAGTTGATCAATGTGTGATTTGTGCAAAAGAACACATGCAATGAATCTGGTTGGTCCGTATGTGGTTTGTGGAAAGAACACATATGCAGTGACCACTGGTTGATCCATGTGTGGTTTGTGAAATGAACACACATGCAATGCCACTTGTTGATCCATGTGTGGTTTGTGGAAAGAACACACATGCAATGACTCTAGTGCCAGTTTTTGTATAAGAACACACATGCAATGTCTCTAATGGATCCATATGTGGTTTGTGATAAGAATACACATGCAATGACTCTAGTGCTAGTTTTAGTATAAGATCACACATGCAATGACTCTAATGTATCCATATGTGGTTTGTGAAAAGAACACACATGCAATGACCACTTGTTGATCCATGTGTGGTTTGTGAAAAGAACACACATGTAATGACTCTAGTGCTAGTTTTAGTTTAAGAACACACATGCAATGACTCTAGTGGGTCCACATGTAGTTTGTGAAAAGAATACACATGCAATGACTCTAGTGCTTGTTTTAGTATAAGAACGCACATGCAATGACTCTAGTGGGTCCACATGTAGTTTGTGAAAAGAACACACATGCAATGACCACTTGTTGATCCATGTGTCTTTTGTGAAAAGAACACACATACAATGACTCTAGTGGGTCCACATGTAGTTTGTGAAAAGAACACACATGCAATGACCACTGGTTGATCCATGAGTTGTTTGTGGAAAAGAACACACATGCAATGAACACTGGTTGATCCATGTGTGGTTTGTGCAAAAGAACACATGCAATGACCACTGGTTGATCCATGTGTTGTTTGTGAAAAGAACACACATGCAATGACTGTAGTGCTAGTTTTCGTATAAGAACACACATGTAATGATTCTAGTGGGTCCACATGTAGTTTGTGAAAATAACACACATGCAATGACCACTGGTTGATCGATAAGTGGTTTGTGGAAATAACACACATGCAATGACCACTGGTTGATCCATAAGTGGTTTGTGGAAAAGTACACACATGGAATGACTCTGGTTGGTCCATATGTGGTTTGTGGAAAGAACACACATGCATTGACCACTAGTTGATCCATAAGTGGTTTGAGGAAAGAACACACATGAAATGACCACTTATTGATCCATAAGTGGTTTGTGGAAAAGAAAACACATGCAATGACTCTAGTTGGTCCATACGTGATTTCTGGAAAGAACACACATACAGTAACCACTGGTTGATCCATGTGTGGTTTGTGAAATGAACACACATGCAATGCCACTGGTTGATCCATGTGTGGTTTGTGGAAAGAACACACATGCAATGACTCTAGTGATAGTTTTAGTATAAGAACACACATGCAATGTCTCAAATGGATCCATATGTGGTTTGTGAAAAGAACACACATGCAATGACCACTTGTTGATCCATGTGTGGTTTGTGAAAAGAACACCCATGCAATGACTCTAGTGCTAGTTTTAGTATAAGAACATACATGCAATGACTCTAGTGGGTCCACATGTAGTTTGTGAAAAGAACACACATGCAATGACCACTGGTTGATCCATAAGTGGTTGGTGGAAAGAACACACATGCAATGACCACTGGTTGATCCATAAGTGGTTTGTGGAAAAGAAAACACATGCAATGACTCTGGTTGGTCCATATGTGGTTTGTGGAAAGAACACACATGCATTGACCACTAGTTGATCCATATGTGGTTTGTGAAATGAACACACATGCAATGCCACTGGTTGATCCATGTGTGGTTTGTGGAAAGAACACACATGCAATGACTCTAGTGCTAGTTTTAGTATAAGAACACACATGCAATGTCTATAATGGATCCATTTGTGGTTTGTGAAAAGAACACACATGCAATGACCACTTGTTGATCCATGTGTGGTTTGTGAAAAGAACACCCATGCAACGACTCTACTGCTAGTTTTAGTATAAGAACATACATGCAATGACTCTAGTGGGTCCACGTGTAGTTTGTGAAAAGAACACACATGGAATGACCACTAGTTGATCCATAAGTGGTTTGTGGAAAAGAAAACACATGCAATGACTCTGGTTGGTCCATATGTGGTTTGTGGAAAGAACACACATGCATTAACCACTGGTTGATCTATATGTGGCTTGTGAAAAGAACACACATGCAATGCCACTGGTTGATCCATGTGTGGTTTGTGGAAAGAACACACATGCAATGACTCTAGTGGTAGTTTTAGTATAAGATCACACATGCAATGACTCTAATGGATCCATATGTGGTTTGTGAACAGAACACACATGCAATGACCACTTGTTGATCCATGTGTGGTTTGTGAAAAGAACACACATGCAATGACTCTAGTGCTAGTTTTATTATAAGAACACACATGCAATGACTCTAGTGGGTCCACATGTAGTTTGTGAAAAGAACACACATACAATGACCACTTTTTGATCCATGTGTGTTTTGTGAAAAGAACACACATACAATGACTCTAGTGGGTCCACATGTAGTTTGTGAAAAGAACACACATGCAATGACCCCTGGTTGATCCATAAGTTGTTTGTGGAAAAGAACACACATGCAATGAACACTAGTTGATCAATGTGTGGTTTGTGCAAAAGAACACATGCAATGAATCTGGTTGGTCCGTATGTGGTTTGTGGAAAGAACACACATGCAGTGACCACTGGTTGATCCATGTGTGGTTTGTGAAATGAACACACATGCAATGCCACTTGTTGATCCATGTGTGGTTTGTGGAAAGAACACACATGCAATGACTCTAGTGCCAGTTTTTGTATAAGAACACACATGCAATGTCTCTAATGGATCCATATGTGGTTTGTGATAAGAATACACATGCAATGACTCTAGTGGGTCCACATGTAGTTTGTGAAAAGAACACACATGCAATGACCCCTGGTTGATCCATAAGTTGTTTGTGGAAAAGAACACACATGCAATGAACACTAGTTGATCAATGTGTGGTTTGTGCAAAAGAACACATGCAATGAATCTGGTTGGTCCGTATGTGGTTTGTGGAAAGAACACACATGCAGTGACCACTGGTTGATCCATGTGTGGTTTATGAAATGAACACACATGCAATGCCACTTGTTGATCCATGTGTGGTTTGTGGAAAGAACACACATGCAATGACTCTAGTGCCAGTTTTTGTATAAGAACACACATGCAATGTCTCTAATGGATCCATATGTGGTTTGTGATAAGAATACACATGCAATGACTCTAGTGGGTCCACATGTAGTTTGTGAAAATAACGCGCATGGAATGACCACTGGTTGATCCATAAGTGGTTTGTGGAAAGAACACACATGCAATGACCACTGGTTGATCCATAAGTGGTTTGTGGAAAAGAAAACACATGCAATGACTCTGGTTGGTCCATATGTGGTTTGTGGAAAGAACACACATGCAGTGACCACTGGTTGATCCATGTGTGGTTTGTGGAAAGGACACACATGCAATGACTCTAGTACTAGTTTTAGTATAAGATCACACATGCAATGACTCTAATGGATCCATATGTGGTTTGTGAAAAGAACACACATGCAATGACCACTTGTTGATCCATGTGTGGTTTGTGAAAAGAACACACATGCAATGACTCTAGTGCGAGTTTTAGTTTAAGAACACACATGCAATGACTCTAGTGGGTCCACATGTAGTTTGTGAAAAGAATACACATGCAATGACTCTAGTGCTAGTTTTAGTATAAGAACACACATGCAATGACTCTAGTGGGTCCACATGTAGTTTGTGAAAAGAACACACATGCAATGACCACTTGTTGATCCATGTGTCTTTTGTGAAAAGAACACACATACAATGACTCTAGTGGGTCCACATGTAGTTTGTGAAAAGAACACACATGCAATGACCACTGGTTGATCCATAAGTTGTTTGTGGAAAAGAACACACATGCAATGAACACTGGTTGATCCATGTGTGGTTTGTGCAAAAGAACACATGCAATGACCACTGGTTGATCCATGTGTGGTTTGTGAAAAGAACACACTTGCAATGACTGTAGTGCTAGTTTTAGTATAAGAACACACATGCAATGACTAGTGGGTCCACATGTAGTTTGTAAAAATAACACACATGCAATGACCACTGGTTGATCCATAAGTGGTTTGTGGAAATAACACACATGCAATGACCACTAGTTGATCCATAAGTGGTTTGTGGAAAAGAACACACATGCAATGACTCTGGTTGGTCCATATGTGGTTTGTGGAAAGAACACACATAATTAGTGGTTTATGGAAAACAAAACACATGCAATGACTCCAGTTGGTCCATATGTGGTTTGTGGAAAGAACACACATAAAGTAACCACTAATTGATCCCTGTGTGGTTTGTGAAATGAACACACATGCAATGCCACTGGTTGATCCATGTGTGGTTTGTGGAAAGAACACACATGCAATGACTCTAGTGCTAGTTTTAGTATAAGAACACACATGCAATGTCTCTAATGGATCCATATGCGGGTTTGTGAAAAGAACACACATGCAATGACCACTTGTTGATCCATGTGTGGTTTGTGAAAAGAACACCCATGCAATGACTCTAGTGCTAGTTTTATTATAAGAACATACATGCAATGACTCTAGTGGGTCCACATGTAGTTTGCAAAAAGAACACACATGCAATGACCACTGGTTGATCCATAAGTGGTTTGTGGAAAGAACACACATGCAATGACCACTAGTTCATCCATAAGTGGTTTGTGGAAGAGAAAACACATGCAATGACTCTGGTTGGTCCATATGTGGTTTGTGGAAAGAACACACATGCATTGACCACTAGTTGATCCATATGTGGTTTGTCAAATGAACACACATGCAATGCCACTGGTTGATCCATGTGTGGTTTGTGGAAAGAACACACATGCAATGACTCTAGTGCTAGTTTTAGTATAAGAACACATATGCAATGTCTCTAATGGATCCATATGTGGTTTGTGAAAAGAACACACATGCAATGACCACTTGTTGATCCTTGTGTGGTTTGTGAAAAGAACACCCATGCAATGACTCTAGTGCTAGTTTTAGTACAAGAACATACATGCAATGACTCTAGTGGTTCCACATGTAGTTTGTGAAATGAACACACATGCAATGACCACTAGTTGATCCATAAGTGGTTTGTGGAAAGCACACACATGCAATGACCACTGGTTGATCCATAAGTGGTTTGTGGAAAAGAAAAAACATGCAATGACTCTGGTTGGTCCATATGTGGTTTGTGGAAAGAACACACATGCATTGACCACTGGTTGATCCATATGTGGCTTGTGAAAAGAACACACATGCAATGCCACTGGTTGATCCATGTGTGGTTTGTGGAAAGAACACACATGCAATGACTCTAGTGGTAGTTTTAGTATAAGATCACACATGCAATGACTCTAATGGATCCATATGTGGTTTGTGAAAAGAACACACATGCAATGACCACTTGTTGATCCATGTGTGGTTTGTGAAAAGAACACACATGCCATGACTCTAGTGCTAGTTTTATTATAAGAACACACATGCAATGACTCTAGTGGGTCCACATGTAGTTTGTGAAAAGAACAAACATGCAATGACCACTTGTTGATCCATGTGTGTTTTGTGAAAAGAACACACATACAATGACTCTAGTGGGCCCACATGTAGTTTGTGAAAAGAACACACATGCAATGACCACTGGTTGATCCATAAGTTGTTTGTGGAAAAGAACACACATGCAATGAACACTAGTTGATCAATGTGTGGTTTGTGCAAAAGAACACATGCAATGAATCTGGTTGGTCCGTATGTGGTTTGTGGAAAGAACACACATGCAGTGACCACTGGTTGATCCATGTGTGGTTTATGAAATGAACACACATGCAATGCCACTTGTTGATCCATGTGTGGTTTGTGGAAAGAACACACATGCAATGACTCTAGTGCCAGTTTTTGTATAAGAACACACATGCAATGTCTCTAATGGATCCATATGTGGTTTGTGATAAGAATACACATGCAATGACTCTAGTGGGTCCACATGTAGTTTGTGAAAATAACGCGCATGGAATGACCACTGGTTGATCCATAAGTGGTTTGTGGAAAGAACACACATGCAATGACCACTGGTTGATCCATAAGTGGTTTGTGGAAAAGAAAACACATGCAATGACTCTGGTTGGTCCATATGTGGTTTGTGGAAAGAACACACATGCAGTGACCACTGGTTGATCCATGTGTGGTTTGTGGAAAGGACACACATGCAATGACTCTAGTACTAGTTTTAGTATAAGATCACACATGCAATGACTCTAATGGATCCATATGTGGTTTGTGAAAAGAACACACATGCAATGACCACTTGTTGATCCATGTGTGGTTTGTGAAAAGAACACACATGCAATGACTCTAGTGCGAGTTTTAGTTTAAGAACACACATGCAATGACTCTAGTGGGTCCACATGTAGTTTGTGAAAAGAATACACATGCAATGACTCTAGTGCTAGTTTTAGTATAAGAACACACATGCAATGACTCTAGTGGGTCCACATGTAGTTTGTGAAAAGAACACACATGCAATGACCACTTGTTGATCCATGTGTCTTTTGTGAAAAGAACACACATACAATGACTCTAGTGGGTCCACATGTAGTTTGTGAAAAGAACACACATGCAATGACCACTGGTTGATCCATAAGTTGTTTGTGGAAAAGAACACACATGCAATGAACACTGGTTGATCCATGTGTGGTTTGTGCAAAAGAACACATGCAATGACCACTGGTTGATCCATGTGTGGTTTGTGAAAAGAACACACTTGCAATGACTGTAGTGCTAGTTTTAGTATAAGAACACACATGCAATGACTAGTGGGTCCACATGTAGTTTGTAAAAATAACACACATGCAATGACCACTGGTTGATCCATAAGTGGTTTGTGGAAATAACACACATGCAATGACCACTAGTTGATCCATAAGTGGTTTGTGGAAAAGAACACACATGCAATGACTCTGGTTGGTCCATATGTGGTTTGTGGAAAGAACACACATAATTAGTGGTTTATGGAAAACAAAACACATGCAATGACTCCAGTTGGTCCATATGTGGTTTGTGGAAAGAACACACATAAAGTAACCACTAATTGATCCCTGTGTGGTTTGTGAAATGAACACACATGCAATGCCACTGGTTGATCCATGTGTGGTTTGTGGAAAGAACACACATGCAATGACTCTAGTGCTAGTTTTAGTATAAGAACACACATGCAATGTCTCTAATGGATCCATATGCGGGTTTGTGAAAAGAACACACATGCAATGACCACTTGTTGATCCATGTGTGGTTTGTGAAAAGAACACCCATGCAATGACTCTAGTGCTAGTTTTATTATAAGAACATACATGCAATGACTCTAGTGGGTCCACATGTAGTTTGCAAAAAGAACACACATGCAATGACCACTGGTTGATCCATAAGTGGTTTGTGGAAAGAACACACATGCAATGACCACTAGTTCATCCATAAGTGGTTTGTGGAAAAGAAAACACATGCAATGACTCTGGTTGGTCCATATGTGGTTTGTGGAAAGAACACACATGCATTGACCACTAGTTGATCCATATGTGGTTTGTGAAATGAACACACATGCAATGCCACTGGTTGATCCATGTGTGGTTTGTGGAAAGAACACACATGCAATGACTCTAGTGCTAGTTTTAGTATAAGAACACATATGCAATGTCTCTAATGGATCCATATGTGGTTTGTGAAAAGAACACACATGCAATGACCACTTGTTGATCCTTGTGTGGTTTGTGAAAAGAACACCCATGCAATGACTCTAGTGCTAGTTTTAGTACAAGAACATACATGCAATGACTCTAGTGGTTCCACATGTAGTTTGTGAAATGAACACACATGCAATGACCACTAGTTGATCCATAAGTGGTTTGTGGAAAGCACACACATGCAATGACCACTGGTTGATCCATAAGTGGTTTGTGGAAAAGAAAAAACATGCAATGACTCTGGTTGGTCCATATGTGGTTTGTGGAAAGAACACACATGCATTGACCACTGGTTGATCCATATGTGGCTTGTGAAAAGAACACACATGCAATGCCACTGGTTGATCCATGTGTGGTTTGTGGAAAGAACACACATGCAATGACTCTAGTGGTAGTTTTAGTATAAGATCACACATGCAATGACTCTAATGGATCCATATGTGGTTTGTGAAAAGAACACACATGCAATGACCACTTGTTGATCCATGTGTGGTTTGTGAAAAGAACACACATGCCATGACTCTAGTGCTAGTTTTATTATAAGAACACACATGCAATGACTCTAGTGGGTCCACATGTAGTTTGTGAAAAGAACAAACATGCAATGACCACTTGTTGATCCATGTGTGTTTTGTGAAAAGAACACACATACAATGACTCTAGTGGGCCCACATGTAGTTTGTGAAAAGAACACACATGCAATGACCACTGGTTGATCCATAAGTTGTTTGTGGAAAAGAACACACATGCAATGAACACTAGTTGATCAATGTGTGATTTGTGCAAAAGAACACATGCAATGAATCTGGTTGGTCCGTATGTGGTTTGTGGAAAGAACACATATGCAGTGACCACTGGTTGATCCATGTGTGGTTTGTGAAATGAACACACATGCAATGCCACTTGTTGATCCATGTGTGGTTTGTGGAAAGAACACACATGCAATGACTCTAGTGCCAGTTTTTGTATAAGAACACACATGCAATGTCTCTAATGGATCCATATGTGGTTTGTGATAAGAATACACATGCAATGACTCTAGTGCTAGTTTTAGTATAAGATCACACATGCAATGACTCTAATGTATCCATATGTGGTTTGTGAAAAGAACACACATGCAATGACCACTTGTTGATCCATGTGTGGTTTGTGAAAAGAACACACATGTAATGACTCTAGTGCTAGTTTTAGTTTAAGAACACACATGCAATGACTCTAGTGGGTCCACATGTAGTTTGTGAAAAGAATACACATGCAATGACTCTAGTGCTTGTTTTAGTATAAGAACGCACATGCAATGACTCTAGTGGGTCCACATGTAGTTTGTGAAAAGAACACACATGCAATGACCACTTGTTGATCCATGTGTCTTTTGTGAAAAGAACACACATACAATGACTCTAGTGGGTCCACATGTAGTTTGTGAAAAGAACACACATGCAATGACCACTGGTTGATCCATGAGTTGTTTGTGGAAAAGAACACACATGCAATGAACACTGGTTGATCCATGTGTGGTTTGTGCAGAAGAACACATGCAATGACCACTGGTTGATCCATGTGTTGTTTGTGAAAAGAACACACATGCAATGACTGTAGTGCTAGTTTTCGTATAAGAACACACATGTAATGATTCTAGTGGGTCCACATGTAGTTTGTGAAAATAACACACATGCAATGACCACTGGTTGATCGATAAGTGGTTTGTGGAAATAACACACATGCAATGACCACTGGTTGATCCATAAGTGGTTTGTGGAAAAGTACACACATGGAATGACTCTGGTTGGTCCATATGTGGTTTGTGGAAAGAACACACATGCATTGACCACTAGTTGATCCATAAGTGGTTTGAGGAAAGAACACACATGAAATGACCACTTAGTGATCCATAAGTGGTTTGTGGAAAAGAAAACACATGCAATGACTCTAGTTGGTCCATACGTGATTTCTGGAAAGAACACACATACAGTAACCACTGGTTGATCCATGTGTGGTTTGTGAAATGAACACACATGCAATGCCACTGGTTGATCCATGTGTGGTTTGTGGAAAGAACACACATGCAATGACTCTAGTGATAGTTTTAGTATAAGAACACACATGCAATGTCTCAAATGGATCCATATGTGGTTTGTGAAAAGAACACACATGCAATGACCACTTGTTGATCCATGTGTGGTTTGTGAAAAGAACACCCATGCAATGACTCTAGTGCTAGTTTTAGTATAAGAACATACATGCAATGACTCTAGTGGGTCCACATGTAGTTTGTGAAAAGAACACACATGCAATGACCACTGGTTGATCCATAAGTGGTTGGTGGAAAGAACACACATGCAATGACCACTGGTTGATCCATAAGTGGTTTGTGGAAAAGAAAACACATGCAATGACTCTGGTTGGTCCATATGTGGTTTGTGGAAAGAACACACATGCATTGACCACTAGTTGATCCATATGTGGTTTGTGAAATGAACACACATGCAATGGCACTGGTTGATCCATGTGTGGTTTGTGGAAAGAACACACATGCAATTACTCTAGTGCTAGTTTTAGTATAAGAACACACATGCAATGTCTCTAATTGATCCATATGTGGTTTGTGAAAAGAACACACATGCAGTGACCACTTGTTGATCCATGTGTGGTTTGTGAAAAGAACACCCATGCAATGACTCTAGTGCTAGTTTTAGTATAAGAACATACATGCAATGACTCTAGTGGGTCCACATGTAGTTTGTGAAAAGAACACACATGCAATGACCACTAGTTGATCCATAAGTGGCTTGTGGAAAGCACACACATGCAATGACCACTGGTTGATCCATAAGTGGTTTGTGGAAAAGAAAACACATGCAATGACTCTGGTTGGTCCATATGTGGTTTGTGGAAAGAACACACATGCATTGACCACTGGTTGATCCATATGTGGCTTGTGAAAAGAACACACATGCAATGCCACTGGTTGATCCATGTGTGGTTTGTGGAAATAACACACATGCAATGACTCTAGTGGTAGTTTTAGTATAAGATCACACATGCAATGACTCTAATGGATCCATATGTGGTTTGTGAAAAGAACACACATGCAATGACCACTTGTTGATCCATGTGTGGTTTGTGAAAAGAACACACATGCCATGACTCTAGTGCTAGTTTTATTATAAGAACACACATGCAATGACTCTAGTGGGTCCACATGTAGTTTGTGAAAAGAACAAACATGCAATGACCACTTGTTGATCCATGTGTGTTTTGTGAAAAGAACACACATACAATGACTCTAGTGGGCCCACATGTAGTTTGTGAAAAGAACACACATGCAATGACCACTGGTTGATCCATAAGTTGTTTGTGGAAAAGAACACACATGCAATGAACACTAGTTGATCAATGTGTGGTTTGTGCGAAAGAACACATGCAATGAATCTGGTTGGTCCGTATGTGGTTTGTGGAAAGAACACACATGCAGTGACCACTGGTTGATCCATGTGTGGTTTGTGAAATGAACACACATGCAATGCCACTTGTTGATCCATGTGTGGTTTGTGGAAAGAACACACATGCAATGACTCTAGTGCCAGTTTTTGTATAAGAACACACATGCAATGTCTCTAATGGATCCATATGTGGTTTGTGATAAGAATACACATGCAATGACTCTAGTGGGTCCACATGTAGTTTGTGAAAATAACGCACATGCAATGACCACTGGTTGATCCATAAGTGGTTTGTGGAAAGAACACACATGCAATGACCACTAGTTGATCCATAAGTGGTTTGTGGAAAAGAAAACACATGCAATGACTCTGGTTGGTCCATATGTGGTTTGTGGAAAGAACACACATGTAGTGACCACTGGTTGATCCATGTGTGGTTTGTGAAATGAACACACATGCAATGCCACTGGTTTATCCATGTGTGGTTTGTGGAAAGGACACACATGCAATGACTCTAGTGCTAGTTTTAGTATAAGATCACACATGCAATGACTCTAATGGATCCATATGTCGTTTGTGAAAAGAACACACATGCAATGACCACCTGTTGATCCATGTGTGGTTTGTGAAAAGAACACACATGCAATGACTCTAGTGCTAGTTTTAGTTTAAGAACACACATGCAATGACCACTTGTTGATCCATGTGTCTTTTGTGAAAAGAACACACATACAATGACTCTAGTGGGTCCACATGTAGTTTGTGAAAAGAACACACATGCAATGACCACTGGTTGATCCATGAGTTGTTTGTGGAAAAGAACACACATGCAATAAACACTGGTTGATCCATGTGTGGTTTGTGCAAAAGAACACATGCAATGACCACTGGTTGATCCATGTGTGGTTTGTGAAAAGAACACACATGCAATGACTGTAGTGCTAGTTTTAGTATAAGAACACACATGCAATGACTCTAGTGGGTCCACATGTAGTTTGTAAAAATAACACACATGCAATGACCACTTGTTGATCCATAAGTGGTTTGTGGAAAGAACACACATGCAATGACCACTGGTTGATCCATAAGTGGTTTGCGGAAAAGAACACACATGCAGTGACTCTGGTTCGTCCATATGTGGTTTGTGGAAAGAACACACATGCATTGACCACTAGTTGATCCATAAGTGGTTTGTGGAAAGAACACACATGAAATGACCACATGTTGATCCATAAGTGGTTTGTGGAAAAGAAAACACATGCAATGACTCTAGTTGGTCCATATGTGGTTTGTGGAAAGAACACACATACAGTAACCACTTGTTGATCCATGTGTGGTTTGTGAAATGAACACACATGCAATGCCACTGGTTGATCCATGTGTGGTTTTGGAAAGAACACACATGCAATGACTCTAGTGTTAGTTTTAGTATAAGAACACACATGCAATGTCTCTAATGGATCCATATGTGGTTTGTGAAAAGAACACACATGCAATGACCACTTGTTGATCCATGTGTGGTTTGTGAAAAGAACACCCATGCAATGACTCTAGTGCTAGTTTTAGTATAAGAACATACATGCAATGACTCTAGTGGGTCCACATGTAGTTTGTGAAAAGAACACACATGCAATGACCACTGGTTGATCCATGTGTCTTTTGTGAAAAGAACACACATACAATGACTCTAGTGGGTCCACATGTAGTTTGTGAAAAGAACACACATGCAATGACCACCTGTTGATCCATGTGTGGTTTGTGAAAAGAACACACATGCAATGACTCTAGTGCTAGTTTTAGTTTAAGAACACACATGCAATGACCACTTGTTGATCCATGTGTCTTTTGTGAAAAGAACACACATACAATGGCTCTAGTGGGTCCACATGTAGTTTGTGAAAAGAACACACATGCAATGACCACTGGTTGATCCATGAGTTGTTTGTGGAAAAGAACACACATGCAATAAACACTAGTTGATCCATGTGTGGTTTGTGCAAAAGAACACATGCAATGACCACTGGTTGATCCATGTGTGGTTTGTGGAAAGAACACACATGCAATGACTCTAGTGGTAGTTTTAGTATAAGATCACACATGCAATGACTCTAATGGATCCATATGTGGTTTGTGAACAGAACACACATGCAATGACCACTTGTTGATCCATGTGTGGTTTGTGAAAAGAACACACATGCAATGACTCTAGTGCTAGTTTTATTATAAGAACACACATGCAATGACTCTAGTGGGTCCACATGTAGTTTGTGAAAAGAACACACATGCAATGACCACTTTTTGATCCATGTGTGTTTTGTGAAAAGAACACACATACAATGACTCTAGTGGGTCCACATGTAGTTTGTGAAAAGAACACACATGCAATGACCCCTGGTTGATCCATAAGTTGTTTGTGGAAAAGAACACACATGCAATGAACACTAGTTGATCAATGTGTGGTTTGTGCAAAAGAACACATGCAATGAATCTGGTTGGTCCGTATGTGGTTTGTGGAAAGAACACACATGAAGTGACCACTGGTTGATCCATGTGTGGTTTGTAAAATTAACACACATGCAATGCCACTGGTTGATCCATGTGTGGTTTGTGGAAAGAACACACATGCAATGACTCTAGTGCCAGTTTTTGTATAAGAACACACATGCAATGTCTCTAATGGATCCATATGTGGTTTGTGATAAGAACACACATGCAATGACTCTAGTGGGTCCACATGTAGTTTGTGAAAATAACACACATGCAATGACCACTGGTTGATCCATAAGTGGTTAGTGGAAAGAACACACATGCAATGACCACTTATTGATCCATAAGTGGTTTGTGGAAAGAACACACATGCAATGACCACTTGTTGATCCATAAGCGGTTTGTGGAAAAGAAAACACATGCAGTGACTCTGGTTGGTCCATATGTGGTTTGTGGAAAGAACACACATGCAATGACTCTAGTACTAGTTTTAGTATAAGATCAGACATGCAATGACTCTAATGGATCCATATGTGGTTTGTGAAAAGAACACACATGCAATGACCACTTGTTGAACCATGTGTGGTTTGTGAAAAGAACACCCATGCAATGACTCTAGTGCTAGTTTTAGTATAAGAACATACATGCAATGACTCTAGTGGGTCCACATGTAGTTTGTGAAAAGAACACACATGCAATGACCACTATTTGATCCATAAGTGGTTTGTGGAAAGAACACACATGCAATGACCACTGGTTGATCCATAAGTGGTTTGTGGAAAAGAAAACACATGCAATGACTCTGGTTGGTCCATATGTGGTTTGTGGAAAGAACACACATGCATTGACCACTAGTTGATCCATATGTGGTTTGTGAAATGAACACACATGCAATGCCACTGGTTGATCCATGTGTGGTTTGTGGAAAGAACACACATGCAATGACTCTAGTGCTAGTTTTAGTATGAGAACACACATGCAATGTCTATAATGGATCCATATGTGGTTTGTGAAAAGAACACACATGCAATGACCACTTGTTGATCCATGTGTGGTTTGTGAAAAGAACACCCATGCAACGACTCTACTGCTAGTTTTAGTATAAGAACATACATGCAATGACTCTAGTGGGTCCACATGTAGTTTGTGAAAAGAACACACATGGAATGACCACTAGTTGATCCATAAGTGGTTTGTGGAAAAGAAAACACATGCAATGACTCTGGTTGGTCCATATGTGGTTTGTGGAAAGAACACACATGCATTAACCACTGGTTGATCTATATGTGGCTTGTGAAAAGAACACACATGCAATACCACTGGTTGATCCATGTGTGGTTTGTGGAAAGAACACACATGCAATGACTCTAGTGGTAGTTTTAGTATAAGATCACACATGCAATGACTCTAATGGATCCATATGTGGTTTGTGAACAGAACACACATGCAATGACCACTTGTTGATCCATGTGTGGTTTGTGAAAAGAACACACATGCAATGACTCTAGTGCTAGTTTTATTATAAGAACACACATGCAATGACTCTAGTGGGTCCACATGTAGTTTGTGAAAAGAACACACATGTAATGACCACTTTTTGATCCATGTGTGTTTTGTGAAAAGAACACACATACAATGACTCTAGTGGGTCCACATGTAGTTTGTGAAAAGAACACACATGCAATGACCCCTGGTTGATCCATAAGTTGTTTGTGGAAAAGAACACACATGCAATGAACACTAGTTGATCAATGTGTGGTTTGTGCAAAAGAACACATGCAATGAATCGGGTTGGTCCGTATGTGGTTTGTGGAAAGAACACACATGCAGTGACCACTGGTTGATCCATGTGTGGTTTGTGAAATGAACACACATGCAATGCCACTTGTTGATCCATGTGTGGTTTGTGGAAAGAACACACATGCAATGACTCTAGTGCCAGTTTTTGTATAAGAACACACATGCAATGTCTCTAATGGATCCATATGTGGTTTGTGATAAGAATACACATGCAATGACTCTAGTGGGTCCACATGTAGTTTGTGAAAAGAACACACATGCAATGACCCCTGGTTGATCCATAAGTTGTTTGTGGAAAAGAACACACATGCAATGAACACTAGTTGATCAATGTGTGGTTTGTGCAAAAGAACACATGCAATGAATCTGGTTGGTCCGTATGTGGTTTGTGGAAAGAACACACATGCAGTGACCACTGGTTGATCCATGTGTGGTTTATGAAATGAACACACATGCAATGCCACTTGTTGATCCATGTGTGGTTTGTGGAAAGAACACACATGCAATGACTCTAGTGCCAGTTTTTGTATAAGAACACACATGCAATGTCTCTAATGGATCCATATGTGGTTTGTGATAAGAATACACATGCAATGACTCTAGTGGGTCCACATGTAGTTTGTGAAAATAACGCGCATGCAATGACCACTGGTTGATCCATAAGTGGTTTGTGGAAAGAACACACATGCAATGACCACTGGTTGATCCATAAGTGGTTTGTGGAAAAGAAAACACATGCAATGACTCTGGTTGGTCCATATGTGGTTTGTGGAAAGAACACACATGCAGTGACCACTGGTTGATCCATGTGTGGTTTGTGGAAAGGACACACATGCAATGACTCTAGTACTAGTTTTAGTATAAGATCACACATGCAATGACTCTAATGGATCCATATGTGGTTTGTGAAAAGAACACACATGCAATGTCCACTTGTTGATCCATGTGTGGTTTGTGAAAAGAACACACATGCAATGACTCTAGTGCGAGTTTTAGTTTAAGAACACACATGCAATGACTCTAGTGGGTCCACATGTAGTTTGTGAAAAGAATACACATGCAATGACTCTAGTGCTAGTTTTAGTATAAGAACACACATGCAATGACTCTAGTGGGTCCACATGTAGTTTGTGAAAAGAACACACATGCAATGACCACTTGTTGATCCATGTGTCTTTTGTGAAAAGAACACACATACAATGACTCTAGTGGGTCCACATGTAGTTTGTGAAAAGAACACACATGCAATGACCACTGGTTGATCCATAAGTTGTTTGTGGAAAAGAACACACATGCAATGAACACTGGTTGATCCATGTGTGGTTTGTGCAAAAGAACACATGCAATGACCACTGGTTGATCCATGTGTGGTTTGTGAAAAGAACACACTTGCAATGACTGTAGTGCTAGTTTTAGTATAAGAACACACATGCAATGACTCTAGTGGGTCCACATGTAGTTTGTAAAAATAACACACATGCAATGACCACTGGTTGATCCATAAGTGGTTTGTGGAAATAACACACATGCAATGACCACTAGTTGATCCATAAGTGGTTTGTGGAAAAGAACACACATGCAATGACTCTGGTTGGTCCATATGTGGTTTGTGGAAAGAACACACATGCATTGACCACTAGTTGATCCATAAGTGGTTTGTGGAAAGAACACACATAAAATGACCACTTGTTGATCCATTAGTGGTTTGTGGAAAATAAAACACATGCAATGACTCCAGTTGGTCCATATGTGGTTTGTGGAAAGAACACACATAAAGTAACCACTAATTGATCCCTGTGTGGTTTGTGAAATGAACACACATGCAATGCCACTGGTTGATCCATGTGTGGTTTGTGGAAAGAACACACATGCAATGACTCTAGTGCTAGTTTTAGTATAAGAACACACATGCAATGTCTCTAATGGATCCATATGCGGGTTTGTGAAAAGAACACACATGCAATGACCACTTGTTGATCCATGTGTGGTTTGTGAAAAGAACACCCATGCAATGACTCTAGTGCTAGTTTTATTATAAGAACATACATGCAATGACTCTAGTGGGTCCACATGTAGTTTGCAAAAAGAACACACATGCAATGACCACTGGTTGATCCATAAGTGGTTTGTGGAAAGAACACACATGCAATGACCACTGGTTCATCCATAAGTGGTTTGTGGAAAAGAAAACACATGCAATGACTCTGGTTGGTCCATATGTGGTTTGTGGAAAGAACACACATGCATTCACCACTAGTTGATCCATATCTGGTTTGTGAAATGAACACACATGCAATGCCACTGGTTGATCCATGTGTGGTTTGTGGAAAGAACACACATGCAATGACTCTAGTGCTAGTTTTAGTATAAGAACACATATGCAATGTCTCTAATGGATCCATATGTGGTTTGTGAAAAGAACACACATGCAATGACCACTTGTTGATCCTTGTGTGGTTTGTGAAAAGAACACCCATGCAATGACTCTAGTGCTAGTTTTAGTACAAGAACATACATTCAATGACTCTAGTGGTTCCACATGTAGTTTGTGAAATGAACACACATGCAATGACCACTAGTTGATCCATAAGTGGTTTGTGGAAAGCACACACATGCAATGACCACTGGTTGATCCATAAGTGGTTTGTGGAAAATAAAACACATGCAATGACTCTGGTTGGTCCATATGTGGTTTGTGGAAAGAACACACATGCATTGACCACTGGTTGATCCATATGTGGCTTGTGAAAAGAACACACATGCAATGCCACTGGTTGATCCATGTGTGGTTTGTGGAAAGAACACACATGCAATGACTCTAGTGGTAGTTTTAGTATAAGATCACACATGCAATGACTCTAATGGATCCATATGTGGTTTGTGAAAAGAACACACATGCAATGACCACTTGTTGATCCATGTGTGGTTTGTGAAAAGAACACACATGCCATGACTCTAGTGCTAGTTTTATTATAAGAACACACATGCAATGACTCTAGTGGGTCCACATGTAGTTTGTGAAAAGAACAAACATGCAATGAGCACTTGTTGATCCATGTGTGTTTTGTGAAAAGAACACACATACAATGACTCTAGTGGGCCCACATGTAGTTTGTGAAAAGAACACACATGCAATGACCACTGGTTGATCCATAAGTTGTTTGTGGAAAAGAACACACATGCAATGAACACTAGTTGATCAATGTGTGATTTGTGCAAAAGAACACATGCAATGAATCTGGTTGGTCCGTATGTGGTTTGTGGAAAGAACACATATGCAGTGACCACTGGTTGATCCATGTGTGGTTTGTGAAATGAACACACATGCAATGCCACTTGTTGATCCATGTGTGGTTTGTGGAAAGAACACACATGCAATGACTCTAGTGCCAGTTTTTGTATAAGAACACACATGCAATGTCTCTAATGGATCCATATGTGGTTTGTGATAAGAATACACATGCAATGACTCTAGTGCTAGTTTTAGTATAAGATCACACATGCAATGACTCTAATGTATCCATATGTGGTTTGTGAAAAGAACACACATGCAATGACCACTTGTTGATCCATGTGTGGTTTGTGAAAAGAACACACATGTAATGACTCTAGTGCTAGTTTTAGTTTAAGAACACACATGCAATGACTCTAGTGGGTCCACATGTAGTTTGTGAACAGAATACACATGCAATGACTCTAGTGCTTGTTTTAGTATAAGAACGCACATGCAATGACTCTAGTGGGTCCACATGTAGTTTGTGAAAAGAACACACATGCAATGACCACTTGTTGATCCATGTGTCTTTTGTGAAAAGAACACACATACAATGACTCTAGTGGGTCCACATGTAGTTTGTGAAAAGAACACACATGCAATGACCACTGGTTGATCCATGAGTTGTTTGTGGAAAAGAACACACATGCAATGAACACTGGTTGATCCATGTGTGGTTTGTGCAAAAGAACACATGCAATGACCACTGGTTGATCCATGTGTTGTTTGTGAAAAGAACACACATTCAATGACTGTAGTGCTAGTTTTCGTATAAGAACACACATGTAATGATTCTAGTGGGTCCACATGTAGTTTGTGAAAATAACACACATGCAATGACCACTGGTTGATCGATTAGTGGTTTGTGGAAATAACACACATGCAATGACCACTGGTTGATCCATAAGTGGTTTGTGGAAAAGTACACACATGGAATGACTCTGGTTGGTCCATATGTGGTTTGTGGAAAGAACACACATGCATTGACCACTAGTTGATCCATAAGTGGTTTGAGGAAAGAACACACATGAAATGACCACTTATTGATCCATAAGTGGTTTGTGGAAAAGAAAACACATGCAATGACTCTAGTTGGTCCATACGTGATTTCTGGAAAGAACACACATACAGTAACCACTGGTTGATCCATGTGTGGTTTGTGAAATGAACACACATGCAATGCCACTGGTTGATCCATGTGTGGTTTGTGGAAAGAACACACATGCAATGACTCTAGTGATAGTTTTAGTATAAGAACACACATGCAATGTCTCAAATGGATCCATATGTGGTTTGTGAAAAGAACACACATGCAATGACCACTTGTTGATCCATGTGTGGTTTGTGAAAACAACACCCATGCAATGACTCTAGTGCTAGTTTTAGTATAAGAACATACATGCAATGACTCTAGTGGGTCCACATGTAGTTTGTGAAAAGAACACACATGCAATGACCACTGGTTGATCCATAAGTGGTTGGTGGAAAGAACACACATGCAATGACCACTGGTTGATCCATAAGTGGTTTGTGGAAAAGAAAACACATGCAATGACTCTGGTTGGTCCATATGTGGTTTGTGGAAAGAACACACATGCATTGACCACTAGTTGATCCATATGTGGTTTGTGAAATGAACACACATGCAATGCCACTGGTTGATCCATGTGTGGTTTGTGGAAAGAACACACATGCAATGACTCTAGTGCTAGTTTTAGTATAAGAACACACATGCAATGTCTATAATGGATCCATTTGTGGTTTGTGAAAAGAACACACATGCAATGACCACTTGTTGATCCATGTGTGGTTTGTGAAAAGAACACCCATGCAACGACTCTACTGCTAGTTTTAGTATAAGAACATACATGCAATGACTCTAGTGGGTCCACATGTAGTTTGTGAAAAGAACACACATGGAATGACCACTAGTTGATCCATAAGTGGTTTGTGGAAAAGAAAACACATGCAATGACTCTGGTTGGTCCATATGTGGTTTGTGGAAAGAACACACATGCATTAACCACTGGTTGATCTATATGTGGCTTGTGAAAAGAACACACATGCAATGCCACTGGTTGATCCATGTGTGGTTTGTGGAAAGAACACACATGCAATGACTCTAGTGGTAGTTTTAGTATAAGATCACACATGCAATGACTCTAATGGATCCATATGTGGTTTGTGAACAGAACACACATGCAATGACCACTTGTTGATCCATGTGTGGTTTGTGAAAAGAACACACATGCAATGACTCTAGTGCTAGTTTTATTATAAGAACACACATGCAATGACTCTAGTGGGTCCACATGTAGTTTGTGAAAAGAACACACATACAATGACCACTTTTTGATCCATGTGTGTTTTGTGAAAAGAACACACATACAATGACTCTAGTGGGTCCACATGTAGTTTGTGAAAAGAACACACATGCAATGACCCCTGGTTGATCCATAAGTTGTTTGTGGAAAAGAACACACATGCAATGAACACTAGTTGATCAATGTGTGGTTTGTGCAAAAGAACACATGCAATGAATCTGGTTGGTCCGTATGTGGTTTGTGGAAAGAACACACATGCAGTGACCACTGGTTGATCCATGTGTGGTTTGTGAAATGAACACACATGCAATGCCACTTGTTGATCCATGTGTGGTTTGTGGAAAGAACACACATGCAATGACTCTAGTGCCAGTTTTTGTATAAGAACACACATGCAATGTCTCTAATGGATCCATATGTGGTTTGTGATAAGAATACACATGCAATGACTCTAGTGGGTCCACATGTAGTTTGTGAAAAGAACACACATGCAATGACCCCTGGTTGATCCATAAGTTGTTTGTGGAAAAGAACACACATGCAATGAACACTAGTTGATCAATGTGTGGTTTGTGCAAAAGAACACATGCAATGAATCTGGTTGGTCCGTATGTGGTTTGTGGAAAGAACACACATGCAGTGACCACTGGTTGATCCATGTGTGGTTTATGAAATGAACACACATGCAATGCCACTTGTTGATCCATGTGTGGTTTGTGGAAAGAACACACATGCAATGACTCTAGTGCCAGTTTTTGTATAAGAACACACATGCAATGTCTCTAATGGATCCATATGTGGTTTGTGATAAGAATACACATGCAATGACTCTAGTGGGTCCACATGTAGTTTGTGAAAATAACGCGCATGGAATGACCACTGGTTGATCCATAAGTGGTTTGTGGAAAGAACACACATGCAATGACCACTGGTTGATCCATAAGTGGTTTGTGGAAAAGAAAACACATGCAATGACTCTGGTTGGTCCATATGTGGTTTGTGGAAAGAACACACATGCAGTGACCACTGGTTGATCCATGTGTGGTTTGTGGAAAGGACACACATGCAATGACTCTAGTACTAGTTTTAGTATAAGATCACACATGCAATGACTCTAATGGATCCATATGTGGTTTGTGAAAAGAACACACATGGAATGACCACTTGTTGATCCATGTGTGGTTTGTGAAAAGAACACACATGCAATGACTCTAGTGCGAGTTTTAGTTTAAGAACACACATGCAATGACTCTAGTGGGTCCACATGTAGTTTGTGAAAAGAATACACATGCAATGACTCTAGTGCTAGTTTTAGTATAAGAACACACATGCAATGACTCTAGTGGGTCCACATGTAGTTTGTGAAAAGAACACACATGCAATGACCACTTGTTGATCCATGTGTCTTTTGTGAAAAGAACACACATACAATGACTCTAGTGGGTCCACATGTAGTTTGTGAAAAGAACACACATGCAATGACCACTGGTTGATCCATAAGTTGTTTGTGGAAAAGAACACACATGCAATGAACACTGGTTGATCCATGTGTGGTTTGTGCAAAAGAACACATGCAATGACCACTGGTTGATCCATGTGTGGTTTGTGAAAAGAACACACTTGCAATGACTGTAGTGCTAGTTTTAGTATAAGAACACACATGCAATGACTAGTGGGTCCACATGTAGTTTGTAAAAATAACACACATGCAATGACCACTGGTTGATCCATAAGTGGTTTGTGGAAATAACACACATGCAATGACCACTAGTTGATCCATAAGTGGTTTGTGGAAAAGAACACACATGCAATGACTCTGGTTGGTCCATATGTGGTTTGTGGAAAGAACACACATAATTAGTGGTTTATGGAAAACAAAACACATGCAATGACTCCAGTTGGTCCATATGTGGTTTGTGGAAAGAACACACATAAAGTAACCACTAATTGATCCCTGTGTGGTTTGTGAAATGAACACACATGCAATGCCACTGGTTGATCCATGTGTGGTTTGTGGAAAGAACACACATGCAATGACTCTAGTGCTAGTTTTAGTATAAGAACACACATGCAATGTCTCTAATGGATCCATATGCGGGTTTGTGAAAAGAACACACATGCAATGACCACTTGTTGATCCATGTGTGGTTTGTGAAAAGAACACCCATGCAATGACTCTAGTGCTAGTTTTATTATAAGAACATACATGCAATGACTCTAGTGGGTCCACATGTAGTTTGCAAAAAGAACACACATGCAATGACCACTGGTTGATCCATAAGTGGTTTGTGGAAAGAACACACATGCAATGACCACTAGTTCATCCATAAGTGGTTTGTGGAAAAGAAAACACATGCAATGACTCTGGTTGGTCCATATGTGGTTTGTGGAAAGAACACACATGCATTGACCACTAGTTGATCCATATGTGGTTTGTGAAATGAACACACATGCAATGCCACTGGTTGATCCATGTGTGGTTTGTGGAAAGAACACACATGCAATGACTCTAGTGCTAGTTTTAGTATAAGAACACATATGCAATGTCTCTAATGGATCCATATGTGGTTTGTGAAAAGAACACACATGCAATGACCACTTGTTGATCCTTGTGTGGTTTGTGAAAAGAACACCCATGCAATGACTCTAGTGCTAGTTTTAGTACAAGAACATACATGCAATGACTCTAGTGGTTCCACATGTAGTTTGTGAAATGAACACACATGCAATGACCACTAGTTGATCCATAAGTGGTTTGTGGAAAGCACACACATGCAATGACCACTGGTTGATCCATAAGTGGTTTGTGGAAAAGAAAAAACATGCAATGACTCTGGTTGGTCCATATGTGGTTTGTGGAAAGAACACACATGCATTGACCACTGGTTGATCCATATGTGGCTTGTGAAAAGAACACACATGCAATGCCACTGGTTGATCCATGTGTGGTTTGTGGAAAGAACACACATGCAATGACTCTAGTGGTAGTTTTAGTATAAGATCACACATGCAATGACTCTAATGGATCCATATGTGGTTTGTGAAAAGAACACACATGCAATGACCACTTGTTGATCCATGTGTGGTTTGTGAAAAGAACACACATGCCATGACTCTAGTGCTAGTTTTATTATAAGAACACACATGCAATGACTCTAGTGGGTCCACATGTAGTTTGTGAAAAGAACAAACATGCAATGACCACTTGTTGATCCATGTGTGTTTTGTGAAAAGAACACACATACAATGACTCTAGTGGGCCCACATGTAGTTTGTGAAAAGAACACACATGCAATGACCACTGGTTGATCCATAAGTTGTTTGTGGAAAAGAACACACATGCAATGAACACTAGTTGATCAATGTGTGGTTTGTGCAAAAGAACACATGCAATGAATCTGGTTGGTCCGTATGTGGTTTGTGGAAAGAACACACATGCAGTGACCACTGGTTGATCCATGTGTGGTTTGTGAAATGAACACACATGCAATGCCACTTGTTGATCCATGTGTGGTTTGTGGAAAGAACACACATGCAATGACTCTAGTGCCAGTTTTTGTATAAGAACACACATGCAATGTCTCTAATGGATCCATATGTGGTTTGTGATAAGAATACACATGCAATGACTCTAGTGGGTCCACATGTAGTTTGTGAAAAGAACACACATGCAATGACCCCTGGTTGATCCATAAGTTGTTTGTGGAAAAGAACACACATGCAATGAACACTAGTTGATCAATGTGTGGTTTGTGCAAAAGAACACATGCAATGAATCTGGTTGGTCCGTATGTGGTTTGTGGAAAGAACACACATGCAGTGACCACTGGTTGATCCATGTGTGGTTTATGAAATGAACACACATGCAATGCCACTTGTTGATCCATGTGTGGTTTGTGGAAAGAACACACATGCAATGACTCTAGTGCCAGTTTTTGTATAAGAACACACATGCAATGTCTCTAATGGATCCATATGTGGTTTGTGATAAGAATACACATGCAATGACTCTAGTGGGTCCACATGTAGTTTGTGAAAATAACGCGCATGGAATGACCACTGGTTGATCCATAAGTGGTTTGTGGAAAGAACACACATGCAATGACCACTGGTTGATCCATAAGTGGTTTGTGGAAAAGAAAACACATGCAATGACTCTGGTTGGTCCATATGTGGTTTGTGGAAAGAACACACATGCAGTGACCACTGGTTGATCCATGTGTGGTTTGTGGAAAGGACACACATGCAATGACTCTAGTACTAGTTTTAGTATAAGATCACACATGCAATGACTCTAATGGATCCATATGTGGTTTGTGAAAAGAACACACATGGAATGACCACTTGTTGATCCATGTGTGGTTTGTGAAAAGAACACACATGCAATGACTCTAGTGCGAGTTTTAGTTTAAGAACACACATGCAATGACTCTAGTGGGTCCACATGTAGTTTGTGAAAAGAATACACATGCAATGACTCTAGTGCTAGTTTTAGTATAAGAACACACATGCAATGACTCTAGTGGGTCCACATGTAGTTTGTGAAAAGAACACACATGCAATGACCACTTGTTGATCCATGTGTCTTTTGTGAAAAGAACACACATACAATGACTCTAGTGGGTCCACATGTAGTTTGTGAAAAGAACACACATGCAATGACCACTGGTTGATCCATAAGTTGTTTGTGGAAAAGAACACACATGCAATGAACACTGGTTGATCCATGTGTGGTTTGTGCAAAAGAACACATGCAATGACCACTGGTTGATCCATGTGTGGTTTGTGAAAAGAACACACTTGCAATGACTGTAGTGCTAGTTTTAGTATAAGAACACACATGCAATGACTAGTGGGTCCACATGTAGTTTGTAAAAATAACACACATGCAATGACCACTGGTTGATCCATAAGTGGTTTGTGGAAATAACACACATGCAATGACCACTAGTTGATCCATAAGTGGTTTGTGGAAAAGAACACACATGCAATGACTCTGGTTGGTCCATATGTGGTTTGTGGAAAGAACACACATAATTAGTGGTTTATGGAAAACAAAACACATGCAATGACTCCAGTTGGTCCATATGTGGTTTGTGGAAAGAACACACATAAAGTAACCACTAATTGATCCCTGTGTGGTTTGTGAAATGAACACACATGCAATGCCACTGGTTGATCCATGTGTGGTTTGTGGAAAGAACACACATGCAATGACTCTAGTGCTAGTTTTAGTATAAGAACACACATGCAATGTCTCTAATGGATCCATATGCGGGTTTGTGAAAAGAACACACATGCAATGACCACTTGTTGATCCATGTGTGGTTTGTGAAAAGAACACCCATGCAATGACTCTAGTGCTAGTTTTATTATAAGAACATACATGCAATGACTCTAGTGGGTCCACATGTAGTTTGCAAAAAGAACACACATGCAATGACCACTGGTTGATCCATAAGTGGTTTGTGGAAAGAACACACATGCAATGACCACTAGTTCATCCATAAGTGGTTTGTGGAAAAGAAAACACATGCAATGACTCTGGTTGGTCCATATGTGGTTTGTGGAAAGAACACACATGCATTGACCACTAGTTGATCCATATGTGGTTTGTGAAATGAACACACATGCAATGCCACTGGTTGATCCATGTGTGGTTTGTGGAAAGAACACACATGCAATGACTCTAGTGCTAGTTTTAGTATAAGAACACATATGCAATGTCTCTAATGGATCCATATGTGGTTTGTGAAAAGAACACACATGCAATGACCACTTGTTGATCCTTGTGTGGTTTGTGAAAAGAACACCCATGCAATGACTCTAGTGCTAGTTTTAGTACAAGAACATACATGCAATGACTCTAGTGGTTCCACATGTAGTTTGTGAAATGAACACACATGCAATGACCACTAGTTGATCCATAAGTGGTTTGTGGAAAGCACACACATGCAATGACCACTGGTTGATCCATAAGTGGTTTGTGGAAAAGAAAAAACATGCAATGACTCTGGTTGGTCCAAATGTGGTTTGTGGAAAGAACACACATGCATTGACCACTGGTTGATCCATATGTGGCTTGTGAAAAGAACACACATGCAATGCCACTGGTTGATCCATGTGTGGTTTGTGGAAAGAACACACATGCAATGACTCTAGTGGTAGTTTTAGTATAAGATCACACATGCAATGACTCTAATGGATCCATATGTGGTTTGTGAAAAGAACACACATGCAATGACCACTTGTTGATCCATGTGTGGTTTGTGAAAAGAACACACATGCCATGACTCTAGTGCTAGTTTTATTATAAGAACACACATGCAATGACTCTAGTGGGTCCACATGTAGTTTGTGAAAAGAACAAACATGCAATGACCACTTGTTGATCCATGTGTGTTTTGTGAAAAGAACACACATACAATGACTCTAGTGGGCCCACATGTAGTTTGTGAAAAGAACACACATGCAATGACCACTGGTTGATCCATAAGTTGTTTGTGGAAAAGAACACACATGCAATGAACACTAGTTGATCAATGTGTGATTTGTGCAAAAGAACACATGCAATGAATCTGGTTGGTCCGTATGTGGTTTGTGGAAAGAACACATATGCAGTGACCACTGGTTGATCCATGTGTGGTTTGTGAAATGAACACACATGCAATGCCACTTGTTGATCCATGTGTGGTTTGTGGAAAGAACACACATGCAATGACTCTAGTGCCAGTTTTTGTATAAGAACACACATGCAATGTCTCTAATGGATCCATATGTGGTTTGTGATAAGAATACACATGCAATGACTCTAGTGCTAGTTTTAGTATAAGATCACACATGCAATGACTCTAATGTATCCATATGTGGTTTGTGAAAAGAACACACATGCAATGACCACTTGTTGATCCATGTGTGGTTTGTGAAAAGAACACACATGTAATGACTCTAGTGCTAGTTTTAGTTTAAGAACACACATGCAATGACTCTAGTGGGTCCACATGTAGTTTGTGAAAAGAATACACATGCAATGACTCTAGTGCTTGTTTTAGTATAAGAACGCACATGCAATGACTCTAGTGGGTCCACATGTAGTTTGTGAAAAGAACACACATGCAATGACCACTTGTTGATCCATGTGTCTTTTGTGAAAAGAACACACATACAATGACTCTAGTGGGTCCACATGTAGTTTGTGAAAAGAACACACATGCAATGACCACTGGTTGATCCATGAGTTGTTTGTGGAAAAGAACACACATGCAATGAACACTGGTTGATCCATGTGTGGTTTGTGCAGAAGAACACATGCAATGACCACTGGTTGATCCATGTGTTGTTTGTGAAAAGAACACACATGCAATGACTGTAGTGCTAGTTTTCGTATAAGAACACACATGTAATGATTCTAGTGGGTCCACATGTAGTTTGTGAAAATAACACACATGCAATGACCACTGGTTGATCGATAAGTGGTTTGTGGAAATAACACACATGCAATGACCACTGGTTGATCCATAAGTGGTTTGTGGAAAAGTACACACATGGAATGACTCTGGTTGGTCCATATGTGGTTTGTGGAAAGAACACACATGCATTGACCACTAGTTGATCCATAAGTGGTTTGAGGAAAGAACACACATGAAATGACCACTTATTGATCCATAAGTGGTTTGTGGAAAAGAAAACACATGCAATGACACTAGTTGGTCCATACGTGATTTCTGGAAAGAACACACATACAGTAACCACTGGTTGATCTATGTGTGGTTTGTGAAATGAACACACATGCAATGCCACTGGTTGATCCATGTGTGGTTTGTGGAAAGAACACACATGCAATGACTCTAGTGATAGTTTTAGTATAAGAACACACATGCAATGTCTCAAATGGATCCATATGTGGTTTGTGAAAAGAACACACATGCAATGACCACTTGTTGATCCATGTTTGGTTTGTGAAAAGAACACCCATGCAATGACTCTAGTGCTAGTTTTAGTATAAGAACATACATGCAATGACTCTAGTGGGTCCACATGTAGTTTGTGAAAAGAACACACATGCAATGACCACTGGTTGATCCATAAGTGGTTGGTGGAAAGAACACACATGCAATGACCACTGGTTGATCCATAAGTGGTTTGTGGAAAGAAAACACATGCAATGACTCTGGTTGGTCCATATGTGGTTTGTGGAAAGAACACACATGCATTGACCACTAGTTGATCCATATGTGGTTTGTGAAATGAACACACATGCAATGGCACTGGTTGATCCATGTGTGGTTTGTGGAAAGAACACACATGCAATTACTCTAGTGCTAGTTTTAGTATAAGAACACACATGCAATGTCTCTAATTGATCCATATGTGGTTTGTGAAAAGAACACACATGCAGTGACCACTTGTTGATCCATGTGTGGTTTGTGAAAAGAACACCCATGCAATGACTCTAGTGCTAGTTTTAGTATAAGAACATACATGCAATGACTCTAGTGGGTCCACATGTAGTTTGTGAAAAGAACACACATGCAATGACCACTAGTTGATCCATAAGTGGCTTGTGGAAAGCACACACATGCAATGACCACTGGTTGATCCATAAGTGGTTTGTGGAAAAGAAAACACATGCAATGACTCTGGTTGGTCCATATGTGGTTTGTGGAAAGAACACACATGCATTGACCACTGGTTGATCCATATGTGGCTTGTGAAAAGAACACACATGCAATGCCACGGGTTGATCCATGTGTGGTTTGTGGAAAGAACACACATGCAATGACTCTACTGGTAGTTTTAGTATAAGATCACACATGCAATGACTCTAATGGATCCATATGTGGTTTGTGAAAAGAACACACATGCAATGACCACTTGTTGATCCATGTGTGGTTTGTGAAACGAACACACATGCCATGACTCTAGTGCTAGTTTTATTATAAGAACACACATGCAATGACTCTAGTGGGTCCACATGTAGTTTGTGAAAAGAACAAACATGCAATGACCACTTGTTGATCCATGTGTGTTTTGTGAAAAGAACACACATACAATGACTCTAGTGGGCCCACATGTAGTTTGTGAAAAGAACACACATGCAATGACCACTGGTTGATCCATAAGTTGTTTGTGGAAAAGAACACACATGCAATGAACACTAGTTGATCAATGTGTGGTTTGTGCGAAAGAACACATGCAATGAATCTGGTTGGTCCGTATGTGGTTTGTGGAAAGAACACACATGCAGTGACCACTGGTTGATCCATGTGTGGTTTGTGAAATGAACACACATGCAATGCCACTTGTTGATCCATGTGTGGTTTGTGGAAAGAACACACATGCAATGACTCTAGTGCCAGTTTTTGTATAAGAACACACATGCAATGTCTCTAATGGATCCATATGTGGTTTGTGATAAGAATACACATGCAATGACTCTAGTGGGTCCACATGTAGTTTGTGAAAATAACGCACATGCAATGACCACTGGTTGATCCATAAGTGGTTTGTGGAAAGAACACACATGCAATGACCACTAGTTGATCCATAAGTGGTTTGTGGAAAAGAAAACACCTGCAATGACTCTGGTTGGTCCATATGTGGTTTGTGGAAAGAACACACATGTAGTGACCACTGGTTGATCCATGTGTGGTTTGTGAAATGAACACACATGCAATGCCACTGGTTTATCCATGTGTGGTTTGTGGAAAGGACACACATGCAATGACTCTAGTGCTAGTTTTAGTATAAGATCACACATGCAATGACTCTAATGGATCCATATGTCGTTTGTGAAAAGAACACACATGCAATGACCACCTGTTGATCCATGTGTGGTTTGTGAAAAGAACACACATGCAATGACTCTAGTGCTAGTTTTAGTTTAAGAACACACATGCAATGACCACTTGTTGATCCATGTGTCTTTTGTGAAAAGAACACACATACAATGACTCTAGTGGGTCCACATGTAGTTTGTGAAAAGAACACACATGCAATGACCACTGGTTGATCCATGAGTTGTTTGTGGAAAAGAACACACATGCAATAAACACTGGTTGATCCATGTGTGGTTTGTGCAAAAGAACACATGCAATGACCACTGGTTGATCCATGTGTGGTTTGTGAAAAGAACACACATGCAATGACTGTAGTGCTAGTTTTAGTATAAGAACACACATGCAATGACTCTAGTGGGTCCACATGTAGTTTGTAAAAATAACACACATGCAATGACCACTTGTTGATCCATAAGTGGTTTGTGGAAAGAACACACATGCAATGACCACTGGTTGATCCATAAGTGGTTTGCGGAAAAGAACACACATGCAGTGACTCTGGTTCGTCCATATGTGGTTTGTGGAAAGAACACACATGCATTGACCACTAGTTGATCCATAAGTGGTTTGTGGAAAGAACACACATGAAATGACCACATGTTGATCCATAAGTGGTTTGTGGAAAAGAAAACACATGCAATGACTCTAGTTGGTCCATATGTGGTTTGTGGAAAGAACACACATACAGTAACCACTTGTTGATCCATGTGTGGTTTGTGAAATGAACACACATGCAATGCCACTGGTTGATCCATGTGTGGTTTTGGAAAGAACACACATGCAATGACTCTAGTGTTAGTTTTAGTATAAGAACACACATGCAATGTCTCTAATGGATCCATATGTGGTTTGTGAAAAGAACACACATGCAATGACCACTTGTTGATCCATGTGTGGTTTGTGAAAAGAACACCCATGCAATGACTCTAGTGCTAGTTTTAGTATAAGAACATACATGCAATGACTCTAGTGGGTCCACATGTAGTTTGTGAAAAGAACACACATGCAATGACCACTGGTTGATCCATAAGTGGTTTGTGGAAAGAACACACATGCAATGACCACTGGTTGATCCATAAGTGGTTTGTGGAAAAGAAAACACATGCAATGACTCTGGTTGGTCCATATGTGGTTTGTGGAAAGAACACACATGTAGTGACCACTGGTTGATCCATGTGTGGTTTGTGAAATGAACACACATGCAATGCCACTGGTTTATCCATGTGTGGTTTGTGGAAAGGACACACATGCAATGACTCTAGTGCTAGTTTTAGTATAAGATCACACATGCAATGACTCTAATGGATCCATATGTGGTTTGTGAAAAGAACACACATGCAATGACCACCTGTTGATCCATGTGTGGTTTGTGAAAAGAACACACATGCAATGACTCTAGTGCTAGTTTTAGTTTAAGAACACACATGCAATGACCACTTGTTGATCCATGTGTCTTTTGTTAAAAGAACACACATACAATGACTCTAGTGGGTCCACATGTAGTTTGTGAAAAGAACACACATGCAATGACCACTGGTTGATCCATGAGTTGTTTGTGGAAAAGAACACACATGCAATGAACACTGGTTGATCCATGTGTGGTTTGTGCAAAAGAACACATGCAATGACCACTGGTTGATCCATGTGTGGTTTGTGAAAAGAACACACATGCAATGACTGTAGTGCTAGTTTTAGTATAAGAACACACATGCAATGACTCTAGTGGGTCCACATGTAGTTTGTAAAAATAACACACATGCAATGACCACATGTTGATCCATAAGTGGTTTGTGGAAAGAACACACATGCAATGACCACTGGTTGATCCATAAGTGGTTTGTGGAAAAGAACACACATGCAGTGACTCTGGTTGGTCCATATGTGGTTTGTGGAAAGAACACACATGCATTGACCACTTGTTGATCCATAAGTGGTTTGTGGAAAGAACACACATGAAATGACCACATGTTGATCCATAAGTGGTTTGTGGAAAAGAAAACACATGCAATGACTCTAGTTGGTCCATATGTGGTTTGTGGAAAGAACACACATACAGTAACCACTTGTTGATCCATGTGTGGTTTGTGAAATGAACACACATGCAATGCCACTGGTTGATCCATGTGTGGTTTTGGAAAGAACACACATGCAATGACTCTAGTGTTAGTTTTAGTATAAGAACACACATGCAATGTCTCTAATGGATCCATATGTGGTTTGTGAAAAGAACACACATGCAATGACCACTTGTTGATCCATGTGTGGTTTGTGAAAAGAACACCCATGCAATGACTCTAGTGCTAGTTTTAGTATAAGAACATACATGCAATGACTCTAGTGGGTCCACATGTAGTTTGTGAAAAGAACACACATGCAATGACCACTGGTTGATCCATAAGTGGTTTGTGGAAAGAACACACATGCAATGACCACTGGTTGATCCATAAGTGGTTTGTGGAAAAGAAAACACATGCAATGACTCTGGTTGGTCCATATGTGGTTTGTGGAAAGAACACACATGCATTGACCACTAGTTGATCCATATGTGGTTTGTGAAATGAACACACATGCAATGCCACTGGTTGATCCATGTGTGGTTTCTGGAAAGAACACACATGCAATGACCCTAGTGCTAGTTTTAGTATAAGAACACACATGCAATGACTCTAGTGGGTCCACATGTAGTTTGTGAAAAGAACACACATGGAATGACCACTAGTTGATCCATAAGTGGTTTGTGGAAAAGAAAACACATGCAATGACTCTGGTTGGTCCATATGTGGTTTGTGGAAAGAACACACATGCATTAACCACTGGTTGAATTATATATGTGGCTTGTGAAAAGAACACACATGCAATGCCACTGGTTGATCCATGTGTGGTTTGTGGAAAGAACACACATGCAATGACTCTAGTGGTAGTTTTAGTATAAGACCACACATGCAATGACTCTAATGGATCCATATGTGGTTTGTGAACAGAACACACATGCAATGACCACTTGTTGATCCATGTGTGGTTTGTGAAAAGAACACACATGCAATGACTCTAGTGCTAGTTTTATTATAAGAACACACATGCAATGACTCTAGTGGGTCCACATGTAGTTTGTGAAAAGAACACACATGCAATGACCACTTGTTGATCCATGTGTGTTTTGTGAAAAGAACACACATCCAATGACTCTAGTGGGTCCACATGTAGTTTGTGAAAAGAACACACATGCAATGACCCCTGGTAGATCCATAAGTTGTTTGTGGAAAAGAACACACATGCAATGAACACTAGTTGATCAATGTGTGGTTTGTCCAAAAGAACACATGCAATGAATCTGGTTGGTCCGTATGTGGTTTGTGGAAAGAACACACATGAAGTGACCACTAGTTGATCCATGTGTGGTTTGTGAAATGAACACACATGCAATGCCACTTGTTGATCCATGTGTGGTTTGTGGAAAGAACACACATGCAATGACTCTAGTGCCAGTTTTTGTATAAGAACACACATGCAATGTCTCTAATGGATCCATATGTGGTTTGTGATAAGAATTAACATGCAATGACTCTAGTGGGTCCACATGTAGTTTGTGAAAATAACGCACATGCAATGACCACTGGTTGATCCATAAGTGGTTTGTGGAAAGAACACACATGCAATGACCACTGGTTGATCCATAAGTGGTTTGTGGAAAAGAAAACACATGCAATGACTCTGGTTGGTCCATATGTGGTTTCTGCAAAGAACACACATGCAGTGACCACTGGTTGATCCATGTGTGGTTTGTGGAAAGGATACACATGCAATGACTCTAGTACTAGTTTTAGTATAAGATCACACATGCAATGACTCTAATGGATCCATATGTGGTTTGTGAAAAGAACACACATGCAATGACCACTTGTTGATCCATGTGTGGTTTGTGAAAAGAACACACATGCAATGACTCTAGTGCTAGTTGTAGTTTAAGAACACACATGCAATGACTCTAGTGGGTCCACATGTAGTTTGTGAAAAGAATACACATGCAATGACTCTAGTGCTAGTTTTAGTATAAGAACACACATGCAATGACTCTAGTGGGTCCACATGTAGTTTGTGAAAAGAACACACATGCAATGACCACTTGTTGATCCATGTGTCTTTTGTGAAAAGAACACACATACAATGACTCTAGTGGGTCCACATGTAGTTTGTGAAAAGAACACACATGCAATGACCACTGGTTGATCCATAAGTTGTTTGTAGAAAAGAACACACATGCAATGAACACTGGTTGATCCATGTGTGGTTTGTGCAAAAGAACACATGCAATGCCCACTGGTTGATCCATGTGTGGTTTGTGAAAAGAACACACATGCAATGAATGTAGTGCTAGTTTTAGTATAAGAACACACATGCAATGACTCTAGTGGGTCCACATGTAGTTTGTAAAAATAACACACATGCAATGACCACTGGTTGATCCATAAGTGGTTTGTGGAAATAACACACATGTAATGACCACTGGTTGATCCATAAGTGGTTTGTGGAAAAGAACACACATGCAATGACTCTGGTTGGTCCATATGTGGTTTGTGGAAAGAACACACATGCATTGACCACTAGTTGATCCATAAGTGGTTTGTGGAAATAACACACATAAAATGACCACTTGTTGATCCATTAGTGGTTTGTGGAAAAGAAAACACATACAATGACTCTAGTTGGTCCATATGTGGTTTGTGGAAAGAACACACATACAGTAACCACTAATTGATCCATGTGTGGTTTGTGAAATGAACACAAATGCAATGCCACTAGTTGATCCATGTGTGGTTTGTGGAAAGAACACACATGCAATGACTCTAGTGCTAGTTTTAGTATAAGAACACACATGCAATGTCTCTAATGGATCCATATGCGGTTTGTGAAAAGAACACACATGCAATGACCACTTGTTGATCCATGTGTGGTTTGTGAAAAGAACACCCATGCAATGACTCTAGTGCTAGTTTTATTAGAAGAACATACATGCAATGACTCTAGTGGGTCCACATGTAGTTTGCAATAAGAACACACATGCAATGACCACTGGTTGATCCATAAGTGGTTTGTGGAAAGAACACACATGCAATGACCACTGGTTCATCCATAAGTGGTTTGTGGAAAAGAAAACACATGCAATGACTCTGGTTGGTCCATATGTGGTTTGTGGAAAGAACACACATGCATTAACCACTAGTTGATCCATATGTGGTTTGTGAAATGAACACACATGCAATGCCACTGGTTGATCCATGTGTGGTTTGTGGAAAGAACACACATGCAATGACTCTAGTGCTAGTTTTAGTATAAGAACATACATGCAATGAATCTAGTGGGTCCACATGTAGTTTGTGAAAAGAACACACATGGACTGACCACTAGTTGATCCATAAGTGGTTTGTGGAAAAGAAAACACATGCAATGACTCTGGTTGGTCCATATGTGGTTTGTGGAAAGAACACACATGCATTAACCACTGGTTGAATTATATATGTGGCTTGTGAAAAGAACACACATGCAATGCCACTGGTTGATCCATGTGTGGTTTGTGGAAAGAACACACATGCAATGACTCTAGTGGTAGTTTTAGTATAAGACCACACATGCAATGACTCTAATGGATCCATATGTGGTTTGTGAACAGAACACACATGCAATGACCACTTGTTGATCCATGTGTGGTTTGTGAAAAGAACACACATGCAATGACTCTAGTGCTAGTTTTATTATAAGAACACACATGCAATGACTCTAGTGGGTCCACATGTAGTTTGTGAAAAGAACACACATGCAATGACCACTTGTTGATCCATGTGTGTTTTGTGAAAAGAACACACATCCAATGACTCTAGTGGGTCCACATGTAGTTTGTGAAAAGAACACACATGCAATGACCCCTGGTTGATCCATAAGTTGTTTGTGGAAAAGAACACACATGCAATGAACACTAGTTGATCAATGTGTGGTTTGTGCAAAAGAACACATGCAATGAATCTGGTTGGTCCGTATGTGGTTTGTGGAAATAACACACATGAAGTGACCACTGGTTGATCCATGTGTGGTTTGTGAAATGAACACACATGCAATGCCACTTGTTGATCCATGTGTGGTTTGTAGAAAGAACACACATGCAATGACTCTAGTGCCAGTTTTTGTATAAGAACACACATGCAATGTCTCTAATGGATCCATATGTGGTTTGTGATAAGAATACACATGCAATGACTCTAGTGGGTCCACATGTAGTTTGTGAAAATAACGCACATGCAATGACCACTGGTTGATCCATAAGTGGTTTGTGGAAAGAACACACATGCAATGACCACTGGTTGATCCATAAGTGGTTTGTGGAAAAGAAAACACATGCAATGACTTTGGTTGGTCCATATGTGGTTTGTGGAAAGAACACACATGCAGTGACCACTGGTTGATCCATGTGTGGTTTGTGGAAAGGACACACATGCAATGACTCTAGTACTAGTTTTAGTATAAGATCACACATGCAATGACTCTAATGGATCCATATGTGGTTTGTGAAAAGAACACACATGCAATGACCATTTGTTGATCCATGTGTGCTTTGTGAAAAGAACACACATGCAATGACTCTAGTGCTAGTTTTAGTTTAAGAACACACATGCAATGACTCTAGTGGGTCCACATGTAGTTTGTGAAAAGAATACACATGCAATGACTCTAGTGCTAGTTTTAGTATAAGAACACACATGCAATGACTCTAGTGGGTCCACATGTAGTTTGTGAAAAGAACACACATGCAATGACCACTTGTTGATCCATAAGTGGTTTGTGGAAAGAACACACATGCAATGACCACTGGTTGATCCATAAGTGGTTTGTGGAAAAGAACACACATGCAGTGACTCTGGTTGGTCCATATGTGGTTTGTGGAAAGAACACACATGCATTGACCACTAGTTGATCCATAAGTGGTTTGTGGAAAGAACACACATGAAATGACCACATGTTGATCCATAAGTGGTTTGTGGAAAAGAAAACACATGCAATGACTCTAGTTGGTCCATATGTGGTTTGTGGAAAGAACACACATACAGTAACCACTTGTTGATCCATGTGTGGTTTGTGAAATGAACACACATGCAATGCCACTGGTTGATCCATGTGTGGTTTTGGAAAGAACACACATGCAATGACTCTAGTGTTAGTTTTAGTATAAGAACACACATGCAATGTCTCTAATGGATCCATATGTGGTTTGTGAAAAGAACACACATGCAATGACCACTTGTTGATCCATGTGTGGTTTGTGAAAAGAACACCCATGCAATGACTCTAGTGCTAGTTTTAGTATAAGAACATACATGCAATGACTCTAGTGGGTCCACATGTAGTTTGTGAAAAGAACACACATGCAATGACCACTGGTTGATCCATAAGTGGTTTGTGGAAAGAACACACATGCAATGACCACTGGTTGATCCATAAGTGGTTTGTGGAAAAGAAAACACATGCAATGACTCTGGTTGGTCCATATGTGGTTTGTGGAAAGAACACACATGCATTGACCACTAGTTGATCCATATGTGGTTTGTGAAATGAACACACATGCAATGCCACTGGTTGATCCATGTGTGGTTTCTGGAAAGAACACACATGCAATGACCCTAGTGCTAGTTTTAGTATAAGAACACACATGCAATGACTCTAGTGGGTCCACATGTAGTTTGTGAAAAGAACACACATGGAATGACCACTAGTTGATCCATAAGTGGTTTGTGGAAAAGAAAACACATGCAATGACTCTGGTTGGTCCATATGTGGTTTGTGGAAAGAACACACATGCATTAACCACTGGTTGAATTATATATGTGGCTTGTGAAAAGAACACACATGCAATGCCACTGGTTGATCCATGTGTGGTTTGTGGAAAGAACACACATGCAATGACTCTAGTGGTAGTTTTAGTATAAGACCACACATGCAATGACTCTAATGGATCCATATGTGGTTTGTGAACAGAACACACATGCAATGACCACTTGTTGATCCATGTGTGGTTTGTGAAAAGAACACACATGCAATGACTCTAGTGCTAGTTTTATTATAAGAACACACATGCAATGACTCTAGTGGGTCCACATGTAGTTTGTGAAAAGAACACACATGCAATGACCACTTGTTGATCCATGTGTGTTTTGTGAAAAGAACACACATCCAATGACTCTAGTGGGTCCACATGTAGTTTGTGAAAAGAACACACATGCAATGACCCCTGGTTGATCCATAAGTTGTTTGTGGAAAAGAACACACATGCAATGAACACTAGTTGATCAATGTGTGGTTTGTCCAAAAGAACACATGCAATGAATCTGGTTGGTCCGTATGTGGTTTGTGGAAATAACACACATGAAGTGACCACTGGTTGATCCATGTGTGGTTTGTGAAATGAACACACATGCAATGCCACTTGTTGATCCATGTGTGGTTTGTGGAAAGAACACACATGCAATGACTCTAGTGCCAGTTTTTGTATAAGAACACACATGCAATGTCTCTAATGGATCCATATGTGGTTTGTGATAAGAATTAACATGCAATGACTCTAGTGGGTCCACATGTAGTTTGTGAAAATAACGCACATGCAATGACCACTGGTTGATCCATAAGTGGTTTGTGGAAAGAACACACATGCAATGACCACTGGTTGATCCATAAGTGGTTTGTGGAAAAGAGAACACATGCAATGACTCTGGTTGGTCCATATGTGGTTTCTGGAAAGAACACACATGCAGTGACCACTGGTTGATCCATGTGTGGTTTGTGGAAAGGATACACATGCAATGACTCTAGTACTAGTTTTAGTATAAGATCACACATGCAATGACTCTAATGGATCCATATGTGGTTTGTGAAAAGAACACACATGCAATGACCACTTGTTGATCCATGTGTGGTTTGTGAAAAGAACACACATGCAATGACTCTAGTGCTAGTTGTAGTTTAAGAACACACATGCAATGACTCTAGTGGGTCCACATGTAGTTTGTGAAAAGAATACACATGCAATGACTCTAGTGCTAGTTTTAGTATAAGAACACACATGCAATGACTCTAGTGGGTCCACATGTAGTTTGTGAAAAGAACACACATGCAATGACCACTTGTTGATCCATGTGTCTTTTGTGAAAAGAACACACATACAATGACTCTAGTGGGTCCACATGTAGTTTGTGAAAAGAACACACATGCAATGACCACTGGTTGATCCATAAGTTGTTTGTAGAAAAGAACACACATGCAATGAACACTGGTTGATCCATGTGTGGTTTGTGCAAAAGAACACATGCAATGCCCACTGGTTGATCCATGTGTGGTTTGTGAAAAGAACACACATGCAATGAATGTAGTGCTAGTTTTAGTATAAGAACACACATGCAATGACTCTAGTGGGTCCACATGTAGTTTGTAAAAATAACACACATGCAATGACCACTGGTTGATCCATAAGTGGTTTGTGGAAATAACACACATGTAATGACCACTGGTTGATCCATAAGTGGTTTGTGGAAAAGAACACACATGCAATGACTCTGGTTGGTCCATATGTGGTTTGTGGAAAGAACACACATGCATTGACCACTAGTTGATCCATAAGTGGTTTGTGGAAAGAACACACATAAAATGACCACTTGTTGATCCATTAGTGGTTTGTGGAAAAGAAAACACATACAATGACTCTAGTTGGTCCATATGTGGTTTGTGGAAAGAACACACATACAGTAACCACTAATTGATCCATGTGTGGTTTGTGAAATGAACACAAATGCAATGCCACTAGTTGATCCATGTGTGGTTTGTGGAAAGAACACACATGCAATGACTCTAGTGCTAGTTTTAGTATAAGAACACACATGCAATGTCTCTAATGGATCCATATGCGGTTTGTGAAAAGAACACACATGCAATGACCACTTGTTGATCCATGTGTGGTTTGTGAAAAGAACACCCATGCAATGACTCTAGTGCTAGTTTTATTAGAAGAACATACATGCAATGACTCTAGTGGGTCCACATGTAGTTTGCAAAAAGAACACACATGCAATGACCACTGGTTGATCCATAAGTGGTTTGTGGAAAGAACACACATGCAATGACCACTGGTTCATCCATAAGTGGTTTGTGGAAAAGAAAACACATGCAATGACTCTGGTTGGTCCATACGTGGTTTGTGGAAAGAACACACATGCATTAACCACTAGTTGATCCATATGTGGTTTGTGAAATGAACACACATGCAATGCCACTGGTTGATCCATGTGTGGTTTGTGGAAAGAACACACATGCAATGACTCTAGTGCTAGTTTTAGTATAAGAACATACATGCAATGAATCTAGTGGGTCCACATGTAGTTTGTGAAAAGAACACACATGGAATGACCACTAGTTGATCCATAAGTGGTTTGTGGAAAAGAAAACACATGCAATGACTCTGGTTGGTCCATATGTGGTTTGTGGAAAGAACACACATGCATTAACCACTGGTTGAATTATATATGTGGCTTGTGAAAAGAACACACATGCAATGCCACTGGTTGATCCATGTGTGGTTTGTGGAAAGAACACACATGCAATGACTCTAGTGGTAGTTTTAGTATAAGATCACACATGCAATGACTCTAATGGATCCATATGTGGTTTGTGAACAGAACACACATGCAATGACCACTTGTTGATCCATGTGTGGTTTGTGAAAAGAACACACATGCAATGACTCTAGTGCTAGTTTTATTATAAGAACACACATGCAATGACTCTAGTGGGTCCACATGTAGTTTGTGAAAAGAACACACATGCAATGACCACTTGTTGATCCATGTGTGTTTTGTGAAAAGAACACACATCCAATGACTCTAGTGGGTCCACATGTAGTTTGTGAAAAGAACACACATGCAATGACCCCTGGTTGATCCATAAGTTGTTTGTGGAAAAGAACACACATGCAATGAACACTAGTTGATCAATGTGTGGTTTGTGCAAAAGAACACATGCAATGAATCTGGTTGGTCCGTATGTGGTTTGTGGAAATAACACACATGAAGTGACCACTGGTTGATCCATGTGTGGTTTGTGAAATGAACACACATGCAATGCCACTTGTTGATCCATGTGTGGTTTGTGGAAAGAACACACATGCAATGACTCTAGTGCCAGTTTTTGTATAAGAACACACATGCAATGTCTCTAATGGATCCATATGTGGTTTGTGATAAGAATACACATGCAATGACTCTAGTGGGTCCACATGTAGTTTGTGAAAATAACGCACATGCAATGACCACTGGTTGATCCATAAGTGGTTTGTGGAAAGAACACACATGCAATGACCACTGGTTGATCCATAAGTGGTTTGTGGAAAAGAAAACACATGCAATGACTTTGGTTGGTCCATATGTGGTTTGTGGAAAGAACACACATGCAGTGACCACTGGTTGATCCATGTGTGGTTTGTGGAAAGGACACACATGCAATGACTCTAGTACTAGTTTTAGTATAAGATCACACATGCAATGACTCTAATGGATCCATATGTGGTTTGTGAAAAGAACACACATGCAATGACCATTTGTTGATCCATGTGTGCTTTGTGAAAAGAACACACATGCAATGACTCTAGTGCTAGTTTTAGTTTAAGAACACACATGCAATGACTCTAGTGGGTCCACATGTAGTTTGTGAAAAGAATACACATGCAATGACTCTAGTGCTAGTTTTAGTATAAGAACACACATGCAATGACTCTAGTGGGTCCACATGTAGTTTGTGAAAAGAACACACATGCAATGACCACTTGTTGATCCATGTGTCTTTTGTGAAAAGAACACACATACAATGACTCTAGTGGGTCCACATGTAGTTTGTGAAAAGAACACACATGCAATGACCACTTGTTGATCCATGTGTGTTTTGTGAAAAGAACACACATCCAATGACTCTAGTGGGTCCACATGTAGTTTGTGAAAAGAACACACATGCAATGACCCCTGGTTGATCCATAAGTTGTTTGTGGAAAAGAACACACATGCAATGAACACTAGTTGATCAATGTGTGGTTTGTGCAAAAGAACACATGCAATGAATCTGGTTGGTCCGTATGTGGTTTGTGGAAATAACACACATGAAGTGACCACTGGTTGATCCATGTGTGGTTTGTGAAATGAACACACATGCAATGCCACTTGTTGATCCATGTGTGGTTTGTGGAAAGAACACACATGCAATGACTCTAGTGCCAGTTTTTGTATAAGAACACACATGCAATGTCTCTAATGGATCCATATGTGGTTTGTGATAAGAATACACATGCAATGACTCTAGTGGGTCCACATGTAGTTTGTGAAAATAACGCACATGCAATGACCACTGGTTGATCCATAAGTGGTTTGTGGAAAGAACACACATGCAATGACCACTGGTTGATCCATAAGTGGTTTGTGGAAAAGAAAACACATGCAATGACTTTGGTTGGTCCATATGTGGTTTGTGGAAAGAACACACATGCAGTGACCACTGGTTGATCCATGTGTGGTTTGTGGAAAGGACACACATGCAATGACTCTAGTACTAGTTTTAGTATAAGATCACACATGCAATGACTCTAATGGATCCATATGTGGTTTGTGAAAAGAACACACATGCAATGACCATTTGTTGATCCATGTGTGCTTTGTGAAAAGAACACACATGCAATGACTCTAGTGCTAGTTTTAGTTTAAGAACACACATGCAATGACTCTAGTGGGTCCACATGTAGTTTGTGAAAAGAATACACATGCAATGACTCTAGTGCTAGTTTTAGTATAAGAACACACATGCAATGACTCTAGTGGGTCCACATGTAGTTTGTGAAAAGAACACACATGCAATGACCACTTGTTGATCCATGTGTCTTTTGTGAAAAGAACACACATACAATGACTCTAGTGGGTCCACATGTAGTTTGTGAAAAGAACACACATGCAATGACCACTGGTTGATCCATAAGTTGTTTGTGGAAAAGAACACACATGCAATGAACACTGGTTGATCCATGTGTGGTTTGTGCAAAAGAACACATGCAATGACCACTGGTTGATCCATGTGTGGTTTGTGAAAAGAACACACATGCAATGACTGTAGTGCTAGTTTTAGTATAAGAACACACATGCAATGACTCTAGTGGGTCCACATGTAGTTTGTAAAAATAACACACATGCAATGACCACTGGTTGATCCATAAGTGGTTTGTGGAAATAACACACATGTAATGACCACTGGTTGATCCATAAGTGGTTTGTGGAAAAGAACACACATGCAATGACTCTGGTTGGTCCATATGTGGTTTGTGGAAAGAACACACATGCATTGACCACTAGTTGGTCCATAAGTGGTTTGTGGAAAGAACACACATAAAATGACCACTTGTTGATCCATTAGTGGTTTGTGGAAAAGAAAACACATGCAATGACTCTAGTTGGTCCATATGTGGTTTGTGGAAAGAACACACATACAGTAACCACTAATTGATCCATGTGTGGTTTGTGAAATGAACACAAATGCAATGCCACTAGTTGATCCATGTGTGGTTTGTGGAAAGAACACACATGCAATGACTCTAGTGCTAGTTTTAGTATAAGAACACATATGCAATGTCTCTAATGGATCCATATGTGGTTTGTGAAAAGAACACACATGCAATGACCACTTGTTGATCCATGTGTGGTTTGTGAAAAGAACACCCATGCAATGACTCTAGTGCTAGTTTTAGTACAAGAACATACATGCAATGACTCTAGTGGTTCCACATGTAGTTTGTGAAATGAACACACATGCAATGACCACTAGTTGATCCATAAGTGGTTTGTGGAAAGCACACACATGCAATGACCACTGGTTGATCCATAAGTGGTTTGTGGAAAAGAAAACACATGCAATGACTCTGGTTGGTCCATATGTGGTTTGTGGAAAGAACACACATGCATTGACCACTGGTTGATCCATATGTGGCTTGTGAAAAGAACACACATGCAATGCCACTGGTTGATCCATGTGTGGTTTGTGGAAAGAACACACATGCAATGACTCTAGTGGTAGTTTTAGTATAAGATCACACATGCAGTGACTCTAATGGATCCATATGTGGTTTGTGAAAAGAACACACATGCAATGAATCTAGTGCTAGTTTTCATATAAGAACACACACGCAATGTCTCTAATGGATCCATATGTGGTTTGTGAAAAGAACACACATGCATTGACCACTTGTTGATCCATGTGTGGTTTGTGAAAAGAACACACATGCAATGACTCTAGTTCTAGTTTTAGTATAAGAACACACATGCAATGACTCTAATGGATCCATATGTGGTTTGTGAAAAGAACACACATGCAATGACCACTTGTTGATCCATGTGTGGTTTGTGAAAAGAACACACATGCCATGACTCTAGTGCTAGTTTTATTATAAGAACACACATGCAATGACTCTAGTGGGTCCACATGTAGTTTGTGAAAAGAACACACATGCAATGACCACTTGTTGATCCATGTGTGTTTTGTGAAAAGAACACACATACAATGACTCTAGTGGGTCCACATGTAGTTTGTGAAAAGAACACACATGCAATGACCACTGGTTGATCAATATGTTTTTTGTGGAAAAGAACACACATGCAATGAACACTAGTTGATCAATGTGTGGTTTGTGCAAAAGAACACATGCAATGAATCTGGTTGGTCCATATGTGGTTTGTGGAAAGAACACACATGAAGTGACCACTGGTTGATCCATGTGTGGTTTGTGGAAAGAACACACATGCAATGACTCTAGTGCCAGTTTTTGTATAAGAACACACATGCAATGTCACTAATGGATCCATATGTGGTTTGTGATAAGAATACACATGCAATGACTCTAGTGGGTCCACATGTAGTTTGTGAAAATAACGCACATGCAATGACTCTAATGGATCCATATGTGGTTTGTGGAAAGAACACACATGCAATGACCACTGGTTGATCCATAAGTGGTTTGTGGAAAAGAAAACACATGCAATGACTCTGGTTGGTCCATATGTGGTTTGTGGAAAGAACACACATGCAGTGACGACTGGTTGATCCATGTGTGGTTTGTGAAATGAACACACATGCAATGCCACTGGTTGATCCATGTGTGGTTTGTGGAAAGGACACACATGAAATGACTCTTGTGCTAGTTTTAGTATAAGATCACACATGCAATGACTCTAATGGATCCATAAGTGGTTTGTGAAAAGAACACACATGCAATGACCACTTGTTGATCCATGTGTGGTTTGTGAAAAGAACACACATGCAATGACTCTAGTGCTAGTTTTAGTTTAAGAACACACATGCAATGACTCTAGTGGGTCCACATGTAGTTTGTGAAAAGAATACAGATGCAATGACTCTAGTGCTAGTTTTAGTATAAGAACACACATGCAATGACTCTAGTGGGTCCACATGTAGTTTGTGAAAAGAACACACATGCAATGACCACTTGTTGATCCATGTGTCTTTTGTGAAAAGAACACACATACAATGACTCTAGTGGGTCCACATGTAGTTTGTGAAAAGAACACACATGCAATGACCACTGGTTGATCCATAAGTTGTTTGTGGAAAAGAACACACATGCAATGAACACTAGTTGATCAATGTGTGGTTTGTGCAAAAGAACACATGGAATGAATCTGGTTGGTCCGTATGTGGTTTGTGGAAAGAACACACATGCAGTGACCACTGGTTGATCCATGTGTGGTTTGTGAAATGAACACACATGCAATGCCACTTGTTGATCCATGTGTGGTTTGTGGAAAGAACACACATGCAATGACTCTAGTGCCAGTTTTTGTATAAGAACACACATGCAATGTCTCTAATGGATCCATATGTGGTTTGTGATAAGAATACACATGCAATGACTCTAGTGGGTCCACATGTAGTTTGTGAAAATAACGCACATGCAATGACCACTGGTTGATCCATAAGTGGTTTGTGGAAAGAACACACATGCAATGACCACTGGTTGATCCATAAGTGGTTTGTGGAAAAGAAAACACATGCAATGACTTTGGTTGGTCCATATGTGGTTTGTGGAAAGAACACACATGCAGTGACCACTGGTTGATCCATGTGTGGTTTGTGGAAAGGACACACATGCAATGACTCTAGTACTAGTTTTAGTATAAGATCACACATGCAATGACTCTAATGGATCCATATGTGGTTTGTGAAAAGAACACACATGCAATGACTCTAGTGCTAGTTGTAGTTTAAGAACACACATGCAATGACTCTAGTGGGTCCACATGTAGTTTGTGAAAAGAATACACATGCAATGACTCTAGTGCTAGTTTTAGTATAAGAACACACATGCAATGACTCTAGTGGGTCCACATGTAGTTTGTGAAAAGAACACACATGCAATGACCACTTGTTGATCCATGTGTCTTTTGTGAAAAGAACACACATACAATGACTCTAGTGGGTCCACATGTAGTTTGTGAAAAGAACACACATGCAATGACCACTGGTTGATCCATAAGTTGTTTGTAGAAAAGAACACACATGCAATGAACACTGGTTGATCCATGTGTTGTTTGTCCAAAAGAACACATGCAATGCCCACTGGTTGATCCATGTGTGGTTTGTGAAAAGAACACACATGCAATGAATGTAGTGCTAGTTTTAGTATAAGAACACACATGCAATGACTCTAGTGGGTCCACATATATTTTGTAAAAATAACACACATGCAATGACCACTGGTTGATCCATAAGTGGTTTGTGGAAATAACACACATGTAATGACCACTGGTTGATCCATAAGTGGTTTGTGGAAAAGAACACACATGCAATGACTCTGGTTGGTCCATATGTGGTTTGTGGAAAGAACACACATGCATTGACCACTAGTTGATCCATAAGTGGTTTGTGGAAAGAACACACATAAAATGACCACTTGTTGATCCATTAGTGGTTTGTGGAAAAGAAAACACATACAATGACTCTAGTTGGTCCATATGTGGTTTGTGGAAAGAACACACATACAGTAACCACTAATTGATCCATGTGTGGTTTGTGACATGAACACAAATGCAATGCCACTAGTTGATCCATGTGTGGTTTGTGGAAAGAACACACATGCAATGACTCTAGTGCTAGTTTTAGTATAAGAACACACATGCAATGTCTCTAATGGATCCATATGCGGTTTGTGAAAAGAACACACATGCAATGACCACTTGTTGATCCATGTGTGGTTTGTGAAAAGAACACCCATGCAATGACTCTAGTGCTAGTTTTATTAGAAGAACATACATGCAATGACTCTAGTGGGTCCACATGTAGTTTGCAAAAAGAACACACATGCAATGACCACTGGTTGATCCATAAGTGGTTTGTGGAAAGAACACACATGCAATGACCACTGGTTCATCCATAAGTGGTTTGTGGAAAAGAAAACACATGCAATGACTCTGGTTGGTCCATATGTGGTTTGTGGAAAGAACACACATGCATTAACCACTAGTTGATCCATATGTGGTTTGTGAAATGAACACACATGCAATGCCACTGGTTGATCCATGTGTGGTTTGTGGAAAGAACACACATGCAATGACTCTAGTGCTAGTTTTAGTATAAGAACATACATGCAATGAATCTAGTGGGTCCACATGTAGTTTGTGAAAAGAACACACATGGAATGACCACTAGTTGATCCATAAGTGGTTTGTGGAAAAGAAAACACATGCAATGACTCTGGTTGGTCCATATGTGGTTTGTGGAAAGAACACACATGCATTAACCACTGGTTGAATTATATATGTGGCTTGTGAAAAGAACACATATGCAATGCCACTGGTTGATCCATGTGTGGTTTGTGGAAAGAACACACATGCAATGACTCTAGTGGTAGTTTTAGTATAAGATCACACATGCAATGACTCTAATGGATCCATATGTGGTTTGTGAACAGAACACACATGCAATGACCACTTGTTGATCCATGTGTGGTTTGTGGAAAAGAAAACACATGCAATGACTCTGGTTGGTCCATATGTGGTTTGTGGAAAGAACACACATGCAGTGACGACTGGTTGATCCATGTGTGGTTTGTGAAATGAACACACATGCAATGCCACTGGTTGATCCATGTGTGGTTTGTGGAAAGGACACACATGAAATGACTCTTGTGCTAGTTTTAGTATAAGATCACACATGCAATGACTCTAATGGATCCATAAGTGGTTTGTGAAAAGAACACACATGCAATGACCACTTGTTGATCCATGTGTGGTTTGTGAAAAGAACACACATGCAATGACTCTAGTGCTAGTTTTAGTTTAAGAACACACATGCAATGACTCTAGTGGGTCCACATGTAGTTTGTGAAAAGAATACACATGCAATGACTCTAGTGCTAGTTTTAGTATAAGAACACACATGCAATGACTCTAGTGGGTCCACATGTAGTTTGTGAAAAGAACACACATGCAATGACCACTTGTTGATCCATGTGTCTTTTGTGAAAAGAACACACATACAATGACTCTAGTGGGTCCACATGTAGTTTGTGAAAAGAACACACATGCAATGACCACTGGTTGATCCATAAGTTGTTTGTGGAAAAGAACACACATGCAATGAACACTAGTTGATCAATGTGTGGTTTGTGCAAAAGAACACATGGAATGAATCTGGTTGGTCCGTATGTGCTTTGTGGAAAGAACACACATGCAGTGACCACTGGTTGATCCATGTGTGGTTTGTGAAATGAACACACATGCAATGCCACTTGTTTATCCATGTGTGGTTTGTGGAAAGAACACACATGCAATGACTCTAGTGCCAGTTTTTGTATAAGAACACACATGCAATGTCTCTAATGGATCCATATGTGGTTTGTGATAAGAATACACATGCAATGACTCTAGTGGGTCCACATGTAGTTTGTGAAAATAACGCACATGCAATGACCACTGGTTGATCCATAAGTGGTTTGTGGAAAGAACACACATGCAATGACCACTGGTTGATCCATAAGTGGTTTGTGGAAAAGAAAACACATGCAATGACTTTGGTTGGTCCATATGTGGTTTGTGGAAAGAACACACATGCAGTGACCACTGGTTGATCCATGTGTGGTTTGTGGAAAGGACACACATGCAATGACTCTAGTACTAGTTTTAGTATAAGATCACACATGCAATGACTCTAATGGATCCATATGTGGTTTGTGAAAAGAACACACATGCAATGACTCTAGTGCTAGTTGTAGTTTAAGAACACACATGCAATGACTCTAGTGGGTCCACATGTAGTTTGTGAAAAGAATACACATGCAATGACTCTAGTGCTAGTTTTAGTATAAGAACACACATGCAATGACTCTAGTGGGTCCACATGTAGTTTGTGAAAAGAACATACATGCAATGACCACTTGTTGATCCATGTGTCTTTTGTGAAAAGAACACACATACAATGACTCTAGTGGGTCCACATGTAGTTTGTGAAAAGAACACACATGCAATGACCACTGGTTGATCCATAAGTTGTTTGTAGAAAAGAACACACATGCAATGAACACTGGTTGATCCATGTGTGGTTTGTGCAAAAGAACACATGCAATGCCCACTGGTTGATCCATGTGTGGTTTGTGAAAAGAACACACATGCAATGAATGTAGTGCTAGTTTTAGTATAAGAACACACATGCAATGACTCTAGTGGGTCCACATATAGTTTGTAAAAATAACACACATGCAATGACCACTGGTTGATCCATAAGTGGTTTGTGGAAATAACACACATGTAATGACCACTGGTTGATCCATAAGTGGTTTGTGGAAAAGAACACACATGCAATGACTCTGGTTGGTCCATATGTGGTTTGTGGAAAGAACACACATGCATTGACCACTAGTTGATCCATAAGTGGTTTGTGGAAAGAAAACACATAAAATGACCACTTGTTGATCCATTAGTGGTTTGTGGAAAAGAAAACACATACAATGACTCTAGTTGGTCCATATGTGGTTTGTGGAAAGAACACACATACAGTAACCACTAATTGATCCATGTGTGGTTTGTGAAATGAACACAAATGCAATGCCACTAGTTGATCCATGTGTGGTTTGTGGAAAGAACACACATGCAATGACTCTAGTGCTAGTTTTAGTATAAGAACACACATGCAATGTCTCTAATGGATCCATATGCGGTTTGTGAAAAGAACACACATGCAATGACCACTTGTTGATCCATGTGTGGTTTGTGAAAAGAACACCCATGCAATGACTCTAGTGCTAGTTTTATTAGAAGAACATACATGCAATGACTCTAGTGGGTCCACATGTAGTTTGCAAAAAGAACACACATGCAATGACCACTGGTTGATCCATAAGTGGTTTGTGGAAAGAACACACATGCAATGACCACTGGTTCATCCATAAGTGGTTTGTGGAAAAGAAAACACATGCAATGACTCTGGTTGGTCCATATGTGGTTTGTGGAAAGAACACACATGCATTAACCACTAGTTGATCCATATGTGGTTTGTGAAATGAACACACATGCAATGCCACTGGTTGATCCATGTGTGGTTTGTGGAAAGAACACACATGCAATGACTCTAGTGCTAGTTTTAGTATAAGAACATACATGCAATGAATCTAGTGGGTCCACATGTAGTTTGTGAAAAGAACACACATGGAATGACCACTAGTTGATCCATAAGTGGTTTGTGGAAAAGAAAACACATGCAATGACTCTGGTTGGTCCATATGTGGTTTGTGGAAAGAACACACATGCATTAACCACTGGTTGAATTATATATGTGGCTTGTGAAAAGAACACACATGCAATGCCACTGGTTGATCCATGTGTGGTTTGTGGAAAGAACACACATGCAATGACTCTAGTGGTAGTTTTAGTATAAGATCACACATGCAATGACTCTAATGGATCCATATGTGGTTTGTGAACAGAACACACATGCAATGACCACTTGTTGATCCATGTGTGGTTTGTGAAAAGAACACACATGCAATGACTCTAGTGCTAGTTTTATTATAAGAACACACATGCAATGACTCTAGTGGGTCCACATGTAGTTTGTGAAAAGAACACACATGCAATGACCACTTGTTGATCCATGTGTGTTTTGTGAAAAGAACACACATCCAATGACTCTAGTGGGTCCACATGTAGTTTGTGAAAACAACACACATGCAATGACCCCTGGTTGATCCATAAGTTGTTTGTGGAAAAGAACACACATGCAATGAACACTAGTTGATCAATGTGTGGTTTGTGCAAAAGAACACATGCAATGAATCTGGTTGGTCCGTATGTGGTTTGTGGAAAGAACACACATGAAGTGACCACTGGTTGATCCATGTGTGGTTTGTGAAATGAACACACATGCAATGCCACTTGTTGATCCATGTGTGGTTTGTGGAAAGAACACACATGCAATGACTCTAGTGCCAGTTTTTGTATAAGAACACACATGCAATGTCTCTAATGGATCCATATGTGGTTTGTGATAAGAATACACATGCAATGACTCTAGTGGGTCCACATGTAGTTTGTGAAAATAACGCACATGCAATGACCACTGGTTGATCCATAAGTGGTTTGTGGAAAGAACACACATGCAATGACCACTGGTTGATCCATAAGTGGTTTGTGGAAAAGAAAACACATGCAATGACTTTGGTTGGTCCATATGTGGTTTGTGGAAAGAACACACATGCAGTGACCACTGGTTGATCCATGTGTGGTTTGTGGAAAGGACACACATGCAATGACTCTAGTACTAGTTTTAGTATAAGATCACACATGCAATGACTCTAATGGATCCATATGTGGTTTGTGAAAAGAACACACATGCAATGACCATTTGTTGATCCATGTGTGCTTTGTGAAAAGAACACACATGCAATGACTCTAGTGCTAGTTTTAGTTTAAGAACACACATGCAATGACTCTAGTGGGTCCACATGTAGTTTGTGAAAAGAATACACATGCAATGACTCTAGTGCTAGTTTTAGTATAAGAACACACATGCAATGACTCTAGTGGGTCCACATGTAGTTTGTGAAAAGAACACACATGCAATGACCACTTGTTGATCCATGTGTCTTTTGTGAAAAGAACACACATACAATGACTCTAGTGGGTCCACATGTAGTTTGTGAAAAGAACACACATGCAATGACCACTGGTTGATCCATAAGTTGTTTGTGGAAAAGAACACACATGCAATGAACACTGTTGATCCATGTGTGGTTTGTGCAAAAGAACACATGCAATGACCACTGGTTGATCCATGTGTGGTTTGTGAAAAGAACACACATGCAATGACTGTAGTGCTAGTTTTAGTATAAGAACACACATGCAATGACTCTAGTGGGTCCACATGTAGTTTGTAAAAATAACACACATGCAATGACCACTGGTTGATCCATAAGTGGTTTGTGGAAATAACACACATGTAATGACCACTGGTTGATCCATAAGTGGTTTGTGGAAAAGAACACACATGCAATGACTCTGGTTGGTCCATATGTGGTTTGTGGAAAGAACACACATGCATTGACCACTAGTTGGTCCATAAGTGGTTTGTGGAAAGAACACACATAAAATGACCACTTGTTGATCCATTAGTGGTTTGTGGAAAAGAAAACACATGCAATGACTCTAGTTGGTCCATATGTGGTTTGTGGAAAGAACACACATACAGTAACCACTAATTGATCCATGTGTGGTTTGTGAAATGAAAACAAATGCAATGCCACTAGTTGATCCATGTGTGGTTTGTGGAAAGAACACACATGCAATGACTCTAGTGCTAGTTTTAGTATAAGAACACATATGCAATGTCTCTAATGGATCCATATGTGGTTTGTGAAAAGAACACACATGCAATGACCACTTGTTGATCCATGTGTGGTTTGTGAAAAGAACACCCATGCAATGACTCTAGTGCTAGTTTTAGTACAAGAACATACATGCAATGACTCTAGTGGTTCCACATGTAGTTTGTGAAATGAACACACATGCAATGACCACTAGTTGATCCATAAGTGGTTTGTGGAAAGCACACACATGCAATGACCACTGGTTGATCCATAAGTGGTTTGTGGAAAAGAAAACACATGCAATGACTCTGGTTGGTCCATATGTGGTTTGTGGAAAGAACACACATGCATTGACCACTGGTTGATCCATATGTGGCTTATGAAAAGAACACACATGCAATGCCACTGGTTGATCCATGTGTGGTTTGTGGAAAGAACACACATGCAATGACTCTAGTGGTAGTTTTAGTATAAGATCACACATGCAGTGACTCTAATGGATCCATATGTGGTTTGTGAAAAGAACACACATGCAATGAATCTAGTGCTAGTTTTCATATAAGAACACACACGCAATGTCTCTAATGGATCCATATGTGGTTTGTGAAAAGAACACACATGCATTGACCACTTGTTGATCCATGTGTGGTTTGTGAAAAGAACACACATGCAATGACTCTAGTTCTAGTTTTAGTATAAGAACACACATGCAATGACTCTAATGGATCCATATGTGGTTTGTGAAAAGAACACACATGCAATGACCACTTGTTGATCCATGTGTGGTTTGTGAAAAGAACACACATGCCATGACTCTAGTGCTAGTTTTGTTATAAGAACACACATGCAATGACTCTAGTGGGTCCACATGTAGTTTGTGAAAAGAACACACATGCAATGACCACTTGTTGATCCATGTGTGTTTTGTGAAAAGAACACACATACAATGACTCTAGTGGGTCCACATGTAGTTTGTGAAAAGAACACACATGCAATGACCACTGGTTGATCAATAAGTTTTTTGTGGAAAAGAACACACATGCAATGAACACTAGTTGATCAATGTGTGGTTTGTGCAAAAGAACACATGCAATGAATCTGGTTGGTCCATATGTGGTTTGTGGAAAGAACACACATGAAGTGACCACTGGTTGATCCATGTGTGGTTTGTGGAAAGAACACACATGCAATGACTCTAGTGCCAGTTTTTGTATAAGAACACACATGCAATGTCACTAATGGATCCATATGTGGTTTGTGATAAGAATACACATGCAATGACTCTAGTGGGTCCACATGTAGTTTGTGAAAATAACGCACATGCAATGACTCTAATGGATCCATATGTGGTTTGTGGAAAGAACACACATGCAATGACCACTGGTTGATCCATAAGTGGTTTGTGGAAAAGAAAACACATGCAATGACTCTGGTTGGTCCATATGTGGTTTGTGGAAAGAACACACATGCAGTGACGACTGGTTGATCCATGTGTGGTTTGGGAAATGAACACACATGCAATGCCACTGGTTGATCCATGTGTGGTTTGTGGAAAGGACACACATGAAATGACTCTTGTGCTAGTTTTAGTATAAGATCACACATGCAATGACTCTAATGGATCCATAAGTGGTTTGTGAAAAGAACACACATGCAATGACCACTTGTTGATCCATGTGTGGTTTGTGAAAAGAACACACATGCAATGACTCTAGTGCTAGTTTTAGTTTAAGAACACACATGCAATGACTCTAGTGGGTCCACATGTAGTTTGTGAAAAGAATACACATGCAATGACTCTAGTGCTAGTTTTAGTATAAGAACACACATGCAATGACTCTAGTGGGTCCACATGTAGTTTGTGAAAAGAACACACATGCAATGACCACTTGTTGATCCATGTGTCTTTTGTGAAAAGAACACACATACAATGACTCTAGTGGGTCCACATGTAGTTTGTGAAAAGAACACACATGCAATGACCACTGGTTGATCCATAAGTTGTTTGTGGAAAAGAACACACATGCAATGAACACTAGTTGATCAATGTGTGGTTTGTGTAAAAGAACACATGGAATGAATCTGGTTGGTCCGTATGTGGTTTGTGGAAAGAACACACATGCAGTGACCACTGGTTGATCCATGTGTGGTTTGTGAAATGAACACACATGCAATGCCACTTGTTGATCCATGTGTGGTTTGTGGAAAGAACACACATGCAATGACTCTAGTGCCAGTTTTTGTATAAGAACACACATGCAATGTCTCTAATGGATCCATATGTGGTTTGTGATAAGAATACACATGCAATGACTCTAGTGGGTCCACATGTAGTTTGTGAAAATAACGCACATGCAATGACCACTGGTTGATCCATAAGTGGTTTGTGGAAAGAACACACATGCAATGACCACTGGTTGATCCATAAGTGGTTTGTGGAAAAGAAAACACATGCAATGACTTTGGTTGGTCCATATGTGGTTTGTGGAAAGAACACACATGCAGTGACCACTGGTTGATCCATGTGTGGTTTGTGGAAAGGACACACATGCAATGACTCTAGTACTAGTTTTAGTATAAGATCACACATGCAATTACTCTAATGGATCCATATGCGGTTTGTGAAAAGAACACACATGCAATGACCATTTGTTGATCCATGTGTGCTTTGTGAAAAGAACACACATGCAATGACTCTAGTGCTAGTTTTAGTTTAAGAACACACATGCAATGACTCTAGTGGGTCCACATGTAGTTTGTGAAAAGAATACACATGCAATGACTCTAGTGCTAGTTTTAGTATAAGAACACACATGCAATGACTCTAGTGGGTCCACATGTAGTTTGTGAAAAGAACACACATGCAATGACCACTTGTTGATCCATGTGTCTTTTGTGAAAAGAACACACATACAATGACTCTAGTGGGTCCACATGTAGTTTGTGAAAAGAACACACATGCAATGACCACTGGTTGATCCATAAGTTGTTTGTGGAAAAGAACACACATGCAATGAACACTGGTTGATCCATGTGTGGTTTGTGCAAAAGAACACATGCAATGACCACTGGTTGATCCATGTGTGGTTTGTGAAAAGAACACACATGCAATGACTGTAGTGCTAGTTTTAGTATAAGAACACACATGCAATGACTCTAGTGGGTCCACATGTAGTTTGTAAAAATAACACACATGCAATGACCACTGGTTGATCCATAAGTGGTTTGTGGAAATAACACACATGTAATGACCACTAGTTGATCCATAAGTGGTTTGTGGAAAAGAACACACATGCAATGACTCTGGTTGGTCCATATGTGGTTTGTGGAAAGAACACACATGCATTGACCACTAGTTGGTCCATAAGTGGTTTGTGGAAAGAACACACATAAAATGACCACTTGTTGATCCATTAGTGGTTTGTGGAAAAGAAAACACATGCAATGACTCTAGTTGGTCCATATGTGGTTTGTGGAAAGAACACACATACAGTAACCACTAATTGATCCATGTGTGGTTTGTGAAATGAACACAAATGCAATGCCACTAGTTGATCCATGTGTGGTTTGTGGAAAGAACACACATGCAATGACTCTAGTGCTAGTTTTAGTATAAGAACACATATGCAATGTCTCTAATGGATCCATATGTGGTTTGTGAAAAGAACACACATGCAATGACCACTTGTTGATCCATGTGTGGTTTGTGAAAAGAACACCCATGCAATGACTCTAGTGCTAGTTTTAGTACAAGAACATACATGCAATGACTCTAGTGGTTCCACATGTAGTTTGTGAAATGAACACACATGCAATGACCACTAGTTGATCCATAAGTGGTTTGTGGAAAGCACACACATGCAATGACCACTGGTTGATCCATAAGTGGTTTGTGGAAAAGAAAACACATGCAATGACTCTGGTTGGTCCATATGTGGTTTGTGGAAAGAACACACATGCATTGACCACTGGTTGATCCATATGTGGCTTGTGAAAAGAACACACATGCAATGCCACTGGTTGATCCATGTGTGGTTTGTGGAAAGAACACACATGCAATGACTCTAGTGGTAGTTTTAGTATAAGATCACACATGCAGTGACTCTAATGGATCCATATGTGGTTTGTGAAAGGAACACACATGCAATGAATCTAGTGCTAGTTTTCATATAAGAACACACACGCAATGTCTCTAATGGATCCATATGTGGTTTGTGAAAAGAACACACATGCATTGACCACTTGTTGATCCATGTGTGGTTTGTGAAAAGAACACACATGCAATGACTCTAGTTCTAGTTTTAGTATAAGAACACACATGCAATGACTCTAATGGATCCATATGTGGTTTGTGAAAAGAACACACATGCAATGACCACTTGTTGATCCATGTGTGGTTTGTGAAAAGAACACACATGCCATGACTCTAGTGCTAGTTTTATTATAAGAACACACATGCAATGACTCTAGTGGGTCCACATGTAGTTTGTGAAAAGAACACACATGCAATGACCACTTGTTGATCCATGTGTGTTTTGTGAAAAGAACACACATACAATGACTCTAGTGGGTCCACATGTAGTTTGTGAAAAGAACACACATGCAATGACCACTGGTTGATCAATAAGTTTTTTGTGGAAAAGAACACACATGCAATGAACACTAGTTGATCAATGTGTGGTTTGTGCAAAAGAACACATGCAATGAATCTGGTTGGTCCATATGTGGTTTGTGGAAAGAACACACATGAAGTGACCACTGGTTGATCCATGTGTGGTTTGTGGAAAGAACACACATGCAATTACTCTAGTGCCAGTTTTTGTATAAGAACACACATGAATGTCACTAATGGATCCATATGTGGTTTGTGATAAGAATACACATGCAATGACTCTAGTGGGTCCACATGTAGTTTGTGAAAATAACGCACATGCAATGACTCTAATGGATCCATATGTGGTTTGTGGAAAGAACACACATGCAATGACCACTGGTTGATCCATAAGTGGTTTGTGGAAAAGAAAACACATGCAATGACTCTGGTTGGTCCATATGTGGTTTGTGGAAAGAACACACATGCAGTGACGACTGGTTGATCCATGTGTGGTTTGTGAAATGAACACACATGCAATGCCACTGGTTGATCCATGTGTGGTTTGTGGAAAGGACACACATGAAATGACTCTTGTGCTAGTTTTAGTATAAGATCACACATGCAATGACTCTAATGGATCCATAAGTGGTTTGTGAAAAGAACACACATGCAATGACCACTTGTTGATCCATGTGTGGTTTGTGAAAGGAACACACATGCAATGACTCTAGTGCTAGTTTTAGTTTAAGAACACACATGCAATGACTCTAGTGGGTCCACATGTAGTTTGTGAAAAGAATACACATGCAATGACTCTAGTGCTAGTTTTAGTATAAGAACACACATGCAATGACTCTAGTGGGTCCACATGTAGTTTGTGAAAAGAACACACATGCAATGACCACTTGTTGATCCATGTGTCTTTTGTGAAAAGAACACACATACAATGACTCTAGTGGGTCCACATGTAGTTTGTGAAAAGAACACACATGCAATGACCACTGGTTGATCCATAAGTTGTTTGTGGAAAAGAACACACGTGCAATGAACACTAGTTGATCAATGTGTGGTTTGTGCAAAAGAACACATGGAATGAATCTGGTTGGTCCGTATGTGGTTTGTGGAAAGAACACACATGCAGTGACCACTGGTTGATCCATGTGTGGTTTGTGAAATGAACACACATGCAATGCCACTTGTTGATCCATGTGTGGTTTGTGGAAAGAACACACATGCAATGACTCTAGTGCCAGTTTTTGTATAAGAACACACATGCAATGTCTCTAATGGATCCATATGTCTTTTGTGAAAAGAACACACATACAATGACTCTAGTGGGTCCACATGTAGTTTGTGAAAATAACGCACATGCAATGACCACTGGTTGATCCATAAGTGGTTTGTGGAAAGAACACACATGCAATGACCACTGGTTGATCCATAAGTGGTTTGTGGAAAATAAAACACATGCAATGACTCTGGTTGGTCCATATGTGGTTTGGGGAAAGAACACACATGTAGTGACCACTGGTTGATCCATGTGTGGTTTGTGAAATGAACACACATGCAATGCCACTGGTTTATCCATGTGTGGTTTGTGGAAAGGACACACATGCAATGACTCTAGTGCAAGTTTTAGTATAAGATCACACATGCAATGACTCTAATGTATCCATATGTGGTTTGTGAAAAGAACAGACATGCAATGACCACCTGTTGATCCATGTGTGGTTTGTGAAAAGAACACACATGCAATGACTCTAGTGCTAGTTTTAGTTTAAGAACACACATGCAATGACCACTTGTTGATCCATGTGTCTTTTGTGAAAAGAACACACATACAATGACTGTAGTGGGTCCACATGTAGTTTGTGAAAAGAACACACATGCAATGACCACTGGTTGATCCATGAGTTGTTTGTGGAAAAGAACACACATGCAATGAACACTGGTTGATCCATGTGTGGTTTGTGCAAAAGAACACATGCAATGACCACTGGTTGATCCATGTGTGGTTTGTGAAAAGAACACACATGCAATGACTGTGGTGCTAGTTTTAGTATAAGAACACACATGCAATGACTCTAGTGGGTCCACATGTAGTTTGAAAAAATAACACACATGCAATGACCACTTGTTGATCCATAAGTGGTTTGTGGAAAGAACACACATGCAATGACCACTGGTTGATCCATAAATGGTTTGTGGAAAAGAACACACATGCAGTGACTCTGGTTGGTCCATATGTGGTTTGTGGAAAGAACACACATGCATTGACCACTAGTTGATCCATAAGTGGTTTGTGGAAAGAACACACATGCAATGACTCTAGTGCCAGTTTTTGTATAAGAACACACATGCAATGTCTCTAATGGATCCATATGTGGTTTGTGATAAGAATACACATGCAATGACTCTAGTGGGTCCACATGTAGTTTGTGAAAATAACGCACATGCAATGACCACTGGTTGATCCATCAGTGGTTTGTGGAAAGAACACACATGCAATGACCACTGGTTGATCCATAAGTGGTTTGTGGAAAAGAAAACACATGCAATGACTTTGGTTGGTCCATATGTGGTTTGTGGAAAGAACACACATGCAGTGACCACTGGTTGATCCATGTGTGGTTTGTGGAAAGGACACACATGCAATGACTCTAGTACTAGTTTTAGTATAAGATCACACATGCAATTACTCTAATGGATCCATATGCGGTTTGTGAAAAGAACACACATGCAATGACCATTTGTTGATCCATGTGTGCTTTGTGAAAAGAACACACATGCAATGACTCTAGTGCTAGTTTTAGTTTAAGAACACACATGCAATGACTCTAGTGGGTCCACATGTAGTTTGTGAAAAGAATACACATGCAATGACTCTAGTGCTAGTTTTAGTATAAGAACACACATGCAATGACTCTAGTGGGTCCACATGTAGTTTGTGAAAAGAACACACATGCAATGACCACTTGTTGATCCATGTGTCTTTTGTGAAAAGAACACACATACAATGACTCTAGTGGGTCCACATGTAGTTTGTGAAAAGAACACACATGCAATGACCACTGGTTGATCCATAAGTTGTTTGTGGAAAAGAACACACATGCAATGAACACTGGTTGATCCATGTGTGGTTTGTGCAAAAGAACACATGCAATGACCACTGGTTGATCCATGTGTGGTTTGTGAAAAGAACACACATGCAATGACTGTAGTGCTAGTTTTAGTATAAGAACACACATGCAATGACTCTAGTGGGTCCACATGTAGTTTGTAAAAATAACACACATGCAATGACCACTGGTTGATCCATAAGTGGTTTGTGGAAATAACACACATGTAATGACCACTAGTTGATCCATAAGTGGTTTGTGGAAAAGAACACACATGCAATGACTCTGGTTGGTCCATATGTGGTTTGTGGAAAGAACACACATGCATTGACCACTAGTTGGTCCATAAGTGGTTTGTGGAAAGAACACACATAAAATGACCACTTGTTGATCCATTAGTGGTTTGTGGAAAAGAAAACACATGCAATGACTCTAGTTGGTCCATATGTGGTTTGTGGAAAGAACACACATACAGTAACCACTAATTGATCCATGTGTGGTTTGTGAAATGAACACAAATGCAATGCCACTAGTTGATCCATGTGTGGTTTGTGGAAAGAACACACATGCAATGACTCTAGTGCTAGTTTTAGTATAAGAACACATATGCAATGTCTCTAATGGATCCATATGTGGTTTGTGAAAAGAACACACATGCAATGACCACTTGTTGATCCATGTGTGGTTTGTGAAAAGAACACCCATGCAATGACTCTAGTGCTAGTTTTAGTACAAGAACATACATGCAATGACTCTAGTGGTTCCACATGTAGTTTGTGAAATGAACACACATGCAATGACCACTAGTTGATCCATAAGTGGTTTGTGGAAAGCACACACATGCAATGACCACTGGTTGATCCATAAGTGGTTTGTGGAAAAGAAAACACATGCAATGACTCTGGTTGGTCCATATGTGGTTTGTGGAAAGAACACACATGCATTGACCACTGGTTGATCCATATGTGGCTTGTGAAAAGAACACACATGCAATGCCACTGGTTGATCCATGTGTGGTTTGTGGAAAGAACACACATGCAATGACTCTAGTGGTAGTTTTAGTATAAGATCACACATGCAGTGACTCTAATGGATCCATATGTGGTTTGTGAAAGGAACACACATGCAATGAATCTAGTGCTAGTTTTCATATAAGAACACACACGCAATGTCTCTAATGGATCCATATGTGGTTTGTGAAAAGAACACACATGCATTGACCACTTGTTGATCCATGTGTGGTTTGTGAAAAGAACACACATGCAATGACTCTAGTTCTAGTTTTAGTATAAGAACACACATGCAATGACTCTAATGGATCCATATGTGGTTTGTGAAAAGAACACACATGCAATGACCACTTGTTGATCCATGTGTGGTTTGTGAAAAGAACACACATGCCATGACTCTAGTGCTAGTTTTATTATAAGAACACACATGCAATGACTCTAGTGGGTCCACATGTAGTTTGTGAAAAGAACACACATGCAATGACCACTTGTTGATCCATGTGTGTTTTGTGAAAAGAACACACATACAATGACTCTAGTGGGTCCACATGTAGTTTGTGAAAAGAACACACATGCAATGACCACTGGTTGATCAATAAGTTTTTTGTGGAAAAGAACACACATGCAATGAACACTAGTTGATCAATGTGTGGTTTGTGCAAAAGAACACATGCAATGAATCTGGTTGGTCCATATGTGGTTTGTGGAAAGAACACACATGAAGTGACCACTGGTTGATCCATGTGTGGTTTGTGGAAAGAACACACATGCAATTACTCTAGTGCCAGTTTTTGTATAAGAACACACATGAATGTCACTAATGGATCCATATGTGGTTTGTGATAAGAATACACATGCAATGACTCTAGTGGGTCCACATGTAGTTTGTGAAAATAACGCACATGCAATGACTCTAATGGATCCATATGTGGTTTGTGGAAAGAACACACATGCAATGACCACTGGTTGATCCATAAGTGGTTTGTGGAAAAGAAAACACATGCAATGACTCTGGTTGGTCCATATGTGGTTTGTGGAAAGAACACACATGCAGTGACGACTGGTTGATCCATGTGTGGTTTGTGAAATGAACACACATGCAATGCCACTGGTTGATCCATGTGTGGTTTGTGGAAAGGACACACATGAAATGACTCTTGTGCTAGTTTTAGTATAAGATCACACATGCAATGACTCTAATGGATCCATAAGTGGTTTGTGAAAAGAACACACATGCAATGACCACTTGTTGATCCATGTGTGGTTTGTGAAAGGAACACACATGCAATGACTCTAGTGCTAGTTTTAGTTTAAGAACACACATGCAATGACTCTAGTGGGTCCACATGTAGTTTGTGAAAAGAATACACATGCAATGACTCTAGTGCTAGTTTTAGTATAAGAACACACATGCAATGACTCTAGTGGGTCCACATGTAGTTTGTGAAAAGAACACACATGCAATGACCACTTGTTGATCCATGTGTCTTTTGTGAAAAGAACACACATACAATGACTCTAGTGGGTCCACATGTAGTTTGTGAAAAGAACACACATGCAATGACCACTGGTTGATCCATAAGTTGTTTGTGGAAAAGAACACACGTGCAATGAACACTAGTTGATCAATGTGTGGTTTGTGCAAAAGAACACATGGAATGAATCTGGTTGGTCCGTATGTGGTTTGTGGAAAGAACACACATGCAGTGACCACTGGTTGATCCATGTGTGGTTTGTGAAATGAACACACATGCAATGCCACTTGTTGATCCATGTGTGGTTTGTGGAAAGAACACACATGCAATGACTCTAGTGCCAGTTTTTGTATAAGAACACACATGCAATGTCTCTAATGGATCCATATGTCTTTTGTGAAAAGAACACACATACAATGACTCTAGTGGGTCCACATGTAGTTTGTGAAAATAACGCACATGCAATGACCACTGGTTGATCCATAAGTGGTTTGTGGAAAGAACACACATGCAATGACCACTGGTTGATCCATAAGTGGTTTGTGGAAAATAAAACACATGCAATGACTCTGGTTGGTCCATATGTGGTTTGGGGAAAGAACACACATGTAGTGACCACTGGTTGATCCATGTGTGGTTTGTGAAATGAACACACATGCAATGCCACTGGTTTATCCATGTGTGGTTTGTGGAAAGGACACACATGCAATGACTCTAGTGCAAGTTTTAGTATAAGATCACACATGCAATGACTCTAATGTATCCATATGTGGTTTGTGAAAAGAACACACATGCAATGACCACCTGTTGATCCATGTGTGGTTTGTGAAAAGAACACACATGCAATGACTCTAGTGCTAGTTTTAGTTTAAGAACACACATGCAATGACCACTTGTTGATCCATGTGTCTTTTGTGAAAAGAACACACATACAATGACTGTAGTGGGTCCACATGTAGTTTGTGAAAAGAACACACATGCAATGACCACTGGTTGATCCATGAGTTGTTTGTGGAAAAGAACACACATGCAATGAACACTGGTTGATCCATGTGTGGTTTGTGCAAAAGAACACATGCAATGACCACTGGTTGATCCATGTGTGGTTTGTGAAAAGAACACACATGCAATGACTGTAGTGCTAGTTTTAGTATAAGAACACACATGCAATGACTCTAGTGGGTCCACATGTAGTTTGAAAAAATAACACACATGCAATGACCACTTGTTGATCCATAAGTGGTTTGTGGAAAGAACACACATGCAATGACCACTGGTTGATCCATAAATGGTTTGTGGAAAAGAACACACATGCAGTGACTCTGGTTGGTCCATATGTGGTTTGTGGAAAGAACACACATGCATTGACCACTAGTTGATCCATAAGTGGTTTGTGGAAAGAACACACATGAAATGACCACATGTTGATCCATAAGTGGTTTGTGGAAAAGAAAACACATGCAATGACTCTAGTTGGTCCATATGTGGTTTGTGGAAAGAACACACATACAGTAACCACTTGTTGATCCATGTGTGGTTTGTGAAATGAACACACATGCAATGCCACTGGTTGATCCATGTGTGGTTTTGGAAAGAACACACATGCAATGACTCTAGTGTTAGTTTTAGTATAAGAACACACATGCATTGTCTCTAATGGATCCATATGTGGTTTGTGAAAAGAACACACATGCAATGACCACTTGTTGATCCATGTGTGGTTTGTGAAAAGAACACCCATGCAATGACTCTAGTGCTAGTTTTAGTATAAGAACATACGTGAAATGACTCTAGTGGGTCCACATGTAGTTTGTGAAAAGAACACACATGCAATGACCACTGGTTGATCCAAAAGTGGTTTGTGGAAAGAACACACATGCAATGACCACTGGTTGATCCATAAGTGGTTTGTGGAAAAGAAAACACATGCAATGACTCTGGTTGGTCCATATGTGGTTTGTGGAAAGAACACACATGCATTGACCACTAGTTGATCCATATGTGGTTTGTGAAATGAACACACATGCAATGCCACTGGTTGATCCATGTGTGGTTTGTGGAAAGAACACACGTGCAATGACCCTAGTGCTAGTTTTAGTATAAGAACACACATGCAATGTCTCTAATGGATCCATATGTGGTTTGTGAAAAGAACACACATGCAATGACCACTTGTTGATCCATGTGTGGTTTGTGAAAAGAACACCCATGCAATGACTCTAGTGCTAGTTTTAGTATAATAACATACATGCAATGACTCTAGTGGGTCCACATGTAGTTTGTGAAAAGAACACACATGGAATAACCACTAGTTGATCCATAAGTGGTTTGTGGAAAAGAAAACACATGCAATGACTCTGGTTGGTCCATATGTGGTTTGTGGAAAGAACACACATGCATTAACCACTGGTTGAATTATATATGTGGCTTGTGAAAAGAACACACATGCAATGCCACTGGTTGATCCATGTGTGGTTTGTGGAAAGAACACACATGCAATGACTCTAGTGGTAGTTTTAGTATAAGATCACACATGCAATGACTCTAATGGATCCATATGTGGTTTGTGAACAGAACACACATGCAATGACCACTTGTTGATCCATGTGTGGTTTGTGAAAAGAACACACATGCAATGACTCTAGTTCTAGTTTTATTATAAGAACACACATGCAATGACTCTAGTGGGTCCACATGTAGTTTGTGAAAAGAACACACATGCAATGACCACTTGTTGATCCATGTGTGTTTTGTGAAAAGAACACACATCCAATGACTCTAGTGGGTCCACATGTAGTTTGTGAAAAGAACACACATGCAATGACCCCTGGTTGATCCATAAGTTGTTTGTGGAAAAGAACACACATGCAATGAACACTAGTTGATAAATGTGTGGTTTGTGCAAAAGAACACATGCAATGAATCTGGTTGGTCCGTATGTGGTTTGTGGAAAGAACACACATGAAGTGACCACTGGTTGATCCATGTGTGGTTTGTGAAATGAACACACATGCAATGCCACTTGTTGATCTATGTGTGGTTTGTGGAAACAACACACATGCAATGACTCTAGTGCCAGTTTTTGTATAAGAACACACATGCAATGTCTCTAATGGATCCATATATGGTTTGTGATAAGAATACACATGCAATGACTCTAGTGGGTCCACATGTAGTTTGTGAAAATAACGCACATGCAATGACCACTGGTTGTTCCATAAGTGGTTTGTGGAAAGAACACACATGCAATGACCACTGGTTGATCCATAAGTGGTTTGTTGAAAAGAAAACACATGCAATGACTCTGGTTGGTCCATATGTGGTTTGTGGAAAGAACACACATGCAGTGACCACTGGTTGATCTTTGTGTGGTTTGTGGAAAGGACACACATGCAATGACTCTAGTACTAGTTTTAGTATAAGATCACACATGCAATGACTCTAATGGATCCATATGTGGTTTGTGAAAATAACACACATGCAATGACCACTTGTTGATCCATGTGTGGTTTGTGAAAAGAACACACATGCAATGACTCTAGTGCTAGTTTTAGTTTAAGAACACACATGCAATGACTCTAGTGGGTCCACATGTAGTTTGTGAAAAGAATACACATGCAATGACTCTAGTGCTAGTTTTAGTATAAGAACACACATGCAATGACTCTAGTGGGTCCACATGTAGTTTGTGAAAAGAACACACATGCAATGACCACTTGTTGATCCATGTGTCTTTTGTGAAAAGAACACACATACAATGACTCTAGTGGGTCCACATGTAGTTTGTGAAAAGAACACACATGCTATGACCACTGGTTGATCCATAAGTTGTTTGTGGAAAAGAACACACATGCAATGAACACTAGTTGATCAATGTGTGGTTTGTGCAAAAGAACACATGCAATGAATCTGGTTGGTCCGTATGTGGTTTGTGGAAAGAACACACATGCAGTGACCACTGGTTGATCCATGTGTGGTTTGTGAAATGAACACACATGCAATGCCACTTGTTGATCCATGTGTGGTTTGTGGAAAGAACACACATGCAATGACTCTAGTGCCAGTTTTTGTATAAGAACACACATGCAATGTCTCTAATGGATCCATATGTGGTTTGTGATAAGAATACACATGCAATGACTCTAATGGGTCCACATGTAGTTTGTGAAAATAACGCACATGCAATGACCACTGGTTGATCCATAAGTGGTTTGTGGAAAGAACACACATGCAATGACCACTGGTTGATCCATAAGTGGTTTGTGGAAAAGAAAACACATGCAATGACTCTGGTTGGTCCATATGTGGTTTGTGGAAAGAACACACATGTAGTGACCACTGGTTGATCCATGTGTGGTTTGTGAAATGAACACACATGCAATGCCACTGGTTTATCCATGTGTGGTTTGTGGAAAGGACACACATGCAATGACTCTAGTGCTAGTTTTAGTATAAGATCACACATGCAATGACTCTAATGGATCCATATGTAGTTTGTGAAAAGAACACACATGCAATGACCACCTGTTGATCCATGTGTGGTTTGTGAAAAGAACACACATGCAATGACTCTAGTGCTAGTTTTAGTTTAAGAACACACATGCAATGACTCTAGTGGGTCCACATGTAGTTTGTGAAAAGAATACACATGCAATGACTCTAGTGGGTCCACATGTAGTTAGTGAAAAGAACACACATGCAATGACCACTTGTTGATCCATGTGTCTTTTGTGAAAAGAACACACATACAATGACCGTAGTGGGTCCACATGTAGTTTGTGAAAAGAACACACATGCAATGACCACTGGTTGATCCATGAGTTGTTTGTGGAAAAGAACACACATGCAATGAACACTGGTTGATCCATGTGTGGTTTGTGCAAAAGAACACATGCAATGACCACTGGTTGATCCATGTGTGGTTTGTGAAAAGAACACACATGCAATGACTGTAGTGCTAGTTTTAGTATAAGAACACACATGCAATGACTCTAGTGGGTCCACATGTAGTTTGTAAAAATAACACACATGCAATGACCACTTGTTGATCCATAAGTGGTTTGTGGAAAGAACACACATGCAATGACCACTGGTTGATCCATAAGTGGTTTGTGGAAAAGAACACACATGCAGTGACTCTGGTTGGTCCATATGTGGTTTGTGGAAAGACCACACATGCATTGACCACTAGTTGATCCATAAGTGGTTTGTGGAAAGAACACACATGAAATGACCACATGTTGATCCATAAGTGGTTTGTGGAAAAGAAAACACATGCAATGACTCTAGTTGGTCCATATGTGGTTTGTGGAAAGAACACACATACAGTAACCACTTGTTGATCCATGTGTGGTTTGTGAAATGAACACACATGCAATGCCACTGGTTGATCCATGTGTGGTTTTGGAAAGAACACACATGCAATGACTCTAGTGTTAGTTTTAGTCTAAGAACACACATGCAATGTCTCTAATGGATCCATATGTGGTTTGTGAAAAGAACACACATGCAATGACCACTTGTTGATCCATGTGTGGTTTGTGAAAAGAACACCCATGCAATCACTCTAGTGCTAGTTTTAGTATAAGAACATACATGCAATGACTCTAGTGGGTCCACATGTAGTTTGTGAAAAGAACACACATGCAATGACCACTGGTTGATCCATAAGTGGTTTGTGGAAAGAACACATATGCAATGACCACTGGTTGATCCATAAGTGGTTTGTGGAAAAGAAAACACATGCAATGACTCTGGTTGGTCCATATGTGGTTTGTGGAAAGAACACACATGCATTGACCACTAGTTGATCCATATGTGGTTTGTGAAATGAACACACATGCAATGCCACTGGTTGATCCATGTGTGGTTTGTGGAAAGAACACACATGCAATGACCCTAGTGCTAGTTTTAGTATAAGAACACACATGCAATGTCTCTAATGGATCCATATGTGGTTTGTGAAAAGAACACACATGCAATGACCACTTGTTGATCCATGTGTGGTTTGTGAAAAGAACACCCATGCAATGACTCTAGTGCTAGTTTTAGTATAAGAACATACATGCAATGACTCTAGTGGGTCCACATGTAGTTTGTGAAAAGAACACACATGGAATAACCACTAGTTGATCCATAAGTGGTTTGTGGAAAAGAAAACACATGCAATGACTCTGGTTGGTCCATATGTGGTTTGTGGAAAGAACACACATGCATTAACCACTGGTTGAATTATATATGTGGCTTGTGAAAAGAACACACATGCAATGCCACTGGTTGATCCATGTGTGGTTTGTGGAAAGAACACACATGCAATGACTCTAGTGGTAGTTTTAGTATAAGATCACACATGCAATGACTCTAATGGATCCATATGTGGTTTGTGAACAGAACACACATGCAATGACCACTTGTTGATCCATGTGTGGTTTGTGAAAAGAACACACATGCAATGACTCTAGTGCTAGTTTTATTATAAGAACACACATGCAATGACTCTAGTGGGTCCACATGTAGTTTGTGAAAAGAACACACATGCAATCACCACTTGTTGATCCATGTGTGTTTTGTGAAAAGAACACACATCCAATGACTCTAGTGGGTCCACATGTAGTTTGTGAAAAGAACACACATGCAATGACCCCTGGTTGATCCATAAGTTGTTTGTGGAAAAGAACACACATGCAATGAACACTAGTTGATCAATGTGTGGTTTGTGCAAAAGAACACATGCAATGAATCTGGTTGGTCCGTATGTGGTTTGTGGAAAGAACACACATGAAGTGACCACTGGTTGATCCATGTGTGGTTTGTGAAATGAACACACATGCAATGCCACTTGTTGATCTATGTGTGGTTTGTGGAAAGAACACACATGCAATGACTCTAGTGCCAGTTTTTGTATAAGAACACACATGCAATGTCTCTAATGGATCCATATGTGGTTTGTGATAAGAATACACATGCAATGACTCTAGTGGGTCCACATGTAGTTTGTGAAAATAACACACATGCAATGACCACTGGTTGATCCATAAGTGGTTTGTGGAAAGAACACACATGCAATGACCAGTAGTTGATCCATAAGTGGTTTGTGGAAAAGAAAACACATGCAATGACTCTGGTTGGTCCATATGTGGTTTGTGGAAAGAACACACATGCAGTGACCACTGGTTGATCCATGTGTGGTTTGTGGAAAGGACACACATGCAATGACTCTAGTACTAGTTTTAGTATAAGATCACACATGCAATGACTCTAATGGATCCATATGTGGTTTGTGAAAAGAACACACATGCAATGACCACTTGTTGATCCATGTGTGGTTTGTGAAAAGAACACACATGCAATGACTCTAGTGCTAGTTTTAGTTTAAGAACACACATGCAATGACTCTAGTGGGTCCACATGTAGTTTGTGAAAAGAATACACATGCAATGACTCTAGTGCTAGTTTTAGTATAAGAACACACATGCAATGACTCTAGTGGGTCCACATGTAGTTTGTGAAAAGAACACACATGCAATGACCACTTGTTGATCCATGTGTCTTTTGTGAAAAGAACACACATACAATGACTGTAGTGGGTCCACATGTAGTTTGTGAAAAGAACACACATGCAATGACCACTGGTTGATCCATGAGTTGTTTGTGGAAAAGAACACACATGCAATGAACACTGGTTGATCCATGTGTGGTTTGTGCAAAAGAACACATGCAATGACCACTGGTTGATCCATGTGTGGTTTGTGAAAAGAACACACATGCAATGACTGTAGTGCTAGTTTTAGTATAAGAACACACATGCAATGACTCTAGTGGGTCCACATGTAGTTTGTAAAAATAACACACATGCAATGACCACTTGTTGATCCATAAGTGGTTTGTGGAAAGAACACACATGCAATGACCACTGGTTGATCCATAAGTGGTTTGTGGAAAAGAACACACATGCAGTGACTCTGGTTGGTCCATATGTGGTTTGTGGAAAGACCACACATGCATTGACCACTAGTTGATCCATAAGTGGTTTGTGGAAAGAACACACATGAAATGACCACATGTTGATCGATAAGTGGTTTGTGGAAAAGAAAACACATGCAATGACTCTAGTTGGTCCATATGTGGTTTGTGGAAAGAACACACATACAGTAACCACTTGTTGATCCATGTGTGGTTTGTGAAATGAACACACATGCAATGCCACTGGTTGATCCATGTGTGGTTTTGGAAAGAACACACATGCAATGACTCTAGTGTTAGTTTTAGTCTAAGAACACACATGCAATGTCTCTAATGGATCCATATGTGGTTTGTGAAAAGAACACACATGCAATGACCACTTGTTGATCCATGTGTGGTTTGTGAAAAGAACACCCATGCAATCACTCTAGTGCTAGTTTTAGTATAAGAACATACATGCAATGACTCTAGTGGGTCCACATGTAGTTTGTGAAAAGAACACACATGCAATGACCACTGGTTGATCCATAAGTGGTTTGTGGAAAGAACACATATGCAATGACCACTGGTTGATCCATAAGTGGTTTGTGGAAAAGAAAACACATGCAATGACTCTGGTTGGTCCATATGTGGTTTGTGGAAAGAACACACATGCATTGACCACTAGTTGATCCATAGGTGGTTTGTGGAAAGAACACACATAAAATGACCACTTGTTGATCCATTAGTGGTTTCTGGAAAAGAAAACACATGCAATGACTCTAGTTGGTCCATATGTGGTTTGTGGAAAGAACACACATACAGTAACCACTAATTGATCCATGTGTGGTTTGTGAAATGAACACAAATGCAATGCCACTAGTTGATCCATGTGTGGTTTGTGGAAAGAACACACATGCAATGACTCTAGTGCTAGTTTTAGTATAAGAACACATATGCAATGTCTCTAATGGATCCATATGTGGTTTGTGAAAAGAACACACATGCAATGACCACTTGTTGATCCATGTGTGGTTTGTGAAAAGAACACCCATGCAATGACTCTAGTGCTAGTTTTAGTACAAGAACATACATGCAATGACTCTAGTGGTTCCACATGTAGTTTGTGAAATGAACACACATGCAATGACCACTAGTTGATCCATAAGTGGTTTGTGGAAAGCACACACATGCAATGACCACTGGTTGATCCATAAGTGGTTTGTGGAAAAGAAAACACATGCAATGACTCTGGTTGGTCCATATGTGGTTTGTGGAAAGAACACACATGCATTGACCACTGGTTGATCCATATGTGGCTTGTGAAAAGAACACACATGCAATGCCACTGGTTGATCCATGTGTGGTTTGTGGAAAGAACACACATGCAATGACTCTAGTGGTAGTTTTAGTATAAGATCACACATGCAGTGACTCTAATGGATCCATATGTGGTTTGTGAAAGGAACACACATGCAATGAATCTAGTGCTAGTTTTCATATAAGAACACACACGCAATGTCTCTAATGGATCCATATGTGGTTTGTGAAAAGAACACACATGCATTGACCACTTGTTGATCCATGTGTGGTTTGTGAAAAGAACACACATGCAATGACTCTAGTTCTAGTTTTAGTATAAGAACACACATGCAATGACTCTAATGGATCCATATGTGGTTTGTGAAAAGAACACACATGCAATGACCACTTGTTGATCCATGTGTGGTTTGTGAAAAGAACACACATGCCATGACTCTAGTGCTAGTTTTATTATAAGAACACACATGCAATGACTCTAGTGGGTCCACATGTAGTTTGTGAAAAGAACACACATGCAATGACCACTTGTTGATCCATGTGTGTTTTGTGAAAAGAACACACATACAATGACTCTAGTGGGTCCACATGTAGTTGTGAAAAGAACACACATGCAATGACCACTGGTTGATCAATAAGTTTTTTGTGGAAAAGAACACACATGCAATGAACACTAGTTGATCAATGTGTGGTTTGTGCAAAAGAACACATGCAATGAATCTGGTTGGTCCATATGTGGTTTGTGGAAAGAACACACATGAAGTGACCACTGGTTGATCCATGTGTGGTTTGTGGAAAGAACACACATGCAATGACTCTAGTGCCAGTTTTTGTATAAGAACACACATGCAATGTCACTAATGGATCCATATGTGGTTTGTGATAAGAATACACATGCAATGACTCTAGTGGGTCCACATGTAGTTTGTGAAAATAACGCACATGCAATGACTCTAATGGATCCATATGTGGTTTGTGGAAAGAAAACACATGCAATGACCACTGGTTGATCCATAAGTGGTTTGTGGAAAAGAAAACACATGCAATGACTCTGGTTGGTCCATATGTGGTTTGTGGAAAGAACACACATGCAGTGACGACTGGTTGATCCATGTGTGGTTTGTGAAATGAACACACATGCAATGCCACTGGTTGATCCATGTGTGGTTTGTGGAAAGGACACACATGAAATGACTCTTGTGCTAGTTTTAGTATAAGATCACACATGCAATGACTCTAATGGATCCATAAGTGGTTTGTGAAAAGAACACACATGCAATGACCACTTGTTGATCCATGTGTGGTTTGTGAAAAGAACACACATGCAATGACTCTAGTGCTAGTTTTAGTTTAAGAACACACATGCAATGACTCTAGTGGGTCCACATGTAGTTTGTGAAAAGAATACACATGCAATGACTCTAGTGCTAGTTTTAGTATAAGAACACACATGCAATGACTCTAGTGGGTCCACATGTAGTTTGTGAAAAGAACACACATGCAATGACCACTTGTTGATCCATGTGTCTTTTGTGAAAAGAACACACATACAATGACTCTAGTGGGTCCACATGTAGTTTGTGAAAAGAACACACATGCAATGACCACTGGTTGATCCATAAGTTGTTTGTGGAAAAGAACACACGTGCAATGAACACTAGTTGATCAATGTGTGGTTTGTGCAAAAGAACACATGGAATGAATCTGGTTGGTCCGTATGTGGTTTGTGGAAAGAACACACATGCAGTGACCACTGGTTGATCCATGTGTGGTTTGTGAAATGAACACACATGCAATGCCACTTGTTGATCCATGTGTGGTTTGTGGAAAGAACACACATGCAATGACTCTAGTGCCAGTTTTTGTATAAGAACACACATGCAATGTCTCTAATGGATCCATATGTCTTTTGTGAAAAGAACACACATACAATGACTCTAGTGGGTCCACATGTAGTTTGTGAAAATAACGCACATGCAATGACCACTGGTTGATCCATAAGTGGTTTGTGGAAAGAACACACATGCAATGACCACTGGTTGATCCATAAGTGGTTTGTGGAAAATAAAACACATGCAATGACTCTGGTTGGTCCATATGTGGTTTGTGGAAAGAACACACATGTAGTGACCACTGGTTGATCCATGTGTGGTTTGTGAAATGAACACACATGCAATGCCACTGGTTTATCCATGTGTGGTTTGTGGAAAGGACACACATGCAATGACTCTAGTGCTAGTTTTAGTATAAGATCACACATGCAATGACTCTAATGTATCCATATGTGGTTTGTGAAAAGAACACACATGCAATGACCACCTGTTGATCCATGTGTGGTTTGTGAAAAGAACACACATGCAATGACTCTAGTGCTAGTTTTAGTTTAAGAACACACATGCAATGACCACTTGTTGATCCATGTGTCTTTTGTGAAAAGAACACACATACAATGACTGTAGTGGGTCCACATGTAGTTTGTGAAAAGAACACACATGCAATGACCACTGGTTGATCCATGAGTTGTTTGTGGAAAAGAACACACATGTAATGAACACTGGTTGATCCATGTGTGGTTTGTGCAAAAGAACACATGCAATGACCACTGGTTGATCCATGTGTGGTTTGTGAAAAGAACACACATGCAATGACTGTAGTGCTAGTTTTAGTATAAGAACACACATGCAATGACTCTAGTGGGTCCACATGTAGTTTGAAAAAATAACACACATGCAATGACCACTTGTTGATCCATAAGTGGTTTGTGGAAAGAACACACATGCAATGACCACTGGTTGATCCATAAATGGTTTGTGGAAAAGAACACACATGCAGTGACTCTGGTTGGTCCATATGTGGTTTGTGGAAAGAACACACATGCATTGACCACTAGTTGATCCATAAGTGGTTTGTGGAAAGAACACACATGAAATGACCACATGTTGATCCATAAGTGGTTTGTGGAAAAGAAAACACATGCAATGACTCTAGTTGGTCCATATGTGGTTTGTGGAAAGAACACACATACAGTAACCACTTGTTGATCCATGTGTGGTTTGTGAAATGAACACACATGCAATGCCACTGGTTGATCCATGTGTGGTTTTGGAAAGAACACACATGCAATGACTCTAGTGTTAGTTTTAGTATAAGAACACACATGCATTGTCTCTAATGGATCCATATGTGGTTTGTGAAAAGAACACACATGCAATGACCACTTGTTGATCCATGTGTGGTTTGTGAAAAGAACACCCATGCAATGACTCTAGTGCTAGTTTTAGTATAAGAACATACATGAAATGACTCTAGTGGGTCCACATGTAGTTTGTGAAAAGAACACACATGCAATGACCACTGGTTGATCCATAAGTGGTTTGTGGAAAGAACACACATGCAATGACCACTGGTTGATCCATAAGTGGTTTGTGGAAAAGAAAACACATGCAATGACTCTGGTTGGTCCATATGTGGTTTGTGGAAAGAACACACATGCATTGACCACTAGTTGAACCATATGTGGTTTGTGAAATGAACACACATGCAATGCCACTGGTTGATCCATGTGTGGTTTGTGGAAAGAACACACGTGCAATAACCCTAGTGCTAGTTTTAGTATAAGAACACACATGCAATGTCTCTAATGGATCCATATGTGGTTTGTGAAAAGAACACACATGCAATGACCACTTGTTGATCCATGTGTGGTTTGTGAAAAGAACACCCATGCAATGACTCTAGTGCTAGTTTTAGTATAATAACATACATGCAATGACTCTAGTGGGTCCACATGTAGTTTGTGAAAAGAACACACATGGAATAACCACTAGTTGATCCATAAGTGGTTTGTGGAAAAGAAAACACATGCAATGACTCTGGTTGGTCCATATGTGGTTTGTGGAAAGAACACACATGCATTAACCACTGGTTGAATTATATATGTGGCTTGTGAAAAGAACACACATGCAATGCCACTGGTTGATCCATGTGTGGTTTGTGGAAAGAACACACATGCAATGACTCTAGTGGTAGTTTTAGTATAAGATCACACATGCAATGACTCTAATGGATCCATATGTGGTTTGTGAACAGAACACACATGCAATGACCACTTGTTGATCCATGTGTGGTTTGTGAAAAGAACACACATGCAATGACTCTAGTTCTAGTTTTATTATAAGAACACACATGCAATGACTCTAGTGGGTCCACATGTAGTTTGTGAAAAGAACACACATGCAATGACCACTTGTTGATCCATGTGTGTTTTGTGAAAAGAACACACATCCAATGACTCTAGTGGGTCCACATGTAGTTTGTGAAAAAAACACACATGCAATGACCCCTGGTTGATCCATAAGTTGTTTGTGGAAAAGAACACACATGCAATGAACACTAGTTGATCAATGTGTGGTTTGTGCAAAAGAACACATGCAATGAATCTGGTTGGTCCGTATGTGGTTTGTGGAAAGAACACACATGAAGTGACCACTGGTTGATCCATGTGTGGTTTGTGAAATGAACACACATGCAATGCCACTTGTTGATCTATGTGTGGTTTGTGGAAACAACACACATGCAATGACTCTAGTGCCAGTTTTTGTATAAGAACACACATGCAATGTCTCTAATGGATCCATATATGGTTTGTGATAAGAATACACATGCAATGACTCTAGTGGGTCCACATGTAGTTTGTGAAAATAACGCACATGCAATGACCACTGGTTGATCCATAAGTGGTTTGTGGAAAGAACACACATGCAATGACCACTGGTTGATCCATAAGTGGTTTGTTGAAAAGAAAACACATGCAATGACTCTGGTTGGTCCATATGTGGTTTGTGGAAAGAACACACATGCAGTGACCACTGGTTGATCTTTGTGTGGTTTGTGGAAAGGACACACATGCAATGACTCTAGTACTAGTTTTAGTATAAGATCACACATGCAATGACTCTAATGGATCCATATGTGGTTTGTGAAAAGAACACACATGCAATGACCACTTGTTGATCCATGTGTGGTTTGTGAAAAGAACACACATGCAATGACTCTAGTGCTAGTTTTAGTTTAAGAACACACATGCAATGACTCTAGTGGGTCCACATGTAGTTTGTGAAAAGAATACACATGCAATGACTCTAGTGCTAGTTTTAGTATAAGAACACACATGCAATGACTCTAGTGGGTCCACATGTAGTTTGTGAAAAGAACACACATGCAATGACCACTTGTTGATCCATGTGTCTTTTGTGAAAAGAACACACATACAATGACTCTAGTGGGTCCACATGTAGTTTGTGAAAAGAACACACATGCAATGACCACTGGTTGATCCATAAGTTGTTTGTGGAAAAGAACACACATGCAATGAACACTAGTTGATCAATGTGTGGTTTGTGCAAAAGAACACATGCAATGAATCTGGTTGGTCCGTATGTGGTTTGTGGAAAGAACACACATGCAGTGACCACTGGTTGATCCATGTATGGTTTGTGAAATGAACACACATGCAATGCCACTTGTTGATCCATGTGTGGTTTGTGGAAAGAACACACATGCAATGACTCTAGTGCCAGTTTTTGTATAAGAACACACATGGAATGTCTCTAATGGATCCATATGTGGTTTGTGATAAGAATACACATGCAATGACTCTAATGGGTCCACATGTAGTTTGTGAAAATAACGCACATGCAATGACCACTGGTTGATCCATAAGTGGTTTGTGGAAAGAACACACATGCAATGACCACTGGTTGATCCATAAGTGGTTTGTGGAAAAGAAAACACATGCAATGACTCTGGTTGGTCCATATGTGGTTTGTGGAAAGAACACACATGTAGTGACCACTGGTTGATCCATGTGTGGTTTGTGAAATGAACACACATGCAATGCCACTGGTTTATCCATGTGTGGTTTGTGGAAAGGACACACATGCAATGACTCTAGTGCTAGTTTTAGTATAAGATCACACATGCAATGACTCTAATGGATCCATATGTGGTTTGTGAAAAGAACACACATGCAATGACCACCTGTTGATCCATGTGTGGTTTGTGAAAAGAACACACATGCAATGACTCTAGTGCTAGTTTTAGTTTAAGAACACACATGCAATGACTCTAGTGGGTCCACATGTAGTTTGTGAAAAGAATACACATGCAATGACTCTAGTGGGTCCACATGTAGTTAGTGAAAAGAACACACATGCAATGACCACTTGTTGATCCATGTGTCTTTTGTGAAAAGAACACACATACAATGACTGTAGTGGGTCCACATGTAGTTTGTGAAAAGAACACACATGCAATGACCACTGGTTGATCCATGAGTTGTTTGTGGAAAAGAACACACATGCAATGAACACTGGTTGATCCATGTGTGGTTTGTGCAAAAGAACACATGCAATGACCACTGGTTGATCCATGTGTGGTTTGTGAAAAGAACACACATGCAATGACTGTAGTGCTAGTTTTAGTATAAGAACACACATGCAATGACTCTAGTGGGTCCACATGTAGTTTGTAAAAATAACACACATGCAATGACCACTTGTTGATCCATAAGTGGTTTGTGGAAAGAACACACATGCAATGACCACTGGTTGATCCATAAGTGGTTTGTGGAAAAGAACACACATGCAGTGACTCTGGTTGGTCCATATGTGGTTTGTGGAAAGACCACACATGCATTGACCACTAGTTGATCCATAAGTGGTTTGTGGAAAGAACACACATGAAATGACCACATGTTGATCCATAAGTGGTTTGTGGAAAAGAAAACACATGCAATGACTCTAGTTGGTCCATATGTGGTTTGTGGAAAGAACACACATACAGTAACCACTTGTTGATCCATGTGTGGTTTGTGAAATGAACACACATGCAATGCCACTGGTTGATCCATGTGTGGTTTTGGAAAGAACACACATGCAATGACTCTAGTGTTAGTTTTAGTCTAAGAACACACATGCAATGTCTCTAATGGATCCATATGTGGTTTGTGAAAAGAACACACATGCAATGACCACTTGTTGATCCATGTGTGGTTTGTGAAAAGAACACCCATGCAATCACTCTAGTGCTAGTTTTAGTATAAGAACATACATGCAATGACTCTAGTGGGTCCACATGTAGTTTGTGAAAAGAACAAACATGCAATGACCACTGGTTGATCCATAAGTGGTTTGTGGAAAGAACACATATGCAATGACCACTGGTTGATCCATAAGTGGTTTGTGGAAAAGAAAACACATGCAATGACTCTGGTTGGTCCATATGTGGTTTGTGGAAAGAACACACATGCATTGACCACTAGTTGATCCATATGTGGTTTGTGAAATGAACACACATGCAATGCCACTGGTTGATCCATGTGTGGTTTGTGGAAAGAACACACATGCAATGACCCTAGTGCTAGTTTTAGTATAAGAACACACATGCAATGTCTCTAATGGATCCATATGTGGTTTGTGAAAAGAACACACATGCAATGACCACTTGTTGATCCATGTGTGGTTTGTGAAAAGAACACCCATGCAATGACTCTAGTGCTAGTTTTAGTATAAGAACATACATGCAATGACTCTAGTGGGTCCACATGTAGTTTGTGAAAAGAACACACATGGAATAACCACTAGTTGATCCATAAGTGGTTTGTGGAAAAGAAAACACATGCAATGACTCTGGTTGGTCCATATGTGGTTTGTGGAAAGAACACACATGCATTAACCACTGTTTGAATTATATATGTGGCTTGTGAAAAGAACACACATGCAATGCCACTGGTTGATCCATGTGTGGTTTGTGGAAAGAACACACATGCAATGACTCTAGTGGTAGTTTTAGTATAAGATCACACATGCAATGACTCTAATGGATCCATATGTGGTTTGTGAACAGAACACACATGCAATGACCACTTGTTGATCCATGTGTGGTTTGTGAAAAGAACACACATGCAATGACTCTAGTGCTAGTTTTATTATAAGAACACACATGCAATGACTCTAGTGGGTCCACATGTAGTTTGTGAAAAGAACACACATGCAATGACCACTTGTTGATCCATGTGTGTTTTGTGAAAAGAAAACACATCCAATGACTCTAGTGGGTCCACATGTAGTTTGTGAAAAGAACACACATGCAATGACCCCTGGTTGATCCATAAGTTGTTTGTGGAAAAGAACACACATGCAATGAACACTAGTTGATCAATGTGTGGTTTGTGCAAAAGAACACATGCAATGAATCTGGTTGGTCCGTATGTGGTTTGTGGAAAGAACACACATGAAGTGACCACTGGTTGATCCATGTGTGGTTTGTGAAATGAACACACATGCAATGCCACTTGTTGATCTATGTGTGGTTTGTGGAAAGAACACACATGCAATGACTCTAGTGCCAGTTTTTGTATAAGAACACACATGCAATGTCTCTAATGGATCCATATGTGGTTTGTGATAAGAATACACATGCAATGACTCTGGTGGGTCCACATGTAGTTTGTGAAAATAACGCACATGCAATGACCACTGGTTGATCCATAAGTGGTTTGTGGAAAGAACACACATGCAATGACCAGTAGTTGATCCATAAGTGGTTTGTGGAAAAGAAAACACATGCAATGACTCTGGTTGGTCCATATGTGGTTTGTGGAAAGAACACACATGCAGTGACCACTGGTTGATCCATGTGTGGTTTGTGGAAAGGACACACATGCAATGACTCTAGTACTAGTTTTAGTATAAGATCACACATGCAATGACTCTAATGGATCCATATGTGGTTTGTGAAAAGAACACACATGCAATGACCACTTGTTGATCCATGTGTGGTTTGTGAAAAGAACACACATGCAATGACTCTAGTGCTAGTTTTAGTTTAAGAACACACATGCAATGACTCTAGTGGGTCCACATGTAGTTTGTGAAAAGAATACACATGCAATGACTCTAGTGCTAGTTTTAGTATAAGAACACACATGCAATGACTCTAGTGGGTCCACATGTAGTTTGTGAAAAGAACACACATGCAATGACCACTTGTTGATCCATGTGTCTTTTGTGAAAAGAACACACATACAATGACTGTAGTGGGTCCACATGTAGTTTGTGAAAAGAACACACATGCAATGACCACTGGTTGATCCATGAGTTGTTTGTGGAAAAGAACACACATGCAATGAACACTGGTTGATCCATGTGTGGTTTGTGCAAAAGAACACATGCAATGACCACTGGTTGATCCATGTGTGGTTTGTGAAAAGAACACACATGCAATGACTGTAGTGCTAGTTTTAGTATAAGAACACACATGCAATGACTCTAGTGGGTCCACATGTAGTTTGTAAAAATAACACACATGCAATGACCACTTGTTGATCCATAAGTGGTTTGTGGAAAGAACACACATGCAATGACCACTGGTTGATCCATAAGTGGTTTGTGGAAAAGAACACACATGCAGTGACTCTGGTTGGTCCATATGTGGTTTGTGGAAAGACCACACATGCATTGACCACTAGTTGATCCATAAGTGGTTTGTGGAAAGAACACACATGAAATGACCACTTGTTGATCCATACGTGGTTTGTGGAAAAGAAAACACATGCAATGACTCTAGTTGGTCCATATGTGGTTTGTGGAAAGAACACACATACAGTAACCACTTGTTGATCCATGTGTGGTTTGTGAAATGAACACACATGCAATGCCACTGGTTGATCCATGTGTGGTTTTGGAAAGAACACACATGCAATGACTCTAGTGTTAGTTTTAGTCTAAGAACACACATGCAATGTCTCTAATGGATCCATATGCGGTTTGTGAAAAGAACACACATGCAATGACCACTTGTTGATCCATGTGTGGTTTGTGAAAAGAACACCCATGCAATGACTCTAGTGCTAGTTTTATTAGAAGAACATACATGCAATGACTCTAGTGGGTCCACATGTAGTTTGCAAAAAGAACACACGTGCAATGACCACTGGTTGATCCATAAGTGGTTTGTGGAAAGAACACACATGCAATGACCACTGGTTCATCCATAAGTGGTTTGTGGAAAAGAAAACACATGCCATGACTCTGGTTGGTCCATATGTGGTTTGTGGAAAGAACACACATGCATTGACCACTAGTTGATCCATATATGGTTTGTGAAATGAACACACATGCAATGCCACTGGTTGATCCATGTGTGGTTTGTGGAAAGAAAACACATGCAATGACTCTAGTGCTAGTTTTAGTATAAGAACATACATGCAATGACTCTAGTGGGTCCACATGTAGTTTGTGAAAAGAACACACATGGAATGACCACTAGTTGATCCATAAGTGGTTTGTGGAAAAGAAAACACATGCAATGACTCTGGTTGGTCCATATGTGGTTTGTGGAAAGAACACACATGCATTAACCACTGGTTGAATTATATATGTGGCTTGTGAAAAGAACACACATGCAATGCCACTGGTTGATCCATGTGTGGTTTGTGGAAAGAACACACATGCAATGACTCTAGTGGTAGTTTTAGTATAAGATCACAGATGCAATGACTCTAATGGATCCATATGTGGTTTGTGAACAGAACACACATGCAATGACCACTTGTTGATCCATGTGTGGTTTGTGAAAAGAACACACATGCAATGACTCTAGTGCTAGTTTTATTATAAGAACACACATGCAATGACTCTAGTGGGTCCACATGTAGTTTGTGAAAAGAACACACATGCAATGACCACTTGTTGATCCATGTGTGTTTTGTGAAAAGAACACACATCCAATGACTCTAGTGGGTCCACATGTAGTTTGTGAAAAGAACACACATGCAATGACCCCTGGTTGATCCATAAGTTGTTTGTGGAAAAGAACACACATGCAATGAACACTAGTTGATCAATGTGTGGTTTGTGCAAAAGAACACATGCAATGAATCTGGTTGGTCCGTATGTGGTTTGTGGAAAGAACACACATGAAGTGACCACTGGTTGATCCATGTGTGGTTTGTGAAATGAACACACATGCAATGCCACTTGTTGACCTATGTGTGGTTTGTGGAAAGAACACACATGCAATGACTCTAGTGCCAGTTTTTGTATAAGAACACACATGCAATGTCTCTAATGGATCCATATGTGGTTTGTGATAAGAATACACATGCAATGACTCTAGTGGGTCCACATGTAGTTTGTGAAAATAACGCACATGCAATGACCACTGGTTGATCCATAAGTGGTTTGTGGAAAGAACACACATGCAATGACCACTGGTTGATCCATAAGTGGTTTGTGGAAAAGAAAACACATGCAATGACTCTGGTTGGTCCATATGTGGTTTGTGGAAAGAACACACATGCAGTGACCACTGGTTGATCCATGTGTGGTTTGTGGAAAGGACACACATGCAATGACTCTAGTACTAGTTTTAGTATAAGATCACACATGCAATGACTCTAATGGATCCATATGTGGTTTGTGAAAAGAACACACATGCAATGACCACTTGTTGATCCATGTGTGGTTTGTGAAAAGAACACACATGCAATGACTCTAGTGCTAGTTTTAGTTTAAGAACACACATGCAATGACTCTAGTGGGTCCACATGTAGTTTGTGAAAAGAATACACATGCAATGACTCTAGTGCTAGTTTTAGTATAAGAACACACATGCAATGACTCTAGTGGGTCCACATGTAGTTTGTGAAAAGAACACACATGCAATGACCACTTGTTGATCCATGTGTCTTTTGTGAAAAGAACACACATACAATGACTCTAGTGGGTCCACATGTAGTTTGTGAAAAGAACACACATGCAATGACCACTGGTTGATCCATAAGTTGTTTGTGGAAAAGAACACACATGCAATGAACACTGGTTGATCCATGTGTGGTTTGTGCAAAAGAACACATGCAATGCCCACTGGTTGATCCATGTGTGGTTTGTGAAAAGAACACACATGCAATGACTGTAGTGCTAGTTTTAGTATAAGAACACACATGCAATGACTCTAGTGGGTCCACATGTAGTTTGTAAAAATAACACACATGCAATGACCACTGGTTGATCCATAAGTGGTTTGTGGAAATAACACACATGTAATGACCACTGGTTGATCCATAAGTGGTTTGTGGAAAAGAACACACATGCAATGACTCTGGTTGGTCCATATGTGGTTTGTGGAAAGAACACACATGCATTGACCACTAGTTGATCCATAAGTGGTTTGTGGAAAGAACACACATAAAATGACCACTTGTTGATCCATTAGTGGTTTGTGGAAAAGAAAACACATACAATGACTGTAGTTGGTCCATATGTGGTTTGTAGAAAGAACACACATACAGTAACCACTAATTGATCCATGTGTGGTTTGTGAAATGAACACAAATGCAATGCCACTAGTTGATCCATGTGTGTTTTGTGGAAAGAACACACATGCAATGACTCTAGTGCTAGTTTTAGTATAAGAACACACATGCAATGTCTCTAATGGATCCATATGCGGTTTGTGAAAAGAACACACATGCAATGACCACTTGTTGATCCATGTGTGGTTTGTGAAAAGAACACCCATGCAATGACTCTAGTTCTAGTTTTATTAGAAGAACATACATGCAATGACTCTAGTGGGTCCACATGTAGTTTGCAAAAAGAACACACATGCAATGACCACTGGTTGATCCATAAGTGGTTTGTGGAAAGAACACACATGCAATGACCACTGGTTCATCCATAAGTGGTTTGTGGAAAAGAAAACACATGCCATGACTCTGGTTGGTCCATATGTGGTTTGTGGAAAGAACACACATGCATTGACCACTAGTTGATCCATATGTGGTTTGTGAAATGAACACACATGCAATGCCACTGGTTGATCCATGTGTGGTTTGTGGAAAGAACACACATGCAATGACTCTAGTGCTAGTTTTAGTATAAGAACATACATGCAATGACTCTAGTGGGTCCACATGTAGTTTGTGAAAAGAACACACATGGAATGACCACTAGTTGATCCATAAGTGGTTTGTGGAAAAGAAAACACATGCAATGACTCTGGTTGGTCCATATGTGGTTTGTGGAAAGAACACACATGCATTAACCACTGGTTGAATAATATATGTGGCTTGTGAAAAGAACACACATGCAATGCCACTGGTTGATCCATGTGTGGTTTGTGGAAAGAACACACATGCAATGACTCTAGTGGTAGTTTTAGTATAAGATCACACATGCAATGACTCTAATGGATCCATATGTGGTTTGTGAACAGAACACACATGCAATGACCACTTGTTGATCCATGTGTGGTTTGTGAAAAGAACACACATGCAATGACTCTAGTGCTAGTTTTATTATAAGAACACACATGCAATGACTCTAGTGGGTCTACATGTAGTTTGTGAAAAGAACACACATGCAATGACCACTTGTTGATCCATGTGTGTTTTGTGAAAAGAACACACATCCAATGACTCTAGTGGGTCCACATGTAGTTTGTGAAAAGAACACACATGCAATGACCCCTGGTTGATCCATAAGTTGTTTGTGGAAAAGAACACAAATGCAATGCCACTAGTTGATCCATGTGTGGTTTGTGGAAAGAACACACATGCAATGACTCTAGTGCTAGTTTTAGTATAAGATCACAGATGCAATGTCTCTAATGGATCCATATGCGGTTTGTGAAAAGAACACACATGCAATGACCACTTGTTGATCCATGTGTGGTTTGTGAAAAGAACACCCATGCAATGACTCTAGTGCTAGTTTTATTAGAAGAACATACATGCAATGACTCTAGTGGGTCCACATGTAGTTTGCAAAAAGAACACACATGCAATGACCACTGGTTGATCCATAAGTGGTTTGTGGAAAGAACACACATGCAGTGACCACTGGTTGATCCATGTGTGGTTTGTGGAAAGGACACACATGCAATGACTCTAGTACTAGTTTTAGTATCAGATCACACATGCAATGACTCTAATGGATCCATATGTGGTTTGTGAAAAGAACACACATGCAATGACCACTTGTTGATCCATGTGTGGTTTGTGAAAAGAACACACATGCAATGACTCTAGTGCTAGTTTTAGTTTAAGAACACACATGCAATGACTCTAGTGGGTCCACATGTAGTTTGTGAAAAGAATACACATGCAATGACTCTAGTGCTAGTTTTAGTATAAGAACACACATGCAATGACTCTAGTGGGTCCACATGTAGTTTGTGAAAAGAACACACATGTAATGACCACTTGTTGATCCATGTGTCTTTTGTGAAAAGAACACACATACAATGACTCTAGTGGGTCCACATGTAGTTTGTGAAAAGAACACACATGCAATGACCACTGGTTGATCCATAAGTTGTTTGTGGAAAAGAACACACATGCAATGAACACTGGTTGATCCATGTGCGGTTTGTGCAAAAGAACACATGCAATGCCCACTGGTTGATCCATGTGTGGTTTGTGAAAAGAACACACATGCAATGACTGTAGTGCTAGTTTTAGTATAAGAACACACATGCAATGACTCTAGTGGGTCCACATGTAGTTTGTAAAAATAACACACATGCAATGACCACTGGTTGATCCATAAGTGGTTTGTGGAAATAACACACATGTAATGACCACTGGTTGATCCATAAGTGGTTTGTGGAAAAGAACACACATGCAATGACTCTGGTTGGTCCATATGTGGTTTGTGGAAAGAACACACATGCATTGACCACTAGTTGATCCATAAGTGGTTTGTGGAAAGAACACACATAAAATGACCACTTGTTGATCCATTAGTGGTTTGTGGAAAAGAAAACACATACAATGACTGTAGTTGGTCCATATGTGGTTTGTGGAAAGAACACACATACAGTAACCACTAATTGATCCATGTGTGGTTTGTGAAATGAACACAAATGCAATGCCACTAGTTGATCCATGTGTGGTTTTGTAGCATCCCAATTGTCTAACAATTGCAATGCTACTAGCCTAGTCTATATAGATGCTACTTCATATATATAATTGTTGCATCATAATTACATCATGCTCATGTCATCATGCCACCTTGCATTTGAGCATCATATGAAACCCTTTTGATTTGGTTCTTCTCTCACATGCATTGTTAATTGTATTTGCCTCTTGATATTGTATTTGGTTCTTGATATATTGTTTAATGCCCAAGTTGAGTTGGGGGCATATCTCTTATTAACTCCACCACCTTTTCTTTCACCACCTTATAATTCCACCATCCAACTAAATATGAGCTTGGCACTTATTAGTTTTACCTCTAGCTCATGTGGGTTGGGATGGATCCAATTCTTTTCCACATGCTCTCATCTTGGCATCATGTTGTTTTCACATTATTGATATATGAGAGCCACATGGCCACCTTTGCATGCCTTGTGGGTGGGGCCCTATTTCTAGCTACCTTTTGTGTTGTTTTGGGGTTATCATCATGTTGGGATATTTTTGTGGGCTTATTAAATACCTAGTGGCATATACACACTAGCAAGTCCCAAATATAATCCAATGTGATCATCTCCATATACTCCACTTGGAATTCTTTCTAAATTCCTTTGCTTGGGCCTTACTCCAATTTTTGGGGATGCATAATAATAATGCCATGTATTAATGTTGTTCTCACAATAATCAACATGGCAATAGATGTTTGCATGGGCCATGCAAGCCCCACCTTTTGCTTGTTCTTTGGATTTTATTTTGATTTTTGTGTGAGTTTAAACCACATCCCTCTCTCCTCTTAGCTTGATCTTGTTTGAGCTTGCTTAAGACCATCATCACCACACCCCTCTCTTGTGTTGCTTGATCTAGATGGAGCGTGCCATCTTTCTTCTAAACCCTAGCTCTCACCCTCTCTCCTTACCTTTCTCTCTAAGCCACCCCCATCTAAACCTAAACCCATCACCCTAATCACCTAGCTTGGCCACCCTCTCGGTCCCACCATGGCCTACCATAGCTGGCCCACCATGCCACCTATCTACACCCCCAAACCCTAGTACCAACCTTAGCCCGAGCTATGCCCCCTTCCCCTCCTACCCTAGCTCAAACCCTAGCTAACCGAGGCTACCCCCCCCTCTCTCTCCCTCTCTGCCTGGTGAGCCCCACACCGAACCACCCTGCCCTTGGCTGCCCTCCCCCACCTCTTTCTTTGGCTACAAGACAAAGAGAAGGAGGGAGAGAAGCAACCCTAGCCCAACCACCCCCCCTTCTCACCTTTATCAAAAGAGACCACCCCCATGTGCTCCTCCCTCACCTCACCTAACCACCCAGATCGCATCCAGGAGGCACCCAGCTCCCCACCCTTCTCCTTCTTCCTCCCCAAGCCGCCATGGCCTCTCCAAACCCTAGCCTTGGCCTCCCTCTGTCCTCGCTGTTCTGGTGGACGCCAAGACGTACCAGGAGCTCCAGGAGCTTCCTCTGCTTCCTCTTCTTCGCCCTGAAGCGTCGGAAACCGCTGGACCTCGCCGGAGAAGCCCCGCCGCCGTGCCCGTGAGCACCGGAACGCCTCCGGCCTGCTGCCTCCTCGCCGATCCCCGCCACCTCAACGCCTCCGGCCACGCCGACGACACCGCGGTGAGCTCCTGCAGCCCCTAGACACCTCCTTCTCCTCTCTAGTTCGCCATAGCTCCGCCGGCCTCCGTCGAACACCCGGCGTGCGCGCTCGTCGCCACGGTCACCGCCTGCGTGCGCGTCAGCAGCAGCTGTGGCGTGCGCTTTGCCTCTGTTCCTCGATGAAACCCGCGCGCTGCAGCCCTCCTCCGAGCTAGCCCCCTGAACGAGAACTATAGCCGGTAGCGCCCTCTTCGTTTTTGGTTTTTGCGGCTTGGCCGTAGACGCCGTGGTTCGCTCGCCATCGTCGTCCGAAAGTCCGGCCAGATCCACCGCCGTAGCGCCGCGTTCAGCAGCAGACAGCGTCAGCCCTGCGCGTTTTGCAAAGAAGCCCTCCCCCTTTTTCCCGCCTAAACCCGCAACCCCTGCGACCCCACCTACCAGCCTCGGTGTGTACATTGCAAAAGACCCCCCGGAAAACCCCTCCGTCACGGATCGGTCCTTCCCCGCGCCTGGGATCGCCCACGTGTCGCGTCACCGCTGGCCGCGCGCGTGTGTGGCCCCATATACCCCCGGCCCCATCTGTCTGCCTCTGCGGCTGGCAGCAACTACGGTGAGAAAAGTTTTCGCGTGCGTGTGCTGCCTAGTCAGCAGATGACCCCACCCGTCGGTGTCTCTGGCTAGAAAAGTCTGAGTACAAAAAGGTTTTCAGTTTTCGGTTTTAAATTCAAATCTTTTCCAAAATTAATCCAAATTCAAATATATTTCTGGTTTTAAATATCTTTTCAAATATAAATCCAAATAATACAAATAATATATGTTTTTGAATCAGAAAAATGTGAGGATTTCAAATATGCCATTCAAAATATATTTTGGACACTTTAATTTTTCAAGTTCATTTAAATTACAATAAATGCCCCTTTTTCTTAAATAATTAATAACTTTTGTTTTATAAATCCAAATTTAACAAATGATATGTCTAAAATGATTAGTTCGACGAGACCTTTCTGTTTATGCATTCCATGGTCTGATTTGAAGCATGCATCATATAAATATATTGTGGACAGCAACTTAATTGAGAATAAAATGGGGCCAAAACTAAATAAAATGTTTACTCTTGTATTCCACACCTCACCCATGCTTTGCTACTTCCTTGCCATGCAAATTGTGCATCATTCATCATGGCATGATTGCTTGCTTGTCGCATTTTATTCATATGCTTGCGCACTTTATTTATGTTGGCCCTTGTTTGTTTGGTTCTTCTCCGAATAGACGCTGAGCAGGGGATATATCAAGAGAACCAGGAGCACTACCCAGATCCATTCCTTGCTTCAACTGAGCTGCCAGGCAAGCACTACCACATGCTTGCATACATATATTACCTATTGCCTCTATCTTTTTCCTGCATCATTGAGTCGCGATTGCATTAAACTGAATCCCAAGTATTGCATAGCCTTTACTTTTAAACCCCACCGACGCTTGTTCCCCCATCCCATGAGCCATTACTACAGGAGTTGTTTGAGCCATGCGAGTCGTAGAACAACATGTGTAGGGTATGTGAGTGTCTGATGGATAACGAGGTACCTAAACAACTTAACCTGAGTAGTAATGGGATAACTAATGAAAGTGGCACCGGTGAGCAATATCTGTTATTTGGTTTTTATGCTCACTTGTGTCCCGTAAGACCCCGAGTACTTGATTCCTGTTCCAAGAATATTCGCGCTATCCACATCCAGGAGGCCTTATGGACCCCCCTGAGCCAGAGCTTGATTCATTCTTATTTCTTGGGGCCACAAACTAGTTTGAGGTTTTATTTACTATCCTGTACTTATGCCATGCTTTACTGCTTTATTTAAATTGTGCGAGGTACTGCACACTGTACTGTTTAGAATTTGCGGAGTGTTTTCGCGGTGTCGACAAGCCTAGTCACATTTTCGGGTTCCCAGTCGTTCACAGCCATTGGCGCAAACCTTGAGTCCGTCTCGGAGTCAGCTAACTTCGTTGCGGGTAGCTTAATGGGGTGGCCCCTTGAAATATTTCTGAATCCTGTAATTGCTTTGTCGTGACTGCCTCGTTGGGTTTTGATTTGGTTTTTCCGAGGCATATCGAGTGTGTGTTGCTATTTGTGCACCCCTGCAGGGTAAAACTTTCTGAAAGCCGTGTCCGCGGTTATGGACGACTTGGAGCACAGTTTCTCGATCATAGACAAGCATAACTAAAGTACCGCTTTTAATTTGACTAGACTAGGTACCTGACTAGTAAATAGTGCAACACTCATGGAATGAATAATAAAATTGCCAACGGATGGGGTTGTTCGTCCGCTTCCTCGTCGGTAAGCGAGGAGGAGGATGGATCTGTTAAGATTACCTTTATAACTGTTATAACTGTTGTTATTAATTCACGGACATCCGTCTATCTCTGGTTAGGCGGATGGTTAGCGAGTATCTATAGAATTGCTAGGGTTTATCTTTTGCTGCAATTGCGTCACCCCAGGTTGTGTCCCCTTTAGAGGCATAAAGACTTGCTGAGCACCCCTAGGGTCTCACACGATAAATTATTGGTTCAGATGAACAGGTACACTCGCAAGATGGATACTGGGTGGAAGGGACGAACGATGTGGGCAACGATCATTCGCTGTAGAGATTCCGGGAACGGGGATCCGTGAGATCTGTGGGCGGGATGTGCTTATTTATGGGGCATCTTATGCCGATTTGCTTCTTATCCGTACTCGGATTTTGTCTTTCGCTTCCGCTTGATACTCTGTTGATTGATGTATGAGGAGATATCCTAAACTATTATATCTATCTAGGATATTTGGATCTTGCCGTATGGCGTTGCTATATTTCCTTTCTTTTTAGATGGAATGGCTCTGATGTACTGTTGTATGGTGGCTTGCATACATACTCATTTGTGTATGTAGTTGATCCCTTCGCCTGCCGATTACGCCGCCCGTTCTTGCCCCGATGTTTGGAAATGGTTGGGACGGCCGAAAGGTCTACCTGTGAGTGGCATTTGGGCCCCACCATACTATTTCAACCATTTCTGAATATCCAGGCTTGTACTAGGAGCGTAATTCACCGAGGTAGTTACAGGTTTGTGGAAAGAACACACATGCAATGACTCTAGTGCTAGTTTTAGTATAAGAACACACATGCAATGTCTCTAATGGATCCATATGCGGTTTGTGAAAAGAACACACATGCAATGACCACTTGTTGATCCATGTGTGGTTTGTGAAAAGAACACCCATGCAATGACTCTAGTGCTAGTTTTATTAGAAGAACATACATGCAATGACTCTAGTGGGTCCACATGTAGTTTGCAAAAAGAACACACATGCAATGACCACTGGTTGATCCATAAGTGGTTTGTGGAAAGAACACACATGCAATGACCACTAGTTCATCCATAAGTGGTTTGTGGAAAAGAAAACACATGCCATGACTCTGGTTGGTCCATATGTGGTTTGTGGAAAGAACACACATGCATCGACCACTAGTTGATCCATATGTGGTTTGTGAAATGAACACACATGCAATGCCACTGGTTGATCCATGTCTGGTTTGTGGAAAGAACACACATGCAATGACTCTAGTGCTAGTTTTAGTATAAGAACATACATGCAATGACTCTAGTGGGTCCACATGTAGTTTGTGAAAAGAACACACATGGAATGACCACTAGTTGATCCATAAGTGGTTTGTGGAAAAGAAAACACATGCAATGACTCTGGTTGGTCCATATGTGGTTTGTGGAAAGAACACACATGCATTAACCACTGGTTGAATTATATATGTGGCTTGTGAAAAGAACACACATGCAATGCCACTGGTTGATCCATGTGTGGTTTGTGGAAAGAACACACATGCAATGACTCTAGTGGTAGTTTTAGTATAAGATCACACATGCAATGACTCTAATGGATCCATATGTGGTTTGTGAACAGAACACACATGCAATGACCACTTGTTGATCCATGTGTGGTTTGTGAAAAGAACACACATGCAATGACTCTAGTGCTAGTTTTATTATAAGAACACACATGCAATGACTCTAGTGGGTCCACATGTAGTTTGTGAAAAGAACACACATGCAATGACCACTTGTTGATCCATGTGTGTTTTGTGAAAAGAACACACATCCAATGACTCTAGTGGGTCCACATGTAGTTTGTGAAAAGAACACACATGCAATGACCCCTGGTTGATCCATAAGTTGTTTGTGGAAAAGAACACAAATGCAATGCCACTAGTTGATCCATGTGTGGTTTGTGGAAAGAACACACATGCAATGACTCTAGTGCTAGTTTTAGTATAAGAACACACATGCAATGTCTCTAATGGATCCATATGCGGTTTGTGAAAAGAACACACATGCAATGACCACTTGTTGATCCATGTGTGGTTTGTGAAAAGAACACCCATGCAATGACTCTAGTGCTAGTTTTATTAGAAGAACATACATGCAATGACTCTAGTGGGTCCACATGTAGTTTGCAAAAAGAACACACATGGAATGACCACTGGTTGATCCATAAGTGGTTTGTGGAAAGAACACACATGCAATGACCACTGGTTCATCCATAAGTGGTTTGTGGAAAAGAAAACACATGCCATGACTCTGGTTGGTCCATATGTGGTTTGTGGAAAGAACACACATGCATTGACCACTAGTTGATCCATATGTGGTTTGTGAAATGAACACACATGCAATGCCACTGGTTGATCCATGTGTGATTTGTGGAAAGAACACACATGCAATGACTCTAGTGCTAGTTTTAGTATAAGAACATACATGCAATGACTCTAGTGGGTCCACATGTAGTTTGTGAAAAGAACACACATGGAATGACCACTAGTTGATCCATAAGTGGTTTGTGGAAAAGAAAACACATGCAATGACTCTGGTTGGTCCATATGTGGTTTGTGGAAAGAACACACATGCATTAACCACTGGTTGAATTATATATGTGGCTTGTGAAAAGAACACACATGCAATGCCACTGGTTGATCCATGTGTGGTTTGTGGAAAGAACACACATCCAATGACTCTAGTGGTAGTTTTAGTATAAGATCACACATGCAATGACTCTAATGGATCCATATGTGGTTTGTGAACAGAACACACATGCAATGACCACTTGTTGATCCATGTGTGGTTTGTGAAAAGAACACACATGCAATGACTCTAGTGCTAGTTTTATTATAAGAACACACATGCAATGACTCTAGTGGGTCCACATGTAGTTTGTGAAAAGAACACACATGCAATGACCACTTGTTGATCCATGTGTGTTTTGTGAAAAGAACACACATCCAATGACTCTAGTGGGTCCACATGTAGTTTGTGAAAAGAACACACATGCAATGACCCCTGGTTGATCCATAAGTTGTTTGTGGAAAAGAACACACATGCAATGAACACTAGTTGATCAATGTGTGGTTTGTGCAAAAGAACACATGCAATGAATCTGGTTGGTCCGTATGTGGTTTGTGGAAAGAACACACATGAAGTGACCACTGGTTGATCCATGTGTGGTTTGTGAAATGAACACACATGCAATGCCACTTGTTGATCCATGTGTGGTTTGTGGAAAGAACACACATGCAATGACTCTAGTGCCAGTTTTTGTATAAGAACACACATGCAATGTCTCTAATGGATCCATATGTGGTTTGTGATAAGAATACACATGCAATGACTCTAGTGGGTCCACATGTAGTTTGTGAAAATAACGCACATGCAATGACCACTGGTTTATCCATAAGTGGTTTGTGGAAAGAACACACATGCAATGACCACTGGTTGATCCATAAGTGGTTTGTGGAAAAGAAAACACATGCAATGACTCTGGTTGGTCCATATGTGGTTTGTGGAAAGAACACACATGCAGTGACCACTGGTTGATCCATGTGTGGTTTGTGGAAAGGACACACATGCAATGACTCTAGTACTAGTTTTAGTATAAGATCACACATGCAATGACTCTAATGGATCCATATGTGGTTTGTGAAAAGAACACTCATGCAATGACCACTTGTTGATCCATGTGTGGTTTGTGAAAAGAACACACATGCAATGACTCTAGTGCTAGTTTTAGTTTAAGAACACACATGCAATGACTCTAGTGGGTCCACATGTAGTTTGTGAAAAGAATACACATGCAATGACTCTAGTGCTAGTTTTAGTATAAGAACACACATGCAATGACTCTAGTGGGTCCACATGTAGTTTGTGAAAAGAACACACATGCAATGACCACTTGTTGATCCATGTGTCTTTTGTGAAAAGAACACACATACAATGACTCTAGTGGGTCCACATGTAGTTTGTGAAAAGAACACACATGCAATGACCACTGGTTGATCCATCAGTTGTTTGTGGAAAAGAACACACATGCAATGAACACTGGTTGATCCATGTGTGGTTTGTGCAAAAGAACACATGCAATGACCACTGGTTGATCCATGTGTGGTTTGTGAAAAGAACACACATGCAATGACTGTAGTGCTAGTTTTAGTATAAGAACACACATGCAATGACTCTAGTGGGTCCACATGTAGTTTGTAAAAATAACACACATGCAATGACCACTGGTTGATCCATAAGTGGTTTGTGGAAATAACACACATGTAATGACCACTGGTTGATCCATAAGTGGTTTGTGGAAAAGAACACACATGCAATGACTCTGGTTGGTCCATATGTGGTTTGTGGAAAGAACACACATGCATTGACCACTAGTTGATCCATAAGTGGTTTGTGGAAAGAACACACATAAAATGACCACTTGTTGATCCATTAGTGGTTTGTGGAAAAGAAAACACATGCAATGACTCTAGTTGGTCCATATGTGGTTTGTGGAAAGAACACACATACAGTAACCACTAATTGATCCATGTGTGGTTTGTGAAATGAACACAAATGCAATGCCACTAGTTGATCCATGTGTGGTTTGTGGAAAGAACACACATGCATTGACTCTAGTGCTAGTTTTAGTATAAGAACACATATGCAATGTCTCTAATGGATCCATATGTGGTTTGTGAAAAGAACACACATGCAATGACCACATGTTGATCCATGTGTGGTTTGTGAAAAGAACACCCATGCAATGACTCTAGTGCTAGTTTTAGTACAAGAACATACATGCAATGACTCTAGTGGTTCCACATGTAGTTTGTGAAATGAACACACATGCAATGACCAATAGTTGATCCATAAGTGGTTTGTGGAAAGCACACACATGCAATGACCACTTGTTGATCCATAAGTGGTTTGTGGAAAAGAAAACACATGCAATGACTCTGGTTGGTCCATATGTGGTTTGTGGAAAGAACACACATGCATTGACCACTGGTTGATCCATGTGTGGTTTGTGGAAAGAACACACATGCAATGACTCTAGTGGTAGTTTTAGTATAAGATCACACATGCAATGACTCTAATGGATCCATATGTGGTTTGTGAACAGAACACACATGCAATGACCACTTGTTGATCCATGTGTGGTTTGTGAAAAGAACACACATGCAATGACTCTAGTGCTAGTTTTATTATAAGAACACACATGCAATGACTCTAGTGGGTCCACATGTAGTTTGTGAAAAGAACACACATGCAATGACCACTTGTTGATCCATGTGTGTTTTGTGAAAATAACACACATCCAATGACTCTAGTGGGTCCACATGTAGTTTGTGAAAAGAACACACATGCAATGACCCCTGGTTGATCCATAAGTTGTTTGTGGAAAAGAACACAAATGCAATGCCACTAGTTGATCCATGTGTGGTTTGTGGAAAGAACACACATGCAATGACTCTAGTGCTAGTTTTAGTATAAGAACACACATGCAATGTCTCTAATGGATCCATATGCGGTTTGTGAAAAGAACACACATGCAATGACCACTTGTTGATCCATGTGTGGTTTGTGAAAAGAACACCCATGCAATGACTCTAGTGCTAGTTTTATTAGAAGAACATACATGCAATGACTCTAGTGGGTCCACATGTAGTTTGCAAAAAGAACACACATGCAATGACCACTGGTTGATCCATAAGTGGTTTTTGGAAAGAACACACATGCAATGACCACTGGTTCATCCATAAGTGGTTTGTGGAAAAGAAAACACATGCCATGACTCTGGTTGGTCCATATGTGGTTTGTGGAAAGAACACACATGCATTGACCACTAGTTGATCCATATGTGGTTTGTGAAATGAACACACATGCAATGCCACTGGTTGATCCATGTGTGATTTGTGGAAAGAACACACATGCAATGACTCTAGTGCTAGTTTTAGTATAAGAACATACATGCAATGACTCTAGTGGGTCCACATGTAGTTTGTGAAAAGAACACACATGGAATGACCACTAGTTGATCCATAAGTGGTTTGTGGAAAAGAAAACACATGCAATGACTCTGGTTGGTCCATATGTGGTTTGTGGAAAGAACACACATGCATTAACCACTGGTTGAATTATATATGTGGCTTGTGAAAAGAACACACATGCAATGCCACTGGTTGATCCATGTGTGGTTTGTGGAAAGAACACACATGCAATGACTCTAGTGGTAGTTTTAGTATAAGATCACACATGCAATGACTCTAATGGATCCATATGTGGTTTGTGAACAGAACACACATGCAATGACCACTTGTTGATCCATGTGTGGTTTGTGAAAAGAACACACATGCAATGACTCTAGTGCTAGTTTTATTATAAGAACACACATACAATGACTCTAGTGGGTCCACATGTAGTTTGTGAAAAGAACACACATGCAATGACCACTGGTTGATCCATCAGTTGTTTGTGGAAAAGAACACACATGCAATGAACACTGGTTGATCCATGTGTGGTTTGTGCAAAAGAACACATGCAATGACCACTGGTTGATCCATGTGTGGTTTGTGAAAAGAACACACATGCAATGACTGTAGTGCTAGTTTTAGTATAAGAACACACATGCAATGACTCTAGTGGGTCCACATGTAGTTTGTAAAAATAACACACATGCAATGACCACTGGTTGATCCATAAGTGGTTTGTGGAAATAACACACATGTAATGACCACTGGTTGATCCATAAGTGGTTTGTGGAAAAGAACACACATGCAATGACTCTGGTTGGTCCATATGTGGTTTGTGGAAAGAACACACATGCATTGACCACTAGTTGATCCATAAGTGGTTTGTGGAAAGAACACACATAAAATGACCACTTGTTGATCCATTAGTGGTTTGTGGAAAAGAAAACACATGCAATGACTCTAGTTGGTCCATATGTGGTTTGTGGAAAGAACACACATACAGTAACCACTAATTGATCCATGTGTGGTTTGTGAAATGAACACAAATGCAATGCCACTAGTTGATCCATGTGTGGTTTGTGGAAAGAACACACATGCATTGACTCTAGTGCTAGTTTTAGTATAAGAACACATATGCAATGTCTCTAATGGATCCATATGTGGTTTGTGAAAAGAACACACATGCAATGACCACATGTTGATCCATGTGTGGTTTGTGAAAAGAACACCCATGCAATGACTCTAGTGCTAGTTTTAGTACAAGAACATACATGCAATGACTCTAGTGGTTCCACATGTAGTTTGTGAAATGAACACACATGCAATGACCACTAGTTGATCCATAAGTGGTTTGTGGAAAGCACACACATGCAATGACCACTGGTTGATCCATAAGTGGTTTGTGGAAAAGAAAACACATGCAATGACTCTGGTTGGTCCATATGTGGTTTGTGGAAAGAACACACATGCATTGACCACTGGTTGATCCATATGTGGCTTGTGAAAAGAACACACATGCAATGCCACTGGTTGATCCATGTGTGGTTTGTGGAAAGAACACACATGCAATGACTCTAGTGGTAGTTTTAGTATAAGATCACACATGCAGTGACTCTAATGGATCCATATGTGGTTTGTGAAAAGAACACACATGCAATGAATCTAGTGCTAGTTTTCGTATAAGAACACACATGCAATGTCTCTAATGGATCCATATGTGGTTTGTGAAAAGAACACACATGCATTGACCACTTGTTGATCCATGTGTGGTTTGTGAAAAGAACACACATGCAATGACTCTAGTTCTAGTTTTAGTATAAGAACACACATGCAATGACTCTAATGGATCCATATGTGGTTTGTGAAAAGAACACACATGCAATGACCACTTGTTGATCCATGTGTGGTTTGTGAAAAGAACACACATGCCATGACTCTAGTGCTAGTTTTATTATAAGAACACACATGCAATGACTCTAGTGGGTCCACATGTAGTTTGTGAAAAGAACACACATGCAATGACCACTTGTTTATCCATGTGTGTTTTGTGAAAAGAACACACATACAATGACTCTAGTGGGTCCACATGTAGTTTGTGAAAAGAACACACATGCAATGACCACTGGTTGATCAATAAGTTTTTTGTGGAAAAGAACACACATGCAATGAACACTAGTTGATCAATGTGTGGTTTGTGCAAAAGAACACATGCAATGAATCTGGTTGGTCCATATGTGGTTTGTGGAAAGAACACACATGAAGTGACCACTGGTTGATCCATGTGTGGTTTGTGGAAAGAACACACATGCAATGACTCTAGTGCCAGTTTTTGTATAAGAACACACATGCAATGTCACTAATGGATCCATATGTGGTTTGTGATAAGAATACACATGCAATGACTCTAGTGGGTCCACATGTAGTTTGTGAAAATAACGCACATGCAATGACTCTAATGGATCCATATGTGGTTTGTGGAAAGAACACACATGCAATGACCACTGGTTGATCCCTAAGTGGTTTGTGGAAAAGGAAACACATGCAATGACTCTGGTTGGTCCATATGTGGTTTGTGGAAAGAACACACATGCAGTGACCACTGGTTGATCCATGTGTGGTTTGTGAAATGAACACACATGCAATGCCACTGGTTGATCCATGTGTGGTTTGTGGAAAGGACACACATGCAATGACTCTTGTGCTAGTTTTAGTATAAGATCACACATGCAATGACTCTAATGGATCCATAAGTGGTTTGTGAAAAGAACACACATGAAATGACCACTTGTTGATCCATGTGTGGTTTGTGAAAAGAACACACATGCAATGACTCTAGTGCTAGTTTTAGTTTAAGAACACACATGCAATGACTCTAGTGGGTCCACATGTAGTTTGTGAAAAGAATACACATGCAATGACTCTAGTGCTAGTTTTAGTATAAGAACACACATGCAATGACTCTAGTGGGTCCACATGTAGTTTGTGAAAAGAACACACATGCAATGACCACTTGTTGATCCATGTGTCTTTTGTGAAAAGAACACACATACAATGACTCTAGTGGGTCCACATGTAGTTTGTGAAAAGAACACACATGCAATGACCACTGGTTGATCCATAAGTTGTTTGTGGAAAAAACACACATGCAATGAACACTGGTTGATCCATGTGTGGTTTGTGCAAAAGAACACATGCAGTGACCACTGGTTGATCCATGTGTGGTTTGTGAAAAGAACACACATGCAATGACTGTAGTGCTAGTTTTAGTATAAGAACACACATGCAATGACTCTAGTGGGTCCACATGTAGTTTGTAAAAATAACACACATGCAATGACCACTGGTTGATCATTAAGTGGTTTCTGGAAATAACACACATGTAATGACCACTGGTTGATCCATAAGTGGTTTGTGGAAAAGAACACACATGCAATGACTCTGGTTGGTCCATATGTGGTTTGTGGAAAGAACACACATGCATTGACCACTAGTTGATCCATAAGTGGTTTGTGAAATGAACACACATGCAATGCCACTGGTTGATCCATGTCTGGTTTGTGGAAAGAACACACATGCAATGACTCTAGTGCTAGTTTTAGTATAAGAACATACATGCAATGACTCTAGTGGGTCCACATGTAGTTTGTGAAAAGAACACACATGGAATGACCACTAGTTGATCCATATGTGGTTTGTGGAAAAGAAAACACATGCAATGACTCTGGTTGGTCCATATGTGGTTTGTGGAAAGAACACACATGCATTAACCACTGGTTGAATTATATATGTGGCTTGTGAAAAGAACACACATGCAATGCCACTGGTTGATCCATGTGTTGTTTGTGGAAAGAACACACATGCAATGACTCTAGTGGTAGTTTTAGTATAAGATCACACATGCAATGACTCTAATGGATCCATATGTGGTTTGTGAACAGAACACACATGCAATGACCACTTGTTGATCCATGTGTGGTTTGTGAAAAGAACACACATGCAATGACTCTAGTGCTAGTTTTATTATAAGAACACACATGCAATGACTCTAGTGGGTCCACATGTAGTTTGTGAAAAGAACACACATGCAATGACCACTTGTTGATCCATGTGTGTTTTGTGAAAAGAACACACATCCAATGACTCTAGTGGGTCCACATGTAGTTTGTGAAAAGAACACACATGCAATGACCCCTGGTTGATCCATAAGTTGTTTGTGGAAAAGAACACAAATGCAATGCCACTAGTTGATCCATGTGTGGTTTGTGGAAAGAACACACATGCAATGACTCTAGTGCTAGTTTTAGTATAAGAACACACATGCAATGTCTCTAATGGATCCATATGCGGTTTGTGAAAAGAACACACATGCAATGACCACTTGTTGATCCATGTGTGGTTTGTGAAAAGAACACCCATGCAATGACTCTAGTGCTAGTTTTATTAGAAGAACATACATGCAATGACTCTAGTGGGTCCACATGTAGTTTGCAAAAAGAACACACATGGAATGACCACTGGTTGATCCATAAGTGGTTTGTGGAAAGAACACACATGCAATGACCACTGGTTCATCCATAAGTGGTTTGTGGAAAAGAAAACACATGCCATGACTCTGGTTGGTCCATATGTGGTTTGTGGAAAGAACACACATGCATTGACCACTAGTTGATCCATATGTGGTTTGTGAAATGAACACACATGCAATGCCACTGGTTGATCCATGTGTGATTTGTGGAAAGAACACACATGCAATGACTCTAGTGCTAGTTTTAGTATAAGAACATACATGCAATGACTCTAGTGGGTCCACATGTAGTTTGTGAAAAGAACACACATGGAATGACCACTAGTTGATCCATAAGTGGTTTGTGGAAAAGAAAACACATGCAATGACTCTGGTTGGTCCATATGTGGTTTGTGGAAAGAACACACATGCATTAACCACTGGTTGAATTATATATGTGGCTTGTGAAAAGAACACACATGCAATGCCACTGGTTGATCCATGTGTGGTTTGTGGAAAGAACACACATCCAATGAATCTAGTGGTAGTTTTAGTATAAGATCACACATGCAATGACTCTAATGGATCCATATGTGGTTTGTGAACAGAACACACATGCAATGACCACTTGTTGATCCATGTGTGGTTTGTGAAAAGAACACACATGCAATGACTCTAGTGCTAGTTTTATTATAAGAACACACATGCAATGACTCTAGTGGGTCCACATGTAGTTTGTGAAAAGAACACACATGCAATGACCACTTGTTGATCCATGTGTGTTTTGTGAAAAGAACACACATCCAATGACTCTAGTGGGTCCACATGTAGTTTGTGAAAAGAACACACATGCAATGACCCCTGGTTGATCCATAAGTTGTTTGTGGAAAAGAACACACATGCAATGAACACTAGTTGATCAATGTGTGGTTTGTGCAAAAGAACACATGCAATGAATCTGGTTGGTCCGTATGTGGTTTGTGGAAAGAACACACATGAAGTGACCACTGGTTGATCCATGTGTGGTTTGTGAAATGAACACACATGCAATGCCACTTGTTGATCCATGTGTGGTTTGTGGAAAGAACACACATGCAATGACTCTAGTGCCAGTTTTTGTATAAGAACACACATGCAATGTCTCTAATGGATCCATATGTGGTTTGTGATAAGAATACACATGCAATGACTCTAGTGGGTCCACATGTAGTTTGTGAAAATAACGCACATGCAATGACCACTGGTTTATCCATAAGTGGTTTGTGGAAAGAACACACATGCAATGACCACTGGTTGATCCATAAGTGGTTTGTGGAAAAGAAAACACATGCAATGACTCTGGTTGGTCCATATGTGGTTTGTGGAAAGAACACACATGCAGTGACCACTGGTTGATCCATGTGTGGTTTGTGGAAAGGACACACATGCAATGACTCTAGTACTAGTTTTAGTATAAGATCACACATGCAATGACTCTAATGGATCCATATGTGGTTTGTGAAAAGAACACTCATGCAATGACCACTTGTTGATCCATGTGTGGTTTGTGAAAAGAACACACATGCAATGACTCTAGTGCTAGTTTTAGTTTAAGAACACACATGCAATGACTCTAGTGGGTCCACATGTAGTTTGTGAAAAGAATACACATGCAATGACTCTAGTGCTAGTTTTAGTATAAGAACACACATGCAATGACTCTAGTGGGTCCACATGTAGTTTGTGAAAAGAACACACATGCAATGACCACTTGTTGATCCATGTGTCTTTTGTGAAAAGAACACACATACAATGACTCTAGTGGGTCCACATGTAGTTTGTGAAAAGAACACACATGCAATGACCACTGGTTGATCCATCAGTTGTTTGTGGAAAAGAACACACATGCAATGAACACTGGTTGATCCATGTGTGGTTTGTGCAAAAGAACACATGCAATGACCACTGGTTGATCCATGTGTGGTTTGTGAAAAGAACACACATGCAATGACTGTAGTGCTAGTTTTAGTATAAGAACACACATGCAATGACTCTAGTGGGTCCACATGTAGTTTGTAAAAATAACACACATGCAATGACCACTGGTTGATCCATAAGTGGTTTGTGGAAATAACACACATGTAATGACCACTGGTTGATCCATAAGTGGTTTGTGGAAAAGAACACACATGCAATGACTCTGGTTGGTCCATATGTGGTTTGTGGAAAGAACACACATGCATTGACCACTAGTTGATCCATAAGTGGTTTGTGGAAAGAACACACATAAAATGACCACTTGTTGATCCATTAGTGGTTTGTGGAAAAGAAAACACATGCAATGACTCTAGTTGGTCCATATGTGGTTTGTGGAAAGAACACACATACAGTAACCACTAATTGATCCATGTGTGGTTTGTGAAATGAACACAAATGCAATGCCACTAGTTGATCCATGTGTGGTTTGTGGAAAGAACACACATGCATTGACTCTAGTGCTAGTTTTAGTATAAGAACACATATGCAATGTCTCTAATGGATCCATATGTGGTTTGTGAAAAGAACACACATGCAATGACCACATGTTGATCCATGTGTGGTTTGTGAAAAGAACACCCATGCAATGACTCTAGTGCTAGTTTTAGTACAAGAACATACATGCAATGACTCTAGTGGTTCCACATGTAGTTTGTGAAATGAACACACATGCAATGACCAATAGTTGATCCATAAGTGGTTTGTGGAAAGCACACACATGCAATGACCACTTGTTGATCCATAAGTGGTTTGTGGAAAAGAAAACACATGCAATGACTCTGGTTGGTCCATATGTGGTTTGTGGAAAGAACACACATGCATTGACCACTGGTTGATCCATGTGTGGTTTGTGGAAAGAACACACATGCAATGACTCTAGTGGTAGTTTTAGTATAAGATCACACATGCAATGACTCTAATGGATCCATATGTGGTTTGTGAACAGAACACACATGCAATGACCACTTGTTGATCCATGTGTGGTTTGTGAAAAGAACACACATGCAATGACTCTAGTGCTAGTTTTATTATAAGAACACACATGCAATGACTCTAGTGGGTCCACATGTAGTTTGTGAAAAGAACACACATGCAATGACCACTTGTTGATCCATGTGTGTTTTGTGAAAATAACACACATCCAATGACTCTAGTGGGTCCACATGTAGTTTGTGAAAAGAACACACATGCAATGACCCCTGGTTGATCCATAAGTTGTTTGTGGAAAAGAACACAAATGCAATGCCACTAGTTGATCCATGTGTGGTTTGTGGAAAGAACACACATGCAATGACTCTAGTGCTAGTTTTAGTATAAGAACACACATGCAATGTCTCTAATGGATCCATATGCGGTTTGTGAAAAGAACACACATGCAATGACCACTTGTTGATCCATGTGTGGTTTGTGAAAAGAACACCCATGCAATGACTCTAGTGCTAGTTTTATTAGAAGAACATACATGCAATGACTCTAGTGGGTCCACATGTAGTTTGCAAAAAGAACACACATGCAATGACCACTGGTTGATCCATAAGTGGTTTTTGGAAAGAACACACATGCAATGACCACTGGTTCATCCATAAGTGGTTTGTGGAAAAGAAAACACATGCCATGACTCTGGTTGGTCCATATGTGGTTTGTGGAAAGAACACACATGCATTGACCACTAGTTGATCCATATGTGGTTTGTGAAATGAACACACATGCAATGCCACTGGTTGATCCATGTGTGATTTGTGGAAAGAACACACATGCAATGACTCTAGTGCTAGTTTTAGTATAAGAACATACATGCAATGACTCTAGTGGGTCCACATGTAGTTTGTGAAAAGAACACACATGGAATGACCACTAGTTGATCCATAAGTGGTTTGTGGAAAAGAAAACACATGCAATGACTCTGGTTGGTCCATATGTGGTTTGTGGAAAGAACACACATGCATTAACCACTGGTTGAATTATATATGTGGCTTGTGAAAAGAACACACATGCAATGCCACTGGTTGATCCATGTGTGGTTTGTGGAAAGAACACACATGCAATGACTCTAGTGGTAGTTTTAGTATAAGATCACACATGCAATGACTCTAATGGATCCATATGTGGTTTGTGAACAGAACACACATGCAATGACCACTTGTTGATCCATGTGTGGTTTGTGAAAAGAACACACATGCAATGACTCTAGTGCTAGTTTTATTATAAGAACACACATACAATGACTCTAGTGGGTCCACATGTAGTTTGTGAAAAGAACACACATGCAATGACCACTGGTTGATCCATCAGTTGTTTGTGGAAAAGAACACACATGCAATGAACACTGGTTGATCCATGTGTGGTTTGTGCAAAAGAACACATGCAATGACCACTGGTTGATCCATGTGTGGTTTGTGAAAAGAACACACATGCAATGACTGTAGTGCTAGTTTTAGTATAAGAACACACATGCAATGACTCTAGTGGGTCCACATGTAGTTTGTAAAAATAACACACATGCAATGACCACTGGTTGATCCATAAGTGGTTTGTGGAAATAACACACATGTAATGACCACTGGTTGATCCATAAGTGGTTTGTGGAAAAGAACACACATGCAATGACTCTGGTTGGTCCATATGTGGTTTGTGGAAAGAACACACATGCATTGACCACTAGTTGATCCATAAGTGGTTTGTGGAAAGAACACACATAAAATGACCACTTGTTGATCCATTAGTGGTTTGTGGAAAAGAAAACACATGCAATGACTCTAGTTGGTCCATATGTGGTTTGTGGAAAGAACACACATACAGTAACCACTAATTGATCCATGTGTGGTTTGTGAAATGAACACAAATGCAATGCCACTAGTTGATCCATGTGTGGTTTGTGGAAAGAACACACATGCATTGACTCTAGTGCTAGTTTTAGTATAAGAACACATATGCAATGTCTCTAATGGATCCATATGTGGTTTGTGAAAAGAACACACATGCAATGACCACATGTTGATCCATGTGTGGTTTGTGAAAAGAACACCCATGCAATGACTCTAGTGCTAGTTTTAGTACAAGAACATACATGCAATGACTCTAGTGGTTCCACATGTAGTTTGTGAAATGAACACACATGCAATGACCACTAGTTGATCCATAAGTGGTTTGTGGAAAGCACACACATGCAATGACCACTGGTTGATCCATAAGTGGTTTGTGGAAAAGAAAACACATGCAATGACTCTGGTTGGTCCATATGTGGTTTGTGGAAAGAACACACATGCATTGACCACTGGTTGATCCATATGTGGCTTGTGAAAAGAACACACATGCAATGCCACTGGTTGATCCATGTGTGGTTTGTGGAAAGAACACACATGCAATGACTCTAGTGGTAGTTTTAGTATAAGATCACACATGCAGTGACTCTAATGGATCCATATGTGGTTTGTGAAAAGAACACACATGCAATGAATCTAGTGCTAGTTTTCGTATAAGAACACACATGCAATGTCTCTAATGGATCCATATGTGGTTTGTGAAAAGAACACACATGCATTGACCACTTGTTGATCCATGTGTGGTTTGTGAAAAGAACACACATGCAATGACTCTAGTTCTAGTTTTAGTATAAGAACACACATGCAATGACTCTAATGGATCCATATGTGGTTTGTGAAAAGAACACACATGCAATGACCACTTGTTGATCCATGTGTGGTTTGTGAAAAGAACACACATGCCATGACTCTAGTGCTAGTTTTATTATAAGAACACACATGCAATGACTCTAGTGGGTCCACATGTAGTTTGTGAAAAGAACACACATGCAATGACCACTTGTTTATCCATGTGTGTTTTGTGAAAAGAACACACATACAATGACTCTAGTGGGTCCACATGTAGTTTGTGAAAAGAACACACATGCAATGACCACTGGTTGATCAATAAGTTTTTTGTGGAAAAGAACACACATGCAATGAACACTAGTTGATCAATGTGTGGTTTGTGCAAAAGAACACATGCAATGAATCTGGTTGGTCCATATGTGGTTTGTGGAAAGAACACACATGAAGTGACCACTGGTTGATCCATGTGTGGTTTGTGGAAAGAACACACATGCAATGACTCTAGTGCCAGTTTTTGTATAAGAACACACATGCAATGTCACTAATGGATCCATATGTGGTTTGTGATAAGAATACACATGCAATGACTCTAGTGGGTCCACATGTAGTTTGTGAAAATAACGCACATGCAATGACTCTAATGGATCCATATGTGGTTTGTGGAAAGAACACACATGCAATGACCACTGGTTGATCCCTAAGTGGTTTGTGGAAAAGGAAACACATGCAATGACTCTGGTTGGTCCATATGTGGTTTGTGGAAAGAACACACATGCAGTGACCACTGGTTGATCCATGTGTGGTTTGTGAAATGAACACACATGCAATGCCACTGGTTGATCCATGTGTGGTTTGTGGAAAGGACACACATGCAATGACTCTTGTGCTAGTTTTAGTATAAGATCACACATGCAATGACTCTAATGGATCCATAAGTGGTTTGTGAAAAGAACACACATGAAATGACCACTTGTTGATCCATGTGTGGTTTGTGAAAAGAACACACATGCAATGACTCTAGTGCTAGTTTTAGTTTAAGAACACACATGCAATGACTCTAGTGGGTCCACATGTAGTTTGTGAAAAGAATACACATGCAATGACTCTAGTGCTAGTTTTAGTATAAGAACACACATGCAATGACTCTAGTGGGTCCACATGTAGTTTGTGAAAAGAACACACATGCAATGACCACTTGTTGATCCATGTGTCTTTTGTGAAAAGAACACACATACAATGACTCTAGTGGGTCCACATGTAGTTTGTGAAAAGAACACACATGCAATGACCACTGGTTGATCCATAAGTTGTTTGTGGAAAAAACACACATGCAATGAACACTGGTTGATCCATGTGTGGTTTGTGCAAAAGAACACATGCAGTGACCACTGGTTGATCCATGTGTGGTTTGTGAAAAGAACACACATGCAATGACTGTAGTGCTAGTTTTAGTATAAGAACACACATGCAATGACTCTAGTGGGTCCACATGTAGTTTGTAAAAATAACACACATGCAATGACCACTGGTTGATCATTAAGTGGTTTCTGGAAATAACACACATGTAATGACCACTGGTTGATCCATAAGTGGTTTGTGGAAAAGAACACACATGCAATGACTCTGGTTGGTCCATATGTGGTTTGTGGAAAGAACACACATGCATTGACCACTAGTTGATCCATAAGTGGTTTGTGGAAAGAACACACATGAAATGACCACTTGTTGATCCGTTAGTGGTTTCTGGAAAAGAAAACACATGCAATGACTCTAGTTGGTCCATATGTGGTTTGTGGAAAGACCACACATACAGTAACCACTTGTTGATCCATGTGTGGTTTGTGAAATGAACACACATGCAATGCCACTGGTTGATCATGTGTGGTTTGTGGAAAGAACACACATGCAATGTCTCTAATGGATACATATGTGGTTTGTGAAAAGAACACACATGCAATGACCACTTGTTGATCCATGTGTGGTTTGTGAAAAGAACGCCCATGCAATGACTCTAGTGCTAGTTTTAGTACAAGAACATACATGCAATGACTCTAGTGGGTCCACATGTAGTTTGTGAAATGAACACACATGCAATGACCACTGGTTGATCCATAAGTGGTTTGTGGAAAGGACACACATGCAATGACCACTGGTTGATCCATAAGTGGTTTGTGGAAAAGAAAACACATGCAATGACTCTGGTTGGTCCATTGTGGTTTGTGGAAAGAACACACATGCATTGACCACTAGTTGATCCATATGTGACTTGTGAAAAGAACACACATGCAATGCCACTGGTTGATCCATGTGTGGTTTGTGGAAAGAACACATATGCAATGACTCTAGTGCTAGTTTTAGTATAAGATCACAGATGCAATGACTCTAATGGATCGATATGTGGTTTGTGAACAGAACACACATGCAATGACCACTTGTTGATCCATGTGTGGTTTGTGAAAAGAACACACATGCAATGACTCTAGTGCTAGTTTTATTATAAGAACACACATGCAATGACTCTAGTGGGTCCACATGTAGTTTGTGAAAAGAACACACATGCAATGACCACTTGTTGATCCATGTGTGTTTTGTGAAAAGAACACACATCCAATGACTCTAGTGGGTCCACATGTAGTTTGTGAAAAGAACACACATGCAATGACCCCTGGTTGATCCATAAGTTGTTTGTGGAAAAGAACACACATGCAATGAACACTAGTTGATCAATGTGTGGTTTGTGCAAAAGAACACATGCAATGAATCTGGTTGGTCCGTATGTGGTTTGTGGAAAGAACACACATGAAGTGACCACTGGTTGATCCATGTGTGGTTTGTGAAATGAACACACATGCAATGCCACTTGTTGATCCATGTGTGGTTTGTGGAAAGAACACACATGCAATGACTCTAGTGCCAGTTTTTGTATAAGAACACACATGCAATGTCTCTAATGGATCCATATGTGGTTTGTGATAAGAATACACATGCAATGACTCTAGTGGGTCCACATGTAGTTTGTGAAAATAACGCACATGCAATGACCATTGGTTGATCCATAAGTGGTTTGTGGAAAGAACACACATGCAATGACCACTGGTTGATCCATAAGTGGTTTGTGGAAAAGAAAACACATGCAATGACTCTGGTTGGTCCATATGTGGTTTGTGGAAAGAACACACATGCAGTGACCACTGGTTGATCCATGTGTGGTTTGTGGAAAGGACACACATGCAATGACTCTAGTACTAGTTTTAGTATAAGATCACACATGCAATGACTCTAATGGATCCATATGTGGTTTGTGAAAAGAACACACATGCAATGATCACTTGTTGATCCATGTGTGGTTTGTGAAAAGAACACACATGCAATGACTCTAGTGCTAGTTTTAGTTTAAGAACACACATGCAATGACTCTAGTGGGTCCACATGTAGTTTGTGAAAAGAATACACATGCAATGACTCTAGTGCTAGTTTTAGTATAAGAACACACATGCAATGACTCTAGTGGGTCCACATGGAGTTTGTGAAAAGAACACACATGCAATGACCACTTGTTGATCCATGTGTCTTTTGTGAAAAGAACACACATACAATGACTCTAGTGGGTCCACATGTAGTTTGTGAAAAGAACACACATGCAATGACCACTGGTTGATCCATAAGTTGTTTGTGGAAAAGAACACACATGCAATGAACACTGGTTGATCCATGTGTGGTTTGTGCAAAAGAACACATGCAATGACCACTGGTTGATCCATGTGTGGTTTGTGAAAAGAACACACATGCAATGACTGTAGTGCTAGTTTTAGTATAAGAACAGACGTGCAATGACTCTAGTGGGTCCACATGTAGTTTGTAAAAATAACACACATGCAATGACCACTGGTTGATCCATAAGTGGTTTGTGGAAATAACACACATGTAATGACCACTGGTTGATCCATAAGTGGTTTGTGGAAAAGAACACACATGCAATGACTCTGGTTGGTCCATATGTGGTTTGTGGAAAGAACACACATGCATTGACCACTAGTTGATCCATAAGTGGTTTGTGGAAATAACACACATAAAATGACCACTTGTTGATCCATTAGTGGTTTGTGGAAAAGAAAACACATGCAATGACTCTAGTTGGTCCATATGTGGTTTGTGGAAAGAACACACATACAGTAACCACTAATTGATCCATGTGTGGTTTGTGAAATGAACACAAATGCAATGCCACTAGTTGATCCATGTGTGATTTGTGGAAAGAACACACATGCAATGACTCTAGTGCTAGTTTTAGTATAAGAACACATATGCAATGTCTCTAATGGATCCATATGTGGTTTGTGAAAAGAACACACATGCAATGACCACTTGTTGATCCATGTGTGGTTTGTGAAAAGAACACCCATGCAATGACTCTAGTGCTAGTTTTAGTACAAGAACATACATGCAATGACTCTAGTGGTTCCACATGTAGTTTGTGAAATGAACACACATGCAATGACCACTAGTTGATCCATAAGTGGTTTGTGGAAAGCACACACATGCAATGACCACTAGTTGATCCATAAGTGGTTTGTGGAAAAGAAAACACATGCAGTGACTCTGGTTGGTCCATATGTGGTTTGTGGAAAGAACACACATGCATTAACCACTGGTTGATCCATATGTGGCTTGTGAAAAGAACACACATGCAATGCCACTGGTTGATCCATGTGTGGTTTGTGGAAAGAACACACATGCAATGACTCTAGTGGTAGTTTTAGTATAAGATCACACATGCAGTGACTCTAATGGATCCATATGTGGTTTGTGAAAAGAACACACATGCAATGAATCTAGTGCTAGTTTTCGTATAAGAACACACATGCAATGTCTCTAATGGATCCATATGTGGTTTGTGAAAAGAACACACATGCATTGACCACTTGTTGATCCATGTGTGGTTTGTGAAAAGAACACACATGCAATGACTCTAGTTCTAGTTTTATTATAAGAACACACATGCAGTGACTCTAGTGGGTCCACATGTAGTTTGTGAAAAGAACACACATGCAATGACCACTTGTTGATCCATGTGTGTTTTGTGAAAAGAACACACATACAATGACTCTAGTGGGTCCACATGTAGTTTGTGAAAAGAACACACATGCAATGACCACTGGTTGATCACTAAGTTTTTTGTGGAAAAGAACACAGATGCAATGAACACTAGTTGATCAATGTGTGGTTTGTGCAAAAGAACACATGCAATGAATCTGGTTGGTCCATATGTGGTTTGTGGAAAGAACACACATGAAGTGACCACTGGTTGATCCATGTGTGGTTTGTGGAAAGAACACACATGCAATGACTCTAGTGCCAGTTTTTGTATAAGAACACACATGCAATGTCACTAATGGATCCATATGTGGTTTGTGATAAGAATACACATGCAATGACTCTAGTGGGTCCACATGTAGTTTGTGAAAATAACGCACATGCAATGACTCTAATGGATCCATATGTGGTTTGTGGAAAGAACACACATGCAATGACCACTGGTTGATCCATAAGTGGTTTGTGGAAAAGGAAACACATGCAATGACTCTGGTTGGTCCATATGTGGTTTGTGGAAAGAACACACATGCAGTGACCACTGGTTGATCCATGTGTCGTTTGTGAAATGAACACACATGCAATGCCACTGGTTGATCCATGTGTGGTTTGTGGAAAGGACACACATGCAATGACTCTTGTGCTAGTTTTAGTATAAGATCACACATGCAATGACTCTAATGGATCCATAAGTGGTTTGTGAAAAGAACACACATGAAATGACCACTTGTTGATCCATGTGTGGTTTGTGAAAAGAACACACATGCAATGACTCTACTGCTAGTTTTAGTTTAAGAACACACATGCAATGACTCTAGTTGGTCCACATGTAGTTTGTGAAAAGAATACACATGCAATGACTCTAGTGCTAGTTTTAGTATAAGAACACACATGCAATGACTCTAGTGGGTCCACATGTAGTTTGTGAAAAGAACACACATGCAATTACCACTTGTTGATCCATGTGTCTTTTGTGAAAAGAACACACATACAATGACTCTAGTGGGTCCACATGTAGTTTGTGAAAAGAACACACATGCAATGACCACTGGTTGATCCATAAGTTGTTTGTGGAAAAGAACACACATGCAATGAACACTGGTTGATCCATGTGTGGTTTGTGCAAAAGAACACATGCAGTGACCACTGGTTGATCCATGTGTGGTTTGTGAAAAGAACACACATGCAATGACTGTAGTGCTAGTTTTAGTATAAGAACACACATGCAATGACTCTAGTGGGTCCACATGTAGTTTGTAAAAATAACACACATGCAATGACCACTGGTTGATCATTAAGTGGTTTGTGGAAATAACACACATGTAATGACCACTGGTTGATCCATAAGTGGTTTGTGGAAAAGAACACACATGCAATGACTCTGGTTGGTCCATATGTGGTTTGTGGAAAGAACACACATGCATTGACCACTAGTTGATCCATAAGTGGTTTGTGGAAACAACACACATGAAATGACCACTTGTTGATCCATTAGTGGTTTCTGGAAAAGAAAACACATGCAATGACTCTAGTTGGTCCATATGTGGTTTGTGGAAAGACCACACATACAGTAACCACTTGTTGATCCATGTGTGGTTTGTGAAATGAACACACATGCAATGCCACTAGTTGATCCATGTGTGGTTTGTGGAAAGAACACACATGCAATGTCTCTAATGGATACATATGTGGTTTGTGAAAAGAACACACATGCAATGACCACTTGTTGATCCATGTGTGGTTTGTGAAAAGAACACCCATGCAATGACTCTAGTGCTAGTTTTAGTACAAGAACATACATGCAATGACTCTAGTGGGTCCACATGTAGTTTGTGAAATGAACACACATGCAATGACCACTGGTTGATCCATAAGTGGTTTGTGGAAAGGACACACATGCAATGACCACTGGTTGATCCATAAGTGGTTTGTGGAAAAGAAAACACATGCAATGACTCTGGTTGGTCCATATGTGGTTTGTGGAAAGAACACACATGCATTGACCACTAGTTGATCCATATGTGGCTTGTGAAAAGAACACACATGCAATGCCACTGGTTGATCCATGTGTGGTTTGTGGAAAGAACACACATGCAATGACTCTAGTGGTAGTTTTAGTATAAGATCACAGATGCAATGACTCTAATGGATCCATATGTGGTTTGTGAACAGAACACACATGCAATGACCACTTGTTGATCCATGTGTGGTTTGTGAAAAGAACACACATGCAATGACTCTAGTTCTAGTTTTATTATAAGAACACACATGCAATGACTCTAGTGGGTCCACATGTAGTTTGTGAAAAGAACACACATGCAATGACCACTTGTTGATCCATGTGTGTTTTGTGAAAAGAACACACATACAATGACTCTAGTGGGTCCACATGTAGTTTGTGAAAAGAACACACATGCAATGACCACTGGTTGATCACTAAGTTTTTTGTGGAAAAGAACACAGATGCAATGAACACTAGTTGATCAATGTGTGGTTTGTGCAAAAGAACACATGCAATGAATCTGGTTGGTCCATATGTGGTTTGTGGAAAGAACACACATGAAGTGACCACTGGTTGATCCATGTGTGGTTTGTGGAAAGAACACACATGCAATGACTCTAGTGCCAGTTTTTGTATAAGAACACACATGCAATGTCACTAATGGATCCATATGTGGTTTGTGATAAGAATACACATGCAATGACTCTAGTGGGTCCACATGTAGTTTGTGAAAATAACGCACATGCAATGACTCTAATGGATCCATATGTGGTTTGTGGAAAGAACACACATGCAATGAACACTGGTTGATCCATAAGTGGTTTGTGGAAAAGGAAACACATGCAATGACTCTGGTTGGTCCATATGTGGTTTGTGGAAAGAACACACATGCAGTGACCACTGGTTGATCCATGTGTCGTTTGTGAAATGAACACACATGCAATGCCACTGGTTGATCCATGTGTGGTTTGTGGAAAGGACACACATGCAATGACTCTTGTGCTAGTTTTAGTATAAGATCACACATGCAATGACTCTAATGGATCCATAAGTGGTTTGTGAAAAGAACACACATGAAATGACCACTTGTTGATCCATGTGTGGTTTGTGAAAAGAACACACATGCAATGACTCTACTGCTAGTTTTAGTTTAAGAACACACATGCAATGACTCTAGTTGGTCCACATGTAGTTTGTGAAAAGAATACACATGCAATGACTCTAGTGCTAGTTTTAGTATAAGAACACACATGCAATGACTCTAGTGGGTCCACATGTAGTTTGTGAAAAGAACACACATGCAATGACCACTTGTTGATCCATGTGTCTTTTGTGAAAAGAACACACATACAATGACTCTAGTGGGTCCACATGTAGTTTGTGAAAAGAACACACATGCAATGACCACTGGTTGATCCATAAGTTGTTTGTGGAAAAGAACACACATGCAATGCCACTGGTTGATCCATGTGTGGTTTGTGGAAAGGACACACATGCAATGACTCTTGTGCTAGTTTTAGTATAAGAACACACATGCAATGACTCTAGTGGGTCCACATGTAGTTTGTAAAAATAACACACATGCAATGACCACTGGTTGATCATTAAGTGGTTTGTGGAAATAACACACATGTAATGACCACTGGTTGATCCATAAGTGGTTTGTGGAAAAGAACACACATGCAATGACTCTGGTTGGTCCATATGTGGTTTGTGGAAAGAACACACATGCATTGACCACTAGTTGATCCATAAGTGGTTTGTGGAAAGAACACACATGAAATGACCACTTGTTGATCCATTAGTGGTTTCTGGAAAAGAAAACACATGCAATGACTCTAGTTGGTCCATATGTGGTTTGTGGAAAGACCACACATACAGTAACCACTTGTTGATCCATGTGTGGTTTGTGAAATGAACACACATGCAATGCCACTAGTTGATCCATGTGTGGTTTGTGGAAAGAACACACATGCAATGTCTCTAATGGATACATATGTGGTTTGTGAAAAGAACACACATGCAATGACCACTTGTTGATCCATGTGTGGTTTGTGAAAAGAACACCCATGCAATGACTCTAGTGCTAGTTTTAGTACAAGAACATACATGCAATGACTCTAGTGGGTCCACATGTAGTTTGTGAAATGAACACACATGCAATGACCACTGGTTGATCCATAAGTGGTTTGTGGAAAGGACACACATGCAATGACCACTGGTTGATCCATAAGTGGTTTGTGGAAAAGAAAACACATGCAATGACTCTGGTTGGTCCATATGTGGTTTGTGGAAAGAACACACATGCATTGACCACTAGTTGATCCATATGTGGCTTGTGAAAAGAACACACATGCAATGCCACTGGTTGATCCATGTGTGGTTTGTGGAAAGAACACACATGCAATGACTCTAGTGGTAGTTTTAGTATAAGATCACAGATGCAATGACTCTAATGGATCCATATGTGGTTTGTGAACAGAACACACATGCAATGACCACTTGTTGATCCATGTGTGGTTTGTGAAAAGAACACACATGCAATGACTCTAGTGCTAGTTTTATTATAAGAACACACATGCAATGACTCTAGTGGGTCCACATGTAGTTTGTGAAAAGAACACACATGCAATGACCACTTGTTGATCCATGTGTGTTTTGTGAAAAGAACACACATACAATGACTCTAGTGGGTCCACATGTAGTTTGTGAAAAGAACACACATGCAATGACCACTGGTTGATCCATAAGTTGTTTGTGGAAAGAACACATGAAATAACCACTTGTTGATCCATAAGTGGTTTGTGGAAAAGAAAACAAATGCAATGACTCTGGTTGGTCCATATGTGGTTTGTGGAAAGAACGACATGCAGTAACCACTGGTTGATCCATGTGTGGTTTATGAAATGAACACACATGCAATGCCACTCGTTGATCCATGTGTGGTTTGTGGAAAGAACACACATGCAATGACTCTAGTGCTAGTTTTTGTATCAGAACACACATGCCATGTCTCTAATGGATCCATATGTGGTTTGTGAAAAGAACACACATGCAATGACCCCTTGTTGATCCATGTGTGGTTTGTGAAAAGAACACCCATGCAATTACTCTAGTGATAGTTTTAGTATAATAACATACATGCAATGACTCTAGTGGGTCCACATGTAGTTTGTGAAAAGAACACACATGCAATGACCACTGGTTGATCCATAAGTGGTTTGTGGAAAGAACACACATGCAATGACCACTTGTTGATCCATAAGTGGTTTGTGGAAAGAACACACATGCAACGACTCTGGTTGGTCCATATGTTGTTTGTGGAAAGAACACACATGCAGTGACCACTGGTTGATCCATGTGTGGTTTGTGAAATAAACACACATGCAATGCCACTGGTTGATCCATGTGTGGTTTGTGGAAAGAACACACATGCAATGACTCTAGTGCTAGTTTTAGTATAATAACACAAATGCAATGTCTCTAATGGATCCATATGTGGTTTGTGAAAAGAACACACATGCAATGACCACTTGTTGATCCATGTGTGGTTTGTGAAAAGAACACCCATGCAATGACTCTAGTGCTAGTTTTAGTATAAGAACAGACATGCAATGACTCTAGTGGGTCCGCATGTAGTTTGTGAAAAGAACACACATGCAATGACCACTTGTTGATCCATAAGTGGTTTGTGGAAAGAACACACATGCAATGACCACTGGTTGATCCATAAGTGGTTTGTGGAAAAGAAAACACATTCAATGACTCTGGTTGGTCCATATGTGGTTTGTGGAAAGAACACACATGCATTGACCACTGGTTGATCCATATGTGGCTTGTGAAAAGAACACACATGCAATGCAATGACTCTAGCGGTAGTTTTAGTATAAGATCACACATGCAATGTCTCTAATGGATCCATATGTGGTTTGTGAAAAGAACACACATGCAATAACCACTTGTTGATCCATGTGTGGTTTGTGAAAAGAACACACATGCAATGACTCTAGTGCTAGTTTTAGTATAAGAACACACATGCAATGACCACTAGTTGATCCATAAGTGGTTTGTGGAAAGGACACACATGCAATGACCACTGGTTGATCCATAAGTGGTTTGTGGAAAAGAAAACACATGCAATGACTCTGGTTGGTCCATATGTGGTTTGTGGAAAGAACACACATGCATTGACCACTGGTTGATCCATATGTGGCTTGTGAAAAGAACACACATGAAATGCCACTGGTTGATCCATGTGTGGTTTGTGGAAAGAACACACATGCAATGACTCTAGTGGTAGTTTTAGTATAAGATCACACATGCAATGACCACTAGTGGATCCATAAGTGGTTTGTGGAAAGGACACACATGCAATGACCACAGGTTGATCCATAAGTTGTTTGTGAAATGAGCACACATGCAATGACTCTAGTGCTAGTTTTATTATAAGAACACACATGCAATGACTCTAGTGGGTCCACAGGTATTTTGTGAAAAGAACACACATGCAATGACCACTTGTTGATCCATGTGTGTTTTGTGAAAAGAACACACATACAATGACTCTAGTGGGTCCACATGTAGTTTGTGAAAAGAACACACATGCAATGACCACTGGTTGATCCATAAGTGGTTTGTGGAAAGAACACATGAAATAACCACTTGTTGATCCATAAGTGGTTTGTGGAAAAGAAAACAAATGCAATGACTCTGGTTGGTCCATATGTGGTTTGTGGAAAGAACGCACATGCAGTAACCACTGGTTGATCCATGTGTGGTTTATGAAATGAACACACATGCAATGCCACTCGTTGATCCATGTGTGGTTTGTGGAAAGAACACACATGCAATGACTCTAGTGCTAGTTTTTGTATCAGAACACACATGCCATGTCTCTAATGGATCCATATGTGGTTTGTGAAAAGAACACACATGCAATGACCCCTTGTTGATCCATGTGTGGTTTGTGAAAAGAACACCCATGCAATTACTCTAGTGATAGTTTTAGTATAATAACATACATGCATTGACTCTAGTGGGTCCACATGTAGTTTGTGAAAAGAACACACATGCAATGACCACTGGTTGATCCATAAGTGGTTTGTGGAAAGAACACACATGCAATGACCACTTGTTGATCCATAAGTGGTTTGTGGAAAGAACACACATGCAACGACTCTGGTTGTTCCATATGTTGTTTGTGGAAAGAACACACATGTAGTGACCACTGGTTGATCGATGTGTGGTTTGTGAAATGAACACACATGCAATGCCACTGGTTGATCCATGTGTGGTTTGTGGAAAGAACACACATGCAATGACTCTAGTGCTAGTTTTTGTATAAGAACACACATGCCATGTCTCTAATGGATCCATATGTGGTTTGTGAAAAGAACACACATGCAATGACCACTTGTTGATCCATGTGTGGTTTGTGAAAAGAACACACATGCAATGACTCTAGTGCTAGTTTTAGTATAAGAACACACATGCAATGACTCTAGTGGGTCCACATGTAGTTTGTGAAAAGAAAACACATGCAATGACCACTGGTTGATCCATAAGTGGTTTGTGGAAAGAACACACATGAAATGACCACTTGTTTATCCATAAGTGGTTTGTGAAAAGAACACACATGCAATGACTCTAGTTGGTCCATATGTGGTTTGTGGAAAGAACACACATGCAGTAACCACTGGTTGATCCATGTGTGGTTTGTGAAATGAACACACATGCAATGCCACTGGTTGATCCATGTGTGGTTTGTGGAAAGAACACACATGCAATGACTCTAGTGCTAATTTTAGTATAAGAACACAAATGCAATGTCTCTAATGGATCCATATGTGGTTTGTGAAAAGAACACACATGCAATGACCACTTGTTGATCCATGTGTGGTTTGTGAAAAGAACACCCATGCAATGACTCTAGTGCTAGTTTTAGTATAAGAACAGACATGCAATGACTCTAGTGGGTCCACATGTAGTTTGTGAAAAGAACACACATGCAATGACCACTGGTTGATCCATAAGTGGTTTGTGGAAAGAACACACATGCAATGACCACTGGTTGATCCATAAGTGGTTTGTGGAAAATAAAACACATGCAATGACTCTGGTTGGTCCATATGTGGTTTGTGGAAAGAACACACATGCATTGACCACTAGTTGATCCATATGTGGTTTGTGAAATGAACACACATGCAATGCCACTGGTTGATCCATGTGTGGTTTGTGGAAAGAACACACATGCAATGACTCTAGTGCTAGTTTTAGTATAAGAACACACATGCAATGTCTCTAATGGATCCCTATGTGGTTTGTGAAAAGAACACACATGCAATGACCACTTGTTGATCCATGTGTGGTTTGTGAAAAGAACACCCATGCAATGACTCTAGTGCTAGTTTTAGTATAAGAACATACATGCAATGACTCTAGTGGGTCCACATGTAGTTTGTGAAAAGAACACACATGCAATGACCACTGGTTGATCCATAAGTGGTTTGTGGAAAGAACACACATGCAATGACCACTGGTTGATCCATAAGTGGTTTGTGGAAAATAAAACACATGCAATGACTCTGGTTGGTCCATATGTGGTTTGTGGAAAGAACACACATGCATTGACCACTAGTTGATCCATATGTGGTTTGTGAAATGAACACACATGCAATTCCACTGGTTGATCCATGTGTGGTTTGTGGAAAGAACACACATGCAATGACTCTAGTGCTAGTTTTAGTATAAGAACACACATGCAATGTCTCTAATGGATCCATATGTGGTTTGTGAAAAGAACACACATGCAATGACCACTTGTTGATCCATGTGTGGTTTGTGAAAAGAACACACATGCAATGACTCTAGTGCTAGTTTTAGTATAAGAACACACATGCAATGACTCTAGTGGGTCCACATGTAGTTTGTGAAAAGAAAACACATGCAATGACCACTGGTTGATCCATAAGTGGTTTGTGGAAAGAACACACATGAAATGACCACTTGTTTATCCATAAGTGGTTTGTGAAAAGAACACACATGCAATGACTCTAGTTGGTCCATATGTGGTTTGTGGAAAGAACACACATGCAGTAACCACTGGTTGATCCATGTGTGGTTTGTGAAATGAACACACATGCAATGCCACTGGTTGATCCATGTGTGGTTTGTGGAAAGAACACACATGCAATGACTCTAGTGCTAATTTTAGTATAAGAACACAAATGCAATGTCTCTAATGGATCCATATGTGGTTTGTGAAAAGAACACACATGCAATGACCACTTGTTGATCCATGTGTGGTTTGTGAAAAGAACACCCATGCAATGACTCTAGTGCTAGTTTTAGTATAAGAACATACATATAATGACTCTAGTGGGTCCACATGTAGTTTGTGAAAAGAACACACATGCAATGACCACTGGTTGATCCATAAGTGGTTTGTGGAAAGAACACACATGCAATGACCACTGGTTGATCCATAAGTGGTTTGTGGAAAATAAAACACATGCAATGACTCTGGTTGGTCCATATGTGGTTTGTGGAAAGAACACACATGCATTGACCACTAGTTGATCCATATGTGGTTTGTGAAATGAACACACATGCAATGCCACTGGTTGATCCATGTGTGGTTTGTGGAAAGAACACACATGCAATGACTCTAGTGCTAGTTTTAGTATAAGAACACACATGCAATGTCTCTAATGGATCCATATGTGGTTTGTGAAAATAACACACATGCAATGAGCACTTGTTGATCCATGTGTGGTTTGTGAAAAGAACACACATGCAATGACTCTAGTGCTAGTTTTGGTATAAGAACACACATGCAATGACTCTAGTGGGTCCACATGTAGTTTGTGAAAAGAACACACATGCAATGACCACTGGTTGATCCATAAGTGGTTTGTGGAAAGAACACACATGAAATGACCACTTGTTTATCCATAAGTGGTTTGTGAAAAGAACACACATGCAATGACTCTAGTTGATCCATATGTGGTTTGTGGAAAGAACACACATACAGTAACCACTGGTTGATCCATGTGTGGTTTGTGAAATGAACACACATGCAATGCCACTGGTTGATCCATGTGTGGTTTGTGGAAAGAACACACATGCAATGACTCTAGTGCTAATTTTAGTATAAGAATACAAATGCAATGTCTCTAATGGATCCATATGTGGTTTGTGAAAAGAACACACATGCAATGACCACTTGTTGATCCATGTGTGGTTTGTGAAAAGAACACCCATGCAATGACTCTAGTGCTAGTTTTAGTATAAGAACATACATGCAATGACTCTAGTGGGTCCACATGTAGTTTGTGAAAAGAACACACATGCAATGACCACTGGTTGATCCATAAGTGGTTTGTGGAAAGAACACACATGCAATGACCACTGGTTGATCCATAAGTGGTTTGTGGAAAATAAAACACATGCAATGACTCTGGTTGGTCCATATGTGGTTTGTGGAAAGAACACACATGCATTGACCACTAGTTGATCCATATGTGGTTTGTGAAATGAACACACATGCAATGCCACTGGTTGATCCATGTGTGGTTTGTGGAAAGAACACACATGCAATGACTCTAGTGCTAGTTTTAGTATAAGAACACACATGCAATGTCTCTAATGGATCCATATGTGGTTTGTGAAAAGAACACACATGCAATGACCACTTGTTGATCCATGTGTGGTTTGTGAAAAGAACACACATGCAATGACTCTAGTGCTAGTTTTAGTATAAGAACACACATGCAATGACTCTAGTGGGTCCACATGTAGTTTGTGAAAAGAAAACACATGCAATGACCACTGGTTGATCCATAAGTGGTTTGTGGAAAGAACACACATGAAATGACCACTTGTTTATCCATAAGTGGTTTGTGAAAAGAACACACATGCAATGACTCTAGTTGGTCCATATGTGGTTTGTGGAAAGAACACACATGCAGTAACCACTGGTTGATCCATGTGTGGTTTGTGAAATGAACACACATGCAATGCCACTGGTTGATCCATGTGTGGTTTGTGGAAAGAACACACATGCAATGACTCTAGTGCTAATTTTAGTATAAGAACACAAATGCAATGTCTCTAATGGATCCATATGTGGTTTGTGAAAAGAACACACATGCAATGACCACTTGTTGATCCATGTGTGGTTTGTGAAAAGAACACCCATGCAATGACTCTAGTGCTAGTTTTAGTATAAGAACATACATGCAATGACTCTAGTGGGTCCACATGTAGTTTGTGAAAAGAACACACATGCAATGACCACTGGTTGATCCATAAGTGGTTTGTGGAAAGAACACACATGCAATGACCACTGGTTGATCCATAAGTGGTTTGTGGAAAAGAAAACACATGCAATGACTCTGGTTGGTCCATATGTGGTTTGTGGAAAGAAGACACATGCATTGACCACTAGTTGATCCATATATGGTTTGTGAAATGAACACACATGCAATGCCACTGGTTGATCCATGTGTGGTTTGTGGAAAGAACACACATGCAATGACTCTAGTGCTAGTTTTAGTATAAGAACACACATGCAATGTCTCTAATGGATCCATATGTGGTTTGTGAAAAGAACACACATGCAATGACCACTTGTTGATCCATGTGTGGTTTGTGAAAAGAACACACATGCAATGACTCTAGTGCTAGTTTTAGTATAAGAACACACATGCAATGACTCTAGTGGGTCCACATGTAGTTTGTGAAAAGAACACACCTGCAATGACCATTGGTTGATCCATAAGTGGTTTGTGGAAAGAACACACATGAAATGACCACTTGTTTATCCATAAGTGGTTTGTGAAAAGAACACACATGCAACGACTCTAGTTGGTCCATATGTGGTTTGTGGAAAGAACACACATGCAGTAACCACTGGTTGATCCATGTGTGGTTTGTGAAATGAACACACATGCAATGCCACTGGTTGATCCATGTGTGGTTTGTGGAAAGAACACACATGCAATGACTCTAGTGCTAGTTTTAGTATAAGAACACAAATGCAATGTCTCTAATGGATCCATATGTGGTTTGTGAAAAGAACACACATGCAATGACCACTTGTTGATCCATGTGTGGTTTGTGAAAAGAACACCCATGCAATGACTCTAGTGCTAGTTTTAGTATAAGAACACACATGCAATGACCACTAGTTGATCCATAAGTGGTTTGTGGAAAGGACACACATGCAATGACCACTGGTTGATCCATAAGTGGTTTGTGGAAAAGAAAACACATGCAATGACTCTGGTTGGTCCATATGTGGTTTGTGGAAAGAACACACATGCATTGACCACTGGTTGATCCATATGTGGCTTGTGAAAAGAACACACATGAAATGCCACTGGTTGATCCATGTGTGGTTTGTGGAAAGAACACACATGCAATGACTCTAGTGGTAGTTTTAGTATAAGATCACACATGCAATGACTCTAATGGATCCATATGTGGTTTGTGAAAAGAACACACATGCAATGACCACTTGTTGATCCATGTGTGGTTTGTGAAAAGAACACACATGCAATGACTCTAGTGCTAGTTTTATTATAAGAACACACATGCAATGACTCTAGTGGGTCCACAGGTAGTTTGTGAAAACAACACACATGCAATGACCACTTGTTGATCCATGTGTGTTTTGTGAAAAGAACACACATACAATGACTCTAGTGGGTCCACATGTAGTTTGTGAAAAGAACACACATGCAATGACCACTGGTTGATCCATATGTGGTTTGTGGAAAGAACACATGAAATAACCACTTGTTGATCCATAAGTGGTTTGTGGAAAAGAAAACAAATGCAATAACTCTGGTTGGTCCATATGTGGTTTGTGGAAAGAACGCACATGCAGTAACCACTGGTTGATCCATGTGTGGTTTGTGAAATGAACACACATGCAATGCCACTGGTTGATCCATGTGTGGTTTGTGGAAAGAACACACATGCAATGACTCTAGTGCTAATTTTAGTATAAGAATACAAATGCAATGTCTCTAATGGATCCATATGTGGTTTGTGAAAAGAACACACATGCAATGACCACTTGTTGATCCATGTGTGGTTTGTGAAAAGAACACCCATGCAATGACTCTAGTGCTAGTTTTAGTATAAGAACATACATGCAATGACTCTAGTGGGTCCACATGTAGTTTGTGAAAAGAACACACATGCAATGACCACTGGTTGATCCATAAGTGGTTTGTGGAAAGAACACACATGCAATGACCACTGGTTGATCCATAAGTGGTTTGTGGAAAATAAAACACATGCAATGACTCTGGTTGGTCCATATGTGGTTTGTGGAAAGAACACACATGCATTGACCACTAGTTGATCCATATGTGGTTTGTGAAATGAACACACATGCAATGCCACTGGTTGATCCATGTGTGGTTTGTGGAAAGAACACACATGCAATGACTCTAGTGCTAGTTTTAGTATAAGAACACACATGCAATGTCTCTAATGGATCCATATGTGGTTTGTGAAAAGAACACACATGCAATGACCACTTGTTGATCCATGTGTGGTTTGTGAAAAGAACACACATGCAATGACTCTAGTGCTAGTTTTAGTATAAGAACACACATGCAATGACTCTAGTGGGTCCACATGTAGTTTGTGAAAAGAAAACACATGCAATGACCACTGGTTGATCCATAAGTGGTTTGTGGAAAGAACACACATGAAATGACCACTTGTTTATCCATAAGTGGTTTGTGAAAAGAACACACATGCAATGACTCTAGTTGGTCCATATGTGGTTTGTGGAAAGAACACACATGCAGTAACCACTGGTTGATCCATGTGTGGTTTGTGAAATGAACACACATGCAATGCCACTGGTTGATCCATGTGTGGTTTGTGGAAAGAACACACATGCAATGACTCTAGTGCTAATTTTAGTATAAGAACACAAATGCAATGTCTCTAATGGATCCATATGTGGTTTGTGAAAAGAACACACATGCAATGACCACTTGTTGATCCATGTGTGGTTTGTGAAAAGAACACCCATGCAATGACTCTAGTGCTAGTTTTAGTATAAGAACATACATGCAATGACTCTAGTGGGTCCACATGTAGTTTGTGAAAAGAACACACATGCAATGACCACTGGTTGATCCATAAGTGGTTTGTGGAAAGAACACACATGCAATGACCACTGGTTGATCCATAAGTGGTTTGTGGAAAAGAAAACACATGCAATGACTCTGGTTGGTCCATATGTGGTTTGTGGAAAGAAGACACATGCATTGACCACTAGTTGATCCATATATGGTTTGTGAAATGAACACACATGCAATGCCACTGGTTGATCCATGTGTGGTTTGTGGAAAGAACACACATGCAATGACTCTAGTGCTAGTTTTAGTATAAGAACACACATGCAATGTCTCTAATGGATCCATATGTGGTTTGTGAAAAGAACACACATGCAATGACCACTTGTTGATCCATGTGTGGTTTGTGAAAAGAACACACATGCAATGACTCTAGTGCTAGTTTTAGTATAAGAACACACATGCAATGACTCTAGTGGGTCCACATGTAGTTTGTGAAAAGAACACACCTGCAATGACCATTGGTTGATCCATAAGTGGTTTGTGGAAAGAACACACATGAAATGACCACTTGTTTATCCATAAGTGGTTTGTGAAAAGAACACACATGCAACGACTCTAGTTGGTCCATATGTGGTTTGTGGAAAGAACACACATGCAGTAACCACTGGTTGATCCATGTGTGGTTTGTGAAATGAACACACATGCAATGCCACTGGTTGATCCATGTGTGGTTTGTGGAAAGAACACACATGCAATGACTCTAGTGCTAGTTTTAGTATAAGAACACAAATGCAATGTCTCTAATGGATCCATATGTGGTTTGTGAAAAGAACACACATGCAATGACCACTTGTTGATCCATGTGTGGTTTGTGAAAAGAACACCCATGCAATGACTCTAGTGCTAGTTTTAGTATAAGAACACACATGCAATGACCACTAGTTGATCCATAAGTGGTTTGTGGAAAGGACACACATGCAATGACCACTGGTTGATCCATAAGTGGTTTGTGGAAAAGAAAACACATGCAATGACTCTGGTTGGTCCATATGTGGTTTGTGGAAAGAACACACATGCATTGACCACTGGTTGATCCATATGTGGCTTGTGAAAAGAACACACATGAAATGCCACTGGTTGATCCATGTGTGGTTTGTGGAAAGAACACACATGCAATGACTCTAGTGGTAGTTTTAGTATAAGATCACACATGCAATGACTCTAATGGATCCATATGTGGTTTGTGAAAAGAACACACATGCAATGACCACTTGTTGATCCATGTGTGGTTTGTGAAAAGAACACACATGCAATGACTCTAGTGCTAGTTTTATTATAAGAACACACATGCAATGACTCTAGTGGGTCCACAGGTAGTTTGTGAAAACAACACACATGCAATGACCACTTGTTGATCCATGTGTGTTTTGTGAAAAGAACACACATACAATGACTCTAGTGGGTCCACATGTAGTTTGTGAAAAGAACACACATGCAATGACCACTGGTTGATCCATATGTGGTTTGTGGAAAGAACACATGAAATAACCACTTGTTGATCCATAAGTGGTTTGTGGAAAAGAAAACAAATGCAATGACTCTGGTTGGTCCATATGTGGTTTGTGGAAAGAACGCACATGCAGTAACCACTGGTTGATCCATGTGTGGTTTATGAAATGAACACACATGCAATGCCACTCGTTGATCCATGTGTGGTTTGTGGAAAGAACACACATGCAATGACTCTAGTGCTAGTTTTTGTATAAGAACACACATGCCATGTCTCTAATGGATCCATATGTGGTTTGTGAAAAGAACACACATGCAATGACCCCTGGTTGATCCATGTGTGGTTTGTGAAAAGAACACCCATGCAATTACTCTAGTGATAGTTTTAGTATAATAACATACATGCAATGACTCTAGTGGGTACACATGTAGTTTGTGAAAAGAACACACATGCAATGACCACTGGTTGATCCATAAGTGGTTTGTGGAAAGAACACACATGCAATGACCACTTGTTGATCCATAAGTGGTTTGTGGAAAGAACACACATGCAACGACTCTGGTTGGTCCATATGTTGTTTGTGGAAAGAACACACATGCAGTGACCACTGGTTGATCCATGTGTGGTTTGTGAAATGAACACACATGCAATGCCACTGGTTGATCCATGTGTGGTTTGTGGAAAGAACACACATGCAATGACTCTAGTGCTAGTTTTTGTATAAGAACACACATGCCATGTCTCTAATGGATCCATATGTGGTTTGTGAAAAGAACACACATGCAATGACCACTTCTTGATCCATGTGTGGTTTGTGAAAAGAACACACATGCAATGACTCTAGTGCTAGTTTTAGTATAAGAACACACATGCAATGACTCTAGTGGGTCCACATGTAGTTTGTGAAAAGAAAACACATGCAATGACCACTGGTTGATCCATAAGTGGTTTGTGGAAAGAACACACATGAAATGACCACTTGTTTATCCATAAGTGGTTTGTGAAAAGAACACACATGCAATGACTCTAGTTGGTCCATATGTGGTTTGTGGAAAGAACACACATGCAGTAACCACTGGTTGATCCATGTGTGGTTTGTGAAATGAACACACATGCAATGCCACTGGTTGATCCATGTGTGGTTTGTGGAAAGAACACACATGCAATGACTCTAGTGCTAATTTTAGTATAAGAACACAAATGCAATGTCTCTAATGGATCCATATGTGGTTTGTGAAAAGAACACACATGCAATGACCACTTGTTGATCCATGTGTGGTTTGTGAAAAGAACACCCATGCAATGACTCTAGTGCTAGTTTTAGTATAAGAACATACATGCAATGACTCTAGTGGGTCCACATGTAGTTTGTGAAAAGAACACACATGCAATGACCACTGGTTGATCCATAAGTGGTTTGTGGAAAGAACACACATGCAATGACCACTGGTTGATCCATAAGTGGTTTGTGGAAAATAAAACACATGCAATGACTCTGGTTGGTCCATATGTGGTTTGTGGAAAGAACACACATGCATTGACCACTAGTTGATCCATATATGGTTTGTGAAATGAACACACATGCAATGCCACTGGTTGATCCATGTGTGGTTTGTGGAAAGAACACACATGCAATGACTCTAGTGCTAGTTTTAGTATAAGAACACACATGCAATGTCTCTAATGGATCCATATGTGGTTTGTGAAAAGAACACACATGCAATGACCACTTGTTGATCCATGTGTGGTTTGTGAAAAGAACACACATGCAATGACTCTAGTGCTAGTTTTAGTATAAGAACACACATGCAATGACTCTAGTGGGTCCACATGTAGTTTGTGAAAAGAACACACATGCAATGACCACTGGTTGATCCATAAGTGGTTTGTGGAAAGAACACACATGAAATGACCACTTGTTTATCCATAAGTGGTTTGTGAAAAGAACACACATTCAATGACTCTAGTTGGTCCATATGTGGTTTGTGGAAAGAACACACATGCAGTAACCACTGGTTGATCCATGTGTGGTTTGTGAAATGAACACACATGCAATGCCACTCGGTGATCCATGTGTGGTTTGTGGAAAGAACACACATGCAATGACTCTAGTGCTAGTTTTTGTATAAGAACACACATGCCATGTCTCGAATGGATCCATATGTGGTTTGTGAAAAGAACACACATGCAATGACCCCTTGTTGATCCATGTGTGGTTTGTGAAAAGAACACCCATGCAATGACTCTAGTGCTAGTTTTAGTATAAGAACATACATGCAATGACTCTAGTGGGTCCACATGTAGTTTGTTAAAAGAACACACATGCAATGACCACTGGTTGATCCATAAGTGGTTTGTGGAAAGAACACACATGCAATGACCACTGGTTGATCCATAAGTGGTTTGTGGAAAAGAAAACACATGCAATGACTCTGGTTGGTCCATATGTGGTTTGTGGAAAGAAGACACATGCATTGACCACTAGTTGATCCATATATGGTTTGTGAAATGAACACACATGCAATGCCACTGGTTGATCCATGTGTGGTTTGTGGAAAGAACACACATGCAATGACTCTAGTGCTAGTTTTAGTATAAGAACACACATGCAATGTCTATAATGGATCCATATGTGGTTTGTGAAAAGAACACACATGCAATGACCACTTGTTGATCCATGTGTGGTTTGTGAAAAGAACACACATGCAATGACTCTAGTGCTAGTTTTAGTATAAGAACACACATGCAATGACTCTAGTGGGTCCACATGTAGTTTGTGAAAAGAACACACCTGCAATGACCACTGGTTGATCCATAAGTGGTTTGTGGAAAGAACACACATGAAATGACCACTTGTTTATCCATAAGTGGTTTGTGAAAAGAACACACATGCAATGACTCTAGTTGGTCCATATGTGGTTTGTGGAAAGAACACACATGCAGTAACCACTGGTTGATCCATGTGTGGTTTGTGAAATGAACACACATGCAATGCCACTGGTTGATCCATGTGTGGTTTGTGGAAAGAACACACATGCAATGACTCTAGTGCTAGTTTTAGTATAAGAACACAAATGCAATGTCTCTAATGGATCCATATGTGGTTTGTGAAAAGAACACACATGCAATGACCACTTGTTGATCCATGTGTGGTTTGTGAAAAGAACACCCATGCAATGACTCTAGTGCTAGTTTTAGTATAAGAACACACATGCAATGACCACTAGTTGATCCATAAGTGGTTTGTGGAAAGGACACACATGCAATGACCACTGGTTGATCCATAAGTGGTTTGTGGAAAAGAAAACACATGCAATGACTCTGGTTGGTCCATATGTGGTTTGTGGAAAGAACACACATGCATTGACCACTGGTTGATCCATATGTGGCTTGTGAAAATAACACACATGAAATGCCACTGGTTGATCCATGTGTGGTTTGTGGAAAGAACACACATGCAATGACTCTAGTGGTAGTTTTAGTATAAGATCACACATGCAATGACTCTAATGGATCCATATGTGGTTTGTGAAAAGAACACACATGCAATGACCACTTGTTGATCCATGTGTGGTTTGTGAAAAGAACACACATGCAATGACTCTAGTGCTAGTTTTATTATAAGAACACACATGCAATGACTCTAGTGGGTCCACAGGTAGTTTGTGAAAAGAACACACATGCAATGACCACTTGTTGATCCATGTGTGTTTTGTGAAGAGAACACACATACAATGACTCTAGTGGGTCCACATGTAGTTTGTGAAAAGAACACACATGCAATGACCACTGGTTGATCCATATGTGGTTTGTGGAAAGAACACATGAAATAACCACTTGTTGATCCATAAGTGGTTTGTGGAAAAGAAAACAAATGCAATGACTCTGGTTGGTCCATATGTGGTTTGTGGAAAGAACGCACATGCAGTAACCACTGGTTGATCCATGTGTGGTTTATGAAATGAACACACATGCAATGCCACTCGTTGATCCATGTGTGGTTTGTGGAAAGAACACACATGCAATGACTCTAGTTCTAGTTTTTGTATAAGAACACACATGCCATGTCTCTAATGGATCCATATGTGGTTTGTGAAAAGAACACACATACAATGACCACTTGTTGATCCATGTGTGGTTTGTGAAAAGAACACCCATGCAATGACTCTAGTGCTAGTTTTAGTATAAGAACACACATGCAATGACTCTAGTGGGTACACATGTAGTTTGTGAAAAGAACACACATGCAATGACCACTGGTTGATCCATAAGTGGTTTGTGGAAAGAACACACATGCAATGACCACTGGTTGATCCATAAGTGGTTTGTGGAAAATAAAACACATGCAATGACTCTGGTTGGTCCATATGTGGTTTGTGGAAAGAACACACATGCATTGACCACTAGTTGATCCATATATGGTTTGTGAAATGAACACACATGCAATGCCACTGGTTGATCCATGTGTGGTTTGTGGAAAGAACACACATGCAATGACTCTAGTGCTAGTTTTAGTATAAGAACACACATGCAATGTCTCTAATGGATCCATATGTGGTTTGTGAAAAGAACACACATGCAATGACCACTTGTTGATCCATGTGTGGTTTGTGAAAAGAACACACATGCAATGACTCTAGTGCTAGTTTTAGTATAAGAACACACATGCAATGACTCTAGTGGGTCCACATGTAGTTTGTGAAAAGAACACACATGCAATGACCACTGGTTGATCCATAAGTGGTTTGTGGAAAGAACACACATGAAATGACCACTTGTTTATCCATAAGTGGTTTGTGAAAAGAACACACATGCAATGACTCTAGTTGGTCCATATGTGGTTTGTGGAAAGAACACACATGCAGTAACCACTGGTTGATCCATGTGTGGTTTGTGAAATGAACACACATGCAATGCCACTGGTTGATCCATGTGTGGTTTGTGGAAAGAACACACATGCAATGACTCTAGTGCTAGTTTTAGTATAAGAACACAAATGCAATGTCTCTAATGGATCCATATGTGGTTTGTGAAAAGAACACACATGCAATGACCACTTGTTAATCCATGTGTGGTTTGTGAAAAGAACACCCATGCAATGACTCTAGTGCTAGTTTTAGTATAAGAACATACATGCAATGACTCTAGTGGGTCCACATGTAGTTTGTGAAAAGAACACACATGCAATGACCACTGGTTGATCCATAAGTGGTTTGTGGAAAGAACACACATGCAATGACCACTGGTTGATCCATAAGTGATTTGTGGAAAATAAAACACATGCAATGACTCTGGTTGGTCCATATGTGGTTTGTGGAAAGAACACACATGCATTGACCACTAGTTGATCCATATGTGGTTTGTGAAATGAACACACATGCAATGCCACTGGTGGATCCATGTGTGGTTTGTGGAAAGAACACACATGCAATGACTCTAGTGCTAGTTTTAGTATAAGAACACACATGCAATGTCTCTAATGGATCCATATGTGGTTTGTGAAAAGAACACACATGCAATGACCACTTGTTGATCCATGTGTGGTTTGTGAAAAGAACACCCATTAAATGACTCTAGTGCTAGTTTTAGTATAAGAACATACATGCAATGACTCTAGTGGGTCCACATGTAGTTTGTGAAAAGAACACACATGCAATGACCACTAGTTGATCCATAAGTGGTTTGTGGAAAGAACACACATGCAATGACCACTGGTTGATCCATAAGTGGTTTGTGGAAAAGAAAACACATGCAATGACTCTGGTTAGTCCATATGTGGTTTTTGGAAAGAACACACATGCACTGACCACTGGTTGATCCATATGTGGCTTGTGAAAAGAACACACATGCAATGCCACTGTCTGATCCATGTGTGGTTTGTGGAAAGAACACACATGCAATGACTCTAGTGGTAGTTTTAGTATAAGATCACACATGCAATGACTCTAATGGATCCATATGTGGTTTGTGAAAAGAACACACATGCAATGACCACTTGTTGATCCATGTGTGGTTTGTGAAAAGAACACACATGCAATGACTCTAGTGCTAGTTTTATTATAAGAACACACATGCAATGACTCTAGTGGGTCCACATGTAGTTTGTGAAAAGAACACACATGCAATGACCACTTGTTGATCCATGTGTGTTTTGTGAAAAGAATACACATAAAATGACTAGTGGGTCCACATGTAGTTTGTGAAAAGAACACACATGCAATTACCATTGGTTGATCCATAAGTTGTTTATGGAAAAGAACACACATGCAATGAACACTAGTTGATCAATGTGTGGTTTGTGCAAAAGAACACATGCAATGAATCTGGTTGGTCCGTATGTGGTTTGTGGAAAGAACACACATGTAGTGACCACTGGTTGATCCATGTGTGGTTTGTGAAATGAACACACATGCAATGCCACTGGTTGATCCATGTGTGGTTTGTGGAAAGACCACACATGCAATGACTCTAGTGCCAGTTTTTGTATAAGAACACACATGCAATGTCTCTAATGGATCCATATGTGGTTTGTGGTAAGAACACACATGCAATGACTACAGTGGGTCCACATGTAGTTTGTGAAAATAACACACATGCAATGACCACTAGTTGATCCATAAGTGGTTTGTGGAAAGAACACACATGCAATGACCACTTGTTGATCCATAAGTGGTTTGTGGAAAAGATAACACATGCAATGACTCTAGTTGGTCCATATGTGGTTTGTGGAAAGAACACACATGCAGTAACCACTGGTTGATCCATGTGTGGTTTGTGAAATGAACACACATGCAATGCCACTGGTTGATCCATGTGTGGTTTGTGGAAAGAACACACATGCAATGACTCTAGTGCTAGTTTTAGTATAAGAACACAAATGCAATGTCTCTAATGGATCCATATGTGGTTTGTGAAAAGAACACACATGCAATGACCACTTGTTAATCCATGTGTGGTTTGTGAAAAGAACACCCATGCAATGACTCTAGTGCTAGTTTTAGTATAAGAACATACATGCAATGACTCTAGTGGGTCCACATGTAGTTTGTGAAAAGAACACACATGCAATGACCACTGGTTGATCCATAAGTGGTTTGTGGAAAGAACACACATGCAATGACCACTGGTTGATCCATAAGTGATTTGTGGAAAATAAAACACATGCAATGACTCTGGTTGGTCCATATGTGGTTTGTGGAAAGAACACACATGCATTGACCACTAGTTGATCCATATGTGGTTTGTGAAATGAACACACATGCAATGCCACTGGTGGATCCATGTGTGGTTTGTGGAAAGAACACACATGCAATGACTCTAGTGCTAGTTTTAGTATAAGAACACACATGCAATGTCTCTAATGGATCCATATGTGGTTTGTGAAAAGAACACACATGCAATGACCACTTGTTGATCCATGTGTGGTTTGTGAAAAGAACACCCATTAAATGACTCTAGTGCTAGTTTTAGTATAAGAACATACATGCAATGACTCTAGTGGGTCCACATGTAGTTTGTGAAAAGAACACACATGCAATGACCACTAGTTGATCCATAAGTGGTTTGTGGAAAGAACACACATGCAATGACCACTGGTTGATCCATAAGTGGTTTGTGGAAAAGAAAACACATGCAATGACTCTGGTTAGTCCATATGTGGTTTTTGGAAAGAACACACATGCACTGACCACTGGTTGATCCATATGTGGCTTGTGAAAAGAACACACATGCAATGCCACTGTCTGATCCATGTGTGGTTTGTGGAAAGAACACACATGCAATGACTCTAGTGGTAGTTTTAGTATAAGATCACACATGCAATGACTCTAATGGATCCATATGTGGTTTGTGAAAAGAACACACATGCAATGACCACTTGTTGATCCATGTGTGGTTTGTGAAAAGAACACACATGCAATGACTCTAGTGCTAGTTTTATTATAAGAACACACATGCAATGACTCTAGTGGGTCCACATGTAGTTTGTGAAAAGAACACACATGCAATGACCACTTGTTGATCCATGTGTGTTTTGTGAAAAGAATACACATAAAATGACTAGTGGGTCCACATGTAGTTTGTGAAAAGAACACACATGCAATTACCATTGGTTGATCCATAAGTTGTTTATGGAAAAGAACACACATGCAATGAACACTAGTTGATCAATGTGTGGTTTGTGCAAAAGAACACATGCAATGAATCTGGTTGGTCCGTATGTGGTTTGTGGAAAGAACACACATGTAGTGACCACTGGTTGATCCATGTGTGGTTTGTGAAATGAACACACATGCAATGCCACTGGTTGATCCATGTGTGGTTTGTGGAAAGACCACACATGCAATGACTCTAGTGCCAGTTTTTGTATAAGAACACACATGCAATGTCTCTAATGGATCCATATGTGGTTTGTGGTAAGAACACACATGCAATGACTACAGTGGGTCCACATGTAGTTTGTGAAAATAACACACATGCAATGACCACTAGTTGATCCATAAGTGGTTTGTGGAAAGAACACACATGCAATGACCACTTGTTGATCCATAAGTGGTTTGTGGAAAAGAAAACACATGCAATGACTCTGGTTGGTCTATATGTGGTTTGTGGAAAGAACACACATGCAGTGACCACTGGTTGATCCATATGTGGTTTGTGAAATGAACACACATGCAATGCCACTGGTTGATCCATGTGTGGTCTGTGGAAAGAACACACATGCAATGACTCTAGTGCTAGATTTTGTATAAGAACACACATGCAATATCTCTAATGGATCCATATGTGGTTTGTGAAAATAACACACATGCAATGACCACTTGCTGATCCATGTGTGGTTTGTGAAAAGAACACACACGCAATGACTCTAGTGCTAGTTTTAGTATAAGAACACACATGCAATGACTCTAGTGGGTCCACATGTAGTTTGTGAAAAGAACACACATGCAATGACCACTGGTTGATCCATAAGTGGTTTGTGGAAAGAACACACATGAAATAACCACTTGTTGATCCATAAGTGGTTTGTGGAAAAGAAAACAAATGCAATGACTCTGGTTGGTCCATATGTGGTTTGTGGAAAGAACGCACATGCAGTAATCACTGGTTGATCCATGTATGGTTTATGAAATGAACAGACATGCAATGCCACTGGTTGATCCATGTGCGGTTTGTGGAAAGAACACACATGCAATGACTCTAGTGCTAGTTTTTGTATAAGAACACACATGCCATGTCTCTAATGGATCCATATGTGGTTTGTGAAAAGAACACACATGCAATGACCACTGGTTGATCCATAAGTGGTTTGTGGAAAGAACACACATGCAATGACCACTTGTTGATCCATAAGTGGTTTGTGGAAAGAACACACATGCAACGACTCTGGTTGGTCCATATGTTCTTTGTGGAAAGAACACACATGCAGTGACCAATGGTTGATCCATGTGTGGTTTGTGAAATGAACACACATGCAATGCCACTAGTTGATCCATGTGTGGTTTGTGGAAAGAACACACATGCAATGACTCTAGTGCTAGTTTTAGTATAAGAACACACATGCAATGTCTCTAATGGATCCATATGTGGTTTGTGAAAAGAACACACATGCAATGACCACTTGTTGATCCATGTGTGGTTTGTGAAAAGAACACCCATGCAATGACTCTAGTGCTAGTTTTAGTATAAGAACATACATGCAATGACTCTAGTGGGTCCAAATGTAGTTTGTGAAAAGAACACACATGCAATGACCACTTGTTGATCCATGTGTGGTTTGTGAAAAGAACACCCATGCAATGACTCTAGTGCTAGTTTTAGTATAAGAACATACATGCAATGACTCTAGTGGGTCCAAATGTAGTTTGTGGAAAGAACACACATGCAATGACCACTGGTTGATCCATAAGTGGTTTGTGGAAAAGAAAACACATGCAATGACTCTAGTTAGTCCATATGTGGTTTGTGGAAAGAACACACATGCACTGACCACTGGTTGATCCATATGTGGCTTGTGAAAAGAACACACATGCAATGCCACTGTCTGATCCATGTGTGGTTTGTGGAAAGAACACACATGCATTGACTCTAGTGGTACTTTTAGTATAAGATCACACATGCAATGACTCTAATGGATCCATATGTGGTTTGTGAAAAGAACACACATGCAATGACCACTTGTTGATCCATGTGTGGTTTGTGAAAAGAACACACATGCAATGACTCTAGTGCTAGTTTTATTATAAGAACACACATGCAATGACTCTAGTGGGTCCACATGTAGTTTGTGAAAAGAACACACATGCAATGACCACTTGTTGATCCATGTGTGTTTTGTGAAAAGAATACACATAAAATGACTCTAGTGGGTCCACATGTAGTTTGTGAAAAGAACACACATGCAATGACCATTGGTTGATCCATAAGTTGTTTATGGAAAAGAACACACATGCAATGAACACTAGTTGATCAATGTGTGTTTTGTGCAAAAGAACACATGCAATGAATCTGGTTGGTCCGTATGTGGTTTGTGGAAAGAACACACATGTAGTGACCACTGGTTGATCCATGTGTGGTTTGTGAAATGAACGCACATGCAATGCCACTGGTTGATCCATGTGTGGTTTGTGGAAAGACCACACATGCAATGACTCTAGTGCCAGTTTTTGTATAAGAACACACATGCAATGTCTCTAATGGATCCATATGTGGTTTGTGGTAAGAACACACATGCAATGACTACAGTGGGTCCACATGTAGTTTGTGAAAATAACACACATGCAATGACCACTAGTTGATCCATAAGTGGTTTGTGGAAAGAACACACATGCAATGACCACTTGTTGATCCATAAGTGGTTTGTGGAAAAGAAAACACATGCAATGACTCTGGTTGGTCTATATGTGGTTTGTGGAAAGAACACACATGCAGTGACCACTGGTTGATCCATATGTGGTTTGTGAAATGGACACACATGCAATGCCACTGGTTGATCCATGTGTGGTCTGTGGAAAGAACACACATGCAATGACTCTAGTGCTAGTTTTTGTATAAGAACACACATGCAATATCTCTAATGGATCCATATGTGGTTTGTCAAAATAACACACATGCAATGACCACTTGTTGATCCATGTGTGGTTTGTGAAAAGAACACACACGCAATGACTCTAGTGCTAGTTTTAGTATAAGAACACACATGCAATGACTCTAGTGGGTCCACATGTAGTTTGTGAAAAGAACACACATGCAATGACCACTGGTTGATCCATAAGTGGTTTGTGGAAAGAACACACATGAAATAACCACTTGTTGATCCATAAGTGGTTTGTGGAAAAGAAAACAAATGCAATGACTCTGGTTGGTCCATATGTGGTTTGTGGAAAGAACGCACATGCAGTAACCACTGGTTGATCCATGTGTGGTTTATGAAATGAACAGACATGCAATGCCACTGGTTGATCCATGTGCGGTTTGTGGAAAGAACACACATGCAATGACTCTAGTGCTAGTTTTTGTATAAGAACACATATGCCATGTCTCTAATGGATCCATATGTGGTTTGTGAAAAGAACACACATGCAATGACCACTGGTTGATCCATAAGTGGTTTGTGGAAAGAGCACACATGCAATGACCACTTGTTGATCCATAAGTGGTTTGTGGAAAGAACACACATGCAACGACTCTGGTTGGTCCATATGTTGTTTGTGGAAAGAACACACATGCAGTGACCACTGGTTGATCCATGTGTGGTTTGTGAAATGAACACACATGCAATGCCACTGGTTGATCCATGTGTGGTTTGTGGAAAGAACACACATGCAATGACTCTAGTGCTAGTTTTAGTATAAGAACACACATGCAATGTCTCTAATGGAACCATATGTGGTTTGTGAAAAGAACACACATGCAATGACCACTTGTTGATCCATGTGTGGTTTGTGAAAAGAACACCCATGCAATGACTCTAGTGCTAGTTTTAGTATAAGAACATACATGCAATGACTCTAGTGGGTCCAAATGTAGTTTGTGAAAAGAACACACATGCAATGACCACTTGTTGATCCATGTGTGGTTTGTGAAAAGAACACCCATGCAATGACTCTAGTGCTAGTTTTAGTATAAGAACATACATGCAATGACTCTAGTGGGTCCAAATGTAGTTTGTGAAAAGAACACACATGCAATGACCACTGGTTGATCCATAAGTGGTTTGTGGAAAGAACACACATGAAATAACCACTTGTTGATCCATAAGTGGTTTGTGGAAAAGAAAAAAAATGCAATGACTCCGGTTGGTCCATATGTGGTTTGTGGAAAGAACGCACATGTAGTAACCACTGGTTGATCCATGTGTGGTTTATGAAATGAACAGACATGCAATGCCACTGGTTGATCCATGTGCGGTTTGTGGAAAGAACACACATGCAATGACTCTAGTGCTAGTTTTTGTCTAAGAACACACATGCCATGTCTCTAATGGATCCATATGTGGTTTGTGAAAAGAACACACATGCAATGACCCCTTGTTGATCCATGTGTGGTTTGTGAAAAGAACACACATGCAATTACTCTAGTGATAATTTTAGTATAATAACATACATGCAATGACTCTAGTGGGTCCACATGTAGTTTGTGAAAAGAACACACATGCAATGACCACTGGTTGATCCATAAGTGGTTTGTGGAAAGAACACACATGCAATGACCACTTGTTGATCCATAAGTGGTTTGTGGAAAGAACACACATGCAACGACTCTGGTTGGTCCATATGTTGTTTGTGGAAAGAACACACATGCAGTGACCACTGGTTGATCCATGTGTGGTTTGTGAAATGAACACACATGCAATGCCACTGGTTGATCCATGTGTGGTTTGTGGAAAGAACACACATGCAATGACTCTAGTGCTAGTTTTTGTATAAGAACACACATGCCATGTCTCTAATGGATCCATATGTGGTTTGTGAAAAGAACACACATGCAATGACCACTTGTTGATCCATGTGTGGTTTGTGAAAAGAACACACATGCAATGACTCTAGTGCTAGTTTTAGTATAAGAACACACATGCAATGAATCTAGTGGGTCCACATGTAGTATGTGAAAAGAACACACATGCAATGACCACTGGTTGATCCATAAGTGTTTTGTGGAAAGAACACACATGAAATGACCACTTGTTTATCCATAAGTGGTTTGTGAAAAGAACACACATGCAATGACTCTAGTTGGTCCATATGTGGTTTGTGGAAAGAACACACATGCAGTAACCACTGGTTGATCCATGTGTGGTTTGTCAAATGAACACACATGCAATGCCACTAGTTGATCCATGTGTGGTTTGTGGAAAAAACACACATGCAATGACTCTAGTGCTACTTTAGTATAAGAACACAAATGCAATGTCTCTAATGGATCCATATGTGGTTTGTGAAAAGAACACACATGCAATGACCACTTGTTGATCCATGTGTGGTTTGTGAAAAGAACACCCATGCAATGACTCTAGTGCTATTTTTAGTATAAGAACATACATGCAATGACTCTAGTGGGTCCACATGTAGTTTGTGAAAAGAACACACATGCAATGACCACTGGTTGATCCATAAGTGGTTTGTGGAAAGAACACACATGCAATGACCACTGGTTGATCCATAAGTGGTTTGTGGAAAAGAAAACACATGCAATGACTCTGGTTGGTCCATATGTGGTTTGTGGAAAGAACACACATGCATTGACCACTAGTTGATCCATATGTGGTTTGTGAAAAGAACACACATGCAATGGCACTGGTTGATCCATGTGTTGTTTGTGTAAAGAACACACATGCAATGACTCTAGTGCTAGTTTTAGTATAAGAACACACATGCAATGTCTCTAATGGATCCATATGTGGTTTGTGAAAAGAACACACATGCAATGACCACTTGTTGATCCATGTGTGGTTTGTGAAAAGACCACCCATGCAATGACTCTAGTGCTAGTTTTAGTATAAGAACATACATGCAATGACTCTAGTTGGTCCAAATGTAGTTTGTGAAAAGAACACACATGCAATGACCACTTGTTGATCCATGTGTGGTTTGTGAAAAGAACACCCATGCAATGACTCTAGTGCTAGTTTTAGTATAAGAACATACATGCAATGACTCTAGTGGGTCCAAATGTAGTTTGTGAAAAGAACACACATGCAATGACCACTAGTCCATAAGTGGTTTGTGGAAAGAACACAGATGCAATGACCACTGGTTGATCCATAAGTGGTTTGTGGAAAAGAAAACACATGCAATGACTCTGGTTAGTCCATATGTGGTTTGTGGAAAGAACACACATGCACTGACCACTGGTTGATCCATGTGCGGTTTGTGGAAAGAACACACATGCAATGACTCTAGTGCTAGTTTTTGTATAAGAACACACATGCCATGTCTCTAATAGATCCATATGTGGTTTGTGAAAAGAACACACATGCAATGACCACTGGTTGATCCATAAGTGGTTTGTGGAAAGAGCACACATGCAATGACCACTTGTTGATCCATAAGTGGTTTGTGGAATGAACACACATGCAACGACTCTGGTTGGTCCATATGTTGTTTGTGGAAAGAACACACATGCAGTGACCACTGGTTGATCCATGTGTGGTTTGTGAAATGAACACACATGCAATGCCACTGGTTGATCCATGTGTGGTTTGTGGAAAGAACACCCATGCAATGACTCTAGTGCTAGTTTTAGTATAAGAACATACATGCAATGACTCTAGTGGGTCCAAATGTAGTTTGTGAAAAGAACACACATGCAATGACCACTTGTTGATCCATGTGTGGTTTGTGAAAAGAACACCCATGCAATGACTCTAGTGCTAGTTTTAGTATAAGAACATACATGCAATGACTCTAGTGGGTCCAAATGTAGTTTGTGAACAGAACACACATGCAATGACCACTGGTTGATCCATAAGTGGTTTGTGGAAAGAACACACATGAAATAAGCACTTGTTGATCCATAAGTGGTTTGTGGAAAAGAAAAAAAATGCAATGACTCCGGTTGGTCCATATGTGGTTTGTGGAAAGAACGCACATGCAGTAACCACTGGTTGATCCATGTGTGGTTTATGAAATGAACAGACATGCAATGCCACTGGTTGATCCATGTGCGTTTTGTGGAAAGAACACACATGCAATGACTCTAGTGCTAGTTTTTGTATAAGAACACACATGCCATGTCTCTAATGGATCCATATGTGGTTTGTGAAAAGAACACACATGCAATGACCCCTTGTTGATCCATGTGTGGTTTGTGAAAAGAACACACATGCAATTACTCTAGTGATAGTTTTAGTATAATAACATACATGCAATGACTCTAGTGGGTCCACATGTAGTTTGTGAAAAGAACACACATGCAATGACCACTGGTTGATCCATAAGTGGTTTGTGGAAAGAACACACATGCAATGACCACTTGTTGATCCATAAGTGGTTTGTGGAAAGAACACACATGCAACGACTCTGGTTGGTCCATATGTTGTTTGTGGAAAGAACACACATGCAGTGACCACTGGTTGATCCATGTGTGGTTTGTGAAATGAACACACATGAAATGCCACTGGTTGATCCATGTGTGGTTTGTGGAAAGAACACACATGCAATGACTCTAGTGCTAGTTTTTGTATAAGAACACACATGCCATGTCTCTAATGGATCCATATGTGGTTTGTGAAACGAACACACATGCAATGACCACTTGTTGATCCATGTGTGGTTTGTGAAAAGAACACACATGCAATGACTCTAGTGCTAGTTTTAGTATAAGAACACACATGCAATGACTCTAGTGGGTCCACATGTAGTATGTGAAAAGAACACACATGCAATGACCACTGGTTGATCCATAAGTGTTTTGTGGAAAGAACACACATGAAATGACCACTTGTTTATCCATAAGTGGTTTGTGAAAAGAACACACATGCAATGACTCTAGTTGGTCCATATGTGGTTTGTGGAAAGAACACACATGCAGTAACCAATGGTTGATCCATGTGTGGTTTGTGAAATGAACACACATGCAATGCCACTGGTTGATCCATGTGTGGTTTGTGGAAAGAACACACATGCAATGACCCTAGTGCTACTTTAGTATAAGAACACAAATGCAATGTCTCTAATGGATCCATATGTGGTTTGTGAAAAGAACACACATGCAATGACCACTTGTTGATCCATGTGTGGTTTGTGAAAAGAACACCCATGCAATGAATCTAGTGCTATTTTTAGTATAAGAACATACATGCAATGACTCTAGTGGGTCCACATGTAGTTTGTTAAAAGAACACACATGCAATGACCACTGGTTGATCCATAAGTGGTTTGTGGAAAGAACACACATGCAATGACCACTGGTTGATCCATAAGTGGTTTGTGGAAAAGAAAACACATGCAATGACTCTGGTTGGTCCATATGTGGTTTGTGGAAAGAACACACATGCATTGACCACTAGTTGATCCATATGTGGTTTGTGAAAAGAACACACATGCAATGCCACTGGTTGATCCATGTGTGGTTTGTGGAAAGAACACACATGCAATGACTCTAGTGCTAGTTTTAGTATAAGAACACACATGCAATGTCTCTAATGGATCCATATGTGGTTTGTGAAAAGAACACACATGCAATGACCACTTGTTGATCCATGTGTGGTTTGTGAAAAGACCACCCATGCAATGACTCTAGTGCTAGTTTTAGTATAAGAACATACATGCAATGACTCTAGTTGGTCCAAATGTAGTTTGTGAAAAGAACACACATGCAATGACCACTTGTTGATCCATGTGTGGTTTGTGAAGAGAACACCCATGCAATGACTCTAGTGCTAGTTTTAGTATAAGAACATACATGCAATGACTCTAGTGGGTCCAAATGTAGTTTGTGAAAAGAACACACATGCAATGACCACTAGTCCATAAGTGGTTTGTGGAAAGAACACAGATGCAATGACCACTGGTTGATCCATAAGTGGTTTGTGGAAAAGAAAACACATGCAATGACTCTGGTTAGTCCATATGTGGTTTGTGGAAAGAACACACATGCACTGACCACTGGTTGATCCATATGTGGCTTGTGAAAAGAACACACATGCAGTGCCACTGGTTGATCCATGTGTGGTTTGTGGAAAGAACACACATGCAATGACTCTAGTGGTAGTTTTAGTATAAGATCACACATGCAATGACTCTAATGGATCCATATGTGGTTTGTGAAAAGAACACACATGCAATGACCACTTGTTGATCCATGTGTGGTTTGTGAAAAGAACACACATGCAATGACCACTTGTTGATCCATGTGTCTTTTGTGAAAAGAACACACATGCAATGACTCTAGTGGGTCCACATGTAGTTTGTTAAAAGAACACACATGCAATGACCACTTGTTGATCCATGTGTGTTTTGTGAAAAGAACACACATGCAATGCCACTAGTTGATCCATATATGGTTTGTGAAATGAACACACATGCAATGCCACTGGTTGATCCATGTGTGGTTTGTGTAAAGAACACACATGCAATGACTCTAGTGCTAGTTTTAGTATAAGAACACACATGCAATGTCTCTAATGGATCCATATGTGGTTTGTGAAAAGAACACACATGCAATGACCACTTGTTGATCCATGTGTGGTTTGTGAAAAGAACACACATGCAATGACTCTAGTGCTAGTTTTAGTATAAGAACACACATGCAATGACTCAAGTGGGTCCACATGTAGTTTGTGAAAAGAACACACATGCAATGACCACTGGTTGATCCATAAGTGGTTTGTGGAAAGAACACACATGAAATGACGACTTGTTTATCCATAAGTGGTTTGTGAAAAGAACACACATGCAATGACTCTAGTTGGTCCATATGTGGTTTGTGGAAAGAACACACATGCAGTAACCACTGGTTGATCCATGTGTGGTTTGTGAAATGAACACACATGCAATGCCACTGGTTGATCCATGTGTGGTTTGTGGAAAGAACACACATGCAATGACTCTAGTGCTAGTTTTAGTATAAGAACACAAATGCAATGTCTCTAATGGATCCATATGTGGTTTGTGAAAAGAACACACATGCAATGACCACTTGTTGATCCATGTGTGGTTTGTGAAAAGAACACCCATGCAATGACTCTAGTGCTAGTTTTAGTATAAGAACATACATGCAATGACTCTAGTGGGTCCACATGTAGTTTGTGAAAAGAACACACATGCAATGACCACTGGTTGATCCATAAGTGGTTTGTGGAAAGAACACACATGCAATGACCACTGGTTGATCCATAAGTGATTTGTGGAAAAGAAAACACATGCAATGACTCTGGTTGGTCCATATGTGGTTTGTGGAAAGAACACACATGCATTGACCACTAGTTGATCCATATGTGGTTTGTGAAATGAACACACATGCAATGCCACTGGTTGATCCATGTGTGGTTTGTGGAAAGAACACACATGCAATGACTCTAGTGCTAGTTTTAGTATAAGAACACACATGCAATGTCTCTAATGGATCCATATGTGGTTTGTGAAAAGAACACACATGCAATGACCACTTGTTGATCCATGTGTGGTTTGTGAAAAGAACACCCATTAAATGACTCTAGTGCTACTTTTAGTATAAGAACATACATGCAATGACTCTAGTGGGCCCACATGTAGTTTGTGAAAAGAACTCACATGCAATGACCACTAGTTGATCCATAAGTGGTTTGTGGAAAGAACACACATGCAATGACCACTGGTTGATCCATAAGTGGTTTGTGGAAAAGAAAACACATGCAATGACTCTGGTTAGTCCATATGTGGTTTGTGGAAAGAACACACATGCACTGACCACTGGTTGATCCATATGTGGCTTGTGAAAAGAACACACATGCAATGCCACTGGTTGATCCATGTGTGGTTTGTGGAAAGAACACACATGCAATGACTCTAGTGGTAGTTTTAGTATAAGATCACACATGCAATGACTCTAATGGATCCATATGTGGTTTGTGAAAAGAACACACATGCAATGACCACTTGTTGATCCATGTGTGGTTTGTGAAAAGAACACACATGCAATGACTCTAGTGCTAGTATTATTATAAGAACACACATGCAATGACTCTAGTGGGTCCACATGTAGTTTGTGAAAAGAACACACATGCAATGACCACTTGTTGATCCATGTGTGTTTTGTGAAAAGAATACACATAAAATGACTCTAGTGGGTCCACATGTAGTTTGTGAAAAGAACACACATGCAATGACCATTGGTTGATCCATAAGTTGTTTATGGAAAAGAACACACATGCAATGAACACTAGTTGATCAATGTGTGGTTTGTGCAAAAGAACACATGCAATGAATCTGGTTGGTCCGTATGTGGTTTGTGGAAAGAACACACATGTAGTGACCACTGGTTGATCCATGTGTGGTTTGTGAAATGAACACACATGCAATGCCACTAGTTGATCCATGTGTGGTTTGTGGAAAGACCACACATGCAATGACTCTAGTGCCAGTTTTTGTATAAGAACACACATGCAATGTCTCTAATGGATCCATATGTGGTTTGTGGTAAGAACACACATGCAATGACTCCAGTGGGTCCACATGTAGTTTGTGAAAATAACACACATGCAATGACCACTAGTTGATCCATAAGTGGTTTGTGGAAAGAACACACATGCAATGACCACTTGTTGATCCATAAGTGGTTCGTGGAAAAGAAAACACATGCAATGACTCTGGTTGGTCTATATGTGGTTTGTGGAAAGAACACACATGCAGTGACCACTGGTTGATCCATATGTGGTTTGTGAAATGAACACACATGCAATGCCACTGGTTGATCCATGTGTGGTCTGTGGAAAGAACCCACATGCAATGACTCTAGTGCTAGTTTTTGTATAAGAACACACATGCAATATCTCTAATGGATCCATATGTGGTTTGTGAAAATAACACACATGCAATGACCACTTGTTGATCCATGTGTGGTTTGTGAAAAGAACACACACGCAATGACTCTAGTGCTAGTTTTAGTATAAGAACATACATGCAATGACTCTAGTGGGTCCACATGTAGTTTGTGAAAAGAACACACATGCAATGACCACTGGTTGATCCATAAGTGGTTTGTGGAAAGAACACACATGAAATAACCACTTGTTGATCCATAAGTGGTTTGTGGAAAAGAAAACAAATGCAATGACTCTGGTTGGTCCATATGTGGTTTGTGGAAAGAACGCACATGCAGTAACCACTGGTTGATCCATGTGTGGTTTATGAAATGAACAGACATGCAATGCCACTGGTTGATCCATGTGCGGTTTGTGGAAAGAACACACATGCAATGACTCTAGTGCTAGTTTTTGTATAAGAACACACATGCCATGTCTCTAATGGATCCATATGTGGTTTGTGAAAAGAACACACATGCAATGACCACTGGTTGATCCATAAGTGGTTTGTGGAAAGAACACACATGCAGTGACCACTGGTTGATCCATGTGTGGTTTGTGAAATGAACACACATGCAATGCCACTGGTTGATCCATGTGTGGTTTGTGGAAAGAACACACATGCAATGACTCTAGTGCTAGTTTTAGTATAAGAACACACATGCAATGTCTCTAATGGATCCATATGTGGTTTGTGAAAAGAACACACATGCAATGACCACTTGTTGATCCATGTGTGGTTTGTGAAAAGAACACCCATGCAATGACTCTAGTGCTAGTTTTAGTATAAGAACATACATGCAATGACTCTAGTGGGTCCAAATGTAGTTTGTGAAAAGAACACACATGCAATGACCACTTGTTGATCCATGTGTGGTTTGTGAAAAGAACACCCATGCAATGACTCTAGTGCTAGTTTTAGTATAAGAACATACATGCAATGACTCTCGTGGGTCCAAATGTAGTTTGTGAAAAGAACACACATGCAATGACCACTGGTTGATCCATAAGTGGTTTGTGGAAAGAACACACATGAAATAACCACTTGTTGATCCATAAGTGGTTTGTGGAAAAGAAAAAAAATGCAATGACTCTGGTTGGTCCATATGTGGTTTGTGGAAAGAACGCACATGCAGTAACCACTGGTTGATCCATGTGTGGTTTATGAAATGAACAGACATGCAATGCCACTGGTTGATCCATGTGCGGTTTGTGGAAAGAACACACATGCAATGACTCTAGTGCTAGTTTTTGTATAAGAACACACATGCCATGTCTCTAATGGATCCATATGTGGTTTGTGAAAAGAACACACATGCAATGACCCCTTGTTGATCCATGTGTGGTTTGTGAAAAGAACACCCATGCAATTACTCTAGTGATAGTTTTAGTATAATAACATACATGCAATGACTCTAGTGGGTCCACATGTAGTTTGTAAAAATAACACACATGCAATGACCACTGTTTGATCCATAAGTGGTTTGTGGAAAGAACACACACGCAATGACCACTTGTTGATCCATAAGTGGTTTGTGGAAAGAACACACATGCAACGACTCTGGTTGGTCCATATGTTGTTTGTGGAAAGAACACACATGCAGTGACCACTGGTTGATCCATGTGTGGTTTGTGAAATGAACACACATGCAATGCCACTGGTTGATCCATGTGTGGTTTGTGGAAAGAACACACATGCAATGACTCTAGTGCTAGTTTTTGTATAAGAACACACATGCCATGTCTCTAATGGATCCATATGTGGTTTGTGAAAAGAACACACATGCAATGACCACTTGTTGATCCATGTGTGGTTTGTGAAAAGAACACACATGCAATGACTCTAGTGCTAGTTTTAGTATAAGAACACACATGCAATGACTCTAGTGGGTCCACATGTAGTTTGTGAAAAGAACACACATGCAATGACCACTGGTTGATCCATAAGTGTTTTGTGGAAAGAACACACATGAAATGACCACTTGTTTATCCATAAGTGGTTTGTGAAAAGAACACACATGCAATGACTCTAGTTGGTCCATATGTGGTTTGTGGAAAGAACACACATGCAGTAACCACTGGTTGATCCATGTGTGGTTTGTGAAATGAACACACATGCAATGCCACTGGTTGATCCATGTGTGGTTTGTGGAAAGAACACACATGCAATGACTCTAGTGCTACTTTAGTATAAGAACACAAATGCAATGTCTCTAATGGATCCATATGTGGTTTGTGAAAAGAACACACATGCAATGACCACTTGTTGATCCATGTGTGGTTTGTGAAAAGAACACCCATGCAATGACTCTAGTGCTATTTTTAGTATAAGAACATACATGCAATGACTCTAGTGGGTCCACATGTAGTTTGTGAAAAGAACACACATGCAATGACCACTGGTTGATCCATAAGTGGTTTGTGGAAAGAACACACATGCAATGACCACTGGTTGATCCATAAGTGGTTTGTGGAAAAGAAAACACATGCAATGACTCTGGTTGGTCCATATGTGGTTTGTGGAAATAACACACATGCATTGACCACTAGTTGATCCATATGTGGTTTGTGAAATGAACACACATGCAATGCCACTGGTTGATCCATGTGTGGTTTGTGGAAAGAACACACATGCAATGACTCTAGTGCTAGTTTTAGTATAAGAACACACATGCAATGTCTCTAATGGATCCATATGTGGTTTGTGAAAAGAACACACATGCAATGACCACTTGTTGATCCATGTGTGGTTTGTGAAAAGACCACCCATGCAATGACTCTAGTGCTAGTTTTAGTATAAGAACATACATGCAATGACTCTAGTTGGTCCAAATGTAGTTTGTGAAAAGAACACACATGCAATGACCACTTGTTGATCCATGTGTGGTTTGTGAAAAGAACACCCATGCAATGACTCTAGTGCTAGTTTTAGTATAAGAACATACATGCAATGACTCTAGTGGTTCCAAATGTAGTTTGTGAAAAGAACACACATGCAATGACCACTAGTCCATAAGTGGTTTGTGGAAAGAACACACATGCAATGACCACTGGTTGATCCATAAGTGGTTTGTGGAAAAGAAAACACATGCAATGACTCTGGTTAGTCCATATGTGGTTTGTGGAAAGAACACACATGCACTGACCACTGGTTGATCCATATGTGGCTTGTGAAAAGAACACACATGCAATGCCACTGGTTGATCCATGTGTGGTTTGTGGAAAGAACACACATGCAATGACTCTAGTGGTAGTTTTAGTATAAGATCACACATGCAATGACTCTAATGGATCCATATGTGGTTTGTGAAAAGAACACACATGCAATGACCACTTGTTGATCCATGTGTGGTTTGTGAAAAGAACACACATGCAATGACTCTAGTGCTAGTTTTATTATAAGAACACACATGCAATGACTCTAGTGGGTCCACATGTAGTTTGTTAAAAGAACACACATGCAATGACCACTTGTTGATCCATGTGTGTTTTGTGAAAAGAACACACATAAAATGACTCTAGTGGGTCCACATGTAGTTTGTGAAAAGAACACACAAGCAATGACCACTGGTTGATCCATAAGTGGTTTGTGGAAAGAACACACATGCAATGACCACTTGTTGATCCATAAGTGGTTTGTGGAAAGAACACACATGCAACGACTCTGGTTGGTCCATATGTTGTTTGTGGAAAGAACACACATGCAGTGACCACTGGTTGATCCATGTGTGGTTTGTGAAATGAACACACATGCAATGCCACTGGTTGATCCATGTGTGGTTTGTGGAAAGAACACACATGCAATGACTCTAGTGCTAGTTTTTGTATAAGAACACACATGCCATGTCTCTAATGGATCCATATGTGGTTTGTGAAAATAACACACATGCAATGACCACTTGTTGATCCATGTGTGGTTTGTGAAAAGAACACACATGCAATGACTCTAGTGCTAGTTTTAGTATAAGAACACACATGCAATGACTCTAGTGGGTCCACATGTAGTTTGTGAAAAGAACACACATGCAATGACCACTGGTTGATCCATAAGTGTTTTGTGGAAAGAACACACATGAAATGACCACTTGTTTATCCATAAGTGGTTTGTGAAAAGAACACACATGCAATGACTCTAGTTGGTCCATATGTGGTTTGTGGAAAGAACACACATGCAGTAACCACTGGTTGATCCATGTGTGGTTTGTGAAATGAACACACATGCAATGCCACTGGTTGATCCATGTGTGGTTTGTGGAAAGAACACACATGCAATGACTCTAGTGCTACTTTAGTATAAGAACACAAATGCAATGTCTCTAATGGATCCATATGTGGTTTGTGAAAAGAACACACATGCAATGACCACTTGTTGATCCATGTGTGGTTTGTGAAAAGAACACCCATGCAATGACTCTAGTGCTATTTTTAGTATAAGAACATACATGCAATGACTCTAGTGGGTCCACATGTAGTTTGTGAAAAGAACACACATGCAATGACCACTGGTTGATCCATAAGTGGTTTGTGGAAAGAACACACATGCAATGACCACTGGTTGATCCATAAGTGGTTTGTGGAAAAGAAAACACATGCAATGACTCTGGTTGGTCCATATGTGGTTTGTGGAAAGAACACACATGCATTGACCACTAGTTGATCCATATGTGGTTTGTGAAATGAACACACATGCAATGCCACTGGTTGATCCATGTGTGGTTTGTGGAAAGAACACACATGCAATGACTCTAGTGCTAGTTTTAGTATAAGAACACACATGCAATGTCTCTAATGGATCCATATGTGGTTTGTGAAAAGAACACACATGCAATGACCACTTGTTGATCCATGTGTGGTTTGTGAAAAGACCACCCATGCAATGACTCTAGTGCTAGTTTTAGTATAAGAACATACATGCAATAACTCTAGTTGGTCCAAATGTAGTTTGTGAAAAGAACACACATGCAATGACCACTTGTTGATCCATGTGTGGTTTGTGGAAAGAACACCCATGCAATGACTCTAGTGCTAGTTTTAGTATAAGAACATACATGCAATGACTCTCGTGGTTCCAAATGTAGTTTGTGAAAAGAACACACATGCAATGACCACTGGTTGATCCATAAGTGGTTTGTGGAAAGAACACACATGAAATAACCACTTGTTGATCCATATGTGGCTTGTGAAAAGAACACACATGCAATGCCACTGGTTGATCCATGTGTGGTTTGTGGAAAGAACACACATGCAATGACTCTAGTGGTAGTTTTAGTATAAGATCACACATGCAATGACTCTAATGGATCCATATGTGGTTTGTGAAAAGAACACACATGCAATGACCACTTGTTGATCCATGTGTGGTTTGTGAAAAGAACACACATGCAATGACTCTAGTGGTAGTTTTATTATAAGAACACACATGCAATGACTCTAGTGGGTCCACATGTAGTTTGTTAAAAGAACACACATGCAATGACCACTTGTTGATCCATGTGTGTTTTGTGAAAAGAACACACATAAAATGACTCTAGTGGGTCCACATGTAGTTTGTGAAAAGAACACACAAGCAATGACCACTGGTTGATCCATAAGTTGTTTATGGAAAAGAACACACATGCAATGAACACTAGTTGATCAATGTGTGGTTTGTGCAAAAGAACACATGCAATGAATCTGGTTGGTCCGTATGTGGTTTGTGGAAAGAACACACATGCAGTGACCACTGGTTGATCCATGTGTGGTTTGTGAAATGAACACACATGCAATGCCACTGGTTGATCCATGTGTGGTTTGTGGAAAGAACACACATGCAATGACTCTAGTGCCTGTTTTTGTATAAGAACACACATGCAATGTCTCTAATGGATCCATATGTGGTTTGTGATAAGAACACACATGCAATGACTCCAGTGGGTCCACATGTAGTTTGTGAAAATAACACACATGCAATGACCCCTAGTTGATCCATAAGTGGTTTGTGGAAAGAACACACATGCAATGACCACTTGTTGATCCATAAGTGGTTTGTGGAAAAGAAAACACATGCAATTACTCTGGTTGGTCCATATGTGGTTTGTGGAAAGAACACACATGCAGTGACCACTGGTTGATCCATATGTGGTTTGTGAAATGAACACACATGCAATGCCACTGGTTGATCCATGTGTGGTCTGTGGAAAGAACACACATGCAATGACTCTAGTGCTAGTTTTTGTATAAGAACACACATGCAATATCTCTAATGGATCCATATGTGGTTTGTGAAAATAACACACATGCAATGACCACTTGTTGATCCATGTGTGGTTTGTGAAAAGAACACACACGCAATGACTCTAGTGCTAGTTTTAGTATAAGAACACACATGGAATGACTCTAGTGGGTCCACATGTAGTTTGTGAAAAGAACACACATGCAATGACCACTGGTTGATCCATAAGTGGTTTGTGGAAAGAACACACATGCAATGACCACTGGTTGATCCATAAGTGGTTTGTGGAAAAGAACACACATGCAATGACCACAAGTTGATCCATAAGTTGTTTGTGGAAAAGAGCACACATGCTATGAACACTGGTTGATCAATGTGTGGTTTGTGCAAAAGAACACATGCAATGAATCTGGTTGGTCCGTATGTGGTTTGTGGAAAGAACACACATGTAGTGACCACTGGTTGATCCCTGTGTGGTTTGTGAAATGAACACACATGCAATGCCACTGGTTGATCCATGTGTGGTTTGTGGAAAAGAACACACATGCAATGACTCTAGTGCCAGTTTTTTTATAAGAACACATGCAATGTCTCTAATGGATCCATTGTGGTTTGTGATAAGAACACACATGCAATGACTCTAGTGGGTCCACATGTAGTTTGTGAAAATAACACACATGCAATGACCACTAGTTGATCCATAAGTGGTTCGTGGAAAGAACACACATGCAATGACCACTTGTTGATCCATAAGTGGTTTGTGGAAAAGAAAACACATGCAATGATTCTGGTTGGTCCATATGTGGTTTGTGGAAAGAACACACATGAAGTGACCACTGGTTGATCCATGTGTGGTTTGTCAAATGAACACACATGCAATGCCACTGGTTGATCCATGTGTGGTCTGTGGAATGAACACACATGCAATGACTCTAGTGCTAGTTTTTGTATAAGAACACACATGCAATATCTCTAATGGATCCATATGTGGTTTGTGAAAATAACACACATGCAATGACCACTTGTTGATCCATGTGTGGTTTGTGAAAATAACAGACATGCAATGACTCTAGTGCTAGTTTTAGTATAAGAACACACATGCAATGACTCTAGTGGGTTGTAGCATCCCAATTGTCTAACAATTGCAATGCTACTAGCCTAGTCTATATAATGGCTACTTCCTATATATAATTGTTGCATCATAATTATATCATGCTCATGTCATCATGCCACCTTGCATTTGAGCATCATATAAAACCCTTTTTGTTTTTGGTTCTTCTCTCATATGCATTGTAAATTGTATTTGCCTCTTGATATTGTATTTGGTTATTGATATATTGTTTAATGCCCAAGTTGAGTTGGGGGCATATCTTTTATTCTACTCCACCACCCTTTCTCTTCACCACCTTATAATTCCACCATCCCATTATCCATGAGCTTGTATTTTATTTTCTTTTGGGTATTTAATCTAGCTCATGGGAGATAGGATGGATCTACTTCTATAAATTCTTTTGCTTGGCTTTATTCCACTTTTGGGATGCATAAGAATAATGCCATGTTAATATTATTGTTTTCACAAGAATAAACATGGCATTAATTATTTTGCATGGGCCATGCAAGTACCACCACATTCTAGTCTTTTGGATTTTTATTTGAATTTTTGAGTGGATCATCTCCCATCTCTCTCTACCCTCTTCATGCTTGATCTTGTTTGGTTCATGATAAAAACCCTACACCCATCTCCATCCATCCCATCACCCCTTTATCTCATCCATATCTTTTTCTTTTAGTTAAAACTCTTATGCATGATCATATAAGGCTTATTCTTTTCTTTCTCTCTTTTTCTCTCCTAGCCTAGTTCTTCTAAACCCTAATCTCCATCTCACCTCTCTCTTCCTCTCTCTACCATGAGGACAACCTAACCCCCTCTCTCTATCCCTCTCTTTAAACCCTACCCCATGATCTACCCCCTCCATGCCGAAGCATCAACCCCAGCCCTAGCTACCCCATCTACCCCTCTAAACCCTATCAAACCAAACACTAACCAAGCCCTCCACCTAGCTAACCCTAGCTCCCTCCCTCTCTCTCGGCCTCTCTCCTCTCTCTGCCTTGCAGGCCCCACCTAGCTACCTAACCACCCTAGGCCGAAGCCCTACCCAACCCTAAAACCCTAACCCGACCTGTAACACCCTCAGAATCGGCCCTATGCAAGTTTTAGCGAATCCCGCCAAACCCGCATAGAAACGATTCAAAGGTGCCCACCAGGCACTTTCGTGCGGGTGGTAAACGAAGTAATAACATTACACAATAGTCCTCGATGGGACCCACAGAACAGATATATATACAACAGTGACTTAATGATTCAAGAATACAGATATAATATACAAAGATCCAAATCACCTTGAAAATGATAGAGCGTCCGACTACGGACAAGATGCAAATGGGGCTAAGAGCCCTGAAGAATAACCAATGGCGTCCATAACCCTGCCCAGGCCAAGCCGGAAGAGTAACCCTGCTAACGACGTCGATCTCAAAACCTGCTTAAACAAAAGGGGTGCCGACAAAGGGCAAAGGGAGAAGAGAGCGGTCAGTACTGAGGCCAGTACACGGCAAGACTAGAATTCGGCGGTCCTCGCCTACATAGGTATGGTGGACTGAAGCGGCAGCGCAGCATGCACTAAAAAACCTATAGAGACTCGATATAACTGTCGGCTATCAGAGAGGGATAAGAAAGACCTATCCGGAACCAACCTGGTACTACCACCAAACATACCCATCCTGGTGTTTCCCCCTCGAGACCAAACGAGGAAGTCAACCGAGGAACTCACACCGTTGGCAGTTTTATTTATTCAGTTATCGTTGCATCAATTACTAGTCAGGTATAGATAGTCTTCCTGATATAATAAGCAGTGGGCACTTTTAGTTAACCATTCCGTTGTAGTTGCGACACTTACTAGTCAGATACAATTAGCATGAGATATCCCAAACCCAGCAGTTGTTGGTACTTTTATTTAGCCATTCCGTTGTAGTGGAGCTGATTACTAGTCATATCGGATACAAGTCAAATTAGAACAGTAAACTTTAGTTATAGTTGTCTATGATCGAGAACTGTGCTCCAAGTCGTCCATAACCGCGGACATGGCTTTTCGAAAAGATTTAACCCTGCAGGGGTGCACCAAAGTATCCACACGCACTTCGACCCTTTTTGCCAGATCAGTTAACATACACCCATCGGTATGTTGGCGGGGCCTAAGTCATGACGTTTCCCAGACCCAAAGCAAGTACATGGGGGCCACCCCACTAAGCTACCCGCAACAAAGTCGGCCGGTCTCCGAGACGGACTCAGGGTTTGTGGAGACGGCTGTAAACGACTGGGAACCCGAAAGTGTGACTGGGCTTGTCGATACAGCGAAAACGTGTCACGACCCTAAACAGTACAGGTGCAGTACCTCGCACAATTTAAATAAAGCAGTAAAGCATGGCATAAGTACATGATAGTAATAAAGCCCCAAACTACTTGTGGCCCCCGGTACAATACTTTGAAATCAGGTACTAATCGATGGGGGTGCCCACACACCCCACCTGTGGTTAGCGCGCTCGATCTCGGAACAGGTGTCAAGAACTCGGGGTCCTACGGGACACCAGTGAGCGGTTAAAAACCAAATATTGTCTATTACCCACCGGTGCCTCTGCATTTACCTACTTCAATTTTAGTTATTAAACAGTAACTAAAACCTTGATCATCTCCAACATTAAACATGCGGCAATATTCCAACAACTGTGGTACTCGACGACACGCAACAACACTTGAGCAAGCGACTACGACGCGCAAGTCCAACTATCTACCAATCAACAGGTAATAGGATGTGTCCAAGGCAATATAAGGCTGCAAGGGATATCACGGGCACGAAAACTAGAGCATCGCAACACAGATAGCAATAGATCAACAGGAGGGAATAAAGACTAAAAATGCAAAATAGGTAGAAGGGGAAGGGATGCTCGCCTGAAAAACATTGCCGAAGGTTCATCCGAAGATCGGGTCGACTCTCGCATCAACTCATCGGCCTAATCCGTGAAGAAGCAAAGCACTAGAAGAAACATCGGATGCACTATTTAGTACTACGGCAGAAGATCAGGCATGATGCATGTATGATGTATGACATGGCAAGATGCGATGCAATTAGGCCATATTAACGGAACCGGGGTCCCGGCAAATATTTAAGTGGTTCAGGTTGTTTAGATACCCCACAATTTAAATGTTGTCTTAACATGGCAAAAATTATATCACCGGTTCGCTACATAAATTTAAATGGAACCAATATGAGACTAGAAATGTCCGTATATGGTCTCCATATTTAATTTATGAGGTGAATCGGCATAATGCCCCCCAACCCACACAAATATGCATGCGAGTATGAACAATTTAATATGCAACAAACGATAATGTCAGATTATAAAAATAATGTGGGTCTCGGATAGGGAATCACATTTGGGTTCGGCGAACTTGGGATCCGAGGGGTTCGGGGTCGGGTCTCAGGGTCCGGATCTGGGGTTCGGTCTCGACGGGATCGTTCTCGGATAACAGAGTAGATCTTGGCGTTCCGCGAAGGACTTGGTTCGGCGTCGGGGCGCATCGGATTCGTTCTGGTCGGTGTCGATCTTGTCGTTGCGAAGACCTTGTCGGGTCCGCGCAATCGAGTCGGTCTTGGCATTCGGGGTGAAGAACTTGGCGTCCTCGAGGTAGTACTTGGCGTATCCGTGTCGACGACCTAGGCGTCCGGGTTCTCGGCGAACTTGGCGTCCGGGAAGGAGTACTTGTCGCACCGGCATCTCGGTGTCCTCGGATCCGAGAGGAAGAACTTGGCGTGCCGGGAAGAAGGTCTTGCGGTTTCCGTGTCTTCGGTTCCATGAAGGCGTGCTTGTCCTCCGTGATGGCGAACTCGATGTCCCGAGAAGATCTTGGGGTTCACCGAGGGTTCAGGTTCAGGTCTTCGGATAGCGGCCTTTGGTCTCCGCGAAGAAGATCTTGGCACGCCAGGGTTCGGTATCGCCGAGATTGGTCTTCGGGGCTTCGGCCATCGGATTCGGGGGATCTTGGTGCTTCAGTCCTATTGCGTCCTCGGGGCACGAGCGACACACCATACAAGCAAGAGGCCACATACTTAAAAAGAAAGAGGCCTCGGTCGTGTCTGGCGCACAGAAGGTCTTGACTCGTTCGGTCAATTGATCGAACAGCCCGCAACGCGGTGGAGCAGAACGGTGGCTGGAGGCTAGCAAGCTGTGACGAGGCAAAGGACGGCCGAGCCGGAGACAAAGGCGAGGAGGGCCCCCTGGCAGCAGGCAGAGGAGGGCCGTCTAGGCCGGCTCGCAACGGGCAGCGGCTCAGGCAGGGTAAGGACGGTAGCGGGAGGCTCCAAGGCGGCGGCAGAGGAGGCCAGAGGAAGGCGAGGGAGAGGGTCGGGCGCAGGCCGCGCGGGGCCGGCGAGGTCGAGGCGGAGGGCGGCGGAGGTGGGGCGAGCGAGGCGGAGGGCGGCGGTGTCGACGAGGCAGAGTAGAGGGCGATCGGAGGCGGAGATCCGCGGGGAGGACCTCCTGGCGGCGGTGCCCTGCGTGGCGGGGCCGGTGGCTCGAGGTCGGCCGGCGAGGCGGTCGTCGGCCTGCGGATGAAGTGGGGCGAGGGAGAGACCTTGCGGGAGGGGATCCGCGCGAGGGGAGGCCTGGCGGCGGGATCTACGGCGCTGGCCGGAGGCAGGGTCGCGCGCCGTCGGGCGCGAGGAGGCGCAGAGAGGCGAGGGGAACACCGGCGGCTCGGGGTCTGGGCCTGCCGCGGCGAGGAGGAGGGAGACTGCGGGGCCAGAGGAGGTCGCAGAGGCGGTCGGCGGGGTCGCGGCCGAGGAGGGAGACGCGGTGAGGGAGGAGAGCAGAGGTGCGGCCGGAGACAGGCGGGGTGGCGGCCGAGCTCTGCAGGCGGCGGTGGAGGAAGGGGGAGGATGCGGGGGAGACGAGGTGGGGGAGAGGAGCGCGGGGCACGTCGGTGGGGGTGGGCCCGCGGTAGAGGGGATCGAGGGGAGGGTCACGCGGGCTGGCGGACCAGGTGGTGTGGGCTGCGGGGTGGGACCGGGGAGTGGGTGGACCAGGAGTGTGGTGGGAGGCGTGCAGGTGGGGCGGTGGGCCACGAGCGGTAGAGGCGCGGCTGTGAGGAGGTGGGGCCAGGCGGTGGGCCAGGGAGACAGGGGTGGACGGTTTGGTGTGTGTGTGCCTGTGGGGTTGGTGTGGGTGGTTGGGGTGAGGTGGCAGCGGGTGGTTGGCTGGAGGAGGGATGATAGCTGAGGTGGCGAGCACCGATTGGGTGGGATGAGGTGGATGCAGGGTGCGTAGGAAAAGGGTTTAGGTTGACTGGTTTTTGTACTGGGGGTGGCCGACTGGGTCGGATCGGCCCGGTATGGCTGCTCCCTATAAATAAAATAAATATTTTATATTTAAAACGGGGCTTTTGAAAACCGTTGGTAGACAAAGCAAAATATTCCGGAGACCCGGGTTTTAATTTGAAATCAAGAAGGGGCGTTTAGAAAACAAAAACTGGCTTTTCGAAAATAGTTTTATGCAAACAAATGCAAGATGACATGACGATGCTCAAATGCAATGTGGCATGATGACATGAGCATGCGGTTATGATGATGCAATGCACAAAAACACCGCGATTTTCTAGTAGTGGTTTTGCGGGGCGCCACACGACCCTAGCTCCATGCCACCTCCTCTCTCTCTCTAGCTCTATCCCTGCCACAGCAGCCCCACCCGAGCCTGCCCCTCCTTGGCCTCGCCCTGACCCCACCTGGCAGCCTCCACCACCTGGTAGCCCCTGCCCCTGCCCCTTCCGGCCAGCTCGATCACGTGCTCGAGGAGGAAAGGTGACAACCGAGCCACCTTTTTGCACCCCGAACCCCCCACGCCATCTACCCTCCCTCTCGTTCCTATCTACTCCCTCTCTCTCGCCTGTTGCCTCTCCCAGATCCACCCCAGGTCCTTGCCCTCTCCCCTCTTTTTCTCCACCGACACCATCTCCCTCTCGCCGGACACCGTCTGCTCCACCGACGCTTCTTCGATCCAACCGACGAGCCTGGCGTGGAGGTGGTCGAGGAGGACGAGGAGGTCCCTCTGCTTCGCCCTGTACCCGCCAGCGAGGAGGAGAAGGACCCCAGGCTCGCCAGGACCAGCGCCGCCCCGACAAAACCCTAGCCGCCGTTCGTCTGCCTCGTCGGCGATCCCCTGCTTCCCGGCTCGATCTGACACCACCGCCCTCTCCACGGTGAGCCAACCGTCCCCGCTGACACCCTCTTTTACTTAGTCGCGTCCTAGTCTCGCTGGACCCCAGGACGAACGCCCTCTGGGCGTGTCTGCGCCTGCACGTCCCCGTGGCACCCAGCGTTACCTAGCCGCCGATCTGCTCCCTGTCAGCAACCTCCACCTACCGCAGCGGCTTCGCCCTCTGCGCGCACGCCCAGGTCGCGGGTTCGAGTCCCCCGTGTGCCGTGCTCTGCCTGTCGCACACGAATCTGTCCGCGGTTCAGAGAAAGAAGAGAAACAGTACGGGCATGTGATCGATTTACGAATAGCCCCCCTTTTTATTTTTGCCTCAACCCGCGGTACACCGAGCCCCACCAGTCAGCCTCCCTGTCCTTTTTACAAAAACATCCCCGCAGTTTTGAACACCCAACCCGCACTCCATCGCGTCCCCGCTTGTCAGTCACTGCGGGTTTAGTCGCTGTCACGTGGTCCCGTAGCCACCGGGCCCATCTGTCACCCTCTGTGGCTAGGAAGCGACGTGGTGAGAAAAACTTTTCTGCGCGCGTGTTGTCCCAGTCAGCAGCTGGCCCACCCGTCAGCGACTGGGTCTGTAACGGGCTGAGTAACAAAAGTTTCTGTCCTTTTCTGTTTTAATTTAAACTTTTCAAATTTGATTTAAATACAAATTTAAATCTGTTTTCAAATAACTTTTAAAATACAATTCCAAATTAAACATGTAATATATGTTTTGAGATCAGAAAAATGTGAGGATTTCAAATATGCCATCAAAAATATATTTTGAACACATTAAATTTCAAGTTGATTAAAATTACAATAAAATGCCCTTTTTCCCTAATTAATTAATAACTTTAGATTTATAACTCCGAATTTGACAAATAATATGTCTAAAATGATCAGCTCGACGAGACCTTTCTGTTTATGCATTCCATGTTCTGAATTGCAGCATGCATCATATAAATATAAAGTATATAGACACTTATTTGGGTATAAAATGTGATTAAAACTCCATAAAATGCTTTATTCTTGTATTCCACACCTCACCCATGCCATGCTACTTTATTGCCATGCAAATTGTGCATCATTCATCATGGCATGATTGTTTGCTTGTCGCATTTTATTCATATGCTTTGTGCACTTTATTTATGTTGGCCCTTGTTTGTTTGGTTCTTCTTCGAATAGACGCTGAGCAGGGGATATATCAAGAAATCCAGGAGCACTACCCAGATCCTTCTCTTGCTTCAACTGAGCTGCCAGGCAAGCACTACCACATGCTTGCATACATATAGTACCTATTGCCTCTATCTTATTCTTGCATCATTGAGTCGCGATTGCATTAAACTGAATCCCAAGTACTGCATAGCCTTTACTTTTAAACCCCACCGAAGCTTGTTCCTCCATCCCATGAGCCATTACTACAGGAGTTGTTTGAGCCATGCGGGTCGTAGAACAGCATGTGTAGGGTATGTGAGCGTCTGATGGATAACGAGGTACCTAAACAACTTAACCTGAGTAGTAATGGGATAACTAATGAAAGTGGCACCGGTGAGCAATATCTGCTATTTGGTTTTTCATGCTCACTTGTGTCCCGTAAGACCCCGAGTACTTGATTCCTGTTCCTTGACTATTCGCACTATCCACATCCGGGAGGCCTTATGGACCCCCCTGAGCTAGAGCTTGATTCATTCTTATTTCTTGGGGCCACAATTAGTTTGGGGCTTTATTACTATCCTGTACTTATGCCATGCTTTACTGCTTTATTTAAGATTGTGCGTGGAGCACCTGTACTGTTTAGGTCCGTGACACGTTTTCGCTGTATCGACAAGCCCAGTCACACTTTCGGGTTCCCAGTCGTTTACAGCCGTCCACACAAACCTTGAGTCTGTCTCGGAGTCGGCCAACTTCGTCGCGGGTAGCTTAATGGGGTGGCCCCCTGAAATATTTCTGAATCCTGTGATCGCTTTGTCGTGAATGCCTCGTTGGGTTTTGATTTGGTTTTTCCGAGGTTGATCGAGTGTGTGTTGCTATTTGTGCACCCCTGCAGGGTAAATCTTTCTGAAAGCCGTGTCCGCGGTTATGGACGACTTGGAGCACAGTTTCTCGATCATAGACAAGTATAACTAAAGTACCGCTTTTAATTTGACTAAGTACCTGACTAGTAAATAGTGCAACACTCATGGAATGGATAATAAAACGCCAACGGATGGGGGGTTGTTCGTCCGCTTCCTCGTTGGTAAGCGAGGAGGAGGATGGATCTGTTGAAATTACTGATCTAACTGTTGTTATTAATTCACAGACATCCGTCTATCTCTGGTTAGGCGGATGGTTAGCGAGTATCTATAGAATTGTTAGGTATTATCTTTTGCTGCTATTGCGTCACCCCAGGTTGTGTCCCCTTTAGAGGCATAAAGACTTGCTGAGTACCCCTAGGGTCTCACACGATAAATTGTTTGATTCAGATGAACAGGTAAGCTCGCAAGATGGATACTGGGTGGAGGAGACGGACGATGTTGGCAACGATCACTCGGTGTAGAGATTCCGGGAACGGGGATCCGTGAGATCTGTGGGCGGGATGTGTTTATTTATGGGGCATCTTATGCCGATTTGCTTCTTATCCGTACTCGGATCTTGTCTTCCGCTTCCGCCTGACACTCTGATGTTTGATGTATGAGGAGATATCCTAAACTATTATATCTACCTAGGATATTTGGATCTTGCCGTATGGCGTTGCAATATTTCTATTTCTTTTAGATGGAATGGCTCTGAGGACTGTTGTATGGTGGCTTGCATACATACTCATTTGTGTATGTAGTTGATCCCTTCGCCTGCCGCTTACGCCGCCCGTTCTTGTCCCGATGTTTGGAAATGGTTAGGACGGCCGAAAGGTAATGTGAGTGGCATTTGGGCCCCACCGTACTATTTTAACCATTTCCGCTCATCCAGGCTTGTATCTAGGAGCGTAATTCACCGAGGTAGTTACACGGGTCCACATGTAGTTTGTGAAAAGAACACACATGCAATGACCACTAGTTGATCCATAAGTGGTTTGTGGAAAGAACACACATGAAATAACCACTTCTTGATCCATAAGTGGTTTGTGGAAAAGAAAACATATGCAATGACTCTGGTTGGTCCATATGTGGTTTGTGGAAAGAACGCACATGCAGTAACCACTGGTTGATCCATGTGTGGTTTGTGGAAAGGACACACAAGCAATGACTCTAGTGCTAGTTTTTGTATAAGAACACACATGCAATGTCTCTAATGGATCCATATGTGGTTTGTGAAAAGAACACACATGCGATGACCACTTGTTGATCCATGTGTGGTTTGTGAAAAGAACACCCATGCAATTACTCTAGTGATAGTTTTAGCATAAGAACATACATGCAATGACTCTAGTGGGTCCACATGTAGTTTGTGAAAAGAACACACATGCAATGACCACTGGTTGATCCATAAGTGGTTTGTGGAAAGAACACACATGCAATGACCACTGGTTGATCCATAAGTTGTTTGTGGAAAAGAAAACACATGCAATGACTCTGGTTGGTCCATATGTGGTTTGTGGAAAGAACACACATGCATTGACCACTGGTTGATCCATATGTGGTTTGTGAAATGAACACACATGCAATGCCACTGGTTGATCCAAGTGTGGTTTGTGGAAAGAACACACATGCAATGACTCTAGTGCTAGTTTTAGTATAAGAACACACATGCAATGTCTCTAATGGATCCATATGTGGTTTGTGAAAAGAACACACATGCAATGACCACTTGTTGATCCATGTGTGGTTTGTGAAAAGAACACCCATGCAATGACTCTAGTGCTAGTTTTAGTATAAGAACATACATGCAATGACTCTAGGGATCCACATGTAGTTTGTGAAAAGAACACACATGCAATGACCACTAGTTGATCCATAAGTGGTTTGTGGAAAGAACACACATGCAATGACCACTGGTTGATCCATAAGTGGTTTGTGGAAACGAAAACCCATGCAATGACTCTGGTTGGTCCATATGTGGTTTGTGGAAAGAACACACATGCATTGACCACTGGTTGATCCATATGTGGTTTGTGGAAAGAACACACATGCAATGCCACTGGTTGATCCATGTGTGGTTTGTGGAAAGAACACACATGCAATGACTCTAGTGGTAGTTTTAGTATAAGATCACACATGCAATGACTCTAATGGATCCATATGTGGTTTGTGAAAAGAACACACATGCAATGACCACTTGTTGATCCATGTGTGGTTTGTGAAAAGAACACACATGCAATGACTCTAGTGCTAGTTTTAGTATAAGAACACACATGCAATGACTCTAGTGGGTCCACATGTAGTTTGTGAAAAGAACACACATGCAATGACCACTTGTTGATCCATGTGTGTTTTGTGAAAAGAACACACATACAATGACTCTAGTGGGTCCACATGTAGTTTGTGAAAAGAACACACATGCAATGCCCACTGGTTGATCCATAAGTTGTTTGTGGAAAAGAACACACATGCAATGAACACTGGTTGATCCATGTGTGGTTTGTGCAAAAGAACACATGCAATGAATCTGGTTGGTCCGTATGTGGTTTGTGGAAAGAACACACATGCAGTGACCACTGGTTGATCCATGTGTGGTTTGTGAAATGAATTCACATGCAATTCCACTGGTTGATCCATGTGTGGTTTGTGGAAATAACACACATGCAATGACTCTAGTGCTAGTTTTATTATAAGAACACACATGCAATGACTCTAGTGGGTCCACATGTAGTTTGTGAAAAGAACACACATGCAATGACCACTTGTTGATCCATGTGTGTTTTGTGAAAAGAATACACATAAAATGACTAGTGGGTCCACATGTAGTTTGTGAAAAGAACACACATGCAATTACCATTGGTTGATCCATAAGTTGTTTATGGAAAAGAACACACATGCAATGAACACTAGTTGATCAATGTGTGGTTTGTGCAAAAGAACACATGCAATGAATCTGGTTGGTCCGTATGTGGTTTGTGGAAAGAACACACATGTAGTGACCACTGGTTGATCCATGTGTGGTTTGTGAAATGAACACACATGCAATGCCACTGGTTGATCCATGTGTGGTTTGTGGAAAGACCACACATGCAATGACTCTAGTGCCAGTTTTTGTATAAGAACACACATGCAATGTCTCTAATGGATCCATATGTGGTTTGTGAAAAGAACACACATGCAATGACCACTTGTGATGGGTTCGTAGCATGGAAAACAAAAAATTTCTACCGCAAGAACGAACAAAAGCAAGATCTAATCTAGATAAAAGCCAAGATCTAATCTATTAGACATGAGCAACAAGATAGATCGGTACTAACCCTCGTAGAACCGAAAGCGTTACGAGGTTAGATCTCATGGATGTTGTAGTCGATCACTTGCCGATCTCAAGATCGTGTGGACGATCCTTCGGGCGCCGCGTTTCGGCAGCGCTTTCGCAGAAGGTCACACGTGCGGAGTCGAAGCAGACCTTCCTCTCCCCGTTCCAGCGAGCAGCGGAGGTAGTAGATCTTCTCCACGGAATCCCAGCAGCACGACTGCGTGGTGGTGGTGGTGGAGATGAGAATTCTGCAGGGCTTCTCCTAAGACCAATCTTAGTCAAACTGGACCCACACATGCCATAGGGTCCCACATGCACCGCTGCTAGCTATGTGGGCCCGCATGTGTCATCAGGGTCAACTTAAGCCCAATCTTAGTCAAACTGGACCCACAGATGCCATAGGGTCCCACATGCACCGCTGCTAGCTATGTGGGCCCACATGTGTCATCAGGGTCAACTTAAGCCCAATCTTAGTCAAACTGGACCCACATATGCTATTGGGCCCACTTGCACCAATGCTTGTGTATGTGGACCCACGCGAGTCATGGTACATTCTATGTGGAAGCTCATATGCGGGATTGTTATTTTGATGAGAATGAAATGTTTCAAGTTTAAAATTTTTCGTGTCAACTAGTTCACATAAAATTTATCAGTGTGTAGGTTTTCATTTTTATGAGATATTTTGAATTAGTTATGTTGGAGATATGCCCAAGAGGCAATAATAAAGTGGTTATTATTATATCTTTGTGTTTATGATGAATGTTTACATCCCATGCTATAATTGTATTATTAGGAAACACTAATACATGTGTGTTTTGTAAACATAGAAGAGTCCCTAGTAAGCCTCTTGTTGAACTAGCTTGTTGATTAATTGATGATCATGGTTTCCTGATCATGGACATTGGATGTGATTAATAACAAGGTTATATCATTAGGAGAATGATGTAATGGACACACACCCATAGTAAGCGTAGCATAAGATCAAGTCATTAAGTTCGTATTGCTGTAAGCTTTTTAATGCATAGTAACCTAATCCTTCGACCATGAGGTTATGTTAATCACCATCACTGGATGGGTACTTTGATGCCATCAAATACCGCTTCATAACTGGGTGGTCATAAAGGTGTTATTGGGTATTCTGAAAGTATGTGTTGAAGCGCATGAACCAAGATTGGGATTTGTCCATCCATATGACGGATAGATATGCTCTGGGCCCTCTCGGTGAAATGTCATCTAGTTAGCTTGCAAGCATGTGACTAGGTCACAAGGGATGACATATCACGGAACGAGTAAAGAGTACTTATCAGTAACGAGGTAGAACTAGGTATGGAGATGCCGACGATCAAACCTTGGATAAGTATAGTATCGCAAGACAAAGGGAATTGGTTTCGTATGTAAATGGTTCAATCGATCACGAAGTCATCGTTGAGTATGTGGGAGCCATTATGGATCTCCAAATCCCGCTGATGGTTATTAATATGAGATGTGTCTCTGTAGGGTTAGGAACTGACCCAACCTTGTTAAAATATAAGGTAAGGTAGAATCCCCTGTGTTTACAATGCTAGTCCCTGGATCAATAGCTAGCATCCACAGTTAAGATGTAATATCAAGAAACAAAGGTCATAATATAACTTTATAACCAGGAATAACATAATTTTATTACATCTTACATAGCTCATTTGGCTATTACATTACATTGCAGCGGAATAACTATAAGCATGGGGTCCTTCATCTTCAAAGTGCCACAGGCAGATGTTGGTCGGGCGAGGGGCGTTCTGGCCTTAGCAGGATTGTTCGCCGGAGTGGAGGACGGCATCGGGTGCGTCAGGTGGTTGTCGTGGGCGGCGCTGCAGGTCACGAGGAAGCAAACGGCATACAAGGTTAGCTTCGTACGCGAGCGGCAAACAAGGGAGCATCAAAAAAGGGGGCGAGGGGAAGTCTGTGCTCACCAGGGAAGCTTGCCGGAGTCGAGGCCGACGGTGGCACTGCTCAGACGTGGTCGTAGCCGATGTTGGGGTGCAAGCGCCGGTAAGACAAGGCTACTGGGAGACGCGCAGGGGCCTGGGGAACATGCCTGAGTGGTCAAGGGGGCAAGGGGAGGTGAGAGGTTGCCGGAATCATCGTCGGAGCATCGTCGGACAAGGAATGGTGCAGAGAAGAATTGGGCTGCCTGGGGGCACGCTAGGGTGAGGCGTCTGGGGGAAAAGGGAGAGGGGATGCAGGCGAATAAGTATGCGTGAACGCAGGGTCGATTAATGGCGTGGTTAACGCGAATTAAACCTGGCTTTAATCGCTTGCAACGGCGAGGAGAAAAGAGGGGCGTGGTCAGCGGCGGGTGAGGAAGAAGAGAGTTGGTGTGGGGTCGTCTCGTCAGCGAGGAGAGACAGGGAAGATGGGGTCCGCGCGTCAGTGAGGGTGTGGGTTAGGTTTGCGGTGGAAAAACGTTTCACTCGGTGAGAGGGAGAGGTGGGCTGCTGGGCCTTAGTGGGCTGCTGTCAACTGGGCTGGTCCAACTCTATTTTTTTTCTGTTTCTGATTCTTTTTCCTTTTCCAATTCTATTTTTCTGTTTTGGATTCCTTTAATTATTTCAAGCACTCATTTGATTTCAAATCTTTGTCAAAAATTTGTGTGGATTTAAATACTGATTAATAGCACATTCTGAAATTAATTTGTGAATAAAACTTTATTCTTTTTGGGGTCTTTTAAATAAATCAAAAGGCCCTAGTTTTAAACCAAATAAGTTTTAATAATAATTTCAAACATCAATTCAAATCAAAACCACCACCAAACTTTGTAAAATTTTTAGTTCTGTTTAATAACACAAAACAAAGTCCAAAACAAAATAATTTTTTTTATTCTTTCAAGATCTATTAATAATTAAATAAATAGACCTTAGTTATTAATTCAAAATAGGGTTTAATTTATTTTAAAAATTCTATTTGAAATCCAATTATTTTCAAAACCAAATCAGTAGGTTTTGTTTGGAAATAAGGAATACTTGGAAACTTGTTTAAAACAAAATAACCTTTTATTTTAGGTTCCATTAATAATTAAATAAAATGGACCTTAGTTAATAATCCATATAGGATTTGTTTTATTAAATCTTTATTTTCAAAATCTAGAATAAAACCAAAACACTTCAGTAGGTTTTATTTTGAGAATATAAAATACTTGGAAAACTTATTTTAAATAAATAAATAAGTTTTGATGTTTTGGAAATAGTAAAACCTTTATTAATAAAACTTGGATATTTAAATCCTTTTTATTTTATTTTAAATAAACCTCTACTATTTTAATCAAAGCAAAACCTTTTTGTTTCAAAGTCTTGGCCAAGGTTTAATTTGGCTTTATAAAATAATCTTTATTTATAAATCCAGCTTTTCATTTGAAAACAAAATCTTTTATTAAAATAGTAATACCAAAATATTTTATTTTCCTTTATTAAATGTTTATCTTTTTAAATCCCTTTAGGATTATTTGTTCACCAATTGGTATGGGTTTTTGGTAAGGGCTTTATTTGCTTTGGGAATTCAATTTCCTTATCTTATTATATTCATAAGATTTTATTTGTGGTTCCAATTTGAGTGAAACCATCTTCTATGGTCTTTCTTGATCCTTTGTGAATATTTGTTGATCAATTTTGATAGTGATCAAATCCATGGATTTGGAGATACTTTCGAAAATGATTTTTTATTCCATTAGGGTTTAGGGTTTTGGATTTATTTTCCAAATGTTTAAATTTCTAGATACATTCATTGAGGAATGCATTTCACTTGATTTGGATTTTTGTTGAATTCAAACTTTAACCAAAGTTTGTTCAAGATGGGATTTTAAGTTTCCTTTTAGAAACAAAAGTTTCTTTTCACCCTGATTTTCAACAAAAATTTATTTTGTTTATTTATTTTTCACATTACAAGATTTGGAAAATCTTGGGATGTGACAGTCTCTGTCATGTCTGCATATTAACGAACCGTAGGGTGACACACTTAAGGTTCGAAGTTGTTTTAAGTAGATATGGAATATGCATTGGAGATCGAATGTTGTTCGGAGTCTCGGAATGGATCCGGGACATCACGAGGAGATCCGGAATGGTCCGGAGAATGAGATTCATATATTGGGGATCATTTTCTAAGTTAGGAAATGTTTCGGAGTGTTTGTATGAGGGTTCTAGAAGGTTTCGGAATGTTCCGGAAGGTTCTGGAAGGTTTCTTGGAGTTTGCTTGAAAACCAAGGAAAGGATCAAGGAGTCCTGGTGGGTCAAGACATGGATTCGTGGGGGAGGAGGACTCTCCCCCCCACCTCCAACCCGCCGGCCCTAGAGGGAGGGGAGTCCTACAAGGACTCCCCCTCCCATGGCGCCTGACCCCCCTTAAATAGAAGGGCAGGGGCGCCCCCTCCAAACCCTGCTCCCATAACACCCAATCAATGCCGCCTCTCTCCTCCACCTTTCTTCTGCACAGGCATAGGCGAAGCCCTGCAGAATTATCTACTCCACCACCACCACCACGCTGTCGTGTTGCTGGGATTCCGTGGAGAAGATCTACTACCTCCGCTGCTCGCTGGAACAGGGAGAGGAAGGTCTGCTTCGATTCCGCACGTGTGATCGTCTGCGGTAGCGCTGCCGAAACGCGGCGCTGGAAAGATCGTACACTTGACCGACTGTGGAAGCGCTGCCGGAACGCGACGCCAGAAGGATCGTCCACACGATCTCGAGATCGGTAAGTGATCGACTACATCATCCACGAGAATATGCACTCGTTAACCGCTTTGGATCTTCAAGGGTTAGTATTCTATTGACTCATTGCTACAATCTAGTAGATAGATCTTGGCTTGTTCATAGATTAGATCTTGATTGTGTGTTCATGCGGTAGAATTTTTTTGTTTTCCATGCTACGAACCCCAACTGTGGTATCAGAGCCAGGTTTATGCGTAGATCTGTTGTACGAGTAGAACACAATGATGTTGTGGGCGTTGGTGCTCGTACCGTCTTTTGCTATGTGTGTACTTTGCATCTTGCGGTATGGTGGGATGAAGCGGCTCGGGCTAACATTACATGTCATCGTACATGAGACTTGCTCCACGCTTGAGGTGCAACTTGCTTTGCACAAGTGGCTTTGCAGGTGTCTGTCTCTCCCATCATAGTATAGATCCAATCTACACTTTGCACTTGATAGCACTTGTATCAACGTTGTGGTTCAGTTTCGTAGGTAAGATCCGTTCTTAGTCGAAAGCCCCAAACCACGTAAAACTTGCAAAGAAAATTAGAGGCGTCTAACTTGTTTTTGCAGGAGTTTTGTGATGTGATATGGCCATCATGTGATTGTGATTGTACTTGATGTATGCAATGATCCTTGTTGTAATATGGCAACCGGCAGGAGCCTAATGGTTGTCTTTAATTCTGTTAAGGCCTGCATGTCTATTCTTCTTGTAATAGCTTTATTCCAAGTAGTTGTAATAGTTGCTAGTGAAGATGGACAACCATGAAGCGGCGCCACGGACCTTGACGCAATGCTGGTGATGATGGATATCATGTCCATGCTTTGGAGATGGAGATCAAAGGCATAAAAAGAAAGGCCATATCATATCACATATTATGAATTGCCTGTGATGTTAATCCTTTATGCATCTTGTATTTCTTAGATCACGACGATAGAATTATAAGATGATCCCTCTCACTAAATATCAAGTAATAAAGTGTTCGTCCTTAGTTGGCACTGTTGGTAAGACTCGTCGTTTCGAAGCATCTCGTGATGATCGGGTGTGATAGACTCTACGTGTGCATACAACGGGTGCAAGCCAGATTTGCACATGCGGAAACTAAGGTTAACCTTGTCGATCCTAGCATGTACAGACATGGTCTCGGAACACGGAATACCGAAAGGTAAAGCATGAGTCATATGGATGATATGATGAACATGTTGATTGTTCGCCTTTAAAGCTACATCATCTCACGTGATGATCGGACATGGTGTAGTGGATTTGGTTCATGTAATCACTAAAACAACTCGAGGGATGTTGTTTTGAGTGGGAGTTCATTTGTAATTTGGATTAGTCGAACTCAATTTATCATAAACACAATCGAAGTGAATTTGCATAGTTTGTTGTAGTTATTGGCATCCGTTCACCACCTTACGCTTAGTTATAGTTGAGATAGTAGAACTATAGAAATTCTGGATATTTGCTTTACGAACTGGTATCGTATTGTTTTGAGTGTCAATCTAAAGTTTAAAAGTCCTATTGCAAACTTTCAGCAAACTCCGTTTACTCTGTGAAGTTTAATAAACAGTATTAAATCAAGAGTAACAATTCCAGTGTTAGTATCTGATGTATCATGTTTGCCTCCATGATTCTTGATACTCAAAAGATTGTTTTGCAATATCAAGTTTATCAAGAGCTGGAAGCAATGTTTCAGACACCATCATATGTGAAAGGTATTGCGATATCTAAAACAATGTGTTGGTTACAACATGATACAGTATATGTCCTCATATTTGATGAGAATTTGTGAAGGTTGGAGACGCTAGTCGTCCTAATCCTCCAAAAGGTTTTGGAAATAAAACATTATACTCACAATTCACCTTTATAAGCTATAGCAGCTTGATCATGAAGGTTGTCATGATAAGGATGAATAGAAGATGTAAGTAAAATGTTTACTACACTAAAAGATTACTAAAGAGTGGAATTTTGAAAGAATGCCAAACATTTGATGAAGGTGATTCACTTCAAAGTGCAAGTCCAAAGGTATTAGTATTTGACTATACACACTTTGTACTATTTGTCATGTGAATGACAGCACTATTGATGTTGATAGAATTCTTTTAAAAGAAAAGGAATTGTTGAAAGAGAATCTATAAAATATTTGGCAGAAAAGAAAAGATTGGAGATGTCCAACTTAGATATATAGAAGATACATGTTATGGTTGTATTCCTTGCTTGTTAAACAATGTGGTTCTGCGGTATTGGATACCGAATTGGATGGTATGAAGTGTCATACAGGACAATGCAATTCATGAACTACAATGGCCTAAGTAACTAGCAAGAGAATATGTGATGATGTTCATCGAAAAAAACAAAGGGTTGATGTGTTGCTCGTTAACATCAAAGCCTTCCTTCAAGATTTGTTTAAATTGTTTTGATCAGGTATTATGAGAAGAAAAGGTTGTTCAAATAATTTCCGTATTCCATAAAATATGGATGATTTACAAATCTCGTTGGAGAAATCACATCCATAAAACTAATTCTAAAATGTCGAAAGACAATTGATTGAAAGATCACTTATGAAGTGACATCGCTGTTTAAATTATATTGGAAAGAAAACATGAAGAAACTCCATGTTGATGGAATATTGGAGTCTTTTGATTTTGATCAAATGACGCTTGTGAAACTTTCTACAGATAATTAAAACTTCGTTCATAGGCCAGAAGGGAACGAATGACTGGCTTATTGGAACTTGTACATATAGATGTATGGAGCCCATTATGTAGTCAAAAGCGATGGATTTCAACTTCACATGCTTTCTCCGAGAATTTGAGTGAATATATGTATATTTACTTAATAAGGAGGAAGTATGAAAACATTTGAAAATTGTTCAAAGACTTTCAAGATGAAGTTGAAAATCATTGTAACAAGAAAATAAAGAGTTTATGATTCGATCATAAAGAAGGATGTTTGAGTTACAAGTTTAGCAAAACACCTAAAGATTTGAGGAATCGTTCCATGGATTTACATTTCCCAAAACACCATAGGAGTATGGAGTGTTCAAGATATGTAATGAAACCTTGTTTGACATGGTAAAATCAAAGGTGTCATTTATAAAACTGCCATTATGTTTTACAGATTAAAGCTTTAGTGACTACCGCTTTTACACTGAAAAGAGCTCCATCGTGATCCGTTGAAATGACACCATATAAGTCATGGTTTGGGATAAAACCCAGGTTGTCCTTTCTTAAAATTTTGGTATGCTATGCATAAGTAAAATGTTTACAATCAAAGTCGGATAAGCACGTCTTTGTAGGTTATCCCAAAGAATTTATTGGGAATTTCTCCATAACACTAAGGACAAAAGAGTTTGTTACTTGGAACGTCAAGTTTCTTGAGAAGGAATTTTTCGTGAAAGGTTAAGTGGGAGGACAATAGAACTTTGATAAGGTTGTTGAACATTAGCTATATGTGCTAAGTAGCGCAGCGCCGGAAAGTGTTCCGGTGACGGCCACAATGCTCATGGCTCTCGTGATTACAAAAGGTGTGATCTCGGAGATTAGAGTTCCTATAGAACCGTGTGGGTCGGTAATAATCAAATAGTAAGATTTGATAAAGCAAGTCATTATTGTTTTGTCAATGATGAACCGACTACATACAAAGAAGCGATGATGGGCCCTGACTCCATAAAATGACTAGAAGTCATAGAATCCGTGATAGTATCCATACACGAGAAATCAAGTTTCTGAACTTGGAAGACCCTCCGGAAAGGCGTGAAGCCTATCGGTCGTGTTTGGATTTATAAAGTAAATAGACATGGATGTTTCACATCTATGAAATAGTCGACATGTCGAAAAGAGTTTACGACAATGTTCAAGGATTGACTATGATAAGATTTGATCTTTTATAGCGATATTTAGTCTGTACGGATTAATGTAGCAACCACTACATATATTTTGGTATATAGTAGTTGAATAAACAAAACAAGTTCTTCTAATAGAATGGTTACCTAGGATGTGTCCATGACATGTTCCAAAGGGTTTTGTTAATTCAAAGGATGCTAAAAGAGTATGCAAAACTTCAATGGTTGAAGTGAGCATCGCGGAGTTGGAATCTTTACCGTGACGAAACCGTTAAAAGGTTTAATTTCATCAGAGACGATGAAGATGCTTGTATTTTGCAAGAAATTAAGTGGGAGCGCTAAGACATATTTATAATACATTATGTGAAAGACATATTGTTCATTAGAAATGATGTATCTTTTATTGACATAGGTTAAGAATTCATATCGATGAAAGGCTTAGGCATAACTCAAGAATTAGGCATCAATGTCTATATGAATAGATTGAGGCGCTAATATGGTTTTGCCAAATGTACATAGATAAGATGTTGAATGAGTTCAATATGGAAACAACAAGAAAGGTTCTTGACTCACGGAAAGGACTGAATCAAGATTTGAGTGTGTTGACACGAGATTCAAGTGTTTTGACACTTGGTAAAATCACAAGAATATTTTGATCAATCATTTTTTGAGATGTACACATCCAGATATGTCCTATGCTCTAAATGTTATGAGCATATACCAGAATGACTCATAAGATGATCATTGGACAATAGTAGGGATATTCCTATGATCTTTGGAAGAACTAAGAATATATTATTTATATAGTGGTGATAAATAGTTCATTGTAAATTGTTACATTGATACTAGTTTTGTCACAAATTAAGTTTATCTCAATTTAAAACTATGGGTGGCACAATGTAATGGAAAGGAAGTTCCATAAAGGATTTGGTTGAGTACCAAAGTTAAAACATTGTGACAGATACTACAACAAAAGGCTAAGTATATAAACTGCTATAGTACCAGCAAAGGAGGGCATTTGTGTTAAGTAGTTTGTTATCAAACTAGGTGTGGTTCATAGTGGGATAATACTATGAAGATACATTGTATGACAATTGTATCAACATGATTTAATCCCAAGGAACTAAAGGTCTCACCAAAGAACCAAAATTATACAATGCCATCTCATTGGAGAATGAGTAATGCGTAGAGACGCGAGGACATGCAAATACACACGGACCTGGAAGTATCAGATCTGAAGATTATGTTTACCACTAGCAATTGTGTCTATACAACACCAGAAAGCCATAGGTGTTGAATGCACAAAATTTTGACTAGATTATTGACTCTAGTGCAAGTGGGAGACTGTTGGAGATATGCCCAAGAGGCAATAATAAAGTGGTTATTATTATATATTTGTGTTTATGATGAATTTTTACATCCCATGCTATAATTGTATTATTAGGAAACACTAATACATGTGTGTTTTGTAAACATAGAAGAGTCCCTAGTAAGCCTCTTGTTGAACTAGCTTGTTGATTAATTGATGATCATGGTTTCCTAATCATGGACATTGGATGTGATTAATAACAAGGTTATATCATTAGGAGAATGATGTAATGGACACACACCCATAGTAAGCGTAGCATAAGATCAAGTCATTAAGTTCGTATTGCTGTAAGCTTTTTAATGCATAGTAACCTAATCCTTCGACCATGAGGTTGTGTTAATCACCATCACCGGATGGGTACTTTGATGACATCAAACACCGCTTCGAAACTGGGTGGTCATAAAGGTGTTATTGGGTATTCTGAAAGTATGTGTTGAAGCGCATGAACCAAGATTGGGATTTGTCCATCCATATGACGGATAGATATGCTCTGGGCCCTCTCGGTGGAATGTCATCTAGTTAGCTTGCAAGCATGTGACTAGGTCACAAGGGATGACATATCACGGAACGAGTAAAGAGTACTTATCAGTAACGAGGTAGAACTAGGTATGGAGATGCCGACGATCAAACCTTGGATAAGTATAGTATTGCAAGACAAAGGGAATTGGTTTCGTATGTAAATGGTTCAATCGATCTCGAAGTCATCGTTGAGTATGTGGGAGCCGTTATGGATCTCTAGATCCCGCTGATGGTTATTGATATGAGATGTGTCTCTATCATGTCTGCATATTAACGAACCGTAGGGTGACACACTTAAGGTTCGAAGTTGTTTTAAGTAGATATGGAATATGCGTTGGAGACCGAATGTTGTTCGGAGTCTCGGAATGGATTCGGGACATCACGAGGAGATCCGGCATGGTCCAGAGAATGAGATTCATATATTGGGGAACATTTTCTAAGTTAGGAAATGTTTTGGAGTGTTTGTATGAGGGTTCTAGAAGGTTTCGGAATGTTCCGGAAGGTTCTGGAAGGTTTCTTGGAGTTTGCTTGAAAACCAAGGAAAGGATCAAGGAGTCCTGGTGGGTCAAGACACTGATTCGTGGGGGAGGAGGACTCTCCCCCACCTCCAACCCGCCGGACCTAGAGGGAGGGGAGTCCTACAAGGACTCCCCCTCCCATGGTGCCTCACCCCCCTTAAATAGAAGGGCAGGGGCGCCCCCTCCAAACCCTGCTCCCATAACACCCAATCTCTGCCGCCTCTCTCCTCCACCTTTCTTCTGCACAGGCATAGGCGAAGCCCTGCAGAATTATCTACTCCACCACCACCACCACACCGTCGTGCTGCTGGGATTCCGTGGAGAAGATCTACTACCTCCGCTGCTCGCTGGAACGGGGAGAGGAAGGTCTGCTTCGATTCCACACGTGTGACCGTCTGCGGTAGCGCTGCCGGAACATGGCGCTGGAAGGATCGTACACTTGACCGACTGCGGAAGCGCTGCCGGAACGCGACGCCAGAAGGATCGTCCACACGATCTCGAGATCGGCAAGTGATCGACTACATCATCCACGAGAATCTGCTCTCGTTAATCGCTTTGGATCTTCAAGGGTTAGTATTCTATTGACTCGTTGCTACAATCTAGTAGATAGATCTTGGCTTGTTCATAGATTAGATCTTGATTGTGTGTTCATGCGGTAGAAATTTTTTGTTTTCCATGCTACGAACCCCAACAAGTTATGCACTGTACAAGCTTAGGTCAAACTTGAGTTGAAAGTTGTAGGAAAGCCGTGGGTTCAATTTTTGAAATTAAGTTGTAGCCACGACCAGAGGATTGGTGAAAGCCCCGTGCCTTCAATTGTTGAAAGTTTGCAGCCACAACCGGACCGCACCACACCTACACGCGTTGCATCGTAACAAAACTGATCCCACTGCTGCACCACAATAACTAGATCGCATGCACCACACCTAAACACGTCGCACCGTAACAAATTCAAACTTACCTCACTGCACCGCAATAACCGCATCGCACCACTCCTAAACGCGTTGCACCATAACAAAACTGACCGCACTGCACCGCACTAACCGCATCGCACCGTAATGGGTCGACTACATCGATGTACTGGCCCTCCGCCTCGACTCCACCGCTGCCATAACACCACAATAACCGCAACGCGTCCGCTTCTTGTGTGTTATTCTTCCTCTCGCGTCTTCCTCCTCCACACGATGGGGAACTCAGCATCCATGGATCCCTATGGAGACATCCTCAATGACGGGAAAACCACGGTTGACATCAAGCCCATCTGTGCCTATGGCACGAAGATTATGGAGGTGGTGTACACCAACAATGTGAACTACTTGAATCACATGCTGGAGAAGTTCGAGCAATTGCTCGAGAAAGAGACTTACAAGTTCCTCGGACTCGACCTCGAGTACACAAGGAATAGGTGGGACGAAGCTCCGTCACAAAAGCTCGCCATCGTCCAGATCGCCCTAAAGGACACTGTCCTCATGTTCCACTACTGCAGGTAATATACGTACTAAGGATGGGCATATCTATTTCAGGCCTCCTTTGATTCAAAGGATTTCCTATGGGTTTGTACATGATTCAATCCCTATGTTTTTTCCATCAGCACATGTTTGATTCATAGGATTGTACCCTGTAAAAACATTTTCACATCATGCCTCCTTTGATGCGAGGCTTGTTTGATTCAAAGGAATCTCATATGAATTTTGGAGGATTTTGATCCTTAGAAAATTTTCCTATGTGCATTGTTTAATTCCTATAGGTTTAAGTCCTTGTGTATTTTGTTAGATCAAGTATTATGCATGATCTATGGGCGTTGTACGTGGCCTAATAGCACGATTTCGCAATTTCCTTGTTCAACGTTGTCCTCAAATAATTGTACACCATCCAAATTTTTGTCATGTCATAGTTTGCATCTATACTACAGGAGAATGGAGCCTTGTCCGAAACTGGTTATGTGCATATTTTTATTTTCCATTTGAGATCATGTATAATTAGCCAATACAAATACATTGCTTGCACTCGTTTATTTCAAATACTTAGACATGTTAGTTCAAGTATTATGCATGATCTGTGGGTGTTGTACATGGCCTAATGATACGGTTATGCAATTACCTTGTTTAACATTATCATCAAATAATTGTACATCATCCAAATTATTTTCATGTCTTAATTTGCATTTATAATGCAGGAGAAGGGAGCCTTGTCCGAAACTGGCAGAGTTCCTTCAGGAAAAGGGGATCACTTTCGCTAGCGTGGACATCAGGAGTGATAAAGCGAAGCTTGCACATGAGGATATCACCATTTCAGAACAGTACCACATCGACATCCAAGACATGTTTAAGACCGAAGAACGGTTCCATTGGAATCAACCATATGACAGGGACGGGATGTTATCTCTAGCAGTGATCATCATTGACAGAGATCTCGGGAATTGCATGCCACTCCCGGACGATGGCCACGAAGTATGGGAGAACAAGACACTTTCCGCGATGAACCTAGAGTATGCAGCAAGAGACAGGTATGTTGCCTACGAGCTGTATCATAGGCTCATTACCTTAAGGGACAGGCTAGACCGGGGGACTCGCAAGGCTACAATTAATGCAACAGAAAAGGCGGCCGAAGCCGAGGCGGCAGCTGCTGCAGACCAGAGTGATGCAGATGATGAGCAGGATGATGCAACACAGCAGGCTGAAAGGGAACAGGCGAGGGCGACCTGGGAAGAGCAGCAGGCGGTCTCGGGAGTGGAAGAGGCGGATGGAGAGGTGGTGCATGTCGCCAAACGCTCATGGGAAGCGAACGAAGATGACCAGGACGGCAAGCAGAACAACACCACTGGCTGGGGCAACACCACCACCGCTGCCTGGGGCGACAAAGCCACCGACCCCACCGCCTCTAACGCCACTGGCTGGAATTAATGCACGTTACTAGACTATAGCAAGTTATATTCGTGATGTTGTATGTTGTTTATGTAGTACAAATCATGGTACTTTGTTGTTGTTTACTTTCTAAGTTAAACTACTTTAGTATGCTTGTTTCTTAAAGTACCGTGAGCTAGCAAACATATCTATGTAATGTTATATGTGTGTTCAGTTGTGTTTGTGCACTGGCTATACTAGTTCAAAGGAATATGATTGTCAACAGATATAAACTTGCCTTGATGAAAGTCTAGAATTATGAACGCAAGCGTTACAAAGTTATTTTAAGCTAGTGTTATTGGACCCACATTTGTCATCGGGATCAACTTTTGCCCAATCTCAGTCAAACTGAAACCACATATGCCATTAGGTCCCACATGCACCATTGCTAGTGTAAGTGGGCCCACATGTGTCATCGGGGTCAACTTTTGCACAATTTTAGTCAAACTTTTGCCCAAACTCACTCAGACTATAACCACAGATGCCATCGGTACTCGCATGCACCGATGCTAGTGTAATTGGACCCACATGTGTCATCAGGGTCAAATTTTTCCCAAACTCAGCCAAACAGGAACCACAGATGCCATTGGGTCCCACATGCACCAATGCTAGTATAAGTGGCTCTATTTCAAATTTTACTATGTAATATGCACTATGCACTGTCAAACCTGTTATAAGTGAGTTGATCAGAGCATTGATCTGTAAAACTGTCAAATATTTGTAAATTATTGATATATATACCAATATGTACTGCTCTTTTAAAAAAATCATTATTTAGCAAACCCGCTAAATGGGCATAGCGCGCTATAGCTCCGCTATAGCTTTCGATAGCTTTTAAAATCGGCGCCGCTAAATCAAATAGCCCGCTATTTTAAACATTGATAAGTGGGTTCCACATGCACCAATGTTAGTATAAGTGGGTCCAACATGCACCAATGTTAGTACAAATAATAGTTTACCTAATTGGGGAAAAAATCTATCCCTGCAGATATCCTAGCCCCTTCTCGTACTTTCCCCAAACTGCTCCTCTCCATCCGCATCTCCGCACCGCCGTGGTCGTCTGCATCGCCTCCGTCAGGATCGTCCAGCCACCGACGACCATATTTCTGCAACCCCGCCACCACGCTTCTCCACAGCCACGCCGCCGTGCATCTCCGCAACGCATCCGCCGCCCATAATGATGTGCACGTCCGCATCGACTTCGGCCACACCACCGCGACGTTGACCGCATCTCCGCAACCTTGCTCCGCGCTGAAGGTGAGCCCAATCATGTTGGATTTACTTGTGCTGCCCACTGAAATCATGTCTGCATTGTTTGTCCAGTAGGGTTTTCCACGAGCTATGTGCTGAAGCTAGATTTCCCATGAAAATACACTAGTGTACCTACTAGAATAATTCCTGCACATTACAATCCCATGAATTAAACAATACTGGAAGGAAACATTGCATAAGGTCTGAACTCTACAATGCATGTGTAGGAAAATATATTAGGGCTCGTTTGGCTCCTATGCATTCATTTCATTTGGTTGAAATGAAATGAAATGAAATCCCCATGTCACTTCACTTGGATGGAATTTAAATTCCTTAATGAATTTTTATGTTTGGCTACCACCTGGAATTCTGAAATGAAATGATTTACAGCTTCTGTTTGGCTGCCATTTTAAGCCAATTGTGAAATCAACAACACATTTGACTTCAAAATTCAATTACATAATGTAAATAAAATATGATATTTTCAAAATAAAAATCAACTACAACATGAATAAAGATCAATGTATCCACAAATACACTTGTCTGCTCATTATATCAACACAACTTGATCAATGATGTTGTCATTGTTAGCGTTCTCATCCGCCATTTCCGCACGGCTTTCAGCTGCAGTCCTAGCTCCCGCTCAGTAGCTCGATCCCTTGAGTAAGTGTGCTAATTATATCCCAATACTTGATAACCTTGTACTTATAGGAAGTTGCATCGTTGTGTGCCTGCAAATACGAGAAACTAGAACATGTTAGAACATGTGCCACTTCTTGAAAATCTTAGCCAAGGGTGAGAAACAGATAACACTTGTGAATAAATGTTTTCCTAATAGGTAGGTATACACTATAGCTATAACTTAGCACATCAGGCATCAAAAAGTAAATCTAATGTACAATACTGACAAGCTAGAGATTCAAAGTGAAGTTTGGTGGTGGTCCATTTCCTTGGTGCACAATAATGCATCATTCTGCCATGACCAAGATGAATAGATCACATTCATTCTCTCCATCAAACATAACAAGTTTAGCTAGCTACATCTTGATATAAAAATGGAACTTGTTTGGACACACACATATATAGATGATAAATTAGTTAGGCATGACATGTCTTAAGAAATTGGCGATGCCGGAATTATGGATGGATGTTCATGTGTAGAAAATACCACCTGGCTATTTTCCTTGTTGCAAGGAAACAACTCGTAGTAAGCAAGGTCTAGAGCATGAATGACAATGAACCAAAAACACATGCCTAGAAAGTACAACCACATGATCCATAGAGGGACAGTTTTGGGGTCGGCTGTACCACATGGAACCACAACATCGGAAATGGAAGAACCTACACTAACTTGCCATCTCTGATGTGCTAAATTGCTGAAGCAATATATTATGGTGACTAAAACAGAACATAACTACTAGCTATGATCTGTTTCTGTAAGAAATAGGCCTAAACTTCCTAGTCTCCCAAAAAAGATCGGCCATCTAGCTACTATATATGGAAAGAACTAATGTAGTACTTACGATGTTTCTAAAATCCAACACAGCAAAGGTAGTTCTTAGAGAACTTATATCTGACAGAATAGGAGTCTGGAGCTTTCCTATGCTATGACTAGTCCTTGTAGCATTGAAATAACTTGCAAGTATTTGCAGAAACAATATTTGTATTGTTGTGATTAAATACGTTGCTGCGACGCTGTAATACCTATAATGTGTTTCCTACACTTTTACCATTTGTTAATGTGTGCTAAATTTGTATGCGCAGCCCATTCTTTAACATGGCAGGAGAATCTTCGCAGAAGCGTGATCTCGGACCACTCATCGCCCAAAGATGCCGGCTTACTGAGAGTTAGCAAGAGCATCTGCTGGAACTTCAATCGAACATGGGCAAAATTGTCAGGTTGCCATTCGTAACCCGCTTGACTAAAACGAATCTTAAATTGTACCACATGGTACATTCATATAACTTTTTTTAATTCTTTTTGTTGCCATGCGTGTATGCAATTTGTCTATGTGGTTTATGACATCGACTTACTAACTTATATATCTTGTTTTGTATTGATCAGAAACTTCCTAAGAAGGTTGTTAATGCTCTACAAATCTGTGAGGGAGGCTCAACTGGAGTGTGTCTTCCTAAAGAGGAGATCACCCCCATCGACTTCAAGATAGAAAAGGATGATCGCCTCTTCTTCGATATAGATGAGTGGAAGTGTTTCGTATAGAGCACAGATCTAGAAGAGGGAAGAGCTTTTCTCATATACTTGAAGAAAGCACATTCAGAAGGGTGGCGTAACCGAGAGGGTTTCGTCTTCATATTTAGAAGAATAAATGATTTGTCGCCTACGCCGATGTCCATGCTCAGGGGTGCCAAGGCGACGTCGGGCAGGGGACGTGAAGGACAGACGCGTCCGCCGGCAACGCGCGTTGTCAAGAAGAGGGACCGTCGTACGGGTAGGGGCAGCGGCAAGGGCAGGGCCACTTCTCTGTCGCCATCGCCATCGCCATCGCCGTCACCGTCACCATCCCCGTTGTCGTCACCGTCTCCACCACCCCATCTGCCGCTGTATCCGAACCCCGACTTTATGTTCATCCGCATCCTTCATGAGGACAAGTGGGACAAGCTCTCCCTCTGCCATGCTTTCAAAGATTACATCAGCGGCAACCTGCCCAACACTGTGCGCGTCCGGGAGAGTAACAGCAGGCTGACCTTCGATCTGGAGATGTATTTCGATCATCGAGACGGCCGCTTGTACCTCCGTAGGGGCTGGCCCAAGTTCGTCAAGTGCTACACTATTTCCCTAGGCAACATCCTGGCATTCGACTACTATGCTGGCAACAGGGAGCTGGTCGTCACAATCTACGGTGGTACGCTCTCCCGCCGGGAGTACGCCACCAACAGCGACGATGACAGCGACGATGATGGCAGTGGCGGTGACAAGGACACGCAGACCATGCCCGTCAAGGAGGAGGAGATGTCAGAGGGCTAGTACGAACGTCCAGACCGAGTCCTGACCCTATCAGATTTCCATGTCTGCCTCTTCCTAGACTAGGAAGAGGATCTAGGATTAAACTTACCTTGATGCACTCTGATTAAGTTTTCCTGATACACTATGCTTAAGTCTAATATGTAAGACTAAAAATGCTTTTTCTACCCTGTTGCATGTGCATCAGGGTGTGACCAAGCAGTTCCGCCCCTGTTCCTAGTTGCAAAACTATTTGTTGAGTTTCTGGGTGTAAAGTCTAATGAGATCACCTACCTTTTGGTGGATGTTAGAAAACTTTGCTAGCTACATATCTAATATGTGAAATAATTCTGCTCTTCTGTTTGTTTTTTGAATTAATGAGGTTTACTTGTTTAAGTGATATTATGCTTCAGCTTTCAAGTTGGAGTTGTGGAATGAAGGAAACTAATGGTATTGTTTGCTCAGTAATCCAACTGTTGTACGTGAATGAACATATTTTGTTTTCCTTTTCATATATAAACAAATGACTTATTCAAATAATTTAATATGGTTCATGGCCAAATAAATTTATAGTACAATGAATTAGAGATAATCCCGGCTTGTAAACCATATTACAAATTCCGCACGGGAGGTCTAAGTAGTGGCAAAACCTAAACCGTTGCATGTGTTAGGATTTATTTAATTACACTATGTAATTAGAGATAATCCCCGCTTGTAAACCTCTCGTTCCGTTCCCTCTGTTTTTTCCAATCAAATTTACAATGAATGGTTTTCGTTCCCTCCACTTGTGTACCGAAAATTTTCGTTCCCGCCTCTTTTGTTTTCCACCCGCCCGCCCATTTTGGCGCTAACAATTTGCCGCCCCCATGACACTTTAAAAACGGCGTGCCCCCACCTCCCGCATACCCATCCCCTAATTCCGTTCCTTGTTCACCGCCCACCTAGAATCCCATCGCCACTTTCCTCGACCCCAGATCCGTCAAGCAAGGCGTTGGTTGCCGGTAGATTTCCCCTCTGCGGCGGGCGACATGTCCGCCAGTCTTCGAAGCGGCACACCACGCCGGAATGTGCTACCACCGACACCGAAGCAAAAGCGTAAACGCCCAGGTCATTTTTCTGCCGCCCTAGGTCTATGCCTCTTTCTAGATCAGTCAAGCATGAGTTCTAGTAGATCAACATGTGTAGATCGTTGTTCAAGATGCTGCAGCTTATGTGCAAGATCTAGGTTTTAGATCATAGACATGGTTCGAGATGCCTAGCACGTGTTGAATGTGACACCCTATGATCTGAATCCTTCGACAATGTGCTTGTCTTGGGTTTTAATTTCATAGATCATGGTTCCCGATGCCATGAATGTGTTGGGCATGACACCCTATGATCTGATCTTATAACTATGTGTTAGATTTAGGTTTATGTTCCTACATAATGGTTCAGGTAATAGGGCACAACTTGTTGGATAATCCCTGCTGCTTGGCGTTAGAACTGACGCAACTGAACAACTTGATACCTAATACACTGAACCTGACACTTAACTGAACTTGTTGACAGTAGGGTTTAGACAGTTAACTGAATGACGATACGAGATTTGGAGGCAATAGAATAATGTTTTGTGAGCATGTTAATTTAAAGTATGGATCACATAATTTTTGCTTTAATGATCGTGTCTACTCTATTTGTACTAATGAGTATGATCATGACTTGCCTTTGCTTGATTGTTTTTAGTTACTCAAGTCAAAACAGCAGACGCATATCAAAATGTTAGGAAACAAGTGATGGAGGACAACGTGTCTCGTATGTATGAAGCACTGAAGCAGAATGCTATTGAACATGGCAAGCCAATGCAGGATTTCACGGCGATGGCGCGTGAATTTGTGTTTGGTACTGCTAAGAAACCGGTGGCAGTGACAACACGGAAAGAGGCACAGCCGCAGGAGAAGGATATCACCGAGGACCCTAATTATGAACCTGATCCTGCCGACGAGCCCACTGATGATGATGTGTTTGTTTCGGATGAAGAGGACCATGATGTTGTTAAATCTTCCTCTAAGGTGAAGAAATGCAGCATTCTCCTACCTTCACATGTAGGATATGTACAGATTGCTTTAATATTTATGGCTTGATCTATTAAAATGTAGGTAACGGAAGGTTCTACAAAAGAAAAGAAGCAGAAGCGCTCAAAAACCTTTGTGCCTCCAAATGTTGTAACAAGGTCAGCAGCAAATGCAAAGACTCAAGATGATGGTGAAACAGAGACCCCTACCCAGAAAGCAAGGGAAGGGGGTACTAATGGAAATGATTCCTCGTCCATGCTAATTCAAACCTCTAGAGGCAGCAACTCACCTGAGGAGAATGTACTTGTCCGCAGCGAACGGGAAGGTATTGACAACACGTCTTACAATTTATTCACTGGTTTAGTTGCAAAATTTTCAATTGAAGTCTTGACTCTTGTTTTGTCACTGGTTTTAGTTGTAATTGTAGACACGGGTGCTCCAAATGAAAAGCGTAATGTACGCAAACCTACTATGGGGCATGGGGTACACGAGTGGTCTAGAAGGAATGGAGGGGCTAAGATGCAGATCAACTTCACTCCTGGCATGAGGAGACCCACTGATCCTGTGCAGGCAGCAAAACTGAGTTCAGAGTGTGGCATTCACATACGCAGCAAGATGCCACTGGCAACCCACTGGAAGTAGTATGGTGACAAGGAAGGTCCTTTGAAAGATACTATTCCGGAAACCATTAAGTCTATAACTGTAAGTCCGTTAACCTCTTATTCATTTTCCATATAAAATGTCTCATTGGGGGATGATTTTTTAACAATTCTGTCATTAGATGCTGATATGAATTTGTGTTCCATGTTATCTGCAAGGAAAATTTGCAATGGACAGCAGTGTTGACCTTGGCAAAGACATTTGCACCAACATTTTACAGAAAGGTATTTGCCAACAATGTTGGAGGCTAAAAAAGTTCTATTGGAAAGATGTTAAAGATCTAACCCGCGAGCAATCTTTATTGTTGAAACCAAAAGAGGTAGACGAGGAAAGCTGGGCAGAGCTTCTTGATATATGGCATGATGAGCACTACAAGGTACACGAATCCTGTTGTTTCAGCTACATCTGTCATAGACATACTATTGTACTGTGGAATACTAAATTCATGCATCTGTACATAGGCAATCTGCGAGAGTAACAAGAAGAACAGAGATGCTGTGACGAAGAAACACATCACTGGCTCAAGAAGCTTTGTTGCACATTACCATGCACTTGTGAGTATTCGAACTCTTCAGATGCAACACCTACTTCTTTTTGTCAACATGCCATACACACTTATAATTCATCGTGTCATAATTCTTGTAGAAATCTCAGAAGACCGAGGACGTCGATACCTCCCTGATTGCTTTCTTTAAAGAAAGCCACACTAACGAGGATGGTATGATGTCCCAGAAATCAGCAGAAGCTTATGTAAGTAAATTATTTTATGTGCTACGCATTTCTCATTAGTTTGTCTAATTATTTGATTTGTTCTAACTCTGGACTTCGCTATTTTTTTATCATATTGTAGACTGAGATGGTGCTTCAGAAAATGGGACCACACCCAGAAGATTGGATTCCCAAAACTGATCTGGAGATTGTTGAAGAAGTCCCGAGAGACCAGAACAATTCAAGATCAATTACTTTCCTTTCCAGCATCGGTGTTTCATCTTCTTCCAAGAGGTCTAGCGTCTCAGCTGGGCGCATCCGTGATTTAGAAGAAAAGTTATCAAGTCAGGAGCAAGATTCGTTGAATGCAGCTGAAAGGGTTCAACGTGAGATGGAGGAACGGATGCAAGAGAAGGAAAGGAGATTTGAAGAGATGAGAAAGAAGCAGGATGATGAACTTGAAGAAGTGAAAAAGTCCAGGGAAGCGAATCGTCTGGCATTTGAGAAGAGGCAGAAGGAAATGGATGGCATGCTTAGTTACCTGTTGAGGATGTCGCAGAACTCCCAGTCCCGGTCCCCATGACTTGGGCCAAAAATCTCTACGTGCTAATGGGCCGGGTGGGCCGAAACATTGTTTTTTTATTCCTTTAGTCATTCGAGTTTGATATAACAATTTCAGTCTACCAGAATTTTAAAGTTTGCGTGTGATACAATTCATAATTATAAATTTTCTGCCATTTCAAATATTTGCTTCCATTTAATTTTGTTTCGTAATTTGCGTGGAATTTCAATTTTGTAATCAAATTTGTCCGTGCAAAAAAATTGGTGAAGGCGTCACATTCCTCCCGGCCCACAAGGCAGTTCCGAATGGGCTGGCCCAAAAAATGACATGTCATCATCGCGGGCCCCACATGTAGATGCCACATCATTGTTGACGGCCCCACCTACATGCTGCCACGTCAGCGTCGCTGGACCCACCTGCCAGCTGCCACGTCATCCCCGCGGGCCCCACACAAAGGTGACACGTCATCGCATTGGCCCCACCTGTCATATGCCACGTCATCATGGTGGGACCCACCTGCCAGCTGCCACGTCAGCATCGTCGGACCCACCTGCTAGCTGCCACGTCATCATCGTCGGACCCACCTGCCAGCTGCCACGTCAGCATCGTCGGACCCACCTATCTGATGCCACGTCATCATGGAGGGACCCACCTGCCAGCTACCACGTCAGCATTGTAGGTCCCACCTGCCAGAATCCTCGTGACGCCATAAATCTTCCGTGACGGCATATTTTGTCAACGAATATGCTAAACGGTGACAGATTTTCCTATTTTAGGTGACGTAGAAGGTCTGTTACGGATAACCTATCTTAGGTGATGCTGTAAGGACCGTCACTGAAGCTCAATCTTGCGTGACGAAAATTTGTATTCTGTCACTAAAAAAGAATTTGTGACGGAGCTTCCGTGACGACCCTGGTGACGCCACGTTTTCGTCACGAGGGAGTACTTAGTGACGGAAATGGCATTTTCGGTGAGGAAAGTGATTTGTCACAAAAACTCTTTTCTCTTGTAGTGTATCGTAATTACAAAGCCAACGCAACAAGAATCAACTAAAACGGAGTTTCGGTTATTTTCCTAGAATTAAAATACTCCAATCTAGACTTTAAATCCTACCACCAAAACAATACAGTAAACTAGCAATATTATTTTAGATCAGCAATCTACACAATTCCACAAATCCAACGATATATTATTTGCAATTTTTGGCCAAGGAAATAATTTAGTATGAATTTTGCAAGTTGTCTAGTATTTCTGTTTTCTTTTAACTATCGCGAAAAAACCTTATCCGTTGGATCTTGATGTAGCGGTGGCAGCGCGTTGACACTTCCTCGGCTTGATCCTGACTCCCGCTGAGGCTCGGCGCGGCTCCCGTCTCGGCTCGGCTCCGGCTCAATGACTTACCAGCGGCGGCGGCAGGGTCGACGACAACGCTGACGTTTGGGCAGCAACGATGGCACAGGTTCTGGTGGCTCCGGGCGATGGTGACATAGCCCACAAGATGCGGATGGCCGAGGAGAGCATCCTGGTGGCTTTGGTATCGTCTGTATCTGCCTGGAGCGGTGGCACATGGCGAATGGAGCCGGCTGGTGGTACGGAACTCCGGCGAGCTCGCGAGGTGTCTGTGGTGCACCTGTGAGAGGGGAAAGAGGTCAGAGAGATGTGTTAAAGGATGGGGAGGAGGATCAGAGGGAGAGGAGGGGCCTAGGTGGTGTGAATCGAGGAGTACCAAGACATCCTACTTCGGTTATGGGGATCTCCGATGACGAATCTCGACACAGCCTGGCGACTTCGGCTAGGGTTTTCGAGGATCTCGGGGGAGGGCACATAGGGGAATTTATAGGTGTCTTCAACTTGGAGAAGGGGCAAGGAATGGCGCTGAATTGGTCGGGATTCAGTTCGGGTGGCAGAGGAGTTCGTCTCGCACACGAACAACACGGGAGGATAGCGATGACAGGCGGGTCCCACAAGGCGGTGAGGGAAGGAGGAAAAAAATAGCAAGAGAGGGAGTTCACCGGATGGATTTCTGTTGGGCCGCGCTTGGTATCCTTCGCGATGCACGTGCGGTAGAAACTAGGTGGGGTGGGCCGCCAGGTAGGTTAGGTTTAGTTATTTCTTTTATTATTTTCTATTTTAGTATTTCATGTATAACTTTTATTTTATAGCTCCAAATGACATGAAAATTGTTTCTAAATTTGTATAAATTCAGTAGATCATCATAGGATCCGTTTTGGAAATATTCTTATATTTAAAATAAATGGATCTTTGAATCTTGTTTGTACTCTTGTAGGAGTATTTTGGTAACGTAAAAAAAGGGGTTTTGTATGTGGGGTTTTAATTTAAGAATTTGTATGAATGCATTGATGTATGGATCATGAATGTAAGTCATGCAAAATGATTTGGATTTTTCCAAACTTACCAACCAATGTGATAGTCATGTTAATCCACTTCCTTTAATGTGGCTTAGTAAAATTTCAAAAAAACAACAAAAGTTTTTTTCATTCAAATTTTTTAACAATATCAAACATTCAATCAACTTATTAATTTTATTTTAACATTCCAAAATTAGGAAAATTTTGGGATGTTACAGCCTACCACCCTTAAAAGGAATCTTGTCCTCGAAATTCGAGAAGGCTAGAAGGAAATAGGTTCATGATACACCAGGGTGCTACCACGCTTAAAATATGGTCTTTGATGACCCTTCCTAGTTGACTTCCACTCATAAATTCGAGGCTTATCATTGATTACCTTGGTGTGCTAAGTCATATGCTTCATCCACGAAGACATGATTCACTGTGGCTTTTCTTAAAGGATTTGGTTTATTGCCATTTCCATTAGTATTGCCACTTCCGATTCCATTGTCATTATTGCCATTACCATTGCCATTCCTATTCTTCCGCTTCGGAGGACAATCAGTAGAGTAATGTCCATTTTCACCACACTTGTAGCATGTCACCTGACTCGGATCCTTATGGTGACTACCATTGTTGCCATTTCCCCCATTGCTATTATGGTGCCTATGGCCATTATGATTGTGGGGTGGTGGGGAGGAAGTATGTTGCTTCTAGTATGGAACAGAGTCATGCTTGTGGGATGTAGACTTCCTCTTGCGATCATCGATGCTCTTCTGTTTTGACTTAACCACAACTGCTCTGTCCAAGATTTCTTGATAGTTATCAAACTTCAAAGCCACAAGCTGAATGGATATCTCATCATTAAGTCCCCTCAAGAACTCTTGTTGCCTCTTTGCATCAGTGGAAACATCATCAGGTGCATAGCATGCCATCTTGTTAAAAAGCTCCCCATACTCAGAGACAGAGCAGTGTAGTTGCTTCAAGTCATGGAACTCACGTCTCTTCAGTGACATGACACCAGCAGCTACATGATGAGTATGGAAAGCTCCCTCAAACTGGTTCCAGGTGATAGCATCAATATCAGGATGGGTGACTTGGTAGTTATCCCACCATTCAGCAGCAGGTCCTTCAAGTTGGTGCGCGGCAAAGCGCACCCTATTAGCTCCAACAACTTGTATGGTGTCTAACTTCTTGTTGATGGTGCGGAGCCAGCCATCTGCTAAAATTTGTTCAGGGATGCTTGAGAAGGTAGGAGGGTTTAACTTCATAAACTGAGTCAAGCGATCCTGTTGAGGCGGCAGGGGTGACAGAGGTGGCGGGTTATTGTTGTTGTTTTGCATATTTTGGGTGAGGAGTTGGATCAGCTGATTCTGGGAGTTCAGAAGTTGTGCAATCTCTAGAGGTAGAACATAGTTCTCACGTCTTGGAGGCATCTGAGGTTTTAGACAAAAGGTAAGACATAGATAGAAAGACAATGGAATAAACTCTACCCTTATGCATCACACATGGAAACACACAAATATAATCAACCAAGTTTTAATCACACTGAGTTTTAATACAACCAAGCATTACAAAGAAATTGGTAAAGGTAGTATGGTATTTTGCAGGATAACTACTCTAATCTCTTGTCCCTTTAGCCCTGAATTGGGGTGTGCATGTTGTCACTCTTCAAGGCTTGGTGCATGGTTCAACATCTCGAGATTTCTTCTGCAGACAGTTGATAGCATAATGCCCATTGTTAAGGAATTTGAAACAATTGACATCTTTAAGATCCGTACTATGCTTCCCACCGTAGTTGTCATTATTCCAATTACCATTGCCCTTTTTCTCAGGACAATTATAGGCATAGTGTCCAAGGTCCCCACACTTATAACAGATAACTTCACTTCAATCATTCCTCATCTTTGGTCCTTCCAAGGCCAATAAGTCTTGTATTTCTTTCTCTTCATACTCCACCTCAATCTTCGGAACCCTTGCTCTTTTCCTTGAGCTAGTTTTGGGAACATGGCCCCTCAATCCATAAGGTGAGCCTCACGAAGTGATGACTTTGGGTGTGGTGTCTAGAGTCTTGACTCCATATCTCGCCTTTGTCGTAGACCTTATGTCCTCATAGAGCTTCATGAGGCCTTGGTGCATTCTATCTCTAACTTGTTGATTCACTTGTTGTACCACCGGGTAGAGGTGACATTGAGCAGGGTTGTGATTGGTTCCTTCACACAAGAAACACGTAACTTGAGAGGTGGGACGTTCTTCATATGGGTGACTTGCTTCAAAGTAGGGGCACTAATCACTATGCTCCTTGGAGGTGTGGTCCATCTATCGAGTTGACCGAGGTTTAGAGTAGAACAAATGGATTGTAGAAGAAGAAGAAGAATAACCCATACAAGCAACTTTAATTTTAGAAGAATAGGTGTTTTTGCTATCGTAACAACCATAAAAGAAGGCAAACAATTCGTCGCATCTATATTATAGCGAAATCTATCCAGATTTGGTTCCTAGTAGGTCACTTGGAATCTTCATGATCTTCATAATCTTCACTATCTTTGAGGCATTTGGTTAATAACTTTGACTTAAGGCCTTCGATGTTTTTGGTACTTGTATCTTTGAAGTCTTCAATTCTCGTAGCTTCGGTCTTGGAACATCTTCTACAGAGGTCTTTAAGTCCTGACTTGAGCGAGATGGTCTTCTTTGGAAAGGTAGTCTTGAGAGAAGTTTCTTCTTGAAGTTCATAGTGGTCATTTCTAATGTTGAAAAGAAGAGACCAAATTTTTAAAACCCCAAAGGTAGATGATGAGAAGTATGAGAGTTTTTCTAAAATAACTTAGAAAATATTACTCCTAAGGTTTTTTCATGTCTAGGGTCACGATCTACAGTCAACTTATGCTCTGATACCATCTGTAGTTGTCGTGGTGGTGGCACGGCAGATGCCATGGGTAGGCTAAAGTTTGGGGCCAATGGATGCTAGTGGGATCTGGGGAGGGATGATGTAGTTGATTCTACACACAGAAAGCTAACGCAAAGATCTTTATTTCTCCTTTATTGGGCTACAAGTGCTCCTTGAGCTGTATACAAGGAGAAAGAGAGAATTTTACCAGCCTAATGGTCCCGAGAATGAGTCGATCCCTTCATCAGGGTCCAAGTCTCCCCTTATAAAGGAGAGCCCTGGGTTCTTCTAGGGCTGACGTGGCAAGCATATTCGAGGAATATGCTTGTCCCAATATAGTAGTTCGGCGCTCCTCTTTCCCTGTCGCCCTTCTCACTGCGGTAAGATTCCAGAGGGCCCCTTCTGCGTGCCTCGGGCTCCAGAACCGTCACCTCCGTGACCTCCTTCTGCCCCTCTGTCGTTCTGCACTTTTGTCTTTTGCTCTTGGCTCTGCTCAGATTCCGCAACTAGGGTTTGACTTCGGGCTTCTCCTTCTCCTGCAACTTCGTATTATTCGGCCCTTCCTCGCGTAACTCGGCCTGTCCTTCACCTGCATTAAGATCATTCGGGCCAACCCGGCCGACTTACGCCATATCTCGGCCGAGTAATGCCTTGCCATTACTACTGAGGTTCTGCCCTTTCCTATCTCGGCCGACCTTTACAAGACTCGGCCAGCTCAGGATATAACTCGGAAACTGGACGGGGAATAATCCTTTCGTCTTTCCCCGTCCTTACCCTATCCGGGGTTACCTCCCCAACATTAGTCCCCGAAGTTGATATGGTCCCGCCGATAACCTCGGCCGGGTCATATCAGTTTCTTGATACACATTATGCATTCTTTCCGAGTTATTTTCAGCCCGCTCGTGGTAACACCGTATTTACTAGTGCACGCATCGTCTCACGTGTCATCCTCATAATTGTTTCTCTAGTTTTTTGTTCCTCTACAGTGTTTACTGACAAGCTACAGTTACTGTCGCGCCTATCGCGCCGTTGCTGCGACGCCTCGTGCGCCGTTCTTGTTGGGGATCGTGAGCTCCTTGGTCAATCGTGTGGCCTTCGGTGCGGTTCCGCTCAGTGACGCGTGGTCGTGCTGCCCACACGATTCGCGCTGCCAACTGCCACACCCACGATCCCACTACCTTGCTTGCGGCTAGGTTATAAAGAGGGGCGCGGTGCCTGGGAGTTTTTCTTTCCCCTTCTCGCTCGCCCGCATCCTTCTTCTTCCTCGCGCTTCTGCGCTCGTTCGTGGTTCCGCCGCCGCACTCTCAATTGGTTCTGCGACGCGGAGGACTCCGTCGTGCTGCTCCGTCTGCCTCGTCGCCGCTTACTCGTTCCGGCGTCGTCGCCGGTGAGCTCTTTTCGGTCTTGCCGCCTAGGATTTCCTCTAGATATCTTCGTTTCCTCTTTGTTCTTGCGCCGCGGTTCTGTCGTTGTTCCGCCGCCGTTTTTGCGTAGAATTGCGACGGGGCCTCGTAGCTCTAAGTTTTCCTCCGCCGCGAGTTCTTCCTCCGGCGATCTTTCCGGTGAAACCATGTCTAGTTCCTTTAGCGGTGCCCTGGTAGAGGATGATGATGCTGGCTCTGGGCCCGAGCGAGGCTCGTGGCAGGGCTCCTCAGTTACCCGGCGGGAGATCGAGTGGCTCATCCGAACCCGGAGGATTCCCGCCGAGGTCTCTTGTCGTTTACCCGGCAACGAGTTATCTCCGGAAGTTAGTGAGGGCGAGTATGTAGTTTTTATGTCACATTTCTCGCGCGGCTTTGGTCTCCCTCTTAGCGATTTTGCAAGAGAGTTTCTCGACTACTTCGGCCTTCAGCCGCATCATCTTCCTGCGAATGCCATCGCTTCTCTTTCTACATTTATCTCTGCCTCGGAGGGATACTTCGGCCTATGGCCGTCCGTGCACGTCTGGTCAAAGTTCTTCCAGATTCGTGCTAATGTAGTCCATGAAAAGTCTCTGCACCCTTCCGAGAAACTGCTTACTCAGTGCGGGGCGGCGTCCATTACACCTCGGAGGAAATCCGTATTTCCTCGTGTCACCGGGTTAGAGTCGTGCAAGAAGTGGCACAAATCCTTCTTTTACGTCAAGAACAGAGGGACGGAAGACAAGATTCGGCTCCCTGCCTTCTCCATTGGTCCGCCTTCCAAGGTGAATTGGACTTACAATCCGAGGAGGAGTCACGTCTTGGCCGAGCTTTTCGAGACTCGGCTCAAGGAGCTGATCCAGGCCGGGTGACGCGGCGAGGACTTGATGGCTACCTTCATCAGTAGCCGAATTTGCCCATTCCAGAAAAGGACGCACAAACTTTGCTACATGAGTGGCCCACTTGATCCCAACCGAGTCTCGACCGTCGAGCTGGACAACTACCTCGTCTTCAAGCGTGTTCGAGCTATATTTAAGACGGAGATGCCTGAAGATTGGACTTGGGGATTGAAACCGTTTACCCGCGAGCATCCTCCTCCCGCAGTAAGTTTAATCATTAATGCTTTGATTTTCTATTGTTTTCATAGCTGTTTTCCCTAACCTTCCTTCTTTTTCGCCTCACAGAGGTTTGCAGAGCAAAAGGACGAGGACGCCGAGGTTTTGTCGCTTCCGTGGACTGCGGACCGGAATACCCCGGACGTTGGGGAGCCGGACTCCGAAGAATTCGTCCCTAAGTCGGATCCCGCTACGGCTCGCGCTCGTGGCAAGACTTCGGTCCGTGAGGAGGAAGGTGATTCGGACGAGGTCCAAGCTCTTGAGGTAGTTGCCGTAATGCCTATTTCTTATGCATTTCCGGCTTCTACTTTCCCAGCTAATCCGGCCGGTCAGGTTCACGACGCCGAGCCTATTGCTTCCCGGCCCCCAATTACCTCGGGGAAACGCGGGGCTCCTGCTAGTGCCTCAGAGGCGGCCCCAAGAAACGAATGAAGAAGTCTGCTCCGAATCCTCCTAGGCGCAAGACCATGCCTGGCGTCGCAGGGTAAGTTCATTTTGCTCGTATTTCTTGTTTCCCTCTTTCTGTTTTTCATCCTGACACCCTTTTTTCTTTCTTATTTTCGTAGTGCTTCGCTTTTCGTTAAGCCTGGCGGTCCTAGCATGACTAGCCGCCCGATTCGGCAGTCGTCTCCTCCGCCCGTTGAAGATACTAGGATTCCCAGTCCTGCTCATGCTGCATCTCCTCCAGCTCCGCATCTGTCACACCCTCGTCACGATGCGCCTGATACTCGCGTTTCCGAGATTTCTACCGAACCCGTTGCCCCTCCATTGGATCCGAGCGTATCCACCGAGCCTCTTTCTACTTCGGTAGCTCCTACAGTAACCCCAGCCGCAGCCGTGGTCGTTAATACCCCGGCGTCCTCTGTGCCTGTGATCCCTCCTGCTCCTAAAGGCACTGTTCCCATTGCTGAGGTATCGGCTTCTGCTGGTGCCTCCTCTACAGTAAGAAAAACTGTTGCCACCAAGGCTTCCACTTCCCAAAAAGGTCTTGCCGGTTCTTCTCAGCCGAGTATCGCCGACATGCTGCGCAAAGGAACTTGCCTACCAAAGCCTCCGTTACCTCGGCTGCCAGCACCCAGCTTGCTCTTCATGCAAGCCCTGCGGCCGCAGTGGTTGCACAACATGTCCGAGGTAAAGTCTTAACCCGGACGACTAGTGGGAATAGCCTCGGCTCGCTGGTGGAATATGCTCATAACTGGAATGCTGCTGATCAGCTTGAGGGCAATCCAAACAGTCAGCCGTTTCAACTTTCCGACATCAGCAGCCGTTTGGATCGAGCTGCCCAGATCATTCTGGATAGCAACAAGATGAACGAGGTAATTGCTGCTTCTCGGGGTTTAGACTGATTCTCCATATGCTATTATATATACATTAGTCCCCGAAACTTGTAAACGAGTAACTTGTTATTCGTTTGGAGGTTTTTATAGTGCCATACTTAACTCGACTTAATTTAGGGTTCGAGCCTATATCCGAGTAGATCTATCTTAAACTTTGCTTAAATTTTATCTAGCTGTTCTTTGAATGTCTAGCCGCATAGATCTGGGTTAAGTTTTCGCTTAACTCGGATCTGTTTTGGCTTTGAATATCCAGCCACCTAGATCTGGGTTAAGTTTTCGCTTAACTCAGATCTGTTTTAGCTTCGAATATCCAGCCACCTAGATCCGGGTTAAGTTTTCGCTTAACTCGGATCTGTTTTAGCTTCGAATATCCAGCCACCTAGATCCGAGTTAAGTTTTTGCTTAACTCGGATCTGTTTTGGCTTTGAATATCCAGCCACCTAGATCCGAGTTTAGTTTTCGCTTAACTCGGATCTGTTTTAGCTTCGAATATCCAGCCACCAAGATCCGGGTTAAGTTTTTGCTTAACTCGGATCTGTTTTGGCTTTGAATATCCAGCCACTAGATCTGAGTTTAGTTTTCGCTTAACTCGGATCTGTTTTAGCTTCGAATATCCAGCCACCTAGGATCTGTTTTAGCTTCAAATATCCAGCCACCTAGATCCGGGTTAAGTTTTCGCTTAACTCGGATCTGTTTTGGCTTTGAATATCCAGCCACCTAGATCCGGGTTAAGTTTTCACTTAACTCGGATCTGTTTTAGCTTCGGACATTTATTCATCGTTTTGCTCCATTGTTCAGGTTGCACACGACAGGCGGACTGCCGAATTTCAAAGGTTGCTTTTTTCGCACCGCAAACTGGAAGAGAAATACGAGAAAGTCATTCCTGTGTTAAAAAAGGCTGGTAAGTTGATAGTTCCTTTTCATCATGTTCGACTTACTTTTGTCCGCGCAGTGTCGGCTCACTTTTTTTTTGGTAAACAGGTAATATCAATAATCTCAACATTCGTCTTGAGAAGAAAGTCAAGAGCTTGGAAGGTTAGTTTCCCTCTTACCCTACACCTTTTCCCCCTTTAGAATACGCGTTAAACTTTTTTATTTTGTTTGGCTGTGGCAAAGCCGAGTTGCAAACCTTCGCAGCATCTCACCAAGATTGCACGCCTATGCCTGACGTGATGCTGCATTTTTTAGAACAAAGCGCTACTCACTCGGCGCAGCTAAAAGAAAAAGATGATGAAATAGCTCGCCTGCGGGCCGAGGTGGAGACCCTTAAGCTCTCTCAGAAATCTGAACTAGAAAAGGTCGATCAGGAATTCTCCGAGGAGAAGAATCGGCTGGCTTTGGAGCTACAGAAGAATAAAGAACTCCTTGAGGCTGCCGAACTGAAAACTCAGGGAATGAGCGAGGAAATTGCTTCGTTTGAGAAGAGCAAGATCATCTGGGCTAAAGACCTCCATAAAATGTTGAGTTATATTCATTGTAAGTTTCTTATTACAGCCGAATTATATTCATTGTCAGTTTCTTATCTCCTGACGCATTCGTGTTTTGCGCAGGTCATTTCCCAGAAGCTAAGCCTATGAGCTCGAAAGCGGTTCTTGCAGCTCGTAAGCGCCGACGTGTCCCTCTTGATTCAGAGTACTCGATGGAAGATTTCCTTGTCGCTGTCGGCGCTGCTATTGGTCCGATGAAAATTATGGGCAGGGACTTGGTGCAGGCAGCTATCCGAGCCTACCATGTTCTCTGGCCGAATACCTCTGGGACTCCTAATATCAACGAGGTCGAATTGCTGGTGCAAAGATTAATGGCCTCTGAAAAACAACTAAGTCTCTGGAGGGAATCAGCTGGGCGAGCTGGCGCTGATATGGCCCTCACCGTTATCATGTCATGGTACGAAGACATTTCTCTTGATATCCTGAGGAATTTGCGCACAGGTTCCCGTTGGGTTGAGGACCCCACCTTTGTTGCTCTTCGGCAAGCTCGCGCCTTCCAGCTCGTTGAGTATGCCGACGTGAATACCTGGAATGAAGGTCCGAGCTTTCTCCCGAACTCGGACGATGAGGATGTGGTAGGAGATGCATCAGACAATAACTCAGCTGAACAGGGTGAAGGTGAAGATGTTTCGGCTTCCTCTGGCGACTCTAGTTGGAGCTCGAATGGCAACGGTGACGCGCGATCCTCCTCCAAAGGTACTGGGCATTCAACTGCGCAAACTGATGCCCCTCAGCAGCCTCCGGCTTCAGCCGAAGTCGTACCCGGGTCTGTGGAAAGCGAGGCAACCTCGGTCGAGGCTCCGCCTATCTCGGAGCATCCGGCTCCTACCACAACTATTGCCTCTCCAACGGAAAATCTTTAAGTTATTACTTGTCCCTGGTATGCCAGGCGTCCGATGTTCGTGGAACACTTGTTTATTTCCTGTATGACCTGAATCTCCTTTTGTCGTACATATAAGTTTGCAGTTATTATAACTTTGTTTAAGTGGGTTTCCCTCCGAATTCTTGCTTTGGTAGCCTGCAATTTTTTGTTGTTAGGATGTATCTTTGTCTTTGTCTTCTCGTGTTTTAGTTGAGTAATCTGGGTGTGAGCTTCGAACATCATACGGGGTTGATCTGTTCTTATTCTAAGTGCTGAAGTGTGTTACCTTTTTTGTATCAAAGATTGACTGCTACTCTGGAACAATATATGGCAGTCCCCGAGTGACTGCCTGTTCCGCTGAAGTCTAGTGTGTAAACTAAATTTCAGGAACAATATAAGACCACTGCCGAGGCGCTGCTCAGGGTGTCAAGTTTTGGTGCTCAACATAACACTGCGGCGGTATATGTTAGTTCTCTAGTCGCTGCTTTGAATGCTGAGATTTTGTACATAAAACGAAATTTCAATAACATATAGCAGTCCCCGAGTCATTGCTCTGGACGCCGAGGTTTAATACATAAGATGAAATTGAAATAACATATGGCAGTCCCCGAGTCACTGCTCTGGATGCCGAGGTTTTAATACATAAGATGAAATTGAAATGACATATGGCAGTCCCCGAGTCACTGCTCTGGATGCCGATGTTTTAATACATAACATGAAATTGAAATAACATATGGCAGTCCCCGAGTCACTGCTCTGGATGCCGAGGTTTTAATACATAAGATGAAATTGAAATGACATATGGCAGTCCCCGAGTCACTGCTCTGGATGCCGAGGTTTAATACATCATTGGTCATTGACCTTGAAATACTATGCTATGAGTAAAATGGACGAAGCAAGGCTACATTCCATGGCCGCTTCATTTCTTCGCCAGCTTGGTCTGCCTCCGTTATGTAATGCTTTGCTCACGATGAATGGTCCCTCCCATGGAGGTGAGAGCTTGTGCATGCCGGCCGTGCGTTGCACCAGTCGGAGGACTAAATCTCCTTCTTTGAATACCCTTGGATTCACCTTCTTGCTGTGATATCGTCGCAAGTTCTACTGATAAATAGCTGATCGTGATAGTGCCAGTTCTCTGGCTTCTTCTAGCAGGTCTACAGTATCTTGCCGAGCTATTTCGTTTACCTCTGAGGTTGTATACTGAGTAACTCTTGGCGAGTCATGTATTATGTCGGCTGGAAGCACGGCCTCTGCCCCGTATACTAGAAAGAATGGTGTATAGCCTGTTGATCTATTCGAAGTAGTCCTGAGGCTCCATAATACGGCTGGAAGTTCCTCAATCCAACATCCTGCCGACCTTTGCAGTGGTTCAACAAGTCGTGGTTTTATTCCTGACAATACTAGTCCATTAGACCTTTCTACTTACCCATTAGATGCTGGGTGAGCCACAGAGGCGACATCTAGTCTTATGTGTTTCTCTTTGCAAAATCTGGCGAAGGCTCCTTCTGCAAAATTTGTGCCATTATCTGTAATAATACTGTGCGGATACCCATATCTTAAAATAATTTCTTTGAGAAATTTCACTGCTGTGGGCCCATCGCATTTTTTTATTGGTTTCACTTCAATCCATTTTGTGAACTTGTCCACCATAACCAATATGTGGGTCATTCCCCCTCGGGCCGGCTTAAATGGTCCCACCATATCTAAGCCCCACACAGAAAATGGCCAAGTGATGGGTATTGTTTTTAACTCGGCCGATGGCATATGTATCCTAGTTGCATATCTCTGACAACCATTGCATTTTTCAACCAACTCTTTGGCTTCTTTCAACGCCGTTGGCCAATAAAATCCATGCCTGAATGCTTTGGCTACCAAGGCACGAGATGAGGCATGGTGTCCACACTCTCCTTGATGTATATCTAGGAGGATCTCCCGGCCTTCTGCCGAACTCACACATTTCTGCAATACGCTTGTGACGCTTCTTTTATATAGCTCATTGTTTATGATCGTATAAGCTTTCGCTCTCCTTACAGTTTGTCTTGCTAATACTTCATTGCTCGGTAACATCGCGTCTTTAAGGTAAGAGAATATGGGTTGTGCCCATAGCGGTGTGATTTCTTCTGGTGTGGTTTCACTGTCTATCTCCATGTTTTCTGCCGACATATCTACCTCGGCCTTCTCCATAATTGTGCTTACTTCTGCTGTCCTCCTCTTGGGGGGTTCCGAGTCATATTGTTGGTCTACTTCCATCGGCGCATTATCTTCTGCTGAATTTGCCGGAATAAAGATAGATTCGGATTCTGGTGACGGGATTATTGATGGTTTTCTGAGGTGTTCCAGGGCAATACCCGGGGGAATTGACTGTCGGGTTGATCCGAGTTTTGACAACGTGTCTGCGGCATCATTTTCTGCCCGAGGTACGTGGTGAAATTCACATCCTTCAAAGTACCCACTGATCTTTTGCACATGAAATCTGTATAAAGCCATATTGGCATTTAACGCATCCCAATTGCCTGAGACTTGCTGTACTACTAGATCCGAGTCCCCATAGCATAAGATTCGGCGTATGCCGATCTCTTTTGCTACTTTCAATCCATGGACCAGTGCTTCATATTAGGCTACATTGTTGGATGCGACAAAATGTATTTGTAGCACATATTTCAGCTGATCTCTTTTAGGCGAGGTTAACACTATTGCTGCCCCCAAACCATTTCTTAGTTTGGAACCATCGAAATGCATTGTCCAGTAATTTGGATCTGGTAATGGTGGCTCATACTGCACTTCGGCCCAGTCTACGAAGAAGTCGGCGATTGCTTGAGATTTGATTGCATCTCTCCTATCAAATTGTGGAGCGTATGGTGACAACTCGATTGCCCATTTTGCTATTCGGCCACTTGCATCTTTGTTGCTCAATATGTCGGCTATGGGCGCTTCACAGATCACTCTGATGGGATGTTCTTCGAAGTAATGTTTAAGCTTTTTTGCCGACATATATACTCCATAAGCCATCTTCTGATAATATGGGTAATTCTGTTTTGAAGCGGATAATACCTCGCTCAAATAATATAACGGCCTTTGTACGGATTTATCATCTTCAAGTCGTTCTACTACGACTACAACACTCACTACTCTGTTGGTAGCCGCTATATAGAGTAACATAGGCTCTTTTTATAATGGAGAAGCCAAAACGGGTGCTGTGACTAACATTTTTTTCAACTCATGAAATGCGCTGTCCGCTTGCGGGGTCCAAATGAATTTATCTGATTTCTTCATCAGCTGATATAGTGGTAGCGCCTTTTCTCCCAGCCGACATACAAACCGGCTGAGCGAGGCTAGACAACCTGTGAATTTTTGTACATCATTTAAGCATCTCGGCAATTCCATTCTTTCTACTGCTTTTATCTTTGTTGGGTTGGCCTCTATACCTCGGCTAGATACAAGAAAACCGAGTAACTTTCCTGCCGGCACGCCAAACGTGCATTTTTCCGGATTAAGTTTCATTCGGAACCTTCTCAAGTTCACGAAAGTTTGCCGTATATCTTCCAGTAAGGTTTTGCTTTCCTTGGTTTTGATGACCACATCATCCACATATACTTGTACATTTTTTCCTATCTGATCGTGTAGACACTTTTGCATGCATCTCTGATATGTTGCCCCTGCGTTTCACAGACCGAATGGCATTGTGCGATAGCAATAAGCCCCGTACGGGGTAATAAATGCAGTCTTTATTTGAACGGCCGGATTTAACGGTATTTGGTGGAAACCAGAATACGCGTCTACAAATGACAATAACTCACAACCAGCGGTCGAATCAATGACTTGGTCTATTCTAGGTAATGGAAAAGGATCTTTTGGACACGCCTTGTTCAGGTTCGTGTAATCGATACACATTCGCCATACAATGGCTACATTGGGATCATCTTTCTTCTTTTCTACTAGCACCGGATTCGACAACCAATCCGGGTACAGCACTTCCATGATGAACCCGGCTGCGAGGAGCCGAGCTATTTCATCTCCTATTATTTTTCTCCTGTCTTCGGCGAAGCGGCGGAGAGGTTGCTTCACCGGCCTTGCTCCTGGCCTTACATTCAAAGAGTGCTCAGCCAACTCCCTCGGAACACCTTGCAGATCCTGAGTCGACCATGCAAATATGTCCCGATTCTCACGGAGGAAGTTCGTGAGCTCGCTTTCCTATTTAGCGTCTAGGCCTGCACCAATAGTAACAGTACGCTCCGGGAATTGCTCATCTATCTGAAACTTTTTCGTTTCTCTAGTCGGCTGAAAAGAGACACTGCCATGCGGGTTGGCTAGTGCCGGCATGTTCAGCTGTGCCGACTGAGCGAGGGCTGCTACCTCCTGAATCCTTCTTTTTTCTCTTGCTATAACCAATGATTCGGCCAAATTTGACCCGGCTGATGCACACTCCATTGATTTCTTGTAATCCCCTGCTATAGTTATCACTCCTTGTGGTCCGGGTATCTTCATTTTCAGATAACTTATATGACAACTTCCCATGAATTTGGCCAATGCTGGCCGTCCGAGTAGAGCATGATAGCATCTCTCTAGATCCACCACTACAAACTCTAAATTCTCTGCTCTGCAGTTATCTCTTGTGCCGAATAACACATCCACTCGGACCTTACCAATGGGTTCACATGAAAGCCCTGGAACTATTCCATGGAAAGTGGTCCTCGTGGATTGCAACATGTTTTGCGATATTCCGAGTTTATGCATGGTATCCTTGTACATGATATTGATACTGCTTCCATTGTCTATGAGTACCTTTGATAATTTCACATTGATGCTCGGTCCCACTAATGTCGGATTCAACACGAGTGCATATGATCCGGGATTCGGCATTATCTTAGGATGATCCTTTATGCTCCAAGTTATCTCCTGATCCGACCAAGGCACATATCTTGGTACTGCCGGCATAACTGCATTTACTTCCATATGCCGGCGCTGCACACTTTTGCTTGTCTTGCTGTTCCGTTGTGAACACACAATAGGATTGATGATGTTCTCTGTAATCATTGCGTCCGGTATTCCCCGGATTTGTCCTTCCATCCTGGACTTGGTTCATCACTTGATGTACCGTGTCTCTCCGATCCGAGTTATTGTACCTCGGGGGAGGGGGCGGTAGCATCAGTTGCTGTGCATTTGCTCCAGTCAACTGTGGTTGATGCTGCTGATGTACTTGATGGGGTGCCTGAACTCCTGCGGGGTTCCCCATTGCATTTTTCATCCATGCACATTGGCGAGTCGTACGGTTGGCTGGCCTGGATGGGTTTGACGTGTGAAATTTGCATGGCTGATCTAACATGGATTCGAACGTGTACTTTGGCCTCTCCTGCCACTATTTCTTTTGTTCGGGGGTCCACTGCCTTTTTCCTTCATTCCTTGGTGTCCACTGCTGAGGACCATTCTTTTGCCATTGAGTTGCTCCGTGACTCGGCTGATCTTGCGCTACTGCCGCCACTTGGGCCAAATTATATCTATAATCCAGCCTTTCCTCTCTTCTTCTTCCTCTGAAATCACCGCGCCTGGATGACCCGGCCAAATCTCTTGCATAATTGTCCTGTTGCTCGCGGTGATCTACCGACATTAATTCTGGTTGCGTCGGATCTCCTAATGCGTAGGAGTCTGATATTCTGATAGTTTCTGCCAGTGTGGTTGGCATATCTCTTTGTAGACGCTGCCACAATACGCTGCCATAACGGCATCCTTGCGCGAACCAAGCTATTGCTTGCGATTCTATGACTCCTTCACATGAGTTTCTCAGGTTGCACCACCGAGTTAAAAACTCTCTATCAGTTTCATTCGGCCTCTGCTTGCACATGGCTAACTGTTGTGGCCTGTTTGGCCTCTTGTATGTGCTAGTAAAGTTGCTGACAAACATTTCCTCAAAATCCAGCCAACAGTTGATACTGCCGGCTGGTAGATTATTCAGCCACACCCTAGCTGGTCCTTCCAGCATTTGTGGTACATACCGTACTGCCCATCGTAAGTTCCCACCCGCTATTTTTACAGCAGTGGCATAGTCAATCAACCAGTCTTGTGGTTTGGTACTCCCATTATATGTTTTCGTGCCCCTTGCTAGCTGAAAGTTCGGCACAGGTGGCTCGCCCATGATACGTGGTCCAAAGCATGTCGGCCCTGGTGGACCCTGTTCTTCCAATAATTCGGACCTGTATAGCCGGTCTAGCTTCACTCTTGCATCATTTGACGGCAAATCTCTGTACAGAACTCTGTCTTGTATTCCATAATGGTTGTTCCCGCCATGGATCGCATATTCCATTTCGGAATAACCATCATTGTATCTCTCATTAATTTGATTGTGGCGAGCTGGCCTCGTTTCTCTTTCCTGCCGGGGTTCATGCCTCGGTTGCGGGTTGAGTGGTGGTTCTCTCCTTACTTCGACCGGGGTATTGTTCTGATGATTGCCTCTCGCGGGTTCTCTTCTGTCGAGATCTCCGTTGCCTCGGCTTCCGCCATCTTTCTCCACACGGCCGTGGTTCCTCTCCCCACTGTTACCTCGCCTTGCATTGCCTCTGTTCTCATTTGCCTTTCCGGCCATTGCCGGATCATATGGGACAATCTGCTTGTTCCTCTTTCCCGAGGTTACTGCTTTGTCTCTTCGAGCATTATTTCCGGGTGAAGATACTGCTGCCATGGACAAGGCTGGTGCAGCCCCTGCTGAATGAACCATTCGCGAGGCCCCCGGCCTCGCCGGGTTTGCTCTAAGCATTTCCTCGTTTTGCTGGTTCGCGATGCGCACAAGCTCGTTCACTCTTTCTTGCTGTTTCTGCCGGGCCTCGCCGGTCAACCCCTCTAACTCTAATGCTGCGGCATTTGCCGCTCTTAGGTTTTTTGCCGGGGTACTGTACCTCGGCAAGCCCAAATCCTCTGATTCTGCTTTATGAGCATCATGCTCTTTGTTGATGTCATCCATGAGGTTTTTCCCTCTCAATCTTAGTTCGTCCACCCGTTTGGGCGCGACGTCAAGCTTATTAGCTTTGGCATATTCTCGCAGGGTCCTGTTTAAGGACTCCCGCAAGGCCGACACCTTTTTGGCCTCTACCAGCACCTTTTGCCTGGTTTCCTCTAACTCAGCCTGAGCATTTGCCGGATCAAGTATCGGCGCTACAGGTGTAGTCAAGTTTTCTATGGTCGCCTGAAGAATATTCTCTAGCCTTTCCAGAGGTGGCCCTCTTACTCTTGGTGCCTTTGGGGTGGTGTCCTACACCTCGGTCGGGTTGGTTGCTGGCGGGATTACCTCGGTGGGCATTGGTGCTGTCTGCCTGTGTGCGCCCTGTACACCGATGGCAGGTTCTCTGCTTGACCCGGCAACTGCTACTCCAGTTTGCACCCCGGCCGCGACCATTACCTCGACGCTACATGCAGGATGCGCTCCGGGTGGACGGCTTGCAGCATTAAGAGGTGGATCTCCTGCAACAACAACTTGGTGAGGATAAACGCCAGAGATGTCGACGCCGACGTAAACCTTGTGCCCGCCCAGGCTGATGAAGACACCATTATGCGGGGGAGTTTTCCCCCTGAAGCTCCCTGCATTGTCGCTGACATAGTCACAGAGACCAAGTCTCTGGACCAAGCCAGAAACAACGCGCTCGCCAGTCTTGATGAAGTTTCCCGTCCGGATCATAACTCCAGCTAGCACCGCTGCTGGCCCCACGGTGGGCGCCAACTGTCGTGGTGGTGGCATGGCAGATGCCATGGGTAGGCTAAAGTTTGGGGCCAATGGATGCTAGTGGGATCTGGGGAGGGATGATGTAGTTGATTCTACACACAGAAAGCTAACGCAAAGATCTTTATTTCTCCTTTCTTGGGCTACAAGTGCTCCTTGAGCTGTATACAAGGAGAAAGAGAGAATTTTACCAGCCTAACGGTCCCGAGAATGAGTCGATCCCTTCATCAGGGTCCAAGTCTCCCCTTATAAAGGAGAGCCCTGGGTTCTTCTAGGGCTGACGTGGCAAGCATATTCGAGGAATATGCTTGTCCCAATATAGTAGTTCGGCGCTCCTCTTTCCCTGTCGCCCTTCTCACTATGGTAAGATTTCAGAGGGCCCCTCCTGCGTGCCTCGGGCTCCAGAACCGTCACCTCCGTGACCTCCTTCTGCCCCTCTGTCGTTCTGCACTTTTGTCTTTTGCTCTTGGCTCTGCTCAGATTCCGCGACTAGGGTTTGACTTCGGGCTTCTCCTTCTCCTACAAGCTTCGTATTATTCGGCCCTTCCTCGCGTAACTCGGCCTGTCCTTCACCTGCATTAAGATCATTCGGGCCAACCCGGCCGACTTACGCCATATCTCGGCCGGGTAATGCCTTGCCATTACTACTGAGGTTCTGCCCTTTCCTATCTCGGCCGACCTTTACAAGACTCGGCCAGCTCAGGATATAACTCGGAAACTAGACGGGGAATAATCCTTTCGTCTTTCCCCGTCCTTACCCTATCCGGGGTTACCTCCCAAACAGTAGTGACCTTGGATCGATAAAGATCCTAGTCCCTGTGATTAACATGCTAGTCCCTAGATCATTAGCTAGCACTCACAACTGATTATTACATGAATCGAATAATCGAGAGTTTACATTATTACAACCGAAGCGAAATATATAACTTGGAGTCCCATCAATGCCACGGGCAGGTTGAGTGAAGACCCGCGATCCTAGCGCACCTTTCAACGATAATCTCCAATTTCTGCACATAAAACATGCAGCTAAACGAGTTTGTCAATACTTTAAATGTATTCACAAATTACACCACGAAGGAAAAGACTTGGCCTATCTCTACATGCAATGCTAAGAGAAGGCTTTGTGGTTTATTTGCATAAAGACAATTTTCACTAAGTAAGAGGAAACGAGGTAGAGTTTTATCCTACTTTTGTAAACAATTGTTTGAATAATATTGGATCAAGTGGCTCACACTGGATTCCACCAGGCTACCATCCATCAACCTAAACACATGGAGTCCACCATGCAACCCAAAAATCCCATATATGGATGATTCCATGACCATAGAGTTTTTAAACAGTTCCATAGAAAAAGCGAGAGGAAATCCTTTAGAGGGTCCATCCTTCAGATGCTCAAAGTTGTTCTTTCTCCATGAACACGGCTGATCGATCATATTGACTACTCTCGAGAGGTTGTGCACTTTACCCACAATCCACGATCAAGTCCTTTTACAGACAAGACCATGGCGAGGCTTTCCCTTAGTAGCCCCTCTACCAACTTGATCCAACCGTGCTAAGACCTTTCAAATGTTGGTACCTCGGTGAGGTTTCCTACTAAGTACTAGGCCAAGACAGAGCCCATATGTATTGTGGTTGCACTGTAAGCTTCTGAATTCTGAAACATGGCAGACTTCTTTGATTCCTGGGCGGCCGTCCTCCACCAAGTTCCACTCGTTGACCCGACAATCATTCCGCCCAGAAGAAAACTTAGTTTTATTTTGAAGGGGGTTTTGAGAGAAAAAAGGTTTTCTCGAGTGAGCTTTATACTTAGAATTTTTTTAGTCTTTCAAACCCTTATATCTATGGCATAGCAAGCAGTACTTAGAAAAAACAGGGATCACCTATTAGGAGGGATAAATCCTAAGTATAGAGCTACTCATGGCATACTACAAAATCACCGCGCTTGCAAAATAATACTAAAAAAATCTGCTAAAACATCGTACACATGCATTCTACAGAATTTGAAGGTCAAAACATTCATAGTTAAAATTGGGACAAGAATGAACATGTGGTGTAACTTGCCTTGATCCGAGCAGCACTCTACGCAACAGTACTCCTCGGCGCACTCCGAACAATCTAATAAATCACAAACATAGATCTAATCACCACTTGCACAAAACATAGCCACAAAAGTAATTATGCGTGCATGCAACATGGTAATAGGCAACGATGAGCTCAATTTCAACCAAGATTATTAGCCATGAGTGTTAACGTATGGAGGGTGTTATTAGTATCAATTTCCCACAGATTTTAAGTAATTTGGGTTATTTCTTCATTAAATATGCCCATAAAGAGATTCGAGCTTCAAATCTACCACGAAATATATATAAACACTCTAAGCAAGATATTCCAATTTTAAACAATAGATATCGTAATTACAAAGCCAACACAACAAGAATAAACTAAAACGGAGTTACGGTTATTTTCCTAGAATTAAAATACTCCAATCTATACTTTAAATCCTACCACCAAAACAATACATTAAACTAGCAATATTATTTTAGATCTACAATCTACACAATTCTATGAATCCAACGATATATTATTTGCAATTTTTGGCCAAGTAAATAATTTACTATGAATTTTGCAAGTTTTCTAGTATTTCTGTTTTCTTTTAACTATCGCGAAAAACCTCGTCCGTTGGATCATGATCTAGTGGTCGTAGCGCGTTGACTCTTCCTCGGCTTGATCCCGACTCCATGCGGCTCGGTGCGGCTCCCGACTCAGCTCGGCTCCGGCTCGCTGACGCGGGAGTGTGCGTGTCAACACCCAGATTTTTAATCCCAGATGCCTATTATGTCCTTCATCGCAATCCCAGGATTACCATTTTTGCGAGACATAACAGATTGGATATCACAGTACATCATCCATTACAAACCATACATAAGGTCTTACACAAATAAGGATCTCATGATCTAGTCTTAATACAAAAAGCAGCGGAATAAAAGATAAGCGTAGCGGTGGGGTCCATCTTCAGGGGCACAGGCAATGTTGACGAAGGCAGATAGTCCTAGTTATCATAGCCGTCCTGCTGGCCATCATCTTGGTTATCTCCTTCATAGTCTGGCCATGAGAATAGACAGGGACAAAGCCATGAGTACTCTTTAAGTACTCGCAAACTACCACTAACAAGTAGTATAGATCTAATGTAAAGTGCTAACTCTAAGTTTAACTATAAGGTTAAGTTTGAAACCTAAGCTGAGTTCAGAAGCAAAGAAAGATAAAATAAGGTTCTAGAATCACTTAAGATAAAATAAGGTTCTAGAAACCTAAGCCTCAGCTCAAACCTCTCCCATGAGGTAACTAATACTAATGCATATAAACTTCCGGCTAAGCCTTACCCAATTCAGGTATTGTGGTTGTACGGTAAATTTGGAATGGTATCGCATCCGAATCCAACCATCCGTTTTGTAAAAGGGTTAAGGCTCATACCTCAACATTTTCACCATCATAAACCATTTGTGTTTCTCAATACATGTCAAAACATCTCAATAGAATGACTCATCATTCCAAGGTATTCATAATTCATTTTCACCAGGTATTCCCATCTAGAGTGACTCAAGTTTTTATCTACTCTAAACTACTAAGTTAAGAGTGTTCACTAAGGTGGAAAGATGGGGTCAATCTCATGCCCTAGAGTGACATCTAAAGTTATCTATATAGGTCAATTTTTATACTCTTTATGCTACCTTCAAAACAAGTAAAAGACTTTGGGTAAAGTAAAGGAAGTAAAGCTTGAAAATAATCTTGGGGTAAATAATAGTCAAAGTGGTATAACCAAAGCATGCCTAAAGCATCTTTGCTCAACTCATCTAGCTTAATCCTAGCTTGTTAAGCATTATAGTTGCAAGTGTTAGCTTGGATTGTTAATGATGGCTTGCCTTGTGCAGTGCAGTGGTTGAAGATTTCTTCCTCCTCCAGATAGAACTCCTCCTCCTCGAAAGCTTGGTCGGTATTATCGTCTATAAATACATACGGAATACACAATCACCAAACAATACTTAACTAGTCTAATTAGCACTCTAAGGCACACATTTGATGATCTATTATCATCACAAGCATCACAAGTTTTATTAACTAGTTTCATTCTTTTTATTTAAGAAAAGTAATTTCTACTCATTGAAAAATAACCAATATTTAATATTCACCACTTAAAATATGGGATCATGTGGACACATGTCATCACCACATATTCTAACATGTGGGAATGTGATTTAAGGGTTGGATCACCATTACTTTGGTTTAAGTTCATTATTTAATGATTTAAAGTGACTAGAAATGCCAATATAGCATTATTTTGGTACTAGTCCAAAGTCACTGCATGTAAACCCTAATATTATTACATATTCAGATAGGTATGGTGAAATGTGATTTTTGAGAGTTGGAATCAACTCAAAAGCTATCATGGTTAATTTTTGAAAAATGTTTGAATGTGCAAATGCTTCTGTCTTGTTATTTTTGCTAGGAGAGATCTCTAACTACAAATGAATTAAATCCAATGGGATTGGATAGATCATTTCAGTAGCTTTCCAACACAATTTGAATCACTCTATTTGGATTTGTAAAACTCTCTGAAATGATTTTCACACTAGGGGACAGAACTAAGTTCAAAACTAAATAGAAAAATCTAAGTTTAAATTAAATGGGTCGCGCGGGAAAGAAAACGGGTCGGCCCAGTGGCGTTCCGCGGCATAGAGGATAGCTGACGGGGGGTCCACCATTCAGCGGCTCCTTACATGCAAAGCGGTAGGGCGATGTGGGCCGTTAGATTAGAACTAGGATCTACGGCTGGGGCTCGTCGTCGACGATGGACAGGTCACCGGCGAGGTCTAACCCTAGCGGCTCGGTGGGGGTGCTCAGGGGGCATATCAGGGCTCCAGCTACTGCGACGATGGGAGCAATCGAACATGCTGTCGACGGCGGACTAAGGGGTGGTCGCGGCAGCTCCTGGGGTGGACGAAATCGACGACGCCTTCTCCTCCTCTACAGCGGGCTCCTCCGACGAAATTTCAATGAACAAGTGCTCGAGCTGCTCCGGTGAGAGGTGGGGAAGGACCAGTGAGGAGAGGGGAGTGGAATGGTGTGAGTGGTTTGTGCTGGGGTGGCCTCTATTTATAGCTCGAGGGCTGCACAGCGTGCTAGCGACGTGGCTTGAGGTAGGGGACGGTGTCCTGCCTCCTAGCGTGCTCTACAGCTTAAATGCGTGGCTAGGGGCGATGGCATTTGGTTGGGAGTGTCCCGCGCCCTGGGAGACAGAGGCGATGCTCGATGTGGCGCACGGCGGCTATGGGTCGCGCGGCGATACACGGCCGTGTCTGGCGGGTTCTAGGGTCGAGGCGGAGCATTGAGCGCGGTCTGCGGTCGAGACGCAGTCTGTGGTGTGCTGGCGGTGTTGGCGCTCTGGCGTGCTCTAGCTGCACGTAGAGGCTTAGTGTGCGGCGGTTCCTCGGTGGTCCAGGGGCTGGCAGTGAGCGTGGGGTGGACCTTGGGCGGCGGTGAGGTCACGCCGTGCTCCCTAGAGCGGCGGAGAGGGGTTGGCGGTCCGCTACTGCGTTGGCAAGGTTGGCCGGCGAGCATGTCCTCGGGGTGGCGTGGTACTTCTGCTAGGGACAAAGGGGTGGGGTGATTAGGCTTTGGTTAGAGCTAGAAGGGACAGAGGGAGTAAATTAAGGTCAAATAGGTGGCAAAACCCTATAGAAACAGTGAGCTAGAATTAGAGTGTGATTCATGCCTGCTAGGTGTTCGACACAATGGCCGCATGAACTCAAGTTTGAAATTTTTGAATGAGTTTTGGTGGGTTTTCTATACACGCGCTTAAGCCTCTATGGTTGCTTGGGTTTTGAAAGTGGAGCTCATTTGAGTGGTTTTTGAATAAGTGTGATCTTCCCATATGAACTACATTCAATTTTGAAATGCCATTTAAAATTAGTGTTAGAAAGTTTTTGGCAGATCACAAAGTGGGCCTTGGTACATCATTACATGTACTAGCAAGGGGTGCAAAGAACCACATTTGTATCTGTTAAGAATTGAGTCCTAGGAATAGCCAAAGTAGGTATGTTGATTAAAATAGCACAAATGACCATTTCTTTCATTATTCATTTTGATTTGTTTTTCTTTGGGATTTGTTTGGGAATGATCTAGATGATGTTTATTTCACCTAAGAATCATTTTACAAGCAATTGATCACTTAATCATGGCAATTCAAAACAACTCCTATTTAAATGCAGACACATATGAATGCTTTAATAATTTTAATGGGAAAAGTTTTTGTTAACCCTAATTTTGATGATTTGGAACTTAATAACCTTGGATTAAAGTTTTGGGATGTTACTGTGCGATTGGATGGTACCCGTTTGGTTGTTGGCCTAATCTACACTGTAGACTTTCGATCGAACGGTTGGGGGCGACAGTGACTTACCAGCGGTGGTGGCGGTATCGATGACGGCGGTGATGTTCTGGCAGCGACGATGGCACATGTTCTGGTGGCTCCGAGAAACGGTGACGTAGCCCACAAGATGCGGATGGCCGAGGAGAGTGTCTTGGTGGCTTCAGTTTCATCTGTATCTTCCTGGAGCGGCGACACGTGGCGGATGGAGCCGGCCGGTGGTGCGGAACTCCGGTAGCTCGCGAGGTGTCTGTGGTGCGCCTGTGAGAGGGGAAAGAGGTCGGAGAGATGCGTTAGAGGATGGGGAGGAGGATCAGAGGGAGAGGAGGGGCGTAGGTGGTGTGAATCGACGTGTACCAGGACCTCCTGCTTCGCTGATGGGGATCTCCGGCGACGAATCTCGCAATAGCCTGGCGGCTTCGGCTAGTGTTTTGAGGATTTATGGGCGTTTTCAACTTGGAGAAGGGGCAAGGAACAGCGCCGAATTGGTCGGGATTCAGTTCGGGTGGCAGAGGAGTTTGTCTCACGTACAAACAGCATGGGAGGATAGCGATGACAGGCGGGTCCCACATGGTGGTGTGGAAGGAGGAAAACACATCAAGAGAGGGAGTTCACCGGGTGGGCTTCTGTTGGCCCGCTCTTGGTCTCCTTCGTGATGCACGCGCGGTAGAAACTAGATGGGCTGGGCCACCGGGGTAGGTTAGGTTTATTTATTTCTTTTATTATTTTTTGTTTTAGTATTTCATGTATAACTTTTATTTTATGGCTCCAAATGACATGAAAGTTGTTTCTAAATTTTTATAAAATGTAGTAGATCATCATAGGATCCTTTTTAGTAATATTCTTATATTTAAAATAAATGGATCTTTGAATCTTTTTTGTACTCTTGTAGGAGTATTTTGGTAAATTAAAAAAAATGGGGTTTTGTATATGGGGTATTAATTTAAGAATTAGTATGAATGCATTGATGTATGGATCATGAATGTAAGTCAAGGAAAAGGATTTGGATTTGTCCAAACTTACCAACCAATGTGATAGTCATGTTAATCCACTTCCTTTAATGCGGCTTAGTAAAATTTCAAACAAATGACAAAATATTTTTTTCATTCAAAATTTTCAACAAGATCAAACAATTCAATCAACTTATTAATTTTATTTTGACATTCCAAAATTAGGAAAATTGGGGGATGTTACAGAAATATCCGAAGAATATTGGATCTGAATGGTTAGAAGCCAAGTTTACCGACAGATATTTTAACATCCCAATTTCAGGGGGAACAAAAACTTTAGTGATGCACTGTTTGGTTGCTTGCTTGTTGATGCTTATGCATCTAGCTGTGTAATATATGATATTCTCCTTATATCAACCTTAGTTGACAAAAAGCTACTTAACAAAAACTGTCTTGTCTTATGTTTCATATTCTCAAATGTTCTGGTATTTAAAAAACCTGAGCCAACATACACTTGCAAACCAAACTATATTAGTAGCTTCTATTGAAAAATTATGGAGAGTTATATAATATAATCTCCGTATGTTTTCGAGACAGAACCTTCAACTACTCTTACCTCTATGATTTCCAAAATCTTTAATAAAGCTTTTGAATTCTACCCTTCGTAAAGATACCAAGGACACTTACCTTATTCAAACTCCAACTTTAGAAATGCCCATCCTTACCTCAAGCTAAGCTTGATGGTAACCCCAGTAGTAGTTGTTTTGCTTGTAAGATGAATTGCCTTGATCTGCTGTCTGATGAATTGCCTTGATCTGTTGTCTGACTTGTTTGCTTAGGAATTAGTGTGAGCTACCCTAGGAGCTCATCATATAGCATCTATATAATCCAAGAGTGTAAACCCTAAGCAAGGTAACCAAGCTTGATCTGATCTCTAGCCACTAGGTGATCATCTAAAACCCTTAACTAGATCAATTCTGAAGTAATCCATTCTAGAAGTTTCCAAGTCACTGAATACACAATATCAAGCATGGATCTATTCTATGCAATCAACACTTTAACATCATCCACTTGATGATTCTTTGATACCTGGAAACCCATCAAAAACATCCCCAGTCATATCCTAGTCAAAAACCATTTGAATGCCTTCTCTCCCAACCCTTGTGCATTTTTGGAAATACACCTGAACCATCTTATAAACCATACTAAGGACTACCAGGGCCCACTATGTACCTTGGCTAGACCCTCCTCTAACCCACTTGTTCTTGATGGTTTTGTAGGCAAGAAAATATCTTTTTCTACAAATCTTATCAACTAGCCTACTTGGTCAGAATCTCACACCTTCATCCTACCTCCTTTGGACGAACTCTTTGCATGGTTGTGTTCTACTCATAAAGGTCTATCCATACCTACTTCACTTGTTCCAAATGCATCCTTGTGCTTCAAAAACCCACAAGGTTTTGGAGGTTATCTGATAATCTGCTATGGTACCCATTTTTATTTAATTTCTGGCATCAATCCTTGGAGAGCTCAATCATGATCAACCTCAAACCTCTGCACCCTGGTGATCTACATCACTTGGTATATCCATCCATATACTACATGACCCAAGGGGAGCTTTGATCTCCAAGATCCAACAAGGTTTTGTTGGTATGAAAATAACATTACCCTAGATCCCCTCTTCCTTGTTTTCTATGAAAAATCAAGCTGGTTTCTCAACACCCCAAGTGGAACATTCTGGATACACCTTGTGTACATCATCTACCTTGATTATAAAGATTTATAAAGTTTTATCCATAACTATTATGGACCAAGACCATTTTAATCCTTTAAATTGACACAAACCCTAAAACTCACTCTATAAAGGCAAGTTTGTTTTTCCCCAAATCACACTTCCAGATTTGGACTTAATTGAGTCCTATATATCATTCCCTAACTTCCAACTTAAAAAATAGATATTATTGAAGAATTTAAATAATTCTATTTACCTATTATCTTAAATGGCAGAAATGGAATAATAAATATTTTAAATAGTTTTACTCTTCAATAAATCTTGGGAAAATTCTCCAATGTGTGGACTCGTAATTTGGACCATATCAAACCAAAAATCTTCTCTTTCCAATTATAAAATATCAAATGGATTCAATAAAACCCATTCTGCACTTTTTGAATAAATTGTTGTAAGTGGACTTTAACTCCTTAGAAAAATCTCACATAAATCCTAGGGATGTACCATGACCACATAAGTGTTCCAGTACCATCTCGCTAGCATGTCCAATGCATGTATATAAACTTACTTCATACTCATTATTGGATCAAATTAAGCAAACTAAGCAAAGCCCTAAGCTAAACCCCATCAAACCTCAACCCTTTGGGTTAGCCAAGCTTGCACAGCACAACACCCACTCCCCTAGTCAAGCTGCACTATAGCAATGCACTGTAGCAGCCTCTGCCTCCTTGTCCTTTGCTATTGGATAAGAAGGAGACACATCTTGCCCATTAAATTGTAAACTACTGATGCCCCACTCCCTCTCAGTCCCTCTGGTCATGTCCTAGACCCCACACCCTCCTCACCACTGCCCATCTTGACCAACCCTCGAGCAGCATCCCTCCTCCATGCTCAAATGGACCTAGTCCATCAAACACCACTGCTCTTCGGATTATAAGCCCACAGGCCACCCCAAGCACCCCTTCCTGGCTCATTCGCCCCCTTTCCTCTCCACTTACCTACCCCGAGCACCCTCTCCCTTTCCCCTACTCTGTACAGCCCGAGAGAAGGAAGAATAGAAGTTTCAGCCTCCACACAAAATCTAGCAAGGCTACTTCCCCTCTCTCTATCTCCCCCTACATGTCACTCTACTAGACTCCCCTCGCCCTTCTGCATCGGACCCTGCCCCTTTCTCCCCCATGTAGCAGCTCTGGAAGCAACTCCGCCAAGCTCCCGAAGCTACCTCTCAGCCATCGTCGTGCGAGCTCCCTCCCGATGAATAAGTTGCCTGTGCCGCCCACCGTTCGGCTCCCTATTGTCGACTGTGTCGCCCTGTCACTTCTCCAGCCGCCGGCGATCCCTGGTGAGCCTCCCCGCGCCCCGCTCCCCTCTTCTAGGGTTTTGTCCCTGCCGCCGTGTCGGGAGCTGGGAGACGAGGCCTCGATGTCGATCTCCTCTCTAATCTGATGGTCCTCGAGCGCCCATACCCCTTCGCCTCATCGAGCCGCTAACGGGTGGGCCCGGCACCATGTTTTGAACTCGCCCGCGCACGCGCTTCCGTGGGCGGAGTTGGGTCGGCATGCCTCTGTGCCACCTGGTTCCCCCCAGATCCGGCCCGTGATGCCACCTTTTCTTTTTCCCTTTTTCATGTATTTCCAGATCTAATAATGGCCCGCAAAATGTCTAGATCTAAATTCATCTTTGTTCATGCATGTTTTGTGCAACAAGCGGAGTTGGCACTCCTCCAAAAATAATCTTTATTATTTACTGGAAATTTATCTACTAAAAAGTATCTATCTCAATCAATAAATCCCTTAGGGAGATTCACATCTCCAAATGTAGTAAGCACAAGTCCTCCTGAAAGGTATTTGATTCACATATTAGTGAGTGATGATCTCATGCCATGTTAAGCTACATTCTGCATGTAGCAAAACTAACAAATATGGCTCTAATCTGCCTTTAGGAATTTATCTGAATCAAACCAAATTTGTTATTGACCAAATTCCAACTCTCGGGGTGAGTTATAGAAATACTTATCAAGTACCATGACCCATGAATTTTTGAGCCTCTGTTGAATTTTAATAAATTAAATACTTTTGTATATGGTTTTATCACTAGGTAAATCATTTAAGAAGCTTAACTAGTCCAAAAATAGTGATTCCAATTTATACTGAAAGGTATTTGCAATACCCATCCATTGTCCTTTACCTCATATCATTTAGACCTGCAGAATAAATCTGGTTAAAAAGACAAATATACTACAAAACTGACTTTGGGAATTTCCTAGTGGCATTCTGGTAAATATTTTGAAGTCATTCCAACTCTCACGGAACAAGCCCATCAAATCCTACTGAAACAGCCAAGGAAATAATTTTTGGAACTACAGAACTTTTCTGATGAATTATTTCCTAAAACTAGGGCTGTTTTCACTAGAAAAATCATAACTAAACATAGAAAATTGATAAAATCATGAAACCACTTTTGTTGGCCTTACAATTTCAATATCTATCTGTTGATATCAATCTTGTATATTGATATCATAGAAACCCAAGCCTTATCCTAAGAACCCTTTATCAAGTAGTAGTTGGCAAATAAGTCATAACAGAAATTACATAGGGAAATTTAAGTAATTCCATTTGCTACTATCCCAATCTATCAAAACCTATTGAAGTGGATAGTGTGTTGAATGTTTTTTTTCTGTATTACAATGATACTCGTATGTATTGTGTTGATTGTGGCTTTGTTTGCTTGCATGTGCTATCTTGGACGATGATAGTTGCGATTATATCGGAGATCAGAAGAAATGGTTATTATCGGTTATTATGGTATTCTAAGAAGAAGTCCACGGACATCTATTGCCAGTTTGCTGTTATCAGGCAAGTCACCTTCTTTCTCATAAGCCTTGTCCTATTGTTTTACTTATGCATGTTTTATCTACTGTTTATGAAACTGCATTGTTTTAATATTTGATGAACTATATCTAGTAGTGGCTTGGCTCCTCCCAACCATTACACCTGTGTACTGTTAAGTACAACCCCGTTGATGATACCTACTTGACCCTTGTATGGTACATGGTGTAAAACACCATACCCCTTTGCATACCCGTTTTAGCCGAAGCAAAACTAGAGGATGGGAAGACCCCCGCAAAAGTGTTACAAAAAGGTTTATGGAAAAACCTTGGCGAGGTTTGACCTACCAAGATAAGTTTGAGAAAAGAAAAACGTTTTTGATTTACAAAATCACACCCGGTTCTTTGCAGTTTTGCTAGAACAATCAACCCGTACAACCACATTACTCTGGAATGGTACAGGGCTGGACTTGAAGGTTGCTACTCTGATCTAGGAATTCTCATAACTCCTGAAGGGGGATCATCTCCCTCTAATCCTGGGCTTCCTTCACAAAAAAGGTCTACTGTTAAACAGTCACCTAGAGGAAGTAGGATCACCCATGCGAGTGACCGGAGGATACTATGAGCCTCTCATTGAAAGTGCCCACTCTGGAGGAGTCGGAATGCGCTCCAGTTGGTCTGTGGCCCCGGCGTCCCAGTGTTGAGAGGAGCAACTCATAGGGTAGGGCCTATACTAGAGTGGCTTCCTGAGAGTCTTGGTCAGTTACTCGACCCACGATCAGTATGGATTAGGGAAGGGTACTCGGTTGGTGTGGGTAAAGTGTACAACCTCTACAGAGTGTAAATCTATTCGAATAGCCATGTCCACGGTCATGAACAGTTGGGAAGGTTGCTGTAGAGCGGTGCTGATTTTGATTTCAAAAAAGACTTTGGAAAAGCAAAGGCTTTGGAAAGGATTTGACCATGGGATGGTCGGAAAGGAAGGAAAGGAATTTGGTCATGAGATGACAGGAAAGAAGAAATAAATGGGTGACCCAATCCTAGTGTTTTCCAAAACTTTTCAAAAATGTTTCCAAAAATGTTTTACAAAAGTTTTCAAGAAAGATTAGTAGATGCTATATCTACAAGAGAAACTATTTTAGAAAAGAACCTCTCTTGGAGCCCTCCTACTATCACAGCCATATTCCATATTCTCTTGTTATTATTTTTCTCTTAAGGTGATTTGCGAGTACATTCAAAGTACTCACTGGCATTGTCACTGGCTATTAACTTGGTCAGATATCGAGAAGAAGGTGACATTGATGAATATGCGAGCTAGGACGTTCTCCCAATCAGTTGCCTATAGGTTAGGCATGGCTTGGGCTCTACGCTTGATGAAGTTCTGCTTATGATTATTGATGTAGTCATAATGGCATGTAAGGTATGACATGTATCCGCTTAAGTAATGGATGTTTACTTTGATACTTACCGGTTATGTGCCACGACTAACTGATCATGGGATTGTGGCATATGCATAACAGGGATTCTCGAAGCAATAATCCAGGGGCCCACATACTTGGTATCAGAGCCATCCTGACTGTAGGAGACCTTAGTTAGCATGGACGTTAGATAGGAACCGACAAACCTATTTTCCAAAAGACAAGGCAAAAGAGATGACTATTTGAAAAAGTGCTTATGTCTCTTCCCCTTCTATTTTGAAAACTACTTGCATTAAGATTAATTTCTAATCTTAAAAAGCTTGCACACTTGTCACTAACTCAACCCTCCCCTAATAATTTATTTTAGATGGCCTCTCTTCGTTCAGAGCGCATCATTGTTGGAGACAGTTTCTGGCCTTTTGAAGAGCAACTTCAGGATCTACTGAAGATAGTCAATAGGCCCCCGCCAAAGATTGAAGGAACTCAACTCCCTCGTAGCAACACCAATGTGACGCAATGGGTCATCAAGGCCATAATTCTATCTGGTGAAGCCGACATCGATCCTACGATCTTCACCCTCCTTGATAGCAACTGGGTTGATGGTGTGGTGTGAGCCATACAGGAGATCATGGCGCGCCTCTGCAAGATCCATGAAGATGAGCTGAAGGAAACCCCTTACCACCTGTTTGGAAAACGCGATAAGGATGGACTTCCCACCGAGTCTTTCCTCACCTGCTGCATTGGGAATCAGCTTGAGAACATGGAGTACCTACTTCAACATCACCAGGAAGACCTTGACAAGCCCCGTCACGAGAATCTGCTCCTGGAGTTGGATCTAGCCATACTCCGTACCCGAGAGAGAAGTCTCTGAGTCACCAATGATCGCCTAGAAAAGAAAGTGGCCATTGAGGTTCCCTCAACCCCTAAAGCGGATAACCCCGAGACTGAAGACGAACCCCTATCTCTCCATGAATACCATCCCATCGTCCAGTCACCAACATAGGGCGAATCAACTAGCAACCCTGCCCCTTGGGAAGTCACCACCCTCACTTTCACTGAAAACGAGCTGAACATTCCTCACACCCCAGAGGATATGCAGTAGTTGGATCCCACTGCTTCTCTAGAGGTCAGCAACAACTCCATAGACGCACCCTCCGAATAATCCCCTACACTACCGTACTCGCCCGTCTAGCAATAGGGTAGAGTCATGTATTGTCCCTGAACGCGTTTTGTAATGCTTTAGGTACTCTTGACACCTTCGAGTGCCGGCTAGCTTGTCTGTAATATTTTCCTTGGGTTGTTATTCTTGTTTTCACGTCTCCCTCTTGCATGCTTTACCCAAGACGTTACATCAGACCCAACCCAAAATGAAAACGTCCTGAATGAACGCATCTCCCGATGTCTTGTTTTTCTCCCTAACGATGGATGACTATTGGTACCCCGCTAATTACACCCATTGAGGCCTAGACCCTCGGTTGGATCTACTTGTTTAGACCACAGTTGTTATCCTATAGTTTTATACCCCACTAATCCCTCCGAGTTGAACTCCAAAAGCTAACAGTTTAACATAGCTTACTCCCATAACTAGAAAGCCTACCAGCAACAAGAACTCCCTCAAGATGGCCATGAAGACCAGAATACTCCAGAATCTTGAAGACAAGGTTTATGCAATGGAATGCCACTCGAGGACCTCAACTCAAGAACCAAGAGGTACAACCTTCTGCAGCATCACGCCATCACCCCAAGACGGAATATCGGCACCACCCTCAAATGGACCTTAGCAAAGTTCTAAGGTCGAAAGACTGCGTCTTTCCCAACTCAAATCCCAAAGCCTATCTATCAAGAGATACTTCAGAAGGATTCCAGATCCTACGTCTTCTCGACAAGCATCAACTCGCGAGCTATTACATGAGAAGCTAACTAAAGATTGTACAAAGACTCTCTGCTACTTTAGCTGAAGAACCCCCTTAAGGATCGCTGGATCACTAACCCTTCAGTTCTAACTCACTTAGAGGACTAGCGACTTAAACTGTTTGATAGGCTAAGTACAAATAATAGTAGTATATGAGTCTCAAAAAAACCTAGTTTGTGGAAGACATCTAAAGGCTTCAACTCCAGACAGAAGGTTGGCGATAGTCTTAAAAGCATCATTCGGCGACTCCAAGAAGGAAGGACTGTTGCTACCACCAAGCTACCCTAGTTTAATCCTAAGGGGGAAAGACTGTGTCATTCCCATAAAAATTAGAATGTGATAAGCCTCTAAGGAAAAACGGCGAAGACCCTTATAGAAAAGACGCCAATGTTAAAGACTCCACCCCTAGAAGAATAGGCCACGAAGTTCCAATTAGAGGTAGTTTGTCTAACTTAAGGCCCCGATATATCTAGTCTGAAAGGAAAATAATATCATCCATTGCAATCAGGACTGGAACCTGCTCAACTCTCGTGCGTCCAAGAAGACTGAAGCTCAACTTCACCGACGCAGTAACCATATTCAAGGACTAAGTTCGGAAGTTAGTACGCTCGAGACACATAGCACTAACCTCGACCCAAAATCCCCTAACCCTACTCTCCCGAATCTCGGCACGAGATTCTTTTAAGGGGGTAAGGTCTTTAACATCCCAATTTCAGCAATCCTGATTAGTTGTCTAGAATGCAAAAATTAGGGGGAACAAAATCTTTTTCTTGTTTAGTGATGCACTGTTTGGTTGCTTGCTTGTTGATGCTTATGCATATGGCTGTGTAATATATGATATTCTCCTTATCTCAACCTCAGTTGACAAAAGTACTTAACAAAAACTGTCTTGTCTTATGTTTCATATTCTCAAATGTTTTAGCATTTCAAAAACCTGAGCCAAGATACACTTGCAAACCAAACTATTTTAGTAGCTTCTGTTGACAAAATTATGGAGAGTTATATAATATAATCTCCTTATGTTTTCAAGACTGGACCTTCAACTACTCTTACCTCAACGATTTCCAAAACCTTTTATAAATCTTTTGAATTCTGTTCTTGGTAATGATACCAAGGACTCTTACCTTATTCAAACTCCAACTTTCAAAATGCCCATCCTTATCTCAAGCTAATCTTGATGGTAACCCTAGTAGTAGTTGTTTTTCTTGTAAGATGAATTGCCCTGATCTGTTGTTTGATGAATTCCCTTGATCTGTTGTCTGACTTGTTTGCTTAGGAATTAGTGTGAGATACCCTAGGAGCTCATCATCTATCATCTATATAATCCAAGAGTGTCAACCCTGAGCAAGTTAAACAAGCTTGATCTGATCTCTATCCACTAGGTGAACATCTAAAACCCTTAACCAGATCAATTCTGAAGTGATCCATTCTAGAAGTTTCCAAGTCACTAAAGACCAATATCAAGCATGAATCTATTATAAGCAATCACCACTTCAACATCATCCACTTGATGATGCTTTGATACCTTGAAACACATCAAAAACATCCCCACTCATATCCTAGTCAAAAACCCTAAATCTGCTAAATTTGACTATGTGTGGAAACTATTTCAACATCACTTCTTTGAATGCCTTTCTCTCCCAACCCTTGTGCATTTTTGGAAATACACCTGAACCATCTTATAAAACACCCCAAGGACTACCAAGGCCCACTCTTGACCTTGGATAGACCCTCCTCTGACCCACTTGTTCATGATGGTTTTGTAGTCAAGAAAATATTTTTTTCTACAAATCTTATCAACTAACCCACTTGTCCTTTGGACCAACTCTTTGCATGGTTGTGTTCTACTCATAAAGGTCTATCCATACCTACTTCACTTGTTCCAAATGGATCCTTATTCTTCAAAAACCCACAAGGTTGTGGAGGCTATCTGATAATCTGCTATGGAACCCATTTTTTATTCAATTTCTGGCATCAATCCTTGGAGAGCTCAATCATGATAAACCTCAAACCTCTGCACCCTGGTGATCTACATCTCTTGGTATATCCATCCATATACTCCATGACCTAAGGGAGATTTGAGCTCCAAGATCCAACAAGGTTTTGTTGGTATGAAAATAAAATTACCCCACATCCCCTCTTCCTTGTTTTCTACCAAAAACCAGGCTGGTTTCTCAACACCCCAAGTGGAACATTCTGGATGCAAGTTGTGTACATCATCTACCTTGATTATAAAGATTTATAAGGTATTATCCATACTTATTATGGACCAAGACCATTTTAATCCTTTAAATTGACACAAACCCCAAAACTCACTCTATAAAGGTGATATGTTGCTAACGTATCTATAATTTTTGATGTTCCATGCTAGTTTTATATCTACTTTCTTATGTTTTGTCCACACTTTGGAGTATTTTTATACACTTTCTTGGATTAACCTATTAACAAGATGCCACAGTACCAGCTGCCTGTTTTCTGCTGTTTTTGGTTCTCGGAAAGTCAGAGAATGAATATATTCTCGGAATTGGATGGGACAAAAGCCAAAGTTAATATTTTACCGAGGGGAAGATGGATCCATAAGACGAGATGGAGAGGGGCCAGCCTCACCACCTGGCCGCGTGGCTAGGCCTGACCCGCGCCAGGGGTGGTGCGGCCGCCTCGGGCACCCCCTCAGTCTCCCCTTTCGCCTATAAGAATCCGCCAATACAGAAACCCTCAGAACCGGATCAAAATTCCACGAAAGAGTTTGTAGCCGCCATCATCTCCCCCCCTAGATCGGGAGGGATCTGAAGCTCTTCCTGGCACCCTGCGAGAGGGGAGAATTCACCCTGGAGGCCTTCTTCATTACCATGCCTGCCTCCGGTGTGATGCGTGAATAGTTCATCCCTGGACTACGGGTCCATGTAGTAGCTAGATGGTTGGTTCTTCTCCTTTGTGCTACCATGTTTAGATCTTGTGAGCTCCGTTCATGATCAAGATCATCTATTTGTAATCATACATGTTGTGTTTGCAGGGATCCGATGGATATTGAGATGCTATTTTAGATTGATTATTGATTCTATCATGTCTTTGTTATTTGTGATCTTGCATTCTCTCCTTTGTTAGTAGCTATCTTGGTTGAGTAGATGCTAGCAACTCCAAGAGGGAGTATTTATGCTCGATAGTGGGTTCATGCCTCTAGTAATCTGGGGAAGTGACAGAAATCTCTAAGGTACTAGATGTGTTGTTGCTACTAGGGAGAAAACAACAATCCTTTGTTGATAGAACAATCGTATTGTTTACTTTACACACTTTACTTAATGCAATTATCTGTTGCTTGCAAGTTAATACTAGAGGGGGTTCGGATGATAACCTGAAGGTGGATTATTAGTCATCGATGCAGTTGGATTATGGTCTATGTATAATGTTGTAATTCCCAATCCAATCTCATAGGAGTCAAGATGATTAGTACATGCATGTATGCTTTCACGATGTTTTTCAATTGCCCCTCTGTAATTTGTTCACCCAACATGTCATCTATCCTAAGGAGAATCACCACTAGTTAACTATGGACCCCGGTCCTTTCTTTTATCATCAATCCACAAAACTATTTACTATTTTCTGTTTACTTTCCGCGAGCAATTACTATCTTCCACACAATAAGTTTAGTCATTTGTTTTCAGTAAGACCGGTGAGATTGACAACCTCACTGAGTTGGGGGAGAAGTTCTGTGATTGTGTTGTGCAGGATTCCACGTTGGAAACAACACCTGGGAGGTGTTTCCTTGCTCCTACTGGTTCGATAACCTTGCTTTCATAACTGAGGGCAAACTTGTTGCTATACTGATCATACCTTCCTCTTGGGGTTCCCCAACGAGCTCAACATATTGAGTAAGCAAGACTTTTTCTGGCGTCGTTGCCGGGGAGTCAAGGACATCTTCACAAGGGGAGTCCCTCATAACCAATCTCTTTACTTTGTTTTATTTGTTTTTCTTAGTTTATTTCTTCTTTGTTTGCTTGTTTCTTTATCAAAAACACACAAAAAATAGTTGCAGTAGTTTGCTTTCTTTATTAAAAACACAAAAAAAATTATTAGTTCCTACCTTAAGTTGCCATTACGTCTAGCATTGCTCCAATCACTATGTCACCTGAGGAAATGATTTTTACTTTCAAGCAATGAATTGAAGAGAGTTTCAAAGAAGCTTGTTCTAGAATCTCTGATTTACATGAAAAAACTGAACCTAAAATGACTCAAAGTTTGTTTCTTAGCAGTTTTTACTTTGGAACTGCTCTTTTCTATAGATATGCTTTGGATGCTGTAGTGGGAGGAGATTTCCTCCAATGCAATGAGGATGAAGCTTTCAAAGCCATAAAGAAGTTGGTCTTAACATATAACTTGCCTAGCAAATCTGATTCTTCCTTTATAAACATATTTGCTAGATTGAATACTCTTGAGACCCACACTGCTAGTTTAAAAGAATGCTATAACATGCTTAGAAATCATCATGATTATATTCCAATAAATTTTGAACCCTCAAAATGGTTTCCTACAGTAAAAGTTGCTATAATGATGAAACTTTTCATGCTCGCTGTGATATCATGTCTGAATTATGTCTTATGCCTAAATATATCTATGAATCTCTGAATCTTTGGGGTCTTTCTGAAGGGGAAGAAACAATATCTCTTGCTAATAATGCCACAATATTACCCATAGGAATAGCTGAAGGAGTGTTTACAAAGATTCTAGGGAAAGTAGTGTCTACTGATTATCTTGTTATTGAATGTGTAGGAAAAGGACAAATCACACTTGGAAGATCCCTACTTAAACTCATTGGAGCAACTATAGACGTGGAAAAGGGTCTCATGCACTTTTCTTCCCCACCAAACAATCATACGTTCCCCAAGTACAAGAATAAAAGTAAGAGAGGTAAGGGCAAGAAATTTGGTTTTAATGCTTCTTCATTTCAGAATACTTGATTCTTTTCTTGCTTCTTATGCCTAACTTAAAGGCGTTAAAGAAAAGTACTTATTGGGAGATAAACCAAAAGTTTTAGTTGAGTCTTGGAAGTTATTACCTCTGTAATAATCTCTCCTTATAATTTTTGTGTGCTTTTTGTGCCAAGAGTAACCTCTAATGAGAGAGAAGTAATGCTTGGGAAAGTTGCTATCCCGAAACAGATTTTTGTGCTTCGCTGTAAAAATTCGTGAAAAATCTCTGTACGTCGATTTGAGCTATGATTTTTTGTGCTTCTGCCCCAGGTTGTTATCCAACTTTCGTTAGATCAACACTTTTCGATTTGAGCAACATAAGGTCTTCAAAAAAATCGGTTTTACCTGATGGTCTGTTTTGAGAGATTTCTGCCATTATTTGCATTTGCTTCTTATTGATTCCTTTTTGGGTTCTTTTTGGGGAAATTGAGTTTTTTAGGGAATTTCTACAGTAGCTTGTGTTTTAATGAAAGTTCTACTTGTGTTGAGACTGAGAGACTTATTAGCTTGAATACACTAATGTTGCTAATGAAGATTGTGTGAAGTTTTGTATGAAGGAAAATTTCAGGTGTAGGGAAAGAATGATAGAATGAGATGAAGAATGGAGTAAAGCTCAAGATTGGGGATGCAACCCGTGTCACCCCAAGAAATATCCAAGAAGTACAAGCATCAAAACTTGGGGATTCCCAAGGCATCCCCTTCTTCATCAATAAATATCTCAGGTTTCTCCCAAACACTTCATTTTTATTGTTGCATGCACAGTTGTGTTGTTCTTGGAGCGTTTTCATTTTTGTTTTTGTTTTTCATTTGCTTAGTTTGCTTAGTTTGCTTGAATAAATTGGTTGGACCCCCTCATTCATACATTAGTTTTCAAATAAGATGGTTTGGATTGGAAAAGTGTGGTTGTATTGGGAACGGCAGTACCTAAGAAGGTTAGATAGAGGTCTGGGGACTAGCAGGGAAGCTACCGACGGTGACCGCAGGCGGGATTGGATACAAGCAAGCGTAGCTGGACGTAGGAAGTACCCAGGTTCGGAGCCCTCGTAATGAGGTAAAACTCCTACTCCTGTTGGATCTGACTATGAGGGATATACGAACTACAAGTGCTCCTCGAGCTGTATTCTCTAGCTACTGCCTTAAATGCACTGAGGCCAACCGACTATCTGTCTAACTGAGCTAGTGCGTGTGTGTACGATAGAGTGAGAGAGCTAGCTGGGAGAGCTTGCTCCCTGTGAGTGATCGACGGGTGGAAGTGAGCGTGAATGAGTGTGAGAGAGTCCCTCCCTTGCCTTATAAAGGTGGCCCAAGGGACACGGTGGGACCCACTGCCTAACTAGTACTATTGCCTATGTCATCTAATTGCGGTAAAACATGTCATGTATAGTGTATACTATTTGGCATGTCATCTGATAAAGTAGTATGGGTTGTGTCTTCTCAGTCTTGTCGTTGTCCTTCTTCTCTGGTACTTGTCCTTCTGTCTTGGCGTACGTAACAGCTGCTCCTGGTCTAATCGTAGCAGCATGTGCCGATTAGAGCCAGGGAGTATCCGCGTACGTAGACGGTCTGAGTGATCCTCCTGATCGATGGGATCGCCAGGCGACGGGGCACCCGACTGGGGTGGCAGCGATGGGGGAGGCCGGCTGGGGCGGCCCAGTCGGGCGGAGCCACCTGGGCCGGGTGAGGCAGCCGGCCCACCCGGGGCGAAGGGACCCCAAACAGGGGAGGCGAGCGGGAGCCGGCCGAGGGAGCAGCGGGAGGCCCATCCGGGTCGCGTAGCCGGCCCAGCAGGATAGCCGGATAGGGCGAAGCGGAGAGGCCCCATCCAGGGCGGTGCCTTGGTCGCCCTAGGCCGGGAGGAAGCGATCCAGGTGGCGGAGCAGGGACGAGGTGGGCCGGCTGGGGTGGCCCAGCCGGAAGGAGGAGGTGGCACGTCTGCGGGCCGGCTGGGAGGCTCGAGCCGGCCCAGAACCCGCTGTTGCTACCTTTTCCTTTATAAATTTTGCGTTTGCCTTTTTTATCTGTCTTTGTACGCTTCTTGGGGTACCCGGGGATGACCCCCCCCCCTCCCGACACTAGCCCCCGAGAGCGCGCTGATTTCTCCCGTAGGGGGAAATTCGCATGAGCTCCACAAAACTTGCCGTTGTCGTTGGAGATGAAGTTCTTGAATGGTGTCCAGATGGACACCTCTAGCCCGGGAAGCAACACAACTACCACGGGGGCACGCGAGCGCAACCCTGGGGTATAGCCCCCGAGATTCGGAGTAGCTGACGAAGACAGTTGCTGCGAATCTTCTCCATCTTGCCCTTTTCGACACCTCGAACTTGCTATCCGGCTGCACGCCTTCAGCCGGATTGGAGCACTTGTTTACACCGGGGGTGCGCGAGCACACCCGGTGGGTGTAGCCCCCGAGATTCGAAGTAGCTGGCGACACCAGGTGCTTCGAATCTTCAAATGCCCTTGAAATCCGACTCGGTGCAGTCGTGCCAAAACAAACAAACAGAAGTGAACTTGTTGTCAGTACATCAACATATAGTACACATGCTATCAACCGGATAACGGTTTTATTTTTCAAAAACTAGCTCGTGCTTCTCTGAACACTTAGTCACTTTCTCGTGTGCTCTGTTGTTTACGCTGTTTCCTTGTCGGCCAGCCGGGTTGCGGTCTGGAGCCGGAACCGAAGGGGGAGCTGATAGTACATTGCACACGGTACTAGGGGATGAGCAGCCGGAAAATACCAACTAGGCACAAGGCCGGAATGTCCGATCTATCGTACCCTTCGCCGTTTTTCATGTGGGATGCCTCAGGCTTTTGCTCTTGCTAGCCGGACAGCCGGGTTGCGGCCTATAGCTGAGACGAAGAGTGGGCCTCTTACACCGTCGCACACTACTCAGTCGATTTACGGATTTAGCAGGCCGGGCCAACCGGCGAGCCCCCGGGTAGGGGTTACCGGCGCCGGAAAACTGAAAACAGGAAGGAAAACAACATTTGGCGAGACCTCGAGGGTTGCTCGAGATTGTAAAAATACTCACATTGTAGATGACGGTGTAGCAGGGTTGAAGACACGATTCCACAGGCGTTGCGGCTGCTGAAACGGTCCAACTGGCATTCCAGCTGGATAGCCTGCCCCCAGCCGGACATGCAACCAAGCGCGGCGTAGCTGGATTCGGTTCCTAGCCGGCCAGGCAGCCGAACACGCCAGAACGCGCCGAGCAGGCCTGGCCTAGTCGGAACAGGGCCAGCCGGCCGAACCGGCACCAAGAGGGACGAAGTCGTGCGGAGTCGGTCCGACTCAGCCGGAACGGGTCCAAACCGGCTGAATCGGACAGACAGAATGGGGTCGTCCGGGCTAACATAGCCAAATTTTGTTGGAGATATTCCCAAGAGGCAATAATAAAGTGGTTATTATTATATCTTTATATTTATGATAAATGTTTACATCCCATGCTATAATTGTATTAACCGGAAACATTAATACTTGTGTGTTTTGTAAACATAAAAGAGTCCCTAGTAAGCCTCTTGTTGAACTAGCTTGTTGATTAATTGATGATCATGGTTTCCTGATCATGGACATTGGATGTGATTAATAACAAGGTTATATCATTAGGAGAATGATGTGATGGACACACACCCATAGTAAGCGTAGGATAAGATCAAGTCATTAAGTTCGTATTGCTATAAGGTTTCAAATGCATAGTAACCTAATCCTTCGACCATGAGGTTATGTTAATCACCATCACCGGATGGGTACTTTGATGACATAAAACACCGCTTCATAACTAGGTGGTTATAAAGGTGTCATTGGGTATTCTGAAAGTATGTGTTGAAGCGCATGGACCAAGATTGGGATTTGTCCATCCATATGACGGATAGATATGCTCTGGGCCCTCTCGGTGGAATGTCATCTAGTTAGCTTGCAAGCATGTGACTAGGTCACAAGGGATGACATATCATGGAACGAGTAAAGAGTACTTATCAGTAAGGAGGTAGAACTAGGTATGGAGATACCGACGATCAACCCTCAGATAAGTAGAGTATCGCGTGACAAAGGGAATTGGTTTCGTATGTTAATGGTTCTATCGATCACGAAGTCATCGTTGAGTATGTGGGAGCCGTTATGGATCTCCAGATCCCGCTGATGGTTATTGATCGGAGAGGTGTCTCCATAATGTCTGCATATTCACGAACCGTAGGGTGACACACTTAAGGTTCGAAGTTGTTTTAAGTAGATATGGAATGTGCGTTCTTGGTGTTTGTATGGAGATTCTAGAAGGTTTCGGAATGTCCTGGAAGGTTCCAGAAGAGTTCTTTGTGTTTGCTTGAAAACCAAGAAAGGGTCAAGGAAACCTTGTGGGGGCTAGACACGGATTCGTGAGGGAGGAGGACTCCTCCCTCCTTCCCAACCCGCCGGCCCAAGGAGGGAGGGGAGTCCTACTAGGACTCCCCCTCCCAAGGCGCCTCCCTCCTTTAAATAGAGGGGAGGGGGCGCCCCCTCCAAGACCTGTCTCATAACAAGCTCTAGCCGCCGCCTCTCTTCTACTCCTTCGCTCTGCTCCGACTTAGGCGAAGCCCTGCAGAATTCTCTCCTCCACCACCACCACCACACCGTCGTGCTGCTGGGATTCCGTGGAGAAGATCTACTACCTCCGCTGCTCACTGGAATGGAGAGAGGAAGCTCTGCTTTGACTCTGCACGTGTGACCGTCTGCGGAAGCGCTGCCGGAACGCGGCGCTGGAAGGATCGTCCACTCGATCTTGAGATCGGCAAGTGATCGACTACATCAACCACGAGATCCGTTCTCGAACAAGGCTTTGGAAACGACGAGGGTTAGTATCGATCTATCTCGTTGCACATGTCAAATAGATTAGATCTTGGCTTTTATCTAGATTAGATCTGGGTTTTGTTCGTTCTTGCGGTAGAATTTTTTTGTTTTACATGCTACGAACCCATCAGTGGTATCAGAGCCGTGTCTATGCGTAGATCTGTTGCACGAGTAGAACACAATGGTTTTGTGGGCGTTGGTGCTCGTGCCGTCTTTTGCTTTGTGTACTTTGCATCTTGCGGGATGGTGGGATGAAGCGGCCCGGGTTAACCTTACATGTCATCGCACATGAGACTTGCTCCACGCTTGACGTGTAACTTGCTTTGCACAAGTGGCTTTGCGGGTGTCTGTCTGTCCCATCATAGTATAGATCCAATCTACACTTTGCACTTGATAGCACTTGTATCAACGTTGTGGTTCAGTTTCGTAGGTAAGATCCGTTGTTATTCGAAAGCCCCAAACCACGTAAAACATGCAAAGAAAATTAGAGGCATCTAACTTGTTTTTGCAAGGGTTTTGTGATGTGATATGGCCATCATGTGATTGTGATTATATTTGATGTATTCAATGATCCTTGTTGTAATATGGCAACCGGCAGGAGCCTAATGGTTGTCTTTAATTTTGTTAAGACCTGCGTGTCTATTCATCTTGTAATAGCTTTATTCCAAGTAGTTGTAATAGTTGCTAGTGATGATGGTTAACCATGAAGCGGCGCCACTGACCTTGACGCAATGCTGGTGATGATGGAGATCATGTTCGTGCTTTGGAGATGGAGATCAAAGGCATAAGAAGAAAGGGCCATATCATATCACACTAATTATGAATTGCCTATGATGTTAATCCTTTATGCATCTTGTATTGCTTAGATCGCGACGGTAGCATTATAAGATGATCCGTCTCACTAAATATCAAGTAATAAAGTGTTCGTCCTTAGTTTGCACCGTTGGTAAGACTCGTCGTTTTGAAGCATCTCGTGATGATCGGATGTGATAGATTCTACGTGTGCATACAACGGGTGCAAGCCAGTTTGCACATGCGGAAACTAAGGTTAATCTTGACCAGCCTAGCATGTACAGACATGGTCTCGGAACACGGAATACCGAAAGTTAAAGCACGAGTCATATGGATGATATGATGAACATGTTGATTGTTCGTCTTTGAAGCTACATCATCTCACGTGATGATCGGACTTGGTGTAGTGGATTTGGTTCGTGTAATCACTAAAACAACTCGAGGGATGTTGTTTTGAGTGGGAGTTCATTTGTAATTTGGATTAGTTGAACTCAATCTATCATTAACACAATCAAAGTGAATTTTCATAGTTTGTTGTAGTCATTGGCATATGTTCACCACCTTACGCTTAGTTATAGTTGAGATAGTGGAACTATAGAAATTCTGGATATTTCTTTACGAACTGGTATCGTATTGTTTTGGGTGTCAATCTAAAGTTTAAAAGTCATATTGCAAACTTTCAGCAAACTCCGTTTACTCTGTGAAGTTTAATAAACAATATTAAATCAAGAGTAACAATTCCAGTGTTAGTATCTAATGTATCATGTTTGCCTCCATGATTCTTGATACTCAAAAGATTGTTTTTAATATCAAGTTTATCTAAGAGCTGAAAGCAATGTTTCAGAAACCATCATATATGAAAGCTATTGTGATATCTAAAACAATATGTTGGTTACCACATGATAGAGTATATGTCCTCATATTTGATGAGAATTTGTGAAGGTTGGAGACGCTAGTCGTCCTAATCCTCCAAAAGGTTTTGGAAAAGAAACATTATACTCGCAATTCACCTTTATAAGCTATAGCAGCTTGATCATGAAAATTGTCATGATAAGGATAAATAGAAGATGTAAGTAAAATGTTTACTACACTAAAAGATTACTAAAGAATGGAACTTTGAAAGAATGCCAAACATTTGATGAAGGTGATCCACTTCAAAGTGCATGTCCAAAGGTATTAGTATTTGACTATACACACTTTGTACTATGTGTCATGTGAATGACACCACTATTGATGTTGATAGATTCTTCTAAAAGAAAAGGAATTGTTGAAAGAGAATTTATAAAATATTTGGCAGAAAAGAAAAGATTGGAGATGTCCAACTTAGATATATAGAATATACATGTTATGGTTGTATTCCTTGCTTGTTAAACAATGTGGTTCTGCAGTATTGGATACCGAATAGGTTGGTATGAAGTGTCATATAGGACAACACAATTCATGAACTACAATGGCCTAAGTAACTAGCAAGAGAATATGTGATGATGTTCATCGAAAACAAACAAAGGGTTGTTGTGTTGCTCGTTAACATCAAAGCTTGCCTTCAAGATTTGTTTCAATAATTGTTATTTTGATCAGGTATTATGACGACAAAATGTTGTTCAAATAATTATCGTATTCCATAATAGATGGATGATATAGAAATCTGGTTGGAGAAATAACGACCATAAAACTAATGCTAAAATGTCGCAATACAAATGATTGAAAGATTACTTGCAAAGTGACATCGCCGTTTAAATTATATTGAAAGGGATACATGAAGAAACTCCATGTTGATGGATTTTTTGGAGTCTTTGATTTTGATCAAATGACGCGTGTGATACTTTCCTAGAGATAATTAAAACTCCGTTCGTAGGCCAAAAGAGGAACGGACGACTAACTGATTGGAATTTGTACATATTGATGTATATAGTCCATTATGTGTAGTCGTGGGCGATGGATTTCAACTTCATATACTTTCTCCGAAGATTTGAGTGAGTATATGTATATACTTACTCAATAAGGAAGAAGTATGAAACATTTGAATATGTTCAAAGACTTTCAAGATGAAGTGGAAAATTATTGTAACAAGAAAATAAAAAGTTTATGATTGGATCATAAAGATGTTATAAGTTTAGCAAAACACCTAAGATTTGAGGAATCGTTCCATGGATTTGCATTTCCCAAAACACCATAGGAGTATGGAGTGTTCAAGATATGTAATGAAACCTTGTTTGACATGGTAAGATCAAAGGTGTCATTTATAAAACTGCCATTATATTTTAAAGATTAAAGCTTTAGTGACTACCGCTTTTACACTGAAAAGAGCTCCATCGTGATCCGTTGAAATGACACCATATAAGTCATGGTTTGGGATAAAACCCAGGTTGTCCTTTCTTAAATTTTTGGTATGCTAGGCATAAGTAAAGTGTTTACAACCAAAGTCGGATGAGCATGTCCTTGTAGGATTATTTCGAATAACCATTGGGTATTCCTCCATAACACCGAAGACAAAATTGTTTGTCGCTTAGAGTGTCGAGTTTCTTAAGAAGGATTTTTTGGTGAAAAGTAAAGTGGGAGGACAATAGAACTTTGACAAGGTTGTTGAACCTTGGATAATATGTGCTGAGTTGCGTAGCGTCGATAAGTGTCCCGGAGGCAGCAACAATGCTTATGGCTCACGTGCCTCAAAGGTTGTGGTCACGGAGATCTAAAGTTCCTATTGAACCAAGTAGGTCGGGTAAGTAATCAAATGCCAAGATTTGAGAGTTAAATCATTGTTGTTTGACAATGATGAACCGACTACATGCAAAGAAGCAATGATGGGCCCTGACTTCGTTAAGTGGCTTGAAGCCATAAAATCCATGATAATTCCATACACGAGAAATCAAGACCCTCTGGAAAGGTGCAAGACCTTACAGTCGTATATGGATCTATAAAGAAATAGACATGGATGTTTCACATCTATGAAATAGTCAACATGTCGGAAAGAGTTTACGACAATGTTCAAGGAATTGACTATGATAAGATTTGATCTTTCATAGCGATATTTAGTCTGGACGGATTAATGTACCAACCACTATATATATTTTGGTATATGGTAGTTGAACAAACAAAACAAGTTCTTCTAATAGAATGGTTACCTAGGACGTGTACATGACACGATCCAAAGGGTTTTGTTAATTCAAAGGATGCTAAAAGAGTATGCAAAACTTCAATGGTTCAAGTGAGCATCGCGAAGTTGGAATCTTCACCGTGATGAAACCGTTAAAAGGTTTAATTTCATCAGAGACGATGAAGATGTTTGCATTTTGCAAGAAATTAAGTGGGAGTGCTAAGACATATTTCTAATACATTATGTGAAAGACATATTGTTGATTAGAAATGATGTATTTTTATTGACACAGGTTAAGAATTTCATTTCGATGAAAGACTTAGGCATAACCCAAGAATTAGGCATCAATATCTATATGGATAGATTGAGGCGCTAATATGGTTTTGCCAAATGTACATAGATAAGATGTTGAATGAGTTCAATATGGAAACAACAAGAAAGGTTCTTGATGCACGGAAAGGACTGAATCAAGATTCAAGTGTGTTGACAAGATATTCAAGTGTTTTGACACTTGGTGAAATCACAAGAATATTTTGATCAATCATTCTTTGAGATGTACACATCCAGATATGTCCTATGCTCTAAATGTTATGAGCATATACCAGAATGACTCATAAGATGATCATTGGACAATAGTAGGGATATTCCTATGATCTTTGGAAGAACTAAGAATATATTATTTATATAGTGGTGACAAATAGTTCATTGTAAATTGTTGCATTCATACTAGTTTTGTCACAAATTAAGTTTATCTCAATTTAAACTATGGGTGGCACAATGTAATGGAAAGGAAGTTCCATAACGGATTTGGTTGAGTACCAAAGTTAAAACATTGTGACAGATACTACAACAAAAGGCTAAGTATATGACTGCTATTATAGCAGCAAATGAGGGCATTTGCGTCAAGTAGTTAGTTATCAAACTAGGTGTGGTTCATAGCGGGATAATACTATGAAGATACATTGTATGACAATTGTATCAACATGATTTAATCCCAAGGAACTAAAGGTCTCACCAAAGGACCAAATTTATACAATGCCATCTCATTGGAGAATGAGTAATGCGTAGAGACGCAAGGACATGCAAATACACACGGACCTGGAAGTGTCAGATCCGAAGATTATGTTTACCACTAGCAATAGTGTCTATACAACACCAGAAAGACATAGGTGTTGAATGCACAATTTTTTTAACTAGATTATTGACTCTAGTGCAAGTGGTAGAATGTTGGAGATATGCCCAAGAGGCAATAATAAAGTGGTTATTATTATATCTTTATATTTATGATAAATGTTTACATCCCATGCTATAATTGTATTAACCAGAAACATTAATACTTGTGTGTTTTGTAAACATAAAAGAGTCCCTAGTAAGCCTCTTGTTGAACTAGCTTGTTGATTAATTGATGATCATGGTTTCCTGATCATGGACATTGGATGTGATTAATAACAAGGTTATATCATTAGGAGAATGATGTGATGGACACACACCCATAGTAAGCGTAGCATAAGATCAAGTCATTAAGTTCGTATTGCTATAAGGTTTCAAATGCATAGTAACCTAATCCTTCGACCATGAGGTTATGTTAATCACCATCACCGGATGGGTACTTTGATGACATAAAACACCGCTTCATAACTAGGTGGTTATAAAGGTGTCATTGGGTATTCTGAAAGTATGTGTTGAAGCGCATGGACCAAGATTGGGATTTGTCCATCCATATGACGGATAGATATGCTCTGGGCCCTCTCGGTGGAATGTCATCTAGTTAGCTTGCAAGCATGTGACTAGGTCACAAGGGATGACATATCACGGAACGAGTAAAGAGTACTTATCAGTAACGAGGTAGAACTAGGTATGGAGATACCGATGATCAAACCTCGGATAAGTAGAGTATCGCGTGACAAAGGGAATTGGTTTCGTATGTTAATGGTTCTATCAATCACGAAGTCATCGTTGAGTATGTTGGAGCCGTTATGGATCTCCAGATCCCGCTGATGGTTATTGATCGGAGAGGTGTCTCCATCATGTCTGCATATTCACGAACCGTAGGGTGACACACTTAAGGTTCGAAGTTGTTTTAAGTAGATATGGAATGTGCGTTGGAGACCGAATGTTGTTCGGAGTCTCGGATTGGATCCGGGACATCACGAGGAGATCCGGAATGGTCCGGAGAATAACATTCATATATTGGGGATCATTTTCTAAGTTAGGAAATGTTCCGGAGTGTTTGTATGGAGATTCTAGAAGGTTTCGGAATGTTCTGGAAGGTTCTAGAAGAGTTCTTGGTGTTTGCTTGAAAACCAAGAAAGGGTCAAGGAAACCTTGTGGGGGCTAGACACGGATTCGTGGGGGAGGAGGACTCCTCCCCCTCCCAAGGCGCCTCCCTCCTTTTAACAGAGGGGAGGGGGCGCCCCCTCCAAGCCCTCTCTCATAACAAGATCTACCCGCCGCCTCTCTTCTCCTCCTTCGCTCTGCTCCGGCTTAGGCGAAGCCCTGCAGAATTCTCTCCTCCACCACCACCACCACACCGTCGTGCTGCTGGGATTTCGTGGAGAAGATCTACTACCTCCACTGCTCGCTGGAACAGGGAGAGGAAGGTCTGCTTCGACTCCGCACGTGTGACCGTCTGCGGAAGCGCTGCCGGAACGCGGCACCGGAAGGATCGTCAACTCGATCTGGAGATCGGCAAGTGATCGACTACATCAACCACGAGATCCGTTCTCGAACAAGGCTTTGGAAACTACGAGGGTTAGTACCGATCTATCTCGTTGCACATGTCAAATAGATTAGATCTTGGCTTTTATCTAGATTAGATCTGGGTTTTGTTCGTTCTTGCGGTAGAAATTTTTTGTTTTACATGCTACGAACCCATCAAATTTTTCTTGCCTTCTTTCTCTCTAATTGACTCTCTCTAGTCGCTTCCTTCCTCAATTTTTTTTATTTTTCTCAACCGGGCTAGCAATCACCCGGATTTCTGCTTCCTTCTATCTTTTCTTTTTTAATTTTTCTGCTTCTCCTTCTCATCCGCACAGCCGGCGGACTACCTCTCCTTTTTTATTTTCTTTCTTTTCTATGTTTTCCAACCGGCAGGCCCACCACCTCCTTTTCCTGTTACTTATTCTTTCTTGTTCCACAACCGGCTTGCCTTCTTCCTCTGGGAACTACGCGCGCGTCGGAGCGACCTAGACTCGAGGAAGACGCGGTGGCGGCCATGCGCGAGCGAGGCGGGGGAGTACGGGCACGGCCGGCCCGTGCGGCGGGCGGGGGCGTGACCGCGGAAGGACGCGCGCCGTACCCGTGCGGGCGAAGGGGCCACGGGTGGACGGAGAGCTCGGGCTCGTGGCCAGGCGTCGCGGTGGGCGAGGCGCAGGGGGCCGGCGAGGGGAAGCGGTCGCGGCGCAGGAGGCCACAGCGGCCGGAGCCAGCACGCAGGGGCTCGAGCGCGGCGGCGAACCGGACAGACGCGTGGCCGGAGACGTGGGCGCGAACGCGGTGATGCAGATGAAGATGGCGCGGTCAGTTGCCGGGGTGCGAGGGGCTCGTGGCACGGCCGCCGCAAGGGCGCGACGTGCAGATGAAGACGACGGAGGAGGTGCTGCGGACGGCGAGGCCGGGCCCGCAGACGGAGGCGGTCGGACGGAGCTTGCTGCAGGCGCAGAGATGGTGCCGCTGATGTGGCAATGGGCTCGAGGGCAACGCGGACTTGAGGACAGCGCGGACCCGGAAGGAGATGCACGCGTCCGCCGCTGTGCGCGCGCGCTGCTTGCCGCCTTGCTGCGCGTGCGCACACGAGCGCCGGGAGATGCTGCTTGCTTGCTGCCTCGCTGCCGCGAGCGCACATGAGCAAGCGCACGGGAGGCCGAGGGAGGCTACTGCTGGCGTGGCGGTGCACGGGCGTGCGTGAGGCTCGTGGTGGCGTGCTCGCAGACGCGGGAGGCCGAGGGGCGACACAGACGGGTGCAGCTGCTGCCGGCTCGGACGCGGCCACGCCGAACCGGTCGAGGACAAGCACGACGCCGCAGAGGCAGCGAGCCCCCGGGCCTCTCAGCGAGGCGGAGGCGACGACGGCGAGCCGGAGGCGATGACGACACGGCGGCGGCGGCGAGCCCCCGAGAAACTTGACAAAACAGAGTCGGTGATGACGGCGCGAAGGCGGCGAGCCCCCGAGCAACTCGAGACGGCGCCGGTGCCGATGCAGACAAAGTGGTCCCATGCAGAACGACCTCTAGTCGAAGCCATAGCCCCACGGTGGGCGCCAACTGTCATTGTATTGGGAACGGCAGTATCTAAGAAGGTTAGATAGAGATATGAGGACTAGCAGGGAAGCTACCGACGACATCCGCAGAGGGGATTGGATACAAGCAAGCGTAGCTAGACGCAGGAAGTATCCAGGTTCGGAGCCCTCGTAATGAGGTAAAACTCCTACTCCTGCTGGATCTGACTATGAGGGATATACGAACTACAAGTTCTCCTCGAGCTATATTCTGTAGCTACTGCCTTAAATGCACTGAGGCCAACCGACTATCTGTCTAACTAAGCTAGTGCGTGTGTGTACGCCAGAGTGAGAGAGCTAGCAGGGAGAGCTAGCTCCCTGTGAGTGATCGATGGGTGGAAGTGAGCCTGAATGAGTGTGAGAGAGTCCCTCCCTTTCCTTATAAAGGTGGCCCAAGGGAAACGGTGGGACCCGCTGCCTAACTAGTACTATTGCCTATGTCATCTGATTGCGGTACAATATGTCATGCATAGTGTATACTATTTGGCATGTCATCTGATAAAGTAGTATGGGTTGTGTCTTCTCAGTCTTGTCATTTTCCTTCTTCCCTGGTACTTGCCCTTCTTTCTTGGCGTACGTAATTGTTGCTCCTGGTCTGATCGTAGCAGCAGGTGCCGATTAGAGCCAGCGAGTAGCCGCGTACATAGCCGGTCTGATCCATGGGATCGCCAGGCGACAGGGCACCCGACCGGGGTTGGCAGCAATGGGGAGGCCGACTGGGGAAGCCCAATCGGGCGGAGCCACCTGGGCCGAGTGAGGCAGCCGGCCCTCCCGGGGCGAAGGGACCCCATCCAGGGGAGGCGAGTGGGAGTTGGCCGAGGGAGTAGCGGGAGGCCCATCCAGGTCGCGGAGCCGGCCCAGCAGGATAGCCGGATAGGGCGAGGTGGAGAGGGCCCATCCAGGGCGGTGTCTTGGTTGCCCCAGGCCGGGAGGAAGCGATCCAGTTGGGGGAGTGGGGACGAGGTGGGCCGGCTGGGGCGGCCCAGTCGGAAGGAGGAGGTGCCGCGTCTGCGTGCCGGCTGGGAGGCTATAGTCGGCCTAGAACCCGCTGCTGCTGCCTTTTCCTTTATATATTTTGTGTTTTGCCTTTTTTATCTATCTTTGTACGCTTCTTGCGGTACCCGGGGATGATCCCCCCGACAAAAAGAGTAGGAAAAGTTCATGCTTAAGTTGTAAAAAGGAGTTTGTTTTTGACTGTGACCTATGCTTTGTCATGTCATTCTTGGTATTGTTTAGGCTTTATGCTTAGTGATTTTTGCTGTAGCATGACATGTTATAAACAATTGAGATTGCTTAATGTGCCTTGAAAGAATCATGTGTTGATTTAGCATATTAAATCATAGTATTGTGGTATTCTCCTTTGATGCTTTATTTGGGTTGACTTGGCACATGCTCACACCATGTTAAGACTATCCCAAGTCACCATAGCCTCTATGATCCATTAGTTTTTGACTTGTAATATCTATTTATGTTTTAATTAATGATGTTTTGTCGCTTTGCATGATTATGGCCATTATGGATCTCTTAGTTGGTCGCTCCCAGTCTTTTGCTAGCCTCTATAACCAAGTATGAGTTCCACTCATGCATCCAACTCGAAATAAAACCAAGTTATTCCAAAGAGTCCACCATACGTACCTATTAGCATTTTGTATTCCAAGTATATTCATGTTTTTATCTACCTTACGAATTAAACTTGTTATGTGAAAATTAGAGATTAAGCTCTGACGAACTTGATGGCACACTTTACTTTCTTGCACTTACTAATCTTGAACCATTGTGTCCATCTTTGTTGCATATATGCTTGCGCTTTATAAGTTGAAGTTAGCAGAACCATGTATCATGGGGAACACTTTCAACATTGCACTTACTATTCCGTTGATATCATGATTCTTTTTCTTATGGATCCCGGCGGTGTGAAATAAAAGGGGAACTTGTAAGATCATGGAGTTTGTATGTGTGTTAGAGAAACGCCTAGGCCGCTATCCTAAGCCATGCCTAATCATGGTGGAAACTTGCAGCATAACCATAATGAGCATTCTATGAAGCATCATCAATAAAAACCTATGTAAATAGCAAATTAAAATATCGCTGAGATGCTCATTGTTTGTTGGCTTGTCATTTTGATATGGGATAGCTCTTGTGTCATGGGGAAAGGGGTACCCCGTTGGCGGTTCTCTATTGTACATATGTACTTACAATGGCAAGAGCTTACTTGTGACTGAAGTTGAGTAGCAGGAGGTTCGGTACTCATAAGCAAGGGGCATGAGATTTCAACTTATAACTTGTCAAGCATATCCTCTTAGTTATGTCACTTTAACCTTAATCACCTAAAGATTCTTATGATAGGGGTAATGAGAGCTGAAAGCTAATAAGTACCATAATTTTTGGAAGCTCTTTATGAGACTTGAATCCCTACTTCCTTCTATGAAGGCCTTTCTTTTACTTTTATGTTGACTCTCCATCTTCTATCTTTATGCACCTATTAAGAGAGCATAGTGGCCATTCTTAGTTTAGTGTGCATTGTCCCAAGACTTGTTGATTGATTCATAATTTTGATATTGCTTGTTCTTAAACTATTTGTATCTAGTCACCCTTATAAAATTTGAAGGTGTCCTATGCATTTATGTTTTGCTACACTATGAGGGACAAGCTGAATACCATTCTCATTAGGCTTTCTTTATGTGACACAAACAAACGTCTTGCAAAGCATTGCTATTCATGAATCTTTTGTTTGTGCCTTTTCATGTTACAACATAGTTGCTATGTCTTATTGTTAGAACTATATCTTTCATGCTATGTTAAAGTACTATGATCCCGGCTATCAATGTTTTACAAATACTTTGATCAAGTTTATGATGGTGCATGTCACCTCAAAACTTATTCTTTCTTTTTATCACTTACCTACTCGACGAGGAGCAGGAGTTAAGCTTGGGGATGTTGATATGTTGCTAACATATCTATAATTTTTCATGTTCCATGCTAGTTTTATATCTACTTTCTTATGTTTTGTCCACACTTTGGCGTATTTTTATACACTTTCTTGGACTAATCTATTAACAAGAAGCCACAGTGCCAGCTGCCTGTTTTCTGCTATTTTTGGTTCCAGGAAAGTCAAAAAATGAATATTCTCGGAATTGGACGGGACAAAAGCCAAAGTCAATATTTTACTGAGGGGAACACAGAGCCAGAAGACGAGATAGAAAGGGGCCAGGGGCCAGCCACACCACCTAGCCACGCGGCTAGGCCTGGCCCGCACCAGGGGGTGGTGTGGCTGCCTCGGGCACCCCGTCGGCCTCCCCTTTCACCTATAAGAAGCCTCCAATACAAAAAACCTAAGAACCGGATCAAAATTCCACGAAAGAGTTTGTAGCTGCCTTCATCTCCACACCTAGATCGGGAGGGATCTGAAGCTCTTCCCGGCACCCTGCTAGAGGGGAGATTTCACCCTAGAGACCTTCTTCATCACCATGCCTGCCTCCGGTGTGATGCGTGAGTAGTTCGTCCCTAGACTACGGGTCCATGTAGTAGCTAGATGGTTGGTTCTTCTCCTTTGTGCTACCATGTTTAGATCTTGTGAGCTCCGTTCATGATCAAGATCATCTATTTGTAATCATACATGTTGTGTTTGCGGGGATCCAATGGATATTGAGATGCCATTTCACATTGATTATTGATTCTATCATGTCTTTGTTATTTGTGATCTTGCATTCTCTCCGTTGTTAGTAGCTATCTTGGATGAGTAGATGCTAGCAACTCCAAGAGGGAGTATTTATGCTCGATAGTGGGTTCATGCCTCTAGTAATCTGGGGAAGTGACAGAAATCTCTAAGGTACTAGATGTGCTGTTGCTACTAGGGATAAAACATCAATCCTTTGTTCATAGAACAATCGTATTGTTTACTTTACACACTTTCCTTAATGCAATTATCTGTTGCTTGCAACTTAATACTAGAGGGGGTTCGGATGATAACCTGAAGGTGGATTATTAGTCATAGATAATGTTGGATTATGGTCTATGTATAATGTTGTAATTCCCAATCCAATCTCATAGGAGTCAAGATGATTATTATATGCATGTATGCTTTCTCGATGTTTGTCAATTGCCCCGCTGTAATTTGTTCACCCAACATATCATCTATCCTAAGGAGACTAGTGAACTATGGACCCCGGTCCTTTCTTTTACCATCAATCTACAAAGCTATTTACTGTTTTCGTTTACTTTCTGCAAGCAATTACTCTCTTCCACACAATACGTTTAATCATTTGTTTTCAGTAAGACCGGTGAGATTAACAACCTCACTGAGTTGGGGGCAAAGTTCTGTGATTGTGTTGTGCAGGATTCCACGTTGGAAACAACACCTGGAAGGTGTTTCCTTGCTCCTACTGGTTCGATAACCGTGGTTTCATAACTGAGGGCAAACTTGTTGCTATACTCATCATACCTTCCTCTTGGGGTTCCCCCACGAGCTCAACATATTGAGTAAGCAAGACTTTTTCTGGCGTCGTTGTCAGGGAGTCAAGGACATCTTCACAAGGGGAGTCCCTCATAACCAATCTCTTTACTTTGTTTTATTTGTTTTTCTTAGTTTATTTCTTCTTTGTTTGCTTGTTTCTTTATGAAAAACACAAAAAAAATAGTTGCACTAGTTTGCTTTCTTTATTAAAAACACACAAAAAATATTAGTTCCTACCTTAAGTTGCCATTACGTCTAGCATTGCTCCAATCACTATGTCACCTAACGAAATGATTTTTACTTTCAAGTAATGAATTGAAGAGAGTTTCAAAGAAGCTTGGTCTAGAATCTCTGATTTACATGAAAAAACTGAACCTAAAATGACTCAAAGTTTGTTTCTTAGCAGTTTTTACTTTGGAACTTCTCTTTGCTATAGATATGCTTTGGATGCTATAGTGGGAGGATATTTCCTCCAATGCAATGAGGATGAAGCTTTCAAAGCCATAAAGAAGTTGGTCTTAACATATAACTTGCCTAGCAAATCCGATTCTTCCTTTATAAACAGATTTGCTAGATTGAATACTCTTGAGACCCACACTGCTAGTTTAAAAGAATGCTATAACATGCTTAGAGATCATCATGATTATGTTCCAATAAATTTTGAACCCTCAAAATGGCTTCCTATAGTAAAAGTTGCTATAATAATGAAAATTTTCATGCTCATTGTGATATCATGTCTGAATTATGTCTTTGAATCTTTGAATCTTTGGGGTCTTTCTGAAGGGGGAGAAGCAATATCTCTTGCTAATAATGCCACAATATTACCCATAGGAATACCTAAAGGAGTGTTTACAAAGATTCTAGGGAGAGTAGTGTCTACTGATTATCTTGTTATTGAATATGTAGGAAAAAGACAAATCACACTTGGAAGATCCCTACTTAAACTCCCTGGAGCAACTGTAGATGTGGAAAAGGGCCTCATGCACTTTGCTTCCCCACCAAACAATCATACGTTCCCCAAGTACAAGAATAAAAGTAAGATAGGTAAGGGCAAGAAATTTGGCTTTAATGCTTCTTCATTTTAGAATACTTGATTCTTTTCTTGCTTCTGATGCCTAACTTAAAGGCGTTAAAGAAAAGTACTTATTGGGAGATACCGAAAAGTTTTAGTTGAGTCTTGGAAGCTATTACCTCTGTAATAACCTCTCCTTATAATTTTTGTGTGCTTTTTGTGCCAAGAGTAACCTCTAACGAGAGAGAAGTAATGCTTGGGAAAGTTTTTGTCCTGAAACAGATTTTTGTGCTTCGCTGTAAAAATTCGTGAAAAATCTCTATATGTTGATTTGAGCTGTGTTTTTGGGGCTTTTGCCCCAGGTTGTTATCCAACTTTTGTTAGTTCAATACTTTTTGATTTGAGCAATAGAAAGTCTTTGAAAAAAATCGGTTTTTACGTGCTGGTCTGTTTTGACAGATTTCTGCCATTATTTGCATTTGGTTCTTATTGATTCCTTTTTGGGATGTTTTTGGGGAATTTGAGATTTTTGAGGGAATTGATACAATAGCTTGTGTTTTAATGAAAGTTCTACTTGTGTTGAGACTGAGAGACTTATTATCTTGAATACACTAATGTTGCTAATGAAGATTGTCTAAGGTTTTTATGAAGGAAAATTTCAGGTGTAGGGAAAGAATGATATAATGAGATGAAGAATGGACTAAAGCTCAATCTTGGGGATGCCACCCGTGTCACCCCAAGAAATATCCAAGAAGTACACGCGTCAAAAAATGGGTATGCCCAAGGCATCCCCATCTTCATCAATAAATATCTCAGGTTTCTCCCAAACACTTCATTTTTATTGTTGCATGCACAGTTGTGTTGTTCTTCGAGCGTCTTCGTTTTTGTTTTTATTTTTCATTTGCTTAGTTTGCTTAGTTTGCTTGAATAAATTGGTTGGACCCCCTCATTCATACATTAGTTTTCAAATAAGATTGTTTGGATTGGAAAAGAGTAGGAAAAGTTCATGCTTAAGTGGTAAAAAGGAGTTTGTTTTTGATTGTGACCTATGCTTTGTCATTTCATGCTTGGTATTGTTTTTGCTTTATGCTTAGTGATTTTTGTTGTAGCATGACATGTTATAAACAATTGATGTTGCTTAATGTGCCTTGAAAGAATCATGCTTTGTTTTAGCATATTAAAGCATAGTATTGTGGTATTCTCCTTTGATGCTTTATTTGGGTTGACTTGGCACATGCTCACACCAAGTTAAGACTATCCCAAGTCACCATAGCCTCTATGATCCTTTAGTTTTCGACTTTTAATATCACTTTATGTTTTAATTAATGATGTTTTGTCGATTTGCATGATTATGGCCATTATTGCTCTCTTAGTTGGTCGCTCCCAGTCTTTTGCTAGCCTCCATAACCAAGTATGAGTTCCACTCATGCATCCAACTCCAAATAAAACCAAGTTATTCCAAAGAGTCCACCATACCTACCTATTAGCATTTTCTATTCCAAGTATATTCATGTTTTTATCTACCATCCGAATTAAACTTGTTATGTGAAAATTAGTGATTAAGCTCTCACGAACTTGATGGCACACTTTACTTTCTTGCACTTACTAATCTGGAACCATTGTGTCCATCCTTGTTGCGTATATGCTTGTGCTTTATAAGTTGAAGTTAGCAGAACCATGTATCATGGGGAACGCTTTCAAGATTGCACTTATTATTCTGTTGTATCATGATTCTTTTGCTTATGGATCCCGACGGTGTGAAATAAAGGGGTACTTGTAAGATCATGGAGTTTGTATGTGTGTTAGAGAAACGGCTAGGCCACTAGCCTAAGCCATGCCTAATCATGGTGGAAACTTGCAGCATAACCATAATGTGAATTCTATGAAGCATCCTCAATAAAAACCTATGTAAATAGCAAATAAAAAGATCACTGAGATGCTCATTGTTTGTTGCCTTGTCATTTTGATATGGGATAGCTCCTGTGTTATGGGGCAAGGTGTACCCCATTGGCGGATCTCTATGATACATATGTACTTACAATGACAAGAGCTTACTTGTGACTGAAGTTGAGTAGCAGGAGGTTCGGTACTCGTCAGCAAGGGGCATGAGATTTCAACTTATAACTTGTCAAGCATATCCTCTTAGTTGTGTCACTTTAACCTTAATCACCTAAAGATGCTTATGATAGGGGTAATGAGATCTAAAAGCTAATAAGTACCATAATTTTTGGAAGCTCTTTATGAGAACTGAATGCCTATTTCCTTCTATGAAGTCCTTTCTTTTACTTTTATGTTGAGTCTCCATCTTCTATCTTTATGCACCTATTAAGAGAGCATAGTGTCCATTCTTAGTTTAATGTGCATTGTCCCAACACTTGTTGATTGATTCATAATTTTGATATTGCTTGTTCTTAAACTATTTGTATCTAGTCACCCTTATAAAATTTGAAGGTGTTCTATACATTTATGTTTTCCTACACTATGAGGGACAAGCTGAATACCATTATCATTATGCTTTCTTTATGTGAAACAAACAAACGTCTTGCAAAGCATTGTTGTTCATGAATCTTTTGTTTGTGCCTTTTCATGTTACAACATAGTTGCTATGTCTTATTGTTAGAACTATATCTTTCATGCTATGTTAAAGTACTATGATCCCGGCTATCAATGTTTTACAAATACTTTGATCAATTTTATGATGGTGCATGTCACCTTAAAAATTATTCTTTCTTTTTATCACTTACCTACTCGACGACGAGCAGGAGTTAAGCTTGGGGATGTTGATACGTTGCTAACGTATCTATAATTTTTGATGTTCCATGCTAGTTTTATATCTACTTTCTTATGTTTTGTCCATACTTTGGAGTATTTTTGTACACTTTCTTGGAATAATCTATTAACAAGATGCCACAGTGCCAGCTGCCTGTTTTCTGCTGTTTTTGGTTCCAGGAAAGTCAGAAAATAAATATTCTCGGAATTGGATGGGACAAAAGCCAAAGTCAATATTTTACCGAGAGGAACACGGAGCCAGAAGACGAGACGGAGAGGGGCCAGGGGCCAGCCACACCACCTAGCCCTGCGGCCAGGCCTGGCCCACACTAGGGGGTGGTGCGGCCGCCTCGGGCACCCCCTCGGCCTCCCCTTTCCCCCTCCTCGTGGTTCGATAACCTTGGTTTCATAACTGAGGGAAAACTTGTTGCTATACTCATCATACCTTCCTCTTGGGGTTCCCCAACGAGCTCAACATATTGAGTAAGCAAAAGGCAAGTTTGTTCTTCCCCAAATCACACCTCCAACTTTGGACTTAACTGAGTCCTATATATCATTCCCTAACTTCCTACTTCAAAAATAAATATTATTGAAGAATTTAAGTAATTCTAATTGCCTAAATTCTTAAATGGCAGAAATGGAATAATAAATATTTTAAATACTTTTACTCTTCAATAAATCTTGGGGAAATTCTCCAATGTGTGGAATCAAAATTGGGACCATCTCAAACCAAAAACCTTAATTTTCCAATTCAAAAATATCAAATGGATTCAATAAAACCCATTCTGCACTTTTTGAATAAATAGTTGTAAGTGGACTTTAACTCCTTAGACAAATCTCACATAAATCCTATGGATGTACCATGACCACATAAGTGTTCCAGTACCATCTTCCCAGCATGTCCAATGCAAGTATCTAAACTTCCTTCATAATCATTGTTCGTTCAAATTAAGCAGACTAAGCAAATCCCTAAGCTAAACCCCATCAAACCTCAACCCTTTGGGTCAGCCAAGCTTGCACAGCACAATACCCACTCCCCTAGTCGAGTTACACTATAGCAATGCACTGTAGCAGCCTCTACCTCCTTATCCTTTGCTCTTGGAAAAGAAGGAGACACATCTTGCCCATTAAATTGCAAGCTACTTCTACCCCACTCCCTCTCAGTCCCTCTGGTCATGGCCTAGACCCCACACCCTCCTCACCACCGCCATCTCGACCAACCCTCGAGCAGCATCCCTCCTCCATGCTCAAATGGACCTAGTCCATAAAACACCCCCCCTTCGGTTTATAAGCCCACAGGCCACCCCAAGAACTCCTTCCTGGCTTATTCGCCCCCTTTCCTCTCCACTTACCTCCCCCAAGCACCCTCTCCCTCTCCCCTGCTCTGTACAACCCGAGAGAAGGAAGAAGAGAAGTTTCGGCCTCCACCTGAAATTGAGCAAGGCTCGTTCCCCTCTCTCTATCTCCCCCTGCATGTCACTCTACTAGACTCCACTTGCCCTTTTTCATCTAACCCTGCCTCTTTCTCCCCCATGCAGCATCTCTGGAAGCAACTCCAGCGAGCTCCCGAAGCTACCTCTCGGCCAATGTCGCACGAGCTCCATCTCGACGAATAAGTTGCATGTGTCGCCCATCGTTCGGCTCCTTGTCATCGACCTCGTCGCCCCATCACTTCTCCAGTCTCCGCAAGCCTTCGGTGAGCCTCCTCACGCCCCGCTCCCCTCTGCTAGGGTTCTATCCCCGCCGCCGCATCGAGAGTTGGAAGACGACGCCGCACCGTCGATCTCCCCTCTAATCCGACGGTGTTCAAGCGCCCATAGCCCTTCGCCTCTTCGAGCCACTGACGGGCGGGCCTGTTTCCGCGTTTTGAACTCGCCCAAGGACGTAGTTGGGTCGGCCTGCCTTTGTGCCGCCTGGTTCCCTCGAGATCCGGTCCGCGACGCCACCTTTTCTTTTTTCCGTTTTCCTGTATTTCCAGATCTAATAATGGAAGTATGATTTAAATCATTTGAAAAACGGAAATCAATGCAAAATTCCTAGATCTAAATTCATCTTTGTTCATGCATGTTTTGTGCAACATGCAGAGTTGGCCCTCCTCCAAAAATAATCTTTATTATTTACTGGATATTTATATACTAAAAATTATATATCTCAATCAATAAATCCCTTAGGGAGATTCACATCTCAAAATGTAGTAAGACCAAGTCCCCTTGAAAGGAATTTGATTCACCTATTAATGAGTAATTATCGCATGCCATGTTAACGTACATTCTGCCTGTAGCAAAAAACAACAAATATAGCTCTAATCTACCTTTAGGAATATCTCTGAAAATCAATCCAAATTTGTTATTGACCAAATTACAACTCTCAGGGGTGATTTATAGAAATACTTATCAAGTACCATGAGCCCATGAATATTTTAGCCTCTGTTGAATTTTAATAAATTAAATACTTCTGTATATGGTTTTATCACTAGATAAATCATTTCAGAAGCTTAACTAGTCCAAAAATATTGATTCCAATTTATACTGATATGTATTTGCAATAACCATCAATTTTACCTTACCTCATATCATTTGTTCCTGTAGAATAAATCTGGTTAAAAAGACAAATATACTGCAGAACTGACTTTGGGAATTTCCTAATGGCATTCTGGTTAATATTTTGAAGTGATTCCAACTCTCGCTGAACCATCCCATAAGATCCTACTGAACCATCCAAGGAAATAATTTTTGGATCTATAGAACTTTTCTGATGAATTATTTCCTAAAACTAGGGCTGTTTTCACTAGAAAAAACATAACTAAACATAGAAAATTGATAAAATAATGAAACCACTTTTGTTGTCCTTACCATTTCAATACCTATATGTTGATATCAATCTTGTATATTCATATCATACAGAACCAAGCCTTATCCCAAGAACCTTTTTATCAAGTAGAATTTAGCAAATAAGTAATAACAAAAATTACATATGGCAATTTAAGTAATTCAATTTGCTACTATCCCAATCTATCAAAACCTACTGAACTGGATAGGGTGTTGAATGTTTTTTTGCTGTATTACAATGATACTCGTATGCATTGTGTTGATTGTGGTTTTGTTTGCTTGCATGTGCTATCTTGGACGACGATAGTTATGATTATATCGGAGATCAGAAGATGTGGTTATTATCGGTTATTATGGTATTTTAAGAAGAAGTCCAACGAAATCTATTGCCAGTTTGCTATTATCAGGCAACCCACCTTCTTGCTCATAAGACTTGTCCTATTGTTTTACTTATGCATGTTTTATCTACTGTTTATGAAACTTCATTGTTTTAATATTTGATGAACTATATCTAGTAGTGGCTTGGCTCCTCCTAACCATTACACATGTGTACTATTAAGTACAACCCCTTGATGATACCTACTTGAACCTAGTATGGTAGATGGTGTAAAACACCATACCCCTCTTTAGACCCGTGTTCGCCGAAGCAAAACTAGAGGATCGGAAGACCCCCGAAAATGTTTTGAAAAAGGTTTATGGAAAAAACTTGGCGAGGTTTGACCTACCAAGAGAAGTTTGAGAAAAGAAAAAGGTTTTTGTATTACAAAATGCTGAAAGATGGAGGAAAAAGGTTTACAAAAACGTACCCGGTTCTTTGCAGTTTTGCTAGAACAATTAACTCGTGCAACCACATTACTCTGGAATGGGACAGGGATGGACTTGAAGGTTGCTACTCTGGTGTAGGAATTCTCCTAGCTCTTGAAGGCGGATCATCTCCCTCTAATCTCGGGCTTCCTTTACAAAAATGGTCAAATGTTAGACAGTCACCTAGAGGAAGTAGGATCACCCATGCGAGTGACCGGGGGATACTATGAGCCTCTCATTGAAAGTGCCCACTCTGGAGGAGTCGGAATGCGCTCTAGTAGGTCTGTGGCCCTGACGTCCTGGTGTTGAGAGGAACAACTCATAGGTTAGGTCCTATACTAGAGTGGCATCTGGAGAGTCTTGATCGGTTAATCGACCCACGATCGGTATTGATCAGGGCAGGGTACTTGGTGCACATGGGTAAAGTGTACAACCTCTCTAGAGTATAAATCTATTCGAATAGCCGTGTCCATTGTCATGGACAGTTGGGAAGGTTGTTGTAGAGCTGTGCTGGTTTTGATTTCAAAAAGGACTTCGGAAAAGCAAAGGCTTTGGAAATGATTTGACCATGGGATGGTCGGAAAGGAAGGAAAGGAGTTTGGTCATGAGATGACCAGAAAGAAGAAACAAATGGGTGACCCAATCCTAGTGTTTTCCAAAACATTTCAAAAAGGTTTCCAAAAATGTTTTACAAAAGTTTTCAAGAAAGATTAGTAGATGTTATATCTACAAGAGAAACTATTTTAGAAAATAACCTCTCTTGCAGCCCTCCTACTACCACATACATATTATATATCCTCTTGTATTATTTTTCTCTTAAGGTTGTTTGCGAGTACATTCAATGTACTCACTGGCATTGTCCCTGGCTATTAACTTGGTTAGATATCGAGAAGAAGGTGACGTTGATGACTATGCAAGCTAGGACGTTCTCCCAGTCAGTTGCATGTAGGTTAGGGATGGCTCGGGCTCTACGCTTGATGAAGTTCTGCTGATGATTATTAATGTAGCCATAAAGGCATGTAAGGTATGACATGTATCCTCTTAAGTAATGGATGTTTACTTTGATACTTGTCGATTATGTGCCATGACTAACTGATCATGGGATCGTGGCGTATGCATAACAGGGATTCTCGGAGGAATAATCCGGGGGGCACATATATAGGGACCAAGATGTTGTACCAACGATTCCCATGTTTTATTTATGAGTTTTCAAACTTCCTATCTAACTCTGCCCATTTGAACGAATGACATTATGTCAATTTATCGAAATTAGGTCAAATTAGAAACTACAAGTCAATTGTAGGTTCCTTTGAAAGTTTTACGAAAAATCTTTTTGAGGTATCCATCGAGTGGTCATAATTAATATATCATAAAACACTGAGAGTTTTGACAATAGGTGCAACTTCTTGCTAAGATTTGCATCTTTACAATTTAATGAAATTAGGTCAAACTTGAGCTACAAGTAAGCACGATAGATTTCTCTTGAATTAAATGTATTTTCAGAGTTAGATCGGTGCATCTTGTTGTAGTAAACAATAACGTCAGTGTGAGTTTCCAACTATCAGGAAAGAACATTCAATTTTACATTTCCCGACTGAAGATGAGCGAGGTTAGTTGTTCTTTTCCGTAAAGAGAAGTCCAAAGAATATTGGATGTGGATTCCACAAGCCAAGTTTACAGACATATATAGTGGATCGACAACATGTTGTACCAACGATTCCCATGTTTTATGATTTTTCAAACTTCCTAGCTAACTCTGCCCATTGGAATAACTCTATGTCGATTTATCAAAATTAGGTAAAATTTGAAACTACAAGTACTAGTAAATTGCACCTGTCCTGCACATGAAACTCAGATAATAGACATCTGGCATATCACCACTATATAAAATTATAACAGGTAAAGCAGAAAAAATATAATATGTAAAATTTGAACTACTACAAGTAAACTGTGTAGGTTGCTTTGAAAGTTTTATGAAAAAGCTCTTGGAGGTACCCATCATAGGGGGCGGGTTGGTCAATTAATATACTATCATAAACCACAGAGAGTTCTGACGATAGGTTCATCTTCTTGCTAAGATTTTGCATCTTGACAGTTTAATGAAATTAGGTCAAACTTGAGCTACAACTAAGTGCAATAGATTGCTCTTGAATTTAATGAAATTAGGTAAAACTTGAACTACAAGTAATAAATTGTAGGTGCTTTGAAAGTTTTATGAAAAAAGCTTTTGGAGGTATCCATTGAGCGGTTAATTAATATTTCAGAAACCACAAAGAGTTTTGACGAGTGGTTCGACTTGTAGCTAAGATTTTGCATCATGAAAATTTTGAATGCCTTTTGAAAACGATCACATGAAATAGGGAGAGAGGGGAAATGATTTTTCTATTCTCTATGGACAACCCAAAAGCTTGAGGTGCACCTTAGGCTTAAATATACAAAATTTATTTTCTCCACAATGTATATGGTGAACCTTAGCAGATGCCACATGTGCTTTTGTACACATTGTTGATGCCCTTATTAGGGAAAACGCAAATACTCACCTCTGTCCACGCGTAGTAGTATATTAGTAGTACTCATTTCGTTGCTTAGACATATCCTCACCTCTGTCCACGCGTTGTACATGATGAGAGAATAAAACATAGGCAGGGTAAGAGGGCAGCAGCAAAGAGGAGTTAAAGGTGGTTCGATGTCAGAGGAAAGTTATGATGGGTTCCTAACATGAGGTACTCCTGTGGCCACTCTACTAGTAGTAAATTTCAGGACCTATGCACGCAAAACAAATTGTGTCTTTTCTCTCTCCTTCACTGCCTCTCACCATCCATCCGCTGATCTCTCCCTCGTCCACAGCGTGGTGCTGCGCACGTGTGCCTTGGTATGGCGTGTCTATGTCTCTGGAGTGTTCGGAAGCCGTGTTGGTATGGAGTGTTCGGAAGCCGTGTTGCGAGTACATAGGAAGGCAACCACTCTGGTTCTTGGTGGCAAAAAAATTCAAACTTTTCCGGTTTTCAAAATTTTCACTTGCTTCTCAAACATCGGGAGGGAAGGTTACCCAAAAGATCGGCCATTCGCAGTACTTCGTATCTTATATTTATCTTTTCTTATCTCTTACAATACCATACCATACCACTGTATAATGTACGGATAACTTCGAACATTGACTGTTGGATCAAGACCGGCAAATCCAAACATTGTTATCCGTTGTATCGTCTTTTCCATTCTTAGCATCTACAAAGATTCTACTGATAGCCTTTAGCATGAAACGCTAGTTTGTGCAAACCTCAAAACACACACTTCTGAATACCACAAGACAAGTTTTCAGACATAAATGTATGGACATCGATGTAATTTTACCTTTTTTATGTCCTTGATGTAATATGTACTTGCATTGTCCACGTAAAATTCAAACCTAAAAGCAAGTGGTAACATTTAAACGTATTTAAGATTATTAGTTGTCGATGAGTATGAACATTCTTGGATTTCAAGCCGAACGACCAAGGTCATGGCCATATTTACATCATACTTTAAGCTAATGATGATCCCATCTCCATGAATGTTCATGCCGCCAACTCTGGCCATATATTTTGAAAATAAACAAAGAGAAAGTAGTATGAAGAGTATGGCTTGATGAGCTTCTATCTCGAGAAGGAGCCAAACATGATTGTTGTCCCTTCTTAATTTTAAGGTACTTCGTGCTAAATGTATGGACCTCGATGTAATTTTACCCCTTTTTAGGTCCTTGCTATAAAATGTATTTCCACTGTCCGTGTAAAATTCGAACACAAAAGAAAGTGATAAAATTTAAAGGTATTTAAGTTTATTAGTTGTCAATGAGTATGAACATTCTTGCATTTCAAGCCGAACGACTAGGGTCATGGACATATGTACATCATACATTATGTTGATGATTCATGATCCCGTATCGAAGAATTTGCATGACGCAAAATTTAGCCATATTTTGAAAACAAACGAAGAGGAAGTAGTACGAAGAGAATGGCTTGGTCAGATTCTTTCTCGAGAAGGAGCTGAACCCGACTATTTTAATTTGCTTTATTTTAAGGTGTGCTTCGTGCTAAATTTATGGTCCTCGATGTAATTTTTCTCCTTTTAGGTCCTTGACGAAAACAAATGAAGAGGAAGTACTATGAAGAGTACGACTCGATCAACTGCTCTCTCGAGAAGGAGCCGAACCAGACTGTTTTATTTTCTTAATTTTAGGGTACTTCATGCTAAATGTATGGACCTCGATGTAATTTCCCCCCTTTTTAGGTCCTTGATGTAAAGTGTACTCCTACCATCTGTGTAAAATTCAAACATACAAGTTAGTGGTAAAAGTTAAATGAATTTAAGGTTAGTTGTGAATTAGTATGAACAATCTTGGATTTCAAGCCGAACGGCCAAGGTCATGGCCATATCTACATCATACTTTACATCGAATTCATGATCCCATATCTAAGAATTTCATGCCGCCAAATTAGGCCATATTTTGAAAACAAATGAAGAGGGAAGTAGTACGAAGAGTATGGCTCGACTAGATGCTCTCTCGAGAAGGAGCCAAACCCGACTGTTTTCCCTGGTTAATTTTAGGGTGCGTCGTGCTAGTTAAATGTATTGCCCTTGATGCAATTTTACCTTTTTTTAGGTCCTTGCTATAAAATGTACTCCCACCGTCCGTGTAAAATTTGAACATAAAAGCAAGTGGTAAAATTTAAATGTAATTAAGCTTATTGGTTGTAAATGAATATGAAAATTCTTGCATTTTAAGCCGAACGACCAGGGGTCATACATATCTACATCGTACTTTATGGTGAAGATTCATGATGCCATAGCAAAGAATTTGCATGCCGCCAAATTTGGCCATATTTTGAAAACAAACAAAAAGGAAGTAGTATGAAGAGTATGGCTCGGTCAGCTTCTCTCCCTAGAAAGAGCAAAACATGACTATTTTCCCTACCTAATTTTAGGGTGCTTCGTGCTAAATGTATGGACCTCGATGTAATTTTACCTTTTTTAGGTCCTTGATATAAAATGTACTCCCACCATCCGCACATGTAAAATTCGAACCTAAAAGCAACTGTAAAAATTTAAAAGTATTTAATATTATTAGTTGTCCATAAGTATGAACATTCTTGGATTTCAAGACGAACGACCAAGGTCATGGCCATGTCTACATCATACTTTATGCTGATGATTTATGATCCCATATCCAAGAATTTGCAAGCCACCAAATTTGGCCATATTTTGAAAACAAATGAAGAGGAAGTAGTATGAAGAGTATGGATCTGCTCTCTCAGGAAGGAGTCGGACCCGACTATTTCCCTTGCTTAATTTTAGGGTGCTTTATGCTAAATGTAAGGACATCTATGTAATTTTCTCCATTTTTAGGTCCTTGATGTAAATTGTACTCCCACCGTCCGTGATGTTCCCATATTTGGGAGTAAATGGGTGAATCATGTCATGGTAACAATGTTGCCACTCAGAGTTTCCAACCACTAGATAAATCTAGCACAAAAACATGACTATATACATTCTAATCTAGATAAATCTGAGAACATTATATGGATCATAGGGAGTAGTATATATGCATTCAAAACAAATTGTGTTTTCTCTATCCGTCAGTGCGACATCATCATCCCCACACGCAAAACAAATTTGAGGACATTTCGAACTTTTTTCTTTGGCATGGTGTGATTTGCTATCCCTATCTACCTACTGAGAAAAAACGGTAGCGCCTCAAACTAGGGGCCTGCGTTGCAGGATGGAGCATTTAAGAAATATATGTAATTTTCTTTTATTATTCCTTTTTTCCATAAGCGTCTATGTTAACGTCCCGCGTTAGTTTTGTCCTAATATACCGGGTCGGAGTAGTCGATCCGACAACCGGAGAACAACCGCCTCGCGCCCCTCATCGTCTTCCTCTGCCGCTTCGGCCGCTTGTGCACCATCATAGCCCCTCTCCACCATTGCATAAAGGTATAAACCGCTAACCCGTCCCAACTAATCTTCCGCAGTACTATTCCCGAGAATGACATCTGGAGCGATGAAGCGTAAGATATCTGAGCACTACAGCTAGGCAATCGGATTTGGAAACGTCCTCTATGGACCGGTGAGTGATGTCTACGCACTTCTATTCTTGTAGACAGTTGTTGGGCCTCCAAGTGTAGAGGTTTGTAGAACAACAACAAGTTTCCCTTAAGTGGATCACCCAAGGTTTATCGAACTCAGGGAGGAAGTGGTCAAAGGTATTCCCTCTCAAGCAATCCTGCAATCAAGATACAAGAAGTCTCTTGTGTCCCCAACACACCCAATACAGTTGTCAGGTGTATAGGTGCACTAGTTCGGTGAAGAGATAGTGAAATACAAGTGGTATGGATAAGTATAAGTGGTAACGGTGCCAGAAAAGATCTTGACGGGTAGGAAGAGACTAAAGGAAATCTGAAATAAAGATGGAAGCAAGCAAACATATAACAGATCTAGTTGCAAATGGTGTTTCAATGCTTAGAAACAAGGCCTAGGGATCATACTTTCACTAGTGAACACTCTCATATAAATATCTTCTCTTGATGATACTTCTCGAAATTACTCTCCGGTTAGACACTCTAATCCATGGTAGGGCTATAACAGCACTCCTCAAAGTTTGCTTTTCCCATCTAGATAACCCCACACTGTCACCTTGAGCACTAGATGGTTCCAACAAATACCACAATTTCATAGAGACATCCAACTCCAAATATAACTCATAACAAGTATTTGTAATCTCTAGCCTAAGTGCCACCATGGTGTGCACACTATCAACTTCACACACATGGGGAGAGCAGAGATCTATTAAAGCACTTGAGTAGCAAGGTAGATCTACTTGATTACAAAGGTCATGATCACAATATGATCATGCATAGAGAGAGAGAGAGATGAACACATAGCTACTGGTAGCACCCTTAGCCTCGAGGAAGAACTACTCCATCATCATCATGGGAATCAGCAACGGCAGTGGAGATGGTGGTGGAGATCTATGGAGATGGCTCTGGGGGAACTTCACCGTCCCGGCAAGGTGCCGGAACAGAGACTTTCTGTCCCCTGGATCTCTCCTTCGATGGCGGTGGCACTGTGCAACTTTTCGTGGCTGGAGGTTGGACGATTTTGGGTTTCTGCATCGGAGGCTTCTTATAGGCGAAAGGGCACGATCGGTGGAGGCTGGAGGGGCCCACACCACGTGGTGGCACGGCTAGGGGGACCCGCGCCACCCTATGGTGTGGCCAGCCCCTAGCCCTTCTCCGTCTCGTCTTCTGGCTCCGTGAGTCTTCCGATAAAATATCAACTTTGGCTTTTGTCCGGTCCAATTCTGAGAATATTCATTTTTTGACTTTCCTGAAACCAAAAACAACAGAATATAGGCAACTAGCACTGTGGCATCTTGTTAATAGGTTAGTCCTAGAAAGTGTATAAAAGTACTCCAAAGTGTGGGCAAAACATAAGAAAGTGGATATAAACCAAGCATGGAACATCAAAAATTATAGATACGTTAGCAACGTATCAACGTCCCCTAGCTTAACACATGCTCGTCCTCGAGTAGGTAAGTGATAAAAATGAATAATTTTTTAGGTGAAATGCACCATCACAATCTTGATCAAGGCATTTATAACATTGATAGCTGGGATCATAGTACTTTAACATAGCACAAAAGATGAAGTTCTAACAATAAGACATAGTGACTATGCATGCAAAATGAAAGGATACAAACAAAGGTTCTTGAATAACAATGCACTGAAAGACGTTTGTTTGTTTCACAAATAGAAAACATAGCATAGTGGCATTCAGCTTGTCCCTCATGGAGTAGCAAAACATAAATGCATAGGACACCTTCAAAGTTCATAAGGGTGACTAGATACAAATAGTTTAAGAACAAGCAGTATCAAAGTTATGAATCAATCAACAAGTCTTGGGACAATGCACATTAAACTAAGAATGACCACTATGCTCTCTCAATAGGTGCATAAAGATAGAAGATGGAGACTCAACATAAAAGTAAAAGGAAGGCCTTCATAGAAGGAAGCAGGGATTCAAGTCTCATAAAGAGCTTCCAAAAATTATGGTACTTACTAGCTTCCAGCACTCATTTCCCCTATCATAGGCATCTTCAAGTGATTAAGGTTAAAGTGACACAACTAAGAGGATATGCTTGACAAGTTATAAGTTGAAATCTCATGCCACTTGCTTACGAGTACCAAACCTCATGCTACTCAACTTCAGTCACAAGTAAGCTCTTATCATTGTAAGTACATATGTATCATAGAGAACCGCCAACGGGGTACCCCTTGCTCGATGATACGGAAGAATCCTCATAACAAAATGACAAGGCAAGCAGACAACGAGCATCTCAACAATCTTCTTATTTACCATCGGAAAATGGTGTTTTTTCTCTCTTTCCTCTTTTCTCATATCTCATATCTCTTTCTTTCTCTTTTCTATTTTTCTCAATATCTGACTCTTTTTTTATAAGAAGAATGCTTCATAGATAGCTCATTATGGTTACGCTGCAGGTTTCCACCATGATTAGGCATGGATTAGACCAGCGTCCCAGGCGTTTCTCTAAACACATACATACCTCCATGGACTTACAAGCTCCCCTTTCATTTCACACTGACGACATCCATAGACAAATGAGCATGATATCAACTAGGTACAAAGTACAAGTGGAATGTTGAAACTGTTCCCCATGACAGCATGGTTCTGCTAATCCCCAACATATAAGTGTAAGCATATACAACATAGATGACACAATGGTTCAAGTTTATTAGAGTCAAGAAAATTAAAGTGTGCCATCAAGTTCGTGAGAGCTGTAATCACTAATTTTCACATAACAAGTTTAATTCGGAAGATAGATAAAAACATGATATACTTGGAATAGCAAATGCTAATTGGTAGGTATGGTGGAAAATGAGCATGATATCAACTAGGTACAAAGTACAAGTGGAATGTTGAAACTGTTCCCCATGACAGCATGGTTCTGCTAATCCCCGACATATAAGTGTAAGCATATACAACATAGATGACACAATGGTTCAAGTTTATTAGGGGAAAGAAAAGTAAAGTGTGCCATCAAGTTCGTGAGAGCTTTAATCACTAATTTTCACATAACAAGTTTAATTCGGAAGATAGATAAAAACATGATATACTTGGAATAGCAAATGCTAATAGGTAGGTATGGTGGACTCTTTGGAATAACTTGGTTTTATTTGGAGTTGGATGCATGAGTGGAACTCATACTTGGTTATGGAGGCTTAGCAAAAGACTCGGAGCGACCAACTAAGAGAGCAATAATGGCCATAATCATGCAAAGCGACAAAACATCATTAATTAAAGCATAAAGTGATATTACATGTCAAAAACTAAAGGATCATAAAGGCTAGGTGACTTGGGATAGTCATAACATGGTGTGAGCATGCGCGAAGTCAACCCAAATAAAGCATCAAAGGAGAATACCATAATACTATGCTTTAATATGCTAAAACAACACATGATTCTTTCAAGGCACATTAAGCAATCTCAATTGTTTATAACAATTCATGCTATAGCAAATATCGCTAAGCATAAAGCCAAAACAATATCAAGCATGGCATGACAAAGCATAGGCCATAGTCAAAAACAAGCTCCTTTTACCACTTAAGCATGAACTTTCCTACTCTTTTCCAATCCAAATCAACCTATTTGAAAGAACTCGCAAAGATAATAATAAATAAAGATCAGGGAGCTTGTCTCACAAATCCAAAAAAAGAACTACAAACTTCTAAGATGTAAGCACAAGAAAACTAAGGCTAAACACAGTGCTAGCAAAAGAGAACACTCACAAAACAATAAGAATGAAAACTAGAGTCTTCTAGGCAATGAATAACGGGGTGTGTCTCTATCCAAAAGAAGTGTGTTGGGATCCAACCAACTTATTCAAGCAAACCAACACCAAAAAACAAAAATGAAGACGCTCCAAGTGAAGGAAATATGCCCTGAGAGGCAATAATAAAGTTGTTATTATGTATTCCTTGTATATGATAGATGTTTATTTTGCATGCTATAATTGTATTGATCGGAAATGTTAACACATGTGTGTTCAATAAACAAAAAGGGTTCCTAGTTATGCCTCTCTTATAGACTAGCTTGTTGACTAACAAGATGATCAAGGTTTCCTGATCATGGACATTGGATGTTGTTAATAACAAGGTCACAGCATTTTTGAAACGATGTGATGAACATTCATCCGAAGTATAGCATTACGATCAAGTCATTCTGTTTACATAGCTATAACATCATACAAAGTAATCTTTATCCTTAGACCATGAGATCATGTTAATTGCTAACACCGGAAGAGTATCTTGATAACATCAAACGTCACACCGTAACAGGGTGACTATAAAGATGGGTTCAGTGCTACGAAGGTGTTATGTTGAGGCTCATGGATCAAGAGTGAAATTTTTCAATCCCGATGACGGATAGATATACTCTAGGCCCTCTTGGTGATATCACATTAAGATAACTTGCAAGCAAGTGATGTGATCACTAGAATGTTATATCACGGGAACGAGAAAAGAGTGCATGTCGGTAACGAGATCAAACTAGGTAATTGGATACCGATGATCGAATCTCGGACATGTATTATATCATGAGACAAAGGGATTAAGTTACTATCGTTAAACGTTCTCACGATCACAGAAGTCATCGTTGAATGTGTAAGAGTCTCAATCATGTCTGCATTATTCGCGAACCGTAGGGTGACACACTTAAGAGTTACCGGACACCATTTTGGAGCACATATGTTTCAGACGAAAGGATTGCAAAGCGCGGGAATTGTTTCGATAGAAACCGGAATTGTTTTAGGTGAAATTGCAGAAAGTCATTCTGCATGTGATATTGAAATGTTGCAAGGGGTTTTATGTGAATGTTTGTTAATTAAAGTAATTAACAAATTTCTGAATAAATTTAATAAAAGAGTTTTATTAAATGAGAGAGCATTAAACTTAGAGAATTTTAATGCATTTAAAGTGGAGACTTTAAAAGGGAATGTGAAGAGGCATTTTAATGTGGAGGGAGTTACCACCACATGAATGGAGGAGGTGAGGGGTCACCTCCATGAGGCGCCGGCCATGGAGTGGGTGCCCCCCTCCTCCTATAAAAGGCCCCGCTCTTCCTCCTTCTTCCTCACTCCTCCTCATGAAGGATCTCTCTCACCCTCTAGAATTATTTCCCCATGGTCTCGGATTAGCGAGATACATGTTCCCGATGGCATTGCATCTGGAAGGAGTTGCTGCTTCCGCTGCTTCGCTGGAGCCAGGAGATGGATCTTGTCCGGTGGCTTGAACGTGTGTGTGAGGATGGATGCGCTGCCGATTTGTGGCGCTCGGACTTCCACACGATCTTGAGATCGGCAAGTGTACGACTACATCAACCACGAGTTCCTACTCGTTAACAAAACTCGTTGTCTTCTAGGGTAAGTTCTCCATGGATGTATGTCCACCCGTTGCTCTGTATCTAGTAGATAGATCTTGGCGTATAGTTCTCATCGTAGGAAATTTTTTGTTTGCTATGCTGTGGACCCAACAGTGGTATCAGAGCCTGATCTATGCGTAGGCACGTTGCATGGGTAGTACACATATGTTTATATGTGGGCGATGATGATCATGTTATTGCATATTCTATGTATTTTGGATATTGGTGGCATAGTGGGATGAAGCGGCCCAGACCAACCTTACATGTCATCGTACATGAGACCGGTTCCACGACTGACATGCAACTAGTTTTGCATAAGTGGCTGGCGGGTGTCTGTCTCTCCTACTATAGTTAATATCTGATTTACAACGAGTTGCTAATAACTTGGTTATCCTCGTTGTGGTTCATGTTCGTAGGTAAGACCGGTTCTATCTCCGAAAGCTCTAAGCCACAAAAAACTTGCAATTGATAAATTAGAGGCGTCTAGTTTAGATCGTTGTTGGGCTAGTGTCCTGATATGGTATTGTTGTAAGTAGATGTATGATAGATACTCTTACAACACACTCAACGTGTAAGTTCCATAGACCTTGGCCTTACACACAAAGGAATGATAGAGATCATACCACGATGCAAATGATAGAGATCAAATGCATGGACCATATCATCTCACTTTACACATTAGATGTTAGAATCTTATACTGCTAGTTTGGCGCTTTTTGGTAGCATTATAAGATGATCCCTCAATTAGATATCAAGATAAAATGTGTTCTTCCTTCAGTATGCACCGTTCTATGGATCGTGTTTCGAGACATCACGTGATGATCGGGTGTACTCGACTCCACGCTTTCATACAATGGGTGTAAGACAGTTTTACACACGCGGAATACTAAGGTTCTTACTTGACGAGCCTGGCATGTACAGACATGACCTCGGAACACGGACCGAAAGGTTAAGCATGACTCATATAGTTGATATGATGCCCATATTGATGCTCGCCTTTGAGGCTACACCGACTCACGTGATGATTGGGCTTGGTGTAGTGGGTTTGGTTCATGTAATCACCAAAAAGACACGAGGGATGTCGTTTTTGAGTGGGAGTTCATTAGTAATTTGGATTAGTTGAACTCAATCTATCATAAACTTAGTCTAAATAAACTTTACAAATTCTGTTGTTGATGGCACCACCTTCTTTTAATTTGAATATGTTCATGGAGAAAGAGAAACTTGCTATGAATGATAGCAACTTCACCAACTCGGCTATGAATTTGAGGATTCTCCTCACTTGTGCACAAAAGTAATATGTGCTAGAGGCGACGCTAGGCCCTCCACCAGCTCCTGATGCCCCTGACGAGGAAAAGAATGTCTATATAACTCATCAAGAGGACAACAACTTAGTTCATTGCGGCATACTGTATGGGCTAGAGCCAGAACTTCGAAAGCGTTTCGAAAATGGCAATGCCTTTGATACCATGGGAGAATTGAAAATGATTTTCGATACCCATGCTGCCGTAGAGAGTTATAATGCTTCTGAAAAGTTCTTTAGCTGCATGATGGAAGATAACAACTCCGTTAGTGAGCACGTACTCAAAATGTCTGGGTACACTGATAATCTTGTATCCTTGGGAATAACGATTCCCATTGACTTAGGCATACATCGTTTTCTCCAATCTCTGCCACCTAGCTACAAGAGCTTCATGATGAACTATAATATGCAGGGCATGAAGAAGTCTCTTCCCGAGCTTCTATCAATGCTTAAGACTGCAGAAGTGGAGATTAGGAAAGAACATCAACTGTTGATGATCAATAAGACCACCGGTTTCAAGAAAGACAAGAAAGGCAAGCAAAAGGGAAAGAAGGGTGGCAAATCTATTTCCGCACCTGAAAAGAAATCCCGAGCTGGCCCTAAGTGTTATATCGAGTGCTACTATTGCAAGAGGACTAGCCATTGGAAGCGCAAGTGCCCCAAGTATTTGGCGAACAAGAAGGCCAGCAAGGTAAACAAAGGTATATGTGATATACATGTTATTGATGTGTACTTGACTAGTACTCGCAGTAGCACCTGGGTATTTGATACAGGATCAGTTGCTAATATATGTAACTCGATTCAGGGGCTGTGGAACAAGCGACAGCTAGCAAGGGATGAGGTCACGATGCGGGTCGGCAATGGATCAAGAGTTGATGTGATCACCGTTGGAACGCTGCCTCTCCATATGCCATCGGGATTAGTGATAAATCTAAATAATTGTTATTGTGTGCCTGCACTGAGCATGAACATTGTATCCAGATCGTCTTTGATGCGAAGTGGTTATTCCTTTAAATCTGAAAACAATGGTTGTTCGATTTATATGGATAGTATCTTTTATGGTCATGCACCTGTGTTGAATGGTTTATTTCTATTGGAGCTCGATAGTAGTATTATGCATATTCATTGTCTTGATGCTAAAAGGATTAAACTTGATGATGATATATCTACATATATGTGGCACTGCCGTCTAGGTCATATTGGTGTTAAACGCACGAAGAAACTCCATTCTGATGGACTTTTGGAATCACTTGATTTTGAATCATTAGATACATGTGAGCCATGCCTTATGGGCAAGATGACTAGAACGCCGTTTTCCGGTTCAATGGAACGGGCGACAGATTTATTGGAAATCATACATACTGATGTGTGTGGACCAATGAGCGTGTCGGAGCGAGGTGGATATCGTTATTTTGTTACTTTCACGGATGATTTGAGTAGATACGGGTATATATATTTGATGAAACATAAATCTGAAACCTTTGAAAAGTTCAAGGAATTTCAGAATGAAGTGGAAAATCATCATAACAGAAAGATCAAATTTCTGCGGTCCGACCGTGGAAGAGAGTATCTTAGTTACGAGTTTAGCACACATATGAAAAATTGTGGAATAGTTTCACAACTCACGCCTGCCAGAACACCACAACGTAATGGTGTGTCGGAACGTCGTAATCGTACTTTATTGGATATGGTTCAATCTATGATGTCTCTAACTGACTTGCCACTGTCATTTTGGGGTTATGCACTGGAAACCGCTGCATTCACTTTAAATCAGGCACCATCTAAATCTGTTGAAACGACACCGAATGAATTATGGTTTGGAGACAAATCTAAGCTGTCATTTCTAAAGTTTGGGGACGCGATGTTTATGTGAAGAAACTTCCGCCAGATAAACTCGAACCCAAAGCGGGAAAATGCGTCTTCATAGGATACCCTAAGGAAACGATTGGGTATACCTTCTATCACAGATCCGAGGGCAAGGTTTTTGTTTCCAAGAATGGATCCTTTCTTGAGAAGGAGTTTCTCGCGAAAGGTGTGAGTAGTCGGAAGGTAGAACTCGAAGAGGTTATTGAACCTTCTCTTCATGAAATGGCGAGTAGCGCAGCACCGGAAATTGTTTCGGAGTTGACTTCAACTAATAAAGAGAGAGCTAATGATATTGATCATGAAACTCCGAAAGAGGACACTACCAAACCTCGCAGGTCAAGCAGGACACGTGCAGCTCCTAAACTGTATGGCAATCCTGTTATGAATTTCATGATTGATGAAATAGATGACCCTGCGACGTATGAAGAAGTGACGATGAGCCCGGATTCCAACAAATGGCTAGAATCCATGAAATCCTAGATGGAATCCATGTACGAAAACCAGGTTTGGACCTTGGTGGACTTACCTCACGATCGAAAGGCCGTTGAGAATAAATGGATTTTCAAGAGAAAAACTGATGTTGATGGTAATGTGACCATCTATAAGGCTCAACTTGTCACAAAGGGGTTTCGACAAATTCAAGGAGTTGACTATGATGAGACATTCTCTCCGGTAGCGATTCCTAAGTCGGTTAGGATTATGTTAGCAATTGCTGCATATTTCGATTATGAAATATGGCAGATGGATGTCAATATTGCGTTCCTCAATGGTAATATGGAAGAAGAGTTGTATATGATACAACCTAAGGGTTTTGTCAATCCTAAGGTTGCTAATAAGGTATGCAAACTTCAGCGATCCATCTATGGACTGAATCAAGCATCTCGGAGTTGGAATCTCTGCTTTGATGAGGTGATCAAAGAGTTTGGATTTGTCCAAACTTATGGAGAGGCTTGTATTTACAAGAAAGTGAGTGGGAGAAATGTGGCATTTCTGATATTATATGTGGATGACATATTATTGATTGGAAATGATATAGATATTTTAAACAGTGTTAACAGTTATCTAAACAGCAAATTTTCGATGAAAGACCTTGGTGAAGCTTCATATATATTAGGCATTAAAATCTATAGAGATAGATCAAGACGCCTAATTGGGCTAGCGCAGAGTACATACCTTGATAAGATATTAAATAAGTTTAATATGGACGGAAGTAAGAAGGGGTTCTTACCTATGTTGCAAGGCAAGACATTGAGTAAGACTCAAAGTCCGGCTACGGCGGATGAAAGAGAGATAATGGATAAGATCCCCTATGCCTCAGCCATGGTCTCTATAATGTATGCCATGCTATGTACAAGACTGGATGTGGCACATGCTATTAGTTTGACTAGTAGGTACCAATCTGATCCAGGTTCAGAACACTAGATAGAGGTCAAGAATATCCATAAGTAATTGAGAAGACTAGGGATATGTTTCTTGTATACGGAGGAGAAGAAGAGCTAGTCGCTATGTGTTATGTCGATGCTAGCTTTGACACTGATCCGGATGACTCTAAGTCTCAATACGGATACGTATTTCTCTTGAACGGAGTAGCAGTTAGTTGGAGGAGTTCCAAACAACCTGTGGTGGCTGGATCAACGACGGAGGCGGAATATGTTGTTGCTTCAGAAGCGGCGCAACAAAGCGGTTTGGATGAAGGAGTTCATAACGGAACTAGGTGTGGTTCCTATGCATTGGACCCAATGGTAATCTATTGTGACAACAATGGAGCCATAGCCAACGCCAAGGAACCAAGGTCTCACAAGAATTCCAAGCATATTAAGGACCGGTTTCACTCCATCCGCGAGCATGTTAAGGATGGAGATATAAAGATTTGTAAAGTGCACAGGGATCTGAATGTAGCAGATCCGTTAACTAAAGTTCTCCCTAGGGAAAAACATGATCAACACCAGAACTCCATGGGTGTTAGATTTATCACTATGTAAACTAGATTATTGTCTCTAGTGCAAGTGGGAGACTGAAGGAAATATGCCCTGAGAGGCAATAATAAAGTTGTTATTATGTATTCCTTGTATATGATAGATGTTTATTTTGCATGCTATAATTGTATTGATCGGAAACGTCAATACATGTGTGTTTAATAAACAAAAATGGTTCTTAGTTATGCCTCTCTTATAGACTAGCTTGTTGATTAACAAGATGATCAAGGTTTCCTGATCATGGACATTGGATGTTCTTAATAACAAGGTCACAACATTTGTGAAATGATGTGATGAACATTCATCTGAAGTATAGCATTACGATCAAGTCATTAAGTTTACATTGCTATAACATCATACAAAGTAATATTTATCCTTAGACCATGAGATCATGTTAATTGCTAACACCGGAAGAGTATCTTGATAACATCAAACGTCACACCGTAATAGGGTGACTATAAAGATGGGTTCAGTGCTACAAAGGTGTTATGTTGAGGCTCATGGATCAAGAGTGGAATTTGTCAATCCCGATGACGGATAGATATACTCTGGGCCCTCTCGGTGATATCACATTAAGATAGCTTGCAAGCAAGTGATGTGATCACTAGAATGTTATATCACGGGCACAAGAAAAGATTGCATGTCGATAACGAGATCAAACTAGGTATTTGGATACCGATGATAGAATCTCGGACATGTATTGTATCATGAGACAAAGGGATTAAGTTACTATCGTTAAAGGTTCTCACGATCACAGAAGTCATCGTTGAATGTGTAGGAGTCGATATGGATCTCCAGGTCCCGCTTCTGATTATTGATCTGCGAGGAGTCTCAATCATGTCTGCATTATTCGCGAACCGTAGTGTGACACACTTAAGAGTTACCGGACACCATTTTGGAGCACATATGTTTCAGACAAAAGGATTGCAAAGCGCAGGAATTGTTTTGATAGAAACCGGAATTGTTTCGGGTGAAATTGCACAAAAGTGGTTATGCATGTGATATTGAAATGTTGCAAGGGTTTTATGTGAATGTTTGTTAATTAAAGTAATTAACAAAATTCTGAATAAATTTAATAACAGGGTTTTATTAAATGAGAGAGTATTAAACTTAGAGAATTTTAATAAATTTAAAGTGGAGACTTTAAAAGGGAATGTGAAGAGGCATTTTAATTTTGAGGGAGTTACCACCACATGAATGGAGGAGGTGAGGGGTCACCTCCATGAGGGGCCATCCATGGTGGGGGTACCGCCCCTCCTCCTATAAAAGGACCCCCTCTTCCTCCTTCTTCCTCACACCTCCTCGTGAAGGATCTATCTCCCCCTCTAGAATTATTTCCCCATGGTCTCGGATTAGCGAGATACATGTTCCCGGTGGCCTTGCGTCTGGAAGGAGTTGCTGCTTCCACTGATTCGCTGGAGCGAGGAGGTGTAGGTTATCCGGTGGCTTGAACGTGTGTGCGAGGACAGATGCGCTGCTGATTTGTGGCGCTCGGACTTCCACATGATCTTGAGATCGGCAAGTGTACGACTACATCAACCACGAGTTCCTACTCGTTAATAAAACTCGTTGTCTTCGAGTGTAAGTTCTCCATGGATGTATGTCCACCCCTTGCTCTATATCTAGTAGACAGATATTGGTGTATAGTTCTCATCGTAAGAAATTTTTTGTTTTCTATGCCGCGGACCCAATACCAAGAACAACACAACTGTGCATGAAACAATAAAAATGAAGTGTTTGGAAGAAACCTGAGATTTTTATTGATGAAGAAGGGGATGCCTTGGGCATCCCCAAGCTTTGACGCTTGTACCTCTTAAATATTTCTTGGGTCAACACGCATGGCATCCCCAAACTTGAGCTTTAGTCCATTCTTCATCTCATTACATCATTCTCTCCATACACCTTGAAAAAAAATCTTCATACAAAACTTCACACAATCTTTATTAGCAACATTAGTGCACTCAAGATAATAAGTCTTTGGGTTCAGTTTCAACACCAATAAAACTTCCATTAAAACACAAGCTACTATAGTACTTCCCTCAAAATGCTCAATTCCCCAAAGAGAACCCAAAAAGGAACCAATAAGAAGCAAATGCAAATAATGGCAGAAATCTGTCAAAACAAACCAGTAGGTAAAAAGAATTTTTTTAGAAGACCTTATGTTGCTCAAATAGAAAAGTGTTGACCTAACGAAAGTTATATAACAAGCTGGGGCAGAAGCACAAAAATTCACGCCTCAAACCGACGTACAGAGATTTTACAAGAATTTTTACAGCGAAGCACAAAAATCTGTTTCGGGACAACGACTTTCTCAAGCATTACTTGTCTCTCATTAGAGGTTACTCTTGGCACAAAAAGCAAATAAAAAGGACAAGGAGTGGTTATTACAGAGGTAATAACTTCCAAGACTCATCTAAAACTTTTGGGTTATCTCCCAATAAGTACTTTTCTTTAACGCCTTTAAGTTGGACATGATAGTTTGAGAAGATGCTCACATAAGAAATATGAATTGAAGTAAAAGAGAACATCAAGAAGCAAATTCAAAGCACATTTAAGCCTAACCCACTTCCTATGCATAGGAATCTTGTAAATAAAGAAGTCATGAAAGCACAAAGCAACAAGCATAGGAAATAAAAACAAGTGCAACTTCAAGACTTTCAACATAAAGAGGGGAAACTTAATATTGTTGAGATACATAAAACCATGATTCCCTTTCTGATAATAACTTTCAGTAGCATCAAATAAAATTAACAATAAAGCTATCACATGAAACATTCTTATCATGAGCCACATGCATAAAAGAATTAATACTCCCCACATAAACATAGTCATTCTTATTAATTATAGTGGGAGCAATTTCAACAAAATAGCTATCATTGTTGGGGATATACTTTCCGGGTATCCTCACAGTTCCTCACTGACCAGGGTGGCCCACTTCGGGTTAGAGCTTTGCTTCACGGGCGGCCCAGTCAGGGAGAAAAGACGGAGTCCAATTCGGCTACGGGAAGGCCCAGAAAAGTTACCGACTTAGGCCCATAGTGTTACTTGTAGTTCAAGATGTACTCTGTAACCGACTCTTAGTCGTAGCCGGATAGATCTCTCCTATAAACCCTAGACCGGATATCTATACAATCCATCCTAGGGAGAGCCTTTAGGGCACCTACCCTCATAGTCTACAATCTCAACTCACACAAGCGAACCCTTGTAACCCATATTCTAGCTTTGCTGTATTACTGGATTGCTAGCAGGAGTAGGATCCGTCCAAAGCCGGCGGATTCGAACCTGGGTAAAATTGTGTGCTCATCGTCCCGGAATACTGTACGTCTCACACCCCTCTCTTTCGCACGCCTCGAGGACCCCCTCATGGCGTACTTGTCATCAATACGATGACAGTTGGCGCCCACCGTGGGGAAAGTGAGCTTCGGATCTGCGTTCTGAGCGGAATCTGCAAGAATCAGAATCGGCGAGACTATCACCGTCAGTCGCATCCTTTATGCCAGCGACGTGCCTCTCATTGTTCTTGACGAGACCTGGATTCCGGCTAGGGAGGTTCTGACTGCCTACACCATCATGTCTTTTGGCGAGATCGATGTTTATATTGGTTTTGCTGAACCTGTCCCACCCACACCAGCGGTGATGATAGAGGCAGAAGAATCTTCTGGGTCCCCTTTGTTCACGGAGGCGGTAGAGTTCCGGATCTCAGAAAACCCTAATCCCACCCAGCCCGCACCAGTTGCGGAGATAGTGGGGAAATCCGAGCCTGAAGAAAACCTAGCGGTCCAAGTCAAATCTGGAGTGGATCTCCTTGGAGAGGCTGAATCCCAGATCGACCCACCCGTGGAGGTCGAAACCCAGGAGGAGCATATCAACGACACTGATTCTGGCTCTGATAACACCAGGACAGACAGGCCTATCCTAAGGTACACACTGCGACGTATGATAATGCAAGACACAAGCGCAGATGCAATTCTCGAGACCATCAAAAGTTTCGACGAATCTGATCGCTTGAGCCGCAGGTACCTCAGGAAGCATGCATCGCACTTCGTCGAATATGTAGGATCCGGATCTGGCTCTGCTGATGTTGGAGACGACACCTACTCTGTGATGGAGACAATTGGAACAAAGGCCGACGTACCCGCATCCTCGGATGAATCGATGACGTTAGTGGATTTCCGAAAGTTCTCTGTGGAATATGAAGAGGAGTATAACTCCAAAGCTGCAGAGGAAGGAGAATCCATGGATGAAGGATCCGGGGAACACTCTCCCAAAGCACAGGATGACATGGAAATCGGAGATAATCCCGAAGTCCAGATGTCTGAAAGTACCGATCAGAGCTTGACTCCGGGAAATGGACCCAAAGACGTCTTTGCTACCGGCGCTGCCAAGAAGGCGAAGAAGAAGAACAAGAAAAACAAGACCATGACAAAAGACCCTCTGGCATAAGAGGTGATTGCCGAGGAATATGAGGAAGACTCGGATGGAGCACTTATCCCAAAGAGCCCAAAAAATATGAATCGGTGGATGGACACGTGGTCACTGAAGGTGCGCTTAAACTCATCGATGCTGCATTAACCAAACATATTCCTACAGATGCAGAACTTACTGCTGAAGAACTAGACGAGAGGGCGCAGGCCCTAGAAGCGCGTCGTCAAGTACTCCTCGATGAAGCCAAAAACATTGAGGAGGAAAAGAAACGCATAGCATCTGCGGAGAAGTACAACTCTAGGAAATACCAGAAGACCAGGAAGCGTCATACCAATGACAAACAATTCCCGCAGATTCACGCCGTCCTTTTCGGACAAGAAATGGGGAAGCCTCAGAAAGATAGCAGAGGGGATTAGGTGTATCCAACCCTGTACAGAATACCATGGCTGCCCGAGAAATTCTATCGGCTATTCCAGGTCTGGAGGAGATCCGATTGGGAATCAAACTACTCAACAAGGGACTAGAGCAGCAAAAGGTCGCCATGTCCAGAAGTCAAAAACTAGTCTCTGATTCCGACCAATGTCGCACAGATCCGGCATGGGCTGACGTAAGACCCCAGCGTGTTCCAGAGCAGCTCATCGCCCTGAATGCCAGGAAGACAATTATTCGAGAACCGGATCGTCGGGACAGCACCACAAAGTTGCCCGTGGCTGGCGTAAAGTTAACCCAGTTGCGGAGCAAGAGGCAATTGCTGCACTAAATCCGAGGAACCAGCCCCGGCAAGAGTCGAAAGACCGCAGGGATGATTATAAAGAGAAACATCGGGAGGAGGATTGACAAAGGATGCCACCTCCTAGACATGAAAGTTGTCTGGATGACGGACGGAGGAACGACGGACACCATGCTGGGACAAGCCAGCAGGGGGCTCGTCATGATGAAGACCCTCCCCGGAACAAGAATAATGACGCTCCAGATGGAGGCCGGCGATCAGCCGGAAAAAACCCAACTGCTCCACCCTCTCCGCCAAGTAGCCACCACAATGGCCCCGAGGGAGGTAATGGAGGGCGTCGTGGTGGAGGAGGTGGAGGCAGAAGCCGAAGTACGCTCCAAGGCACCACAGCCACAGCCGACATTCGGGACGATCTCTATCCCAGAATGACGGAAGGCACAGGATCAACTCCAATATAGAGGCGCGGCGCTACGAAAATGATGATATCTACGTGGGCCCAAAGTGCTTTGGACCATGCATCAGAGCTACAAGATTCCCGGAAGGATTTGCTATCTCAAGACATATCCAAGCCTATGACAGCATTGCTCGGCCAGATACCTGGCTACAGGATTTCTTCCAAGCTTGCTGCATCGCCAAAGGCGGAAACAGCCTGGTCGCAACCCGATATCTCCCACTCATGTTGAGGAAGACGGCACGATCATTGCTTAATGAACTTCCGGAGAACACCATCCACAACTAGTATGACATGCAAAGTGCGTTCTTTCAGAATTTCGAAGGCACATACCGGAGGCCCTGTACGGTCGGAGACCTACTGCGTTGCACCCAGAAGGCCAGAGAAACTTGCCGGGATTACCTCGAACGATGGATCGACACCAAGAACTCCTGTGAGGGAGTAAATGATCAAACTACGATTGAAGCTTTCATTGCAGGTCTCCCAATTAGTCTACTGCGTCATTGCTTGAAGTGCGACAAGGTCACTAACTTGGGAGAGATGATAGAAACAACGAGCAAGTATGCAGATGTTGACGACGACGTAGAGGGAGTACTCAACGCCCTAGTTGTGCCATAGTCGTCAAAACAACCAAAGCAACAAGCTCAGAAGCGCAAAAATACCTCGAAAGAGAAACCCAACGCGGAAACGGCAGTTGTTACTGCTACTTTCAGGACTGGAGGACGAGGAGGAAGCGGCGGAGGCCACGGACGTGGTCGTGGGACTTCGAGAGTTCAAGGTAGAAGAGACCAACAACCAGGCAAAAGCTACACTTGGGCCGGTATTGCCAATAACCCATGTGTACATCACTTAGATGCCAATGGGGGCTCATCCCAAGCCGGAAGAAGGGAAAGTGTCGTTTCAATGACGACATCAAAAGAGATGATACCGCTGGCTACAGAGCTAAGCAGAAGAAGGGAAAGAAGAATCCCAAAAAGATAAAGAGACGAAGGAAGATTTCGACATGGAGGAAGCCGATGCTTCAAATCCCAAGCCGGAAGGAAAGAAAAAATTTCCGACCAAGAAAGACACTTACGTCACCTTCCTCGGATCTCAACCAGCAAAGGTTAAGAAAGCAGTTCTACATGAGCTCAACGCAATAGTTCCGGCTGTCCCCCAATATCTAGACTGGTCGGAAGTGGAAATTATGTTTGACCGCGCTGATCATCCATCTAAGCTACATAGGCAAAGAAAATACGCCTTAATCGTGAATCCACTTATTGACGATTATGGTTTCTCCAAGACCCTCATGGACGGTGGCAGCAGTATCAATATTCTCTATGTCGAAACGCTACGCCGAATGAAGATCTCGGAGACCCAGCTGAACCATAGCTCCATGATTTTTCACGGAGTTGTCCCAGGAAGACAAGCTAATTCCCTCGGAGAAATCACTTGGATGTTAACTTTGGAACTCCAAAGAACTATCGGACGGAGGTACTTTCCTTCGAAGTGATCTCGTTCAAGAGCACATACCACGCTATATTCGAACGTCCGGCTTACTGGGCTTTTATGGCTCGTCCGTGTTACATTTAGAATATGATGAAAATTCCAGGTCCCAACGGCGTAATCACCATCAGGGGAGACCCGAAGAAAGCGCGAGAGTGCGAGAATGGAAATGCCGCCTTTGCTGAAGCCGTGCTGCACGCCTAGGAGTATCAGGAGACCAAGAAGAGCATAGATCCGTCCGAGATGCTAGCAACGAAGAAGGAGGTGACAAAGCCAAACCCGGAGTTCAAGGCATCAGAAGAGACGAAGAAGACACCGTTGAAGGATGATGACCCCTCCAAGGTGACCTAGATAGGCGTAGGCCTAGATAGCGCATAGGAAAGCGCACTCATCAAGTTCCTTAAAGCAAATCAAGACATCTTTGCATGGCAGCCATCTGACATGACCAGAGTACCTAGGGAACTTGCCAAGCACTCTTTAAATGTAAACCCGAACGCTAAACCCATCAAACAGTCCTTACGACATTTCGGCGATGAAAAGCGTAAGGCAATAGCTAAGGAACTAGTGTGGCTCGAGTTAGCCAGATTCATAGAAGAGGTCATCCACACTGAGTGGTCGGCCAATCCTGTAATGGTCCCCAAAAAGGACACCACTGATTTAAGGATGTGTGTTGATTATACTGCCTTGAACAAGGCTTGTCCAAAAGATCCGTTCGCTCTGCCTAGGATTGATCAAGTTATCCATTCTACGGCAGGCTCGGAACACCTCTGTTTTCTCGACGCATATTCTGGTTATCACCAAATCCGGATGAAGGAATCTGACAAAGTCAAAACTTCATTCATAACCCCCTTCGGAACCTTCTGTTTTGTTACGATGCCCTATGGGCTGAAGAACACAGGAGCTACCTACCAGCGCATGATGCAGCATTGCCTCCACGACCAACTCGGATGGATTGTACATGCATACGTGGATGATATTGCGGTGATGTCCAAACAAAAGGAAACGGTGATTTCCGACTTGGAGGAAACATTTGCCAATCTACGAAAATACAACATCATGCTTAATCCGAAGAAATGCTTCTTTGGAATACTATCCGGAAAATTGTTAGGTTTCATTGAGTCTTAAAGAGGCATAGAGGTGAACCAGAACAAAATCAAGGCTATACTCAATATTTTCAGGCCAACTCGCCTGAAGGACGTACAAAGACTAACTGGTTGCATCGCTGCAGTCAGTCGGTTTGTAAGCCGGCTTGGTGAAAGAGCCGCACCATTATACAAACTCCTGAAAAAGACCAAGGATTTTGTGTGGACCGACGAAGCTGAAGCTGCACTACAAGACCTGAAGAAAGTACTCTCATCTGCTCCTATCCTTGCTGCGCCGGAACCACAGGAATCGATGTTGCTTTATCTTGCTGCGACAAACAAAGTCGTTAGTATCATCATGGTGGTGGAGAGACCGGAGGAAAATCAGGAACACCTGGTGCAGCGTTCGACTTACTTTGTCAGCGAGGTCCTGACAGAATCAAAACAGCGCTATCCGCACTATCAAAAGTTGGCCTACGGTTTCTTTCTAGCATCTCGTAAGTTACGACACTATTTTCAGGAGCATCCAATTACCGTGGCGAGCACAGCTCCCATGAGAGATATAATCAACAATAGTGACGCCACAGGACGCGTCACCAAATGGGGCATAGAGCTTTCAGCTTTTGATATTGAGTATAAAACCCGGACAACAATCAAATCCCAAATCCTTGTCGACTTTGTCGCTGATTGGACAGAGACAAAGGAGAATATGACCCTCCCTGAGTCAGAATATTGGACCCTCTACTTCGATGGGTCTAAAGCTCGAGGGGGCTCGGGGGCTGGCGTGGTGCTCAAATCACCCCAAGGACATAAACTTCTATATGTATTGCAGATCCACTTCACAGTGACAAACAATATTGCCGAGTATGAAGCACTGCTACATGGAATCCAGATTGCCAAGGATATCGGCATCCGACGTTTGATGTCTTACGGAGATTCGGATCTTGTTGTTCAGCAAGTATCGGATATTTGTAATGCAAATAAACACATGGCAGCATACAAAGCTGTCGTGGATGATTTATCTAAATTGTTCGAAGGGTTTGAGGTTCAACACATCCCTCGAGTAGAAAACAAGGAAGCAGATGCATTATCTTGGATAGGCTCTGCACAGAAAGAGGTCCCGGATGGCGCTTTTTTAGAGCACCTCTAATCGCAGTTCTGGCTGTAATTCCCAGATGGACTCAACCCTACCTTGATTATCTGGTAGATGGCAAATTGCCCGAAGACGAGGTTCTGACCTGGCAGATTATCCGACGAGCGAAAACCTATACTATAGTTAAAGGTGATCTCTATAAGCGGAGTATTTCTGGGGTTTTTCAGCGCTGCGTATCTCCGAAAGAAGGAGTGGAAATCTTAAGAGAAATCCACGAAGGCGAGTGTGGTCACCATGTTGCAGCCAAATCTTTAGTGGCAAAATATTTTAGCCACGGATTTTTCTGGATTACAGCTCAGGCAGACGCTGAACGATTAGTCAAGATGTGCAAGGGCTGCCAAAAGTACGCCAAACAAGCTCATGTTCCGGCTGATCAGCTGTGAACAATACCTATAACATGGCCTTTTACGGTCTGGGGGCTTGATATGGTAGGACCGTTTAAACGGGCTCCAAGTGGATTTACTCACCTCTTAGTGATGGTGGATAAATTCCCAAAATGGATTGAGGCTAAACCCATCACTAGTTGTGATGGAGCAACAGCCAAAAGATTTGTCGAGGATGTTATAATCTGGTATGGTTATCTGCATACCATTATCACGGATAACGGGAGTAACTTTTCTATGGGAGAATTGGTCGAATTCTGCAATGAACAAAATATCCGGCTTGACATTGCGTTAGTCCCACATCCATAGGCTAATGGACAAGTCGAAAGAGCAAATGGTTTAATCCTTCAAGGCCTAAAACCGAGACTCGAAGCACCACTACGACGTGCTGCGGGGGCTTGGGAAGAGGAATTATCCTCTGTAATATGGAGTTTACGAACGACTCCGAACATGTCAACCGGATACACACATTTCTTCTTGGTTTATGGCATAGAAGCAGTTCTTCCTAGTGATATAATTCATACTTCTCCTAGAGTGGCCGCGTATATCGAAGAAGATGCCGAGATTTCTCGACAAAATGATCTCGACTTAGTCGAAGAAGTTCGCGTCGTTGCTGAAACGAGATCAACAGCTTATCAGCAGAAGTTACGCAAGTATCATAGCCAGAGAGTCTGAAACAGATCTTTCAATAAGGGTGATTTGGTTCTCCGTCTTGTGCAACAAAGAAAGCACAAACTTTCCCCAGTATGGGAAGGGCCCTTTTTAGTTAGTCGAGTATTGCACAATGGTTCGTACTACTTAACTGACATGAGGCCAGTCAAAGAAAGACCTGCTACTAAGAGAAAGAGAGCTGGAGCCAGTACAAATCTAGATGAGTTAGACAGACCATGGAATATAGCTCAGCTACGTCGCTTTTATTCTTAGTTTATCCTTCTTTGTAAATCATATATATGTACATGTTCTGTGAGAAATAAAAGTCTTGGTTGCCTCAAGTTTTTCTGAGAAGTTTTTTACCATCTTATTTCCTAATGATCATGTCATAGTCGAAAATCCCAGAATACTTGAAAGTACTTTATGCCCATGTTTGTTCTGGTTTAGATTTCCGATTCTAAAAATGCTACCTTCGGGTATAACTCTAAAGTTTCTAGTCTATACTTTGGTTATTTCTCTGATTGCTGGATGCGGGTATTTTTCGAGTAGTGAATTGTTGGTACTGGAAGCCGGCTTTGTTTCCGAGTTTAAACTGGTTTAGCAATTGAGCTCCGTTGCTCGGCGAAGTTTCCGTGCGGAAGGTTTAGCCAGCTCACGAAAGGAACGAGGCGGAAAACCATATAAATAATAAGTATAGGCGAAATAGTATAAGTGCTTATGTAAACATTTCAGGCACACAAATATTTAAAGTCAAAAGTGCTGAATAGATCAAAAACTTAGCACTAGCAAAATTATAGTACTACATATTTACAGACCCATCATGTTTCTCAGAATAATACAAATGTTTCTAGCAATCTATGATGCAGGAGGAGAGGAAGGAGCTGCCAGCTCGCTAGATACATCGCCTTGATATCGTTCCGAGATGTCCACATCCGCAACGGTGCAGTCATCATCGGAAACTTTGGCTACTTCTTCGGGAGGCGGAGGCGGAGTGTCCACGCGATTGAAGAAAGGAGTGTCGTAGCTGGTCAAGTCAGCCACATGACATCCATATCTAGCGCAGGAGTCCATAATGGCCTTGATGTCTTGCTCCTGTCCGTCTTCAGCCACTTTAGAATACCCTCTGGTCACTTGCCATATCTCCATGCTTCCATGGTGGCTCATGATCATGGTGAGAGCGTTCTGCGCTGCGGATCGCACGTACGACATGTTCCAATCCTGGACAAGTTATGGCATCTCCTTCGCCTTGTCCCGCACCTGAAAATCTGGCATGCTATGCATATCTAGAATCTTGAGAGCTTCGCCAATATCCTCAAGGGATTGGCAGAAGTCATGAAGCAGGTCACCGACTTGGGTAAGCCGATGGGTGCGAGGCTCGGCAGAGGTGGAGTTCGTCAAGTTCAGAGGACCTATAGACAACACAGTTAAGAAAATCCGACATTTAAAGAAGTCGAAGAAATAGACAAATCAGACAGATGGAACATACCGAAGATGACGTCGTCAACTTTGGTCTTCTCTTCCCGAAGACTCCGGAGTTCAGCCCGGAGCGCCTCGGAAAGGTCCTTCTCTCTACAAAGCTCATTATTGTGGTCCGAGATTTTCTGATCTTGAGCCGCAATCTTACGATCACGCTCGTCAGTAGCCATGGAGGAGGATTCGAGAACTTGAGTGATGCTCTTCTCATGATCCGCCTTAAGCGTATCCAGCTCTTCGCGAAGTTCTTTGTTCTCCACCACCAAGGTTTTGAGGTTCTCGGCCTCTTCAATCATGGCGCTGGACTGTTTTACCAGCGTTGTAAGTCAAAAAGAACAAACAGTTCAGTAAAAAATCGACTATGAAAAACATGAAAGACAAGGTTTGAGTCTCAGAATGTCTACCTTCGGCCTCATCCTTGGAGACCTTAAGCTTAGCATTCTTAAGTCGGAGAGCTCTGATCTCTCTCCTCTTATTGCTGACATTTTTCAACAAATCCTGGTTATAGGAACATACTTTCTGTAAGTCAGAATACCCAAAGTCAGAAGTCTACTAAAGACTCGGGCTAATATTTTTACTAATATCAGCATGAGCCTTGGGGGCTACACTAGTTCATTCTTTGGCATCCTAAGGAAGCATAAAACCGGATTATATATCCTACTTCATGCTTGGGGCTAGAGGATATGATATGAAATAAAGGAAAAACAGGAGTTAGAATTCCGACTTACATATTGTGCGCGAGTAAGTTTATTTAAACTCGCATTCACTTCAACAGCAACCTTCTCGGCGAGATTTAGAGGGACCACTAGCGCTGTTGGAAGCTCACTTGTCCTTATCCTCTCGTCGCGAAGACGCACTTGTTCAAGAAGGTCAGAGTGCTTGATGTCATCTGCCTCTTGTGCTTCTTCTTCGGCAGATAAATTTCTTTTCTCCAAGCATTGCCTGGCTAGCCGCTGGATCTCTTCCGCAGATTTCCAGGACAAGCCGAACTTGGCAAGACCCGGATTGCTGAGAAGGTTTTTAGCAAAGGTCTCTGCCGAGGGATCATTACCTGAAGAGGGTTCACCCTTATCTAAACCTGACTCACTCATGGTGACGTCAGTCTGTGATTCAAGGATCGCTGGCTCCGTTGAAGGAGCCGGATCTTCTGCGAAGGCCGGCGATGGAGTGGTCACCGGCATTGCAGAGGATTGGGGGCAGGAGTCGGAGGAGCCACGACAGGAGAGGCTATGGTCAGCTTCGTCTGTCACATGGGATTTGAAGAAGTTCCCTTCCCCTTACCCTTGATGAGCTTCTTAGCTCTGAGAATGTAGTAGAATTGAAAACATTACATCTCGGAAGAAAATTCGAGTAAGGTACAAAGGCGGAAGTTGTGTTGAAAGTTACCTCTTCACGACAGACACCTGATTTGTGCCAACAACCACTATCGGAGCCTTGCGCTTCTTGGGCACAATGTCCGGCAATCGGACCAATTCCGCCTCCTGAGAAAACTCTGGAGGAAATCCCTGAAGTGGAGCAAATTCTGACTCGGCGAGGTCAGCAAGCTGAAAAGAAGAAAACATATCAGTATTGCGATATAACTTAGAGAATGAAACACATAAAAAGGTTATTATTAAAATCTTACCGGCACAACAGGGTCTTCGCTGTGTGCATATCCAGAGAAACCTCCAGGATCCTCCTCTCGATCCGCTCCCTTATTAGCCATTTAATCTGGCTTATATAACCTTGCGAGGTATATGCTCTAGGGCTGATGCAGAGGGAATCTTTTTTGGATGACGTGATGGAATGTATTAGTAGGTCTCTGTGGTACTAGAGGGGTTGGATCCAGCGTGACACCCAACATTGGACCAAGTCCGATCCCTTCAGTCATTTGTGCTTTATCAAATATTCGATCCGCCTCTTAGCGAGAAGCAGATCGTCACTGAGAGCCGGAGCAGCCTCGTCCCAAGATAATTGAGGCGTGGCGGCTCCGTCGATGAAAGCCGGCAAAGCAGTGGCTTTGCCGGGAGCCGGAACATCCTTGTGTTAGAAGAAAGTGGCTGGCCATTGTTTGACTGAGTCACTAGCTAGAATCTTAGGATATGCGCGCTCACGCCTAACTGAAAAGCTAATTGTACCGGTAATATAAGGATTACCGGCAATGATAGAATTTCTCCGGACATGGAAGTAGTACCGGAATAAGGTAAGACTCGGCCTAATGCCGAGAAATCCCTCACACAAGGCCACTTAGGCGCTCATCTCTAGGAGGGAGTTGGGAGGAAGATGATGAAGCTGAACACAGTAATGATCTATCACCTCGGAAAAGAATTCCGAGGGAGGAAATGACAAACCTCTGCTGAGGTGGGTGCCGAAGTGTACCCGCTCGTCGGCGCTGGTTGGGGATGGTCTCACTGAAGCCACTCCGCCAGTCGCTGGTGCGGAGGAGCCCTTCAGTCTCCACGCCGCGGAGCTTCTCATCGTCCAGCACGCAGGGGATCCAAACCCTGCGATAGCTTTCCTTCTCCGTCATTGTCGTTGCCACAGCCAAGCCGGAAGATGAAGACGAAGCCATTCTTCTGGAGCACGGGTGACCTTAGATGGGTGGCGCTGGGAGTTTGGGAAGCAGGGGAGCTCTGTGTGTGAGGGAGATTTGGAGGAGAAGAAACGGCAAGGAAACAGGTAAAGTGAGGAGAAGGAAAATCCTCACCCCTTATATTCACCTAACCGCGCCAAGATTCGTGAAAATGACACTGTATAACTGCCATGCATCGTGGAAGGAACTGGGAAGGACCCACGTGATGATTATGTCGCCTCGATCTCCGCGTATGCATTGAAACGGCGCCTCGGTTCCGCGAACGGCGGACCCACCAACGGTTGTGCTGACAGGATGTTTTTCAGATGACGTGACTTGACTATGACAAGTGTCAGATAACATCAAAGACCAAGTTCCGGCTTAGTTTGAAATCAAGCTGGAAAATCCGAGTAACATGTTGATAGGTCCGACTTATTTTTTAGGACCCAGATCGTATTTTTTGTGGTGAATTTTTAGGAACCCTTCAAGATTCTGCAAGCTGGAGATCAAGCTAGACGATGATAAATCCAACTCTGGATCTTGGAGACTTCCGGGGGCTGCTGTTGGGGATATACTTTTCGGGTATCCTCACAGTTCCTCATTGACCAGGGTGGCCCACTTCGGGTTAGAGCTTTGCTTCACGGGCGGCCCAGTCAGGGAGAAAATACGGAGTCCAATCCGGCTACGGGAAGGCCTAGAAGACTTACCGACTTAGGCCCATAGTGTTACTTGTAGTTCAAGATGTACTCTATAACCGACTCTTAGTCGTAGCCGTATAGATCTCTCTTGTTAACCCTAGGCCAGATATCTATATAAGCCATCCTAGGGAGAGCCTTTAGGGCACCTACCCTCATAGTCTATAATCTCAACTCACACAGGCGAACCCTTGTAACCCATATTCCGGCTCTGCCATATTACTGGATTGCTAGCAGGAGTAGGATCCATCCAAAGCCGGCAGATTCGAACATGGGTAAACTTGTGTGCTCACCGTCCCGGAATACCATACGTCTCACACCCCTCTCTTTCGCATGCCTCGAGGACCCCCTCATGGCATACTTTTCATCAATCTGATGACAATCATTATTATTCTCATCACCATAATCATCAAATATAGGAGGCATATTGTAATGATTAATTTTCTCCTCAATAGTTGGTGGACTAAAAATATCATATTCATCATTGTAATCAACATATATTGGAGGCATAGTATCATCATAAGCAATAGAATAGCTATCTTCTAAAGTTGGGGAACTAAAAAGATCATTTTCATAAAAACTAGCTTCCCCAAGCTTAGACTTTTCCATAGCATTAGAAATAATGGTGTCCAAAGAATTCATACTAACAACATTGTTATTAGCATGCAAATAAAGTTCCATAGGTTTTTTAATTTTCTCTTCAAACACATCATGTCCTAACTCAAGATAAATACTATAAAGCTCTCTAATTTTGTTGTTGTTTTCCATTAAGCCTAACTAGTGAAAACAAGAAACAAAACGACAAAATTGCAGAATCTAAAGGAAATAGCTTCGGGCACTCACACCGGAGGATGTGAGTACCTTTTAACTTACCTCCCCGGCAACGGCGCTAGAAAATAGCTTGATGTCTACGCACTTCTATTCTTGTAGACAGTTGTTGGGCCTCCAAATGCAGAGCTTTGTAGAACAGCAGCAAGTATCCCTTCAGTGGATCACCCAAGGTTTATCGAACTCGGGGAGGAAGTGGTCAAAGGTATTCCCTCTCAAGCAATCCTGCAATCAAGATACAAGAAGTCTCTTGTGTCCCCAACACACCCAATACAGTTGTCAAGTGTATAGGTGCACTAGTTCGGCAAAGATATAGTGAAATACAAGTGGTATGGATAAGTATAAGTGGTAATGGTGCCAAAAAAGAGCTTGACGGGTAGGAAGAGACTAAAGGAAATCTAAAATAAAGATGGAAGCAAGCAAACATGTAACAGATCTAGTTGCAAACAGTGTTACAATGCTTAGAAACAAGGCCTAGGGATCATACTTTCACTAGTGAACACTCTCATATAAATATCTTCCCTTTATGATACTACTCTGAACTACTCTATGGTTGGACACTCTAATCCATGGTAGGGTTATAAAAACACTCCTCAACGTTCACTTTTCCCATCTGGATAACCCCACACTGTCACCTTGAGCACTAGATGGTTCCAGAAAACACCACAATTTCATAGAGACATCCAACTCCAAATATAACTCATAATAAGTATTTGTAATCTCTAGCCTAAGTGCCACCATGGTGTGCACACTGTCAACTTCACACACATGGGGAGAGCAGAGATCTATTAAAGCACTTGAGTAGCAAGGTATATCTACTTGATTACAAAGCTCATGATCACAATATGATCATGCATAGAGAGAGAGATGAACACATAGCTACTGGTAGAACCCTTAGCCTCTAGGAAGAACTACTCCCTGATCACCATGGGAATCAGCAACGGCGATGGAGATGGTGGTGGAGATCGATGGAGATGGCTCTAGGGGCACTTCCCTGTCCCGGCAAGGTGCCGGAATAGAGACTTTGTGTCCTCCGAATCACCCCTTTGGTGGCGGCGGCGCTACGGAACTTTTCATGGATGCAGGCTGGACGATTTAGGGTTTTCGCATCAGAGGCTTCTTATAGGCAAAAGGGCAAGGATGGTGGAGGCCGGAGGGGCCCACACCACCTGGTGGCGCAGCTAGGGGGCCCGTGTCATCCTATGGTGTGGCCAGCCCCTGGCCCCTCTATGTCTCATCTTCTGGCTCCGTGAGTCTTCCGGTAAAATATCGACTTTGGCTTTTCTCCGGTCCAATTCCGAGAATATTCATTTCCTGACTTTCCTGAAACCAAAAAAGCAGAAAACAGGCAACTGGCACTGTGGCATCTTGTTAATAGGTTAGTCCTAGAAAGTGTATAAAAGTACTCCAAAGTGTGGACAAAACATAAGAAAGTAGATATAAACCAAGCATGGAACATCAAAAATTATAGATACGTTAGCAACGTATCACTAAGCAACATCACCGGTCAGACCGATCTTCTGAGCACCACTCGCCTGGCTCGCGGCATGGTTGGCATGCATCGAGGGATTGCGGAAGATCCTGGTCTCCTGTTTGGTTTGCCCGTCCTACTTCACTCTAACCCACATACATAACCACTAGACCGTGACGAGCAGGTAAAAATCAGTATTGCATTTGGATGAAAGGAATCATGGTACGTGATACGTTGTTAACATATCTATAACTTTTGATGCTCCATGCTTGTTTTATATCTACTTTCTTATTTTTTGTCCACACTTTGGAGTATTTTTATACACTTTCTTGGACTAACCTATTAACAAAATGCCATAGTGCCAACTGCCTGTTTTCTGCTGTTTTTGGTTCCAGGAAAGTCAGAAAATGAATATTCACAGAATTGGACTGGACAAATGCCAAAGACAATATTTCACCGAGGAGGGCATGGAGCTAGAAGACGATACGGAGAGGGGCCAGAGGCCGGCCACACTGTTGGGTTCGCAAGATAGAAAACAAAAAAATTCCTACGATGGGAACTCTATGCCAATATCTATCTACTAGATACAAGCAATGGGTGAATATACATCCATAGAGAACATACCCTCGAAGACAACAAAGCTTTGTTAACAAGATGGAACTCGTGGATGATGTAGTCGTACACTTGCCGGTCTCAAGATTGTGATGAAGTCCAGCAGGTCCGGCTCCAGCACGTCCATCAGATCCAGCTCCAGCAAGTCCAGCACCACCAAGTCCATGGGCTCCTTGGGCTTCTGAGCCCTCCGAGTTATGGCCTTTTATAGGGAACATGGGGGCAGCCAAGGTCCATGGTGTGGCAGCCATGGCGGTGCCCTCACCTCTTCCATCATTCATGTGGTGGATGCTCCACTCACATAAATATGCCTCCACTCACACTTCCACTCACATGCATTAAATTTCCATCAAATTTAATGCAAGCTCTCATTAAATAAAACTATTTTATTTATTTTATTCAGAATTTTGTTAATTACTTTAATTAACAAACATTCACATAAAACCCCCTGCAGCATTATATCACATGTAGAATCAGTTTCTGCAATTTCACCCGAAACAATTTCGGTTTCCATTAAAATGATTCCAGTGCTTTCTTAAATCTTTATCTAAAACATATTTGCTCCAAATGGTGTCGGTATCCCTTAAGTGTGTCACCCTACGGTTCGCGAATAATGCAGACATGATCGAGACCCCTCTCTGATCAATAATCAGCAGCGGGACCTGGAGATCCGTACTGACTCCCACACATTCAACGATGACTCTTGTGATCGTGTGAAACTTTAACGCTAGTAACTTAATCCCTTTGTCTCGTGATATATTACATGTCTGAGATTTGATCATCGACATCTAAATACCTAGTTTGATCTCGTTACCGACATGCACTCTTTTCTCGTTCCCATGATATAACATTCTAGTGATCACATCACTTGCTTGCAAGCTATATTAATGTGATATCACCGAGAGGTACCAGAGTATATCTATCCGTCATCGAGATTGACAAATTCCACTCTTGATCCATGAGCCTCAACATAACACTTTCGGAGTATCTGAACCCACCTTTATAGTCACCCTTTTACGGTGTGACGTTTGATGTTATCAAGTTACTCTTCCATTGTTAGCAATTAACATGATCTCATGGTCTAAGGACTAAGATTACTATGTATGATGTTATAGCAATATAAACATAATTACTTTGATTGTAATGTTATTCTTCGGATGAATGTTCATCACATCATTCCACCAATGTTGTCACCTTGTTATTAACAACATCCAATGTCCATGATCAGGAAACCTTGATCATCTTGTTAATCAACGAGCTAGTTTATATGAGAGGCATTACTAGGAAATTTGTATTTTGTTTATTAAACACATATGTATTAACGCTTCCAATTAATACAATTATAGCATGCAAAATAAACATTTAACATAAACATGGAATAAGATAATAACCACTTAATTATTGCCTCTCGGGCATATTCCCTTCAGTCTCCCACTTGCACTAGAGTCAATAATCTAGTTTGTAAACTTGTATATACAACACTTAGGTGTTGAATATATGCATTTGCTAGCGGTTAACATAATCTTCAGATCTGGCACTTTCAGGTTCGTGTGTATTTGCATGTCTTTGCGTCTCTACGCATCACTCATTCTCAAATGAGATGGCATCGTATAAATTTGGTCCTTTGGTGAGACCTTTAGTTCGTTCGGGTTAAAATATGTTGATATTATTGTCATACAATATATCTTCATAGTATTAGCCTACTTTGAACCACACCTAGTTTGATAACAAACTACTTAACACAAATGCCCTCCTTTGCTGCTACTATAGCAGTCATATACTTAGCCTTTTGTTGTAGTATCCGTCATAATGTCTCAACTTTGGAACTCATCTAAATCCATCATGGAACATCCTTTCCATTACATTGTGCCACCCATAGTCTAAATTGAGATAAATTTTAATTTGTATCTTGTGACAAAACTAGTATCAATGTAACACTTTACAATGAACTACCTTTAACAATTTGTCACTTATACATGATATATTCTTAGTTCTACCAAAGCTCATAAGAATATCTTTACTATCATCCAATGATCCTCTTATGAATCATTCAGCTATGTGCTCATAACATTTAGAGCATAGGACATATCTGGATATATACATATCACGGTATAATCGATCAAAATCTTCAAGTGATTTTACTCACCAAGTGTTGAAACACTTGAATCTTGATACAATCCTTTCCATGCAGCAAGAACCTGTCTTGTTGTTTCCATATTGAACCCTTTCAATATCTCCTATATGTATTGTCGTGGTGGTGTCACGGCAGATGCCATGGATAGGCTAAAGGTGGGAACAATATGCACTAGAGGAATCCAGGGAGGGATAGTGTGGTGATTCCACACACAGATGCTTTGTATTCTTCAAGCTCGATGAGTTTACAAGTGCTCCTTGAGCTGTATTGGGGAGAGGAGGAAGAAGAAACTCTCTTACTCTCACCACTACTCTGCTCTCATGAACCCACTACCCAAATGCCAACCAACTAGAGATCAACCCCTTCTACAAAGGCCCTAGCCCTCCTTATATAGGAGAGGCTAGGTCTCTAATTAGGGCATACGTGGTGGCATATTCCTGGGAATATGCCTCCTCCCAAAATAGCAAACCGATCGGGTCACTTTTCCCCATCGTAAGCCATGCAGAGGCTATGTAAGCCTCTGTGGCGCCAGCGTCATCCGACACAGGGTGCGTCACCCTTGTCGGCCACGCCTCGGTGGTCCTTCTCTCTGTCTGCTTCGCTCCCACTCATGCGTACAGTGACCACCTTTTGACCAGCGAGATACCTTCCTTCTCTTGCAAGCCTGATATAACCCGGATCGTGCCTGGTTAATCTGGCCACACTGGTACCTGCATACAAGTCACATAAATCCTGTCGGCATACGACATACGTCGGCCGGGATTCAGTTAGGCGGACATCCTCCGGTCCGGGTGACTCCGTGATTCGGCCTTCCTTGAGGTGACTCAGCCAGCACTTGCTTTGACCTTGCCGTACCTCGGCTAACTCGGCCTTTATACCCCGGCGTGACCCTACCCGAGGGTATCCCCCCAACATTAGTCCCCGAAGCTAGTGCGGTCTTAGCAGATCCAGCTGCTAAGGCCACGGCAGGTTCAATTTACCAAACCTTTTGCTCCTTTTTCCGAGTTATCTCATAGTCCGGATTCCATGGGCTAACTTTCCCTTGGCACATTCCGAGTTTTCACTCGCTGGCCGGGTCACCCTTTGGTTATCTGGGTTATCCTTCCTTCTCTCGTACGCTTCCCCACGTCCCACGTGGAGGGTAATCATTATTTTGCCTCATTTTAAGGGCCTGCGCCAGTTACTGCTGTAGTTAATGTCAGGTGTTACTGTTGCACACATCACATCGCGTCTGTATCCTCGTTAACTGTATCACCAAGTCGAGTCGTGGGATCCCCTGCGCCCTGTGGCCCTTCCTGTGGCTTGCCTCTGATTGGCTGATCCGGATAATACACGACCACACCGTGTGGCCCTGGCGCACCGCACGATCCCACTACCCTCGCTGGGGCGTGGTTAAATAGGGGCGGGCGCGCCCCTTGGTCTTTTTCCCCTTCTCACGCCCCTCTACCTCTTCTTCTTCTTCTTCTTCCTAGCGCCAGCGCCACCGCCGCCGCATCTGCTCAGCAGCACCGCCACCGCACCGTGCCTTTTCGCACCAGCATCACTGCCGCTCCCGCACAGCTCCACTGCCACGGGTCCACGCCAATCTAAGCCCCTGACCCCCACCTCTGTTAGGGCCGGTGAGGATAGTGACCTAGACATCACTAAAGAAGAGCTCGCTGTCGCCGAGGAAGAAATGGAGGAGGGGCGGAGAACGCAGAGCGCAGCGCCTGGGCTAGTTCCTAGGTGTGCCAGGACGACCTGGACTGGCTATACCGCACCCGCCGCATCCCCGAGGGCGTGGTTGTCTGCCTCGCCTCCGAGGAGCTCGCTCCCACACCCAATCTGGGTGAGTTCGTCGTGTTCCTCTCCCATTTTCAGCGCGGCTTCGACCTCCCCGTCAGTGATTTTTTCCATGATTTCCTTGATATCTATGAACTTCAACCGCACCACCTTCCGGCGAATGCCATCACATCCTTTTCTTCCTTCGCCTCCACCATAGAGGGGTATGTCGGATTGTGGCGCACTAAAGAGCTTTGGATCTGTTTCTTCGGTCTACGAAGGAACGTGATTCCGAATAAAGCGCTTGACCCGGAGGACAAACATCTGACTCAGTTCGGTGCTGCCTCCATTTGTCCTCGGAAACAATCCGTCTTTCCCTAGGTCATGGGGCTTGATTCGTGCAAGGGCTAGGCCCGAACTTTCTTCTATGTCAAAAATGGCACGAATGAAGATCTGATCCGGTTTCGCCCCTACGCTCTGGGTCCTCCTAATCCGGATTTGTGGGACCGGGTTTCCAAGAAACCCATTGTCTTGGCGAACCAAGTCAACAAGTGGTTCAAGGAGTTAAAGGACATGGGGCTAAACAACGAGGACGCGATGATCACTTTTATCCGCAGCCGGATCTCCCTCTCTAGAAGCGCATACACAAGCTTTGCCACATGAGCTGGCGACTTGACCCCAACCGAACCTCCTCATTTGAATTGAGTAACATCGATATATTTCGCCGGGTCAAGGCCCTTTTCACGACCTTCAAAGACTTCTCCGCTGATTGGGAGTGAGGGATAGAGCATTTCTACCGAGACAAGCTTCCTCCTACGATAAATCTCGTGATCCAATCTTTTTCCGAGTTATATCATATGTCGGAATTTGTTGTTTGTTTGATCCCTTTGCATTTTCTTCTTAGTTATTTCTTCAGCAAACCCTCGAAGATGGCACCGAGCCTTCGCTCAAATGGGCGAAGGATCCAGATGCCCTAGACGAGGAGGAGCCGGATCAAGAAATGTTCCTGCCATTCCCTGATGCGACCAAGCGACCTACTGGTAACTTCTCTTCCTTAAGAGATTGGCCTGATGATGAAGATGATTCCGACGTTGAGGTGATGGAAGCATTTGACGCCGTACCCCTTTCTTACGCCTTTTCGACTTCAGCTAACCCGGCTGGGCAGATCCACGAAGATCCTCCTCTTGCCACAGGTGAGCCGGCCCCAGCCGCGTCAAAGAAACGGGCGGCCGCATCTGCTGCTTCTTCCGGACCTTCTAAGCCAACCAAGAGGTGAAAGAAGTCCATAGACAAAGCCGCCACCAAGCCTACAACTAAGGCCATAACTCGGAGGGCTCAGAAGCCCAAGGAGCCAGTGACTTCTGATGAGTAAGTCACTTTTCTCTTTGTCCAGTCCTTTGCTTCGTGCTTTTCTTCTATTTTAACTTGTTATTCATCATTTGATTCGGTAGGGCTACGGTGGAGGTTCCCTAGAGCGGATCCAGCATTGCTTCGCCTCTCCGGCATACCCCATCTCCCCCTCGTGGCGACGATACACGCCCACTGAGCCCCATTCAGGAGGGTTCATCGGCTGCTCCGGGTTCTAGCCCACCTCATCCAGAGGAGGGCAACCTTGGAGCAAGAGGAAGTGGCTCTGCCGAGGCAGCGGATGCTCCAAGCTCCTCTTCGGCTCAGCCGCAACCTGCCACCTCCGAGGTACAAACAACACCCCCGCCAAGACCAGCACCAGCACAAGCACCAGCACCAGCACCAACACCAGCACAAGCACCAGCGCCAGCACCAACAGTAGCACCACAAGTACAAGTAGCAGCACCAACTCCTTCCGCCTCGTCCGAGTCTTCCAAGACTCGGCGAGAAGGCCCAGTTAGCAACAAGGCTGCACCCAAGACCAAATCCGCAGCTCAAACTTCAACCTCTTAGCAGCAGCCTAAGGCCGGGAAAACTTCTGACGCCACCAGGGCAGCATCCATCGAGGTTGGACAGCGCACGCTCGCGTCCATGCTCCCTAAGAAGACCCCACCGAAGAAAGATGCCCCCGCCGTGTCAGCTAATACGCAACTTGCGTTGCACACTAGCCCTGCTGCTGCCCAAATTGAAAGGAGGGAAGCCCATGCCAGGGGTTTAATTGCGCCCCACATGCTTAGCGGAGAGCGATATCCTCCGGCCCTGATTGAGTTCGTCAATAACTGGAACAAGGCAGAGTTCGTCCATAACGATGATCTCCCGAAGAAATTCGGGCCTGCCGAGTTTGCCGCACAAATGAACACAGACGCCAAGGCTATCAACCTTGTCGGCAGGATGATGGAGGTACGCTACTTTGTCTTTTCTTTAACATGTACTAGTGCTTAGTGATATAACCATTAGTCCCCGAGCCTCCGGGGGAGTAACTTGTTTCTCGGCCGGATGCTCCTTAGTAACTTCAGATATGCACACACCTAGAGTTGGGTTTAGTTCCACTTGGACCGGATCTTGCACACTTCGAACATGCACACACCTAGAGCCGGGTTAAGGTCCACTTGGGCCGGATATTGTACACTTCTAACATGCACACACCTAGATCCAAGTTAAGTTCCACTTGGCCTGGATTTTGTACACTTCGAACATGCACACACCTAGAGGCGGGTTAAATTCCGCTTGGCCCGGATCTTGTACACTTCGAACATGCACACACCTAGAGCCGTGTTAAATTCCACTTGGACCGGATCTTGTACACTTCGAACATGCACACACTTAGAGCCGGATTAAGTTCCGCTTGGCCTGGATCTTGTACACTTCGAATATGCACACACCTAGAGCCGGGTTAAGTTCTGCTTGGCCCGGATCTTGTACACTTCAAACATGCACACACCTAGAGCCGGGTTAAGTTCCACTTGGCATGGATCTTGTACACTTCGAACATGCACACACCTAGAGCCGGGTTAAGTTCCACTTGGCCCGGATTTTGTACACTTCGAATATGCAGACACCAAGAGCCGGGTTGAGTTCCACTTGGCCCGGATTTGTACACTTCGAATATGCACACACCTAGAGCCGGGTTAAGTTCCGCTTGGCCCGGGTCTTGCACACTTTGAACATGCACACACCTAGAGCCGGGTTAAGTTCCACTTGGCCCAGATTTTGTACACTTCGAACATGCACATGATCAAGTCAACTTTGCTTTTCTCAGCTTACCACCAATCGCCGGAGCACTGAGTTTCAGCGCCTCTTGGACACACATAAGGCGCTACGCTCGAAACATTCTACACTTCTCGCTGAGTTTGAAAAAAGGGGTAAGTTTTCTCCTTGGCTTTTTCCCATCTTTCTTTGTCTTTTCCCGCCGAACTAATATGTTATTCGGATTGGGCAGCGGAAGTGGAAGCCGAAAAAACCATCATGAGGAAGAACTTGGATCAAATAAAAGGTAAGTCAATTTTGCTTAATCTTCTTCTGCGCTCTCTCTCCTTTTCTTCTTGGCTCGGCAGATATTCATACCTTGGCTTTGCCGGGTCAACAAACTGTTTCAGCATCTCTTGAAGATAGTGTGCCCGTGCCTGATATGATGCTACATTTTCTCGAACAAGCAGGGCAGCATCAGGCCGAACTTAAGAAGAAGGATGACGAGCTCGCCCTCCTCCGGACCAAAGATGATGAAATTGCTAAGCTGAAGGCAGCAATGAAAAAGCTCAAGGCGCTCCACAAAACTAAGATGGAGAAAGCTGGCCAAGACTTCACCGAGGAACGGGAACGTGTCAACCTCCAAATTGCCAAAGATCAAGAATTGTTGAAGGAGGCCGACGTTAAGCTTGAGCCGGCAAATGCTGAACTTGTGCAACTTCGGGAGAGACGTGATAACTGCACCAAGGAGCTAACCCGAATCCATAGCCATATCTCTCGTAAACTCCTTTCCTTCATCCAACATGTATTTCTCTGGTTAAGCTCTTCTATCACCTCACTTGTTTTGTTTTCAGGCAAGTTCCCACAGGGTGATGCCATTGCGGCTACTGCCGTTGCCAAGTTCCGCCAAAGAGGGGTACCCCAACTGGTCCTGGCACTGAAAATGTTCCCTATGACATCGAGGACCTGTTGGTCAGCTTATCTTCTCGCATCGAGATTGTGAAGAACTACGGTTCCGGTCTCCTAGATGCAGCGGTCCGGATCTTCAATGCCCTTTGGCCTGTTGAAGATACTCCGGAGGGATCCACTTCTATAATTAACAATTTAATGGAGTGAGAGGCCCAACTTGACCTCTGGAGGGAATCCGCCGCACGCGCCGAAGCTAAAACCGTCCTCCACTACGTCCTCACATGGTATGAGAAAATAAATTTGAATATTCTCAAGCGCTTGCGCACCGTATCAAGGTGGTCCAATGATCTCCATTTGATAGCTCGGCGCAAGGCTTGTGCCCATAGCCTCATTCTGTTTGCCCCCATCCATCAATGGAACAAGGGACCAAGCTTTCTCGAAGCTGTTGACGACGAATATGTCGAAGATGGTTCGAGTGAGGAGGAAGAGGATAAAGGCTCGGACGTCGAAGAAAATGAAGATGACGCTGAATCCGAGGCCGGAGTTCCACCTGCTGGCACCGAGTTACCTCTCCCTGCTGCTCCTTGATCATGAACAAACACTTTGAAGTTTATCAGATCCCCGGTATGCCGGGTGCAAATGTATTAAGCACACTGATTATGTTTTGCTACCAAGTTATTTATGCCGGATTATCTTGGGCGTAGTCCTTGAGTTTCATTTTCTTGTTCCTTCAATTTCATGGCTCGGCTCGCGTCTACCTTGATTCGGTTTTTTGACTTACGAGACCGAGTTTCAAAAATTGACTTAACAATACTTGGAAACTTTAGGCTTAGCTCAAAGTAACCCAGCGTAGTGAAGATAAAGTAAACATAAGGTTAGTCCGAACAACAAATGTCGGCTCGATTAAGTTCTTTTCCTTAGTCGTTTTTCATGTGCTACGCAATTCCAAACTTGTTCTCATGCTTGCCATGAAGCAAATTCTTGTTGGACATCAGCAAGTCGAAGAGTGGAGTTTTTGGTGCTCACACATTACTAATCCGGCTTAGGTAGAAGCAACTTATGCCAGCCGACATATAAATAATAAATACAGAAGATAACAAATATCACTAAGGCAGTCCTCGAGTTACTGCTCGAGGTGCCCAGATTTCATTGATAAGCTCATTGCCGGCATACATACCGATGTATGAGATACTCGGCTACACACACTTCTTTGTTAAGTGTAGAATGGGTGAAGTAGAGGTACATTCTATGGACACTTAGATTCCTTGCCAGACCTATCCGCCTTGTTCTTCTCCTGTGGTTTTGCATCGATGAGATAATAAGAGTCATTGTGCAATGCTTTGCTCACAATGAATGGCCCTTCCCATGGGGGATAACTTATGCATGCCAGCAGTATGTTGTACCAACCGGAGTACCAGATCACCTTCTCGGAAGACTCGGGGGTTTACTTTCCAGCTATGATAGCGTCGGAGATTTTGCTGATATATGGTGGATCTGGACAATGCCAATTCTCTCGCTTCTTCTAACAGATCAACATCATTTTGCCGGGCTTCACTTCGGCTTCTGTGTATTGGGTGACCCTAGGCGAATCATGCTCTATGTCGGCTGGTAATACAGCTTTTCCCCCATATAATAGAAAGAATGGCGTATAACCTGTTGATCGATTCGGAGTTGTTCTTAAACTCCACAGTACTGCTGGTAATTCTTCTATCCAACAACCCGCTGATCTTTGCAGCGGATCAATGAGCCGGGGTTTTATCCCGGATAACACTAATCCGTTGGATCTTTCCACTTGTCCGTTCGATGCGAGGTGGGCTACTGAGGCAACGTCCAGCCGGATCTTCTTATCCTGGCACAATCGCGCAAATGCTCCTTCAGCAAAATTGGTGCCATTATCTGTTATGATACTATGAGGATAGCCATATCTTAGAATGATATCTTTGAGGAATGTCACGGCCGTAGCTCCATCACATTTTCTTATTGGCTTCACTTCAATCCATTTGGTGAACTTGTCCACCATAACCAAGATATGGGTCATATTTCCTCTTGCTGGTTTAAACTTGCCAACCATATCCAAACACCATACGGCAAATGGCCAAGTAATTTGTATGGTCTTGAGCTCCGACATTGGCATGTGTGTCTTGGCAGCATACCTCTGACAACCATTGCATTTTCTTACTAGATCCTCTGCTTGTTCCAAGGCACCTAGCCAGTAGAACCCATACCGGAAAGCTTTTGCCACTAAAGCTCTAGATGAGGCGTGATGCCCGCATTCCCCTTGATGTATATCTCGGAGGATGTCAAGCCCTTCTTCCGGGTCAACACATCATTGGAGAACATTTGTGACACTCCTCTTGTATAGTTCGGCATTGATAATCGTATATGCCTTCGCGCGTCTCTGAATTTGCCTGGAAAGCACCTCTTCATCGGGCAAAGTTCCATCCTTCAGGAATTGAAATATGGGCAGTGCCCAAGCTGGTATAGCTCGCACCGGAAACACATCCTCATCAATTTCCATTTGATCCGCTGACATAACCTCGGCCGGATCACGCTGCGCAGTCCTCGGGTTCTGCGAAGCTGTCCCCGGGTTTCCTGAACCACTTCCCACATCAACGTCCATGGTACAGCTCCGCGCTTCGGATCTGCCGGGATAAAAATTGAGTCGGATTCTGGGGATGGCCATATAGATGGTTTTCTGAGGTGCTCTAGTGCTACACCCGGCAGAATTGCTTGTCGGGTTGATCCGAGCTTCGATAATACGTTGGCAGCCTCATTTTCCACCCGAGGTATATGATAAAATTCGCATCCCTCGAAGTATCCCGATATTTTCTGCACATGAAACCTGTACGATGCCATGTTTGCATCCAAAGCATCCCATCGCCCTGAGACCTGCTGGACCACCAGATCCGAGTCACCGAACCACTGGATCCGACGTATTCCAATTTCTTTTGCCACTTTGAGCCCATGCACAAGTGCTTCATGTTCCGCGACATTGTTTGATGCTGCGAAATGGATCTGCAACACATACTTCAACTGGTCGTTCTTTGGTAAGGTAAGTACAACTCCGGAGCCTAACCCGTTTTTCGTTTTTGATCCAGTAGTTCGGATCTGGTAACGGTGGCTCATATTGCATTTCAGCCCAATCTACGAAAAAATCTGCCACAGCCTGAGACTTGATCGCATCTCCCCTGTCGTACTGTGGAGCATAAGGGGCTAGCTCAATTGCCCATTTTGTGATCCGGCCGTTCGCATCCTTGTTACTCATTATCTCAGATATGGGGGCTTCACATATCACTTTGATTGGGTGTTCTTCAAAGTAGTGCTTCAGCTTCTTTGTCGGCATATATACACCATAAGCCATTTTCTGATAGTGAGGATAGTTCTACTTCAATGCTGATAATACCTCGCTCAGGTAATAGACTGGTCTTTGCACCAACTTACCCTCTTCGTTGCGCTCTACCACTATTACTGCACTTACAACTCGGTTGGTTGCGGCTACGTAGAGCAACATTGGCTCTTTTGATAGTGGAGAGGCTAATACTGGTCCAGTGGCTAACATTTTCCTTAGCTAAATGAAGGCTTCATTGGCCTGCGGAGTCCATACGAACTTGTCTGATTTTTTCATTAGTTAATAGAGAGACCTGCGGAGTTCATTGGCCTGCGGAGTCCATATGCCTTTTCTCCCATCCGACATATAAACCGACTTAAGGATGCCAGACAACCAGTGAACTTCTGGACATTGTTAAGACACTTCGGCAGTTCCATTCGCTCTATGGCTCGGATTTTAGTTGGATTAGCTTCGATACCTTGGCTAGAGACAAGAAATCCGAGTAATTTTCTAGCCGGGACACCGAAGGTACATTTCTCCGGGTTAAGCTTCATTCGGAACCTCCTTAGATTCGCGAATGTTTGCCTGATATCATAAGGAGCGTTTTGCTTTCCTTGGTTTTTATAACCACATCATGAACCTATACTTGCACATTTCGGCCGATTTGGTCGTGTAAACATTTTTGCATACATCTTTGGTATGTTGCCCCTACATTACGTAAACCAAAAGGCATGGTGCGATAGCAATAAGCCCCATACGGGGTAATAAACGTAGTCTTTATTTGATCATTCGGGTTCAGAGGTATCTGGTGGAAACCAGAATATGCATCTATGAGTGACAATAGTTCACACCTAGCAGTAGAATCTATGACTTGATCTATCCTTGGCAGTGGGAATGGATCTTTTGGACATGCCTTATTCAGGTTTGTGTCATCGATGCACATACGCCAGACATCTGCCACATTCGGATCATCTTTCTTATTTTCCACCAGTACCGGATTAGATAGCCAATCCGGGTAAAGCACTTCCATGATAAACCCAGCTGCTAGGAGCCGAACTATCTCATCTCCAATGACTTTTCTCCTATCTTCGGCGAAGAGGCGGAGAGGTTGCTTCACCGGCTTTGCTCCGGGTCTCACATTCAAAGAGTGTGGACCAACCAAAGATATCCCGATTCTCACGGAGGAAGTCGATGAGCTCGCTTTCCTATTTGTCATTTAACCCGGCACCAATCGTTATGGTGCGCTCTGGGAATAGATCATCAATAGGCACTTTCTTTGTATCTTTCGTTGCTTGAAATGAGACACTTCCATGCGAGTTACTCAGCGCCGGCATATACTGCTGTGCGGATTGAGCCAATGCCGCCACCTCCTGGATCTTTCTTTTCTCTTGTGCAATCACGAGTGACTCAGCCAGGTTAGACCCGGTTGACGCACATTCAATGGAATGTCGGAAATCACCTGCTATAGTAATTACTCCATTTGGCCTAGGCAACTTCATCTTCAGGTAACTGATGTGGCAACTTGCCATGAATTTGTTCAGGGCGGGCCTGTTGAGTAATGCGTGATATGCGCTTTTTAGGTTCACTACCTCAAACTCTAAATTCTCAGTTCGGCAGTTATCTCTCGTGCCAAACAACACGTCTACTTGGACCTTGCCAATGGGTTCACAGGAAATGCCTAGCACAATACCATGGAAAGTTGTTCTCGTGGCCTGGAGCATGTTCTCCGAGATACCCAACTTGCGCATTGTATCCACGTACATAATATTGATGCTGCTGCCATTGTCAATCAGCACCTTAGAAAATCTCACATTGATATTTAGCCCGATGAACGTTGGGTCCAGTAGTAGTGCATACGAACCGGGACTAGGCATGAGCTTGGGATGGTCCTTGATACTCCATGTAATTTCCTGATCCGACCAAGGCATATACTTCGTCACTGCGGGCATTACCGCAGGCACTTCCATATGTCGGCGCTGCAAGCTTTTTCTATCTGTTTCTTCCGTGGTAAACACACAGTAACTCTGGTGATGCTATGTATTCATTTATCCCCTCATTGTCGGGATATCTTTGATCTGGCTAATGCTGATTTTCCACCTGATGCACTGCATCCCTTCTCTCATGGTTTTCATACCTCGGCGGAGGTGGTGGCAACATTAACTATTGCGTGTTCGCTCTGGAGAGTAATTGCTACCGGGGTAACTCCTGCCGAGGTTGATCGTTCCGAGGTGCCTGAGCATTCCCCGAACCACTTTGGTCTATTTTCCTCATCCACTTACATTGCTGAGTCATGTGTCCCGCTGGGTTATTCATATTTGGCGTGTGAAACTTGCACGAGTGATCCAGCATTGCCTCATACGTATACCTCGGCTGGTCCTTCTTTTCATGCCATTGTTTCTTCTGCTCTGGCATCCAAGTTTTCTTGCCATCATTTCTTGGAGTCCATTGTTGCCCTCTAGTTTTCTGACGCTGATTACTCCTTGCTCCGGGTTGATCTTGATTTACAGCTGCAACTTGTTGCGAACTGTATCTGTAATCCATCCTATCATCTCTTCTCTTACCCCGGTAGTCATTCTGCCGGGATGACCTTGCTCCATCTCGCTAGTAGTACTCCTCATTTGACTCGTTTGACATAAGCCGGGGTTGAGTCGGATCCTCCAAAGCATACGAATCAGCAATCCGGATTGTCTCTGCCAGTGTAATTGGCATATCCCTTTGTAGCCTTTGCCACAGCATGCTTGCATATCTACAACCTTGTGCAAACCAAGCTATTGCATGTGACTCAATCACGCCCTCACACGAGTTTCTCACGGTGCACCAGTGGGTCAAGAACTCCCTGTCTGTTTCATTTGGTCTATTTGCACATTGCTAAGGTCTTTGGTCTATTCGGCCTCTGATACGTGCTCGAGAAGTTACTGACAAATATTTCCTCAAAATCAATCCAACAGTTGATACTTCCTGTTGGTAAATTGTTTAGTCATACCCTCGCTGGCCCTTCCAGCATCTGAGGTACATTTCTCACAGCCCATCTCAAGTTGCCTGTAGCAATTTTCACCGCCGTTGCGTAGTTGATCAACCAATCCTCCGGCTTGGTGTTGTCGTCATATGTTTTCGTACCTCTGGGTAACTGGAAGTTAGGTACCAGAGGTTCTTTCATGATCCGGGGTCCAAAGCACGCTGGACCCAGAGGACCTTGCCCCTCAATTTGCTCCGACCTATAGAGCCATTCCAGTTTTAACCTGGCGTCATCTGGCATCAAGTTCCTGCTTCCCAATCTTGACCCTATCACGTGATAGTCCGGCCTAGGGTACCCTGCGTTCACCATTTATGAATCACCATCATTGTATCTATCTTGCTCTTTAGGAGCGCCTCTCTGTTGCATACCTTGGCCGACACTTCGCTCTTGTGGTGGTATATTCTGCTGCTACGGTTGCCCTACATGTTGGAGATATGCCCAAGAGGCAATAATAAAGTGGTTATTATCATGTCTTCACACTTATGATAAATGTTTACATACCATGCTATAATTGTATTAACCGGAAACATTAATACTTGTGTGATTTGTAAACTAAAATATGAGTCCCTAGTAAAGCCTCTTGTTAAACTAGCTTGTTGGTTAATATATGATCATTGTTTCCTGATCATGAACATAGAGATGTTATTAACAACAGGATCATATCGTTAGGAGAATGATGTGATGGACATACTCCTATAGATAAGCGTAGCATAAAGATCAAGTCATTTCAATAGTTCAATTGCTATATGCTTTCTGATACATAGTAACCTAATTCCTTCGACCATGAGATCATGCATATCACCTTTACTGGATGGATGCTTTGATGTCATCAAACACCACACCGTAACAGGGTGGCTATAAAAGTGGCATTGAGTGTTCGGAAAGTATTGGTTGAAACACATGGATCAAGAGTGGGATTTGTCCATCCATATGACGGATAGATATACTCTGGGCCCTCTCGGTGGAATGTCATCCAATTAGCTTGCAAGCATGTGACTTGGTCACAAGGGATCACATATCACGGGAACGAGAAAAGAGTACTTATCGGTAACGAGGTTGAACTAGGTATGCAGAGATACCGACGATCATAACCTCGGATAAGTAACATATCGTGAGACAAAGGGAAATTGGTATCGTATGTAAGTGGTTCATTCGATCGCAAAGTAATCGTAGAAATATGTGGGAGCCATATGAATTTCCAGATTCCTCTATTGGTTATTGTTCGGAGAAGTGTCTCGATCATGTCCGCATAATTCACGAACCGTAGGGAGACACACTTAAGGATTCGACGTTGTTTGAGTAGTTATGGTATTATGAGAAAGAGACCGAATGTTGTTCGGAGTCTCGGATGGGATCCGGGATATCACGAGGTGATCCGGAATGGTCCGGAGAATAAGATTCATATAAGGAAAGTCCCGTTTCGGAGTTGGGGAATGGTTCCGGTGTTTTCATCGGGAACATTCTAGAAGGTCCCGGAATATCCGGCACTCCGGAAGGGGAAGGGTACATGAATGTGTCATTGCATGTTGGAATGATTGCATCATGTACTAAGTGTTCTTGCTGTCCCAAATATAGGATTAAATTGAATCCTAAAACAGAAAAGTCAAATGTCCAGTTTGAAAGTCAAACGGCTAAAACAAGAAACTGTGGGAAACAAGCAAGAGGAGTTGGAATCAACTTGGAGGAGGAGTTGGACTCCTCCAGGCCGGCGGCCAGCCCTAGGCCGAGTTGGGGAGGGACTCCCTCCCTCCCCTGGCTCGCCAAGAACCCCCTCCCATAAAAGGAGGGGCAGGGCTCCTCCTACACACACAAGTTTCCTATCCTCTAAACTAAACCCTAGATCTAGACCCCGGTTTAGAGCTATTCGGTTTAGAGCCTTCTAATTGGTTTAGAGCCTTCTAATTGGTGTGTCTAATTACTAGACCACTAATAGCCTCTCTCATAAGCTCCACCATACTCGCACCGGCTTAAGGCGAAGCCCTGCGGGATCTCCCCTCTACTTCCGGTACCACGCCGTTGTGCTGCCGGAATCGCGAGGAGAGTGCTACAACCTCCGCTGCCTGCTGGAACAAGGGAGAGGAAGGTCTTCGTCGAGTACCGAACGTGTGACCGACTGCGGGAGCGCTGCTGGAACGTGGCGCTGGAAGGATCGTCTACGCGATCTTGAGATCGGAAAGAGTACGACTACATCACCCACGAGAATCTGCTCTCGTTAACCACTTTGGAATCTTCGAGGGTGAGTTCCACTATCGACTCGTTGCTACAATCTAGTAGATAGATCTTGGCTTGTTTGTTTGTATGCGATAGAAAATTTTTGTTTTCCATGCTACGAACCCCTACAGTGGTATCAGAGCCGTGTCTATATGTAGATCTGTTGCACGAGTAGAACACAATGGTCATTGTGGGCGTTGATGCTTTTATTGTAGATTGCTTTTTGTGTACTTTGCATCTTGCGGTATGTTGGGATGAAGCGGCCCGGGCTAACCTTACATGACATCGTTCCTGAGACTTGCTCCACGCTTGACATGCAACTTGTATTGCATAAGTGGCTTTGCGGGTGCCTGTTTCTCCTAGCATAGTTAAGATCCAATTTACAACGGGTAATCAACAATTCTAGTATCAATGTTGTGGTTCTTGTTCGTAAGTTAGAACGACACTTATTAACAGCCCCAAACCACGTAAAATATGCAAAGAAAGTAGAGGCGTCTAACTTTGTTTTGCAGGGGTGTGCAGTGATGTGATATGGCCATGATTGTGATTATATTTGATGTATGCAATGTTCCTTATTGTAAGTTGGCAACCGGCAGGAGCCATATGGTTGTCTTTAAATTCTGTTAAGACCTGCGTGTCTATTCAAAATAGTTGTAATAGTTGAAGCTGGCGGACGACAACCATGAAGAAGCGTCATTGACCTTGATGCTATGCCGGTGATGATGGAGATCATGTTCGTGCTTGAAGATGGAGATCGGAAGCACAAAGAAGAAAGGCCATATCATATCACATATTATGAATTGCATGTGATGTTAATCCTTTATGCATCTTGTATTGCTTAGTAGACGACGGTAGCATTATAAGATGATCCCTCATGCACATAAATTTCAAGTTCTAAAGTGTTCACCCTTAGTATGCACCGTTGCCAAAGCTTGCTGCTTCGAAGCACCACGTGATGATCGGGTGTTTTTGATTCCGCGGGTGAATACAACGTAAGCAAGCCAGATTTGCTTATGCGGTAGCTAAGGTTTGATCTTGACGAGCCTAGCATGTACAGACATGGCCTCAGGAACACGGATCACCGAAAGGTAAAGCATGAATCATATAGTAGATATGATGAACATGTCGATTGTTCGCCATTGAAACTATATCAACTCTCGTGATGATCGGTTTTGATGTGGTGGATTTGGTTCGTGTGATCACTAAAACAATGTGAGGGATATTGTTTTGAGTGGGAGTTCACCTAGATTAATTTAATTATTAATTAGAACTCAATTTATCATAAACTAAATCAAAGTGAATTTGCATAGTTGTTGTAGTCATTGGCATCCGTTTACCACCTTGCGCTTAGTTATAATTGAGATGATAGAACTATAGAATTCTGGTTAGATACTTTACGAACTGGTATCGTATTGTTTTAAGTGTTAATCTAAAGTTTAAAAGTCCTATTGCAAACTTTCAGTAAGTTCCGGTTACTCCATGAAGTTTAATAATTAGTATTAAATCAAGAGTAACAATTCCAAGTGTTAGTATATAAGTATCATGTTTGTATCCATGATTCTTGATATTCAAAGGATTCCCTTAATATCAAGGTTATCTAGGATCTGAAAGAGTTGTTTCAGAAACCATGATGTGTGGAAGATATTGTGATATCTGAAACGAAGTTTTGGTTGCAACATGATAGAGTATAATATGGCAAAAGTCATGTTCTCATATTTGATGAGAATTTGCAAAAGGGTTGAAGACACTTGTTGTCCTAATCCTCCAAAAGGTTTTGGATAGCAACATTATACTCATAATTCATCGTTATAAGCTAAAAATAGCTTGATCATGGACGATTCCATGATAAGGGTGAATATTTGATGTAGGTAAAATGTTTACTACACCAAGAGATTACTAAAGAAAGGAATTTGAAAGAACACCAAATATTTGATGATGGTGATCTACTTCAAAGTGCAAGTCCAAAGACATTGGTATTTAATTATACACGCTTTGGACTATATGTCATATGTATGACTCCACTATTGATATTGATAGATTCTTTCAAATAGAAAAGGAAATATTGAAAGACAATCTCATAAATATATGGCAGAAAAGAAAAGACTAGAATTGTTCAGTTTAAGTATATAGATGATATACATGTTATGGCTATATTCTTTGCTTATTAAACAATGTGGTTCTCAAGTATTTGATACTGAATTTGTTGGTGTGAATTGTCATACGAAACAACAGAATTCATGAACTACAATGGCCTAAGTAACTAGCAAAAGAATATGTGATGATGTTCATCGAGAACAAATAAAGGGTTATTATGTTGCTCGTTAAAATATCAAAGCTTGCCTTCAAGATTTGTTTTATCAGGTATTATGAGAACAAAAGGGTTGTTCAAATAATTGCCGTAATCCATAAAAGATGGATGATTCACAAATCTCGTTGGAGAAATCACATCCATAAAACAAGTGCTAAAATGTCGAAAGACAAATTGATTGAAAGATCACTTAGGAAGTGACATCGCTGTTTGAATTATATTGGAAAGATAACATGAAGAAACTCCATGTGGATGGAATTTTGGAGTCTTCTGATTTTTGATCAAATGACGCTTGTGAAACTTTCCTAGAGATAATTAAAACTTCGTTCATAGGCCAAAAGGGAACGAATGACTAGCTTATTGGAACTTGTACATATTGTTGTACAAAGTCCGTTATGTGTAGTCAAGAGCGATGGATTTCAACTTCATATGCTTTCTCCGAAAATTTGAGTGAATATATGAATATTTACTTAATAAGGATAAAGTATGAAACACTTGAAAAGTTCAAAGACTTTCAAGATGAAGTGCAAGATCATTGTAACAAGAATATAAATAGTTTATGATAAGATCATAAAGAAAGATATTTGAGTTACAAGTTTAGCATAATACCTAAGATTTAAGGAATCGTTCCGTGGATTTGCATTTTCCCGAAACACCATAAGAGTATGGAGCGTTCGAGATATGTAATTAAACCTTGTTTGACATGGTAAGATCGAAAGGTGTAATTCATAAAACTGCCATTGTATTTTAAAGATTAAAAGCTTTAGAGATTACCGTTTTTCCACTGAAAAGAGCTCCATCATAATCCGTTGAAATGACACCATATAAGGTTATGGTTTGGGATAAAACCCAAGTTGTCCTTTCTTAAACATTGGTATGCTATGCATAAGAAAGATGTTTGCAACCAAAGTCGGATGAACCTGTCTTTGTATGTTATTTCGAATAAACTGTTAAGTACTCCTCCATAACATCGGAGACAAAAGTGTTTGTCACTTAAAACGTCAAGTTTCTTTGAGAAGGAATTTTTCGTGAAAAGTTAAGTGGGAGGACAATAGAAACTTTGATAAGGTTAAAAGAACCTTAGCTATATGTGCAGAGTTGCGCAGCACCGAAAAGTGTTTCGGAGGCAGCAACAATGCTCATGGTTCACGTACCTCAAAGGTTGTGGTCACGGAGATCCAAGTTCCTATTGAAACAAGTAGATCGGGTAAACAATCAAATACCAAGATTTGAGGGTTGAATCATTATTTGAGAATAATGAACCGACTACATGCAGAGAAGCGATGATGGGCCCTGACTCCGTAAAATGGCTTGAAGCCATAAAATCCATGATAGTTCCATACACGAGAAATCAAGTTTTGAACTTGAAGGACCCTCGAGAAAGGTGTAAGACCTTATAGTTGTGTCTGGATCTATAAAGAAATAGACATGGATGTTTCACATCTAGTCGACATGTTGGGAAAGAGTTCACAACAATGTTCAAAGGTTGACTATGACAAGATTTTGATCTTTCATAGTGATATTTAGTCTAGACGGATTAATGTAGCAACCAATACATATAATTTGTTATGTGGTAGTAGAATAAACAAAACAAGTTCTTCTAATAGAATGGTTACCTAGGACGTGTGCATGACACGGTCCAAAGGGTTTTGTTAATTCAAAGGATGCTAAAAACATATGCAAACTTCAATGGTTGAAGTAAGCATAGCGGAGTTGGAATCTTCACTATGATGAAACTGTTAAAAGAGTTTAATTTCATCGGAGACAATGAAGATGCTTGCATTTGCAAGAAATTAAGTGGGAGCGCTAAGACATATTTCTAATACATTATGTGGAGGACATATTGTTGATTAGAAAAAGATGTATCTTTTATTAACACATATTAAGAATTTCATCCTGATGAAAGACTTAGGCAAAACCCAAATATTTGGCATCAATAGACGCTAATATGGTTGTGCCAGAAGTACATAGACAAGATATTGAATGAGTTCAATATAGAAATTACAAGAGAGGTTCTTGTTGCACAGAAAGGATTGAAAGAGTTCAATGTTGATGATATATTCAAGTGTATTAGCACTTGGTAAGTGAAACAAAGATTCAAGTATAGATTGATACTTGATGTATGAAATCACAAAGAGTATTTATATCAATCATACTGTGATATGTACAAATCCAGATATGTCCTATGCTCTAAATGTTGTGAGCATATACCAGAATGATTTGTAAGATGATCATTGGACAATAGTAAGGATATTCTTATGATCTTTTGGAAGAACTAAGAGTATATTATTTGTAGAAGTGACAAATAGATGGTTAGTTCATTGTAAAAGTACTACATTGATACTAGCTTTGTCACAAAGTACAAATTAAGTTTATCTCAAACTAAACTAAGGGTGGCACAATATAATGGAAAGTGAGTTCCATAATGGATTTGGATGAGTTCCAAAGTTAAGACATTGTGACAGATACTACAACAAAAGGCTAAGTATATGACTGCTATTTTAGCAGCAAAAGAGGGCATTTGTGTCAAATAGTTTGTTATCAAACTAGGTGTAGTTCACAGTGGGATAATACTATGAAGATATATTGTGCGACAATGTTATCAACATGTTTTAACCCCAAAGAGCTAAAGGTCACACCGAAAGACCAAATTTGTACAAAGCCATCTCATTAGAGAATGAGTGATGCGTAGAGACGCAAAGACATGCAATTACACACGGACCTGGAAGTGTCAGATCCGGAGATCAGTTGACCACTAGCAATCGTGTACATACAACACTGGAAAGCCATAGGTGTTATATACACAAAGGTTCGAAACTAGATTATTGACTCTAGTGCAAGTGGGAGACTGTTGGAGATATGCCCAAGAGGCAATAATAAAGTGGTTATTATCATGTCTTCACACTTATGATAAATGTTTACATACCATGCTATAATTGTATTAACCGGAAACATTAATACTTGTGTGATTTGTAAACTAAAATATGAGTCCCTAGTAAAGCCTCTTGTTAAACTAGCTTGTTGGTTAATATATGATCATTGTTTCCTGATCATGAACATAGAGATGTTATTAACAACAGGATCATATCGTTAGGAGAATGATGTGATGGACATACTCCTATAGATAAGCGTAGCATAAAGATCAAGTCATTTCAATAGTTCAATTGCTATATGCTTTCTGATACATAGTAACCTAATTCCTTCGACCATGAGATCATGCATATCACCTTTACTGGATGGATGCTTTGATGTCATCAAACACCACACCGTAACAGGGTGGCTATAAAAGTGGCATTGAGTGTTCGGAAAGTATTGGTTGAAACACATGGATCAAGAGTGGGATTTGTCCATCCATATGACGGATAGATATACTCTGGGCCCTCTCGGTGGAATGTCATCCAATTAGCTTGCAAGCATGTGACTTGGTCACAAGGGATCACATATCACGGGAACGAGAAAAGAGTACTTATCGGTAACGAGGTTGAACTAGGTATGCAGAGATACCGACGATCATAACCTCGGATAAGTAACATATCGTGAGACAAAGGGAAATTGGTATCGTATGTAAGTGGTTCATTCGATCGCAAAGTAATCGTAGAAATATGTGGGAGCCATATGAATTTCCAGATTCCTCTATTGGTTATTGTTCGGAGAAGTGTCTCGATCATGTCCGCATAATTCACGAACCGTAGGGAGACACACTTAAGGATTCGACGTTGTTTGAGTAGTTATGGTATTATGAGAAAGAGACCGAATGTTGTTCGGAGTCTCGGATGGGATCCGGGATATCACGAGGTGATCCGGAATGGTCCGGAGAATAAGATTCATATAAGGAAAGTCCCGTTTCGGAGTTGGGGAATGGTTCCGGTGTTTTCATCGGGAACATTCTAGAAGGTCCCGGAATATCCGGCACTCCGGAAGGGGAAGGGTACATGAATGTGTCATTGCATGTTGGAATGATTGCATCATGTACTAAGTGTTCTTGCTGTCCCAAATATAGGATTAAATTGAATCCTAAAACAGAAAAGTCAAATGTCCAGTTTGAAAGTCAAACGGCTAAAACAAGAAACTGTGGGAAACAAGCAAGAGGAGTTGGAATCAACTTGGAGGAGGAGTTGGACTCCTCCAGGCCGGCGGCCAGCCCTAGGCCGAGTTGGGGAGGGACTCCCTCCCTCCCCTGGCTCGCCAAGAACCCCCTCCCATAAAAGGAGGGGCAGGGCTCCTCCTACACACACAAGTTTCCTATCCTCTAAACTAAACCCTAGATCTAGACCCCGGTTTAGAGCTATTCGGTTTAGAGCCTTCTAATTGGTTTAGAGCCTTCTAATTGGTGTGTCTAATTACTAGACCACTAATAGCCTCTCTCATAAGCTCCACCATACTCGCACCGGCTTAAGGCGAAGCCCTGCGGGATCTCCCCTCTACTTCCGGTACCACGCCGTTGTGCTGCCGGAATCGCGAGGAGAGTGCTACAACCTCCGCTGCCTGCTGGAACAAGGGAGAGGAAGGTCTTCGTCGAGTACCGAACGTGTGACCGACTGCGGGAGCGCTGCTGGAACGTGGCGCTGGAAGGATCGTCTACGCGATCTTGAGATCGGAAAGAGTACGACTACATCACCCACGAGAATCTGCTCTCGTTAACCACTTTGGAATCTTCGAGGGTGAGTTCCACTATCGACTCGTTGCTACAATCTAGTAGATAGATCTTGGCTTGTTTGTTTGTATGCGATAGAAAATTTTTGTTTTCCATGCTACGAACCCCTACACTACACCCGCCGAGTTGCGCTGTCGGGTATTGCCGTTTACAGCGTTTCCCTGACCGGCATTGCCTTGGTCGCGGTTACCATGGCCTGCTTCACCTCGGCTTACACTTCGTCGATCCTCGTTTCCCTGCACTGCTTTTCCTTTCCCTGCCTTTGCCGGGTCATAGGGGACTATCTATTTGTTTCTCCTCGCCGAGGTTACCACTTCCTCTCTTCTGGGGCCACGATGAGGGGACGATGCAGCTCCAGCAGATTTCTCCGGGTTACCTATCGCTGAGTGAACGACCTTGAAAGCCCCATCCCTTGCCGGGTTAGCCCTGAGCAACTCTTCATTTTGTTTGTTTGCGATCTGAACTAACTCATTGACCCTATCCTGCTGTCTTTGCCGGGCTTCACCTGTCAAACCCTCTAACTCGAACGCAGTTGCATCCGCTGCTCTGAGGTTCTTTGCTGGGGTACTGTATGCAGTGGTTCATCCTCCCACACACCTCTGTACCGTCCTATGTAAACATGGTATTTGATGCTATAAGTTATAATCCTATGATCTATGTCATGTTTGCGTAGTTTCTTTGTTCTTAGATTGAATGGTTGAACGTCTTAGGTTCATTAGAGTTGTATGTTGATATGGTACAGTCCTTTGGTGTCCATTATATTTGTGAGCGTATGGATTAAACATCATAGGGTTTGTAGTATGTGTAAGAGGAAGGGGGAAAGTTCTACCGGAGTGACAGAAACCTGAGGACACGAACTAGAACGTTGCACATATGGGAGTAAGAGGACCATTAAACCTAAGGCTATGGTTGGGGAAACCTTAATGCATTGATTAGTACTTATAGATGTTTTCTAACAATCCAATCATATAGTACATGTAATTCCAAGTAGTGAAGCGCATGTATATTTAGCCTCTCCCACATAGAAAACTGCATCGAAGACAATGAACCCGATCTATTTGCTATTTAAACTTGGACAAAGCCACCACAATTACCACCACTATTCCACACTCATGGTTCTGTTAGTTTAGTGTATTTTTTTGCTGTAGCAACTAGCTTTACTTTCTTTTTATTTACTATCATGCAAAGCTATCTCTATTACTCGTATTGTTGCTCTAATTTTATTTCCTCGATAATGCAAACATTTAGTGGTCATAGAGTTGTATCAGTGGTTGATAGAACTTGAGAGAATATTTATCCTACCTTTAGCTCCTCGTTGGGTTCGACACTCTTACTTATCAAAAAGGCTACACACGATCCCCTATACTTGTGGGTTATCACTATGCTCACTTCAACTATTGAAGTTTGCATGCCCATTTAGCACCTTTTGAATTAACAAAACCCTTCGGACCGTGTCATGTACACGTCCTAGGTAACTATTCTATTAGAAGAATTTTGTTTTGTTTATTCAACTATCATATACCAAATTATATGTAGTGGATGCTACATTAATCCGTCAAGACTAAATATTGCTATGAAAGATCAAATCTTGTCATAGTCAACTCCTTGAACTTGCCGTAAACTTCTTTCCGACATGTCGACTATTTCATAGATGTTAAACATCCATATCTATTTCTTTATAGATCCAAACACGACTGATAGGAATCACGCATTTCTAGAGGGTCTTCCAAGTTCAGAAACTTGATTTCTCGTGTATGAATACTATCACGGATTCTATGACTTCTAGTCATTTTATGGAGTCAGGGCCCATCACCGCTTCTTTGCATGCAGTCGGTTCATCATTGTCAAAACAATAACGACTTTTGTTTCAAATCTTACTATTTGATTCTTACCGACCCACATGGTTCAATAGGAACTCTAATTTCCAAGATCACACCCTTTGTAATCACGGGAGCCATGAGCATTGTGGCCGCCACCGGGACACTTTCTGGCGCTGCGCTACTTAGCACATATAGCTAAGGTTCAACAACTTTATCAAAGTTCTATTGTCTTCCCACTTAACTTTTCACGAAAAAATCCTTCTCAAGAAACTTGACGTTCCGAGCGACAAACTCTTTTGTCCACGGTGTTATGGAGGAATTCCCAACAAATTCTTTGGGATAACCTACAGAGACATGCTTATCCGACTTTGGTTGTAAACATTTTACTTACGCATAGCATACCAAAATTTAAGAAAAGACAATTTGGGTTTTATCCCAAACCATAACTCATATGGTGTCATTTCAACGGATCACGATGGTGCTCTTTTCAGTGTAAAAGCGGTAGTCACTAAAGCTTTAATCCTTAAAACATAATGGCAGTTTTATAAATGGCACATTTGATCTTACCATGTCAAACAAGGTTTTATTTGATCTCTTGAACATACCATACTCCTGTGGTTTATCGGGAAATGCAAATTCATGGAACAATTCCTGAAATCTTAGGTGTTTTGCTAAACCTGTAACTCAAATATCTTCCTTTATGATCAAATCATAAACTCTTTTATTTTCTTGTTACAATCATTTTTCACTTCATCTTGAAAGTCTTTGAACAATTTTCAAATGTTTCATACTTCTTCCTTATTAAGTAAATATATAGACATATTCACTTAAATTTCTGGAGAAAGCATCTGAAGCAAAAAAAGATCCATCGCATATGGCTACACATAATGGACTATGCACATCAACATGCACAATTTCCAATAATCTAGTCATATGTTCCTCTTTGGCCTATGAACAGAGTTTCAATTATCTCAAGGAAAGTTTCACAAGCGTCAATTGATCAAAATCAAAAGACTCCAAAAATCCATCAACATGGAGTTTCTTCATGTTTACTTTCCAATATAATTCAAACAGCGATGTCACTTCATAAGTGATCTTCCAATCATTTTTCTTACGACAGTTTAGCAATAATTTTTATGTATTTGATTTCTCCAACTAGATTTGTAAAAGTTCGTCCATCCTTTATGGAATACGGTAATTATTTGAACAACCATTCTTCTCGTAATACCGGAACAAAATAACAATTCTTAAAACAAATCTTGAAGGCTAGGTTTGACGACAACGAAAACATAATAACACTTTATTTGTTTTCGATGAACATCATCACTTATTCTGTTGCTAGTTACTTAGGCCATTGCAGTTCATGAATTGCGTTGTCCTGTATGACACTTCACACCAACCAATTCGGTATCCAGTACCGGTATGCAATACCTAAGAACCACTTTTTTTAACAAGCAAGGAATACATCCATAACATGTATATCTTCTATATACCTAAGTTGGACATCTCCAACCTTTTCTTTTCTGCCAAATATTTTATAGATTCTCTTTCAACAATTCCTTTTATTTTAAAGAATATATCAACATCAATAGTGGTGCCATTCACATGACACATAGTACAAAGTGTATATAGTCAAATACTAATACCTTTGGACTTGCACTTTGAAGTGGATCACCATCCTCAAATGTTTGGTGTTCTTTCAAAAATCTATTCTTTTAGTAATCCATTAGTGTAGTAAACATTTTACTTACATCTTCTATTCATCCTTATCATGACAACTTATCAAGCTACTATAGACTATAAGGAAGAATCGCGAGTATAATGTTAGTTCCCAAAACCTTTTGGGAGATCCGGACGCCTAGCATCTCCATCCTTCACAAATTCTCATACAATATGAGAACATGTATTTTGATAAATTATACTCAGCAACCAAAAACATTGTTTCAGATATCACAATATCTTCCACACATGATGGTTTCTGAAACAATTTTTCAGCTCGTAGATAATCTTGATATTAAAACAACTTTTTGAATATCAATAATCATGGAGGCCAACATGATACTTTAGATGGAATTCTTACTCTTGATTTAATACTACTTATTAAACTTCATGGAGTAAATAGAGTTTGCTGAAATTTTGCAATAGGACTTCTGTCGTGGTGGTGGCACGGCAGATGACATGGGTAGGCTAAAGTTTGGGGCCAATGGATGCTAGTTGGATCTGGGGAGGGAAGATGTAGTTGATTCTACACACAGAAAGCTAACGCAAAAGATTTGTATTTCTCCTTCCTTGGGTTACAGGTGCTCCTTGAGCTATATACAAGGAGAAAGAAAGAACTTTACCAGCCTAACGGTACCAAGAATGAGTCGATCCCCTCCTTAGGGTCCAAGCCTGCCCTTATAAAGGAGAGCCTTGGGTTCCTTTAGGGCTGATGTGGCAAGCATATTCGAGGAATATGCTAGTCCCAATATAGTAGTTCGGTGCCCCCCTTTCCCTGTCGCTCCCCTAATGACGGCAAGGTTCCAGAGGGACCCTCCTGTGTGCCTCGGGCTTCAGGACTGTCACCTCCGTGACCTCCTTCTGTCTCTCTGTCGCTCTGCGCCTTTGTCCCTAGTGCTTGGCTTCGTTCAGATTCTCCCTAGCCTGCTACTAGAGTTTGATTTGAGGCTTCTCCTTCTCCTGCAAGCTTCGTATCATTCGGCCCTGCCTCGCGTAACTCGGCTTGTCCTTCACCTGCATCAAGATTACTTGGGCTAACCCGGCCGACTTACGCAGTATCTCGGCCGGGTAACGCCTTGCCATTACTATAAGGGTCCTGCCCTTTCCTATCTCAGCCGACCTCTACAGGATTCTGCCGACTCAGACTGTAACTCGAAAACTAGACAGGGAACACCCTTTCGTCTTTCCCCGTTTTTACCCTATCCGGGGTTACGTCCCCAACATTAGTCCCCGAAGCTGGTATGGCCTCGCCGATAACCTCGGCCGGGTCGTATCAGTTTCACGACACTCGTTATGCATTGTTTCCGAGTTATCTTGTCGTGGTGATAACACCGTATTGAGTAGTGCACGCCTCGTCCCACGTGTCTTCCTCATCATTGTTTCTCTAGTTTTTTGTTCCTCTACATCATTTACTGACAAGCTACAGTTACTGTCGCGTCTGTCGCGCCATTGCTGCGACGCCTCGTGCACCGTTCTCGTTGGGGATCGTGAGCTCCTTGGTCAATCGTGTGGCCTTCGGTGCGGCTCTGCTCAGCGACGTGTGGTCGTGCTGCGCACACGATCCGCGCTGCCAACTGCCACACCCACGATCCCACTACCTTGCTTGCGGCTGGGTTATAAAGAGGGGCGCGGCGCCTGGGAGTTTCTTTTTCCCCTTCTCGCTCGCCCGCACCCTTCTTCTTCCTCGCCCTTCTGCGCTCGTTCGTGGTTCCGTCGCAGCACGCTCAACTGGTTCTGCGACGAGGAGGACTCCGCCGCGCTGCTCCGTCTGCCTCGTCGCCACTTACTTGTTCCGGCGTCGTCGCCGGTGAGTTCTTTTCGGTCTTGCCGCCTAGGCTTTCCTCTAGATCTCTTCATTTCCTCTTTGTTCGTGCGCTGCGGTTCTGTTGTCGTTCCGCCGCTGTTTTTGCGTAGAATTGCGACGGGGCCTCGCAACTCTAAGTTTTCCTCCGCCGCGAGTTGTTCCTCCGGCGATCTTTCCGGCAAAATCATGTCTAGTTCCTTTAGCGGTGCCCTGATAGAGGATGATGACGCTGGCTCTGGGCCTGAGCGGGGCTCGTGGCAGGGCTCCTCAGTTACCCGGCGGGAGATCGAGTGGCTCATCCGAACCCGGAGGATTCCCGCCGAGGTCTCTTGTCGTTTACCTGGCAACGAGTTATCTCCGGAAATTAGGGAGGGCGAGTATGTAGTTTTTATGTCACATTTCTCGCGTGGCTTCGGTCTCCCTCTTAGCGATTTTGCAAGAGAGTTTCTCGACTACTTCGGCCTTCAGCCGCATCATCTTCCTGCGAACGCCATCGCTTCTCTTTCTGCATTCATCTCCGCCTCGGAGGGATACTTCGGCCTATGGCCGTCCGTGCACGTCTGGGCGAAGTTCTTCCAGATTCGTTCTAATGTAGTCCCTGACAAGTCTCTGCACCCTTCCGAGAAACTGCTTACTCAGTGCGGGGCGGCGTCCATTACACCTCGGAGGAAGTCTGTATTTCCTCGTGTCACCGGGTTAGAGTCGTGCAAGAAGTGGCACAAATCCTTCTTTTACGTCAAGAACAGAGTGACAGAAGACAAGATTCGGCTCCCTGCCTTCTCCATTGGTCCGCCTTCCAAGGTAAATTGGACTTACAATCCGAGGAGGAGCCACGTCTTGGCCGAGCTTTTCGAGACTCGGCTCAAAGAACTGATCCGGGCCGGGTTACGCGGCGAGGACTTGATGGCTACCTTCATCAGTAGCCGAATTTGCCCATTCCAGAAAAGGACGCACAAACTTTGCTACATGAGTGGTCCACTTGATCCCAACCGAGTCTCGACCGTCGAGCTGGACAACTACCTTGTCTTCAAGCGCGTCCGAGCTATATTTAAGACGGAGATGCCTGAAGATTGGACCTGGGGATTGAAACTGTTTTCCCGCGAGCGTCCTCCTCCAGCAGTAAGTTTAACCATCAATGCTTTGATTTTCTATTGTTTTCATAGCTGTTTTCCCAAACCTTCCTTCTTTTTCGCCTCACAGAGGTTCGCAGAGCAAAAGGACGAGGACGCCGAGGTTTTGTCGCTTCTGTGGACTGCGGATCGGAATACCCCGGACGTTGGGGAGCCAGACTCCGAAGAATTCGTCCCTAAGTCGGATCCCGCTACGGCTCGCGCTCGTGGCAAGACTTCGGTCCATGAGGAGGAAGGTGATTCGGACGAGGTCCAAGCTCTTGAGGTAGTTGCCGCAATGCCTATTTCTTATGCATTTCCGGCTTCTACTTTCCCAGCTAATCCGGCCGGTCAGGTTCACGACGCCGAGCCTATTGCATCCCGGGCCCCAGTTACCTCGGGGAAACGCGGGGCTCCTGCTAGTGCTTCAGAGGCGGCCCCCAAGAAACGAATGAAGAAGTCTGCTCCGAACCCTCCCAGGCGCAAGACCATGCCTGGGGTCACAGGGTAAGTTCGTTTTGCTCGTATTTCTTGTTTCCCTATTTCTGTTTTTCATCCTGACACCCTTTTTTCTTTCTTATTTTCGCAGTGCTCCGCTTTCCGTTAAGCCTGGCGGTCCTAGCATGACTAGCCGCCCGATTCGGCAGCCGTCTCCTCCGCCCGTTGAAGATACTAGGATTCCTAGTCCTGCTCGTGCTACGTCTACTCCAGCTCCACATATGTCACCCCCTCGTCACGATGCGCCTGATACTCGCGTCTCCGAGATTTGTACCGAACCCGTTGCCCCTCCACTGAATCCGAGCATATCCACCGAGCCTCTTTCTACCTCGGCAGCTCCTACTGTAACCCTAGCCGCAGCCGTGGTCATTAATACCCCGGTGCCCTCTACGCCTATGATCCCTCCTGCTTCTAAGGGCACTGTTCCCATTGCCGAGGTATTGGCTTCTGCTGGTGCCTCCTCTACAGTAAGAAAAACTGTTGCCACCAAGGCTTCCACTTCCCAAAAAGGTTTGGCCGGCTCTTCTCAGCCTAGTATTGCCGACGTGCTGCGTAAAGGGATTGCTCCCGCCAAAGCCTCTACTACTCCTGCCGCCAGCGCCCAGCTTGCTCTTCATACAAGCCCTGCGGCTGCAGTGGTTGCGCAACATGTCCGCAGTAAAGTCTTAACCCGGACGGCTAGTGGGAACAGCCTCGGCTCGCTGGTGGAATACGCTCATAACTGGAATGCTGCTGATCAGCTTGAGGGCAATCGAAACAGTCAGCCGTTTCAACTCTCCGACATCAGCAGCCGTTTGGATCAAGCTGCCAAGATTATTCTGGATAGCAACAAGATGAACGAGGTAATTGCTACTTCTCGGGGTTTAGACTGATTCTCCATATGCTATTATATATACATTAGTCCCCGAAACTTGCAAACGAGTAATTTGTTACTCGCTTGGAAGTTTTTATAGTGCTATACTTAACTCGACTTAATTTAGGGTTCGAGCCTATATCCGAGTAGATCTATCTTAAACTTTGCTTAAATTTTATCTAGCCGTTCTTTGAATGTCTAGCCACATAGGTCTGGGTTAAGCTTTCGCTTAACTCGAATCTACTTTTGGCTTTGAATATCCAGCCACCTAGATCTGGGTTAAGTTTTCGCTTAACTCAGATCTGTTTTGGCTTTGAATATCCAGCCACCTAGGTCCGGGTTAAGTTTTCGCTTAACTCGGATCTGTTTTGGCTTTGAATATCCAGCCACCTAGATCTGGGTTAAGTTTTTTCTTAACTCGGATCTGTTTTGGCTTTGAATATCCAGCCACCTAGATCTGGGTTAAGTTTTTGCTTAACTCGGATCTGTTTTGTCTTTGAATATCCAGCCACCTAGATCTGGGTTAAGTTTTTGCTTAACTCGGATCTGTTTTGGCTTTGAATATCCAGCCACCTAGATCTGGGTTATGTTTTTGCTTAACTCGGATCTGTTTTGGCTTTGAATATCCAGCCACCTAGATCTGGGTTAAGTTTCTGCTTAACTCGGATCTGTTTTGGCTTTGAATGTCCAGCCACCTAGATCTTGGTTAAGTTTTTGCTTAACTCGGATCTGTTTTGGCTTTGAATATCCGCTCATTGTTTGTTCTATTGCTCAGGTTGCACATGACCGGCGGACTGCTGAATTTCAAAGACTGCTTTTCTCGCACAAGAAGTTGGAAGAAAATATGAAAAAGTTATTCCTATGGTGAAAAAAGCAGGTAAGTCGATCATTTTCCTTGTCATCTCTAATATTGTCATTGTTTTGTCTGCGGGATGCCGGCTTACTTTGTGGGTTAACAGGTGACATCAATAATCTCAACATTCATCTTGATAAGAAAGTCAAGAGCTTGGAAGGTTAGTTTTCCATCTACCTCGTACCTTTCCCTTTCTAAGACGTGCACTAAGTTTCTTTTAATTTGTTTGGCTTTGGTAAAGCCGAGATACGAACCTTTGCATCGTCTTACCAAGATTGTACGCCCATGCCTGATGTAATGCTGCATTTTTTAGAACAAGGCGCCACTCATTCGGTGTAGCTAAAAGAAAAGGATGACGAGATAGCTCGCCTAAGCGCCGAGGTGGGGGCCCTTAAGCTTTCTCAGAAATCCGAGCTAGAAAAGGTCGATCAAGAGTTCTCCGAGGAGAAGAACCGGCTGGCTTTGGAATTGCAAAAGAATAAAGAGCTCTTTGAGGCTGCCGAGCTGAAAACTAGAGGAATGAGCGAGGAATTTGCTCGCTTTGAGAAGAACAAGATTGACTGGGCGAAGGACCTTCAGATGATGATGAGTTACATTCATCGTAAGCATCTTAACACAGCCGGATTATCTTTCTTCCTTCTGCTGCTCTCTGACGCCTCCCTTTTTTGCGCAGGTCATTTTCCTGAAGCTAAGACCGTGAGCTCTAAAGCGGTCCTTGCTGCTCGTGCGCGCCGAGGTCTCCCTGTTGACGTGAATTTTGAATATTCAATAGAAGATTTCTTGGTTTCTGTCGGCGCGCCCTTGGTCCGGTGAAAATCATGGGCAGGGACTTGGTGCTGGCAGCTATTCGAGCCCATCGTGCTCTCTGGCCGAATACCTCTGGGACTCCTAACATCAGCGAGATCGAATTGCTGGTGACTAGATTGAATGCCTCTGAAAAACAACTAAGTCTTTGGAGGTAATCTGCTGGGCGAGCTGGCGCGGATATGGCCCTCACCGTTATCATGTCATGGTACGAAGACATTTCTCTTGATATCTTGAGAAATCTGCGCACTGGTTCTCGTTGGGTTGAGGATCCCACTTTCGTCGCTCTCCGGCAAGCTCGCGCCTTTCAACTCGTCGAGTATGCCAACGTTCACACCTGGAATGAAGGTCCGAGATTTCTCCCGAACTCGGACGATGAGGTTGCAGTAGAGGATACATCAGACGATAACTCGGCTGAACAGGGTGAAGGCGCAGATGATTCGGCTTCCTCTGGTTACTCCAGTTCGAGCTCGGACGGCAATGGTGACGCGCGGTCCTCCTCCAAAGGTACTGGGCATTCAACTGCGCAAACTGATGCCCCTCAGCAGCCTCCAGCTTCAGCCGAGGTTACACCTAGGTCTGCGGAGGGCGAGGTAACATCGGTCGAAGTTCCTCCTACTTCGGAATCCCCAGCCCCTGACCAAGTTGCCGCCTCTCCAGCTAAAAACGTTTAAGTCATTTCCTATCCCTGGTATGCCGGGCATACGATGTAGGTGAAACATTCATCTGTTCTTTGTATGGAATGAAATTCTTTTACCGTGTGCTGCTGAGACACATGTTTGTAATTGTTATAACTTTGTGTAAGTGGTCTTGTTTGTCCGATTTTTTTTTTGCTGTGTTGGGCAGCGATTTCTTAATTTGGGGACGTATCTATCTTCGTATTCGTGGTTTACCCACTTGATCCAGGTGTGAGCTTCATAGCAAAGGCTAGCCAGGACTTCGGAACAAAATACAGCAATCCGCGAGTTAATGCCTACGGCGCCGAAGTTTAGTGTAGAAACCGAACTGCGGAAAAAATAATATAAGGCGGTTGGCGAGTGGCTGCTCAAGGTGCCGAGGTTTAGTGCACAGAAATTGTAATATCATATGGCAGTCCGCGAGTCACTGCTCTGGACGCCGAGGTTCAATACATAAGATGAAATTGAGATAACATATGGCAGTCCCCGAGTCACTGCTCTGGATGCCGAGGTTTAACATACATCATTGGTCCTTGACCTTGAAATACTATGCTATGAGTAAAATGGACGAAGCAAAGCTACATTCCATGGCCGCTTCGTTTCTTCGCCAGCTTTGTCTGCCTTGTTCCTTCTGGGGGATTGAGCGTCGATTAGATAATAGGCATCGTTATGTAATGCTTTGCTCACAATGAATGGTCCTTCCCATGGAGGTGACAGCTTGTGCATGCCGGCCGTGCGTTGCACCAGTCGGAGGACTTAATCTCCTTCTTTGAATACCCTTGGATTCACCTTCTTGCTGTGATATCGTTGCAAGTTCTGCTGATGAATAGCTGATCGTGATAGTGCCAGTTCTCTGGCCTCTTCAAGCAGGTCTACCGTATCTTGCTGAGCTATTTCGTTTACCTCTGAGGTTGTATACTGAGTAACTCTTGGCGAGTCATGCATTATGTCGGCTGGAAGCACGGCCTCTGCCCCGTATACCAGAAAGAATGGTGTATAGCCTGTTGATCTATTCGGAGTAGTCTTGAGGCTCCATAATATGGCTGGGAGTTCCTCAATCCAACATCCTGCCAACCTTTGCAGCGGTTCAACAAGTCGTGGTTTTATTCCTGACAATACTAGTCTATTAGACCTCTCTACTTGCCCATTAGACGCTGAGTGAGCCACAGAGGCAACATCTAGTCTTATATGTTTCTCTCTGCAAAATCTGGCGAAGGCTCCTTCTGCAAAATTTGTGCCATTATCCGTAATAATACTGTGCGGATACCCATATCTTAAAATAATATCTTTGAGAAATTTCACTGCTGTGGGCTCGTCGCATTTTTTTATTGGTTTCACCTCAATCCATTTCGTGAACTTGTCCACCATAACCAATATGTGGGTCATTCCCCCTCGGGCCGGCTTAAATGGTCCCACCATATCTAAGCCCCACACAGAAAATGTCCAAGTGATGGGTATTGTTTTTAACTCAGCCGATGGCATATGTATCCTGGTTGCATATCTCTGACAACCATTGCATTTTTAACCAACTCTTTGGCTTCTTTCAACGTCGTTGGCCAATAAAATCCATGCCTGAATGCTTTGGCTACCAAGGCGCGAGATGAGGCATGGTGTCCACACTCTCCTTGATGTATATCCAGGAGGATCTCCTGGCCTTGTGCCGAACTCCCACATTTCTGCAATACGCTCTTGACGCTTCTTTTATATAGCTCATTGTTTATGATTGTATAAGCTTTTGCTCTCCTTACAGTTTGTCTAGCTAATACTTCATTATCCGGCAATATCGACTCTTTAAGGTAAGAGAATATGGGTTGCGCCCATGGCGGTGTGATTTTTTCTGGTGTGGTCTCACTGTCTATTTCCATGTTTTCTGCCGACATATTTACCTCGGCCTTCTCCATAATTGTGCTCACTTCTGCTGTCCTCCTCTTGAGGGGTTCCGAGTTATATTGCTGGTCTACTTCCATCGGCGCATTATCTTTTGCTGAATTTGTCGGAATAAAGATAGATTCGGATTCTGGTGACGGGATTATTGATGGTTTTCTGAGGTGTTCCAGGGCAATGCCTGGTGGAATTGACTGTCGGGTTGATCCGAGCTTTGACAACGTGTCTGCGGCATCATTTTCTGCCCGAGGTATGTGGTGAAATTCACATCCTTCAAAGTATCCACTGATCTTTTGCACATGAAATCTGTATAAAGCCATATTAGCATCTAATGCATCCCAATTGCCTGAGACTTGCTGTACTACTAGGTCCGAGTCCCCATAGCATAAGACTCGGCGTATGCCAATCTCTTTTGCTACTTTCAATCCATGGACCAGTGCTTCATATTCGGCTACATTGTTGGATGCGGCAAAATGTATTTGTAGCACATATTTCAGCTGATCTCTTTTAGGTGAGGTTAACACTATTCCCGCCCCCAAACCATTTCTTAGTTTGGAACCATCGAAATGCATCGTCCAATAATTTGGATCTGGTAATGGTGGCTCGTATTGTACTTCGGCCCAATCTACGAAGAAGTCGGCGACTGCTTGAGATTTGATTGCATCTCTCCTATCAAATTGTGGAGCGTATGGTGACAACTCGATTGCCCACTTTGCTATTCGGCCACTTGCATCTTTGTTGCTCAATATGTCAGCTATGGGCGCTTCGCAGATCACTTTGATGGGATGTTCTTCGAAGTAATGTTTAAGCTTTTTCGCCGACATATACACCCCATAAGCCATCTTCTGGTAATGTGGGTAATTCTGTTTTGAAGCGGATAATACCTCGCTTAAATAATACACCGGCCTTTGTACGGATTTATCATCTTCAAGTCGTTCTACTACGACTACAGCACTCACTACTCTGTTGGTAGCCGCTATATAGAGTAACATAGGCTCTTTTGATAATGGAGAAGCCAACACGGGTGCTGTGACTAACATTTTTTTCAACTCATGAAATGCACTGTCCTCTCGCGGGGTCCAAATGAATTTATCTGACTTCTTCATCAGCTGATATAGTGGTAGCGCTTTCTCTCCCAGCCGACATACAAACCGGCTGAGCGAGGCTAGACAACCTGTGAATTTTTGTACATCATTTAAGCATCTCGGCAATTCCATTCTTTCTACTGCTTTTATCTTTGTTGGATTGGCTTCTATACCTCGGCTAGATACAAGAAAACCGAGCAATTTTCCTGCCGGCATGCCAAACGTGCACTTTTCCGGATTAAGTTTCATTCGGAATCTTCTCAAGTTTACGAAAGTTTGCCGTATATCTTCTAGTAAGGTTTTGCTTTCCTTGGTTTTGATGACCACATCATCTACATATACTTGTACATTTTTTCCTATTTGATCGTGTAGACATTTTTGCATGCATATCTGATATGTTGCTCCTGCATTTCGCAGGCCGAATGGCATTGTGCGATAGCAATAAGCCCCGTACGGGGTAATAAATGCAGTCTTTATTTGATCGGCCGGATTTAACGGTATCTGGTGGAAACCAGAGTACGCGTCTACAAATGATAATAACTCACAACCAGCGGTCGAGTCAATGACTTGGTCTATTCTAGGTAATGGAAAAGGATCTTTTGGACACGCCTTGTTCAGGTTCGTGTAATCGATACACATTCGCCACACAATGGCTACATTGGGATCATCTTTCTTCTTTTCTACCAGCACCGGATTTGACAACCAATCCGGGTACAGCACCTCCATGATGAACCCGGCTACGAGGAGCCGAGCTATTTCATCCCCTATTATTTTTCTCCTGTTTTCGGCGAAGCGGCGGAGAGGTTGCTTCACCGGCCTTGCTCCGGGCCTTACATTCAAAGAGTGCTCAGCCAACTCCCTCGGAACACCTTGCAGATCCTGAGTTGACCATGCTAATATGTCCCGATTCTCATGGAGGAAGTTGGTGAGCTCGCTTTCCTATTTAGCGTCCAGGCCTGCACCAATAGTAACAGTACGCTCCGAGAATTGCTCATCTATTTGAAACTTCTTCGTTTCTTTAGTCGGCTGAAAAGAGACACTGCCATGCGGGTTGGCTAGTGCTGGCATGTTCAGCTGCGCCGACTGAGCGAGGGCTGCTACCTCCTGAATCCTTCTTTTTTCTCTTGCTATAACCAATGACTCGGCCAAACTTGATCCGGCTGATGCACACTCCATTGATTTCTTGTAATCCCCTGTTATAGTTATCACTCCTTGTGGTCCGGGTAGCTTCATTTTCAGATAACTTACATGACAGCTGCCCATGAATTTGGCCAACGTTGGCCGTCCGAGTAAAGCATGATAACAACTCTCTAGATCCACCACCTCAAACTCTAAGTTTTCTGCTCTGCAGTTATCTCTTGTGCCGAATAACACATCGACTCGGACCTTACCAATGGGTTCACATGAAAGCCCTGGCACTATCCCATGGAAAGTGGTCCTCGTGGACTGCAACATGTTCCGCAATATTCCAAGTTTATGCATGGTATCTTTGTACATGATGTTGATACTACTTCCATTGTCAATGAGTACCTTTGAGAATTTCACATTGATGCTTGGTCCAATAAATGTCGGATCCAACACGAGTGCATATGATCCGGGACTTGGCATTATCCTAGGATGATCCTTTATGCTCCAAGTTATCTCCTGATCCGACCAAGGCATATATCTTGGTACTGCCGGCATAACTGCATTCACCTCCATATGTCGGCGCTGCACACTTTGCTTGTCTTGCTGTTCCGTTGTGAACACGCAATAAGACTGATGATGTTCTCTGTAATCATTGCGTCCCGTATTCGCCGGGTTTGTTCTTCCATCCTGGACTTGGTTCATCACTTGATGCACCGCCTCTCTCTGATCCGAGTTATCGTACCTCGGGGGAGGGGGCGGTAACATCAGTTGCTGTGCATTTGCTCCAGTCAACTGTGGTTGACGCTGCTGATGTACTTGATGGGGTGCCTGAACCGCTGCGGGGTTACCCATTGCATTTTTCATCCATGCACATTGGCGGGTTGTATGGTTGGCTGGTCTGGATGGGTTTGACGTGTGAAATTTGCACGGCTGATCTAACATGGATTCGAACGTGTACTTCGGCTTCTCCTGCCACTATTTCTTTTGTTCGGGGGTCCATTGCCTTTTTCCTTCATTCCTTGGTGTCCACTGCTGAGGACCATTCTTTTGCCGTTGACATGGGACTGGATTATCAGTGGTTCTATTGATCGCATATACGCGGTTACAGGCCCGCGAGGAGATGTTCTTGTCTGGGAACCAAACAAGTGGAGTGAGTCATGTTATTTAAAAGTAAAATTTATAAATTACTTACAACTTCATTATTCGTGATACTTTTGCTAACTGAAATGCATACACATGTATACTTGCAGGCTCGCGTGTCATACAAGCTCCAGTAATTGAAGAGCCGGCAAACGTCCAAGTCGGTGACGATGCCGAGGCTGAATATATTGCATTACGCAGCTGGTACTTGGCAGAGTTGGCTGGGATATCCTATGGATTCACACAAGGGGTGCACGAACTAGCAGCCATGGTAATCATGTATCATACAAGGGTAGAGAACTGCTCTCTTATCCCTCGCTACGCTGCCATGTTTTCTAGAGGGCCCTTAATTTGGATGACCCTGTAGCACCAGAGTGGATCAGAAGGGATAATATTGAAGGGAGGTCGGTGTTTGTGGGAATCAACCATCCATTCATCCTCAAGCCCCCTATAGCCGGTTTCAGATTGGAGATGCATGCACGTCAATGGGGGGCTGCCATCGGTTCATCACTTAACTACATTGGAGCGGAACATAGGGAGCAAATGTTCGAGGTGCCAATGTGGTTGGTGTCAATCCTGCCTTGTTAGAACTATATGAAGTTTGACCAAAATACCGAAAAGCTGATTATGAGCGCAACATCATTTCTGTAGCTAGTACTTGTCACCATGTAATGTACAGTACTATCTACGTAGTACTTTCATACTATATTGTAGTATCACTACTTGCAACATCATTTCCACTATTGCTTGTACTAGGCACCATATACGTAATAATATACTTTCATAATGTAATGTAGTATCAGTACTTGCTACATCATTTCCACTATTGCTTGTACTAGGCACCATGTATGTAATAATATACTTTCATAGTATGAGTTTGATGTTTTCCTATTCAATCACTCAAGTTGTTGTGTCCAATTTTCTAGGCTATTAATTTTTGCATGACAATTAGTGGCAAGGTTTGTCCACAGCATTCGTACCTCACCGCATTTTCTGTGGCAAGGTTTGCTTTGTCCACAGCATTCGTCTAACCTCATCGCATTTATTCCCTCACAAGCCCCAGCCCTAGCCCTCTCTCACACAACACTCCTTAATCTCCATTGTGTTTCCGTCCATTGACGACCACCACCGCGGCAACTTACTCGTCTTAGGTGGGTCGGCTGCAACCTCATCTATAGACTCGTCTCATCCCTCAGACATCACAGTGGCAGTGCGGTATGTACATAATCCCCGAAACCCTTGATCTTGATGATGAGATGCGGTGAAGCTTTTATTAGCGCTTGGTTAACATTGGGTTGGTGTTGAGTATAGTTCTCATCTAGTGTATTTAACCCGTTTGTATACTACAGTTCGGTTTTACACATGAAAGCTAGTTCCAGGGCTAGATATACGGTGAACCGTAATAATAAGTTCAATTTTTTTATTATTTGATCTACGGCTGATGATGATTTGGGAGGCCACTCGGCATGTTTTGCTTTAGATTGGTCTCAGTGGTGGAGGTCCCTTTAATTTGGGAAAGGGAAGCTGCTGCCCTACCATGATTTTTGTCAAACTTTCAAGTATATGTATGCATCTCTAGCATCGGCAGCAGATAGAGCTCATCGTGTTCGTTCGTTCGTCTATTCCTAGGTGTTAGGTATCTGTACTGCTTGATAAAGAACTGCACTAATGTGGTGCCTAGACCTTGGAAGTAGTACTAATATAATCGGCATTCATTCTAGCTAGAGTTAAGACTTTAATTTATGTTGTTGGATAAGAAAATTTCTCCACTTTACTTTCTTAGCTGATCTTGTATTGTACTCTATTATCTAATACTATACTATTTCACAATTATTGACAGCTGGTAGAGACATTATCTGTCCACGGGATTTTGTTGCAGTGTTCAAGCAAGAATATCAAGCTTGGATAAACTCTATCATCAAAGAAGACAAGAGAGCCCTGTGCAGTCTAGATGGAGAGGCGAGCCAGGAACACCCACGTGGAGAACACCTGTGACGAGTTTTGCAAGATGTTGTTAATACCGGGAGGGTTAGACTTGTGGAGCATACCCAGCTCCTTTTTGCCAACGTTTGGCGGTGAGTACCTAGAGGCCATCAAGCTGAAGATATGCAAAGCCTGCAGCTAGGACATCGAGCTGAAGAAGCAATATGGCAAGGTAATCCTTGACGAAGGATGGCTAGATTTTGTCAAAGCACATGACTTAAAGGTTGGATACTTTCTGGTATTCAAGAAGCTTGCCACCACTTCTTTTAAGGTGATAGTATTTGATCACGATAACTGCGAGAAGGTGATCAGATGTGCAGGTTATCACCCATCATTCGATGGACAATTTACTATATCGTAGGTGTATTAATGTAGTGATTGTTTGCTTCTAAATATAACTATTCTGTAAAGAGGTGCTTGAACACCTTCCATTATCATGCATCGTGTTGGAACACCGTGGTACTTGATCGCACTAGGCTCCAATGTGGAGGTATTTATTGTACTATGTTTGCAGCAAAACTGCAAAACAAACATCTAGTGTACTACTGCTAATATTATACTACCTCATGTTCCACAGTATAATCCTTTTTAGCAAACTAAACAATTATCTTGTTAGTTCCATCGCATACAAGAGTTGTGCCGTGTTGGTGTACCTAACAATCAAGTGGGTAGGTGTACTACAACTCCTGTATGGAGCGGAACTAACGAGATGATTGTTCGTTGTACTCTACTGCTAGTAGTAATACGTATTGTACTGGTACAAGTGTATTACTACTAGGTAGGAGTATGATTTTTTAGGAAAATTGAAGCTGTAAATAAACATCATCTGGTCAAACATGACAGCAGTAGTAACTCTAGTCGGCGTATACGGCATCATGCCGGCCTAGCTGTAATGGCCCAGGTTGTCACATGGTTCATTTAGCGCATGGCAACATGCCGGCCTAGCTATAAAATGCGCCAGGATTTTAGATGGTTAATTTAGTGCATTGCAGCATGCCAGCCAAGCTAATCGGTGTCCTGGATGCAGCTCTAGAGGCCTTGCAAAAAAACTCGTTCAAAGAGCCATCCCATCTTTCCCATCTCCAATGTTTTTATCCCCACTCGCCAACGCCGCCTAGCCCCGCATTTGGGATCGTCTTTAGTGCATGCTTCGCACATTTTTCTCGCCATCTCGCCCGCTGCATCAGATCTTGTAGGCTGCACCACCCCTCTCCAAAAGTCCCTCGATAGTCATACTCTAGTCCGACCTTTTCCCCTAATCCATCCCGATGTCGCAATCGACGCACAACCCACTGCACGGCGTCCGGAGCAAGGTCGCCGACGATGTTTTCAATGAAATTGCTATGTGTCTGGACACTACCAGCACCGCCCGACTGGCCGCATGCTCCAAGGAGCTGTACCGCCAAGTCTCGGGCGAAAAAGGTAGCAGATGCCCCAACGACCACTTCAGGACATTCGTCCCCTACAACAACGTCTAGGACCACATAATCTGGTGCTTTCATAGCCAGCAAGTCTGCACGGATCCTGGATGCGAATTCATCACCTTGTCGGTAAAGCTAACACCTATGGTAGAGCTTGTCCGCCACCTCAGAGTTGCCCACTCGAGGACTACGCCCATAGTGCCCTATAGCCACAAACACTAGGAGCCGTCTAATCCGGTGCCCACAAGAGGCTCGCGAAGAGCAGATATCATAGGCATCGGGAAAGAGGGCACCGTGTTCATCACCCAAATTGATGGCCACACCACAGACATCGTCATATCCCCCAGGTTCGTCAGTTCAGGGGCGTGCGAATCACCGTAGTACAAGGTGAAGCTTTGGTCGCTGTCTCTATGGCATGAGCTCCATGCGGTCGAAATGGGGGCGACATATGAGCTGACGAGCAGGCCATTGTCGGCCGAAGTTGGCCTGGAAGGGTTCAGGTCGTACCTATCGCAGTCGTGGTGTTACCTGGAAGCTTCTGAACCGTTTGTCGGAATTCCCCGTGGATTAGGAGTATTGCATCGACAGGTTTCAAAAGTGAGATAAAACATCTAATTATTCTTCGGTGATGATCCCAATGTTAAAATATGTAACGTCGTACTAATTAATTACTACTTTATGTTGGTGACAGATTCAATTTGTATGGGGAGCGCGGAAATGTATACCTGTTTCCAATGTACGCTGCTGACATAGTGGACCCACAGGTGACGGTGTGATAAAGAAAGCGTAACATGCAGGAAAGAAAGCGCTACCCGGCCAGCACTTGACACGCTGTTGCGTTATGCCGAGTATTTTGTATGGAGGTTTTAACTTGCTACTGCTAATCTATTTTGTAGTAATACATATGTACTGGTACTTGTTCAGATCGACCGATCGAGTTCTGAATATGGACTCTCTTTCCTTTTGAGTCATGGCCTTGCTACAACTAATGAATTTCAATGTCTACATTGCGGAATATGTCATTTATTTTGGCCATTGTCTGTACTGCTGAATCAGTCACTTTGAAATGCGACTGAATCTGTCAAGTGATGCTGAATATGAACTGGGAATCTATAGATATTTTTTCTGTCTTATTTTGTACTGCTCAATCTTCAAATGCTACTCAATCTGTCAAGTGTTATGCTCTTACTATTACTAAGATATTTTCTAGAACTAATATTCATGTACTCGTACTTGTTTAGATCAAGTGCAGTAGATGCTCTTGCTTTCCTTTTTAAACTTGGCTTTGTCACAATCTAGATGAGGCTTGGGCATTTTGGGATGCATATATGGGGGTCACACTAGTATTGATGTGAAGAGGAGGTATGCACACAAAAGCATACTTGATCCTCAGTTTTTGCTAGCTCCAATGATCGAGTGTGTTTCGAGAAAAGGGCAAACTGATCATGCGACAAGGTTTTTAGAGATGAAACATGAATGGATTCTCTTTGTACCACTATTGAGTTTCAGTGCATGTATAGATGAAATAGTCACTTTGGAATGTTGCAGAATCGGTAAAGTGCTGCTGAATATGAATTAGGAATCTATCGATATATTTTATGTCTTATTCTGTACTACTGGATCTTTCAAATGCTACTGATTTGTTAAAAAGTTATGTCACAGTTGTTGGGCTGCTTGCACTAGAGATTTTGCATGTGTGTCATCGGAACCGTTGGATGTGTTTTGGACAGAAATAAGAGGGTACCAAGTGAAGTCATTGGATACCAGTCCAGTTTTGGCGCACGCGGTCTGTGTCCCTTGTTTTTTAGATATTTTTACACGAATACATGTCAAAAGAATTATCGCTTTTTTCCTCCGATAGTGAGGCTTGTGTTCCGAATCCGGCTGTGCCACATCATAATGCAAATTTTACTAAAGAGGGGGTAAAATCTAGCCCATTCGGCCCCTCTTTAGCCTAGAACAATTTCATTCGGCCTTGTAGGGGTCAGGGGAACTTGCTGACGACAACCCGTTTAAATATTTATCAAGGAGCCCATGGAGAATAGTGCATGGAGTATAGACCATTGAGTATAGTAGATGTAAAATAGCCCAAAATGTTTAATTCTATGTTTTTGGAATTGCTTTAAAACAAAAAAAAACACCTACCCATGTTTTTAAGAAACTACTCCATTATCTGGCATTTAATAAATTGAGATGCTACGATCGCTTCCTTTGTATTTTAATAAGAGAGATAACATGGACACATAAAATCATTTTAAGAAGGCTAATATATAAGTTATAGGTACTATAAAGCTTTTTAATGAGAATGTTCATCTTATTTGTTTGTCGTAGTGGCAACGCACATGGTTTATATGTGTTTTGAAGTCTTGAGTTTGATTCTCTGTGCTTGACATAAAATTATCTTGGGTTTACATTTTTTCTTCTAGCAATATTGCTTTATGGAGAGGCTAACATCGCGGACCCACCAGCCTACAGCATCCCACGAGTTTAATGGTCGAGTTTGAAAAAATTTAAATACTTGTATAGAGAGGCTGGCATCAGGGACCCACCTGCCAGAACATACAAGGCTGCATATAGGACCCACAAGCCAGAACATACCAGAGAGGCTGACATGGGGGCCTCGGCAGCAAGACCATACACGGCTACCACATCGAGCAACGTTGCCAAGGTCAAAATAGCAGATGCGGCCAAAAAAAATTCCATCATACTGATACGTCCATAACGTATCTATAATTTTTTAGGGTTTTATGCTAATAATATGTTTTTAATACTCCTTTTTGTATAAATTTTATGATTTATTTGGACTAACCTACTAATAGTTGCAAAAGTGCATAATTTTTTTTTTACACTTTGATGTGTAGGAATTACCAAGAATACAAGTAGAAACCTTGTTGGAGTCAAATTAGGATTTTTCCAGAAATCTGTCTCAGACTCTTTTTTAAGATGGTCATGTTTCGGGTCGAATACAGCATCAAACAGAAACTCTTAAACTACAAAGTTGTTGGAAATTTCACGACAAACTTTCTGGACATAAAATTTAGCTGATTCTAAGTCCGGACAGGCCTTCTAGGCCCGATTTACTACAGCCCAAGATGGGGTGATGGGAATCCGAGAAGCTATATAAAGGGAGGAAACCTAATTCGCCTAGGGAATCTCCACCCACGAATTTGCAGCCACCAAAGCCACGTTTTTGCCTCCCCCATGGATCCCATCTCCATGGGGGATGGCTCCCAAGAAGCCATGAAGGAAGGGGGCTAAGGGGTGGTGCTCCCCCATGATACAGGTGGCAGGGAAGGAGTCCCCCGCGCCGCCGCTAGCGCCGCCGCTGCCCTCTTCACCATCTTCACCGCCATCTCCATCACCTAATCCTCGTAGTATGTAGTGGTTCATCCTCCCACATACCTCTGTACCGTCCTATGTAAACATGGTGTTTGATGCTATAAGTTATAATCCTACGATCTATGTCATGTTTGTGTAGTTTCTTTGTTCTTATATTGAATGGTTGAACGTCTTTGGTTCATTAGAGTTGTATGTTGATATGGTACAGTCCTTTGGTGTCCATTATATTTGTGCGCGCATGGATTGAACATCATAGGGTTTGTAGTATGTGTAAAAGGAAGGGGGAGTTCTGCCGAAGTGACAGAAACCTGAGGACGTGAACCGGAACGTTGCACGTATGGGAGTAAGAGGACCATTAAATTAAGTCTATGGTTGGGGAAACCTTAATGCATTGATTAGTACTTACAGATGTTTGCTAACAATCCAATCATATAGTACATATAATTCCAAGTAGTGAAGCGCATGTATATTTAGCCTCTCCCACATAGAAAACTGCATCGAAGACAATGAACCTGATATATTCGCTATATAAACTTGGACAAAGCCACCACAATTACCACCACTATTCCACACTCATGGTTCTGTTAGTTTAGTGTATTTTATTGCTGCAGCAACTAGCTTTACTTTCTTGTTATTTATTATCATGCAAAGCTATCTCTATTACTCGTATTGTTGCTCCAGTTTTATTTCCTAGATAATGCAAACATTTAGTGTGCGTAGAGTTGTATCAGTGGTTGATAGAACTTGAGAGAATATTTATCCTTCCTTTAGCTCCTCGTTGGGCTCGACACTCTTACTTATCGAAAAGGCTACACACGATCCCCTATACTTGTGGGTTATCAAGACCTTTTCTGGCGCCATTGCCGGGGAGGAATAGCGTGTGGGTGAATATTCTTGTGTGCACTTGTTTGCTTTATCTCTAAGTAGGTTTTACTTTTAGTTTTAAGTTGTTCTCTATCTTCGTATGGATAGGAAATGTGAATTACAAAAAAATTAGTTGTACTTGTTACCTAAAAATGTTTTTAAAAACGAAAGTGATTGGAAAGATGAGTAATGGTTAAGTGGGGGTCGACCTTGAACACTTGTGTTCATGCCTATGAAACCAAAACAAATCTTTCCATGGAAGCTTTTCAGTTAAAAACTTGTAGGAATGCATAAAGGCTTGAAAAAGAAAGATATTTCTGGTATTGATCTTAATGCTTATTCATTCAAAAATACTTGAATCTTGCTCCTATGCCTAACTTAAAGGCGTTAAAGAAAAGTACTTATTGGGAGATAACCCAAAAGTACTTATTGGGAGATAACCCAAAAGTTGGGTGTATTAACGAGCCCATTGGGGAACCCTAAGAGGAAGGTATGATGAGCACAACAGTAAGTTTTCCCTCAGTTATGAAACCAAGGTTATCAATCTAGTAGGAGCAAGGAAACACCCCAAAGGTGTAGCTAGCTGAACTTTGACAGGGCGCACTACCAGTGCTAGCAGCAACGTGGAGACCTGAACAACACAACCACAGAACTTTGTCCCCAACTTGCGATGAGGTTGTCAATCTCACCGGTTTTGCTGAAAACAAAGGATTAAACGTATCGAGTGGAAGAAAGTAATAGTTTGCAGAAAGTAAACACAAAGCAGTAAATAGTTGATTGTAGACTGAATGTAAAAGAAAGGACCGGGGTCCATAGTTCACTAGAGGTGGCTCTCCTTAAGATAGATAACACGTTGGGTGAACAAATTACAGCGGGGAAATTGACAAACATCGAGAAAGCATACAAGCATATCCTACTCATCTTGACTCCTTGAGACTTCATTGGGCATTACAACATTATACATAGACCGCCATCCAACTACATCTATGACTAATAATCCATCTTCAGGTTATCATCCGAACAACCTCTAGTATTAAGTTGCAAGCATCTACTTGGCCAAGATAGCTACTAACAACGGAAAGCATACAAGATCACAAATAACAAAGACATGACAGAATCAATAATCAATCTGAAATAGCATCTCAATATCCATCGGATCCCCGCAAACACAACATGCAGAATTACAAATAGATGATCTTGATCATGAACGGAGCTCACAAGATCTAAATATGATAGCACAAAGGAGGAGAATCAGCCATCTAGCTACTACATGGACCCGTAGTCTAGAGATGAACTACTTGCGCATCACACCGGAGGCTTGCATGATGATGAAGCAGGCCTCTAGGGTGAATTCCCCTCTCCGGCAGGGTGCCGGGAAGAGCTTCAAATCCCTCTCGATCTAGGGATGGAGATGACGGCGGCTACAGACTCTTTCGTGGAATTTTGATCGGGTACTTAGGGTTCCTGTATTGGAGGCATCTTATAGTCGGAAGGGGAGGTCGAGGGGATGCCTAGGCTGGCCACAACACCCCCTGGCACGGGCCAGGCCTGGCCACGTGGCCAGGTAGTGTGGACGCCCTCTAGCCCCTCTCCGAATCATTTGCGAAGATCAGAAAATCTGGGAAAATATACGGAAAATCTTATTTTTCTATAAGACGAAGGAAGCCAGAAGGGGGGCTGGAAATGGGCCACAGGGGGCCCACACCACCCCCTGGCGCAGGCAGCCCTAGGCCATGCCAGCAGGTGGTGTGGCCACACTGGCCCACTCCAGGCACTCCCCTCTGGCGTATATCATCCTCCCGAACCCCTAAGACTCGGGGAGCGACCACAGAGAGATTCCGCCACCTCTGTAGGGCGGAAAACACCAAGAGAGAAAGATCTCTCCGACAGACAGATTTCTGCCGGGGGAATTCCTTCCCGGAGAGGGGAGATCGTCGCCATCAACTCCACACTCAAGCTGGACTTCATCGGGATCATCATCATCATCACCACCATCATCAAGATCATCACCCTCATCACCATCTCCATATTGCTGTAACAATTGCGTTGAATCATGCATAGTTCATAGGGGAAACTTTCCCGGTGTTGATTACTCTTTGTAGTTGATGCTATTGAGTGAACCGTTGAATTATTGTTTATGTTCAGATTGTTATATATCATTATTCCATCTCTGATCCTGAGCCATATGATGTCTTGTGAGTAGTTCGTTTTGTTCTTGAGGACATGGGAGAAGTCATGTTGTTAGTAGTGGAATTGTGTTGAGAGAGATTCAATAGTTTGATATTTAAGTTGTGGTGTACTTCTTCTAGTGGTGTCATGTGAACGTCGACTACATGACACTTCACCTATATGGGCCTAGGGGAATGCATTGTGTATTTGATACTAATCGTAGGGGTTGCCGGAGTGACAGAAACCTGAACCCCCATTAGGAAACCATTGCACAAGGGACGTAAGGGTCTTAGAGTTTAAAGCTGTGGTTAGGTTTCTACCTTAATTACTTTCTTGTACTTACGGATGTTTGCAAGGGGTATAATCACAAGTATGTATTAGTCCTAGGAAGGTCGGTACATTAGCACAGGTTCACCCACACAACACTTAGCAAGCTAAATAAGATTAATCAACTATATGAAGCGAAAGCACTTGACAGTCTTCCCATGTTTCTTTGAGAACGTTTGGTCATCTTAAGTAATACAACCGGTTTGTCCTTTGCTGCATAAAGGATTGGGCCACTTGCTGCATTTATTCCTACTGTCTTTTATTTACTCATACTTTGTTTACTTGCTTTATAGAAAACCCCTAAAAATCCGTTTGCTAAGTATTTGCAGGTAATTCCTGATCCATACCACTAGCCAGCACCTTCTGCTCCTCGTTGGATTCGACACTCTTACTTATCGAAAATACTGCGATACACCCCCTATACTTGTGGGTCATCAAGACTATTTTCTGGCGTCGTTGCCGTGGAGTGAAGCGCTATTGGAGAGTGGAGCTGGTAAAGGAAACTTCTACTGTGAGTATTGTTTACTTCTGCTACTTGCTTATTTTCGTTATCGATAATTCACTGAGTTTCTTATTTGGTAATGCTACTACCACTGCTAAGGTAGTAGATAAACCACCTCCTGATGAGAATGATGTTTTCAAAATACCTACCAGAATTATTGATCGTGTTATGGATAATTACTATGTTGGGGATGGAACTGTCCATCCCGGTGATCATTTACTCTTTATACACGAATTATGCGGGTTGTTAAAGTGTGCAGGTATTACTACAGATCAAGTTAAGAAGAAGTTATTCTCATTATCACAGAAAGGAAGAGTTGAGGAATAGTATAAGCTGATGAAGAATGGTCAAGCTCTCGAATGGGAGGAAATAGTACCTCTCTTTTATTCAAAGTTTTATCCTCCTAGTGAGATTCATAAAGATCGGAATCAAATATACAACTTTTGGCCTCTTGATGGAGAGAGTACAGCTCAAGCTTGAGGGAGATTGAAGTTACTAATGCTCAAATGTCCCATTCATGAGCTCCCCAACAATATTATTATCAATAACTTCTATGCAAGGCTCCCTCTACATGACAAGGATTTATTGGATGCTTCTTGTGCTGGATCATTCACTCGCATGGGAGAAGAAGCTAAATGGGATCTTCTGGACCGTATTCAAGACAATGCTGAAGCTTGGGAGAATGACAAAGGTAGAAAGTCAGGTATAAATTATGATTATGAATGCATTGAATCTTTTATGGGAACTGATGACTTTCAAAATATTAAAAATACTTATGGTCTAGACTCTCAAGCTATTGCTTCTTAGTTTAAGGCTTTTGCTTCCTATATTGAAGTGCCTAAAAAGAAGTGGAATAAGTATCATGAACCTTATAAAGATGTTGCTAAGAGTGTTCCTTCAAGAAATACTGAAGTTTATACTGTTAATCATGTATTACCTGAACCTTATCTTGAGAAAATGCCTTTCCCAATTAAGATAAAGGAACATTCCATGATAGCTAGTATGGTTGATGAAAGTATGAATAAGGCTGTTGAACCTGATAAACAAATGGTTGATGAACCTATAATAGCATGTGTGAAAGACTTTTTCACTAAATATGAAGAAGAGGGACACACTATCCTTTGTAAGGATACCTCTAATATTGTTTCACATAGTAGTGTTATGAGAGTTAATATTCCTGTGTTTTCTGTTAGAATAAGTGATCATTGCTACGAAGGTCCTTGTGATAGTTATATTGTTAAGTTTATGCATGATACTTAAAGTTATTATGAGAGAGGGAAAAGTGTTCTTATGAATCTCAACAATATCAAGTTTCCTCGTTTTATGCTGAAAGTTTTTGTGTTGCACTTCTATTGCCTTCTTATGCAAGTAGCCTTTGGTTTCAACAACTTGTTTGTCTAAAAAATTCCCTTGCATAGTAAGTGGGTTAGACTTAAATGTGTGTGGGTATTTTTGCTTCTTAATGCTCTCTTTCACCTCAATTCATATTCCTATGAGAGCGTTGTCAAAATTATTATGCCCATCTTAATGGCTATAAAGAAAGAGCTTTTTGGGAGACAACCCAATTTGTTTTTGCTTTCAGTTTTTTTGTTTCTTTGAGTCTTGGAAGTTATTACTTCTGTAATAACCGCTCCTTATCCGTTTTGTTTGGTTTTTGTGTCAAGATCAACCTCTAATGAGAGAGAAGTAGGATTTGGGGAAGTTTCTATCCCGAAACAGATTTTTGTGCTTCACCGTAAACATTCGTGAGAGATCTCTGTATGTCGGATTGAGCTGTAATTATTTTTGCTTCTGACCCAGGTTGTTATTTAACTTTTGTTAGTTTTGCACTTTTTGATTTGAGCAATAGAAGATTTTCTAAAAAATTGATCTTTACCTCCTGGTCTGTTTTGACAGATTTAGCCACTCTTGCATTTGCTTCTTTAATCAATTTACTTTTTGAATTCTTTTTGGGTTTTCAGAAGGAGTTGATACAGTAGATTTTGTTTTGATGGTTTTAAGTTGAAGTTGGACTCAAAAGATTTTATCACTTCACTTATACTAATGTTGCTAATGAGAACTGTGTGAAGTTTTGTGTGAAAGAAATTTCCAGAAAGTGGAGATAATGGTGTAATAAGGAAGAGAAGGGGTTTCACGACTCAAGTAGTAAGTGTATGAATATGAAGATATTGATGTTATTCAAGTGATGACTCTTGAAAAATCTACTAGATACCAAATTTAGAGACCTGCAGAGTCCGTTTTCAAATACGTAACAGTTCTGGTAAGAAAAGTTCCGTGCAAATACAATCCAACTATATTTTTGCAGTCTTCAGTCAATAAGGAGAGCTATGAAGCAAAAAAGGGACGGAAACGGTGCCAGGGTGGCTCACACCACCCTGTGGTGCGGGCCCTCCCCAGGCCGCGCCACACGGTGGTGAGTCCACCCTGGACTCCGCCTCCGACTCGTTTTCTCCCACTACCTTCCTTTTGATATGAAACTTCATAATGTATAACCCTCCGGATCCCCCGAGGTTCGTATATCGTGTTTTCGTCGTGCTTTTGTTTCGATATGTTTCTGTCAAGACATACTCTTTGAAAGTTTAGAAGCACAATGGTGTCCGCCAAGGATAAAGGGAAGGAGCCTATGGAGGAAGACCTCCAAGACCCCGGGAAGGAGAAGGAGATCAAGAGTGAAGGTGAAGAAGAGCAAGGCCAACACCCGCACACCGGCACTACCGTTGCAAGCATTGGAGTGGTGGCAAATCCAGCCATTGGAGGGAAGCTTCCTCATCACCATTCAGATCCCTGGTCACTTCCTCCATGCACCAAGAATCCTTTCCATACCCTTATCCATGAGCATCAATACCAGAATATGCCCAAGGGGAAATTACCCTCCAATTGGGATTTGCCTCATTCTAGCCATGCAGGAAAAGAAGACTTCAATGAGGACGAGTGGAGACAGAATAGCCAGAGCTGGAATTCTCAACATGACGTGATCATGAGCCGCATTGAGCAAAACTCAAAACTGATTCGTAATCTCACCTTCAAGATTGAGGACTTGGGGAAATTGGTCAAGAAGCTCATCGAGAGGATAGCACCACCACCAAAGGAGTAATTCATCATCAGGTTTGACATCCCCTTGGTTTGTTCCAAGCTTGGGGGAGTGCCACGGTATCATATCACCATCTTCTATTTTTTCCTTATTAGTAGTCATATCATGAATAGAGGAGTTATTATGTAGTACGTTTTGCATTATGGAAGTGTCTCCTCTCTCGTTAGATATGTATCCCTTGGTGTGAGTTGCCGTTATGGAATATTAATGAGAAGTTCTATCATTTACTCTTTTGCATAGCTTATATTAGTTTTCAATTCGTGGCTATATGATTGATCTTGTTGTTAGTATTGGTATCACTTTGGGATCATTGAGTTAATTTAGTTGGTTTTGGCAAACCTGGCTCGGTCAGTAGCAACACTATTTTTGAGAGTTGAATGAAAAAGATAAAAGTACACTAAAGAAAAATAATTTCATCATCTTTCTTTCTTGATTTGCTCATAAGTTTAGTATTCTCTAGTTAAGATCTTTTGTGCTTCCGAAGAAGATTGCATGTTTGTTTTTATCACTTGTATGTTTGTTAGTTTCCTTCAACTCTTATACTTGCTACCCAACCTTGCTAGCCAAAAACCTGTACTAAGAGGGTATTCTTCTTGTGCATCCACTCCTTTAAACCAAAACCTTTGCCATTTGTGTCCACCATACCTACCTATTAGCATTATTGCTATTCCAAGTAAATTCTTGTTTTATCTACCTCCCAAATTAAACTTGTTATGTGAAAAATAGTGATTAAAGATCTCACGAACTTGATGGCACACTTTACTTTCTTGCACTTAATAAACTTGAACCATTGTGCTCAGCTATGTTGCGTATATGCTTGCGATTTGTAAGTTGTGAATTAGCAGAACCATGCTGTCATGGGGAACGCTTTCAACATTGCACTGGTACTTTGTACCTAGTTGATATCATGTTCTTTTGTCTATGGAGGACGTCGGTGTGAAATGAAAGGGGAGCTTGTAAGTCCATGGAGTTATGCATGTGTGTTAGAGAAACGCCTGGGCCGCTGGTCTAATCCATGTTGACATGGTGCAAATCTGCAGCGTAACCATAACGAGTATCTATGAAGCATTCTTCTTATAAAAAAAGAGTCATATACTGAGAAAAAAGAGGAAAAGAAAAAGAGATACATGAAAAGAGGAAAGAGAGAAAAAATCACCATATTCCCATGGTAAATAAGAAGATTGCTGAGATACTTGTTGTCTGCTTGCCTTGTCATTTTTATATGGGGATTCTTCCGTATCATCGGGCAAGGGGTACCCCGTTGGCGGTTCTCTATGATACACATATGCTTACGATGACAAGAACTTACCGGTGACTAAACTTGAGTAGAATGAGGAGCGGCCCTCGTCTTCAAGGGACATGAGATTCTCAACTTACAACTTGTCAATGCATATCCTCATATTTGATCACTTTAACCTTAATCACCTAAAGATGCCTATGATAGGGGCAATGAGAGCTGAAAGCTAGTAAGTATCATAATTTTTGGGAGCTCTTTATGAGACTTGCAATCCCTGCTTCCCTCTACCAAGGGCCTTTCTTTTACTTTGTAGTTGAGTCAGTAAACCTATTCCCTTCTATCTCACCAAGTATTTTGAGTTGTTGTGTTTCATTCATTCATATGATGATTTATTCAATCATATTTCTTATGTTCCTTGTTTTGCACATTGCTCTTATCTTGATGTTTACTACTTTGAAAGCTATCATTGAAAACCAGTTATTTGTGAACTCCAACAAATTATCAACTATTCTTTGACCAAGAGCTAAGTTTGCCATTACCAATTATGATTCACTTTATGTATCTTTATTGTGTTTCCTCTACCTATTACAAGTTGAGTTATATAATAGTGAGTTTTCTTCTTTTATGATCTATGTAATGATGAATGTGATGCTTCTTGTCCATATTCTTTTATCGACTCTTCACTCCATAAACTTGAGGCCATATTTATTGAGCTCGGTTTCGCTTGGGGACAAGTGTAGTCTAAGCTTGGGGGGAGTTGATACGTCCATTTTGCATCACTATTCTATGTCTTAAATCACTATTATTCATTGATATATTTCGTATTGAGAGGTGATACTTATGTTATTTCATCTGTTTTTGCATGGTTGATGACTTTTGGAGCATGGACCGATGCAGCCAGGATTCTGATGGAAAAGGTGATGTTTGGAGGCAAAATTCGCGAAGATCAGAAAATCCGGGAAAATATGCAGAAAATCCTATTTTTCCAGAAGACGAAGGAAGCCAGAAGGGGGGCTGGAGATGGGCCACAGGGGGCCCACACCACCCCCTGGCGCGGGCAGCCCTAGGCCGCGCCAGCAGGTGGTGTGGCCGCCCTGGCGCACTCCAGGCACTCCCCTCTGGCGTATATCATCCTCCCGAAACCTAAGACTCAGGGAGCGACCACAAAAAGATTCCGCCGCCTCTGCGGGGCAGAAAACACCGAGAGAGAAAGATCTCTCCGTCAGACAGATTTCTACCGGGGGAATTCCTTCCCGGAGAGGGGAGATTGTCGCCATCAACACCACCATCAAGCTGGACTTCATCGGGATCATCACCATCTCTATATTGTTGTAATAATTGCGTTGAATCGTGCATAGTTCATAGGGGAAACTTTCCCGGTGTTGATTACTCTTTGTAGTTGATGCTATTGAGTGAATCGTTGAATTATTGTTTATGTTCAGATTGTTATACATCATTATTCCATCTCTGATCATGATCCATATGATGTCTTGTGAGTAGTTTGTTCTGTTCTTGAGGACATGGGAGAAGTCATGTTGTTAGTAGTGGAATTGTGTTGAGAGAGATTCAATAGTTTGATATTTAAGTTGTGGTGTACTTGTTCTAGTGGTGTCATGTGAACGTCGACTACATGACACTTCACCTATATGGGCCTAGGGGAATTCATTGTGTATTTGGCTACTAATCGTAGGGGTTGCCGGAGTGACAGAAACCTGAACCCCCGTTAGGAAACCATTGCACAAGGGACGTAAGGTGTTTCTTGTACTTATAGATGTTTGCAGGGGGTATAATCACAAGTATGTATTAGTCCTAGGAAGGTCAGTACATTAGCACAGGTTCACCCACACAATATTTAGCAAGCTAAAGAAGATTAATCAACTATATGAAGCGAAAGCACGTGACAGTCTTCCCATGTGTCCTCGAGAATGTTTGGTCATCTTAAGTAATTGTTGTGGAAATGGCCACGGCAGTCGCTGAAACCGGCAGCGATTGATTGTATCGTGAGGAAGAGTTGGCGGCCATCTGCGGTGCGAGATGGGGGCCGATGCACATGGGTTTACCCAGCTTCGGGCCCCCGGAGGGTAAAGACCTACTCCGGCTAGATTAGATTAATGGAGAGCGAGTTACAGGGGTGGAGAGCTCAGCGTCTAAGCAGCGAGTCGCTTGAGGAGGTGTATGATGGAACGTGAGTCTCTAGGATACCCTAGGGAGGTTTATATATGAGGCACCTCGCTAGGGTTTACAAGCTACCACCGAACAAGATAAGGATTCGGAGGTTTTGATCTAATCCGACTGGGCTTCTGTTACACTCCTGGGCCTCTAGTCTCCAGTCGCCAGGCCTCTCCTTCTATCGTAGTCCAGTCGCCGTCCTTTAGGCGCACTCACAGGCCCTTCGTCCCAATCGGAACGTCCTGCTGGGCATACCCCCTTTGGCATGTTCCCCCCTCCTCCGAGACCGAGCCAAAGCCGCGACCCGGTGAATTCATCTGCTTCCCCAGCCATCTTGAAAGGGGTCTGGGATTCCCCACCTCGCTCTTCTTCCGCCGCTTCTGCGCGTATTACGCGATCAAGCCATCGGATCTCGGCCCGCATAGCATCGAGCAGCTGGCGATCTTCGTCGCCTTCTGTGAGTGCTATCTCGGCTGCAGACCGTACTTCCCGCTGTGGTTGGAGCTCTTCCATGGCCGCATCGGGCGCGAGACGTCCGGTGGCTTGATGTTGGCCGCAGGCGGCGTCACGTTCCAATTGAGGCTGAAGGCCAATTTTGTCAAGCTCCTCCTGCCGAAAAAGGCCGCCAGCGAGTGGAACAAGATTTGGTTCTACGTAAAGGAATCCACTCCCTCTGGCGAGGTGGCACTTTCCGAGTTCGTCGCTGACGGGAGCGAGCCTCGCCGGTTGGCGCCGAAGAAGCTCCCCGAAGACCAGCGGATGTGTAGGGGTTCCGTGCATGAAAACAATAAAGTTTTACCCTACGCCCCTGACCACTGAAGCTGCCAGGACCTATATATTAGTAATACAGTAACGGGAGGGGCTTTTCGCGAACTTACCCTTGAAGACCGAAAAGTGTTGTCAACGCTCAGGAGAGCGTGGTTGATGTAGACGAGCCAAAGCCGACCTCAAGGTCGTGATGAAGTCCTTGCGCTCCTTTTGGCTCCAACGACTTGAGTGCCTCAAGTGCGACACCTCGCGGGGAGTTACACACGTCCGGTGTGTGACGATGACTCCGGCTTCCCCGATCCAGCAGTAGTTGCGCAAGTAGAGCTCCCGGATCTGAATCCTGCAGCGCGACGGCGCTCCGCGGTGAAGATGTCTCTCGCTCGCGCAGTACAGACTTGGGACCACGGTCACGAGAGAGTGAGAGAGGGGGAGAGAGAAAATATCAATTGGAGGTCCTCCCAAAAGTGGGGAGACCTTTATTGATTTTGGGTGTGTATTTCTAGGCCAAATACCCCACTTTATATAGGGGGAGGGGAGGTACTACCTCCCCTCAAGTCCCGCGGTGGGACTAAAGAAGAGGAGGGGGTGGGGTGGCTGCCGGCCATCCCCTAGTGGGCCCCGCGGGGGGGCAAGGCCCAGCCGGCCTCCCCCTTGGTCCCTTTCTCCCTCTCTCCTTTCACCTAACGGGCCCTCTCCCTCCAAAATTGGCCCATTAAGCCTTTTGACCTTTTAATTGATTTTCTCTTTATTAAATAATTATGAATAAATGATTAAATCAATATTTAACATTCATTCGCACATTATCCAATCTCCGTGGCCATGGAACACCTTCCACCTCCACTCCGGATATACTTCGGACTTACCGAAACCCTTCCGGTTTTCTCCCTTCTTTTCTTCGGCGATTCTACCGATCGTATAAATGCTCTCTAAGCATCATCAAGCCCTTAAGCGTGATACCCTGTGGTTCGGGAACACTCTAGACATGGTCGGGACACTCCCGCACCAATGATCAACAGAGGGACCTGGATGGCCATGCGACCCCTGTGCGTTCCACGAAGATCTTTCGGTGTTTGAACGGGGACATTCGTGTCTTATTCCCTTTGTCTCTAGATACTTGGTTTGCCCGAGATCTGATCAATGACATCACCATGTCGTGTTCAATCTCGTTACTGAACAATGATACTTGACTCGTTCCGACAAGTGATATCCCCGTGATCCAATCACACATTGCGCAGCTATTGGATATAACCTCTCCGAGTGGGCCCTTGAGTATCTTCCCGTCACATGGATGGACAAATCCCGCTCTTGACATATATTGCCTCTATGGTTTCCTCCGAATACCTGAACACACCTTTATAACCACCATTTTACCAGATGGCGTTTGATGCTATCTAAGCACTCTCGGGAGACAGTGATTGATATAGCCTCATGGTCTAAGGAATAGTCTACGAGGATCCATTTCTAATCATCCTAACTTGAATTTCGTGACATGATCGAATCACGATGTTTAGGTTGGGTATTGGTTCATCATCTCATTCTGGGAATGAGATGACCTCATTTCCATCTAGCATAAATGCCACATGATCAGGAAACATGATCATCTGTTGACCAATGAACTAGTGACTAGAGCTTCACTGGGAACCCCTAGTTTGTCTGTATATCACATGTGTACACTAGTAGAAACCAGGCAATTTGCCCCGGTTCGTAAGGGCCTTTAGCCCCGGATTTCGAACCGGGGCTGCAGAAGCGGGACTAAAGGTCCAAGCTTTAGCCCTGGTTCAGTTACGAACCGGGGCTAGAGGTCCAACCACGTGGCCTGCTAGGCGCGCTGGGCGGCAGGACATTTAGCCCCGGGTCATGTTACGACCCGGGACTAAAGGTTCCTTGCCGCGGCAGCATTTTGGGCCATTTGGCTGCCGCGACAGGGGATGGGGTTTTAGGGTTTTGTGTTTTTCTTTTCATCTTGTGTTTTGTGTTCAATTATTTTTCATTCTGTGTTTTCATTAGAAACAAGTTTTCGTATACATACAGAACGCTACTACACAGTACTTGGCCACATTGATGCAATATATAATATAATTACTCTTACAAGCATATATGGAGTCCCAACAAGGTCCAGAGCATGTCTATTTGATTACATGGAGATCATTACATGGATGCTTTAGGCTCTACTTATACAGTATTCTCCGCGTGGGTCTATGACCTCATCGAGAAAAATGCAACAAATTCCTCTTGGATTGCTATTAGGCGGTCCTCTGGTAGGAGCTTGTCCCGCATCATGTCCAACTATGTAAAAAGGAGATCGTATGGATTAGACTCAACACGATTTTTTGTAATAAAAATAAAGGGTGAATATATTGTTTACTTACTCGAACATTTTCCGAGGGCTTCTCAATACTAATGCGAATGAACTCGCACATGTAGAATCCAGATAGATTAGTTCCCTGTGGCTGCCTCACGCACTTTACAAGAATAGAATTCAATCAAATAATAACGCTAGCATGATAAATGCACATAAACTAGAATTAAATAGATGCGCGGACTTAGCTCGTACTACTTACCGAGAGTGATTTAAAAATATCTCCTCACGCCATTGACCGCGGACATGTTTCTTGAACTGTGTCCAAACCCTACCCAACAAAGAAAATTAATGTATGAGTTAATAACTACTTGATATCCCAGAAAATGAACGAAAGAAACCGATATAGTGCGATAATGGTTGAAATTACCTCTGGAGCGCATCAATAATGATGCGGTAGTTTTCAATGTCTTTTTTTAGTGAGTCCATGATGTGAACTCTTCCCATGTCAAGTGAAATGCTTAGAAGACATGGAGACCTGCACAACACAACCACAACACTTTGTCCCCAACTTGCGATGAGGTTCTCAATCTCACTGGTTTTGCTGAAAACAAAGGATTAAACGTATCGAGTGGAAGAAAGTAGTAGTTTGCAGAAAGTAAACACAAAGCAGTAAACAAATGATTGTAGATTGAATGTAAAACAAAGGACCGGGGTCCATAGTTCACTAGAAGTGGCTCTCCTTAAGATAGATAACACGTTGGGTGACCAAATTACAACGAGGAAATTGACAAATATCGAGAAAGCATACAAGCATATACTATTCATCTTGACTCTTTGAGACTTGATTGGGCATTACAACATTATACATAGACCGCCATCCAACTACATCTATGACGAATAATCCATCTTCAGGTTATCATCCGAACCCCCTCTAGTATTAAGTTGTAAGCATCTACTTGGCCAAGATAGCTACTAACAACGGAAAGCATACACGATCACAAATAACAAAGACATGATAGAATCAATAATCAATCTGAAATAGCATCTCAATATCCATCGGATCCCCGCAAACACAACATGCAAAATTACAAATAGCTGATCTTGATCGAACGGAGCTCACAAGATCTAAACATGATAGCACAAAGGAGGAGAAACAGCCATCTAGCTACTACATGGACCCGTAGTCTAGAGATGAACTACTCGCGCATCACACCGGAGGCTTGCATGATGATGAAGCAGGCCTCTAGGGTGAATTCCCCTCTCTGGCAGGGTGCCGGGAAGAGCTTCGAATCCCTCTCGATCTAGGGATGGAGATGACGGCGGCTACAGACTCTTTCATGGAATTTTGATCGGGTACTTAGGGTTTCTGTATTAGAGGCATCTTATAGTCGGAAGGGGAGGCCGAGGGGGTGCCTGGGCTAGCCACAACACCCCCTGGCACGGGCCAGGCCTGGCCACGCGGCCAGGTAGTGTGGCCGCCCTCTAGCCCCTCTCCATCTCGTATTCTGGCTCCGTGTGTCCCTCGGTGAAAAACTGACTTTGGCTTTTGTCCCGTCCAATTCCAAGAATATTCATTTTCTGACTTCCTGGAACCAAAAATAGCAGAAAACAGGCAGCTGGCACTGTGGCTCTAGTTAATAGGTTAGTCCAAGAAATCATATGAAAAGTACTCCAAAGTGTGGAAAAAACATAAGAAAGTAGATAAAACCAAGCATGGAACATCAAAAATTATGGATACATTAGCAACGTATCAACATCCCCAAGCTTAACTCCTGCTCGTCCTCGAGTAGGTAAGTGATAAAAATAAAGAATAATTTTTAAGGTGACATGTACCATCATAAACTTGATCAAAGTATTTGCAAAACATTCAAAGCTGGGATCATAGTACTTCAATCATAACATGAAAGACAAAGTTCTAGCAATAAGACAAAGAAACCATGTTGAAACATGAAAAGGTACAAACAAAAGATTAATGAATAACAATGCTTTGCAAGACGTTTGTTTGTTTCACATAAAGAAAACATAGCATGGTAGTATTAAGCTTGTCCCTCATAGAGTAGCAAATATAGATCCATAGGACACCTTCAAAGTTCATAAGAGTGACTAGATACAGATAGTTTAAAACAAGCAATATCAAGTTATGCATCAATCGACAAGTCTTGGGACAATGCATATAGAACTAAGAATGGACACTATGCTCTCAAAGTAGGTGCATAAAGATAGAAGGTGGAGACTCAACATAAAAGTAAAAGAAAGACCTTCATAGAAGGAAGTAGAGATTCAAGTTTCATAAAGAGCTTCCAAAAATTATGGTACTTGTTAGCTTTCAGCTCTCATTTCCCCTATCATAAGCATCTTGAAGTGATTAAGGTTAAAGTGAACAAACTATGGTGTATATGCTTGACGAGGTATAAGTTGGAAATCTCATGTCCCTTGAATACGAGGGTCGCTCCTCATGCTACTCAAGTTTAGTCACCGGTAAGTTCTTGTTATCGTAAGTATATGTGTATGATAGAGAATAGCCAATGGGGTACCCCTTGCCCGATGATACGGAAGAATCCCCATATCAAAATGAAAAGGCAAGCAGACAAAGAGCATCTCAACAATCTTCTTATTTACCATGGGAATATGGTGCTTTTTTTCTCTCTTTCCTCTTTTCATATATCTCTTTTTTCTCTTTTCTTTTTCTCTTTTTTTCTCAATATCTGACTCTTTTTTTATAAGAAGAATGCTTCATAAACAGCTCATTATGGTTACGCCGCAGGTTTCCACCATGTCAGCATGGATTAGACCAGGGGCCCAGGCGTTTCTCTAACACATATACTGTAGGGGTTCGTAGCATGGAAAACAAAAATTTTCTATCGCATACAAACAAACAAGCCAAGATCTATCTACTAGATTGTAGCAACGAGTCGATGGAATAACTCACCCTCGAAGATTCCAAAGTGTTTAACGAGAGCAGATTCTCGTGGGTGATGTAGTCGTACTCTTTCCGATCTCAAGATCGCGTAGACGATCCTTCCGGCGCCACGTTCCCGCAGCGCTCCCGCAGTCGGTCACACGTTCGGTACTCGACGAAGACCTTCCTCTCCCTTGTTCCAGCAGGCAGCGGAGGTTGTAGCACTCTCCTCGCGATTCCGGCAGCACAACGGCGTGGTACCGGAGGTAGAGGGGAGATCCCGCAGGGCTTCGCCTTAAGCCGGTGCGAGTATGGTGGAGTTTATGAGAGAGGCTATTAGTGGTCTAGTAATTAGACACACCAATTAGAGGGCTCTAAACCAATTAGAAGGCTCTAAACCGAAACAGCTCTAAACCGGGGTCTAGGTCTAGTTTCTAGTTTAGAGGATAGGAACTTGTGTGTACTAGGAGGGGAGCCCTGCCCCTCCTTATATAGGTGGAAGGGCTGGCTGCGCCATGGGGAGGAGAGTCCCTCCCCAAGTCGGCTTGGTGGGGCGCCGGCCAAGGGAGGAGTCCTCCCCCAATTCGGCCTCCACCAATCCTCCTCTTTTCCCACTTCCCAAAATTGGCAGTTTGACTTTCAAATTAGCCGTTTGACTTTTCCAATTTAGGAATTAAATAAACCCTTTATTTTGGACAGCGAGAACACCTAGTACATGATGCAATCATTCCAACTTGCAATGACACATTCATGTACCCCTTCCCCCCCGGAGTGCCGGACATTCCGGGACCTTCTAGAATGTTCCCGATGAAAACACCGGAACCATTCCCCAACTCCGAAATGGGACTTTCCTTATATGAATCTTATTCTCCGGACCATTCCGGATCACCTCGTGATATCCCGGATCCCATCCGAGACTCCGAACAACATTCGGTCTCTTTCTCATAATACCATAACTACTCAAACAACGTCGAATCCTTAAGTGTGTCTCCCTACGGTTCGTGAATTATGCGGACATGATCGAGACACTTCTCCGAACAATAACCAATAGAGGAATCTGGAAATTCATATGGCTCCCACATATTTCTACGATTACTTTGCGATCGAATGAACCACTTACATACGATACCAATTTCCCTTTGTCTCACGATATGTTACTTATCCGAGGTCATGATCGTCGGTATCTCTGCATACCTAGTTCAACCTCGTTACTGATAAGTACTCTTTTCTCGTTCCCGTGATATGTGATCCCTTGTGACCAAGTCACATGCTTGCAAGCTAATTGGATGACATTTCACCGAGAGGGCCCAGAGAATATCTATCCGTCATGTGGATGGACAAATCCCACTCTTGATCCATGTGTTTCAACCAATACTTTCCGAACACCCAATGCCACTTTTATAGCCACCCTGTTACGGTGTGGTGTTTGATGACATCAAAGCATCCATCCAGTAAAGGCAATATGCATGATCTCATGGTCGAAGGAATTAGGTTACTATGTATCAGAAAGCATATAGCAATTGAACTATTGAAATGACTTGATCTTTATGCTACGCTTGTCTATAGGAGTATGTCCACCATATCATTCTCCTAACGATATGATCTTGTTGTTGATAACATCTCAATGTTCATGACAAAGAAACCACATCATCAATCAACCAACAAGCTAGTGAAGTATAGAGGCCATACTAGGGACTTCAAATTAAGTTTACAAATCACACAAGTATTAATGGTTTCCTTGTTAATACTATTATAGCATGAATGTAAACATTTATCATAAACACAAAGATATATAATAATAACTACATTTATTATTACCTCTAGGGCATATCTCCAACAGTCTCCCACTTGCACTAGAGTCATCTAATCTAGATTACATGGTAATATACCGAACACCCATGGCAGTTTGGTGTTGGTCATGTTTTGCCCTCGGGAGAGGTTTAGTCAACGGATCCGCCACATTCAGATCTGTGTGTACTTTGCAAATCTTTATATCCCCATCCTGGATATGTTCTCGAATAGCGTGAAAACGCAGCTTGATATGCTTCAGCTTCTTGTGTGACCTTGGTTCTTGCGCATTGGCTATGGCGCCCATGTTATCACAGTAGATAGACATTGGGTCCAGCGCACTAGGAACCACACCCAGCTCTGTAATGAACTCTTTCATCCATATCGCTTCTTGTGAAGCCTCCGAAGCAGCCATGTATTCCGATTCAGTTGAAGATCTCGCCACAACGCTTTGCTTTGCACTCCTCCAGCTAACTGCTGCACCATTCAAAATAAATACGTATCCAGATTGTGATTTAGAATCATCCGGATCGGTGTTCCAACTAGCATCGGTGTAACCATTAACAACGAGCTGTTCATCACCTCCATAAGAAAGAACCATATCCTTAGTTCTTCTCAAGTACTTAAGGATGTTTTTGACCGCTGTCCAATGATCCACTCCTGGATCACTTTGATATCTGCTAGTTAGACTAACAGCATATGCGATGTCGGGTCTAGTACATAGCATGGCATACATTAGAGATCCTATGGCTGAGGCATAGGGAGTCTTACTCATCTTTTCTCTATCTTCTGCCGATGTCGGACTTTGAGTTTTACTCAAGGTCATATTGGGCAACATGGGCAAGAACCCTTTCTTGCTATCTTCCATTCCAAACCTCTTTAGAACTTTGTCCAAATATGTACTTTGTGACAATGATATTTGGCGTTTCGATCTATCTCTATAAATCTTTATGCCTAATATGTAAGCTGCTTCGCCAAGATCCTTCATTGAAAAACTATTATTCAAATACTCTTTGACACTATTAAGAAGGTCTACATCATTCCCAATCAACAATATGTCATCCACATACAGTATTAAGAATGCTACAGAGCTCCCACTCACTTTCTTGTAAATACAAGCTTCTCCATAAGTTTGTATAAAACCAAAACTTTTGATTACCTTATCAAAACGTTGATTCCAACTTCGGGATGCTTGCTTCAATCCATAGATGGACCGTTGAAGCTTGCACACCTTGTTAGCATCTTTAGGATCGACAAAACCTTTGGGTTGCATCATATACAACTCTTCATCAATGTCTCCATTGAGGAATGCTGTTTTGACATCCATCTGCCATATCTCATAATCATAATATGCAGCGATTGCTAACATAATCCTCACAGACTTTAGCTTCGCTACTGGTGAGAAAGTCTCATCGTAGTCAACTCCTTGAATTTGTCGAAACCCTTTTGCGACAAGTCGAGCTTTATAGACAGTAACATTACCATCAGCATCTGTTTTCTTCTTGAAAATCCATTTGTTCTCGACAGCCTTCCGGCCATCCGGTAAGTCCACCAAAGTCCATACTTGGTTTTCGTACATGGATCCAATCTCGGATTTCATGGCTTCTTGCCATTTATTGGAATCTGGGCTCATCATCGCTTCCTCATATGTCTCGGGGTCATCGGTGTTGTCCACCAACATGACATTCATAACGGAATCATACCAATCTGGAGTGGTATGAGTTCTCGTTGACCTCCGAGGCTCTGTAGCAACTTCAACCGAAGTTTCATGATCATCATCATTAGCTTCCTCTCTTATTGGTGCAGGCACCACAGGAACTTCTTCCGGTGCTGCGCTACTCGCAATTTCGAGAGAAGGTTCGACAACCTCGTCGAGTTCTACTTTCCTTCCAGTCACTTCTTTCGAGAGAAATTCCTTCTCTAGAAAGGATCCATTCTTAGCAACGAAGATTTTGCCTTCGGATCTATGATAGAAGGTATACCCAACAGTTTCCTTCGGGTATCCTATGAAGACGCATTTTTCCGCTTTGGGTTCAAGCTTGTCCGGCTGTAACTTCTTTACATAGGCTTCGCATCCCCAAACTTTAAGGAACGACAATTTAGGTTTCTTCCCAAACCATAATTCATACGGTGTCGTTTCAACGGATTTAGACGGTGCCCTATTTAAAGTGAATGCGGCTGTTTCTAATGCATAAACCCAAAAATGATAGCGGTAAATTTGTAAGTGACATCATAGAACGAACCATATCTAAGAGAGTTCGATTACGACGTTCAGACACACCATTACGCTGTGGTGTTCCCGGCGGTGTCAACTGCGAAAGTATTCCACATTTCTTCAAATGCTCGCCAAACTCGTAACTTAGATATTCACCTCCACGATCAGAACGTAGAAATTTAATCTTCTTGTTACGTTGATTCTCTACCTCACTTTGAAACTCCTTAAACTTCTCGAAAGTTTCGGACTTATGTTTCATAAAATAGATATACCCATATCTACTCAAGTCATCCGTGAAGGTAAGAACATAACGATAACCACTGCGCGATGCTACACTCATTGGACCACACACATCGGTATGTATGATTTCCAATAAGTCTGTAGCTCGCTCCATCATACCAGAAAATGGAGTCTTAGTCATTTTACCCATCAGACATGCTTCGCATCTTTCAAGTGATTCAAAATCAAGTGATTCAAGAAGTCCATCGGAATGGAGTTTCTTCATACGCTTCACTCCAATGTGACCAAGACGACAGTGCCACATATAGGTCAAATTATCGCTTGATTTCAAACGTTTAGCCTCAATGTTATTAATATGTGTATTTCTACTATCGAGATTCAATATGAATAGACCATCTATCAAAGGTGCATGTGCATAAAACATATTACTCATATAAATCGAACAACCATTATTCTCGGATTTAAACAAGTAACCGTCTCGCAATAAACAAGATCCCGATATAATGTTCATGCTCAACGCAGGCACCAAATAACAATTATTTAAGTATAAAACTAATCCCGATGGTAGATGAAGAGGTAGTGTGCCGACCGCGATCACATCAACCTTTGATCCGTTTCCCACGCGCATCGTCACCTCGTTCTTCACTAGCTTCCGTTTATTCTGCAGCTCCTGTTTCGAGTTACAAATATGAGCAACCGAACCAGTATCAAATACCCAGGCACTACTACGAGTACTAGTGAGATACACATCAATAACATGTATATCAGATATACCTTTCTTCTTGATGTTGCCGTTCTTCAAATCCGCCAAGTACCTTGGGCAATTCCGCTTCCAGTGACCTTCTCCCTTGCAGTAAAAGCACTCAGTATCAGGCTTGGGTCCAGCCTTGGTCCTCTTCGTCGGCGTGGTAACTTTCTTACCACCCTTCTTGAAGTGTCCCTTCTGCTTAGACTTGCCTTTCTTGAATTTGGTGGTCTTATTGACCATCAACACTTGGTGCTCTTTCTTGATCTCCACTTCTGCAGATTTTAACATAGCAAATAGTTCTGGCAACTCTTTGTTCATGTTCTGCATGTTGTAGTTCATCACAAAGTTCTTGTAACTTGGTGGTAGTGATTGGAGGATGCGGTAAACTCCCAAAGTATTAGGAATCACTATACCCAAACTTTGAAGTTTATTTGCGTGCCCAGACATTTTAAGCACATGCTCACTGACGGAGCTACCCTCTTCCATCTTGCAGTTAAAGAACTTTTCAGAAGCTTCATAACTTTCAATTGCCGCATGAGTCTCAAAGATTAATTTGAGATCCTCGACAATATCATATGGATCTGACTCTTCAAACCTTTTCTGAAGCTCCGATTCTAAACCATACAAGATAGCACACTGAACTATGGAGTACTGATTCTTCCGAGCGAGGTAAACATTCTTTACTTCATCGGTAGCATCAGCTGCAGGTGGGTCACCTAGCGGTGCATCCAGCACATAGGTCAAATTACCAGCTGTGAGGACAATCCTCAAATTGCGGAACCAATCCGCGAAGTTGCTTCCATTGTTTTTCAACTTTTCTTTCTCTAGGAACGCATTAAAATTGATGGTAGGGGCTGCCATTGATCTACAACATATTTGCAATAGTTTAGACTAAGTTTATGACAAATTGAGCTCAAATTAATTAATGAAATTAAACTAGGTGAACTCCCACTCAAAACAACATCCCTCACATTGTTTTAGTGATCACACGAACCAAATCCACTACATCAACACCGATCATCACGAGAGTTGATATAGTTTCAATGGCGAACAATCTTCATGTTCATCATATCTACTATATGATTCATGCTTTACCTTTCGGCGATCCGTGTTCCTGAGGCCATGTCTGTACATGCTAGGCTCGTCAAGACAAACCTTAGCTTCCGCATAAGCAAATCTGGCTTGCTTACGTTGTAGTCACCCGCGGAATCAAAGACACCCGATCATCACGTGGTGCTTCGAAGCAGCAAGCTTTGGCAACGGTGCATACTAAGGGTGAACACTTTTAGAACTTGAAATTTATGTGCATGAGGGATCATCTTATAATGCTACCGTCGTCTACTAAGCAATACAAGATGCATAAAGGATTAACATCACATGCAATTCATAATATGTGATATGATATGGCCTTTCTTCTTTGTGCTTCCGATCTCCATCTTCAAGCACGAACATGATCTCCATCATCACCGGCATAGCATCAAGGTCAATGACGCTTCTTCATGGTTGTCGTCCGCCAACTTCAACTATTACAACTATTTTGAATAGACACGCAGGCCTTAACAGAAATTAAAGACAACCATATGGCTCCTGCCGGTTGCCAACTTACAATAAGGATCATTGCATACATCAAATATAATCACAATCATGGCCATATCACATCACTGCACACCCCTGCAAAACAAAGTTAGACGCTTCTACTTTCTTTGCATATTTTACGTGGTTTGGGGCTTTCCATAAGTGTCGTTCTAACTTACGAACAAGAACCACAACATTGATACTAGCATTGTTGATCACCCGTTGTAAATTGGATCTTTACTATGCTAGGAGAAACAGGCACCCGCAAAGCCACTTATGCAAAACGAGTTGCATGTCAAGCGTGGAGCAAGTCTCATGAACGATGTCATGTAAGGTTAGCCCGGGCCGCTTCATCCCAACATACCGCAAGATGCAAAGTACACAAAAAGCAATCTACAATAAAAGCATCAACGCCCACAATGACCATTGTGTTCTACTCGTGCAACAGATCTACATATAGACACGGCTCTGATACCACTGTAGGGGTTCGTAGCATGGAAAACAAAAATTTTCTATCGCATACAAACAAACAAGCCAAGATCTATCTACTAGATTGTAGCAACGAGTCGATGGAATAACTCACCCTCGAAGATTCCAAAGTGTTTAACGAGAGCAGATTCTCGTGGGTGATGTAGTCGTACTCTTTCCGATCTCAAGATCGCGTAGACGATCCTTCCGGCGCCACGTTCCCGCAGCGCTCCCGCAGTCGGTCACACGTTCGGTACTCGACGAAGACCTTCCTCTCCCTTGTTCCAGCAGGCAGCGGAGGTTGTAGCACTCTCCTCGCGATTCCGGCAGCACAACGGCGTGGTACCGGAGGTAGAGGGGAGATCCCGCAGGGCTTCGCCTTAAGCCGGTGCGAGTATGGTGGAGTTTATGAGAGAGGCTATTAGTGGTCTAGTAATTAGACACACCAATTAGAGGGCTCTAAACCAATTAGAAGGCTCTAAACCGAAACAGCTCTAAACCGGGGTCTAGGTCTAGTTTCTAGTTTAGAGGATAGGAACTTGTGTGTACTAGGAGGGGAGCCCTGCCCCTCCTTATATAGGTGGAAGGGCTGGCTGCGCCATGGGGAGGAGAGTCCCTCCCCAAGTCGGCTTGGTGGGGCGCCGGCCAAGGGAGGAGTCCTCCCCCAATTCGGCCTCCACCAATCCTCCTCTTTTCCCACTTCCCAAAATTGGCAGTTTGACTTTCAAATTAGCCGTTTGACTTTTCCAATTTAGGAATTAAATAAACCCTTTATTTTGGACAGCGAGAACACCTAGTACATGATGCAATCATTCCAACTTGCAATGACACATTCATGTACCCCTTCCCCCCCGGAGTGCCGGACATTCCGGGACCTTCTAGAATGTTCCCGATGAAAACACCGGAACCATTCCCCAACTCCGAAATGGGACTTTCCTTATATGAATCTTATTCTCCGGACCATTCCGGATCACCTCGTGATATCCCGGATCCCATCCGAGACTCCGAACAACATTCGGTCTCTTTCTCATAATACCATAACTACTCAAACAACGTCGAATCCTTAAGTGTGTCTCCCTACGGTTCGTGAATTATGCGGACATGATCGAGACACTTCTCCGAACAATAACCAATAGAGGAATCTGGAAATTCATATGGCTCCCACATATTTCTACGATTACTTTGCGATCGAATGAACCACTTACATACGATACCAATTTCCCTTTGTCTCACGATATGTTACTTATCCGAGGTCATGATCGTCGGTATCTCTGCATACCTAGTTCAACCTCGTTACTGATAAGTACTCTTTTCTCGTTCCCGTGATATGTGATCCCTTGTGACCAAGTCACATGCTTGCAAGCTAATTGGATGACATTTCACCGAGAGGGCCCAGAGAATATCTATCCGTCATGTGGATGGACAAATCCCACTCTTGATCCATGTGTTTCAACCAATACTTTCCGAACACCCAATGCCACTTTTATAGCCACCCTGTTACGGTGTGGTGTTTGATGACATCAAAGCATCCATCCAGTAAAGGCAATATGCATGATCTCATGGTCGAAGGAATTAGGTTACTATGTATCAGAAAGCATATAGCAATTGAACTATTGAAATGACTTGATCTTTATGCTACGCTTGTCTATAGGAGTATGTCCACCATATCATTCTCCTAACGATATGATCTTGTTGTTGATAACATCTCAATGTTCATGACAAAGAAACCACATCATCAATCAACCAACAAGCTAGTGAAGTATAGAGGCCATACTAGGGACTTCAAATTAAGTTTACAAATCACACAAGTATTAATGGTTTCCTTGTTAATACTATTATAGCATGAATGTAAACATTTATCATAAACACAAAGATATATAATAATAACTACATTTATTATTACCTCTAGGGCATATCTCCAACATATACATAACTCCATGGACTTAGAAGCTCCCCTTTCATTTCACACTGACGACATCCATAAACAAAAGAGCATGATATCAACTAGGTACAAAGTACAAGTGCAATGTTGAAAGCGTTCCCCATGACAACATGGTTCTGCTAATCCACAACAAATAAGTGCAAGCATATACAACATAGACGACAGAATGGTTCAAGTTTATTAAGGGCAAGAAAATTAAAGTGTGCCATCAAGTCCGTGAGAGCTTTAATCACTAGTTTTCTCATAACAAGTTTAATTCGGAAGGTAGACAAAAACATGAATATACTTGGAATATCATAAGCTAGTAGGTAGGTATGGTGGACTCTTTGGAATAACTTGGTTTAAGGAATTGGATGCATGAGTGGAACTCATACTTGGTTGTGGAGGCTAGCAAAAGACTGGGAGCGACAAACTAAGAGAGCAATAATGGCCATAATCATGGAGAGCGACAAAACATCATTGATCAAAGCAAAAAGTGATACTGCAAGTTGAAAACTAAAGGATCATCAAGGCTATGGTGACTTGGGATAGTCATAACATGGTGTGAGCATGCGCCATGTCAACCCAAATAAAACATCAAAGAAGAATACCACAATAATATGCTTTAATATGCTAAAACAACGCATGATCCTTCCAAGGCACATTAAGAAATCTCAATTGTTTATAACAAGTCATGCTACAGCAAAGAATACTAAGCCTAAAGCCAAAACAATATCAAGCATAGGCCACAGTCAAAAACAAGCTCTTTTTACCATTTAAGCATGAAATTTCCTACACTTTTCCAATCCAAACCAAACTATTTGAAAACTAATATATGAAAGAGGGGTCCAACCAATTTATTCAGAAAACTAAGAAAACAAAGCAAACGAAAAACCAAAACGAAAACGAAAAATAAGACGCTCCAAGAACAACACAACTGTGCATGAAAAAATGAAGCGTTTGAAAGAAACCTGGGATTTTTATTGATGAAGAGGGGGATGCCTTGGGCATCCCCAAGATTTGACGCTTGTACTTCTTGTATATTTCTTGGGGTGACATGCGTGGCATCCCCAAGCTTGAGCTTTAGTCCATCCTTCATCTCATTACTCATTCCTTCCATACACCTAAAATTTTTTCTTCATACAAAACTTCACACAATTTTTATTAGCGACATTAGTGCACTCAAGATAATAAGTCTTTAGGTTCATTTCTAACACCAATAAATATTCCATTAAAACACTAGATACTGTAGCACTTCCCTCAGAAATCTCAATTCCCCAAAAGAACTCAAACAGGAACCAACAAGAAGCAAATTCAAATAATGGCAGAAATCTGTCAAAACAGACCAGAAGGTAAAGAAGATTTTTTTGAAGACCTTCTGTTGCTCAAATCAGAAAGTGTTGAACTAACGAAAGTTAGATAACAACCTGGGGAAGAAGCACAAATATTCACGCCTCAAAAGGACGTACAGATATTTTACACGAATTTTTACGGTGAAGCAGAGAAATCTGTTTCGGGACAACAACTTTCCCAATCATTACTTCTCTCTCATTAGAGGTTACTCTTGGCACAAAAAGCAAATAAAAAGGATAAGGAGCGGTTATTACAGAACTAATAACTTCCAAGACTCATCTAAAACTTTTGGGTTATCTCCCAATAAGTACTTTTCTTTAACACCTTTAAGTTAGGCATAAGAAGCAAGAAAAAGAATCAAGTGTTTGAAGAAGCATTAAAACCAAATTTCTTGCCCTTACCTCTCTTACTTTTATTATTAACCTTGGGGAACTTGTGAATTCTTGGTGGAGCAACAAAGTGCATGGTGCCTTTTTCTACGTCTATTATTTCTCCAAGGAGTTTCAATAGGGATCGTCCAAGTGTGATCTGTCCTTTTCCTACACATTCAATAACAAGAAAATCAGTAGAGACCATTTTCCCTAGGATCTTTGTAAACACTCCTTCAGCTATTCCAATGGGTAATATTGTGGAATTATTAGCAAGGAAAATTTCTTCTCCCCCTTCAAAAAGCCCCCAAAGATTCAAAGATTCATAAATATCTTTGGGCATTAGACAAAATTCAGACATGATATCACAACGACCATGAAAAGTTTCATTGTTTATAGCAATCTTTACTATGGGAAGCCATTCTGAGGGTTCAGAATTTATTGGAACATAGTTATGATGCTCTCTAAGCATGTTATAGCAATCCTTTAAACTAGTAGTGTGGGTCTCAAGAGTGTTCAGTCTAGCAAATATGTTCATAAAGGAAGAATTGGATTTGCTAGGCATGTTGTAAGTAAAGATCAACTTCTTTATGGCATTAACAGCATCATCCTCATTACATTGGAGGAAATGTCCTCCCACGACAACATCCAAAGCATATCTATAGAAAAGAGCAATTCCAAGGTAAAAACTGCTAAGGAACAAGCTTTGAGTCATTTTAGGTTAAGTTTTTTCATGTAGATCAGAGATTCTAGACCAAGCTTCTTTGAAACTTTCTTCAATTCCTTGTTTAAAAGTGAAAATCATTTCCTCAGGTGTCATAGTTGCTGCAGCAATGCTAGACTTAATGGCAACTTAAGATAGGAACTATTTTTTGTGTGTTTTCAATAAAGAAAGCAAACTTGTAAAACTATTTTTTTGTGTGTCTTTGATAAAGAAACAAGCAAACAAAACAAAAAGGAACTAAGCAAATTGAAAACAAAAAAGTAAGAAGATTGGTATGATGGACTCCCCTTGTGAAGATGTCCTTGATTCCCTGGCAACGGTGCCAGAAAAAGTACTTGTTGACTCGTGTATTAACGAGGTCGTTGGGGAACCCCAAGAGGAAGGTATGATGAGCACACCAGTAAGTTCTCCCTCAGTTATGAAATCAAGGTTATCAATCCAGTAGGAGCAAGGAAACACCCCCAAAGGTGTAGCTAGCTTAACTTTGGTAGGGCGCACTACCGGTGCTAGTAGGAACGTGGAGACCTGCACAACAGAACCACAGAACTCTGTCCCCAACTTGCGATGAGGTTGTCAATCTCACTGGTTTTGCTAAAAACAAAGGATTAAACGTATCGAGTGGAAAAAAGTAATAGTTTGCAGAAAGTAAACACAAAGTAGTAAACAGTTGATTGTAGATTGAATGTAAAAGAAAGGACCGGGGTCCATAGTTCACTAGAGGTGTCTCTCCTTAAGATAGATAACACGTTGGGTGAACAAATTACAGCGGGGAAATTGACAAACATCGAGAAAGCATACAAGCATATACTACTCATCTTGACTCCTTTGAGACTTGATTGGGCATTACAACATTATACATAGACCGCCATCCAACTACATCTATGACTAATAATCCACCTTCAGGTTATCATCCGACCCCCCTCCAGTATTAAGTTGCAAGCAACGGATAATTGCATTACGCATTTCGTGTAAAGTAAACAATATGATTTTTCTATGAACAAAGGATTGATGTCTTCTCCCTGGTAGCAACAGCACATCTACTAACTTAGAGATTTTTGTCACTTCCCCAAATTACTAGAGGCATGAACCCACTATCGAGCATAAATACTAACTCTTGGAGTTGCTAGCATCTACTTGGACAAGATAGCTACTAACAATGGAAATCATGCAAGATCACAAATAACAAAGACATGATAGAATCAATAATCAATCTGAAATAGCATCTCAATATCCATTGGATCCCTGCAAACACAACAAGCAGATTAAAAATAGATGATCTTGATCATGAACGGAGCTTACAAGATCTAAACATGATAGCACAAAGGAGGAGAACCAGCCATATAGCTACTACATGGACCCGTAGTCCAAAGATGAACTACTCACGCATCACACCGGAGGCTTGCATGATGATGAAGAAGGCCTCCAAGGTGAATTCCCCTCTCCGGCAGGGTGCCGGGAAGAGCTTCAGATCCCTCCTGATCTAGGGATGGAGATGACAACGGCTACAGACTCTTTCGTGGAATTTTGATCAGGTACTTATGGTTTCTGTATCGGAGACATCTTATAGTCGGAAGGGGAGGCCGAGGGGGTGCCTGGGCTGGCCACACCATCCCCTGCCGCGGTCCAAGCCTGGCCGCGCGGCCAGGTGGTGTGGCCGCCCTCTGGCCCCTCTTCGTCTCGTATTCTGGCTCCGTGTGTCCCTCGGTGGAAAACTGACTTTGGCTTTTGTCTCGTCCAATTCCGAGAATATTCATTTTCTGACTTCCTGGAACCAAAAACAGCAGAAAATAGGCAGTTGGCACTGTGGCTCTTATTAATAGGTTAGTCCAAGAAATCATATGAAAAGTACTCCAAAGTGTGGATAAAACATAAGAAAGTAGATAAAACCAAGCATGGAAGATCAAAAATTATGGATACGTTAGCAACGTATCAAACCCAAAGACTTATTATCTTGAGTGCACTAATGTTGCTAATAAAGATTGTGTGAAGTTTTGTATGAAGGAAAAATTTCAGGTGTGTGGAAAGAGTGATGTAATGAGATGAAGAATGGACTAAAGCTCAAGCTTGGGGATGCCACGTGTGTCACCCCAATAAATATCCAAGAAGTATAAGCGTCAAAGCTTGGGGATGCCCAAGGCATCCCCTTCGTCATCAATAAAAATCTCAGGTTTCTTCCAAACACTTCATTTTTATTGTTTCCTACACAATTGTGTTGTTCTGGGAGCATCTTCATTTTTGTTTTTGTTTGCTTGGTTTTCTTAGTTTGCTTGAATAAATTGGTTGGGCCCCCTCTTTCATACATTAGTTTTCAAATAAGTCTGGTTTGGATTGGAAAAGAGTAGGAAAAGTTCATGCTTAAGTTTTAAAAGGAGCTCGTTTTTTAAGGTGGCCTATGCTTTGTCATGTCATGCTTGATATTATTTTGGCTTTATGCTTAGTGATTTTTTCTGTAGCATGACATGTTATAAACAATTGAGATTGCTAAATGTGCCTTGAAATAATCATGCGTTGTTTTAGCATATTAAAGCATAGTATTGTGGTATTCTCCTTTGATGCTTTATTTGGGTTGACTTGGCGCATGCTCACACCATGTTATGACTATCCCAAGTCACCATAGCCTTTATGATCTTTTAGTTTTCGAATTGTAATATCACTTTATGCTTTAATTAATGATGTTTTGTCGCTTTGCATGATTATGGTCATTATTGCTCTTTTAGTTGGTTGCTCCCAGTCTTTTGCTAGCCTCCATAACCAAGTATGAGTTCCACTCATGCATCCAACTCCAAATAAAACCAAGTTATCCCAAAGAGTCCACCATACCTACCTATTAGCATTTTCTATTCCAAGTATATTCATGCTTTTATCTACCTTCCGAATTAAACTTGTTATGTGAAAATTAGTGATTAAAGCTCTCACAAACTTGATGGCACACTTTATTTTCTTGCACTTAATAAACTTGAACCATTGTGTCCATCTTTGTTGCGTATATGCTTGCGCTTTATAATTTGAAGTTAGCAGACCCATGTATCATGGGAAACGCTTTCAACATTGCACTTATATTCTGTTGATATCATGATTCTTTTGCTTATGGATCCCAGCGCTGTGAAATAAAAGGGGAACTTGTAAGATCATGGAGTTTGTATGTGTGTTAGAGAAACACCTGGGCCGCTAGCATAAGCCATGCCTAATCATGGTGGAACCTTGCATCATAACCATAATGAGCACTCTATGAAGCATCCTCAATAAAACCTATGAAAATAGCAAATAAAAAGATCGTTGAGATGCTCATTGTGTGCTTGCCTTGTCATTTTGATTATGGGATAGCTCCTGTATCATGTGCAAGGGGTACCCCATTGGCGGTTCTCTATGATACATATGTACTTACAATGACAAGAGCTTACTTGTGACTGAAGTTGAGTAGCATGAGGTTCGGTACTCGTAAGTAAGGGGCATGAGATTTCAACTTATAACTTGTCAATCATATCCTCTTAGTTGTATCACTTTAACCTTAATCACCTAGAGATTCTTATGATAGGGGCAATGAGAGCTGAAAGCTAATAAGTACCATAATTTTTGGAAGCTCTTTATGAGACTTGAATCCCTGCTTCCTTCTAAGAAGGACTTTCTTTTACTTTTATGTTGAGTCTCCATATTCTATCTTTATGCACCTATTAAGAGAGCATAGTGGCCATTCTTAGTTTAATGTGTATTGTCCCAAGACTTGTTGATTGATGCATCATTTTGATATTGCTTGTTCTTAAACTATTTGTATATAGTCACCCTTATGAACTTTGAAGGTGTCCTATGCATTTTTGTTTTGCTACTCTATGAGGGACAAGCTGAATACAATTCTCATTATGCTTTCTTTATGTGAAACAAACAAACATTTTGCAAAGCATTATTATTCATGAATCTTTTGTTTGTGCCTTTTCATGTTACAACATAGTTGTTATGTCTTATTGCTAGAACTCTATCTTTCATGATTCATGTTTAGAGTACCTTAATCCCAGCTATCAATGCTTTTACAATAATGATGATCAAGATTGTGTTGTTTGCATGTCACCTCAAAAATTATATTGTTTTGATCGTTTACCTACTCGAGGACGAGCAGGAACTAAGCTTGGGGATGTTGATACGTCCATAAGGTATCTATAATTTTTGATGGTTTTTATGCTAATAATATGCTTTTGATACTCCTTTTTGTATAAATTTTATGATTTATTTGGACTAACCTACTAATAGTTGCAAAAGTGCACAATGTTCTTTTTTTACACTTTGATGTGTAGGAATTACCAAGAATGCAAGTAGAAACATTGTTGGAGTCAAATTGGGATTTTTTCAGAAATCTGTCTTAGAACTCTTTTTTAAGATGGTCATGTTTTAGGTCGAAGACGGTGTCAAACAGAAAACTCTTAACCTACAAAGTTGTTGGAAATTTCGTGGCAAACGTTCTAGACATAAAATTTAGCTGATTCAGAGTCCGGGCAGGCCTTCTAGGCCCGATTTACTGCAGCTCAAGATGGGGTAACGGGAATCCGAGAAGCTATATAAAGGGAGGAAACCTAATTCACCCAGGACATCTCCACCCATGAATTTGCAGCCACCAAAGCCACGTTTTCTCCATGGGGGAGGGCTCCCAAGAAGTCATGAACGAAGGGGGCTAAGGGGCGGTGCTCCCCCATGATAACGGTGGCGGGGATGGAGTCCCCCGCGCTGCTGCCCTCTTCACCATCTTCACCACCATCTCCATCACCTAATCCTCGTAGTATGTAGTGGTTCATACTCCCACACACCTCTGTACCGTCCTATGTAAACATGGTGTTTGATGCTATAAGTTATAATCCTATGATCTATGTCATATTTGCGTAGTTTCTTTGTTCTTAGATTGAATGGTTGAACATCTTTTGTTTATTAGAGTTCTATGTTGATACGGTACAGTCCTTTGGTGTCTATTATATTTGTGCACGCATGGATTAAACATCATAGGGTTTGTAGTATGTGTAAAAGGAATTGGGAGTTCTGGCAGAGTGACAGAAACCTGAGGACGCGGACCGGAACGTTGCACGCATGGGAGTAAGAGGACCATTAAACTTAAGGCTATGGTTGGAGAAACCTTAATGCATTGATTAGTACTTATGAATGTTTGCTAATAATCCAATCATATAGTACATGTAATTCCAAGTAGTGAAGCGCATGTATATTTAGCATCTCCCACATACAAAACTGCATCGAAGACAATGAACCTGATATATTCGCTATTTAAACTTGGACAAAGCCACCACAATTACCACCACTATTCCACACTCATGGTTCTGTTAGTTTAGTGTATTTTACTGCTGCAGCAACTAGCTTTACTTTCTTGTTATTTATTATCATGCAAAGCTATCTCTATTACTCGTCTAGTTGCTCTAGTTTTATTTCCTAGATAATGCAAACGTTTAGTGTGCGTAGAGTTGTATCAGTAGTTGATAGAACATGAGAGAATATTTATCTTACCTTTAGGTCCTCGTTGGGTTCGACACTCTTACTTATCGAAAAGGCTACACACGATCCCCTATACTTGTGGGTTATCACATACGCAGGTTTGATTTACAGAGAGACCGGCATGTGGGACCCAGTAGCACGGCCTTATACAGGTTCTGACTCGAGCGACGTTGCCATGTTCGAAATAGAGAGGCGCAAGCGAGAAAAAAGTCCAGCATGCACACGTTTCTTCTAATGAGAGCCTCACATGGGGGATCCTGCAGCCTGGAAAAACGACTGATGCATCGAGCAACGCTATCAAGTTCGAAAGACGGAGGCGCGACCGAGAGCAAAAATTCTATCATACACATGTTTCTTCTAATGAGTGGATGACATGTGGGGCCCTGAATCATGATTAAACGTTAGATGCAACGAGCAACGCTATCATGTTCAGAACACGGAGGCGTGGCCGAGGGAAACAATTCTATCATACACATATTTTTTCTACTAAGAGGATGACATGTGGGGTCCAGGAGTTTGATTAAACGGTAGATGCATCGAGCAACGCTATCAAGTTCAGAATAGGGTAGCGCGAGTGAAGAAAAAATTTCCATCATATACACGATTCTTATAATGTGAGCCTAACATGGAGGACCTAGCAGCATGACTAGATGGCAGATAGATTGAGCAACGTTATCGAGTTGAAATCAAGGAGAAAATATCCAAGGGAAAAATTTCCATTATACACATGTTTCTTCTAATGAGAGGATGACATGTGGATCCCAGGAGGCTGATTAAATGGTAGATGCATCGAGCAGAGCTATCAACTTCGGAACAGGATAGCGCGAGCGAAGAAAAAAATCCATCATACACACAATTCTTCTAATGAGAGGCTGACATGTGGGACCTAGCAGCCTGACTAAACGGCAGACATATTGAGCAATGTTATCGAGTTCAAATCAGGGAGGCGCGACCGAAAAGTATGGTCTGCTAGAGACACTGACATCCGAGACCCACATGCCTCAAAATACGTCTGCGAGTAAACATCACGCGAGGAAACAAAAAGCTTGCTTCTACCATTCGTTGGTTGAGCTTCCTCCATGTTTTTAGCGGATCCGTCATAGTAGAGGGCCGTGAAACCGGAAAAAAGTTTTCCATCAGCCACGGCCGAGCCGATAATTTCGTCACGGAAGATGCGCCTTCTATGATGACCGCCAGGCCAAGTCGTTTCGGAAGGAAACTTTTCTTGTAGTGAATGCTTAAGACTCCTGAAGTGGATATCAAGAAAGAACATCAAGTGTTGATGATCAATAAGACCACCGTCTTCAAGAAAGACAAGAAGGGTAACTTCAAGAAGGGTGGCAAATCTGTTGCTACACTTGAGAAGAAGACCTGACCTGGCCCTAAGTCTGATACTGAGTGCTATTATTGCAAGGGGACTGGCCATTGGAAGCGCACCTGCCCGAAGTATTTGGCGGACAAGAAGGCCAACAAGGAAAACAAAGGTATATGTGATATACATGTTATTGATGTGTACTTGACTAGTACTCATAGTAGCACCTGGGTATTTGATACTGGATCGGTTGCTAATATATGTAGCTTGATTCAGGGGCTGCGGAACAAGCGACAGCTAGCAAGGGATGAGGTCATGATGCATGTCGACAATGGATCACGGGTTGATGTGATCGCCATCGGAATGCTGCCTCTCCATCTACCGTCAGGATTAGTTATAAATCTAAATAATTGTTATTTGGTGCCTGCACTGAGCATGAACATTTTATTCGGGTCATGTTTATTGCGAAGTGGTTATTTGTTTAAATCCGAAAACAATGGTTGTTCGATTTATATGGATAATATCTTTTATGGTCATGCACCTGTGATGAATGGTTTACTTCTGTTGGATCTCGATAGTAGTGATACACATATTCATAATGTTGATGCTAAAAGGATTAAACTTGATAATGATATATCTGCATATATGTAGCAATACCGTCTAGGTGATATTGGCGTAAAGCGCACGAAGAAGCTCCATTTTGATGGACTTTTAGAATCACTTGTTTTTGAATCATTTGATACATGTGATCCATGCCATATGGGCAAGATGACTAGAACCATATTTTCTAATACAATGGAGCGGGTGACAGATTTATTGGAAATCATACATACTGATGTATGTGGTCCAATGAGTGTGTCAGCATGATGTGGATATTGTTATTTTGTTACTTTCATGGATGATTTGAGTAGATATGGATATATCTATTTGATGAAACACAAGTCTAAAACCTTTGAAAAGTTCAAGGAATTTCCGAGTGAAGTGGAAAATCATCATAATAGAAAGATCAAATTTCTGTGATCTGGTCGTGGAGGTGAGTATCTAAGTTACGAGTTTGGCAGAAACATGAGAGAGTGTGGAATAGTTTCACAACTCACGCCTACCGGAACACCACAACATAATGGTTTATCGGAACATCATAATCATACCTTATTGGATATGGTTCGATCTATGACGTCTCTGACTGACTTGCCACTTTCATTTTGGGATTATGCACTGGAAACGCTGCATTCACTTTAAATAGGCACCGTATAAATCTGTTTAAACGACACCATATGAATTATGGTTTGGAAACAATCATAACTGTCATTTCTTAAAGTTTGGGCATGCAATGTTTATGTGAAGAAACTTCAGCCTGATAAACTCGAACCCAAAGAGGAAAAATGTGTCTTCATAGGATACCCTAAAGAAACAATTGGGTATAGCTTCTATCACAGATCCGAGAGCAAGGTTTCTGTTTCCAAGAATGGATCCTTTCTTGAGAAGGAGTTTCTCGCGAAAGGTGTGAGTAGTCAAAAGGTAGAACTCGAAGATATTGAACCTTCTCTTCATGTGACGGCGAGTGTCGCAGCACCATAAGTTGTTTCGGAGTTGACTTCACCTGATGAGGAAAGAGCTAATGATAAAGATCATGAAACTCTGAAAGAGGACACTACCAAACCTTGCAGGTTAAGCAGGACACGTGCAACTCCTGAACTGTATGGAAATCCTGTCATGAATTTCATGGTTGATGGAAATGATGATTCTTTGACATATGAAGAAGCAATGATGGGCCTGGATTCCAAAAAATGGCTACAAGCCATGCAATCCGAGATGGTATCCATGTATGAAAACTAGGTTTACACCTTGGTGGACTTACCTCATGACCGAAAGGCCATTCAGAATAAATGGATCTTTGATACGTCCATTTTGCATCACTATTCTATGTCTTAAATCACTATTATTCATTGATATATTTCGTATTGAGAGGTGATACTTATGTTATTTCGTCTGTTTTTGCATGGTTGATGACTTTTGGAGCATGGACCGCTGCAGTCAGGATTCTGATGGAAAAGGTGCTGTTTGGAGGCAAAATTTGCGAAGATCAGAAAATCTGGGAAATATACGGAAAATCTTATTTTTCTATAAGACGAAGGATGCCAGAAGGGGGGCTAGAAATGGGCCACAAGGGGCCCACACCACCCCCTGGCGCGGGCAGCCCTAGGCCGTGCCAGCAGGTGGTGTGGCCACACTGGCCCACTCCAGGAACTCCCCTCTGGCGTATATCATCCTCCTAAACCCTTAAGACTCGGGAAGCGACCACAGAGAGATTCCGCCACCTCTACGGGGCGGAAAACACCGAGAGAGAAAGATCTCTCTGATAGACAGATTTCTGCCGGGGGAATTCCTTCCCGGAGAGGGAAGATCGTCGCCATCAACACCACCATCAAGCTGGACTTCATCGGGATCATCATCATCATCATCATCACCATCATCACCCTCATCACCATATCCATATTGCTGTAACAATTGCGTTGAATCGTGCATAGTTCATAGGGGAAAATTTCCCGGTATTGATTACTCTTTGTAGTTGATGATATTGAGTGAACCGTTGAATTATTGTTTATGTTCAGATTGTTATATATCATGATCCATCTCTGATCATGATCCATATGATGTCTTGTGAGTAGTTCGTTTTGTTCTTGAGGACATGAGAGAAGTCATGTTGTTGGTAGTGTAATTGTGTTGAGAGAGATTCAATAGTTTGATATTTTAGTTGTGGTGTACTTCTTCTAGTGGTATCATGTGAACGTCGACTACATGACACTTCACCTATATGGGCCTAGGGGAATGCATTGTGTATTTGGCTACTAATCGTAGGGGTTGCCGGAGTGACAGAAACCTGAACCCCCATTAGGAAACCATTGCACAAGGGACGTAAGGGTCTTAGAGTTTAAAGTTGTGGTTAGGTTTCTACCTTAATTAATTTCTTGTACTTACGGATGTTTGCAAGGGGTATAATCACAAGTATGTATTAGTCCTAGGAACGTCGGTACATTAACACAGGTTCACCCACACAACAGTTAGCAAGCTAAATAAGATTAATCAACTATATGAAGCGAAAGCACTTGACAGTCTTCCCATGTTTCCTCGAGAACATTTGGTCATGTTAAGTAATACAACCGGCTTGTCCTTTGCTGCATAAAGGATTGGGCCACTTGCTGCATTTATTCCTACTGTCTTTTATTTACTCATACTTTGTTTACTTGCTTTATCGAAAACCCCTAAAAATCCATTTGCTAAGTATTTGCAGGTAATTCCTGATCCATACCACTAGCCAGCACCTTCTGCTCCTCGTTGGATTCGACACTCTTACTTATCGAAAATACTGCGATGCACCCCCTATACTTGTGGGTCATCAAGACTATTTTCTGGCGCCGTTGCCGGGGAGTGAAGAGCTATTGGAGAGTGGAGCTGGTAAAGGAAACTTCTACTGTGAGTATTGTTTACTTCTGCTAGTTGCTTATTTTCGATATGGATAATTCACTGAGTTTCTTATTTGGTAATGCTACTACCACTGCTAAGGTAGTAGATAAATCACCTCCTGATGAGAATGATGTTTTCAAAATACCTACAAGAATTATTGATCGTGTTATGGATAATTACTATGTTGGGGATGGAACTGTCCATCCCGGTGATCATTTACTCTTTATACACGAATTATGCGGGTTGTTCAAGTGTGCAGGTATTACTACAGATCAAGTTAAGAAGAAGTTATTCTCATTATCGCTGAAAGGAAGAGTTGAGGAATGGTATAAGCTGCTGAAGAATGGTCAAGCTCTGGAATGGGAGGAAATAGTACCTCTCTTTTATTCAAAGTTTTATCCTCCTAGTGAGCTTCATAAAGATCGGAATCAAATATACAACTTTTGCCCTCTTGATGGAGAGAGTACAGCTCAAGCTTGAGGGAGACTGAAGTTACTAATTCTCAAATGTCCCATTCATGAGCTCCCTAGCAATATTATTATCAATAACTTCTATGCAAGGCTCCCTCTACATGACAAGGATTTATTGGATGCTTCTTGTGCTGGATCATTCAGTCGCATGGGAGAAGAAGCTAAATGGGATCTTCTGGACCATATTCAAGACAATGCTGAAGCTTGGGAGAATGACAAAGGTAGAAAGTCAGGTATAAATTATGATTATGAATGCATTGAATCTTTTATGGGAACTGATGACTTTCAAAATATTAAAAATACTTATGGTCTAGACTCTCAAGCTATTGCTTCTTATTTTAAGGTTTTTGCTTCCTATATTGAAGTGCCGAAAAAGAAGTGGAATAAGTATCATGAACCTTATAAAGATGTTGCTAAGAGTGTTCCTTCAAGAAATACTGAAGTTTATACTGCTAATCATGTATTACCTGAACCTTATCTTGAGAAAATGCATTTCCCAATTAAGATAAAGGAACATTCCATGATAGCTAGTATGGTTGATAAAAGTATGAATAAGGCTGTTGAACCTGATAAACAAATGGTTGATGAACCTATAATAGCATGTGTGAAAGACTTTGTCACTAAATATGAAGAAGAGGGACACACTATCCTTTGTAAGGATACCTCTAATATTGTTTCACATAGTAGTGTTATGAGAGTTAATATTCCTGTGTTTTCTGTTAGAATAAGTGATCATTGCTACGATGGTCCTTGTGATAGTTATATTGTTACGTTTATGCATGATACTAAAAGTTATTATGAGAGAGGGAAAAGTGTTCTTATGAATCTCAACAATATCAAGTTTCCTCGTTTTATGCTGAAAGTTTTTGTGTTGCACTTCTTTTGCCTTCTTATGCAAGTAGCCTTTGGTTTCAACAACTTGTTTGTTTACAAAATTCCCTTGCATAGGAAGTGAGTTAGACTTAAATGTGTGTGGGTATTTTTGCTTCTTAATGCTCTCTTTCACCTCAATTCATATTCCTATGAGAGCGTTGTCAAAATTATTATGCCCATCTTAATGGCTATAAAGAAAGAGCTTTTTGGGAGACAACCCAATTTGTTTTTGCTTTCAGTTTTTTTCTTTCTTTGAGTCTTGGAAGTTATTACTTCTGTAATAACCGCTCCTTATCCGTTTTGTTTGGTTTTTGTGTCAAGATCAACCTCTAATGAGAGAGAAGTAAGATTTGGGGAAGTTTCTATCTCGAAACAGATTTTTGTGCTTCACCGCAAACATTCGTGAGAGATCTCTCTATGTCGGATTGAGCTGTAATTTTTTGTGCTTCTGCCCCAGGTTGTTATTTAACTTTCGTTAGTTTTGCACTTTTTGATTTGAGCAACATAAGATTTTCTAAAAAAATGATCTTTACCTGCTGGTCTGTTTTGATAGATTTAGCCACTCTTTCATTTGCTTCTTTAATCGATTTCCTTTTTGAATTCTTTTTGGGTTTTCAGAAGAAGTTGCTACAGTATATTTTGTTTTGATGGTTTTAAGTTGAAGTTGGACTCAAAAGATTTTATCACTTCACTTATACTAATGTTGCTAATGAGAACTATGTGAAGTTTCGTGTGAAAGAAATTTCTAGAAAGTGGAGATAATGGTGTAATAAGGAAGAGAAGGGGTTTCACGACTCAAGTAGTAAGTGTATGAAGATGAAGATATTGATGTTATTCAAGTGATGACTCCAGAAGAATCTACTAGATACCAAATTCAGAGACCTGCAGAGTCCGTTTTCAAATAGGTAACAGTTCTGGTAAGAAAAGTTCCGCGAAAATACAATCCAACTATATTTTTGCAGTCTTCAGTCAATAAGGAGAGCTACGAAGCGAAAAAGGGACGGAAACGGAGCCAGGGTGGCTCACACCACCCTGTGGCGCGGGCCCTCCCCAGGTGGCGCCACCAGGTGGTGAGTCCACCCCGGACTCCGCCTCCGACTCGTTTTCTCACAGTACCTTCCTTTTGATATGAAACTTCATAATGTATAACTCTCCAGATCCCCTGAGGTTCGTATATCGTGTTTTCATCGTGCTTTTGTTTTGATATGTTTCTGTCAGGACATACTCTTTGAAAGTTTAGAAGCACAATGGTGTCCGCCAAGGATAAAGGGAAGGAGCCTATGGAGGAAGACCTCCAAGACCCCGGGAAGGAGAAGGAGATCAAGAGTGAAGGTGAAGAAGAGCAAGGCCAACATCCGCACACCGACACTACCGTTGCAAGCATTGGAGTGGTGGAAAATCCAGTCATTTGAGGGAAGCTTCCTCATCACCATTCAGATCCATGGTCACTTCCTCCATGCACCAAGAATCCTTTCCATACCCTTATCCATGAGCATCAATACCAGAATATGCCCAAGGGGAAATTACCCTCCAATTGGGATTTGCCTCATTCTAGCCATGCAGGAAAAGAAGACTTCAAGGAGGAAGAGTGGGGACAGAATAGCAAGAGATGGAATTCTCAACATGACTTGATCATGAGCCGCATTGAGCAAAACTAACAACTTATTCGTAATCTCACCTTCAAGATTGAGAACTTGGGGAAATTGGTCAAGAAGCTCATCGAGAGGATAGCACCACCACCAAAGGAGTAATTCATCATCAGGTTTGACATCCCCTTGGTTTGTTCCAAGCTTGGGGGAGTGCCACGGTATCATATCACCATCTTCTATTTTTTTTGCCTTATTAGTAGAGTCATATCATGAATAGAGGACTTATTATGTAGTATGGTTTGCATTATGGAAGTTTCCCCTCTCTCGTTAGATATGTAACACTTGGCGTGAGTTGCCGTTATGGAATATTAATGAGAAGTTCTATCATTTACTCTTTTGCATAGCTTATATTAGTTTTCAATTCGTGGTTATATGATTGATCTTGTTGTTAGTATTGGTATCACTTTGGGATCATTGAGTTAATTTAGTTGGTTTTGGCAAACCTGGCTCGGTCAGTAGCAACACTATTTTTGAGAGTTGAATGAAAAAGATAAAAGTACTCTAAAGAAAAATAATTTCATCATCTTTCTTTCTTGATTTGCTTATAAGTTTAGTATTCTCTAGTTAAGATCTTTTGTGCTTCCGAAGAAGATTGCATGTTTGTTTTTATCACTTGTATGTTTGTTTGTTTCCTTCAACTCTTATACTTGCTACCCAACCTTGCTAGCCAAAAACCTGTACTGAGAGGGTATTCTTCTTGTGCATCCACTCCTTTAAACCAAAACCTTTGCCATTGTGTCCACCATACCTACCTATTAGCATTATTGCTATTCCAAGTAAATTCTTGTTTTATCTACCTCCCAAATTAAACTTGTTATGTGAAAAATAGTGATTAAAGATCTCACGAACTTGATGGCACACTTTACTTTCTTGCAGTTAATAAACTTGAACCATTGTGCTCACCTATGTTGCGTATATGCTTGCGCTTTGTAAGTTGTGAATTAGCAGAACCATGCTGTCATGGGGAACGCTTTCAACATTGCACTGGTACTTTGTACCTAGTTGATATCATGTTCTTTTGTCTATGGATGTCGTCGGTGTGAAATGAAAGGGGAGCTTGTAAGTCCATGGAGTTATGCATGTGTGTTAGAGAAATGCCTGGGCCGCTGGTCTAATCTATGCTTGCATGGTGCAAACCTGCAGCGTAACCATAACGAGTATCTATGAAGCATTCTTCTTATAAAAAAGAGTCCTATATTGAGAAAAAAAAGGAAAAGAAAAAAGAGATATATGAAAAGAGGAAAGAGATAAAAAAGCACCATATTCCTATGGTAAATAAGAAGATTGCTGAGATACTTGTTGTCTGCTTGCCTTGTCATTTTGGTATGGGGATTCTTCCGTATCATCGGGCAAGGGGTACCCCGTTGGCGGTTCTCTATGATACACATATGCTTACGATGACAAGAACTTACCGGTGACTAAACTTGAGCGGCCCTCGTATTCAAGGGACATGAGATTCTCAAACTACAACTTGTCAATGCACATCCTCATATTTGATCACTTTAACCTTAATCACCTAAAGATGCCTATGATAGGGGCAATGAGAGCTGAAAGCTAGTAAGTACCATAATTTTTGGGAGCTCTTTATGAGACTTGCAATCCCTGCTTCCCTCTACCAAGGGCATTTCTTTTACTTTGTAGTTGAGTCAGTAAACCTACTCCCTTCTATCTCAGCAAGTATTTTGAGTTCTTGTGTTTCATTCATTCATATGATGATTTATTCAATCATATTTCTTATGTTCCTTGTTTTGCACATTGCTCTTATCTTGATGTTTACTACTTTGAAAGCTATCATTGAAAACCAGTTATTTTTGAACTCCAACAAATTATCAACTATTCTTCAACCAAGAGCTAAGTTTGCCATTACCAATTATGATTCACTTTATGTATCTTTATTGTGTTTCCTCTACCTATTACAAGTTGAGTTATATAATAGTGAGTTTTCTTCTTCTATGATCTATGTATTGATGAATGTGATACTTCTTGTCCGTATTCTTTTATCGACTCTTCACTCCATAAACTTGAGGCCATATTTATTGAGCTCAGTTTCGCTTGGGGACAAGTGAAGTATAATCTTGGGGGGAGTTGATACGTCCATTTTGCATCACTATTCTATGTCTTAAATCACTATTATTCATTGATATATTTCGTATTGAGAGGTGATAATTATGTTATTTCATCTGTTTTTGCATGGTTGATGACTTTTGGAGCATGGACCGATGTAGTCAGGATTCTGATGGAAAAGGTGATGTTTGGAGGCAAAATTCGCGAAGATCAGAAAATACGGGAAAATATACAGAAAATCCTATTTTTCCAGAAGACGAAGGAAGCCAGAAGGGGGGCTGGAGATGGGGCACAGGGGGCCCACACCACCCCCTGGCGCGGGCAGCCCTAGGCTGCGCCAGCAGGTGGTGTGGCCGCCCTGGCGCACTCCAGGCACTCCCCTCTGGCGTATATCCTCCTCCCAAAACCTAAGACTCAGGGAGCGACCACAAAAAGATTCCGCCGCCTCTGCGGGGCAGAAAACACCGAGAGAGAAAGATCTCTCCAGCAGACAGATTTCTGCCAAGGGAATTCCTTCCCGGAGAGGGGAGATTGTCGCCATCAACACCACCATCAAGCTGGACTTCATCGGGATCATCACCACCATCATCACCATCAGCACCCTCATCACCATCTCCATATTGCTGTAATAATTGCATTGAATCGTGCATAGTTCATAGGGGAAACTTTCCCGATGTTGATTACTCTTTGTAGTTGATGCTATTGAGTGAATCGTTCAATTATTGTTTATGTTCAGATTGTTATACATCATTATTCCATCTCTGATCATGATCCATATGATGTCTTGTGAGTAGTTCGTTCTGTTCTTGAGGACATGGGAGAAGTCATGTTGTTAGTAGTGGAATTGTGTTGAGAGAGATTCAATATTTTGATATTTAAGTTGTGGTGTACTTCTTCTAGTGGTGTCATGTGAACGTCGACTACATGACACTTCACCTATATGGGCCTAGGGGAATGCATTGTGTATTTGGCTACTAATCATAGGGGTTGCCGGAGTGACAGAAACCTGAACCCCCGTTAGGAAACCATTGCACAAGGGATGTAAGGTGTTTCTTATACTTACAGATGTTTGCAAGGGGTATAATCACAAGTACGTATTAGTCCTAGGAAGGTCGGTACATTAGCATAGGTTCACCCACACAACATTTAGCAAGCTAAAGAAGATTAATCAACTATATGAAGCGAAAGCACTTGACAGTCTTCCCATGTGTCCTCGAGAACGTTTGGTCATCTTAAGTAATTGTCGTGGAAATGGCCACGGCAGTGATTGATTGTATCGTGAGGAAGAGTTGGCGGCCATCTGCGGTGCGAGATGGGGGCCGATGCACATCGGTTACCCAGGTTCGGCCCCCCGGAGGGTAAAGACCTACTCCGGCTAGATTAGATTATTGGAGAGCGAGTTACAGGGGTGGTGAGCTCGGCGTCTAAGCAGCGAGTCACTTGAGGAGGTGTATGATGGAACGTGAGTCTCTAGGATACCCTAGGGAGGTTTATATATGAGGCACCTCGCTAGGGTTTACAAGCTACCACCGAACAAGATAAGGATTCGGAGGTTTTGACCTAATCCGACTGGGCTTCTGTTACGTTCCTGGGGCTCCAGTCTCCACTCGCCAGGCCTCTCCTTCTATCGTAGTCTAGTCGCCGTCCTTCAGGCGCACTCACAGGCCCTTCGGCCCAATCGGAACGTCTTGCTGGGCATACCCCCTTTGGCATATCCCCATCAGTAGTCCTCGAGGCCATCGTTGATGCAGGCGTAGGTGTCCCTTTGGTGATCGGAGTAGGCGAGCCCAATTTGGACGCCCAATCAAGTCGGCGATGGACTCCATCAGAACCAAGGAGAATTTCCACAGGTTTCCATTCGCTACCCCAATGAATGTTGCTACTGCCAAGTCGCCGCTTCGGCGAGTGCAAAAGACTGGCGGGTAGCGGGTGGAATGGAGGAGTTGGACCGTCAATTCTGGTCAAACTATCTGTTGGAATTTCCAACGGTAACTTCGGCGCAATTACCGTGAGTAACGGCTATCCCGATTTTGGCGGGTGGCGTTCCCATATAAGGGGAGTGATGACTTAGTTCTGTGAATCCTTCCCGCATTATTCATTCTCCCATACACATATTTTCTGTCTTCAATCTTCCTGCCTTCAACCTTCCGATTCGTCCTTTCCGCATCGTGCGATTCCACGTCCTACCCGATGGCGCCTCCCAAAGGCTCTTGGGGAAAATCCAAGTGCACCACAGCCCAGCTCAAGTCCTTCGAGGACGTCAGAGTCCTCCGCAAGGGGAACTGGCATGTTCCCCCTCCTCCGAGACCGAGCCAAAGCCGCGACCCGGCGAATTCATCTGCTTCCCCAGCCATATTGAAAGAGGTCTGGGATTCCCCACCTCGCTCTTCTTCCGCCGCTTCTGCGCGTATTAAGCGATCAAGCCATCGGATCTCGGCCCGCATAGCATCGAGCAGCTGGTGATCTTCGTCGCCTTCTGTGAGTGCTATCGCGGCTGCAGACCGTACTTCCCGCTGTGGTTGGAGCTCTTCCATGGCTGCATCGGGCGCGATACGTCCGGCGGCTTGATGTTGGCCGCAGGCGGCGTCAAGTTCCAATTGAAGCCGAAGGCCAATTTTGTCAAGCTCCTCCTGCCGAAAAAGGCCGCCAGCGAGTGGAAGAAGATCTGGTTCTACGTAAAGGAATCCACTTCCTCTGGCGAGGTGGCACTTCCCGAGTTCGTCGCTGACGGGAGCGAGCCATGCCGGTTGGCGCCGAAGAAGCTCCCCGAAGACCAGCGGATGTGTAGGGGTTCCGCACGTGAAAACAATAAAATTTTACCCTACGCCCCTGACCCCTGAAGCTGCTAGGACCTATCTATTAGTAATACAGTAACGGGAGGGGCTTTTCACGAACTTACCCTTGAAGACCGAAAAGCATTGTCAACGCCCAGGAAAGCGTGGTTGATGTAGACGAGCCAAAGCCGACCTCAAGGTCGTGATGATGTCCTTGCGCTCCTTATGGCTCCAACGACTTGAGTGCCTCAAGTGCGACACCTCGCGGGGAGTTACACACGTCCCGTGCCTGACGATGACTCCGGCTTCCCCGATCCAGCAGAAGTTGCGGAAGTAGAGCTCCCGGATCCGAATCCTGCAGCGCAATGGCGCTCCGCGGTGAAGATGTCTCTCGCTCGCGCAGTCCAGACTTGGGACCACGGTCACGAGAGAGAGAGAGAGGAGAGAGAGAAAATATCAATTGGAGGTCCTCCCAAAAGTGGGGAGACCTTTATTGATTTTGGGTGTGTATTTTTAGGCCAAATACCCCACTTTATATAGGGGGAGGGGAGGTACTACCTCCCCTCAAGTCCCGCGGTGGGACTAAAGAAGAGGAGGGGGTGGGGTGGCCGCCAGCCAGCCCCTAGTGGGCCCCGTGGGGGGCAAGGCCCAGTCAGCCTCCCCCTTGGTCCCTTTCTCCCTCTCTCCTTTCCCCTACTGGGCCCTCTCCCTCCGGAATTGGCCCATTAAACCTTTTGACCTTTTAATTGATTTTCTCTTTATTAAATAATTATAAATAAATGATTAAATCAATATTTAACATTCATTCGCACATTATCTAATCTCCGTGGCCATGGAACACCTTCCACCTCCACTCCAGATATACTCCGAACTTACCGAAACCCTTCCGGTTTTCTCGCTTCTTTTCTTCGGCGATTCTACTGATCGTATAAATGCTCTCTAAGCATCATCAAGCCCTTAAGAGTGATACCCCGCAGTTCGGGAACACTCCAGACATGGTCGGGACACTCCCGCACCAATGATCAACAGAGGGACCTGGATGGCCATGCGACCCCTGTGTGTTCCACGAAGATCTTTCGGTGTTTGAACTGGGACAGTCGTGTCTTATTCCCTTTGTCTCTCGATACTTGCATTGCCCGAGATCTGATCAATGACATCGCCATGTCATGTTCAATCTCGTTACTGAACAATGTTACTTGACTCGTTCCGACAAGTGATATGCCCGTGATCCAATCACACGTTGCGCAGCTATTGGATATAACCTGTCCGAGTGGGCCCTTGAGTATCTTCCCGTCACATGGATGGACAAATCCCGCTCTTGACATATATTGCCTCTACGGTTTCATCCGAATACCTGAACACACCTTTATAACCACCATTTTACCAGATGGAGTTTGATGCTATCTAAGCACTCTCGGGAGACAATGATTGATATAGCCTCACGGTCTAAGGAATAGTCTACGAGGATCCATTTCTAATCATCCTCATTTCCATCTAGCATAAATGCCACATGATCAGGAAACATGATCATCTGTTGACCAATGAACCAGTGACTAGAGCTTCACTAGGAACCCCTGGTTTGTTTGTATATCACACGTGTACACTAGTAGAAACCGGGCAATTTGCCCCGGTTCGTAAGGGCCTTTAGCCCCGGATTTCGAACCGGGGCTGCAGAAGCGGGACTAAAGGTCCAAGCTTTAGCCCCGGTTCAGTTACGAACCGGGGCTAGAGGTCCAACCACGTGGCCTGCTAGGTGCGCTGGGCGGCAGGACATTTAGCCCCAGGTCGTGTTACGACCCGGGACTAAAGGTTCCCAGCCGCGGCTGCATTTTGGGCCATTTGGCTGCCGCGACAGGGGATGGGGTTTTAGGTTTTGTGTTTTTCTTTTCATTTTGTGTTTTGTGTTCAATTATTTTTCATTCTGTGTTTTCATTAGAAACAAGTTTTCGTATACATACAGAACGCTACTACACAGTACTTGGCCACATTGACGCAATATATAATATAATTACTCTTACAAGCATATATGGAGTCCCAACAAGGTCCAGAGCATGTCTATTTGATTACATGGAGATCATTACATGGATGCTTTAGGCTCTACTTATACAGTATTCTCCGCGTGGGTCTATGACCTCGTCGAGAAAAAATGCAGCAAATTCCTCTTGGATTGCTATTAGGTGGTCCTCTGGTAGGAGCTTGTCCCGCATCGCGTCCAACTATGTAAAAAGGAGATCGTATGGATTAGACTCAACACGATTTTTTGTAATAAAAATAAAGGGTGAATATATTGTTTACTTACTCGAGCATTTTCCGAGGGCTTCTCAATACTGATGCAAATGAACTCGCACACGTAGAATCCAGATAGATTAGTTCATCGTGGCTGCCTCACGCACTTTACAAGAATAGAATTCAATCAAATAATAACGCTAGCATGATAAATGCACATAAACTAGAATTAAATAGATGTGCGGACTTAGCTCGTACTACTTACCGAGAGTGATTTAAAAAATAGCTCCTCACGCCATTGACCGCGGACATGTTTCTTGAATTGTGTCCAAACCCTACCCGACAAAGAAAATTAATGTATGAGTTAATAACTACTCGATATCCCAGAAAATGAACCAAAGAAACCGATATAGTGCAATAATGGTTGAAATTACCTCTGGAGCACATCGATAATGATGCGGTAGTTTTCAATGTCTTTGTTTAGTGAGTCCATGATGTGAACTCTTCCCATGTCAAGTGAAATGCTTAGAAGAATCCAATGGTACCTACACAAGGTTTACATACGTCAGTAACTCATCATTTACACTGAACATCGAGTAAGCAAAAGTTAATGTGTACAAAAACTCACTTGCCGTCGTGGTAAGGAAATAGTATTTCGTTACAGAAATGTTGTTTCGGGAGAAACCGCAACAAGTTGTGCTTGGTCTGCAGTGGTTTATCCTTTAGTATAGACCCATGAACTCGATGTGGGTCAATGTACCCAAATCCATTGACAGCCTTTCTTTTACAATCGAGCATCTTCATTCTGCATCATTATATATAGCGTACAAAAGAATATAGTGAGTATACTTACCGGCAATGAATTGAAAAAGCTGAGATAGAGACCTAATTACATAAATAAAGTAATCACTTACAAACAATACGAACTGAGGATAGTTTTGTCGAGTTCCTTTAGATTGAATAACTGAAATAATTCTGTAGATTCAATATGGACCTCGTATTCAATGAAGTAATGCAATTTTCAAACTTTCAGTATGAGCCAATTTCTCTGTTCTTTTGATGCTTTCATGTACCATTCATGGAATCTTCGCATTTGTGTTGGCATATCCCGAAGCCTCTCAGAACTGACCAGAGGCTCCCCGTTAGCAAATTTTGGTGCTACCTCAGCCTTGGGCATAAGGCCGTGAATAATTTCATGAATTGGCATACCACATTGCTCGGCCAATATCCTAGCCGTTTCCGGATCCATAGGTTCTTCCTCATATAGTTGAGGTTTGGGTATGTTCACCTGGAGTGGGGGGAGCGATTGGTTTGCTTGTTTCCCCAGCTGGGGAACATCTCTTTTGGTTCTTCGGCTACCACTCAATTGTTTTGCTTGTTTCCCCAGCTGAGGGACATATGTTCTGATGCTTCCGCTACCACTCGATTTTTTTGCTTGTTCCCCCTACTGGGGAACCTCTTTTTTGCTGCTTCCTCTACCGCTTGATCTCTTTTGTTTCAATGTCTTCTGAAGATATCGTGTATAGTCATCTGGCGCATTTAACTGAGCTTGGGATGGCTGTGTCAGTAATTTCCTAAAGTGCTCCTTGGTTTCCAGTTTTATTTGGACCTCTGGCTCAGGTTGTTTCTTTTTAAAATGAGCATCCACTTCGGCACGTACGACCGCATCGGTCTCCTCATCGGTCAGGTCATAAGCCCTCTTGGGAGGAACCGGCAGTACTCTTGGGATGGGCAACAACTGTCGCTTCGGGCGTTGCTTATCGCTCGACGGAGCGGTGGTATTCTTCCGCTTTTGCCCCTTAGTGGGTGGAGGCGGCTGCGTAGATTGAGATGGACTCGTGTTGGGGTCATGGATTGGACTATTACTGGGAGGAGACGGTGCACTTGGAGGTGGACTTGGAGGAGACGGTGCACTGGGAGGAGACGGTTGCCTTGGTGTCGAGCCTGGAAACTTGATGTATTCTTTTTTCCATAGAGTGAACCCACTCAAGACTTCTCCCAGTGTCGTCTCCCCTTCACCTACAGGGATGTCAAGCTGTAGTGACTCACACATAGGTAGAATTTCATCCACACCGACACGAGCATAGCCAGCCGGAATCGGATTGCAATGGTAGGTCGCTCCCGGTGCAGAAGGTAAAGCAAAGCCGACCGCCACCTTCATGGATATATTCTTCAGTTCAACATGCAGCTCACAACTAGTCTTCTCCTTAATTGCATCCACGGGATACACATCCATCGTTGCATCATTATCGTGGCCATCCGTGGAAGCCACGCTGCTTTTCCATTGCGATGGGCCGACCGTACTGTTCGGTGTAAGATCTTGCTGTCGGAGTCCTTTAAGTTCATTAAGCTCTTGGTGATACTCCTGTAGCACGGCTTCAAACCTCGCGAACCGCTTCGTATCCTCCTCTTTTTGCCGCTTTGTTCTTCTCGATCGGCTTCTGTACGTGTCACGGTGCTCGGGAAACCCGATAACCCATGGATAAGAATGTCTGAACCCTCTTGTTCGTCCAGCCTTTTCAGGATTCCCGAGAGCCTTTGTCAGCTCATCATTCTCTCTATCAGGAACAAATGTTCCCTCTTCAACCTCTTTGATCACTTTAACAAGTTCTTTCTTGGGAGTAGAAATTTCTTCGGCTGCAACAATCTTGCCTGTTTCTGGGTCTAATGATGCCCCATGCCCGAATACCCAATTTCTTGACCTCAAAGGCCAACTAGACGTAGCTGGAGTGACCCCTTTAGTCTCTAGGTCAGCCTCAGCTTTATCCCACTTAGGCATGGCACTCCTGTAGCCACCTGTGCCCATATGATGGTGATATTTCTTTTTGGCTGCATTTTCCTTATTTTTTGCTGATATTGCCTTAGCTGGTGCTGAGGTCTTGTATTCCACAAATGCGGCCCAGTTATCCTGCTGCAACTCTAGTGGGCCAAGGAATGGAGGAGTTGTTTCCTTCAAGACATACTTGTGGTACAATCTTTTTTTCCATTCCTTGAATAGTTTGGCCATCTTCTTAAGACCAAAGTGCTTGACTTTCCTCGGCATTTGCTGTGTGAGCTCATCAGTCTCCAAGACAGGTAGGGTGAAATGTGTCATGAGAGAATTCCACATTGTATCTTTCGCTCTGTCATCTACAAAACTAGCCCCAGCTGGATCCTTTTTCTTTCCTGGCTTGTTCCAGTTTCGTGTGGTGATCGGGACTTTTTCTCTAACAATCACTCCGCATTGACTTGTAAATGCATTCGCAGCTTCTTTGGGCTCCAGCGGTTGACCCTGCGGAGAGACTAAGTCAATGCTGAAACGGACATCAGCGGGCAACTTGTGTGTCGATCCTCTTGTATTTGTAGAAGATTGGCCGGAAGCGGAGGTCTAAGAGAAGAAACATTCATCAGTACATATATACGGATCAATTAGTGCATCTATACTAGTGAACCATCGATAGAGGCTTTATATACCTTGACGGAGTTTGTCATTATTATGGTGTCTTCACCATGGTCTCCACGATGGTCAGCACCATCGTCTCCACTATTTGGTCCACCATCGTCTCCTCCAGACAAATTAAGATATTCGGAGCCATCATAATAAGACCCCCCAGTACCCTCATCTATCATGTTGAGAAGGTTCTCTTCATTCTGTCTACTGTCCATAGCTTAACTAATACAGAAAAAGAATATTGCATTAAGTAAAAGAATATTACAACTGCGACAACTTGGATACAGTACTTAGTGATTAAGATAAATTACAAGAATATAAGATAAAGTACATTATTAATACATCACCAGAGAATAGCTCGGGTGCATTATAGGATAAAGTATAAGATAAAGTACATTATTAATACATCACCGGAGAATAGATCGGGTGCATTATAGGATAAAGTATAAGATAAAGCGCATTATTAATACATCACCGGAGAATAGCTCGGGTGCATTATAGGATAAAGTATAAGAGAAAGTACATTATTAAGATAAACTAGCGAACGCGGCTGCTGCGTACTGTGCTACGGGAGCTCTGCAGCCACAGAAGAGGAACCATCACCGGAGAATAGCTCGGGTGAGATCCGTGAACCTACCAGATATTGGAGAACCTAGTCTCCAAAAGATACATGTATCGCCGTACATGCTCGTCCTCCTCCCTGATACGACGACGTCCCACCTCCTCGGGGGCTGGCTCCCTCTGCACCGCTCCTGGACCTTGTGGACGCCACCAAAGAAGCTCCGGGTCGACGATGATACCCGAATTCCTCACCAAGGTACGAGTCCCGACAGGTAGCACCTCCCAGTGCCAACCCGGCGGAGCCCAGACTCGGACATCCCCGACGGAGTCCAGTAGGCTCGGACGAGATGGACGCGGCATAACTAAATAATAGCGATAACTTACAATCATAAAACATAATTAACTAAGTAACCCTAACTAACCATAGATAATACTAACATATACAATTAACCTAATACTAATACTAAGCTAATACTAATACTAACACTAATACTAATACTAATACTAATTAATACTAATACTAATACTAATTAATACTAATACTAATACTAATTAATACTAATACTAATACAAAAATACTAATACCAAATACTAATACTAATAGTAATACTAATACTAACCTAATTAATACTAACCTAATTACTACTAACGAAAATTAAAACATAATTAAACCTAATACTAATACTAAAACTGATTGCGAGGCGGCGATCACCGTACCTGACGGCGAGGCGGTGCGGGCGGCGCGGGAGATGGTATGGGCGGCGCGGCCGGAGACGGGACACGGACGGCGGCGGGCGGCGCGGAGACGTACGGGATGGCGCGGGCGGCGGCACGGGGCTTATCACGGGCACGGGCGGCGGTGCGGCGGATGGCGTGGGCGCGGAGAAGAAACTGGCGAGGATCTCCGGGTCGTGGCTCGACCCGGGGCGGGGCTAAAGGTCCCCCTTTAGCCTCGGTTCGTATTACAACCTGGGGCTAAAGGTGTTTTCGGCCCACCGCACTTCCCGCGCGCCAAAACCCTTTAGCCCCGGGGCTAAAGGTTATTTTTGGCGCCAAACCCAAAAATGGTTTATAGTTTTCAGAAAATTATGTATTATATATCAAAATTTTCAGAAAAAAAAGATCTATAATTTAAATCTATTATCATACTTTATTATACAACTTAAATGAAATTATCTATTATCTAAAAGTATTATATTTAGTAGAAATGTTCACAAAAAATAATAAAAATATAGTTTATTATTTAAAAATGGAAAAATACATATAATATAGCAAAATATTCACCAAAATATAGTAGAAATGTTCTCCCGCCATTTCCCCCGCTTCCCGCCATGTTCTCCCGCCATTTCCTCCGCTTCCCGCCATGTTTTCTCCCGCCATTTCCCCCACTTCCCGCCATGTTCTCCCGCCATGTCCCTCTATATCTAGGTCGACCGCCATTTCCATCGACACATTCACACCTTCTCTCTCACAACAATGCACACCGCTTACTGGGCTTTTGTAACTACCTCGGTTAATTACGCTCTTAGTTACATGCCTGGATGAGCGAAAGTGGTTAAAATAGTACGGTGGGGCCCGGGGGCCACTCACAGGTAGACCTTGTGGCCGTCCTAACCACTTTTAGAACATCGGGACAAGAACGAGCAGTGTAATCGGCAGGCGAAGGGATCAACTACATACACAAATGAGTATGTATGCAAGCCACATACAACAGTCCTCAGACCCATTCATTCTAAAAGAAATAGAAATATTGCAACGCCATACGGCAAGATCCAAATATCCTAGATAGAGATAATAATTTAGGATAGCTCCTCATACATCAAACATCAGAGTATCAGGCGGAAGCGGAAGACAAAATCCGAGTACGGATAAGAAGCAAATCGGCATAAGATGCCACATAAATAAACACATCCCGCCCACAGATCTCACGGATCCCTGTTCCCGGAATCTCTACACCGAGTGATCGTTGCCAACACCGTCCGTCTCCTCCACCCACTATCCATCTTGCGAGCACACCTGTTCATCTGAATCAAACAATTTATCGTGTGAGACCCTAGGGGTACCCAGCAAGTATTTATTCCTCTAAAGGGGACATAACCTGGGGTGACGCAATTGTAGCAAAAGATAATAACTAACAAGTCTATAGATACTCGCTAACCATCCGCCTAACCAATGATAGACGGATGTTCGTTAATTAGTAACAACAGTTATAACAGTATAATTAACAGATCCATCCTCCTTCTCGCTTACCAACGAGAAAGCGGACGAACAACCCCCCATCCGTTGGCAGTTTCATTAACCATTCCATGAGTATTGCACTATATACTACTCAGGTATTTAGTCAAATTAAAAGCGGTACTTTAGTTATACTTAAACTGTGCTCCAAGTCATCCATAACCGTGCAGGGGTGCACAAATAGCAACACACACTCGATCAACCTCGGAAAAGCCAACTCAAAACCCAATGAGGCATTCACGACAAAGCGATCACAGGATTCAGAAATATTTCAAGGGGACACCCCACTAAGCTACCCGCAACGAAGTTGGCCGGCTCCGGAACGGACCCAGGGTTTGTATGGATGGCGGTAAACGACTAGGAACCCGAAAGTGTGACTGGGCTTGTCGATACAGCGAAAACGTGTCACGATCGAAAACAGTACAGGTGCTCCTCGCACAATCTTAAATAAAACAGTAAACATGGCATAAGTACAGGATAGTAATAAAGCCCCAAACTAATTGTGGCCCCAAGAAATAAGAATGAATCAAGCTCTAGCTCAAGGGAGGTCCATAAGGCCTCCCGGATGTGGATAGTGCGAATAGTCAAGGAACATGAATCAATTACTCGGGGTCCTACGTGACACAAGTGAGCATGAAAAACCAAATAGCAGATATTGCTCACCGGTGCCGCTTTCATTAGTTATCCTATTACTACTCAGATTAAGTTGTTTAGGTACTTCGTTATCCATCAGACACTCACATACCCTACTCATGCTGTTCTACGACCCGCATGGCTCAAACAACTCCTGTAGTAATGGCTCAAGGGATGGAGGAACAAGCTTCGATGGGGTTTAAAGTAAAGGCTATGCAGTACTTGGGAATTCAATTTAATGCAATCGCGACTCAATGATGCAAGAATAAGATAGAGGCAATAGGTACTATATGTATGCAAGCATGTGGTAGTGCTTGCCTGGCAGCTCAGTTGAAGCGAGGGACGAATCTGGGTAGTGCTCCTGGGATTCCTGGTATATCCCCTGCTCAGCGTCTATTCGAAGAAGAACCAAACAAACAAGGGCCAACATAAATAGAGTGCACAAGCATATGAATTAAAATGTGACAAGCAAACAATCATGCCATAATGAATGATGCACAATTTGCATCGCAATAATGTAGCATGGCATGGGTGAGGTGTGGGGTACAAGATTAAAGCATTTTATTAAGTTTTTAGCCCGGTTTGCTCTGATAACACTTGCTGTATACTTATATTTATATGATGCATGCTGCAATTCAGGACATGGAGTGCATAGATAGAACGGGCTTGTCGAGCTGATCATTTTAGACATATTATTTGGCAAATTTGGAGTTATAGAATTAATGTTATTAATTTATTAAGAAAAAGGCATTTTATGGTAATTTTAACTATCTCGAAATTTTAAAGTGCTCAAAACATATTTTGAATGGCATATTTGAAATCCTCACATTTTTTGATTCAAAAACATATATTATTTGTATTATTTGGATTTATATTTTAAAAGTTATTAAAATCTGATTTGAATTTGAATTTAAACATTTACTGAAAAAGTTTATTTTAAAACAAAAAAGCAGAAAACATTTTACACCCAGACAAACCTAGCCACAGACGCTGACGGGTGGGACAACGGCTGACTGGGCCACACAGCACGCCGAGGACTTTTTCCACCGTGGCGCTACCTAGCCACCGAGGGTGACAAGTGGGTCCGGTGGTTCCGGGCCCACGTGACAGCGAACGAACGGGCCGAGACTGCCAGGTGGGGTTGTTCTGGAGCGCGGGTTGGGTGTTCAAAAATTGCGGGGGTGTTTTTGTAAGATGCACGGGAGGCTGACTGGTGGGGCTTGGGGTACCGCGGGTTGAGCAGATCAAAAAGGTAGGGGTGGATGTGCAAAACGGCGGCAGTACTGTTGTTCTTCTCGGTCAGTCTGATGAATCTGACGGGGACAGCGCGCGGTGCGCGGAGCGGTGAGACGGGGGCTCGATCTGGGGACCTGGGGCTCGCGCTAGGCGGCGGTGACCAGTGCAGCTAAGCGAGGGGTGGTGACAGGGAAGCGGGCAGGCGCTAGATAGGTCGCTGCGCGACGTGACAACGTGCAGACGCGCGCGACCACTGCGCACTGGGAGCGCTCGGCGAAACGTCTACCGCGGCTAGGGCTTTACGGGGCTCACCGCGGGGTGGTTGGCGGTGGTGGCACGGCCGGAGGCGCAACGGATCATCGGGGAAGCTAGCGGCCGAAGAACTAGGGTTTGCGTCTAGCGGCGCTGGTACTGGTGATCCTGGGGCTTCTCCTCCACATCAGCGTGTACAGGGCGATGTAGAGGAACGTCCTTGGTCTCCTCGACCACCTCCACGACGCGCGTGCTGGCCGGAACGAGAAGGCGCCGGTGGTACTGGCGGTGACCGGCGGCAGGATCTAGCGACGGTGAAGAAGAAGGAGAGGAGAGGCAGGGCTTGGGGTGGATCTGGAGGCAGAGGAGACGTGTGGGATGAGGACAAAGCGAGCGAGAGAGGGAGGGGTGCCTGTGGGGCTCGGGGTAGATAAAGGTGGCTTCGTCCACCTTTCTCCTCCTCCTCTCACGTGCTCGAGCTGGAGCGAGGCAGGGGCAGGTGGGGTGGGGCTGACAAGCAGGCCAGGTGGGGACGGCGTGGTTGTGGGGCTGGCACGGCAGGTGGAGAGAAAGAGAGAGGAGAGGGGGCTTGGGTTAGCTAGGGTGTAGCTAGGTCTAGGGTTAGATATGGGGTAGATGGGGTGCAGAGCCAGGGAGAGGGGGTGGCCAGGTGGGGCATCATGGTAGAGAGAGATAGAGAGAGGGAGGTGAGGTTAAGGGTTAGGGTTTAGTGTAGAATTAGGGTTAGGAAGAAAAGAGAGGAAACTAGGGTTAGGGTTTAGATTAGGTGTTTAGGTTTTAAACATGTTTATAAGATCAACCCAAGAGGAAAAATAGTGAGGGCTTTGAATTATCATGAGATGAGGTGTAGGAGTAACCAAGAAAAAGAGAAAGAAAAAGATGTATGGGAAGAAGCCCTCATTTGAATCATGCATGGAGAAAAATAAAAGAAAAGGTGGTGATGGGAATAAGGGGATGGTGGAAAGGGATGGAGATGATCCACAAAGAAAAGACCCAATAAAACCAAGAGGACTCAAATGGGATAGAGGTGGTGGTGCTCTTGCATGGCCCATGCAAAATAATAAATGCCCTGATTTATTTGGTGAAAACAAAATAATAATATGGCATTGTTCTTATGCATTCTCAAGGAGTGGAATAAAGTCCAAGCAAAAAAATTAGAATTGGATCCACCCCAACCCACATGAGCTAGATTAAATATCCACAAGAAAAATAATAGCTCATGGTTAACTAGGGTGGTGGAATTATAAGGTGGTGACAGAGAAAGGTGATGGAGTTGAATAAAAGATATGCCCCAACTCAACTTGGGCATCTAGCATTATCAAGAACCAAATACAATGTATCAAGAGCCAAATACAATTAATAATGTGTATGAGAGAAGAACCAAATGGAAAAGAGTTTTATATCATGCTCAAATGCAAGGTGGCATGATCACATGAGCATGATATAATTATGATGCAACAATTATATGTAGAAAGTAGCATATATATAGACTAGGCTAGTAGCATTGCAATTGTTAGATAATTGGGATGCTACAGCTTTTCTGACACTCGAGGAGACCGAGGTGCTGTGCGCCTCTAGCTACCCATGCCCCCGGGGTACCGGCTGCCCGCTGGATGGATGCTAAGCGCTGGAGGGGTTCCTGTTCCTCCTATGTCTCAAGGTTCGGCCCGCCAGGCGGCCATCACGAACCACTTCTACCTCGAGCTCACCTGGAGGAGCAGATGGATCCCCATTGGGATCCCGACAACCTCAACACCTGGAATGCCTTCTTCGCAAACCGGCGGGAAAGGAAGCTCGCCAGGTACGAGGGTGACATCCCGCCCCCAGTGAACCACAATGAGGCTGGTCGCCGCCTGTGGTGGGCGAACCGGACTATCGCCGGTGTGATGCGCTACATCGCCATGGGAGATCATCCTCGCCTGAGGTACCCGCACTTTCACCAGCAGCATAGCCACAAGAATGGTGGTGGTGGTGAAGGCCTAGGACGTACTGGGGTCGTCATCCGGGAGCCCCCTCCCCCGCGCATCGTGAATCTGAGGCCGGAGGATTCATCCGCGTGCTACGAGGAAGGGCTGAGGATCCATCCGCGTGCTACGAGCAACGACGATGACGATGACGATTCCGAAGACGACCCAGAAGCTGTGTACTACAGGGCTAGATATGATTATCACTAATTTTTACGTTTTAATATTAATAAATGTTTGGCCACAACAAGTTGCAATACTACCTATTGAGATCGAGAAAGTTCATATCCATATACATATAAGAAGATCATTAAAAATAAAGGTTTAATAATATTGTACATCACCAACATCCACACATGTTAGGGTTTTCTTCTAATCCGTAACCATGGAGCATCTTCCTTATTTAACGGGATGCTTGGGTCATCCTTCACAGCGAAGGGCAGAATTTCATGAAACTTATCATAATCGTCTGACATGTCTGTCTTATCCTCCACACCCACAATGTTTCATTTTCCTGAAAGAACTATGTGGCGCTTTGGCTCATCGGATGTTGTATGCTTTTGCTTATCTTTCCTTTTTCTCGGTTTGGTAGACATGTCCTTCACATAAAAAACCTGAGCCACATCATTGGCTAGGACAAATGGTTCATCTCTATACGCAAGGTTGTTGAGATCCACTGTTGTCATTCTGTATTTCTTGTCTACCTCAACCCCGCCTCCTGTCAGCTTGACCCATTTGCATCGAAACAAAGGAACCTTAAAAAAAGGTCCATAGTCAAGTTCCCATATCTCCTCTATGTAACCATAATATGTATCCTTTTGTCCATTCTCGTCTGTTGCCTCAAATCGGACACCACTGTTTTGATTGGTGCTCTTTTTATCTTGGGCGATCGTGTAAAATGTATTCCCATTTATCTCGTACCCTTGGAAAGTCAATATAGTCGAAGATGGTGACCTGGCCAACAAGTACAACTGCTCTCCAACATTTATTTCATTCATGAGATGTGACTGCAATCAACCGCCTAAAGTCCTCATATGTTCATCTCTAATCCAGGAGCCAGGCTTCCCCGGGTTGTTGGAGTGTACAATATTCTTTTGTTCCTTGATATACGGAGCCACCAAGGTGGAACTTTGTAGAACTGTGTAGTGTGCTTTAGTGAGAGAATGTCCGTCCATACATATCCTTGGTTTCTTTCCTAGCGTGCCTTTTCCACTAATTCTACCCTCATGCCGTGATTCAGGAACACCGATGGGCTTAAGGTCAGGAATAAAGTCAACAAAAAACTCAGTGACCTCCTCTGTTCCATATCCCTTTGAGATGCTTCCTTCTGGCCTAGCACAGTTATGAACATATTTCTTTAACACTCCCATGAACCTCTCAAAGGGGAACATATTGTGTAGAAATACAGGACCAAGAATGTTAATCTCACCGACTAGGTGAACTAGGAGGTGAGTCATAATATTGAAGAAGGATGGTGGGAACACCAACTCGAAGCTGACAAGACATTGGACCACATATTTCTGTAACCTTAGTAGACTATCTAGACTGATTACCTTCTGAGAAATTGCATTGAGAAACGCACATAGCTTCACAATGGGTACTCGAACATTTTCCGGAAGGAGTCCCCTCAATGCAATCAGAAGCAGCTGGGTCATAAGCACGTGGCAGTCATGAGACTTTAGGTTTTGAAATTTTTTCTCTGCCATATTTATTATTCCCTTTATGTTCGATGAGAAACCAAACGGGACCTTGATACTGTAAAGGACTTCAAAAAAGATTTCCTTCTCTTCTTTCGTAAGAGCGTAGCTAGCAGTACCTTCAAACAGCTCTGGATGCATGCCGTCTCGGTCTTTTATACGTTGTTGGTCCTGCCGTGCTTCAGGTGTATCTTTGCTCTTCCCATACACGCCCAAGAAGCCTAGCAGCGTCACACAAAGATTCTTCGCCAGGTACATCACGTCAATTGCAGAGCGGACCTCTAGGACTTTCCAATAGGGTAGCTCCCAAAATATAGATTTCTTGTTCCACATGGGTGCATGTCCGACATCGTCCTTCGGAACAGATTGTATACCAGGACCCTTTCCAAAGATTACTTTTAAATCCTTCACCATGTCAAATACATCATCACCAGTATGGCGGATAGGCTTACACCGCCATTGAAATGCTTACCTTTCTTTCTTAGGATGTGCGAGGGTGGAAGAAAACGACGATTCCCTGGGTACACATTCTTCTTACATTTATCCAAATATATACTTTCAGTATCGTTTAAACAGTGTGTGCATGCATTGTATCCCTTGTTTGTTTGTCCTGAAATGTTACTAAGAGCAGGACAATCATTGATTGTTATGAACAACAATGCTCGTAGGTCAAATTCCTCCTGTTTGTTCTCATCCCACACACGTACACCTTGTCCGTGCCACAACTGTAAGAGTTCTTCAACTAATGGCCTTAGGTACACATCAATGTCGTTGCCGAGTTGCTTCGGGCTTTGGATGAGCACTGGCATCATAATAAACTTCCGCTTCATGCACAACCAAGGAGGAAAGTTATAAATACACAGAGTCACAGGCCAGGTGCTATGACTGCAACTCTGCTCCCCAAAAGGATTCATGCCATCTGTACTTAGACCAAACCATAAGTTCCTCGCATCACCTGCAAAGTCTGGAAACTATTTCTCGATTTTTCTCCACTGCGACCCATCAGCGGGGTGTCTCAACATCTCGTCTTTCTTATGGTCTTCCATGTGCCATCGCAACAACTTGGCATGCTCTTTGTTCCTGAATAAACGTTTCAACCGTGGTATTATAGGAGCATACCACATCACCTTGGCAGGAACCCTCTTCATGCGGAGCTCTCCCTCAACATCACCAGGGTCATCTCGTCTTATCTTATACCGCAGTGCAGTGCATACTGGGCATGCATCCAAATTCTCGTACTCGCCGCGGTAGAGGATGCAGTCATTAATGCATGCATGTATCTTCTGCACCTCTAATCCTAGAGGGCAGACAACCTTCTTTGCTTCGTAGGTACTGGCGGGCATTTCGTTATCCTTTGGAAACAACTTCTTCATTATTCTCAGCAACTTTTCAAATCCTTTGTTAGTCACACCGTTCTCTGCCTTCCATTGCAGCAATTCCAGTGTGCTACCCAGTTTTTGTGCCCATCTTCACAATTTGGGTACAACAATTTTTTGTGATCCTCTAACATCTTCTTGAACTTCAACCTCTCCCTTTCAGTTACGCATTCTTCCTGGGCATCAGCAATGGCCCGACTAAGATCATCATCGGGCAGATCTGATGCCCGTTCTTCATCTTTTTCTTCATCAAGGTCTTCCATTGTAGTACCATCGTATTCAGGGTAGTCGTTGTCATTCTCTTCTTCTTCGTTGTCTTCCATCATAACCCCTCTTTCTCCGTGCTTGGTCCAACAATTATAGCCGGTCATGAAACCGGACCGAATCAGGTGGCTGTGAAGGACTCTTGAGGAATAGTATTCTTTATGATTCCGACAGACACCACATGGACAAGACATAAAACCACTCTGCTTGTTTGCCTCGGCTACAAGAAGAAAAGAATGCACACCTTTAATGAACTCGTTAGAGAGTCGGTCAGCATACATCCATTGCCGGCTCATCTGCAGTATATAATTAATTAAGTACATCAAACATAATCATAATTAATTAGTACTAATCTAAAACCAGCAACCGGGACTAAAGATATGATGAACCTTTAGTCCCGGTTGGAGGCACCAACCGGGACTAAATGTGGATGTGGAGACAATATGTCGACACTATGTCCTCAGTGGGCAGCACTAAGCCAGTAAATTAAAAGCCCACTATTTTGGGTGGGTGGCAACACTATGCCAGCGTGAGTGTGTCAACATTATGTCATCAGTGCCCGACACTATGTTGTGCTGCTTAATCTATAAATAGGTATGCATTCTTGTGAAGAACTGCAAGATGGTGTGTGAGACCAGGGACACCACTACGGCGGAGCTTCTCAAAGATGTCTTAGGACCTCGTCCTCAGACATCTTTGAGGAGCTCGCCATAGAGGCACTCTCTAATATGTGAAATTAGTTAGCTCCACCAGCATACTGATTTATCTAGAGAAGATATAATCCAAAAGATGGTGTGGGGGAGCAGGGACACCACTACGGCAGAGCTTCTCGAAGATGTCTTAGGATCCCATCCTCAGACATCTTTGAGGAGCTCGCCATAGAGGCACTCCCTAATATGTGAATTGTGATGTCTTCTTATCAAGCCTTTATGAATTAACCCTATCTTTGTTACAAATTTTTTAGTTTGCTGAACGCAGGTAGACGAAGAAGGATATTTTGCCCAGCTAGCTAGTTAGTTAGAATGATGAACTCACGCATGTGTGTGCTTCTAAAATCAATTTTCGAGACTCTATGTACCAAAACAAGATATATATTGATAGAATAATCCACATATTGTGATATTTACCTTAGAGTTTCTTACATTAATACAAGATAGATAGAATCTAAACATTGATATCGTGCTATCACTGCAAAAATTACTACCAACTAAATCCAAAATTCCATCTATAAGATAGAGCATGAAATGAGCTAATATAGCAATGAGAATTCAAAGGATGAAGTTGCTCACCTTTTAGAACCTTTGGATAGATGGGGCACCACAAAATCTAGACAAATCTTGAGGAAAAAAAGGGCATGAACTCGAGCTTGAAGCAAGAAAGAGAGAGAGAGAGAGGAGAGCCACCAGCTTGAATGGTGGCTCGGGGAGGGGAAGAAGAAGATATAGACAGAACTTTAGCCCCGGTTCGTGTCTAGAACCGGGGCTAGAGGTCCACCTTTAGCCCCGAGTCGTGTAACAAACCGGGGCTAAATGGTCTAACGCCCGACCCGGCCTGCCTGAAACCCTTTAGCCCCGGTTTATTACGCGACCCGGGGCTAAAGGTCCCGTTCGAACCGGGGCTAGTGTCTGCCATCCCCCTGGGCCAGTTCTAGCCGCTGGACCGCGGCATTAGTCCTGGTTTGTAGCCAAACCGGGGCTAATACCCCTGGACCAAAGGTCTGTTTTCTACTAGTGTGATGTTTGCACTCAATACAGTTATAGCATGATATATATCTTAATCATAAACTATATGAAATATGATAATAGTCCTTACTACTATTTGTCTCCAGGGCATATTTCCAACAGTCTCCCACTTGCACTAGAGTACAAATACACTAGTTGCATTTGTTCTTAATTATTGGCACCATATACCCGGTACCTAGAACATGCTTGCTCATGGAAGAGGTTGAGTCTTGATTCTGTACTTTACATTCCCAGATCCTTTGCAACTTACTAATGTCACTTTGATTAACATTAATATTCTATCATCACATGACAGCATCTGTGTGTATGCATCATCGCTATGGCAGCAGAACGAGGCCTGATTCTAGGAGCCTACAGTGACGCTAGATCAACCTCGAGGGCTTTCTCATGGGCACTGTGCCCTGGGACACATCATTCTACGTTAAAAGCGAATTAGCCCCGCCAGAACATTATACAACACTTTAGATGGTACCCTTATCTATTATTATAAATGTATTCATCGAAACACAAGTGCACTCGATGCAGCTTTCGATGTTATGTTCACCTCGCTTCCTACTTGACTTTAATTGTTATCTACAGGAGTTTCCAACATATTCCCTTATAACATAACTCTTTATGCTTTAAGATATGTTATCCTTTATGGATTTTGAAAACATGTTCATAGTTCTATAATAGACACTGCGGACACACTTAGCTCAACGTTCTGTGATTCGAACTTAATCACTTTTAAACGTTCCTTAATTGGATCACTTATTATGCTAAGTTATCATCATGGTTTACTAAGACAGAACCTATGTCTCAACATAGCGGATGATGATCATCCTTTTCTTTCTTTCAACCATTGATGTTAAACTTAATGCTATTACTAATTTGAGTTATTAAGGACTAGTTCCTTAATTAACTTCTATCCTGAAACAGCTTTCAGAATCCCTTAAGGAATGCTACATAATACCATAATACGGTTATTATCAACTTCTACATCTTATAAATCATTATTTATAAGTATTTGCCCTTTCATCCTTAACTTACTTAAGAATTACTCCTATAAGCTCCCACTCAAACTATGTTGCTAACATATTTGGGTATGAGTCAGTACTCTTACTCAAACTATGTTCCTACATATTTGAATTTGAGTCTTATGTTGCTCCCACTTAAAAATATGTCAATCACATATTGTTTAAGACTTTCATAGCTCCCACTCAATTATATGCAAATTGCATATCTCCTTACTATTTGGAATAACTTCAAAATCTTTTGATCAAATATCAAACTTGGAGATTTATTATGAGATACTAGTACTTTACTAGTTTTAAATCCACTAGACATTCAGCACACATGAATCAAATTCATTTGAATTTGTCCAATACTTGACAAATTGTGCTTTAGTCATTTACCCCCTTTTCCTACTATGGCTTTGCAGTCATTTGGGAAAATTCCAAGTAACTCCTTTTACTTGTGAGCTTCAGCAATGAATTGCTTTTAGGATTTCTCATAATTCTAGTTTACCATTATTTCCTTTGAGGTTCGTAGGTATGTCATGTTCCAAAAATCATGACAAGTGATTTAAAAATGTTTCCATACAAGATACGGATTTACATTTTGAATCCTACTTCATATAGTGAAAAACAATAGTGGAGGGAAAAACACAATGATCAAAATCATTGATTCTTTCTTTCCATGAAGAGAATCGTTCAGGAACGCTGTCCGTTGCGCTTCTCAACACTCTGATGCAGGGTTTTGAATCCTCAACGTGTTTTACACTATCTTTCATTTGCTCCATAATTGAGAAACATCACTAGAAGTGAGCTTTCTCAAGAATGTACCAAATCCAAGCAATACAAGTTTTGCTTTCCTTTTAGTTTTAGCTATGGGTTTTGTATTCAAAGTTTCCAATGAATACTCTACAAGGACTTATTCGCTATTGTTTTGGTTATATCGAATAACCCCAAAACTTTCACGAATTCGAATGGTTCACTAATTCTAATTGAGTGCTAACTATTTCTAAGCTAATGGTCTCTACATCTACACTACAAAGATTTATTTGGTGCCTTCTATTCAACCCCCTTTGAGATATAATATCAGATTGTGATGCTTTGTATTTTGACGTTTCAAAACAATTTGCATTTCACAATTTCTTTCATGTCATTCTTTGAATTTCATTAATATTGATCAAATCATAGTAATTGGATTCTCTTTTACATTTATACCCTTTGTTGATGAATCACTTTGATCAAATCAAATAGTTTCATATTCATGTTTCCTTTGGTAAACTACTTGACACATCTAAACAATCATTTAATGATAATTACCATTTTCGTCAAAACCCAATACATCGGATATGTATTAACTTTTAACAATTGATCAAACACTTTGTATTCAAGTAATACACGGTGTTCAAGTTATTTTGCCGAACTTAGGCATGATTCAGATGTGATGAGAAATCGAATGACTTTCACATATTATCACATAACTTTGAATTCAAACAATGGTTTCATTCATTAATGAAATATCATTAAGTTGGGTGTTTTAAATGAGGCATTTTAATGTTTTACAAATGTTCATACATTATGAATTAGTTTCAAACAATAAGGATAATTCACACATAATCAAACAAGATATGAACGCGAATAGAAATCATTCATAAAAGTAGAACAACTGATTGTTACAAACTGATATGAATAACTGTCTCACGAAGTGTGAGACACACTAAAGAAGTTCAAATCTCTCGATTACATTAATCATCCTAAAACATAAACTAAGTGAGAAATGTCAAGGGAGAGTGTCGTCGGCCATCATCATCATCATGCTTGCCATCAACACGCAATGTCACCTCCTCTCCAGCAAGCACCTCTATGCAGAAGGACCTATTTTCAGTAAAACAGAACAAGTATCAGATATACTTAACACTGCAATGTGTTTGCAAGATTATAAAATTTATAAACCTGTATATCAATATTGGTCATCGATGACCTCTCCGGCGATTGGTTCAACCTTTATGTTCCAGAAACGTAATATGAACTCATGGAAATCCAATTCTTCCGTATCACCACTCATGATGCTACTCCGGACATGTCCTTTGTAGCTGGGAGGCAATGACCGAAGCAGTACGTCCATCGCAAATGGATCAGCCATCCAGTAATCCACGAAGTGAACCAGTCTCGTGTGTGCATCAAATATGCGCTCCAAGTGACTCTTCAGACATGTATGCTCCTCCATCTGTATGGAAAGAAACTCTCCAAGCAACTCGTGCTTCCACATGCGCACATGGCCTATGAACTCTGCTCTCAGCGGATCCACCATCGAATATGGTTCAAGATCACCCATGAGCGGATGTAGTTCATCCACCATCCCGTAACGCATTATTATCTGAATGTAAGTGGACATCTCTTGGCGATAGTAGCGGTCTGCCAGCTCTTGTGGAGTCTCATAGTAGTCTGGCTTAGTCAAATCCATCGTGCGGCGTATGTAGTCTACCACATGATTCCTAGTAAGGAGATCATCTAGGCGCACAAGCCAACTAGGGAAGTTGGATCCATCAAGTCTAAGTTTCTCACCCTTTACCCAATCCTTAATCTCAAAGTAAGCTTCACGGTGAGCCATCTACATTTATAATTGCAAAAGGAATTTAGACTAAGTTTATAATTAAATGAGTTAATAATAACTCCACTCAGAAACACTTATCCCTAGTGAGGGTTCCTAGTGATAACATGACCCCTATCAGCCACATCTCCCCCGATCGTCACGGCCATCAATGTGGGTTCAAGGGTGGACGCTAAACGTCGGTCACATCATTCATGCGACTCGTGCTCGATCTTTCGACCATCCGTGTTCCGAGGCCACGCTTCTCTAGGCATGTCACCCTGGATCACCTCATACCGAAGAACTTTCTTGGTGGTGCACACTAAGGGGGAATTTTAACAGGGATCATCTTATTAGGCTACCATCGAGTATCTAATACTAGCACACAATAAAACATACAAACAATAACATTGAATGTAAATGCTATGTGATATGGTCCTTCACGTCATGATCTCCATCCATCATCACTGGGTTCCGGCACCAGGGTTCCGGCGCCGTAGACACCAGGGTACTGGTGTCATTCCGGCGTGGTAGTTCGTCACTACCTTGACTATCTACTACTATGTAACAAAAAGCAATTACTTTACCTTTGCCACAACCATATCATAAAGCAACGCCCCCTGCAAAAACAAAGTTAGACGCCTCTACTTTATCTTGGCATGTTTTACGTGGCTGAATGGCCTTTCGTACAAGAACCGTTCTTACCTACGAACTTTCAGCACAACGCTGATCAAGTAGTTGTCTCTACTACACCCCTTCCGGGGCCCTCCGTTCCAAATGGTATACCAACTAATGCGAGAGAGACAGACACCCCCTAAGCCACTGTATACGGTACAAGCTGTATGTCAAGCGTGGACCAGTCTCGCGAATGAACGCATAAAGTCGGTTGGGGGCCGCTTCATCAAGCATTACTATGGTATACACAAGTACACGTCGGAGGGTAACAACTAAAAGATCAACGCCCACACGCTACATCTCGTGTGTTCTACCCGTACTAGCATTACTATGCATAGATCTAGCTCTGATACCACTGTAGGGGTTCCGCGCATGAAAACAATAAAATTTTACCCTACGCCCCTGAACCCTCGAAGCTACCAGGACCTATCTATTAGTAATACAGTAACGGGAGGGGCTTTTCCCGAACTTACCCTTGAAGACCGAAAAACGTTGTCAACGCTCAGGAGAGCGTGGTTGATGTAGACGAGCCGAAGCCGACCTCAAGGTCGTGATGAAGTCCTTGCGCTCCTTCTAGCTCCAACGACTTGAGTGCCTCAGGTGCGACACCTCGCAGGGAGTTACACATGTTCGGTGCCTGACGATGACTCCTGCTTCCCCGATCTAGCAACAGTTGCGGAAGTAGAGCTCCCGGATCCGAATCCCACAGCGTGACGGCGCTCCGCGGTGAAGATGTCTCTCGCTCGCGCAGTCTAGACTTGGGACCACGGTCACGAGAGAGAGAGGGGAAGAGAGAAAATATCAATTGGAGGTCCTCCCAAAAGTGGGGAGACCTTTACTGATTTTGGGTGTGTATTTCTAGGCCAAATACCCCACTTTATATAGGGAGAGGGGAGGTACTACCTCCCCTCAAGTCCCGGGGTGGGACTAAAGGAGACGAGGGGGTGGGGTGGCCGCCGGCCAGCCCCTAGTGGGCCCCGCAGGGGGGCAAGGCCCAGCCGGCCTCCCCCTTGGTCCCTTTCTCCCTCTCTCCTTTCCCCTAATGGGCCCTCTCCCTCCGGAATTGGCCCATTAAGCCTTTTGATCTTTTAATTGATTTTCTCTTTATTAAATAATTATGAATAAATGATTAAATCAATATTTAACGTTCATTCACACATTATCTAACCTCCGTGGCCATGGAACACCTTCCACCTCCACTCCGGACATACTCCGGACTTACTGAAACCCTTCCGATTTTCTCCCTTCTTTTCTTCGGCGATTCTACCGATCCTACAAATGCTCTCTAAGCATCATCAAGCCCTTAAGCGTGATACCCCACGGTTCGGGAACACTCCAGACATGGTCGGGACACTCCCGCACCAATGATTAACAGAGGGACCTCGATGGCCATGCGACCCCTGTGCGTTCCACGAAGATCTTTCGTCATTTGAACCAGGACAGTCGTGTCTTATTCCCTTTGTCTCTCGATACTTGCATTGCCTAAGATCTAATCAATGACATCACCATGTTGTGTTCAATCTCGTTACTGAACAATGCTACTTGACTCGTTCCGACAAGTGATATCCCCGTGATCCAATCACACGCTACGCAGCTATTGGATATAACCTCTCTGAGTGGGCCCTTGAGTATCTTCCCGTCACATGGACGGACAAATTCCGCTCTTGACATATATTGCCTCTACGGTTTCCTCCGAATACCTGGACACACCTTTATAACCACCATTTTACCAGATGGTGTTTGATGCTATCTAAGCACTCTCGAGAGACAGTGATTGATATAACCTCACGGTCTAAGGAATAGTCTACGAGGATCCATTTCTAATCATCATAACTTGAACTTTGTGACATGATCGAATCATGATGTTTAGGTTGGGTATTGGTTCATCATCTCATTCTCAGAATGAGATGACCTCATTTCCAACTTGCATAAATGCCACATGATCAGGAAACAAGATCATTTGTTGACCAATGAACCAGTGACTAGAGTTTCACTGGGAACCCCTGGTTTGTTTGTATATCACACGTGTATTGATGTTTCCACTCAATATAGTTATAGCATGATATAAAACTTAATCATAAACTATATGAAATATGATAATAGTCCTTACTACTATTTGTCTCTAGGGCATATTTCCAACAGGATGGCTGTCGCGGAGATGATGGACCAGATCCGGAAGCTGAAGGACCAGGGGCTGATTTCGATCAACCTCTACAACTGCTGGCTCGGGCGGCATCTAGTTTCGCTGGAGGCTCGGCCGCATTGGATGTATGAATACAGCGAGAAGCACGACCCTTCCTGAACCAGCAAGGAATCATGGGAGGCCGAGGACTACAAGGTCGCCCTGAAGAAAATCACTGACGCGGAGTTCACCAGCGTGGCGGTCGGGCTCGCCGTGTACACTCCCGTGAAGAATGAAGCCCCCACAGTAAGTTTTCTTCCCAGTCGCTATTTTCGTACCTCAATTCTAAGTCGCTGCGTTTGGTGTTTACTCGTTGTGGTTTTTTAGCTTTTTAAGGTGTTGGAGGGCTGGCTCCCTCCGCTCGATGAAGAGGTTCCCCAGGAACTCGAGGAAGACTCCAAGGGAGACTCTTCCGACAGCGATGGGGAGGAGGAGGAGGTTCCTCCCCCCCCCCCCCCCACGCGCATGTGGCTCGCAAGCCCCTTATGCAGAAACATCGTGAGTTCGAGGCGAGCCGCAGCCTGGACGAACACGACGGAGGCGACGAGGTGGCGCAGGAGCACACGTCCCGGCGTACTGCTACGTCGTTGAAGCCTGCACGCAAGCCCAAGTCACCAGCGAAGAAGCCAACGTCACCGTCCAAATCGGCGGTGGTGTTCGAGTCGGATGACGACTCCGATGATGAAGATTCTCTCGAAGTCTCGCGCAGAGCCCCAAAGGATGCGATCCCGACGAAGGGGTTTGACGGCGAGGACATCGAGGTGGTGGTAGAGGTTCCCTTGGCAGCGATTGCACCGACGGTCTCAGGGGTTCCAAGCCAAGAAGCGGCTGAGGCGGCGATGTCTAAGTCACCGCAGCCGTCGAGAGTGGCTGCGTCTTTAGAGACGGAGATTCCGGCGACCGCAGCTTCATCGTCGAGGAAGACCACGGTGTCATGGGCTTCAGATGTCTTCGAGAGGGGGCTCACTCACAAGCTAGGTCCATAATTGGACAAGCCCGCACACATCAGCACCGGGCTTCGCGTTCTTCCGGTCGCTAAGTGAGTATTGGTTCTTCATTCCGATTCGCCTCTTGTTTTTGTATTGTTGTTATATTGATTGTGGGAATTCTGGCAGGTCTGGAGCTAAGAAGATTGGCTGTCCGTCGGTGGCAAAGATTCCACCGGCCGCCACCACGGGAGAGGGCGATCTCCCCAAGAAGAGAAAAACCGCCGGAGATGTAGCGACCGTGGAAGGCGCGAAGAAGCAGAAAGAGGGTGCCAACGATGCCACAGCCAAGGGCGGCACCGCGGAGCCTGACGTTGCGGCATTCGCCGAAGAAGTGGTGGCGGCGCGATCGGAGCCGGTCTAGGCTGTGGCCGCACCGGAAGCACCGGCCCCAATAACCAGTGCTGTTGGGGGGATACCCCCTAGTAGGGTCACGCTGGGGTATAAAGGCCGAGTTAGCCGAGGTTGGGCAAGGCCAAAGCAGATGCTGGCCGGGTCACCTCAAGGCAGTCCGAATCACGGTGTAACCCGGACCAGGGGCGTTCGCCTAACTAAGTCTCAACCGACTTAAGCAGTAAGTCGGAAGTATATGTTTACTTGTATGCAGGAACAAGGGTGCCCGGGTCAGCTATGATCCGGGTCATGTTTGGCTTCTAGGAGAAGGAAGGAATCTTGCTGGTCAAAAAGAGGGCCCGGTACGCACTGCATGAGCGAAGCAGACAAGAGCAGGACCACTGGGTCATGGCAGACAGGGGTGAAGACGCCCATGTCGGCTGACGCGGGCGCCGCAGAGGCTCACGTAGCTAAAGCATGTGTGATGCGGGGAAAAAGCACCCCGGTCGGCTTACCACTTTGGGAGGAGGAATATGCCTCCACGTATGCCCTAGGCAGAAACCGAGCCTCCTCTATAAAAGGGGGTTGGGACTTATGTAGAAGGGGTTGGTCTTTCTACTATTCTGTTTTGGCTAGGGTTTCATGTGTGATCTGTGGGTGAGAGTAAGAGAGCTCCTTCTTCATCCTCTCGCCAATACAGCTCTAGGAGCACTTGTAATCTTGGAAGGAAATCAATACAAACTTCTGTGTGGAGAATCACTCCACTATCCCTCCCTGGATTCCCCTAGCATGTATTAGTCCCCACCTTTAGCCTATCCATGGCATCTGCCGTGACACCAACACGACAGTTGGCGCCCACCGTGGGGCTAGCAGCGCTAGCAGGGGTCAAGATCCGGACGGGAAACCTCATCGCCACCGGCGAACGCATCGTCTCCGGGCTTGTTCAGCGCTTTGGAGCGCTGGATTTCGTCAGCGACAATGCAGGCTGCTTCGGTACAGGCCCTCTTCTATGCAATGGACACTTTGTCAAGCTCGGCGTGCACAAGGTCTACGGGGCGGTGGACGTGTCTTGCGTTCATCCGCGCGACGTCGTTGAAGCAGGGGAACCACCCCTCACTGTGGCTCACGGGGTGCATATCGCTCGCTCCCCGGACCGCGCAGAAGTGATGATGACTACGCCTGGTGCGGGCGCAAGCAAGGATCCAGCGCCAGATCCGGAGGTAACGCCTAAGGCACCAAGGAAAGATAGGGGTCCTCCGCTAGAGAGGCCGTAAAATTTATTGAGAGAGGCAATGGACAGCTTGGCAAACCCTGTAGTAGTAGTGGTAGATCCGGCTCGAGCATAGGCCGAGTTGGAAGAAACTAGGCAAAAAATACTAGAGGGTGCAAAGAAAATAGTCGCGGCTCAGCAGTCGTTGAACATGACGCTGCGTGAGTACGCGAAAGCAAAGTTGAGGAGGTAAAGGTAAAAGGGAGAAATCTCATGAGCGAGATGAACAGAGAAGGTGATACTGGAATTGAGGAATCAGAAAACTTTTTGTCCGTGGGGCTGCCGAGGTATAGTACCCCGGCCAAGAACCTCAGAGCAGCGGATGCAGCTGCTTCCTAGTTAGAGGGTCTGACGGGTGAAGCCTGGCAAAGACAACAGGATAGGGTTAACGAGCTGGTTCGGATTGCAAATAGGAAAAACGAGGAACTACTAAGAGCAAACCCGGAGAGAGCTGGAGCCTCCAAGATCGTCCATTCAGCGATGGGTAACCTAGAGAAATCCGCTGGAGCCGCATCGTCCCCTCATGGTGGTCCAAGGAGAGAGGAGGTAGTAACCTCGCCCATACGGAACAGACAGATCGTCCCGTATGACCCAACGCGGGCAGGGAAAGGAAAACAAGCGCAGAAAAATGATGATCGATGGAGTGTGAGCCGAGGTGAAGTTGGCCGAGGTAACCGCCAAGGCAATGCTGGTCAAGGGAACGTTGTCAACGGCAATGCCGGACAGCGAAACTCGGCTGGAGCAGGACAACCGCAGCAACGGAATATATCAAGGAAAGAGCAAAGTCCTGGCCGAGGTATGCAACAGAAAGGTGCGCCACAAGAGCAAAACCGGTACAACGACGGTGATTCGGAGATGGCAAACGCGGGATACCCAAGACCGGACTATCATGTGATAGGGTCGAGATTAGGAAGCAGGGATTTAATGCCAGATGATGCCAGGTTGAAACTGGATCGCCTGTATAGGTTGGAACAAATTGAATGTCAAGGTCCACCGGGTCCAGCGTGTTTTGGACCCCAGATCATGAAGGAGCCACCAGTACCGAACTTTCAGCTGCCAAGGGGCATGAAGACGTATGACGGCAGTACCAAGCCGGAGGATTGGTTAATAAACTATGCTACAGCCGTGAAAATTGCCACAGGCAACTTGAGATGGGCAGTACGATATGTACCCCAGATGTTGGAAGGCCCGTCAAGAGTATGGCTGAACAATTTGCCACCAGGGAGCATCAACTGTTGGATAGACTTTGAGGAAATGTTCATCAACAATTTCTCGAGTACATATCAGAGGCCAAATAGGCCGCAGACCCTAGCTATGTGCAAGCAAAGACCTAATGAGACAGACTGGGAGTTCTTAACCCGGTGGTGTACCGTGAGGAACTCGTGTGAGGGCGTGATAGAATCACAGGCCATAGTGTGGTTTGCACAGGGGTGCAGATATGCAAGCGAGATGTGGATGAAGTTTCAAAGGAAAATGCCAACTATGTTGGTAGAAATGATCCGGATAGCAGATTCGTATGCTTTGGGTGATCCGACTCAACCCAGGCTCGCGTCAAACGAGTCAAGCGATGAGTATTATCAGAGGGATGGAGTCAGATCATCCCGAAGGAATGAGTACAGGGGAAAAAGGAGGGATGATAGACCAGATCATCGATACGGTTCGCACCAAGTTGCAGCTGTGAATCAAGATCAGCCCGGAGCAGGGGGCAGCCAACGCCAGAAAACTGGAGGGCAATGGACTCCAAGAAACGATGGCAAGAAAACTTGGACACTGGAGCAAAAGAAGCAGTGGCAAGAAAGGAAAGACCGTCTGAGGTATACTTATGAGTCGATGTTGGACCAGCGGTGTAAGTTTCATACACCAAATCTGAACAACCCAGCGGGTCATTCGACGAGGCAATGTGAGTGGATGCGCAAGATTGAACAAGGTGGTTCGGGGAATGCTCAGGCACCCCGGAATGATCAGCCTCGGCAGGAGTTACCCCGGCAGCAACTGCTCTCTGGAGCAAACACGCAACAGCTAATGTTGCCTCCCCCTCCGCTGAGGTCTGAAAACAATGAGAGAAGGGATGCAGTGCATCAGGTAGAAAATCAGCATCATTCGGATCAGAGGTACCCCGGAAATGAGGGGAGAAACGAGTACAGGGAGCACCACCAGAGCTACTGTGTGTTCACCACTGAGGAAACTGACCGAAAAAGCTTACAGCGTAGGCATATGGAGGTGAATGCGGTGATACCGGCAGTGACGAGGTTCATGCCTTGGTCGGACTAGGAAATCACCTGGAGCATCAGGGATCATCCCAAGCTCATGCCAAGCTCGTATGCGTTGGTGCTGGATCCGACAATCATTGGACATAGCATTAACGTAAGGTTCTCAAAGGTATTGATCGACAATGACAGTAGCATTAACATCATGTATGCGGACACCATGCGTAAGTTGGGCATCTCGGAAAACATGCTATAGCCCACGAGGACAACTTTCCATGGTATTGTGCCCGGTATTTCTTGCGAGCCAATAGGCAAAGTCCGGGTTGACGTGTTGTTCGGCACAAGAGACAACTGCCGAACTGAAAACTCTGGAGTTCGAAGTGGTGAACTTAGAGAGCGTGTATCATGCGTTACTCGGAAGGCTAGCACTGAACAAGTTCATGGCAAGTTGTCATATTAGCTACTTGAAGATGAAGTTGCCCGGACCAAATGGGGTGATAACCATTGCAGGGGATTTCTGACGTTCGATGGAGTGTGCATCGGCCGGGTCGAACTTAGCCGAGTCACTTGTGATTGCACAGGAAAAAAGGAAAATTCAAGAGGTGGCGGCATTGGCTCAGTCCGCGCAGCAGTATATGCCGGCGCTGAGTAACCCTCATGGAAGTGTCTCCTTCCAGGCCACGAAAGGCACCAAGAAAGTTCCTATGGATGACATGTTCCCAGAGCGCACCGTAACAATTGGTGCCGAGTTAAATGATAAATAGGAAAGCGAGCTCGTCAGCTTCCTCCGTGAGAATCGGGACATTTTTGCTTGGTCCACACAGGACTTGCAAGGCGTTCCGAGGGAGTTGGCCGAGCACTCTTTGAATGTGAGACCCGGAGCAAAGCCGGTGAAGCAACCACTCCGCCGCTTCGCCGAAGATAGGAGGAAAGTCATTGGGGATGAGATAGCTCGTTGCTAGCTGCTGGATTTATCATGGAAGTTCTTTACCCGGGTTGGCTGTCTAATCCGGTGCTGGTGGAGAAGAAGAAGGATGACCCGAACGTGGCAGTGGTTTGGCGCATGTGTATTGATTAGATGAACCTGAACAAGGCGTGTCCGAAAGATCCATTTCCACTGCCAAGAATAGATCAGGTCATAGACTCAACTGTAGGATGTGAACTGTTGTCATTCATTGATGCATATTTCGGTTTCCACTAGATACCTCTGAATCCATATGATCAAATAAAGACTGCATTTATTACCTCGTATGGGGCTTATTGCTATAGCACCATGCCGTTTGGTTTACATAATGCAGGGGCAACGTACCAAAGATGTATGCAAAAATGTTTGCACGACCAAATAGGTCAAAATGTGCAGGTGTACGTGGATGATGTGGTTATCAAAACCAAGGAAAGCAAGACGCTCCTTGACGATATTAGGCAAACGTTTGCGAACCTAAGGAGGTTCCGGATGAAACTTAACCCGGAGAAATGCACCTTCGGTGTCCCGGCTGGCAAATTGCTCGGTTTTCTTGTTTCCAGCCGAGGTATCGAGGTTAATCCAACCAAAATCCGGGCCATCGAACGAATGGAACTGCCGAAGTGTCTTAGCGATGTCCAGAAGTTCACAGGTTGCCTGGCCTCGTTAAGTCGGTTTGTATGTCGGTTGGGAGAGAAGGCATTGCTTCTTTACCAACTCATGAAAAAGTCGGATAAGTTCGTTTGGACACCGCAGGCTGATGAAGCCTTTACCCACCTGAAGAGGATGTTAGCCACGGCACCAGTGCTAGCCTCACCACTATCAAAGGAGCCAATGTTGCTCTATATAGCCGCAACCAACCGAGTTGTAAGTGCAGTGATAGTGGTGGAGCGCGACGAGGAAGGTAAGTCAGTGCAAAGCCTAGTGTATTACTTGAGCAAGGTGTTGTCAGCCTCAAAGCAGAACTATCCACATTATCAAAAGGTGGCATATGGCGTGTATATGGCTGCCAAGAAACTGAAGCACTACTTTGAGGAGCATCCCATCCGGGTCGTATGTGAGGCCCCCATATCCGAGATAATGAGTAACAAGGATGCGAGCGGCAGAATTGCAAAATGGGCAATTGAACTAGCTCCTTATGCTCCGCAATATGACAGAAGAGAAGCCATCAAATCTCAAGCTATGGCGGAATTTTTCGTGGACTGGGCCGAGGTACAATACGAACCGCCACTCCCAGATCCGAACTATTGGCGAATGCACTTTGACGGATCAAAAACCAAAACCGGGCTAGGTGCCGGAGTTGTACTCACGTCGCCAAAAAAGGACCAGTTGAAATATGTGTTGAAGATCCATTTTACGGCATCGAACAATGTCGCTGAGTATGAAGCACTTGTGCATGGGCTCAAGGTAGCAAAAGAGATTGGGATACGTCGGATCATATGCTTTGGTGACTCAGATTTGGTGGTGCAGCAAGTGTCGGGATTGTGGGACGCCCTTGATCCAAACATGGCACTGTACAGATTTCATGTGCAGAAGATATCTGGTTACTTTGAGGGATGCGAATTTCATCATGTGCCCCGGGTTGAAAATGAGGCTGCCGACATGCTGTCGAAGCTCGGGTCAACCCGACAAGCAATTCCACCGGGTGTAGCACTAGAGTGCCTCAGGAAACCATCCATCAGGCCATCCCCAGAATCCGAGTCAATCTATGTCCCGGAGGTCACCGAATCCGGAGCTGTGCCCATGGACGTTGACGCAGGAAGTGGTGTGCAAAACCCGGGGACTGCCTCGGCAGACCCAGGGACTGCTTTGCAAGACCCGAGGACTGCCCAGCGTGATCCGGTTGAAGTTATGCCGGTGGATCAGATGGAGATAGACGAGGATGTATTCCCTGTGCAAACGATAACAGCTTGGGCACTACCTATATTTCAATTCTTGAAAGTCGGAACGTTACCCACTGAGGAAGTGTTGTCCAGGCAAACACAGAGGAGGGCAAAGGCTTACACGATCATCAATTCCGAACTATACAAAAGGAGTGTGACTAATGTCCTCCAGAGATGTGTTGACCCGGAAGAAGGGCTTGAAATCATCCGAGATATACATCAGGGGGAATGCGGGCATCACGCCTCATCCTGAGCCTTGGTAGCAAAAGCTTTCCGGCACGGATTCTACTGGCCAAATGCCTTATAGAAAGCGGAAGATCTGGTGAGAAAATGTAATGGTTGACAGAGGTACGCTACCAAGACACATATGCCAATGTCGGAACTCAAGGCCATACCAATCACTTGGCCATTTGCCGTATGGTGCTTGGATATGGTTGGCCCGTTCAAACCAGCAAGGGGAAATATGACTCACATTCTCGTAATGGTGGGCAAGTTTACGAAGTGGATTGAGGTAAAGCCTATAAGAAAATGTGATGGAGCTACGTTTGTAACGTTTCTCAAAGATATCATCTTGAGGTACGGTTATCCTCACAGTATCATAACTGATAATGGCACAAATTTTGCGGAAGGAGCATTTGCTCGTTTCTGCCGGGATAAGAGGATCCGGCTGGACGTAGCCTCGGTAGCCCACCCCGCATCGAACAGGCAAGTGGAAAGATCCAACTGATTAGTATTATCCGGGATAAAACCCCGGCTCATTGAGCCGCTGCAAAAATCAGCGGGGTGCTAGATAGAAGAACTACCAGCGGTACTGTGGAGTTTAAGAACAACTCTGAATCGATCAACAGGCTATACGTCGTTCTTTCTGGTATATGGGGCAGAAGCTGTACTACCAGCCGACATAGAGCATGATTCGCCTAGGGTCACCCAATACACAGAAGACGAAGTGCAAGAAGCCTGGCAAAATGATGTTGATCTGCTAGAAGAAGCGAGAGAACTGGCACTGTCCAGATCTGCCATATATCAGCAAAATCTCCGACGCTATCATAGCCGAAAAGTGTGCCCCCGAGTCTTTAGGGAAGGCGATCTGGTGCTCCGGTTGGTACAACATACTACGGGCATGCATAAGTTATCCCCCCATGGGAAGGGCCATTCATCGTGAGCAAAGCATTGCACAATGATTCTTACTATCTTATAGATGCAAAGCCACAGGAAAAGACCAAGGCAGACAGGTCCGGAGAGGAATCCAAGCGACCATGGAATATAGCTCTACTTCGTCCTTTCTACACTTAGCTAAGAAGCCTATGTATCCGGGTTATCTCATATGTCGGTATGTACGTCGGCAATGAGCTTATCAATAAAATGTTGGCACCTCGGGCAGTAACTCGGGGACTGCCTTAATAATGTTTATTGTTTTTTGCGCGTCAGCTAGAATACGTTATTCTACTTAACTCGGATTAGTAGTGTGCGAGCACCAAGAACCCAACTCTTCGGCTTGCTGCTGTCCAACAAGAATTGGCTTCATGGCAAGCAAGAGAACAAGTTTGGAATTGCGTAGCACATGAAGAACGACTAAGGAGAAGAATTTATTCGAGCCGGCGTTTGTTTTTCGAACTAACCCTACATTTATTTTCAAGTTATTATGCAGTTTTATTTTGGTGCCAAGTCTAAAAGTTTCCCAGTATTGTTAAGACAATTTTTGAAGCTCGGATTCGTAAGTCATAAAACCAAATCAAGGTAGACACGAACCGAGCCAAGAGATTGAACGAACAAGAAAAAGAAACTCGGGGACTACGCCCAAGTTAATCCGGCATAAGAACTTAGTAGCAAAATATCACATGTGTTTGGAATACAACTCCACCTGGCATACCAGGGATCTGATAAATTTTTAAGTGTTTTCGCTCAAGGAGCAGCAGGGGGAGGAAGTTCGGCATCGTCCTCGCTGCCCTCAATGTCATAGGCAGCATCTTATTCTTCATCATCCGAGCCATCTTCACCGTGCTCAACCTCTTCGTCCCCAGCGGCTTCCAGGAAGCTCGGCCCCTCAACCCATTCATGAATGGGAGCGTATTCAATGAGGCTATAGGCACAAGCCTGGCGCTGAGCTACCCACTCCGGGTCATTGGTCCATCTGGATCCTGTGCGCAGGCATGTTAAGAGGTTAAGATCGATCTTTTCATACCACGTGAGTATGTGGTGAAGAATGGTATCAGCTACGGCACGTCCAGTGGACTCTCTCCAGAGGTCAAGCTGAGTCTCGGTTTCCATTAACTTCTCAATGAGAAGTGCGGTGGTCTCCGGGGCTTCTTCGCCGAGCCAAAAAGTGTTGAAGATGCGAGCTACAGCGCCGAGGATGTCCTTGCCGTAATTCTTGATGAGCTCCACGCGAGATGATAAGCTGACCAACAGGTCCTCCAGGTCATAAGGAATCCCTTCACTATGAGAAGTGGCCGGAGTACCCCTTTGTCGGCGGAAGTTGGCAACTGCTACGCTCGCAATAGGAGTGCCCTCTGGAAATTTGCCGGGAAACGAGACAAAGGATAAAGGTCAAGAAAAGACATATGAAGTAACCCGGAGAAGTAGGTAGAAAAAGGGAAAGAAACTTGCGTGATATATGACTGAGGATCTGGGTCAAGTCCTTGGTGCCGTCATCACGTCTCTTCCGGAGTTGCTCAAGCTTAGCGTTCGCCGACCCAAGATGGATGCCGGACTCCTTGAGAAGATCCTGGTCCTTGGCGATCTGGAGGTTGAGGCGCTCGCGCTCTTCTGTGAAATTCTGGCCAGCCTTTTGAAGTTCGGATTGGTGCTGGGCCTTCATCTTCTCCATCTCAGCCTTGAGCCTAGAAATCTCATCGTCCTTGGTCCGGAGGAGGGCGAGCTCGTCATCTTTCTTCTTAAGCTCGGCTTGGTGCTGCCCTGCTTGTTCGAGAAAATGCAGCATCATATCAGGCACGGGCACACTATCTTCAAGAGATGCTGAAATAGTGTGTTGGCCCGGCAGAGCCAAGGTATGAATGTTTGCCGAGCCAAGGAAAAAAAGTGGAAAGCACGGCAAGGTCGGACAAAAATGACTTACCCTTTATCTGCTCCAGATTTTTTCGCATAATAATGTTCTCAGCCTCCACCCCAACTGCGGAAACTGAATGATGAGAGTAGTTCGGCAAAGGAAGATGAAGAAAAAGGAAGAAGTGATAAGGAAGAAATTTACCCCTCTTCTCGTATTGCGCGATAAGTGCGGCCTGCTTGGCGCGTAGCGTCTTGTGGGTATCCATCAAGAGTTAGAATTCCGCACTCTGGCGATTGGTGGTCACCTGAAAGGGATACAGAAACACAAGTTAGCTCGATGCATATTCGAAGTGTACTAAAATTCGGGCCAAGTGGAACTTAACCCGACTCTAGGTGTGTGCATATTCGAAGCATACTAAATTCTGGGCCAAGTGGAACTTAACCCGGCTCAAGGTGTGTGCATATTCGAAGTGTACTAAAATCCGGGCCAAGTGGAACTTAACCCGGCTCTAGGTGTGTGCATATTCAAAGTGTACTAAAATCTGGGCCAAGTGGAACTTAACCCGGCTCTAGGTGTGTACATATTCGAAGTTCTGATGGAGCTACATTAGTTTTCTAAAGAGCATCCGGCCGAGTAACGAGTTACTCCCCCGGAGGCTCGGGGACTAATGGTTATTATCTACAACTTGTAAAGAGGAAGCGACGTACCTCCATCATTCGCCCAGCGAGGTTAATTGCCTTTGTGGCTGTGTTCATCTGAGCAGAAAACTCGGCAGGGCCGAACTTCTCCAGAAGATCAGTGTCTTGAACCACCTCTGCCTTATTCCAATTCATGATGAATTCAATTAAGCTCGGAGGGTACCTTTCATCGCTGGGCATATGGGGCGCCACCAAGCCCTTTGCATGCGCTTCTTTCCTTTCGGTCAAGGCAAGAGTTGGGCTGGTGTGCAGAACCATTTGCTGTGTGTCAGTTGGCTCGGCAGGCGCGTCCTTCGCTGTTGGTGCTTTCTTGGGAAGCATTGAGACGAGGGTATGCTGCCCGGCTTCGACGGATGGTGGCTTTGTAGTGTCCGGAGCCTTCTTGTCCTTGGCTTGCTGGGAAGAGGAAGCCGGCGTAGCGGTTTTTCCCTTAGGAGCGGTCGGAGTGGTTCCTCGCCGAGGTTGAGAAGACTCGGACGAGGCAGAGGAGCTAGGCGCTGGTGCTCTTGGAGTTGGACTTGGTGCTGCTGCTGATGTTTTTGCAGCCGGAGTTGGTGTTGGTACGGGTCTGGTTGTTGGTACTGGTGTTGAAGCCGAGGTTGCTTCAATGGATGCTGGTTGCGGCGATGCCGAAGTGGTGGATGCCGTCGCCTCGGCCGGGCCGGTCTCCCCCACTCCAAGGTTACCCCCCTTTTGCCGAGGTGGAGCAGAACCCGAAGCGGCCGCAGAACCCTCTAGAATAGGGCTCAGCAGACGTGACTCGTCGTCACGACGGGGAGAAGTGCTAGGTCGGAGAGGTGAAGAGATGCTCGATCCACTTTGAGGGACCTCCACTGGAGCCCTGCAAAAGAGAATAATGTTAGAAGAGAAATCACAACGATGCAAGGGAGAGCAAGTTACAGAAGGCAAAACAACTTATGCATCCGAGGTTTGGGCCTCCTTGGGTTTCCGAGCCCTTCGTGCGGGGGCCTTGCCTGCTAGCTTGGAGGCAGTCTTGTCCCCGGATTTGTCGTGGTGGTGTCACGGCAGATGCCATGGATCGGCTAAAGGTGGGGACTAATACACGCTAGGGGAATCCAGGGAGGGATAGTAGAGTGATTCTCCACACAGAAGATTATATTGATTTCCTTTCAAGGTTACAAGTGCTCCTCGAGCTGTATTGGAGAGAGGAGAAAGAAGAAGCTCTCTTACTCTCACCCATAGTTCACCTCCAAACCCTAGCCAAATCGGTACCCCCGAAAACTCCACCCCCTCTACTGAATCCCCAGCCCCCCTTATATAGAGGTGGCTCGGTCTCTGCCTAGGGCATACGTGGAGGCATATTCCTAAGAATATGCCTCCTCCGAAAGTAGTAACCCGACTCGGTGGTCCTGCCCTTGCTTTCTTCGCTCATGCAGTGTGTACCGGGCCTTCTTTTTTACCGGAGAGATTCCTTCCTTCTCCCAGAAGCTAAATGGGACCCGGATCATGGTTGATCCGGCGATACCTGTTCCTGCATACAAGTTAAACAAGCACTTCCAACTTACTCCTTAAGTCGGCTGATAGAATGTTAGGCGACCCCCTGGTCCGGGTTACTCCGTGATCCGGCCTGCCTTGAGGTGACTCGGCCAGCATCTGCTTTGGCCTTGCCGAACCTCGGCTAACTCGGCCTTTATACCCCGGAGTGACCCTACCCGGGGATATCCCCCCGACATTAGTCCCCGAAGCTGGTGCGGTCTTAGTTGCCTTGGCCGCTAAGGCCACACCAGGTTCATTTATGTTCGAGCCTCGGAGGTTATTTCCGACTTAGCTCTTTATCTCGGATTACATGGATTTACGTTCCCTTTGCACGCTCCAAGTTTTCACTTGCTGGCCGGGTTACCACTTGGACTCGGATCTCATGGATTTATGTTCCCTCCGCACATTCTAAGTTTTTATCTGATGTCCGGGTTACCATGGCTAGATTCGGGCCTTGTTTCCTTCTCTCATACGCCAACCCACGTGGAGGCTAATCATTATGTCGTCTTATTTTAAGGGCCTGCACAGTAACCGCCGCAACAACTGTCAGTTATTATTGTGCGAGGGTCACGTCACGCCTGCCTCCTCATTTACCGCATCAGTGCATCACGTCACGGGATTGCTTCTGCTCTGTGGCCCTCTGTGTGGCTCCTCTACGATTGGCTGCGGCGTGCGATACACTGCCACACCATGTGGCTCGTTGGCGCAGCGCGATCCCACTCACCCTCTCAGGGGGTGGTTAAGTAGCAGAGGGGCACACCCTTAGCATTTTTCCCACTTCTGCGCCCCTCTGCTCATTGTTCTTCTCCTTCGTCTTCCTAGCGACCGCGCCGCCGCCAGTGCTTCTAGCAACAGCGCCGCCGTCGTGCTTTTCCCTGTGCCTCAGCATCGCAGCCACCACTGCGCAACTTCGTCGCCACGGGTCCTCGCCAATCCAGGCCTCAGGTCCCCGCCGGCGCTAGCGCCAGCGAGGACAGCGAGCACGAGATGACGGAGGAGGAGCTCGTCGTCGCCGAGCAAGAAATGGAGGAGGACGCCGCCGTGGTTGACCGTGGTGCGTGGGCCGGATCGTGGGTCTGTCAAGATGATCTTGACTGGCTCTACCGGACCAGACACATTCCTGCCGGCGTCGCCGCTCGTCTCCCCTCGGTCGAACTGGCCCCCTCACCCAATCCGGGTGAGTTCGTCGTGTTCCTGTCCCACTTCCAACGGGGACTTGGTCTGCCGGTGAGCGATTTCTTCCGGGACTGGCTTAGCGCCTACCACCTGCAGCCGCACCATCTCCCAGCCAACGCTATCACCTCTCTCTCTGCCTTTGCTTCTATGATCGAAGGTTACACCGGACTGTGGCCCACGAAGGAGCTGTGGATCCGGTTTTTTGGCCTTCGTCACAATGTCATCCCCAACATCCAAGTAGAGTCGGAGGATAAACAGCTCACCCAATTCGGAGCTGCCTCCATCTCACCCCGGAGACTTTCCATTTTCCCCCGGGTTACCGGGCTTGACTCCTGCAAAGGATGGGCCCGGACCTTCTTCTATGTCCGGAATGAGGGCACTGAAGACTTGGTTCGGTTGCTCCCCTACACTCCAGGTCCACCTAACCCGGAATATTGGGAGGAGATCTCCAAGAAGCCCATGGCCTTGGCCAATCAGGTCAACAAGAGGTTCGTGGAACTGAAGAAACTCGGATTGCGCAACAAGGATGCTATGATCACGTTCATGCGCAACCCAATCTCTCCCCTCCAGAAGCGCACCCACAAGGTGTGCCACATGAGTTTCGGCCGCGACCCCAACCGAACCTCCTCCTTCGAGCTGAGCAACACGGAGATTTTTCGCCGGGTTAAGGCTCTCTTCACCACCCACAAGGATTTCTCCGCTGACTGGACGTGGGGAATTGAGCACTATTGCCGTGACAGGCTCCCTCCCGTGGTAAGCTTCGCGGGGCAACTCATTTCGGATCAAACATGTGTCGATTTTTTGTTGTATTCTTGACTCTGTTCTTGATTCTTTTTCTCAGCTGTTCCTTCAGCAAACTCTCGAGGATGGTACGGATCCGACCCTTAAGTGGGCGCCGGACCAAGTAATCCCGGATGAGGAGGAGCCGGACCAGGAGATGTTTCTCCCTATGACCGACGCTACCAAACGACCCAGCGGTAAATTCTCTTCTCTTAGAGATTGGCCCGATGATGAGGATGACTCGGATGTCGACGTGATTGAACCTGTTGAGGCTGTCCCTCTTTCTTTTGCCTTTCCGACATCAGCTAACACCGGTGGGCATATCCACGAGGATCCTCCACTTGCTACGGGCGAGCCGGTTCCGGTGGCGTCGAAGAAGAAGCGTGGAGCCGCATCAAGATCTTCCTCCGAACCTTCTCAGCCCACAAAAAGGCAAAAGAAGGCCGGAGACAAGACTGCCTCCAAGCGGGCAGGCAAAGCCCCGGCACGAAGGGCTCGGAAACCCAAGGAGGCTGAAACCTCAGATGCGTAAGTAATTTTCCGTTGCGTAACTCACCTCTCCTTGCATCATGGTAATTTTCCTTCTGACATTATTCTCTTTTTTAGGCCTCCGGTGGAGGTCCCTCAGAGTGGATCAAGCATCTCTTCACCACTTTGATTCGGCCCTTCTCCTCCTCGTGACGACCATTCACGTCTGCTGAGCCCTATTCTGAGGGGTTCTACGGCTGCTCCGGAGTCCGCACTACCTCGTCAAGAGGAGTGCAACCTCAGAGCGGGAGGGGTCAGTCCAGCCGAGGCGACGGCGTCGACCACTTCGGCATCGCCGCAACCAGCAGCCACCGAGTCTATCTCAACACCAGCAGCAGCAGTTTCAGTACCAGTGACCGAACCAACTCCAGCACCTATTCCGGCACCAAGAAAACCAACAACAGCTCCAAGTCCAGCTACAAGAGCTCCAGTGCCAAGTTCTTCCGCCTCGTCCGAGTCATCTCAACCTCGGCGAGGAACCACTTCAGCAGCTTCCAAAGGGAAATCCACTGCGGTTACTTCTTCCCAGCAAACTAAGGGCAAAAAGGCTCCGGATACTACCAAGTCAGCATCCGTCGAGGCTGGGCAGTGAATTCTATCGTCGATGCTTCCCAAGAAAACTCCAGCAGCAAAGGATGTTCCTGCCGAGCCAACTGATGCACAGCAGATGGTTCTGCATACCAGCCCAGCTCTTGCCTTGGTTGAGAGGAAAGAAGCGCATGCTAAGGGCTTGGTGGCACCGCATATGCCCACCGGTGAGCGGTACCCTCCGAGCCTTATTGAGTTCTTCATGAACTGGAACAAGGCGGAGTTCGTGCACAACGACGATCTCCCAGAAAAGTTCGGCCCCGCAGAATTCTCCGCCCAAATGAATACCACCACTAAGGCAATTAACCTCGCGGGGCGAATGATGGAGGTATGTCGTTTCTCCTTTACAGGTTGTAGGTAATAACCATTAGTCCCCGAGCCTCTAGTGGAATAACTTGTTACTCGGCCGGATGCTCTTTAGAAAACTGACGTAGCTCCATGTGAACTTCGAATATGCACACACCTAGAGCCGGGTTAAGTTCCACTTGGCCCGGATCTTGTACACTTCGAATATGCACACACCTAGAGCCGGGTTAAGTTCCACTTGGCCCGGATCTTGTACACTTCGAATATGCACACACCTAGATCAGGGTTAAGTTCCACTTGGCCCGGATCTTGTACACTTCGAATATGCACACACCTAGAGCCGGGTTAAGTTCCACTTGGCCCGGATCTTGTACACTTCGAATATGCACACACCTAGAGCCGGGTTAAGTTCCACTTGGCCCGGATCTTGTACACTTCGAATATGCACACACCTAGAGCCGGGTTAAGTTCCACTTGTCCCGGATCTTGTACACTTCGAATATGCACACACCTAGAGCCGGGTTAAGTTCCACTTGGCCCGGATCTTGTACACACCTAGCTAATTTCACACTTCTGTACTTTTTTCAGGTAACCACCAATCGCCGGAGCGCTGAATTCCAACGCCTACTGGATACCCACAAGATGCTACGCGCAAAACATGTTGCACTTATTGCAGAACATGAGAAGAGGGGTAATTTTCTCCCTCGGCACTTCTCCGTTTTTCTTCACCTTCTTCTCCCGAGCTAATCTCCTCATTCGGTTTCTGTAGCTGGGGTGGAGGCTGAGAACAAGATTATGCGAAAGAACTTGGAGGAAATCCGGGGTATGTCCTCCTTATCCGGCCTTGTAGTGTTTTCCATTTCCTTTTCTCCTTAGCTCGGCAAACATTTATTCCTCGGCTCTGCCAGGTAACGTACTATTTCAGCATCGCTTGAGGATAGTGTGCCCGTGCCTGATATGATGCTGCATTTTCTCGAACAAGCAGGGCAGCATCAAGCCGAGCTAAAGAAGAAAGATGATGAGCTTGATTTGCTCCGTGTCTGAGATGGAGAAGATGAAGGCCCAGCACCGAACCGAGCTGCAAAAAGTTGGCCAGGACTATACAGAAGAGAGTGAGCGCCTTACTCTCCAGATCTCCAAGGACCAGGATCTGCTCAAAGAATCCGACATCCAGCTTGGGTCGGCAATCGCTGAGCTTGAGCAACTTCGCAAAAGACGCGATAACTGCATCAAGGAGTTGACCTGGATTCATAGCCACATTTCACATAAGTTCCATTCCCTTATCCGACATAATTCTTCGGGTTGCTTCATAGGTCTTTTCTTTACCTTCTTCATTTGCCTTGCTTCTAGGCCACTTTCCAGAGGGTACTCCTATTGCAAGCGCTGTTGTTGCCAATTTCCGCCGAGAGAGGGGTACTCTCGTCGCTCTTGATAGTGAGAGCATTCCCTTAGACATGGAGGACCTATTGGTCAGCCTGTCCTCTCGCGTGGAAATCATCAAGAATTACGGTAGGGATCTCCTCGACGTTTCCGTCCGAGTCTTCAACACCTTCTGGCCCGCTGAGAGCGCTCCGAAGAGAGTCACACTTCTTGCTGAAAAGTTGTCAGATATTGAGACCCAGCTTGAGCTCTGGAGGGAGTCCGCTGGGCGTGCCGCAGCTGATACTATCCTTCACCATATTCTCACATGGTACGAGAAGATTGACCTCAGCCTCCTTACACACCGGCGCACTAGATCCAGATGGACCGGTGATCCGGAGTGGGTAGTTCGGTGCCAGGCTTGCGCCTATAGCCTCGTCGAATATTCTCCTATCCATGACTGGGTTGAAGGACCGAGCTTCCTGGAATCCGCTGGGACGAGCACGTTGAGAACGTTGAAGATGTGTCGGATGAGGACAGAGAAGATGATGCCTCAGAAATTGAGGACAGCGATGACGACGCCGAACTTCCTCCTCCTGCTGCTCCTTAGGTCAAAAAACTTGAAAATTCATTAGATCCCCGGTATGTCGGGTGCAACTTGTGTGCTGTATATGTGATATTTTGCTACTATGTTTCTATGCCGGATTAACTTGGGCGTAGTCCTCGAGTTTCATTTTCTTGTTCGTCCAATCCTCTGGCTCGGTACGTGTCTACCTTGATTCGGTTTTACGACTTACGAATCCGAGCTTCAAAAATTGTTTTAACAGTACTTAGAAACTTTTAGGCTTAGCTCAAAATAATTCAGCATAATAACTTGAAAATAAATACAGGTTAGTCCGAAAAATAAACGTTAGCTCGAATAAATTCGTTTCCTTAGTCGTTTTTCATGTGCTACGCAATTCCAAACTTGTTCTCTTGCTTGCCATGAAGCCAATTCTTGTTGGACAGCAGCAAGTCGAAGAGTTGGGTTTTTGGTGCTCACACATTACTAATCCGAGTTAAGAAGAACAACTTATTCCACCTAACGCACAATAGAAAACAACAAAAATTATTAAGGCAGTCCCCGAGTTACTGCTCGAGGTGCTACTATTTCATTGATAAGCTCACTGTCGACATACATACCGACATAAGAGACGACTCGGATACATACACTTCTTAGCTAAGTGTAGAAAGGACGAAGTAGTGCTACATTCCATGGTCGCTTAGATACCTCTCCGGACCTGTCCGCCTTGTTCTTTTCCTGTGGCTTTGCATCTATAAGATAATAAGAATCATTATGCAATGCTTTGCTCACAATGAATGGCCCTTCCCATGGGGGGATAACTTAAGCATGCCAGTAGTACGTTGTACCAACCGGAGCACTAGATCGCCTTCCCGAAAGACCCGGGGGCACACTTTCCGGCTATGGTAGTGTCGGAGATTTTGCTGATATATGGCGGATCTAGACAATGCCAGTTCTCTCGCTTCTTCTAGCAGATCAACATCATTTTGCCAGGCTTCTTGCACTTCGGCTTCTGTGTATTGGATGACCCTAGGCGAATCGTGCTCTATGTCGGATGGTAATACAGCTTCTGCCCCATATACCAGAAAAAAACGGCGTATAGCCTGTTGATCGATTCGGAGTTGTTCTTAAACTGCACAGTACCGCTGGTAGTTCTTCTATCCAGCACCCCGCTGATCTTTGCAGCGGCTCAATGAGCCGGGGTTTTATCCCGGATAATACTAATCCGTTGGATCTTTCCACTTGCCCGTTTGATGCGGGGTGGGCTACCGAGGCTACGTCCAGCCGGATCTTCTTATCTCGGCAGAATCGCGCAAATGCTCCTTCAGCAAAATTAGTGCCATTATCAGTTATGATACTATGAGGTAACCGTATCTCAAGATGATATCTTTGAGAAATGTTACGACCGTAGCTCCATCACATTTTCTTATAGGCTTCACTTCAATCCATTTTGTAAACTTATCTACCATGACTAAAATGTGTGTCATGTTTCCCCTTGATGGTTTGAACGGGCCAACCATATCCAAGCAGCATACAGCAAATGGGCACGTGATTGGTATGGTCTTGAGTTCCGACATAGGCATATGTGTCTTGGTGGCGTATCTTTGGCAACCATTGCATTTTCTCACCAGATCTTCTGCTTGTTCTAGGGCACTTGGCCAGTAGACCCCATGCCGGAATGCTTTTGCCACTAAGGCTCTGGATGAAGCATGATGCCCGCATTCTCCTTGGTGTATATCTCGGAGGATGTCAAGCCCTTCTTCTGGATCAACACATCGCTGGAGGACGTTGGTTACACTCCATTTGTACAACTCGGAATTGATGATTGTGTATGCTTTTGCTCTCCTCTGAGTTTTCCTGGCTAATACCTCCTCAGTGGGTAATGTTCCGTCTTTTAGGAATTGGAATATAGGCAGTGCCCAAGCTGGTATCGCTCATGTAGGGAACACGTCCTCATCGATTTCCATCTGATCCAACGACATAACTTCAGCCGGGTCACGCTGAGCAGTCCCCGGGTCTAGCGAGGTAGTCCCCGGGTTTGCTGATCTAGTCCCCGGGTTTTGCGTACTACCTCCCGTGTCAATGTCCATGGGCTCAGCTCCGGATTCCGTATTTTCCGGGACATAGATCGAGTCGGTTCCTAGGGACGGCCTGATAGATGGTTTTCTTAAGTGTTCCAGTGTTACACCCGGTGGAATTGCCTGTCGGGTTGATCCAAGCTTTGATAGCATGTCGGCTGCCTCGTTTTACCCTCGGGGTACATGGTGAAATTCACACCCCTCAAAGTAGCCAGATATCTTCTGCACATGGAACCTGTACAGTGCCATGTTTGGATCCAGGGCGTCCCACACTCCGGACACTTGCTGCACCACCAAATCCGAGTCGCCAAAGCACACTATCCAACGTATGCCAACATCTTTTGCCACTTTGAGCCCATGCATAAGAGCCTCGTACTCAGCGACATTGTTTGATGCCGCGAAATGGATCTGCAATACGTATTTTAGCTGGTCCTTCTTTGGCGAGGTAAGCACAACTCCGACGCCTAATCCAGTTTTGGTTTTCGACCCGTCAAAGTGCATCCTCTAGTAGTTCGGATCTGGTGGCGGTGGTTCGTATTGTATCTCGGCCCAATCCACAAAAAAGTCCGCCACAGCCTGAGACTTGATTGCTTCTCTTATGTCGTATTGGGGCGCATAAGGAGCTAGCTCAATTGCCCATTTTGCAAGTCCGCCACAGCCTGAGACTTGTTACCCATTATCTCGGATATGGGAGCTTCACATATCACTTTGATGGGGTGATCCTCAACGTAATGCTTTAACTTCTTTGCCGCCATGTAGACACCATATGCCACCTTTTGAAAGGGCGGGTAATTCTGTTTTGAGGTAGATAACACCTCGCTCAAGTAATATACTGGCCTCTGCATCGACTTACCCTCTTCATTGCGCTCTACTACAATCACTGCACTTACAACTCGGTTGGTTGCGGCTATGTAGAGCAACATTGGCTCCTTTGATAGTGGAGAGGCTAACACTGGTGCAGTGGCCAACATCTTCTTCAAGTGGGCAAAGGCTTCACCGGCCTATGGCATCCAAATGAATTTATCCGACTTTTTCATGAGTTGATAGAGAGGCAATGCCTTTTCTCCCAACCGACATACAAACCAACTCAACGATGCTAGGCACCCAGTGAACTTCTGGACATCGTTAAGGCACTTCGACAGCTCCATTCGCTCAATAGCCCGAATCTTAGTTGGGTTAACCTCGATACCTCGGCTGGAGATGAGAAATCCGAGTAATTTTCCGGCCAGGACATCGAAGGTACATTTCTCCGGGTTAAGCTTCATCCGGAACCTTCTCAAGTTCGCAAATGTTTGCCTTATGTCGTCAAGGAGCGTTTCGCTTTCCTTGGTCTTGATAACCACATCATCCACGTATACTTGTACGTTTTGACCTATTTGGTCGTGCAGACATTTTTGCATACATCTTTGGTATGTTGCACCTGCATTACGTAAACCAAACGGCATAGTGCAATAGTAATAAGCCCCGTACGGGGTAATAAATGCAGTCTTTATTTGATCATCCGGATTCAGAGGTATCTGGTGGAAACCAGAATATGCGTCAATGAATGACAATAATTCACATCCTGCGGTTGAGTCTATGACCTGATCTATCCTCGGCAGTGGAAATGGATCTTTTGGACACGCCTTGTTCAGGTTCGTGTAATCGATACACATACGCCAAACCACTGCCACGTTCAGATCATCCTTCTTCTTTTCTACCAGCACTAGATTAGAGAGCCAGTTGGGATACAGTACTTCCATGATAAATCCCGCTGCTAGCAACCGAGCTATATCGTCTCCAATGACTTTTCTCCTATCCTCGACTAAGCGGCGGAGAGGTTGCTTCACCAGCCTTGCTCCGGGTCTTACGTTCAAAGAGTGCTCGGCCAACTCCCTCGGAACACCTTGCAAATCCTGTGTGGACCAAGCAAAAATATCCCGATTCTCACAGAGGAAGTTGATGAGCTCGCTTTCCTATTTATCAGTTAACCCGGCACCAATTGTTACGGTGCGCTCTGGGAACATGTCATCAACTGGAACCTTCTTGGTATCCTTTGCGGCCTGCAACGAAACGCTACCATGCGGGTTACTTAACGCCGGCATATACTGCTGCGTGGATTGAGCTAATGCCGCCACCTCCTGGATTTTTCTTTTTTCTTGCGCAATCACGAGTGACTCAGCTAAGTTTGACCCGGCTGAGGCACACTCAATGGAACGTTGGAAATCTCCATCAATGTTAATCACTCCATTTGGCCCGGGCAACTTCATCTTCAGATAACTGATGTGACAGCTCGCCATGAACTTGTTCAATGCTGGTCTTCCGAGTAACGCGGGATACACACTTTCCAAGTTCACCACCTCAAACTCCAGATTCTCAGTTCGGCAGTTATCTCTTGTGCCCAATAACACGTCGACCCGGACTTCGCCTATGGGCTCACAAGAAATGCCTGGCACAATGCCATGGAAAGTTGTCCTTGTAGCCTGGAGCATGTTCTCCGAGATACCCAACTTGCGCATTGTATCCGCATACATGATGTTAATGCTACTGCCATTGTCAATCAGTATCTTGGAGAACCTCACATTGATGTTTGGTCCAATGAATGTCGGATCTAGCACTAGCGCATACGAGCCTGGACTCGGCATAAGCTTAGGATGGTCCTTTATGTTCCTGGTGATTTCTTGGTCCGACCAAGGCATGTACCTCGTCACTGTTGGCATTACCGCATTGACTTCCATATGCCTACGCTGCAGGCTTTTCCTGTCTGTTTCCTCAGTTGTGAACACACAATAGCTCTAGTGATGTTCTCTGTACTCATTCCTTCCCTCGTTTCCGGGGTACCTCTGATCCAGCTATTGCTGATTTTCCACCTGATGCACTGCATCCCTTCTCTCATTGTTGTCATACCTCGGTGGAGGGGGAGGCAACATTAGCTGTTGCGTGTTCGCTCCGGAGAGCAATTGCTGCCGGGGTAACTCCTGCCGAGGTTGATCATTCCGGGGTGCCTGAGCATTCCCCAAACCACCCTGTTCTATCTTACGCATCCACTTACATTTCCTCGTTGTGTGACCCGCCGGGTTATTCGGATTTGGTGTGTGAAACTTACACGGCTGGTCTAACATCGACTCATAGGTATACCTCGGACGGTCTTTCTTTTCCTGCCACTGTTTCTTTTGCTCCGGGGTCCATGTTTTCTTACCATCGTTTCTCGGAGTCCATTGCCCTCCCGTTTTCTGGCGTTGGTTGCTCCCTGCTCCGGGGTTATCTTGATTCACAGCTGCAACTTGCTGCGAACCGTAGCGATGATCCGGTCTATCATCTCTTCTTTTTCCTCTGTAATCGTTCCTCCGAGATGACCTGGCTCCGTCCCTCTGATAGTACTCCTCGTTTAACTCATTTGACGTGAGCCTAGGTTCAGTCGGATCACCCAAAGCATACGAATCAGCAATCCGGATCATCTCTGCCAACGTAATTGGCATTTTCCTTTGCAACTTCATCCACAGCTCGCTACCGTATCTGCACCCATGCGCAAACCATGTTATGGCCTGCGACTCTATGACACCCTCACACGAGTTTCTCATGGTACACCACCGGGTCAGAAATTCACGGTCTGTCTCGTTAGGTCTTTGCTTGCACATTGCTAGGGTCTGCGGCCTATTCGGCCTCTGATATGTACTTGAGAAGTTGCTGATAAACATTTCTTCAAAATCTATCCAGCAGTTGATACTTCCGGGTGGCAAATTATTCAGCCATACTCTGGTCGGAGCTTACAACATCTTTGGTACATATCGTACAGCCCATCTCAAGTTGCCTGTGGCAATTTTCACAACTGTAGCATAGTTTACCAGCCAATCCTCCGGCTTGGTACTGCCGTGATATGTCTTCGTGCCTCTGGGCAACTGGAAGTTGGGTACCGGTGGCTCCTTCATGATCCGGGGTCCAAAGCACGCTGGACCCGGTGGACCTTGACATTTGATCTGTTCCGACCTGTACAGGCCATCCAGTTTCAACCTAGCGTCATCCGGCATTAAATCCCTGCTTCCCAATCTTGACCCTATCACATGATAGTCCGGTCTCGGGTACCCTGCGTTCACCATCTCCGAATCACCGTCATTGTATCGGTTTTGCACTTGTGGTGCAGCTCTTTGTTGCATACCTCGGCCGACGCTTTGCTCTTGCCTTGGTATATTCCGTTGCTGCGGTTGTCCTGCTCCTTCCGAGTTTTGCTGTCCGGCATTGCCATTAACAACGTTCCCTTGACCGGCATTGCCTTGGCCGGGGTTAACTTGGCCAGCCTCACCTCGGCTCGCACTTCGTCGATCATCATTTTTCTATAGTTCTTTTTCTTTCCCTGCCCGCGTCGGGTCGTACGGGACGATCTGTTTGTTCCGTCTGCCTGAGGTTACTACCTCCTCTCTCCTTGGACCACCATGAGGAGACGATGCGGCTCCAGCGGATTTCTCTGTGTTACCCATCGTCGAATGGACGATTTTGGAAGCTCTCGCTCTCTCCGGGTTAGCTCTGAGTAGCTCTTCATTCTGTCTGTTTGCGATCCGAACTAACTCGTTAACCCTATCTTGCTGCCTCTGACGGGCCTCACCCGTCAGACCCTCTAACTCGGATGCAGCCGCATCCGCTGCCCTGAGGTTCTTCGCCGGGGTGCTATACTTCGGCAACCCCACAGATAAACAGTTTTCCGATTCCTCGGCTCCATCATCACCTTCTCTGTTCATTTCGCTCATGAGATTTCTCCCTTTTACTTTTATCGTATCAACTTTGTTCGCTTTTGCATACTCACGCAGCGTCATGTTCAGTGACTGCTGAGCCGCGGCTATTTTCTTTGCGCCCTCTAGTATCTTTTGCCTAGTTTCCTCTAGCTCGGCCTGTGCCTGAGCCGGATCTACCACGGCTGCTACCGGGTTTGCCAAGCTATCCATAGCTTCTCTCAGCATGTTCTCAGGCCTCTCTAGTGGAGGTCCTATACCTTTCATCGGTGCCTTAGGTGTTACCACTGGGTCCTGTGCTGGATCCTTGCTTGTGCCTGCCCCCGGCGCAGTCATCATCACTTCAGCATGGCCCGGGGAGCGAGTGATACGCGCCCTGTGAACCACACTAAGGGGTGGTTCCCCTGCCTCGACGACGCACTGCGGATGAACGCAGGATACGTCCACAACAACGTAGACCTTGTGCGCACCCAACTTGATGAAGAGGCCGTTGCGCGGAAGTGGGCACGTGCCGAAGCAGCCAGCGTTGTCGCTGACGAAGTCCAGCGCTCCAAAAGCGTTGAACGAGCCCGGAGACAATGCGTTCGCCGGTGCCAATGAGGTTTCCCGTCCGGATGTTCACCCCTGCTAGCGCTGCTAGCCCCACGGTGGGCGCCAACTATCGTGGTGGTGTCACGGCAGATGCCATGGATAGGCTAAAGGTGGGGACTAATACACGCTAGGGGAATCCAGGGAGGGATAGTAGAGTGATTCTCCACACAGAAGATTGTATTGATTTCCTTTCAAGGTTACAAGTGCTCCTCGAGATGTATTGGCGAGAGGAGGAAGAAGAAGCTCTCTTACTCTCACCCACAGTTCACCTCCAAACCCTAGCCAAATCGGTACCCCCGAAAACTCCACCCCCTCTACTGAAACCCTAGCCCCCCTTATATAGAGGTGGCTCGGTCTCTGCCTAGGGCATACGTGGAGGCATATTCGTAAGAATATGCCTCCTCCCAAAGTAGTAACCTGACCGGGGTGCTTTTCCCCCGCGTCATACACGCTTTAGCTACGTGAGCCTCTGCGGCGCTTGCGTCAGCCGACACGGGCGTCGTCATCCTTGTCGGCCAGGACCCGGTGGTCCTGCCCTTGCTTTCTTCGCTCATGCAGTGCGTACCGGGCCTTCTTTTGGACCGGAGAGATTCCTTCCTTCTCCCAGAAGCTAAATGGGACCCGGATCATTGTTGATCCGGCGATACCTGTTCCTGCATACAAGTTAAACAAGCACTTCCCACTTACTCCTTAAGTCGGCTGATAGAATGTTAGGCGACCCCCCTGGTCCGGGTTACTCCGTGATCCGGCCTGCCTTGAGGTGACTCGGCCAGCATCTGCTTTGGCCTTGCCGAACCTCAGCTAACTCGGCCTTTATACCCCGGAGTGACCCTACCCGGGGGTATCCCCCCAACAGGACTTCTTTCGCCTTTTAGCAGGCTGAGAAGGTCTGGAGGATGAACTTGAAGCAGCCCCGCGCTTCTTCTTCGGAGCCACCGGAACAGGTTCGCCCGTAGCGAGGGGAGGATCCTCGTGGATGTGACCACCGGGGTGAGCTGATGGCAGAAAAGCAAAAGAAAGGGGGACAGCCTCAACAGGTTCAATCACCTCGACATCCGAGTCATCTTCATCATCGGGCCAATCTCTAATAGAAGAGGATTTACCCGTGGGTCATTTCGTGGCGTCAGTCATTGGGAGGAACATCTCCTGGTCCGGCTCCTCCTCATCCGGAGTCTCCCGGTCCGGCGCCCACTTAAGGCTCGGATCGGTGCCGTCCTCGATGGTCTGTTGAAGGAATTGCTGAGGAAAGGAATGAACAAAAGGGTCAAAAATGCAGCAATAACTGACATATAATTGGTCTGGGTTAAGTTTGCAACATGAAGCTTACCACGGGAGGAAGCCTATCGCGGCAGTAATGCTCTATTCCCCAAGTCCACTCGGAGGAGAAGTCCTTGTGGGTGGTGAAAAGAGCCTTAACCCGGCGATAGATCTCCTTGTTGCTCAGCTCGAAGGATGAGGTCCGGTTGGGGTCGCGGCCGAAGCTCATGTGGCACACCTTGTGGGTGCGCTTCTGGAGAGGGGAAATCCGGTTGCGCACGAAAGTGATCATGGCATCCTCGTTGCACAGCCCGAGCTTCTTCAGCTCCGCGAACATCTTGTTGACCTGATTGGCCAAGGTAGTGGGCTTCTTGGGGATCTCATCCCACAGATCCGGGTTAGGCGGACCCGGAGTATAGGGGAGCAACCGGATCAAGTATTCAGTGCCTGTATTCTGGTCATAAAAGAAGGTCTGGGCCCATCCTTTGCAGGACTCTAACCCGGTGACCCGGGGGAAAACAGAAAACCTCCGGGGTGAAATGGAAGCCGCTCCGAATTGAGTGAGCTGTTTGTCCTCCGGATCAGCGTGGATGTTGGGGATGACATTGCGACGAAGGCCGAAAAACCGGATCCATAGCTCCTTCATGGGCCACAGTCCGGCGTAGCCTTCGATCGTAGAATCAAAGGCTGAGAGAGAAGTAATGGCGTTGGCTGGAAGATGGTGCGGCTGGAGCTGGTAGGTACCGAGCCAGTCCCGGAAAAAATCACTCACTGGCAAGCCGAAGCCCCATTGGAAGTGGGACAAGAACACGACGAACTCACTCAGATTGCGTGAGGGGGCCAGTTCGTTAGAAGGGAGACGAGCGGCAATGCCAGCGGGGATGCGCCTGGTTCGGTAAAGCCAGTCAAGATCATCTTGACAGACCCATGACCCGGCCCACGCACCGCGGTCCACCGCCGCGGCGTCCTCCTCCATCTTCTGCTCAGCAACGATGAGCTCCTCTTCAGTCACCAGATCTTCGCTGCCCTCACTAGCACTAGCGGCAGCGTGGGGCAGAGGCCGGGATTGGCGAGGACCCGTGGCGAGGAAGTTGTGCAGTGGTGGCCACGACGCGGAGGCACGGGGAAGCAGTGCGTTGGCTATGATGTAGAAGTGCGAGGGAAAAGTGCGGCGGTGACGCTGCTATTTGGAGCACTGGCGGCGGCACGGTCACAAGGAAGAGGAAGAAGAAGAGCAACGGGTAGAGGGGCGCAGAAGGAGAAAGATCCTAGGGGATGCACCCCTCCGCTATTTAACCACCCCCTCAAGGGGTGAGTGGGATCGCGTCCTGTGGATCGGCCACACGCAGTGGCCGTGTATCACTCGCCCGGACCAATCAGTGGGGAGCCACACAGAGGGCCACAGAGCGAAGATAATCCCGTGACGTGACACTGTGATGCGATAAACGAGGAGGCAGGCATGACGTGACCCGCACACAGTGATAACTGACAATTACTGTGGCGGTTACTGTGCAGGCCCTTAAAATAAGACGACACAATGATTACCCTTCACATGGGTTGGCGTACGACAGAAGGAAACAAGACCCGGATGGAACGGTGGTAACCCGGCCAGCAAGTGAAAACTTGGAATGTGCGGAGGGAAAGTAAAACCAGGAGGTCCGAGTCAAAGTGGTAACCTGGCCGGCAAGTGAAAACTTGGAATGTGCAAAGGGAACGTAAATCCATATAATCCGAGGTAAAAAGGTAACTCGGCAATAACCACCGGAGCACAGAATTGAACCTGAGGTGGCCTTAGCGGCCAAGGCAGCTAAGACCGCACCAGCTTCGGGGACTAATGTTGGGGGGATACCCCCGAGTAGGGTCACGCCGGTGTATAAAGGCCGAGTTAGCCGAGGTTCGCCAAGGCCAAAGCAGATGTTGGCCGGGTCACCTCAAGGCAGGCCGAATCACGGCGTAACCCGGACCAGAGGCGTTCGCCTAACTAAGTCTCAACCGACTTAAGCAGTAAGTCGGAAGTATATGTTTACTTGTATGCAGGAACAGGGGTGCCCGGGTCAGCTATGATCCGGGTCATGTTTGGCTTCTAGGAGAAGGAAGGAATCTTGTTGGTCAAAAATAGGGCCCGGTACGCACTGCATGAGCGAAGCAGACAAGAGAAGGACCACCGGGTCATGGCCGACAGGGGTGACGACGCCCATGTCGGCTGACGCGAGCGCCGCAGAGGCTCATGTAGCTAAAGCATGTGTGACACGGGGGAAAAAGCACCCCAGTCGGCTTACCACTTTGGGAGGAGGCATATTCTAAGGAATATGCCTCCACGTATGCCCTAGGCAGAAACCGAGCCTCCTCTATAAAAGGGGGGTTGGGGCTTCTGTAGAAGGGGTTGGTCTTTCTACTATTCTGTTTTGGCTAGGGTTTTAGGTGTGATCTGTGGGTGAGAGTAAGAGAGCTCCTTCTTCCTCCTCTCGCCAATACAGCTCTAGGAGCACTTGTAATCTTGGAAGGAAATCAATACAAACTTCTGTGTGGAGAATCACTCCACTATCCCTCCCTGGATTCCCGTAGCGTGTATTAGTCCCCACCTTTAGCCTATCCATGGCATCTGCTGTGACACCACCACGACAAGTGCCCCCACCAGAGCGTCGTCGACATTCCCGCGCTTCATGGCTAGGGGATTTCCGGGCGTGGCAGACACCCAGTCTCCATAGAGTCCGGAGATCGTGGACGTGGATATTGGGTCCCGTCGTGGGCGCACTTCCTTCATGATCCCGTCGACTGACGCCGGAGAACTTCACAGGATGCTTGGCGCCGCTATTCAGGTATGTCCAGTCCCCGAGTTCTTAGTCGCTGAATTTCAGCGGTTGGGAACTGAACTTCTTACTCCTCTCTAGTCCCCGAATTCCTAGTTGCTGAATTTTAGCGGCTAGGAATTGAACTTTTTTCCTATTCTCTAGTCCCCGAGTTCCTAGTTGTTGAATTTCAGTGGCTAGGAACTAGAAGTTCGTTTTGATAAATGCTGAGGTGTGTTCTTTATTTGCAGGGTTCGCAAAGGGAATCGACCGATCGGCAGGCCGCGGGGGAGCGCTTGGAGCGTGATCTGCGCGAAGCGCAGGAGGCGAATCAGCGGCTTCAGGAAACTACTGGTGAGCATCTGCTTTTATGTCCTTTCCTCTGTCAGGTATGAACTGTTTGTGTATGGCGTGCTGATGGCTTCTGTTTCAGATGGTTGCCCGGCTGCGATTTCCAAGGCCCGTGAAGGGTATGTTCCAGCCGCCGAGCTGGACGCGGCGAATGGACAAATCGCATCCCTGACCCAAGCCTTGGAGGAGGCGAAAGCGGCCTCAGTTTCTTCGGAGGAGCCAGCGAAGGCTGCTATGGCTGCAGCTGAGGAGGAACGCAAAGCCACGGACTCCATCATTGTGGGGCTGCACAACGAGCAGGCCGCCTTGGAGAAGCATGTCACGGAGAGCTGCCGCAAACTCCTTGGTGAGTCTCCGTCTTTGCCTGACTTGTTTGGCGAGTCCCTGATTGGGGAGGTCCGTAGTTTCACTGACGTCTGACTTGCAGCTGTGATAGGCCAAAGCGACCAGGTGGTTCAGACTTACAACACTTCGCAGTGCATGACTGCCGTAGTGAACGCAGCCACGGCCTCAGCGTTGTGCGTCCAAGTGGTTCTTCAAGGCATGTCCCCACCGAGGTTATTCCTGGGGGGGCTTATGGATGTGTGGCGCTATTTGTAGGAAGTGTCTGTCATCGTGGAGTGGATGGCGCGCTCGGCGTTCAGGCACGGGGCCACCACGGCGTTGAGCTTGGGTCGCGCCCACTTCCCCGACGACTTCGACCTTGACGATGTGACGAGTGGCTACCCATCGGCGACCGACACGGTGGAGATGTCCGAGGTACTGAAGCTGACTGCAAAGTCCGCCCCTTATGCTGATCGGGTCCTGGCTATGGGGGATCTGCTGCCATACCAGGAGACGGTGTTGGCGCCTGGCGACCCCGAGCCGGAGCATCGTGATATGAAGTCGGAGCAGCCCTTCCGGTCGGCATTGTCGAAGTCGCTGACGCCGTACCCGACGAACCCGTGGCAGCCTTTTGTTCATGTCAAGGGGGGTGGCACCGCTTCTTCATCAGGACCTGTAGAATAAACAATGTAGTTGTGCAGCTTGTGATGTATGCCAAGTGGCGACTGCTGTAATATATTTTGTAATGTATGCCAAGGGGAGTCAATCGACTCGTATTGTGACTAGGATTGTGTGGTGTATTTGTTTTTGGTTGAGCGAGTCCCCGAGCGCGTCCGCCCTTTAATAGGGTATAACTCGATTGTATACTTTTGTGTATTGTTTGGGTTGTGCACTGTTTTATCTCTCATATCATCTGAATGGCGACTCCCCGAGCGCGAGTGGGACTGATTTGTAGGCGAGTCCCCGAGCATGGTGCTCGACCATATTGGTCATGTTCCTGTTGTAGGTTGTGAATGCGTTGTTTGTAACACGTCTCCTCCCCTGGCCCAGAGAGCCAGTCGCTTGGCGAGTCCAAGGCAGCTCCCTTACTTGGTGTGTTCCCGAGCGCGTGGGGGTTCCTGTTTTGTGGAGTCCACGTGCGTGGTACTTAACCGTTCGAGTCGCTCTGCACAAGGATGGGAGGGACATGTCGCTGTGAGAAGCGTATACCGGTTGACTTGGCCCGGTGGGCCAGTCGGGTTAGGCGACTCCAATGGCGGTTCCGGGTTGGCATTTTCGTGGATGACCCAAGGCCCGAATATTTCCGGTGCCCTTGTGCCGCACTACTTAGCCGTGCCGGTCGCTCGACCAGAGGTTGACTTCCGCGAGTAGCGTATTGCAAATATGTACGAGTGTGACTAGCACAAGAATATGGCGAGTGGACACAATTTGTGCGATCCAAATGAATTTCATTATATATGCCAGCGGAGTACAATGTGAGGTTCTAAGTATAGAACTTTCTGAGGAGGCTTACATTCCATGGCCTCCCGACCTTGAGCTGGCCGTCACCCCGTATGTTGATGAGATAGTAGGTGTCGTTGCCAAGGACTCGGCCTATGGAGAATGGCCCCTCCCATGGGGGGAGAGTTTGTGCATGCCTTTCTTGTCTTGGGCCAGTCGTAGGACCAGGTCGCCTTCCTGGAAGGTGCGAGTTCGCACTCGACGGCTGTGGTAGCGGGGGAGTCCTTGCTGGTATATGGTGGTGTGAGAGCGAGCCAGGTCGCGTGCCTCATCGAGTTGATCGATGTTGTCTTGGCGGGCAACCTCGTTGGTCGCCTCGACATAGTTGGCAACTCGAGGTGAGTCGTGCTCTAGATCGGTTGGCATTACGGCCTCAGCACCGTACACCATGAAGAAGGGTGTGAACCCGGTGGAGCGATTGACGGAGGTGCAGATCCCCCATATCACAGAGGGGAGTTCGTCGACCCAGCATCCTGGGGTGCGCTCGACGGGCACCTGGAGTCGCGGCTTGAGCCCGTGGAGGACGCTCTGGTTGGCGCGTTCTGCTTGGCCATTTGACTTCGGGTGCACGACTGGGGCGAGGTCGAGTCGTATGCCATGTTCTTCACAAAATTCCGCCATGGCCCCCTTGGCGAAGTTGGTGCCATTGTCTGTTATGATGTTGTGCGGGTAGCCATACCGGTAGATGAGCTCACGTAAGAACTTGGTGGTTGTCTTGCCATCGCACTTTTTAATTGGCTTGGCCTCGACCCATTTGGTGAACTTGTCGACTGCGACCAGGAGGTGGGTGAAGCCAGACGGGGCCTTCTTGAACGGGCCTACCATGTCCATGCCCCACACAGAGAATGGCCATGTGATGGGGATGGTCTTGAGTGCCGAGCTAGGGAGGTGCGTCTGGTGGGCGTACTTCTAGCACCCAACGCATCGTTGGATGATGTTGGTGGCGTCGGCGTGTGCCGTGAGCCAGTAGAAACCATGCCGCATGGCCTTGGTGACTAGAGACTTGGCGCCAGCGTGATGGCCATAGTCGCTGGCGTGAATGCCCTGGAGGATCTTGCGGCCTTCTTCTGGCTGTACGCAGCACTGGAACACGCCGGTCACGCTGCATCTGTGGAGCTCGCCGTTGATGATGACGAAGGATTTGCAGCGGCGCACGATCATTCGCGACTCCATCTCGTTGCTTGGTAGGATTTTATGCTCCAAGAAGGCGACGTATGGTGCTGTCCAGTCGCTAGGCTCCACAACCATGGCGACTAAGGACGGTTCTGGTTGCAGTGGTATCCCGACGTCGATCTATTTTGGTGTGCTGACCGACGGTTTGTAGATGATGTCGAGGAAGATGCCTACTGGTGGCGCTTGTCGGGTCGATCCGATGCGGGAAAGGGCGTCTGCCTCCTCGATTTTGCGCATGTCGATCCACTCGACGGAGTAGCCGTCGAAATGTCCTCCCAACTAGTCGACCGGTTGGCGGTACGCGATCATTGTTGGGGAGACGGCGTCGCACATCCCGGTGACTTGGCCGGCTACTAGTTCGGAGTCGCCATAGCATCGTAGGCGGTTGACGTTCATCTCCTTAGCAGCCTTCATGTCGTGAAGGAGGGCCCCGTATTCTGCCATGTTTTTGGTGCAGGGCTTGAAGTTGAGGTGGAGCTCGTAGCGGATCTTATCTCCTTTGGGAGAGGTCAGTATGACCCCAGCCCCTGCGCCGTCAGCGTTCTTGGAGCCATCAAAATGGAGCGACCGGTAGTGGAGGTACAGGAGCTTCTCTGGCTGCTGTGCTTCTTCCCAATCTCCAAGGAAATCAGCCAGGGCTTGTGACTTGATCCCTTTACGGGGCTCGTATTTGATGTTGTGGGCACCGATTTCGATGGCCCACTTGGCGACTCGCCCGGTCGCCTCGCGATTGCGTATGATGTCTTATAGGGGCGCGGAGAAGACCATCGTGATTGGGTGCTCCTGGAAGTAGTGTGGGAGTCGCCGCTGTGCTCGGAATACTGCGTAGACCAGTTTTTCGTATTGCGGGTAGCGCTGTCATGAGTCCGTCAGGACTTCACTGATGTAGTAGACGAGGCGCTGTATGAGGCGCTCCTTGCCCTCCTCCGGTCGTTCGACGACCATCACGGCGCTGACGACTCGAGTAGAGGCCACGATGTCGACAAGCGTTGGCTCTTTGTCGAGTGGAGCAGCGAGTAGTGGAGCCGCGAGTAGCACTTCTTTGAGCGCTTTTGGTGTGTCGTCGGCCTCCGCGTCCCATTGGAACGTGGGGTTCTTGCGCATCAGGCGGTAGAGGGGCATTGCCTTCTCGCCTAGTCGGGGGATGAAGCGATTGAGGGCCACGACTCGCCCTGCCAACTTCTGGATGTCGCGTAGGCACTCGGGTTTCCCGAGTCGCGCGATGGTGTTGATCTTGGTGGGGTTGGCTTCGATGCCTCACTTGGAGACTACATATCCCAGGAGCTGTCTGGTGGGGACGCCGAAGGTGCATTTTCCGAGGTTCAACTTGATGTTGTACCCCCACAGGTTTGCGAAGGTTTCGGCTAGGTCGGCGAGCAGGTCGTCCTAGCGGGTTGATTTTACCACCACGTCGTTGATGTAGACGTGAATGTTGCGGCCAATTTGGATCGCTAGGCACTCTTGCATGCATCTCTGGTATGTGGCGCCTGTGTTCTTGAGGCCGAACGTCATGGCCGTGTAGCAGAAGGCGCCAAATGGCGTCATGAACGCCGTCTTCTCCTCGTCCTCGACCGCCATCTTGATCTGGTTATAACCGGAGTAAGCGTCAAGGAAGCACAGCGACTCTGATCCCGTGGCCGAGTCAATGATCTGATCGATGCACGGTAGGACGAACTCCTCCTTCGGGCAGGCTCTGTTGAGGTTGGTGTAGTCGATACACATTCTCCATGTGTTGTTCTTTTTTAGAACCAGGACTGGGTTTGCCAGCCACTTGGAGTATTTGATTGGCCAGATAAAGCCTGCGACTAGCAGGCGCTGAACTTCTTCGGCGATTGCTCGATGACGCTCTTCATTGAAGGGTCGTAGCGACTGCTTTACTGGTCGCACTTTGGGGTCGGCATTGAGTTTGTGTTCAGCGAGTTCCCTCGGGACACCTGGCATGTCAGATGGCTTCCATGCGAAGATGTCGCAGTTCTCACAGAGGAACCCGATGAGCACGCTTTCCTATGCGGGGCTCATGTACGCCCCGGTGGTGACCGTCTGGCTAGAGTTGCCTGGGACGAGCTCGACGGTGCGGGTGTGCATGGTCGCCTCGAACGTGGAGTTCGCGGCGGTTGGTTTCTTCAGGATGGTGGGGTCATCCTTGTTGATGTTGCCCGCGTATTTCGCGAGCTCCTCCGCGTGGTCGGTCTCCACGGTGTTGACGGCGTCGGCGAGCTCGGCGCCTTTGTCCTCACATTCCACGGCCATGTCGGGGTCGTCGTGGATGGTGATGATGCCGCTTGGCCCGGGGAGCTTCATCATGTTGTAGGCGTAGTGCAGGGTCGCCATGAACTTTGCGAATGCCTAGCGACCCAGGACGCAGTGGTAGGGGCTGCGGAAGTTCACCGGCTCGAATACGATCCTCTCCATGCGGTAGTTTGCCGGAGTGCCGAAGGTGACTGGCAGTGTCACTTTCCCGATCGGGTATGCCTTCCGACCGAGGACGATATCGTGGAAGGTCGTTAGGGTTGGCTCAATGGCTACTTCTGGGAGCTGGAGCCTCTTGAACGTGTCCAGGTACAGGATGTTGATGGAGCTCCCACTGTCTGTTAGTGTCTTGGGCAGCCAGTAGTCGGCCACCTTGGGCCTGACTACCAGGGTGACTCGCCCTGGGTATTCGATTCTTGGCGCATGGTCCTGGCGACTCCAGGTGATGCTCCGCTCAGACTAGTTGAGGAAGCGAGGGATGTCGACCTATGTCACCGTGTTGATGGCGACCGCGTGGGTGAGCACCTTCTTCTCACGCTTAGTGTCGAGTCCGGTGAAGGTGTGTAGCGAGCAGATGGCGGTGCCAAAGCTGCCGCCGTTCCAGTTGTCCTGAGGTGGGTTGTTATTGTGGTCCTCCCTTGCTCGTCTCACCTTCTCAATCTCTTTGAGAGAGTGGCAATCAGCAGTGGTGTGGGTGGCGGGTTTTCCCTCCCTACTATGGTAGATGCAGGGCTGATTGAGCAGGGTAGCAGGGTCGAATTTTGGCCTCGCTGTGTTGTTGGAGTGGTAGTTTCCTCTGTCGTGGTAGTTTCCTCCGTCGTGGCGGTAGTTCTTGGAGTCGCGCTGGCCGTAGCTGGCATTGGCGACGAAGTCGACTCGCCCGTCCATGCGGCGCTTGCCGGTGATGCGGGTGTTGCTGTAGCGCATGTCGCGTAGGTGCCCGCTGTCGTGGATGCTGGTGCGGCGTCTTCCTCCCGACTCATCGTCAGAGTCTTGGTTGGGGTCCTCCTCCGCGTAGCGCTTGGCGATCTCGAGGAGGTCGGGGATGTTGTCGAGCGTCCGGTAGACCCCCTCTTGATCTTAGTGACCAGGGGTTCATACCGGCACGTGTTCTTGAAGCAATGTATCATCGTGTCTGGGTGGATGTCGGAGGAGTTGATCCACAGTTCTTGCCAACTTTGGATCCAGCGGCGAGTTTACTCGCGTTGACCCTGGATGCATCGCTCCAGATCCTCTATGCTGGTGGCGGGGGTGTAGGAGCCCTCGAAGTGCCTGACGAAGGCGTCCCGCATTTCTTCCTAGGAATCGATGCTGTCGGCGGGGAGCGTGTTGATCCATTGTCGGGTCGCACCCTCCATTATCAGGGGGAGGTAGCGAGCGGCGAGCACGTCGGTGTGGCCTGCGATTCCCATTGCCATGAGGTATATGTGTCCAGCCAGGCAGCGGGATCGTACGTCGGGTCGTACTTTTTGATCTCCTTGGGGGCCTTGAAGTTGGCGGGGTAGTTTTCCCCACGGATCATGGGCCCTAAGCATTGCAGCCTGACTCGACTGAGCGAGCCTCTTGGTTCCGGGCACCGCGGTTCGTGACGGTGTGCCTCAGGTCGTTGGGCTAGCGTGACCGCCACGCCTGGTTGTTGATGATGTTCATTCAGGCATCGAGGGGCTGCCCGTTGGTGGCGACTGTGTTATTCGCCGGTCGCGGCTCGTTGGTGGACAGCGCGGGGTTGGCGGCCCGTGGTTGGTTCGCCAGGGGCTACGGTGGTGGGCAAATTAATGCGTTGGCCATGGTGGGGTGGCCGCTTGATGTCGCCCTGCTTGCTGATGAGTGGGAGTACATCTGCCCCGCGGGTCGACTCCCGCAGCTTGTTGCTCGACGTCCCTGACGAGTAGGGCCTTGGCATACTAGATCTGTAGTGCGTCGTGCCTTGGACGTCGAGGTTGGCAATTGCGGCATCGTCCGCGACGACGTTGTCCATCGGGGTGGAGTATAATGGTAGCCCGTTGGCGTCGCGGGCTTGTGGCCAGATGATGATCCGCGGTTGGTCCGGCGGGGGATGTGGCCGATGGGTGGTGGAGGGGCTCCGGTTGCCGGTGCGCCGGGTGGTGGTATCACGGGGTTGCTTCCGCCTGGCGGCGCGTACTCGCAGTATTCGCACTCGGCGGCGCGTGCGGGGTCGCTTTGGTCGATGAAGTTGAGGACGCGGCCCTGGACGTTGGAGTTCAGGCGGGTCCTGATGTGGCGCTGGTGATAGAGCGATGGCTCCCGCGCCGTTTCCCGCTCGAGGCGGTATTTCTCGCGCTCGGCGAGTTTGTTGCGTTGCGCCTCCACGAGCTACAGGAGGGCTTCCTCCACCTTTGTGTCCGTCGCAGTCGGTGGGATCGGCATGGCGAACGGATCTGGCGGGGCGACCGTGCTTCCCGCCATGTAGATCACGTTGAAGCGATTAGATCTAGCACGGAAGTCTTCGGGTGATTCCAAGCCAGAGTCGGAGTCGAAGATCCCGAGGATGGAGGGGTCCTCGAAATCCTCCGGGTTGGAGACTCGCATGATGGAGTCCTCTCGTGATGCGGTGGTGTGATGAGGCTCCTGATGGAGCGGACCTGCTCCTCCAACAACAGATCGTGGTGTGGCAGAGATCCGCCGACGATCACTGTTGCAGCTAGGTCGACCGCGCCGGTGAAACCGACGAAGAGGTTGGTGGAGCCGACCGGCATCACCGCGCCGTGAGTGACCGAGTGTGACGCCGAGATGTAGCTGCTGGGAAGGATCTGTAAGATCCCGCCGATGGCGATCATGCGACCGTTGGCGAGCGGCCGATCGATCGGCGAGTAGGGTCTTGCCGCAGAACTCAGGCCAGCCCCGCTATGCCCCACGGTGGGCGCCACTATTGTGGAAATGGCCACCGCAGTCGCTACAACTGGCAGCGATTGATTGTATCGTGAGGAAGAGTTGGCGGCCATCTGCGGTGCGAGATGGGGGCGGATACACATGGGTTTACCCAGGTTCGCCCCCCCCCCCCCCCCCCGCCCGGAGGGTAAAGACCTAATCCTGGTAGATTAGATTATTGGAGAGCTAGTTACAGGGGTGGGGAGCTCGGCGTCTAAGCAGCGAGTCACTTGAGGGGGTGTGATACATTGCAAATGTATCTATAATTTTTGATGTTCCATGCTTGGTTTTATCCACTTTCTTGTGTTTTTTTCCAACTTTGCAGTACTTTTATTATGATTTCTTAGACTAACCTATTAACAAGAGCCATAGTGCCAGCTGCCTGTTTTCTTGGACTAACCTATTATTATGATTTCTTGGACTAGATAATGCAAACATTTAGTGTGCGTGGAGTTGTATCAGTAGTTGATAGAACTTGAGAGAATATTTATCTTACCTTTAGCTCCTCGTTGGGTTCGACACTCTTACTTATCGAAAAGGCTACACACGATCCCCTATACTTGTGGGTTATCACATACGCAGGTTTGATTTACAGAGAGACCGGCATGTGGGACCCAGTAGCGCGGCCTTATACAAGTTCTGACTCAAGTGACGTTGCCAAGTTCGAAATAGAGAGGCGTGAGCGAGAAAAAAGTCCAGCATGCACACGTTTCTTCTAATGAGAGCCTCACATGGGGGATCCAGCAGCCTTGAAAAACGACTGATGCATCGAGCAACGCTATCAAGTTCGAAAGACGGAGGCGCGACCAAGAGCAAAAATTCCATCATACACATGTTTCTTCTAATGACTGGATGACATGTGGGGCCCTGCATCATGATTAAACGTCAGATGCAACGAGCAACGCTATCAAGTTCGGAACACAGAGGCGCGGCCGAGGGAAACAATTCTATCATACACATATTTTTTCTAATGAGAGGATGACATGTGGGGTCCAGGAGTTTGATTAAACGGTAGATGCATCGAGCAGCGCTATCAAGTTCAAAATAGGGTAGCGCGAGCGAAGAAAAAAATTCCATCATATACACGATTCTTATAATGTGAGCCTAACATGGAGGACCTAGCAGCGTGACTAGACGGCAGATAGATTGAGCAACGTTATCGAGTTGAAATCAGGGAGGAAATATCCAAGGGAAAAAATTCCATTATACACATGTTTCTTCTAATGAGAGGATGACATGTGGATCCCAGGAGGCTGATTAAATGGTAGGTGCATCGAGCAGTGCTATCAACTTCGGAACAGGGTAGCGCGAGCGAAGGAAAAAACCATCATACACACAATTCTTCTAATGAGAGGCTGACATGTGGGACCTAGCAGCCTGACTAAACGGCAGACATATTGAGCAATGTTATCGAGTTCAAATCAGGGAGGCGCGACCGAAAAGTTTGGTCTGCTAGAGACACTGACGTCCGGGACCCACACGCCTCAAAATACTTCTGCGAGTAAACATCTCGCGAGGAAACAAAAAGCTTGCTTCTGCCACGCGTTGGCCGAGCTTCCTCCATGTTTTTAGCAGATCCGTCGTAGTAGAGGGTCGTGAAACCAAAAAAAAAGTTTTCCATCAGCCACGGCCGAGCCGATAATTTTGTCATGGAAGATGCGCCTTCTACGATGACCGCCAGGCCAAGTCGTTTCGGAAGGAAACTTTTCTTGTAGTGAATGCTTAAGACTCCTGAAGTGGAGATCAAGAAAGAACATCAAGTGTTGATGATCAATAAGATCACCGTTTTAAAGAAAGACAAGAAGGGTAAACAGAAGGGTAACTTCAAGAAGGGTGGCAAATCTGTTGCTACACTTGAGAAGAAGACCTGAGCTGGCCCTAAGTCTGATACTGAGTGCTATTATTGCAAGGGGACTGGCCATTAGACGCACCTGCCCCAAGTATTTGGCGGACAAGAAGGCCAGCAAGGCAAACAAAGGTATATGTGATATACATGTTATTGATGTGTACTTGACTAGTACTCATAGTAGCACCTGGGTATTTGATACTGGATCGGTTGCTAATATATGTAGCTTGAATCAGGGGCTGCGGAACAAGCGACAGCTAGCAAGGGATGAGGTCACGATGCATGTCGACAATGGATCACGGGTTGATGTGATCGCCATCGGAATGCTGCCTCTCCATCTACCATCAGGATTAGTTATAAATCTAAATAATTGTTATTTGGTGCCTGCACTGAGCATGAACATTGTATTCGGGTCATGTTTATTGCGAAGTGGTTATTTGTTTAAATCCAAAAACAATGGTTGTTCGATTTATATGGATAATATCTTTTATGGTCATGCACCTGTGATGAATGGTTTACTTCTATTGGATCTCGATAGTAGTGATACACATATTCATAATGTTGATGCTAAAAGGATTAAACTTTATAATGATATATCTACATATATGTAGCAATACCGTCTAGGTGATATTGGCGTAAAGCACATGAAGAAGCTCCATTCTGATGGACTTTTAGAATCACGTGATTTTGAATCATTTGATACATGTGATCCATGCCATATGGGCAAGATGACTAGAACCATGTTTTCTAATACAATGGAGCGGGTGACAGATTTATTGGAAATCATACATACTGATGTATGTGGTCCAATGAGTGTGTTGGCACGATGTGGATATTGTTATTTTGTTACTTTCATGGATGATTTGAGTAGATATGGATATATCTATTTGATGAAACACAAGTCTGAAACCTTTGAAAAGTTCAAGGAATTTCAGAGTTAAGTGGAAAATCATCATAATAGAAAGATCAAATTTCTGTGATCTGGTCGTGGAGGTGAGTATCTAAGTTATGAGTTTGGCACAAACATGAGAGAGTGTGGAATAGTTTCACAACTCACGTCTACCAGAACACCACAACATAATGGTTTATCGGAACGTCATAATCATACCTTATTGGATATGGTTCAATCTATGATGTCTCTGACTGACTTGCCACTTTCATTTTGGGATTATGCACTGGAAACACTGCATTCACTTTAAATAGGGCACCGGCTAAATCTGTTTAAACGACACCGTATGAATTATGGTTTGGAAACAATCATAACTATCATTTCTTAAAGTTTGGGCATGCGATGTTTATGTGAAGAAACTTCAGCCTGATAAACTCGAACCCAAAGCAGAAAAATGTGTCTTCATAGTATACCCTAAGGAAACAATTGGGTATACCTTCTATCACAGATCCGAGAGCAAGGTTTTTGTTGCCAAGAATGGATCCTTTCTTGAGAAGGAGTTTCTCGCGAAAGGTGTGAGTAGTCGAAAGGTAGAACTCGAAGAGATTGAACCTTCTCTTCATGAGACGGCGAGTGGCGCAACACCATAAGTTGTTTCGGAGTTGACTTCACCTGATGAGGAGAGAGCTAATGATAAAGATCATGAAACTCCGAAAGAGGACACTACCAAACCTTGCAGGTTAAGCAGGACACGTGCAACTCCTGAACTGTATGGAAATGCTGTCATGAATTTCATGGTTGATGGAAATGATGATTCTGTGACATATGAAGAAGCAATGATGGGCCCGGATTCCAAAAAATGGCTACAAGCCATGCAATCCGAGATGGGATCCATGTATGAAAACTAGGTTTACACCTTGGTGGACTTACCTCATGACCGAAAGGCCATTGAGAATAAATGTATCTTTGATACGTCCATTTTGCATCACTGTTCTATGTCTTAAATCACTATTATTCATTGATATATTTCGTATTGAGAGGTGACACTTATGTTATTTCGTCTGTTTTTGCATGGTTGATGACTTTCGGAGAATGGACCGCCGCAGTCAGGATTCTGATGGAAAAGGTGTTGTTTGGAGGCAAAATTCGTGAAGATCAGAAAATCCAGGAAAATATACGGAAATCCTATTTTTCTATAGGACGAAGGAAGCCAGAAGGGGGCTGGAGATGGGCCACAGGGGGCCCACACCACCCCCTGGCGCGGGCAGCCCTAGGCCGTGCCAGCAGGTGGTGTGGCCACACTGGCCCACTCCAGTCACTCCCCTCTGGCGTATATCATCCTCCCGAACCCCTAAGACTCGGCGAGCGACCATAGAGAGATTCCGCCACCTCTGCGGGGCGGAAAACACCGAGAGAGAAAGATCTCTCTGGCAGACAGATTTCTGCCAGGGGAATTCCTTCCCGAAGAGGGGAGATCGTCGCCATCAACACCACCATCAAGCTGGACTTCATCGGGATCATCATCATCATCATCATCACCACCATCATCACCATCATTACCCTCATCACCATCTCCATATTACTGTAACAATTGCGTTGAATCGTGCATAGTTCATAGGGGAAACTTTCCCGGTGTTGATTACTCTTTGTAGTTGATGCTATTGAGTGAACCGTTGAATTATTGTTTATGTTCAGATTGTTATATATCATTATTCCATCTCTGATCATGATCCATATGATGTCTTGTGAGTAGTTCGTTTTGTTCTTGAGGACATGGGAGAAGTCATGTTGTTAGTAGTGGAATTGTGTTGAGAGAGATTCAATAGTTTGATATTTAAGTTGTGGTGTACTTCTTCTAGTGGTGTCATGTGAACATCGACTACATGACACTTCACCTATCTGGGCCTAGGGGAATGCATTGTGTATTTGGCTACTAATCGTAGGGGTTGCTGGAGTGACAGAAACCTGAACCCCCATTAGGAAACCATTGCACAAGGAGTGTAAGGGTCTTAGAGTTTAAAGTTGTGGTTACGTTTCTACCTTAATTACTTTCTTGTACTTACGGATGTTTTTAAGGGGTATAATCACAAGTATGTATTAGTCCTAGGAAGGTCGGTATATTAGCACAGGTTCACCCACACAACACTTAGTATGCTAAATAAGATTAATCAACTATATGAAGCAAAAGCACTTGACAGTCTTCCCATGTGTCCTCGAGAAAGTTTGGTCATCTTAAGTAATACAACCGGCTTGTCCTTTGCTGCATAAAGGATTGGGCCACTTGCTGCATTTATTCCTACTGTCTTTTATTTACTCATACTTTGTTTACTTGCTTTATCGAAAACCCCTAAAAATCCATTTGCTAAGTATTTGCAGGTAATTCCTGATCCATACCACTAGCCAGCACCTTCTGCTCCTCGTTGGGTTCGACACTCTTACTTATCAAAAATACTGCGATACACCCCCTATACTTGTGGGTCATCAAGACTATTTTCTGGCGTCGTTGCCGAGGAGTGAAGCGCTATTGGAGAGTGGAGTTGGTAAAGGAAACTTCTATTGTGAGTATTGTTTACTTCTGCTAGTTGCTTTATTTTCGTTATGGATAATTCACTGAGTTTCTTATTTGGTAATGCTACTACCACTTGTAAGGTAGTAGATAAACCACCTCCTGATGAGAATGATGTTTTCAAAATACCTACAAGAATTATTGATCGTGTTATGGATAATTACTATGTTGGGGGTGGAACTGTCCATCCCGGTGATCATTTACTCTTTATACACAAATTATGCGGGTTGTCCAAGTGTGCAGGTATTACTACAGATCAAGTTAAGAAGAAGTTATTCTCATTATCGCTGAAAGGAAGAGTTGAGGAATGGTATAGGCTGTTGAAGAATGGTCAAGCTCTGGAATGGGAGGAAATAGTACCTCTCTTTTATTCAAAGTTTTATCCTCCTAGTGAGATTCATAAAGATCGGAATCAAATATACAACTTTTGGCCTCTTGATGGAGAGAGTACAGCTCAAGCTTGAGGGAGATTGAAGTTACTAATGCTCAAATGTCCCATTCATGAGCTCCCCAGCAATATTATTATCAATAACTTCTATGCAAGGCTCCCTCTACATGACAAGGATTTATTGGATGCTTCTTGTGATGGATCATTCACTCGCATGGGACAAGAAGCTAAATGGGATCCTCTGGACCGTATTCAAGACAATGCTGAAGCTTGGGAGAATGACAAAGGTAGAAAGTCAGGTATAAATTATGGTTATGAATGCATTGAATGTTTTATGGGAACTGATGACTTTCAAAATATTAAAAATACTTATGGTCTAGACTCTCAAGCTATTGCTTCTTATTTTAAGGTTTTTGTTTCCTATATTGAAGTGCCTAAAAAGAAGTGGAATAAGTATCATGTACCTTATAAAGATGTTGCTAAGAGTGTTCCTTCAAGAAATACTGAAGTTTATAATGCTAATCATGTCTTACGAAAAACCTTATCTTGAGAGAATGCATTTCCCAATTAAGATAAAGGAACATTCCATGATAGCTAGTATGGTTGATGAAAGTATGAATAAGGTTGTTGAACCTGATAAACAAATAGTTGATGAACCTATAATAGAAAGTGTGAAAGACTTTGTCACTAAATATGAAGAAGAGGGACATACTATCCTTTGTAAGGATACCTCTAATATTGTTTCACATAGTAGTGTTATGAGAGTTAATATTCCTGTGTTTTCTGTTAGAATAAGTGACCATTGCTATGATGGTCCTTGTGATATTTATATTGTTAAGTTTATGCATGATACTGAAAGTTATTATGAGAGAGGGAAAAGTGTTCTTATGAATCTCAACAATATCAAGTTTCCTCGTTTTATGCTGAAAGTTTTTGTGTTGCACTTCTTTTGCCTTCTTATGCAAGTAGCCTTTGGTTTCAACAACTTGTTTGTTTACAAAATTCCCTTGCATAGGAAGTGGGTTAGACTTAAATGTGTGTGGGTATTTTTGCTTCTTAATTCTCTCTTTCACCTCAATTCATATTCCTATGAGAGCGTTGTCAAAATTATTATGCCCATCTTAATGGCTATAAAGAAAGAGCTTTTTGGGAGACAACCCAATTTGTTTTTGCTTTCAGTTTTTATTGTTTCTTTGAGTATTGGAAGTTATTACTTCTGTAATAACCGATCCTTATCCGTTATGTTTGGTTTTTGTGTCAAGATCAACCTCTAATGAGAGAGAAGTAAGATTTGGGGAAGTTTCTATCCCGAAACAGATTTTTGTGCTGCACCGTAAACATTCGTGAGAGATCTCTGTATGTCGGATTGAGCTGTAATTGTTTGTGCTTCTGCCCTAGGTTATTATTTAACTTTCGTTAGTTTTGCACTTTTTGATTTGAGCAACAGAAGATTTTCGAAAAAATTGATATTTACCTGCTGATCTGTTTTGACAGATTTAGCCACTCTTGCATTTGCTTCTTTAATCGATTTCCTTTTTGAATTCTTTTTGGGTTTTCAGAAGGAGTTGCTACAATAGATTTTGTTTTGATGGTTTTAAGTTGAAGTTGTATTCAAAAGATTTCATCACTTCACTTATACTAATGTTGCTAATGAGAACTGTGTGAAGTTTTGTGTGAAAGAAATTTCTAGAAAGTGGAGATAATGGTGTAATAAGGAAGAGAATAGGTTTCACGACTCAAGTAGTAAGTGTATGAAGATGAAGATATTGATGTTATTCAAGTGATGACTCTGGAAGAATATAGTAGATACCAAATTCAGAGACCTGCAGAGTCCGTTTTCAAATAGGTAACAGTTCTGGTAAGAAAAGTTCCGCGAAAATACAATTCAACTATATTTTTGCAGTCTTCAGTCAATAAGGAGAGCTACGAAGCGAAAAAGGGACGGAAACGGAGCCAGGGTGTCTCACACCACCCTGTGGCGCGGGCCCTCCCCAGGCCGCGCCACCAGGTGGTGAGTCCACCTCGGACTCCGCCTCCGACTCGTTTTCTCCCAGTACCTTCCTTTTGATATGAAACTTCATAATATATAACCCTCCGGATCCCCCGAGGTTCGTATATCGTGTTTTCGTCGTGCTTTTGTTTTGATATGTTTCTGTCAGGACATACCCTTTGAAAGTTTAGAAGCACAATGGTGTCCGCCAAGGATAAAGGGAAGGAGCCTATGGAGGAAGACCTCCAAGACCCTGGGAAGGAGAAGGAGATCAAGAGTGAAGGTGAAGAAGAGCAAGGCCAACATCCGAACACCAGCACTACCGTTGCAAGCATTGGAGTGGTGGCAAATCCAGCCATTGGAGGGAAGCTTCCTCATAACCATTCAGATCCCTGGTCACTTCCTCCATGCACCAAAAATCCTTTCCATACCTTTATCCATGAGCATCAATACCAGAATATGCCCAAGGGGAAATTATCCTCCAATTGGGATTTGCCTCATTCTAGCCATGCAGGAAAAGAAGACTTCAAGGAGGAAGAGTGGGGACAGAATAGCAAGAGCTGGAATTCTCAACATGACGTGATCATGAGCCGCATTGAGAAAAACTCACAACTGATTCGTAATCTCACCTTCAAGATTGAGGACTTGGGGAAATTGGTCAAGAAGCTCATCGAGAGAATAGCACCACCACCAAAGGAGTAATTCGTCATCAGGTTTGACATCCCCTTGGTTTGTTCCAAGCTTGGGGGAGTGCCACGGTATCATATCACCATCTTCTATTTTTTTGCCTTATTAGTAGAGTCATATCATGAATAGAGGAGTTATTATGTAGTATGGTTTGCATTATGGAAGTGTCCCCTCTCTCGTTAGATATGTATCCCTTGGTGTGAGTTGCCGTTATGGAATATTAATGAGAAGTTCTATCATTTTTGCATAGCTTATATTAGTTTTCAATTCGTGGTTATATGATTGATCTTGTTGTTAGTATTGGTATCACTTTGGGATCATTGAGTTAATTTAGTTGGTTTTGGCAAACCTGGCTCGGTCAGTAGCAACACTATTTTTGAGAGTTGAATGAAAAAGATAAAAGTACTCTAAAGAAAAATAATTTCATCATCTTTCTTTCTTGATTTGCTCCTAAGTTTAGTATTCTCTAGTTAAGATCTTGTGTGCTTCTGAAGAAGATTGCATGTTTGTTTTTATCACTTGTATGTTTGTTTGTTTTCTTCAACTCTTATACTTGCTACCCAACCTTGCTAGCCAAAAACCTGTACTGAGAGGGTATTCTTCTTGTGCATCCACTCCTTTAACCAAAACCTTTGCCATTTGTGTCCACCATACCTACCTATTAGCATTATTGCTATTCCAAGTAAATTCTTGTTTTATCTACCTCCCAAATTAAACTTGTTATGTGAAAAATAGTGATTAAAGCTCTCACGAACTTGATGGCACACTTTACTTTCTTGCACTTAATAAACTTGAACCATTGTGCTCACCTATGTTGCATATATGCTTGCGCTTTGTAAGTTGTGAATTAGCAGAACCATGTTGTCATGGGGAACGCTTTCAACATTGCACTGGTACTTTGTACCTAGTTGATATCATGTTCTTTTGTCTATGGATGTCGTCGGTGTGAAATGAAAGGGGAGCTTGTAAGTCCATGGAGTTATGCATGTGTGTTAGAGAAACGCCTGGGTTGTTGGTCTAATCCATGCCGACATGGTGCAAACCTGCAGCGTAACCATAACGAGTATCTATGAAGCATTCTTCTTATCAAAAAAGAGTCCTATTTTGAGAAAAAAAGAGGAAAAGAAAAAAGAGATATATGAAAAGAGGAAAGAGAGATAAAAGCACCATATTCCCATGGTAAATAAGAAGATTGATGAGATACTTGTTGTCTGCTTGCCTTGTCATTTTGATATGGGGATTCTTCCGTATCATCGGGCAAGGGGTACCCCGTTGGCGGTTCTCTATGATACACATATGCTTACGATGACAAGAACTTATCGGTGACTAAACTTGAGTAGCATGAGGAGCGGCCCTCGTATTCAAGGGACATGAGATTCTCAACTTACAACTTGTCAATGCATATCCTCATATTCGATCACTTTAACCTTAATCACCTAAAGATGCCTATGATAGGGGCAATGAGAGCTGAAAGCTAGTAAGTATCATAATTTTTGGGAGCTCTTTATGAGACTTGCAATCCCTGCTTCCCTCTATGAAGGGCCTTTCTTTTACTTTGTAGTTGAGTCAATAAACCTATTCCCTTCTATCTCAGCAAGTATTTTGAGTTGTTGTGTTTCATTCATTCATATGATGATTTATTCAATCATATTTATTATGTTCCTTGTTTTGAACATTGCTTTTATCCTGATGTTTACTACTTTGAAAGCTATCATTGAAAACCAGTTATTTGTGAACTCCAACAATTTATCAACTATTCTTTGACCAAGAGCTAAGTTTTTCATTACCAATTACGATTCACTTTATGTATCTTTATTGTGTTTCCTCTACCTATTACAAGTTGAGTTATATAATAGTGAGTTTTCTTCTTTTATGGTCTATGTATTGATGAATGTGAAGCTTCTTGTTCGTATTCTTTTATCGACTCTTCACTCCATAAACTTGAGGCCATATTTATTGAGCTCAGTTTCGCTTAGGGACAAGTGAAGTCTAAGCTTGGGGGGAGTTGATACGTCCATTTTGCATCACTATTATATGTCTTAAATCACTATTATTCATTGATATATTTCGTATTGAGAGGTGATACTTATGTTATTTCATCTGTTTTTGCATGGTTGATGACTTTTGGAGCATGGACCGATGCAGTCAAGATTCTGATGGAAAAGGTGATGTTTGGAGGCAAAATTCGCGAAGATCAGAAAATCCGGGATAATATGCAGAAAATCCTATTTTTCTAGAAGACGAAGGAAGCCAGAAGGGGGCTGGAGATGGGCCACAGGGGGCCCACACCACCACCTTGCGCGGGGAGCCCTAGGCCGCGCCAGCAGGTGGTGTGGCCGCCCTGGCGCACTCTAGGCACTCCCCTCTGGCGTATATCATCCTCCCGAAACCTAAGACTCGGGGAGCGACCATAGAAAGATTCCGCCGCCTCTGCGGGGCAGAAAACACCGAGAGAGAAAGATCTCTCCGGCAGACAGATTTCTGCCCGGGGAATTCCTTCCCGGAGAGGGGAGATCGTCGCCATCAACACCACCATCAAGCTGGACTTCATCGGGATCATCATCATCATCACCACCATCAGGACCCTCATCACCATCTCCATATTGTTGTAACAATTGCGTCGAATCATGCATAGTTCATAGGGGAAACTTTCCCGGTGTTGATTACTCTTTGTAGTTGATGCTATTGAGTGAATCATTGAATTATTGTTTATGTTCAGATTGTTATACATCATTATTCCATCTCTGATCATGATCCATATGATGTCTTGTGAGTAGTTCGTTCTGTTCTTGAGGACATGGGAGAACTCATGTTGTTAGTAGTGGAATTGTGTTGAGAGAGATTCAATAGTTTGATATTTAAGTTGTGGTGTACTTCCTCTATTGGTGTCATGTGAACGTCGACTACATGACACTTCACCTATATGGGCCTAGGGGAATGCATTGTGTATTTGGCTACTAATCGTAGGGGTTGCCGGAGTGACAGAAACCTGAACCCCCGTTAGGAAACCATTGCACAAGGGACGTAAGGGTCTTGGAGTTTAAAGTTGTGGTTAGGTTTCTACCTTAATTACTTTCTTGTACTTATAGATGTTTGCAAGGTGTATAATCACAAGTATGTATTAGTCCTAGGAAGGTCGGTACATTAGCACAGGTTCACCCACACAACATTTAGCAAGCTAAAGAAGATTAATCAACTATATGAAGCGAAAGCACTTGACAGTCTTCCCATGTGTCCTCGAGAACGTTTGGTCATCTTAAGTAATTGTCGTGGAAATGGCCACGGCAGTCGTTGCAACTGGCAGCGATTGATTGTATCGTGAGGAAGAGTTGGCGGCCATCTGCGGTGCGAGATGGGGGCCGATGCACATGGGTTTAGCCAGGTTCGGCCCCCCGGAGGGTAAAGACCTACTCCTGCTAGATTAGATTATTGGAGAGCGAGTTACAGGGGTGGCCAGCTCGGCGTCTAAGCAGCGAGTCGCTTGAGGAGGTGTATGATGGAACGTGAGTCTCTAGGATACCCTAGGGAGGTTTATATATGAGGCACCTCGCTAGGGTTTACAAGCTACCACCGAACAAGATAAGGATTCTGAGGTTTTGACCTAATCTGACTGGGCTTCTGTTACGCTCCTGGGCCTCCAATCTCCAGTCGCCAGGCCTCTCCTTCTATCGAAGTCCAGTCGTCGTCCTTCAGGCGCACTCACAGGCCCTTCGGCCCAATCGGAACGTCCTGCTGGGCATACCCCCTTTGGCATATCCCCATCAGTAGTCCCCGTTGCCATAGTTGATGCAGGCGTAGGTGTCCCTTTGGTGATCGGAGTAGATGAGCCCAATTTGGACGCCCAGTCGAGTCGGCGATGGACTCCATCAGAACCAAGGAGAATTCCCCCAGGTTTCCATTCGCCACCCCAATGAATGTTGCTACTGCCAAGTCGCCGCTTCGGCGACTGGAAAAGACTGGCGGGTAGCGGGTGGAATGGAGGAGTTGGACCGTCAATTCTGGTCAAACTATCTGTTGGAATTTCCAACGGTAACTTCGGCACAATTACCGTGAGTAACGGCTATCCCGATTTTGGCGGGTGGCGTTCCCATATAAGGGGAGTGATGACTTAGTTCTGTGAATCCTTCCCCCATTCTTCATTCTCCCATACGCATATTTTCTGTCTTCAATCTTCCTGCCTTCAACCTTCCGATTCGTCCTTTCCGCACCGTGCGATTCCACGTCCTACCCGATGGAGCCTCCCAAAGGCTCATGGGGAAAATCCAAGTGCACCATAGCCCAGCTCAAGTCCTTCAAGGACGTCGGAGTCCTCCGCAAGGGGAACTGGCATGTTCCCCCCTCCTCCGAGACCGAGCCAAAGTCGCGACCTGGCGAATTCATCTGCTTCCCCATCCATCTTGAAAGGGGTCTGGGATTCCCCACCTCGCTCTTCTTTCGCCGCTTCTGCGCGTATTACGCGATCAAGCCATCGGATCTCGGCCCGCATAGCATCGAGCAGCTGACGATCTTCGTCGCCTTCTGTGAGTGCTATCTCGGCTGCAGACCATACTTCCCGCTGTGGTTGGAGCTCTTCCATGGCTGCATCGGGCATGAGACGTCCGGCGGCTTGATGTTGGCCGCAAGCGGCGTCATGTTCCAATTGAAGCTGAAGGCCAATTTTATCAAGCTCCTCCTGCCGAAAAAGGCCGCCAGCGAGTGGAAGAAGAGCTGGTTCTACGTAAAGGAATCCACTCCCTCTGGCAAGGTGGCACTTCCTGAGTTCATCGCTGACGGGAGCGAGCCTCGCCGGTTGGTGCCGAAGAAGCTCCCCGAAGACCAGCGGATGTGTAGGGGTTCCGCGCATGAAAACAATAAAATTTTACCCTACGCCCCTGAACCCCTGAAGCTGCCAGGACCTATCTATTAGTAATACAGTAACAGGAGGGGCTTTTCGCGAACTTACCCTTGAAGACCGAAAAGCGTTGTCAATGCTCAGGAGAGCGTGGTTGATGTAGACGAGCCAAAGCCGACCTCAAGGTCGTGATGAAGTCCTTGCGCTCCTTCTAGCTCCAACGACTTGAGTGCCTCAAGTGTGACACCTCGCGGGGAGTTACACACGTCCGGTGCCTGATGATGACTCCGGCTTCCCTGATCCAGCAGCAGTTGCGGAAGTAGAGCTCCCGGATCCGAATCCCGCAGCGTGACGGCGCTCCACGGTGAAGATGTCTCTCACTCGCGCAGTCCAGACTTGGGACCACGATCACGAGAGAGAGAGAGAGGGGGACAGAGAAAATATCAATTGGAGGTCCTCCCAAAAGTGGGGAGACCTTTATTGATTTTGGGTGTGTATTTCTATGCCAAATACCCCACTTTATATAGGGGGAGGGGAGGTACTACCTCCCCTCAAGTCCCACGGTGGGACTAAAGAAGAGGAGGGGGTGGGGTGGCCGCTGGCCAGCCCCTAGTGGGCCCCGCGGGGGGGGCAAGGCCCAGCCGGCCTCCCCCTTGGTCCCTTTCTCCCTCTCTCCTTTCCCCTAATGGGCCCTCGCCCTCCGGAATTGGCCCATTAAGCCTTTTGACCTTTTAATTGATTTTCTCTTTATTAAATAATTATGAATAAATGATTAAATCAATATTTAACATTCATTCGCACATTATCTAATCTCCGTGGCCATGGAAAACCTTCCACCTCCACTCCGGATATACTCCGGACTTACCGAAACCCTTCTGGTTTTCTCCCTTCTTTTCTTCGGCGATTCTACCGATCGTATAAATGCTCTCTAAGCATCATCAAGCCCTTAAGTGTGATACCCCGAAATTCAGGAACACTCCAGACATGGTCGGGACACTCTCGCACCAATGATCAACAGAGGGACCTGGATGGCCAAGCGACCCCAGTGTGTTCCACGAAGATCTTTCGTTGTTTGAACCGGGACAGTCATGTCTTATTCCCTTTGTCTCTCGATACTTTGCCCGAGATCTGATCGATGACATCACCATGTCGTGTTCAATCTCGTTACTAAACAATGCTACTTGACTCGATCCGACAAGTGATATCCCCGTGATCCAATCACACGTTGCGCAGCTATTGGATATAACCTCTCCGAGTGGGCCCTTGAGTATCTTCCCGTCACATGGATGAACAAATCCCGCTCTTAACATATATTGCCTCTATGGTTTCCTATGAATACCTGAACACACCTTTATAACCACCATTTTACCAGATGGCGTTTGATGCTATCTAAGCACTCTCGGGAGACAGTGATTGATATAGCCTCACGGTCTAAGGAATAGTCTACGATGATTGAACTTCGTCACATGATTGAATCACGATGTTTAGGTTGGGTATTGGTTCATCATCTCATTCTGAGAATGAGATGACCTCATTTCCATCTAGCATAAATGCCACATGATCAGGAAACATGATCATCTGTGGACCAATGAACCAGTGACTAGAGTTTCACTAGGAACCCCTGGTTTGTTTGTATATCACACGTGTATTGATGTTTCCACTCAATACAGTTATAGCATGATATATATCTTAATCATAAACTATATGAAATATGATAATAGTCCTTACTACTATTTGTCTCTAGGGCATATTTCCAACAGTCTCCCACTTGCACTAGAGTACAAATACACTAGCTGCATTTGTTCTTAATTATTGGCACCATATACCCGGTACCTAGAACATGCTTGCTCATGGAAGAGGTTGAGTCTTGGTTCTGTACTTTAAAGTCCCAGATCCTTTGCAACTTACTAATGTCACTTTGATTAACATTAATATTCTATCATCACATGACAGCATCTGTGTGTATGCATCGTCGCTATGGCAGCAGAACGAGGCCTGATTCCAGGAGCCTACAGTGACGCTAGATCAACCTCGAGGGCTTTCTCATGGGCACTGTGCCCTGGGACACATCATTCTACGTTAAAAGCGAATTAGCCCCGCCAGAACATTATACAACACTTTAGATGGTACCCTTATCTATTATTATAAATGTATTCATCGAAACACAAGTGCACTCGATGCAGCTTTCGATGTTATGGTCACCTCGCTTCCTACTTGACTTTAATTGGTATCTACAGGAGTTTCCAACATATTCCCTTATAACATAACTCTTTATGCTTTAAGATATGTTATCCTTTATGGATTTTGAAAACATGTTCATAGTTCTATAACAGACACTGCGGACAAACTTAGCTCAACGTTCTGTGATTCGAACTTAATCACTTTTAAACGTTCCTTAATTGGATCACTTATTATGCTAAGTTATCATCATGGTTTACTAAGACAGAACCTATGTCTCAACATAGCGGATGATGATAATCCTTTTCTTTCTTTCAACCATTGATGTTAAACTTAATGCTATTCCTAATTTGAGTTATTAAGGACTAGTTCCTTAATTAACTTCTATCCTGAAACAGCTTTTAGAATCCCTTAAGGAATGCTACATAATACCATAATATGGTTATTATCAACTTCTACATCTTATAAATCATTATTTATAAGTATTTGCGCTTTCATCCTTAACTTACTTAAGAATTACTCATATAAGCTCCCACTCAAACTATGTTGCTAACATATTTGGGTATGAGTCAGTACTCTTACTCAAACTATGTTCCTACATATTTGAATTTGAGTCTTATATTGCTCCCACTTAAAAATATGTCAATCACATATTGTTTAAGACTTTCATAGCTCCCACTCAATTATATGCAAATTGCATATCTCCTTACTATTTTGAATAACTTCAAAATCTTTTGATCAAATATCAAACTTGGAGATTTATTATGAGATACTAGTACTTTACTAGTTTTAAATCCACTAGACATTCAGCACACATGAATCAAATTCATTTGAATTTGTCCAATACTTGACAAATTGTGCTTTAGTCATTTACCCCCTTTTCCTACTATGGCTTTGCAGTCATTTGGGAAAATTCCAAGTAACTCCTTTTACTTGTGAGCTTCAGCAATGAATTGCTTTTAGGATTTCTCATAATTCTAGTTTACCATTATTTCCTTTGTAGTTCATAGGTATGTCATGTTCCAAAAATCATGACAAGTGATTCAAAAATGTTTCCATACAAGATACGGATTTACATTTTGAATCATCCTTCATATAGTGAAAAACAATAGTGGAGGGAAAAACACAATGATCAAAATCATTGATTCTTTCTTTCCATGAAGAGAATCGTTCAGGAACGCTGTCCGTTGCGCTTCTCAACACTCTGATGCAGGGTTTTGAATCCTCAACGTGTTTTATACTATCTTTTATTTGCTCCATAATTGAGAAACATCACTAGAAGTGAGCTTTCTCAAGAATGTACCAAATCCAAGCAATACAAGTTTTGCTTTCCTTTTGGTTTTAGCTATGGGTTTCGTATTCAAAGTTTCCAATGAATACTCTACAAGGACTTATTCGCTATTGTTTTGGTTATATCGAATAACCCCAAAACTTTCACGAATTCAAATGGTTCACTAATTCTAATTGAGTGCTAACTATTTCTAAGGTAATGGTCTCTACATCTACACTACAACGATTTATTTGGTGCCTTCTATTCAACCCCCTTTGATATATAATATCAGATTATGATGCTTTGTATTTTGACGTTTCAAAACAATTTGCATTTCACAATTTCTTTCATGTCATTCTTATCAAGTTGAATTTCATTAATATTGATCAAATCATAGTAATTGGATTCTCTTTTACATTTATACCCTTTGTTGATGAATCACTTTGATCAAATCAAATAGTTTCATATCCATGTTTCCTTTGGTAAACTACTTGACACATTTAAACAATCATTTAATGATAATTACCATTTTCGTCAAAACCCAATACATCGGATATGTATTAACTTTTAACAATTCATCAAACACTTTTTATTCAAGTAATACACGGTGTTCAAGTTATTTTACCGAACTTAGGCATGATTCATATGTGATGAGAAATCGAATGACTTTCACATATTATCACTTAACTTTGAATTCAAACAATGGTTTCATTCATTAATGAAATATCATTAAGTTGGGTGTTTTAAACGAGGCATTTCAATGTTTTACAAATGTTCATACATTATCAATTAGTTTCAAACAATAAGGATAATTCACTTATAATCAAACAAGACATGAACGCGAATAGAAATCATTCATAAAAGTAGAACAACTGATTGTTACAAACTGATATGAATAACTGTCTCACGAAGTGTGAGACACAATAAGAAGTTCAAATCTCTCGATTACATTAATCATCCTAAAACATAAACTAAGTGATAAATGTCAAGGGAGAGTGTCGTCGGCCATCATCATCATGCTCGCCATCAACACGCAACGTCACCTCCTCTCTAGCAAGCACCTCTATGCAGAAGGACCTATTTTCAGTAAGACAGAACAAGTATCAGATATACTTAACACTGCAACGTGTTTGCAAGATTATAACATTTATAAACCTGTATATCAATATATACCTTGGTCATCGATGACCTCTCCGGCGATTGGTTCAACCTTTACATTCCGGAAACGTAATATGAACTCATGGAAATCCAATGCTTCCGTATCACCACTCATGATGCTACTCCGGACATGTCCTTTGTAGCTGGGAGGCAATGACCGAAGCAGTACGTCTATCGCAAATGGATCAGCCATCCAGTAATCCACGAAGTGAACCAGTCTCGTGTGTGCATCAAACATGCGCTCCAAGTGACTCTTCGGACATGTATGCTCCTCCATCTGTATGGAAAAAACTCTCCAAGCAACTCGTGCCTCCACATGCGCACATGGCCTATGAACTCTGCTCTCAGCTGATCCACCATCGAATATGGGTCAAGATCACCCATGAGCGGATGTAGTTCATCCACCATCCCGTAACGCATTATTATCTGAATGTAAGTGGACATCTCTTGGTGATAGTAGCGGTCTGCCAGCTCTTGTGGAGTCTCATAGTAGTATGGCTTAGTCAAATCCATCGTGCGGCGTATGTAGTCTACCACATGATTCCTAATAAGGAGATCATCTAGGCGCACAAGCCAACTAGGGAAGTTGGATCCATCAATTCTAAGTTTCTCACCCTTTACCCAATCCTTAATCTCAAAGTAAGCTTCACGGTGAGCCATCTACATTTATAATTGCAAAAGGAATTTAGACTAAGTTTATAATTAAATGAGTTAATAATAACTCCACTCAGAAACACCTATCCCTAGTGAGGGTTCCTAGTGATAACACGACCCCTATCATCCACATCTCCCTTGATCGTCACGGCCATCAATGTGGGTTCAAGGGTGGACGCTAAACGTCGGTCACATCATTCATGCGACTCGTGCTCGATCTTTCGACCATCCGTGTTCCGAGGCCACGCTTCTCTAGCGTGCTAGGCTCGCCAACTCAACCTTAGTGTATTCGATGTGCAACATGGCTTACAGCCACTATATGCGAACGTAGATATGTATGACACCCAGGCCTGTCACCCTGGATCGCCTCATACCGAAGAACTTTCTTGGTGGTGCACACTAAGGGGGAACACAATCGTTGGTAATTTTAACAGGGATCATCTTATTAGGCTACCGTCGAGTATCTAATACTAGCACACAATAAAACATACAAACAATAACATTGAATGTAAATGCTATGTGATATGGTCCTTCACGTCATGACCTCCATCCGTCGTCACCAGGTTCCGGCACCAGGGTTCCGGCGCCATAGACACCAGGGTACCGGTGTCATTCCGGCGTGGTAGTTCGTCACTACCGTGACTATCTACTACTATGCAACAAAAGGCAATTACTTTACCTTTGCCACAACCATATCACAAAGCAACACCCCCCTGCAAAACAAAGTTAGACGCCTCTACTTTATATTTGCATGTTTTACATGGCTGAATGGGCTTTCGTACCAGAACCGTTCTTACCTACGAACTTTCAGCACAACGCTGATCAAGTAGTTGTCTCTACTACACCCCTTTCGGGGCCCTCTGTTGCAAATGGTATACCAACTAATGCGAGAGAGACAGACACCCCCTAAGCCACTGTATACGGTACAAGCCGTATGTCAAGCGTGGACTAGTCTCGCAAATGAATGCATAAAGTCGGTTGGGGGCCGCTTCATCAAGCATTACTGCGGTATACACAAGTACATATCGGAGGGTAACAACTAAAAGATCAACGCCCACACGCTAAATCTCGTGTGTTCTACCCGTACTAGCATTACTACGCATAGATCTAGCTCTGATACCACTGTAGGGGTTCCACACATGAAAACAATAAAATTTTACCCTACGCCTCTGAACCCCTGAAGCTGCCAGGACCTATCTATTAGTAATACAGTAACGGGAGGGGCTTTTCGCGAACTTACCCTTGAAGACCAAAAAATGTTGTCAACGCTCAGGAGAGCATGGTTGATGTATACGAGCCGAAGCCGACCTCAAGGTCGTGATGAAGTCCTTGCGCTCCTTCTGGCTCCAATAACTTGAGTGCCTCAAGTGCGACACCTCTCGGGGAGTTACACACGTCCGGTGCCTGACGATGACTCCTGCTTCCCCGATCCAGTAGCAGTTGTGGAAGTAGAGCTCCCGGATCCGAATCCCGCAGCGCGACGGCGCTTCGCGGTGAAGACGTCTCTCGCTCGTGCAGTCCAGACTTGGGACCATGGTCACGAGAGAGAGAGAGGGGAAGAGAGAAAATATCAATTGGAGGTCCTTCCAAAAGTGGGGAGACCTTTATTGATTTTGGGTGTGTATTTCTAGGCCAAATACCCCACTTTATATAGGGAGAGGGGAGGTACTACCTCCCCTCAAGTCCCGGGGTGGGACTAAAGGAGAGGAGGGGGTGGGGTGGCCGCCGGCCAGCCCCTAGTGGGCCCCGCGGGGGGGGCAAGGCCCAGCCGGCCTCCCCCTTGGTCCCTTTCTCCCTCTCTCCTTTCCCCTAATGGGCCCTCTCCCTCCGGAATTGGCCCATTAAGCCTTTTGACCTTTTAATTGATTTTCTCTTTATTAAATAATTATGAATAAATGATTAAATCAATATTTAACATTCATTCACACATTATCTAACCTCCGTGGCCATGGAACACCTTCCACCTCCACTCCGGACATACTCCGGACTTACCGAAACCCTTCTGATTTTCTCCCTTCTTTTCTTCGGCGATTCTACCGATCCTATAAATGCTCTCTAAGCATCATCAAGCCCTTAAGCGTGATACCCCACGGTTCGGGAACACTCCAGACATGGTCGGGATACTCCTGCACCAATGATTAGCAGAGGGACCTGGATGGCCATGCGACCCCTGTGCGTTCCACAAAGATCTTTCGTCATTTGAACTGGGACAACCGTGTCTTATTCCCTTTGTCTCTCGATACTTGCATTGCCTGAGATCTAATCAATGACATCCCCATGTTGTGTTCAATCTCGTTACTGAACAATGCTACTTGACTCGTTCTGACAAGTGATATCCCCGTGATCAAATCACACGCTACGCAGCTATTGGATATAACCTCTCCGAGTGGGCCCTTGAGTATCTTCCCGTCAGATGGACGGACAAATTACGCTCTTGACATATATTGCCTCTACGGTTTCCTTCGAATACCTAGACACACCTTTATAACCACCGTTTTACCAGATGGTGTTTGATGCTATCTAAGCACTCTCGGGAGACAGTGATTTAATAGCCTCACGGTCTAAGGAATAGTCTACGAGGATCGATTTCTAATCATCGTGACTTGAACTTCATGACATGATCGAATCATGATGTTTAGGTTGGGTATTTGTTCAACATCTCATTCTCAGAATGAGATGACCTCATTTCCAACTGGCATAAATGCCACATGATCAGGAAACATGATCATCTATTGACCAATGAACCAGTGACTAGAGTTTCACTGGGAACCCCTGGTTTGTTTGTATATCACACGTGTATTGATGTTTCCACTCAATATAGTTATAGCATGATATAAAACTTAATCATAAACTATATGAAATATGATAATAGTCCTTACTACTATTTGTCTCTACGGCATATTTCCAACAGGATGGCTGTCGCAGAGATGATGGACAAGATCCAGAAGCTGAAGGACCAGGGGCTGATTTCGATCAACCTCTACAACTGTTAGCTCGGGCGACGTCTAGTTCTGCTGGCGGCTCGTCCGCATTGGATGTATGAATACAGCGGGAAGCACGACCCTTCCTGAACTAGCAAGGAATCATGGGAGGCCGAGGACTACAAGGACGCCCTGAAGAAAATCACTGACGCGGAGTTCACCAGCGTGGCAGTCGGGCTCGCCCCATACACTCCCGTGAAGAATGAAGCCCCCACAGTAAGTTTTCTTCCCAGTCGCTATTTCCGTACCTTAATTCTCAATCGCTGTGTTTGGTGTTTACTCGTGGTGGTTTTTTAGCTTTTTCAGGTGTTGGAGGGCTGGCTCTCTCCGCTCGATGAAGAGGTTCTCCAGGAACTCGAGGAAGACTCCGAGGGAGACTCTTCCGACAGCGACGGGGAGGAGGAGGAGGTTCCTCCCCCCCCCCCCCACCCCCACGCGCATGTGGCTCACAAGCCCCGTATGCAGAAACAGCGTGAGTTCGAGGCGAGCTGCAGCCTGGACGAACACGACGGAGGCGACGAGGTGGCACAGGAGCACACGTCCCGGTGTACTACTACGTCGTCGAAGCCCGCACGCAAGCCGAATTCACCGGCGAAGAAGCCAACGTCACCGTCCAAATCGGCAGTGGTTTTCGAGTCGGATGACGACTCCGATGATGAAGATTCCCCCGAAGTCTCGCGCAGAGCCCCAAAGGATGCGATCCCAACGAAGGGGTTGGAGGGCGAGGACATCGAGGTGGTGGTAGAGGTTCCCCTGGCAGCGATTGCACCGACGGTCTCAGGGGTTCCAAGCCAAGAAGCGGCTGAGGTGGCGATGTCTAAGTCGCCGCAGTCGTCGAGAGTGGCCGCGTCTTCCGAGCCGGAGATTTCGGCGACCGCAGCTTCGTCGTCAAGGAAGCCCATGGTGTCATGGGCTTCAGATGTCTTCGAGAGGGGGCTCACTCACAAGATAGGTCTAGAATTGGACAAGCCCGCGCACATCAGCACCGGGCTTCGCGTTCTTCCGGTCGCTAAGTGAGTATTGGTTCTTCATTCCGATTCGCCTCTTGTTTTTGTATTGTTTTTATATTGATTGTGGGAATTCTGGCAGGTCTGGAGCTAAGAAGATTGGCTGTCCGTCGGTGGCAAAGATTCCACCGGTCGCCACCACGGGAGAGGGCGATCTCCCCAAGAAGAGAAAAGCTGCCAGAGATGTAGCGAAGGAGGGTGCCGACGATGCCACAGCCAAGGGCGGCACCGCGGAGCCTGACGTTGCGGCAGTCGCCGAAGAAGTGGTGGCAGCGCGATCGGAGCCGGTCTTTGCTGGAGCCGCACCAGAAGCACCGGCCCCAATAACCAGTGGCCCCACTAGAGCGTCGGCGACATTCCCGCGCTTCATGGCTAGGGGATTTCCAGGCGTGGCGGACACCCAGTCTCCATAGAGTCCGGAGAATGTGGACACGGACATTGGGTCCCGTCGTGGGCGCACTTCCTTCACGATCCCGTCGGCTGACGCCGGTGAACTTCACAGGATGCTTGGCGCCGCTATTCAGGTATGTCCAGTCCTCGAGTTCTTAGTCGCTAAATTTCAGCGGTTGGGAACTGAACTTCTTACTCCTCTCCAGTCCCCGAATTCCTAGTCGCTGAATTTCAGCGTCTAGGAATTGAACTTTTTTCCTATTCTCCAGTCCCCGAGTTCCTGGTTGCTGAATTTCAGCGGCTAGGAACTGGGAGTTCGTTTTGATAAATGCTGAGGTGTGTTATTTATTTGCAGGGTTTGCAAAGGGAATCGACCGATCGGTAGGCCGTGACGGATAACTTGGAGCGTGATCTGCGCGAAGCGCAGGAGGCGAATCAGCGGCTTCAGGAAACTATTGGTGAGTATCTGCTTTTATGTCCTTTCCTCTGTCAGGTACGAACTATTTGTGTATGGCGCGCTGATGGCTTCTGTTTCAAATGGTTTCCCGGCTGGGATTTCCAAGGCCCGTGAAGGGTATGTTCCAGCCGCCGAGCTGGACCCGGCGAATGGACAAATCGCCTCCCTGACCCAAGACTTGGAGGAGGCGAAAGCGGCCTCAGTTTCTTCGGAGGAGCGAGCGAAGGCTGCTGTTGCTGCAGCTGAGGAGCAACGCAAAGCCACGGACTCCATCATTGTGGGGCTGCACAACGTGCAAGCCGCCTTGGAGAAGCATGTCATGGAGAGCTGCTGCAAACTCCTTGGTGAGTCTCCGTCTTTGCCTAACTTGTTTGGCGAGTCCCTGATTGGGGAGGTCCGTAGTTTCACTGACGTCTGACTTGCAGCTGTGATAGGCCAAAGCGACCAGGTGGTTCAGACTTACAACGCTTCGCAGTGTGTGACTGCCGTGGTGAACACAGCCACGGCTTTGGCGTTGTGCGTCCAAGCGGTTCTTCAAGGCATGTCCCCACCGAGGTTATTCCTGGGGGGCTTATGGAGGTGTGGCGTTATTTGTAGGAAGTGTCTGTCGTCGTGGAGTGGATGGCACGCTCGGCGTTCAGGCACGAGGCCACCACGGTGTTGAGCTTGGGTCGCGCCCACTTCCCCGACGACTTCGACCTTGACGACGTGACGAGTGGCTACCCATCGGCGACCGGCATGGTGGTGATGTCCGAGGTACTGAAGCTGACTGTGAAGGCTACCCCTTATGCTGATCGGGTCCTGGCTATGGGGGATCTGCTGCCATACCAGGAGACGGTGTTGGCGCCTGGCGACCCCGAGCCGGAGCATCGTGATATGAAGTCGGGGCAGCCCTTCCGGTCGGCGTTGTTGAAGTCGCTAACGACATACCCGACGAACCCGTGGCAGCCTTTTGTTCGTGTCAAGGGGGTGGCACCGCTTCTTCATCAGGACCTGTAGAATAAACAATGTAGTTGTGCAGCTTGTGATGTATGCCAAGTGGCGACTGCTGTAATGTATTTTGTAATGTATGCCAAGGGGAGTCAATCGACTCGTATTGTGACTAGGATTGTGTGGTGTATTTGTTTTTGGTTGAGCGAGTCCCCCAGCGCATCCGCCCTTTAATGGGGTATAACTCGATTGTATACTTTTGTGTATTGTTTCGGTTGTGCACTGTTTTATCTCTCGCATCTTCTGAATGGTGAGTCCCCGAGTGTCGTTGTATTGGGAACAGCGGTACCTGAGGAGGTTAGATAGAGGTGTGGGGACTAACAGGGAAGCTATCGACAGTGTCCACAGGCGGGATTGGATACAAGCGAGCGTAGCGGGACGCAAGAAGTACCCAGGTTCGGGGCCCTCGTGGTGAGGTAAAACCCCTACTCCTGCCGGATCTGACTATCTGGGATACTGGAACTACAAGTGCTCCTTGAGCTGTATACGCTAGCTACTGCCTGAAATGCTGTAAGACCAACCCTTTCTACTGAGGCCTTGCCTCTCCTTATATAGGCAGAGATGCAAAGGTCTCGCTGGCCAGTCCGACTGGCGGGCCCCACAGGCGGGTCCCAGCCGACTAGTCATCTACAGTGTCCAGTATGGCTTGTCCTGTCAGAGTACGAGCGGTATGGCTGTCATAGGCACAGTGGAAGCCGTGCGAGCCTGTCATCAGCACCGGCCACTGTTTCTGCGTCACCCACACAAAGTCTACGGTATGGCCGGGTAGTTGCCAGTCTTGTCACCGTACATGGCGTACCGTGCACTAATACACACGTCGCCCTATCCCATTGATTGAGTCCGGCTACGTAGCCGTATCCGGCTGCCTCATGCTGATCCGACTACCAGGGGATAGCCGGCCTGTCTTGTCTTGTCCGGCTGCACCTGGTCAGCCAGACGCGATCCGACTGTCTTGTTTCTTATTCGGTTGGGTACCTGGGGATCATCCCCCTGACACTAGCCCCCGAGCGCGTGTGGATTCTGCCTTTAGGCGAAATGTGTGCGCGCTTCCTCTTGTTTTTGAATTTGTGTCCGGCTAAGCTTGGCGGTTGCGCTACCCATGACGTCAGTGCTGACGCCGGCCACGCGCCATCATTACTCTGCGGCGGGCAGCGTAACGTCCCGTCGCACGTCGCCTTGGGGAACTACTGTCCGGCGCTTCGGTTCTCGCCCCAAGATCTTCTGCGCATCCTGCTCAAGCATCCGGGATCTTAGGCGGCAGTTGGAGTGTGGGTCGCCCGGATGCACGCCACGTGCCCCGTCGACGGTTGCCCTTCTGGCCCTTTAAAGGGACGCCACGGGGGAGGCGATTTCTTTCCTTCGTTCCCCCGCTGCAGTTCTTTCTCTCTCGTTGCCTCCTCTCCTGCGCCCTTGCTCTTTGTGCCGCCCGTTCGCTGTTGTCGACGTTACGGGCCACCGCCAATCTTCCGTCGCTGCTCCCCCTCGTCAACCGGAAATGGACACCGACCGCGGGGCCTGGTGCGGCTCCGCCATCACCGAGGACCAAATCGCCAAATACCGCGCCACCCGCGTCCTCCCGCCGACGGAGGAGGTGGCGGTGCGGCTGGCGCCGGCCATGGAAGTGTTGCTACATCCGGAGGAGGGCGAGCGCGTCATATTCCTGTCCCACCTGGCCCGCGGGTTCGCCCTTCCGGTGAACCCGTTCCTCTTAACCTTCCTTGCTTTCTTTGATCTTCGCCTCCACCACCTCGGCGCCAACGCAATCGGAACGTTGGCGCATTTTGTTGCTTTCTGCGAGAGCTACCTCGGGATCCAGCCGGATCTCGGGATCTTCTGCCGGCTCTTTCGAGTTCGGCCGCAGGTGCAGTTCACCCAGGGGCCCTTAGTCATCTGCGGCGGCGCCTCCATCTATTCCCGCTTGCAGACCGGCTACCCCAAGTTCCTTCTTCACGATACGGTACGACTGTGGCAGCAGTCGTACTTCTACGTGAAGAACCTCACCAATGTCGACCGGATAAATCTGCCGGCCTTCTAGGACGTCGAATCTAGCCAGCAGAACTGGGACTTGAAGTTCCACGGTGACAAGGCAGAGACGGACGAGCTGCTGAAGCGCATGCGCTCGCTCGTCCACTGTCGGCTGACGGGCTGGACGTCACCCTCAGCTGGATGTCTCGGCTGCTGATGCCGTTGCAGCAACGAGCACACAAGATGTGCTACTACTTTGGCCGGCTGGACCCGACCCGGCTGTCGCGCCGCGATCCCCGCTACCACAACCTGAAGGAGTGGGTGTGGACGATCACCAAGGAGTGGCTGCCGGAGAACTGGAAGTTTAGCCTGGCGCCTTATACGCGGGAGAACCGCACGCCGCGGGTAAGTTCTTCTAACTGGATGCATTTTTGGTGTTTTCTTGTTCTTGTTCTTTGTCTTCGTCTGGCTGACTTTTGTGTTCGGCAGATGTTCCCCTGCATCTCCGCGAGGAGGGCGCGGCGGCCCTCGAGGAATTCACGCCCGACCTGCCCGAGCCGCGTGCCCGGCGGTCCGGCGAGGAATCATATGGGGACGACGACGCCTTCCCTAGCTGGAACGACGAGCCGGCCGCTGACGCGCACGCGGTGGTGCACGAGGAGGAGGCCGTGCCGACCACGGAGCCAGCGACGCGCTCCGCGACGGACGGGGAAGCGGGTGGGAGCGGCTCCAGCCATTCCGGCTCCCGCCGCCCTGCGACGGAGGATTCCCTTGTTGCTGCAGAATCGAGCAAAGGCCCCCTTGGCGAAGTTCGTGCCGTTGTCGGTGATGATGCTGTTGGGGTAGCCGAAGCGGTTCATGATGTCGGTGAAGAAGGTGACAACCGTCGCCCCGTCCAGCTTTCGGATAGGCTTGGCCTCGATCCACTTCGTGAACTTGTCCACCGCCACCAGCAGGTGGGTCATGTCTGCGCGTGCTCGCTTGAAGGGACCGACCATGTCGAGGCCCCAAACCGCGAACGGCCAGGTGATCGGTATGGTCTTGAGTACCGATGTTGGCATGTGCCTGAGCTGTTCGAAGCGCTGGCACCCATTGCATGCGCAGACCAGCTGCTCGGCGTCCTCGAGGGCGGTGGGCCAATAGAAACCATGGCGGAATGCCTTGGCGACTATCGCCCTTGACGAAGCGTGGTGCCTGCACTCGCCCTTGTGGATGTCCTTGAGTAGCCGGTTGCCCGTATCCGCATCAACACATCTTTGGAAGATACCGGATACACTGCACGTGTATAGCTCGCCGTTTATGATGGTGTATGTGTGCGCGCGGTGCCGGATTTGCCTGGCCTCCACCTCGTCGTCCGGAAGTTCTCCATCGGTGATCTATCTCATGAAGGGCTGTGCCCAGGATGGCACTTCCCGGATGACGAGGACGCTCGTGTTCTCTGGTTGACGGGTGTCTGGGGGTCGTCCGGATGGCGTATCCGGAATGGCAGCCCCCGGGTCTTGCGAGCCGGAAGGCGCTACCTGGCCAGAATTGGTGCGGGTCTTCTTCTTTGGTGGTTCTGCCGGCTCCGCCTCCGCCGTTCTGTCGGCCGGAACGGTTCCTGCCCAGACGATGGAGTCCGATTCTAGCGACGGCTTGATGGATGGCTTGCGCAGGTGCTCCAAGGAGACCCCTGGTGGGATGGCCTGCCTGGTGGAGCCAATCTTGGAGAGCCCATCGGCTGCCTCGTTGTTGACGCGGGGGATGTGGTGAAATCCGCACCCGTCGAAGGAGGCACTGAGCTTCTGGATGTGGAACCGGTAGAGAGCCATGTTTGCCTCTCTAGCGTCCCATTCTCTGGATACTTGCTGCACCACCAAGTCCGAATCACCAAAGCGCAGGATCCGGTTGACACCGATCTCCTTGGCCAGCCGGAGTCCATGCGGTAGTGCCTCGTATTCGGCTACGTTGTTGGAGGCCTTGAAGTGGATCTACAATACGTACTCCAGCCGGTCTCCCTTGGGCGAGGTGAGCATGATGCCGGCTCCCAAGCCCCCGAGCATCTTCGATCCGTCGAAGTGCATCCGCTAATGGTCCGAATCCGAAACCGGTGGGAGATACTGGGTCTCAGCCCAGTCGACGAGGAAGTCCGCCAATGCTTGCGACTTGATCGTGAGCCGGGGTTCGTACTGGATGGAGTAGGCGGCAAGCTCAATGGCCCACTTGGCGACTCGGCCGGTGGCATCCTTGTTGCCGATGATTTCCGAAAGGGGTGCAGTGCACACGACCTTAATCGAATGCTCCTGGAAGTAGTGCTTGAGCTTCTTGCATGTCAGGTACACGCTGTAGCACATCTTCTGGTAGTGGGGGTAGTTCTGCTTGGAGAGGGAGAGGACCTCGCTGAGGTAGTAGACGGGCCTCTGAACCGGCTGAGCCTTGCCTTCCTCGGGGCGCTCCACCACCAGGATGACGCTGACGACCCAGCTGATGGCTGCTATATAGAGCAACATTGGTTCCTTACTGGCCGGTGTGGCCAGAACCGGTGCTGTGGATAGCATGCGCTTGAGGTCGTGAAACGCGGAGTCGGGTTGCGAAGTCCAGGAGAACTTGTCCATCTTCTTCATCAACTGGTACAACGGGAGTGCCTTCTCTCCCAGCCGGCTGATGAAGCGGCTAAGGGACGCCAGGCATCCGGTGAACTTCTGGACTCCAAGCAGGTTCCTGGGCGGCTGCATCCTCTCGATGGCCGCGATCTTCTCCGGATTTTCCTCGATACCTCGCTGTGAAACGAGGAAACCGAGGAGCTGGCCGGACGGTACCCCGAAGACGCACTTCTCTGGGTTTAGCTTCATCCGGTACTGGCGGAGGTTGCCAAATGTTTCTCTCAGGTCCTCGAGGAGGGTGCACTTCTCCTTGGTCTTGATGACCACGTCATCCACGTAAGCGTGCACGTTTCGGCCTATCTGCGAGTGCAAGCATTTCTGCATACATCACTGATAGGTGGCGCATGCGTTGTTTAGGCCGAAAGGCATGGTTTCATAGCAGAAAGCCCCATAGGGGGTGATAAATGATGTCTTAATCTGATCAGCCGGGTTCAGCCGAATCTGATTGTACCCGGAATAACAATCTAAAAAAGACAACAAATCACAGCCAGCCGTGGAATCGATGACTTGATCGATACAGGGCAAGGCGAAAGGGTCTTTCGGGCACGCCTTGTTCAGGCTGGTGTAGTCGATACACATGCGCCAAGTCTTGTTCTTCTTCAGCACCAGGACTGGGTTCGCCAACCAGTCCGGGTGGTACACTTCCATGATGAACCCAGCTGCAAGGAGTTGGGTGATCTCGTCACCGATTATCTTTCTCTTCTCCTCCACGAACCGGCACAGAGGTTGCTTGACCGGCTTGGCATCCGGACGCACGTGACGCGAGTGCTCGGCGAACTCCCTCGGCACACCCGGCATGTCCCTGGGGGAGCACGCGAAGATGTCCCGATTCTCACGGAGGGAGTCGACGAGCGCGCCTTCCTATTTGCTGTCCAAGCCGGCACCAACGGTGACGAACTTGTTCGGATCGGAGGGGTCGAGCAGGATCCTCTTCGTCTCCTTTGCCAGCTAGAAGGCTCCTTCTCCAGCCGGCTTGCTGCTAGTCGGAATGTCCTGCTGGGCCATGGCCACATTGCGCATGATCACGCGCTTCTCTTCGGCTATGATGAGGGCCTCTGCCAGCTTGGAACCGGCTGAAGCGCACTCCATCGATCGCCTGAAGCAGCTGGCGACGGTGATCACGCCGTGGGGTCCCGGCATCTTCGTCTTGAGGTAGGCGTAGTGGGGGATGGCCATGAACTTGGCAAGGGCGGGGCGCTCGAGGAGAGCGTGGTAGGAGCTCGTCAGTTTTACCACCTCGAACCAAATTGGTTCACGGCGGAAGTTCTCCTCGGTCCCGAAAATGACGTCCAGCTAGATTTTCCACAGCGGGGCGCAGGCTGGCCCTGGCAGTATGCCGTGGAACGTCGTGGTGGTCGGGCGCAGGTCGCTTTCGCGAATGCCCAGCTTCTCTAGCGAGGACTGGTAGAGGAGGTTGAGGCTGCTCCCTCCGTCGATGAGGACGCGCGAGAATCGGCAAGTGCGCGTGTTGGAGACGATGAGGGGGTCGAGCACCATGGCGTAGCCCCCGGGAGTCGGTAGATGCTCAGGCTGATCCGCCCGGCTCCAGGTGATAGGGGTTTCCGACCAGTTCAGGTACTGGGGGACCGGGGAGGCGATGGTGTTGACCTCCTTGGAGCGTCGCCTGCGGCTGTGCTTGTCTTCCTTCTCCGTCTCGAAGATGTGGCAGGCGGCGTGCGGCTAGGGGTAGCCGTTGTTGTTGTTGCCGCCATTGCCGCCGTTACCATCATTGCCGGCTCCCCTAGCTGGTGGTGGAGGTCCACCCGATGGGGGAGGCGAGGGACGAGGTAGGTTGCCCTGGTCCTTTAGCTGGCAGGTCCAGCTGCAGTTCCGGGTGGTGTGCGTAGCCAGCTTGAAGGGACCACTATGCCACTTGCACGGGCCATCGAAAATCTGGTCGAAGGTGAGTCGTGGCTTCTGCCTCCTTGCTTCATTAGCTGGCGCGTCGGGCGCGCCCTCCACAGCATTGACCTGTCGCGCGTGGTAGCGAGGCTTCTGTTGTCCGGCCTGGCGGTCCCCATGGAGCCGGTTGTCGTTGTCGTGGCATCTGGAGGATCTGGCTTCTCCAGCCGGATTGCTGGGTCGGCCGCGAGCCAGCTCCGTGGGAGTCGGACGGCCGTCCGCGTTTACTCAGAGGGGCTTCTTCATGGCGGCATCCGTCGTGGCGTACTGGTCCACAACCGTCATGAGCTCCGCCATGGTTTTCGGCTCGTCACACAGTAGCCGGTGGCGAAGCATGGTGCCCTCGTGGCAACCCTCGATGAAGAAACCGATGGCTTGGCTCTCCAGGATGCCCTCACAGGTGTTGCGCAGTTCCGTCCACTTGGCGAGGTACTCGCGGTCGGTCTCGTGGTCGCCTTGGACGCACAAGGCCAGGTCGCGCGGGCGCCCTGGGCGCTTGTACGTGCCGTTGAAGTTGCGGACGAACACTTTCTCGAAGTCAGGCCAGGCGTTGATGCTGTTGGGTGCGAGGCTGTTGAGCCACATCCTCGCTGACCCAGTTAGCATGAGGGGGATGTAGCGCACGGCTCTGCGCTTGTTCCCGTGGGCGATGCCGACTGCCGTAGTGTAATCGGTCAACTGGTCTTCCAGTTTCATGCTGCTGTCGTACTTGGGGGTGTCCCTGGGCAGGGAAAATTTATCCGGAAACGGCTCATTCCGGATGCGGGGTCCGAAACAAACCGGACCGGTAGAATCTTCTTCCTCCGTGACACGCGCTTGAGCGAGGAGCTCGATGCGGTCGCGGGCATCCAGACAATCCGGGTTGGGAGCGCCTACCCGTCCCGAGAGACGGGAACCGGCTTTTCTGGGTGCTCCGGCTGGCGGAGGGGGAGGTGGCGGGTTGCTGTTCACCGTCTGCTCCTGGCGTGGGTGGCCCCTGTTGCTAGAGCTGCGACGCCTGCTGCAGGCCCTGGGCGGCTGAGGGGAGGACGCCTGCTGGGCGTCGCGCGGCGCACCCCTGCTGTTGGCCGGTAGCTCGCTTCTCCTGTAGTAGCTAAGGTCTTCCTGTGTCTGCTGGTTGGCGCCAGCCTGCTCGTCCGCGACGCGGAGGAGCTCCTGCACGCGAGCTTGCTGGAGGGCTCGCTCCTCGCCCTCCAGGCTGGGCAGTTCCTCTACTGCGGCTCGCGCCGCGCGCAAGTTCTTGATGGGCGTGCTATAGGTGGGCCGTGCGAGGGCGGGCACGGGATCCGGTTCTCCGTCCTTTTCCAACCTACCGCCAAGCTCGCTGCCCCAACGTCGTACCTGGCCGCGCCGGCTCGGCTCCACGGTAGCCGGAGTGAGGCCCTGCGCACGGTCGTATTCGCGTCGGGTGATCTCGAGCTGCTTGCGGGCTGCTGCTAGCTCCATGGCCTCATGGAGGAGGATCTGTCTCTCCATGCGGAAGTTGGCCTCCACCTCCTCCGGGTTATCCCCGAGGTTAACCGGCGTCAGGAGTCGATCAATGCCGTCCTCCACCGGGTTCCAGGGCTGCGGGGGAGCGGAAGTTCCAACCTTGTCCGCGCCTCGCTCCCGCGGCTGACGGGGATGGGAGCTAGAACCGGCCATCATGACCTCTACGCCGCGAGGTGCGGCAGAGGCGTTGCCACCTGAGCACGGTAGCTCCACAACAGAGATGATTTCCCTAGGGAAACGGTCCGGGACGATGGCAACGTAAACGGGGAGGTCGTCGAATAGCAGGACGGTGCCGTTCGCCGGGAAGGAGATTCCGGCGAAGCAGGAAGCATTGTCAATGATGTAGTCGAACTTGCCGAGCGTGAGCACCAGGCCGGAGGCCACGTGCTCACCGGCTGAAGTGCGGGGTCCCGTGCAGAACGTGACTCCGGTCGAAGCCATCTCGCCCCATGGTGGGCGCCAACTCTCGTTGTATTGGGAACGGCAGTACCTGAGGAGGTTAGATAGAGGTGTGGGGACTAGCAGGGAAGCTATCGATGGTGTCCGCAGGCGGGATTGGATACAAGCGAGCGTAGGGGGACGCAAGAAGTACCCAGGTTCGGGGCCCTCGTGGTGAGTTAAAACCCCTACTCCTGCCGGATCTGACTATCTGGGATACTGGAACTACAAGTGCTCCTTGAGCTGTATACGCTAGCTACTGCCTTAAATGCTGTAAGACCAACCCTTGCTACTGAGGCCTTGCCTCTCCTTATATAGGCAGACAGGCAAAGGTCTCGCTGGCCCGTCTGACTGGCGGGCCCCACAGGCGGGTCCTAGCCGACTAGTCATCTACAGTGTCCAGTATGGCTTGTCTTGTCGGAGTACGAGCGGTATGGCTGTCGTAGGCACAGTGGCGCCGTGCGAGCCTGTCATCAGCACCAGCCACTGTTCCTGCGTCACCCCGCAAAGTCTTCGGTATGGCCGGGTAGTTGCCAGTCTTGTCACCATACAGGGTGTACCATGCACTGATACACACGTCGCCCTGTCCCATTGATTGAGTCCGGCTACGTAGCTGATCCGGCTGCCTCCTGCTGATCCGGCTACCAGGGGATAGCCGGCCTATCTTGTCTTGTCTGGCTGCACCTTGTCAGCCGGACGCGATCCGACTGTCTTGTTTCTTATTCGGTTGGGTACCTGGGGATCATCCCCCTGACACCGAGCGCGAGTGGGACTGATTTGTAGGCGAGTCCCCGAGCGTGGTGCTCGACCATATTGGTCATGTTCCTGTTGTAGGTTGTGAATGCATTGTTTGTAATGCGTCTCCTCCCCTGGCCCGGAGAGCCAGTCGCTTGGCGAGTCCAAGGCAGCTCTCTTACTTGGTGTGTTCCCGAGCCACGTGGGGGTTCCCGTTTTGCGGAGTCCACGTGCGTGGTACTTAACCGTTCGAGTCGCTTTGCACAAGTATGGGAAGGACAGGTCGTTGTGAGAAGTGTATACCGGTTGTCTTGGCCCGGTGGGCCAGTCGGGTTAGGCGGCTCCAGGTTGGCATTTTCGTGGATGACCCAAGGCCCGAATATTTCCGGTGCCCTTGTGCCGCACTACTTAGCCATGCCGGTTGCTCGACCAGAGGTTGACTTCCGCGAGTAGTGTATTGCAAATATGTATGAGTGTGAGTGGCACAAGAATATGGCGAGTGGACACAATTTGTGTGATCCGAATGAATTTCATTATATATGCCAGCGGAGTATAATGTGAGGTTCTAAGTATAGAACTTTCTGAGGAGGTTTACATTCCATGGCCTCCCGACCTCGAGCTGGCCGTCACCCCGTATGTCGATGAGATAGTAGGTGTCGTTGGCAAGGAATCGGCCTATGGCGAATGGCCCCTCCCATGGGGGGGAGAGTTTGTGCATGCATTTCTTGTCTTGGGAGTCGCGGCTTGAGCCCGTGGAGGACGCTCTGGTTGGCGCGTTCTGCTTGGCCATTTGACTTCGGGTGCACGACTGGGGCGAGGTCGAGTCGTATGCCATGTTCTTCACAAAATTCCGCCATGGCCCCCTTGGCGAAGTTGGTGCCATTGTCTGTTATGATGTTGTGCGGGTAGCCATACCGGTAGATGAGCTCGCGTAAGAACTTGGTGGTTGTCTTGTCGTCGCACTTTTTAATTGGCTTGGCCTCGACCCATTTGGTGAACTTGTCGACTGCGACCAGGAGGTGGGTGAAGCCAGACGGGGCCTTCTTGAACGGGCCTACCATGTCCATGCCCCATACGGAGAATGGCCAGGTAATGGGGATGGTCTTGAGTGCCGAGCTAGGGAGGTGCGTCTGGTGGGCGTACTTCTAGCACCCAACGCATCGTTGGACGATGTTGGTGGCGTCGGCGTGTGCAGTGAGCCAGTAGAAACCATGCCGCATGGCCTTGGTGACTAGCGACTTGGTGCCGGCGTGATGGTCGTAGTCGCCGGCGTGAATGCCCTAGAGGATCTTGCGGCCTTCTTCTGGCTGTACGCGGCACTGGAACACGCCGGTCACGCTACGTATGTGGAGCTCGCCATTGATGATGACGAAGGATTTGCAGCGGCGCACGATCATTTGCGCCTCCATCTTGTTGCTTGGTAGGATTTTATGCTCCAAGAAGGCGACGTATGGTGTTGTCCAGTCGCTAGGCTCCACAACCATGGCGACTAAGGCCGGTTCTGGTTGCAGTGGTATCCCGACGTCGATCTCTTTTGGTGGGCTGACCGATGGTTTGTGGATGATGTCGAGGAAGACGCCTACTGGTGGCGCTTGTCGGGTCGATCCGATGCGGGAAAGGGCGTCTGCCTCCTCGTTTTTGCGCATGTCGATCCACTCGACGGAGTAGCCGTCGAAATGTCCTCCCAACTGGTCGACTGCTTGGCGGTACGCGATCATTGTTGGGGAGACGGCGTCGCATGTCCCGGCAACTTGGCCGGCTACTAGGTCGGAGTCTCCATAGCATCGTAGGCGGTTGATGTTCATCTCCTTAGCAGTTCTCATGCCGTGCAGGAGGGCCTCATATTCTGCCATGTTGTTGGTGCAGGGCTTGAAGTTGAGGTGGAGCACGTAGCGGAGCTTGTCTCCTTTGGGAGAGGTCAGTATGACCCCAGCCCCTGCGCCATCGGGGTTCTTGGAGCCGTCAAAATGGAGCGACCAGTAGTGGAGGTACGGGAGCTTCTCTGGCTGCTGTGCTTCTTCCCAGTCTGCAAGGAAATCAGCCAGGGCTTGTGACTTGATCGCTTTACGGGGCTCGTATTTGATGTTGTGGACGCCGATTTCGATGGCCCACTTGGCGACTGGCCCGGTCGCCTCGCGATTGCGTATGATGTCTTGCAGGGGCGCGGAGAACATCATCATGATTGGGTGCTCCTGGAAGTAGTGTGGGAGTCGCCGCTGTGCTCGGAATACTGCGTACACCAGTTTTTGGTATTGCGGATAGCGCTGTCGTGAGTCTGCCAGGACTTCACTGATGTAGTAGACGAGGCGCTGTATGAGGTGCTCCTTGCCCTCCTCCGGTCGTTCAATGACCATCACGGCACTGACGACTCGAGTAGAGGCCACGATGTAGACGAGCATTGGCTCTTTGTCGAGTGGAGCAGCGAGTAGTGGAGCTGCGAGTAGCACTTCTTTGAGCGCTTTCAGTGCGTCGTTGGCCTCCGCGTCCCATTGGAACGTGGGGTTCTTGCGCATCAGGCGGTAGAGGGGCATTGCCTTCTCGCCTAGTCGGGGAATGAAGCGACTGAGGGCCGCGACTCGCCCTGCCAACTTCTGGACGTCGCGTAGGCACTCGGGTTTCCCGAGTCGCGTGATGGTGTCGATCTTGGTGGGGTTGGCTCCGATGCCTCGCTTGGAGACTACATATCCCAGGAGCTGTCTGGTGGGGACGCCGAAGGTGCATTTTCTGAGGTTCAGCTTGATGTTGTACCTCCACAGGTTTGCGAAGGTTTCGGCTAGGTCGGCGAGCAGGTCGTCCTAGCGGGTGGATTTTACCACCACGTCGTCGATGTAGACGTGAATGTTGCAGCCAATTTGGCTCGCTAGGCACTCCTGCATGCATCTCTGGTATGTGGCACCTGTGTTCTTGAGGCCGAACGTCATGGCCGTGTAGCAGAAGGCGCCAAATGGCATGATGAACGCCGTCTTCTCCTCGTCCTCGACCTCCATCTTGATCTGGTTATAACCAGAGTAAGCGTCAAGGAAGCACAGCGACTCCGATCCCGCGGCCGAGTCAATGATCTGATCGATGCACGGTAGGACGAACTCCTCCTTCGGGCAGGCGTTGTTGAGGTTGGTGTAGTCGATACACATTCTCCATGTGTTGTTCTTTTTTAGAACTAGGACTGGGTTTGCCAGCCACTTGAAGTAGTTGATTGACCGGATAAAGCCTACGGCTAGCAGGCGCTGAACTTCTTCGGCGATTGCTCGACGGAGCTCTTCATTGAAGGGCCGTAGCGACTTCTTTACTGGTCGCACTTTGGGGTCGGCATTGAGTTTGTGCTCAGCGAGTTCCCTCGGGACACCTGGCATGTCAGATGGCTTCCATGCGAAGATGTCGCGGTTCTCACGGAGGAACCCGATGAGCACGCTTTCCTATGCGGGGCTCATGTGCACCCCGATGGTGACTGTCTGGCTGGAGTTGCCTGGGACGAGCTTGACGGTGCGGGTGTGCGTGGTCGCCTTGAACGTGGAGTTCGCGGCGGTTGGTTTCTTCAGGATGGTGGTGTCGTCCTTGTTGATGTTGCCCGTGTATTTCGCGAGCTCCTCCGCGTGGTCGGTCTCCACGGCGATGACGGCGTCGGCGAGCTCAGTGCCTTTGTCCTCGCATTCCACGGCCATGTTAGGGTCGCCGTGGATGGTGATGATGTCGCTTGGCCCGAGGAGCTTCATCATGTTGTAGGCATAGTGCGGGGTCGCCATGAACTTTGCGAATGCCTGGCGACCCAGGATGCAGTGGTAGGGGCTACGGAAGTTCACCGGCTCGAATATGATACTCTTTGTGCGGTAGTTTCCCGCAGTGCCGAAGGTGACTGGCAGCGTCACTTTCCCGATCGGGTACGCCTTCCGACCAGGGACGATACCGTGGAAGGTTGTTAGGGTTGGCTCAATGGCTACTTCTGGGAGCTGGAGCCTCTTGAACGTGTCCAGGTACAGGATGTTGATGGAGCTCCCACCGTCCATTAGTTTCTTGGGCAGCCAGTAGTCGGCCACCTTGGGCCTGACTACCAGGGCGACTCGCCCTGGGTATTCGATTCTTGGCGCATGGTCCTGGCGACTCCAGGTGATTCTCTACTCAGACCAGTTGAGGAAGCGAGGGATGTCGACCTGTGTCACCGCGTTGATGGCGACCGCGCGGGCGAGCACCTTCTTCTCGCGCTTAGTGTCGAGTCCGGTGAAGGTGTCTAGCGAGCCGACGGCGGTGCCGAAGCCGCCGCCATTCCTGTTGTCCCTAGGTGGGTTGTTATTGGGGTCCTCCCTTGCTCATCTCACCTTCTCAATCTCTTTGAGAGAGTGGCAATCAACGGTGGTGTGGGTGGCAGGTTTTCCCTTCCTGCTATGGTAGATGCAGGGCTGATTGAGCAGGGCAGCGGGGTCAAATTTCGGCCTCGCTGTGTTGTTGGAGCGGTAGTTTCCGCTGTCGCCGTAGTTTCCTTCGTCGCGGCGGTAGTTCTTGGAGTCGCGCTGGCCATAGCTGGCATTGGCGACGAAGTCGACTCGCCCGTCCATGCGGTGCTTGCCGGTGATGCGGGTGTTGCTGTAGCGCATGTCGCGTAGGTGCCCGCTGTCGTGGATGCTGGTGCGGCGTCTTCCTCCCGACTCGTCATCGGAGTCTTGGTTGGGGTCCTCCTCCGCGTAGCGCTTGGCGATCTCGAGGAGGTCGGGGATGTTGTCGAGCGTCCGGTAGACCCTCTTGATCTTAGTGACCAGGGGTTCATACCGGCACGCGTTCTTGAAGCAATGTATCGCCGTGTCTGGGTGGATGTCGGAGGCGTTGATCCATAGTTCTTGCCATCTTTGGATCCAGCGGCGAGTTTACTCGTGTTGTCCCTGGATGCATCGCTCCAGATCCTCTATGGTGGTGGCGTGGGTGTAGGAGCCCTCGAAGTGCCTGACGAAGGAGTCCCGCATTTCTTCCCAGGAATCGATGCTGTCGGCGGGGAGCGTGTTGATCCATTGTTGGGTCGCACCCTCCATTATCAGGGGGAGGTAGCGAGCAGCGAGCAGGTCGGTGTGGCCTGCGATTCCCATAGCCATGAGGTATGTGTCCAGCCAGACAGCGGGATCGTACGTCGGGTCGTACTTTTCGATCTCCTTGGGGGCCTTGAAGTTGGCGGGGTATTTTTCCCCGTGGATCATGGGCCCGAAGCATTGCAGCCTGACTCGACTGAGTGAGCCTCTTGGTTCCGGGCGCCGCGGTTCATGAGGGTGTGCCTCAGGTCGTTGGGCTGGCGTGACCGCCACGCCTGGTTGTTGATGATGTTCATTCGGGCATCGAGGGGCTGCCCGTTGGTGGCGACTGTGTTATTCACCGGTCGCGGCTCGTTGGTGGACAGCGCGGGGTTGGCGGCCCGTGGTTGGTTCGCCAGGGGCTACGGTGGTTGGAAAATTAATGCGTTGGCCATGGTGGGGTGGCCGCTTGATGCCGCCCTGCTTGCTGATGAGCGGGAGTACATCTGCCCTGCGGGTCGACTCCCGCAGCTTGTTGCTCGACGTCCCTGACTAGTAGGGCCTTGGCGTACTAGATCTGTAGCGTGTCGTCGCCTTGGACGTCGAGGTTGGCGATTGCGGCGTCGGCCGCGACGACGTTGTCCTTCGGGTGGAGTATAATGGTAGCCTGTTGGCGTCACGGGCTTGAGGCGAGATGATGATCCGCGGTTGGTCCAGCGGGGGGCGTGGCCGATGGGTGGTAGAGGGGCTCCGGTTGCCGGTGCGCCGGGTGGTGGTCTCGCGGGGTTGCTTCCGCCTGGCGGCGCGTTCTCGCAGTATTCGCGCTCGGCGGCGCGTGCGGGGTCGCTTTCGTCGTTGAAGTTCAGGATGCGGCCCTGGACGTTGGAGTTCAGGTGGGTCCTGATGCGGCGCTGGTGATAGAGCGATGGCTCCCGTGCCGTTTCCCGCTCGAGGCGGTATTTCTCGCGCTCGGCGAGTTTGTTGCGGTACGCCTCCGCGAGCCACAGGCGGGCTTCCTCCACCTTTGTGGTCGTCGCAGTCGGTGGGATCGGCGTGGCAAACAGATCTGGCGGGGCGACCATGCTTCCCGCCATGTAGATCGCGTTGAAGCGATCGGATCTGGCACGGAAGTCTTCGGGTGATTCCAAGACAGAGTCAGAGTCGAAGATCCCGAGCATGGAGGGGTCCTCGAAATCCTCCGGGTTGGAGACTCGCGTGATGGAGTCCTCTCGTGATGCGATGGTGTGACGAGGCTCCTGATGGAGCGGACCTGCTCCTCCAAGAGCAGATCATGGTATGCGGAGATCCGCCGATGATCACCGTTGCAGCTGGGTCGACCGCGCTGGTGAAACCGACGAAGAGGTTGGTGGAGACGACCGGCATCACCGCGCCGTGAGTGACCGGGCGTGACGCCGGGATGTAGCTGCTAGGCAGGATCTATAAGATCCCGCCGATGGCGATCATGCGACCGTTGGCGAGCGGTCGATCGATCGGTGAGTAGGGTCTTGTCGCAGAACTCAGGCCAGTCCCGCTATGCCCCACGGTGGGCGCCACTATTGTGGAAATGGCCACGGCAGTCGCTGCAACTGGCAGCGATTGATTGTATCATGAGGAAGAGTTGGTGGCCATCTGCGGTGCGAGATGGGGGCGGATACACATGGGTTTACCCAGGTTTGCCCTCCCCGGAGGGTAAAGACCTACTCCTGCTAGATTAGATTATTGGAGAGCTAGTTACAGGGGTGGCGAGCTCGGCGTCTAAGCAGCGAGTCGCTTGAGGGGGTGTGATACATTGCAAATGTATCTATAATTTTTGATGTTCCATGCTTGGTTTTATCCACTTTCTTGTGTTTTGTTCCAACTTTGGAGTACTTTTATTATGATTTCTTGGACTAACCTATTAACAAGAGCCACAATGCCAGCTGCATGTTTTCTGTTGTTTTTGGTTCCAGAAAAGTCCAAAAATGAATATTCTCGGAATTGGATGGGACAAAAGCCAAAGTGCCTATTTTTTCGGAAGGGATCAAGTGCCAAAATACGAGATGGAGAAGGGCTGGGGGCCGGGATGTATTGCTTTCTCGGTGTTTGTCAATTGCCCCGCTGTAATTTGTTCACCTAGCATGTTATCTATCTAAGGAGAGCCACCTCTAGTGAACTATGGATCCCGGTCATTTTTCTTTACATATAATCTACAATCTTTTACTGCTTTGTGTTTACTTTCTGCAAACTTTTACTTCTTTCCATTCGATACGTTTAATCCTTTGTTTTCCGCAAAACACGGTGAGATTGACAACCTCATCGCAAGTTGGGGACAAAGTTATGTGGTTGTGTTGTGCAGGTCTCCATGTTGCTACTAGCACCGGTAGTGCACCCTGCCAAAGCTCAGCTAGTAACACCTTTGAGGTGTATCCTTGCTCCTACTGGTTCGATTAAACCTTGGTTTTATAACTGAGGGAAACTTGCTGTTGTGCTCATCATACCTTCCTCTTGGGGTTCCCAACGAGCTCTACATCAACACCGCCATCAAGCATTTTTCTGGGCGCCGTGCATTGAGCCATCAAGCATTTTTCTCGCGCCATTGCCGGGGAGTCAAGGACATCTTCACAAGGGGAGTCCCTCATAACCAATCTCTTTACTTTGTTGTTTTTGTTTTGCTTAGTTTCTTTTTTGCTTTGTTTGCTTGTTTTGTTCTTCAAAAATCCAAAAAAAATAGTTTTACTTGTTTTGCTTTCTTATTTGAAAACACACAAAAAATAGTTCCTATCTTGAGTTGCCACTATGTCTAGCCTTGCTCCAATCACTCTGTCACCCGAGGAAATGATCTTCACTTTTAAACAAGGAATTGAGGGAAGTTTTAAGGAAGCTTGGTCTAGAACCTCTGATCTACATGAAAAAACTGAGCCTAAAATGACTCAAAGTTTGTTCCTTAGCAGTTTTTACCTTGGGATTGCTCTTTGCTATAGATATGCTCTAGATGCTATTGTGGGAGGAGATTTCCTCCAATGTAATTAGGATGATGCTATTAATTCTATAAAGAAATTGATCCTCACTTACAACATGCCTAGCCAAACTGATACTTCTTTCGCAAAAATATTTGCTAGGTTGGACACTCTTGAAGCTAGAACTACTAGATTAGAAGGGTGCTATAATACGCTTAGGGAGAAACATGATTATGTTCCAATAAACTCTGAACCATCAAAGTGGTTCCCTATAGTAAAGATTGAGATAAACACTGAAACTTTTCAAGCTCGTTGTGATATCATGTCTGAATCTTGCCTGATGCCCAAAGATATTTATAAATCTCTGAATACTTGGGGGCTCATTGAGGGAGGAAAAGAAATATCTCTTACTAATAATACTACCATATTACCTCTTGGAATTGCTGAAGGATTGTTTACAAAAATCCTTGGGAAAACGATTTCTATTGATTATCTTGTTATTGAATGTGTAGGAAAAGGACAAATTACACTTGGAAGGTCCCTATTAGAACTCCTTGGAGAAATAATAGATGTGGGAAAGGGGACCATGCACCTTTCTTCTCCACCAAACAATCACATTTTCCCAAAGGTTAAGAATAAAAATAAGAGAGGTGAGGGCAAGAAAGTTGGTCTTAATGCTTCTTCATTTGAGAAGACTTGATTCTTTCTTTGGTTCTTATGCCTAACTTAAAGGCGTTAAAGAAAAGTACTTGTTCGGAGATAACCCAAGAGTTTTAGTTGAGTCTTGGAAGTTATTACCTCTGTAATAACCTCTCCTTATCCTTTTTATTTGCTTTTTGTGCCAAGAGTAACCTCTAATGAGAGTGAAGTAATTATTGGGAAAGTTGATGTCCCGAAACAGATTTATGTGCTTCACCGTAAAAATTCCTGAGAGAGCTCTGTATGTCGGAATGAGCTGTAATTGTTTGTGCTTATGCCCCAGGTTGTTATCTAACTTTCGTAGTTCAACACATTTTGATTTGAGCAACAGAAGGTCTTCGAAAAAATTCGTCTTTACCTGCTGGTCTGTTTTGACAGATTTCTGCCATTTTCTGCATTTGCTTCTTGTTAGTTCCTTCTTGAGTTCCTTTGGGGAATTGAGCTTTCTGAGGGAAGTGCTACAGTATCTAGTGTTCTAATAGAAGTTTATTTGGTGTTAGAACTGAACCTTGACACTTATTTATCTTAAGTGCACTAATATTGCTAATGAGATTGTGTGAAGTTTTGTATGAAGGAAAATTTTCAGGTATATGGAAGGAATGAGTAACGAGATGAAGGATGGACTAAAGCTTAAGCTTGGGGATGCCACGCGTGTCACCCCAAGAAATATCCAAGAAGTACAAGCGTCAAAGCTTGGGGATGCCCAAGGCATCCCCTTCTTCATCAATAAAAATTCCAGGTTTCTTCCAAACACTTCATTTTTATTGTTTCGTGCACAGTTGTGTTTCTCTTGGAGCGTCTTCTTTTTCATTTTTGTTTTGGTTTTTAGTTTTCTTGGTTTGCTTAGTTTTCTGAATAAGTTGGTTGGACCCCCTCTTTCATACTTTGGTTAGCAAATAGTTTGGTTTGGTTTGGAAAAGAGTAGGAAAGTTCATGCTTTTGTGGTAAAAAGAGCTCGTTTTTGACTGTGGCTATGCTTTGTCATGCCATGCTTGATATTGTTTTGGCTTTATGCTTAGTATTATTTGATGTAGCATGACCTGTTAAAAACAATTGAGATTGCTTAATGTGCCTTGGATGAATCATGCGTTGTTTTAGCATATTAAAGCATAGTATAGTGGTATTCTCCTTTGATGCTTTATTTGGGTTGACTTGGCACATGCTCACACCATGTTATGACTATCTCAAGTCACCATAGCCTTTATGATCCTTTAGTTTTCAACTTGTAGTATCACTTTATGCTTTGATCAATGATGTTTTGCCGCTCTACATGATTATGGCCATTATTGCTCTCTTAGTTTGTCGCTCCTAGTCTTTTGCTAGCCTCCACAACCAAGTATGAGTTCCACTCATGCATCCAACTCCCTAAACCAAGTTTTTCCAAAGATTCCACCATACCTACCTACTAGCTTATGCTATTCCAAGTATATTCATGCTTTTGTTTACCTTCCACTTGTTATGAGAAAACTAGTGATTAAAGCTCTCACGAACTTGATGGCACACTTTACTTTATTGCCTCTAATAAATGTTGGGGGGATACCCCCGGGTAGGGTCACGCCGGGGTATAAAGGCCGAGTTAGCTGAGGTTCGGCAAGGCCAAAGAAGATGCTGGCCGGGTCACCTCAAGGCAGGCCGAATCACGGAGTAACCCAGACCAGGGGCGTTCGCCTAACTAAGTCTCAACCGACTTAAGCAGTAAGTCGGAAGTATATGTTTACTTGTATGCAGGAACAGGGGTGCCCGGGTCAGCTATGATCCGGGTCATGTTTGGCTTCTAGGAGAAGGAAGGAATCTTGCTGGTCAAAAAGAGGGCCCGGTACGCACTGCATGAGCGAAGCAGACAAGAGCGGGACCACCGGGTCATGGCCGACAGGGGTGACGACGCCCATGTCGGCTGACGCGGGAGCCGCAGAGGCTCATGTAGCTAAAGCATGAGTGACGCGGGGCAAAAAGCACCCCGGACGTCTTACCACTTTGGGAGGAGGCATATTCTTAGGAATATGCCTCCACGTATTCCCTAGGTAGAAACCGAGCCTCCTCTATAAAAGGGGGGTTGGGGCTTCTGTAGAAGGGGTTGGTCTTTCTACTATTCTGTTTTGGCTAGGGTTTCAGGTGTGATCTGTGGGTGAGAGTAAGAGAGCTCCTTCTTCCTCCTCTCGCCAATACAGCTCTAGGAGCACTTGTAATCTTCGAAGGAAATCAATACAAACTTCTGTGTGGAGAATCACTCCACTATCCCTCCCTGGATACCCCTAGCGTGTATTAGTCCCCACCTTTAGCCTATCCATGGCATCTGCCGTGACACCACCACGATAATAAACTGGAACCATTGGGTCCTTCTTTGTTGCGTATATGCTTGCTCTTTATAAGTTGAAATTAGCAGAACCATGTTTCATGGGGAACGCTTTCCACATTGCACTTGTACTTTGTACCCCGTTGATATTATGTTCTTTTGCTTACGGATCCCGGCGGTGTGAAATAAAAGTGGAACTTGTAAGATCATGGAGTTTGTATGTGTGTTAGAGAAACGCCTGGGCCGCTAGCCTAAGCCATGGCTAATCATCGTGGAAACTTGTAGCATCACCATAATGAGCACTCTATGAAGCATCCTCAATAAAAACCTATGCAAATAGCAAATAAAAAGATCACTGAGATGATCATTGTCTGCTTGCCTTGTCATTTTGATTATGGGAAAGCTCTCGTATCATGTGCAAGGGGTACCCCGTTGGCGGTTCTTAATGATACACATATACTTACAATGACAAGAGCTTACTCGTGACTGAAATTGAGTAGCATGAGGATCGGTCTTCGTAAGTAAGGGGCATGAGATTTCGGTTTATAAGTTGTCAAGCATATCCTCTTAGTTGTGTCACTTTAACCTTAATCACCTTCAAGATACTTATGATAGGGGCAATGAGAGCTGAAAGCTATAAGTACCATAATTTTTGGAAGCTCTTTATGAGACTTGAATCCCTATTTCCTTTTACAAAGGCTTTTCTTCCACCATTATATTGAGTCTCCACCTTCTATCTTTATGCACTACTTTGAGAGCATAGTGGCCATTCTTAGTTCTATGTGCATTGTCCCAAGACTAGTTCATTGATGCATAACTTGTTATTGCTTTTTGAAACTATTGTATCTAGTCACTCTTATGAACTTTGCAGGTGTCCTATGCATTTATATTTGCTACTCTATTGAGGGACAAGCTGAATACTTTTATGCTATCTTTTCTTTATGTGAAACAAACAAACGTCTTGCAAAGCATGTTATTCATGAATCTTTTGTTTGTGCCTTTTCATGTTGTATCTTAGTTTCTTTGCTTATTGCTAGAACTTTGTCTTTCATGTTATGTTTGAAGTAATTTGATCCCAGCTTTGAGTTTTGCAAATACTTTGATCAAGTTTTGATGGTGCATGTCACCTCACAAATTATTTCTTTTTATCACTTAACTACTCGAGGACGAGCGGGAGTTAAGCTTGGGGATGTTGATACATTGCAAATGTATCTATAATTTTTGATGTTCCATGCTTGGTTTTATCCACTTTCTTGTGTTTTGTTCCAACTTTGGAGTACTTTTATTATGATTTCTTGGACCAACCTATTAACAAGAGCCACGGTTCCAGCTGCCTGTTTTCTGTTGTTTTTGGTTCCAAAAAAGCCATAAAATGAATATTCTCGGAATTGGACGGGACAAAAGCCAAAGTGCCTATTTTTTCGGAAGGGATCAAGTGCCAGAATACGAGACGGATAAGGGCTGGGGGGCCGGCCACACCACCTGGCCGCGCGGCCAGGCCTGGCCCACGCCAGGGGGTGGTCTGGCCGCCCCTAGAACCCCCTCGGCCTCTCCTTCCGCCTATAAGTTGCCCTAGGGACGAAAACCCTAGGTACCCGATCAAAAATCCACGAAAGGGTCTGTAGCCGCCATCGTCTCTGTCCCTAGATCGGGGGGATCTGAAGCTCTTCCCGGCACCTTGCCGGAGAGGGGAATTCACCCTGGAGGCTTTCTTCATCACCATGCAAGCCTCATATTCCGCCTCATATTCCGCCTATAAGGACAAGCTGAAAACTGATGGAACCAACTTCACTGCATGGTTCCTCAATATAAGGATCCTCCAAGTCCCCTACAAGTTAACTTATGCCATCGAGGCTGAGCTTCTAGGTAAGCCTGCAGATTCTGCCTCCCAGGAGGAAAAGAATGTCTGACAGTCCAAGGCAAATGATTTCTCCCTCATCCAAAGTGGAATGCTCTATGCCATGGAGCCGGAGCTTCAAAAGCGTTTTGATAAGATGAATGCTTTTGAGATTATTGAAGATCTCAAGGATATCTTTGCTCCACAGGCTCGTGCAGAGAGGTATGATGCTTCCGATCTCTTCTTCTCTACCAAGATGGAAGAGCACAACAGTATTAGTGAGCATGTAGTCAAAATGTCTAGCTATGTTAAGCGCTTGAATGCTCTGGATTGCAAAATCCTGAAAGAGCTTGCGATGGATAGGGTGTTGCACTCGCTACCCCTAGCTACAAGAGATTTGTGATGAACTACAACATGCAAGGGATGACTAAGACCCTTGCTGAAGTGTTCGCCATGCTTAAAACTGCTGAGGTAGAATCAAGAAAGAGCGCACAGTGTTGATGGTCAATAAGACCACTAACTTTAAAAGGTCGAGGCAAAAGTGCAAGGGCAACAAGCCAAAGAAGCATGGTAAACCAGTTGCCAACACCTCTAAGGCTACTAGGCTCGGCCCTAGGTCTGGAACCATGTGCTATTACCGCAAAGGGGGCGGGCACTGGAAACGCAATTTCCCCAAGTACATTGAGGACAAGAAAGCCAGCAAGATAGCCTCCAAAGACAAATGTATATGTGATATACATGTTATAGATGTGTTCGTTACCAATGCCAGGAGCAACACCTGGGTATTTGATACCGGTTCTGTTGCTCACATATGTAACTCTCAGCAGGAGCTACGGAGTAAGAGCTGGCTGGGGAAGGACGAGGTGACGATGCACGTCGGCAATGGCACAAAAGTCGATGTGGTGGCTGTCGGCACGTTATCTCTACATCTCTCATCAGGATTGATTCTAGTTTTGAATAAATGCTAATATGTACCCGCATTGAGTATGAATATTGTAAGTGGATCTTGCTTGTTGCAAGATCGTTATTCGTTTAAATCTGGAACAAGTGGTTGTTCTATTTATATGGATAACATTTTCTATGTTCATGCGCCTGTGAGTAATGGTTTATTCTTACTAGATCTTGATTGCAATACTCACATCCATAATATTGATGCTAATCGTTGTAAGCATAATGATGATAATTCCTTGTTTATGTGGCATTGCTGTCTTGGTCACATTGGCGTAAAGCACATGAAGAAGCTTCATTCAGAAGGACATCTTGGATCATTATATTTCGAATCTCTTGATACATGTGAGCCATGCCTTATGGGCAAGATGACTAGGACACCCTTCCCCAGCATGATGGAGAGAGTTGCAAACCTACTGGTAATCATACATACAGATGTATGTGGACCAATGAGTGTCTCAACGCGTAATGGTTATTGTTATTTTGTTACCTTTACTGATGATTTGAGTATATATTGATATATCTACTTAATGAAACACAAGTTTGAAACCTTTGAAAAGTTTAAGGAATTTCAGAAGGAAGTAGAGAATCAACTTAACAAGAGAATCAAGCATCTTCGATCGGATCGAGGAGGCGAGTATTTGAGTTATGAGTTTAACATGCACTTAAAGGACTATGGGATAATCCCACAGCTTACGCCAGCCGGAACACCACATGGTAATGGTGTGTCGGAACGACGTACCGTACTCTATTGGATAGTGTGCGGTCCATGATGTCTTTGACTGATTTGTCCGTATCATTTTGGGGATATGCATTAGAAATCGCTGCTTTTATTTTGAACCGAGCATCGTCTAAATCTGTGGAGACAACCCCATATTAGATATGGTATGGCAAGAATCCAATGTTGTCATTTCTAAAAGTTTGGGGATGTGAGGCTTACGTCAAGAAACTATAGCCTGACAAACTCGAACCCAAATCGGAAAAAATGTATCTTTGTGGGGTACCCAAGGGAAATAGTTGGGTATACTTTCTACAACCAGGCCGAAGGTAAAACATTTGTCACGAAAGTCGGCACCTTTCTCGAGAAAGAGTTTCTTGCTAAAGGAGTTAGTGGAAGGAAAATTGAGTTAGATGAAGTTGTTGACCCTTCTATCCAAATTCCGAGTAGCACAACGGAAACTATACCGAAACCGCTCTCCAACATGGAGGAAGAGCCCAATGATGATGATCAAAACAACAATGTCGAGACTCCTGAGGTTCGTAGGTCTACAAGAGTTCGTGCCACTCATGATCGGTACAGTAGCCTTGTGATGTCTATCATCCTAAATGATTAGGAAGAACCTGCAAACTACAAAGAAGCTATGGATAGTGCTGAATCCAAGAAATGGCTAGAAGCCATGAAATCTGAAAAAGGATCCATGTATGAGAACCAAGTTTGGACCTTGGTAGATCTTCCGGAAGGCCGCAAGGCCATGGAAAATAAATGGATATTTAAGAAAAAGACAGATGCAGATGGTAATGTGACCATTCACAAAGATCGACTTGTCGCAAAGGGGTTTCGACAAATTCAAGGAGTCAACTACGATGAGACTTACTCTCCCATAGTGATGCTTAAGGCTGTCCGGATTTTACTAGCAATTGCTGCTCATTTCGACTATGAAATTTGGTAGATGGATGTCAAGACCGCATTTCTCAATGGTCACATTGATGAAGAGTTGTATATGATGCAACCAGAAGGTTTTGTTGATCCTAAGGATGTTAGAAAGGTATGCAAACTTCAACGATCCATTTATGGATTGAAGCAAGCATCTCGGAGCTAGAACCAATGTTTTGATCAAGTGATCAAGAGTTTTGGATTTGTCCAAAATCAACAAGAGTTCTGTGTTTACAAGAAAGCGAGTGGGAGCTCAGTTGTATTCCTAGTAGTATATGTGGAGGACATAGTGCTCACGGGAAACGACGTGGGTCTTATGAGAAGCATGAAAGCATATTTGAGTAGTCAATTTTCCATGAATGACTTAAGTGAAGCTACATACATATTAGGTATCAAAATCTATAGAGATAGATCAAGACGCCTGATTGCATTAAGTCAAAGTACTTACCTTGAGAAGATTTTCAAGAGGTTCAAAATGGAGGATGCCAAAAGTGGTTTGGCACCTATAACAAAAGGTAGCATACTGAGTTTATCTCAATGTCCGGTAACGGATGCTAATAGAGAAAGGATGTCTTACATCCCCTATGCCTCAGCCATAGGATCTATCATGTATGCAATGCTAATTACTCGACCTGATGTGGCATTGGCTCTCAGTTTGGCGATCCGATACCAAAGTAATCCAGGAATGAATCACTGGAAAGCTGTGAAAAATATCCTAAGGTATCTCAGGAGAACAAAGGATATGGTCCTAGTCTATGGAGGTAATGATGAAGCTCTAAACATAATTGGTTACGTGGATGCGAGCTGGCACTCAGATCCTGATGACTCGAAGTCTCAAACGGGATTTGTGTTTTTGGTGAATGGTGGGGCGGTAAGCTGGAAGAGCAAGAAGCAACTGATAGTTGCGCAATCTACAATGGAGTCGGAATACATCGCTGCTGCTAATGCGGCGAATGAGGCTGTTTGGCTAAGGAATTTCGTCATTGAACTGGGAGTTGTTCCAAGAGCACAAGACCCCGTGAAGATCTATTGTGACAACACGGGTGCTATTTCAAACGCAAAGGAAACAAGAACTCATTCCACAGCCAAACACATCAAGATACGGTTTCACGTCATCCGGCAAACCGTTGACGAAGGTGAAATCAAGATTTGCAAAGTACAAACGGATCTGAATGTGGTAGATCCATTCACTAAAGCTCTCATACAAGCCAGGCACGAACAACACCGGGATGCCATTGGTGTTAGATTCCTGCCTATTGTAAACTAGAATAATTTGTATTGTAGTGCAAGTGGGAGACTGAAGGAGTTATGCCCTAGAGGCAAATAATAAAGTGTATTGTTTGATATATCTCCTATATGTTCATAATACGTTTCATACTATGTTATAATTGTATTAATACAAAATTTTAATACACATGTGGTATGTAAACAAACTGTGTCTCTAGTTACCTCTAGTGAACTAGTTCATTGGTCATGAGGATGATATGGGTTTCAAGATCATGGGCATTTATGCCAATTGACAATGAGGTCACATCATTGGTTGAATGATGTGATAGACAAACATTTGATAGTTATATCTCAATGAGATCTAGTTACAAAGTTCACCATTGATGATAAACACATGAAACCTCGCAACCTGATCCAGGTCGTCCTGGCAGACCTAGGAGCCAGCCCACGCAACACGGTCCGCCGCCGCGGCGTCCTCCTCCATCTCCTGTTCAGCAACGATGAGTTCTTCTGTCATCTGGTCCTCGAGGCCCTTGCTGGCGATAGAGGCGATGGGGGACAATGGCCGGGATTGATGAGGACCCGTGGCGAGAGATTTGCGTCGCGGCGGCGGCGACGCAGAGGTGCGACGGAGAAGCGCGGCGGCGACGCTGCTATTTGGTATCACTGGTGGCGGCGCGTTCGCGAGGAAGATGAAGAAAAAGGGCAACGGGCAGAGGGGCGCGGAAGGAGAAAGATCCTAAGGGAAGCACCCCTCCGCTATTTAACCACCCCCTCAAGGGGTGAGTGGGCTCGCGTCCTGTGGATCGGCCACACACAGTGGCCGTGTATCACTCGCCCAGACCAATCAGTGGGGAGCCACACAGAGGGCCACAGAGCGAAGATAATCCCGTGACGTGACACTGTGATGCGATAAACGAGGAGGCAGGCATGACGTGACCCGCGCACAGTGATAACTGACAATTACTGCGGCGGTTACTGTGCAGGCCCTTAAAATAAGACGACACAATGATTACCCTTCACATGGGTTGGCGTACGAGAGAAGGAAACAAGACCCGGATGGAACTATGGTAACCCGGCCAGCAAGTGAAAACTTGGAATGTGCGGAGGGAAAGTAAAACCAGGAGGTTCGAGTCAAAGTGGTAACCCGGCCGGCAAGTGAAAACTTGGAATGTGCAAAGGGAACGTAAATCCATATAATCCGAGGTAAAAAGGTAACTCGGCAATAACGACCAGAGCACAGAATTGAACCTGATGTGGCCTTAGCGGCCAAGGCAGCTAAGACCGCACCAGCTTCGGGGACTAATGTTGGGGGGATACCCCCGGGTAGGGTCACGCCGAGGTATAAAGGCCGAGTTAGCCGAGGTTTGGCAAGGCCAAAGCAGATGCTGGCCGGGTCACCTCAAGGCAGGCTGAATCACGGAGTAACCCGGACCAGGGGCGTTCACCTAACTAAGTCTCAACCGACTTAAGCAGTAAGTCGGAAGTATATGTTTACTTGTATGCAGGAACAGGGGTGCCCGGGTCAGCTATGATCCGGGTCATGTTTGGCTTCTAGGAGAAGGAAGGAATCTTGCTGGTCAAAAAGAGGGCCCAGTACGCACTGCATGAGCGAAGCAGACAAGAGCGGGACCACCGGGTCATGGCCGACAGGGGTAACGACGCCCATGTCGGCTGATGCGGGCGCCGCAGAGGCTCACGTAGCTAAAGCATGTGTGACGTGAGGGAAAAACTACCCCGGTCGGCTTACCACTTTGGGAGGAGGCATATTCTTAGGAATATGCCTCCACGTATTCCCTAGGTAGAAACCGAGCCTCCTCTATAAAAGGGGGGCTGGGGCTTCTATAGAAGGCGTTGTCTTTCTACTATTCTATTTTGGCTAGGGTTTCAGGTGTGATCTGTGGGTAAGAGTAAGAGAGCTCCTTCTTCCTCCTCTCGCCAATACAGCTCTAGGAGCACTTGTAATCTTGGAAGGAAATCAATACAAACTTCTATGTGGAGAATCACTCCACTATCCCTCCCTGGATACCCCTAGCGTGTATTAGTCCCCACCTTTAGCCTATCCATGGCATCTGCCATGACACCACCACGACAATAAACTTGAACCATTGGGTCCTTCTTTGTTGCGTATATGCTTGCTCTTTATAAGTTGAAATTAGCAGAACCATGTTTCATGGGGAACGCTTTCAACATTGCACTTGTACTTTGTACCCCGTTGATATTATGTTATTTTGCTTACGGATCCCGGCGGTGTGAAATAAAAGTGGAACTTGTAAGATCATGGAGTTTGTATGTGTGTTAGAGAAACGCCTGGGCCGCTAGCCTAAGCCATGCCTAATCATCGTGGAAACTTGCAGCATCACCATAATGAGCACTCTATGAAGCATCCTCAATAAAAACCTCTGCAAATAGCAAATAAAAAGATCACTGAGATGCTCATTGTCTGCTTGCCTTGTCATTTTGATTATGGGAAAGCTCTCGTATCATGTGCAAGGGGTACCCCGTTGGCGGTTCTTAATGATACGCATATACTTACAATGACAAGAGCTTACTCGTGACTGAAGTTGAGTAGCATGAGGATCGGTCTTCATAAGTAAGGGGCATGAGATTTCGGTTTATAACTTGTCAAGCATATCCTCTTAGTTGTGTCACTTTAACCTTAATCACCTTCAAGATACTTATGATAGGGGCAATGAGAGCTGAAAGCTATAAGTACCATAATTTTTGGAAGCTCTTTATGAGACTTGAATCCCTACTTCCTTTTAAAAAGGCTTTTCTTCCACCATTATATTGAGTCTCCACCTTCTATCTTTATGCACTACTTTGAGAGCATAGTGGCCATTCTTAGTTCTATGTGCATTGTCCCAAGACTAGTTGATTGATGCATAACTTGTTATTGCTTTTTGAAACTATTGTATCTAGTCACTCTTATGAACTTTGAAGGTGTCCTATGCATTTATATTTGCTACTCTATTAAGGGACAAGCTGAATACTTTTATGCTATCTTTTCTTTATGTGAAACAAACAAACATCTTGCAAAGCATGTTATTCATAAATCTTTTGTTTGTGCCTTTTCATGTTGTATCTTAGTTTCTTTGCTTATTGCTAGAACTTTGTCTTTAATGTTATGATTGAAGTACTTTGATCCCAGCTTTGAGTTTTGCAAATACTTTGATCAAGTTTTGATGGTGCATGTCACCTCAAAAATTATTTCTTTTTATCACTTAACTACTCGAGGACGAGCAGGAGTTAAGCTTGGGGATGTTGATACATTGCAAATGTATCTATAATTTTTGATGTTCCATGCTTGGTTTTATCCACTTTCTTGTGTTATGTTCCAACTTTGGAGTACTTTTATTATGATTTCTTGGACTAACCTATTAACAAGAGCCACGGTGCCAGCTGCCTGTTTTCTGTTGTTTTTGGTTCCAAAAAAGTCAAAAAATGAATATTCTCGGAACTGGACGGGGCAAAAGCCAAAGTGCCTATTTTTCCGGAAGGGATCAAGTGCTAGAATATGAGACGGATAAGGGCTGGGGGCCGGCCACACCACCTGGCCGCGCGGCTAGGCCTGGACCGCGCCAGGGGGTGGTCTGGCCGCCCCAAGCACCCCCTCGGCCTCTCCTTCCGCCTATAAGTTGCCCTGGGGACGAAAACCCTAGGTACCCAATCAAAAATCCACGAAAGAGTCTGTAGCCGCCATCGTCTCTGTCCCTAGATCGGGGGGATCTGAAGCTCTTCCCGGCACCCTGCCGGAGAGGGGAATTCACCCTGGAGGCTTTCTTCATCACTATGCAAGCCTCATATTCCGCCTCATATTCCGCCTATAAGGACAAGCTGAAAACTGATGGAACCAACTTCACTACATGGTTCCTCAATATAAGGATCCTCCAAGTCCCCTACAAGTTAACTTATGCCATCGAGGCTGAGCTTCTAGGTAAGCCTGTAGATTTTGCCTCCCAAGAGGAAAATAATGTCTGACAGTCCAAGGCAAATGATTTCTCCCTCATCCAAAGTGGAATGCTCTATGCCATGGAGCCGGAGCTTCAAAAGCGTTTTGATAAGATGAATGCTTATGACATTATTGAAGATCTCAAGGATATCTTTGCTCCACAGGCTCATGCAGAGAGGTATGATGCTTCCGAGCTCTTCTTCTCTACCAAGATGGAAGAGCACAACAGTATTAGTGAGCATGTAGTCAAAATGTCTAGCTACGTTAAGCGCTTGAATGCTCTGGATTGCAAAATCCTGAAAGAGCTTGCGATGGATAGGGTGTTGCACTCGCTACCCCTAGCTACAAGAGATTTGTGATGAACTACAACATGCAAGGTATGACTAAGACCCTTGCTGAAGTGTTCGCCATGCTTAAAACTACTGAGGTAGAATCAAGAAAGAGTGCACAGTGTTGATGGTCAATAAGACCACTAACTTTAAAAGGTCGAGGCAAAAGTGCAAGGGCAACAAGCCAAAGAAGGATGGTAAACCAGTTGCCAACACCTCTAAGGCTACTAGGCTCGGCCCTAGGTCCGGAACCATGTGCTATTACCGCAAAGGGGGCGGGCACTGGAAACACAATTTCCCCAAGTACATTGAGGACAAGAAAGCCAGCAAGATAGCCGCCAAAGACAAACGTATATGTGATATACATGTTATAGATGTGTTCGTTACCAATGCCAGGAGCAACACCTGGGTATTTGATACCGGTTCTGTTGCTCACATATGTAACTCTCAGCAGGAGCTGCAGAGTAAGAGGTGGCTAGGGAAGGACGAGGTGACGATGCACGTCGGCAATGGCACAAAAGTCGATGTGGTGGCCGTCGGCACGTTATCTCTACATCTCTCATCAGGATTGATTCTAGTTTTGAATAAATGCTACTATGTACCCGCATTGAGTATGAATATTGTAAGTGGATCTTGCTTGTTCCAAGATTGTTATTCGTTTAAATCTGGAACAAGTGGTTGTTCTATTTATATGGATAACATTTTCTATGTTCATGCGCCTGTGAGTAATGGTTTATTCTTACTAGATCTTGATTGCAATACTCACATCCATAATATTGATGCTAATCATTGTAAGCATAATGATGATAATTCCATGTTTATGTGGCATTGCTGTTTTGGTCACATTGGCATAAAGCGCATGAAGAAGCTTCATTCAGAAGGACGTCTTGGATCATTATATTTCGAATCTCTTGATACATGTCAGCCATGCCTTATGGGCAAGATGACTAGGACACCCTTCTCCAGCACGATGGAGAGAGTTGCAAACCTACTGGTAATCATGCATACGGATGTATGTGGACCAATGAGTGTCTCAAAGCGCAATGGTTATTGTTATTTTGTTACCTTTACTGATGATTTGAGTATATATTGATATATCTACTTAATGAAACACAAGTTTGAAACCTTTGAAAAGTTTAAGGAATTTCAGAAGGAAGTAGAGAATCAACTTAACAAGAGAATCAAGCATCTTCGATCGGATCGGGGAGGCGAGTATTTGAGTTATGAGTTTAACATGCACTTAAAGGACTGTGGGATAATCCCACAGCTTACGCCAGCCGGAACACCACATGGTAATGGTGTGTCGGAACGACGTACCGTACTCTATTGGATAGTGTGCGGTCCATGATGGCTTTGACTGATTTGTCTGTATCATTTTGGGGATATGCATTAGAAATCGCTGCTTTTATTTTGAACCGAGCATCGTCTAAATCTGTGGAGACAACCCCATATTAGATATGGTATGGCAAGAAGCCAATGTTGTCATTTCTAAAAGTTTCGGGATGTGAGGCTTACGTCAAGAAACTATAGCCTGACAAACTCGAACCCAAATCAGAAAAATGTATCTTTGTGGGGTACCCAAGGGAAATAGTTGGGTATACTTTCTACAACCAGGCCGAAGGTAAAACATTTGTCGCGAAAGCCGGCACCTTTCTCGAGAAAGAGTTTCTTGCTAAAGGATTTAGTGGAAGGAAAATTGAGTTAGATGAAGTTGTTGACCCTTCTCTCCAAATTCCGAGTAGCGCAACGGAAGCTATACCGAAACCGCACTCCAACATGGAGGAAGAGCCCAATGATGATGATCAAAACAACAATGTCGAGACTCTTGAGGTTCGTAGGTCTAGAAGAGTCCGTGCCACTCATGATCGGTACTGTAGCCTTGTGATGTCTATCATCCTAAATGATTAGGAAGAACCTGCAAACTACAAAGAAGCTATGGATAGTGCTGACTCCAAGAAATGGCTAGAAGCCATGAAATCTGAAATAGGATCCATGTATGAGAACCAAGTTTGGACCTTGGTAGATCTTCCGGAAGGCCGCAAGGCCGTGGAAAATAAATGGATCTTTAAGAAAAAGACAGATGCAGATGGTAATGTGACCATTCACAAAGCTCGACTTGTCGCAAAGGGGTTTCGAAAAATTCAAGGAGTCGACTACGATGAGACTTACTCTCCCATAGTGATGCTTAAGGCTGTCTGGATTTTACTAGCAATTGCTGCTCATTTCGACTATGAAATTTGGTAGATGGATGTCAAGACCGTTTCTCAATGGTCACATTGATGAAGAGTTGTATATGATGCAACCAGAAGGTTTTGTTGATCCTAAGGATGCTGGAAAGGTATGAAAACTTCAGCGATCCATTTATGGATTGAAGCAAGAATCTTGGAGCTAGAACCAATGTTTTGATCAAGTGATCGAGAGTTTTGGATTTGTCCAAAATCAACAATAGTTATGTGTTTACAAGAAAGCGAGTGGGAGCTCAGTTGTATTCCTAGTAGTATATGTGGATGACATAGTGCTCATGGGAAACGATGTGGGTCTTATGAGAAGCATGAAAGCATATTTGAGTAGTCAATTTTCCATGAATGACTTAAGTGAAGCTACATACATATTAGGTATCAAAATCTATAGAGATAGATCAAGACGCCTGATTGCATTAAGTCAAAGTACTTACCTTGAGAAGATTTTGAAGAGGTTCAAAATGGAGGATGCCAAAAGTGGTTTGGCACCTATAACAAAAGGTAGCATACTGAGTTTATCTCAATGTTCGATAACGGATGCTAATAGAGAAAGGATGTCTTACATCCCCTATGCCTCAGCCATAGGATCTATCATGTATGCAATGCTAAGTACTCGACCTGATGTGGCATTGGCTCTCAGTTCGGCGAGCCGATACCAAAGTAATCGAGGAATGAATCAGTGGAAAGCTGTGAAAAATATCCTAAGGTATCTCAGGAGAACAAAGGATATGGTCCTAGTCTATGGAGGTAATGATGAAGCTCTAAACATAATTGGTTATGTGGATGCGAGCTGGCACTCAGATCCTGATGACTCGAAGTCTCAGACGGGATTTGTGTTTTTGGTTAATGGTGGGGCGGTAAGCTGGAAGAGCAAGAAGCAACTGATAGTTGCGCAATGTACAATGGAGTCGGAATACATCGTTGCTGCTAATGCGGCGAATGAGGCTATTTGGCTAAGGAATTTTGTCATTGAACTGGGAGTTATTCCAAGAGCACAAGACCCCGTGAAGATCTATTGTGACAACACGGGTGCTATTGCAAACGCAAAGGAAACAAGAACTCATTCCACAGCCAAACACATCAAGATACGGTTTCATGTCATCTGGCAAACCATTGACGAAGGTGAAATCAAGATTTGCAAAGTACACATGGATCTGAATGTGGTGGATCCATTCACTAAAGCTCGCATACAAGCCAGGCACGAACAACACCGGGATGCCATTGGTGTTAGATTCCTGCCTATTGTAAACTAGAATAATTTGTACTGTAGTGCAAGTGGGAGACTGAAGGAGTTATGCCCTAGAGGCAAATAATAAAGTGTATTGTTTGATATATCTCCTATATGTTCATAATACGTTTCATACTATGTTATAATTGTATTAATACAAAAATTTAATACACATGTGGTATGTAAACAAACTGTGTCTCTAGTTACCTCTAGCGAACTAGTTCATTGGTCATGAGGATGATATGGGTTTCAAGATCATGGGCATTTATGCCAATTGACAATGAGGTCACATCATTGGTTGAATGATGTGATAGACAAACATTTGATAGTTATATCTCAATGAGATCTAGTTACAAAGTTCACCATTGATGATAAACGCATGAAACCTCGCAACCTGATCCTTAGACTATGAGATAAAGCAAATCACCGTTCTGGAGGGAGCTTAGATGGTTATCAAGTAGCATACCATGATAGGGTGATCGAAAAGGTTCCACTCAGGTTTCCCAAAGGAGCGCGTAGAGGAGTACATATCAAGAACGGGATTTGCCAGTCCATATAACGGATAGATATATATGTGGCCATCTCGGTGACGGTGCATTACGAAGCTTGCAAGCATGTGATTGGGTCACAGAATGCAACGACATGGGAATGAGTAAACAAGTTCATCGGTAACGAGATCAAACTAAGGTATGGAGATACCAAAGATGAAGTCTCGGATGAACTAGGTATCAAGTGCCAAAGGGAACGGGAAACAACTATTCATGGTTCGAGCGATAAGATTCGTGGAATGCACGGGGGTCATCATGGGCATTCAGGTCCGAATGATGATCATTGATATGAGAGGATTTTCAATCATGTCCGGAGTGTTCCCGAACTGAAGGATGTCACGCTTAAGGGTGGGGCGCTTGGGGATAGATGAGGTACCGTAGCAGAAATGGAGAGAGAGAGAGAGAGAAACTAGAATACTTCCGGGTAACATCCGATGGTGATCGGAAGGGGTCCAGAAGGAATTCTGGAGTAAATGAATATAATATGTGTATTTGAATGTTAATTGGAGAATTAATATTAAACATTTATTTTATTTTATTTTATTATTAAAGGCAGCCCAATGCTAATGGGCCTCACCCGGAGGGGAGGCCCAAGGGGCAAGGCGCCTAGGGAGAGGGGGCCAGCCGGCCTAGGCTTGGTGGGCCTCCCAAGTGGGGAACACCTAGGGCCGGAGCCTTCCCCTAGGTGGCCGGTGGGTGTGGGCATTAGTCCTACACAGCCTGGCCCATGGGTGGTGCGCCCCCTCCTACTATATATAGGGGCCTCCCCCTACCCGTTTGGAGGCTTCCAATTCTCTCATTATATCTCTCATTTTCTTTGAGGACTTCTCTGTAATATTGGGGAGGACCTCGAGGGATTTGAGTTCTCCACTTCACACTACCGTCGTTTGATCTTTGGTCCAGCATCTTCTTCTTCCGCTGCTCGGCTGGATTGGAGCCCGGGAGATGCCGCCTACACTGGACGGGTGTAGTACTTCGGAGGGACCACACTTGGGGTGCTTGGAGATGCTCGGCTTCATCAATATATGCCTTCCTACATAAGGCGTGTCTCGGTCTTCAAAGGTATGTATATCGTATTCCTCTTCCGTTACTTATGTCTACATAGTATAGATCCTGGTATTAGTGTTCGTGTAGATAGATTTTTTTATTTTCTACTACGAAACCCAAAAATGATGGGAATAGATATAACTAATGCAGAGGCACCGGTGGGCAATAGATGTTATTTGGTTATTTCGTGCTCACTTGTGTCTCGTAGGCCCCGAGTACTTGATACTTGTTCCTTGACTATCGCACTATCCGCATGTGGGACCATGAATCCCCTTAGGCAGAGCTTGATTCATTTCTTATTTCTTGGGGGCACAAACTAGTTTGGGGCTTTATTACTATCATGTACTTATGCCATACTTTATTGCTTTATTTACAATTGCGCGTGGAGCGCCTGTACTGTTTGGGACTTATGACACGTTTCCGCGGTATCGGCAAGCCCAGTCACACTTTCGGGTTCCCAGTCGTTTATAGCCGTCTACACAAACCCTGGGTCTATCTCGGAGCTGGCTAACTTTGTTGTGGGTAGCTTAGTGCGGTGGCCCCCTGAAATATTTTATGAATCTTGTGATTGCTTTGTTGTGAAATCCTAGTTGGGTTTTTATTTAGTTTTTCCAAGGTTGATCGTGCGTGTGTTGCTATTTGTGCACCCCTGCGGGGTAAATATTTCTGAAAGTTGTGTTCACGGTTATTGATGACTTGGATCACAGAGTATCTCGATCATAGACAACCATAACTGAAGTAGTGCTATAAATTTGACTTTTGACATGTCTAGTAATCAGTTTCACTACAAGGAAATGAGTAAATAAAAGTGCCAACAACTGCCAAATTTGGGATATTTCTGGCTAATTGTATCTGACTAGTAAGTATTGCAACTACAACGGAATGGTTAACTAAAACTGCCCACTGCTATCAGGATGCCTCATGCTATCTATATCTGACTAGTAAGTGCTGCAACTATAATGGAATGAATAAAACTTCCAACTGTGTGAGTTCCTCGGAATGACTTCCTCGTTTGGTCTCGAGGGGGAAATACCAGGATGGGCATGTTTGATGTTAGTATCAGGTTGGTTCCGAATAGGTCTTTATTATCCCTCTCTGATAGCGGATAATTGTATCGAGTCTCTATAGGTTGTTTATGCATGCTTCGCTGTCGCTTCAGTCCACCATACCAATGTAGGCGAGAGCAGTCAAATTCTAGACTCGTCGTGTACTGGCCTCAGTACTGACCGCTCCCTTTTTCCTTTGCCCTTTGTCGGCACCCCTTTGGTTTTAACAGTATGAGTTCGACGCCGTTAGTAGGGGTACCCCTTCCAGCTTGGCATGGGAAGGGTTATGGACGCCATTGGTTATTCTCCAGGGCTCTTTGCCCAATTTGCTTCTTATCCGTACTCGGATGTTGATGGTTTTCAAGGTGATTTGTATCTATTTACTATATATTTGTATTCTTGGCTCATTGAGTCATTGTGTATATATATGTTCTGTGGGTTCCATCGTGAACTATTGTGTAATGGTATTACTACATTTTCCACCTGCTTGCCTGGTGGGCATCTTTGAATCGCTTCTATTTGGGTTTGGCGGGAAGCGCTAAAATCTGCATAGGGCCGATTCGAGGGTGTTACAGTAACCATTGGGGAAGAAGGGCCCCTTATATAGGTCCTCCAAAATCCAACCGTTACAGCTCTGGAGCGCGTGGGCTAGCCATTCCGACCAGTTTCCGGTGGTTTTCGATTTGGACACCTGAATGACAACCACACGACTGAAATCAGATATTTCTGTGCGACACCGGAGTGTCCGGCGTTTTCACTCCGAACATTCTGGCCAAGACAAAACTGACAGAAACAATAATATGAAAACAACCATAACTTTTGCATACGGACTCCAATTTTGATGATCTTGGGCTCGTTTTAAAGAGGACAAAAAGCTCTACAAGATCATGCAGGGAACCATCATAGTACAACAAGGGATTATAGAACCAAATTACGAAAGTTTTAACCTATCTATAAAATACAAACCGGTAAAACCTCCAATATTGAAAACGCAATAAAGAATGCATATGAAATCCGTTTTCGATGAACTTGAGCTTGTCATGAAGATTAACACAAGCTATAAATCCTCTCATGGATAAGAACCAAACAAGAACCAATAAATATGATGCCAAATATGCAAAGGTTTGAGCTCTCTCCGAAGGATATGATCAAGTTACTCACTCGAGAGCCCCTCTTGATAGTACGGCTATCTATCCTATAAACCGGTCTCTCCAACTAACACCACGAGACCGGTAAGAAAGAAACTCTATTAAGAACATACCTTTGCCTTGCACATATTAAACTTGAGCTTGATGATGACGATCTTGTCTACCTCAAGATGGAACACCTTTCTTGATTGTGCTAGCTTGGTGAATACTTGCAAACTGCTCCCTCATATTCCACTATGGTAGAGCTTCTCTTTTGGGAATATCTTCACATATCCATGAACACCATAGGATGTCAAGCTTCAAGAAAATGATGTCTTCAAGATGACTCGTCTTGAACTTGCACATCATTTCTTCTTTCTTTATCATGTTGGTGTCTTGAAGGTACACAATAGATATCACTCCATCTTATTCTTCAAGACACACTTGCCATAGGCTCAACTCTCACATGACCAATCTTTGGAGGACTCCTTAAACACCTTGGTCATCACTTGATATTATTCATTTTCTTATTCTTAATTCAACCTTGAAACCACCATATGGTTCAAGCATTGCATATGGACAAAACCTTAAGTATAACTCAATGCAACCATTAGTCCACACACATTGTCATTAATTACCAAAACCATACATGGGGAACACATGCACTTTCACCCGTGCTGCAGTGCGGCGACAGGGCTTCACGGACCCTCGGGCTCGGCTAGACCAGGGAGGGTCTATTTTGCCCTGCTGCTGCATCCGGATGGCTACCGCCTTCCGGCGGTGGAGGTAGTTGATACGTCCATTTTGCATCACTATTATATGTCTTAATTCACTATTATTCATTGATATATTTCGTATTGAGAGGTGATACTTATGTTATTTCATCTGTTTTTGCATGGTTGATGACTTTTGGAGCATGGACCGCTGCAGTCAGGATTCTGATGGAAAAGGTGTTGTTTGGAGGCAAAATTCACGAAGATTAGAAAATCCGGGAAAATATACGGAAAATCCTATTTTTCCAGAAGACTAAGGATGCCAGAAGATGGAGTGGAGATGGGCCACAGGGGACCCACACCACCCGTTGGCGCGGGCAGCCCTAGGCCGCGCCAGCAGGTGGTGTGGCCGCCCTGGCCCACCTCTGGCTCTCTCCTCTGGCGTATATCATCCTCCCGAAACCCTAAGACTCGGGGAGTGACCACTGAAATATTCCGCCACCTCTACGGGGCGGAAAACACCGAGAGAGAAAGATCTCTCCGGCAGACAGATTTCTGCCGAGGGAATTCCTTCCCGGAGAGGGGAGATCATCGCCATCAACACCATCATCAAGCTGGACTTCATCGGGATCATCATCACCACCATCATCACCATCAGCACCCTCATCACGATCTCCATATTGCTGTAACAATTGAGTTGAATCTTGCATTAGTTCATAGGGGAAACTTTCCCGGTGTTGATTACTCTTTGTAGTTGATGCTATTGAGTGAATCGTTGAATTATTGTTTATGTTCAGATTGTTATACATCATTATTCCATCTCTGATCATGATCCATATGATGTCTTGTGAGTAGTTCGTTTTGTTCTTGAGGACATGGGAGAAGTCATGTTGTTAGTAGTGGAATTGTGTTGAGAAAGATTCAATAGTTTGATATTTAAGTTGGGGTGTACTTCTTCTAGTGGTGTCATGTGAACGTCGACTACATGACACTTCACCTATATGGGCCTAGGGGAATGCATTGTGTATTTGGATACTAATCGTAGGGGTTGCCAGAGTGACAGAAACCTGAACCCCCGTTAGGAAACCATTGCACAAGGGACGTAAGGGTCTTAGAGTTTAAAGTTGTGGTTAGGTTTCTACCTTAATTACTTTCTTGTACTTACGGATGTTTGCAAGGGGTATAATCACAAGTATGTATTAGTCCTAGGAAGGTCGGTACATTAGAACAGGTTCACCCACACAACACTTAGCAAGCTAAAGAAGATTAATCAACTATATGAAGCGAAAGCACTTGACAGTCTTCCCATGTGTCCTCGAGAACATTTGGTCATCTTAAGTAATACAAACGGCTTGTCCTTTGCTGCATAAAGGATTGGGCCACTTGCTGCATTTATTCCTACTGTCTTTTATTTACTCGTACTTCGTTTACTTGCTTTATCAAAAAAACCCAAAAAATCCGTTTGCTAAGTATTTGCAGAGAATTCCTGATCCATACCACTAGTCAGCACCTTCTGCTCCTTGTTGGGTTCGACACTCTTACTTATCAAAAATACTACGATACACCCCCTATACTTGTGGGTCATCAAGACTATTTTCTGGCACCGTTGCCGGGGAGTGAAGTGCTATTGGAGAGTGGAATTGGTAAAGGAATCTTCTACTGTGAGTATTGTTTACTTCTGCTAGTTGCTTTATTTTCGTTATGGATAATTCGCTAAGTTTCTTATTTGGTAATGCTACTACCACTGCTAAGGTAGTAGATAAGCCACCTCCTGCTCAGAATGATGTTTTCAAAATACCTACAAGAATTATTGGTCGTGTTATGGATAACTACTATGTTGGGGATGGAACAGTCCATCCATGTGATCATTTGCTCTTTATACACGAATTATGCAGGTTGTTCAAGTGTGCGGATATTACTAGAGATCAAGTTAAGAAGAAGTTATTCTCATTATCACTGAAAGGAAGAGCTGAGGAATTGTATAAGCTGCTGAAGAATGGTCAAGCTCTGGAATGGGAGGAAATAGTACCTCTCTTTTATTCAAAGTTTTATCCGCCTAGTGAGATTCATAAAGATCGGAATCAAATATACAACTTTTGGCCTCTTGATGGAGAGAGTACAGCTCAAGCTTGGGGGAGATTGAAGTTATTAATGCTCAAATGTCCCATTCATGAGCTCCCCAACAATATTATTATCAACAACTTTTATGCAAGGCTCCCTCTACATGACAAGGATTTATTGGATGCTTCTTGTGTTGGATCATTCACTCGTATGGAAGAAGAAGCTAAATGGGATCTTCTGGACCGTATTTAAGACAATACTGAAGCATGGGAGAATGACAAAGGTAGAAAGTCAGGTATAAATTATGATTATGAATGCATTAAATCTTTTATGGGAACTGATGACTTTCAAAATATTAGTAATGCTTATGGTCTTGATTTGCAAGTTATTACGAAGTGCTTTAGAGCTTTTGCTTCCTATATCTAAATTCCAAAAAGGGGATGGAATAAATACCATGCACCTTACAAAGATATTGTTGACTGTGTTCCTATTGGGAGTGATGAGTATTGCATTATTGATCCCATCTTACCTGAACCTTATATCGAGAAGATTCCTTTCCCAGAAAAGGTAAAGTACCATCCTATGATAACTAATGTAATCACCAAAAGTGAAAAGAGAACTGTAAAACCTGATGAACAAATAAACGTTGAACCTGTGGTAGCAATTGTGAAAGACCTGGTCACTAAAAGCATTGAAGATGGGCACATAGTCTTTTGTGAGGATGCTTCTAATATTGTTTCACATCCTAATATAACTAAATAGGCTAGTGTTCCTGTGCTTTCTGTTAGAATTGGTGATCATTGCTATTACGGTTTATGTGATATTGGTGCAAGTTCCAGTGATATTCCTTATGAGCTTTACAGAGAAATTATGCATGAAATCAGTCCTTGCGAGTTGGAAGAGATTGATGTGGTTATTCACCTTGCTAATAGAGAGACCATCTCTCCAATTGGTATTGTACGAGACATGGAAGTTCCTTTTGGTAAGATTAAGTACCTTGCTGATTTTCTAGTACTCGGTTCAGCTGCTAGTAAAACTTATCCTATTATTTTTGGTAGACATTTCTTGAGTACTTGTGGAGCCATTATAGATTGCAAAAGGGAGAAAATCTTGACTAAGTTTGCTAGGTAATCTTATGAGTTTAAATTCTCGAAATTTTCTAAAGAACCTTGTGAAGAGGAAACCCATAATGAGGATTTTAGAGTTGGACAACTTGCTTCTATTTCTCTTGCTCCTAACAATGCTTTGCAGCAATTTATGGAAGATCATGAAAGTGAAATCTTCATGGAAGAAAGGAATGAGATTGACAGGATTCTCCGTGATCAGCCTAAGATGCCTAAGCATAACTTGCATGTAGAAGACTTGGGTACCACGCTGCCACCTAAAAAGGATCCGGTTTTCGATCTAAAACCTCTCCTTGATGATCTTAAATATGCTTATATTGATGATAAAAAGATATATCCTGTTATTATTAGCGCTAAACTTTCAGGAAAGGAAGAAGAAAGGCTATTGGAGGTTTTGAGGAAACACTAAGGAGCTATGGGCTATACTCTGAAAGAGGCATAGAAGTTGATAGAGCTAAGGTTGAGGCAATTGAGAAGATGCCATGCCCAAGAGACATCAAAGGTATTCGTAGTATCCTTGGTCATGCTGGTTTCTATAGAAGGTTTATTAAAGACTTTTCTAGGATATCAAAACCCCTTACTAATCTTGTTCAAAAGGATGTACCCTTCGTTTTTTATGATGATTGTAAGGAAGCTTTTGAAACTCTTAAGAAGGCTTTAACTATAGCCCCTATTGTTCAACCACCTGATTGGAGTTTACTCTTTGAAATTATGTGTGATGCTAGTGATTTTGCTGTAGGTACTGTCCTTGGGCAACGTATTGATAAAAAGTTAAACGTTATCCATTATGCTAGTAAGACTCTAGGCGCTGCTCAAAGGAATTATGCTACTACTGAAAAGGAATTTCTAGCTGTTGTTTTTGCTTGTGATAAGTTTAGGCCCTACATTGTAGACTCAAAAGTCACCATTCATACTGATCATGCTGCTATTAAATATCTTATGATGAAGAAGGATGCTAAGCCTAGGCTTATTAGATGGGTGCTGCTTTTACAAGAGTTTGATCTACATATAGTAGATAGGAAGGGTGCTGAAAACCCTGTAGCTGATAATTTATCTCGATTGGAAAACATCTCTTTTGACCCTATGCCTGTCAATGATAGTTTCCCAAATGAACAGTTAGCTGCAGTAGGGGTAAGCTCGCGAGGGAGCCCTTGGTATGCTGATTATGCTAACTTTATTGTCTCCAAGTATTTGCCTCCAACTTTTACAGCTCAGCAAAGAAGGAAGTTCTTCTATGATTTGAGGCATTATTTTTGGGATGACCCACACTTATACAAAGAAGGAGTGGATGGTATTTTGCGAAGATGTGTTCCAGAATATGAACAAAAGGAGATATTGTGTAAATGTCATGGTAGTGCTTATGGAGGACATCATGCAGGAGATAGAACTGCACAAAAGGTGCTACAATCAGGTTTCTACTGGCCTATCCTTTTTAAAGATGCAAGAAAATTTGTTTTATCTTATGATGAATGTCAGTGTGTTGGTAATATTTCTAGACGCAATGAAATGCCTATGAACTACTCTCTAGTTATTAAACCTTTTGATTGGTGGGGATACGACTTTATGGGTCCTTTCCCTCCTTCAAAAGGTTACACTCATATCATTGTTGCCGTTGATTATGTTACTAAGTGGGTAGAAGCCATTCCTACAAAGAGTGCTGACGGGGAGACCTCTCTAAAAATGCTTAAGGATGTTATCTTTCCTAGGTTTGGAGTGCCTAGGTATCTCATGACTAATGGGGGTTCTCATTTTATTCATGGTGGTTTTAGAAAGACCCTTGCTAAATATGATGTTAATCATAGAATTGCTTCAGCCTATCACCCCCAAACTAGCGGGCAAGTAGAGTTATCAAATAGAGAAATTAAATCCATCTTGCAAAAGACTGTTAATAGATCTAGAAAAAACTGGGCTAAAAAGTTGAATGATGCTTTATGGGCTTATAGAACTTCTTCAAAAATCCTATGGGGATGTCTCCTTATAAAATGGTTTATGGGAAAGCTTGTCACCTACCCTTAAAATTAGAACACAAAGCTTACTTGGCAGTTAAAGAACTAAATAGAGATTGTAAGCTCGCTGGTGAGAAAAGATTATTTGACTTAAGTTCTTTAGATGAATGGAGGAGTGAAGCCTATGAAAATGCTAGGATCTTTAAGGAAAAAGTTAAAAGATGGCATAACAAGCGAATACTTAAGAGAGAATTTCATGTTGGTGAGAAAGTTTTATTGTATAGGTCTTGTCTCAGATTTTTTGCAGGAAAGCTATTATCAAAATGGGAAGGACCCTTCATTATTGAAGAAGTATACCATTCAGGAGCAATAAAAATTTCTTCTTTAAAAGATAATACTACACAAGTAGTGAATGGGCAGCGACTCAAGCACTATATTGCTGGAGATTCTTACAATGAAGATGTTGATGCCTTTCAAGTTATAACTCCGGAGAAATTCATCAAGGACCAAATTCAAAGACCTGCAGAGTCTGTTTTCAAATAGGTAATAGTTCTGGTAAGAAAAGTTCCGCGAAAATACAATCCAACTACATTTTTGAAGTTTTCAGTCAATAAGGGAAGTTACGAAGCGAAAAAGGGACAGAAACGGAGCCAGGGTGGCCCACACCACCCTGTGGCACGAGCCCACCCCAGGCCGCGCCACCAGGTGGTGAGGCCACCCCAGACTCTGCCTCCGACCCGTTTTCACCCAGTACCTTCCTCTTGTTATGAAACTTCATAATATATAACCCCCCGGATCTTTCGAGGTTCCTATATCGTGTTTTCGTCATGTTTTCATTTCGATCTGTTTCTACCAGGACATCCTCTTTGAAAGTTTAGAAGCACCATGGTCTCCGCCAAGGATAAAGGGAAGGAGCCTATGGAGGAAGACCTCCAAGACCTCGGGAAGGAGAAGAGATCAAGAGTGAAGGTGAAGAGGAGCAAGGCCAACATCCGCACACCGGCACTACCATTGCAAGCATTGGAGTGCTGACGAAACCTACCAGGTTTAGAACGACTGCGCGGATGCAGACTGGGGGAAAGCTCCTCGTCACAGTTTGGCTCCACGGTCACTTCCTCCACACACCAAGAATCCCTTCCATACCTTTATCCATAACCATGCAGGAAAAGAAGACTCCAAGAGGGAAGAATGGAAAAATAATCACAAGAGCTGGGATCCACAAACTGAAATGATTATGAGCCGTATTGAGCACAACTCGGAGTTGATTCGTACTCTCACCTTCGAGATTCAGAACTTGGGGAAATTGATCAGAGAGCTCATTGAGAGGATACCACCACCACCAAAGGAGTAATTCATCATCAGGTTTGGCATCCCCTTGGTTTGTTCCAAGCTTGGGGGAGTGCCGCGATATCACATCACTATGTTCTATCTTTTTACCTTTTTAGTAGAGTCAAATCATGAATAGAGGAGTTATTATGTAGTATGGTTTGCATTATGGAAGTGTCCCCTCTCTCGTTAGATATGTATCCCTTGGTGTGAGTTACCGTTATGGAATATTAATGAGAAGTTCTATCATTTACTCTTTTGCATAGCTTATTTTAGTTTTCAATTAGTGGTTATATGATTGATCTTGTTGTTAGTATTGGTATCACTTTGGGATCATTGAGTTAATTTAGTTGGTTTTGGCAAACCTGGCTTAGTCAGTAGCAACACTATCTTTGAGAGTTGAATGAAAAAGATAGAAGTACTCTAGAGAAAAATAATTTCATCATATTTCTTTCTTGATTTGCTCATAAGTCTAGTATTCTCTAGTTAAGATCTTTTGTGCTTCCAGGGAAGATTGCATGTTTGTCTTTATCATTTGTATGTTTGGTTGTTTCCTTCAACTCTTATACTTGCTACCCAGCCTTGCTAGCCAAAAACCTGTACTAAGATGGTATTCTTCTCGTGCATCCACTCCTTCAAACCAAAACCTCTGCCATTTGTGTCCACCATACCTACCTAGTAGCATTATTTCTACTCCAAGCAAATTCTTGTTTTGTCTAACTTCCAAATAAAACTTGTTATGTGAAAATTAGTGATTGAAGCTCTCACGAACTTGATGGCGCACTTTACTTTCTTGCATTTAATAAACTTGAACCATTGTGCTCACCTATGTTGCGTATGTGCTTGTGCTTTGTAAGTTGTGAATTAGCAGAACCATGTTGTCATGGGGAACGCTTTCAACGTTGCACTGGTACTTTGTACCAAGTTGATATCATGTTCTTTTGTCTATGGATGTCGTCGGTGTGAAATGAAAGGGGAGCTTGTAAGTCCATGGAGTTATGCATATGTGTTAGAGAAACGCCTAGGCCGCTGGTCTAATCCATGCTGACATGGTGGAAACCTGCAGCGTAACCATAACGAGTATCTATGAAGCATTCTTCTTATAAAAAAGAGATTGAGAAAAAGAGAAAAGAAAAAAAAGAGATATTACGAAAAGAGAAAAGAGAGAAAAAAGCACCATATTCCCATGGTAAATAAGAAGATTGCTGAGATGCTTGTTGTCTGCTTGCCTTGTCATTTTGATATGGGGATTCTTCCGTATCATCGGGCAAGGGGTACCCTTTTGGCGGTTCTCTATGATACACATATGCTTACGATGACAAGAACTTACCGGTGACTAAACTTGAGTAGCATGAGAAGCGGCCCTCGTATTCAAGGGACATGAGATTCTCCACTTATAACTTGTCAACGCATATCCTCATATTTGATCACTTTAACCTTAATCACCTAAAGATGTTGGATATATGCCCAAGAGGCAATAATAAAAGTGGTTATTATTATATCTTTGTGTTTATGATGAAAGTTTACATCCCATGCTATAATTGTATTATTAGGAAACAATAATACTTGTGTGTTTTGTAAACATAAAAGAGTCCCTAGTAAGCCTCTTGTTGAACTAGCTTGTTGCTTGATTGATGATCATGGTTTCCTGATCATGGACATTGGATGTTATTAATAACAAGGTTATATCATTAGGAGAATGATGTGATGGACACACACCCATAGTAAGCGTAGCATAAGATCAAGTCATTAAGTTCGTATTGCTGTAAGCTTTGAAATACATAGTAACCTAATCCTTCGATCATGAGGTTATGTTAATCACCATCACCGGATGGGTACTTTGATGACATCAAACGCCGCTTCGTAACTGGACGGTTATAAAGGTGTCATTGGGTATTCTGAAAGTATGTGTTGAAGCGCATAGACCAAGATTGGGATTTGTCCATCCATATGACGGATAGATATACTCTGGGCCCTCTCGGTGGAATGTCATCTACATAGCTTGCAAGCATGTGACTGGGTCACAAGGGATGACATAGCACGGAACGAGTAAAGAGTATTTATCAGTAACGAGGAAGAACTAGGTATGAAGATACTGACGATCAAACCTCGGATAAGTAGAATATCGCGTGACAAAGGGAATTGGTTTCGTATGTTAAATGGTTCAATCGATCACGAAGTAATCGTTGAGTATGTGGGATCCGTTATGGATCTCCAGATCCCGCTGATGGTTATTGATCGGAGAGGTGTCTTCATCATGTCTGCATATTCACGAACCGTAGGGTGACACACTTAAGGTTCGAAGTTGTTTTAAGTATATATGGAATTTGCGTTGGAGACCGAATGTTGTTCGGAGTCTCGGAATAGATCCGGGATATCACGAGGAGATCCGGAATGGTCCGGAGAATAAGATTCATATATTGGGGATCATTTTCTAAGTTAGGAAATGTTCCGGACTGTTTGTATGGAGATTCTAGAAGGTTTTGGAATGTTCTGGAAGGTTCTAGAGGATTTCTTGGAGTTTACTTGAAAACGAAGAAAGGGATCAAGGAGACCAAGTGGGGCAAGACACGGATTTGTGGGGGAGGAGGATTCCTCCCCCCTTCCCACCGCCGGCCCCAAGGAGGGGAGTCCTACTAGGACTCCCCCTCCCCAGGCGCGCCTCCCTCCCTTAAATAGAAGGGAGGGGGCACCCCCTCTTGCCCCTCCTCTAATAACAACCAATCTCAGCCGCCTCTCTCCTCCACCTTTCTTCTGCACAGGCATAGGCGAAGCCCTGCAGAATTCTCACCTCCACCACCACCACCACGCCGTCGTCCTGCTGGGATTCCGTGGAGAAGATCTACTACCTCCGCTGCTCGCTGGAACAGGGAGAGGAAGGTCTGCTTCGACTCCGCATGTGTGACCGTCTGCGGAAGCGCTGCCGGAACGCGGCGCCGGAAGGATCGTCCACACGATCTTAAGATCGGCAAGTGATCGACTACATCAACCACGAGATCCGTTCTCGAACAAGGCTTTGGAATCTACGAGGGTTAGTACCGATCTATCTCGTTGCTCATGTCTAATAGATTAGATCTTGGCTTTTATCTAGATTAGATCTAGGTTGTGTTCGTTCTTGCGGTAGAAATTTTTTGTTTTACATGCTACGAACCCATCAGTGGTATCAGAGTCTTGTCTATGCGTAGATCTGTTGCACGAGTATAACACAATGAGGTTGTGGGCGTTGGTGCTCGTGCCGTCTTTTTCTATATGTGTACTTTGCATCTTGCGGTATGGTGGGATGAAGCGGCTCGGGCTAACATTACATGTCATCGTACATGAGACTTTCTCCACGCTTGATGTGCAACTTACTTTGCACAAGTGGCTTTGCGGGTGTCTGTCTCTCCCATCATAGTATAGATCAAATCTACACTTTGCACTTGATAGCACTTGTATCAACGTTGTGGTTCAGTTTCGTAGGTAAGATGCGTTCTTAGTCGAAAGCCCCAAGCCACGTAAAACTTGCAAACAAAATTAGAGGCGTCTAACTTGTTTTTGCAGGGGTTTTGTGATGTGATATGGCCTACATGTGATTGTGATTGTACTTGATGTATGCAATGATCCTTGTTGTAATATGGCAACCGGCAGGAGCCTAATGGTTGTCTTTAATTCTGTTTAAGACATGCGTGTCTATTCATCTTGTAATAGCTTTATTCCAAGTAGTTGTAATAGTTGCTGGTGATGATGGACAACCATGAAGCGGTGCCACGGACCTTGACACAATGCTGGTGATGATGGAGATCATGTCCGTGCTTTGGAGATGAAGATCAAAGGCATAAGAAGAAAGGGCCATATCATATCACACTAATTATGAATTGCCTGTGATGTTAATCCTTTATGCATCTTGTATTGCTTAGATCGCGATGGTAGCATTATAAGATGATCCCTCTCACTAAATATCAAGTAATAAAGTGTTCGTCCTTAGTTGGCACCATTGCTAAGACTCGTCGTTTCGAAGCATCTCGTGATGATCGGGTGTGATAGACTCTACGTGTGCATACAACGGGTGCAAGCCATATTTGCACATGCGGAAACTAAGGTTAATCTTGACGAGCCTAGCATGTACAGACATGGTCTCAGAACACGGAATACCGAAAGGTAGAGCATGAGTCATATGATTGATATGATGAACATGAAGATTGTTCGCCGATGAAGCTACATCATCTCACGTGATGATCGGACTTGGTGTAGTGGATTTGGTTCGTGTAATCACTAAAACAACTCGAGGGATGTTGTTTTGAGTGGGAGTTCACCTAGTTAATTTAAGAATTAAATTTGAACACTATTTATCATAAACTTAGTCTAAACTACATGCAAATTGTTGTAGATTATGGCGAACGTTTCCATCAATTTCAATGCGTTCCTAGAGAAAGAAAATCTTAAGAACAATGGAAGCAATTTCATGGACTGGTTCCGTGGACTGGAGATCGTCCTCAGGGCTGGTCAGTTGACCTATGTGCTCGAAGCACCGCTAGGTGACCCACCTGCAGAAGATGCCACCGATGACGTAAAGAATGTTTATGCCACTCGGAAACATCACTACTCCACAGTTCAGTGTGCCATCCTGTAAGGTTTAGAATCGGAGCTTCAAAAGCGTTTTGAGCACCATGACCCGTTTGAGATCATTAAGGAGCTCAAACTCATTTTTGAGACTCGCGCGGCCATGGAAAGCTATGAAGCTTTCGATAAGTTCTTTACCTGCAAGATGGAAGAGGGTAGCTCCGTTAGCGAGCACGTGCTCACCATGTCTGGGCACGCAAACAAACTCCAAGAGTTGGGGATACCGATTCCTAATGAATTGGGGATTCATCGTGTCCTCCAATCAGTGCCACCAAGTTACAAGAACTTTGTGATGAACTACAATATGCACTGCATGAACAAGACGTTGCCTGAACTATCGTCCATGCTGAAAACTGCGGAAGTGGAGATCATGAAGGAGCACCAAGTGTTGATGGTCAATAAGACCACCAATTTCAAGAAACGGGGCAAGCCTAAGAATAAGGTCAACTTCAAGAAGGACGGCAAGAAAGCTTCCGCACCTGCTAAGAAGCCCAAGGCTGGTCCTAAACCTAAAACTGAGTGCTTCTACTGCAAGGGTGCTGGTCACTAGAAGCATAACTGCCCCAAATACCTGGCGGATCTGAAGAACAGAAACATCAAGAAGAAAGGTATATTCGATATACATGTTATAGATGTGTATCTTACTAGTAATATTAGTAGTACCTAGGTATTTGATACTGGTTCGGTTGCTCATATTTGTAACTCGAAACAGGAGCTGCAGAATAAACAAAGACTAGCGAGAGACGAGGTGACGATTTGCGTTGGAAATGGCTCCAAGGTTGATGTGATCGCCGTCGGCACGCTCCCTCTGCATCTACCATCGGGATTAGTTTTAAATTTAAATAATTGTTGTTTGGTGCCTGCGTTAAGCATGAACATTATATCTGGATCTTGTTTATTGCGAGACGGTTACTCTTTTAAGTCTGAGAATAAAGGTTGTTCGATTTATATGAGTAATATCTTTTATGGTTATGCACCTGAGATGAATGGTTTATTCTTATTGAATCTCGATAGTAGTGATACACATGTTCACAACATAGATGCTAAACGAATAAAATTGAATGATAATTCTACATACATGTGGCATTGTCGTCTTGGTCACATTGGAGTGAAGCGTATGAAGAAACTCCATTCTGATGGACTTCTTGAATCACTTGAAAGATGCGAAGCATGTCTAATGGGAAAAATGACTAAGACTCCATTTTCTGGAATAATGGAGCGAGCTACGGATTTGTTGGAAATAATACATACCCATGTGTGCGGTCCAATGAGTGTAGCATTGCGTGGTGGATATCGTTATGTTCTCACTTTCACGGATGAATTGAGTATATATGGGTATGTCTACTTTATGAAACATAAATCCGAAACTTTTGAGAAGTTTAAGGAATTTCAAAGTGAAGTGGAAAATCATCGTAACAAGAAGATTAAGTTTCTGCGTTCTGACCGCGGAGGTGAATATCTGAGTTATGAGTTTGGCATGCATTTAAAGAAATGTGGAATACTTTCACAGTTGACACCGCCGGGAACACCACAGCGTATTGGTGTGTCTGAACGTCGTAATCGAGCTCTCTTAGATATGGTTCGGTCTATGATGTCTTACAGATTTACCGTTATCATTTTGGGGCTATGCATTAGAGACAGCCGCATTCACTTTAAATAGGGCACCATCTAAATCCATTGAAACGACACCGTACGAATTGTGGTTTGGAAAGAAACCTAAGTTGTCGTTCCTTAAAGTTTGGGGTTGCGAAGCATATGTAAAGAAGTTACAGCCTGATAAGCTTGAACCCAAAGCGGAGAAATGTGTCTTCATAGGATACCCTAAAGAAACAATTGGGTATACCTTCTATCATAGATCCTAAGGCAAAGTTTTCGTTGCCAAGAATGGATCCTTTCTTGAGAAGGAATTTCTCTCGAAAGAAGTGACTGGAAGGAAAGTAGAACTCGACGAGGTTATTGAACCTTCTTTCGGAGTTGAGAGTAGCGCAGCACCGGAAGATGTTTCTGTGCCGCCTGCACCAACTGGAGAGGAAGCTGATGATGATGATCATGAAACTTCGAACGAAGTTACTACTGAACCTCGTAGGTCAACGAGGGTCCGTACCACTCCTGAGTGGTATGACTCTGCCTTAAACGTCATGTTAGTGGACAACACTGATGACCCTGCGACGTATGAAGAAGCTATGGTGAGCCCAGATTCCGACAAATGGCTAGAAGCCATGAAATCTGAAATGGGATCCATGTACGAAAACCAAGTATGGACTTTGGTGGACTTACCGGATGGCCGTAAGGCTATCGAGAACAAATGGATTTTCAAAAGAAAAACAGATGTTGATGGTAATGTTACCGTCTATAAAGCTCGACTTGTCGCGAAAGGGTTCCGAAAAATTCAAGGAGTTGACTACGATGAGACTTTCTCACCAGTAGCGAAGCTAAAGTCTGTGAGGATTATGTTAGCAATCGCTGCATATTTCGATTATGAAATTTGGCAGATGGATGTCAAAACAGCGTTCCTTAATGGTGACATTGAGGAAGAGTTGTATATGGTACAACCCAAGGGTTTTGTCGATCCTAAAGATGCTGACAAGGTATGCAAACTTCAGCGCTCCATTTATGGACTGAAGCAAGCATCCCGGAGTTGGAATCAACATTTTGATAAAGTAATCAAAAACTTTGGATTTATACAAACTTATGGAGAAGCTTGTATTTACAAGAAAGTGAGTGGGAGCTCTGTAGCATTCCTAGTACTATATGTAGATGACATATTGTTGATTGGGAATGATATAGAACTTCTTAATAGCGTCAAAACCTATTTGAATAATAGTTTTTCGATGAAGGATCTTGGCGAAGCGGCATATATTCTAGGCATCAAGATTTATAGAGATAGATCAAGATGCCTAATAGCGCTTTCACAAAGTACATACTTAAACAAAGTTCTAAAGAAGTTTAGACTGGAAGAGAGCAAGAAAGGGTTCGTGCCCATGTTGTCAGGTAAGACCTTGAGTAAAACTCAAAGTCCGGCTACGGCAGAAGATAGAGAAAAGATGAATAAAATTCCCTATGCCTCGGCCATAGGTTCTATCATGTATGCCATGCTGTGTACAAGACCGGATATAGCACATGTTGTTAGTTTGACTAGTAGATATCAAAGTGATCCTGGAATGGAACACTGGACAGCGGTCAAGAATATCCTAAAGTACCTGAATAGGACTAAGGATATGGTTATTTCTTATGAAGGTGATGAACAGCTTGCTGTAAATGGTTACACTGATGCTAGTTTGAACACCGATCCAGATGACTCAAAATCACAGTCTGGATACGTATTTATTTTGAATGGTGCTGCAGTGAGCTGGAGGAGTGCCAAGCAGAGCGTTGTGGCGAAATCTTCAACTGAATCGGAATACATAGCTGCTTCGGAGGCTGCACAAGAAGCCATATGGATGAAGGAGTTCATTACTGAACTTGGCGTGGTTCCCAGTGCGTTAGACCCGATGGCCATCTACTGTGACAACACAGGTGCCATAGCTAATGCACAGGAGCCAAGGTCACATAGCAAGCTGAAGCACATCAAGCTACGGTTCCATGCTATTCGCGATTATGTCCAAGATGGTGACATAAACATTTGCAAAGTACACACTGATCTGAATGTAGCAGATCCATTGACTAAACCTCTCCCTAGAGCAAAGCATGACCAACACCAGAACGCCATGGGTGTTCGGTATATTACCATGTAATCTAGATTATTGACTCTAGTGCAAGTGGGAGACTGTTGGAGATATGCCCAAGAGGCAATAATAAAAGTGGTTATTATTATATCTTTGTGTTTATGATGAAAGTTTACATCCCATGCTATAATTGTATTATTAGGAAACACTAATACTTGTGTGTTTTGTAAACATAAAAGAGTCCCTAGTAAGCCTCTTGTTGAACTAGCTTGTTGATTGATTGATGATCATGGTTTCCTGATCATGGACATTGGATGTGATTAATAACAAGGTTATATCATTAGGAGAATGATGTGATGGACACACACCCATAGTAAGCGTAGCATAAGATCAAGTCATTAAGTTCGTATTGCTGTAAGCTTTGAAATACATAGTAACCTAATCCTTCGACCATGAGGTTATGTTAATCACCATCACCGGATGGGTACTTTGATGACATCAAACGCCGCTTCATAACTGGGCGGTTATAAAGGTGTCATTGGGTATTCTGAAAGTATGTGTTGAAGCGCATAGACCAAGATTGGGATTTGTCCATCCATATGACGGATAGATATACTCTGGGCCCTCTCGGTGGAATGTCATCTACATAGCTTGCAAGCATGTGACTGGGTCACAAGGGATGACATAGCACGGAACGAGTAAAGAGTATTTATCAGTAACGAGGAAGAACTAGGTATGAAGATACTGACGATCAAACCTCGGATAAGTAGAATATCGCGTGACAAAGGGAATTGGTTTCGTATGTTAAATGGTTCAATCGATCACGAAGTAATCGCTGAGTATGTGGGATCCGTTATGGATCTCCAGATCCCACTGATGGTTATTGATCGGAGAGGTGTGTTCATCATGTCTGCATATTCACGAACCGTAGGGTGACACACTTAAGGTTCGAAGTTGTTTTAAGTAGATATGGAATTTGCGTTGGAGACCGAATGTTGTTCAGAGTCTCGGAATGGATCCGGGATATCACGAGGAGATCCGGAATGGTTCGGAGAATATGATTCATATATTGGGAATCATTTTCTAAGTTAGGAAATGTTCCGGAGTGTTTGTATGGAGATTCTAGAAGGTTTCGTAATGTTCTGGAAGGTTCTAGAGGATTTCTTGGAGTTTACTTGAAAACGAAGAAAGGGATCAAGGAGACCAAGTGGGGCAAGACACGGATTTGTGGGGGAGGAGGATTCCTCCCCCTTCCCACCGCCGGCCCCAAGGAGGGGAGTCCTACTAGGACTCCCCCTCCCTAGGCGCGCCTCCCTCCCTTAAATAGAAGGGAGGGGCACCCCCTCTTGCCCCTCCTCTAATAACAACCAATCTCAGCCGCCTCTCTCCTCCACCTTTCTTCTGCACAGGCATAGGCAAAGCCCTGCAGAATTCTCACCTCCACCACCACCACCACACCATCGTGCTGCTGGGATTCCGTGGAGAAGATCTACTACCTCCGCTGCTCGCTGGAACGGGGAGAGGAAGGGTTGCTTCGACTCCGCACGTGTGACCGTCTGCGGAAGCGCTGCCGGAACGCGGCGCCGGAAGGATCGTCCACACGATCTTGAGATCGGCAAGTGATCGAATACATCAACCACGAGATCCGTTCTCGAACAAGGCTTTGGAATCTATGAGGGTTAGTACCGATCTATCTCGTTGCTCATGTCTAATAGATTAGATCTTGGCTTTTCTCTAGATTAGATCTGGGTTGTGTTCGTTCTTGCGATAGAAAATTTTTGTTTTACATGCTACGAACCCATCAAAAGATGCCTATGATAGGGGAAATAAGAGCTGAAAGCTAGTAAGTATCATAATTTTTGGGAGCTCTTTATGAGACTTGCAATCCCTGCTTCCCTCTTTGAAGGGCCTTTCTTTTACTTTGTAGTTGAGTTAGTAAACCTACTCCCTTCTATCTCAGCAAGTATTTTGAGTTGTTGTGTTTCATTCATTCATATGATGATTTATGCAATCGTGTCTTATGTTCCTTGTTTTGCACATTGCTCTTATCTTGATGTTTACTACTTTGAAAGCTATCATTGAAAACCAGTTATTTGTGAACTTTAGCAAATTATCAACTATTCTTCGACCAAGAGCTAAGTTTGCCATTACCAATTATGATTTACTTTATGTATCTTTATTGTGTTTCCTTTACTCACTGCAAGTTGAGTTATATAATAGTGAGTTGTCTTCTATTATGATCTGTGTATTTGGTGAATGTGATGCTTTTTGTCCGTATTCTTTTATCGACTCTTCACTCCATAAACCTGAGGCCGTGTTTATTGAGCTCAATTTTGCTTGGGGACAAGCGAAGTCTAAGCTTGGGGGAGTTGATACGTCCATTTTGCATCACTATTCTATGTCTTAATTCACTATTATTCATTGATATATTTCGTATTGAGAGGTGATACTTATGTTATTTCATCTGTTTTTACATGGTTGATAACTTTTGGAGCACGGACCGCTGTAGTCAGGATTCTGATGGAAAAGGTGTTGTTTGGAGGCAAAATTCGCGAAGATCAGAAAATCCGGAAAAATATATGGAAAATCCTTTTTTCAGAAGACTAAGGATGCTAGAAGACGGAGTGCAGATGGGCCACAGGGGGCCCACACCACCCCCTGGCGCGGGCAGTCCTTGGTCGCACCAACAGGTGGTGTGGCTGCCCTGGCCCACCTCTGGCTCTCTCTCCTCTTGTGTATATCATCCTCCCGAAACCCTAAGACTCGGGGAGCGACCACAGAAAGGTTCCGCTGCCTCTGCGGGGCGAAAAACACCGAGAGAGAAAGATCTCTCCGGCAAACAGATTTCTGCCTGGGGAATTCCTTCCCGGAGAGGGGAGATCATCTCCATCAACACCATCATCAAGCTTGACTTCATCGGGATCATCATCATCACCACCACCATCATCACCATCAGCACCCTCATCACCATCTCCATATTGTTGTAACAATTGAGTTGAATCTTGCATTAGTTCATAGGGGAAACTTTCCCGGTGTTGATTACTCTTTGTAGTTGATGCTATTGAGTGAACCGTTGAATTATTGTTTATGTTCAGATTGTTATACATCATTATTCCATCTCTGATCATGATCCATATGATGTCTTGTGAGTAGTTCGTTTTGTTCTTGAGGACATGGGAGAAGTCATGTTGTTAGTAGTGGAATTGTGTTGAGAAAGATTCAATAGTTTGATATTTAAGTTGTGGTGTACTTCTTCTAGTGGTGTCATGTGAACGTCGACTACATGACACTTCACCTATATGGGCCTAGGGGAATGCATTGTGTATTTGGCTACTAATCATAGGGGTTGCCGGAGTGACAGAAACCTGAACCCCCGTTAGGAAACCATTGCACAAGGGACGTAAGGGTCTTAGAGTTTAAAGCTGTGGTTAGGTTTCTAACTTAATTACTTTCTTGTACTTACAGATGTTTGCAAAAGGTATAATCACAAGTATGTATTAGTCCTAGGAAGGTCGGTACATTAGCACAGGTTCACCCACACAACACTTAGCAAGCTAAAGAAGATTAATCAACTATATGAAGCCAAAGCACTTGACAGTCTTCCCATGTGTTCTCGAGAACGTTTGGTCATCTTAAGTAATACAACCGGCTTGTCCTTTGCTGCATAAAGGATTGGGCCACTTGCTGTATTTATTCCTACTGTCTTTTATTTACTCGTACTTCGTTTACTTGCTTTATTAAAAAACCCTAAAAATCCATTTGCTAAGTATTTGCAGAGAATTCCTAATCCATACCACTAGCCAGCATCTTCTGCTCCTCGTTGGGTTCGACACTCTTACTTATCGAAAATACTGCGATACATCCCCTATACTTGTGGGTCATCAGTAGTTCCCTCCTACCATGTTAATGTTCCATTGACTCATGCCGAAGTATCTCCTTTTTCGGTCTTACTAGCCCTGCATTGTGGGTCATGATGAGACAACGATGGTGACTGCAGGACCGTGGTGGCGTGTGTTGGTGGGCGGCGAGATGGGAGGAGCAATATGTAGCGTCCGAGAGTGTGGTTTTTTGAGGGGTTGGGAGAAATCCTTGTCGTCTAGACATCGACGCGGTGATGTCTGTGGGTGTCATCGTCCTTCTTGAAGGGCATCGGATGTATCTCTTCCCCACCTCCCGTAGTGTATTGGGGGAAACCCTGGGACTAGTCTGGGCAGCAGCGCCATTGTTGTTGCTTTCCCTCTTGGGGGTGTTGCTTGATACGTGACGCTTCGGAGCGCTAGGAGCATGGTGGAATTCTCCGGAGGGCATAAACGTGGCGGGCCATTCTTGTTTTCGTCGAGCCACTGTTTTTGGGTTTGTTTTCTCTTCTTTTTCTTTTTTCTTTTATTTATTTTTTCTTTTGGACGTTGTGTTGTCTAGTCCAGCAGGGATCTCAATCGGTTGCTATATTGATATAGCTGGGCGAAAGCCTGTTTCGAGGAGGGTGGAGGGGATAGGGACGGGATTAGCTGTAATTAAGAATGGGTTGAGAAAGATGTTTGCACAACTAGAGCCGACTCACAGTATCTAGAGAAAAGGTGCTCGCTTTTTACCCGCTTTAAAGTTTGCGCGAGCCTGTTCTGCAAAAACGCTCAAATTCGATGTTCCTAGCTGGCTTTGGTCTGCTTTAAATCTCGTTCTACGCAAAAAAAAACACGCGACACGGGCGTATTTCTAACCGCTAGATGCGAGAAGAGAGGATCGGCAAATACTCGCTGGGTGCTTAGATATTTGGACGGGACCGCTCAAAAAAAATTGGACGGGAAGGAGAGAGAAAATAGGGGGTCGACACAAAAATTACTCTCTAGGAAATGTCTTTTTCTCAATTACTAAAGATATTCTAAGATGATTAGGACATAAATAATGCTTGATAATACAATCTTATCTTAGGTTGCATGTCGTTTAGAGAAGACATGGCATAGTGGATTGTATGTGTTAATGTCTTTTTTTTTCTTTTATTAATGTCATGTCTAATAATTATTGTTGGCATGCTCATTAAACTATGTTATGATTAAAAATAAGCTACTCCCTCCGTTCAGAAATATAAGAAATTTTAGTTCTATGAAATAAATGTAACTAGACGTTTTTTAGTGTATATGTTCACTCCGAACCTCTACGTACCTATGCACTAAAAGATGTTTAGATACATTCGATTTACGAAGCTAAAACGTATATTTCTGAACAGAGGGAGTAGAAAAGTGTGAGTAAGATAAGACATATTGTTCAATGAATAAATACGTGTTATCTTTCTTACGATCATCTCTTATCACCATGTCGTATTATCACTTAGCGACAAATCTCTTTTTTAACTTGGATGGGGACTGAATTTAACAAAAGAAAAAACACACTAGGAAAATTACAGAATTTCCAAGAGTTTGTAAATTCAGTGCCCTGGTCAGGTCTTACAAAACGAGCTTTAGTCTGATTATTAGTAAAACCCGTTTTACTAATTTTCTGGTTAGGAATTAGTTTACAGGAAATCCTGTTTCGCAAAACTGGTTAGTGCTGCTGATTCTTTGTTCTACAAATTAACGATTCCACAAATGAGATATCTTTTAGGCAGCGCACGCTCCATATATAATGGCCTTCTTGTCTGCCGCCCACGCCTGACGAACCGAACGGCGGATTAGGCACAGGGTTGCGTTGTCGAGCTTGTCCGTCACCTCTCCACTACATGGAAGTGTCGTATTCAGCTCCATGCGGGCAACCGGAAGGATCGACGCAAAGTAGATTAGATTAGCGATGCACACCGAAAAGCTCGCCGGCACGAGGCCGTGCATCGAGATTCGAGACCTCAGTACGCGTGCCCCCGGTGTTCACCTTGTTCAGAGTACGGCGCAGGGACCCTCCTCGGCGTCCGGGCGAAAGCGGAGGTGCCTTGGCCGGTTGATACGTTACGGGCCACAGGAGGACGCCTCTGTCCAGTGCCGGCGTGCGCACGAGTGGCCGGCATGGCCACCTGCCGGTCGGAGCCCACGTTCCTGGACACTGGGTCCGACGCGCGCAGACTGGGAGATGACTGACCGGCGCGGTGCACCTCTCGCCGCCGGTGGCCTGCCTGGGTGGTCCGTCCCGAGTCCCGACGGGCCTGCCTGTGGCAATGGTGAGGCGCGGACGCGCGTGTCCGGCGGGAGCGGAAGGCCGCGCCGTGCCTCACCGGCCGGAGCCCATCCAGGGCAGGTGGTGTCGCGGCCTTTTGCACTCCTTGGCTCACGACACATTGATCACTTTACTCACTCGGGAGTAGTAGTAGTGATTGTTACTCCATCCAGATGCTCCTGTTCAAATCTTCTTCTTTTGGTTTCCTTAATAGTATAGAGTAATATATATTCACGCTTGTCAAGCAAGCTTGTGCTCATCGTGCTTTCACTGAAGAGGTTTCATAATTTCTTTCCCATGTTTATTCAAGTTGTATATAGTAGGAATTCGTTGATGAGGTTCTTGGTAGTTAGGACAGTCATCAAAAGACGAATTTGGGGTAATTACTTGCTATGTTCCTTGCACTAGCGCAGAGGCATTTGCACTTTTTTTTTCCAGTAGTAATCATAAAAATATAAGAACGGCTTCAAACGTTTTAGGACAATCAAAAGTTGCAACTCAGTTTGCATCATGTATCTCACTGGAGCCACACAATTTGTTTTTGAAAAAGTAAACATGTCACACTACAAGCCAGCGTCCAATTAAAATACCAGGCTGTCTCGAAAATCACAGTGTCTGCTCAGCACAGCTGGGCAGTACCAGAATACCAGGTCGATCCTCATCACCGAGGAAACATCATACAGTTTGAGTGAGGTCGTCCAGATGGTCACAGCTAATCCTATGGATAGGGTTCATGCCCACAGAACAGCTAATCCTACCAACTCTGAGAGGTTGTCCATCCAGACCCAATTGCAACAATGCACCAACATACCGACACAATACAGATGTTGCTGTCCTCCAATGCATCTTCCCAAAAAAGAACAAGATCGAGATCCTTATATTACTACTCCGTCACTTCCGGAAGCAGTCCCCCTGTCAGTGACTGCACCTTCAAAACCAACTCACACCACACCTTAGCTGCAGCGGATAACACGCTTGCACTCCTGAAAGATGCACATATTGATAAGGAACAGGAACATGAAACTATATACTACCAAGAAATAAGGGCAAGGCAAAGCAACTAATTTAAATGACGGCATGTGCAAATAATCACAAGGCAACTAGATATATGTCTTTAAATTCCAGGTGAGCCTATTCTCTTGTGCAATACGGATAGACCGAAAAAACTTTGTAGGGTTTCTATACATGAGTATTATTAGATGTCACAGGCTCGTTTTTTTTTTCTTTTTAGATGGTCCCTTTTGAATTCCATATCTTGCAGTCCCTGAGATGAACCGGAACTGCAATAGGGAATGTAGATGACAGTGTGCCCTGATTGCAAAACTATATCTTCCAGAGCACTATGTGTTGGTTAGTGCATCAATTCAATACTACTAATGCATACGTGGCAACATGGCGAGATTAGACACTGCGAAAGCCTCCAGGAATGGTAATAGGGTATAAACATTCTGACATCAGTGATGGACCACAATATAAACTTACATTCTGATTATCTTGATGATGCTTCTTTTCGGGAAAAACAGGATAGTGGTTCCTTTCTTTGTACTAATTTTGTATAATCATTTATGACCACCATTTCCATTTATATTTTCCATGCAGATGTACAATGCAAGTTCATAATGCTGAGTGTTTTATCTACAAGAGATATCTTATAAAGATTTTCTTGCCCTGTCATGTTTTCTTCTATTCCTGAACAGTGAGTACCCACTAATGCAATGAGAAATGTAAACTTGACATACTCAGAAATCCGAACGAACCACGAGCAAGGAAACTGATTAGAATGATGGCATTTGCTAATAATCATATGGAGGAGTCACCCATATAAGAAATAAGAGCAAGAGAACGAACTAAAATGATGGCATGTGCTAATAACAATATGGAGCAGACACCCATATAACAAAAAGGAGCAAGACAACCAACTTAAATATGTGCAAATATTCATATGGAACAGACACCCATATAACAAGCAAGAGCAAGACAACTAACTAAAATGATGGCATGTGCAAATAATCATATGGAGCAGACACCCTTATAACAAACAAGAGCAAAGGCAACCTTAAAATGATGGCATGTGTAAATAATTGTATGGAGTAGTGACCCATATATATAAGAAATAAGAGCAAGGCAACTAATTAAAAATGATGGCATGTGCTAATAATAATAAGGAACAGTCAACCAAGAAGTAGGCATTGACCACCATGCGCACCTGCTCTGGTCCTTGCCGACAGCTTCAATGAACTTAATTAGATCTAGTGCTACCTTAAACAAAGATTCTGGGTCCTTTATACCCTTCAATATGCCAGAGTAAGCATTGAGTATGCCATGTCTAAGCTGGTTACCGTACTCAACCTTTTTCTCATCAAAAACATTGGCATAATATCTTGGGTTAGCAGCTTCTTTCAGCTTTTCTGTAACATCCTGCAGGTACTCCTCAAAATCCTTCCCAATAGCTAGAGCAATCATTCCGAAGCATTCAAAAATTGGAGATTTAAGCATTGATTTTGAGAGACCTTCATAAAGGACATTCATAATAGAATCACAGTAAGGCAGAATTCTATTTCCCAAGATAAGAAAGATATTGCCAATCACCCGCAGATAGGTTGGGAAGAGTAGCTTCACACTAAAATGCTGCAACAGTATAGGCATGTGATCCACAAAATCTGGACCAGTAGCATCAGCAAGAGCACCAATGGCAAGCGCTGCCTTATCACGTGCAGTAGAACATTCGCAAGTTAAGACACGGCAAAACAGAAGCAACACAAATGGAGTACGCCACAGTGCAAATGTGTTGCCCAGTTTCTGGATTATGACATGCAGTACTTCACACAGCAAAACCAGAAGATCGCATCTGTTCATCTTGTCACCTGATAAACTTGCTTTGGCATCAAGCACCGTGTTCAATCTTCTCATGATACGAGGCATTAAAACTCCAATAGACACTGAAGCATCATAATCTTGTAAGTTGCTTACTCTCACAACCTCACTCAACGCTTTATAAGCAGTTGCAGATGTTGGAATCCTGAAAGGGGTCTCCTTAGCAAGTGCTGAAGTAGAAACGAGAACATCGAAAAGGTTACTAACAAAAGGTGAAAGCTCAGATGATATTTCCTTTTTTGAATGTCCTGGCTCAGATGAGATTGACTCATAACCTTTGGCGAGAAAATATATAGCTACACAGGCTTCCTCGGACACTTCTGGAACATCTTTGCTTCTCTTTGCCAACACAGCCACGATGCGAGGAAGGTTTGCAGATGTGAAAATTCTATTTGCACAAGCTGGAGGATGCATAAGCTCAAACACCCGCCGAAGAGTGTGTACAGCGGTGTATCTTACATGCATGTTTGGGTCCTCCATCCTGTCAAGCAACAAACGGACAACAGGAGCAAGTTTCTCGATAGAGGGCCCTTCAAGGAGAACGCCTAGTACAGATGTAGCTGCCTTGCGACTATGCCAATCTGAGGCTCTGATATTATCCTCGACAAACTGCATTGCACAGGGAACAATTGCATCCCCAATAGTTCTAGCAACGAAGCCTAAACATGTCAAACCACTGATGGAGATTGACTGTGCATTATCATCTCCCTCTTGCTTTAACAGAGTTTCTAGCAGAACCGGAACAAGTGAAGAGAGGGGCTTCTCAATAAAGCTACAATCTACAGTCGAGATAGCATCATGCATGTTTTGTTCTCGGAGTTCAATCACTTTTTCACAAATAGTGATCCAGAACTCGATACATTGGAGTGCACCTGATTCCACATCTCCTCTCAAAGCTTCAGTTGTAAGACTGAGTATGGTTTCCATGTAAGGTTCTAACATTGTATAATATTTGGATGCAATCACAACAAGGCAGCTAAATGCTTCCTGTTTCATCATCTCCGCTGCTTTATCGGATTCAGCTTTATCAGATTCAGCTGACATTGAAGGTCTGAGAGAGCCCCTAGATGACTCAGTTATAATGTCCCTAGTTGCACTCATTATAAGATTTCTGCAATCATCATTTGCGAAGTTAGCATGCTTAAGAACATTCTGAAGAGCTTTAACCGCTGCAAGACGGACTTCAGAACATAGCTCTGTCTGGTTCATTGCCTGGATGATAGCATCCAGAACAGTATTCACTTCATCAGGATCAAATTCCAGGATCTCCTCAAAGACATATCCCAACGCCTCTAGTGTTGCTTGCTTTAGTGGAGGAGATGCACCCTGCTGTGCCATGTTGTCCAATAATTTGCCAATGAGGTCTTGCCATTCCCGACGGGGTATCTCGACATATGCAACCTTTGCAATAACCTGTGATGAAGCGTGTCGTGCGTCAGACACCAAAGACCCTAACGTTGTCAGCAATGACTCCTTAATCTCCGATTTGACAAGTTGATCCAGGTTGATCCATTGATTAATGAGTAGGTCGCCATCTGCAGAAAACCTCTTGTCCAATGAGTTCTTAAGGATGATGCCAGCAAGTTCCCTACACTTTGGTGGACACCCATTGCTCGAGAGCACTGCTGATAGGGATAGGAGGAAGTTGGGAAAATCAAGCTCCTGGAGCTGCTTGAGATTGCCTTCTGCTGCGTACCGTATGTTCTTATCCTGATGCTGAGCATTTTGCAGAATCTGTGTGATCTCCTCCCTGGCTGTATCAACTGTCATGGCACACATCAAATAAGCAGAACTGGTCAGTTAGAAAAAAAACAGAAATTACAAAAGAAAATGGTAACTGTCCTAAGGGCCACTAGACAAATTTGACATACTTAGTCAGAATTTTGAAATGAGAACCACCTAAGGACAGGACAGTTGCATATTTTTACTATTAAAGCAAAATCTGTGGTGAATGCCTTGATGTCTGCCATTCCATGCCTCTCATCTCAACAAACAAACAGAATGTCACGACTAAAAACATGCATGTTTATCCTCCTACTTGGCAGAATTGTTATCATCCAAACCAACACTCCAGTTGCTTATCTGTACCTTTGCTGGTAGGTGTGAGAGATAAACATGTCTATAAACTGGTGTTCAGGCCTGTTTCTCTGGGAGTTCTAGGTATGGCATAATAAAATTCAAATTGTTCAGTTACTTGGGATTTTAAGATCTGAGAGGAGACTTTTCTATTTTTCATTTTAACATATCTACTAAATTGTATTCCAGTGGGAGCTTTAAACAACTATGAAAAAAGATAAGTAGCAAGTTCCCATGTCTACAAGATGAAAACGCGGAAGTTATTTATATGAGAGTGCATGTTAGTGAAACCTTCATGATTAAATAATGAAAAATAGATCTTAGTTTCGTTGAGGTCAGATGGCTAATTTGGACAGTAGAGCAGCATGAAGTAGGGTAGACACATGACAGAGAAAAGTACAAGCTAATTAGATACCAAGTTCGATGCTAGTTTCAGGAAATAGTTAATTGGAAATAAAGTTTGACTGGCAACGCACGGGCAATTCAGGTAGTTAAGTTAAAAGATCTGTCTGGCAAATTATGCTTCTTATAAGATGTGCAAAATTCAGCACACACAAATGGCACCAATAAACCACCATTGCTAAGCTAGTTAATTAATATATGCGGCAAGTAGAGACTTAGCTATCCCAAATCCAGCGAGCCATATATTTCTTGGCTGAACAGAGCCATATATAATATGCGCATAGCCTGCTGAGTTAAGTTATACTAGTAGTATGCTAAGCTAAAGAGCGTAAAAATGCAAAGACAAAAACTGCTCACACCCATAGAGGGGTTTCTGGAGCATTGTCCAGCTGCCCGTAAACTCCAGACACACTCGGATGTAACCCAAGAAGCTAATACACACACACACACACACACACACACACACACACACACACACACACACACATCTGAGCTTCCTATGTCGGCCTTTTACAATCTTTATTATGGGAGCACAGGTCCCAATGCCCAAAAGGTATGTATGCAGCCTACACTATAAAGAAACACAATAAACTAAATGAAAAGAAGAACTTGAGAATATTCTTACCCTACAAAGTTCATTTAACGGTTTGTCCAAAGCTGAGCCAGATTATAAAAAGACTGCATATGCAGATACAAAGAATGGGTTCAATGAGTCATCAAAAAATTAAGTCTTTATAGAGAACTTTCCTTAGTGAATTACAAGCAATGAAAAAGACAAAATTGCATTGGACATGTAAAACAAATTAGTACCACTTGCTAAGAAAATAAGAATGAATTGTCTAAAACTGAACCTAGATAAAAGGAAAAAACCTATATTGAATTTATGAAAATAGATTCAACGAAAAGGAGTCTTTAGATCGCTGTACATGACCAGTGTCTTTTAGAACGCTGGACAAAGAAAAAATTAAAGGTATCTGCAAAATTTGTCAAGGCTGCTGTGCTACATAAGGAAAGATTAAAATAGTATTTGCTAAGTACCTTCCGTTTATTCCCGTGCAACCATAAAAAAATTTAAAATGCATTTGCTAAAGTAGGACCGCGGTGCGCGTAGCTATATACATTTGTCAGGCCCTTTGACTATTTTATTGTACTGGACTTTGGCTGATTATAGATCTCTAATCTAATGCATGGAGTGATTAATTTTATATTATTATGTTACATACATGGTACAGAAGGAATATCCCCATGCGTGATGGACGGCATCGAGCGTAGGCGTTGCTGGACAATGTTTCTCCTCACAGCCGGGCATGCACGGACGATCAGTACATTTGCATGATTTGACAACATTTGGCCTGGGGCTTAGGAACGAGCACAGATCTAAGCAAAAGTGGGAGGAACAAATCAATTTGCAATCACGCGGAGGCCCGGGGCTTACGTCCCTGCCATGAGACAGGTAATCCCCAATGCAGAGCGACTGTTTGGGCACTTGAGGGAAAAGTTTCTTCTGGGATCTCTGGCGTCAAGCGAACTGAAGCGCCCGACGACGACATCTTCGGCTTCTGGGATTGGACGGGATTCGAGCGCAATTACCGAGAAACAAACCCTGGCGCCTGGCAGTAGCGCCCGCGAAGGAGATTTAGGCGCTAGGCAGCGGCTAGGGTTAGGGATCTAGCCAAAGCCGAGAGAAGTGGGGAGACGAAGCAAACCGGACGCAGATCTATCTTACCAGCGGGACGAGCAGTCATTCTCCGCTCGCCTGTGAGAAGAGGCGGGACACGCAGACCTTCTCCGCTGGCACCGGTGGCGGCGGACGGCGGTGGTGGTGGGGTGCGGCGGTGCGTGGTGCAGGTAGAGATCGGGCCGGGAACTTCCACAGTAATAAGTATAAATTCTAATAAAGGTCAGCCGACAACACCTTTGCCACTCAGCCCTGGTCAGGTAGGTGGGTGTGGTAGGGTGCGTTCGTGGTCGGTGAGGAGCGGGCTGGGTAGCGTGTGTTGTGCGGCCGCTGTGTGGCGGCGGCGGGTTCGGGTAGTTTTAGGAGTAAAATCCATGGTTAATAACTGAACTTACTTAGCAAAATTAATACGATCATCGTACAGAGTTTATGGTCACCGAACTCGCACTAGAGCTTCATCCACGGTCACCGAGCGATACGTAGCAGTGTATGCGATGACTAGGCGCTCAATGGGATCCACTGTCAGCGTCACACTTGAATTGATGGTCACTGAACTTGCACGAGAGCGTCAGCCATGGTCACCGAGTGATACGTAGATTAGGAGGGTTTTATTGCAAAATGGTGGACATGTACTAAGCCTCACGTTTCAACCGGACCCGTTCGTTCGGACCCGCGTCGCTCCTCTGCTGCCATCGTTCTAATCCTAAATCGGTGGCGCCGCTTGGGAGGGCTAGCTCGCTACTTCCTCCCATAACACACAATCTGGTCTAGAGTAATTTAACGAACGGATTGTCGTGTACGGCGGCCCGCACAATTGCCCGGCCTCCGTCCATTAAGCTAGCATACCGATTAAAATCTAACGGACTTGACTATAGTACTACATACCATGCCCACACCAGGGTTCAGCACCCGCGGTAATCCTTCAATGCTTTTGTTCATAGGACCGCTCTTCATCTCCACGCACTAGCACACCAATAATGTTTGCTCGGTACTTTTGACTGCCACATTATTTTCGGCTGATGTATAGTACTCCACGGTCTATTTTATTGACTAGTACAATATTTTATCATCTTCTGAATTCAATGATAGTGACCAATTTTTCTTTAAAAAAAAACTTAGACGAATTCATATGAAAAATCTTGTGTAGTTTTTTTTGCTATTCCCAACTTATTTCTTATACGTCAGCTACCAAATGATGTGCAATAAGATGCTAGCGTGTTGTTGGCACTTACAACTAAAAATAAATGACCGCAAAATCTACACAAGTCACAAGATTATTTATTTGCCAATGACTATCAACTTATTTGCTAGCGACTGTCGTATTATTCGCCGCCGCCGAATTATCTGCGAACAACTATCAGATTATTTGCGAATGACTACCAAATTATTTACAAATGACTAATAAATTATTGTGAATGAGTATCAGAATATTTTTTTAACTACTACCCAACACAACCCGATTATTTGCCAATGACTACCGAATTATTTGAGAATGACACCCAGATTAATTGCGAACGACTACCAAATTATTAGGCAATTTTCCCATGAGATTAATTACCGAAATCAACATTATGTAAGAACTAGCAGATCTAAACACATACAACCAAACAACCACATCTAGTAGATCTGAAAATCTAGCAAGAACTAGTGCATACATAGAGAAAAATAGCATGTACAGGTTGACCGGGAAGGTCGTCACCGCAGCAGCACCTTGGTCCTTGTTGATGTCGCCCATGGTGCTAATGAGATCGTCGGTTGCCAAAAAAGAACATACGAACAGATGCGAGCAGTCACGCCGAGAAGCTCCCCAAAAACCTTATCGCCCTTCTCCTGGTGCAGGATCTCAACGGATGGGGTTTCAAAGGCCTACTCTCCTGAAAAGCAGTGCACGCAGCCGCCGGGATGGGAAGCCTAGAGAGCAGCGCAGCAAGAGGAACACACAGCAAGAGAGACTGAGAAAAGAACTTGATGTGACGAGGGTTTAACTCGTCAATGCCCATTGTTATGGACTTGAGTGTTGGAGAAGGAGGGAGCGCTGGAGGCATCAATCGGCTAGCAAACAAGCATACAGGGACGCAAGATTTACCCAGGTTCAGGCCTCGTAGAGGTCCCTATTCCTGCTTGTCTGCTCTAGGAATTAACGAAGGAATCGAAGATTACAAGGACACGCAGATGCAATCTGGCGAGAGTTGTGAAAACTAGGGTTGTGATTATCCTCCTAACCACCCCCTCCTAGCTTTTATATAGATAGGCTAGGTCTCGGGTAGCAGGTCAAGTCTGTTACAAATTAGGGTTTTGCCCTTTTAAACTTTCTATCTTAAGCTTCTTCTTGTCTCGCAAGCAATCGAGGAGTCCGTGGGTCACTCGAATTCCGTATTGGGCCTTCGCAACGGCATGGGATTCTACCGTATCCAGGCCGTATATACCAAACTCGAGTACATGTAGGTTATACCCATGTTAGTAGCCCCCGAATGTCCAGTGGAATCTCAGATTCGACTAGAGACTTTATGAAGCCTTTCGAGTGCATGACTGAGCATTTTTTCGAGTGTTCATTTTGCGTCATAGGGATTGTTGATATAGATGCCTGATTTATCCGATGTATCGGTATCAGTTAACTGCCTTAGGGCAAAATAACGCAATCTACTCAAACTCGAGTCCCCGGACTCGAATTCAGAAAAGTGCTGGCGTAATTCGACTCAGGCCACGGAGGTCTTACATGAGTCTAATTACAGTGTATAAGTGTGAGCACTCGACGCGTTCGTCCAGGCATGTTCATCATACCTGTAGGCACGGATATTTTTCTGGTAGTGCGCAGCAGATTCGTTGCTAGGCCTTATTCATGTCTTATCTTCACGCTGTAAGCGCGGCATCCGAATTTTTGTCATCACGGAGATGATTCGGGTGACCCAGGAGACACAGTCTCTTTGCAGGGAAAATATGAGGCGGAGTCGCCATAGAATTTGAGTTGGATGTTATCAACACAAAGTACGATGTACAAATAATCATAGGGTGTGCGGCCAGCGCTCCCTATGGGAGTAGCCCCCAAGTGCCTAGTTGAGTCGAAGACTTGAGCGGGGACTAAAGACATTATGCGACTGTTGTCGTCCTTTGTTGCTTGTTCTAGTCAAATTTGCTTCTGGCGCTCCCTATGGGAGTAACCCATAATTCACAATCGAATCGTAGATTCGAGTGATTGGTTTGTCTTGAATGTTCTTATACCTACATAAAGATAATCGTAGGGTGCGCGACCAGCGCTCCCTATGGGAGTAGCCCCCCGAGTGCTGGTTGAGTCGAAGACTCGAGCAAGGACTAAAGTAGTCAAAAGTTTCTTCTGCTGGTGTCGATGACATCAGTGCTGACGATGTGATGACCTTATTTGCCTGCTTGAGTGGCTTTGATGGGACGTGACGAGCGGTTTCGATAGGATGTGACGAGCGGTGGGTCCCACTTTTTGACCTTGATTTGATTGGGCGTGCATAATCCTCTATTTTAACTGCGTCTCCTCGATTTCCACACGTAGTGGGAATAGTGGGGGACGGTTGGTGGTTCCGCTTCGCCACGTGTTGATGGCGATGTGCGCCACGCGTCCAGTAGGGTTTTTGCTGGCCGTTGGATGGCATCCGTGAAGGGGTTAAGTAGCAGCACAGCTGCGGTAAATTTCCCCATCTCTTCTTGCTCGTGCCTCCTTCGCCATTTCTGCTCTCTCTGCTTCCTTGCACACTTTCTCTTTGCGGCACTAGACCATCTCCGTGTCTTCCCCAGTTACTTCCTGCGTTCGCACCGCCATCGAAGGATTGGTAAGAAGAAGGGAGGCACCACCGCTAGATCTGCGGCTGCCATTGCCGCCAGGAAGAAGAAGGGCGGTACCACCACCGTCAGTACCAGCGCCACTGGCGCTGGGAAGAAGAAAGGTGCGGGCACCCTGATGGCCCAAAATATATCGAGGTCATTGGGGAACCCCAAGAGGAAGGTATGATGAGCAGAGCAGCAAGTTTTCCCTCAGTTATGAAATCAAGTTTTAATCCAACCAGTAGGATCAAGGAAACACGCCAAAGGTGTAGCTAGCTGAACTTTGGCAGGGTGCACTAACGGTGCCAGCAGCAACGTGGAGACCTGCACAACACAACCACAGAACTCTGCCCCCAACTTGCGATGAGGTTGTCAATCTCACCGGTTTTGCTTAAAACAAAGGATTAAACGTATCGAGTGGAAGAAAGTAATAATTTGCACAAAGTAAACTCAAAGCAGTAAACAGTTGATTGTAGATTGATGATAAAAGAAAGGACCGGGGTCCATAGTTCACTAGTGGTGGCTCTCCTTAAGATAGATGACATGTTGGGTGAACAAATTACAGCGGGGCAATTGACAAACATCGAGAAAGCATCCAAGCATATACTACTCATCTTGACTCCTTTGAGATTCGATTGGCATTATAACATTATACATAGACCGCCATCCAACTGCATCTATGACTAATAATCCACCTTCAGGTTATCATCCGAACCCCCTCCAGTATTAAGTTGCAAGCAACGGATAATTGCATTACGAATTGCGTGTAAAGTAAACAATACGATTGTTCTATGAACAAAGGATTGTTGTTTTCTCCCTAGTAGAAACAACACATCTAGTACCTTAAAGATTTCTGTCACTTCCCCAGATTACCAGAGGCATGAACCCACTATCGAGCATAAATACTAACTCTTGGAGTTGCTAGCATCTACTTGGCCAAGATAGCTACTAACAACGGAAAGCATGCAAGATCACAAATAACAAAGACATGATAGAATCAATAATGAATCTGAAATAGCATCTCAATATCCATCGGATCCCCGCAAACACAACCTGCAGAATTACAAATAGATGATCTTGATCATGAACGGAGCTCACAAGATCTAGACATGATAGCACAAAGGAGGAGAACTAGCCATCTAGCTACTACATGGACCCGTAGTCCAGAGATGAACTACTCACGCATCACACCGGAGGCTTGCATGGTGATGAAGAAGGCCTCCAGGGTGAATTCTCCCCTCTGGTAGGGTGTCGGGAAGAGCTTCAGATCCCTCCCGATCTAGGGATGGATGCGACGGCGGCTACAGACTCTTTTGTGGAATTTTGATCGGGTACTTAGGGTTACGGCAGAAGATAGAGAAAAGATGAATAAAATTCACTATGCCTCGGCCATAGGTTCTATCATGTATGCCATGCTGTGTACAAGACCGGATATATCACATGTTGTTAGTTTGACTAGCAGATATCAAAGTGATCCTGGAATGAAACACTGGACAGCGGTCAAGAATATCCTAAAGTACCTGAATAGGAATAAGGATATGGTTATTTCTTATGGAGGTGATGAACAGCTTGCTGTAAATGGTTACACTGATGCTAGTTTGAACATCGATCCAGATGACTCAAAATCACATTCTGGATACGTTTTTATTTTGAATGGTGCTGCAGTGAGCTGGAGGAGTGCCAAGCAGAGCGTTGTGGCGAAGCGGGAACACATGCACTTTCACCCGTGTTGCAGTGCGGCGACAGGGCTTCACGGACCCTCGGGCTCGGCTAGACCAGGGAGGGTCTATTTTGCCCTGCTGCTGCATCCGGATGGCTACCGCCTTCCGGCGGTGGAGGTAGTTGATACGTCCATTTTGCATCACTATTATATGTCTTAATTCACTATTATTCATTGATATATTTCGTATTGAGAGGTGATACTTATGTTATTTCATCTGTTTTTGCATGGTTGATGACTTTTGGAGCATGGACCGCTGCAGTCAGGATTCTGATGGAAAAGGTGTTGTTTGGAGGCAAAATTCACGAAGATTAGAAAATCCGGGAAAATATACGGAAAATCCTATTTTTCCAGAAGACTAAGGATGCCAGAAGATGGAGTGGAGATGGGCCACAGGGGACCCACACCACCCGTTGGCGCGGGCAGCCCTAGGCCGCGCCAGCAGGTGGTGTGGCCGCCCTGGCCCACCTCTGGCTCTCTCCTCTGGCGTATATCATCCTCCCGAAACCCTAAGACTCGGGGAGTGACCACTGAAATATTCCGCCACCTCTACGGGGCGGAAAACACCGAGAGAGAAAGATCTCTCCGGCAGACAGATTTCTGCCGAGGGAATTCCTTCCCGGAGAGGGGAGATCATCGCCATCAACACCATCATCAAGCTGGACTTCATCGGGATCATCATCACCACCATCATCACCATCAGCACCCTCATCACGATCTCCATATTGCTGTAACAATTGAGTTGAATCTTGCATTAGTTCATAGGGGAAACTTTCCCGGTGTTGATTACTCTTTGTAGTTGATGCTATTGAGTGAATCGTTGAATTATTGTTTATGTTCAGATTGTTATACATCATTATTCCATCTCTGATCATGATCCATATGATGTCTTGTGAGTAGTTCGTTTTGTTCTTGAGGACATGGGAGAAGTCATGTTGTTAGTAGTGGAATTGTGTTGAGAAAGATTCAATAGTTTGATATTTAAGTTGGGGTGTACTTCTTCTAGTGGTGTCATGTGAACGTCGACTACATGACACTTCACCTATATGGGCCTAGGGGAATGCATTGTGTATTTGGATACTAATCGTAGGGGTTGCCAGAGTGACAGAAACCTGAACCCCCGTTAGGAAACCATTGCACAAGGGACGTAAGGGTCTTAGAGTTTAAAGTTGTGGTTAGGTTTCTACCTTAATTACTTTCTTGTACTTACGGATGTTTGCAAGGGGTATAATCACAAGTATGTATTAGTCCTAGGAAGGTCGGTACATTAGAACAGGTTCACCCACACAACACTTAGCAAGCTAAAGAAGATTAATCAACTATATGAAGCGAAAGCACTTGACAGTCTTCCCATGTGTCCTCGAGAACATTTGGTCATCTTAAGTAATACAAACGGCTTGTCCTTTGCTGCATAAAGGATTGGGCCACTTGCTGCATTTATTCCTACTGTCTTTTATTTACTCGTACTTCGTTTACTTGCTTTATCAAAAAAAACCCAAAAAATCCGTTTGCTAAGTATTTGCAGAGAATTCCTGATCCATACCACTAGTCAGCACCTTCTGCTCCTTGTTGGGTTCGACACTCTTACTTATCAAAAATACTACGATACACCCCCTATACTTGTGGGTCATCAAGACTATTTTCTGGCACCGTTGCCGGGGAGTGAAGTGCTATTGGAGAGTGGAATTGGTAAAGGAATCTTCTACTGTGAGTATTGTTTACTTCTGCTAGTTGCTTTATTTTCGTTATGGATAATTCGCTAAGTTTCTTATTTGGTAATGCTACTACCACTGCTAAGGTAGTAGATAAGCCACCTCCTGCTCAGAATGATGTTTTCAAAATACCTACAAGAATTATTGGTCGTGTTATGGATAACTACTATGTTGGGGATGGAACAGTCCATCCATGTGATCATTTGCTCTTTATACACGAATTATGCAGGTTGTTCAAGTGTGCGGATATTACTAGAGATCAAGTTAAGAAGAAGTTATTCTCATTATCACTGAAAGGAAGAGCTGAGGAATTGTATAAGCTGCTGAAGAATGGTCAAGCTCTGGAATGGGAGGAAATAGTACCTCTCTTTTATTCAAAGTTTTATCCGCCTAGTGAGATTCATAAAGATCGGAATCAAATATACAACTTTTGGCCTCTTGATGGAGAGAGTACAGCTCAAGCTTGGGGGAGATTGAAGTTATTAATGCTCAAATGTCCCATTCATGAGCTCCCCAACAATATTATTATCAACAACTTTTATGCAAGGCTCCCTCTACATGACAAGGATTTATTGGATGCTTCTTGTGTTGGATCATTCACTCGTATGGAAGAAGAAGCTAAATGGGATCTTCTGGACCGTATTTAAGACAATACTGAAGCATGGGAGAATGACAAAGGTAGAAAGTCAGGTATAAATTATGATTATGAATGCATTAAATCTTTTATGGGAACTGATGACTTTCAAAATATTAGTAATGCTTATGGTCTTGATTTGCAAGTTATTACGAAGTGCTTTAGAGCTTTTGCTTCCTATATCTAAATTCCAAAAAGGGGATGGAATAAATACCATGCACCTTACAAAGATATTGTTGACTGTGTTCCTATTGGGAGTGATGAGTATTGCATTATTGATCCCATCTTACCTGAACCTTATATCGAGAAGATTCCTTTCCCAGAAAAGGTAAAGTACCATCCTATGATAACTAATGTAATCACCAAAAGTGAAAAGAGAACTGTAAAACCTGATGAACAAATAAACGTTGAACCTGTGGTAGCAATTGTGAAAGACCTGGTCACTAAAAGCATTGAAGATGGGCACATAGTCTTTTGTGAGGATGCTTCTAATATTGTTTCACATCCTAATATAACTAAATAGGCTAGTGTTCCTGTGCTTTCTGTTAGAATTGGTGATCATTGCTATTACGGTTTATGTGATATTGGTGCAAGTTCCAGTGATATTCCTTATGAGCTTTACAGAGAAATTATGCATGAAATCAGTCCTTGCGAGTTGGAAGAGATTGATGTGGTTATTCACCTTGCTAATAGAGAGACCATCTCTCCAATTGGTATTGTACGAGACATGGAAGTTCCTTTTGGTAAGATTAAGTACCCTGCTGATTTTCTAGTACTCGGTTCAGCTGCTAGTAAAACTTATCCTATTATTTTTGGTAGACATTTCTTGAGTACTTGTGGAGCCATTATAGATTGCAAAAGGGAGAAAATCTTGACTAAGTTTGCTAGGTAATCTTATGAGTTTAAATTCTCGAAATTTTCTAAAGAACCTTGTGAAGAGGAAACCCATAATGAGGATTTTAGAGTTGGACAACTTGCTTCTATTTCTCTTGCTCCTAACAATTCTTTGCAGCAATTTATGGAAGATCATGAAAGTGAAATCTTCATGGAAGAAAGGAATGAGATTGACAGGATTCTCCGTGATCAGCCTAAGATGCCTAAGCATAACTTGCATGTAGAAGACTTGGGTACCACGCTGCCACCTAAAAAGGATCTGGTTTTCGATCTAAAACCTCTCCTTGATGATCTTAAATATGCTTATATTGATGATAAAAAGATATATCCTGTTATTATTAGCGCTAAACTTTCAGGAAAGGAAGAAGAAAGGCTATTGGAGGTTTTGAGGAAACACTAAGGAGCTATGGGTTATACTCTGAAAGAGGCATAGAAGTTGATAGAGCTAAGGTTGAGGCAATTGAGAAGATGCCATGCCCAAGAGACATCAAAGGTATTCGTAGTATCCTTGGTCATGCTGGTTTCTATAGAAGGTTTATTAAAGACTTTTCTAGGATATCAAAACCCCTTACTAATCTTGTTCAAAAGGATGTACCCTTTGTTTTTTATGATGATTGTAAGGAAGCTTTTGAAACTCTTAAGAAGGCTTTAACTACAGCCCCTATTGTTCAACCACCTGATTGGAGTTTACTCTTTGAAATTATGTGTGATGCTAGTGATTTTGCTGTAGGTACTGTCCTTGGGCAACGTATTAATAAAAAGTTAAACGTTATCCATTATGCTAGTAAGACTCTAGGCGCTGCTCAAAGGAATTATGCTACTACTGAAAAGGAATTTCTAGCTGTTGTTTTTGCTTGTGATAAGTTTAGGCCCTACATTGTAGACTCAAAAGTCACCATTCATACTGATCATGCTGCTATTAAATATCTTATGATGAAGAAGGATGCTAAGCCTAGGCTTATTAGATGGGTGCTGCTTTTACAAGAGTTTGATCTACATATAGTAGATAGGAAGGGTGCTGAAAACCCTGTAGCTGATAATTTATCTCGATTGGAAAACATCTCTTTTGACCCTATGCCTGTCAATGATAGTTTCCCAAATGAACAGTTAGCTGCAGTAGGGGTAAGCTCGCGAGGGAGCCCTTGGTATGCTGATTATGCTAACTTTATTGTCTCCAAGTATTTGCCTCCAACTTTTACAGCTCAGCAAAGAAGGAAGTTCTTCTATGATTTGAGGCATTATTTTTGGGATGACCCACACTTATACAAAGAAGGAGTGGATGGTATTTTGCGAAGATGTGTTCCAGAATATGAACAAAAGGAGATATTGTGTAAATGTCATGGTAGTGCTTATGGAGGACATCATGCAGGAGATAGAACTGCACAAAAGGTGCTACAATCAGGTTTCTACTGGCCTACCCTTTTTAAAGATGCAAGAAAATTTGTTTTATCTTATGATGAATGTCAGTGTGTTGGTAATATTTCTAGACGCAATGAAATGCCTATGAACTACTCTCTAGTTATTAAACCTTTTGATTGGTGGGGATCCGACTTTATGGGTCCTTTCCCTCCTTCAAAAGGTTACACTCATATCCTTGTTGCCGTTGATTATGTTACTAAGTGGGTAGAAGCCATTCCTACAAAGAGTGCTGACGGGGAGACCTCTCTAAAAATGCTTAAGGATGTTATCTTTCCTAGGTTTGGAGTGCCTAGGTATCTCATGACTAATGGGGGTTCTCATTTTATTCATGGTGGTTTTAGAAAGACCCTTGCTAAATATGATGTTAATCATAGAATTGCTTCAGCCTATCACCCCCAAACTAGCGGGCAAGTAGAGTTATCAAATAGAGAAATTAAATCCATCTTGCAAAAGACTGTTAATAGATCTAGAAAAAACTGGGCTAAAAAGTTGAATGATGCTTTATGGGCTTATAGAACTTCTTCAAAAATCCTATGGGGATGTCTCCTTATAAAATGGTTTATGGGAAAGCTTGTCACCTACCCTTAAAATTAGAACACAAAGCTTACTTGGCAGTTAAAGAACTAAATAGAGATTGTAAGCTCGCTGGTGAGAAAAGATTATTTGACTTAAGTTCTTTAGATGAATGGAGGAGTGAAGCCTATGAAAATGCTAGGCTCTTTAAGGAAAAAGTTAAAAGATGGCATAACAAGCGAATACTTAAGAGAGAATTTCATGTTGGTGAGAAAGTTTTATTGTATAGGTCTTGTCTCAGATTTTTTGCAGGAAAGCTATTATCAAAATGGGAAGGACCCTTCATTATTGAAGAAGTATACCATTCAGGAGCAATAAAAATTTCTTCTTTAAAAGATAATACTACACAAGTAGTGAATGGGCAGCGACTCAAGCACTATATTGCTGGAGATTCTTACAATGAAGATGTTGATGCCTTTCAAGTTATAACTCCGGAGAAATTCATCAAGGACCAAATTCAAAGACCTGCAGAGTCTGTTTTCAAATAGGTAATAGTTCTGGTAAGAAAAGTTCCGCGAAAATACAATCCAACTACATTTTTGAAGTTTTCAGTCAATAAGGGAAGTTACGAAGCGAAAAAGGGACAGAAACGGAGCCAGGGTGGCCCACACCACCCTGTGGCACGAGCCTACCCCAGGCCGCGCCACCAGGTGGTGAGGCCACCCCAGACTCTGCCTCCGACCCGTTTTCACCCAGTACCTTCCTCTTGTTATGAAACTTCATAATATATAACCCCCCGGATCTTTCGAGGTTCCTATATCGTGTTTTCGTCATGTTTTCATTTCGATCTGTTTCTACCAGGACATCCTCTTTGAAAGTTTAGAAGCACCATGGTCTCCGCCAAGGATAAAGGGAAGGAGCCTATGGAGGAAGACCTCCAAGACCTCGGGAAGGAGAAGAGATCAAGAGTGAAGGTGAAGAGGAGCAAGGCCAACATCCGCACACCGGCACTACCATTGCAAGCATTGGAGTGGTGACGAAACCTACCAGGTTTAGAACGACTGCGCGGATGCAGACTGGGGGAAAGCTCCTCGTCACAGTTTGGCTCCATGGTCACTTCCTCCACACACCAAGAATCCCTTCCATACCTTTATCCATAACCATGCAGGAAAAGAAGACTCCAAGAGGGAAGAATGGAAAAATAATCACAAGAGCTGGGATCCACAAACTGAAATGATTATGAGCCGTATTGAGCACAACTCGGAGTTGATTCGTACTCTCACCTTCGAGATTTAGGACTTGGGGAAATTGATCAGAGAGCTCATTGAGAGGATACCACCACCACCAAAGGAGTAATTCGTCATCAGGTTTGGCATCCCCTTGGTTTGTTCCAAGCTTGGGGGAGTGCCGCGATATCACATCACTATGTTCTATCTTTTTACCTTTTTAGTAGAGTCAAATCATGAATAGAGGAGTTATTATGTAGTATGGTTTGCATTATGGAAGTGTCCCCTCTTTCGTTAGATATGTATCCCTTGGTGTGAGTTACCGTTATGGAATATTAATGAGAAGTTCTATCATTTACTCTTTTGCATAGCTTATTTTAGTTTTCAATTAGTGGTTATATGATTGATCTTGTTGTTAGTATTGGTATCACTTTGGGATCATTGAGTTAATTTAGTTGGTTTTGGCAAACCTGGCTTAGTCAGTAGCAACACTATCTTTGAGAGTTGAATGAAAAAGATAGAAGTACTCTAGAGAAAAATAATTTCATCATATTTCTTTCTTGATTTGCTCATAAGTCTAGTATTCTCTAGTTAAGATCTTTTGTGCTTCCAGGGAAGATTGCATGTTTGTCTTTATCATTTGTATGTTTGGTTGTTTCCTTCAACTCTTATACTTGCTACCCAGCCTTGCTAGCCAAAAACCTGTACTAAGAGGGTATTCTTCTCGTGCATCCACTCCTTCAAACCAAAACCTCTGCCATTTGTGTCCACCATACCTACCTAGTAGCATTATTGCTACTCCAAGCAAATTCTTGTTTTGTCTAACTTCCAAATAAAACTTGTTATGTGAAAATTAGTGATTGAAGCTCTCACGAACTTGATGGCGCACTTTACTTTCTTGCATTTAATAAACTTGAACCATTGTGCTCACCTATGTTGCGTATGTGCTTGTGCTTTGTAAGTTGTGAATTAGCAGAACCATGTTGTCATGGGGAACGCTTTCAACGTTGCACTGGTACTTTGTACCAAGTTGATATCATGTTCTTTTGTCTATGGATGTCGTCGGTGTGAAATGAAAGGGGAGCTTGTAAGTCCATGGAGTTATGCATATGTGTTAGAGAAACGCCTAGGCCGCTGGTCTAATCCATGCTGACATGGTGGAAACCTGCAGCGTAACCATAACGAGTATCTATGAAGCATTCTTCTTATAAAAAAGAGATTGAGAAAAAGAGAAAAGAAAAAAAAGAGATATTACGAAAAGAGAAAAGAGAGAAAAAAGCACCATATTCCCATGGTAAATAAGAAGATTGCTGAGATGCTTGTTGTCTGCTTGCCTTGTCATTTTGATATGGGGATTCTTCCGTATCATCGGGCAAGGGGTACCCTTTTGGCGGTTCTCTATGATACACATATGCTTACGATGACAAGAACTTACCGGTGACTAAACTTGAGTAGCATGAGAAGCGGCCCTCGTATTCAAGGGACATGAGATTCTCCACTTATAACTTGTCAATGCATATCCTCATATTTGATCACTTTAACCTTAATCACCTAAAGATGTTGGATATATGCCCAAGAGGCAATAATAAAAGTGGTTATTATTATATCTTTGTGTTTATGATGAAAGTTTACATCCCATGCTATAATTGTATTATTAGGAAACAATAATACTTGTGTGTTTTGTAAACATAAAAGAGTCCCTAGTAAGCCTCTTGTTGAACTAGCTTGTTGCTTGATTGATGATCATGGTTTCCTGATCATGGACATTGGATGTTATTAATAACAAGGTTATATCATTAGGAGAATGATGTGATGGACACACACCCATAGTAAGCGTAGCATAAGATCAAGTCATTAAGTTCGTATTGCTGTAAGCTTTGAAATACATAGTAACCTAATCCTTCGATCATGAGGTTATGTTAATCACCATCACCGGATGGGTACTTTGATGACATCAAACGCCGCTTCGTAACTGGACGGTTATAAAGGTGTCATTGGGTATTCTGAAAGTATGTGTTGAAGCGCATAGACCAAGATTGGGATTTGTCCATCCATATGACGGATATATATACTCTGGGCCCTCTCGGTGGAATGTCATCTACATAGCTTGCAAGCATGTGACTGGGTCACAAGGGATGACATAGCACGGAACGAGTAAAGAGTATTTATTAGTAACGAGGAAGAACTAGGTATGAAGATACTGACGATCAAACCTCGGATAAGTAGAATATCGCGTGACAAAGGGAATTGGTTTCGTATGTTAAATGGTTCAATCGATCACGAAGTAATCGTTGAGTATGTGGGATCCGTTATGGATCTCCAGATCCCGCTGATGGTTATTGATCGGAGAGGTGTCTTCATCATGTCTGCATATTCACGAACCGTAGGGTGACACACTTAAGGTTCGAAGTTGTTTTAAGTAGATATGGAATTTGCGTTGGAGACCGAATGTTGTTCGGAGTCTCGGAATAGATCCGGGATATCACGAGGAGATCCGGAATGGTCCGGAGAATAAGATTCATATATTGGGGATCATTTTCTAAGTTAGGAAATGTTCCGGACTGTTTGTATGGAGATTCTAGAAGGTTTTGGAATGTTCTAGAAGGTTCTAGAGGATTTCTTGGAGTTTACTTGAAAACGAAGAAAGGGATCAAGGAGACCAAGTGGGGCAAGACACGGATTTGTGGGGGAGGAGGATTCCTCCCCCCTTCCCACCGCCGGCCCCAAGGAGGGGAGTCCTACTAGGACTCCCCCTCCCCAGGCGCGCCTCCCTCCCTTAAATAGAAGGGAGGGGGCACCCCCTCTTGCCCCTCCTCTAATAACAACCAATCTCAGCCGCCTCTCTCCTCCACCTTTCTTCTGCACAGGCATAGGCGAAGCCCTGCAGAATTCTCACCTCCACCACCACCACCACGCCGTCGTCCTGCTGGGATTCCGTGGAGAAGATCTACTACCTCCGCTGCTCGCTGGAACAGGGAGAGGAAGGTCTGCTTCGACTCCGCATGTGTGACCGTCTGCGGAAGCGCTGCCGGAACGCGGCGCCGGAAGGATCGTCCACACGATCTTAAGATCGGCAAGTGATCGACTACATCAACCACGAGATCCGTTCTCGAACAAGGCTTTGGAATCTACGAGGGTTAGTACCGATCTATCTCGTTGCTCATGTCTAATAGATTAGATCTTGGCTTTTATCTAGATTAGATCTAGGTTGTGTTCGTTCTTGCGGTAGAAATTTTTTGTTTTACATGCTACGAACCCATCAGTGGTATCAGAGTCTTGTCTATGCGTAGATCTGTTGCACGAGTATAACACAATGAGGTTGTGGGCGTTGGTGCTCGTGCCGTCTTTTTCTATATGTGTACTTTGCATCTTGCGGTATGGTGGGATGAAGCGGCTCGGGCTAACATTACATGTCATCGTACATGAGACTTTCTCCACGCTTGATGTGCAACTTACTTTGCACAAGTGGCTTTGCGGGTGTCTATCTCTCCCATCATAGTATAGATCAAATCTACACTTTGCACTTGATAGCACTTGTATCAACGTTGTGGTTCAGTTTCGTAGGTAAGATGCGTTCTTAGTCGAAAGCCCCAAGCCACGTAAAACTTGCAAACAAAATTAGAGGCGTCTAACTTGTTTTTGCAGGGGTTTTGTGATGTGATATGGCCTACATGTGATTGTGATTGTACTTGATGTATGCAATGATCCTTGTTGTAATATGGCAACCGGCAGGAGCCTAATGGTTGTCTTTAATTCTGTTTAAGACATGCGTGTCTATTCATCTTGTAATAGCTTTATTCCAAGTAGTTGTAATAGTTGCTGGTGATGATGGACAACCATGAAGCGGTGCCACGGACCTTGACACAATGCTGGTGATGATGGAGATCATGTCCGTGCTTTGGAGATGAAGATCAAAGGCATAAGAAGAAAGGGCCATATCATATCACACTAATTATGAATTGCCTGTGATGTTAATCCTTTATGCATCTTGTATTGCTTAGATCGCGATGGTAGCATTATAAGATGATCCCTCTCACTAAATATCAAGTAATAAAGTGTTCGTCCTTAGTTGGCACCATTGCTAAGACTCGTCGTTTCGAAGCATCTCGTGATGATCGGGTGTGATAGACTCTACGTGTGCATACAACGGGTGCAAGCCATATTTGCACATGCGGAAACTAAGGTTAATCTTGACGAGCCTAGCATGTACAGACATGGTCTCAGAACACGGAATACCGAAAGGTAGAGCATGAGTCATATGATTGATATGATGAACATGAAGATTGTTCGCCGATGAAGCTACATCATCTCACGTGATGATCGGACTTGGTGTAGTGGATTTGGTTCGTGTAATCACTAAAACAACTCGAGGGATGTTGTTTTGAGTGGGAGTTCACCTAGTTAATTTAAGAATTAAATTTGAACACTATTTATCATAAACTTAGTCTAAACTACATGCAAATTGTTGTAGATTATGGCGAACGTTTCCATCAATTTCAATGCGTTCCTAGAGAAAGAAAATCTTAAGAACAATGGAAGCAATTTCATGGACTGGTTCCGTGGACTGGAGATCGTCCTCAGGGCTGGTCAGTTGACCTATGTGCTCGAAGCACCGCTAGGTGACCCACCTGCAGAAGATGCCACCGATGACGTAAAGAATGTTTATGCCACTCGGAAACATCACTACTCCACAGTTCAGTGTGCCATCCTGTACGGTTTAGAATCGGAGCTTCAAAAGCGTTTTGAGCACCATGACCCGTTTGAGATCATTAAGGAGCTCAAACTCATTTTTGAGACTCGCGCGGCCATGGAAAGCTATGAAGCTTTCGATAAGTTCTTTACCTGCAAGATGGAAGAGGGTAGCTCCGTTAGCGAGCACGTGCTCACCATGTCTGGGCACGCAAACAAACTCCAAGAGTTGGGGATACCGATTCCTAATGAATTGGGGATTCATCGTGTCCTCCAATCAGTGCCACCAAGTTACAAGAACTTTGTGATGAACTACAATATGCACTGCATGAACAAGACGTTGCCTGAACTATCGTCCATGCTGAAAACTGCTGAAGTGGAGATCATGAAGGAGCACCAAGTGTTGATGGTCAATAAGACCACCAATTTCAAGAAACGGGGCAAGCCTAAGAATAAGGTCAACTTCAAGAAGGACGGCAAGAAAGCTTCCGCACCTGCTAAGAAGCCCAAGGCTGGTCCTAAACCTGAAACTGAGTGCTTCTACTGCAAGGGTGCTGGTCACTAGAAGCGTAACTGCCCCAAATACCTGGCGGATCTGAAGAACAGAAACATCAAGAAGAAAGGTATATTCGATATACATGTTATAGATGTGTATCTTACTAGTAATATTAGTAGTACCTAGGTATTTGATACTGGTTCGGTTGCTCATATTTGTAACTCGAAACATGAGCTGCAGAATAAACAAAGACTAGCGAGAGACGAGGTGACGATTCGCGTTGGAAATGGCTCCAAGGTTGATGTGATCGCCGTCGGCACGCTCCCTTTGCATCTACCATCGGGATTAGTTTTAAATTTAAATAATTGTTGTTTGGTGCCTGCGTTAAGCATGAACATTATATCTGGATCTTGTTTATTGCGAGACGGTTACTCTTTTAAGTCTGAGAATAAAGGTTGTTCGATTTATATGAGTAATATCTTTTATGGTTATGCACCTGAGATGAATGGTTTATTCTTATTGAATCTCGATAGTAGTGATACACATGTTCACAACATAGATGCTAAACGAATAAAATTGAATGATAATTCTACATACATGTGGCATTGTCGTCTTGGTCACATTGGAGTGAAGCGTATGAAGAAACTCCATTCTGATGGACTTCTTGAATCACTTGAAAGATGCGAAGCATGTCTAATGGGAAAAATGACTAAGACTCCATTTTCTGGAATAATGGAGCGAGCTACGGATTTGTTGGAAATAATACATACCCATGTGTGCGGTCCAATGAGTGTAGCATTGCGTGGTGGATATCGTTATGTTCTCACTTTCACGGATGACTTGAGTATATATGGGTATGTCTACTTTATGAAACATAAATCCGAAACTTTTGAGAAGTTTAAGGAATTTCAAAGTGAAGTGGAAAATCATCGTAACAAGAAGATTAAGTTTCTGCGTTCTGACCGCGGAGGTGAATATCTGAGTTATGAGTTTGGCATGCATTTAAAGAAATGTGGAATACTTTCACAGTTGACACCGCCGGGAACACCACAGCGTAATGGTGTGTCCGAACGTCGTAATCGAGCTCTCTTAGATATGGTTCGGTCTATGATGTCTTACAGATTTACCGTTATCATTTTGGGGATATGCATTAGAGACAGCCGCATTCACTTTAAATAGGGCACCATCTAAATCCATTGAAACGACACCGTACGAATTGTGGTTTGGAAAGAAACCTAAGTTGTCGTTCCTTAAAGTTTGGGGTTGCGAAGCATATGTAAAGAAGTTACAGCCTGATAAGCTTGAACCCAAAGCGGAGAAATGTGTCTTCATAGGATACCCTAAAGAAACAATTGGGTATACCTTCTATCATAGATCCTAAGGCAAAGTTTTCATTGCCAAGAATGGATCCTTTCTTGAGAAGGAATTTCTCTCGAAAGAAGTGACTGGAAGGAAAGTAGAACTCGACGAGGTTATTGAACCTTCTTTCGGAGTTGAGAGTAGCGCAGCACCGGAAGATGTTTCTGTGCCGCCTGCACCAACTGGAGAGGAAGCTGATGATGATGATCATGAAACTTCGAACGAAGTTACTACTGAACCTCGTAGGTCAACGAGGGTCCGTACCACTCCTGAGTGGTATGACTCTGCCTTAAACGTCATGTTAGTGGACAACACTGATGACCCTGCGACGTATGAAGAAGCTATGGTGAGCCCAGATTCCGACAAATGGCTAGAAGCCATGAAATCTGAAATGGGATCCATGTACGAAAACCAAGTATGGACTTTGGTGGACTTACCGGATGGCCGTAAGGCTATCGAGAACAAATGGATTTTCAAAAGAAAAACAGATGTTGATGGTAATGTTACCGTCTATAAAGCTCGACTTGTCGCGAAAGGGTTCCGAAAAATTCAAGGAGTTGACTACGATGAGACTTTCTCACCAGTAGCGAAGCTAAAGTCTGTGAGGATTATGTTAGCAATCGCTGCATATTTCGATTATGAAATTTGGCAGATGGATGTCAAAACAGCGTTCCTTAATGGTGACATTGAGGAAGAGTTGTATATGGTACAACCCAAGGGTTTTGTCGATCCTAAAGATGCTGACAAGGTATGCAAACTTCAGCGCTCCATTTATGGACTGAAGCAAGCATCCCGGAGTTGGAATCAACATTTTGATAAAGTAATCAAAAACTTTGGATTTATACAAACTTATGGAGAAGCTTGTATTTACAAGAAAGTGAGTGGGAGCTCTGTAGCATTCCTAGTACTATATGTAGATGACATATTGTTGATTGGGAATGATATAGAACTTCTTAATAGCGTCAAAACCTATTTGAATAATAGTTTTTCGATGAAGGATCTTGGCGAAGAGGCATATATTCTAGGCATCAAGATTTATAGAGATAGATCAAGATGCCTAATAGCGCTTTCACAAAGTACATACTTAAACAAAGTTCTAAAGAAGTTTAGACTGGAAGAGAGCAAGAAAGGGTTCGTGCCCATGTTGTCAGGTAAGACCTTGAGTAAAACTCAAAGTCCGGCTACGGCAGAAGATAGAGAAAAGATGAATAAAATTCCCTATGCCTCGGCCATAGGTTCTATCATGTATGCCATGCTGTGTACAAGACCGGATATAGCACATGTTGTTAGTTTGACTAGCAGATATCAAAGTGATCCTGGAATGGAACACTGGACAGCGGTCAAGAATATCCTAAAGTACCTGAATAGGACTAAGGATATGGTTATTTCTTATGAAGGTGATGAACAGCTTGCTGTAAATGGTTACACTGATGCTAGTTTGAACACCGATCCAGATGACTCAAAATCACAGTCTGGATACGTATTTATTTTGAATGGTGCTGCAGTGAGCTGGAGGAGTGCCAAGCAGAGCGTTGTGGCGAAATCTTCAACTGAATCGGAATACATAGCTGCTTCGGAGGCTGCACAAGAAGCCATATGGATGAAGGAGTTCATTACAAGAAGCCCTGCAGAATTCTCACCTCCACCACCACCACCACACCATCGTGCTGCTGGGATTCCGTGGAGAAGATCTACTACCTCCGCTGCTCGCTGGAACGGGGAGAGGAAGGGTTGCTTCGACTCCGCACGTGTGACCGTCTGCGGAAGCGCTGCCGGAACGCGGCGCCGGAAGGATCGTCCACACGATCTTGAGATCGGCAAGTGATCGAATACATCAACCACGAGATCCGTTCTCGAACAAGGCTTTGGAATCTACGAGGGTTAGTACCGATCTATCTCGTTGCTCATGTCTAATAGATTAGATCTTGGCTTTTCTCTAGATTAGATCTGGGTTGTGTTCGTTCTTGCGATAGAAATTTTTTGTTTTACATGCTACGAACCCATCAAAAGATGCCTATGATAGGGGAAATAAGAGCTGAAAGCTAGTAAGTATCATAATTTTTGGGAGCTCTTTATGAGACTTGCAATCCCTGCTTCCCTCTTTGAAGGGCCTTTCTTTTACTTTGTAGTTGAGTTAGTAAACCTACTCCCTTCTATCTCAGCAAGTATTTTGAGTTGTTGTGTTTCATTCATTCATATGATGATTTATGCAATCGTGTCTTATGTTCCTTGTTTTGCACATTGCTCTTATCTTGATGTTTACTACTTTGAAAGCTATCATTGAAAACCAGTTATTTGTGAACTTTAGCAAATTATCAACTATTCTTCGACCAAGAGCTAAGTTTGCCATTACCAATTATGATTTACTTTATGTATCTTTATTGTGTTTCCTTTACTCACTGCAAGTTGAGTTATATAATAGTGAGTTGTCTTCTATTATGATCTGTGTATTTGGTGAATGTGATGCTTTTTGTCCGTATTCTTTTATCGACTCTTCACTCCATAAACCTGAGGCCGTGTTTATTGAGCTCAGTTTTGCTTGGGGACAAGCGAAGTCTAAGCTTGGGGGAGTTGATACGTCCATTTTGCATCACTATTCTATGTCTTAATTCACTATTATTCATTGATATATTTCGTATTGAGAGGTGATACTTATGTTATTTCATCTGTTTTTGCATGGTTGATAACTTTTGGAGCACGGACCGCTGTAGTCAGGATTCTGATGGAAAAGGTGTTGTTTGGAGGCAAAATTCGCGAAGATCAGAAAATCCGGAAAAATATATGGAAAATCCTTTTTTCAGAAGACTAAGGATGCTAGAAGACGGAGTGCAGATGGGCCACAGGGGGCCCACACCACCCCCTGGCGCGGGCAGTCCTTGGTCGCACCAACAGGTGGTGTGGCTGCCCTGGCCCACCTCTGGCTCTCTCTCCTCTGGTGTATATCATCCTCCCGAAACCCTAAGACTCGGGGAGCGACCACAGAAAGGTTCCGCTGCCTCTGCGGGGCGAAAAACACCGAGAGAGAAAGATCTCTCCGGCAAACAGATTTCTGCCTGGGGAATTCCTTCCCGGAGAGGGGAGATCATCTCCATCAACACCATCATCAAGCTTGACTTCATCGGGATCATCATCATCACCACCATCATCACCATCAGCACCCTCATCACCATCTCCATATTGTTGTAACAATTGAGTTGAATCTTGCATTAGTTCATAGGGGAAACTTTCCCGGTGTTGATTACTCTTTGTAGTTGATGCTATTGAGTGAACCGTTGAATTATTGTTTATGTTCAGATTGTTATACATCATTATTCCATCTCTGATCATGATCCATATGATGTCTTGTGAGTAGTTCGTTTTGTTCTTGAGGACATGGGAGAAGTCATGTTGTTAGTAGTGGAATTGTGTTGAGAAAGATTCAATAGTTTGATATTTAAGTTGTGGTGTACTTCTTCTAGTGGTGTCATGTGAACGTCGACTACATGACACTTCACCTATATGGGCCTAGGGGAATGCATTGTGTATTTGGCTACTAATCATAGGGGTTGCCGGAGTGACAGAAACCTGAACCCCCGTTAGGAAACCATTGCACAAGGGACGTAAGGGTCTTAGAGTTTAAAGCTGTGGTTAGGTTTCTAACTTAATTACTTTCTTGTACTTACAGATGTTTGCAAAAGGTATAATCACAAGTATGTATTAGTCCTAGGAAGGTCGGTACATTAGCACAGGTTCACCCACACAACACTTAGCAAGCTAAAGAAGATTAATCAACTATATGAAGCCAAAGCACTTGACAGTCTTCCCATGTGTTCTCGAGAACGTTTGGTCATCTTAAGTAATACAACCGGCTTGTCCTTTGCTGCATAAAGGATTGGGCCACTTGCTGTATTTATTCCTACTGTCTTTTATTTACTCGTACTTCGTTTACTTGCTTTATTAAAAAACCCTAAAAATCCATTTGCTAAGTATTTGCAGAGAATTCTTAATCCATACCACTAGCCAGCATCTTCTGCTCCTCGTTGGGTTCGACACTCTTACTTATCGAAAATACTGCGATACATCCCCTATACTTGTGGGTCATCAGTAGTTCCCTCCTACCATGTTAATGTTCCATTGACTCATGCCGAAGTATCTCCTTTTTCGGTCTTACTAGCCCTGCATTGTGGGTCATGATGAGACAACGATGGTGACTGCAGGACCGTGGTGGCGTGTGTTGGTGGGCGGCGAGATGGGAGGAGCAATATGTAGCGTCCGAGAGTGTGGTTTTTTGAGGGGTTGGGAGAAATCCTTGTCGTCTAGACATCGACGCGGTGATGTCTGTGGGTGTCATCGTCCTTCTTGAAGGGCATCGGATGTATCTCTTCCCCACCTCCCGTAGTGTATTGGGGGAAACCCTGGGACTAGTCTGGGCAGCAGCGCCATTGTTGTTGCTTTCCCTCTTGGGGGTGTTGCTTGATACGTGACGCTTCGGAGCGCTAGGAGCATGGTGGAATTCTCCGGAGGGCATAAACGTGGCGGGCCATTCTTGTTTTCGTCGAGCCACTGTTTTTGGGTTTGTTTTCTCTTCTTTTTCTTTTTTCTTTTATTTATTTTTTCTTTTGGACGTTGTGTTGTCTAGTCCAGCAGGGATCTCAATCGGTTGCTATATTGATATAGCTGGGCGAAAGCCTGTTTCGAGGAGGGTGGAGGGGATAGGGACGGGATTAGCTGTAATTAAGAATGGGTTGAGAAAGATGTTTGCACAACTAGAGCCGACTCACAGTATCTAGAGAAAAGGTGCTCGCTTTTTACCCGCTTTAAAGTTTGCGCGAGCCTGTTCTGCAAAAACGCTCAAATTCGATGTTCCTAGCTGGCTTTGGTCTGCTTTAAATCTCGTTCTACGCAAAAAAAAAACACGCGACACGGGCGTATTTCTAACCGCTAGATGCGAGAAGAGAGGATCGGCAAATACTCGCTGGGTGCTTAGATATTTGGACGGGACCGCTCAAAAAAAATTGGACGGGAAGGAGAGAGAAAATAGGGGGTCGACACAAAAATTACTCTCTAGGAAATGTCTTTTTCTCAATTACTAAAGATATTCTAAGATGATTAGGACATAAATAATGCTTGATAATACAATCTTATCTTAGGTTGCATGTCGTTTAGAGAAGACATGGCATAGTGGATTGTATGTGTTAATGTCTTTTTTTTTCTTTTATTAATGTCATGTCTAATAATTATTGTTGGCATGCTCATTAAACTATGTTATGATTAAAAATAAGCTACTCCCTCCGTTCAGAAATATAAGAAATTTTAGTTCTATGAAATAAATGTAACTAGACGTTTTTTAGTGTATATGTTCACTCCGAACCTCTACGTACCTATGCACTAAAAGATGTTTAGATACATTCGATTTACGAAGCTAAAACGTATATTTCTGAACAGAGGGAGTAGAAAAGTGTGAGTAAGATAAGACATATTGTTCAATGAATAAATACGTGTTATCTTTCTTACGATCATCTCTTATCACCATGTCGTATTATCACTTAGCGACAAATCTCTTTTTTAACTTGGATGGGGACTGAATTTAACAAAAGAAAAAACACACTAGGAAAATTACAGAATTTCCAAGAGTTTGTAAATTCAGTGCCCTGGTCAGGTCTTACAAAACGAGCTTTAGTCTGATTATTAGTAAAACCCGTTTTACTAATTTTCTGGTTAGGAATTAGTTTACAGGAAATCCTGTTTCGCAAAACTGGTTAGTGCTGCTGATTCTTTGTTCTACAAATTAACGATTCCACAAATGAGATATCTTTTAGGCAGCGCACGCTCCATATATAATGGCCTTCTTGTCTGCCGCCCACGCCTGACGAACCGAACGGCGGATTAGGCACAGGGTTGCGTTGTCGAGCTTGTCCGTCACCTCTCCACTACATGGAAGTGTCGTATTCAGCTCCATGCGGGCAACCGGAAGGATCGACGCAAAGTAGATTAGATTAGCGATGCACACCGAAAAGCTCGCCGGCACGAGGCCGTGCATCGAGATTCGAGACCTCAGTACGCGTGCCCCCGGTGTTCACCTTGTTCAGAGTACGGCGCAGGGACCCTCCTCGGCGTCCGGGCGAAAGCGGAGGTGCCTTGGCCGGTTGATACGTTACGGGCCACAGGAGGACGCCTCTGTCCAGTGCCGGCGTGCGCACGAGTGGCCGGCATGGCCACCTGCCGGTCGGAGCCCACGTTCCTGGACACTGGGTCCGACGCGCGCAGACTGGGAGATGACTGACCGGCGCGGTGCACCTCTCGCCGCCGGTGGCCTGCCTGGGTGGTCCGTCCCGAGTCCCGACGGGCCTGCCTGTGGCAATGGTGAGGCGCGGACGCGCGTGTCCGGCGGGAGCGGAAGGCCGCGCCGTGCCTCACCGGCCGGAGCCCATCCAGGGCAGGTGGTGTCGCGGCCTTTTGCACTCCTTGGCTCACGACACATTGATCACTTTACTCACTCGGGAGTAGTAGTAGTGATTGTTACTCCATCCAGATGCTCCTGTTCAAATCTTCTTCTTTTGGTTTCCTTAATAGTATAGAGTAATATATATTCACGCTTGTCAAGCAAGCTTGTGCTCATCGTGCTTTCACTGAAGAGGTTTCATAATTTCTTTCCCATGTTTATTCAAGTTGTATATAGTAGGAATTCGTTGATGAGGTTCTTGGTAGTTAGGACAGTCATCAAAAGACGAATTTGGGGTAATTACTTGCTATGTTCCTTGCACTAGCGCAGAGGCATTTGCACTTTTTTTTTCCAGTAGTAATCATAAAAATATAAGAACGGCTTCAAACGTTTTAGGACAATCAAAAGTTGCAACTCAGTTTGCATCATGTATCTCACTGGAGCCACACAATTTGTTTTTGAAAAAGTAAACATGTCACACTACAAGCCAGCGTCCAATTAAAATACCAGGCTGTCTCGAAAATCACAGTGTCTGCTCAGCACAGCTGGGCAGTACCAGAATACCAGGTCGATCCTCATCACCGAGGAAACATCATACAGTTTGAGTGAGGTCGTCCAGATGGTCACAGCTAATCCTATGGATAGGGTTCATGCCCACAGAACAGCTAATCCTACCAACTCTGAGAGGTTGTCCATCCAGACCCAATTGCAACAATGCACCAACATACCGACACAATACAGATGTTGCTGTCCTCCAATGCATCTTCCCAAAAAAGAACAAGATCGAGATCCTTATATTACTACTCCGTCACTTCCGGAAGCAGTCCCCCTGTCAGTGACTGCACCTTCAAAACCAACTCACACCACACCTTAGCTGCAGCGGATAACACGCTTGCACTCCTGAAAGATGCACATATTGATAAGGAACAGGAACATGAAACTATATACTACCAAGAAATAAGGGCAAGGCAAAGCAACTAATTTAAATGACGGCATGTGCAAATAATCACAAGGCAACTAGATATATGTCTTTAAATTCCAGGTGAGCCTATTCTCTTGTGCAATACGGATAGACCGAAAAAACTTTGTAGGGTTTCTATACATGAGTATTATTAGATGTCACAGGCTCGTTTTTTTTTTCTTTTTAGATGGTCCCTTTTGAATTCCATATCTTGCAGTCCCTGAGATGAACCGGAACTGCAATAGGGAATGTAGATGACAGTGTGCCCTGATTGCAAAACTATATCTTCCAGAGCACCATGTGTTGGTTAGTGCATCAATTCAATACTACTAATGCATACGTGGCAACATGGCGAGATTAGACACTGCGAAAGCCTCCAGGAATGGTAATAGGGTATAAACATTCTGACATCAGTGATGGACCACAATATAAACTTACATTCTGATTATCTTGATGATGCTTCTTTTCGGGAAAAACAGGATAGTGGTTCCTTTCTTTGTACTAATTTTGTATAATCATTTATGACCACCATTTCCATTTATATTTTCCATGCAGATGTACAATGCAAGTTCATAATGCTGAGTGTTTTATCTACAAGAGATATCTTATAAAGATTTTCTTGCCCTGTCATGTTTTCTTCTATTCCTGAACAGTGAGTACCCACTAATGCAATGAGAAATGTAAACTTGACATACTCAGAAATCCGAACGAACCACGAGCAAGGAAACTGATTAGAATGATGGCATTTGCTAATAATCATATGGAGGAGTCACCCATATAAGAAATAAGAGCAAGAGAACGAACTAAAATGATGGCATGTGCTAATAACAATATGGAGCAGACACCCATATAACAAAAAGGAGCAAGACAACCAACTTAAATATGTGCAAATATTCATATGGAACAGACACCCATATAACAAGCAAGAGCAAGACAACTAACTAAAATGATGGCATGTGCAAATAATCATATGGAGCAGACACCCTTATAACAAACAAGAGCAAAGGCAACCTTAAAATGATGGCATGTGTAAATAATTGTATGGAGTAGTGACCCATATATATAAGAAATAAGAGCAAGGCAACTAATTAAAAATGATGGCATGTGCTAATAATAATAAGGAACAGTCAACCAAGAAGTAGGCATTGACCACCATGCGCACCTGCTCTGGTCCTTGCCGACAGCTTCAATGAACTTAATTAGATCTAGTGCTACCTTAAACAAAGATTCTGGGTCCTTTATACCCTTCAATATGCCAGAGTAAGCATTGAGTATGCCATGTCTAAGCTGGTTACCGTACTCAACCTTTTTCTCATCAAAAACATTGGCATAATATCTTGGGTTAGCAGCTTCTTTCAGCTTTTCTGTAACATCCTGCAGGTACTCCTCAAAATCCTTCCCAATAGCTAGAGCAATCATTCCGAAGCATTCAAAAATTGGAGATTTAAGCATTGATTTTGAGAGACCTTCATAAAGGACATTCATAATAGAATCACAGTAAGGCAGAATTCTATTTCCCAAGATAAGAAAGATATTGCCAATCACCCGCAGATAGGTTGGGAAGAGTAGCTTCACACTAAAATGCTGCAACAGTATAGGCATGTGATCCACAAAATCTGGACCAGTAGCATCAGCAAGAGCACCAATGGCAAGCGCTGCCTTATCACGTGCAGTAGAACATTCGCAAGTTAAGACACGGCAAAACAGAAGCAACACAAATGGAGTACGCCACAGTGCAAATGTGTTGCCCAGTTTCTGGATTATGACATGCAGTACTTCACACAGCAAAACCAGAAGATCGCATCTGTTCATCTTGTCACCTGATAAACTTGCTTTGGCATCAAGCACCGTGTTCAATCTTCTCATGATACGAGGCATTAAAACTCCAATAGACACTGAAGCATCATAATCTTGTAAGTTGCTTACTCTCACAACCTCACTCAACGCTTTATAAGCAGTTGCAGATGTTGGAATCCTGAAAGGGGTCTCCTTAGCAAGTGCTGAAGTAGAAACGAGAACATCGAAAAGGTTACTAACAAAAGGTGAAAGCTCAGATGATATTTCCTTTTTTGAATGTCCTGGCTCAGATGAGATTGACTCATAACCTTTGGCGAGAAAATATATAGCTACACAGGCTTCCTCGGACACTTCTGGAACATCTTTGCTTCTCTTTGCCAACACAGCCACGATGCGAGGAAGGTTTGCAGATGTGAAAATTCTATTTGCACAAGCTGGAGGATGCATAAGCTCAAACACCCGCCGAAGAGTGTGTACAGCGGTGTATCTTACATGCATGTTTGGGTCCTCCATCCTGTCAAGCAACAAACGGACAACAGGAGCAAGTTTCTCGATAGAGGGCCCTTCAAGGAGAACGCCTAGTACAGATGTAGCTGCCTTGCGACTATGCCAATCTGAGGCTCTGATATTATCCTCGACAAACTGCATTGCACAGGGAACAATTGCATCCCCAATAGTTCTAGCAACGAAGCCTAAACATGTCAAACCACTGATGGAGATTGACTGTGCATTATCATCTCCCTCTTGCTTTAACAGAGTTTCTAGCAGAACCGGAACAAGTGAAGAGAGGGGCTTCTCAATAAAGCTACAATCTACAGTCGAGATAGCATCATGCATGTTTTGTTCTCGGAGTTCAATCACTTTTTCACAAATAGTGATCCAGAACTCGATACATTGGAGTGCACCTGATTCCACATCTCCTCTCAAAGCTTCAGTTGTAAGACTGAGTATGGTTTCCATGTAAGGTTCTAACATTGTATAATATTTGGATGCAATCACAACAAGGCAGCTAAATGCTTCCTGTTTCATCATCTCCGCTGCTTTATCGGATTCAGCTTTATCAGATTCAGCTGACATTGAAGGTCTGAGAGAGCCCCTAGATGACTCAGTTATAATGTCCCTAGTTGCACTCATTATAAGATTTCTGCAATCATCATTTGCGAAGTTAGCATGCTTAAGAACATTCTGAAGAGCTTTAACCGCTGCAAGACGGACTTCAGAACATAGCTCTGTCTGGTTCATTGCCTGGATGATAGCATCCAGAACAGTATTCACTTCATCAGGATCAAATTCCAGGATCTCCTCAAAGACATATCCCAACGCCTCTAGTGTTGCTTGCTTTAGTGGAGGAGATGCACCCTGCTGTGCCATGTTGTCCAATAATTTGCCAATGAGGTCTTGCCATTCCCGACGGGGTATCTCGACATATGCAACCTTTGCAATAACCTGTGATGAAGCGTGTCGTGCGTCAGACACCAAAGACCCTAACATTGTCAGCAATGACTCCTTAATCTCCGATTTGACAAGTTGATCCAGGTTGATCCATTGATTAATGAGTAGGTCGCCATCTGCAGAAAACCTCTTGTCCAATGAGTTCTTAAGGATGATGCCAGCAAGTTCCCTACACTTTGGTGGACACCCATTGCTCGAGAGCACTGCTGATAGGGATAGGAGGAAGTTGGGAAAATCAAGCTCCTGGAGCTGCTTGAGATTGCCTTCTGCTGCGTACCGTATGTTCTTATCCTGATGCTGAGCATTTTGCAGAATCTGTGTGATCTCCTCCCTGGCTGTATCAACTGTCATGGCACACATCAAATAAGCAGAACTGGTCAGTTAGAAAAAAAACAGAAATTACAAAAGAAAATGGTAACTGTCCTAAGGGCCACTAGACAAATTTGACATACTTAGTCAGAATTTTGAAATGAGAACCACCTAAGGACAGGACAGTTGCATATTTTTACTATTAAAGCAAAATCTGTGGTGAATGCCTTGATGTCTGCCATTCCATGCCTCTCATCTCAACAAACAAACAGAATGTCACGACTAAAAACATGCATGTTTATCCTCCTACTTGGCAGAATTGTTATCATCCAAACCAACACTCCAGTTGCTTATCTGTACCTTTGCTGGTAGGTGTGAGAGATAAACATGTCTATAAACTGGTGTTCAGGCCTGTTTCTCTGGGAGTTCTAGGTATGGCATAATAAAATTCAAATTGTTCAGTTACTTGGGATTTTAAGATCTGAGAGGAGACTTTTCTATTTTTCATTTTAACATATCTACTAAATTGTATTCCAGTGGGAGCTTTAAACAACTATGAAAAAAGATAAGTAGCAAGTTCCCATGTCTACAAGATGAAAACGCGGAAGTTATTTATATGAGAGTGCATGTTAGTGAAACCTTCATGATTAAATAATGAAAAATAGATCTTAGTTTCGTTGAGGTCAGATGGCTAATTTGGACAGTAGAGCAGCATGAAGTAGGGTAGACACATGACAGAGAAAAGTACAAGCTAATTAGATACCAAGTTCGATGCTAGTTTCAGGAAATAGTTAATTGGAAATAAAGTTTGACTGGCAACGCACGGGCAATTCAGGTAGTTAAGTTAAAAGATCTGTCTGGCAAATTATGCTTCTTATAAGATGTGCAAAATTCAGCACACACAAATGGCACCAATAAACCACCATTGCTAAGCTAGTTAATTAATATATGCGGCAAGTAGAGACTTAGCTATCCCAAATCCAGCGAGCCATATATTTCTTGGCTGAACAGAGCCATATATAATATGCGCATAGCCTGCTGAGTTAAGTTATACTAGTAGTATGCTAAGCTAAAGAGCGTAAAAATGCAAAGACAAAAACTGCTCACACCCATAGAGGGGTTTCTGGAGCATTGTCCAGCTGCCCGTAAACTCCAGACACACTCGGATGTAACCCAAGAAGCTAATACACACACACACACACACACACACACACACACACACACACACACACACACATCTGAGCTTCCTATGTCGGCCTTTTACAATCTTTATTATGGGAGCACAGGTCCCAATGCCCAAAAGGTATGTATGCAGCCTACACTATAAAGAAACACAATAAACTAAATGAAAAGAAGAACTTGAGAATATTCTTACCCTACAAAGTTCATTTAACGGTTTGTCCAAAGCTGAGCCAGATTATAAAAAGACTGCATATGCAGATACAAAGAATGGGTTCAATGAGTCATCAAAAAATTAAGTCTTTATAGAGAACTTTCCTTAGTGAATTACAAGCAATGAAAAAGACAAAATTGCATTGGACATGTAAAACAAATTAGTACCACTTGCTAAGAAAATAAGAATGAATTGTCTAAAACTGAACCTAGATAAAAGGAAAAAACCTATATTGAATTTATGAAAATAGATTCAACGAAAAGGAGTCTTTAGATCGCTGTACATGACCAGTGTCTTTTAGAACGCTGGACAAAGAAAAAATTAAAGGTATCTGCAAAATTTGTCAAGGCTGCTGTGCTACATAAGGAAAGATTAAAATAGTATTTGCTAAGTACCTTCCGTTTATTCCCGTGCAACCATAAAAAAATTTAAAATGCATTTGCTAAAGTAGGACCGCGGTGCGCGTAGCTATATACATTTGTCAGGCCCTTTGACTATTTTATTGTACTGGACTTTGGCTGATTATAGATCTCTAATCTAATGCATGGAGTGATTAATTTTATATTATTATGTTACATACATGGTACAGAAGGAATATCCCCATGCGTGATGGACGGCATCGAGCGTAGGCGTTGCTGGACAATGTTTCTCCTCACAGCCGGGCATGCACGGACGATCAGTACATTTGCATGATTTGACAACATTTGGCCTGGGGCTTAGGAACGAGCACAGATCTAAGCAAAAGTGGGAGGAACAAATCAATTTGCAATCACGCGGAGGCCCGGGGCTTACGTCCCTGCCATGAGACAGGTAATCCCCAATGCAGAGCGACTGTTTGGGCACTTGAGGGAAAAGTTTCTTCTGGGATCTCTGGCGTCAAGCGAACTGAAGCGCCCGACGACGACATCTTCGGCTTCTGGGATTGGACGGGATTCGAGCGCAATTACCGAGAAACAAACCCTGGCGCCTGGCAGTAGCGCCCGCGAAGGAGATTTAGGCGCTAGGCAGCGGCTAGGGTTAGGGATCTAGCCAAAGCCGAGAGAAGTGGGGAGACGAAGCAAACCGGACGCAGATCTATCTTACCAGCGGGACGAGCAGTCATTCTCCGCTCGCCTGTGAGAAGAGGCGGGACACGCAGACCTTCTCCGCTGGCACCGGTGGCGGCGGACGGCGGTGGTGGTGGGGTGCGGCGGTGCGTGGTGCAGGTAGAGATCGGGCCGGGAACTTCCACAGTAATAAGTATAAATTCTAATAAAGGTCAGCCGACAACACCTTTGCCACTCAGCCCTGGTCAGGTAGGTGGGTGTGGTAGGGTGCGTTCGTGGTCGGTGAGGAGCGGGCTGGGTAGCGTGTGTTGTGCGGCCGCTGTGTGGCGGCGGCGGGTTCGGGTAGTTTTAGGAGTAAAATCCATGGTTAATAACTGAACTTACTTAGCAAAATTAATACGATCATCGTACAGAGTTTATGGTCACCGAACTCGCACTAGAGCTTCATCCACGGTCACCGAGCGATACGTAGCAGTGTATGCGATGACTAGGCGCTCAATGGGATCCACTGTCAGCGTCACACTTGAATTGATGGTCACTGAACTTGCACGAGAGCGTCAGCCATGGTCACCGAGTGATACGTAGATTAGGAGGGTTTTATTGCAAAATGGTGGACATGTACTAAGCCTCACGTTTCAACCGGACCCGTTCGTTCGGACCCGCGTCGCTCCTCTGCTGCCATCGTTCTAATCCTAAATCGGTGGCGCCGCTTGGGAGGGCTAGCTCGCTACTTCCTCCCATAACACACAATCTGGTCTAGAGTAATTTAACGAACGGATTGTCGTGTACGGCGGCCCGCACAATTGCCCGGCCTCCGTCCATTAAGCTAGCATACCGATTAAAATCTAACGGACTTGACTATAGTACTACATACCATGCCCACACCAGGGTTCAGCACCCGCGGTAATCCTTCAATGCTTTTGTTCATAGGACCGCTCTTCATCTCCACGCACTAGCACACCAATAATGTTTGCTCGGTACTTTTGACTGCCACATTATTTTCGGCTGATGTATAGTACTCCACGGTCTATTTTATTGACTAGTACAATATTTTATCATCTTCTGAATTCAATGATAGTGACCAATTTTTCTTTAAAAAAAAACTTAGACGAATTCATATGAAAAATCTTGTGTAGTTTTTTTTGCTATTCCCAACTTATTTCTTATACGTCAGCTACCAAATGATGTGCAATAAGATGCTAGCGTGTTGTTGGCACTTACAACTAAAAATAAATGACCGCAAAATCTACACAAGTCACAAGATTATTTATTTGCCAATGACTATCAACTTATTTGCTAGCGACTGTCGTATTATTCGCCGCCGCCGAATTATCTGCGAACAACTATCAGATTATTTGCGAATGACTACCAAATTATTTACAAATGACTAATAAATTATTGTGAATGAGTATCAGAATATTTTTTTAACTACTACCCAACACAACCCGATTATTTGCCAATGACTACCGAATTATTTGAGAATGACACCCAGATTAATTGCGAACGACTACCAAATTATTAGGCAATTTTCCCATGAGATTAATTACCGAAATCAACATTATGTAAGAACTAGCAGATCTAAACACATACAACCAAACAACCACATCTAGTAGATCTGAAAATCTAGCAAGAACTAGTGCATACATAGAGAAAAATAGCATGTACAGGTTGACCGGGAAGGTCGTCACCGCAGCAGCACCTTGGTCCTTGTTGATGTCGCCCATGGTGCTAATGAGATCGTCGGTTGCCAAAAAAGAACATACGAACAGATGCGAGCAGTCACGCCGAGAAGCTCCCCAAAAACCTTATCGCCCTTCTCCTGGTGCAGGATCTCAACGGATGGGGTTTCAAAGGCCTACTCTCCCGAAAAGCAGTGCACGCAGCCGCCGGGATGGGGAAGCCTAGAGAGCAGCGCAGCAAGAGGAACACACAGCAAGAGAGACTGAGAAAAGAACTTGATGTGACGAGGGTTTAACTCGTCAATGCCCATTGTTATGGACTTGAGTGTTGGAGAAGGAGGGAGCGCTGGAGGCATCAATCGGCTAGCAAACAAGCATACAGGGACGCAAGATTTACCCAGGTTCAGGCCTCGTAGAGGTCCCTATTCCTGCTTGTCTGCTCTAGGAATTAACGAAGGAATCGAAGATTACAAGGACACGCAGATGCAATCTGGCGAGAGTTGTGAAAACTAGGGTTGTGATTATCCTCCTAACCACCCCCTTCTAGCTTTTATATAGATAGGCTAGGTCTCGGGTAGCAGGTCAAGTCTGTTACAAATTAGGGTTTTGCCCTTTTAAACTTTCTATCTTAAGCTTCTTCTTGTCTCGCAAGCAATCGAGGAGTCCGTGGGTCACTCGAATTCCGTATTGGGCCTTCGCAACGGCATGGGATTCTACCGTATCCAGGCCGTATATACCAAACTCGAGTACATGTAGGTTATACCCATGTTAGTAGCCCCCGAATGTCCAGTGGAATCTCAGATTCGACTAGAGACTTTATGAAGCCTTTCGAGTGCATGACTGAGCATTTTTTCGAGTGTTCATTTTGCGTCATAGGGATTGTTGATATAGATGCCTGATTTATCCGATGTATCGGTATCAGTTAACTGCCTTAGGGCAAAATAACGCAATCTACTCAAACTCGAGTCCCCGGACTCGAATTCAGAAAAGTGCTGGCGTAATTCGACTCAGGCCACGGAGGTCTTACATGAGTCTAATTACAGTGTATAAGTGTGAGCACTCGACGCGTTCGTCCAGGCATGTTCATCATACCTGTAGGCACGGATATTTTTCTGGTAGTGCGCAGCAGATTCGTTGCTAGGCCTTATTCATGTCTTATCTTCACGCTGTAAGCGCGGCATCCGAATTTTTGTCATCACGGAGATGATTCGGGTGACCCAGGAGACACAGTCTCTTTGCAGGGAAAATATGAGGCGGAGTCGCCATAGAATTTGAGTTGGATGTTATCAACACAAAGTACGATGTACAAATAATCATAGGGTGTGCGGCCAGCGCTCCCTATGGGAGTAGCCCCCAAGTGCCTAGTTGAGTCGAAGACTTGAGCGGGGACTAAAGACATTATGCGACTGTTGTCGTCCTTTGTTGCTTGTTCTAGTCAAATTTGCTTCTGGCGCTCCCTATGGGAGTAACCCATAATTCACAATCGAATCGTAGATTCGAGTGATTGGTTTGTCTTGAATGTTCTTATACCTACATAAAGATAATCGTAGGGTGCGCGACCAGCGCTCCCTATGGGAGTAGCCCCCCGAGTGCTGGTTGAGTCGAAGACTCGAGCAAGGACTAAAGTAGTCAAAAGTTTCTTCTGCTGGTGTCGATGACATCAGTGCTGACGATGTGATGACCTTATTTGCCTGCTTGAGTGGCTTTGATGGGACGTGACGAGCGGTTTCGATAGGATGTGACGAGCGGTGGGTCCCACTTTTTGACCTTGATTTGATTGGGCGTGCATAATCCTCTGTTTTAACTGCGTCTCCTCGATTTCCACACGTAGTGGGAATAGTGGGGGACGGTTGGTGGTTCCGCTTCGCCACGTGTTGATGGCGATGTGCGCCACGCGTCCAGTAGGGTTTTTGCTGGCCGTTGGATGGCATCCGTGAAGGGGTTAAGTAGCAGCACAGCTGCGGTAAATTTCCCCATCTCTTCTTGCTCGTGCCTCCTTCGCCATTTCTGCTCTCTCTGCTTCCTTGCACACTTTCTCTTTGCGGCACTAGACCATCTCCGTGTCTTCCCCAGTTACTTCCTGCGTTCGCACCGCCATCGAAGGATTGGTAAGAAGAAGGGAGGCACCACCGCTAGATCTGCGGCTGCCATTGCCGCCAGGAAGAAGAAGGGCGGTACCACCACCGTCAGTACCAGCGCCACTGGCGCTGGGAAGAAGAAAGGTGCGGGCACCCTGATGGCCCAAAATATATCGAGGTCATTGGGGAACCCCAAGAGGAAGGTATGATGAGCAGAGCAGAAAGTTTTCCCTCAGTTATGAAATCAAGTTTTAATCCAACCAGTAGGATCAAGGAAACACGCCAAAGGTGTAGCTAGCTGAACTTTGGCAGGGTGCACTAACGGTGCCAGCAGCAACGTGGAGACCTGCACAACACAACCACAGAACTCTGCCCCCAACTTGCGATGAGGTTGTCAATCTCACCGATTTTGCTTAAAACAAAGGATTAAACGTATCGAGTGGAAGAAAGTAATAATTTGCACAAAGTAAACTCAAAGCAGTAAACAGTTGATTGTAGATTGATGATAAAAGAAAGGACCGGGGTCCATAGTTCACTAGTGGTGGCTCTCCTTAAGATAGATGACATGTTGGGTGAACAAATTACAGCGGGGCAATTGACAAACATCGAGAAAGCATCCAAGCATATACTACTCATCTTGACTCCTTTGAGATTCGATTGGCATTATAACATTATACATAGACCGCCATCCAACTGCATCTATGACTAATAATCCACCTTCAGGTTATCATCCGAACCCCCTCCAGTATTAAGTTGCAAGCAACGGATAATTGCATTACGAATTGCGTGTAAAGTAAACAATACGATTGTTCTATGAACAAAGGATTGTTGTTTTCTCCCTAGTAGAAACAACACATCTAGTACCTTAAAGATTTCTGTCACTTCCCCAGATTACCAGAGGCATGAACCCACTATCGAGCATAAATACTAACTCTTGGAGTTGCTAGCATCTACTTGGCCAAGATAGCTACTAACAACGGAAAGCATGCAAGATCACAAATAACAAAGACATGATAGAATCAATAATGAATCTGAAATAGCATCTCAATATCCATCGGATCCCCGCAAACACAACCTGCAGAATTACAAATAGATGATCTTGATCATGAACGGAGCTCACAAGATCTAGACATGATAGCACAAAGGAGGAGAACTAGCCATCTAGCTACTACATGGACCCGTAGTCCAGAGATGAACTACTCACGCATCACACCGGAGGCTTGCATGGTGATGAAGAAGGCCTCTAGGGTGAATTCTCCCCTCTGGTAGGGTGTCGGGAAGAGCTTCAGATCCCTCCCGATCTAGGGATGGATGCGACGGCGGCTACAGACTCTTTTGTGGAATTTTGATCGGGTACTTAGGGTTACGGCAGAAGATAGAGAAAAGATGAATAAAATTCCCTATGCCTCGGCCATAGGTTCTATCATGTATGCCATGCTGTGTACAAGACCGGATATATCACATGTTGTTAGTTTGACTAGCAGATATCAAAGTGATCCTGGAATGAAACACTGGACAGCGGTCAAGAATATCCTAAAGTACCTGAATAGGAATAAGGATATGGTTATTTCTTATGGAGGTGATGAACAGCTTGCTGTAAATGGTTACACTGATGCTAGTTTGAACATCGATCCAGATGACTCAAAATCACAGTCTGGATACGTTTTTATTTTGAATGGTGCTGCAGTGAGCTGGAGGAGTGCCAAGCAGAGCGTTGTGGCGAAATCTTCAACTGAATCGGAATACATAGCTGCTTCGGAGGCTGCACAAGAAGCCATATGGATGAAGGAGTTCATTACTGAACTTGGCGTGGTTCCCAGTGCGTTGGACCCGATGGCCATCTACTGTGACAACACAGGTGCCATAGCTAATGCACAGGAGCCAAGGTCACATAGCAAGCTGAAGCACATCAAGCTACGGTTCCATGCTATTCGCGATTATGTCCAAGATGGTGACATAAAGATTTGCAAAGTACACACTGATCTGAATGTAGCAGATCCATTGACTAAACCTCTCCCTAGAGCAAAGCATGACCAACACCAGAACGCCATGGGTGTTCGGTATATTACCATGTAATCTAAATTATTGACTCTAGTGCAAGTGGGAGACTGTTGGAGATATGCCCAAGAGGCAATAATAAAAGTGGTTATTATTATATCTTTGTGTTTATGATGAAAGTTTACATCCCATGCTATAATTGTATTATTAGGAAACACTAATACTTGTGTGTTTTGTAAACATAAAAGAGTCCCTAGTAAGCCTCTTGTTGAACTAGCTTGTTGATTGATTGATGATCATGGTTTCCTGATCATGGACATTGGATGTGATTAATAACAAGGTTATATCATTAGGAGAATGATGTGATGGACACACACCCATAGTAAGCGTAGCATAAGATCAAGTCATTAAGTTCGTATTGCTGTAAGCTTTGAAATACATAGTAACCTAATCCTTTGACCATGAGGTTATGTTAATCACCATCACCGGATGGGTACTTTGATGACATCAAACGCCGCTTCATAACTGGGCGGTTATAAAGGTGTCATTGGGTATTCTGAAAGTATGTGTTGAAGCGCATAGACCAATATTGGGATTTGTCCATCCATATGACGGATAGATATACTCTGGGCCCTCTCGGTGGAATGTCATCTACATAGCTTGCAAGCATGTGACTGGGTCACAAGGGATGACATAGCACGGAACGAGTAAAGAGTATTTATCAGTAACGAGGAAGAACTAGGTATGAAGATACTGACGATCAAACCTCGGATAAGTAGAATATAGCGTGACAAAGGGAATTGGTTTCGTATGTTAAATGGTTCAATCGATCACGAAGTAATCGTTGAGTATGTGGGATCCGTTATGGATCTCCAGATCCCGCTGATGGTTATTGATCGGAGAGGTGTGTTCATCATGTCTGCATATTCACGAACCATAGGGTGACACACTTAAGGTTCGAAGTTGTTTTAAGTAGATATGGAATTTGTGTTGGAGACCAAATGTCCCGGGTGTCCCTTGGTGAAAAACTGACTTTGGCTTTTGTCCCGTCCAATTCCGAGAATATTCATTTTCTGACTTTCCTGGAACCAAAAACAGCAGAAAACAGGCAGCTGGCACTGTGGCTCTTGTTAATAGGTTAGTCCAAGAAATCATATGAAAAGTACTCCAAAGTGTAGACAAAACATAAGAAAGTAGATAAAACCAAGCATGGAACATCAAAAATTATGGATATGTTAGCAACGTATCAACATCCCCAAGCTTAACTCCTGCTCGTCCTCGAGTAGGTAAGTGATTAAAAGAAAGAATAATTTTTGAGGTGACATGCACCATCATAAACTTGATCAAAGTATTTGTAAAACATTCAAAGTTGGGATCATAGTACTTCAATCATAACATGAAAGACAAAGTTCTAGCAATAAGACAAAGAAACTATGTTGCAACATGAAAAGGCACAAACAAAAGATTAATGAATTACAATGCTTTGCAAGATGTTTGTTTGTTTCACATAAAGAAAACATAGCATTGGAGCATTCAGCTTGTCCCTCATAGAGTAGCAAACATAAATGCATAGGACACCTTCAAAGTTCATAAGAGTGACTAGATACAAATAGTTTAAAACAAGCAATATCAAAGTTATGTAGCAATCAACAAGTCTTGCGACAATGCACATAGAACTAAGAATGGCCACTATGCTCTCAAAGTAGGTGCATAAAGATAGAAGGTGGAGACTCAACATAAAAGTAAAAGAAAGGCCTTCACAGAAGGAAGCAGGGATTCAAGTTTCATAAAGAGCTTCCAAAAATTATGGTACTTAATAGCTTTCAGCTCTCATTGCCCCTATCATAAGCATCTTGAAATGATTAAGGTTAAAGTGAACAAACTATGGTGTATATGCTTGACGAAGTATAAGTTGGAAATCTCATGTCCCTTGAATACGAGGGCCGCTCCTATTGCTACTCAAGTTTAGTCACCGGTAAGTTCTTCTCATCGTAAGTACATGTGTATCATAGAGAACCGCCAACGGGGTACCCCTTGCCCGATGATCCGGAAGAATCCCCATATCAAAATGACAAGGCAAGCAGACAACGAGCATCTCAGCAATCTTCTTATTTACCATGGGAATATGGTGCTTTTTCTCTCTTTCCTATTTTCATATATATCTTTTCTTTCTCTTTTCTTTTTCTCTTTTTTCTCAATATCTGACTCTTTTTTTATAAGAAGAATGCTTCATAGACAGCTCATTATGGTTACGCTGTAGATTTCCACCATGACAACATGGATTAGACCAGCGGCCCAGGCGTTTCTCTAACACATATACATAACTCCTTGGACTTACAAGCTCCCCTTTCATTTCACACCAACGACATCCATAGACAAAAGAGCATGATATCAACTAGGTAAAAAGTACAAGTGCAATGTTGAAAGCGTTCCCCATGACAACATGGTTCTGCTAATCCCCAACAAATAAGTGCAAGCATATACAACATAGACGACACAATGGTTCAAGTTTATTAAGGGCAAGAAAAGTAAAGCGTGCCATCAAGTTTATAAGAGCTTTAATCACTAGTTTTCTCATAACAAGTTTAATTCGGAAGGTAGATAAAAACATGAATATACTTGGAATATCAAATGCTACTAGGTAGGTATGGTGGACTCTTTGGAATAACTTGGTTTTAGGAGTTGGATTCATGAGTGGAACTAATACTTTGGTTGTGGAGGCTAGCAAAAGACTGGGAGCGACCAACTAAGAGAGCAATAATGGCCACAATCATGTAGAGCGACAAAACATCATTGATCAAAGCATAAAGTGATACTACAAGTTGAAAACTAAAGGATCATAAAGGCTATGGTGACTTGGGATAGTCATAACATGGTGTGAGCATGCGCCAAGTCGACCCAAATAAAGCATCAAAGGAGAATACCACAATACTATGCTTTAATATGCTAAAACAACGCATGATCCTTCCAAGGCACATTAAGCAATCTCAATTGTTTATAACAAGTCATGCTACAACAAAGAATACTAAGCATAAAGCCAAAACAATATTGAGCATGGCATGACAAAGCATAGGCCATAGTCAAAAACAAGCTCTCTTTACCACTTAAGCATGAACGTTCCTACTCTTTTCCAATCCAAACCAAACTATTTGAAAACCAATGTATGAAAGAGGGGGTCCAACCAATTTATTCATCAAACTAAGCAAACCAAGCAAACAAAAAAACAAAATGAGAATGAAAAATAAGATGCTCTAAGAACAACACAACTGTGTATGAAACAATAAAAATGAAGTGTTTGGAAGAAACCTGGGATTTTTATTGATGCAGAGGGGGATGCCTTGGGCATCCCCAAGCTTTGACGCTTGTACTTCTTGGATATTTCTTGGGGTGACACGCGTGGCATCCCCAAGCTTGAGCTTTAGTCCATCCTTCATCTCATTACTCATTCCTTCCATACACCTGAATTTTTTTCCTTCATACAAAACTTCACACAATCTTTATTAGCAACATTAGTGCACTCAAGATAATAAGTATTTAGGTTCATTTCTAACACAACTTCCATTAAAACACTAGCTACTGTAGCACTTCCCCAAAAAATCTCAATTCCCCAAAAGAACTCAAAAAGGAACCAACAAGAAGCAAATGCAAATAATTGCAGAAATTTGTCAAAACAGACCAGCAGGTAAAGACGAATTTGTTCGAAGACCTTATGTTGCTGAAATCTAAAAGTGTTAAACTAACGAAAGTTAGATAACAACCTGGGGTAGAAGCACAAAAATTCACGCCTCAAAAGGACGTACCGAGATTTTACACGAATTTTTACGGTGAAGCACAGAAATCTGTTTCGGGATAGCAACTTTCCCGATCATTATCTCTCTCTCATTAGAGGTTACTCTTGGCACAAAAAAAGCAAATAAAAAGGATAAGGAGCGGTTATTACAGAGGTATTAACTTCCAAGACTCATCTAAAACTTTTGGTTTATCTCCCAATAAGTACTTTTCTTTAACGCCTTTAAGTTAGGCATAAGAAACAAGAAAAAGGATCAAGTGTTCTCAAATTAAGAAGCATTAGGAGAAATTTTTTATTTCATAGGAGAGGCAAAAGAAATTTTCTCTCTCTTCTTAGGGAAGTGTTCTATACCTTTCTTGAGTGGGAGTTGATATTTAATGGTGCCTTCTTTCATATCAATAATGGCACCAACAATTCTAAGAAAAGGTCTTCCCAAAGTAATAGGACAAGAAGCATTGCATTCAACATCCAAAACATAGAAATCAATGGGGACATAGGCATTGTTAACCATAATAAGAACATCATTAATACTCCCCATGAATTTCTTTTTAGCATTATCATCAATTGGGACATTCAAATAACAATCTTCAAGTGGTGGCAAATCAAGCATATCATAAATCCTTCTAGGCATAATAGAAACACTACTATCAAGATCACATAAAGCTTTGAAATCAAAATCGTTCACTTTCATATTAATGATGGGTTCCCAACCATCTTCTTGTTTTATAGGAATAGAAGCTTTATGTTTCATCTTTTCTTCTTTAATTTTTATGAGAGCATCAGTAATGTGTTTTGTAAAGGCCATATTCATAGCACCAACATTAGGACTTTTAGCAAGCTTTTGTAGGAACTTAATAACTTCAGAGATATTGCAACCATCAAGATCAAAATCATAATTATCATCTAAAGTAGTAGAGCTATTACTAGCCTCAACACTAGTGGTAGTGATAGTAGAAACACTAATGTTTCTAGCAATTTCATCTTCTCTTTCCCACTCAGCATGCAATTCAGCTAATAGTCTGACATTTTCATCAATTCTTACTTGTATGGCATTATTAGCTGCAAAGGGATTCTCATTAGTTTCAGGTTTAGCAACCATTTTATTCAAAGAAGATTGAGCTTCAGCCAAAGATGCTATATTTCTTTCAGCATTAGAGAGTTTTTCCTCAATAGTTTTATTGAAAGCAGTTTGTTTACTAATAAAATCTTTAAGCATAACTTCAAGTTCAGAGGGTGCACTCCTATTATTGTTGTAAGAATTTCCATAAGCATTACCATTGTTGGGAGGATATGGCCTATATTTGTTGCTACCAAAATTATTCCTGTTGGCACTGTTGCTAAAATTGTTATTTCTTATAAAGTTCACATCAACTTGCTCTTCTTGAGCAACCAAAGAGGCTAAGGGAACATTATTTGGATCAATATGGGCTTTCCCATTAACAAGCATAGACATAATAACATCAATCTTATCACTCAAGGAGGAGGTTTCCTCAACAGAATTTACCTTCTTACCTTGTGGAGCTCTTTCAGTATACCATTCAGAGTAGTTAACCATCATATTATCCAGAAGCTTTGTTGCAGCACCCAAAGTAATGGTCATAAAGGTACCTCCAGCAGCAGAATCCAATAGATTTCTTGAAGAATAGTTCATTCCTGCAGAAAAGGTTTGGATAATCATCCAAGCAGTAAGTCCATGAGTGGGACAATTCTTTACCAAAGATTTCATTCTTTCCCAAGCTAGAGCAACATGTTCATTATCAGATTTTTTAAACTTCATTATTTCACTTCTCATAGATACAATCTTAGCAGGAGGATAGTATTTTCCAATGAAAGGATCTTTGTATTTAGTCCAAGAATCAATACTATTCCTAGTTAGGGAATTTAACCATTCTTTAGCTTTTCCTCTCAAAGAGAAAGGAAACAATTTAAGCTTAATAATATCTCCATCTATATCCCTATGCTTTTGCATCTCACATAGTTCAACAAAGTTATTTAGATCAGCAGCAACATCTTCATTACCAATACCAGAAAATTGTTCTCACATAATAAGATTGAGTAAAGTAGGTTTTATTTCAAAGAAAGTAGCTTCAGGAACAGGTGGAGCAATAGGTGTGCTCATGAAATCATTGTTGTTGGTGCTAGTGAAGTCACACAACTTAGTATTTTCTAGAGTAGTCATTTTTTGTGTTTTTAATAAAGAAAGCAAACTAGTAAAACTATTTTTTGTGTGTTTTTGATAAAGAAACAAGATAACAAAGCAAAAGTAAACTAAGCAAAACAAAAATAACAAAGTAAAGTGATTGGTTATGAGGGACTCCCCTTGTGAAGATGTCCTTGACTCCCTGGCAACGGCGCCAAAAAAATAGCTTGATGGCCCAAAATATATCGAGCTTGTTGGGGAACCCCAAGAGGAAGGTACGATGAGCACAGTAGCACGTTTTCCCTCAGTTATGAAACCAAGGTTTAATCGAACCAGTAGGAGCAAGGAAACACCCCAAAGGTGTAGCTAGCTAAACTTTGGTAGGGCGCACTATCGGTGCTAGCAACAACATGGAGATATGCACAACACAACCACATAACTCTGCCCCCAACTTGCGATGAGGTTGTCAATCTCACCGGTTTTGCTAAAAACAAAGGATTAAACGTATCGAGTGGAAGAAAGTAATAGTTTGCAGAAAGTAAACACAAAGCAGTAAACAGTTGATTGTAGATTGATGGTAAAAGAAAGGACCGAGGTCCATAGTTCACTAGTGGTGGCTCTCCTTAAGATAGATGACATGTTGGGTGAACAAATTACAGCGGGGTAATTGACAAACATCGAGAAAGCATACAAGCATATACTACTCATCTTGACTCCTTTGAGATTTGATTGGGCATTACAACATTATACATAGACCGCCATCCAACTACATCTATGACTAATAATCCACCTTTAGGTTATCCTCTGACCCCCCTCCAGTATTAAGTTGCAAGCAACGGATAATTGCATTACGAATTGCATGTAAAGTAAACAATACGATTGTTCTATGAACAAAGGATTGTTGTTTTCTCCCTAGTAGCAACAACACATCTAGTACCTTACAGATTTCTGTCACTTCCCCAGATTACCAGAGGCATGAACCCACTATCGAGCATAAATACTAACTCTTGGAGTTGCTAGCATCTACTTGGCCAAGATAGCTACTAACAACGGAAAGCATGCAAGATCACAAATAACAAAGACATGATAGAATCAATAATGAATCTGAAATAGCATCTCACTATCCATCGGATCCCCGCAAACACAACATGCAGAATTACAAATAGATGATCTTGATCATGAACGGAGCTCACAAGATCTAGAGATAATAGCACAAAGGAGGAGAACTAGCCATCTAGCTACTACATGGATCCATAGTCCAGAGATGAACTACTCACGCATCACACCGGAGGCTTACATGGTGATGAAGAAGGCCTCTAGGGTGAATTCTCCCCTCTGGCAGGGTGCCGGGAAGAGCTTCAGATCCCTCCCGATCTAGGAATGGATATGATGGCGGCTACAGACTCTTTCGTGGAATTTTGATCGGGTACTTAGGGTTTCTATCTCGGAGGCATCTTATAGGCGAAAGGAGAGGCCGAGGGGGTGCCTGGGCTGGCCACACCACCCTCTGGCGCGGGTCAGGCCTGGTCGCGCGACCAGGTGGCGTGGCTTCCCTCTGGCCCTTCTCCGTCTCGTATTCTGGCTCTGGGTGTCCCTCGGTGAAAAACTGACTTTGGCTTTTGTCCCGTCCAATTCCGAGAATATTCATTTTCTGACTTTCCTAGAACCAAAAATAGCAGAAAACAGGCAGCTGGCACTGTGGCTCTTGTTAATAGGTTAGTCCAAGAAATCATATGAAAAGTACTCCAAAGTGTGGACAAAACATAAGAAAGTAGATAAAATCAAGCATGGAACATCAAAAATTATGGATACGTTAGCAACATATCACACCCGCATCACCAACGGCGCCTAGCGCGTCTCCATCATCAAGCCCACCGAGCTGCATCTACATCGTCGAGATGGAGTTCTTCTGGCCACGGAAGACGACTCGCGAGTGCCCGGTGAGGAGGTAATCCTTGTCCACCTCCGGGTTTCCGGGTGATGTTTCTTATGTTCATCATCCGAGGTCTTTCTCTCCCCCTGCATCCTTTCTCCCGTGGTCTCCTTTGTTTCTATGGGCTCCAGCTTCACCAGATGTCCCCAAATTCCATTCTCCACATCTCTTGCTTCATCACTCTCTGCAAGTGCCGGCTCGGAATCGAGTCGCACTTTGGCATCTTCAAGAGGCTTTTTAAGCTGAAACGTTAGTCGGCGTCCGATTCGGTAGTCTACGACGTAGGAGGCTGCGGGATTCACGTCGAATCCTCTATCACCTACTTTGACATCAAGCTCACCGCGTTCGTCCAAGGGTAGAGAGACAAGTGGTTCTACATCCACGACCAGAAGGCTGACGGAGAGCACTACGGACTCGTGCCCTTCGATCCCGCGGCGCCTTGCAAGAGGAGGCGCTCCTGGAAGAATGTCGTGATGCCTGGCGAGTCCGATGAAATGGAGGTGCTGTATAAGCGTGTCTGCGACCTTGAAAGTCACATAGGCAAAGAAGAGGGAGGCATCGCTCTCATTCGCACGTAGTTGCGCCGCTGCGTCCAGCCTATACAGGCCAGAGTCCACCCAATGTACTGCTAGGCTGGCGCAAGCAATGTCACTCGCGTATCTCTGCCGATGGCATTTCTGCGGCTGAGGTATACTGGAGGTTGCGATTTGTGACCAAATATACCACCAAGGAGGATCTCCCGGGCGAACCAGTCGTGCCTCCTTTTGATGCCTCTAACCCTCCTCCTGAGGTAGAATTGTACTACGAAGTAGTTATTTTGTCGATTGCCACTAGGTATTTCATATATAGTAATATATCTTCTGAATGCAAGATTGGAAGGTGTCTTCCAATTTACCCCTCGTCTTGAAGGGGTTATCCCTCGCGAAGTGGAAGAAGAGGACGAGTCGGAGTCGACCATCCCAATTGAAGAGGAAGAGGGAGCCCCCCGAGTCCAGCGGCCATGATACTCTCAAGCATTCTCGCAGCAAGGACTCAGATGCCTCATCGGCATCGATGCTAGAAGGCCCTTCTATTGTTGCAGAGGAGCCAATCCCCGCCGTTCCTGTGCGCTCCATGGATCCTCTTGTCTAGAAGAAGCTGCGACTACCGAAGGAGTCATCGGAGTCGGAGGAGAAATCCTTCGATCTTGATAGATTTCACTGGTGAGTTCAGCATTCATAACTTCGTCTTGGTTTCTTTTTGGAGTTGCTTTTCCTAAAGTTTTTGCTGGATGTGTTTTGTAGTCAAGAGGCGTTGTCTTCCTCTGATGACGTCAAATTTGTGAAAGAGTCCGGAGTCGTAGGCTCCAAGGCCAAGGATGTGGCCGAGCGGTCTCCTTCTCCTCCAGTGGTGGCCCACTCCAGGCACAATTCTTCAAGTTCCCCGCATGCTGGGGAACACCGGATGGTTGCCCAGACGACTGCGCGATAGTCATCTTCGAAGTCCTTGGAGGATCACATAAGTGTCGTTTTTGCTGTTTTGGCAGTCAAAGTTATACTTTTGTGCTGCCGCTGAATCTTTGTTTGTCTCTTGATGCAGCTTATTGTGAAGGAAGTTGCTCGCCTAGCGGAGCAAGTCCTTGTCATGGGTCGACAACACGCTATGCTGGACAATCGCCATCGTGTTGTCGAAGGTTAGCTTTGGCTTCGTCTTTCATTTTCGTGAATTTTATAAATTCGATTGATGATGCATCCTGTGTCTTGTAGTTGAGCACAATGATCTTCTTTGTCGTACCGCTTCTCTTGAGAAGGCGCTTGCTGCAACGACGAAGGATCGCAGCAAAGTAGTCCCAGCTCTAGAGGAGTCGCAAAAGCGCGAAGAGGATTTCCGCGTCTCCACTGCCGAAAGGGAAAAGTTGTTCAAAGAACAACTTTTCTTGATTGCCAAGTCCCTCTTAGGTATTTTTTCTGCTGGATTTGCATTGCTCTTTGTTTTGATGCCATATTGTTGTGCTAGTACCTTATGTATACAGATGCTAGTGGCCTGAGCTTCGACGCCTAGTCCCTTCACCACGACGATGCGTTGGCTGGTGCCGTGGCCGCAGTCGAGGACCGCAACGCTTCCCTTCAGGGGACATTGTTGAAGGCCAAGGGTGTGCTCAGTCGCATCCGCGAAGATCTAACTCCCAAGGCTGAGCTAATTGACAACCTTGAGGGCCTGGTGGAATCCCTTGCCGGGGGTATTCCAATGCACTTCAAGAACTCCCAGCGGTCTGTTAGAGCTACCATGGCACTCGTGATGGCGCAGGCCCACGACATGGAGTTGGATCCTTCCGCGATCTCCAAGACGATGCGCGCTGGCGCAGATGGCCAATAGGTAGTGTTTGCTGCCTTTGCTACTTCCTGTGGTCAATATGGGCCGCTGCTCATCAACATAGTCGCAAAATATTCTGCGGAACTGTAACGAGCAAAGAAGGCGGTGAAGACTACAACATCAGGGGCTACTACCGAAAAATCTGTGGCATCAGAGGCTGCCACAGATTCGATGAGGCCTCCGAAGTCAAAGTCTAAGTCGAAGAAGCAAATTGCTCCTTAGTTGCCAGTCTATAATAGTTGTAGTTATCTTTTGTTGGAACTCTGCTTTTGTGGGAGTATCCCTGTCAAGACCTTGATGTGAGTGAATACATTTATGCCTTTATCAATGCATTCCTGGTCCCTTATTTGCTTCTTGCTTGATTGTGATAGGGTACATCGAGTGGTCCTTCGAGTGATCCTCATGACTCTCCTCCCATCGATGAAACCATGGCGCAACCGCGTTCAAAGGTGGAGGAACTATCGTTGCTATCGCAATGGCGCGACCGCGTTAAGCAGTTGGAGCGCGAGTTGCCCATCATTCGTGGTAGCGCAGATGTGTGGAAGTCAAAGACGGAGAAGGACACCGCCCGTGAGAAGTATCTTTTGGAGGAAGTGGCGCAGCTGAATGATTAGTTCAAATGTTAGATTTCTGCCTTCTCATGTTTTCTTTTAGTTAGTCGCGGCAATGCCTTGTCTTCACACTTTGCCGTTTTGCTTGGTGTAGTTGTTAGTGCTCATCATCCGTAGGATGAGAAGGACCGGGTTGCCATTCGAATGAATGACTTGACCCAGGAGAAACTGCAAGCGAGTGGGTACTTTTGGGTGGACCACGACCGTGCGATCGCGCTTGCGACCCTGCAGGATCGTGCTTCTCGAGTACTTCATTTTTTGAAGAAGGCACAGTCGTGCCTTTGGCATATATATCAAACAATGTTTCCGCTGGACGCCGTCCCTTCAAGCTTGTTGGCTCTGCTGGCGAAGTTTCAAGATTTAAGTACGGTTCGCGAGTGCGTGCGGCAACAGTTAGTAGCTGGTGCTAAGGCTGCATTGTCACTGGTGCAACTGCATAGGCCGGATGTAGGAGAATATCATTTTGCTGCCTGAAAGTTGGGGTGGCCAGGCAACACGGTACCCGAGTTCCCTGAAATCAGCCGCGATGACTACAGTTGGCGTGCCAAATACTCAGAGGGTCTTTTTCGGCACGAATTCAACTTTACATTTCAATACAAAAAAACCAGGCTAACGACCGTCAAGTTGGGCCCCCTGTCAGCTTTCGCTGTTATATCGCTGCCGTCGTCGCTGCTATGTAGGCTTGCAGCATTGGCGCATGCATCCTTTACGCGTCTTCTTCTTCCTCCGGGGCGACAATCTATGGTTGTGCCCATGGCGCGGAGCTAGGACTTGGATGAACCAGCTTGGCCCGTTCTCCTCCCCATCCTGAATCGGAGCTTGCCCTCACCATGACTGCACCATTGGCACAACGCGGGGACGGGAATTCATTCCCGGGGTGAGATCTATCACCATGCCGACCATGCTCGATCCTGTTGGCCTCCTCTAGAATCCGAGCTCGCCGTCGCTGTGGTCGCACACGCACCAGCCACGACGCCTTCCTCTCTGAATCCCAAAGCCACATCCACCCAGTTCGGCACAACGTCAACAAGGTGAAAATGCATCAAGTTTTCTTCTTGTGATTGTAGAAAAACATGTTTGTACCGTGGCCGTAGCATACTCTAACAATGTACACATATATTGTTTACTAGATTTTCATTTGAAATTAGTATCTCTGTGATGACGAAACATAGAGAACCTAAATGGAATGACGATGACGACCATGTTCTGTACTTTGCATTGCATCAACAAGTGCTCGCTGACGAAGCAAGTTACCAAGAGAGTGGAGTTCATCATCCATTGACCAAAAATATGTGAACAAATCAATGAGCGATTCAATGCAAATACGCGCAGAAAAGCTAGATCCATGTCATCAATCATCAATAGGTGGCACATTCTAGTGATGCGCTCAAATGCGTACACGATGTATCATTTGCTTGAAGTGGTTGTTATCCTGAGCAAAAATGCCTGGTATACACATTACATTTGTATGTTCTATGCTACAATTCTGTTGTTATGGGCATGGAAAGAAAAGCTGGACTTCACTGAATATTACGCAGTTAGGCCTAACTTAGTCTTACACAAATAAGCACAACTTAGTCTTTACACAGATACGCGTAACTAATGATAAAGATAAATACAAATGGTTCATCGGATCTGCCGGTATGAGCACTAGGTCCCTAGAGCTGGTGGTATCGTCGAAACGAACCAGAATGCTGCGTTTGGCCGTCTTTCATTCTCCTTCAAATAGTACGACCCCATTGATGAGCCAATTGTAGGCCCCGTCCCCCCGACGTGGATTCGGCTCCAGGTCGGATCTGGAGTGTCAACATGATAGGCGCGTGAGTGTGCAGCACACACACAGTCTGCTATCAACACTGGAAGTTCTGGCACCTCAGCAACAACACCAGCATGTTCTTCCTGGACTCCGGCAGCAGCCTCGGTAGGTATTTCGTCAGCTTCACCAACAGCAGCATTAGCAAGTATTTCGTCAGCTTCACCATTAGCAGCATCATCAAGTATTTCGTCAGCTTCACCAGGAGCAGTAACAACTAGTTCTTCGTCAGCTCCACCACCACCACCACCACCAGCAGCATCAGGGGACAGGGCTGCCTGAGTAATTACAGGTTCAACAGCTCCAGGGGCTCTGGCAAAGAAAGGGTAGTTGATCCCAAGAAACACAGATTGTCCCTTTAGACTGTTGACTCTGCTCTAGACTTGCTCTACTGGGTCTTCGGATGGGCATGCAGACCTCGAGAAAATGTGACACCGCAACGATGGGTATGAGGAAAGTTGTGTCCCCATATGTCCTATTGTATCACCAACGTTGTTAGTGCTCCCCTGATATGAATCCACAAGAGTGCATCATCCTGTTCCGTGTTGTCTCTGAGGAGGTTCCAGGAACCAGCGCCGTGTCCCAAGTTCAGCATCTGCTACTGCATCTTCAATGACCGGAGCTGGAATGATGCACGGGGCTGTGTGGGTACCTGCGTGTTACTAACAGTCAGTAAGCAGAATTTTGAATGGGATTTTACATGCTATATGACACCATGACTCACCCCAAATGGACGACTCCCAAACACGTACGTCGCTGCTAGGTTCAGTGACCGCATAAATGCATTGTGGTCTGTACGAAGAGTAGTCATAGGTGAAGACGGCGTCGACATACTTCTCCGGCCGTAGGAAGTCGTCGCGCAAGACTGTCCATTCCTTGTCTTCTAGGCATCTAATGAATGTGATTGCCTTGTCGAACACCGCTAAGAGGTCGTACTCCTAGTTCTTCCATGCCCCCTCCCATGGTCTATGTGGGAGCTGTACCTTCACGAGGTCAAGTTCTGCCATGTTGAACCTGTAAGCGAATTCGGAAATGGGCGGCGGCCACCCGCTGTTGAATGCAATAATGCCGACACCCTTCAAACATGGCACTGTAAGTCTCACTGCCATTTTTTAGAGTCCAGTACCGCCATCCTATGACAAAAGGACCAGCCACTCGCCGTTGCCGCCCACCCAGTTCTGGTCATCTTCCATTTCCGTCTCTTCTTCTTCCTTGATATTCACCACTACTGATTCAGACCACTTATCCAGCAACATCAATTTTGCATGAATATTCTGCAGATTTTGTGGTTAGTTGGTACAATAAACTGGCATGGATTCCATTGCAAATACAATTTGACAACTGGGCCTTCAGATTAAAGTACACAAAATATCGCCTAAATACGAGCGTCTCCTTAGATATCGCCTAAATTATGCCTGTGTCACTACGAAGATACTCAATATATGGAGTAGTAGCAGAGACCCCAGAACAAACTCCTGACGATGATCATAAACAGCTCGGGCATAATAGCCTTAAATCGTCTAATCTGTTTGTTTTTATTTTAGGAAACAGAATATTACCTAGCAGACATTCAATTGCAAAATCAAAATTGACAACTCGTCTATCACCTAAAGTAAGACTATGTCACTACGAAAATACCAGAATATCAGGTATGAGCAGAGCTTACGCTGTATAGTATAGTCTTAAATGGTTCGATTTGTTCAAACTGCGCGTGCACACAACACGTTCGACGAAAGGAATATAGGATTCCAATGAGAGTTCAACACGTATGAATCAACGATATGACTGAACGAATAAGCTAGATACTGGAACTTACGTGGCCATCACGGTCGTCTGGCCATTTGCTGTTATCGGGGTAAAGAAGGCCTGGCGTATCGAACGGTTGTTCGTCCATGTTCCACATCATCACGCGGTAGCCAGGGATGAAGCGAGCGAGACGGCCGGCTGAGATGATGTCCAACCCCGAGGCAATCCTTTGCACATTCACGATGCTGAGGTTCGGCCATCCCCAATCCTCGCGGTAGCGGTCGCCCTGGCCATCCGCGTCATCATTACATGCCTTTCGCTTCAGCCTGCTGCTACCCCAAGCTCTACCCGTAGCGACAAATGGAGTCTGGAATCCGGTAGATTAATGGAGGCGTTGTGATAAGGAGGCGAATGGACTCGAGAGGGGGTGGAATCAGGGATGGGGGCAGTTGTTCGAGTGGGGAGTGAATCTGTAAGGAACTGCCACCGCTGTCGGTTCTTGTTCGCGTGGAAGACAAGAAGGGGGGGGGCGTAATTATTGAGGGCGGGCACCGAAACCGTCTAGGGGAAGTGAAAAAATAAATCGTAAAAGAGAAATGTGCGGCCCGCCTGTTAGTGAGTGAAGGTTGGCACGCGCAAACGTGCCTACGTTTGAATTGATTCCACCGCATGCAAGTGGCGCAGAACAAATTTTAGGAAGTGCTAGCGTCAACGTGTAAAACCGCCGTTTTTCTCCACCTTCACCCTACTACGAACGGTCGTGCACCATTCCAGATATTGGTAAGGGCGGTTCCAATATTTCACTTCTCCATCTCATTTCCTCCTCCAAGGCCTCATCGTCTTTCTCCTCCACGGCCTCATCCATTTCCTCCACCACTGCATCACCCTCTTCCTCCGTATCCTTTCCCTCTTGCCTATAGTCATGGACGCTCCGGACGTTCGAAACAACGGCATGCAAGAAACTGCACACTTCAACATCGAAGTACATGGCGGGAAGAAGATCGATGTCGTCTACACCACTGACCCTCGGACAGTGAGGAACACTCTGAATAATTACACGAGTTGGCTGTAGTTCGAAGAAAACAGGTTCGTAGGTCTCGACCTTGAGTACAACCGCGATCACCGTAGGATCGCCGTGGTGCAACTCTCCATGAAGGGGCACGTCCTCGTATACCAGTCTTTTTGCGAGAAGGGGGCTGACGGGATCTGGTAGACTTTGCTGTCTTTTTGTTCCTGAACCGTCTGTTTGCAAAAGTTATTGCTATATTATTTGTCTGAATTCATTTTCATGCAGGTGGGGCAAAAGCATTAGGGATCTGTTTCATGACTTTCTCGTGAACCAGCACATAACATTTACTAGTGTTGACATCACGAATGACAGTAAACTGCTTGAAAGCCTAACTGTCAACATTAGAATCCCAAAGGAGTGCAGAGTGGACATCCAAGAAATTTACTGGATCCCAGGGACGAAGGGCGGCAAGACTGGGATGGCCGCTCTTGCCTCCAAACTCATCGACCTGTGGTACGCTGACATGAAGGACAAATTGCCGAGATGTTCGTGGAGGCGTTTAGGGCACGATTACTGGGAGGATAAGCCACTTTCTGAACCTAATCTGAAGTACGCTGCAATTGACGGGTATGTTAGCCACGAGCTGTACCGCCAGATTGTAAAATCTCGTTCCAGGCATCACATCACTGAACCACCACCAAGGCAGGTTGTTTGCCCTAGATGCCGGAATGTAGAGGAATCTACAAACCGGGACAAGTGACCAAAGGCATCCTAGGATTGGTTGCCTTCTCCAACAGGCTGGGATGTAGACTATTAGTGCATGATTGTTGTGTTTATGAAAACATGTTATTTCATAAGTACACTATGTGAGCAATTACGAACTGCTGTGTATTACCTTTGTCAAACTATAATCTGGGTTTGGTTATGACTGTCTCCTTCGCTATAATCTGGGTTTGGTTATGACTTATGACTGTATCACACCTTATGCATGTCAGTCCTGGATTCTGCCGCATGCAAATGGCACAGACATAATTTGTAAGAATGAATGTTGAGCATACAAAAGAGGGAATGTAATTCATACAAGTTAAGTAGCTAATAGCATAGGGATCATACGAGCTTGGTTCTTACACACAGACTGCTTAGAAAATACATGCGAGATAAAATACATGCGAGATAAAACTAGGAACGAAATGCAAAACTAGTAGTGGTAAACAACACACTCACCCACCCGCCAGATCCTGTTGAGCATCTCGTAGCAGACATACGCGTCCCTGGCTGCGTACTTGATCGCATCGTAATCCAGGTGCCTCCACTCCCATCGCTCGTGCAGGTGCTTCGAGAACTCGACTTTCATGCCGGCGTACTCGCGGTTGATGATGTCGGAAGCGAGTCTAGCCATGCCGGCTTTCCCCGTACCACCATCCAGGTACCTCCACAAACGTTGGAGATCGACCTGATTGACGACATGAACAAGGAGATCCCGTTCTAGCTTCGGAGTGTCGTTCTTGATGTCGATGCTGGAAAAGTAGATCTCCCTCCTGTGTAGGATCTCGCGAAGCTCCGGGCATACAGATTTGGCCCTACATACATGATATAGGAGGTAGTGGTTGCGCATGGACAGCTGCAAAAGCGCCGTCCTCTTCCTATCTCCGGTATACTCGAGGTCAAGGCCTACGATCTTGTACCTGTCCATCGGCTCCTGTAGCCATCGCTCGTACATTCGATGACCTTGGCGACCTCCGCTGACGCATTTGTGTGGACGACCGTCAGCTTGGTGGTGCCATGGGAGGTGATGGTGTACTCATCGGTGTAGTCGCTCCCGTCGCTGAACACGCTGTACTCTGCGTCCATGGCAGCAGCTAATGCGGTGGCGGTGGCCTAGGGTAGGTAGCGGTGGCTGGGACTGGGCATGGAGGTGGAGTGATCTGTTGTGGTGGTATGGCCAGGCGGAGGAGGTGCCTGCGGCAACATCGATGGTTCTTGCGGTGGCGGCGCCGGCAGAAGGAATGAGTTGGGGATTTTTGCACAGTGATGTGCTGAGGAGACGGAAGGCGATGCTTAGATTCCGTTTACCAATATTCCGGTCATACCCATGCGGAAGCAAGTTTGATCGGGCGAGCACCGATGGTTTCCAATCCTAGCGATTAAATTCGGCGTCTGTCCCGGTAGGCGATGGGACGGGTGTGCGACGTGGCTTTGGCGTGGCAGAGACCAGTCACGTAGACCACCGTCCCGTTGCCGATCTGCAGCGGGTGCGTGGTGCTGACACGACGTAACATGACAGGACAAAAGGAAGTGTACAGTTATTATTAATTCCTAACAAGTTTAAGAAGTGTAAGCATAGACATGGATCTAGCATCCCTGCACCCCAGGGCAGCCAATCAGGCCTTCCGATTGCGCAAAGCTTGTCCTGAATTTGCCAAAATGAAGCTCGTTTGCCCATGCTTCTATAAGTTTCTCTGTAGGCCACTTGTGTAAGCATGCACGATCAAGCAACTTTGTAACACATGTGTCGGTGGAGTGAGCGAGTGCGTGATGAGTGGGAGTGGGGAGGCCTCTATTAAAGGATAAGAGAAGTGACGTTTCGTTGCACTACCGTACACCGCGTACGCTAATGCACCGTGGACGGCCACACGTGGCCGCTACCGCCCCGTGCACCGCACACGCGTACTGTGAGTCACGTTTTTTCCCTCGTGTCTAACCATGGCGATTCAGTTCTACTCAGTTTTGCCCACCAACCGTTGATCCTCTATGATCTAGTGGACATGATAACCCTTATATCTATCGAGGGCACCCCTCTATCCATGCAAAATAACGAGTATGCCACCAGAACTGTAACTCCATAAACAAATGAACTTGAATATATTTTGAAGGGTACGAAAATAGAAATCCCCATAGTTTAAGGGTCTAGATACGGCAAGAGAACTAAATATTATTAGTGGCCGGGCCAGCATAGTGACGCGGTTGGTTGGCTAGAAGTTGCTGATTCCTAAGTAAGGGGACACTAGGCCGGTCTTGACATACTCCCTCAGGAACTTGCCATAAGCAGCGTGCTTAGCCTTGGTCGCCGACTTGTGTTTACTAGCCGGGCTTTTACCGATGTCAACCGCATGCGGAATCAAGCTGGCAATCCTTGGGTTAACTCCTTTCTTACAGAAAAGGCACCTCAGCTCCCCAAGTCGAGTGCGGAAAGGGATTATCCCGTTCTTGAGCTTCTTCATGACATGGCGGCTCTTGTTGTCCCTGGTCTCCTTGTCAGAGTCCATCTCACTTGAATACACCTGTAATGTATGGAATACAAACCGAAATGAGCAAAATAATAAATACATATTCCTTCCACCATTCCAAGTTACTTTCTATGCAATAACATGTCTATACAGGTTTAGCAGTTCATTACGGCCGTCTCCCTAGCTCGCTCCTAAATTAATGTGGTTTGTGTTCTTGGTAACTTATTAATAAATAAATAATATGGATTCATTTAGAACAGACTAGATCTCTCCATGTACTGGTTCGTACGTTGCATCTAATCATTAGGACTAGATTTTTTTATGACACCAGGAAAGATTAAGCTCGAGCAGAAAATATGAAACATGTAGAAATAGATGTACCTCCAGGTACACGAGCGGAGCGTGTTCGTCAAACTCCACGCCCTCATCAGCGCCTCCGAAGTCGTCAGCACCGACGAGCACATGGTCCCCCAAGGGGTTGAATTGCACTTCCTCCTCGGCTTGTGCTGCGTGATGCTCCTCCAGATCTTTCGCGTGAAGCACCACCCCGGCGGCGATGCCCGGACACTCACCCCCACACACTGGTTTCATGGAGAAGGTTCGTGCAAGTACGTTCAAGATTGTGGGGTTTTGCTGGATAGGGAAGAGAGAGTAGTGGATGAGTGCGAATGGAGGACCCGATAGGTTGGGTTTTTAATGCGGGGCCATTAGGCCTCCTCGAGGGCCCCGGTTGGTAGCTCTTCTGGCCGCGGCTACCGCGTGGAAGGTTCGTGTGGTGGGGGCCTGCCGGAAGTGAGAGTGCAGGCGCGCTACATAGTAAAAATGGTATAGCCGGTGGTCCGTGGATGACCAGTTGCCGTGCAGTAGACTTGTAGCCTTTGCATACTAGATTATACATGACATTACCATTCGACGACTTTTTCCATGGACGATATCGTGTTCCTTCTTGTAGAACTCTCGTTGAGGGAGACGTCCGTGATATCTCGTGCTGTCCTGTGAAGGGCACGACGTGTGGAACGAGCCTCGTTGGATCACACAGGATCAACGGTTGGTGCGCGTGATCCGCGTGACAACTGGGACAACCAATCAGGGCATATCAGACAGAGTGGGCATAGGTTTGGGCTTCTACGAAAGAGAGAGAGGGCAAAACTGGGTAGTATCAAAAAACCAAGGGCAAAGCTGAGTAGTATAAAAATGGAAAGTGGGTGTCTTTTACAATGAAATGCATCGTGGCATACATCAAATTATGCCAAGATAGATCCACTAGAGTTCATTGCATGTGTGTTCTTTCCACAAACCACATATGTATCCACAAGAGTCATTGCATGTGTGTTCCTGTCATGAACCAAATTTGGATCAACCAGTGTCATTGCATGTGTGTTATTTCCACAAACCACATATGGATCAACCAATGGCATTGCATGTGTGTTCTTTTCACAAACCACACATGGATCAACCAGTGTTCACTACATGTGTGTTCTTTCCACAAACCACTTATGGATCAATCAGTGGTCATTGCATGTGTGTTCTTTTCCACAAACCACATATGGATCCATATGTGTTCTTAAACTAAAACCAGCATTAGAGTCACTGCATGTGTGTTCTTTCCACAAACCACTTATGAATCCACCAGTGTTCATTGCATGTGTGTTCTTTTCCACAAAGCACACATGGATCAACCAATGGTCATTGCATGTGTGTTGTTTTCACAAACCACATGTGGACCCACTAGAGTCATTGAATGTGTGTTCTTATACTAAAACCAGCACTAGACTCATTGCATGTGTGTTCTTTTCAAAAACCACACATGGATACACCACTGTCCCTGCATGTGTGTTCTTTCCACAAACCACACATGGATCAACCAGTGGTCATTGCATGTGTGTTCTTTTCCACAAACCACATATGGATCCATTAGAGTCATTGCATGTGTGTTCTTATACTAAAACTAGCACTAGAGTCATTGCATGTGTGTTCTTTCCACAAAGCACACATGGATCAAGCAGTGTCATTGCATGTGTGTTCTTTCCACAAACCACATATGGATCAACCAGTGGTCATTACATGTGTGTTCTTTTCACAAACCACATATGGACCCACTAGAGTCATTGCATGTGTGTTCTTTCCACAAACAACATATGGATCAACCAGTGGTCATTGCATGTGTGTTCTCTTCACAAACCACATATGGACCCACTAGAGCCATTGCATGTGTGTTCTATCCACAAACCACACATGGATCAACCGGTGTCATTGCACGTGTGTTCTTTCCACAAACCACATATGGATCCACTAGTATCCTTGCATGTGTGTTCTTTCCACAAACCACACATGGATCAACTAGTGTCATTGCATGTGTGTTCTTCTCCACAAACCACATATGGATCCATATGTGTTCTTAAACTAAAACCAACATTAGAGTCACTATATGTGTGTTCTTTCCACAAACCACTTATGGATCCACCAGTGTTCATTGCATGTGTGTTCTTTTCCACAAACCACATATGGATCAACCAGTGGTCATTGCACGTGTGTTCTTTTCACAAACCACATGTGGACCCACTAGAGTCATTGCATGTGTGTTCTTATACTAAAACCAGCACTAGAGTCATTGCATGTGTGTCATTTCAACAAACCACACATGGATCAACCACTAGAGTCATTGAATGTGTGTTCTTTCCACAAACCACAAATGGATCAACCAGTGTCATTGCATGTGTGTTCGTTCCACAAATCACATATGGACCCACTAGAGTCATTACTTGTGTGTTCTTATACTAAAACCAACACTAGAGTCATTGCATGTGTGTTCTTTTCACAAACAACATATGGATCCATCAGTGTTCACTGCATGTGTATTCTTTCCACAAACCACATATAGTCCAACCAGTGGTCATTGCATGTTTGTTCTTTCCACAAACCACTTATGGATTAACCAGTGGTCATTGCATGTGTGTTCTTTTCACAAACTACATGTGGAACCACTAGAGTCATTGCATGTGTGTTCTTATAATAATACTAGCACTATAGTCATTGCATGTGTGTTCTTTTCACAAACCACACATGGATCAACCAGTGGTCATTGCATGTGTGTTCTTTCCACAAACCACATATGGATCAACCAGTGCTCATTGCATGTGTGTTCTTTTCCACAAACAACTTATGGATCCATTAGAGTCATCGCATGTGTGTTCTTATACTAAATCTAGCACTAGAGTCATTGCATGTGTGTTCTTTCCACAAACCACACATGGATCAAGCAGTGTCATTGCATGTGTGTTCTTTCCACAAACCACATATGGATCAACCAGTGGTCATTGCATGTGTGTTCTTTTCACAAAACACATATGGACCCACTAGAGTCATTGCATGTGTGTTCTTTCCACAAACCACATATGGATCAACTAGTGGTCATTGCATGTGTGTTCTTTTCACAAACCACATATGGACCCACTAGAGTCATTGCATGTGTGTTCTATCCACAAACAACACATGGATCAACCGGTGTCTTTGCATGTTTGTTCTTTCCACAAACCACATATGGATCAACAAGTTTCATTGCATGTGTGTTCTTTCCACAAACCACACATGGATCAACTAGCGTCATTGCACGTGTGTTCTTCTCCACAAACCACATATGGATCCATATGTGTTCTTAAACTAAAACTAGCATTAGAGTCACTGCATGTGTGTTCTTTCCACAAACCACTTATGGATCCACTAGTGTTCATTGCATGAGTGTTATTTTCCACGAACCACATATGGATCAACTAGTGGTCATTGCATGTGTGTTCTTTTCACAAACCACATGTGGACCCACTAGAGTCATTGCATGTGTGTTCTTATACTAAAACCAGCACTAGAGTCATTGCATGTGTGTTATTTCCACAAACCACACATGGAGCAACCACTAGAGTCATTACATGTGTGTTCTTTCCACAAACCACACATGGATCAACCAGTGTCATTACATGTGTATTGTTTTCACAAATCACATATGGACCCACTAGAGTCATTGCTTGTGTGTTCTTATACTAAAACCAGCACTAGAGTCATTGCATGTGTGTTCTTTTCACAAACAACATATGTATCAACCAGTGGTCGTTGCATGTGTTTTGTTTTCACAAACCACATATGGACCCACTAGAGTCATTGCATGTGTGTTCTATCCAGAAACCACACATGGATCAACTGGTGTCATTGCACGTGTGTTCTTTCCACAAACCACATATGGATCAACCAGTGTCATTGCATGTGTGTACTTTCCACAAACCACACATGGATCAACCAGTGTCATTGCATGTGTGTTATTTCCACAAACCACACATGGATCAACCAGTGGTCATTGCATGTGTGTTCTTTTCCACAAACCACTTATGGATCAACTAGTGGTCATTGCATGTGTGTTCTTTCCACAAACCACTTATGGATCAACCAGTGGTCATTGCATGTATGTTCTTTTCCACAAACCACATATGGATCAACCGGTGTCATTGCATGTGTGTTCTTTTCACAAACCACATGTGGACCCACTAGAGTCATTGAATGTGTGTTCTTAACTAAAACCAGCACTAGACTCATTGCATGTGTGTTCTTTTCACAAACCACACATGGATCCACCACTATCATTGCATGCGTGTTCTTTCCACAAACCACACATGGATCAACCAGTGGTCATTGCATGTGTGTTCTTTTCACAAACAACATATGTATCCATTAGAGTCATTGCATGTGTGTTCTTATACTAAAACTAGCACTAGAGTCATTGCATGTGTGTTCTTTCCACAAACCACACATGGATCAACCAGTGGCATTGCATGTGTGTTCTTTTCACAAACCACACATGTATCAACAAGTGGTTGCTGCATGTGTGTTCTTTCCACAAAAAACATATGAACCAACCAGAGTCATTGCATGTGTGTTCTTTTCCACAAACCACTTATGGATCAACCAGTGGTCATTGCATGTGTGTTCTTTCCACACTACAAGAGAAAAGAGTTTTTGTGACAAATCACTTTCTTCACCAAAAATGCCATTTCCGTCACTAAGTACTCCCTCGTGACGAAAACGTAGCGTCACCAGGGTCGTCACAGAAGCTCCGTCACAGATTCTTTTATAGTGACGGAATACAAATTTTCGTCACGCAAGATTGAGCTTCGGTGACGGTCCTTACGGCATCACCTAAGATAGGTTATCCATGACGGACCTTCTACGTCACCTAAAATAGAAAAATCTGTCACCGTTTAGCATATTCGTTGACGAAATATGCCATCACGGAAGATTTATGGCGTCACGAGGATTCTGGTAGGTGGGACCTGCAATGCTGACGTGGCAGCTGGCAGGTGGGTCCCACCACGATGACGTGGCATCTGATAGGTGGGTCCGACGATGCTGACGTGGCAGCTGGCAGGTGGGTCTGACGATGATGACGTGGCAGCTGGCAGGTGGGTCCGACGATGATGACGTGGCAGCTAGTAGGTGGGTCCGACGATGCTGACGTGGCAACTGTCAGGTGGGTCCGAAGATGCTGACGTGGTAGCTGGCAGGTGGGTCCCACCATTATGACGTGGCATCTGACAGGTAGGGCCAATGCAATGACGTGTCACCTTCGTGTGGGGCCCGCGGAGATGACGTGGCAGCTTGCAGGTGGGTCCAGCGATGCTGACGTGGCAGCATGTAGGTGGGGCCGTCAAAGATGACGTGGCGTCTGCATGTGGGGCCCGCGATGATGACGTGTCATTTTTTGGGCCGGCCCATTCGGAACTGCCTTGTGGGCCGGGAGGAATGTGACGCCGTCACCAATTTTTTTGCACGGACAAATTTGATTAAAAATTGAAATTCCATGCAAATTCCGAAACAAAATTAAATGGAAGCAAATATTTGAAATGGCAGAAAATTTATAAATATGAATTGTATCACACACAAACTTTAAAATTATGGTAGACTAAAACTGCTGTATCAAACTCGAATGACTAAAGGAATAAAAAACAATGTTTCGGCCCACCCGGCCCATTAGCGCGCAGAGATTTTTGGCCCAAGTCACGGGGACTGGCACTGGGAGTTCTGCGACATCCTCAATAGGTAACTAAGCATGCCATCCATTTCCTTCTGCCTCTTCTCAAATGCCAGACGATTTGTTTCGCTGGACTTTTTCACTGCTTCAAGTTCATCATCCTGCTTCTTTCTCATCTCTTCAAATCTCCTTTCCTGCTCTTGCATCCATTCCTCCATCTCGCGTTGAACCCTTTCAGCTGCATTCAATGAATCTTGCTCCTGACTTGATAACTTTTCTTCTAAATCACGGATGCGCCCATCTGAGACGCTAGACCTCTTGGAAGCAGATGAAACTCCGATGCTGGAAAGGAAAGTAATTGATCTTGAATTGTTCTGGTCTCTCAGGACTTCTTCAACAATCTCCAGATCAGTTTTGGGAATCCAATCTTCTGGGTGTGGTCCCATTTTCTGAAGCACCATCTCAGTCTACAATAGGATAAAAAAATAGCAAGTCTAGAGTTAGAAGAAATCAAATAATTAGACAAACTAATGAGAAATGCGTAGCACATAAAATAATTTACTTACATAAGCTTCTGCTAATTTCTGGGACATCATACCATCCTTGTTAGTGTGGCTTGCTTTAAAGAAAGCAATCGGGGAGGTATCGACATCCTCGGTCTTCTGAGATTTCTACAAGAATTATGACACGATGAATTATAAGTGTGTATGGCATGTTCACAAAAATAAGTAGGTGTTGCATCTGAAGATTTCGAATACTCACAAGTGCATGGTAATGTGCAACAAAGCTTCTTGAGCCAGTGGTGTGTTTCTTTGTCTCATCATCTCTGTTCTTCTTGTTACTCTCGCAGATTGCCTATGTACAGATTCATGAATTTAGTATTCCACAGTACAGTAGTATGTCTGCGATAGATGTAGCTGAAACAACAGGAATCGTGTACCTTGTAGTGCTCATCATGCCATATATCAAGAAGCTCTGCCCAGCTTTCCTCGTCTACCTCTTTTGGTTTCAACAATAAAGCTTGCTCGCGGGTTAGATCTTTAACATCTTTCCAATATACCTTTTTTAGCCTCCAACGTTGTTGGCGAATACCTTTCTGTAAAATGTCGGTGCAAATATCTTTGCCAAGGTCACCACTGCTGTCCATTGCAAATTTTCCCTGCAGATAACATGGAACACAAATTCATATTAGCATCGAATGACAGAATTGTTAAAAATCATCCACCAATGAGACATTTTATATGGAAAATGAATAAGAGGTTAACGGACTTACAGTTATAGACTTAATGGTTTCCGGAATAGTATCTTTCAGACGGCCTTCCTGGTCACCATACTGCTTCTAGTGGGTTGCCAGTGGCATCTTGCTGCGTATGTGAATGCCACACTCTAAACTCAGTTTTGCTGCTTGCACAGGATCAGTGGGTCTCCTCATGCCAGGAGTGAAGTTGATCTGCATCTTAGCCCCTCCATTCCTTCTAGACCACTCGTGTACCCCATGCCCCATAGTAGGTTTGCGTACATTACGCTTTTCCTTGAGCACCCGTGTCTATAATTTCAACTGAAACTAGTGACAAAACGAGAGTCAGGACTTCAATTGAAAATTTTGCAACTAAACCAGTGAATAAATTGTAAGACGTGATGCCAATAACTTTCCATTTGCTGCGGACAAGTACATTCTCCTCAGGTGAGTTGCTGCCTCTAGAGGTTTGAATTAGCATGGGCGAGGATTCATTTCCATTAGTACCCCCTTCCCCTGCTTTCTGGGTAGGGGTCTCTGTTTCACCATCATCTTGAGTCTCTGCATTTGCTGCTGACCTTGTTACAACATTTGGAGGCACAAAGGTTTTTGAGCGCTTCTGCTTCTTTTCTTTTATAGAACCTTCCGTCACCTGCATTTTAATAGATCAAGCCATAAATATTAAAGCAATCTGTACATATCCTACATGTGAAGGCAGGAGAATGCTGCATTTCTTCACCTTAGAGGAAGATTTAACAACATGATGGTCCTCTTCATCCGGAATAAACACATCATCATCAGTGGGCTCGTCGGTAGGATCAGGTTCATAATTAGGGTCCTCGGTGATATCCTTCTCCTGCGGCTGTGCCTCTTTCCATGTTGTCACTGCCACCGGTTTCTTAGCAGTACCAAACACAAATTCACGTGCCATCGCCGTGAAATCCAACATTGGCTTGCCATGTTCAATAGCATTCTGCTTTAGTGCTTCAGACATACGAGACACATTCTCATCCATCACTTGTTTCCTAACATTTTCATATGTGTCTGCTGTTTTGACTTGAGTAACTGAAAACAATTAAGCAAAGGCAAGTGATGATCATACTCATTAGTACAAACAGAGTAGACAAGATCATTAAAGCAAAAATTATGTGATCCATACTGTAAAATTAACATGCTCACAAAACATTATTCTATTGCCTCCAAATCTCGTATCGTCATTCAGTTAACTGTCTAAACCCTACTGTCAACAAGTTCAGGTAAGTGTCAGGTTCAGTGTATTAGGTATCAAGTTGTTCAGTTGCGTCAGTTAAGACGTCAAGCAGCAGGGTTTATCCAACAAGTTGTGCCCTATTACCTGAACCATTATGTAGGAACAGAAACCTAAATCTAACACATAGTTATAAGATCGGATCATAAGGTGTCATGCTCAACACATTCATGGCATCTGGAACCATGATCTATGAAATTAAAACCCAAGACAAGCACATTGTCGAAGGATTCGGATCATAGGGTGTCACGTTCAACACGTGCTAGGCATCTTGAACCATGTCTATGATCTAAAACCTAGATATTGCACATAAGCTACAACATATTGAACAACGATCTACACATGTTGATCTACTAGAACTCATGCTTGACTGATCTAGAAAGAGGCATAGACCTAGGGCGGCAGAAAAATGACCTGGGCATTTACGCTTTTGCTTCGGTGTTGGTGGTAGCACATTCCGGCGTGGTGTGCCGCTTCGAAGACTGCCGGACATGTCGCCCGCCGCAGAGGGGAAATCCGCTGGCAACCAATGCCTTGCTTGACGGATCTGGGGTCGAGGAAAGTGGCGATGGGGTTCTAGGTGGGCGGTGAACAAGGGACGGAATTAGGGGATGGGTATGCAGGAGGTGGGGGCACGCCATTTTTAAAGTGTCGTGGGTGCGGCAAATTGTTACCGCCAAAATGGGTGGGCGGGTGGAAAACAAAAGAGGTGGGAACGAAATTTTTCGGTACACAAGTGGAGGGAACAAAAACCATTCATTGTAAATTTGATTGGAAAAAACAGAGGGAACAAAACGGGAGGTTTACAAGCGGGGATTATCTCTAATTACATATTGTAATTAAATAAATCCTAACACATGCAACGGTTTAGGTTTTGCCACTACTTAGACCTCCCGTGCGGAATTTGTAATATGGTTTACAAGCCGGGATTATCTCTAATTCATTGTACTATAAATTTATTTGGCCATGAACCATATTAAATTATTTGAATAAGTCATTTGTTTATATATGAAAAGGAAAACAAAATATGTTCATTCACGTACAACAGTTGGATTACTGAGCAAACAATACCATTAGTTTCCTTCATTCCACAACTTCAACTTGAAAGCTGAAGCACAATATCACTTAAACAAGTAAACCTCATTGATTCGAAAAACAAACAGAAGAGCAGAATTATTTCACATATTAGATATGTAGCCAGCAAAATTTTCTAACATCCACCAAAAGGTAGGTGATCTCATTAGACTTTACACCCAGAAACTCAGCAAATAGTTTTGCAACTAGGAACAGGGGCGGATCTTCTTGGTCACACCCTGATGCACATGCAACAGGGTAGAAAAGCATTTTTAGTCTTACATATTAGACTTAAGCATAGTGTATCAGGAAAACTTAAACAGAGTGCATCAGGGTAAGTTTAATCCTAGATCCTCTTCCTAGTCTTGGAAGAGGCAGACATGGAAATCTGATAGGGTCAGGACATGGTCTAGACGTCCGTACTAGCCCTCTGACATCTCCTCCTCCTTGACGGGCATGGTCTGCGTGTCCCTGTCACCGCCACTGCCATCATCGTCGCTGTCATCGTCGCTGCTGGTGGCGTACTCCCGGCGGGAGAGCCTACCGCCGTAGATTGTGACGACCAGCTCCCTGTTGCCAGCATAGTAGTCGAACGCCAGGATGTTGCCTAGCGAAATAGTGTATCACTTGACAAACTTGGGCCAGCCCCTGCAGAGGTACAAGCGGCCGTCTCGATGATCGAAATACATCTCCACATCGAAGGTCAGCCTGCTGTTACGCTCCCGGACGCGCACAGTGTTGGGCTGGTCGCCGCTGATGTAATCTTTGAAAGCATGGTAGAGGGAGATCTTGTCCCACTTGTCCTCGTGAAGGATGCGGATGAACATAAAGTCAGGCTTCGGATACAGCGGCAGATGGGGTGGTGGAGACGGTGATGGCGACGGCGATGGCGACAGAGAAGTGGCCCTGCCCTTGCCGCTGCCCCTACCCGTACGACGGCGCCTCTTCTTGACAACGCGCGTTGCTGGCATACGCGTCTGTCCTTCACGTCCCCTGCCCACCGTCGCCTTGGTACCCCTGAGCATGGACACCGGCGTAGGCGACAAATCATTTATTCTTCTCAATATGAAGACGAAACCCTCTCGGTTACGCTACCCTTCTGAATGCGCTTTCTTCGAGTATATGAGAACAGCTTGTCCCTCTTCTAGATCTGTGCTCTGTATGAAACACTTCCACCCATCTGGATCGAAGAAGAGGCGATCATCCTTTTCTATCTTGAAGTCGATGGGGGTGATCTCCTCTTTAGGAAGACACACTCCATTTGAGCCTCCCTCACAGATTTGTAGAACATTAACAACCTTCTTAGGCAATTTCTGATCAGTACAAAACAAGATATATAAGTTAGTAAGTCGATGTCATAAACCACATAGACAAATTGCATACACGCATGGCAAAAAAAAGAATTAAAAGAAAGTTATATGAATGTACCGTGTGGTACAGCTTAAGATTCGTTTTGGTCAAGCGGGTTACGAATGGCAACCCGACAATTTTGCCCATGTTCGATTGAAGTTCCAGCAGATGCTCTTGCTCACTCTCAGTAAGCCGGCATCTTTGGGCGATGAGTGGTCCGAGATCACACTTCTACGAAGATGCTCCTGCCATGTTAAAGAATGGGCCGCGCATACAAATTTAGCACACATTAACAAATGGTAAAAGTGTAGGAAACACATTATAGGTATTACAGCGTCACAGCAACATATTTCATCACAACAATACAAATATTGTTTCTACAAATACGTGCAAGTTATTTCAATGCTACAAGCACTAGTCATAGCATAGGAAAGCTCCAGACTCCTATTCTGTCAGATATAAGTTCTCTAAGAACTACCTTTGCTTTGTTGGATTTTAGAAACATCATAAGTACTACATTAGTTCTTGCCATATATAGTAGCTAGATGGCCGATCTTTTTTGGGAGACTAGGAAGTTTAGGCCTATTTCTTATAGAAATAGATCATAGCTAGTAATTATGTTCTGTTTTAGTCACCATAATATAATGCTTCAGCGATTTAGCACATCAGAGATGGCAAGTTAGTGTAGGTTCTTCCATTTCCGATGTTGTGGTTGCATGTGGTACAGCCGACCCCAAAACTGTCCCTCTATGCATCATGTGGTTGTACTTTCTAGGCATGTGTTTCTGGTTCATTGTCATTCATGCTCTGGACCTTGCTTAATGCGAGTTGTTTCCTTGCAACAAGGAAAACAGCCAGGTGGTATTTTCTACACATGAACATCCATCCATAATTCCGGCATCGACAATTTCTTAAGACATGTCATGCCTAACTAATTTATCATCTATATATGTGTGTGTCCAAACAAGTTCCATTTTTCATATCAAGATGTAGCTAGCTAAACTTGTTATGTTTGATGGAGAGAATGAATGTGATCTGGTCATCTTGGTCATGGCAGAATGATGCATTATTATGCACCAAGGAAATGGACCACCACCAAACTTCACTTTGAATCTCTGGCTTGTCGGTATTGTACATTAGATTTACTTTTTCATGCCTGATGTGCTAAGTTATAGCTATAGTGTATTCCTACCTATTAGGAAAACATTTATTCACAAGTGTTATCTGTTGCTCACCCTTGGCTAAGATTTTCAAGAAGTGGCACATGTTCTAACATGTTCTAGTTTCTCTTATTTGCAGGCACACAACGATGCAACTTCCTATAAGTACAAGGTTATCAAGTATTGGGATATAATTAGCACACTTTACTCAAGGGATCGAGCTACTGAGAGGGAGCTAGGACTGCAGCTGAAAGCCATGCGGAAATGGCGGACGAGAACGCTAACAATGACAACATCATTGATCAAGCTGTGTTGATATAATGAGCAGACAAGTGTATTTGTGGATACATTGATCTTTATTCATGTTGTAGTTGATTTTTATTTTGAAAATATCATATTTTATTTACATTATGTAATTGAATTTTGAAGCCAAATGTGTTGTTGATTTCACAATTGGCTTAAAATGGCAGCCAAACAGAAGCTGTAAATCATTTCATTTTAGAATTCCAGGTGGCAGCCAAACATAAAAATTCATTAAGGAATTTAAATTCCATCCAAATGAAGTGACATGGGGATTTCATTTCAACCAAATGAAATGAATGCATAGGAGCCAAACGAGCCCTAATATATTTTCCTACACATGCATTGTAGAGTTCATACCTTATGCAATGTTTCCTTCCAGTAGTGTTTGATCCATGGGATTGTAATGTGCAGGAATTATTCCAGTAGGTACACTAGTGTATTTTCATGGGAAATCTAGCTTCAGCACATAGCTTGTGGAAAACCCTACTGGACAAACAATGCAAACATGATTTCAGTGGGCAGCACAAGTAAATCCAACATGATTGGGCTCATCTTCAGCACGGAGCAAGGCTGCAGAGATGCGGTCAACGCCAACGGGCCGGCGTTGCAGTGGTGTGGCCGGAGTCGATGCGGACGTGCACGTCGTTACGGGCGGCGGATGCGTTGCGGAGATGCGCGGTGACGTGGCTGTGGAGAAGCGCGGTGGCGGGGTTGCAGAAATACGGTCGTCGGTGGCTGGACGATCCTGACGGAGGTGATGCGGACGGCCACGGCGGTGCGGAGATGCGGCGGCGATGCGAAGATGCAGATGGAGAGGAGCAGTTTGGGGAAAGTACGAGCAGGGGCTAGGATACCTGCAGGGATAGATTTTTTCCCCAATTAGGTAAACTATTATTTGTACTAACATTGGTGCATGTTGGACCAACTTATACTAACATTGGTGCATGTGGGACCCACTTATCAATGTTTAAAATAGCGGGCTATTTGATTTAGCGGCGCCGATTTTAAAAGCTATCAAAAGCTATAGCGGAGCTATAGCGCGCTATGCCCATTTAGCGGGTTTGCTAAATAATGATTTAAAAAAAAGAGCAGTACATATTGGTATATATATCAATAATTTACAAATATTTGACAGTTTTACAGATCAATGCTCTAATCAACTCACTTATAACAGGTTTGACAGTGCATAGTGCATATTACATAGTAAAATTTGAAACAGAGCCACTTATACTAGCATTGGTGCATGTGGGACCCAATGGCATCTGTGGTTCCTGTTTGGCTGAGTTTGGGCAAAATTTGACCCTGATGACACATGTGGGTCCAGTTACACTAGCATCGGTGCATACGAGTACCGATGGCATCTGTGGTTATAGTCTGAGTGAGTTTGGGCAAAAGTTTGACTGAAATTGTATAGACTTTCATGTTGAGTGAGTTTGGGCAAAAGTTTGAGTGAGTACCGATGGCATCTGTGGTTACAATTCTAGACTTTCAACAAGGCAAGTTTATATCTATTGACAATCATATTCCTTTGAACTAGTATAGCTAGTGCACAAACACAACTGAACACACATATAACATTACATAGATATGTTTGCTAGCTCACGGTACTTTAAGAAACAAGCATACTAAAGTATTCAACTTAGAAAGTAAACAACAACAAAGTACCACGATTTGTACTACATAAACAACATACAACATCACGAATATAACTGGCTATAGTCTAGTAACGTGCATTAATTCCAGCCGGTGGCATTGGAGGCGGTGGGGTCGGTGGCTTTGTCGCCCCAGGCAGTGGTGGTGGTGTCACCCCAGCCAGCGGTGGTGGTGTTTCCCCAGCCAGTGGTGTCGTTCTGCTCGCCGTCCTGGTCATCTTCGCTTGCTTCCCGTTTGCGTTTGGCGACATGCACCACCTGTCCATCCGCCTCTTCCGCTCCCCAGACCGCCTGCTGCTCTTCCCAGATCGCCCTCGCTTCTTCCCTTTCAGCCTGCTGCGTTGCATCATACTGCTCGTCATCTGCATCACTCTGGTCTGTAGCAGCTGCCGCCTCGGCCGCAGCTTTTGCCTCCTCGGCCTTAGCTGCTGCCGCCTTTTCTGATGCATTAATTGCAGCCTTGCGAGTCCCCCGGTCTAGCCCGTCCCTTGCGGTAATGAGCCTACGATACAGCTCGTAGGCAACATATCCGTCTCTTGCTGCATACTCTAGGTTCATCGTGGAAAGTGGCTTGTTCTCCCATACTTCGTGGCCATCCTTCGGGAGTGCCTTGCAATTCCCGAGATCTCTGTCAATGATGATCACTGCTAGAGATAACATCCCATCCCTATCATTCAGCTGATTCTAATGGAACCGTTCTTTGGTCTTAAACATGTCTTGGATGTCGATGTGGTACTGTTCTGGAATGGTGATATCCTCATGTGCAAGCTTCTCTTTATCACTCCTGATGTCCACGCTAGCGAAAGTGATCCCCTTTTCCTGAAGGAACTCTGCCAGTTTCGGACAAGGCTCCCTTCTCCTGCAGTATAAATGCAAATTAAGACATGAAAACAATTTGGATGATGTATAATTATTTGATGATAATGTTAAACAAGGTAATTGCATAACCGTACCATTAGGACATGTACAACACCCACAGATCATGCATAATACTTGAACTAACATGTCTAAGTATTTGAAATAAACGAGTGCAAGCAATGTATTTGCATTGGCTAATTATATATGATCTCAAATGGAAAATAAAAATATGCACATAACCAGTTTCGGACAAGGCTCCCTTCTCCTGCAGTATAGATGCAAACTATGACATGACAATAATTTGGATGGTGTACAATTATTTGATGACAAAGTTGAACAAGGAAATTGCGAAACCGTGCTATTAGGCCACGTACAACGCCCATAGATCATGCATAATACTTGATCTAACAAAATCCACAAGGACTTAAACCTATAGGAATTAAACAATGCACATAGGAAAAATTTCTAATGATCAAAATCCTCCAAAATTCATATGAGATTCCTTTGAATCAAACAAGCCCTGCATCAAAGGAGGCCTGATGTGAAAACGTTTGTACAGGGTACAATCCTATGAATCAAACATGTGCTGATGGAAAAAACATAGGGATTGAATCCTGTACAAACTCATAGGAAATCCTTTGAATCAAAGGAGGCCTGAAATAGAAATGCCCATCCTTAGTACGTATATTACCTACAGTAGTGGAACACGAGGACAGTCTCCTTCAGGGCGATCTAGACGACGACGAGCTTTTGTGACGGAGCTTCGTCCCGCCTATTCCTTGTGTACTCGAGGTCGAGTCCGAGGAAGTTGTAAGTCTCTTTCTCGAGCAATTGCTCGAACTTCTCCAGCATGTGATTCAAGTAGTTCACATCATTGGTGTACACCACCTCCATAATCTTCGTGCCATAGGCACATATGGGCTTGATGTCAACCGTGGTTTTCCCGTCATCGAGGATGTCTCCATAGGGATCCATGGATGCTGAGTTCCCCGTCGTGTGGAGGAGGAAGACGCGAGAGGAAGAAGAACAAACGAGAAGCGGACGCATTGCGGTTATTGTGGTGTTACGGCGGCGGTGGAGTCGAGGTGGAGGGCCCGTACATCGATGTAGTTGACCCGTTACGGTGCGATGCGGTTAGTGCGGTGTAGTGCGGTCAGTTTTGTTACGGTACGACGCGTTTAGGAGTGGTGCGATGCGGTTATTGCGTTGCAGTGGGGTAAGTTTTAATTTGTTACGGTGCGACGTGTTTAGGTGTGGTGCATGCGATGCGGTTATTGCGGTGCAACAGTGGCATCAATTTTGTTACGATGCGACGCGCGTAGGTGTGGTGCGGTCCGGTCGTCGCTGCAAACTTTCAACAATTGAACGCACGGGGCTTTCACCAATTCTCTGGTCGTGGCTGCAACTTAATTTCAAAAATTGAACCCACGGCTTTCCTACAACTTTCAACTCAAGTTTGACCTAAGCTTGTACAGTGCATAACTAATTCAAAATATCTCATAAAAATTGAAAACCTACACACTGATAAATTTTACGTGAACTAGTTGACACGATTTTTTTTAAACTTGAAACATTTCATTCTCATCAAAATAACAATCTCGCATATGAGCTTCCACATAGAATGTACCATGACTCACGTGGGTCCACATACACAAGCATTGGTGCAAGTGGGCCCAATAGCATATGTGGGTCCAGTTTGACTAAGATTGGGCTTAAGTTGACCCTGATGACACATGTGAGCCCACATAGCTAGCAGCGGTGCATGTGGGACCCTATGGCATCTGTGGGTCCAGTTTGACTAAGATTGGGCTTAAGTTGACCCTGATGACACATGCGGGCCCACATAGCTAGCAGTGGTGCATGTGGGACCCTATGGCATCTGTGAGTCCAGTTTGACTAAGATTGAGCTTAAGTTGACCCTGATGACACATGTGGGCCCACATAGCTAGCAGCGGTGCATGTGGGACCCTATGGCATCTGTGGGTCTAGTTTGACTAAGATTAGGCTTAAGTTGACCCTGATGACACACGTGGGCCCAGTTTGACTAAGATTGGGCTTAAGTTGACCCTAATGACACACGTGGGTCCACATACACTAGCATTGGTGCATGTGGGCCCAATGGCATCTGTGGGTTCTATGTTGACTCCTATCGCCGCAAAAGTTGACCCTGATGACACATGTGGGTCCACTTAGCTAACATTGGTGCATGTGGGACCCTATGGCATCTGTGGGTCCAGTTTGACTAAGATTGGGCTTAAGCTGACCCTGATGACACATGTGGGCCCACATAGCTAGCATCGGTGGATGTGGGACCCTATGGCATCTATGGGTCCAGTTTGACTAAGATTGGGCTTAAGTTGACCCTAATGACAAATGTGGGCCCACATAGCTAGCACCAAGTGTTTCCACGAAGCCGTGGATTTTTGCCCGGTTTCCACGTTTTGGCCGTTCGATCCAACGTATCGCCATGTTTTGGCATGTTTTGAGCGTAACCGACACACGAGAGACGCTAGTCGTGTTTTCCACGATGTCGGGCTGTTTTCCACGATGTCTCCCGGTTTCCACGTTTTGCCCGTTCGGTCCAACGTATCGCCCAGATTTGGCATGTTTTGAGCGTAACCGACACACGCGAGACGCTAGTCGTGTTTTCCACGATGTCGAGCACCAAGTGTTTCCGCTACTATATGCTAAGATAGTTCCATGATGTTGAGGTACGTTCTTCCAGACTTGTTCAGTCTTTTGTTTCGCCAGGTTGTTATGGATTTTTTCCTTCTGGAAATGTTGTCATCTTGCTGCCTTGTTCGAATAGGAATGACCGAGTGTTAGCTTTTTAGATGCATGATGTTCAAACTCATGAACTTGGCTTGGTCAAGATCGTGTCGAACAAATATAATGCATTATGATGTGAAAGCTCTCTTTCAAAGTTCTACCAATGTACAAACCGTATGCTATACCTCCATTTTAACAACATATAAAAATATGGTATCAAAATTTGAAAGTTAACTTGCTCAAAATTCAAATTTGATTTGGAGGTGATTTAGTATTTTCAAATTTCTACATGCACCAAGTTTTGAATCTGAAAAAACTCTACAAACGAATAATGTGGCCCCTACATTCCTTTAAACAATGGTGAAAACCTCATGAAATTTAGACAAACATAGCTCCTCAAATCCAAATCTGAATTTTTCTAAAATTCATGTCAAAACCACCTATTTGATGTGTTTAACTGAATTTTCAACTTTGTACATGCACCAAGTTTTGAATCTGAAAAAACTCTACAAATAAATAATGTGGCCCCTACAGTCCTTCAAACATTGGTAAAACCCTCGTGCAATTTAGACAAACACAGCTCGTCAAATCCAAATTTGAATTTTTATCAAAAAATTCTGAAAACTAGTCGGAATCTGCAAAATATTTAGAAATGATAAAAACAAGAGTAAAAAACCTAAGTACATAAAAATATTACATTTATTTTACATACAGTTATCGAATCTTTATTACAAGCTATATTACAACTTACAAGTAATATTGAAATAATAACAAAATGTTTTAAAAAAGGAACTCAGCTCAGCCAGGCCTTCTGCCCGGACAAGCTACCTATGACCGAACTGGGCCTCTTTCAGCCCATTATGTCCCCAATGCCGCACGACGTCAGACGGGTCGGACGGCTGGGAGTTTAGTCCCACCTCGCCAACTGGGGAGGATTTCGACCAGCTTAAATAGCCGCGCGTTCGGCTGCTATCAACAGCCTCTCTGTTCTATCTTACTTGCTATCAGGAATTCTACTTTGGGCCGTTGGGCCTACTGGCAGGTCACGGGCCTGCATCCTGGCCATTCATTTGGTTTCTAGTCGTATGCAGGCCGTGATTCCCTTGAGAAATATCCTGCCAGTGGGTGGCCTTTTTTTTGCTTTATTTGATCTTTTTTGTCCTATATTTTAACATAAATTCATACGTTTTTAATACAAATTTACATGGCATAGTGCATATACAGCACTATCTCTGCACTTAAATGGCCCAAACCATTTCAAATTTTGAAACACTACTACAATTTTCTACACCTATCAAAACCTTCCAATTTAGAATTGACGCAATGAAATACATTTTTCTAACTGGCAGCACAACTATCATGGCACAACACAGATACATATATAAGAAACAAGCAATTAAGAGAATGTAACCATAACCTTACTAGCAGCATAATAATATAGTAGTCTTACGGGAACTTCACCCTACCATCACAAGGTTACCACTTATAACCACAGTACCAAAAGAACATAGTTCTCAACCACTTCTACATAGTTAACCAGTTCGACATATTAACCATATATACATAAACATCATCGCTATACTAATGATGTGACCATACATACTAGCAGCTGATATCAATATTCACTCCTCTTCAGTCTCGGAGTCGCTGAACACAAACTCATCTGGCTGGAGGACCCTGAGTAGAGCTTCGTGCCTGCCACGATCACGCAGGTCACCCTCAAAGTAGTCCTCACCCAGACGTCCACGAGTGGCTACCTCTCGGACATGCTGCACAAGCCCCACCCTCAATCCTCCATGTGGCTTGAAGTGGTGGAATGGGCACCTGTAGAACTCGGTGCTGAATGGCAGGTAAGCAGAAATCCCCTTGCGCCTGAGCTTCTTTTCTTCTTTCCTCACAAAGGACGTGTATGTCCATTGCTCCACTTAAACATCTGAACCAAAGAAGTACTGCATAATAAATAAAACAAGAAAACAGTTAGTACTGCCTACTAAATATAAAAACCTACTACTTTTGTGCATGTCCAAATGCACTACAGCTGCTTGGAATAACATACCTCCTCATCAGGCCACAGGGAGAGTACATCATAGGCATCACCTGGGGTTGGTGCCTGCCAGAAAATTAAGATAAATGAACACTAGCATTTAAGGTAATTACTAAAAGCATTCAATATTAATAAATGAAAAACACTAGCAAAAATTAATAGCACAATAATTCGACTTCACAAATCTGATCATAAAAACAACATTGATTCAAGAAACAAATCATTAAACTACATCAATTCTTTTTATACTACATTCCATTAAATTACAATGATTATTTGGAGGTTGGAATTGAAGGTAAAGAAACTAGACTATACATTCAAACAAAAAAAATATCAAGGATCAATAAGTTTAGTATCAGGTTGCATGAAGCTCCAGCAAGTCAAAATAGAGTAGTACAAAGTCTGTAAACTAATTAGTCTACACAAATCTGTTCATACAAGCATAAGCATCTAAAGAAATGTGTCTTAAAATCAATTGGTACAAGTAAAGGAAAACAAAAGTAAGTACACAGATCACTGCTTTGCACACTATTATGAGGCACCACTACAATAAATTAATAACATACATGCCATATGGTTATAACCACATTGTTCAGATCTAGTGCTAGAAGTTAATAAAATTCTATAAGTAATTTTAACACATTTCATGTAAAAGCAATTAAAGCAAAAAAAAAGGAAACTACAAAAGTATACCGAAGCTAGATAACCACATTATATCACAGCAGCTAATTCAGACTAGTTGAATAGTTATAGCCAGCTAACCACATTATACTACATGTACCAAAAAAAACAAGCCATACTGTTAACTAGTTGAAACTAACTAACCACATTATATCACAGCAGCTCAAATGAGAATCATGTAAACCATGTTCCTTCAACATAATACGAATTAACTACAAATTAAACTCTGTCAATTTAACAACAAATAAACCATCTTCCTACTAATTGGAAAAATTTCACCAATGGACTATCAACATTGGTCATCTATACAAAATTACACAACGAATCTACAGACCCAGCCTTCCATCCAATAAATCCCTAAGGCCCCGGTCGTTTTACTTTGGATTGTCCTGGTTTGACATGGATTGATGTGGTTTAAATCCTATCTAAGTTAAAATATACTCTAATCCAATCTAATCCAGTCCAATCTAACGTAGAGGTGGGTTAACCGAACATACCCCAAAGGATATGAATCCCTAACACTGGAAGAGCTGAATCTACAAAAGACATCTTACTTCCAAATAATTTGAAGGGATTGAACGGAAATTAGAAGAAAATAATACTAACCTGCATCGCGGCGACCTGTGGAGACTGGACCGGCGCCAGATCCTCCGCGCCGCCGACTGGCACGTTCAGATCCAGCATTTCCACCTCGCCGAGGTCCGCATGCACCAACTCCTCCTCTCCGAGTGCCGCATCGACCAGAGCGACCATCGCGGACCGACGACCTCCTCTACCGCCATGGCCCTCCACCACCTCCACCGCATCTGGGCGGCTCACGGCTCCAAACCCCGCCCTTGCAGAACCAACTCCTTCTCTACCGACACACAAGGTCCATCTACCCCTGTGACGTCGATCAACCTACCGATCACCCACCCATGTAAGTAACTGCTTATTTGAAGTACTCCCTCCATTTACAAATATACGATGTTTACGAGTTTGTATAAAATGGATGTATATATGTAGATCCACTAAAATATTTAGGTTCACCCATTTTGCTCGGTTTCTAGTCTACTTTGTAATGTGTAGAATCTCACCGATGGAATTGTCTCTAGTTTTTTCCTTATGAAAAAAGAAGTAGTTGCTTTGTGTTTAGCACGATATTTTTTCCTTGTTCCTAAACAATCTTAATGTTGACGTACCTACCATGCATTAATCTTAATTTTGATTCAGTAATATTCATTTAATTAAGTATTTGAACTTGTACAACATATTACAATCTGACCCAGGATAAGAAAAGCATACTTGACGCTATGCATGCCACTGATGGAACCATAATTAACTAGAGAATGATGGAGTCAGTGGTCAGCAATGTTGACATTATTGACATGCTGGTTGATGAACATGGAGCCGAGCCTTATCAAGTTGGAAAATGTGAGTCTCTGATCCACACATTAAGCTGGACAAATTGCAGGAAGAAAGAGCTGGTAAGTATGAGTGATCTACTTTGTTGTGCCTGTAATTTTCCGATTAACAAATGTTCACATTGTGCATGTGGACCAAGAACAGAAACTCCCGCGATGCCTTGTCCCTGAAGACATGGCTGAATATGGTGATATCACAATTGTGTGTAATAAATACACAAAGGTCAAAGGTTCGTACTCAATTTCTCCTGAGGATGGCCGAGTATGCTGCGCTGGGTGGAGGGAAGTAATGTCACAGGAGGAGGATTTTTGGCGAATTGGAGACATGATGTTTTTCATGCTGTACGTGGGATGTAAGGGGGCTTTCCTATTTGCCTTCTATGTTCCAAATGTGGAACTTTAGTAGCCTTGATCATTTTCACTATGATGGTCATGGGTCATTTGTCGACCAAATAATATGAGATGTTAAGACAATATTTTATGGTCCTTTTATTATGTGGCATTAGTATGTCTGAAGACATGGTTAAGTGTAATGGTACTATTAAATATTTTATGAGCTGAAATATATTATGCCTGTCGTTGCTGCCAATTATAGTGAAATCGTGTTAATTGAGTTCATTTCATCGGTATCTATGAATATTTTATGAGCTACAAATTTTATGCATGCATAACTTACTAGACAGACATGTTTGTCGTGTAGGTTGTGTCACGTAAAGAAGTATCTATCTCCAGTAAATCTATTTTGCTGCTCGAAGTAAGTATGACAAAAACAAGCAAAAACATCTAGGTACGACCATATATATCATTGTAATTAATAATTTTGTGTATAACATGGTTACTGGGAATTGAATGCAACAGTCTCCATAACTAGTATCAAATAGCACAACTGCGTGCTGGTATTTTAGTAACGCATTTTCACAAGGTACTAGTCAATATCACTATCAACATCTGAAATGCTCCTCCCAAATTCATCGACAACCGGTTCTAAGTCTTCTTGTTCTTGTCGCTCAGGTCCATATCATTGTTTACACCATTTTTCCCTGCTAGTTGTCTAACAGTCTGAGAGTCAACAAATATCACATCATCAGAGCGATCAGCCATGTCGTCTTCATGATCATCAACATATTCATCTTCCTCGTCCTCAATTTGGTGAACAATGGGATCTTCCGAGCCTAGGTCTTCCGGGTATGCACCTGCATTGCCTTCATCATCTTTTTCTAGAACATCGTATACATTCCCGTGCTTGAAAGTTTGCACCACCTTCCAAGGATCACCAAATTTTGTGTCTTCCAAGTAAAAACGAGTTTCTGCTTGGTGAGCTAATATGAAAGGGGCGTTCTTGTACCACAATACAGACGTATTGATGCTTTTAAAGTATCCATCATCCTTCATCTCCGTGGTTTTCCTACTTCCAAGGTCAAACCAATCACAGCGGAACAAGAACACGGATCTATCGCCGTGCTTGTTTCTCGAGTACTGTAACTCAAGAACCTCCTTCATCACACTGCAATATTCTTGATCTTGTTCGTCAGAAATGGATCCCCTTGTCATTATGCCTGAGTTTTGAGTCCTCATGTTCTTCTCACGCTCGACGGAATGGAACCTAGCGCCATTTACATTGCACATAGGGTGTACAACTACACGAGCATCTAGACCAAGTGCTAGTGATTTTAAATCTTCTGGAGCATTGTCCAAATTACTGACATGTTTTTTAAACCATGCAGGGACTTCTTTCTCTAGTTCCACCTCAATGTTGTTCACACCCCTGTTTTTTAGTTGTTGTCGGAAATTCCTAAAAATCAAAAACAAATTAGTAATGGTACTCCTATAACACAAAATATTACTGAAAATTTTGAATGATTAATAAAAAGGTAAATAGACCTACCGAATATAATGTTGTACCTCATCACACTTCTGAAGTACATACCAAACCATACTGTCAAATTCTTTGGGAAACTACTTCAACTTGGATAGTCCTAAACCTCTGGCTCCATCTGAAAAAATATCAAACTCTAGCGGATCAACTCTTTGTTTCTTATCTTGGTTCCTCTCAGGCTTGTTATGTCTGGTTTCTATGACATCGCCCAAAAATTTAGAGCAATGATGCAAGCACTCATCCACGATATATCCCTCAGCAATTGAACCTTCAGGCCTTGATTTGCTACGCACAGTTGATTTCAGGTACCCGAGCCTTCTTTCAACTTGATACATCCAACCATATTGAACAGACCCCCTCTAAAGTGCCTCATCAGGTAGATGAATAGCCAGGTGCACCATTACATCAAAGAATGATGGGGGAAATAGCAGCTCAAGCTTGCAAAGAATTATGACAATTTCAACCTTCATTCAACGCAGCACAGATGCTCTTAGAGTTTTGGCACACAACTCCCTAAAAAAGTTTCCTAGTTCAGCAATGGTCTCATACATCGCCTTTGATGCAATCCCTCTCAGACCAGCTGGCAACACACACTGCATAAGTATGTGGCTGTCAAGCGTCTTCAGACCGTGCACTTTACCCTCTGGGATGTCCACACATCTTGCTAAGTTTCTAGCAAAACCATCTGTGAACCTAGTGTTGGCCAAATACTTGCACAATTTTTGTTTGCCTTCCTTTTGAAGTGTCCATGGTGCTTTCTCCTTTGAAAAACCCTTGGCCTCAGGTTTCATCCAGAACTTCTTCCTGACATTAAATTTCTCCAAATCCATTCTACCACCAACAGTGTCCTTGTTCTTTCCATCAAGCTCAAGAAGGGTACCAAGGATATTGTCCAATATGTTCTTCTCAATGTGCATCACATCTAGGTTGTGAACAAACTTCAATCTTGACTAGTATGGCAGATCATATAAGCTGATCTTGAGGTGCCAGGATGGCTCACCAGTCATGCCATGCTTTCTCTTCCTAGTTGATGGATTTTCCCTGGCCTGTAATCCTGAACTCTCTGTACCCTCTCCTCTCTTTCTGCAAGTGTGAAACTTGTTGGTGCATCCTTAGGTTCAGGTTTTCCATTGAAGGCTCTGCTACTCCTCCACTTGTGATCGTGAGGCAGAAATCGATGATGACCAATATAACCAATTTTATTATGCAAAGACTCGTAGCAAGGATCCTTATCGCAGTGCGCACATGCGAAAAACCCTATTGTGCTACGGCCAGACATCGTGGCATATCCAGGATAGTCATGAATCGAACAAAGAAACGCAGCATGCAACGAAAACTCTCTACCTATGCATGCATCATATGTGCCCATGCCACTCCATAGCTTCATCATATCTTTTATCAATGGCTGCATAAATACATGAAAATCCTTTCCTGGTGAATTTTTTCCAGGGATTAGCAATGACATCATGAAGTTGGATTGGTCCATGCACATCCACGGTGGGAAGTTGTATGGAATGACAAAAACTGGCCACATACTGTATGAACTACTCATGTTTCCGTATGGGTTGAATCCATCTGTCGCAATACCAAGCCTTATGTTACGGGTATCTGAAGCAAACCATCCAAACTCCTTGTCAAAGTGCTTCTATGCTTCACCATCAGCTGGGTGCCTCAAAATACCCGGTTGTGCAACCCTCTTCTCCTTGTGCCACTTGGTGTTCATCGACGCTTCCTTGGAAACAAAAAATCTCTGTAACCTTGGGATTATAGGAAAGTATCGAACCACCTTGTGGGGAATCTTTCTCTTTTCACCTTGAAAATCCACACTCGGGACAATGAGTTTTTTTGGCATGGTCTCCCCAAAACAGAGCACAGTCATACTTGCATACATGAATTGTGTCATAACCAAGCCCAACCTCAGAAAGAACACTCTTAGCTTCAGCATAGGACTTGGAAAAATTCACTTTTGGCAAAGCAGCACATAAGACAACCATAAATTGATCAAAAGCTCTATTTGTGACCAGGTTGTATGATTTCACGTAAAGCATCTTCATAATGAATGACAACCTCGTCTCAGTGGTGCATCCCTCGTGAAGCTCTTTCTTAGCTTCTTCAATGAGTTTCGCATAGAAATTAGTGTCACTTGGGCCTCTGTCACCAGAATCATGCAGCTCATCTAACATCTTGTCAACATGATCATTATGATTCTCATTTCCATCATCATAATCATCATCGTCATCGCTTTGATACAAACTATGATCATAGTTTTCATCAGGACCATCATCTTCTCCATGACAACTCCACTTTGTGTACGAAACGACCATACCATTGACGTGTAAGTGATACTCAACAGTGTCCTGAGTCTGCTGCGTAATATTAAGGCATTTTTGGCATGGGCACAATATTGATGCACCTTCGTTGCAGTTTGCGCGCGCAAGCTCCATAAACTCGTGGACACCTTGTATGTAAAAAGGGGTGAACTTGCGCCCATGAGTAATCCACTGTCGATCCATCGCCTACAAAAATATATATAATGTGTTCCACTTGAGTCATGATGCCATTCAATTTGTACTAATCGATGTGAAAATTGTTTACCAAAGTCCAAATAAATCACAATGTGTAACATAAACACCAATCCAAATCAATTTCATAACAGATCTCAAAGGAACTCACATGTGCTTCCTATCGCCGTGCGCCGGCCTGCCGCGAAGCCTCGCTAGCTGGGATCGTGATCGATCGTCCTGATCGCGTAGGCGCAAGTCGCCGGGACTTGTATATGAAGGGCCAGCGAATGTCGTAATCGCCTAGACAAGGGATACCCTTGACAACACTCGTTCGCAAGAACATAGAAGAAAACTGTTTGGAAGATCGCACAAGTCCTAACTATAATGATCCATGTTTGTACATGCCACGTACTGCACATAGAGTTTACAAAATGGTAGGCCAATCAAACAATTCAAAAACGGAACGGTAGCCCAGTGGTAACGAAACGTTTTACTTTGTACTAGGTCCTCGGTTCGAAACCCATCTTTGCCCTTTTATCATTTTTAACAAAATTGCTAACTCGTTGGTCCCACGAACAATCGGTGACGGCTTAATCTACGACGCTCTAAAATCCATCGTGCGGATAATCGGCGACGGTAGGCCGTGACGCGAAACGCGACCGTCACGCATTATCAAGCATACGTGATGCCCAAAACTAATCCGTCACCTATGGTTACTTTCGGTGACGGTTCTGAATTTTGTCACCAGGCAATTCGTCACCGATTCTAGGATCTGTTGTAGTGCCACAAACCACTTATGGATCAACCAGTGGTCATTGCATGTGTGTTCTTTTCACAAACTACATGTGGACCCACTAGAGTCATTGCTTGTGTGTTCTTATACTAAAACCAGCACTAGAGTCATTGCATGTGTGTTCTTTTCACAAACAACATTTGTATCCACCAGTGTTCACTACATGTATGTTCTTTCCACAAACCACATATGTATCAACCAGTGGTCATTGCATGTGTGTTCTTTTCACAAACCACATGTGGACCCACTAGAGTCATTGCATGTGTGTTCTTATACTAAAACCAGCACTAGACTCATTGCATGTGTGTTCTTTTCACAAACCACACATGGATCCACCACTGTCATTGCATGTGTGTTCTTTCCACAAACCACACATGGATCAACAAGTGGTCACTGCATGTGTGTTCTTTTCACAAACCACATATGGATCCATTAGAGTAATTGCATGTGTGTTCTTATACTAAAACTAACAGTAGCGTCATTGCATGTGAGTTCTTTCCACAAACCACTTATGGATCAACCAGTGGTTTTTTCACAAACCACACATGGATCCACCAGTGTTCACTGCATGTGTGTTCTTTGCACAAACCACATATGGATCCATTAGAGTCATTGCATGTGTGTTCTATCCATAAACCACACATGGATCAACCGGTGTCATTGCACATGTGTTCTTTCCACAAACCACATATGGATCAACCAGTGTCATTGCATGTTTGTTCTTTTCCACAAACCACTTATGGATCTACTAGTGGTCATTGCATGTGTGTTATTTCCACAAACCACTTATGGATGAACAAGTGGTCATTGCATGTGTGTTCTTTTCCACAAACCACATATGGATCAACCGGTGTCATTGCATGTGCGTTCTTTTCACAAACCACATGTGGACCCACTAGAGTCATTGCATGTGTGTTCTTATACTAAAACCAGCACTAGACTCATTGCATGTGTGTTCTTTTCACAAACCACACATGGATCCACCACTGTCATTGCATGTGTGTTCTTTCCACAAACCACACATGGATCAACAAGTGGTCATTGCATGTGTGTTCTTTTCACATACCACATATGGATCCATTAGAGTCATTTCATGTGTGTTCTTATACTAAAAATAGCACTAGAATCATTGCATGTGTGTTCTTTCCACAAACCACACATAGATAAACCAGTGGCATTGCATGTGTGTACTTTTCACAAACCACACATGGATTAACCAAAGGTCACTACATGTGTGTTCTTTCCACAAACCACATATGGACCAACCAGAGTCATTGCATGTGTGTTCTTTCCACAAACCACTTATGGATCAACCAGTGGTCATTGCATGTGTGTTCTTTTCACAAACTACATGTGGACCCACTAGAGTCATTGCATGTGTGTTCTTATACTAAAACTAGCACTAGAGTCATTGCATGTGTGTTCTATCCAGGAACCACACATGGATCAACCAATGTCATTGCATGTGTGTTCTTTTCACAAACTACATGTGGACCCACTAGAGTCATTGCATGTGTGTTCTTATACTAAAACTAGCACTAGAGTCATTGCATGTGTGTTCTTTTCCACAAACAACACATGGATCAACTAGTGGTCATTGCATGTGTGTTCTTTTCCAGAAACCACATATGGATCAACCGGTGTCATGGCCTGTGTGTTGTTTTCACAAACCACATGTGGACCCACTAGAGTCATTGCATGTGTGTTCTTATACTAAAACCAGCACTAGACTCACTGCATGTGTGTTCTTTTCACAAACCACACATGGATCCACCACTGTCATTGCATGTGTGTTCTTTCCACAAACCACACATGGATAAACAAGTGGTCATTGCATGTGTGTTCTTTTCACAAACCACATATGTATCCATTAGAGTCATTGCATGTGTGTTCTTATACTAAAACTATAACTAGAGTCATTGCATGTGTGTTCTTTCCACAAACCACACATGGATCAACCAGTGGCATTGCGTGTGTGTTGTTTTCACAAACCACACATGTATCAACAAGTGGTTGCTGCATGTGTGTTCTTTCCACAAACCACATATGAACCAACCAGAGTCATTACATGTGTGTTCTTTTCCACAAACCACTTATGGATCTACTAGTGGTCATTGCATGTGTGTTCTTTCCACAAACCACTTATGGATCAACCAGTGGTCATTGCATGTGTGTTCTTTTCACAAACTACATGTGGACCCACTAGAGTCATTGCATGTGTGTTCTTATACTAAAACTAGCACTAGAGTCATTGCATGTGTCATCTTTTCACAAACCACACATGGATCAACTAGTGTTCATTGCATGTATGTTCTTTCCACAAACCACGTATGGATCAACCAGTGGTCATTGCATGTGTGTTCTTTTCAACAAACCACTTATGCATCAAATAGTGGTTATTGCATGTGAGTTCTTTCCACAAACCACTTATGGATCAACCAGTGGTCATTGCATGTGTGTTCTTTTCACAATCCACATGTGGACCCACTAGAGTCATTGCATGTGTGCTATTATACTAAAACCAACACTAGAGTCATTGTATGTGTGTTGTTTCCACAAACCACACATGGATCAAGCACTAGAGTCATTGCATTGTGTTCTTTCCACAAACCACAAATGGATCAACTAGTGTCATTGCATGTGTGTTCTTTCCACAAATCACATATGGACCCACTAGAGTCATTGCTTGTGTGTTCTTATACTAAAACTAGCACTAGAGTCATTGCATGTGTGTTCTTTTCACAAACAACATATGGATCCACCAGTGTTCACTGCATGTGTGTTCTTTCCACAAACCACATATGGTCTAACCAGTGGTCATTGCATGTGTGTTCTTTCCAAAAACCACTTATGGATCAACCAGTGGTCATTGCATGTGTGTTCTTTTCACAAACTACATGTGGACCCACTAGAGTCATTGCATGTGTGTTCTTATAATAAAACTAGCACTAGAGTCATTGCATGTGTGTTCTTTTCACAAACCACACATGGATCAACCAGTGGTCATTGCAAGTGTATTCTTTCCACAAACCACATATGGATCAACCAGTGATCATTGCATGTGTGTTCTTTTCCACAAACAACTTATGGATCCATTAGAGTCATTGCATGTGTGTTATTATACTAAATCTAGCACTAGAGTCATTGCATGTGTGTTCTTTCCACAAACCACACATGGATCAAGCAGTGTCATTGCATGTGTGTTCTTTCCACAAACCACATATGGATCAACTAGTGGTCATTGCATGTGTGTTCTTTTCACAAACCACATATGGACCCACTAGAGTCATTGCATGCATGTTCTTTCCACAAACCACATATGGATCAACTAGTGGTCATTGCATGTGTGTTCTTTTCACAAACCACATATGGACCCACTAGAGTCATTGCATGTGTGTTCTATCCACAAACAACACATGGATCAACCGGTGTCATTGCACATGTGTTCCTTCCATAAACCACATATGGATCAACAAGTGTCATTGCTTGTGTGTTCTTTCCACAAACCACACATGGATCAACTAGCGTCATTGCACGTGTGTTCTTCTCCACAAACCACATATGGATCCATATATGGTCTTAAACTAAAACTAGCATTAGAGTCACTGCATGTGTGTTCTTTCCACAAACCACTTATGGATCCGCCAGTGTTCATTGCATGTGTGTTCTTTTCCACAAACCACATATGGATAAACCAGTGGTCATTGCATGTGTGTTCTTTTCACAAACCACATGTGGACCCACTAGAGTCATTGCATGTGTGTTCTTTCCACAAACCAGACATGGATCAACCAGTTTCATTACATGTGTATTGTTTCCACAAATCACATATGGACCCACTAGAGTCATTGCATGTGTGTTCTATCCAGAAACCACACATGGATCAACCGGTGTCATTGCACGTGTGTTCTTTCCACAAACCACATATGGATCAACCAGTGTCATTGCATGTGTGTACTTTCCACAAACCACACATGGATCAACTAGTGTTATTGCATGTGTGTTATTTCCACAAACCACACATGGATCAACCAGTGGTCATTGCATGTGTGTTCTTTTCCACAAACCACGTATGGATCAACTAGTGGTCATTGGATGTGTGTTCTTTCCACAAACCACTTATGGATCAACCAGTGGTCATTGCATGTGTGTTCTTTTCCAGAAACCACATATGGATCAACCGGTGTCATTGCATGTGTGTTCTTTTCACAAACCACATGTGGACCCACTAGAATCATTGCATGTGTGTTCTTATACTAAATCCAGCACTAGACTCATTGCATGTGTGTTCTTTTCACAAACCACACATGGATCCACCACTGTCATTGCATGTGTGTTGTTTCCACAAACCACACATGGATAAACAAGTGGTCATTGCATGTGTGTTCTTTTCACAAACCACATATGTATCCATTAGAGTCATTGCATGTGTGTTCTTATACTAAAACTATCACTAGAGTCATTGCATGTGTGTTCTTTCCACAAACCACACATGGATCAACCAGTGGCATTGCATGTGTGTTCTTTTCACAAACCACACATGGATCAACCAGTGTCATTGCATGTGTGTTCTTTTCACAAACCACACATGTATCAACAAGTGGTTGCTGCATGTGTGTTCTTTCCACAAACCACATATGAACCAACCAGAGTAATTGCATGTGTGTTCTTTTCCACAAACCACTTATGGATCAACCAGTGGTCATTGCATGTGTGTTCTTTCCATGAACCACTTATGGATCAACCAGTGGTCATTGCGTGTGTGTTCTTTTCACAAACTACATGTGGACCCACTAGAGTCATTGCATGTGTGTTCTTGTACTAAAACTAGCACTAGAGTCATTGCATGTGTGTTCTTTTCACAAACCACACATGGATCAACTAGTGGTCATTGCATGTGTGTTCTTTTCACAAACCACATATGGACCCACTAGAGTCATTGCATGTGTGTTCTATCCACAAACAACACATGGATCAACCGGTGTCATTGCACATGTGTTCCTTCCATAAACCACATATGGATCAACAAGTGTCATTGCTTGTGTGTTCTTTCCACAAACCACACATGGATCAACTAGCGTCATTGCACGTGTGTTCTTCTCCACAAACCACATATGGATCCATATATGGTCTTAAACTAAAACTAGCATTAGAGTCACTGCATGTGTGTTCTTTCCATAAACCACTTATGGATCCGCCAGTGTTCATTGCATGTGTGTTCTTTTCCACAAACCACATATGGATAAACCAGTGGTCATTGCATGTGTGTTCTTTTCACAAACCACATGTGGACCCACTAGAGTCATTGCATGTGTGTTCTTTCCACAAACCACACATGGATCAACCAGTTTCATTACATGTGTATTGTTTCCACAAATCACATATGGACCCACTAGAGTCATTGCTTGTGTGTTCTTATACTAAAACCAGCACTAGAGTCATTGCATGTGTGTTCTTTTCACAAACAACATTTGTATCCACTAGTGTTCACTACATGTATGTTCTTTCCACAAACCACATATGTATCAACCAGTGGTCATTGCATGTGTGTTCTTTTCACAAACCACATGTGGACCCACTAGAGTCATTGCATGTGTGTTCTTATACTAAAACCAGCACTAGACTCATTGCATGTGTGTTCTTTTCACAAACCACACATGGATCCACCACTGTAATTGCATGTGTGTTCTTTCCACAAACCACACATGGATCAACAAGTGATCACTGCATGTGTGTTCTTTTCACAAACCACATATGGATCCATTAGAGTAATTGCATGTGTGTTCTTATACTAAAACTAACACTAGCGTCATTGCATGTGTGTTCTTTCCACAAACCACTTATGGATCAACCCGTGGTCTTTTCACAAACCACACATGGATCCACCAGTGTTCACTGCATGTGTGTTCTTTGCACAAACCACATATAGATCCATTAGAGTCATTGCATGTGTGTTCTATCCATAAACCACACATGGATCAACCGGTGTCATTGCACATGTGTTCTTTCCACAAACCACATATGGATCAACCAGTGTCATTGCATGTTTGTTCTTTTCCACAAACCACTTATGGATCTACTAGTGGTTATTGCATGTGTGTTATTTCCACAAACCACTTATGGATGAACAAGTGGTCATTGCATGTGTGTTCTTTTCCACAAACCACATATGGATCAACCGGTGTCATCGCATGTGCGTTCTTTTCACAAACCACATGTGGACCCACTAGAGTCATTGCATGTGTGTTCTTATACTAAAACCAGCACTAGACTCATTGCATGTGTGTTCTTTTCACAAACCACACATGGATCCACCACTGTCATTGCATGTGTGTTCTTTCCACAAACCACACATGGATCAACAAGTGGTCATTGCATGTGTGTTCTTTTCACATACCACATATGGATCCATTAGAGTCATTTCATGTGTGTTCTTATACTAAAAATAGCACTAGAATCATTGCATGTGTGTTCTTTCCACAAACCACACATGGATAAACCAGTGGCATTGCATGTGTGTACTTTTCACAAACCACACATGGATTAACCAGTGGTCACTACATGTGTGTTCTTTCCACAAACCACTTATGGATCAACCAGAGTCATTACATGTGTGTTCTTTTCCACAAACCACTTATGGATCTACCAGTGGTCATTGCATGTGTGTTCTTTCCACAAACCACTTATGGATCAACCAGTGGTCATTGCATGTGTGTTCTTTTCACAAACTACATGTGGACCCACTAGAGTCATTGCATGTGTGTTCTTATACTAAAACTAGCACTAGAGTAATTGCATGTGTGATCTTTTCACAAACCACACATGGATCAACTAGTGGTCATTGCATGTGTGTTCTTTCCACAAACCACGTATGGATCAACCAGTGGTCATTGCATGTGTGTTCTTTTCCACAAAACACTTATGCATCAACCAGTGGTTATTGCATGTGAGTTCTTTCCACAAACCACTTATGGATCAACCAGTGGTCATTGCATGTGTGTTCTTTTCACAAACCCCATGTGGACCCACTAGAGTCATTGCATGTGTGCTATTATACTAAAACCAATACTAGAGTCATTGCATGTGTGTTGTTTCCACAAACCACACATGGATCAACCACTAGAGTCATTGCATTGTGTTCTTTCCACAAACCACAAATGGATCAACTAGTGTCATTGCATGTGTGTTCTTTCCACAAATCACATATGGACCCACTAGAGTCATTGCTTGTGTGTTCTTATACTAAAACCAGCACTAGAGTCATTGCATATGTGTTCTTTTCACAAACAACATATGGATCCACCAGTGTTCACTGCATGTGTGTTCTTTCCACAAACCACATATGGTCTAACCAGTGGTCATTGCATGTGTGTTCTTTCCAAAAACCACTTATGGATCAACCAGTGGTCATTGCATGTGTGTTCTTTTCACAAACTACATGTGGACCCACTAGAGTCATTGCATGTGTGTTCTTATAATAAAACTAGCACTAGAGTCATTGCATGTGTGTTCTTTTCACAAACCACACATGGATCAACCAGTGGTCATTGCATGTGTATTCTTTCCACAAACCACATATGGATCAACCAGTGATCATTGCATGTGTGTTCTTTTCCACAAACAACTTATGGATCCATTAGAGTCATTGCATGTGTGTTATTATACTAAATCTAGCATTAGAGTCATTGCATGTGTGTTCTTTCCACAAACCACACATGGATCAAGCAGTGTCATTGCATGTGTGTTCTTTCCACAAACCACATATGGATCAACTAGTGGTCATTGCATGTGTGTTCTTTTCACAAACCACATATGGACCCACTAGAGTCATTGCATGCGTGTTCTTTCCACAAACCACATATGGATCAACTAGTGGTCATTGCATGTGTGTTCTTTTCACAAACAACATATGGACACACTAGAGTCATTGCATGTGTGTTCTATCCACAAACAACACATGGATCAACCGGTGTCATTGCACATGTGTTCCTTCCATAAACCACATATGGATCAACAAGTGTCATTGCTTGTGTGTTCTTTCCACAAACCACACATGGATCAACTAGCGTCATTGCACGTGTGTTCTTCTCCACAAACCACATATGTATCCATATATGTTCTTAAACTAAAACTAGCATTAGAGTCACTGCATGTGTGTTCTTTCCACAAACCACTTATGGATCCGCCAGTGTTCATTGCATGTGTGTTCTTTTCCACAAACCACATATGGATAAACCAGTCGTCATTGCATGTGTGTTCTTTTCACGAACCACATGTGGACCCACTAGAGTCATTGCATGTGTGTTCTTTCCACAAACCACACATGGATCAACCAGTTTCATTACATGTGTATTGTTTCCACAAATCACATATGGACCCACTAGAGTCATTGCTTGTGTGTTCTTATACTAAAAATAGCACTAGAATCATTGCATGTGTGTTCTTTCCACAAACCACACATGGATAAACCAGTGGCATTGCATGTGTGTACTTTTCACAAACCACACATGGATTAACCAGTGGTCACTACATGTGTGTTCTTTCCACAAACCACTTATGGATCAACCAGAGTCATTACATGTGTGTTCTTTTCCACAAACCACTTATGGATCTACCAGTGGTCATTGCATGTGTGTTCTTTCCACAAACCACATATGGATCAACCAGTGGTCATTGCATGTGTGTTCTTTTCACAAACTACATGTGGACCCACTAGAGTCATTGCATGTGTGTTCTTATACTAAAACTAGCACTAGAGTAATTGCATGTGTGATCTTTTCACAAACCACACATGGATCAACTAGTGGTCATTGCATGTGTGTTCTTTCCACAAACCACGTATGGATCAACCAGTGGTCATTGCATGTGTGTTCTTTTCCACAAACCACTTATGCATCAACCAGTGGTTATTGCATGTGAGTTCTTTCCACAAACCACTTATGGATTAACCAGTGGTCACTGCATGTGTGTTCTTTTCACAAACCACATGTGGACCCACTAGAGTCATTGCATGTGTGTTCTTTCCACAAACCACACATGGATCAACCAGTTTCATTACATGTGTATTGTTTCCACAAATCACATATGGACCCACTAGAGTCATTGCTTGTGTGTTCTTATACTAAAAATAGCACTAGAATCATTGCATGTGTGTTCTTTCCACAAACCACACATGGATAAACCAGTGGCATTGCATGTGTGTACTTTTCACAAACCACACATGGATTAACCAGTGGTCACTACATGTGTGTTCTTTCCACAAACCACTTATGGATCAACCAGAGTCATTACATGTGTGTTCTTTTCCACAAACCACTTATGGATCTACTAGTGGTCATTGCATGTGTGTTCTTTCCACAAACCACATATGGATCAACCAGTGGTCATTGCATGTGTGTTCTTTTCACAAACTACATGTGGACCCACTAGAGTCATTGCATGTGTGTTCTTATACTAAAACTAGCACTAGAGTAATTGCATGTGTGATCTTTTCACAAACCACACATGGATCAACTAGTGGTCATTGCATGTGTGTTCTTTCCACAAACCACGTATGGATCAACCAAGGGTCATTGCATGTGTGTTCTTTTCCACAAACCACTTATGCATCAACCAGTGGTTATTGCATGTGAGTTCTTTCCACAAACCACTTATGGATCAACCAGTGGTCATTGCATGTGTGTTCTTTTCACAAACCCCATGTGGACCCACTAGAGTCATTGCATGTGTGCTATTATACTAAAACCAATACTAGAGTCATTGCATGTGTGTTGTTTCCACAAACCACACATGGATCAACCACTAGAGTCATTGCATTGTGTTCTTTCCACAAACCACAAATGGATCAACTAGTGTCATTGCATGTGTGTTCTTTCCACAAATCACATATGGACCCACTAGAGTCATTGCTTGTGTGTTCTTATACTAAAACCAGCACTAGAGTCATTGCATATGTGTTCTTTTCACAAACAACATATGGATCCACCAGTGTTCACTGCATGTGTGTTCTTTCCACAAACCACATATGGTCTAACCAGTGGTCATTGCATGTGTGTTCTTTCCAAAAACCACTTATGGATCAACCAGTGGTCATTGCATGTGTGTTCTTTTCACAAACTACATGTGGACCCACTAGAGTCATTGCATGTGTGTTCTTATAATAAAACTAGCACTAGAGTCATTGCATGTGTGTTCTTTTCACAAACCACACATGGATCAACCAGTGGTCATTGCATGTGTATTCTTTCCACAAACCACATATGGATCAACCAGTGATCATTGCATGTGTGTTCTTTTCCACAAACAACTTATGGATCCATTAGAGTCATTGCATGTGTGTTATTATACTAAATCTAGCATTAGAGTCATTGCATGTGTATTCTTTCCACAAACCACACATGGATCAAGCAGTGTCATTGCATGTGTGTTCTTTCCACAAACCACATATGGATCAACTAGTGCTCATTGCATGTGTGTTCTTTTCACAAACCACATATGGACCCACTAGAGTCATTGCATGCGTGTTCTTTCCACAAACCACATATGGATCAACTAGTGGTCATTGCATGTGTGTTCTTTTCACAAACAACATATGGACACACTAGAGTCATTGCATGTGTGTTCTATCCACAAACAACACATGGATCAACCGGTGTCATTGCACATGTGTTCCTTCCATAAACCACATATGGATCAACAAGTGTCATTGCTTGTGTGTTCTTTCCACAAACCACACATGGATCAACTAGCGTCATTGCACGTGTGTTCTTCTCCACAAACCACATATGGATCCATATATGTTCTTAAACTAAAACTAGCATTAGAGTCACTGCATGTGTGTTCTTTCCACAAACCACTTATGGATCCGCCAGTGTTCATTGCATGTGTGTTCTTTTCCACAAACCACATATGGACAAACCAGTCGTCATTGCATGTGTGTTCTTTTCACAAACCACATGTGGACCCACTAGAGTCATTGCATGTGTGTTCTTTCCACAAACCACACATGGATCAACCAGTTTCATTACATGTGTATTGTTTCCACAAATCACATATGGACCCACTAGAGTCATTGCTTGTGTGTTCTTATACTAAAAATAGCACTAGAATCATTGCATGTGTGTTCTTTCCACAAACCACACATGGATAAACCAGTGGCATTGCATGTGTGTACTTTTCACAAACCACACATGGATTAACCAGTGGTCACTACATGTGTGTTCTTTCCACAAACCACTTATGGATCAACCAGAGTCATTACATGTGTGTTCTTTTCCACAAACCACTTGTGGATCTACCAGTGGTCATTGCATGTGTGTTCTTTCCACAAACCACATATGGATCAACCAGTGGTCATTGCATGTGTGTTCTTTTCACAAACTACATGTGGACCCACTAGAGTCATTGCATGTGTGTTCTTATACTAAAACTAGCACTAGAGTAATTGCATGTGTGATCTTTTCACAAACCACACATGGATCAACTAGTGGTCATTGCATGTGTGTTCTTTCCACAAACCACGTATGGATCAACCAGTGGTCATTGCATGTGTGTTCTTTTCCACAAACCACTTATGCATCAACCAGTGGTTATTGCATGTGAGTTCTTTCCACAAACCACTTATGGATTAACCAGTGGTCACTGCATGTGTGTTCTTTTCACAAACCACATGTGGACCCACTAGAGTCATTGCATGTGTGTTCTTTCCACAAACCACACATGGATCAACCAGTTTCATTACATGTGTATTGTTTCCACAAATCACATATGGACCCACTAGAGTCATTGCTTGTGTGTTCTTATACTAAAAATAGCACTAGAATCATTGCATGTGTGTTCTTTCCACAAACCACACATGGATAAACCAGTGGCATTGCATGTGTGTACTTTTCACAAACCACACATGGATTAACCAGTGGTCACTACATGTGTGTTCTTTCCACAAACCACTTATGGATCAACCAGAGTCATTACATGTGTGTTCTTTTCCACAAACCACTTATGGATCTACCAGTGGTCATTGCATGTGTGTTCTTTCCACAAACCACATATGGATCAACCAGTGGTCATTGCATGTGTGTTCTTTTCACAAACTACATGTGGACCCACTAGAGTCATTGCATGTGTGTTCTTATACTAAAACTAGCACTAGAGTAATTGCATGTGTGATCTTTTCACAAACCACACATGGATCAACTAGTGGTCATTGCATGTGTGTTCTTTCCACAAACCACGTATGGATCAACCAGTGGTCATTGCATGTGTGTTCTTTTCCACAAACCACTTATGCATCAACCAGTGGTTATTGCATGTGAGTTCTTTCCACAAACCACTTATGGATCAACCAGTGGTCATTGCATGTGTGTTCTTTTCACAAACCCCATGTGGACCCACTAGAGTCATTGCATGTGTGCTATTATACTAAAACCAATACTAGAGTCATTGCATGTGTGTTGTTTCCACAAACCACACATGGATCAACCACTAGATTCATTGCATTGTGTTCTTTCCACAAACCACAAATGGATCAACTAGTGTCATTGCATGTGTGTTCTTTCCACAAATCACATATGGACCCACTAGAGTCATTGCTTGTGTGTTCTTATACTAAAACCAGCACTAGAGTCATTGCATATGTGTTCTTTTCACAAACAACATATGGATCCACCAGTGTTCACTGCATGTGTGTTCTTTCCACAAACCACATATGGTCTAACCAGTGGTCATTGCATGTGTGTTCTTTCCAAAAACCACTTATGGATCAACCAGTGGTCATTGCATGTGTGTTCTTTTCACAAACTACATGTGGACCCACTAGAGTCATTGCATGTGTGTTCTTATAATAAAACTAGCACTAGAGTCATTGCATGTGTGTTCTTTTCACAAACCACACATGGATCAACCAGTGGTCATTGCATGTGTATTCTTTCCACAAACCACATATGGATCAACCAGTGATCATTGCATGTGTGTTCTTTTCCACAAACAACTTATGGATCCATTAGAGTCATTGCATGTGTGTTATTATACTAAATCTAGCATTAGAGTCACTGCATGTGTGTTCTTTCCACAAACCACACATGGATCAAGCAGTGTCATTGCATGTGTGTTCTTTCCACAAACCACATATGGATCAACTAGTGCTCATTGCATGTGTGTTCTTTTCACAAACCACATATGGACCCACTAGAGTCATTGCATGCATGTTCTTTCCACAAACCACATATGGATCAACTAGTGGTCAATGCATGTGTGTTCTTTTCACAAACCACATATGGACACACTAGAGTCATTGCATGTGTGTTCTATCCACAAACAACACATGGATCAACCGGTGTCATTGCACATGTGTTCCTTCCATAAACCACATATGGATCAACAAGTGTCATTGCTTGTGTGTTCTTTCCACAAACCACACATGGATCAACTAGCGTCATTGCACGTGTGTTCTTCTCCACAAACCACATATGGATCCATATATGTTCTTAAACTAAAACTAGCATTAGAGTCACTGCATGTGTGTTCTTTCCACAAACCACTTATGGATCCGCCAGTGTTCATTGCATGTGTGTTCTTTTCCACAAACCACATATGGATAAACCAGTCGTCATTGCATGTGTGTTCTTTTCACAAACCACATGTGGACCCACTAGAGTCATTGCATGTGTGTTCTTTCCACAAACCACACATGGATCAACCAGTTTCATTACATGTGTATTGTTTCCACAAATCACATATGGACCCACTAGAGTCATTGCTTGTGTGTTCTTATACTAAAAATAGCACTAGAATCATTGCATGTGTGTTCTTTCCACAAACCACACATGGATAAACCAGTGGCATTGCATGTGTGTACTTTTCACAAACCACACATGGATTAACCAGTGGTCACTACATGTGTGTTCTTTCCACAAACCACTTATGGATCAACCAGAGTCATTACATGTGTGTTCTTTTCCACAAACCACTTATGGATCTACCAGTGGTCATTGCATGTGTGTTCTTTCCACAAACCACATATGGATCAACCAGTGGTCATTGCATGTGTGTTCTTTTCACAAACTACATGTGGACCCACTAGAGTCATTGCATGTGTGTTCTTATACTAAAACTAGCACTAGAGTAATTGCATGTGTGATCTTTTCACAAACCACACATGGATCAACTAGAGGTCATTGCATGTGTGTTCTTTCTACAAACCACGTATGGATCAACCAGTGGTCATTGCATGTGTGTTCTTTTCCACAAACCACTTATGCATCAACCAGTGGTTATTGCATGTGAGTTCTTTCCACAAACCACTTATGGATCAACCAGTGGTCATTGCATGTGTGTTCTTTCCACAAACCACTTATGGATCAACCAGTGGTCATTGCGTGTGTGTTCTTTTCACAAACTACATGTGGACCCACTAGAGTCATTGCATGTGTGTTCTTGTACTAAAACTAGCACTAGAGTCATTGCATGTGTGTTCTTTTCACAAACCACACATGGATCAACTAGTGGTCATTGCATGTGTGTTCTTTCCACAAACCACATATGGATCAACCAATGGTCATTGCATGTGTGGTCTTTTCCACAAACCACTTATGGATCAAACAGTGGTCATTGCATGTGTGTTCTTTCCACAAACCACTTATGGATCAACCAGTGTTCATTGCATGTGTGTTCTTTTCCACAAACAACATATGGATCAACCAGTGGTCATTGCATGTGTGTTCTTTTCACAAACCACATGTGGGCCCACTAGAGTCATTGCATGTGTGTTCTTATACTAAAACCAGCACTAGACTCATTGCATGTGTGTTCTTTTCACAAACCACACATGGATCCACCACTGTCATTGCATGTGTGTTCTTTCCACAAACCACACATCGATCAACAAGTGGTCATTGCATGTGTGTTCTTTTCACAAACCACATATGGATCCATTAGAGTAATTGCATCTGTGTTCTTATACTAAAACTAGTACTAGCTTCATTGCATGTGTGTTCTTTCCACAAACCACTTATGGATCAACTAGTGGTCTTTTCACAAACCACACATGGTTCCACCAGTGTTCACTGCATGTCTGTTCTTTGCACAAACCAAATATGGATCCATTAGAGTCATTGCATGTGTGTTCTATCCATAAACCACACATGGATCAACCAGTGTCATTGCACATGTGTTCTTTACACAAACCACATATGGATCAACCAGTGTCATTGCTTGTTTGTTCTTTTCCAGAAACCACTTATGGATCTACCAGTGGTCATTGCATGTGTGTTATTTCCACAAACCACTTATGGATGAACAAGTGGTCATTGCATGTTTTTTTCTCCACAAACACAATATGGATCAACCGGTGTCATTGCATGTGTTTTCTTTGCACAAACCACATGTGGACCCACTAGAGTCATTGCATGTGTGTTCTTATACTAAAACCAACACTAGACTCATTGCATGTGTGTTCTTTTCACAAACCACACATGGATCCACCACTGTCATTGCATGCATGTTCTTTCCACAAACCACACATGGATCAACAAGTGGTCATTGCATGTGTGTTCTTTTCATAAACCACATATGGATCCATTAGAGTCATTGCATGTGTGTTCTTATACTTAAACTAGCACTAGAGTCATTGCATGTGTGTTCTTTCCACAAACCACACATGGATCAACCAGTGGCATTGCATGTGTGTCCTTTTCACAAACCACACATGGTTTAACTAGTGGTCACTACATGCGTGTTCTTTCCACAAACCACATATGGACCAACCAGAGTTATTGAATGTGTGTTCTTTCCACAAACCACTTATGGATCAACTAGTGGTCATTGCATGTGTGTTCTTTTCACAAACTACATGTGGACCCACTAGAGTCATTGCATGTGTGTTCTTATACTAAAACTAGCACTAGAGTCATTGCATGTGTGTTCTATCCAGAAACAACACATGGATCAACCGATGTCATTGCACATGTGTTCCTTCCATAAACCACATATGGATCAACAAGTGTCATTGCTTGTGTGTTCTTTCCACAAACCACACATGGATCAACTAGCGTCATTGCATGTGTGTTCTATCCAGAAACCACACATGGATCAATCAGTGTCATTGCACGTGTGTTCTTTCTACAAACCACATATGGATCAACCAGTGTCATTGCATGTGTGTACTTTCGACAAACCACACATGGATCAACTAGTGTCATTTCATGTGTGTTATTTCCACAAACCACACATGGATCAACCAGTGGTCATTGCATGTGTGTTATTTTCCAGAAACCACTTATGGATCAACTAGTGGTCATTGGATGTGTGTTCTTTCCACAAACCACTTATGGATCAACCAGTGGTCATTGCATGTGTGTTCTTTTCCAGAAACCACATATGGATCAACCGGTGTCATTGCATGTGTGTTCTTTTCACAAACCACATGTGGACCCACTAGAGTCATTGCATGTGTGTTCTTATACTAAAACCAGCACTAGACTCATTGCATGTGTGTTCTTTTCACAAACCACACATGGATCCACCACTGTCATTGCATGTGTGTTGTTTCCACAAACCACACATGGATAAACAAGTGGTCATTGCATGTGTGTTCTTTTCACAAACCACATATGTATCCATTAGAGTAATTGCATGTGTGTTCTTATACTAAAACTATCACTAGAGTCATTGCATGTGTGTTCTTTCCACAAACCACACATGGATCAACCAGTGGCATTGCATGTGCGTTCTTTTCACAACCACACATGTATCAACAAGTTGTTGCTTCATGTGTGTTCTTTCCACAAACCACCTATGAACCAACCAGAGTCATTGCATGTGTGTTCTTTTCCACAAACCACTTATGGATCTACTAGTGGTCATTGCTTGTGTGTTCTTTCCACAAACCACTTATGGATCAACCAGTGGTCGTTGCATGTGTGTTCTTTTCACAAACTACATGTGGACCCACTAGAGTTATTGCATGTGTGTTCTTATACTAAAACTAGCACTAGAGTCATTGCATGTGTGATCATTTCACAAACCACACATGGATCAACTAGTGGTCATTGCGTGTGTGTTCTTTCCACAAACCACATATGGTTCAACGAGTGGTCATTGCATGTGTGTTCTTTTACACAAACAACTTATGAATCAACAAGTGGTCATTGCATGTGAGTTCTTTCCACAAACCACTTATGGACCAACAAGTGGTCATTGCATGTGTTTTTTTTCACAAACTACATGTGGACCCACTAGAGTCATTGCATGTGTGTTATTATACTAAAACCAACACTAGAGTCATTGCATGTGTGTTATTTCCACAAACCACACATGGATCAGCCACTAGAGTCATCGCATTGTGTTCTTTCCACAAACCACAAATGGATCAACCAGTGGCATTGCATGTGTGTTCTTTTCACAAACCACACATGGATCAACAAGTGGTTGCTGCATGTGTGTTCTTTCCACAAACCACATATGAACCAACCAGAGTCATTGCATGTGTGTTCTTTTCCACAAACCACTTATGGATCAACCAGTGGTCATTGCATGTGTGTTCTTTCCACAAACCACTTATGGATCAAACAGTCGTCATTGCATGTGTGTTCTTTTCACAAACTACATGTGGACCCACTAGAGTCATTGCATGTATGTTCTTATACTAAAACCAGCACTAGACTCATTGCATGTGTGTTCTTTTCACAAACCACACATGGATCCACCACTGTCATTGCATGTGTGTTGTTTCCACAAACCACACATGGATAAACAAGTGGTCATTGCATGTGTGTTCTTTTCACAAACCACATATGTATCCATTAGAGTCATTGCATGTGTGTTGTTATACTAAAACTATCACTAGAGTCATTGCATGTGTGTTCTTTCCACAAATCACACATGGATCAATCAGTGGCATTGCATGTGCGTTCTTTTCACAACCACACATGGATCAACAAGTGGTTGCTGCATGTGTGTTCTTTCCACAAACCACCTATGAACCAACCAGAGTCATTGCATGTGTGTTCTTTTCCACAAACCACTTATGGATCTACTAGTGGTCATTGCTTGTGTGTTCTTTCCACAAACCACTTATGGATCAACCAGTGGTCGTTGCATGTGTGTTCTTTTCACAAACTACATGTGGACCCACTAGAGTTATTGCATGTGTGTTCTTTTACTAAAACTAGCACTAGAGTCATTGCATGTTTGATCATTTCACAAACCACACATGGATCAACTAGTGGTCATTGCATGTGTGTTCTTTCCACAAACCACATATGGTTCAACCAGTGGTCATTGCATGTGTGTTCTTTTCCACAAACCATTTATGAATCAACCAGTGGTCATTGCATGTGAGTTCTTTCCACAAACTACTTATGGATCAACCAGTGGTCATTGCATGTGTGTTCTTTTCACAAACTACATGTGGACCCACTAGAGTCATTGCATGTGTGTTATTATACTAAAACCAACACTAGAGTCATTGCATGTGTGTTATTTCCACAAACCACACATGGATCAACCACTACGGTCATTGCGTTGTGTTCTTTCCACAAACCACAAATGGATCAACCAGTGTCATTGCATGTGTGTTCTTTCCACCAATCACATATGGACCCACTAGAGTCATTGCTTGTGTGTTCTTATACTAAAACCAGCACTAGAGCCATTGCATGTGTGTTCTTTTCACAAACAACATATGGATCCACCAGTGTTCACTGCATGTGTGTTCTTTCCACAAACCACATATGGATCCACCAGTGTTCACTACATGTGTGTTCTTTCCACAAACCACTTATGGATCAACCAGTGGTCATTGCATGTGTGTTCTTTTCACAAACTACATGTGGACCCACTAGAGTCATTGCATGTGTGTTCTTATAATAAAACTAGCACTAGAGTCATTGCATGTGTGTTCTTTTCACAAACCACACATGGATCAACCAGTGGTCATTGCATATGTGTTCTTTCCACAAACCACATATGGATCAACCAGTGATCATTGCATGTCCGTTCTTTTCCAAAAACAACTTATGGATCCATTAGAGTCATTGCATGTGTGTTCTTATACTAAATCTAGCACTAGAGTCATTGCATGTGTGTTATTTCCAGAAACCACACATGGATCAAGCAGTGTCATTGCATGTGTGTTCTTTCCACAAACCACATATGGATCAACAAGTGGTCATTGCATGTGTGTTCTTTTCACAAACCACATATGGATCCATAAGAGTAATTGCATGTGTGTTCTTATACTAAAACTAGTACTGGCGTCATTGCATGTGTGTTCTTTCCACAAACCACTTATGGATCAACTAGTGGTCTTTTCACAAACCACACATGGATCCACCAGTGTTCACTGCATGTGTGTTCTTTGCACAAACCAAATATGGATCCATTAGAGTCATTGCATGTGTGTTCTATCCATAAACCACTCATGGATCAACCGGTATCATTGCACATGTGTTCTTTCCACAAACCACATATGGATCAACCAGTGTCATTGCATGTTTGTTCTTTTCCAGAAACCACTTGTGGATCTACTAGTGGTCATTGCATGTGTGTTATTTCCACAAACCACTTATAGATGAACAAGTGGTCATTGCATGTTTTTTTTCCACAAACACAATATGGATCAACCGGTGTCATTGCATGTGTTTTCTTTGCACAAACCACATGTGGACCCACTAGAGTCATTGCATGTGTGTTCTTATACTAAAACCAGCACTAGACTCATTGCATGTGTGTTCTTATCACAAACCACACATGGATCCACCACTGTCAATGCATGTGTGTTCTTTCCACAAACCACACATGGATCAACAAGTGGTCATTGCATGTGTGTTCTTTTCATAAACCACATATGGATCCATTAGAGTCATTGCATGTGTGTTCTTATACTTAAACTAGCACTAGAGTCATTGCATGTGTGTTCTTTCCACAAACCACACATGGATAAACCAGTGGCATTGCATGTGTGTCCTTTTCACAAACCACACATGGTTTAACCAGTGGTCACTACATGCGTGTTCTTTCCACAAACCACATATGGACCAACCAGAGTCATTGCATGTGTGTTCTTTCCACAAACCACTAGTGGATCAACCAGTGGTCATTGCATGTGTGTTCTTTTCACAAACTACATGTGGACCCACTAGAGTCATTGCATGTGTGTTCTTATACTAAAACTAGCACTAGAGTCATTGCATGTTTGTTCTATCCAGAAACCACACATGGATCAATCGGTGTCATTGCACGTGTGTTCTTTCTACAAACCACATATGGATCAACCAGTGTCATTGCATGTGTGTACTTTCCACAAACCACACATGGATCAACTAGTGTCATTTCATGTGTGTTATTTCCACAAACCACACATGGATCAACCAGTGGTCATTGCATGTGTGTTCTTTTCCAGAAACCACTTATGGATCAACTAGTGGTCATTGGATGTGTGTTCTTTCCACAAACCACTTATGGATCAACCAGTGGTCATTGCATGTGTGTTCTTTTCCAGAAACCACATATGGATCAACCGGTGTCATTGCATGTGTCTTCTTTTCACAAACCACATGTGGACCCACTAGAGTCATTGCATGTTTCTTCTTATACTAAAACCAGCACTAGACTCACTGTATGTGTGTTCTTTTCACAAACCACACATGGATCCACCACTGTCATTGCATGTGTGTTGTTTCCACAAACCACACATGGATAAACAAGTGGTCATTGCATGTGTGTTCTTTTCACAAACCACATATGTATCCATTAGAGTCATTGCATGTGTGTTCCTTTACTAAAACTCTCACTAGAGTCATTGCATGTGTGTTCTTTCCACAAACCACACATGGATCAACCAGTGCCAATTGCATGTGTGTTCTTTCCACAAATCAGATATGGACCCACTAGAGTCATTGCTTGTGTATTATTATACTAAAACCAGCACTAGAGCCATTGCATGTGTGTTCTTTTCACAAACAACATATGGATCCACCAGTGTTCACTGCATGTGTGTTCTTTCCACAAACCACATATGGATCCACCAGTGTTCACTGCATGTGTGTTCTTTCCACAAACCACTTATGGATCAACCAGTGGTCATTGCATGTGTGTTCTTTTCACAAACTACATGTGGACCCACTAGAGTCATTGCATGTGTGTTCTTATAATAAAACTAGCACTAGAGTCACTGCATGTGTGTTATTTCCACAAACCACACATGGATCAACCAGTGGTCATTGCATATGTGTTCTTTCCACAAACCACATATGGATCAACCAGTGATCATTGCATGTCTGTTCTTTTCCATAAACAAGTTATGGATCCATTAGAGTCATTGCATGTGTGTTCTTATACTAAATCTAGCACTAGAGTCATTGCATGTGTGTTATTTCCACAAACCACACATGGATCAAGCAATGTCATTGCATGTGTGTTCTTTCCACAAACCACATATGGATCAACCAGTGGTCATTGCATGTGTGTTCTTTTCACAAACCACATATGGACCCACTAGAGTCATTGCATGCGTGTTCTTTCCACAAACCACATATGGATCAACTAGTGGTCATTGCATGTGTGTTCTTTTCACAAACCACATATGGACCCTCTAGAGTCATTGCATGTGTGTTCTATCCACAAACAACACATGGATCAACCGGTGTCATTGCACGTGTGTTCTTTCCATAAACCACATATGGATCAACAAGTGTCATTGCATGTGTGTTCTTTACACAAACCACACATGGATCAACTAGCGTCATTGGACGTGTGTTCTCCATAAACCACATATGGATCAATATATGTTCTTAAACTAAAACTAGCATTAGAGTCACTACATGTGTGTTCTTTCCACAAGCCACTGATGGATCCACCAGTGTTCATTCCATGTGTGTTCTTTTCCACAAACCACATATGGATAAACCAGTGGTCATTGCATGTGTGTTCTTTTCACAAACCACATGTGGACCCACTAGAGTCATTGCATGTGTGTTCTTATACTAAAACCAGCACTAGAGTCATTGCATGTGTGTTACTTCCACAAACCACACATGGATCAACCACTAGAGTCATTGCAGGTGTGTTCTTTCCACAAACCACATATGGATCAACCAGTGTCATTACATGTGTATTCTTTCCACAAATCACATATGGACCCCCTAGAATCATTGCTTGTGTGTTCTTATACTAAAACCAGCACTAGAGTCATTGCAAGTGTGTTCTTTTCAAAAACAACATTTGTATCCACCAGTGTTCACTGCATGTATGTTCTTTCTACAAATCACATATGGATCAACCAGTGGTCATTGCATGTGTGTTCTTTTCACAAACCACATATGGACCCACTAGAGTCATTGCATGTGTGTTCTATCTAGAAACCACACATGGATCAACCGGTGTCATTGCACGTGTGTTCTTTCTACAAACCACATATGGATCAACCAGTGTCATTGCATGTGTGTACTTTCCACAAACCACACATGGATCAACTAGTGTCATTGGATGTGTCTTATTTCCACAAACCACACATGGATCAACCAGTGGTCATTGCATGTGTGTTCTTTTCCACAAACCACTTATGGATCAACTAGTGGTCATTGCATGTGTGTTCTTTCCACAAACCACTTATGGATCAACCAGTGGTCATTACATGTGTGTTCTTTTCCACAAACCACATATGGTTCAACCAGTGTCATTGCATGTGTGTTCTTTTCACAAACCACATATGGACCCACTAGAGTCATTGCATGTGTGTTCTTTCCACAAACAACATATGGATCAACCAGTGGTCATTGCATGTGTGTTCTCTTCACAAACCACATATGGACCCACTAGAGCCATTGCATGTGTGTTCTATCCACAAACCACACATGGATCAACCGGTGTCATTGCACGTGTGTTCTTTCCACAAACCACATATGGATCCACTAGTATCCTTGCATGTGTGTTCTTTTCCAGAAACCACCTGTGGATCTACTAGTGGTCATTGCATGTGTTTTTTCCACAAACACAATATGGATCAACCGGTGTCATTGCATGTGTTTTATTTGCACAAACCACATGTGGACCCACTAGAGTCATTGAATGTGTGTTCTTAACTAAAACCAGCACTAGACTCATTGCATGAGTGTTCTTTTCACAAACCACACATGGATCCACCACTTTCATTGCATGTGTGTTCTTTCCACAAACCACACATGGATCAACCAGTGGTCATTGCACGTGTGTTCTTTTCACAAACCACATATGTATCAATTTGAGTCATTGCATGTGTGTTCTTATACTAAAAATAGCACTAGAATCATTGCATGTGTGTTCTTTCCACAAACCACACATGGATCAACCAGTGGCATTGCATGTGTGTCCTTTTCACAAACCACATATGGTTTAACCAGTGGTCACTCCATGCGTGTTCTTTCCACAAACCACATATGGACCAACCAGAGTCATTGCATGTGTGTTCTTTCCACAAACCACTTATGGATCAACCAGTGGTCATTGCATGTGTGTTCTTTTCACAAACTACATGTGGACCCACTAGAGTCATTGCATGTGTGTTCTATCCAGAAACCACACATGGATCAATCGGTGTCATTGCACGTGTGTTCTTTCTACAAACCACATATGGATCAACCAGTGTCATTGCATGTGTGTACTTTCCACAAACCACACATGGATCAACTAGTGTCATTTCATGTGTGTTATTTCCACAAACCACACATGGATCAACCAGTGGTCATTGCATGTGTGTTCTTTTCCAGAAACCACTTATGGATCAACTAGTGGTCATTGGATGTGTGTTCTTTCCACAAACCACTTATGGATCAACCAGTGGTCAAACAAAGAGGACTTGTGTTTTTGTTTAAATAAAACAACTAAGTTAATGAATCACCTGGGTGGAATGGTAATTGCTTGGTGGTTTTTGGTTGAGTGGTTCACAAGGCCCATGTCTATGGTTTACCTTGTGTATCTCACTTGTGGATGGCCACCCAGGAACAAAGAGATTTGAGATGTCAAATGTTTAGCAGCTTCAAGTGCAGCCACTTGGCATTATGGGCTCTGCCATGATCATATAGGTTGCAAGAACTTAGCCATATGGACAGTGGGTGGTAGTGTTTGATAGGTTGGAACGCGTCCATTTTGGTCTAAGGGAAGGCTTCTGAAAGATCTTGTCTTGGGAAACCAAGTCTTGTGGGGAAAGTGCACCATCTCTGCAGTGTAAAACCTAAGTACTCCCTGGTAAAGGACAATTTGAGCATCAAGACATGGAAGCAATCAAGAATCTCATCATTCAAATTTCTAAGTTAAAACTTGTGGTTTGAACAAGGGTTGTTTGAAATCTTCAATCTTTGATGGAGAGATGCCTTGGAAAAGGATCTTCAAATCTTTGATTGGGGAAAAATGATTTTGCCAAGCAAAACTTAGTATTTTCAAATGTTAAGGAAAAATCTATTTTGAGCAATGCAAGCGTCAACTCCACTTAGCCAAAATGCATATAGATGTTAGACTCCACTATATTACCATAGTATCACTTGCCAATACAAATCAAATGTATTGACCCTTGTGGCTGTAACTTGTAATGTTACAGGTTTGATTGATTTTAGTGAAGATTGATTGATTAGGATTACAAAGTCTACAACCAACATTTGCCTGTGGCACTTTGAAGATGAAGGACCCCATGCTTATAGTTATTCCGCTGCAATGTAATGTAATAGCCAAATGAGCTATGCAAGATGTAATAAAATCATGTTATTCCTGGTTATAAAGTTATATTATGACCTTTGTCTCTTGATATTACATCTTAACTGTGGATGCTAGCTATTGATCCAGGGACTAGCATTGTAAACACAGGGGATTCTACCTTACCTTATATTTTAACAAGGTTGGGTCAGTTTCCTAACCCTACAAGATGGTATCAGAGCATTGTGTTGCCTGTAGGATTTGTAAACCTAGGATTGGACAAAAACCCTTAGAAAAATAGGAGTTGTCTTATTCCAAAAACTTATTTACAAAAACCACTTGTAAACTCTTTCCTCAACCATTTTGGATTTCAACTCTACATCTCTTCTATTTCAAATTGATGGAAAAGCCTACCCCATGACCAAAGACTACACCAAGTGCAAAGGACTTCTTCAACACCTTCAACTATAAAGACTTCAACATCTTCAGCATATTCACCAAGGACTTCCAACTTGGATATCACTAAGGACAAGTGAGACAAGGAAATCTTGCTCAAGATTTGGAGACTAAGGGAATGCAAAAGTTAGAAGGAGCCTACATCATTTGAAGTATTTGTAACCAAGAGTTTTTCTCAAAGAAACCATGATCTCATACAAGAAGAATCAAGAAGGATGGAAAGATCTCAAGTAAACCATATAGATGGACCACCATAATTTAGTTAAGTCAAACACACCAACTTATATGGTGTAACAAAAATATTTTATTGCCTAAGTTTGTGCTAGAAACTTTGTTGATTGAGTGAAAAGTTGTTTGTGATTGCTTGCACATTGCTTGTGTGAATTGTGATGTGTGTGGATAGAATTATTTCCTTAGAAATCTTTTGCCTATTCTAATCCCAATCCAACCCAAACAGATGACTACTCCAAGAGACTCCAACATCAAGGTTGATGACATCAACACCAACCAAGCTGACAGCATGAAGGAGCTCATAGCAAACCAACACCAGTTAAACCAAATGACAGCTCAGTTCATAGCCAACAATAGTGATAAAGACCCTACCTTGCAAAAGTTTTTGGAGGAACAATCCCAACTAATGCTTAAGGTAACTAATCAAATGATCAGCATGGAAGAAAACCATCCCAAAAGGGTGTATGACAACAAGGATGACAAGAATGTTATTCTAGATGGAGACCCAGCTTGCATTATTTGTGGAGACAAGGACCATACTTCCAAGGAGCATGAAGATCAATGCCCTAACTGTGAAGAGAAACATCCTCTCGGACAATGTCCCACTTCTCAAGCTACTTGTTACCTTTGTGAAGGAAACGACCATGTCCCTATCCAATGCCCCATCTATTCCATGGTGGAACAAAGGAAACAAGAAGGATCCAAGTCTACCAAAGGAAAAGGACCACTCATACCTCCAAACAAGACAACCCAATTCAAAGGATCAAAGAAAACCAAGAAACCAAGACCATACATGAACCTTGTGCAATGTCGTAAATGTAAGGAAATGGGACACTATTCCAGTGAGTGCCCAGAGAACAAGAAAAATAAGGGAATTGACCAAGTGGTGTGCAACAACTGCAAAGAGCCAGGCCACTATGTAGCAACTTGTCCACAAGAGCAACGTAAAGAACTCAAGGACATCCACTGTTTCAACTGCAAGAATCCAGGACACTATGCAAGCAATTGTCCAGAAAATATGAAGAACAAGTTGAACAAGCCTATGGAGAAACTCAACCTTGGCCCATGAGTCAAGCATGGAAACAAAGGACTCAATGCAAATGTTTGCTTAGAGAAGTTTTTCCAGGATCCCAAGAAGGACAATGTGTAATTTTTGGATGAAAATTTTAAGGGTGGTAGTACCCTAGTTGTTTTGAACCTGCTTGTAACCCGCCTCCCCAAATCTCGGGACGAGATTTATTTTAAGGGTGGTAGCCTGTCACATCCCAAGATTTTCCAAATCTTGTAATGTGAAAAATAAAAATGAATAAAATAAAACTTTGTTTGATTTTCAGGGCCAGAAGGAATTTTTTTGAATTCCAATAGGAATCTTCAAACCTATTTTGAACAATTAAATCCTAAAGGGATTTAACAAATTAAAACATTTAAAGGAAAAAAAAATGCTTTGGAATTACTATTTTGGATCTTTAAATAAAGAGTTTTTTGGTTTTCAAAAGAAAAGGTAGATTTATAAATAAAGATTATTTTATAAAGCCAAATTAAACCTTGGCCAAGATTTTGAAACAAAAGGTTTTGCTTTGATTAAAATAGTAAAGGTTTATTTAAAATAAAATAAAAAGGATTTAAATATCCAAGTTTTATTAATAAAGGTTTTACTATTTCCAAAACATCAAAACTTATTTATTTATTCAAAATAAGTTTTCCAAGTATTTTATATTCTCAAAATAAAACCTACTGAAGTGTTTTGGTTTTATTCTAGATTTCAAAATAAAGATTTAATAAAACAAATCCTATTTGAATTATTAACTAAGGTCCATTATATTTAATTATTAATGGAACCTAAAATAAAAGGTTATTTTGTTTTAAACAAGTTTTCCAAGTATTCCTTATTTTCAAATAAAACCTACTAATTTGGTTTTGAAAATATTTGGATTTCAAATGGAAATTTTATTAAATAAATCAAACCCTATTTTATTAAATAACTAAAGATCCATTTTATTTAATTAATGAATGGATCCTAAAATGAATAAAAATATTATTTTATTTTGGGATTTGGTTTATGTTGATAAACAGAACCAAGTTCAAAGTTGTGAAGTGTGGTGTTTGTTTGAATTGATTTGGTTGAATGTTTGAATAATTGAATGAAAATTCAAAACAGAAATTGATTTGGAAAATAGAAAAAGGTTTCAAACAGAAAAAAATAGAGTCAAACCGACCCAGCCCAACCAGCCCAACAAGGCCCAGTCCAACCCACCTCTCTCTCTCACGAAGCGAACTGTTTTCACCCGGAAAAGAACCCACACAGTCACTGACGTAGAGGACCCACTCCCACTCTCTCTCTTTCGCTGACAGACGGGCCCCACACCACTGTGCATCGTTTCACCCGCGCCAGCCGTTTCTTCCCCTCCCCTCAACGGCGTTCTGCCGATTTACTCCGGCGTTGAATTCGCGTTCATTACTGCGTTAACTCCTCCGATGACCATGCACACTTAAGAGCACGCCTCTCCTCTACCTTTCCCCTCACTCGCCTCTCCCTCTCTACCCCCAGGCTGAGCAAATCGAGAGCTCCAACCTCTCTGCCTCCGACAACTTCCCCGGTCAATTCCGGCGAACCACGGCCGCCCCTCGACTCCCTCTACACACAGGCATATTCTCCACCTCCAGGCGCACCTGCCAGTGCCTCCAGTTCACCCGCGCCTGCCCCAGATCGTCGGCAAGGACGAGCTCAACACGCCGCCGCGTCTGCCTTGGCTCCGACGACCTCCCCAGGTAAACTCCGTTCACCCCCGCAGCTCCTGTTGATGCTCCCATCTTCCCCAGATCAATACGCGTCTAACCACGTCCTTGTTTTGCCTCGGCGCGACCTGCAATCTCACCTTCGACAGCAAACAGAGCTGCCCGTCGTCAGGAGCTACTCCGACGAGGAATTGCCACCATTCCTGTGCGCCCCTCGTCAAACCAACAACACGTTGAGCTTCAACATCTCATTGCGAACACGGTGAGCCATCTCCCCCTCTCCCATGCTTCCTGTATCGCCAGCTCCGCCGCGAGCAAGCATGCTCCACCGTCTGCCGCCGCGCAGCGCCGCCACTATTTGGTCGCATAGATCTGCACCGTTAGATTTCAATCCGACGCGTAGGAACGGATCACTTAACGAAGAGGTATCAGTCAATCTGCGCCGTATGATTTAAATGAGATCCTACGGTCTACGGCGCGCGATCCACCCGAACCGGTACCACCCAGTTAGAACGTGACGCGTGGCACCAGACGATCTGAAATAGAATTTGAAAACAAATTTTGATGCCATTTTCAAACCCTTGTAACTTTGGATCCACACATCCAAAAATTACAAATTTTATGTCGTTGGATTCAGGAGAGCAAGCCCTAACCAACCATGCCCTTGTTTTAACAAATAGTATCTCTTAGTTTGCTTGTTTTTGCAGATTCTTTTGTGAGCTTGTTTAGAGTATAAAAATTGTTTAAAAATGATTTTAGGGTTAAAACCTTTGCAAAATGGTTTGTTGTGACCTTACTGACCCTAGGAACCAACCCATGTTTTGGAAAATGAATTTGGAAAAGTTTAGAAAGGATTAATTGGTTTAGTTCATTTCTAGCTAAATAAAACTATTGATTTGTTTATGAAAAGGGTTTTGAATGGAAAACTTTGGAGGAAATGGTGTATTTTGAACCTACTAACATTGGGAACCACTTTGTGAACTCAAAAATGTATTTGGTGAAACAAAATAATGATTCTTTGATTTAAAACCATTTCTAGTCAAATAGAAATGTGGTTTATTTATTAAAAATGGTTTTGGAAGAAAACCTTTGAAAAATGTTTTGTTTTAAACTCACTGACCCCAAACACCAAGTTTTGTGATTTGAAAACATATTGGGTGAACCCTATAGGTTAATGCCTTAGTAAAAATATTTCTACACCACATAAAATGATACTTTGTTTTGAAAATGGTTTATGAAATGAAACCTTTTGCAAATGACTTTGCCACTTTACAAAATGACCAATAGGTGTTTCCAAAATGTTTATGACCCACTAGGAACCACTTTTTCAAACAAAACAAAGCTTGGCATGCTTGCATGCATTACTTTGACTTTGTCATTTTATGTGTGTTGTTTTGCTTGTTTGGTAGATTCAGTTTGTCCCTTGCTTGATTGATTTGTAGTGACTTGAAGAGTGTGATTGTTGCAAGGACAAGGAGTGAGCTTATACCCTCTACCAAAAAGGCAAGTGATGCTTCATACTTTTTATCCCATTACTTTCACTATGCATTAGTGCTTTCATCTATTTTCAAACTTGCATGGATTTTATTTTGCTAAGTATAGACCTTGCTATAGAAAAACCTAGTAGATGAAACCTCAGTGGAAATCTTCCTAAGTTAAGATTCCTATTACTATCAAGCTTAGCCTAGCTAATATAAAACATGGGTGGAATATATATTCACACTATGGAAAAATATACTAAGTCTGAGGACTTGTGTTTTTGTTTAAATAAAACAACTAAGTTAATGAATCACCTGGGTGGAATGGTAATTGCTTGGTGGTTTTTGGTTGAGTGGTTCACAAGGCCCATGTCTATGGTTTACCTTGTGTAGCTCACTTGTGGATGGCCACCTAGGAACAAAGAGATTTGAGATGTCAAATGTTTAGCAGCTTCAAGTGCAGCCACTTGGCATTATGGGCTCTGCCATGATCATATAGGTTGCAAGAACTTAGCCATATGGACAGTGGGTGGTAGTGTTTGATAGGTTGGAACGCGTCCATTTTGGTCTAAGGGAAGGCTTCTGAAAGATCTTGTCTTGGGAAACCAAGTCTTGTGGGGAAAGTGCACCATCTCTGCAGTGTAAAACCTAAGTACTTAGCCATGTCCCTGGTAAAGGACAATTTGAGCATCAAGACATGGAAGCAATCAAGAATCTCATCATTCAAATTTCTAAGTTAAAACTTGTGGTTTGAACAAGGGTTGTTTGAAATCTTCAATCTTTGATGGAGAGATGCCTTGGAAAAGGATCTTCAAATCTTTGATTGGGGAAAAATGATTTTGCCAAGCAAAACTTAGTATTTTCAAATGTTAAGGAAAAATCTATTTTGAGCAATGCAAGCCTCAACTCCACTTAGCCAAAATGCATATAGATGTTAGACTCCACTATATTACCATAGTATCACTTGCCAATACAAATCAAATGTATTGACCCTTGTGGCTGTAACTTGTAATGTTACAGGTTTGATTGATTTTAGTGAAGATTGATTGATTAGGATTACAAAGTCTACAACCAACATCTGCCTGTGGCACTTTGAAGATGAAGGACCCCATGCTTATAGTTATTCCGCTGCAATGTAATGTAATAGCCAAATGAGCTATGTAAGATGTAATAAAATTATGTTATTCCTGGTTATAAAGTTATATTATGACCTTTGTCTCTTGATATTACATCTTAACTGTGGATGCTAGCTATTGATCCAGGGACTAGCATTGTAAACACAGGGGATTCTACCTTACCTTATATTTTAACAAGGTTGGGTCAGTTTCCTAACCCTACAAGATGGTATCAGAGCATTGTGTTGCCTGTAGGATTTGTAAACCTAGGATTGGACAAAAACCCTTAGAAAAATAGGAGTTGTCTTATTCCAAAAACTTATTTACAAAAACCACTTGTAAACTCTTTCCTCAACCATTTTGGATTTCAACTCTACATCTCTTCTATTTCAAATTGATGGAAAAGCCTACCCCATGACCAAAGACTACACCAAGTGCAAAGGACTTCTTCAACACCTTCAACTATAAACACTTCAACATCTTCAGCATATTCACCAAGGACTTCCAACTTGGATATCACTAAGGACAAGTGAGACAAGGAAATCTTGCTCAAGATTTGGAGACTAAGGGAATGCAAAAGTTAGAAGGAGCCTACATCATTTGAAGTATTTGTAACCAAGAGTTTTTCTCAAAGAAACCATGATCTCATACAAGAAGAATCAAGAAGGATGGAAAGATCTCAAGTAAACCATATAGATGGACCACCATAATTTAGTTAAGTCAAACACACCAACTTATATGGTGTAACAAAAATATTTTATTGCCTAAGTTTGTGCTAGAAACTTTGTTGATTGAGTGAAAAGTTGTTTGTGATTGCTTGCACATTGCTTGTGTGAATTGTGATGTGTGTGGATAGAATTATTTCCTTAGAAATCTTTTGCCTATTCTAATCCCAATCCAACCCAAACAGATGACTACTCCAAGAGACTCCAACATCAAGGTTGATGACATCAACACCAACCAAGCTGACAGCATGAAGGAGCTCATAGCAAACCAACACCAGTTAAACCAACTGACAGCTCAGTTCATAGCCAACAATAGTGATAAAGACCCTACCTTGCAAAAGTTTTTGGAGGAACAATCCCAACTAATGCTTAAGGTAACTAATCAAATGATCAGCATGGAAGAAAACCATCCCAAAAGGGTGTATGACAACAAGGATGACAAGAATGTTATTCTAGATGGAGACCCAGCTTGCATTATTTGTGGAGACAAGGACCATACTTCCAAGGAGCATGAAGATCAATGCCCTAACTGTGAAGAGAAACATCCTCTCGGACAATGTCCCACTTCTCAAGCTACTTGTTACCTTTGTGAAGGAAACGACCATGTCCCTATCCAATGCCCCATCTATTCCATGGTGGAACAAAGGAAACAAGAAGGATCCAAGTCTACCAAAGGAAAAGGACCACTCATACCTCCAAACAAGACAACCCAATTCAAAGGATCAAAGAAAACCAAGAAACCAAGACCATACATGAACCTTGTGCAATGTCGTAAATGTAAGGAAATGGGACACTATTCCAGTGAGTGCCCAGAGAACAAGAAAAATAAGGGAATTGACCAAGTGGTGTGCAACAAATGCAAAGAGCCAGGCCACTATGTAGCAACTTGTCCACAAGATCAACGTAAAGAACTCAAGGACATCCACTGTTTCAACTGCAAGAATCCAGGACACTATGCAAGCAATTGTCCAGAAAAGATGAAGAACAAGTTGAACAAGCCTATGGAGAAACTCAACCTTGGCCCATGAGTCAAGCATGGAAACAAAGGACTCAATGCAAATGTTTGCTTAGAGAAGTTTTTCCAGGATCCCAAGAAGGACAATGTGTAATTTTTGTATGAAAATTTTAAGGGTGGTAGTACCCTAGTTGTTTTGAACCTGCTTGTAACCCGCCTCCCCAAATCTCGGGACGAGATTTATTCTAAGGGTGGTAGCCTGTCACATCCCAAGATTTTCCAAATCTTGTAATGTGAAAAATAAAAATGAATAAAATAAAACTTTGTTTGATTTTCAGGGCCAGAAGGAATATTTTTGAATTCCAATAGGAATCTTCAAACCTATTTTGAACAATTAAATCCTAAAGGGATTTAACAAATTAAAACATTTAAAGGAAAATAAAATGCTTTGGAATTACTATTTTGGATCTTTAAATAAAGAGTTTTTTGGTTTTCAAAAGAAAAGGTAGATTTATAAATAAAGATTATTTTATAAAGCCAAATTAAACCTTGGCCAAGATTTTGAAACAAAAGGTTTTGCTTTGATTAAAATAGTAAAGGTTTATTTAAAATAAAATAAAAAGGATTTAAATATCCAAGTTTTATTAATAAAGGTTTTACTATTTCCAAAACATCAAAACTTATTTATTTATTCAAAATAAGTTTTCCAAGTATTTTATATTCTCAAAATAAAACCTACTGAAGTGTTTTGGTTTTATTCTAGATTTCAAAATAAAGATTTAATAAAACAAATCCTATTTGAATTATTAACTAAGGTCCATTATATTTAATTATTAATGGAACCTAAAATAAAAGGTTATTTTGTTTTAAACAAGTTTTCCAAGTATTCCTTATTTTCAAATAAAACCTACTAATTTGGTTTTGAAAACATTTGGATTTCAAATGGAAATTTTATTAAATAAATCAAACCCTATTTTATTAAATAACTAAAGATCCATTTTATTTAATTAATGAATGGATCCTAAAATGAATAAAAATATTATTTTATTTTGGGATTTGGTTTATGTTGATAAACAGAACCAAGTTCAAAGTTGTGAAGTGTGGTGTTTGTTTGAATTGATTTGGTTGAATGTTTGAATAATTGAATGAAAATTCAAAACATAAATTGATTTGGAAAATAGAAAAAGGTTTCAAACAGAAAAAATAGAGTCAAACCGACCCAGCCCAACCAGCCCAACAAGGCCCAGTCCAACCCACCTCTCTCTCTCACGAAGCGAACCGTTTTCACCCGGAAAAGAACCCACACAGTCACTGACGTAGAGGACCCACTCCCACTCTCTCTCTTTCGCTGACAGACGGGCCCGACACCACTGTCCATCGTTTCACCCGCGCCAGCCGTTTCTTCCCCCTCCCCTCAACGGCGTTCTGCCGATTTACTCCGGCGTTGAATTCGCGTTCATTACTGCATTAACTCCTCCGATGACCACGCACACTTAAGAGCACACCTCTCCTCTACCTTTCCCCTCACTCGCCTCTCCCTCTCTACCCCCAGGCTGAGCAAATCGAGAGCTCCAACCTCTCTGCCTCCGACAACTTCCCCGGTCAATTCCGGCGAACCACGGCCGCCCCTCGACTCCCTCTACACGCAGGCATATTCTCCACCTCCAGGCGCACCTGCCAGTGCCTCCAGTTCACCCGCGCCTGCCCCAGATCATCGGCAAGGACGAGCTCAACACGCCGCCGCGTCTGCCTTGGCTCCGACGACCTCCCCAGGTAAACTCCGTTCACCCCCGTAGCTCCTGTTGATGCTCCCATCTTCCCCAGATCAATACGCGTCTGACCACGTCCTTGTTTTGCCTTGGCGCGACCTGCAATCTCACCTTCGACAGCAAACAGAGCCGCCCGTCGTCAGGAGCTACTCCGGCGAGGAATTGCCACCATCCCTATGCGCCCCTCGTCAAACCAACAACACGTTGAGCTTCGGCATCTCATTGCGAACACGGTGAGCCATCTCCCCCTCTCCCTCGCTTCCTATATCGCCAGCTCCGCCGCGAGCAAGCATGCTCCACCGTCTGCCGCCGCGCAGCGCCGCCACTATTTGGTCACATAGATCTGCACCGTTAGATTTCAATCCGACGCGTAGGAACGGATCACTTAACAAAGAGGCATCAGTCAATCTGCGCCGTATGATTTAAATGAGATCCTACGGTCTACGGCGCGCGATCCACCCGAACCGGTACCACCCAGTTAGAACGTGACGCGTGGCACCAGACGATCTGAAATAGAATTTGAAAACAAATTTTGATGCCATTTTCAAACCCTTGTAACTTTGGATCCACACGTCCAAAAATTACAAATTTTATGTCGTTGGATTCAGGAGAGCAAGCCCTAACCAACCATTCCCTTGTTTTAACAAATAGTATCTGTTAGTTTGCTTGTTTTTGCAGATTCTTTTGTGAGCTTGTTTAGAGTATAAAAATTGTTTAAAAATGATTTTAGGGTTAAAACCTTTGCAAAATGGTTTGTTGTGACCTTACTGACCCTAGGAACCAACCCATGTTTTGGAAAATGAATTTGGAAAAGTTTAGAATGGATTAATTGGTTTAGTTCATTTCTAGCTAAATAAAACTATTGATTTGTTTATGAAAAGGGTTTTGAATGGAAAACTTTGGAGGAAATGGTGTATTTTGAACCTACTAACATTGGGAACCACTTTGTGAACTCAAAAATGTATTTGGTGAAACAAAATAATGATTCTTTGATTTAAAACCTTTTCTAGTCAAATAGAAATGTGGTTTATTTATTAAAAATGGTTTTGGAAGAAAACCTTTGGAAAATGTTTTGTTTTAAACTCACTGACCCCAAACACCAAGTTTTGTGATTTGAAAACATATTGGGTGAAACCTATAGGTTAATGCCTTAGTAAAAATATTTCTACACCACATAAAATGATACTTTGTTTTGAAAATGGTTTATGAAATGAAACCTTTTGCAAATGACTTTGCCACTTTACAAAATGACCAATAGGTGTTTCCAAAATGTTTATGACCCACTAGGAACCACTTTTTCAAACAAAACAAAGCTTGGCATGCTTGCATGCATTACTTTGACTTTGTCATTTTATCTGTGTTGTTTTGCTTGTTTGGTAGATTGAGTTTGTGCCTTGCTTGATTGATTTGTAGTGACTTGAAGAGTGTGATTGTTGCAAGGACAAGGAGTGAGCTTATACCCTCTACCAAAAAGGAAAGTGATGCGTCATACTTTTTATCCCATTACTTTCACTATGCATTAGTGCTTTCATCTATTTTCAAACTTGCATGGATTTTATTTTGCTAAGTATAGACCTTGCTATAGAAAAACCTAGTAGATGAAACCTTAGTGGAAATCTTCCTAAGTTAAGATTCCTATTACTATCAAGCTTAGCCTAGCTAATAGAAAACATGGGTGGAATATATATTCACACTATGGAAAAATATACTAAGTCTGAGGACTTGTGTTTTTGTTTAAATAAAACAACTAAGTTAATGAATCACCTGGGTGTAATGGTAATTGCTTGGTGGTTTTTGGTTGAGTGGTTCACAAGGCCCATGTCTATGGTTTACCTTGTGTATCTCACTTGTGGATGGCCACCCAGGAACAAAGAGATTTGAGATGTCAAATGTTGAGAAGCTTCAAGTGCAGCCACTTGGCATTATGGGCTCTGCCATGATCATATAGGTTGCAAGAACTTAGCCATATGGACAGTGGGTGGTAGTGTTTGATAGGTTGGAACGCGTCCATTTTGGTCTAAGGGAAGGCTTCTGAAAGATCTTGTCTTGGGAAACCAAGTCTTGTGGGGAAAGTGCACCATCTCTGCAGTGTAAAACCTAAGTACTTAGCCATGTCCCTGGTAAAGGACAATTTGAGCATCAAGACATGGAAGCAATCAAGAATCTCATCATTCAAATTTCTAAGTTAAAACTTGTGGTTTGAACAAGGGTTGTTTGAAATCTTCAATCTTTGATGGAGAGATGCCTTGGAAAAGGATCTTCAAATCTTTGATTGGGGAAAAATGATTTTGCCAAGCAAAACTTAGTATTTTCAAATGTTAAGGAAAAATCTATTTTGAGCAATGCAAGCCTCAACTCCACTTAGCCAAAATGCATATAGATGTTAGACTCCACTATATTACCATAGTATCACTTGCCAATACAATTCAAATGTATTGACCCTTGTGGCTGTAACTTGTAATGTTGTAGGTTTGATTGATTTTAGTGAAGATTGATTGATTAGGATTACAAAGTCTACAACCAACATCTGCCTGTGGCACTTTGAAGATGAAGGACCCCATGCTTATAGTTATTCCGCTGCAATGTAATGTAATAGCCAAATGAGCTATGTAAGATGTAATAAAATTATGTTATTCCTGGTTATAAAGTTATATTATGACCTTTGTCTCTTGATATTACATCTTAACTGTGGATGCTAGCTATTGATCCAGGGACTAGCATTGTAAACACAGGGGATTCTACCTTACCTTATATTTTAACAAGGTTGGGTCAGTTTCCTAACCCTACAAGATGGTATTAGAGCATTGTGTTGCCTGTAGGATTTGTAAACCTAGGATTGGACAAAAACCCTTAGAAAAATAGGAGTTGTCTTATTCCAAAAACTTATTTACAAAAACCACTTGTAAACTCTTTCCTCAACCATTTTGGATTTCAACTCTACATCTCTTCTATTTCAAATTGATGGAAAAGCCTACCCCATGACCAAAGACTACACCAAGTGCAAAGGACTTCTTCAACACCTTCAACTATAAATACTTCAACATCTTCAGCATATTCACCAAGGACTTCCAACTTGGATATCACTAAGGACAAGTGAGACAAGGAAATCTTGCTCAAGATTTGGAGACTAAAGGAATGCAAAAGTTAGAAGGAGCCTACATCATTTGAAGTATTTGTAACCAAGAGTTTTTCTCAAAGAAACCATGATCTCATACAAGAAGAATTAAGAAGGATGGAAAGATCTCAAGTAAACCATATAGATGGACCACCATAATTTAGTTAAGTCAAACACACCAACTTATATGGTGTAACAAAAATATTTTATTGCCTAAGTTTGTGCTAGAAACTTTGTTGATTGAGTGAAAAGTTGTTTGTGATTGCTTGCACATTGCTTGTGTGAATTGTGATGTGTGTGGATAGAATTATTTCCTTAGAAATCTTTTGCCTATTCTAATCCCAATCCAACCCAAACAGATGACTACTCCAAGAGACTCCAACATCAAGGTTGATGACATCAACACCAACCAAGCTGACAGCATGAAGGAGCTCATAGCAAACCAACACCAGTTAAACCAACTGACAGCTCAGTTCATAGCCAACAATAGTGATAAAGACCCTACCTTGCAAAAGTTTTTGGAGGAACAATCCCAACTAATGCTTAAGGTAACTAATCAAATGATCAGCATGGAAGAAAACCATCCCAAAAGGGTGTATGACAACAAGGATGACAAGAATGTTATTCTAGATGGAGACCCAGCTTGCATTATTTGTGGAGACAAGGACCGTACTTCCAAGGAGCATGAAGATCAATGCCCTAACTGTGAAGAGAAACATCCTCTCGGACAATGTCCCACTTCTCAAGCTACTTGTTACCTTCGTGAAGGAAACAACCATGTCCCTATCCAATGCCCCATCTATTCCATGGTGGAACAAAGGAAACAAGAAGGATCCAAGTCTACCAAAGGAAAAGGACCACTCATACCTCCAAACAAGACAACCCAATTCAAAGGATCAAAGAAAACCAAGAAACCAAGACCAGACATGAACCTTGTGCAATGTCGTAAATGTAAGGAAATGGGACACTATTCCAGTGAGTGCCCAGAGAACAAGAAAAATAAGGGAATTGACCAAGTGGTGTGCAACAACTGCAAAGAGCCAGGCCACTATGTAGCAACTTGTCCACAAGAGCAACGTAAAGAACTCAAGGACATCCACTGTTTCAACTGCAAGAATCCAGGACACTATGCAAGCAATTGTCCAGAAAAGATGAAGAACAAGTTGAACAAGCCTATGGAGAAACTCAACCTTGGCCCATGAGTCAAGCATGGAAACAAAGGACTCAATGCAAATGTTTGCTTAGAGAAGTTTTTCCAGGATCCCAAGAAGGACAATGTGTAATTTTTGTATGAAAATTTTAAGGGTGGTAGTACCCTAGTTGTTTTGAACCTGCTTGTAACCCGCCTCCCCAAATCTCGGGACGAGATTTATTTTAAGGGTGGTAGCCTGTCACATCCCAAGATTTTCCAAATCTTGTAATGTGAAAAATAAAAATGAATAAAATAAAACTTTGTTTGATTTTCAGGGCCAGAAGGAATATTTTTGAATTCCAATAGGAATCTTCAAACCTATTTTTAACAATTAAATCCTAAAGGGATTTAACAAATTAAAACATTTAAAGGAAAACAAAATGCTTTGGAATTACTATTTTGGATCTTTAAATAAAGAGTTTTTTGGTTTTCAAAAGAAAAGGTAGATTTATAAATAAAGATTATTTCATAAAGCCAAATTAAACCTTGGCCAAGATTTTGAAAAAAAAGGTTTTGCTTTGATTAAAATAGTAAAGGTTTATTTAAATAAAATAAAAAGGATTTAAATATCCAAGTTTTATTAATAAAGGTTTTACTATTTCCAAAACATCAAAACTTATTTATTTATTCAAAATAAGTTTTCCAAGTATTTTATATTCTCAAAATAAAACCTACTGAAGTGTTTTGGTTTTATTCTAGATTTCAAAACAAAGATTTAATAAAACAAATCCTATTTGAATTATTAACTAAGGTCCATTATATTTAATTATTAATGGAACCTAAAATAAAAGGTTATTTTGTTTTAAACAAGTTTTCCAAGTATTCCTTATTTTCAAATAAAACCTACTAATTTGGTTTTGAAAATATTTGGATTTCAAATGGAAATTTTATTAAATAAATCAAACCCTATTTTATTAAATAACTAAAGATCCATTTTATTTAATTAATGAATGGATCCTAAAATGAATAAAAATATTATTTTATTTTGGGATTTGGTTTATGTTGATAAACAGAACCAAGTTCAAAGTTGTGAAGTGTGGTGTTTGTTTGAATTGATTTGGTTGAATGTTTGAATAATTGAATGAAAATTCAAAACAGAAATTGATTTGGAAAATAGAAAAAGGTTTCAAACAGAAAAAAATAGAGTCAAACCGACCCAGCCCAACCAGCCCAACAAGGCCCAGTCCAACCCACCTCTCTCTCTCACGAAGCAAACCGTTTTCACCCGGAAAAGAACCCACACAGTCACTGACGTAGAGGACCCACTCCCACTCTCTCTCTTTCGCTGACAGACGGGCCCCACACCACTGTGCATCGTTTCACCCGCGCCAGCCGTTTCTTCCTCCTCCCCTCAACGGCGTTCTGCCGATTTACTCCGACGTTGAATTCGCGTTCATTACTGCGTTAACTCCTCCGATGACCATGCACACTTAAGAGCACGCCTCTCCTCTACCTTTCCCCTCACTCGCCTCTCCCTCTCTACCCCCAGGCTGAGCAAATCGAGAGCTCCAACCTCTCTGCCTCCGACAACTTCCCCGGTCAATTCCGGCGAACCACGACCGCCCCTCAACTCCCTCTACACGCAGGCATATTCTCCACCTCCAGGCGCACCTGCCAGTGCCTCCAGTTCACCCGCGCCTGCCCCAGATCGTCGGCAAGGACAAGCTCAACACGCCGCCGCGTCTGCCTTGGCTCCGATGAACTCCCCAGGTAAACTCCGTTCACCCCCGCAGCTCCTGTTGATGCTCCCATCTTCCCCAGATCAATACGCGTCTAACCACGTCCTTGTTTTGCCTCGGCGCGACCTGCAATCTCACCTTCGACAGCAAACAGAGCTGCCCGTCGTCAGGAGCTACTCCGGCGAGGAATTGCCACCATCCCTGTGCGCCCCCCGTCAAACCAACAACACGTTGAGCTTCAGCATCTCATTGCGAACACGGTGAGCCATCTCCCCCTCTCCCACGCTTCCTGTATCGCCAGCTCCGCCGCGAGCAAGCATGCTCCGCCGTCTGCCGCCGCGCAGCGCCGCCACTATTTGGTCGCATAGATCTGCACCGTTATATTTCAATCCGACGCGTAGGAACGGATCACTTAACGAAGAGGTATCAGTCAATCTGCACCGTATGATTTAAATGAGATCCTACGGTCTATGGCGCGCGATCCACCCGAACCGGTACCACCCAGTTAGAACGTGACGCGTGGCACCAGACGATCTGAAATAGAATTTGAAAACAAATTTTGATGCCATTTTCAAACCCTTGTAACTTTGGATCCACACGTCCAAAAATTACAAATTTTATGTCATTGGATTCAGGAGAGCAAGCCCTAACCAACCATGCCCTTGTTTTAACAAATAGTATCTGTTAGTTTGCTTGTTTTTGCAGATTCTTTTGTGAGCTTGTTTAGAGTATAAAAATTGTTTAAAAATGATTTTAGGGTTAAAACCTTTGCAAAATGGTTTGTTGTGACCTTACTGACCCTAGGAACCAACCCATGTTTTGGAAAATGAATTTGGAAAAGTTTAGAATGGATTAATTGGTTTAGTTCATTTCTAGCTAAATAAAACTATTGATTTGTTTATGAAAAGGGTTTTGAATGGAAAACTTTGGAGGAAATGGTGTATTTTGAACCTACTAACATTGGGAACCACTTTGTGAACTCAAAAATGTATTTGGTGAAACAAAATAATGATTCTTTGATTTAGAACCATTTCTAGTCAAATAGAAATGTGGTTTATTTATTAAAAATGGTTTTGGAAGAAAACCTTTGAAAAATGTTTTGTTTTAAACTCACTAACCCCAAACACCAAGTTTTGTGATTTGAAAACATATTGGGTGAACCCTATAGGTTAATGCCTTAGTAAAAATATTTCTACACCACATAAAATGATACTTTGTTTTGAAAATGGTTTATGAAATGAAACCTTTTGCAAATGACTTTGCCACTTTACAAAATGACCAATAGGTGTTTCCAAAATGTTTATGACCCACTAGGAACCACTTTTTCAAACAAAACAAAGCTTGGCATGCTTGCATGCATTACTTTGACTTTGTCATTTTATGTGTGTTGTTTTGCTTGTTTGGTAGATTGAGTTTGTGCCTTGCTTGATTGATTTGTAGTGACTTGAAGAGTGTGATTGTTGCAAGGACAAGGAGTGAGCTTATACTCTCTACCAAAAAGGCAAGTGATGCTTCATACTTTTTATCCCATTACTTTCACTAGGCATTAGTGCTTTCATCTATTTTCAAACTTGCATGGATTTTATTTTGCTAAGTATAGACCTTGCTATAGAAAAACCTAGTAGATGAAACCTTAGTGGAAATCTTCCTAAGTTAAGATTCCTATTACTATCAAGCTTAGCCTAGCTAATATAAAACATGGGTGGAATATATATTCACACTATGGAAAAATATACTAAGTCTGAGGACTTGTGTTTTTGTTTAAATAAAACAACTAAGTTAATGAATCACCTGGGTGGAATGGTAATTACTTGGTGGTTTTTGGTTGAGTGGTTCACAAGGCCCATGTCTATGGTTTACCTTGTGTATCTCACTTGTGGATGGCCACCCAGGAACAAAGAGATTTGAGATGTCAAATGTTGAGAAGCTTCAAGTGCAGCCACTTGGCATTATGGGCTCTGCCATGATCATATAGGTTGCAAGAACTTAGCCATATGGACAGTGGGTGGTAGTGTTTGATAGGTTGGAACGCGTCCATTTTGGTCTAAGGGAAGGCTTCTGAAAGATCTTGTCTTGGGAAACCAAGTCTTGTGGGGAAAGTGCACCATCTCTGCAGTGTAAAACCTAAGTACTTAGCCATGTCCCTGGTAAAGGACAATTTGAGCATCAAGACATGGAAGCAATCAAGAATCTCATCATTCAAATTTCTAAGTTAAAACTTGTGGTTTGAACAAGGGTTGTTTGAAATCTTCAATCTTTGATGGAGAGATGCCTTGGAAAAGGATCTTCAAATCTTTGATTGGGGAAAAATGATTTTGCCAAGCAAAACTTAGTATTTTCAAATGTTAAGGAAAAATCTATTTTGAGCAATGCAAGCCTCAACTCCACTTAGCCAAAATGCATATAGATGTTAGACTCCACTATATTACCATAGTATCACTTGCCAATACAATTCAAATGTATTGACCCTTGTGGCTGTAACTTGTAATGTTGCAGGTTTGATTGATTTTAGTGAAGATTGATTGATTAGGATTACAAAGTCTACAACCAACATCTGCCTGTGTCACATTGAAGATCAAGGACCCCATGCTTATAGTTATTCCGCTGCAATGTAATGTAATAGCCAAATGAGCTATGTAAGATGTAATAAAATTATATTATTCCTGGTTATAAAGTTATATTATGACCTTTGTTTCTTGATATTACATCTTAATTGTGGATGCTAGCTATTGATCCAGGGACTAGCATTGTAAACACAGGGGATTCTACCTTACCTTATATTTTAACAAGGTTGGGTCAGTTTCCTAACCCTACAATTACATGTGTGGTCTTCTCCACAAACCACTTATGGATCAACTAGTGGTCATTGCATGTGTGTTCTTTCCACAAACCACTTATGGATCAACTAGTGGTCATTGCATGTGTGTTCTTTTCCACAAACCACATATGTATCAACCGGTGTCATTGCATGTGTGTTCTTTTCACAAACCACATGTGGACCCACTAGAGTCATTGAATGTGTGTTCTTAACTAAAACCAGCACTAGACTCATTGCATGAGTGTTCTTTTCACGAACCACACATGGATCCACCACTGTCATTGCATGTGTGTTCTTTCCACAAACCACACATGGATCAACCAGTGGTCATTGCACGTGTGTTGTTTTCACAAACCACATATGTATCCATTTGAGTCATTGCATGTGTGTTCTTATACTAAAACTAGCACTAGAGTCATTGCATGTGTGTTGTTTCCACAAACCGCACATGGATCAACCAGTGGCATTGCATGTGTGTTCTTTTCACAAACCACACATGGATCAACAAGTGGTTGCTGCATGTGTGTTCTTTCCACAAACCACATATGAACCAACCAGAGTCATTGCATGTGTGTTATTTTCCACAAACCACTTATGGATCAACCAGTGGTCATTGCATGTGTGTTCTTTCCACAAACCACTTATGGATCAACCAGTGGTCATTGCATGTGTGTTCTTTTCACAAACTACATGTGGACCCACTAGAGTCATTGCATGTGTGTTCTTATACTAAAACTAGCACTAGAGTCATTGCATGTGTGTTCTTTTCACAAACCACACATGGATCAACTAGAGGTCATTGCATGTGTGTTCTTTCCACAAACCACATATGGATCAACCAGTGGTCATAGCATGTGTGTTCTTTTCCACAAACCACTTATGGATCAACCAGTGGTCATTGCGTGTGTGTTCTTTTCACAAACTACATGTGGACCCACTCTAGTCATTGCTTGTGTGTTCTTATACTAAAACCAGCACTAGAGTCATTGCATGTGTGTTCTTTTCATAAAAAAACATTTGTATCCACCAGTGTTCCCTACATGTATGTTCTTTCCACAAACCACATATGTATCAACTAGTGGTCATTGCATGTGTGTTCTTTTCACAAACCACATGTGGACCCACTAGAGTCATTGCATGTGTGTTCTTATACTAAAACCAGCACTAGACTCATTGCATGTGTGTTCTTTTCACAAACCACACATGGATCCACCACTGTCATTGCATGTGTGTTCTTTCCACAAACCACACATGGATCAACAAGTGGTCATTGCATGTGTGTTCTTTTCACAAACCACATATGGATGCATTAGAGTAATTGCATGTGTGTTCTTATACTAAAACTAACACTAGGGTCATTGCATGTGTGTTCTTTCCACAAACCACTTCTGGATCAACCAGTGGTCTTTTCACAAACCACACATGGATCCACCAGTGTTCACTGCATGTGTGTTCTTTGCACAAACCACATATGGATCCATTAGAGTCATTGCATGTGTGGTCTATCCATAAACCATAGACGGATCAACCGGTGTCATTGCACATGTGTTCTTTCCGCAAACCACATATGGATCAACCAGTGTCATGGCATGTTTGTTCTTTTCCACAAACCACTTATGGATCTACTAGTGGTCATTGCATGTGTGTTATTTCCACAAACCACTTATGGATCAACCAGTGGTCATTGCATGTGTGTTCTTTTCCACAAACCACATATGGATCAACCGGTGTCATTGCATGTGCGTTCTTTTCACAAACCACATGTGGACCCAGAGAGTCATTGCATGTGTGTTCTTATACTAAAACCAGCACTAGACTCATTGCATGTGTGTTATTTTCACAAACCACACATGGATCCACCACTGTCATTGCATGTGTGTTCTTTCCACAAACCACGCATGGATCAACAAGTGGTCATTGCATGTGTGTTCTTTTCACAAACCACATATGGATCCATTAGAGTCATTTCATGTGTGTTCTTATACTAAAAATAGCACTAGAATCATTGCATGTGTGTTCTTTCCACAAACCACACATGGATAAACAAGTGGCATTGCATGTGTGTACTTTTCACAAACCACACATGGATTAACCAGTGGTCACTACATGTGTGTTCTTTCCACAAACCACATATGGACCAACCAGAGTCATTGCATGTGTGTTCTTTCCACAAACCACTTATGGATCAACCAGTGGTCATTGCATGTGTGTTCTTTTCACAAACTACATGTGGACCCACTAGAGTCATTGCATGTGTGTTCTTATACTAAAACTAGCACTAGAGTCATTGCATGTGTGTTCTATCCAGAAACCACACATGGATCAACCGATGTCATTGCACGTGTGTTCTTTCCACAAACTACATATGTATAAACCAATGTCATTGCATGTGTGTACTTTCCACAAACCACACATGGATAAAATAGTGTCATTGCATGTGTGTTATTTCCACAAACCACACATGGATCAACCAGTGGTCATTGCATGTGTGTTCATTTCCATAAACTACTTATGGATCAACTAGTAGTTATTGCATGTGTGTTCTTTCCACAAACCACTTATGGATCAACCAGTGGTCATTGCATGTGTGTTCTTTTCCAGAAACCACATATGGATCAACCGGTGTCATTGCATGTGTGTTCTTTTCACAAACCACATGTGGATCCACTAGTGTCATTGCATGTGTGTTCTTATACTAAAACCAGCACTAGACTCATTGCATGTGTGTTCTTTTCACAAACCACACATGGATCCACCACTGTCATTGCATGTGTGTTCTTTCCACAAACCACACATGGATAAACAAGTGGTCATTGCATGTGTGTTCTTTTCACAAACCTCATATGTATCCATTAGAGTCATTGCGTGTGTGTTCTTATACTAAAACTATCACTAGAGTCATTGCATGTGTGTTCTTTCCACAAACCACACATGGATCAACCAGTGGCATTGCATGTGTGTTCTTTTCACAAACCACACATGGATCAACAAGTGGTTGCTGCATGTGTGTTGTTTCCACAAACCACATATGAACCAACCAGAGTCATTACATGTGTGTTCTTTTGCACAAACCACTTATGGATCTACCAGTGGTCATTGCATGTGTGTTCCTTCCATAAACCACTTATGGATCAACCAGTGGTCATTGCATGTGTGTTCTTTTCACAAACTACATGTGGACCCACTAGAGTCATTGCATGTGTGTTCTTATACTAAAACTAGCACTAGAGTCATTGCATGTGCGATCTTTTCACAAACCACACATGGATCAACTAGTGGTCATTGCATGTGTGTTCTTTCCACAAACCACATATGGATCAACCAGTGGTCATTGCATGTGTGTTCTTTTCCACAAACCACTTATGAATCAACCAGTGGTTATTGCATGTGAGTTCTTTCCACAAACCACTTATGGATCAACCAGTGGTCATTGCATGTGTGTTCTTTCCACAAACCACATGTGGACCCACTAGAGTCATTGCATGTGTGTTATTATACTAAAACCAGCACTAGAGTCATTGCATGTGTGTTGTTTCCACAAACCACACATGGATCAACCACTAGAGTCATCTCATTGGGTTCTTTCCACAAACCACAAATGGATCAACTAGTGTCATTGCATGTGTGTTCTTTCCACAAATCACATATGGACCCACTAGAGTCATTGCTTGTGTCTTGTTATACTAAAACCAACACTAGAGTCATTGCATGTGTGTTCTTTTCACAAACAACATATGGATCCACCAGTGTTCACTTCATGTGTGTTCTTTCCACAAACCACATATGGTCCAACCAGTGGTCATTGCATGTGTGTTCTTTCCACAAACCACTTATGGATCAACCAGTGGTCATTGCATGTGTGTTCTTTTCACAAACTACATGTGGACCCACTAGAGTCATTGCTTGTGTGTTCTTATACTAAAACCAGGACTAGAGTCATTGCATGTGTGTTCTTTTCATAAAAAACATTTGTATCCACCAGTGTTCACTACATGTATGTTCTTTCCACAAACCACATATGTATCAACCAGTGGTCATTGCATGTGTGTTCTTTTCACAAACCACATGTGGACCCACTAGAGTCATTGCATGTGTGTTCTTATACTAAAACCAACACTAGACTCATTGCATGTGTGTTCTTTTAACAAACCACACATGGATCCACCACTGTCATTGCATGTGTGTTCTTTCCACAAACCACACATGGATCAACAAGTGGTCATTGCATGTGTGTTCTTTTCACAAACCACATATGGATGCATTAGAGTAATTGCATGTGTGTTCTTACACTAAAACTAACACTAGCGTCATTGCATGTGTGTTCTTTCACAAAACACTTATGGATCAACCAGTGGTCTTTTCACAAACCACACATGGATCCACCAGTGTTCACTGCATGTGTGTTCTTTGCACAAACCACATATGGATCCATTAGAGTCATTGCATGTGTGTTCTATCCATAAACCACAAACGGATCAACCGGTGTCATTGCACATGTGTTCTTTCCACAAACCACATATGGATCAAGCAGTGTCATTGCATGTTTGTTCTTTTCGACAAACCACATATGGACCCACTAGAGTCATTGCATGTGTGTTCTATCTAGAAACCACACATGGATCAACCGGTGTCATTGCACGTGTGTTCTTTCCACAAACCACATATGGATCAACCAGTGGTCATTGCATGTGTGTTCTTTTCACAAACCACATATGTATCCATTTGAGTCATTGCATGTGTGTTCTTATACTAAAACTAGCACTAGAGTCATTGCATGTGTGTTCTTTCCACAAACCGCACATGGATCAACCAGTGGCATTGCATGTGTGTTCTTTTCACAAACCACACATGGATCAACAAGTGGTTGCTGCATGTGTGTTCTTTCCACAAACCACATATGAACCAACCAGAGTCATTGCATGTGTGTTCTTTTCCACAAACCACTTATGGATCACCAAGTGGTCATTGCATGTGTGTTCTTTCCACAAACCACGTATGGATCAACCAGTGGTCATTGCATGTGTGTTCTTTTCACAAACTACATGTGGACCCACTAGAGTCATTGCATCTGTGTTCTTATACTAAAACTAGCACTAGAGTCATTGCATGTGTGTTCTTTTCACAAACCACACATGGATCAACTAGTGGTCATTGCATGTGTGTTCTTTCCACAAACCACATATGGATCAACCAGTGGTCATTGCATGTGTGTTCTTTTCCACAAACCACTTATGGATCAACCAGTGGTCATTGCGTGTGTGTTCTTTTCACAAACTACATGTGGACCCACTAGAGTCATTGCTTGTGTTTTCTTATACTAAAACCAGCACTAGAGTCATTGCATGTGTGTTCTTTTCATAAAAAACATTTGTATCCACCAGTGTTCACTACATGTATGTTCTTTCCACAAACCACATATGTATCAACCAGTGGTCATTGCATGTGTGTTCTTTTCACAAACCACATGTGGACCCACTAGAGTCATTGCATGTGTGTTCTTATACTAAAACCAGCACTAGACTCATTGCATGTGTGTTCTTTTCACAAACCACACATGGATCCACCACTGTCATTGCATGTGTGTTCTTTCCACAAACCACACATGGATCAACAAGTGGTCATTGCATGTGTGTTCTTTTCACAAACCACATATGGATGCATTAGAGTAATTGCATGTGTGTTCTTATACTAAAACTAACACTAGGGTCATTGGATGTGTGTTCTTTCCACAAACCACTTATGGATCAACCAGTGGTCTTTTCACAAACCACACATGGATCCACCAGTGTTCACTATATGTGTGTTCTTTGCACAAACCACATATGGATCCATTAGAGTCATTGCATGTGTGTTCTATCCATAAACCATAGACGGATCAACCGGTGTCATTGCACATGTGTTCTTTCCACAAACCACATATGGATCAACCAGTGTCATTGCATGTTTGTTCTTTTCCACAAACCACTTATGGATCTACTAGTGGTCATTGCATGTGTGTTATTTCCACAAACCACTTATGGATCAACCAGTGGTCATTGCATGTGTGTTCTTTTCCACAAACCACATATGGATCAACCGGTGTCATTGCATGTGCGTTCTTTTCAGAAACCACATGTGGACCCACAGAGTCATTGCATGTGTGTTCTTATACTAAAACCAGCACTAGACTCATTGCATGTGTGTTCTTTTCACAAACCACACATGGATCCACCACTGTCATTGCATGTGTGTTCTTTCCACAAACCACATATGGATCAACAAGTGGTCATTGCATGTGTGTTCTTTTCACAAACCACATATGGATCCATTAGAGTCATTTCATGTGTGTTCTTATACTAAAAATAGCACTAGAATCATTGCATGTGTGTTCTTTCCACAAACCACACATGGATAAACCAGTGGCATTGCATGTGTGTACTTTTCACAAACCACACATGGATTAACCAGTGGTCACTACATGTGTGTTCTTTCCACAAACCACATATGGACCAACCAGAGTCATTGCATGTGTGTTCTTTCCACAAACCACTTATGGATCAACTAGTGGTCATTGCATGTGTGTTCTTTTCACAAACTACATGTGGACCCACTAGAGTCATTGCATGTGTGTTCTTATACTAAAACTAGCACTAGAGTCATTGCATGTGTGTTCTATCCAGAAACCACACATGGATCAACCAATGTCATTGCACGTGTGTTCTTTCCACAAACTACATATGGATAAACCAATGTCATTGCATGTGTGTACTTTCCACAAACCACACATGGATAAACTAGTGTCATTGCATGTGTGTTATTTCCACAAACCACACATGGATCAACCAGTGGTCATTGCATGTGTGTTCTTTTCCACAAACTACTTATGGATCAACCAGTGGCATTGCATGTGTGTTCTTTTCACAAACTACATGTGGACCCACTAGAGTCATTGCATCTGTGTTCTTATACTAAAACTAGCACTAGAGTCATTGCATGTGTGTTCTTTTCACAAACCACACATGGATCAACTAGTGGTCATTGCATGTGTGTTCTTTCCACAAACCACATATGGATCAACCAGTGGTCATTGCATGTGTGTTCTCTTCCACAAACCACTTATGGATCAACCAGTGGTCATTGCGTGTGTGTTCTTTTCACAAACTACATGTGGACCCACTAGAGTCTTGTGTTTTCTTATACTAAAACCAGCACTAGAGTCATTGCATGTGTGTTCTTTTCATAAAAAATATTTGTATCCACCAGTGTTCACTACATGTATGTTCTTTCCACAAACCACATATGTATCAACCAGTGGTCATTGCATGTGTGTTCTTTTCACAAACCACATGTGGACCCACTAGAGTCATTGCATGTGTGTTCTTATACTAAAACCAGCACTAGACTCATTGCATGTGTGTTCTTTTCACAAACCACACATGGATCCACCACTGTCATTGCATGTGTGTTCTTTCCACAAACCACACATGGATCAACAAGTGGTCATTGCATGTGTGTTCTTTTCACAAACCACATATGGATGCATTAGAGTAATTGCATGTGTGTTATTATACTAAAACTAACACTAGGTTCATTGCATGTGTGTTGTTTCCACAAACCACTTATGGATCAACCAGTGGTCTTTCCACAAACCACACATGGATCCACCAGTGTTCACTGCATGTGTGTTCTTTGCACAAACCACATATGGATCCATTAGAGTCATTGCATGTGTGTTCTATCCATAAACCATAGACGGATCAACCGGTGTCATTGCACATGTGTTCTTTCCACAAACCACATACGGATCAACCAGTGTCATTGCATGTTTGTTCTTTTCCACAAACCACTTATGGATCTACTAGTGGTCATTGCATGTGTGTTATTTCCACAAACCACTTATGGATCAACCATTGGTCATTGCATGTGTGTTCTTTTCCACAAACCACATATGGATCAACCGGTGTCATTGCATGTGCGTTCTTTTCACAAACCACATGTGGACCCACAGAGTCATTGCATGTGTGTTCTTATACTACAACCAGCACTAGACTCATTGCATGTGTGTTCTTTTCACAAACCACACATGGATCCACCACTGTCATTGCATGTGTGTTCTTTCCATAAACCACATATGGATCAACAAGTGGTAAATGCATGTGTGTTCTTTTCACAAACCACATATGGATCCATTAGAGTCATTTCATGTGTGTTCTTATACTAAAAATAGCACTAGAATCATTGCATGTGTGTTCTTTCCACAAACCACACATGGATAAACCAGTGGCATTGCATGTGTGTACTTTTCACAAACCACACATGGATTAACCAGTGGTCACTACATGTGTGTTCTTTCCACAAACCACATATGGACCAACCAGAGTCATTGCATGTGTGTTCTTTCCACAAACCACTTATGGATCAACTCGTGGTCATTGCATGTGTGTTCTTTTCACAAACTACATGTGGACCCACTAGAGTCATTGCATGTGTGTTCTTATACTAAAACTAGCACTAGAGTCATTGCATGTGTGTTCTATCCAGAAACCACACATGGATCAACCGATGTCATTGCACGTGTGTTCTTTCCACAAACTACATATGGATAAACCAATGTCATTGCATGTGTGTACTTTCCACAAACCACACATGGATAAACTAGTGTCATTGCATGTGTGTTATTTCCACAAACCACACATGGATCAACCAGTGGTCATTGCATGTGTGTTCATTTCCATAAACTACTTATGGATCAACTAGTGGTTATTGCATGTGTGTTCTTTCCACAAACCACTTATGGATCAACCAGTGGTCATTGCATGTGTGTTCTTATACTAAAACTAGCACTAGAGTCATTGCATGTGTGTTCTTTTCACAAACCACACATGGATCAACTAGTGGTCATTGCATGTGTGTTCTTTCCACAAACCACATATGGATCAACCAGTGGTCATTGCATGTGTGTTCTCTTCCACAAACCACTTATGGATCAACCAGTGGTCATTGCGTGTGTGTTCTTTTCACAAACTACATGTGGACCCACTAGAGTCTTGTGTTTTCTTATACTAAAACCAGCACTAGAGTCATTGCATGTGTGTTCTTTTCATAAAAAATATTTGTATCCACCAGTGTTCACTACATGTATGTTCTTTCCACAAACCACATATGTATCAACCAGTGGTCATTGCATGTGTGTTCTTTTCACAAACCACATGTGGACCCACTAGAGTCATTGCATGTGTGTTCTTATACTAAAACCAGCACTAGACTCATTGCATGTGTGTTCTTTTCACAAACCACACATGGATCCACCACTGTCATTGCATGTGTGTTCTTTCCACAAACCACACATGGATCAACAAGTGGTCATTGCATGTGTGTTCTTTTCACAAACCACATATGGATGCATTAGAGTAATTGCATGTGTGTTATTATAATAAAACTAACACTAGGTTCATTGCATGTGTGTTGTTTCCACAAACCACTTATGGATCAACCAGTGGTCTTTCCACAAACCACACATGGATCCACCAGTGTTCACTGCATGTGTGTTCTTTGCACAAACCACATATGGATCCATTAGAGTCATTGCATGTGTGTTCTATCCATAAACCATAGACGGATCAACCGGTGTCATTGCACATGTGTTCTTTCCACAAACCACATACGGATCAACCAGTGTCATTGCATGTTTGTTCTTTTCCACAAACCACTTATGGATCTACTAGTGGTCATTGCATGTGTGTTATTTCCACAAACCACTTATGGATCAACCATTGGTCATTGCATGTGTGTTCTTTTCCACAAACCACATATGGATCAACCGGTGTCATTGCATGTGCGTTCTTTTCACAAACCACATGTGGACCCACAGAGTCATTGCATGTGTGTTCTTATACTAAAACCAGCACTAGACTCATTGCATGTGTGTTCTTTTCACAAACCACACATGGATCCACCACTGTCATTGCATGTGTGTTCTTTCCATAAACCACATATGGATCAACAAGTGGTAAATGCATGTGTGTTCTTTTCACAAACCACATATGGATCCATTAGAGTCATTTCATGTGTGTTCTTATACTAAAAATAGCACTAGAATCATTGCATGTGTGTTCTTTCCACAAACCACACATGGATAAACCAGTGGCATTGCATGTGTGTACTTTTCACAAACCACACATGGATTAACCAGTGGTCACTACATGTGTGTTCTTTCCACAAACCACATATGGACCAACCAGAGTCATTGCATGTGTGTTCTTTCCACAAACCACTTATGGATCAACTCGTGGTCATTGCATGTGTGTTCTTTTCACAAACTACATGTGGACCCACTAGAGTCATTGCATGTGTGTTCTTATACTAAAACTAGCACTAGAGTCATTGCATGTGTGTTCTATCCAGAAACCACACATGGATCAACCGATGTCATTGCACGTGTGTTCTTTCCACAAACTACATATGGATAAACCAATGTCATTGCATGTGTGTACTTTCCACAAACCACACATGGATAAACTAGTGTCATTGCATGTGTGTTATTTCCACAAACCACACATGGATCAACCAGTGGTCATTGCATGTGTGTTCATTTCCATAAACTACTTATGGATCAACTAGTGGTTATTGCATGTGTGTTCTTTCCACAAACCACTTATGGATCAACCAGTGGTCATTGCATGTGTGTTCTTTTCCAGAAACCACATATGGATCAACCGGTGTCATTGCATGTGTGTTCTTTTCACAAACCACATGTGGATCCACTAGTGTCATTGCATGTGTGTTCTTATACTAAAACCAGCACTAGACTCATTGCATGTGTGTTCTTTTCACAAACCACACATGGATCCACCACTGTCATTGCATGTGTGTTCTTTCCACAAACCACACATGGATAAACAAGTGGTGATTGCATGTGTGTTCTTTTCACAAACCTCATATGTATCCATTAGAGTCATTGCGTGTGTGTTCTTATACTAAAACTATCACTAGAGTCATTGCATGTGTGTTCTTTCCACAAACCACACATGGATCAACCAGTGGCATTGCATGTGTGTTCTTTTCACAAAACACACATGGATCAACAAGTGGTTGCTGCATGTGTGTTCTTTCCACAAACCACATATGAACCAACCAGAGTCATTACATGTGTGTTCTTTTGCACAAACCACTTATGGATCTACCAGTGGTCATTGCATGTGTGTTCCTTCCATAAACCACTTATGGATCAACCAGTGGTCATTGCATGTGTGTTCTTTTCACAAACTACATGTGGACCCACTAGAGTCATTGCATGTGTGTTCTTATACTAAAACTAGCACTAGAGTCATTGCATGTGCGATCTTTTCACAAACCACACATGGATCAACTAGTGGTCATTGCATGTGTGTTCTTTCCACAAACCACATATGGATCAACCAGTGGTCATTGCATGTGTGTTCTTTTCCACAAACCACTTATGAATCAACCAGTGGTTATTGCATGTGAGTTCTTTCCACAAACCACTTATGGATCAACCAGTGGTCATTGCATGTGTGTTCTTTCCACAAACCACATGTGGACCCACTAGAGTCATTGCATGTGTGTTATTATACTAAAACCAGCACTAGAGTCATTGCATGTGTGTTGTTTCCACAAACCACACATGGATCAACCACTAGAGTCATCTCATTGGGTTCTTTCCACAAACCACAAATGGATCAACTAGTGTCATTGCATGTGTGTTCTTTCCACAAATCACATATGGACCCACTAGAGTCATTGCTTGTGTCTTGTTATACTAAAACCAACACTAGAGTCATTGCATGTGTGTTCTTTTCACAAACAACATATGGATCCACCAGTGTTCACTTCATGTGTGTTCTTTCCACAAACCACATATGGTCCAACCAGTGGTCATTGCATGTGTGTTCTTTCCACAAACCACTTATGGATCAACCAGTGGTCATTGCATGTGTGTTCTTTTCACAAACTACATGTGGACCCACTAGAGTCATTGCTTGTGTGTTCTTATACTAAAACCAGGACTAGAGTCATTGCATGTGTGTTCTTTTCATAAAAAACATTTGTATCCACCAGTGTTCACTACATGTATGTTCTTTCCACAAACCACATATGTATCAACTAGTGGTCATTGCATGTGTGTTCTTTTCACAAACCACATGTGGACCCACTAGAGTCATTGCATGTGTGTTCTTATACTAAAACCAACACTAGACTCATTGCATGTGTGTTCTTTTCACAAACCACACATGGATCCACCACTGTCATTGCATGTGTGTTCTTTCCACAAACCACACATGGATCAACAAGTGGTCATTGCATGTGTGTTCTTTTCACAAACCACATATGGATGCATTAGAGTAATTGCATGTGTGTTCTTACACTAAAACTAACACTAGCGTCATTGCATGTGTGTTCTTTCACAAAACACTTATGGATCAACCAGTGGTCTTTTCACAAACCACACATGGATCCACCAGTGTTCACTGCATGTGTGTTCTTTGCACAAACCACATATGGATCCATTAGAGTCATTGCATGTGTGTTCTATCCATAAACCACAAACGGATCAACCGGTGTCATTGCACATGTGTTCTTTTCACAAACCACATATGGATCAAGCAGTGTCATTGCATGTTTGTTCTTTTCGACAAACCACATATGGACCCACTAGAGTCATTGCATGTGTGTTCTATCTAGAAACCACACATGGATCAACCGGTGTCATTGCACGTGTGTTCTTTCCACAAACCACATATGGATCAACCAGTGTCATTGCATGTGTGTACTTTCCACAAACCACACATGGATCAACTAGTGTCATTGCATGTGTGTTATTTCCACAAACCACACATGAATCAACCAGTGGTCATTGCATGTGTGGTCTTCTCCACAAACCACTTATGGATCAACTAGTGGTCATTGCATGTGTGTTCTTTCCACAAACCACTTATGGATCAACTAGTGGTCATTGCATGTGTGTTCTTTTCCACAAACCACATATGTATCAACCGGTGTCATTGCATGTGTGTTCTTTTCACAAACCACATGTGGACCCACTAGAGTCATTTAATGTGTGTTCTTAACTAAAACCAGCACTAGACTCATTGCATGAGTGTTCTTTTCAGAAACCACACATGGATCCACCACTGTCATTGCATGTGTGTTCTTTCCACAAACCACACATGGATAAACCAGTGGTCATTGCACGTGTGTTCTTTTCACAAACCACATATGTATCCATTTGAGTCATTGCATGTGTGTTCTTATACTAAAACTAGCACTAGAGTCTATGCATGTGTGTTCTTTCCACAAACCTCACATGGATCAACCAGTGGCATTGCATGTGTGTTCTTTTCACAAACCACACATGGATCAACAAGTGTTTGCTGCATGTGTGTTCTTTCCACAAATAACATATGAACCAACCAGAGTCATTGCATGTGTGTTCTTTTCCACAAACCACTTATGGATCAACCAGTGGTCATTGCATGTGTGTTCTTTCCACAAACCACTTATGGATCAACCAGTGGTCATTGCATGCGTGTTCTTTTCACAAACTACATGTGGACCCACTAGAGTCATTGCATGTGTGTTCTTATACTAAAACTAGCACTATATTCATTGCATGTGTGTTCTTTCCACAAACCACACATGGATCAACTAGTGGTCATTGCATGTGTGTTCTTTCCACAAACCACATATGGATCAACCAGTGGTCATTGCATTTGTGTTCTTTTCCACAAACCACTTATGGATCAACCAGTGGTCATTGCATGTGTGTTCTTTTCACAAACTACATGTGGACCCACTAGAGCCATTGCTTGTGTGTTCTTATACTAAAACCAGCACTAGAGTCATTGCATGTGTGTTCTTTTCATAAAAAACATTTGTATCCACCAGTGTTCACTACATGTATGTTCTTTCCACAAACCACATATGTATTAACCAGTGGTCATTGCATGTGTTTTTTTTTCACAAACCACATGTGGACCCACTAGAGTCATTGCATGTGTGTTCTTATACTAAAACCAGCACTAGACTCATTGCATGTGAGTTCTTTTCACAAACCACACATGGATCCACCACTGTCATTGCATGTGTGTTCTTTCCACAAACCACACATGGATCAATAAGTGGTCATTGCATGTGTGTTCTTTTCACAAACCACATATGGATGCATTAGAGTAATTGCATGTGTGTTCTTATACTAAAACTAACACTAGCGTCATTGCATGTGTGTTCTTTCCACAAAACACTTATGGATCAACCAGTGGTCTTTTCACAAACCACACATGGATCCACCAGTGTTCACTGCATGTGTGTTCTTTGCACAAACCACATATGGATCCATTAGAGTCATTGCATGTGTGTTCTATCCATAAACCACAGACGGATCAACCGGTGTCATTGCACATGTGTTCTTTCCACAAACCACATATGGATCAAACAGTGTCATTGCATGTTTGTTCTTTTCCACAAACCACATATGGACCCACTAGAGTCATTGCATGTGTGTTCTATCTAGAAACCACACATGGATCAACCGGTGTCATTGCACGTGTGTTCTTTCCACAAACCACATATGGATCAACCGGTGTTATTGCATGTGTGTACTTTCCACAAACCGCACATGGATCAACTAGTGTCATTGCATGTGTGTTATTTCCACAAACCACACATGAATCAACCAGTGGTCATTGCATGTGTGGCCTTCTCCACAAACCACTTATGGATCAACTAGTGGTCATTACATGTGTGTTCTTTCCACAAACCACTTATGGATCAACTAGTGGTCATTGCATGTGTGTTCTTTTCCACAAACCACATATGTATCAACCGGTGTCATTGCATGTGTGTTCTTTTCACAAACCACATGTGGACCCACTAGAGTCATCGAATGTGTGTTCTTAACTAAAACCAGCACTAGACTCATTGCATGAGTGTTCTTTTCACAAACCACACATGGATCCACCACTGTCATTGCATGTGTGTTCTTTCCACAAACCACACATGGATCAACCAGTGGTCATTGCATGTGTGTTCTTTTCACAAACCACATATGTATCCATTTGAGTCATTGCATGTGTGTTCTTATACTAAAACTAGCACTAGAGTCATTGCATGTGTGTTCTTTCCACAAACCGCACATGGATCAACCAGTGGCATTGCATGTGTGTTCTTTTCACAAACCACACATGGATCAACAAGTGGTTGCTGCATGTGTGTTCTTTCCACAAACCACATATGAACCAACCAGAGTCATTGCATGTGTGTTCTTTTCCACAAACCACTTATGGATCAACAAGTGGTCATTGCATGTGTGTTCTTTCCACAAACCACGTATGGATCAACCAGTGGTCATTGCATGTGTGTTCTTTTCACAAACTACATGTGGACCCACTAGAGTCATTGCATCTGTGTTCTTATACTAAAACTAGCACTAGAGTCATTGCATGTGTGTTCTTTTCACAAACCACACATGGATCAACTAGTGGTCATTGCATGTGTGTTCTTTCCACAAACCACATATGGATCAGCCAGTGGTCATTGCATGTGTGTTCTTTTCCACAAACCACTTATGGATCAACCAGTGGTCATTGCGTGTGTGTTCTTTTCACAAACTACATGTGGACCCACTAGAGTCATTGCTTGTGTTTTCTTATACTCAAACCAGCACTAGAGTCATTGCATGTGTGTTCTTTTCATAAAAAACATTTGTATCCACCAGTGTTCACTACATGTATGTTCTTTCCACAAACCACATATGTATCAACCAGTGGTCATTGCATGTGTGTTCTTTTCACAAACCACATGTGGACCCACTAGAGTCATTGCATGTGTGTTCTTATACTAAAACCAGCACTAGACTCATTGCATGTGTGTTCTTTTCACAAACCACACATGGATCCACCACTGTCATTGCATGTGTGTTCTTTCCACAAACCACACATGGATCAACAAGTGGTCATTGCATGTGTGTTCTTTTCACAAACCACATATGGATGCATTAGAGTAATTGCATGTGTGTTCTTATACTAAAACTAACACTAGGGTCATTGGATGTGTGTTCTTTCCACAAACCACTTATGGATCAACCAGTGGTCTTTTCACAAACCACACATGGATCCACCAGTGTTCACTATATGTGTGTTCTTTGCACAAACCACATATGGATCCATTAGAGTCATTGCATGTGTGTTCTATCCATAAACCATAGACGGATCAACCGGTGTCATTGCACATGTGTTATTTCCACAAACCACATATGGATCAACCAGTGTCATTGCATGTTTGTTCTTTTCCACAAACCACTTATGGATCTACTAGTGGTCATTGCATGTGTGTTATTTCCACAAACCACTTATGGATCAACCAGTGGTCATTGCATGTGTGTTCTTTTCCACAAACCACATATGGATCAACCGGTGTCATTGCATGTGCGTTCTTTTCAGAAACCACATGTGGACCCACAGAGTCATTGCATGTGTGTTCTTATACTAAAAGCAGCACTAGACTCATTGCATGTGTGTTCTTTTCACAAAGCACACATGGATCCACCACTGTCATTGCATGTGTGTTCTTTCCACAAACCACATATGGATCAACAAGTGGTCATTGCATGTGTGTTCTTTTCACAAACCACATATGGATCCATTAGAGTCATTTCATGTGTGTTCTTATACTAAAAATAGCACTAGAATCATTGCATGTGTGTTCTTTCCACAAACCACACATGGATAAACCAGTGGCATTGCATGTGTGTACTTTTCACAAACCACACATGGATTAACCAGTGGTCACTACATGTGTGTTCTTTCCACAAACCACATATGGACCAACCAGAGTCATTGCATGTGTGTTCTTTTCACAAACCACTTATGGATCAACTCGTGGTCATTGCATGTGTGTTCTTTTCACAAACTACATGTGGACCCACTAGAGTCATTGCATGTGTGTTCCTATACTAAAACTAGCACTAGAGTCATTGCATGTGTGTTCTATCCAGAAACCACACATGGATCAACCGATGTCATTGCACGTGTGTTCTTTCCACAAACTACATATGGATAAACCAATGTCATTGCATGTGTGTACTTTCCACAAACCACACATGGATAAACTAGTGTCATTGCATGTGTGTTATTTCCACAAACCACACATGGATAAACCAGTGGTCATTGCATGTGTGTTCATTTCCATAAACTACTTATGGATCAACTAGTGGTTATTGCATGTGTGTTCTTTCCACAAACCACTTATGGATCAACCAGTGGTCATTGCATGTGTGTTCTTTTCCAGAAACCACATATGGATCAACCGGTGTCATTGCATGTGTGTTCTTTTCACAAACCACATGTGGATCCACTAGTGTCATTGCATGTGTGTTCTTATACTAAAACCAGCACTAGACTCATTGCATGTGTGTTCTTTTCACAAACCACACATGGATCCACCACTGTCATTGCATGTGTGTTCTTTCCACAAACCACACATGGATAAACAAGTGGTCATTGCATGTGTGTTCTTTTCACAAACCTCATATGTATCCATTAGAGTCATTGCGTGTGTGTTCTTATACTAAAACTATCACTAGAGTCATTGCATGTGTGTTCTTTCCACAAACCACACATGGATCAACCAGTGGCATTGCATGTGTGTTCTTTTCACAAACCACACATGGATCAACAAGTGGTTGCTGCATGTGTGTTCTTTCCACAAACCACATATGAACCAACCAGAGTCATTACATGTGTCTTCTTTTGCACAAACCACTTATGGATCTACCAGTGGTCATTGCATGTGTGTTCCTTCCATAAACCACTTATGGATCAACCAGTGGTCATTGCATGTGTGTTCTTTTCACAAACTACATGTGGACCCACTAGAGTCATTGCATGTGTGTTCTTATACTAAAACTAGCACTAGAGTCATTGCATGTGCGATCTTTTCACAAACCACACATGGATCAACTAGTGGTCATTGCATGTGTGTTCTTTCCACAAACCACATATGGATCAACCAGTGGTCATTGCATGTGTGTTCTTTTCCACAAACCACTTATGAATCAACCAGTGGTTATTGCATGTGAGTTCTTTCCACAAACCACTTATGGATCAACCAGTGGTCATTGCATGTGTGTTCTTTCCACAAACCACATGTGGACCCACTAGAGTCATTGCATGTGTGTTATTATACTAAAACCAGCACTAGAGTCATTGCATGTGTGTTGTTTCCACAAACCACACATGGATCAACCACTAGAGTCATCTCATTGGGTTCTTTCCACAAACCACAAATGGATCAACTAGTGTCATTGCATGTGTGTTCTTTCCACAAATCACATATGGACCCACTAGAGTCATTGCTTGTGTCTTGTTATACTAAAACCAACACTAGAGTCATTGCATGTGTGTTCTTTTCACAAACAACATATGGATCCACCAGTGTTCACTTCATGTGTGTTCTTTCCACAAACCACATATGGTCCAACCAGTGGTCATTGCATGCGTGTTCTTTCCACAAACCACTTATGGATCAACCAGTGGTCATTGCATGTGTGTTCTTTTCACAAACTACATGTGGACCCACTAGAGTCATTGCTTGTGTGTTCTTATACTAAAACCAGGACTAGAGTCATTGCATGTGTGTTCTTTTCATAAAAAACATTTGTATCCACCAGTGTTCACTACATGTATGTTCTTTCCACAAACCACATATGTATCAACCAGTGGTCATTGCATGTGTGTTCTTTTCACAAACCACATGTGGACCCACTAGAGTCATTGCATGTGTGTTCTTATACTAAAACCAACACTAGACTCATTGCATGTGTGTTCTTTTCACAAACCACACATGGATCCACCACTGTCATTGCATGTGTGTTCTTTCCACAAACCACACATGGATCAACAAGTGGTCATTGCATGTGTGTTCTTTTCACAAACCACATATGGATGCATTAGAGTAATTGCATGTGTGTTCTTACACTAAAACTAACACTAGCGTCATTGCATGTGTGTTCTTTCACAAAACACTTATGGATCAACCAGTGGTCTTTTCACAAACCACACATGGATCCACCAGTGTTCACTGCATGTGTGTTCTTTGCACAAACCACATATGGATCCATTAGAGTCATTGCATGTGTGTTCTATCCATAAACCACAAACGGATCAACCGGTGTCATTGCACATGCGTTCTTTCCACAAACCACATATGGATCAAGCAGTGTCATTGCATGTTTGTTCTTTTCGACATACCACATATGGACCCACTAGAGTCATTGCATGTGTGTTCTATCTAGAAACCACACATGGATCAACCGGTGTCATTGCACGTGTGTTCTTTCCACAAACCACATATGGATCAACCAGTGTCATTGCATGTGTGTACTTTCCACAAACCACACATGGATCAACTAGTGTCATTGCATGTGTGTTATTTCCACAAACCACACATGAATCAACCAGTGGTCATTGCATGTGTGGTCTTCTCCACAAACCACTTATGGATCAACTAGTGGTCATTGCATGTGTGTTCTTTCCACAAACCACTTATGGATCAACTAGTGGTCATTGCATGTGTGTTCTTTTCCACAAACCACATATGTATCAACCGGTGTCATTGCATGTGTGTTCTTTTCACAAACCACATGTGGACCCACTAGAGTCATTTAATGTGTGTTCTTAACTAAAACCAGCACTAGACTCATTGCATGAGTGTTCTTTTCAGAAACCACACATGGTTCCACCACTGTCATTGCATGTGTGTTCTTTCCACAAACCACACATGGATCAACCAGTGGTCATTGCACGTGTGTTCTTTTCACAAACCACATATGTATCCATTTGAGTCATTGCATGTGTGTTCTTATACTAAAACTAGCACTAGAGTCTATGCATGTGTGTTCTTTCCACAAACCTCACATGGATCAACCAGTGGCATTGCATGTGTGTTCTTTTCACAAACCACACATGGATCAACAAGTGTTTGCTGCATGTGTGTTCTTTCCACAAATAACATATGAACCAACCAGAGTCATTGCATGTGTGTTCTTTTCCACAAACCACTTATGGATCAACCAGTGGTCATTGCATGTGTGTTCTTTCCACAAACCACTTATGGATCAACCAGTGGTCATTGCATGCGTGTTCTTTTCACAAACTACATGTGGACCCACTAGAGTCATTGCATGTGTGTTCTTATACTAAAACTAGCACTAGATTCATTGCATGTGTGTTCTTTCCACAAACCACACATGGATCAACTAGTGGTCATTGCATGTGTGTTCTTTCCACAAACCACATATGGATCAACCAGTGGTCATTGCATGTGTGTTCTTTTCCACAAACCACTTATGGATCAACCAGTGGTCATTGCATGTGTGTTCTTTTCACAAACTACATGTGGACCCACTAGAGCCATTGCTTGTGTGTTCTTATACTAAAACCAGCACTAGAGTCATTGCATGTGTGTTCTTTTCATAAAAAACATTTGTATCCACCAGTGTTCACTACATGTATGTTCTTTCCACAAACCACATATGTATCAACCAGTGGTCATTGCATGTGTGTTCTTTTCACAAACCACATGTGGACCCACTAGAGTCATTGCATGTGTGTTCTTATACTAAAACCAGCACTAGACTCATTGCATGTGTGTTCTTTTCACAAACCACACATGGATCCACCACTGTCATTGCATGTGTGTTCTTTCCACAAACCACACATGGATCAACAAGTGGTCATTGCATGTGTGTTCTTTTCACAAACCACATATGGATGCATTAGAGTAATTGCATGTGTGTTCTTATACTAAAACTAACACTAGGGTCATTGGATGTGTGTTCTTTCCACAAACCACTTATGGATCAACCAGTGGTCTTTTCACAAACCACACATGGATCCACCAGTGTTCACTATATGTGTGTTCTTTGCACAAACCACATATGGATCCATTAGAGTCATTGCATGTGTGTTCTATCCATAAACCATAGACGGATCAACCGGTGTCATTGCACATGTGTTCTTTCCACAAACCACATATGGATCAACCAGTGTCATTGCATGTTTGTTCTTTTCCACAAACCACTTATGGATCTACTAGTGGTCATTGCATGTGTGTTATTTCCACAAACCACACATGGATCAACCAGTGGTCATTGCATGTGTGTTCTTTTCCACAAACCACATATGGATCAACCGGTGTCATTGCATGTGCGTTCTTTTCAGAAACCACATGTGGACCCACAGAGTCATTGCATGTGTGTTCTTATACTAAAACCAGCACTAGACTCATTGCATGTGTGTTCTTTTCACAAACCACACATGGATCCACCACTGTCATTGCATGTGTGTTCTTTCCACAAACCACATATGGATCAACAAGTGGTCATTGCATGTGTGTTCTTTTCACAAACCACATATGGATCCATTAGAGTCATTTCATGTGTGTTCTTATACTAAAAATAGCACTAGAATCATTGCATGTGTGTTCTTTCCACAAACCACACATGGATAAACCAGTGGCATTGCATGTGTGTACTTTTCACAAACCACACATGGATTAACCAGTGGTCACTACATGTGTGTTCTTTCCACAAACCACATATGGACCAACCAGAGTCATTGCATGTGTGTTCTTTCCACAAACCACTTATGGATCAACTAGTGGTCATTGCATGTGTGTTCTTTTCACAAACTACATGTGGACCCACTAGAGTCATTGCATGTGTGTTCTTATACTAAAACTAGCACTAGAGTCATTGCATGTGTGTTCTATCCAGAAACCACACATGGATCAACCGATGTCATTGCACGTGTGTTCTTTCCACAAACTACATATGGATAAACCAATGTCATTGCATGTGTGTACTTTCCACAAACCACACATGGATAAACTAGTGTCATTGCATGTGTGTTATTTCCACAAACCACACATGGATCAACCAGTGGTCATTGCATGTGTGTTCTTTTCCACAAACTACTTATGGATCAACCAGTGGCATTGCATGTGTGTTCTTTTCACAAACTACATGTGGACCCACTAGAGTCATTGCATCTGTGTTCTTATACTAAAACTAGCACTAGAGTCATTGCATGTGTGTTCTTTTCACAAACCACACATGGATCAACTAGTGGTCATTGCATGTGTGTTCTTTTCACAAACCGCATATGGATCAACCAGTGGTCATTGCATGTGTCTTCTCTTCCACAAACCACTTATGGATCAACCAGTGGTCATTGCGTGTGTGTTCTTTTCACAAACTACATGTGGACCCACTAGAGTCTTGTGTTTTCTTATACTAAAACCAGCACTAGAGTCATTGCATGTGTGTTCTTTTCATAAAAAATATTTGTATCCACCAGTGTTCACTACATGTATGTTCTTTCCACAAACCACATATGTATCAACCAGTGGTCATTGCATGTGTGTTCTTTTCACAAACCACATGTGGACCCACTAGAGTCATTGCATGTGTGTTCTTATACTAAAACCAGCACTAGACTCATTGCATGTGTGTTCTTTTCACAAACCACACATGGATCCACCACTGTCATTGCATGTGTGTTCTTTCCACAAACCACACATGGATCAACAAGTGGTCATTGCATGTGTGTTCTTTTCACAAACCACATATGGATGCATTAGAGTAATTGCATGTGTGTTATTATACTAAAACTAACACTAGGTTCATTGCATGTGTGTTGTTTCCACAAACCACTTATGGATCAACCAGTGGTCTTTCCACAAACCACACATGGATCCACCAGTGTTCACTGCATGTGTGTTCTTTGCACAAACCACATATGGATCCATTAGAGTCATTGCATGTGTGTTCTATCCATAAACCATAGACGGATCAACCGGTGTCATTGCACATGTGTTCTTTCCACAAACCACATATGGATCAACCAGTGTCATTGCATGTTTGTTCTTTTCCACAAACCACTTATGGATCTACTAGTGGTCATTGCATGTGTGTTATTTCCACAAACCACTTATGGATCAACCAGTGGTCATTGCATGTGTGTTCTTTTCCACAAACCACATATGGATCAACCGGTGTCATTGCATGTGTGTTCTTTTCACAAACCACATATGGATCAACCAGTGGTCATTGCATGTGTGTTCTTTTCCACAAACCACTTATGGATCAACCAGTGGTCATTGCGTGTGTGTTCTTTTCACAAACTACATGTGGACCCACTAGAGTCTTGTGTTTTCTTATAGTAAAACCAGCACTAGAGTCATTGCATGTGTGTTCTTTTCATAAAAAATATTTGTATCCACCAGTGTTCACTACATGTATGTTCTTTCCACAAACCACATATGTATCAACCAGTGGTCATTGCATGTGTGTTCTTTTCACAAACCACATGTGGACCCACTAGAGTCATTGCATGTGTGTTCTTATACTAAAACCAGCACTAGACTCATTGCATGTGTGTTCTTTTCACAAACCACACATGGATCCACCACTGTCATTGCATGTGTGTTCTTTCCACAAACCACACATGGATCAACAAGTGGTCATTGCATGTGTGTTCTTTTCACAAACCACATATGGATGCATTAGAGTAATTGCATGTGTGTTATTATACTAAAACTAACACTAGGTTCATTGCATGTGTGTTGTTTCCACAAACCACTTATGGATCAACCAGTGGTCTTTCCACAAACCACACATGGATCCACCAGTGTTCACTGCATGTGTGTTCTTTGCACAAACCACATATGGATCCATTAGAGTCATTGCATGTGTGTTCTATCCATAAACCATAGACGGATCAACCGGTGTCATTGCACATGTGTTCTTTCCACAAACCACATATGGATCAACCAGTGTCATTGCATGTTTGTTCTTTTCCACAAACCACTTATGGATCTACTAGTGGTCATTGCATGTGTGTTATTTCCACAAACCACTTATGGATCAACCAGTGGTCATTGCATGTGTGTTCTTTTCCACAAACCACATATGGATCAACCGGTGTCATTGCATGTGCGTTCTTTTCACAAACCACATGTGGACCCACAGAGTCATTGCATGTGTGTTCTTATACTAAAACCAGCACTAGACTCATTGCATGTGTGTTCTTTTCACAAACCACACATGGATCCACCACTGTCATTGCATGTGTGTTCTTTCCATAAACCACATATGGATCAACAAGTGGTAAATGCATGTGTGTTCTTTTCACAAACCACATATGGATCCATTAGAGTCATTTCATGTGTGTTCTTATACTAAAAATAGCACTAGAATCATTGCATGTCTGTTCTTTCCACAAACCACACATGGATAAACCAGTGGCATTGCATGTGTGTACTTTTCACAAACCACACATGGATTAACCAGTGGTCACTACATGTGTGTTCTTTCCACAAACCACATATGGACCAACCAGAGTCATTGCATGTGTGTTCTTTCCACAAACCACTTATGGATCAACTCGTGGTCATTGCATGTGTGTTCTTTTCACAAACTACATGTGGACCCACTAGAGTCATTGCATGTGTGTTCTTATACTAAAACTAGCACTAGAGTCATTGCATGTGTGTTCTATCACAAAACCACACATGGATCAACCGATGTCATTGCACGTGTGTTCTTTCCACAAACTACATATGGATAAACCAATGTCATTGCATGTGTGTACTTTCCACAAACCACACATGGATAAACTAGTGTCATTGCATGTGTGTTATTTCCACAAACCACACATGGATCAACCAGTGGTCATTGCATGTGTGTTCTTTTCCACAAACTACTTATGGATCAACCAGTGGCATTGCATGTGTGTTCTTTTCACAAACTACATGTGGACCCACTAGAGTCATTGCATATGTGTTCTTATACTAAAACTAGCACTAGATTCATTGCATGTGTGTTCTTTCCACAAACCACACATGGATCAACTAGTGGTCATTGCATGTGTGTTCTTTCCACAAACCACATATGGATCAACCAGTGGTCATTGCATGTGTGTTCTTTTCCACAAACCACTTATGGATCAACCAGTGGTCATTGCATGTGTGTTCTTTTCACAAACTACATGTGGACCCACTAGAGCCATTGCTTGTGTGTTCTTATACTAAAACCAGCACTAGAGTCATTGCATGTGTGTTCTTTTCATAAAAAACATTTGTATCCACCAGTGTTCACTACATGTATGTTCTTTCCACAAACCACATATGTATCAACCAGTGGTCATTGCATGTGTGTTCTTTTCACAAACCACATGTGGACCCACTAGAGTCATTGCATGTGTGTTCTTATACTAAAACCAGCACTAGACTCATTGCATGTGTGTTCTTTTCACAAACCACACATGGATCCACCACTATCATTGCATGTGTGTTCTTTCCACAAACCACACATGGATCAACAAGTGGTCATTGCATGTGTGTTCTTTTCACAAACCACATATGGATGCATTAGAGTAATTGCATGTGTGTTCTTATACTAAAACTAACACTAGGGTCATTGGATGTGTGTTCTTTCCACAAACCACTTATGGATCAACCAGTGGTCTTTTCACAAACCACACATGGATCCACCAGTGTTCACTATATGTGTGTTCTTTGCACAAACCACATATGGATCCATTAGAGTCATTGCATGTGTGTTCTATCCATAAACCATAGACGGATCAACCGGTGTCATTGCACATGTGTTCTTTCCACAAACCACATATGGATCAACCAGTGTCATTGCATGTTTGTTCTTTTCCACAAACCACTTATGGATCTACTAGTGGTCATTGCATGTGTGTTATTTCCACAAACCACACATGGATCAACCAGTGGTCATTGCATGTGTGTTCTTTTCCACAAACCACATATGGATCAACCGGTGTCATTGCATGTGCGTTCTTTTCAGAAACCACATGTGGACCCACAGAGTCATTGCATGTGTGTTCTTATACTAAAACCAGCACTAGACTCATTGCATGTGTGTTCTTTTCACAAACCACACATGGATCCACCACTGTCATTGCATGTGTGTTCTTTCCACAAACCACATATGGATCAACAAGTGGTCATTGCATGTGTGTTCTTTTCACAAACCACATATGGATCCATTAGAGTCATTTCATGTGTGTTCTTATACTAAAAATAGCACTAGAATCATTGCATGTGTGTTCTTTCCACAAACCACACATGGATAAACCAGTGGCATTGCATGTGTGTACTTTTCACAAACCACACATGGATTAACCAGTGGTCACTACATGTGTGTTCTTTCCACAAACCACATATGGACCAACCAGAGTCATTGCATGTGTGTTCTTTCCACAAACCACTTATGGATCAACTAGTGGTCATTGCATGTGTGTTCTTTTCACAAACTACATGTGGACCCACTAGAGTCATTGCATGTGTGTTCTTATACTAAAACTAGCACTAGAGTCATTGCATGTGTGTTCTATCCAGAAACCACACATGGATCAACCGATGTCATTGCACGTGTGTTCTTTCCACAAACTACATATGGATAAACCAATGTCATTGCATGTGTGTACTTTCCACAAACCACACATGGATAAACTAGTGTCATTGCATGTGTGTTATTTCCACAAACCACACATGGATCAACCAGTGGTCATTGCATGTGTGTTCTTTTCCACAAACTACTTATGGATCAACCAGTGGCATTGCATGTGTGTTCTTTTCACAAACTACATGTGGACCCACTAGAGTCATTGCATCTGTGTTCTTATACTAAAACTAGCACTAGAGTCATTGCATGTGTGTTCTTTTCACAAACCACACATGGATCAACTAGTGGTCATTGCATGTGTGTTCTTTTCACAAACCGCATATGGATCAACCAGTGGTCATTGCATGTGTCTTCTCTTCCACAAACCACTTATGGATCAACCAGTGGTCATTGCGTGTGTGTTCTTTTCACAAACTACATGTGGACCCACTAGAGTCTTGTGTTTTCTTATACTAAAACCAGCACTAGAGTCATTGCGTGTGTGTTCTTTTCATAAAAAATATTTGTATCCACCAGTGTTCACTACATGTATGTTCTTTCCACAAACCACATATGTATCAACCAGTGGTCATTGCATGTGTGTTCTTTTCACAAACCACATGTGGACCCACTAGAGTCATTGCATGTGTGTTCTTATACTAAAACCAGCACTAGACTCATTGCATGTGTGTTCTTTTCACAAACCACACATGGATCCACCACTGTCATTGCATGTGTGTTCTTTCCACAAACCACACATGGATCAACAAGTGGTCATTGCATGTGTGTTCTTTTCACAAACCACATATGGATGCATTAGAGTAATTGCATGTGTGTTATTATACTAAAACTAACACTAGGTTCATTGCATGTGTGTTGTTTCCACAAACCACTTATGGATCAACCAGTGGTCTTTCCACAAACCACACATGGATCCACCAGTGTTCACTGCATGTGTGTTCTTTGCACAAACCACATATGGATCCATTAGAGTCATTGCATGTGTGTTCTATCCATAAACCATAGACGGATCAACCGGTGTCATTGCACATGTGTTCTTTCCACAAACCACATATGGATCAACCAGTGTCATTGCATGTTTGTTCTTTTCCACAAACCACTTATGGATCTACTAGTGGTCATTGCATGTGTGTTATTTCCACAAACCACTTATGGATCAACCAGTGGTCATTGCATGTGTGTTCTTTTCCACAAACCACATATGGATCAACCGGTGTCATTGCATGTGCGTTCTTTTCACAAACCACATGTGGACCCACAGAGTCATTGCATGTGTGTTCTTATACTAAAACCAGCACTAGACTCATTGCATGTGTGTTCTTTTCACAAACCACACATGGATCCACCACTGTCATTGCATGTGTGTTCTTTCCATAAACCACATATGGATCAACAAGTGGTAAATGCATGTGTGTTCTTTTCACAAACCACATATGGATCCATTAGAGTCATTTCATGTGTGTTCTTATACTAAAAATAGCACTAGAATCATTGCATGTCTGTTCTTTCCACAAACCACACATGGATAAACCAGTGGCATTGCATGTGTGTACTTTTCACAAACCACACATGGATTAACCAGTGGTCACTACATGTGTGTTCTTTCCACAAACCACATATGGACCAACCAGAGTCATTGCATGTGTGTTCTTTCCACAAACCACTTATGGATCAACTCGTGGTCATTGCATGTGTGTTCTTTTCACAAACTACATGTGGACCCACTAGAGTCATTGCATGTGTGTTCTTATACTAAAACTAGCACTAGAGTCATTGCATGTGTGTTCTATCACAAAACCACACATGGATCAACCGATGTCATTGCACGTGTGTTCTTTCCACAAACTACATATGGATAAACCAATGTCATTGCATGTGTGTACTTTCCACAAACCACACATGGATAAACTAGTGTCATTGCATGTGTGTTATTTCCACAAACCACACATGGATCAACCAGTGGTCATTGCATGTGTGTTCTTTTCCACAAACTACTTATGGATCAACCAGTGGCATTGCATGTGTGTTCTTTTCACAAACTACATGTGGACCCACTAGAGTCATTGCATATGTGTTCTTATACTAAAACTAGCACTAGAGTCATTGCATGTGTGTTCTTTTCACAAACCACACATGGATCAACTAGTGGTCATTGCATGTGTGTTCTTTCCACAAACCACATATGGATCAACCAGTGGTCATTGCATGTGTGTTCTCTTCCACAAACCACTTATGGATCAACCAGTGGTCATTGCGTGTGTGTTCTTTTCACAAACTACATGTGGACCCACTAGAGTCATTGCTTGTGTTTTCTTATACTAAAACCAGCACTAGAGTCATTGCATGTGTGTTCTTTTCATAAAAAATATTTGTATCCACCAGTGTTCACTACATGTACGTTCTTTCCACAAACCACATATGTATCAACCAGTGGTCATTGCATGTGTGTTCTTTTCACAAACCACATGTGGACCCACTAGAGTCATTGCATGTGTGTTCTTATACTAAAACCAGCACTAGACTCATTGCATGTGTGTTCTTTTCACAAACCACACATGGATCCACCACTATCATTGCATGTGTGTTCTTTCCACAAACCACACATGGATCAACAAGTGGTCATTGCGTGTGTGTTCTTTTCACAAACCACATATGGATGCATTAGAGTAATTGCATGTGTGTTATTATACTAAAACTAACACTAGGGTCATTGCATGTGTGTTGTTTCCACAAACCACTTATGGATCAACCAGTGGTCTTTCCACAAACCACACATGGATCCACCAGTGTTCACTGCATGTGTGTTCTTTGCACAAACCACATATGGATCCATTAGAGTCATTGCATGTGTGTTCTATCCATAAAACATAGACGGATCAACCGGTGTCATTGCACATGTGTTCTTTCCACAAACCACATATGGATCAACCAGTGTTATTGCATGTTTGTTCTTTTCGACAAACCACTTATGGATCTACTAGTGGTCATTGCATGTGTGTTATTTCCACAAACCACTTATGGATCAACCAGTGGTCATTGCATGTGTGTTCTTTTCCACAAACCACATATGGATCAACCGGTGTCATTGCATGTGCGTTCTTTTCACAAACCACATGTGGACCCACAGATTCATTGCATGTGTGTTCTTATACTAAAACCAGCACTAGACTCATTGCATGTGTGTTCTTTTCACAAACCACACATGGATCCACCACTGTCATTGCATGTGTGTTCTTTCCATAAACCACATATGGATCAACAAGTGGTAAATGCATGTGTGTTCTTTTCACAAACCACATATGGATCCATTAGAGTCATTTCATGTGTGTTCTTATACTAAAAATAGCACTAGAATCATTGCATGTGTGTTCTTTCCACAAACCACACATGGATAAACCAGTGGCATTGCATGTGTGTACTTTTCACAAACCACACATGGATTAACCAGTGGTCACTACATGTGTGTTCTTTCCACAAACCACATATGGACCAACTAGAGTCATTGCATGTGTGTTCTTTTCACAAACCACTTATGGATCAACTAGTGGTCATTGCATGTGTGTTCTTTTCACAAACTACATGTGGACCCACTAGAGTCATTGCATGTGTGTTCTTATACTAAAACTAGCACTAGAGTCATTGCATGTGTGTTCTATCCAGAAACCACACATGGATCAACCGATGTCATTGCACGTGTGTTCTTTCCACAAACTACATATGGATAAACCAATGTCATTGCATGTGTGTACTTTCCACAAACCACACATGGATAAACTAGTGTCATTGCATGTGTGTTATTTCCACAAACCACACATGGATCAACCAGTGGTCATTGCATGTGTGTTCTTTTCCACAAACTACTTATGGATCAACCAGTGGCATTGCATGTGTGTTCTTTTCACAAACTACATGTGGACCCACTAGAGTCATTGCATCTGTGTTCTTATACTAAAACTAGCACTAGAGTCATTGCATGTGTGTTCTTTTCACAAACCACACATGGATCAACTAGTGGTCATTGCATGTGTGTTCTTTCCACAAACCACATATGGATCAACCAGTGGTCATTGCATGTGTGTTCTTTTCCACAAACCACTTATGGATCAACCAGTGGTCATTGCGTGTGTTCTTTTCACAAACTACATGTGGACCCACTAGAGTCATTGCTTGTGTTTTCTTATACTAAAACCAGCACTAGAGTCATTGCATGTGTGTTCTTTTCATAAAAAACATTTGTATCCACCAGTGTTCACTACATGTATGTTCTTTCCACAAACCACATATGTATCAACCAGTGGTCATTGCATGTGTGTTCTTTTCACAAACCACATGTGGACCCACTAGAGTCATTGCATGTGTGTTCTTATACTAAAACCAGCACTGGACTCATTGCATGTGTGTTCTTTTCACAGAACACACATGGATCCACCACTGTCATTGCATGTGTGTTCTTTTCACAAACCACACATGGATCAACAAGTGGTCATTGCATGTGTGTTCTTTTCACAAACCACATATGGATGCATTAGAGTAATTGCATGTGTGTTCTTATACTAAAACTAACACTAGCGTCATTGCATGTGTGTTCTTTCCACAAAACACTTATGGATCAACCCGTGGTCTTTTCACAAACCACCGATGGATCCACCAGTGTTCACTGCATGTGTGTTCTTTGCACAAACCACATATGGATCCATTAGAGTCATTGCATGTGTGTTCTATCCATAAACCACAGACGGATCAACCGGTGTCATTGCACATGTGTTCTTTCCACAAACCACATATGGATCAAGCAGTGTCATTGCATGTTTGTTCTTTTCCACAAACCACATATGGACCCACTAGAGTCATTGCATGTGTGTTCTATCTAGAAACCACACATGAATCAACCAGTGTCATTGCACGTGTGTTCTTTCCACAAACCACATATGGATCTACCAGTGTCATTGCATGTGTGTACTTTCCACAAACCGCACATCGATCAACTAGTGTCATTACATGTGTGTTATTTCCACAAACCACACATGAATCAACCAGTGGTCATTGCATGTGTGGTCTTCTCCACAAACCACTTATGGATCAACTAGTGGTCATTGCATGTGTGTTCTTTCCACAAACCACTTATGGATCAACTAGTGGTCATTGCATATGTGTTTTTTTCCACAAACCACATATGTATCAACCGGTGTCATTGCATGTGTGTTCTTTTCACAAACCACATGTGGACCCACTAGAGTCATCGAATGTGTGTTCTTAACTAAAACCAGCACTAGACTCATTGCATGAGTGTTCTTTTCACAAACCACACATGGATCCACCACTGTCATTGCATGTGTGTTCTTTCCACAAACCACACATGGATCAACCAGTGGTCATTGCATGTGTGTTCTTTTCACAAACCACATATGTATCCATTTGAGTCATTGCTTGTGTGTTCTTATACTAAAACTAGCACTAGACTCATTGCATGTGTGTTCTTTCCACAAACCGCACATGGATCAACCAGTGGCATTGCATGTGTGTACTTTCCACAAACCACACATGGATAAACTAGTGTCATTGCATGTGTGTTATTTCCACAAACCACACATGGATCAACCAGTGGTCATTGCATGTGTGTTCTTTTCCACAAACCACTTATGGATCAACCAGTGTTCACTACATGTATGTTCTTTCCACAAACCACATATGTATCAACCAGTGGTCATTGCATGTGTGTTCTTTTCACAAACCACATGTGGACCCACTAGAGTCATTGCATGTGTGTTCTTATATTAAAACCAGCACTAGACTCATTGCATGTGTGTTCTTTTCACAAACCACACATGGATCCACCACTGTCATTGCATGTGTGTTCTTTCCACAAACCACACACGGATCAACAAGTGGTCATTGCATGTGTGTTCTTTTCACAAACCACATATGGATGCATTAGAGTAATTGCATGTGTGTTATTATACTAAAACTAACACTAGGGTCATTGCATGTGTGTTGTTTCCACAAACCACTTATGGATCAACCAGTGGTCTTTCCATAAACCACACATGGATCCACCAGTGTTCACTGCATGTGTGTTCTTTGCACAAACCACATATGGATCCATTAGAGTCATTGCATGTGTGTTCTATCCATAAACCATAGACGGATCAACCGGTGTCATTGCACATGTGTTCTTTCCACAAACCACATATGGATCAACCAGTGTCATTGCATGTTTGTTCTTTTCCACAAACCACTTATGGATCTACTAGTGGTCATTGCATGTGTGTTATTTCCACAAACCACTTATGGATCAACCAGTGGTCATTGCATGTGTGTTCTTTTCCACAAACCACATATGGATCAACCGGTGTCATTGCATGTGCGTTCTTTTCACAAACCACATGTGGACCCACAGAGTCATTGCATGTGTGTTCTTATACTAAAACCAGCACTAGACTCATTGCATGTGTGTTCTTTTCACAAACCACACATGGATCCACCAATGTCATTGCATGTGTGTTCTTTCCATAAACCACATATGGATCAACAAGTGGTAAATGCATGTGTGTTCTTTTCACAAACCACATATGGATCCATTAGAGTCATTTCATGTGTGTTCTTATACTAAAAATAGCACTAGAATCATTGCATGTGTGTTCTTTCCACAAACCACACATGGATAAACCAGTGGCATTGCATGTGTGTACTTTTCACAAACCACACATGGATTAACAAGTGGTCACTACATGTGTGTTCTTTCCACAAACCACATATGGACCAACCAGAGTCATTGCATGTGTGTTCTTTCCACAAACCACTTATGGATCAACTAGTGGTCATTGCATGTGTGTTCTTTTCACAAATTACATGTGGACCCACTAGAGTCATTGCATGTGTGTTCTTATACTAAAACTAGCACTAGAGTCATTGCATGTGTGTTCTATCCAGAAACCACACATGGATCAACCGATGTCATTGCACGTGTGTTATTTCCACAAACTACATATGGATAAACCAATGTCATTGCATGTGTGTACTTTCCACAAACCACACATGGATAAACTAGTGTCATTGCATGTGTGTTATTTCCACAAACCACACATGGATCAACCAGTGGTCATTGCATGTGTGTTCTTTTCCACAAACTACTTATGGATCAACCAGTGGCATTGCATGTGTGTTCTTTTCACAAACTACATGTGGACCCACTAGAGTCATTGCATTTGTGTTCTTATACTAAAACTAGCTCTAGAGTCATTGCATGTGTGTTCTTTTCACAAACCACACATGGATCAACTAGTGGTCATTGCATGTGTGTTCTTTCCACAAACCACATATGGATCAACCAGTGGTCATTGCATGTGTGTTATTTTCCACAAACCACTTATGGATCAACCAGTGGTCATTGCGTGTGTTCTTTTCACAAACTACATGTGGACCCACTAGAGTCATTGCTTGTGTTTTCTTATACTAAAACCAGCACTAGAGTCATTGCATGTGTGTTCTTTTCATAAAAAACATTTGTATCCACCAGTGTTCACTACATGTATGTTCTTTCCACAAACCAGATATGTATCAACCAGTGGTCATTGCATGTGTGTTCTTTTCACAAACCACATGTGGACCCACTAGAGTCATTGCATGTGTGTTCTTATACTAAAACCAGCACTGGACTCATTGCGTGTGTGTTCTTTTCACAGACCACACATGGATCCACCACTGTCATTGCATGTGTGTTCTTTTTACAAACCACACATGGATCAACAAGTGGTCATTGCATGTGTGTTCTTTTCACAAACCACATATGGATGCATTAGAGTAATTGCATGTGTGTTCTTATACTAAAACTAACACTAGCGTCATTGCATGTGTGTTCTTTCCACAAAACACTTATGGATCAACCCGTGGTCTTTTCACAAACCACCGATGGATCCACCAGTGTTCATTGCATGTGTGTTCTTTGCACAAACCACATATGGATCCATTAGAGTCATTGCATGTGTGTTCTATCCATAAACCACAGACGGATCAACCGGTGTCATTGCACATGTGTTCTTTCCACAAACCACATATTGATCAAGCAGTGTCATTGCATGTTTGTTCTTTTCCACAAACCACATATGGACCCACTAGAGTCATTGCATGTGTGTTCTATCTAGAAACCACACATGAATCAACCAGTGTCATTGCACGTGTGTTCTTTCCACAAACCACATATGGATCTACCAGTGTCATTGCATGTGTGTACTTTCCACAAACCGCACATGGATCAACTAGTTTTATTACATGTGTGTTATTTCCACAAACCACACATGAATCAACCAGTGGTCATTGCATGTGTGGTCTTCTCCACAAACCACTTATGGATCAACTAGTGGTCATTGCATGTGTGTTCTTTCCACAAACCACTTATGGATCAACTAGTGGTCATTGCATGTGTGTTCTTTTCCACAAACCACATATGTATCAACCGGTGTCATTGCATGTGTGTTCTTTTCACAAACCACATGTGGACCCACTAGAGTCATCGAATGTGTGTTCTTAACTAAAACCAGCACTAGACTCATTGCATGAGTGTTCTTTTCACAAACCACACATGGATCCACCACTATCATTGCATGTGTGTTCTTTCCACAAACCACACATGGATCAACCAGTGGTCATTGCATGTGTGTTCTTTTCACAAACCACATATGTATCCATTTGAGTCATTGCATGTGTGTTCTTATACTAAAACTAGCACTAGAGTCATTGCATGTGTGTTCTTTCCACAAACTGCACATGGATCAACCAGTGGCATTGCATTTGTGTTCTTTTCACAAACCACACATGGATCAACAAGTGGTTGCTGCATGTGTGTTCTTTCCACAAACCACATATGAACCAACCAGAGAAATTGCATGTGTGTTCTTTTCCACAAACCACTTATGGATTAACCAGTGGTCATTGCATGTGTGTTCTTTACACAAACCACTTATGGATCAACCAGTGGTCATTGCATGCGTGTTCTTTTCACAAACTACATGTGGACCCACTAGAGTCATTGCATCTGTGTTCTTATACTAAACCTAGCACTAGAATCATTGCATGTGTGTTCTTTTCACAAACCACACATGGATCAACTAGTGGTCATTGCATGTGTGTTCTTTCCACAAACCACATATGGATCAACCAGTGGTCATTGCATGTGTGTTCTTTTCCACAAACCACTTATGGATCAACCAGTGGTCATTGCGTGTGTGTTCTTTTCACAAACTACATGTGGACCCACTAGAGTCATTGCTTGTGTTTTCTTATACTAAAACCAGCACTAGAGTCATTGCATGTGTGTTCTTTTCATAAAAAACATTTGTATCCACCAGTGTTCACTACATGTATGTTCTTTCCACAAACCACATATGTATCAACCAGTGGTCATTGCATGTGTGTTCTTTTCACAAACCACATGTGGACCCACTAGAGTCATTGCATGTGTGTTCTTATACTAAAACCAGCACTAGACTCATTGCATGTGTGTTCTTTTCACAAACCACACATGGATCCACCACTGTCATTGCATGTGTGTTCTTTCCACAAACCACACATGGATCAACAAGTGGTCATTGCATGTGTGTTCTTTTCACAAACCACATATGGATGCATTAGAGTAATTGCATGTGTGTTCTTATACTAAAACTAACACTAGGGTCATTGCACGTGTGTTCTTTCCACAAACCACTTATGGATCAACCAGTGGTCTTTTCACAAACCACACATGGGTCCACCAGTGTTCACTGCATGTGTGTTCTTTGCACAAACCACATATGGATCCATAGAGTCATTGCATGTGCGTTCTATCCATAAACCATAGACGGATCAACCGGTGTCATTGCACATGTGTTCTTTCCACAAACCACATATGGATCAACTAGTGTCATTGCATGTTTGTTCTTTTCCACAAACCACTTATGGATCTACTAGTGGTCATTGCATGTGTGTTATTTCCACAAACCACTTATGGATCAACCAGTGGTCATTGCATGTGTGTTCTTTTCCATAAACCACATATGGATCAACCAGTGTCATTGCATGTGCGTTCTTTTCACAAACCACATGTGGACCCACAGAGTCATTGCATGTGTGTTCTTATACTAAAACCAGCACTAGACTCATTGCATGTGTGTTCTTTTCACAAACCACACATGGATCCACCACTGTCATTGCATGTGTGTTCTTTCCACAAACCACATATGGATCAACAAGTGGTCATTACATGTGTGTTCTTTTCACAAACCACATATGGATCCATTAGAGTCATTTCATGTGTGTTCTTATACTAAAAATAGCACTAGAATCATTGCATGTGTGTTCTTTCCACAAACCACACATGGATAAACCAGTGGCATTGCATGTGTGTACTTTTCACAAACCACACATGGATTAACCAGTGGTCACTACATTTGTGTTCTTTCCACAAACCACATATGGACCAACCAGAGTCATTGCATGTGTGTTCTTTCCACAAACCACTTATGGATCAACTAGTGGTCATTGCATGTGTGTTCTTTTCACAAACTACATGTGGACCCACTAGAGTCATTGCATGTGTGTTCTTATACTAAAACTAGCACTATAGTCATTGCATGTGTGTTCTATCCAGAAACCACACATGGATCAACCGATGTCATTGCACGTGTGTTCTTTCCACAAACAACATATGGATAAACCAATGTCATTGCATGTGTCTACTTTCCACAAACCACACATGGATAACCTAGTGTCATTGCATGTGTGTTATTTCCACAAACCACACATGGATCAACCAGTGGTCATGGCATGTGTGTTCTTTTCCACAAACTACTGATGGATCAACCAGTGGCATTGCATGTGTGTTCTTTTCACAAACTACATGTGGCCCCACTAGAGTCATTGCATCTGTGTTCTTATACTAAAACTAGCACTAGAGTCATTGCATGTGTGTTCTTTTCACAAACCACACATGGATCAACTAGTGGTCATTGCATGTGTGTTCTTTCCACAAACCACATATGGATCAACCAGTGGTCATTGCATGTGTGTTCTTTTCCACAAACCACTTATGGATCAACCAGTGGTCATTGCGTGTGTGTTCTTTTCACAAACTACATGTGGACCCACTAGAGTCATTGCTTGTGTTTTCTTATACTAAAACCATCACTAGAGTCATTGCATGTGTGTTCTTTTCATAAAAAACATTTGTATCCACCAGTGTTCACTACATGTATGTTCTTTCCACAAACCACATATGTATCAACCAGTGGTCATTGCATGTGTGTTCTTTTCACAAACCACATGTGGACCCACTAGAGTCATTGCATGTGTGTTCTTATACTAAAACCAGCACTAGACTCATTGCATGTGTGTTCTTTTCACAAACCACACATGGATCCACCACTGTCATTGCATGTGTGTTCTTTCCACAAACCACACATGGATCAACAAGTGGTCATTGCATGTGTGTTCTTTTAACAAACCACATATGGATGCATTAGAGTAATTGCATGTGTGTTCTTATACTAAAACTAACACTAGCGTCATTGCATGTGTGTTCTTTCCACAAAACACTTATGGATCAACCAGTGGTCTTTTCACAAACCACCGATGGATCCACCAGTGTTCACTGCATGTGTGTTCTTTGCACAAAGCACATATGGATCCATTAGAGTCATTGCATGTGTGTTCTATCCATAAACCACAGACGGATCAACCGGTGTCATTGCACATGTGTTCTTTCCACAAACCACATATGGATCAAGCAGTGTCATTGCATGTTTGTTCTTTTCCACAAACCACATATGGACCCACTAGAGTCATTGCATGTGTGTTCTATCTAGAAACGACACATGAATCAACCGGTGTCATTGCACGTGTGATCTTTCCACAAACCACATATGGATCAACCAGTGTCATTGCATGTGTGTACTTTCCACAAACCGCACATGGATCAACTAGTGTCATTGCATGTGTGTTATTTCCACAAACCACACACGAATCAACCAGTGGTCATTGCATGTGTGGTCTTCTCCACAAACCACTTATGGATCAACTAGTGGTCATTGCATGTGTGTTCTTTCCACAAACCACTTATGGATCAACTAGTGGTCATTGCATGTGTGTTCTTTTCCACAAACCACATATGTATCAACCGGTGTCATTGCATGTGTGTTCTTTTCACAAACCACATGTGGACCCACTAGAGTCATCGAATGTGTGTTCTTAACTAAAACCAGCACTAGACTCATTGCATGAGTGTTCTTTTCACAAACCACACATGGATCCACCACTGTCATTGCATGTGTGTTCTTTCCACAAACCACACATGGATCAACCAGTGGTCATTGCATGTGTGTTCTTTTCACAAACCACATATGTATCCATTTGAGTCATTGCATGTGTGTTCTTATACTAAAACTAGCACTAGAGTCATTGCATGTGTGTTCTTTCCACAAACCGCACATGGATCAACCAGTGGCATTGCATGTGTGTTCTTTTCACAAACCACACATGGATCAACAAGTGGTTGCTGCATGTGTGTTCTTTCCACAAACCACATATGAACCAACCGGAGTCATTGCATGTGTGTTCTTTTCCACAAACCACTTATGGATCAACCAGTGGTCATTGCATGTGTGTTCTTTCCAAAAACCACTTATGGATCAACCAGTGGTCATTGCATGTGTGTTCTTTTCACAAACTACATGTGGACCCACTAGAGTCATTGCATCTGTGTTCTTATACTAAAACTAGCACTAGAGTCATTGCATGTGTGTTCTTTTCACAAACCACACATGGATCAACTAGTGGTCATTGCATGTGTGTTCTTTCCACAAACCACATATGGATCAACCAGTGGTCATTGCATGTGTGTTCTTTTCCACAAACCACTTATGGATCAACCAGTGGTCATTGCGTGTGTGTTCTTTTCACAAACTACATGTGGACCCACTAGAGTCATTGCTTGTGTTTTCTTATACTAAAACCAGCACTAGAGTCATTGCATGTGTGTTCTTTTCATAAAAAACATTTGTATCCACCAGTGTTCACTACATGTATGTTCTTTCCACAAACCACATATGTATCAACCAGTGGTCATTGCATGTGTGTTCTTTTCACAAACCACATGTGGACCCACTAGAGTCATTGCATGTGTGTTCTTATACTAAAACCAGCACTAGACTCATTGCATGTGTGTTCTTTTCACAAACCACACATGGATCCACCACTGTCATTGCATGTGTGTTCTTTCCACAAACCACACATGGATCAACAAGTGGTCATTGCATGTGTGTTCTTTTCACAAACCACATATGGATGCATTAGAGTAATTGCATGTGTGTTCTTATACTAAAACTAACACTAGGGTCATTGCATGTGTGTTCTTTCCACAAACCACTTATGGATCAACCAGTGGTCTTTTCACAAACCACACATGGATCCACCAGTGTTCACTGCATGTGTGTTCTTTGCACAAACCACATATGGATCCATTAGAGTCATTGCATGTGCGTTCTATCCATAAACCATAGACGGATCAACCGGTGTCATTGCACATGTGTTCTTTCCACAAACCACATATGGATCAACCAGTGTCATTGCATGTTTGTTCTTTTCCACAAACCACTTATGGATCTACTAGTGGTCATTGCATGTGTGTTATTTCCACAAACCACTTATGGATCAACCAGTGGTCATTGCATGTGTGTTCTTTTCCATAAACCACATATGGATCAACCGGTGTCATTGCACGTGCGTTCTTTTCACAAACCACATGTGGACCCACAGAGTCATTGCATGTGTGTTCTTATACTAAAACCAGCACTAGACTCATTGCATGTGTGTTCTTTTCACAAACCACACATGGTTCCACCACTGTCATTGCATGTGTGTTCTTTCCACAAACCACATATGGATCAACAAGTGGTCATTGCATGTGTGTTCTTTTCACAAACCACATATGGATCCATTAGAGTCATTTCATGTGTGTTCTTATACTAAAAATAGCACTAGAAGCATTGCATGTGTGTTCTTTCCACAAACCACACATGGATAAACCAGTGGCATTGCATGTGTGTACTTTTCACAAACCACACATGGATTAACCAGTGGTCACTACATGTGTGTTCTTTCCACAAACCACATATGGACCAACCAGAGTCATTGCATGTGTGTTCTTTCCACAAACCACTTATGGATCAACTAGTGGTCATTGCATGTGTGTTCTTTTCACAAACTACATGTGGACCCACTAGAGTCATTGCATGTGTGTTCTTATACTAAAACTAGCACTAGAGTCATTGCATGTGTGTTCTATCCAGAAACCACACATGGATCAACCGATGTCATTGCACGTGTGTTCTTTCCACAAACAACATATGGATAAACCAATGTCATTGCATGCGTGTACTTTCCACAAACCACACATGGATAAACTAGTGTCATTGCATGTGTGTTATTTCCACAAACCACACATGGATCAACCAATGGTCATTGCATGTGTGTTCTTTTCCACAAACTACTGATGGATCAACCAGTGGCATTGCATGTGTGTTCTTTTCACAAACTACATGTGGACCCACTAGAGTCATTGCATCTGTGTTCTTATACTAAAACTAGCACTAGAGTCATTGCATGTGTGTTCTTTTCACAAACCACACATGGATCAACTAGTGGTCATTGCATGTGTGTTCTTTCCACAAACCACATATGGATCAACCAGTGGTCATTGCATGTGTGTTCTTTTCCACAAACCACTTATGGATCAACCAGTGGTCATTGCGTGTGTGTTCTTTTCACAAACTACATGTGGACCCACTAGAGTCATCACTTGTGTTTTCTTATACTAAAACCATCACTAGAGTCATTGCATGTGTGTTCTTTTCATAAAAAACATTTGTATCCACCAGTGTTCTATGTTATTTCCACAAACCACATATGTATCAACCAGTGGTCATTGCATGTGTGTTCTTTTCACAAACCACATGTGGACCCACTAGAGTCATTGCATGTGTGTTCTTATACTAAAACCAGCACTAGACTCATTGCATGTGTGTTCTTTTCACAAACCACACATGGATCCACCACTGTCATTGCATGTGTGTTCTTTCCACAAACCACACATGGATCAACAAGTGGTCATTGCATGTGTGTTCTTTTCACAAACCACATATGGATGCATTAGAGTAATTGCATGTGTGTTCTTATACTAAAACTAACACTAGCGTCATTGCATGTGTGTTCTTTCCACAAAACACTTATGGATCAACCAGTGGTCTTTTCACAAACCACCGATGGATCCACCAGTGTTCACTGCATGTGTGTTCTTTGCACAAACCACATATGGATCCATTAGAGTCATTGCATGTGTGTTCTATCCTTAAACCACAGACGGATCAACCGGTGTCATTGCACATGTGTTCTTTCCACAAACCACATATGGATCAAGCAGTGTCATTGCATGTTTGTTCTTTTCCACAAACCACATATGGACCCACTAGAGTCATTGCATGTGTGTTCTATCTAGAAACCACACATGAATCAACCGGTGTCATTGCACGTGTGTTCTTTCCACAATCCACATATGGATCAACCAGTGTCATTGCATGTGTGTACTTTCCACAAACCGCACATGGATCAACTAGTGTCATTGCATGTGTGTTATTTCCACAAACCACACATGAATCAACCAGTGGTCATTGCATGTGTGGTCTTCTCCACAAACCACTTATGGATCAACTAGTGGTCATTGCATGTGTGTTCTTTCCACAAACCACTTATGGATCAACTAGTGGTCATTGCATGTGTGTTCTTTTCCACAAACCACATATGTATCAACCGGTGTCATTGCATGTGTGTTCTTTTCACAAACCACATGTGGACCCACTAGAGTCATCGAATGTGTGTTCTTAACTAAAACCAGCACTAGACTCATTGCATGAGTGTTCTTTTCACAAACCACACATGGATCCACCACTGTCATTGCATGTGTGTTCTTTCCACAAACCACACATGGATCAACCAGTGGTCATTGCATGTGTGTTCTTTTCACAAACCACATATGTATCCATTTGAGTCATTGCATGTGTGTTCTTATACTAAAACTAGCACTAGAGTCATTGCATGCGTGTTCTTTCCACAAATCGCACATGGATCAACCAGTGGCATTGCATGTGTGTTCTTTTCACAAACCACACATGGATCAACAAGTGGTTGCTGCATGTGTGTTCTTTCCACAAACCACATATGAACCAACCAGAGTCATTGCATGTGTGTTCTTTTCCACAAACCACTTATGGATCAACCAGTGGTCATTGCATGTGTGTTCTTTCCACAAACCACTTATGGATCAACTAGTGGTCATTGCATGTGTGTTCTTTTCACAAACTACATGTGACCCACTAGAGTCATTGCATCTGTGTTCTTATACTAAAACTAGCACTAGAGTCATTGCATGTGTGTTCTTTTCACAAACCACACATGGATCAACTAGTGGTCATTGCATGTGTGTTCTTTCCACAAACCACATATGGATCAACCAGTGGTCATTGCATGTGTGTTCTTTTCCACAAACCACTTATGGATCAACCAGTGGTCATTGCGTGTGTGTTCTTTCACAAACTACATGTGGACCCACTAGAGTCATTGCTTGTGTTTTCTTATACTAAAACCAGCACTAGAGTCATTGCATGTGTGTTCTTTTCATAAAAACATTTGTATCCACCAGTGTTCGCTACATGTATGTTCTTTCCACAAACCACATATGTATCAACCAGTGGTCATTGCATGTGTGTTCTTTTCACAAACCACATGTGGACCCACTAGAGTCATTGCATGTGTGTTCTTATACTAAAACCAGCACTAGACTCATTGCATGTGTGTTCTTTTCACAAACCACACATGGATCCACCACTGTCATTGCATGTGTGTTCTTTCCACAAACCACACATGGATCAACAAATGGTCATTGCATGTGTGTTCTTTTCACAAACCACATATGGATGCATTAGAGTAATTGCATGTGTGTTCTTATACTAAAACTAACACTAGGGTCAATGCATGTGTGTTCTTTCCACAAACCACTTATGGATCAACCAGTGGTCTTTTCACAAACCACACATGGATCCACCAGTGTTCACTGCATGTGTGTTCTTTGCACAAACCACATATGGATCCATTAGAGTCATTGCATGTGTGTTCTATCCATAAACCATAGACGGATCAACCGTTGTCATTGCACATGTGTTCTTTCCACAAACCACATATGGATCAACCAGTGTCTTTGCATGTTTGTTCTTTTCCACAAACCACTTATGGATCTACTAGTGGTCATTGCATGTGTGTTATTTCCACAAACCACTTATGGATCAACCAGTGGTCATTGCATGTGTGTTCTTTTCCACAAACCACATATGGATCAACCGGTGTCATTGCATGTGCGTTCTTTTCACAAACCACATGTGGAACCACAGAGTCATTGCATGTGTGTTCTTATACTAAAACCAGCACTAGACTCATTGCATGTGTGTTCTTTTCACAAACCACACATGGATCCACCACTGTCATTGCGTGTGTGTTCTTTCCACAAACCACATATGGATCAACAAGTGGTCATTGCATGTGTGTTCTTTTCACAAACCACATATGGATCCATTAGAGTCATTTCATGTGTGTTCTTATACTAAAAATAGCACTAGAATCATTGCATGTGTGTTCTTTCCACAAACCACACATGGATAAACCAGTGGCATTGCATGTGTGTACTTTTCACAAACCACACATGGATTAACCAGTGGTCACTACATGTGTGTTCTTTCCACAAACCACATATGGACCAACCAGAGTCATTGCATGTGTGTTCTTTCCACAAACCACTTATGGATCAACCAGTGGTCATTGCATGTGTGTTCTTTTCACAAACTACATGTGGACCCACTAGAGTCATTGCATGTGTGTTCTTATACTAAAACTAGCACTAGAGTCATTGCATGTGTGTTCTATCCAGAAACCACACATGGATCAACCGATGTCATTGCACGTGTGTTCTTTCCAGAAACTACATATGGATAAACCAATGTCATTGCATGTGTGTACTTTCCACAAACCACACATGGATAAACTAGTGTCGTTGCATGTGTGTTATTTCCACAAACCACACATGGATCAACCACTGGTCATTGCATGTGTGTTCTTTTCCACAAACTACTGATGGATCAAACAGTGGCATTGCATGTGTGTTCTTTTCACAAACCACATGTGGACCCACTAGAGTCATTGCATCTGTGTTCTTATACTAAAACTAGCACTAGAGTCATTGCATGTCTGTTCTTTTCACAAACCACACATGGATCAACTAGTGGTCATTGCATGTGTGTTCTTTCCACAAACCACATATGGATCAACCGGTGGTCATTGCATGTGTGTTCTTTTCCACAAACCACTTATGGATCAACCAGTGGTCATTGCGTGTGTGTTCTTTTCACAAACTACATGTTGACCCACTAGAGTCATTGCTTGTGTTTTCTTATACTAAAACCAGCACTAGAGTCATTGCATGTGTGTTCTTTTCATAAAAAACATTTGTATCCACCAGTGTTCACTACATGTATGTTCTTTCCACAAACCACATATGTATCAACCAGTGGTCATTGCATGTGTGTTCTTTTCACAAACCACATGTGGACCCACTAGAGTCATTGCATGTGTGTTCTTATACTAAAACTAGCACTAGACTCATTGCATGTGTGTTCTTTTCACAAACCACACATGGATCCACCACTGTCATTGCATGTGTGTTCTTTCCACAAACCACACATGGATCAACAAGTGGTCATTGCATGTGTGTTCTTTTCACAAACCACATATGGATGCATTAGAGTAATTGCATGTGTGTTATTATACTAAAACTAACACTAGGGTCAATGCATGTGTGTTCTTTCCACAAACCACTTATGGATCAACCAGTGGTCTTTTCACAAACCACACATGGATCCACCAGTGTTCACTGCATGTGTGTTCTTTGCACAAACCACATATGGATCCATTAGAGTCATGGCATGTGTGTTCTATCCATAAACCATAGACGGATCAACCGGTGTCATTGCACATGTGTTCTTTCCACAAACCACATATGGATCAACCAGTGTCTTTGCATGTTTGTTCTTTTCCACAAACCACTTATGAATCTACTAGTGGTCATTGCATGTGTGTTATTTCCACAAACCACTTATGGATCAACCAGTGGTCATTGCATGTGTGTTCTTTTCCACAAACCACATATGGATCAACCGGTGTCATTGCATGTGCGTTCTTTTCACAAACCACATGTGGAACCACAGAGTCATTGCATGTGTGTTCTTATACTAAAACCAGCACTAGACTCATTGCATGTGTGTTCTTTTCACAAACCACACATGGATCCACCACTGTCATTGCATGTGTGTTCTTTCCACAAACCACATATGGATCAACAAGTGGTCATTGCATGTGTGTTCTTTTCACAAACCACATATGGATCCATTAGAGTCATTTCATGTGTGTTCTTATACTAAAAATAGCACTAGAATCATTGCATGTGTGTTCTTTCCACAAACCACACATGGATAAACCAGTGGCATTGCATGTGTGTACTTTTCACAAACCACACATGGATTAACCAGTGGTCACTACATGTGTGTTCTTTCCACAAACCACATATGGACCAACCAGAGTCATTGCATGTGTGTTCTTTCCACAAACCACTTATGGATCAACCAGTGGTCATTGCATGTGTGTTGTTTTCACAAACTACATGTGGACCCACTAGAGTCATTGCATGTGTGTTCTTATACTAAAACTACCACTAGAGTCATTGCATGTGTGTTCTATCCAGAAACCACACATGGATCAACCGATGTCATTGCACGTGTGTTCTTTCCACAAACTACATATGGATAAACCAATGTCATTGCATGTGTGTACTTTCCACAAACCACACATGGATAAACTAGTGTCGTTGCATGTGTGTTATTTCCACAAACCACACATGGATCAACCAGTGGTCATTGCATGTGTGTTCTTTTCCACAAACTACTGATGGATCAAACAGTGGCATTGCATGTGTGTTCTTTTCACAAACCACATGTGGACCCACTAGAGTCATTGCATCTGTGTTCTTATACTAAAACTAGCACTAGAGTCATTGCATGTGTGTTCTTTTCACAAACCACACATGGATCAACTAGTGGTCATTGCATGTGTGTTCTTTCCACAAACCACATATGGATCAACCAGTGGTTATTGCATGTGTGTTCTTTTCCACAAACCACTTATGGATCAACCAGTGGTCATTGCGTGTGTGTTCTTTTCACAAACTACATGTTGACCCACTAGAGTCATTGCTTGTGTTTTCTTATACTAAAACCAGCACTAGAGTCATTGCATGTGTGTTCTTTTCATAAAAAACATTTGTATCCACCAGTGTTCACTACATGTATGTTCTTTCCACAAACCACATATGTATCAACTAGTGGTCATTGCATGTGTGTTCTTTTCACAAACCACATGTGGACCCACTAGAGTCATTGCATGTGTGTTCTTATACTAAAACCAGCACTAGACTCATTGCATGTGTGTTCTTTTCACAAACCACACATGGATCCACCACTGTCATTGCATGTGTGTTCTTTCCACAAACCACACATGGATCAACAAGTGGTCATTGCATGTGTGTTCTTTTCACAAACCACATATGGATGCATTAGAGTAATTGCATGTGTGTTCTTATACTAAAACTAACACTAGGGTCATTGCATGTGTGTTCTTTCCACAAACCACTTATGGATCAACCAGTGGTCTTTTCACAAACCACACATGGATCCACCAGTGTTCACTGCATGTGTGTTCTTTGCACAAACCACATATGGATCCATTAGAGTCATTGCATGTGTGTTCTATCCATAAACCATAGACGGATCAACCGGTGTCATTGCACATGTGTTCTTTCCACAAACCACATATGGATCAACCAGTGTCATTGCATGTTTGTTCTTTTCCACAAACCACTTATGGATCTACTCGTGGTCATTGCATGTGTGTTATTTCCACAAACCACTTATGGATCAACCAGTGGTCATTGCATGTGTGTTCTTTTCCACAAACCACATATGGATCAACCGGTGTCATTGCATGTGTGTTCTTTTCACAAACCACATGTGGACCCACTAGTGTCATTGCATGTGTGTTGTTTCCACAAACCACACATGAATCAACCAGTGGTCATTGCATGTGTGGTCTTCTCCATAAACCACTTATGGATCAACTAGTGGTCATTGCATGTGTGTTCTTTCCACAAACCACTTATGGATCAACTAGTGGTCATTGCATGTGTGTTCTTTTCGACACACCACATATGTATCAACCGGTGTCATTGCATGTGTGTTCTTTTCACAAACCACATGTGGACCCACTAGTCATCGAATGTGTGTTCTTAACTAAAACCAGCACTAGACTCATTGCATGAGTGTTCTTTTCACAAACCACACATGGATCCACCACTGTCATTGCATGTGTGTTCTTTCCACAAACCACACATGGATCAACCAGTGGTCATTGCATGTGTGTTCTTTTCACAAACCACATATGTATCCATTTGAGTCATTGCATGTGTGTTCTTATACTAAAACTAGCACTAGAGTCATTGCATGTGTGTTCTTTCCACAAACCGCACATGGATCAACCAGTGGCATTGCATGTGTGTTCTTTTCACAAACCACACATGGATCAACAAGTGGTTGCTGCATGTGTGTTCTTTCCACAAACCACATATGAACCAACCAGAGTCATTGCATGTGTGTTCTTTTCCACAAACCACTTATGGATCAACCAGTGGTCATTGCATGTGTGTTCTTTCCACAAACAACTTATGGATCAACCAATGGTCATTGCATGTGTGTTCTTTTCACAAACTACATGTGGACCCACTAGAGTCATTACATGTGTGTTCTTATACTAAAACTAGCACTAGAGTCATTGCATGTATGTTCTTTTCACAAACCACACATGGATCAACTAGTGGTCATTGCATGTGTGTTCTTTCCACAAACCACATATGGATCAACCAGTGGTCATTGCATGTGTGTTCTTTTCCACAAACCACTTATGGATCAACCAACGGTCATTGCGTGTGTGTTCTTTTCACAAACTTCATGTGGACCCACTAGAGTCATTGCTTGTGTGTTCTTATACTAAAACCAGCACTAGAGTCATTGCATGTGTGTTCTTTTCATAAAAAACATTTGTATCCACCAGTGTTCACTACATGTATATTCTTTCCACAAACCACATATGTATCAACCAGTGGTCATTGCATGTGTGTTCTTTTCACAAACCACATGTGGACCCACTAGAGTCATTGCATGTGTGTTCTTATACTAAAACCAGCACTAGACTCATTGCATGTGTGTTCTTTTCACAAACCACACATGGATCCACCACTGTGATTGCATGTGTGTTCTTTCCACAAACCACACATGGATCAACAAGTGGTCATTGCATGTGTGTTCTTTTCACAAACCACATATGGATGCATTAGAGTAATTGCATGTGTGTTATTATACTAAAACTAACACTAGGGTCATTGCATGTGTGTTCTTTCCACAAACCACTTATGGATCAACCAGTGGTCTTTTCACAAACCACACATGGATCCATCAGTGTTCACTGCATGTGTGTTCTTTGCACAAACCACATATGGATCTATGAGTCATTGCATGTGTGTTCTATCCATAAACCATAGACGGATCAACCGGTGTCATTGCACATGTGTTCTTTCCACAAACCACATATGGATCAACCAGTGTCATTGCATGTTTGTTCTTTTCCACAAACCACTTATGGATCAACCAGTGGTCATTGCATGTGTGTTCTTTTCCACAAACCACATATGGATCAACCGGTGTCATTGCATGTGCGTTCTTTTCACAAACCACATGTGGACCCACAGAGTCATTGCATGTGTGTTCTTATACTAAAACCAGCACTAGACTCATTGCATGTGTGTTCTTTTCACAAACCACACATGGATCCACCATTGTCATGGCATGTGTGTTCTTTCCAAAAACCACACATGGATCAACAAGTGGTCATTGCATGTGTGTTCTTTTCAAAAACCACATATGGATCCATTAGAATCATTGCATGTGTGTTCTTTCCACAAACCACACATGGATAAACCAGTGGCATTGCATGTGTGTACTTTTCACAAACCACACATGGATTAACCAGTGGTCACTACATGTGTGTTCTTTCCACAAACCACATATGGACCAACCAGAGTCATTGCATGTGTGTTCTTTCCACAAACCACTTATGGATCAACCAGTGGTCATTGCATGTGTGTTCTTTTCACAAACTACATGTGGACCCACTAGAGTCATTGCATGTGTGTTCTTCTACTAAAACTAGCACTAGAGTCATTGCATGTGTGTTCTATCCAGAAAACACACATGGATCAACCGATGTCATTGCACGTGTGTTCTTTCCACAAACTACATATGGATAAACCAATGTCATTGCATGTGTGTACTTTCCACAAACCACACATGGATAAACTAGTGTCATTGCATGTGTGTTATTTCCACAAACCACACATGGATCAACCAGTGGTCATTGCATGTGCGTTATTTTCCACAAACTACTTATGGATCAACTAGTGGTCATTGCATGTGTGTTCTTTCCACAAACCACTTATGGATCAACTAGTGGTCATTGCATGTGTTTTTTTTCCAGAAACCACATATTGATCAACCGGTGTCATTGCATGTGTGTTCTTTTCACAAACCACATGTGGACCCACTAGAGTCATTGCATGTGTGTTCTTATACTAAAACCAGCACTAGACTCATTGCATGTGTGTTCTTTTCACAAACCACACATGGATCCACCACTGTCATTGCATGTGTGTTCTTTCCACAAACCACACATGGATAAACAAGTGGTCATTGCATGTGTGTTCTTTTCACAAACCACATATGTATCCATTAGAGTCATTGCATGTGTGTTCTTATACTAAAACTATCACTCGAGTCATTGCATGTGTGTTCTTTCCACAAACCATACATGGATCAACCAGTGGCATTGCATGTGTGTTCTTTTCACAAACCACACATGGATCAACAAGTGGTTGCTGCATGTGTGTTCTTTCCACAAACCACATATGAACCAACCAGAGTCATTACATGTGTGTTCTTTTGCACAAACCACTTATGGATCTACCAGTGGTCATTGCATGTGTGTTCCTTCCATAAACCACTTATGGATCAACCAGTGGTCATTACATGTGTGTTCTTTTCACAAACTACATGTGGACCCACTAGAGTCATTGCATGTGTGTTCTTATACTAAAACTAGCACTAGAGTCATTGCATGTGTGATCTTTTCACAAACCACACATGGATCAAGTATTGGTCATTGCATGTGTGTTCTTTCCACAAACCACATATGGATCAACCAGTGGTTATTGCATGTGAGTTCTTTCCACAAACCACTTATGGATCAACCAGTGGTCATTGCATGTGTGTTCTTTCCACAGACGACATGTGGACCCACTAGAGTCATTGCATGTGTGTTATTATAATAAAACCAGCACTAGAGTCATTGCATGTGTGTTGTTTCCACAAACCACACATGGATCAACCACTAGAGTCATCTCATTGTGTTCTTTCCACAAACCACAAATGGATCAACTAGTGTCATTGCATGTGTGTTCTTTCCACAAATCACATATGGACCCACTAGAGTCATTGCTTGTGTCTTGTTATACTAAAACCAGCACTAGAGTCATTGCATGTGTGTTCTTTTCACAAACAACATATGGATCCACCAGTGTTCACTGCATGTGTGTTCTTTCCACAAACCACATATGGTCCAACCAGTGGTCATTGTATGTGTGTTCTTTCCAAAAACCACTTATGGATCAACCAGTCGTCATTGCATGTGTGTTCTTTCCACAAACTACTTGTGGACCCACTAGAGTCATTGCATGTGTGTTCTTATAATAAAACTAGCACTAGAGTCATTGCATGTGTGTTATTTTCACAAACCACACATGGATTAACCAGTGGTCATTGCATGTGTGTTCTTTCCACAAACCACATATGGATCAACCAGTGATCATTGCATGTGTGTTCTTTTCCACAAACAATTTATGGATCCATTAGAGTCATTGCATGTGTGTTATTATACTAAATGTAACACTAGAGTCAGTGCATGTGTGTTCTTTCCACAAACCACACATGGATCAAGCAGTGTCATTGCATGTGTGTTCTTTCCACAAACCACATATGGATCAACTATAGGTCATTGCATGTATGTTCTTTTCACAAACCACATATGGACCCATTAGAGTCCTTGCATGCGTGTTCTTTCCACAAACCACATATGGATCAACTAGTGGTCATTGCATGTGTGTTCTTTTCACAAACCACATATGGACCCACTAGAGTCATTGCATGTGTGTTCTATCCACAAACAACACATGGATCAACCGGTGTCATTGCACGTGTGTTCTTTTCATAAACCACATATGGATCAACAAGTGTCATTGCTTGTGTGTTCTTTCCACAAACCACACATGGATCAACTAGCGTCATTGCACGTGTGTTCTTCTCCACAAACCACATATGGATCCATATATGTTCTTAAACTAAAACTAGCATTAGAGTCACTTCATGTGTGTTCTTTCCACAAACCACTTATGGATCCACCAGTGTTCATTGCATGTGTGTTCTTTTCACAAACCACATGCGGACCCACTAGAGTCATTGCATGTGTGTTCTTATAATAAAACCAGCACACGAGTCATTGCATGTGTGTTATTTCCACAAACCACACATGGATCAACCACTAGAGTCATTGCATGTGTGTTCTTTCCACAAACCACACATGGATCAACCAGTGTCATTACATGTGTATTGTTTCCACAAATCACATATGGACCCACTAGAGTCATTGCTTGTGTGTTCTTATACTAAAACCAGCACTAGAGTCATTGCATGTGTGTTCTTTTCACAAACAACATTTGTATCCACTAGTGTTCACTGCATGTATGTTCTTTCCACAAACCACATATGTATCAACCAGTGGTCATTGCATGTGTGTTCTTTTCACAAACCACATATGGACCCACTAGAGTCATTGCATGTGTGTTCTATCCAGAAACCACACATGGATCAACCGGTGTCATTGCACGTGTGTTCTTTCCACAAACCACATATGGATCAACCAGTGTCATTGCATGTGTGTACTTTCCACAAACCACACATGGATCAACTAGTGTCATTGCATGTGTGTTATTTCCACAAACCACACATGGATCAACTAGTGGTCATTGCATGTGTGCTCTTTTCCACAAACCACTTATGGATCAACTAGTGGTCATTGCATGTGTGTTCTTTCCACAAACCACTTATGGATCAATCAGTGGTCATTGCATGTATGTTCTTTTCCACAAATAACATATGGATCAACCGGTGTCATTGCATGTGTGTTCTTTTCACAAACCACATGTGGACCCACTAGGGTCATTGAATGTGTGTTCTTAACTAAAACCAGCACTAGACTCATTGCATGAGTGTTCTTTTCACAAACCACACATGGATCCACCACTGTCATTGCATGTGTGTTCTTTCAACAAACCACACATGGATCAACTAGTGGTCATTGCATGTGTGTTCTTTTCACAAACCACATATGTATCCATGAGAGTCATTGCATGTGTGTTCTTATACTAAAACTATCACTAGAGTCATTGCATGTGTGTTCTTTCCACAAACCACACATGGATCAACCAGTGGCATTGCATGTGTGTTCTTTTCACAAACCACACATGGATCAACCAGTGTCATTGCATGTGTGTTCTTTTCACAAACCACACATGTATCAACAAGTGGTTGCTGCATGTGTGTTCTTTCCACAAACCACATATGAACCAACTAGAGTCATTACATGTGTGTTCTTTTGCACAAACCACTTATGGATCTACCAGTGGTCATTGCATGTGTGTTCCTTCCATAAACCACTTATGGATCAACCAGTGGTCATTACATGTGTGTTCTTTTCACAAACTACATGTGGACCCACTAGAGTCATTGCATGTGTGTTCTTATACTAAAACTAGCACTAGAGTCATTGCATGTGTGATCTTTTCACAAACCACACATGGATCAAGTATTGGTCATTGCATGTGTGTTCTTTCCACAAACCACATATGGATCAACCAGTGGTTATTGCATGTGAGTTCTTTCCACAAACCACTTATGGATCAACCAGTGGTCATTGCATGTGTGTTCTTTCCACAGACGACATGTGGACCCACTAGAGTCATTGCATGTGTGTTATTATAATAAAACCAGCACTAGAGTCATTGCATGTGTGTTGTTTCCACAAACCACACATGGATCAACCACTAGAGTCATCTCATTGTGTTCTTTCCACAAACCACAAATGGATCAACTAGTGTCATTGCATGTGTGTTCTTTCCACAAATCACATATGGACCCACTAGAGTCATTGCTTGTGTCTTGTTATACTAAAACCAGCACTAGAGTCATTGCATGTGTGTTCTTTTCACAAACAACATATGGATCCACCAGTGTTCACTGCATGTGTGTTCTTTCCACAAACCACATATGGTCCAACCAGTGGTCATTGCATGTGTGTTCTTTCCAAAAACCACTTATGGATCAACCAGTTGTCATTGCATGTGTGTTCTTTCCACAAACTACATGTGGACCCACTAGAGTCATTGCATGTGTGTTCTTATAATAAAACTAGCACTAGAGTCATTGCATGTGTGTTATTTTCACAAACCACACATGGATTAACCAGTGGTCATTGCATGTGTGTTCTTTCCACAAACCACATATGGATCAACCAGTGATCATTGCATGTGTGTTCTTTTCCACAAACAATTTATGGATCCATTAGAGTCATTGCATGTGTGTTATTATACTAAATGTAACACTAGAGTCATTGCATGTGTGTTCTTTCCACAAACCACGCATGGATCAAGCAGTGTCATTGCATGTGTGTTCTTTCCACAAACCACATATGGATCAACTATAGGTCATTGCATGTATGTTCTTTTCACAAACCACATATGGACCCATTAGAGTCCTTGCATGCGTGTTCTTTCCACAAACCACATATGGATCAACTAGTGGTCATTGCATGTGTGTTCTTTTCACAAACCACATATGGACCCACTAGAGTCATTGCATGTGTGTTCTATCCACAAATAACACATGGATCAACCGGTGTCATTGCACGTGTGTTCTTTTCATAAACCACATATGGATCAACAAGTGTCATTGCTTGTGTGTTCTTTCCACAAACCACACATGGATCAACTAGCGTCATTGCACGTGTGTTCTTCTCCACAAACCACATATGGATCCATATATGTTCTTAAACTAAAACTAGCATTAGAGTCACTTCATGTGTGTTCTTTCCACAAACCACTTATGGATCCACCAGTGTTCATTGCATGTGTGTTCTTTTCACAAACCACATGCGGACCCACTAGAGTCATTGCATGTGTGTTCTTACAATAAAACCAGCACAAGAGTCATTGCATGTGTGTTATTTCCACAAACCACACATGGATCAACCACTAGAGTCATTGCATGTGTGTTCTTTACACAAACCACACATGGATCAACCAGTGTCATTACATGTGTATTGTTTCCACAAATCACATATGGACCCACTAGAGTCATTGCTTGTGTGTTCTTATACTAAAACCAGCACTAGAGTCATTGCATGTGTGTTCTTTTCACAAACAACATTTGTCTCCACTAGTGTTCACTGCATGTATGTTCTTTCCACAAACCACATATGTATCAACCAGTGGTCATTGCATGTGTGTTCTTTTCACAAACCACATATGGACCCAATAGAGTCATTGCATGTGTGTTCTATCCAGAAACCACACATGGATCAACCGGTGTCATTGCAATGTGTTCTTTCCACAAACCACATATGGATCAACAAGTGTCATTGCATGTGTGTACTTTCCACAAACCACACATGGATCAACTAGTGTCATTGCATGTGTGTTATTTCCACAAACCACACATGGATCAACCAGTGGTCATTGCATGTGTGTTCTTTTCCACAAACCACTTATGGATCAACTAGTGGTCATTGCATGTGTGTTCTTTCAACAAACCACTTATGGATCAACCAGTGGTCATTGCATGTATGTTCTTTTCCACAAACCACATATGGATCAACCGGTGTCATTGCATGTGTGTTCTTTTCACAAACCACATGTGGACCCACTAGGGTCATTGAATGTGTGTTCTTAACTAAAACCAGCACTAGACTCATTGCATGAGTGTTCTTTTCACAAACCACACATGGATCCACCACTGTCATTGCATGTGTGTTCTTTCAACAAACCACACATGGATCAACTAGTGGTCATTGCATGTGTGTTCTTTTCACAAACCACATATGTATCCATGAGAGTCATTGCATGTGTGTTCTTATACTAAAACTATCACTAGAGTCATTGCATGTGTGTTCTTTCCACAAACCACACATGGATCAACCAGTGGCATTGCATGTGTGTTCTTTTCACAAACCACACATGGATCAACCAGTGTCATTGCATGTGTGTTCTTTTCACAAACCACACATGTATCAACAAGTGGTTGCTGCATGTGTGTTCTTTCCACAAACCATATATGAACCAACCAGAGTCATTGCATGTGTGTTCTTTTCCACAAACCACTTATGGATCAACCAGTGGTCATTGCATGTGTGTTCTTTCCACGAACCACTTATGGATCAACCAGTGGTCATTGCGCGTGTTCTTTTCACAAACTACATGTGGACCCACTAGAGTCATTGCATGTGTGTTCTTTTACTAAAACTAGCACTAGAGTCATTGCATGTGTGTTCTTTTCACAAACCACACATGGATCAACTAGTGGTCATTGCATGTGTGTTCTTTCCACAAACCACATATGGATCAATCAATGGTCATTGCATGTGTGTTCTTTTCCACAAACCACTTATGGATCAAATAGTGGTCATTGCATGTGTGTTCTTTCCACAAACCACTTATGGATCAACCAGTGTTCAATGCATGTGTGTTCTTTTCCACAAACAACATATGGATCAACCAGTGGTCATTGCATGTGTGTTCTTTTAACAAACCACATGTGGGCCCACTAGAGTCATTGCATGTGTGTTCTTTTCACAAACCACATGTGGGCCCAATAGAGTCATTGCATGTGTGTTCTTATACTAAAACCAGCACTAGACTCATTGCATGTGTGTTCTTTTCACAAACCACACATGGATCCACCACTGTCATTGCATGTGTGTTCTTTCCACAAACCACACATGGATCAACAAGTGGTCATTGCATGTGTGTTCTTTTCACAAACCACATATGGATCCATTAGAGTAATTACATGTGTGTTCTTATACTAAAACTAGTACTAGCGTCATTGCATGTGTGTTCTTTCCACAAACCACTTATGGATCAACCAGTGGTCTTTTCACAAGCCACACATGCATCCACCAGTGTTTACTACATGTGTGTTCTTTGCACAAACCAAATATGGATCCATTAGAGTCATTGCATGTGTGTTCTATCCATAAACCACACATGGATCAACCGGTGTCATTGCATATGTGTTCTTTCCACAAACCACATATGGATCAACCAATGTCATTGCATGTTTGTTCTTTTCCAGAAACCACCTGTGGATCTACTAGTGGTCATTGCATGTGTTTTTTCCACAAACACAATATGGATCAACCGGTGTCATTGCATGTGTTTTATTTGCACAAACCACATGTGGACCCACTAGAGTCATTGCATGTGTGTTCTTATACTAAAACAAGCACTAGACTCATTGCATGTGTGTTCTTTTCACAAACCACACATGGATCCACCACTGTCATTGCATGTGTGTTCTTTCCACAAACCACGCATGGATCAACAAGTGGTCATTGCATGTGTGTTCTTTTCATAAACCACATATGGATCCATTAGAGTCATTGCATGTGTGTTCTTATACTTAAACTAGCACTAGAGTCATTGCATGTGTGTTCTTTCCACAAACCACACATGGATCAACCAGTGGCATTGCATGTGTGTCCTTTTCACAAACCACACATGGATTAACCAGTGGTCACTACATGCGTGTTCTTTCCACACACCACATATGGACCAACCAGAGTCATTGCATGTGTGTTGTTTCCACAAACCACTTATGGATCAACCAGTGGTCATTGCATGTGTGTTCTTTTCACAAACTACATGTGGACCCACTAGAGTCATTGCATGTGTGTTCTATCCAGAAACCACACATGGATCAATCGGTGTCATTGCACGTGTGTTCTTTCTACAAACCACGTATGGATCAACCAGTTTCATTGCGTGTGTGTACTTTCCACAAACCACACATGGATCAACTAGTGTCATTTCATGTGTGTTATTTCCACAAACCACACATGGATCAACCAGTGGTCATTGCATGTGTGTTCTTTTCCAGAAACCACTTATGGATCAACTAGTGGTCATTGGATGTGTGTTCTTTCCACAAACCACTTATGGATCAACCAGTGGTCATTGCATGTGTGTTCTTTTCCAGAAACCACATATGGATCAACCGGTGTCATTGCATGTGTGTTCTTTTTACAAACCACATGTGGACCCCCTAGAGTCATTGCATGTGTGTTCTTATAGTAAAACCAGCACTAGACTCATTGCATGTGTGTTCTTTTCACAAACCACACATGGATCCACCACTGTCATTGCATGTGTGTTCTTTCCACAAACCACATATGGATCAACAAGTGGTCATTGCATGTGTGTTGTTTCCACAAACCACACATGGATAAACAAGTGGTCATTGCATGTGTATTCTTTTCACAAACCACATATGTATCCATTAGAGTCATTGCATGTGTGTTCTTATACTAAAACTATCACTAGAGTCATTGCATGTGTGTTCTTTCCACAAACCACACATGGATCAACCAGTGGCATTGCATGTGTGTTCTTTTCACAACCACACATGGATCAACAAGTGGTTGCTGCATGTGTGTTCTTTCCACAAACCACCTATGAACCAACCAGAGTCATTGCATGTGTGTTCTTTTCCACAAACCACTTATGGATCTACCAGTGGTCATTGCATGTGTGTTCTTTCCACAAACTACTTATGGATCAACCAGTGGTCATTGCATGTGTGTTCTTTTCACAAACTACATGTGGACCCACTAGAGTCATTGCATGTGTGTTCTTATACTAAAACTAGCACTAGAGTCATTGCATGTGTGATCTTTTCACAAACCACACATGGATCAACTAGTGGTCATTCCATGTGTGTTCTTTCCACAAACCACATATGGATCAACCAGTGGTCATTGCATGTGTGTTCTTTTCCACAAACCACTTATGAATCAACGAGTGGTCATTGCATGTGAGTTCTTTCCACAAACCACTTATGGATCAACTAGTGGTCATTGCATGTGTGTTCTTTTCACAAACCACATGTGGACCCACTAGAGTCATTGCATGTGTGTTATTATACTAAAACCAGCACTAGAGTCATTGCATGTGTGTTCTTTTCCACAAACCACACATGGATCAACCAGTGGTCATTGCTTGTGTGTTCTTTCCACAAACCACAAATGGATCAACGAGTGTCATTACATGTGTGTTCTTTCCACAAATCACATATGGACCCACTAGAGTCATTGCTTGTGTGTTCTTATACTAAAACCAGCACTAGAGTCATTGCATGTGTGTTCTTTTCACAAACAACATATGGATCCACCAGTGTTCACTGCATGTGTGTTCTTTCCACAAACCACATATGGATCCACTAGTGTTCACTGCATGTGTGTTCTTTCCACAAACCACTTATGGATCAACCAGTGGTCATTGCATGTGTGTTCTTTTCACAAACTACATGTGGACCCACTAGAGTCATTGCATGTGTGTTCTTATAATAAAACTAGCACTAGAGTCATTGCATGTGTGTTCTTTTCACAAACCACACATGGATCAACCAGTGGTCATTGCATCTGTGTTCTTTCCACAAACCACATATGGATCAATCAGTGATCATTGCATGTCTATTCTTTTCCACAAACAACTTATGGATCCATTAGAGTCATTGCATGTGTGTTCTTATACTAAATCTAGCACTAGAGTCATTGCATGTGTTTTATTTCCACAAACCACACATGGATCAAGCAGTGTCATTGCATGTGTGTTCTTTCCACAAACCACATATGGATCAACCAGTGGTCATTGCATGTGTGTTCTTTTCACAAACCACATATGGACCCACTAGAGTCATTGCATGTGTGTTCTTTCCACAAACCACATATGGATCAACTAGTGGTCATTGCATGCGTGTTCTTTTCACAAACCACATATGGACCCACTAGAGTCATTGCATGTGTGTTCTATCCACAAACAACACATGGATCAACCGGTGTCATTGCACGTATGTTCTTTCCATAAACAACATATGGATCAACAAGTGTCATTGCATGTGTGTTCTTTCCACAAACCACACATGGATCAACTAGCGTCATTGGACGTGTGTTCTTCTCCACAAACCACATATGGATCCATATATGTTCTTAAACTAAAACTAGCATTAGAGTCACTGCATGTGTGTTCTTTCCATAAACCACTTATGGATCCACCAGTGTTCATTGCATGTGTGTTCTTTTCCACAAACCACAAATGGATAAACCAGTGGTCATTGCATGTTTGTTCTTTTCACAAACCACATGTGGACCCACTAGAGTCATTGCATGTGTGTTCTTATACTAAAACCAGCACTAGCGTCATTGCATGTGTGTTATTTCCACAAACCACACATGGATCAACCACTAGAGTCATTGCATGTGTGTTCTTTCCACAAACCACACATGGATCAACCAATGTAATTTCATGTGTATTCTTAACACAAATCACATATGGACCCACTAGAATCATTGCTTGTGTTTTTTTTTATAAAACCAGCACTAGAATCATTGCATGTGTGTTCTTTTCACAAACAACATATGTATCCACCAGTGTTCACTGCATATATGTTCTTTCCACAAACTACATATGGATCAACTAGTGGTCATTGCATGTGTGTTATTTTCACAAACCACATATGGACCCACTAGAGTCATTGCATGTGTGTTCTATCTAGAAACCACACATGGATCAACCGGTGTCATTGCACGTGTGTTCTTTCCACAAACCACATATGGATCAACCAGTGGTCATTGCATGTGTGTTCTTTTCACAAACCACATATGGACCCACTAGAGTCATTGCATGTATGTTCTTTCCACAAACCACATATGGATCAACTAGTGGTCATTGCATGTGTGTTCTTTTCACAAACCACATATGGACCCACTAGAGTCATTGCATGTGTGTTCTATCCGCAAACAACACATGGATCAACCGGTGTCATTGCACGTATGTTCTTTCCATAAACCACATATGGATCAACAAGTGTCATTGCATGTGTGTTCTTTCCACAAACCACACATGGATCAACTAGCGTCATTGGACGTGTGTTCTTCTCCACAAACCACATATGGATCCATATATGTTCTTAAACTAAAACTAGCATTAGAGTCACTTCATGTGTGTTCTTTCCACAAACCACTTATGGATCCACTAGTGTTCATTGCATGTGTGTTCTTTTCCACAAACCACATATGGATAAACCAGTGGTCAGTGCATGTGTGTTCTTTTCACAAACCACATGTGGACCCACTAGAGTCATTGCATGTGTGTTCTTATACTAAAACCAGCACTAGAGTCATTGCATGTGTGTTATTTCCACAAACCACACATGGATCAACCACTAGAGTCATTGCATGTGTGTACTTTCCACAAACCACACATGGATCAACCAGTGTCATTACATGTGTATTCTTAACACAAATCACATATGGACCCACTATAATCATTGCTTCTGTGTTCTTATACTAAAACCAGCACTAGAATCATTGCATGTGTGTTCTTTTCACAAACAACATATGTATCCACCAGTGTTCACTGCATATATGTTCTTTCCACAAACCACATATGGATCAACTAGTGGTCATTGCATGTGTGTTCTTTTCACAAACCACATATGGACCCACTAGAGTCATTGCATGTGTGTTCTATCTAGAAACCACACATGGATCAACCGGTGTCATTCCACGTGTGTTCTTTCCACAAACCACTTATGGATCAACCAGTGGTCATTGCATGTGTGTTCTTTTCACAAACTACATGTGGACTCACTAGAGTCATTGCATGTGTGTTCTATCCAGAAACCACACATGGATCAATCGGTGTCATTGCACGTGTGTTCTTTCCACAAACCACATATGGATCAACCAGTTTCATTGCGTGTGTGTACTTTCCACAAACCACACATGGATCAACTAGTGTCATTTCATGTGTGTTATTTCCACAAACCACACATGGATCAACCAGTGGTCATTGCATGTGTGTTCTTTTCCAGAAACCACTTATGGATCAACTAGTGGTCATTGGATGTGTGTTCTTTCCACAAACCACTTATGGATCAACCAGTGGTCATTGCATGTGTGTTCTTTTCCAGAAACCACATATGGATCAACCGGTGTCATTGCATGTGTGTTCTTTTTACAAAGCACATGTGGACCCCCTAGAGTCATTGCATGTGTGTTCTTATACTAAAACCAGCACTAGACTCATTGCATGTGTGTTCTTTTCACAAACCACACATGGATCCACCACTGTCATTGCATGTGTGTTCTTTCCACAAACCACATATGGATCAACAAGTGGTCATTGCATGTGTGTTGTTTCCACAAACCACACATGGATAAACAAGTGGTCATTGCATGTGTATTCTTTTCACAAACCACATATGTATCCATTAGAGTCATTGCATGTGTGTTCTTATACTAAAACTATCACTAGAGTCATTGCATGTGTGTTCTTTCCACAAACCACACATGGATCAACCAGTGGCATTGCATGTGTGTTCTTTTCACAACCACACATGGATCAACAAGTGGTTGCTGCATGTGTGTTCTTTCCACAAACCACCTATGAACCAACCAGAGTCATTGCATGTGTGTTCTTTTCCACAAACCACTTATGGATCTACCAGTGGTCATTGCATGTGTGTTCTTTCCACAAACCACTTATGGATCAACCAGTGGTCATTGCATGTGTGTTCTTTTCACAAACTACATGTGGACCCACTAGAGTCATTGCATGTGTGTTCTTATACTAAAACTAGCACTAGAGTCATTGCATGTGTGATCTTTTCACAAACCACACATGGATCAACTAGTGGTCATTCCATGTGTGTTCTTTCCACAAACCACATATGGATCAACCAGTGGTCATTGCATGTGTGTTCTTTTCCACAAACCACTTATGAATCAACGAGTGGTCATTGCATGTGAGTTCTTTCCACAAACCACTTATGGATCAACTAGTGGTCATTGCATGTGTGTTCTTTTCACAAACCACATGTGTACCCACTAGAGTCATTGCATGTGTGTTATTATACTAAAACCAGCACTAGAGTCATTGCATGTGTGTTCTTTTCCACAAACCACACATGGATCAACCAGTGGTCATTGCTTGTGTGTTCTTTCCACAAACCACAAATGGATCAACGAGTGTCATGACATGTGTGTTATTTCCACAAATCACATATGGACCCACTAGAGTCATTGCTTGTGTGTTCTTATACTAAAACCAGCACTAGAGTCACTGCATGTGTGTTCTTTTCACAAACAACATATGGATCCACCAGTGTTCACTGCATGTGTGTTCTTTCCACAAACCACATATGGATCCACTAGTGTTCACTGCATGTGTGTTCTTTCCACAAACCACTTATGGATCAACCAGTGGTCATTGCATGTGTGTTCTTTTCACAAACTACATGTGGACCCACTAGAGTCATTGCATGTGTGTTCTTATAATAAAACTAGCACTAGAGTCATTGCATGTGTGTTCTTTTCACAAACCACACATGGATCAACCAGTGGTCATTGCATCTGTGTTCTTTCCACAAACCACATATGGATCAATCAGTGATCATTGCATGTCTGTTCTTTTCCACAAACAACTTATGGATCCATTAGAGTCATTGCATGTGTGTTCTTATACTAAATCTAGCACTAGAGTCATTGCATGTGTTTTATTTCCACAAACCACACATGGATCAAGCAGTGTCATTGCATGTGTGTTCTTTCCACAAACCACATATGGATCAACCAGTGGTCATTGCATGTGTGTTCTTTTCACAAACCACATATGGACCCACTAGAGTCATTGCATGTGTGTTCTTTCCACAAACCACATATGGATCAACTAGTGGTCATTGCATGCGTGTTCTTTTCACAAACCACATATGGACCCACTAGAGTCATTGCATGTGTGTTCTATCCACAAACAACACATGGATCAACCGGTGTCATTGCATGTATGTTCTTTCCATAAACCACATATGGATCAACAAGTGTCATTGCATGTGTGTTCTTTCCACAAACCACACATGGATCAACTAGCGTCATTGGACGTGTGTTCTTCTCCACAAACCACATATGGATCCATATATGTTCTTAAACTAAAACTAGCATTAGAGTCACTGCATGTGTGTTCTTTCCACAAACCACTTATGGATCCACCAGTGTTCATTGCATGTGTGTTCTTTTCCACAAACCAGAAATGGATAAACCAGTGGTCATTGCATGTTTGTTCTTTTCACAAACCACATGTGGACCCACTAGAGTCATTGCATGTGTGTTCTTATACTAAAACCAGCACTAGCGTCATTGCATGTGTGTTATTTCCACAAACCACACATGGATCAACCACTAGAGTCATTGCATGTGTGTTCTTTCCACAAACCACACATGGATCAACCAATGTCATTACATGTGTATTCTTAACACAAATCACATATGGACCCACTAGAATCATTGCTTGTGTGTTTTTTTATAAAACCAGCACTAGAATCATTGCATGTGTGTTCTTTTCACAAACAACATATGTATCCACCAGTGTTCACTGCATATATGTTCTTTCCACAAACTACATATGGATCAACTAGTGGTCATTGCATGTGTGTTCTTTTCACAAACCACATATGGACCCACTAGAGTCATTGCATGTGTGTTCTATCTAGAAACCACACATGGATCAACCGGTGTCATTGCACGTGTGTTCTTTCCACAAACCACATATGGATCAACCAGTGGTCATTGCATGTGTGTTCTTTTCACAAACCACATATGGACCCACTAGAGTCATTGCATGTATGTTCTTTCCACAAACCACATATGGATCAACTAGTGGTCATTGCATGTGTGTTCTTTTCACAAACCACATATGGACCCACTAGAGTCATTGCATGTGTGTTCTATCCGCAAACAACACATGGATCAACCGGTGTCATTGCACGTATGTTCTTTCCATAAACCACATATGGATCAACAAGTGTCATTGCATGTGTGTTCTTTCCACAAACCACACATGGATCAACTAGCGTCATTGGACGTGTGTTCTTCTCCACAAACCACATATGGATCCATATATGTTCTTAAACTAAAACTAGCATTAGAGTCACTTCATGTGTGTTCTTTCCACAAACCACTTATGGATCCACTAGTGTTCATTGCATGTGTGTTCTTTTCCACAAACCACATATGGATAAACCAGTGGTCAGTGCATGTGTGTTCTTTTCACAAACCACATGTGGACCCACTAGAGTCATTGCATGTGTGTTTTTATACTAAAACCAGCACTAGAGTCATTGCATGTGTGTTATTTCCACAAACCACACATGGATCAACCACTAGAGTCATTGCATGTGTGTACTTTCCACAAACCACACATGGATCAACCAGTGTCATTACATGTGTATTCTTAACACAAATCACATATGGACCCACTAGAATCATTGCTTCTGTGTTCTTATACTAAAACCAGCACTAGAATCATTGCATGTGTGTTCTTTTCACAAACAACATATGTATCCACCAGTGTTCACTGCATATATGTTCTTTCCACAAACCACATATGGATCAACTAGTGGTCATTGCATGTGTGTTCTTTTCACAAACCACATATGGACCCACTAGAGTCATTGCATGTATGTTCTATCTAGAAACCACACATGGATCAACCGGTGTCATTGCACGTGTGTTCTTTCCACAAACCACATATGGATCAACCAGTGTCATTGCATGTGTGTACTTTCCACAAACCACACATGGATCAACTAGTGTCATTGCATGTGTGTTATTTCCACAAACCACACATGAATCAACCAGTGGTCATTGCATGTGTGTTCTTTTCCACAAACCACTTATGGATCAACTAGTGGTCATTGCATGTGTGTTCTTTCCACAAACCACTTATGGATCAACCAGTGGTCATTGCATCTGTGTTCTTTCCACAAACCACATATGGATCAATCAGTGATCATTGCATGTCTGTTCTTTTCCACAAACAACTTATGGATCCATTAGAGTCATTGCATGTGTGTTCTTATACTAAATCTAGCACTAGAGTCATTGCATGTGTTTTATTTCCACAAACCACACATGGATCAAGCAGTGTCATTGCATGTGTGTTCTTTCCACAAACCACATATGGATCAACCAGTGGACATTGCATGTGTGTTCTTTTCACAAACCACATATGGACCCACTAGAGTCATTGCATGTGTGTTCTTTCCACAAACCACATATGGATCAACTAGTGGTCATTGCATGCGTGTTCTTTTCACAAACCACATATGGACCCACTAGAGTCATTGCATGTGTGTTCTATCCACAAACAACACATGGATCAACCGGTGTCATTGCACGTATGTTCTTTCCATAAACCACATATGGATCAACAAGTGTCATTGCATGTGTGTTCTTTCCACAAACCACACATGGATCAACTAGCGTCATTGGACGTGTGTTCTTCTCCACAAACCACATATGGATCCATATATGTTCTTAAACTAAAACTAGCATTAGAGTCACTGCATGTGTGTTCTTTCCACAAACCACTTATGGATCCACCAGTGTTCATTGCATGTGTGTTCTTTTCCACAAACCACAAATGGATAAACCAGTGGTCATTGCATGTTTGTTCTTTTCACAAACCACATGTGGACCCACTAGAGTCATTGCATGTGTGTTCTTATACTAAAACCAGCACCAGCGTCATTGCATGTGTGTTATTTCCACAAACCACACATGGATCAACCACTAGAGTCATTGCATGTGTGTTCTTTATACAAACCACACATGGATCAACCAATGTCATTACATGTGTATTCTTAACACAAATCACATATGGACCCACTAGAATCATTGCTTGTGTGTTTTTTATAAAACCAGCACTAGAATCATTGCATGTGTGTTCTTTTCACAAACAACATATGTATCCACCAGTGTTCACTGCATATATGTTCTTTCCACAAACTACATATGGATCAACTAGTGGTCATTGCATGTGTGTTCTTTTCACAAACCACATATGGACCCACTAGAGTCATTGCATGTGTGTTCTATCTAGAAACCACACATGGATCAACCAGTGTCATTGCACGTGTGTTCTTTCCACAAACCACATATGGATCAACCAGTGGTCATTGCATGTGTGTTCTTTTCACAAACCACATATGGACCCACTAGAGTCATTGCATGTATGTTCTTTCCACAAACCACATATGGATCAACTAGTGGTCATTGCATGTGTGTTCTTTTCACAAACCACATATGGACCCACTAGAGTCATTGCATGTGTGTTCTATCCGCAAACAACACATGGATCAACCGGTGTCATTGCACGTATGTTCTTTCCATAAACCACATATGAATCAACAAGTGTCATTGCATGTGTGTTCTTTCCACAAACCACACATGGATCAACTAGCGTCATTGGACGTGTGTTCTTCTCCACAAACCACATATGGATCCATATATGTTCTTAAACTAAAACTAGCATTAGAGTCACTTCATGTGTGTTCTTTCCACAAACCACTTATGGATCCACTAGTGTTCATTGCATGTGTGTTCTTTTCCACAAACCACATATGGATAAACCAGTGGTCAGTGCATGCGTGTTCTTTTCACAAACCACATGTGGACCCACTAGAGTCATTCCATGTGTGTTCTTATACTAAAACCAGCACTAGAGTCATTGCATGTGTGTTATTTCCACAAACCACACATGGATCAACCACTAGAGTCATTGCATGTGTGTACTTTCCACAAACCACACATGGATCAACCAGTGTCATTACATGTGTATTCTTAACACAAATCACATATGGACCCACTAGAATCATTGCTTCTGTGTTCTTATACTAAAACCAGCACTAGAATCATTGCATGTGTGTTCTTTTCACAAACAACATATGTATCCACCAGTGTTCACTGCATATATGTTCTTTCCACAAACCACATATGGATCAACTAGTGGTCATTGCATGTGTGTTCTTTTCACAAACCACATATGGACCCACTAGAGTCATTGCATGTGTGTTCTATCTAGAAACCACACATGGATCAACCGGTGTCATTGCACGTGTGTTCTTTCCACAAACCACATATGGATCAACCAGTGTCATTGCATGTGTGTACTTTCCACAAACCACACATGGATCAACTAGTGTCATTGCATGTGTGTTATTTCCACAAACCACACATGAATCAACCAGTGGTCATTGCATGTGTGTTCTTTTCCACAAACCACTTATGGATCAACTAGTGGTAATTGCATGTGTGTTCTTTCCACAAACCACTTATGGATCAACCAGTGGACATTGCATGTGTGTTCTTTTCCACAAACCACATATGTATCAACCGGTGTCATTGCATGTGTGTTCTTTTCACAAACCAAATGTGGACCCACTAGAGTCATTGAATGTGTGTTCTTAACTAAAACCAGCACTAGACTCATTGCATGAGTGTTCTTTTCACAAACAACACATGGATCCACCACTGTCATTGCATGTGTGTTCATTCCACAAACCACACATGGATCAACCAGTGGTCATTCCACGTGTGTTCTTTTCACAAACCACATATGTATCCATTTGAGTCATTGCATGTGTGTTCTTTCCACAAACCGCACATGGATCAACCAGTGGCATTGCATGTGTGTTCTTTTCACAAACCACACATGGATCAACAAGTGGTTGCTGCATGTGTGTTCTTTCCACAAACCACATATGAACCAACCAGAGTCATTGCATGTGTGTTATTTTCCACAAACCACTTATGGATCAACCAGTGGTCATTGCATGTGTGTTCTTTCCACAAACCACTTATGGATCAACCAGTGGTCATTGCATGTGTGTTCTTTTCACAAACTACATGTGGACCCACTAGAGTCATTGCATGTGTGTTCTTATACTAAAACTAGCACTAGAGTCATTGCATGTGTGTTCTTTTCACAAACTACACATGGATCAACTAGTGGTCATTGCATGTGTGTTCTTTCCACAAACCACATATGGATCAACCAGTGGTCATTGCATGTGTGTTCTTTTCCACAAACCACTTATGGATCAACGAGTGGTCATTGCATGTGTGTTCTTTCCACAAACCACATATGGATCAACCAGTGGTCATTGCATGTGTGTTCTTTTCCACAAACCACTTATGAATCAACTAGTGGTCATTCCATGTGAGTTCTTTCCACAAACCACATATGGATCAACCAGTGGTAATTGCATGTGTGTTCTTTTCACAAACCACATGTGGACCCACTAGAGTCATTGCATGTGTGTTATTATACTAAAACCAGCACTAGAGTCATTGCATGTGTGTTCTTTTCCACAAACCACACATGGATCAACCAGTGGTCATTGCTTGTGTGTTCTTTCCACAAACCACAAATGGATCAACGAGTGTCATTACATGTGTGTTCTTTCCACAAATCACATATGGACCCACTAGAGTCATTGCTAGTGTGTTCTTATACTAAAACCAGCACTAGAGTCATTGCATGTGTGTTCTTTACACAAACGACATATGGATCCACCAGTGTTCACTGCATGTGTGTTCTTTCCACAAACCACATATGGATCCACCAGTGTTCACTGCATGTGTGTTCTTTCCACAAACCACTTATGGATCAACCAGTGGTCATTGCATGTGTGTTCTTTTCACAAACTACATGTGGACCCACTAGAGTCATTGCATGTGTGTTCTTATAATAAAACTAGCACTAGAGTCATTGCATGTGTGTTCTTTCCACAAACCACACATGGATCAACCAGTGTCATTACATGTGTATTGTTTCCACAAATCACATATGGACCCACTAGAGTCATTGCTTCTGTGTTCTTATACTAAAACCAGCACTAGAATCATTGCATGTGTGTTCTTTTCACAAACAACATATGTATCCACCAGTGTTCACTGCATATATGTTCTTTCCACAAACCACATATGGATCAACTAGTGGTCATTGCATGTGTGTTCTTTTCACAAACCACATATGGACCCACTAGAGTCATTGCATGTGTGTTCTATCTAGAAACCACACATGGATCAACAAGTGGTTGCTGCATGTGTGTTCTTTCCACAAACCACCTATGAACCAACCAGAGTCATTGCATGTGTGTTCTTTTCCACAAACCACTTATGGATCTACTAGTGGTCATTGCTTGTGTGTTCTTTCCACAAACCACTTATGGATCAACCAGTGGTCGTTGCATGTGTGTTCTTTTCACAAACTACATGTGGACCCACTAGAGTTATTGCATGTGTGTTCTTATACTAAAACTAGCACTAGAGTCATTGCATGTGTGATCATTTCACATTCCACACATGGATCAACTAGTGGTCATTGCGTGTGTGTTCTTTCCACAAACCACATATGGTTCAACCAGTGGTCATTGCATGTGTGTTCTTTTACACAAACCACTTATGAATCAACAAGTGGTCATTGCATGTGAGTTATTTCCACGAACCACTTATGGATCAACCAGTGGTCATTGCATGTGTGTTCTTTTCACAAACTACATGTGGACCCACTAGAGTCATTGCATGTGTGTTATTATACTAAAACCAACACTAGAGTCATTGCATGTGTGTTATTTCCACAAACCACACATGGATCAACCACTAGAGTCATCGCGTTGTGTTCTTTCCACAAACCACAAATGGATCAACCAGTGTCATTGCATGTGTGTTCTTTCCACAAATCACATATGGACCCACTAGAATCATTGCTTGTGTGTTCTTATACTAAAACCAGCACTAGAGCCATTGCATGTGTGTTCTTTTCACAAACCACACATGGATCCACCAGTGTTCACTGCATGTGTGTTCTTTCCACAAACCACATATGGATCCACCAGTGTTCACTGCATGTGTCTTCTCTACCGACACACAAGGTCCATCTACCCCTGTGACGTCGATCAACCTACCGATCACCCACCCATGTAAGTAACTGCTTATTTGAAGTACTCCCTCCGTTTACAAATATACGATGTTTACGAGTTTGTATAAAATGGATGTATATATGTAGATCCACTAAAATATTTAGGTTCACCCATTTTGCTCGGTTTCTAGTCTACTTTGTAATGTGTAGAATCTCACCGATGGAATTGTCTCTAGTTTTTTCCTTATGAAAAAAGAAGTAGTTGCTTTGTGTTTAGCACGATATTTTTTCCTTGTTCCTAAACAATCTTAATGTTGACGTACCTACCATGCATTAATATTAATTTTGATTCAGTAATATTCATTTAATTAAGTATTTGAACTTGTACAACATATTACAATCTGACCCAGGATAAGAAAAGCATACTTGACGCTATGCATGCCACTGATGGAACCATAATTAACTAGAGAATGATGGAGTCGGTGGTCAGCAATGTTGACATCATTGACACGCTGGTTGATGAACATGGAGCTGAGCCTTATCAAGTTGGAAAATGTGAGTCTCTGATCCACACATTAAGCTGGACAAATTGCAGGAAGAAAGAGCTGGTAAGTATGAGTGATCTACTTTGTTGTGCTTGTAATTTTCCGATTAACAAATGTTCACATTGTGCATGTGGACCAAGAACAAAAACTCCCGCGACGCCTTGTCCCTGAAGACATGGCTGAATATGGTGATATCACAATTGTGTGTGATAAATACACAAAGGTCAAAGGTTCGTACTCAATTTCTCCTGAGGATGGCCGAGTATGCTGCGCTGGGTGGAGGGAAGTAATGTCACAGGAGGAGGATTTTTGGCGAATTGGAGACATGATGTTTTTCATGCTGTACGTGGGATGTAAGGGGGCTTTCCTATTTGCCTTCTATGTTCCAAATGTGGAACTTTAGTAGCCTTGATCATTTTCACTATGATGGTCATGGGTCATTTGTCGATCTAATAATATGAGATGTTAAGACAATATTTTACGGTCCTTTCATTATGTGGCATTAGTATGTCTGAAGACATGGTTAAGTGTAATGGTACTATAAGATTTTTTATGAGCTGAAATATATTATGCCTGTCGTTGCTGCCAATTATAGTGAAATCGTGTTAATTGAGTTTATTTCATCGGTATCTATGAATATTTTATGAGCTACAAATTTTATGCGTGCACAACTTACTAGACAGACATGTTTGTCGCGTAGGTTGTGTCACGTAAAGAAGTATCTATCTCCAGTAAATCTATTTTGCTGCTCGAAGTAAGTATGACAAAAACAAGCAAAAACATCTAGGTACGACCATATATATCATTGTAATTAATAATTTTGTGTATAACATGGTTACTGGGAATTGAATGCAACAGTCTCCATAACTAGTATCAAATAGCACAACTGCGTGCTGGTATTTTAGTAACGCATTTTCACAAGGTACTAGTCAATATCACTATCAACATCTGAAATGCTCCTCCCAAATTCATCGACAACCGGTTCTAAGTCTTCTTGTTCTTGTCGCTCAGGTCCATATCATTGTTTACACCATTTTTCCCTGCTAGTTGTCTAACAGTCTGAGAGTCAACAAATATCACATCATCAGAGCGATCAGCCATGTCGTCTTCATGATCATCAACATATTCATCTTCCTCGTCCTCAATTTGGTGAACAATGGGATCTTCCGAGTCTAGGTCTTCCTGGTATGCACCTGCATTGCCTTCATCATCTTTTTCTGGAACATCGTATACATTCCTGTGCTTGAAAGTTTGCACCACCTTCCAAGGATCACCAGATTTTGTGTCTTCCAAGTAAAAACGAGTATCTGCTTGGTGAGCTAATATGAAAGGGGCGTTCTTGTACCACAATACAGACGTATTGATGCTTTTAAAGTATCCATCATCCTTCATCTCCGTGGTTTTCCTACTTCCAAGGTCAAACCAATCACAGCGGAACAAGAACACGAATCTATCGCCGTGCTTGTTTCTCGAGTACTGTAACTCAAGAACCTCCTTCATCACACCGCAGTATTCTTGATCTTGTTCGTCAGAAACGGATCCCCTTGTCATTATGCCTGAGTTTTGAGTCCTCATGTTCTTCTCACGCTCGACGGAACGGAACCTAGCGCCATTTACATTGCACATAGGGTGTACAACTACACGAGCATCTAGACCAAGTGCTAGTGATTTTAAATCTTCTGGAGCATTGTCCAAATTACTAACATGTTTTTTAAACCATGCAGGGACTTCTTTCTCTAGTTCCGCCTCAATGTTGTTCACACCCCTGTTTTGTAGTTGTTGTCGGAAATTCCTAAAAATCAAAAACAAATTAGTAATGGTACTCCTATAACACAAAATATTACTGAAAATTTTGAATGATTAATAAAAAGGTAAATAGACCTACCAAATATAATGTTGTACCTCATCACAGTTCTGAAGTACATACCAAACCATACTGTCAAATTCTTTGGGAAAATACTTCAACTTGGATAGTCCTAAACCTCTGGCTCCATCTGAAAAAATATCAAACTCTAGCGGATCAACTCTTTGTTTCTTATCTTGGTTCCTCTCAGGCTTGTTATGTCTGGTTTCTATGACATCGCCCAAAAATTTAGAGCAATGATGCAAGCACTCATCCACGATATATCCCTCAGCAATTGAACCTTCAGGCCTTGATTTGCTACGCACAGTTGATTTCAGGTACCCGAGCCTTCTTTCAACTGGATACATCCAACCATATTGAACAGGCCCCCTCTGAAGTGCCTCATCAGGTAGATGAATAGCCAGGTGCACCATTACATCAAAGAATGATGGGGGAAATAGCAGCTCAAGCTTGCAAAGAATTATGACAATTTCAACCTTCATTCGACGCAGCACAGATGCTCTTAGAGTTTTGGCACACAACTCCCTGAAAAAGTTTCCTAGTTCAGCAATGGTCTCATACATCGCCTTTGATGCAATCCCTCTCAGACCAGCTGGCAACACACACTGCATAAATATGTGGCTGTCATGCGTCTTCAGACCGTGCACTTTACCCTCTGGGATGTCCACACATCTTGCTAAGTTTCTAGCAAAACCATCTGTGAACCTAGTGTTGGCCAAATACTTGCACAATTTTTGTTTGCCTTCCTTTTGAAGCGTCCATGGTGCTTTCTCCTTTGAAAAACCCTTGGCCTCAGGTTTCATCCAGAACTTCTTCCTGACATTAAATTTCTCCAAATCCATTCTACCACCAACAGTGTCCTTGTTCTTTCCATCAAGCTCAAGAAGGGTACCAAGGATATTGTCCAATATGTTCTTCTCAATGTGCATCACATCTAGGTTGTGAACAAACTTCAATCTTGACTAGTATGGCAGATCATATAAGCTGATCTTGAGGTGCCAGGATGGCTCACCAGTCATGCCATGCTTTATCTTCCTAGTTGATGGATTTTCCCTGGCCTGTAATCCTGAACTCTCTGTACCCTCTCCTCTCTTTCTGCAAGTGTGAAACTTGTTGGTGCATCCTTAGGTTCAGGTTTTCCATTGAAGGCTCTGCTACTCCTCCACTTGTGATCGTGAGGCAGAAATCGATGATGACCAATATAATCAATTTTATTATGCAAAGACTCGTAGCAAGGATCCTTATCGCAGTGCGCACATGCGAAAAACCCTCTTGTGCTACGACCAGACATCGTGGCATATCCAGGATAGTCATGAATCGAACAAAGAAACGCAGCATGCAACGAAAACTCTCTACCTATGCATGCATCATATGTGCCCACGCCACTCCATAGCTTCATCATATCTTTTATCAATGGCTGCATAAATACATGAAAATCCTTTCCTGGTGAATTTTTTCCAGGGATTAGCAATGACATCATGAAGTTGGATTGATCCATGCACATCCACGGTGGGAAGTTGTATGGAATGACAAAAACTGGCCACATACTGTATGAACTACTCATGTTTCCATATGGGTTGAATCCATCTGTCGCAATACCAAGCCTTATGTTACGGGTATCTGAAGCAAACCATCCAAACTCCTTGTCAAAGTGCTTCCATGCTTCACCATCAGCTGGGTGCCTCAAAATACCCGGTTGTGCAACCCTCTTCTCCTTGTGCCACTTGGTGTTCATCGACGCTTCCTTGGAAACAAAAAATCTCTGTAACCTTGGGATTATAGGAAAGTATCGGAGCACCTTGTGGGGAATCTTTCTCTTTGCTTCCGGGTCTTTCCACCTTGAAAATCCACACTCGGGACAATGAGTTTTTTTGGCATGGTCTCCCCAAAACAGAGCACAGTCATACTTGCATACATGAATTGTGTCATAACCAAGCCCAACCTCAGAAAGAACACTCTTAGCTTCAGCATAGGACTTGGGAAAATTCACTTTTGGCAAAGCAGCACATAAGACAACCATAAATTGATCAAAAGCTCTATTTGTGACCAGGTTGTATGATTTCACGTAAAGCATCTTCATAATGAATGACAACCTCGTCTTAGTGGTGCATCCCTCGTGAAGCTCTTTCTTAGCTTCTTCGATGAGTTTCGCATAGAAATTAGTGTCACTTGGGCCTCTGTCACCAGAATCATGCAGCTCATCTAACATCTTGTCAACATGATCATTATGATTCTCATTTCCATCATCATAATCATCATCGTCATTGCTTTGATACAAACTATGATCATAGTTTTCATCAGGACCATCATCTTCTCCATGACAACTCCACTTTGTGTACAAAACGACCATACCATTGACGTGTAAGTGATACTCAACAGTGTCCTGAGTCTGTTGTGTAATATTAAGGCATTTTTGGCATGGGCACAATATTGATGCACCTTCGTTGCAGTTTGCGCGCGCAAGCTCCATAAACTCGCGGAAACCTTGTATGTAAAAAGGGGTGAACTTGCGCCCATGAGTAATCCACTGTCGATCCATCGCCTACAAAAATATATATAATGTGTTCCACTTGAGTCATGATGCCATTCAATTTGTACTAATCGATGTGAAAATTGTTTACCAAAGTCCAAATAAATCACAATGTGTAACATAAACACCAATCCAAATCAATTTCATAACAGATCTCAAAGGAACTCACATGTGCTTCCTATCGCCGTGCGCCGGCCTGCCGCGAAGCCTCGCTAGCTGGGATCGTGATCAATCGCCGTGATCGCGTAGGCGCAAGTCGCCGGGACTTGTATATGAAGGGCCAGCGAATGTCGTAATCGCCTAGACAAGGGATACCCTTGACAACGCTCGTTCGCAAGAACATAGAAGAAAACTGTTTGGAAGATCGCACAAGTCCTAACTATAATGATCCATGTTTGTACATGCCACGTACTGCACATAGAGTTTACAAAATGGTAGGCCAATCAAACAATTCAAAAATGGAACGGTAGCCCAGCGGTAACGAAACGTTTTACTTTGTACTAGGTCCTCGGTTCGAAACCCATCTTTGCCCTTTTATCATTTTTAACAAAATTGCTAACTCGTTGGTCCCACGAAAAATCGGTGACGGCTTAATCTACGACGCTCTAAAATCCATCGTGCGGATAATCGGTGACAGTAGGCCGTGACGCGAAACGCGACCGTCACGCATTATCAAGCATACGTGATGCCCAAAACTAATATGTCACCTATGGTTACTTTCGGTGACAGTTTTGAATTTTGTCACCAGGCAATTCGTCACCGATTCTAGGATCTGTTGTAGTGCCACAAACCACTTATGGATCAACCAGTGGTCATTGCATGTATGTTCTTTTCACAAACTACATGTGGACCCACTAGAGTCATTGCTTGTGTGTTCTTATACTAAAACCAGCACTAGAGTCATTGCATGTGTGTTCTTTTCACAAACAACATTTGTATCCACCAGTGCTCACTACATGTATGTTCTTTCCACAAACCACATATGTATCAACCAGTGGTCATTGCATGTATGTTCTTTTCACAAACCACATGTGGACCCACTAGAGTCATTGCATGTGTGTTCTTATACTAAAACCAGCACTAGACTCATTGCATGTGTGTTCTTTTCACAAACCACACATGGATCCACCACTGTAATTGCATGTGTGTTCTTTCCACAAACCACACATGGATCAACAAGTGGTCACTGCATGTGTGTTCTTTTCACAAACCACATATGGATCCATTAGAGTAATTGCATGTGTGTTCTTATACTAAAACTAACACTAGCGTCATTGCATGTGTGTTCTTTCCACAAACCACTTATGGATCAACCAGTGGTCTTTTCACAAACCACACATGGATCCACCAGTGTTCACTGCATGTGTGTTCTTTGCACAAACCACATATAGATCCATTAGAGTCATTGCATGTGTGTTCTATCCATAAACCACACATGGATCAACCGGTGTCATTGCACATGTGTTCTTTCCACAAACCACATATGGATCAACCAGTGTCATTTCATGTTTGTTCTTTTCCACAAACCACTTATGGATCTACTAGTGGTTATTGCATGTGTGTTATTTCCACAAACCACTTATGGATGAACAAGTGGTCATTGCATGTGTGTTCTTTTCCACAAACCACATATGGATCAACCGGTGTCATCGCATGTGCGTTCTTTTCACAAACCACATGTGGACCCACTAGAGTCATTGCATGTGTGTTCTTATACTAAAACCAGCACTAGACTCATTGCATGTGTGTTCTTTTCACAAACCACACATGGATCCACCACTGTCATTGCATGTGTGTTCTTTCCACAAACCACACATGGATCAACAAGTGGTCATTGCATGTGTGTTCTTTTCACATACCACATATGGATCCATTAGAGTCATTTCATGTGTGTTCTTATACTAAAAATAGCACTAGAATCATTGCATGTGTGTTCTTTCCACAAACCACACATGGATAAACCAGTGGCATTGCATGTGTGTACTTTTCACAAACCACACATGGATTAACCAGTGGTCACTACATGTGTGTTCTTTCCATAAACCACTTATGGATCAACCAGAGTCATTACATGTGTGTTCTTTTCCACAAACCACTTATGGATCTACCAGTGGTCATTGCATGTGTGTTCTTTCCACAAACCACTTATGGATCAACCAGTGGTCATTGCATGTGTGTTCTTTTCACAAACTACATGTGGACCCACTAGAGTCATTGCATGTGTGTTCTTATACTAAAACTAGCACTAGAGTAATTGCATGTGTGATCTTTTCACAAACCACACATGGATCAACTAGTGGTCATTGCATGTGTGTTCTTTCCACAAACCACGTATGGATCAACCAGTGGTCATTGCATGTGTGTTCTTTTCCACAAACCACTTATGCATCAACCAGTGGTTATTGCATGTGAGTTCTTTCCACAAACCACTTATGGATCAACCAGTGGTCATTGCATGTGTGTTCTTTTCACAAACCACATGTGGACCCACTAGAGTCATTGCATGTGTGCTATTATACTAAAACCAACACTAGAGTCATTGCATGTGTGTTGTTTCCACAAACCACACATGGATCAACCACTAGAGTCATTGCATTGTGTTCTTTCCACAAACAACAAATGGATCAACTAGTGTCATTGCATGTGTGTTCTTTGCACAAATCACATATGGACCCACTAGAGTCATTGCTTGTGTGTTCTTATACTAAAACCAGCACTAGAGTCATTGCATATGTGTTCTTTTCACAAACAACATATGGATCCACCAGTGTTCACTGCATGTGTGTTCTTTCCACAAACCACATATGGTCTAACCAGTGGTCATTGCATGTGTGTTCTTTCCAAAAACCACTTATGGATCAACCAGTGGTCATTGCATGTGTGTTATTTTCACAAACTACATGTGGATCCACTAGAGTCATTGCATGTGTGTTCTTATAATAAAACTAGCACTAGAGTCATTGCATGTGTGTTCTTTTCACAAACCACACATGGATCAACCAGTGGTCATTGCATGTGTATTCTTTCCACAAACCACATATGGATCAACCAGTGATCATTGCATGTGTGTTCTTTTCCACAAACAACTTATGGATCCATTAGAGTCATTGCATGTGTGTTATTATACTAAATCTAGCATTAGAGTCATTGCATGTGTGTTCTTTCCACAAACCACACATGGATCAAGCAGTGTCATTGCATGTGTGTTCTTTCCACAAACCACATATGGATCAACTAGTGGTCATTGCATGTGTGTTATTTTCACAAACCACATATGTACCCACTAGAGTCATTGCATGCGTGTTCTTTCCACAAACCACATATGGATCAACTAGTGGTCATTGCATGTGTGTTCTTTTCACAAACCACATATGGACACACTAGAGTCATTGCATGTGTGTTCTATCCACAAACAACACATGGATCAACCGGTGTCATTGCACATGTGTTCCTTCCATAAACCACATATGGATCAACAAGTGTCATTGCTTGTGTGTTCTTTCCACAAACCACACATGGATCAACTAGCGTCATTGCACGTGTGTTCTTCTCCACAAACCACATATGGATCCATATATGTTCTTAAACTAAAACTAGCATTAGAGTCACTGCATGTGTGTTCTTTCCACAAACCACTTATGGATCCGCCAGTGTTCATTGCATGTGTGTTCTTTTCAACAAACCACATATGGATAAACCAGTCGTCATTGCATGTGTGTTCTTTTCACAAACCACATGTGGACCCACTAGAGTCATTGCATGTGTGTTCTTTCCACAAACCACACATGGATCAACCAGTTTCATTACATGTGTATTGTTTCCACAAATCACATATGGACCCACTAGAGTCATTGCTTGTGTGTTCTTATACTAAAAATAGCACTAGAATCATTGCATGTGTGTTCTTTCCACAAACCACAGATGGATAAACCAGTGGCATTGCATGTGTGTACTTTTCACAAACCACACATGGATTAACCAGTGGTCACTACATGTGTGTTCTTTCCACAAACCACTTATGGATCAACCAGAGTCATTACATGTGTGTTCTTTTCCACAAACCACTTATGGATCTACCAGTGGTCACTGCATGTGTGTTCTTTCCACAAACCACATATGGATCAACCAGTGGTCATTGCATGTGTGTTCTTTTCACAAACTACATGTGGACCCACTAGAGTCATTGCATGTGTGTTCTTATACTAAAACTAGCACTAGAGTAATTGCATGTGTGATCTTTTCACAAACCACACATGGATCAACTAGTGGTCATTGCATGTGTGTTCTTTCCACAAACCACGTATGGATCAACCAGTGGTCATTGCATGTGTGTTCTTTTCCACAAACCACTTATGCATCAACCAGTGGTTATTGCATGTGAGTTCTTTCCACAAACCACTTATGGATTAACCAGTGGTCACTGCATGTGTGTTCTTTTCACAAACCACATGTGGACCCACTAGAGTCATTGCATGTGTGTTCTTTCCACAAACCACACATGGATCAACCAGTTTCATTACATGTGTATTGTTTCCACAAATCACATATGGACCCACTAGAGTCATTGCTTGTGTGTTCTTATACTAAAAATAGCACTAGAATCATTGCATGTGTGTTCTCTCCACAAACCACACATGGATAAACCAGTGGCATTGCATGTGTGTACTTTTCACAAACCACACATGGATTAACCAGTGGTCACTACATGTGTGTTCTTTCCACAAACCACTTATGGATCAACCAGAGTCATTACATGTGTGTTCTTTTCCACAAACCACTTATGGATCTACCAGTGGTCATTGCATGTGTGTTCTTTCCACAAACCACATATGGATCAACCAGTGGTCATTGCATGTGTGTTCTTTTCACAAACTACATGTGGACCCACTAGAGTCATTGCATGTGTGTTCTTATACTAAAACTAGAACTAGAGTAATTGCATGTGTGATCTTTTCACAAACCACACATGGATCAACTAGTGGTCATTGCATGTGTGTTCTTTCCACAAACCACGTATGGATCAACCAGTGGTCATTGCATGTGTGTTCTTTTCCACAAACCACTTATGCATCAACCAGTGGTTATTGCATGTGAGTTCTTTCCACAAACCACTTATGGATTAACCAGTGGTCACTGCATGTGTGTTCTTTTCACAAACCACATGTGGACCCACTAGAGTCATTGCATGTGTTTTCTTTCCACAAACCACACATGGATCAACCAGTTTCATTACATGTGTATTGTTTCCACAAATCACATATGGACCCACTAGAGTCATTGCTTGTGTGTTCTTATACTAAAAATAGCACTAGAATCATTGCATGTGTGTTCTCTCCACAAACCACACATGGATAAACCAGTGGCATTGCATGTGTGTACTTTTCACAAACCACACATGGATTAACCAGTGGTCACTACATGTGTGTTCTTTCCACAAACCACTTATGGATCAACCAGAGTCATTACATGTGTGTTCTTTTCCACAAACCACTTATGGATCTACCAGTGGTCATTGCATGTGTGTTCTTTCCACAAACCACATATGGATCAACCAGTGGTCATTGCATGTGTGTTCTTTTCACAAACTACATGTGGACCCACTAGAGTCATTGCATGTGTGTTCTTATACTAAAACTAGAACTAGAGTAATTGCATGTGTGATCTTTTCACAAACCACACATGGATCAACTAGTGGTCATTGCATGTGTGTTCTTTCCACAAACCACGTATGGATCAACCAGTGGTCATTGCATGTGTGTTCTTTTCCACAAACCACTTATGCATCAACCAGTGGTTATTGCATGTGAGTTCTTTCCACAAACCACTTATGGATTAACCAGTGGTCACTACATGTGTGTTCTTTTCACAAACCACATGTGGACCCACTAGAGTCATTGCATGTGTGTTCTTTCCACAAACCACACATGGATCAACCAGTTTCATTACATGTGTATTGTTTCCACAAATCACATATGGACCCACTAGAGTCATTGCTTGTGTGTTCTTATACTAAAAATAGCACTAGAATCATTGCATGTGTGTTCTCTCCACAAACCACACATGGATAAACCAGTGGCATTGCATGTGTGTACTTTTCACAAACCACACATGGATTAACCAGTGGTCACTACATGTGTGTTCTTTCCACAAACCACTTATGGATCAACCAGAGTAATTACATGTGTGTTCTTTTCCACAAACCACTTATGGATCTACCAGTGGTCATTGCATGTGTGTTCTTTCCACAAACCACATATGGATCAACCAGTGGTCATTGCATGTGTGTTCTTTTCACAAACTACATGTGGACCCACTAGAGTCATTGCATGTGTGTTCTTATACTAAAACTAGCACTAGAGTAATTGCATGTGTGATCTTTTCACAAACCACACATGGATCAACTAGTGGTCATTGCATGTGTGTTCTTTCCACAAACCACGTATGGATCAACCAGTGGTCATTGCATGTGTGTTCTTTTCGACAAACCACTTATGCATCAACCAGTGGTTATTGCATGTGAGTTCTTTCCACAAACCACTTATGGATTAACCAGTGGTCACTGCATGTGTGTTCTTTTCACAAACCACATGTGGACCCACTAGAGTCATTGCATGTGTGTTCTTTCCACAACCCACACATGGATCAACCAGTTTCATTACATGTGTATTGTTTCCACAAATCACATATGGACCCACTAGAGTCATTGCTTGTGTGTTCTTATACTAAAAATAGCACTAGAATCATTGCATGTGTGTTCTCTCCACAAACCACACATGGATAAACCAGTGGCATTGCATGTGTGTACTTTTCACAAACCACACATGGATTAACCAGTGGTCACTACATGTGTGTTCTTTCCACAAACCACTTATGGATCAACCAGAGTCATTACATGTGTGTTCTTTTCCACAAACAAATATGGATCTACCAGTGGTCATTGCATGTGTGTTCTTTCCACAAACCACATATGGATCAACCAGTGGTCATTGCATGTGTGTTCTTTTCACAAACTACATGTGGACCCACTAGAGTCATTGCATGTGTGTTCTTATACTAAAACTAGCACTAGAGTAATTGCATGTGTGATCTTTTCACAAACCACACATGGATCAACTAGTGGTCATTGCATGTGTGTTCTTTCCACAAACCACGTATGGATCAACCAGTGGTCATTGCATGTGTGTTCTTTTCCACAAACCACTTATGCATAAACCAGTGGTTATTGCATGTGAGTTCTTTCCACAAACCACTTATGGATCAACCAGTGGTCATTGCATGTGTGTTCTTTTCACAAACCCCATGTGGACCCACTAGAGTCATTGCATGTGTGCTATTATACTAAAACCAATACTAGAGTCATTGCATGTGTGTTATTTCCACAAACCACACATGGATCAACCACTAGAGTCATTGCATTGTGTTCTTTCCACAAACCACAAATGGATCAACTAGTGTCATTGCATGTGTGTTCTTTCCACAAATCACATATGGACCCACTAGAGTCATTGCTTGTGTGTTCTTATACTAAAACCAGCACTAGAGTCATTGCATATGTGTTCTTTTCACAAACAACATATGGATCCACCAGTGTTCACTGCATGTGTGTTCTTTCCACAAACCACATATGGTCTAACCAGTGGTCATTGCATATGTGTTCTTTCCAAAAACCACTTATGGATCAACCAGTGGTCATTGCATGTGTGTTCTTTTCACAAACTAAATGTGGACCCACTAGAGTCATTGCATGTGTGTTCTTATAATAAAACTAGCACTAGAGTCATTGCATGTGTGTTCTTTTCACAAACCACACATGGATCAACCAGTGGTCATTGCATGTGTATTCTTTCCACAAACCACATATGGATCAACCAGTGATCATTGCATGTGTGTTCTTTTCCACAAACAACTTATGGATCCATTAGAGTCATTGCATGTGTGTTATTATACTAAATCTAGCATTAGAGTCATTGCATGTGTGTTCTTTCCACAAACCACACATGGATCAAGCAGTGTCATTGCATGTGTGTTCTTTCCACAAACCACATATGGATCGACTAGTGCTCATTGCATGTGTGTTCTTTTCACAAACCACATATGGACCCACTAGAGTCATTGCATGCGTGTTCTTTCCACAAACCACATATGGATCAACTAGTGGTCAATGCATGTGTGTTCTTTTCACAAACCACATATGGACACACTAGAGTCATTGCATGTGTGTTCTATCCACAAACAACACATGGATCAACCGGTGTCATTGCACATGTGTTCCTTCCATAAACCACATATGGATCAACAAGTGTCATTGCTTGTGTGTTCTTTCCACAAACCACACATGGATCAACTAGCGTCATTGCACGTGTGTTCTTCTCCACAAACCACATATGGATCCATATATGTTCTTAAACTAAAACTAGCATTAGAGTCACTGCATGTGTGTTCTTTCCACAAACCACTTATGGATCCGCCAGTGTTCATTGCATGTGTGTTCTTTTCCACAAACCACATATGGATAAACCAGTCGTCATTGCATGTGTGTTCTTTTCACAAACCACATGTGGACCCACTAGAGTCATTGCATGTGTGTTCTTTCCACAAACCACACAGGGATCAACCAGTTTCATTACATGTGTATTGTTTCCACAAATCACATATGGACCCACTAGAGTCATTGCTTGTGTGTTCTTATACTAAAAATAGCACTAGAATCATTGCATGTGTGTTCTTTCCACAAACCACACATGGATAAACCAGTGGCATTGCATGTGTGTACTTTTCACAAACCACACATGGATTAACCAGTGGTCACTACATGTGTGTTATTTCCACAAACCACTTATGGATCAACCAGAGTCATTACATGTGTGTTCTTTTCCACAAACCACTTATGGATCTACCAGTGGTCATTGCATGTGTGTTCTTTCCACAAACCACATATGGATCAACCAGTGGTCATTGCATGTGTGTTCTTTTCACAAACTACATGTGGACCCACTAGAGTCATTGCATGTGTGTTCTTATACTAAAACTAGCACTAGAGTAATTGCATGTGTGATCTTTTCACAAACCACACATGGATCAACTAGTGGTCATTGCATGTGTGTTCTTTCCACAAACCACGTATGGATCAACCAGTGGTCATTGCATGTGTGTTCTTTTCCACAAACCACTTATGCATCAACCAGTGGTTATTGCATGTGAGTTCTTTCCACAAACCACTTATGGATCAACCAGTGGTCATTGCGTGTGTGTTCTTTTCACAAACTACATGTGGACCCACTAGAGTCATTGCATGTGTGTTCTTGTACTAAAACTAGCACTAGAGTCATTGCATGTGTGTTCTTTTCACAAACCACACATGGATCAACTAGTGGTCATTGCATGTGTGTTCTTTCCACAAACCACATATGGATCAACCAATGGTCATTGCATGTGTGGTCTTTTCCACAAACCACTTATGGATCAAATAGTGGTCATTGCATGTGTGTTCTTTCCACAAACCACTTATGGATCAACCAGTGTTCATTGCATGTGTGTTCTTTTCCACAAACAACATATGGATCAACCAGTGGTCATTGCATGTGTGTTCTTTTTACAAACCACATGTGGGCCCACTAGAGTCATTGCATGTGTGTTCTTTTCACAAACCACATCTGGGCCCACTAGAGTCATTGCATGTGTGTTCTTATACTAAAACCAGCACTAGACTCATTGCATGTGTGTTCTTTTCACAAACCACACATGGATCCACCACTGTCATTGCATGTGTGTTCTTTCCACAAACCACACATGGATCAACAAGTGGTCATTGCATGTGTGTTCTTTTCACAAACCACATATGGATCCATTAGAGTAATTGCATCTGTGTTCTTATACTAAAACTAGTACTAGCTTCATTGCATGTGCGTTCTTTCCACAAACCACTTATGGATAAACTAGTGGTCTTTTCACAAACCACACATGGATCCACCAGTGTTCACTGCATGTGTGTTCTTTGCACAAACCAAATATGGATCCATTAGAGTCATTGCATGTGTGTTCTATCCATAAACCACACATGGATCAACCAGTGTCATTGCACATGTGTTCTTTACACAAACCACATATGGATCAACCAGTGTCATTGCTTGTTTGTTCTTTTCCAGAAACCACTTGTGGATCTACCAGTGGTCATTGCATGTGTGTTATTTCCACAAACCACTTATGGATGAACAAGTGGTCATTGCATGTTTTTTTCTCCACAAACACAATATGGATCAACCGGTGTCATTGCATGTGTTTTCTTTGCACAAACCACATGTGGACCCACTAGAGTCATTGCATGTGTGTTCTTATACTAAAACCAACACTAGACTCATTGCATGTGTGTTCTTTTCACAAACCACACATGGATCCACCACTGTCATTGCATGCGTGTTCTTTCCACAAACCACACATGGATCAACAAGTGGTCATTGCATGTGTGTTCTTTTCATAAACCACATATGGATCCATTAGAGTCATTGCATGTGTGTTCTTATACTTAAACTAGCACTAGAGTCATTGCATGTGTGTTATTTCCATAAACCACACATGGATTAACCAGTGGCATTGCATGTGTGTCCTTTTCACAAACCACTCATGGTTTAACTAGTGGTCACTACATGCGTGTTCTTTCCACAAACCACATATGGACCAACCAGAGTTATTGAATGTGTGTTCTTTCCACAAACCACTTATGGATCAACTAGTGGTCATTGCATGTGTGTTCTTTTCACAAACTACATGTGGACCCACTAGAGTCATTGCATGTGTGTTCTTATACTAAAACTAGCACTAGAGTCATTGCATGTGTGTTCTATCCAGAAACAACACATGGATCAACCGGTGTCATTGCACATGTGTTCCTTCCATAAACCACATATGGATCAACAAGTGTCATTGCTTGTGTGTTCTTTCCACAAACCACACATGGATCAACTAGCGTCATTGCATGTGTGTTCTATCCAGAAACCACACATGGATCAATCAGTGTCATTGCACGTGTGTTCTTTCTACAAACCACATATGGATCAACCAGTGTCATTGCATGTGTGTACTTTCGACAAACCACACATGGATCAACTAGTGTCATTTCATGTGTGTTATTTCCACAAACCACACATGGATCAACCAGTGGTCATTGCATGTGTGTTATTTTCCAGAAACCACTTATGGATCAACTAGTGGTCATTGGATGTGTGTTCTTTCCACAAACCACTTATGGATCAACCAGTGGTCATTGCATGTGTGTTCTTTTCCAGAAACCACATATGGATCAACCGGTGTCATTGCATGTGTGTTCTTTTCACAAACCACATGTGGACCCACTAGAGTCATTGCATGTGTGTTCTTATACTAAAACCAGCACTAGAGTCATTGCATGTGTGTTCTTTTCACAAACCACACATGGATCCACCACTGTCATTGCATGTGTGTTGTTTCCACAAACCACACATGGATAAACAAGTGGTCATTGCATGTGTGTTCTTTTCACAAACCACATATGTATCCATTAGAGTAATTGCATGTGTGTTCTTATACTAAAACTATCACTAGAGTCATTGCATGTGTGTTCTTTCCACAAACCACACATGGATCAACCAGTGGCATTGCTTGTGCGTTCTTTTCACAACCACACATGTATCAACAAGTGGTTGCTTCATGTGTGTTCTTTCCACAAACCACCTATGAACCAACCAGAGTCATTGCATGTGTGTTCTTTTCCACAAACCACTTATGGATCTACTAGTGGTCATTGCTTGTGTGTTCTTTCCACAAACCACTTATGGATCAACCAGTGGTCGTTGCATGTGTGTTCTTTTCACAAACTACATGTGGACCCACTAGAGTTATTGCATGTGTGTTCTTATACTAAAACTAGCACTAGAGTCATTGCATGTGTGATCATTTCACAAACCACACATGGATCAACTAGTGGTCATTGCGTGTGTGTTCTTTCCACAAACCACATATGGTTCAACGAGTGGTCATTGCATGTGTGTTCTTTTACACAAACAACTTATGAATCAACAAGTGGTCATTGCATGTGAGTTCTTTCCACAAACCACTTATGGATCAACAAGTGGTCATTGCATGTGTTTTTTTTCACAAACTACATGTGGACCCACTAGAGTCAGTGCATGTGTGTTATTATACTAAAACCAACACTAGAGTCATTGCATGTGTGTTATTTCCACAAACCACACATGGATCAACCACTAGAGTCATCGCATTGTGTTCTTTCCACAAACCACAAATGGATCAACCAGTGGCATTGCATGTGTGTTCTTTTCACAAACCACACATGGATCAACAAGTGGTTGCTGCATGTGTGTTCTTTCCACAAACCACATATGAACCAACCAGAGTCATTGCATGTGTGTTCTTTTCCACAAACCACTTATGGATCAACCAGTGGTCATTGCATGTGTGTTCTTTCCACAAACCACTTATGGATCAAACAGTCGTCATTGCATGTGTGTTCTTTTCACAAACTACATGTGGACCCACTAGAGTCATTGCATGTATGTTCTTATACTAAAACCAGCACTAGACTCATTGCATGTGTGTTCTTTTCACAAACCACACATGGATCCACCACTGTCATTGCATGTGTGTTGTTTCCACAAACCACACATGGATAAACAAGTGGTCATTGCATGTGTGTTCTTTTCACAAACCACATATTTATCCATTAGAGTCATTGCATGTGTGTTGTTATACTAAAACTATCACTAGAGTCATTGCATGTGTGTTCTTTCCACAAATCACACATGGATCAATCAGTGGCATTGCATGTGCGTTCTTTTCACAACCACACATGGATCAACAAGTGGTTGCTGCATGTGTGTTCTTTCCACAAACCACCTATGAACCAACCAGAGTCATTGCATGTGTGTTCTTTTCCACAAACCACTTATGGATCTACTAGTGGTCATTGCTTGTGTGTTCTTTCCACAAACCACTTATGGATCAACCAGTGGTCGTTGCATGTGTGTTCTTTTCACAAACTACATGTGGACCCACTAGAGTTATTGCATGTGTGTTCTTATACTAAAACTAGCACTAGAGTCATTGAATGTGTGATCATTTCACAAACCACACATGGATCAACTAGTGGTCATTGCATGTGTGTTCTTTCCACAAACCACATATGGTTCAACCAGTGGTCATTGCATGTGTGTTCTTTTCCACAAACCATTTATGAATCAACCAGTGGTCATTGGATGTGAGTTCTTTCCACAAACCACTTATGGATCAACCAGTGGTCATTGCATGTGTGTTCTTTTCACAAACTACATGTGGACCCACTAGAGTCATTGCATGTGTGTTATTATACTAAAACCAACACTAGAGTCATTGCATGTGTGTTATTTCCACAAACCACACATGGATCAACCACTACAGTCATTGCGTTGTGTTCTTTCCACAAACCACAAATGGATCAACCAGTGTCATTGCATGTGTGTTCTTTCCACCAATCACATATGGACCCACTAGAGTCATTGCTTGTGTGTTCTTATACTAAAACCAGCACTAGAGCCATTGCATGTGTGTTCTTTTCACAAACAACATATGGATCCACCAGTGTTCACTGCATGTGTGTTCTTTCCACAAACCACATATGGATCCACCAGTGTTCACTACATGTGTGTTCTTTCCACAAACCACTTATGGATCAACTAGTGGTCATTCCATGTGTGTTCTTTTCACAAACTACATGTGGACCCACTAGACTCATTGCATGTGTGTTCTTATAATAAAACTAGCACTAGAGTCATTGCATGTGTGTTCTTTTCACAAACCACACATGGATCAACCAGTGGTCATTGCATATGTGTTCTTTCCACAAACCACATATGGATCAACCAGTGATCATTGCATGTCCGTTATTTTCCAAAAACAACTTATGGATCCATTAGAGTCATTGCATGTGTGTTCTTATACTAAATCTAGCACTAGAGTCATTGCATGTGTGTTATTTCCAGAAACCACACATGGATCAAGCAGTGTCATTGCATGTGTGTTCTTTCCACAAACCACATATGGATCAACAAGTGGTCATTGCATGCGTGTTCTTTTCACAAACCACATATGGATCCATAAGAGTAATTGCATGTGTGTTCTTATACTAAAACTAGTACTAGCGTCATTGCATGTGTGTTCTTTCCACAAACCACTTATGGATCAACTAGTGCTCTTTTCACAAACCACACATGGATCCACCAGTGTTCACTGCATGTGTGTTCTTTGCACAAACCAAATATGGATCCATTAGAGTCATTGCATGTGTGTTCTATCCATAAACCACTCATGGATCAACTGGTGTCATTGCACATGTGTTCTTTCCACAAACCACATATGGATCAAACAGTGTCATTGCATGTTTGTTCTTTTCCAGAAACCACTTGTGGATCTACTAGTGGTCATTGCATGTGTGTTATTTCCACAAAACACTTATAGATGAACAAGTGGTCATTGCATGTTTTCTTTCCACAAACACAATATGGATCAACCGATGTCATTGCATGTGTTTTCTTTGCACAAACCACATGTGCACCCACTAGAGTCATTGCATGTGTGTTCTTATACTAAAACCAGCACTAGACTCATTGCATGTGTGTTCTTATCACAAACCACACATGGATCCACCACTGTCATTGCATGTGTGTTCTTTCCACAAACCACACATGGATCAACAAGTGGTCATTGCATGTGTGTTCTTTTCATAAACCACATATGTATCCATTAGAGTCATTGCATGTGTGTTCTTATACTTAAACTAGCACTAGAGTCATTGCATGTGTGTTCTTTCCACAAACCACACATGGATCAACCAGTGGCATTGCATGTGTGTCCTTTTCACAAACCACACATGGTTTAACCAGTGGTCACTACATGCGTGTTCTTTCCACAAACCACATATGGACCAACCAGAGTCATTGCATGTGTGTTCTTTTCACAAACCACTAGTGGATCAACCAGTGGTCATTGCATGTGTGTTCTTTTCACAAACTACATGTGGACCCACTAGAGTCATTGCATGTGTGTTCTTATACTAAAACTAGCACTAGAGTCATTGCATGTTTGTTCTATCCAGAAACCACACATGGATCAATCGGTGTCATTGCACGTGTGTTCTTTCTACAAACCACATATGGATCAACCAGTGTCATTGCATGTGTGTACTTTCCACAAACCACACATGGATCAACTAGTGTCATTTCATGTGTGTTATTTCCACAAACCACACATGGATCAACCAGTGGTCATTGCATGTGTGTTCTTTTCCAGAAACCACTTATGGATCAACTAGTGGTCATTGGATGTGTGTTCTTTCCACAAATCACTTATGGATCAACCAGTGGTCATTGCATGTGTGTTCTTTTCCAGAAACCACATATGGATCAACCGGTGTCATTGCATGTGTCTTCTTTTCACAAACCACATGTGGACCCACTAGAGTCATTGCATGTTTCTTCTTATACTAAAACCAGCACTAGACTCATTGTATGTGTGTTCTTTTCACAAACCACACATGGATCCACCACTGTCATTGCATGTGTGTTGTTTCCACAAACCACACATGGATAAACAAGTGGTCATTGCATGTGTGTTCTTTTCACAAACCACATATGTATCCATTAGAGTCATTGCATGTGTGTTCCTTTACTAAAACTATCACTAGAGTCATTGCATGTGTGTTCTTTCCACAAACCACACATGGATCAACCAGTGGCATTGCATGTGTGTTCTTTCCACAAATCACATATGGACCCACTAGAGTCATTGCTTGTGTATTCTTATACTAAAACCAGCACTAGAGCCATTGCATGTGTGTTCTTTTCACAAACAACATATGGATCCACCAGTGTTCACTGCATGTGTGTTCTTTCCACAAACCACATATGGATCCACCAGTGTTCACTGCATGTGTGTTCTTTCCACAAATCACTTATGGATCAACCAGTGGTCATTGCATGTGTGTTCTTTTCACAAACTACATGTAGACCCACTAGAGTCATTGCATGTGTGTTCTTATAATAAAACTAGCACTAGAGTCACTGCATGTGTGTTATTTCCACAAACCACACATGGATCAACAGTGGTCATTGCATATGTGTTCTTTCCACAAACCACATATGGATCAACCAGTGATCATTGCATGTCTGTTCTTTTCCATAAACAACTTATGGATCCATTAGAGTCATTGCATGTGTGTTCTTATACTAAATCTAGCACTAGAGTCATTGCATGTGTGTTATTTCCACAAACCACACATGGATCAAGCAGTGTCATTGCATGTGTGTTCTTTCCACAAACCACATATGGATCAACCAGTGGTCATTGCATGTGTGTTCTTTTCACAAACTACATATGGACCCACTAGAGTCATTGCATGCGTGTTCTTTCCACAAACCACATATGGATCAACTAGTGGTCATTGCATGTGTGTTCTTTTCACAAACCACATATGGACCCTCTAGAGTCATTGCATGTGTGTTCTATCCACAAACAACACATGGATCAACCGGTGTCATTGCACGTGTGTTCTTTCCATAAACCACATATGGATCAACAAGTGTCATTGCATGTGTGTTCTTTCCACAAACCACACATGGATCAACTAGCGTCATTGGACGTGTGTTCTTCTCCATAAACCACATATGGATCAATATATGTTCTTAAACTAAAACTAGCATTAGAGTCACTACATGTGTGTTCTTTCCACAAGCCACTTATGGATCCACCAGTGTTCATTCCATGTGTGTTCTTTTCCACAAACCACATATGGATAAACCAGTGGTCATTGCATGTGTGTTCTTTTCACAAACCACATGTGGACCCACTAGAGTCATTGCATGTGTGTTCTTATACTAAAACCAGCACTAGAGTCATTGCATGTGTGTTACTTCCACAAACCACACATGGATCAACCACTAGAGTCATTGCAGGTGTGTTCTTTCCACAAACCACATATGGATCAACCAGTGTCATTACATGTGTATTCTTTCCACAAATCACATATGGACCCACTAGAATCATTGCTTGTGTGTTCTTATACTAAAACCAGCACTAGAGTCATTGCATGTGTGTTCTTTTCACAAACAACATTTGTATCCACCAGTGTTCACTGCATGTATGTTCTTTCTACAAATCACATATGGATCAACCAGTGGTCATTGCATGTGTGTTCTTTTCACAAAACACATATGGACCCACTAGAGTCATTGCATGTGTGTTCTATCTAGAAACCACACATGGATCAACCGGTGTCATTGCACGTGTGTTCTTTCTACAAACCACATATGGATCAACCAGTGTCATTGCATGTGTGTACTTTCCACAAACCACACATGGATCAACTAGTGTCATTGTATGTGTGTTATTTCCACAAACCACACATGGATCAACCAGTGGTCATTGCATGTGTGTTCTTTTCCACAAACCACTTATGGATCAACTAGTGGTCATTGCATGTGTGTTCTTTCCACAAACCACTTATGGATCAACCAGTGGTCATTACATGTGTGTTCTTTTCCACAAACCACATATGGTTCAACCAGTGTCATTGCATGTGTGTTCTTTTCACAAACCACATGTGGACCCACTAGAGTCATTGAATGTGTGTTCTTAACTAAAACCAGCACTAGACTCATTGCATGAGTGTTCTTTTCACAAACCACACATGGATCCACCACTTTCATTGCATGTGTGTTCTTTCCACAAACCACACATGGATCAACCAGTGGTCATTGCACGTGTGTTCTTTTCACAAACCACATATGTATCAATTTGAGTCATTGCATGTGTGTTCTTATACTAAAAATAGCACTAGAATCATTGCATGTGTGTTCTTTCCACAAACCACACATGGATCAACCAGTGGCATTGCATGTGTGTCCTTTTCACAAACCACACATGGTTTAACCAGTGGTCACTACATGCGTGTTCTTTCCACAAACCAAATATGGACCAACCAGAGTCATTGCATGTGTGTTCTTTCCACAAACCACTTATGGATCAACCAGTGGTCATTGCATGTGTGTTCTTTTCACAAACTACATGTGGACCCACTAGAGTCATTGCATGTGTGTTCTATCCAGAAACCACACATGGATCAATCGGTGTCATTGCACGTGTGTTCTTTCTACAAACCACATATGGATCAACCAGTGTCATTGCATGTGTGTACTTTCCACAAACCACACATGGATCAACTAGTGTCATTTCATGTGTGTTATTTCCACAAACCACACATGGATCAACCAGTGGTCATTGCATGTGTGTTCTTTTCCAGAAACCACTTATGGATCAACTAGTGGTCATTGGATGTGTGTTCTTTCCACAAACCACTTATGGATGAACGAGTGGTCAAACAAAGAGGACTTGTGTTTTTGTTTAAATAAAACAACTAAGTTAATGAATCACCTGGGTGGAATGGTAATTGCTTGGTGGTTTTTGGTTGAGTGGTTCACAAGGCCCATGTCTATGGTTTACCTTGTGTATCTCACTTGTGGATGGCCACCCAGGAACAAAGAGATTTGAGATGTCAAATGTTGAGAAGCTTCAAGTGCAGCCACTTGGCATTATGGGCTCTGCCATGATCATATAGGTTGCAAGAACTTAGCCATATGGACAGTCGGTGGTAGTGTTTGATAGGTTGGAACGCGTCCATTTTGGTCTAAGGGAAGGCTTCTGAAAGATCTTGTCTTGGGAAACCAAGTCTTGTGGGGAAAGTGCACCATCTCTGCAGTGTAAAACCTAAGTACTTAGCCATGTCCCTGGTAAAGGACAATTTGAGCATCAAGACATGGAAGCAATCAAGAATCTCATCATTCAAATTTCTAAGTTAAAACTTGTGGTTTGAACAAGGGTTGTTTGAAATCTTCAATCTTTGATGGAGAGATGCCTTGGAAAAGGATCTTCAAATCTTTGATTGGGGAAAAATGATTTTGCCAAGCAAAACTTAGTATTTTCAAATGTTAAGGAAAAATCTATTTTGAGCAATGCAAGCGTCAACTCCACTTAGCCAAAATGCATATAGATGTTAGACTCCACTATATTACCATAGTATCACTTGCCAATACAATTCAAATGTATTGACCCTTGTGGCTGTAACTTGTAATGTTGCAGGTTTGATTGATTTTAGTGAAGATTGATTGATTAGGATTACAAAGTCTACAACCAACATCTGCCTGTGGCACTTTGAAGATGAAGGACCCCATGCTTATAGTTATTCCGCTGCAATGTAATGTAATAGCCAAATGAGCTATGTAAGATGTAATAAAATTATGTTATTCCTGGTTATAAAGTTATATTATGACCTTTGTCTCTTGATATTACATATTAACTGTGGATGCTAGCTATTGATCCAGGGACTAGCATTGTAAACACAGGGGATTCTACCTTACCTTATATTTTAACAAGGTTGGGTCAGTTTCCTAACCCTACAAGATGGTATCAGAGCATTGTGTTGCCTGTAGGATTTGTAAACCTAGGATTGGACAAAAACCCTTAGAAAAATAGGAGTTGTCTTATTCCAAAAACTTATTTACAAAAACCACTTGTAAACTCTTTCCTCAACCATTTTGGATTTCAACTCTACATCTCTTCTATTTCAAATTGATGGAAAAGCCTACCCCATGACCAAAGACTACACCAAGTGCAAAGGACTTCTTCAACACCTTCAACTATAAAGACTTCAACATCTTCAGCATATTCACCAAGGACTTCCAACTTGGATATCACTAAGGACAAGTGAGACAAGGAAATCTTGCTCAAGATTTGGAGACTAAGGGAATGCAAAAGTTAGAAGGAGCCTACATCATTTGAAGTATTTGTAACCAAGAGTTTTTCTCAAAGAAACCATGATCTCATACAAGAAGAATCAAGAAGGATGGAAAGATCTCAAGTAAACCATATAGATGGACCACCATAATTTAGTTAAGTCAAACACACCAACTTATATGGTGTAACAAAAATATTTTATTGCCTAAGTTTGTGCTAGAAACTTTGTTGATTGAGTGAAAAGTTGTTTGTGATTGCTTGCACATTGCTTGTGTGAATTGTGATGTGTGTGGATAGAATTATTTCCTTAGAAATCTTTTGCCTATTCTAATCCCAATCCAACCCAAACAGATGACTACTCCAAGAGACTCCAACATCAAGGTTGATGACATCAACACCAACCAAGCTGACAGCATGAAGGAGCTCATAGCAAACCAACACCAGTTAAACCAACTGACAGCTCAGTTCATAGCCAACAATAGTGATAAAGACCCTACCTTGCAAAAGTTTTTGGAGGAACAATCCCAACTAATGCTTAAGGTAACTAATCAAATGATCAGCATGGAAGAAAACCATCCCAAAAGGGTGTATGACAACAAGGATGACAAGAATGTTATTCTAGATGGAGACCCAGCTTGCATTATTTGTGGAGACAAGGACCATACTTCCAAGGAGCATGAAGATCAATGCCCTAACTGTGAAGAGAAACATCCTCTCGGACAATGTCCCACTTCTCAAGCTACTTGTTACCTTTGTGAAGGAAACGACCATGTCCCTATCCAATGCCCCATCTATTCCATGGTGGAACAAAGGAAACAAGAAGGATCCAAGTCTACCAAAGGAAAAGGACCACTCATACCTCCAAACAAGACAACCCAATTCAAAGGATCAAAGAAAACCAAGAAACCAAGACCAGACATGAACCTTGTGCAATGTCGTAAATGTAAGGAAATGGGACACTATTCCAGTGAGTGCCCAGAGAACAAGAAAAATAAGGGAATTGACCAAGTGGTGTGCAACAACTGCAAAGAGCCAGGGCACTATGTAGCAACTTGTCCACAAGAGCAACGTAAAGAACTCAAGGACATCCACTGTTTCAACTGCAAGAATCCAGGACACTATGCAAGCAATTGTCCAGAAAAGATGAAGAACAAGTTGAACAAGCCTATGGAGAAACTCAACCTTGGCCCATGAGTCAAGCATGGAAACAAAGGACTCAATGCAAATGTTTGCTTAGAGAAGTTTTTCCAGGATCCCAAGAAGGACAATGTGTAATTTTTGGATGAAAATTTTAAGGGTGGTAGTACCCTAGTTGTTTTGAACCTGCTTGTAACCCGCCTCCCCAAATCTCGGGACGAGATTTATTTTAAGGGTGGTAGCCTGTCACATCCCAAGATTTTCCAAATCTTGTAATGTGAAAAATAAAAATGAATAAAATAAAACTTTGTTTGATTTTCAGGGCCAGAAGGAATTTTTTTGAATTCCAATAGGAATCTTCAAACCTATTTTGAACAATTAAATCCTAAAGGGATTTAACAAATTAAAACATTTAAAGGAAAACAAAATGCTTTGGAATTACTATTTTGGATCTTTAAACAAAGAGTTTTTTGGTTTTCAAAAGAAAAGGTAGATTTATAAATAAAGATTATTTTATAAAGCCAAATTAAACCTTGGCCAAGATTTTGAAACAAAAGGTTTTGCTTTGATTAAAATAGTAAAGGTTTATTTAAAATAAAATAAAAAGGATTTAAATATCCAAGTTTTATTAATAAAGGTTTTACTATTTCCAAAACATCAAAACTTATTTATTTATTCAAAATAAGTTTTCCAAGTATTTTATATTCTCAAAATAAAACCTACTGAAGTGTTTTGGTTTTATTCTAGATTTCAAAATAAAGATTTAATAAAACAAATCCTATTTGAATTATTAACTAAGGTCCATTATATTTAATTATTAATGGAACCTAAAATAAAAGGTTATTTTGTTTTAAACAAGTTTTCCAAGTATTCCTTATTTTCAAATAAAACCTACTAATTTGGTTTTGAAAATATTTGGATTTCAAATGGAAATTTTATTAAATAAATCAAACCCTATTTTATTAAATAACTAAAGATCCATTTTATTTAATTAATGAATGGATCCTAAAATGAATAAAAATATTATTTTATTTTGGGATTTGGTTTATGTTGATAAACAGAACCAAGTTCAAAGTTGTGAAGTGTGGTGTTTGTTTGAATTGATTTGGTTGAATGTTTGAATAATTGAATGAAAATTCAAAACAGAAATTGATTTGGAAAATAGAAAAAGGTTTCAAACAGAAAAAAATAGAGTCAAACCGACCCAGCCCAACCAGCCCAACAAGGCCCAGTCCAACCCACCTCTCTCTCTCACGAAGCGAACCGTTTTCACCCGGAAAAGAACCCACACAGTCACTGACGTAGAGGACCCACTCCCACTCTCTCTCTTTCGCTGACAGACGGGCCCCACACCACTGTGCATCGTTTCACCCGCGCCAGCCGTTTCTTCCCCCTCCCCTCAACGGCGTTCTGCCGATTTACTCCGGCGTTGAATTCGCGTTCATTACTGCGTTAACTCCTCCGATGACCAGGCACACTTAAGAGCACGCCTCTGCTCTACCTTTCCCCTCACTCGCCTCTCCCTCTCTACCCCCAGGCTGAGCAAATCGAGAGCTCCAACCTCTCTGCCTCCGACAACTTCCCCGGTCAATTCCGGCGAACCACGGCCGCCCCTCGACTCCCTCTACACGCAGGCATATTCTCCACCTCCAGGCGCACCTGCCAGTGCCTCCAGTTCACCCGCGCCTGCCCCAGATCGTCGGCAAGGACGAGCTCAACACGCCGCCGCGTCTGCCTTGGCTCCGACGACCTCCCCAGGTAAACTCCGTTCACCCCCGCAGCTCCTGTTGATGCTCCCATCTTCCCCAGATCAATACGCGTCTAACCACGTCCTTGTTTTGCCTCGGCGCGACCTGCAATCTCACCTTCGACAGCAAACAGAGCTGCCCGTCGTCAGTTGCTACTCCGGCGAGGAATTGCCACCATCCCTGTGCGCCCCTCGTCAAACCAACAACACGTTGAGCTTCAGCATCTCATTGCGAACACGGTGAGCCATCTCCCCCTCTCCCATGCTTCCTGTATCGCCAGCTCCGCCGCGAGCAAGCATGCTCCGCCGTCTGCCGCCGCGCAGCGCCGCCACTATTTGGTCGCCTAGATCTGCACCGTTAGATTTCAATCCGACGCGTAGGAACGGATCACTTAACGAAGAGGTATCAGTCAATCTGCGCCGTATGATTTAAATGAGATCCTACGGTCTATGGCGCGTGATCCACCCGAACCGGTACCACCCAGTTAGAACGTGACGCGTGGCACCAGACGATCTGAAATAGAATTTGAAAACAAATTTTGATGCCATTTTCAAACCCTTGTAACTTTGGATCCACACGTCCAAAAATTACAAATTTTATGTCGTTGGATTCAGGATAGCAAGCCCTAACCAACCATGCCCTTGTTTTAACAAATAGTATCTGTTAGTTTGCTTGTTTTTGCAGATTCTTTTGTGAGCTTGTTTAGAGTATAAAAATTGTTTAAAAATGATTTTAGGGTTAAAACCTTTGCAAAATGGTTTGTTGTGACCTTACTGACCCTAGGAACCAACCCATGTTTTGGAAAATGAATTTGGAAAAGTTTAGAATGGATTAATTGGTTTAGTTCATTTCTAGCTAAATAAAACTATTGATTTGTTTATGAAAAGGGTTTTGAATGGAAAACTTTGGAGGAAATGGTGTATTTTGAACCTACTAACATTGGGAACCACTTTGTGAACTCAAAAATGTATTTGGTGAAACAAAATAATGATTCTTTGATTTAAAACCATTTCTAGTCAAATAGAAATGTGGTTTATTTATTAAAAATGGTTTTGGAAGAAAACCTTTGAAAAATGTTTTGTTTTAAACTCACTGACCCCAAACACCAAGTTTTGTGATTTGAAAACATATTGGGTGAACCCTATAGGTTAATGCCTTAGTAAAAATATTTCTACACCACATAAAATGATACTTTGTTTTGAAAATGGTTTATGAAATGAAACCTTTTGCAAATGACTTTGCCACTTTACAAAATGACCAATAGGTGTTTCCAAAATGTTTATGACCCACTAGGAACCACTTTTTCAAACAAAACAAAGCTTGGCATGCTTGCATGCATTACTTTGACTTTGTCATTTTATGTGTGTTGTTTTGCTTGTTTGGTAGATTGAGTTTGTGCCTTGCTTGATTGATTTGTAGTGACTTGAAGAGTGTGATTGTTGCAAGGACAAGGAGTGAGCTTATACCCTCTACCAAAAAGGCAAGTGATGCTTCATACTTTTTATCCCATTACTTTCACTATGCATTAGTGCTTTCATCTATTTTCAAACTTGCATGGATTTTATTTTGCTAAGTATATACCTTGCTATAGAAAAACCTAGTAGATGAAACCTCAGTGGAAATCTTCCTAAGTTAAGATTCCTATTACTATCAAGCTTAGCCTAGCTAATAGAAAACATGGGTGGATTATATATTCACACTATGGAAAAATATACTAAGTCTGAGGACTTGTGGTTTTGTTTAAATAAAACAACTAAGTTAATGAATCACCTGGGTGGAATGGTAATTGCTTGGTGGTTTTTGGTTGAGTGGTTCACAAGGCCCATGTCTATGGTTTACCTTGTGTATCTCACTTGTGGATGGCCACCCAGGAACAAAGAGATTTGAGATGTCAAATGTTGAGCAGCTTCAAGTGCAGCCACTTGGCATTATGGGCTCTGCCATGATCATATAGGTTGCAAGAACTTAGCCATATGGACAGTGGGTGGTAGTGTTTGATAGGTTGGAACGCGTCCATTTTGGTCTAAGGGAAGGCTTATGAAAGATCTTGTCTTGGGAAACCAAGTCTTGTGGGGAAAGTGCACCATCTCTGCAGTGTAAAACCTAAGTACTTAGCCATGTCCCTGGTAAAGGACAATTTGAGAATCAAGACATGGAAGCAATCAAGAATCTCATCATTCAAATTTCTAAGTTAAAACTTGTGGTTTGAACAAGGGTTGTTTGAAATCTTCAATCTTTGATGGAGAGATGCCTTGGAAAAGGATCTTCAAATCTTTGATTGGGGAAAAATGATTTTGCCAAGCAAAACTTAGTATTTTCAAATGTTAAGGAAAAATCTATTTTGAGCAATGCAAGCCTCAACTCCACTTAGCCAAAATGCATATAGATGTTAGACTACACTATATTACCATAGTATCACTTGCCAATACAAATCAAATGTATTGACCCTTGTGGCTGTAACTTGTAATGTTACAGGTTTGATTGATTTTAGTGAAGATTGATTGATTAGGATTACAAAGTCTACAACCAACATCTGCCTGTGGCACTTTGAAGATGAAGGACCCCATGCTTATAGTTATTCCGCTGCAATGTAATGTAATAGCCAAATGAGCTATGTAAGATGTAATAAAATTATGTTATTCCTGGTTATAAAGTTATATTATGACCTTTGTCTCTTGATATTACATATTAACTGTGGATGCTAGCTATTGATCCAGGGACTAGCATTGTAAACACAGGGGATTCTACCTTACCTTATATTTTAACAAGGTTGGGTCAGTTTCCTAACCCTACAAGATGGTATCAGAGCATTGTGTTGCCTGTAGGATTTGTAAACCTAGGATTGGACAAAAACCCTTAGAAAAATAGGAGTTGTCTTATTCCAAAAACTTATTTACAAAAACCACTTGTAAACTCTTTCCTCAACCATTTTGGATTTCAACTCTACATCTCTTCTATTTCAAATTGATGGAAAAGCCTACCCCATGACCAAAGACTACACCAAGTGCAAAGGACTTCTTCAACACCTTCAACTATAAAGACTTCAACATCTTCAGCATATTCACCAAGGACTTCCAACTTGGATATCACTAAGGACAAGTGAGACAAGGAAATCTTGCTCAAGATTTGGAGACTAAGGGAATGCAAAAGTTAGAAGGAGCCTACATCATTTGAAGTATTTGTAACCAAGAGTTTTTCTCAAAGAAACCATGATCTCATACAAGAAGAATCAAGAAGGATGGAAAGATCTCAAGTAAACCATATAGATGGACCACCATAATTTAGTTAAGTCAAACACACCAACTTATATGGTGTAACAAAAATATTTTATTGCCTAAGTTTGTGCTAGAAACTTTGTTGATTGAGTGAAAAGTTGTTTGTGATTGCTTGCACATTGCTTGTGTGAATTGTGATGTGTGTGGATAGAATTATTTCCTTAGAAATCTTTTGCCTATTCTAATCCCAATCCAACCCAAACAGATGACTACTCCAAGAGACTCCAACATCAAGGTTGATGACATCAACACCAACCAAGCTGACAGCATGAAGGAGCTCATAGCAAACCAACACCAGTTAAACCAACTGACAGCTCAGTTCATAGCCAACAATAGTGATAAAGACCCTACCTTGCAAAAGTTTTTGGAGGAACAATCCCAACTAATGCTTAAGGTAACTAATCAAATGATCAGCATGGAAGAAAACCATCCCAAAAGGGTGTATGACAACAAGGATGACAAGAATGTTATTCTAGATGGAGACCCAGCTTGCATTATTTGTGGAGACAAGGACCATACTTCCAAGGAGCATGAAGATCAATGCCCTAACTGTGAAGAGAAACATCCTCTCGGACAATGTCCCACTTCTCAAGCTACTTGTTACCTTTGTGAAGGTAACAACCATGTCCCTATCCAATGCCCCATCTATTCCATGGTGGAACAAAGGAAACAAGAAGGATCCAAGTCTACCAAAGGAAAAGGACCACTCATACCTCCAAACAAGACAACCCAATTCAAAGGATCAAAGAAAACCAAGAAACCAAGACCAGACATGAACCTTGTGCAATGTCGTAAATGTAAGGAAATGGGACACTATTCCAGTGAGTGCCCAGAGAACAAGAAAAATAAGGGAATTGACCAAGTGGTGTGCAACAACTGCAAAGAGCCAGGCCACTATGTAGCAACTTGTCCACAAGAGCAACGTAAAGAACTCAAGGACATCCACTGTTTCAACTGCAAGAATCCAGGACACTATGCAAGCAATTGTCCAGAAAAGATGAAGAACAAGTTGAACAAGCCTATGGAGAAACTCAACCTTGGCCCATGAGTCAAGCATGGAAACAAAGGACTCAATGCAAATGTTTGCTTAGAGAAGTTTTTCCAGGATCCCAAGAAGGACAATGTGTAATTTTTGTATGAAAATTTTAAGGGTGGTAGTACCCTAGTTGTTTTGAACCTGCTTGTAACCCGCCTCCCCAAATCTCGGGACGAGATTTATTCTAAGGGTGGTAGCCTGTCACATCCCAAGATTTTCCAAATCTTGTAATCTGAAAAATAAAAATGAATAAAATAAAACTTTGTTTGATTTTCAGGGCCAGAAGGAATATTTTTGAATTCCAATAGGAATCTTCAAACCTATTTTGAACAATTAAATCCTAAAGGGATTTAACAAATTAAAACATTTAAAGGAAAATAAAATGCTTTGGAATTACTATTTTGGATCTTTAAATAAAGAGTTTTTTGGTTTTCAAAAGAAAAGGTAGATTTATAAATAAAGATTATTTTATAAAGCCAAATTAAACCTTGGCCAAGATTTTGAAACAAAAGGTTTTGCTTTGATTAAAATAGTAAAGGTTTATTTAAAATAAAATAAAAAGGATTTAAATATCGAAGTTTTATTAATAAAGGTTCTACTATTTCCAAAACATCAAAACTTATTTATTTATTCAAAATAAGTTTTCCAAGTATTTTATATTCTCAAAATAAAACCTACTGAAGTGTTTTGGTTTTATTCTAGATTTCAAAATAAAGATTTAATAAAACAAATCCTATTTGAATTATTAACTAAGGTCCATTATATTTAATTATTAATGGAACCTAAAATAAAAGGTTATTTTGTTTTAAACAAGTTTTCCAAGTATTCCTTATTTTCAAATAAAACCTACTAATTTGGTTTTGAAAACATTTGGATTTCAAATGGAAATTTTATTAAATAAATCAAACCCTATTTTATTAAATAACTAAAGATCCATTTTATTTAATTAATGAATGGATCCTAAAATGAATAAAAATATTATTTTATTTTGGGATTTGGTTTATGTTGATAAACAGAACCAAGTTCAAAGTTGTGAAGTGTGGTGTTTGTTTGAATTGATTTGGTTGAATGTTTGAATAATTGAATGAAAATTCAAAACAGAAATTGATTTGGAAAATAGAAAAAGGTTTCAAACAGAAAAAATAGAGTCCAACCGACCCAGCCCAACCAGCCCAACAAGGCCCAGTCCAACCCACCTCTCTCTCTCACGAAGCGAACCGTTTTCACCCGGAAAAGAACCCACACAGTCACTGACGTAGAGGACCCACTCCCACTCTCTCTCTCTCTCGCTGACAGACGGGCCCCACACCACTGTGCATCGTTTCACCCGCGCCAGCCGTTTCTTCCCCCTCCCCTCAACGGCGTTCTGCCAATTTACTCCGGCGTTGAATTCGCGTTCATTACTGCATTAACTCCTCTGATGACCACGCACACTTAAGAGCACACCTCTCGTCTACCTTTCCCCTCACTCGCCTCTCCCTCTCTACCCCCAGGCTGAGCAAATCGAGAGCTCCAACCTTTCTGCCTCCGACAACTTCCCCGGTCAATTCCGGCGAACCACGGCCGCCCCTCGACTCCCTCTACACGCAGGCATATTCTCCACCTCCAGGCGCACCTGCCAGTGCCTCCAGTTCACCCGCGCCTGCCCCAGATCATCGGCAAGGACGAGCTCAACACGCCGCCGCGTCTGCCTTGGCTCCGACGACCTCCCCAGGTAAACTCCGTTCACCCCCGCAGCTCCTGTTGATGCTCCCATCTTCCCCAGATCAATACGCGTCTGACCACGTCCTTGTTTTGCCTTGGCGCGACCTGCAATCTCACCTTCGACAGCAAACAGAGCCGCCCGTCGTCAGGAGCTACTCCGGCGAGGAATTGCCACCATCCCTATGCGCCCGTCGTCAAACCAACAACACGTTGAGCTTCGGCATCTCATTGCGAACACGGTGAGCCATCTCCCCCTCTCCCTCGCTTCCTGTATCGCCAGCTCCGCCGCGAGCAAGCATGCTCCGCCGTCTGCCGCCGCGCATGGCCGCCACTATTTGGTCACATAGATCTGCACCGTTAGATTTCAATCCGACGCGTAGGAACGGATCACTTAACGAAGAGGTATCAGTCAATCTGCGCCGTATGATTTAAATGAGATCCTACGGTCTACGGCGCACGATCCACCCGAACCGGTACCACCCAGTTAGAACGTGACGCGTGGCACCAGACGATCTGAAATAGAATTTGAAAACAAATTTTGATGCCATTTTCAAACCCTTGTAACTTTGGATCCACACGTCCAAAAATTACAAATTTTATGTCGTTGGATTCAGGAGAGCAAGCCCTAACCAACCATTCCCTTGTTTTAACAAATAGTATCGGTTAGTTTGCTTGTTTTTGCAGATTCTTTTGTGAGCTTGTTTAGAGTAGAAAAATTGTTTAAAAATGATTTTAGGGTTAAAACCTTTGCAAAATGGTTTGTTGTGACCTTACTGACCCTAGGAACCAACCCATGTTTTGGAAAATGAATTTGGAAAAGTTTAGAATGGATTAATTGGTTTAGTTCATTTCTAGCTAAATAAAACTATTGATTTGTTTATGAAAAGGGTTTTGAATGGAAAACTTTGGAGGAAATGGTGTATTTTGAACCTACTAACATTGGGAACCACTTTGTGAACTCAAAAATGTATTTGGTGAAACAAAATAATGATTCTTTGATTTAAAACCTTTTCTAGTCAAATAGAAATGTGGTTTATTTATTAAAAATGGTTTTGGAAGAAAACCTTTGGAAAATGTTTTGTTTTAAACTCACTGACCCCAAACACCAAGTTTTGTGATTTGAAAACATATTGGGTGAACCCTATAGGTTAATGCCTTAGTAAAAATATTTCTACACCACATAAAATGATACTTTGTTTTGAAAATGGTTTATGAAATGAAACCTTTTGCAAATGACTTTGCCACTTTACAAAATGACCAATAGGTGTTTCCAAAATGTTTATGACCCACTAGGAACCACTTTTTCAAACAAAACAAAGCTTGGCATGCTTGCATGCATTACTTTGACTTTGTCATTTTATGTGTGTTGTTTTGCTTGTTTGGTAGATTGAGTTTGTGCCTTGCTTGATTGATTTGTAGTGACTTGAAGAGTGTGATTGTTGCAAGGACAAGGAGTGAGCTTATACCCTCTACCAAAAAGGAAAGTGATGCTTCATACTTTTTATCCCATTACTTTCACTATGCATTAGTGCTTTCATCTATTTTCAAACTTGCATGGATTTTATTTTGCTAAGTATAGACCTTGCTATAGAAAAACCTAGTAGATGAAACCTTAGTGGAAATCTTCCTAAGTTAAGATTCCTATTACTATCAAGCTTAGCCTAGCTAATAGAAAACATGGGTGGAATATATATTCACACTATGGAAAAATATACTAAGTCTGAGGACTTGTGTTTTTGTTTAAATAAAACAACTAAGTTAATGAATCACCTGGGTGGAATGGTAATTGCTTGGTGGTTTTTGGTTGAGTGGTTCACAAGGCCCATGTCTATGGTTTACCTTGTGTATCTCACTTGTGGATGGCCACCCAGGAACAAAGAGATTTGAGATGTCAAATGTTGAGAAGCTTCAAGTGCAGCCACTTGGCATTATGGGCTCTGCCATGATCATATAGGTTGCAAGAACTTAGCCATATGGACAGTGGGTGGTAGTGTTTGATAGGTTGGAACGCGTCCATTTTGGTCTAAGGGAAGGCTTCTGAAAGATCTTGTCTTGGGAAACCAAGTCTTGTGGGGAAAGTGCACCATCTCTGCAGTGTAAAACCTAAGTACTTAGCCATGTCCCTGGTAAAGGACAATTTGAGCATCAAGACATGGAAGCAATCAAGAATCTCATCATTCAAATTTCTAAGTTAAAACTTGTGGTTTGAACAAGGGTTGTTTGAAATCTTCAATCTTTGATGGAGAGATGCCTTGGAAAAGGATCTTCAAATCTTTGATTGGGGAAAAATGATTTTGCCAAGCAAAACTTAGTATTTTCAAATGTTAAGGAAAAATCTATTTTGAGCAATGCAAGCCTCAACTCCACTTAGCCAAAATGCATATAGATGTTAGACTCCACTATATTACCATAGTATCACTTGCCAATACAATTCAAATGTATTGACCCTTGTGGCTGTAACTTGTAATGTTGCAGGTTTGATTGATTTTAGTGAAGATTGATTGATTAGGATTACAAAGTCTACAACCAACATCTGCCTGTGGCACTTTGAAGATGAAGGACCCCATGCTTATAGTTATTCCGCTGCAATGTAATGTAATAGCCAAATGAGCTATGTAAGATGTAATAAAATTATGTTATTCCTGGTTATAAAGTTATATTATGACCTTTGTCTCTTGATATTACATCTTAACTGTGGATGCTAGCTATTGATCCAGGGACTAGCATTGTAAACACAGGGGATTCTACCTTACCTTATATTTTAACAAGGTTGGGTCAGTTTCCTAACCCTACAAGATGGTATCAGAGCATTGTGTTGCCTGTAGGATTTGTAAACCTAGGATTGGACAAAAACCCTTAGAAAAATAGGAGTTGTCTTATTCCAAAAACTTATTTACAAAAACCACTTGTAAACTCTTTCCTCAACCATTTTGGATTTCAACTCTACATCTCTTCTATTTCAAATTGATGGAAAAGCCTACCCCATGACCAAAGACTACACCAAGTGCAAAGGACTTCTTCAACACCTTCAACTATAAAGACTTCAACATCTTCAGCATATTCACCAAGGACTTCCAACTTGGATATCACTAAGGACAAGTGAGACAAGGAAATCTTGCTCAAGATTTGGAGACTAAGGGAATGCAAAAGTTAGAAGGAGCCTACATCATTTGAAGTATTTGTAACCAAGAGTTTTTCTCAAAGAAACCATGATCTCATACAAGAAGAATCAAGAAGGATGGAAAGATCTCAAGTAAACCATATAGATGGACCACCATAATTTAGTTAAGTCAAACACACCAACTTATATGGTGTAAGAAAAATATTTTATTGCCTAAGTTTGTGCTAGAAACTTTGTTGATTGAGTGAAAAGTTGTTTGTGATTGCTTGCACATTGCTTGTGTGAATTGTGATGTGTGTGGATAGAATTATTTCCTTAGAAATCTTTTGCCTATTCTAATCCCAATCCAACCCAAACAGATGACTACTCCAAGAGACTCCAACATCAAGGTTGATGACATCAACACCAACCAAGCTGACAGCATGAAGGAGCTCATAGCAAACCAACACCAGTTAAACCAACTGACAGCTCAGTTCATAGCCAACAATAGTGATAAAGACCCTACCTTGCAAAAGTTTTTGGAGGAACAATCCCAACTAATGCTTAAGGTAACTAATCAAATGATCAGCATGGAAGAAAACCATCCCAAAAGGGTGTATGACAACAAGGATGACAAGAATGTTATTCTAGATGGAGACCCAGCTTGCATTATTTGTGGAGACAAGGACCATACTTCCAAGGAGCATGAAGATCAATGCCCTAACTGTGAAGAGAAACATCCTCTCGGACAATGTCCCACTTCTCAAGCTACTTGTTACCTTTGTGAAGGAAACGACCATGTCCCTATCCAATGCCCCATCTATTCCATGGTGGAACAAACGAAACAAGAAGGATCCAAGTCTACCAAAGGAAAAGGACCACTCATACCTCCAAACAAGACAACCCAATTCAAAGGATCAAAGAAAACCAAGAAACCAAGACCATACATGAACCTTGTGCAATGTCGTAAATGTAAGGAAATGGGACACTATTCTAGTGAGTGCCCAGAGAACAAGAAAAATAATGGAATTGACCAAGTGGTGTGCAACAACTGCAAAGCGCCAGGCCACTATGTAGCAACTTGTCCACAAGATCAACGTAAAGAACTCAAGGACATCCACTGTTTCAACTGCAAGAATCCAGGACACTATGCAAGCAATTGTCCAGAAAAGATGAAGAACAAGTTGAACAAGCCTATGGAGAAACTCAACCTTGGCCCATGAGTCAAGCATGGAAACAAAGGACTCAATGCAAATGTTTGCTTAGAGAAGTTTTTCCAGGATCCCAAGAAGGACAATGTGTAATTTTTGTATGAAAATTTTAAGGGTGGTAGTACCCTAGTTGTTATGAACCTGCTTGTAACCCGCCTCCCCAAATCTCGGGACGAGATTTATTCTAAGGGTGGTAGCCTGTCACATCCCAAGATTTTCCAAATCTTGTAATCTGAAAAATAAAAATGAATAAAATAAAACTTTGTTTGATTTTCAGGGCCAGAAGGAATATTTTTGAATTCCAATAGGAATCTTCAAACCTATTTTGAACAATTAAATCCTAAAGGGATTTAACAAATTAAAACATTTAAAGGAAAATAAAATGCTTTGGAATTACTATTTTGGATCTTTAAATAAAGAGTTTTTTGGTTTTCAAAAGAAAAGGTAGATTTATAAATAAAGATTATTTCATAAAGCCAAATTAAACCTTGGCCAAGATTTTGAAACAAAAGGTCTTGCTTTGATTAAAATAGTAAAGGTTTATTTAAAATAAAATAAAAAGGATTTAAATATCCAAGTTTTATTAATAAAGGTTTTACTATTTCCAAAACATCAAAACTTATTTATTTATGCAAAATAAGTTTTCCAAGTATTTTATATTCTCAAAATAAAACCTACTGAAGTGTTTTGGTTTTATTCTAGATTTCAAAATAAAGATTTAATAAAACAAATCCTATTTGAATTATTAACTAAGGTCCATTATATTTAATTATTAATGGAACCTAAAATAAAAGGTTATTTTGTTTTAAACAAGTTTTCCAAGTATTCCTTATTTTCAAATAAAACCTACTAATTTGGTTTTGAAAATATTTGGATTTCAAATGGAAATTTTATTAAATAAATGAAACCCTATTTTATTAAATAACTAAAGATCCATTTTATTTAATTAATGAATGGATCCTAAAATGAATAAAAATATTATTTTATTTTGGGATTTGGTTTATGTTGATAAACAGAACCAAGTTCAAAGTTGTGAAGTGTGGTGTTTGTTTGAATTGATTTGGTTGAATGTTTGAATAATTGAATGAAAATTCAAAACAAAAATTGATTTGGAAAATAGAAAAAGGTTTCAAACAGAAAAAATAGAGTCCAACCGACCCAGCCCAACCAGCCCAACAAGGCCCAGTCCAACCCACCTCTCTCTCTCACGAAGCGAACCGTTTTCACCCGGAAAAGAACCCACACAGTCACTGACGTAGAGGACCCACTCCCACTCTCTCTCTTTCGCTGACAGACGGGCCCCACACCACTGTGCATCGTTTCACCCGCGCCAGCCGTTTCTTCCCCCTCCCCTCAACGGCGTTCTGCCGATTTACTCCGGCGTTGAATTTGCGTTCATTACTGCATTAACTCCTCCGATGACCACGCACACTTAAGAGCACACCTCTCGTCTACCTTTCCCCTCACTCGCCTCTCCCTCTCTACCCCCAGGCTGAGCAAATCGAGAGCTCCAACCTCTCTGCCTCCGACAACTTCCCCGGTCAATTCCGGCGAACCACGGCCGCCCCTCGACTCCCTCTACACGCAGGCATATTTCCACCTCCAGGCGCACCTGCCAGTGCCTCCAGTTCACCCGCGCCTGCCCCAGATCATCGGCAAGGACGAGCTCAACATGCCGCCGCGTCTGCCTTGGCTCCGACGACCTCCCCAGGTAAACTCCGTTCACCCCCGCAGCTCCTGTTGCTGCTCCCATCTTCCCCAGATCAATACGCGTCTGACCACGTCCTTGTTTTGCCTTGGCGCGACCTGCAATCTCACCTTCGACAGCAAACAGAGCCGCCCGTCGTCAGGAGCTACTCCGGCGAGGAATTGCCACCATCCCTATGCGCCCCTCGTCAAACCAACAACACGTTGAGCTTCGGCATCTCATTGCGAACACGGTGAGCCATCTCCCCCTCTCCCTCGCTTCCTATATCGCCAGCTCCGCCGCGAGCAAGCATGCTCCGCCGTCTGCCGCCGCGCAGCGCCGCCACTATTTGGTCACATAGATCTGCACCGTTAGATTTCAATCCGACGCGTAGGAACGGATCACTTAACGAAGAGGTATCAGTCAATCTGCGCCGTATGATTTAAATGAGATCCTACGGTCTACGGCGCATGATCCACCCGAACCGGTACCACCCAGTTAGAACGTGACGCGTGGCACCAGACGATCTGAAATAGAATTTGAAAACAAATTTTGATGCCATTTTCAAACCCTTGTAACTTTGGATCCACACGTCCAAAAATTACAAATTTTATGTCGTTGGATTCAGGAGAGCAAGCCCTAACCAACCATTCCCTTGTTTTAACAAATAGTATCGGTTAGTTTGCTTGTTTTTGCAGATTCTTTTGTGAGCTTGTTTAGAGTAGAAAAATTGTTTAAAAATGATTTTAGGGTTAAAACCTTTGCAAAATGGTTTGTTGTGACCTTACTGACCCTACGAACCAACCCATGTTTTGGAAAATGAATTTGGAAAAGTTTAGAATGGATTAATTGGTTTAGTTCATTTCTAGCTAAATAAAACTATTGATTTGTTTATGAAAAGGGTTTTGAATGGAAAACTTTGGAGGAAATGGTGTATTTTGAACCTACTAACATTGGGAACCACTTTGTGAACTCAAAAATGTATTTGGTGAAACAAAATAATGATTCTTTGATTTAAAACCTTTTCTAGTCAAATAGAAATGTGGTTTATTTATTAAAAATGGTTTTGGAAGAAAACCTTTGGAAAATGTTTTGTTTTAAACTCACTGACCCCAAACACCAAGTTTTGTGATTTGAAAACATATTGGGTGAACCCTATAGGTTAATGCCTTAGTAAAAATATTTCTACACCACATAAAATGATACTTTGTTTTGAAAATGGTTTATGAAATGAAACCTTTTGCAAATGACTTTGCCACTTTACAAAATGACCAATAGGTGTTTCCAAAATGTTTATGACCCACTAGGAACCACTTTTTCAAACAAAACAAAGCTTGGCATGCTTGCATGCATTACTTTGACTTTGTCATTTTATGTGTGTTGTTTTGCTTGTTTGGTAGATTGAGTTTGTGCCTTGCTTGATTGATTTGTAGTGACTTGAAGAGTGTGATTGTTGCAAGGACAAGGAGTGAGCTTATACCCTCTACCAAAAAGGAAAGTGATGCTTCATACTTTTTATCCCATTACTTTCACTATGCATTAGTGCTTTCATCTATTTTCAAACTTGCATGGATTTTATTTTGCTAAGTATAGACCTTGCTATAGAAAAACCTAGTAGATGAAACCTTAGTGGAAATCTTCCTAAGTTAAGATTCCTATTACTATCAAGCTTAGCCTAGCTAATAGAAAACATGGGTGGAATATATATTCACACTATGGAAAAATATACTAAGTCTGAGGACTTGTGTTTTTGTTTAAATAAAACAACTAAGTTAATGAATCACCTGGGTGGAATGGTAATTGCTTGGTGGTTTTTGGTTGAGTGGTTCACAAGGCCCATGTCTATGGTTTACCTTGTGTATCTCACTTGTGGATGGCCACCCAGGAACAAAGAGATTTGAGATGTCAAATGTTGAGAAGCTTCAAGTGCAGCCACTTGGCATTATGGGCTCTGCCATGATCATATAGGTTGCAAGAACTTAGCCATATGGACAGTGGGTGGTAGTGTTTGATAGGTTGGAACGCGTCCATTTTGGTCTAAGGGAAGGCTTCTGAAAGATCTTGTCTTGGGAAACCAAGTCTTGTGGGGAAAGTGCACCATCTCTGCAGTGTAAAACCTAAGTACTTAGCCATGTCCCTGGTAAAGGACAATTTGAGCATCAAGACATGGAAGCAATCAAGAATCTCATCATTCAAATTTCTAAGTTAAAACTTGTGGTTTGAACAAGGGTTGTTTGAAATCTTCAATCTTTGATGGAGAGATGCCTTGGAAAAGGATCTTCAAATCTTTGATTGGGGAAAAATGATTTTGCCAAGCAAAACTTAGTATTTTCAAATGTTAAGGAAAAATCTATTTTGAGCAATGCAAGCCTCAACTCCACTTAGCCAAAATGCATATAGATGTTAGACTCCACTATATTACCATAGTATCACTTGCCAATACAATTCAAATGTATTGACCCTTGTGGCTGTAACTTGTAATGTTGCAGGTTTGATTGATTTTAGTGAAGATTGATTGATTAGGATTACAAAGTCTACAACCAACATCTGCCTGTGGCACTTTGAAGATGAAGGACCCCATGCTTATAGTTATTCCGCTGCAATGTAATGTAATAGCCAAATGAGCTATGTAAGATGTAATAAAATTATGTTATTCCTGGTTATAAAGTTATATTATGACCTTTGTCTCTTGATATTACATCTTAACTGTGGATGCTAGCTATTGATCCAGGGACTAGCATTGTAAACACAGGGGATTCTACCTTACCTTATATTTTAACAAGGTTGGGTCAGTTTCCTAACCCTACAAGATGGTATCAGAGCATTGTGTTGCCTGTAGGATTTGTAAACCTAGGATTGGACAAAAACCCTTAGAAAAATAGGAGTTGTCTTATTCCAAAAACTTATTTACAAAAACCACTTGTAAACTCTTTCCTCAACCATTTTGGATTTCAACTCTACATCTCTTCTATTTCAAATTGATGGAAAAGCCTACCCCATGACCAAAGACTACACCAAGTGCAAAGGACTTCTTCAACACCTTCAACTATAAAGACTTCAACATCTTCAGCATATTCACCAAGGACTTCCAACTTGGATATCACTAAGGACAAGTGAGACAAGGAAATCTTGCTCAAGATTTGGAGACTAAGGGAATGCAAAAGTTAGAAGGAGCCTACATCATTTGAAGTATTTGTAACCAAGAGTTTTTCTCAAAGAAACCATGATCTCATACAAGAAGAATCAAGAAGGATGGAAAGATCTCAAGTAAACCATATAGATGGACCACCATAATTTAGTTAAGTCAAACACACCAACTTATATGGTGTAAGAAAAATATTTTATTGCCTAAGTTTGTGCTAGAAACTTTGTTGATTGAGTGAAAAGTTGTTTGTGATTGCTTGCACATTGCTTGTGTGAATTGTGATGTGTGTGGATAGAATTATTTCCTTAGAAATCTTTTGCCTATTCTAATCCCAATCCAACCCAAACAGATGACTACTCCAAGAGACTCCAACATCAAGGTTGATGACATCAACACCAACCAAGCTGACAGCATGAAGGAGCTCATAGCAAACCAACACCAGTTAAACCAACTGACAGCTCAGTTCATAGCCAACAATAGTGATAAAGACCCTACCTTGCAAAAGTTTTTGGAGGAACAATCCCAACTAATGCTTAAGGTAACTAATCAAATGATCAGCATGGAAGAAAACCATCCCAAAAGGGTGTATGACAACAAGGATGACAAGAATGTTATTCTAGATGGAGACCCAGCTTGCATTATTTGTGGAGACAAGGACCATACTTCCAAGGAGCATGAAGATCAATGCCCTAACTGTGAAGAGAAACATCCTCTCGGACAATGTCCCACTTCTCAAGCTACTTGTTACCTTTGTGAAGGAAACGACCATGTCCCTATCCAATGCCCCATCTATTCCATGGTGGAACAAAGGAAACAAGAAGGATCCAAGTCTACCAAAGGAAAAGGACCACTCATACCTCCAAACAAGACAACCCAATTCAAAGGATCAAAGAAAACCAAGAAACCAAGACCATACATGAACCTTGTGCAATGTCGTAAATGTAAGGAAATGGGACACTATTCCAGTGAGTGCCCAGAGAACAAGAAAAATAAGGGAATTGACCAAGTGGTGTGCAACAAATGCAAAGAGCCAGGCCACTATGTAGCAACTTGTCCACAAGATCAACGTAAAGAACTCAAGGACATCCACTGTTTCAACTGCAAGAATCCAGGACACTATGCAAGCAATTGTCCAGAAAAGATGAAGAACAAGTTGAACAAGCCTATGGAGAAACTCAACCTTGGCCCATGAGTCAAGCATGGAAACAAAGGACTCAATGCAAATGTTTGCTTAGAGAAGTTTTTCCAGGATCCCAAGAAGGACAATGTGTAATTTTTGTATGAAAATTTTAAGGGTGGTAGTACCCTAGTTGTTTTGAACCTGCTTGTAACCCGCCTCCCCAAATCTCGGGACGAGATTTATTCTAAGGGTGGTAGCCTGTCACATCCCAAGATTTTCCAAATCTTGTAATGTGAAAAATAAAAATGAATAAAATAAAACTTTGTTTGATTTTCAGGGCCAGAAGGAATATTTTTGAATTCCAATAGGAATCTTCAAACCTATTTTGAACAATTAAATCCTAAAGGGATTTAACAAATTAAAACATTTAAAGGAAAACAAAATGCTTTGGAATTACTATTTTGGATCTTTAAATAAAGAGTTTTTTGGTTTTCAAAAGAAAAGGTAGATTTATAAATAAAGATTATTTCATAAAGCCAAATTAAACCTTGGCCAAGATTTTGAAACAAAAGGTTTTGCTTTGATTAAAATAGTAAAGGTTTATTTAAAATAAAATAAAAAGGATTTAAATATCCAAGTTTTATTAATAAAGGTTTTACTATTTCCAAAACATCAAAACTTATTTATTTATGCAAAATAAGTTTTCCAAGTATTTTATATTCTCAAAATAAAACCTACTGAAGTGTTTTGGTTTTATTCTAGATTTCAAAATAAAGATTTAATAAAACAAATCCTATTTGAATTATTAACTAAGGTCCATTATATTTAATTATTAATGGAACCTAAAATAAAAGGTTATTTTGTTTTAAACAAGTTTTCCAAGTATTCCTTATTTTCAAATAAAACCTACTAATTTGGTTTTGAAAACATTTGGATTTCAAATGGAAATTTTATTAAATAAATCAAACCCTATTTTATTAAATAACTAAAGATCCATTTTATTTAATTAATGAATGGATCCTAAAATGAATAAAAATATTATTTTATTTTGGGATTTGGTTTATGTTGATAAACAGAACCAAGTTCAAAGTTGTGAAGTGTGGTGTTTGTTTGAATTGATTTGGTTGAATGTTTGAATAATTGAATGAAAATTCAAAACAGAAATTGATTTGGAAAATAGAAAAAGGTTTCAAACAGAAAAAAATAGAGTCAAACCGACCCAGCCCAACCAGCCCAACAAGGCCCAGTCCAACCCACCTCTCTCTCTCACGAAGCAAACCGTTTTCACCTGGAAAAGAACCCACACAGTCACTGACGTAGAGGACCCACTCCCACTCTCTCTCTTTCGCTGACAGACGGGCCCCACACCACTGTGCATCGTTTCACCCGCGCCAGCCGTTTCTCCCCCCTCCCCTCAACGACGTTCTGCCGATTTACTCCGGCGTTGAATTCGCGTTCATTACTGCGTTAACTCCTCCGATGACCATGCACACTTAAGAGCACGCCTCTCCTCTACCTTTCCCCTCACTCGCCTCTCCCTCTCTACCCCCAGGCTGAGCAAATCGAGAGCTCCAACCTCTCTGCCTCCGACAACTTCCCCGGTCAATTCCGGCGAACCACGACCGCCCCTCGACTCCCTCTACACGCAGGCATATTCTCCACCTCCAGACGCACCTGCCAGTGCCTCCAGTTCACCCGCGCCTGCCCCAGATCGTCGGCAAGGACGAGCTCAACACGCCGCCGCGTCTGCCTTGGCTCCGATGACCTCCCTAGGTAAACTCCGTTCACCCCCGCAGCTCCTGTTGATGCTCCCATCTTCCCCAGATCAATACGCGTCTAACCACGTCCTTGTTTTGCCTCGGCGCGACCTGCAATCTCACCTTCGACAGCAAACAGAGCTGCCCGTCGTCAGGAGCTACTCCGGCGAGGAATTGCCACCATCCCTGTGCGCCCCTCGTCAAACCAACAGCACGTTGAGCTTCAGCATCTCATAGCGAACACGGTGAGCCATCTCCCCCTCTCCCACGCTTCCTGTATCGCCAGCTCCGCCGCGAGCAAGCATGCTCCGCCGTCTGCCGCCGCGCAGCGCCGCCACTATTTGGTCGCATAGATCTGCACCGTTAGATTTCAATCCGACGCGTAGGAACTGATCACTTAACGAAGAGGTATCAGTCAATCTGCGCCGTATGATTTAAATGAGATCCTACGGTCTACGGCGCGCGATCCACCCGAACCGGTACCACCCAGTTAGAACGTGACGCGTGGCACCAGACGATCTGAAATAGAATTTGAAAACAAATTTTGATGCCATTTTCAAACCCTTGTAACTTTGGATCCACACGTCCAAAAATTACAAATTTTATGTCGTTGGATTCAAGAGAGCAAGCCCTAACCAACCATGCCCTTGTTTTAACAAATAGTATCTGTTAGTTTGCTTGTTTTTGCAGATTCTTTTGTGAGCTTGTTTAGAGTATTAAAATTGTTTAAAAATGATTTTAGGGTTAAAACCTTTGCAAAATGGTTTGTTGTGACCTTCCTGACCCTAGGAACCAACCCATGTTTTGGAAAATGAATTTGGAAAAGTTTAGAATGGATTAATTGGTTTAGTTCATTTCTAGCTAAATAAAACTATTGATTTGTTTATGAAAAGGGTTTTGAATGGAAAACTTTGGAGGAAATGGTGTATTTTGAACCTACTAACATTGGGAACCACTTTGTGAACTCAAAAATGTATTTGGTGAAACAAAATAATGATTCTTTGATTTAAAACCATTTCTAGTCAAATAGAAATGTGGTTTATTTATTAAAAATGGTTTTGGAAGAAAACCTTTGAAAAATGTTTTGTTTTAAACTCACTGACCCCAAACACCAAGTTTTGTGATTTGAAAACATATTGGGTGAACCCTATAGGTTAATGCCTTAGTAAAAATATTTCTACACCACATAAAATGATACTTTGTTTTGAAAATGGTTTGTGAAATGAAACCTTTTGCAAATGACTTTGCCACTTTACAAAATGACCAATAGGTGTTTCCAAAATGTTTATGACCCACTAGGAACCACTTTTTCAAACAAAACAAAGCTTGGCATGCTTGCATGCATTACTTTGACTTTGTCATTTTATGTGTGTTGTTTTGCTTGTTTGGTAGATTGAGTTTGTGCCTTGCTTGATTGATTTGTAGTGACTTGAAGAGTGTGATTGTTGCAAGGACAAGGAGTGAGCTTATACTCTCTACCAAAAAGGCAAGTGATGCTTCATACTTTTTATCCCATTACTTTCACTATGCATTAGTGCTTTCATCTATTTTCAAACTTGCATGGATTTTATTTTGCTAAGTATAGACCTTGCTATAGAAAAACCAAGTAGATGAAACCTTAGTGGAAATCTTCCTAAGTTAAGATTCCTATTACTATCAAGCTTAGCCTAGCTAATAGAAAACATGGGTGGAATATATATTCACACTATGGAAAAATATACTAAGTCTGAGGACTTATGTTTTTGTTTAAATAAAACAACTAAGTTAATGAATCACCTGGGTGGAATGGTAATTACTTGGTGGTTTTTGGTTGAGTGGTTCACAAGGCCCATGTCTATGGTTTACCTTGTGTATCTCACTTGTGGATGGCCACCCAGGAACAAAGAGATTTGAGATGTCAAATGTTGAGAAGCTTCAAGTGCAGCCACTTGGCATTATGGGCTCTGCCATGATCATATAGGTTGCAAGAACTTAGCCATATGGACAGTGGGTGGTAGTGTTTGATAGGTTGGAACGCGTCCATTTTGGTCTAAGGGAAGGCTTCTGAAAGATCTTGTCTTGGGAAACCAAGTCTTGTGGGGAAAGTGCACCATCTCTGAAGTGTAAAACCTAAGTACTTAGCCATGTCCCTGGTAAAGGACAATTTGAGTATCAAGACATGGAAGCAATCAAGAATCTCATCATTCAAATTTCTAAGTTAAAACTTGTGGTTTGAACAAGGGTTGTTTGAAATCTTCAATCTTTGATGGAGAGATGCCTTGGAAAAGGATCTTCAAATCTTTGATTGGGGAAAAATGATTTTGCCAAGCAAAACTTAGTATTTTCAAATGTTAAGGAAAAATCTATTTTTAGCAATGCAAGCCTCAACTCCACTTAGCCAAAATGCATATAGATGTTAGACTCCACTATATTACCATAGTATCACTTGCCAATACAATTCAAATGTATTGACCCTTGTGGCTGTAACTTGTAATGTTGCAGGTTTGATTGATTTTAGTGAAGATTGATTGATTAGGATTACAAAGTCTACAACCAACATCTGCCTGTGGCACTTTGAAGATGAAGGACCCCATGCTTATAGTTATTCCGCTGCAATGTAATGTAATAGCCAAATGAGCTATGTAAGATGTAATAAAATTATGTTATTCCTGGTTATAAAGTTATATTATGACCTTTGTCTCTTGATATTACATCTTAACTGTGGATGCTAGCTATTGATCCAGGGACTAGCATTGTAAACACAGGGGATTCTACCTTACCTTATATTTTAACAAGGTTGGGTCAGTTTCCTAACCCTACAAGATGGTATCAGAGCATTGTGTTGCCTGTAGGATTTGTAAACCTAGGATTGGACAAAAACCCTTAGAAAAATAGGAGTTGTCTTATTCCAAAAACTTATTTACAAAAACCACTTGTAAACTCTTTCCTCAACCATTTTGGATTTCAACTCTACATCTCTTCTATTTCAAATTGATGGAAAAGCCTACCCCATGACCAAAGACTACACCAAGTGCAAAGGACTTCTTCAACACCTTCAACTATAAAGACTTCAACATCTTCAGCATATTCACCAAGGACTTCCAACTTGGATATCACTAAGGACAAGTGAGACAAGGAAATCTTGCTCAAGATTTGGAGACTAAGGGAATGCAAAAGTTAGAAGGAGCCTACATCATTTGAAGTATTTGTAACCAAGAGTTTTTCTCAAAGAAACCATGATCTCATACAAGAAGAATCAAGAAGGATGGAAAGATCTCAAGTAAACCATATAGATGGACCACCATAATTTAGTTAAGTCAAACACACCAACTTATATGGTGTAAGAAAAATATTTTATTGCCTAAGTTTGTGCTAGAAACTTTGTTGATTGAGTGAAAAGTTGTTTGTGATTGCTTGCACATTGCTTGTGTGAATTGTGATGTGTGTGGATAGAATTATTTCCTTAGAAATCTTTTGCCTATTCTAATCCCAATCCAACCCAAACAGATGACTACTCCAAGAGACTCCAACATCAAGGTTGATGACATCAACACCAACCAAGCTGACAGCATGAAGGAGCTCATAGCAAACCAACACCAGTTAAACCAACTGACAGCTCAGTTCATAGCCAACAATAGTGATAAAGACCCTACCTTGCAAAAGTTTTTGGAGGAACAATCCCAACTAATGCTTAAGGTAACTAATCAAATGATCAGCATGGAAGAAAACCATCCCAAAAGGGTGTATGACAACAAGGATGACAAGAATGTTATTCTAGATGGAGACCCAGCTTGCATTATTTGTGGAGACAAGGACCATACTTCCAAGGAGCATGAAGATCAATGCCCTAACTGTGAAGAGAAACATCCTCTCGGACAATGTCCCACTTCTCAAGCTACTTGTTACCTTTGTGAAGGTAACAACCATGTCCCTATCCAATGCCCCATCTATTCCATGGTGGAACAAAGGAAACAAGAAGGATCCAAGTCTACCAAAGGAAAAGGACCACTCATACCTCCAAACAAGACAACCCAATTCAAAGGATCAAAGAAAACCAAGAAACCAAGACCAGACATGAACCTTGTGCAATGTCGTAAATGTAAGGAAATGGGACACTATTCCAGTGAGTGCCCAGAGAACAAGAAAAATAAGGGAATTGACCAAGTGGTGTGCAACAACTGCAAAGAGCCAGGCCACTATGTAGCAACTTGTCCACAAGAGCAACGTAAAGAACTCAAGGACATCCACTGTTTCAACTGCAAGAATCCAGGACACTATGCAAGCAATTGTCCAGAAAAGATGAAGAACAAGTTGAACAAGCCTATGGAGAAACTCAACCTTGGCCCATGAGTCAAGCATGGAAACAAAGGACTCAATGCAAATGTTTGCTTAGAGAAGTTTTTCCAGGATCCCAAGAAGGACAATGTGTAATTTTTGTATGAAAATTTTAAGGGTGGTAGTACCCTAGTTGTTTTGAACCTGCTTGTAACCCGCCTCCCCAAATCTCGGGGCGAGATTTATTTTAAGTGTGGTAGCCTGTCACATCCCAAGATTTTCCAAATCTTGTAATGTGAAAAATAAAAATGAATAAAATAAAACTTTGTTTGATTTTCAGGGCCAGAAGGAATTTTTTTGAATTCCAATAGGAATCTTCAAACCTATTTTGAACAATTAAATCCTAAAGGGATTTAACAAATTAAAACATTTAAAGGAAAACAAAATGCTTTGGAATTACTATTTTGGATCTTTAAATAAAGAGTTTTTTGGTTTTCAAAAGAAAAGGTAGATTTATAAATAAAGATTATTTCATAAAGCCAAATTAAACCTTGGCCAAGATTTTGAAACAAAAGGTTTTGCTTTGATTAAAATAGTAAAGGTTTATTTAAATAAAATAAAAAGGATTTAAATATCCAAGTTTTATTAATAAAGGTTTTACTATTTCCAAAACATCAAAACTTATTTATTTATTCAAAATAAGTTTTCCAAGTATTTTATATTCTCAAAATAAAACCTACTGAAGTGTTTTGGTTTTATTCTAGATTTCAAAATAAAGATTTAATAAAACAAATCCTATTTGAATTATTAACTAAGGTCCATTATATTTAATTATTAATGGAACCTAAAATAAAAGGTTATTTTGTTTTAAACAAGTTTTCCAAGTATTCCTTATTTTCAAATGAAACCTACTAATTTGGTTTTGAAAATATTTGGATTTCAAATGGAAATTTTATTAAATAAATCAAACCCTATTTTATTAAATAACTAAAGATCCATTTTATTTAATTAATGAATGGATCCTAAAATGAATAAAAATATTATTTTATTTTGGGATTTGGTTTATGTTGATAAACAGAACCAAGTTCAAAGTTGTGAAGTGTGGTGTTTGTTTGAATTGATTTGGTTGAATGTTTGAATAATTGAATGAAAATTCAAAACAGAAATTGATTTGGAAAATAGAAAAAGGTTTCAAACAGAAAAAAATAGAGTCAAACCGACCCAGCCCAACCAGCCCAACAAGGCCCTGTCCAACCCACCTCTCTCTCTCACGAAGCAAACCGTTTTCACCCGGAAAAGAACCCACACAGTCACTGACGTAGAGGACCCACTCCCACTCTCTCTCTTTCGCTGACAGACGGGCCCCACACCATTGTGCATCGTTTCACCCGCGCCAGCCGTTTCTTCCCCCTCCCCTCAACGGCGTTCTGCCGATTTACTCCGGCGTTGAATTCGCGTTCATTACTGCGTTAACTCCTCCGATGACCATGCACACTTAAGAGCACGCCTCTCCTCTACCTTTCCCCTCACTCGCCTCTCCCTCTCTACCCCCAGGCTGAGCAAATCGAGAGCTCCAACCTCTCTGCCTCCGACAACATCCCCGGTCAATTCCGGCGAACCACGACCGCCCCTCGACTCCCTCTACACGCAGGCATATTCTCCACCTCCAGGCGCACCTGCCAGTGCCTCCAGTTCACCCGCGCCTGCCCCAGATCGTCGGCAAGGACAAGCTCAACACGCCGCCGCGTCTGCCTTGGCTCCGATGACCTCCCCAGGTAAACTCCGTTCACCCCCGCAGCTCCTGTTGATGCTCCCATCTTCCCCAGATCAATACGCGTCTAACCACGTCCTTGTTTTGCCTCGGCGCGACCTGCAATCTCACCTTCGACAGCAAACAGAAATGCCCGTCGTCAGGAGCTACTCCGGCGAGGAATTGCCACCATCCCTGTGCGCCCCTCATCAAACCAACAGCACGTTGAGCTTCAGCATCTCATTGCGAACACGGTGAGCCATCTCCCCCTCTCCCATGCTTCCTGTATCGCCAGCTCCGCCGCGAGCAAGCATGCTCCGCCGTCTGCCGCCGCGCAGCGCCGCCACTATTTGGTCGCATAGATCTGCACCATTAGATTTCAATCCGACGCGTAGGAACGGATCACTTAACGAAGAGGTATCAGTCAATCTGCGCCGTATGATTTAAATGAGATCCTACGGTCTATGGTTTACCTTGTGTATCTCACTTGTGGATGGCCACCCAGGAACAAAGAGATTTGAGATGTCAAATGTTGAGAAGCTTCAAGTGCAGCCACTTGGCATTATGGGCTCTGCCATGATCATATAGGTTGCAAGAACTTAGCCATATGGACAGTGGGTGGTAGTGTTTGATAGGTTGGAACGCGTCCATTTTGGTCTAAGGGAAGGCTTCTGAAAGATCTTGTCTTGGGAAACCAAGTCTTGTGGGGAAAGTGCACCATCTCTGCAGTGTAAAACCTAAGTACTTAGCCATGTCCCTGGTAAAGGACAATTTGAGCATCAAGACATGGAAGCAATCAAGAATCTCATCATTCAAATTTCTAAGTTAAAACTTGTGGTTTGAACAAGGGTTGCTTGAAATCTTCAATCTTTGATGGAGAGATGCCTTGGAAAAGGATCTTCAAATCTTTGATTGGGGAAAAATGATTTTGCCAAGCAAAACTTAGTATTTTCAAATGTTAAGGAAAAATCTATTTTGAGCAATGCAAGCCTCAACTCCACTTAGCCAAAATGCATATAGATGTTAGACTCCACTATATTACCATAGTATCACTTGCCAATACAATTCAAATGTATTGACCCTTGTGGCTGTAACTTGTAATGTTGCAGGTTTGATTGATTTTAGTGAAGATTGATTGATTAGGATTACAAAGTCTACAACCAACATCTGCCTGTGGCACATTGAAGATCAAGGACCCCATGCTTATAGTTATTCCGCTGCAATGTAATGTAATAGCCAAATGAGCTATGTAAGATGTAATAAATTATATTATTCCTGGTTATAAAGTTATATTATGACCTTTGTTTCTTGATATTACATCTTAATTGTGGATGCTAGCTATTGATCCAGGGACTAGCATTATAAACACAGGGGATTCTACCTTACCTTATATTTTAACAAGGTTGGGTCAGTTTCCTAACCCTACAATTACATGTGTGGTCTTCTCCACAAACCACTTATGGATCAACTAGTGGTCATTGCATGTGTGTTCTTTCCACAAACCACTTATGGATCAACTAGTGGTCATTGCATGTGTGTTCTTTTCCACAAACCACATATGTATCAACCGGTGTCATTGCATGTGTGTTCTTTTCACAAACCACATGTGGACCCACTAGAGTCATTGAATGTGTGTTCTTAACTAAAACCAGCACTAGACTCATTGCATGAGTGTTCTTTTCACGAACCACACATGGATCCACCACTGTCATTGCATGTGTGTTCTTTCCACAAACCACACATGGATCAACCAGTGGTCATTGCACGTGTGTTGTTTTCACAAACCACATATGTATCCATTTGAGTCATTGCATGTGTGTTCTTATACTAAAACTAGCACTAGAGTCATTGCATGTGTGTTCTTTCCACAAACCGCACATGGATCAACCAGTGGCATTGCATGTGTGTTCTTTTCACAAACCACACATGGATCAACAAGTGGTTGCTGCATGTGTGTTCTTTCCACAAACCACATATGAACCAACCAGAGTCATTGCATGTGTGTTCTTTTCCACAAACCACTTATGGATCAACCAGTGGTCATTGCATGTGTGTTCTTTCCACAAACCACTTATGGATCAACCAGTGGTCATTGCATGTGTGTTCTTTTCACAAACTACATGTGGACCCACTAGAGTCATTGCATGTGTGTTCTTATACTAAAACTAGCACTAGAGTCATTGCATGTGTGTTCTTTTCACAAACCACACATGGATCAACTAGTGGTCATTGCATGTGTGTTCTTTCCATAAACCACATATGGATCAACCAGTGGTCATAGCATGTGTGTTCTTTTCCACAAACCACTTATGGATCAACCAGTGGTCATTGCGTGTGTGTTCTTTTCACAAACTACATGTGGACCCACTCTAGTCATTGCTTGTGTGTTCTTATACTAAAACCAGCACTAGAGTCATTGCATGTGTGTTCTTTTCATAAAAAACATTTGTATCCACCAGTGTTCACTACATGTATGTTCTTTCCACAAACCACATATGTATCAACTAGTGGTCATTGCATGTGTGTTCTTTTCACAAACCACATGTGGACCCACTAGAGTCATTGCATGTGTGTTCTTATACTAAAACCAGCACTAGACTCATTGCCTGTGTGTTCTTTTCACAAACCACACATGGATCCACCACTGTCATTGCATGTGTGTTCTTTCCACAAACCACACATGGATCAACAAGTGGTCATTGCATGTGTGTTCTTTTCACAAACCACATATGGATGCATTAGAGTAATTGCATGTGTGTTCTTATACTAAAACTAACACTAGGGTCATTGCATGTGTGTTATTTCCACAAACCACTTATGGATCAACCAGTGGTCTTTTCACAAACCACGCATGGATCCACCAGTGTTCACTGCATGTGTGTTCTTTGCACAAACCACATATGGATCCATTAGAGTCATTGCATGTGTGTTCTATCCATAAACCATAGACGGATCAACCGGTGTCATTGCACATGTGTTCTTTCCGCAAACCACATATCGATCAACCAGTGTCATTGCATGTTTGTTCTTTTCCACAAACCACTTATGGATCTACTAGTGGTCATTGCATGTGTGTTATTTCCACAAACCACTTATGGATCAACCAGTGGTCATTGCATGTGTGTTCTTTTCCACAAACCACATATGGATCAACCGGTGTCATTGCATGTGCGTTCTTTTCACAAACCACATGTGGACCCAGAGAGTCATTGCATGTGTGTTCTTATACTAAAACCAGCACTAGACTCATTGCATGTGTGTTATTTTCACAAACCACACATGGATCCACCACTGTCATTGCATGTGTGTTCTTTCCACAAACCACGCATGGATGAACAAGTGGTCATTGCATGTGTGTTCTTTTCACAAACCACATATGGATCCATTAGAGTCATTTCATGTGTGTTCTTATACTAAAAATAGCACTAGAATCATTGCATGTGTGTTCTTTCCACAAACCACACATGGATAAACAAGTGGCATTGCATGTGTGTACTTTTCACAAACCACACATGGATTAACCAGTGGTCACTACATGTGTGTTCTTTCCACAAACCACATATGGACCAACCAGAGTCATTGCATGTGTGTTCTTTCCACAAACCACTTATGGATCAACCAGTGGTCATTGCATGTGTGTTCTTTTCACAAACTACATGTGGACCCACTAGAGTCATTGCATGTGTGTTCTTATACTAAAACTAGCACTAGAGTCATTGCATGTGTGTTCTATCCAGAAACCACACATGGATCAACCGATGTCATTGCACGTGTGTTCTTTCCACAAACTACATATGGATAAACCAATGTCATTGCATGTGTGTACTTTCCACAAACCACACATGGATAAACTAGTGTCATTGCATGTGTGTTATTTCCACAAACCACACATGGATCAACCAGTGGTCATTGCATGTGTGTTCATTTCCATAAACTACTTATGGATCAACTAGTGGTTATTGCATGTGTGTTCTTTCCACAAACCACTTATGGATCAACCAGTGGTCATTGCATGTGTGTTCTTTTCCAGAAACCACATATGGATCAACTGGTGTCATTGCATGTGTGTTCTTTTCACAAACCACATGTGGATCCACTAGTGTCATTGCATGTGTGTTCTTATACTAAAACCAGCACTAGAGTCATTGCATGAGTGTTCTTTTCACAAACCACACATGGATCCACCACTGTCATTGCATGTGTGATCTTTTCACAAACCACACATGGATCAACTAGTGGTCATTCCATGTGTGTTCTTTCCACAAACCACATATGGATCAACTAGTGGTCATTGCATGTGTGTTCTTTTCCACAAACCACTTATGAATCAACGAGTGGTCATTGCATGTGAGTTCTTTCCACAAACCACTTATGGATCAACTAGTGGTCATTGCTTGTGTGTTCTTTTCACAAACCACATGTGGACCCACTAGAGTCATTGCATGTGTGTTATTATACTAAAACCAGCACTAGAGTCATTGCATGTGTGTTCTTTTCCACAAACCACACATGGATCAACCAGTGGTCATTGCTTGTGTGTTCTTTCCACAAACCACAAATGGATCAACGAGTGTCATTACATGTGTGTTCTTTCCACAAATCACATATGGACCCACTAGAGTTATTGCTTGTGTGTTCTTATACTAAAACCAGCACTAGAGTCATTGCATGTGTGTTCTTTCCACAAACCACATATGAACCAACCAGAGTCATTGCATGTGTGTTCTTTTCCACAAACCACTTATGGATCAACCAGTGGTCATTGCATGTGTGTTCTTTCCACAAACCACTTATGGATCAACCAGTGGTCATTGCATGTGTGTTCTTTTCACAAACTACATGTGGACCCACTAGAGTCATTGCATGTGTGTTCTTATACTAAAACTAGCACTAGAGTCATTGCATGTGTGTTCTTTTCACAAACCACACATGGATCAACTAGTGGTCATTGCATGTGTGTTCTTTCCATAAACCACATATGGATCAACCAGTGGTCATAGCATGTGTGTTCTTTTCCACAAACCACTTATGGATCAACCAGTGGTCATTGCGTGTGTGTTCTTTTCACAAACTACATGTGGACCCACTCTAGTCATTGCTTGTGTGTTCTTATACTAAAACCAGCACTAGAGTCATTGCATGTGTGTTCTTTTCATAAAAAACATTTGTATCCACCAGTGTTCACTACATGTATGTTCTTTCCACAAACCACATATGTATCAACTAGTGGTCATTGCATGTGTGTTCTTTTCACAAACCACATGTGGACCCACTAGAGTCATTGCATGTGTGTTCTTATACTAAAACCAGCACTAGACTCATTGCATGTGTGTTCTTTTCACAAACCACACATGGATCCACCACTGTCATTGCATGTGTGTTCTTTCCACAAACCATACATGGATCAACAAGTGGTCATTGCATGTGTGTTCTTTTCACAAACCACATATGGATGCATTAGAGTAATTGCATGTGTGTTCTTATACTAAAACTAACACTAGGGTCATTGCATGTGTGTTATTTCCACAAACCACTTATGGATCAACCAGTGGTCTTTTCACAAACCACACATGGATCCACCAGTGTTCACTGCATGTGTGTTCTTTGCACAAACCACATATGGATCCATTAGAGTCATTGCATGTGTGTTCTATCCATAAACCATAGACGGATCAACCGGTGTCATTGCACATGTGTTCTTTCCGCAAACCACATATCGATCAACCAGTGTCATTGCATGTTTGTTCTTTTCCACAAACCACTTATGGATCTACTAGTGGTCATTGCATGTGTGTTATTTCCACAAACCACTTATGGATCAACCAGTGGTCATTGCATGTGTGTTCTTTTCCACAAACCACATATGGATCAACCGGTGTCATTGCATGTGCGTTCTTTTCACAAACCACATGTGGACCCAGAGAGTCATTGCATGTGTGTTCTTATACTAAAACCAGCACTAGACTCATTGCATGTGTGTTATTTTCACAAACCACACATGGATCCACCACTGTCATTGCATGTGTGTTCTTTCCACAAACCACGCATGGATCAACAAGTGGTCATTGCATGTGTGTTCTTTTCACAAACCACATATGGATCCATTAGAGTCATTTCATGTGTGTTCTTATACTAAAAATAGCACTAGAATCATTGCATGTGTGTTCTTTCCACAAACCACACATGGATAAACAAGTGGCATTGCATGTGTGTACTTTTCACAAACCACACATGGATTAACCAGTGGTCACTACATGTGTGTTCTTTCCACAAACCACATATGGACCAACCAGAGTCATTGCATGTGTGTTCTTTCCACAAACCACTTATGGATCAACCAGTGGTCATTGCATGTGTGTTCTTTTCACAAACTACATGTGGACCCACTAGAGTCATTGCATGTGTGTTCTTATACTAAAACTAGCACTAGAGTCATTGCATGTGTGTTCTATCCAGAAACCACACATGGATCAACCGATGTCATTGCACGTGTGTTCTTTCCACAAACTACATATGGATAAACCAATGTCATTGCATGTGTGTACTTTCCACAAACCACACATGGATAAACTAGTGTCATTGCATGTGTGTTATTTCCACAAACCACACATGGATCAACCAGTGGTCATTGCATGTGTGTTCATTTCCATAAACTACTTATGGATCAACTAGTGGTTATTGCATGTGTGTTCTTTCCACAAACCACTTATGGATCAACCAGTGGTCATTGCATGTGTGTTCTTTTCCAGAAACCACATATGGATCAACCGGTGTCATTGCATGTGTGTTCTTTTCACAAACCAGCACTAGAGTCATTGCATGAGTGTTCTTTTCACAAACCACACATGGATCCACCACTGTCATTGCATGTGTGATCTTTTCACAAACCACACATGGATCAACTAGTGGTCATTCCATGTGTGTTCTTTCCACAAACCACATATGGATCAACTAGTGGTCATTGCATGTGTGTTCTTTTCCACAAACCACTTATGAATCAACGAGTGGTCATTGCATGTGAGTTCTTTCCACAAACCACTTATGGATCAACTAGTGGTCATTGCATGTGTGTTCTTTTCACAAACCACATGTGGACCCACTAGAGTCATTGCATGTGTGTTATTATACTAAAACCAGCACTAGAGTCATTGCATGTGTGTTCTTTTCCACAAACCACACATGGATCAACCAGTGGTCATTGCTTGTGTGTTCTTTCCACAAACCACAAATGGATCAACGAGTGTCATTACATGTGTGTTCTTTCCACAAATCACATATGGACCCACTAGAGTTATTGCTTGTGTGTTCTTATACTAAAACCAGCACTAGAGTCATTGCATGTGTGTTCTTTTCACAAACAACATATGGATCCACCAGTGTTCACTGCATGTGTGTTCTTTCCACAAACCACATATGGATCCACTAGTGTTCACTGCATGTGTGTTCTTTCCACAAACCACTTATGGATCAACCAGTGGTCATTGCATGTGTGTTCTTTTCACAAACTACATGTGGACCCACTAGAGTCATTGCATGTGTGTTCTTATAATAAAACTAGCACTAGAGTCATTGCATGTGTGTTCTTTTCACAAACCACACATGGATCAACCAGTGGTCATTGCATCTGTGTTCTTTCCACAAACCACATATGGATCAATCAGTGATCATTGCATGTCTGTTCTTTTCCACAAACAACTTATGGATCCATTAGAGTCATTGCATGTGTGTTCTTATACTAAATCTAGCACTAGAGTCATTGCATGTGTTTTATTTCCACAAACCACACATGGATCAAGCAGTGTCATTGCATGTGTGTTCTTTCCACAAACCACATATGGATCAACCAGTGGTCATTGCATGTGTGTTCTTTTCACAAACCACATATGGACCCACTAGAGTCATTGCATGTGTGTTCTTTCCACAAACCACATATGGATCAACTAGTGGTCATTGCATGCGTGTTCTTTTCACAAACCACATATGGACCCACTAGAGTCATTGCATGTGTGTTCTATCCACAAACAACACATGGATTAACCGGTGTCATTGCACGTATGTTCTTTCCATAAACCACATATGGATCAACAAGTGTCATTGCATGTGTGTTCTTTCCACAAACCACACATGGATCAACTAGCGTCATTGGACGTGTGTTCTTCTCCACAAACCACATATGGATCCATATATGTTCTTAAACTAAAACTAGCATTAGAGTCACTGCATGTGTGTTCTTTCCACAAACCACTTATGGATCCACCAGTGTTCATTGCATGTGTGTTCTTTTCCACAAACCACAAATGGATAAACCAGTGGTCATTGCATGTTTGTTCTTTTCACAAACCACATGTGGACCCACTAGAGTCATTGCATGTGTGTTCTTATACTAAAACCAGCACTAGCGTCATTGCATGTGTGTTATTTCCACAAACCACACATGGATCAACCACTAGAGTCATTGCATGTGTGTTCTTTCCACAAACCACACATGGATCAACCAATGTCATTACATGTGTATTCTTAACACAAATCACATATGGACCCACTAGAATCATTGCTTGTGTTTTTTTTTATAAAACCAGCACTAGAATCATTGCATGTGTGTTCTTTTCACAAACAACATATGTATCCACCAGTGTTCACTGCATATATGTTCTTTCCACAAACTACATATGGATCAACTAGTGGTCATTGCATGTGTGTTCTTTTCACAAACCACATATGGACCCACTAGAGTCATTGCATGTGTGTTCTATCTAGAAACCACACATGGATCAACCGGTGTCATTGCACGTGTGTTCTTTCCACAAACCACATATGGATCAACCAGTGGTCATTGCATGTGTGTTCTTTTCACAAACCACATATGGACCCACTAGAGTCATTGCATGTATATTCTTTCCACAAACCACATATGGATCAACTAGTGGTCATTGCATGTGTGTTTTTTTCACAAACCACATATGGACCCACTAGAGTCATTGCATGTGTGTTCTATCCGCAAACAACACATGGATCAACCGGTGTCATTGCACATATGTTCTTTCCATAAACCACATATGGATCAACAAGTGTCATTGCATGTGTGTTCTTTCCACAAACCACACATGGATCAACTAGCGTCATTGGACGTGTGTTCTTCTCCACAAACCACATATGGATCCATATATGTTCTTAAACTAAAACTAGCATTAGAGTCACTTCATGTGTGTTCTTTCCACAAACCACTTATGGATCCACTAGTTATCATTGCATGTGTGTTCTTTTCCACAAACCACATATGGATAAACCAGTGGTCAGTGCATGTGTGTTCTTTTCACAAACCACATGTGGACCCACTAGAGTCATTGCATGTGTGTTCTTATACTAAAACCAGCACTAGAGTCATTGCATGTGTGTTATTTCCACAAACCACACATGGATCAACCACTAGAGTCATTGCATGTGTGTACTTTCCACAAACCACACATGGATCAACTAGTGTCATTACATGTGTATTCTTAACACAAATCACATATGGACCCACTAGAATCATTGCTTCTGTGTTCTTATACTAAAACTAGCACTAGAATCATTGCATGTGTGTTATTTTCACAAACAACATATGTATCCACCAGTGTTCACTGCATATATGTTCTTTCCACAAACCACATATGGATCAACTAGTGGTCATTGCATGTGTGTTCTTTTCACAAACCACATATGGACCCACTAGAGTCATTGCATGTGTGTTGTATCTAGAAACCACACATGGATCAACCGGTGTCATTGCACGTGTGTTCTTTCCACAAACCACATATGGATCAACCAGTGTCATTGCATGTGTGTACTTTCCACAAACCACACATGGATCAACTAGTGTCATTGCATGTGTGTTATTTCCACAAACCACACATGAATCAACCAGTGGTCATTGCATGTGTGTTCTTTTCCACAAACCACTTATGGATCAACTAGTGGTCATTGCATGTGTGTTCTTTCCACAAACCACTTATGGATCAACCAGTGGTCATTGCATGTGTGTTCTTTTCCACAAACCACATATGTATCAACCGGTGTCATTGCATGTGTGTTCTTTTCACAAACCAAATGTGGACCCACTAGAGTCATTGAATGTGTGTTCTTAACTAAAACCAGCACTAGACTCATTGCATGAGTGTTCTTTTCACAAACAACACATGGATCCACCACTGTCATTGCATGTGTGTTCATTCCACAAACCACACATGGATCAACCAGTGGTCATTCCACGTGTGTTCTTTTCACAAACCACATATGTATCCATTTGAGTCATTGCATGTGTGTTCTTTCCACAAACCGCACATGGATCAACCAGTGGCATTGCATGTGTGTTCTTTTCACAAACCACACATGGATCAACAAGTGGTTGCTGCATGTGTGTTCTTTCCACAAACCACATATGAACCAACCAGAGTCATTGCATGTGTGTTCTTTTCCACAAACCACTTATGGATCAACCAGTGGTCATTGCATGTGTGTTCTTTCCACAAACCACTTATGGATCAACCAGTGGTCATTGCATGTGTGTTCTTTTCACAAACTACATGTGGACCCACTAGAGTCATTGCATGTGTGTTCTTATACTAAAACTAGCACTAGAGTCATTGCATGTGTGTTATTTTCACAAACCACACATGGATCAACTAGTGGTCATTGCATGTGTGTTCTTTCCACAAACCACATATGGATCAACCAGTGGTCATTGCATGTGTGTTCTTTTCCACAAACCACTTATGGATCAACTAGTGGTCATTGCATGTGTGTTCTTTCCACAAACCACATATGGATCAACCAGTGGTCATTGCATGTGTGTTCTTTTCCACAAACCACTTATGGATCAACTAGTGGTCATTCCATGTGAGTTCTTTCCACAAACCACATATGGATCAACCAGTGGTAATTGCATGTGTGTTCTTTTCACAAACCACATGTGGACCCACTAGAGTCATTGCATGTGTGTTATTATACTAAAACCAGCACTAGAGTCATTGCATGTGTGTTCTTTTCCACAAACCACACATGGATCAACCAGTGGTCATTGCTTGTGTGTTCTTTCCACAAACCACAAATGGATCAACGAGTGTCATTACATGTGTGTTCTTTCCACAAATCACATATGGACCCACTAGAGGCATTGCTGGTGTGTTCTTATACTAAAACCAGCACTAGAGTCATTGCATGTGTGTTCTTTACACAAACAACATATGGATCCACCAGTGTTCACTGCATGTGTGTTCTTTCCACAAACCACATATGGATCCACCAGTGTTCACTGCATGTGTGTTCTTTCCACAAACCACTTATGGATCAACCAGTGGTCATTGCATGTGTGTTCTTTTCACAAACTACATGTGGACCCACTAGAGTCATTGCATGTGTGTTCTTATAATAAAAGTAGCACTAGAGTCATTGCATGTGTGTTCTTTCCACAAACCACACATGGATCAACCAGTGTCATTACATGTGTATTGTTTCCACAAATCACATATGGACCCACTAGAGTCATTGCTTTTGTGTTCTTATACTAAAACCAGCACTAGAATCATTGCATGTGTGTTCTTTTCACAAACAACATATGTATCCACCAGTGTTCACTGCATATATGTTCTTTCCACAAACCACATATGGATCAACTAGTGGTCATTGCATGTGTGTTCTTTTCACAAACCACATATGGACCCACTAGAGTCATTGCATGTGTGTTCTATCTAGAAACCACACATGGATCAACCGGTGTCATTGCACGTGTGTTCTTTCCACAAACCACATATGGATCAACCAGTGTCATTGCATGTGTGTACTTTCCACAAACCACACATGGATCAACTAGTGTCATTGCATGTGTGTTATTTCCACAAACCACACATGAATCAACCAGTGGTCATTGCATGTGTGTTCTTTTCCACAAACCACTTATGGATCAACTAGTGGTCATTGCATGTGTGTTATTTCCACAAACCACTTATGGATCAACCAGAAGTCATTGCATGTGTGTTCTTTTCCACAAACCACATATGTATCAACCGGTGTCATTGCATGTGTGTTCTTTTCACAAACCAAATGTGGACCCACTAGAGTCATTGAATGTGTGTTCTTAACTAAAACCAGCACTAGACTCATTGCATGAGTGTTCTTTTCACAAACAACACATGGATCCACCACAGTCATTGCATGTGTGTTCATTCCACAAACCACACATGGATCAACCAGTGGTCATTCCACGTGTGTTCTTTTCACAAACCACATATGTATCCATTTGAGTCATTGCATGTGTGTTCTTTCCGCAAACCGCACATGGATCAACCAGTGGCATTGCATGTGTGTTCTTTTCACAAACCACACATGGATCAACAAGTGGTTGCTGCATGTGTGTTCTTTCCACAAACCACATATGAACCAACCAAAGTCATTGCATGTGTGTTCTTTTCCACAAACCACTTATGGATCAACCAGTTGTCATTGCATGTGTGTTCTTTCCACAAACCACTTATGGATCAACCAGTGGTAAGTGCATGTGTGTTCTTTTCACAAACTACATGTGGACCCACTAGAGTCATTGCATGTGTGTTCTTATACTAAAACTAGCACTAGAGTCATTGCATGTGTGTTCTTTTCACAAACCACACATGGATCAACTAGTGGTCATTGCATGTGTGTTCTTTCCATAAACCACATATGGATCAACCAGTGGTCATTGCATGTGTGTTCTTTTCCACAAACCACTTATGGATCAACTAGTGGTCATTGCATGTGTGTTCTTTCCACAAACCACATATGGATCAACCAGTGGTCATTGCATGTTTGTTCTTTTCCACAAACCACTTATGAATCAACTAGTGGTCATTCCATGTGAGTTCTTTCCACAAACCACATATGGATCAACCAGTGGTAATTGCATGTGTGTTCTTTTCACAAACCACATGTGGACCCACTAGAGTCATTGCATGTGTGTTATTATACTAAAACCAGCACTAGAGTCATTGCATGTGTGTTCTTTTCCACAAACCACACATGGATCAACCAGTGGTCATTGCTTGTGTGTTCTTTCCACAAACCACAAATGGATCAATGAGTGTCATTACATGTGTGTTCTTTCCACAAATCACATATGGACCCACTAGAGTCATTGCTGGTGTGTTCTTATACTAAAACCAGCACTAGAGTCATTGCATGTGTGTTCTTTACACAAACAACATATGGATCCACCAGTGTTCACTGCATGTGTGTTCTTTCCACAAACCACATATGGATCCACCAGTGTTCACTGCATATGTGTTCTTTCCACAAACCACTTATGGATCAACCAGTGGTCATTGCATGTGTGTTCTTTTCACAAACTACATGTGGACCCACTAGAGTCATTGCATGTGTGTTCTTATAATAAAACTAGCACTAGAGTCATTGCATGTGTGTTCTTTCCACAAACCACACATGGATCAACCACTGTCATTTCATGTGTATTGTTTCCACAAATCACATATGGACCCACTAGAGTCATTGCTTGTGTGTTCTTATACTAAAACTAGCACTAGAGTCATTGCATGTGTGTTCTTTTCACAAACAACATTTGTATCCACCAGTGTTCACTGCATGTATGTTATTTCCACAAACCACATATGTATCAACAAGTGGTCATTGCATGTGTGTTCTTTTCACAAACCACATATGGACCCACTAAAGTCATTGCATGTGTGTTCTATCTAGAAACCACACATGGATCAACCGGTGTCATTGCACGTGTGTTCTTTCCACAAACCACATATGGATCAACCAGTGTCATTGCATGTGTGTACTTTCCACAAACCACACATGGATCAACTAGTGTCATTGCATGTGTGTTATTTCCACAAACCACACATGAATCAACCAGTGGTCATTGCATGTGTGTTCTTTTCCACAAACCACTTATGGATCAACTAGTGGTCATTGCATGTGTGTTCTTTCCACAAACCACTTATGGATCAACCAGTGGTCATTGCATGTGTGTTCTTTTCCACAAACCACATATGTATCAACCGGTGTCATTGCATGTGTGTTCTTTTCACAAACCAAATGTGGACCCACTAGAGTCATTGAATGTGTGTTCTTAACTAAAACGAGCACTAGACTCATTGCATGAGTGTTCTTTTCACAAACAACACATGGATCCACCACAGTCATTGCATGTGTGTTCATTCCACAAACCACACATGGATCAACCAGTGGTCATTCCACGTGTGTTCTTTTCACAAACCACATATGTATCCATTTGAGTCATTGCATGTGTGTTCTTTCCGCAAACCGCACATGGATCAACCAGTGGCATTGCATGTGTGTTCTTTTCACAAACCACACATGGATCAACAAGTGGTTGCTGCATGTGTGTTCTTTCCACAAACCACATATGAACCAACCAGAGTCATTGCATGTGTGTTCTTTTCCACAAACCACTTATGGATCAACCAGTTGTCATTGCATGTGTGTTCTTTCCACAAACCACTTATGGATCAACCAGTGGTAAGTGCATGTGTGTTCTTTTCACAAACTACATGTGGACCCACTAGAGTCATTGCATGTGTGTTCTTATACTAAAACTAGCACTAGAGTCATTGCATGTGTGTTCTTTTCACAAACCACACATGGATCAACTAGTGGTCATTGCATGTGTGTTCTTTCCACAAACCACATATGGATCAACCAGTGGTCATTGCATGTGTGTTCTTTTCCACAAACCACTTATGGATCAACTAGTGGTCATTGCATGTGTGTTCTTTCCACAAACCACATATGGATCAACCAGTGGTCATTGCATGTGTGTTCTTTTCCACAAACCACTTATGAATCAACTAGTGGTCATTCCATGTGAGTTCTTTCCACAAACCACATATGGATCAACCAGTGGTAATTGCATGTGTGTTCTTTTCACAAACCACATGTGGACCCACTAGAGTCATTGCATGTGTGTTATTATACTAAAACCAGCGATAGAGTCATTGCATGTGTGTTCTTTTCCACAAACCACACATGGATCAACCAGTGGTCATTGCTTGTGTGTTCTTTCCACAAACCACAAATGGATCAACGAGTGTCATTACATGTGTGTTCTTTCCACAAATCACGTATGGACCCACTAGAGTCATTGCTGGTGTGTTCTTATACTAAAACCAGCACTAGAGTCATTGCATGTGTGTTCTTTACACAAACAACATATGAATCCACCAGTGTTCACTGCATGTGTGTTCTTTCCAGAAACCACATATGGATCCACCAGTGTTCACTGCATGTGTGTTCTTTCCACAAACCACTGATGGATCAACCAGTGGTCATTGCATGTGTGTTCTTTTCACAAACTACATGTGGACCCACTAGAGTCATTGCATGTGTGTTCTTATAATAAAACTAGCACTAGAGTCATTGCATGTGTGTTCTTTCCACAAACCACACATGGATCAACCGGTGTCATTACATGTGTATTGTTTCCACAAATCACATATGGACCCACTAGAGTCATTGCTTGTGTGTTCTTATACTAAAACTAGCACTAGAGTCATTGCATGTGTGTTCTATTCACAAACAACATTTGTATCCACCAGTGTTCACTGCATGTATGTTCTTTCCACAAACCACATATGTATCAACCAGTGGTCATTGCATGTGTGTTCTTTTCACAAACCACATATGGACCCACTAGAGTCATTGCATGTGTGTTCTATCCAGAAACCACACATGGATCAACCGGTGTCATTGCACGTGTGTTCTTTCCACAAACCACATATGGATCAACCAGTGTCATTGCATGTGTGTACTTTCCACAAACCACACATGGATCAACTAGTGTCATTGCATGTGTGTTATTTCCACAAACCACACATGAATCAACCAGTGGTCATTGCATGTGTGTTCTTTTCCACAAACCACTTATGGATCAACTAGTGGTCATTGCATGTGTGTTCTTTCCACAAACCACTTATGGATCAACCAGTGGTCATTGCATGTGTGTTCTTTTCCACAAACCACATATGTATCAACCGGTGTCATTGCATGTGTGTTCTTTTCACAAACCAAATGTGGACCCACTAGAGTCATTGAATGTGTGTTCTTAACTAAAACCAGCACTAGACTCATTGCATGAGTGTTCTTTTCACAAACAACACATGGATCCACCACTGTCATTGCATGTGTGTTCATTCCACAAACCACACATGGATCAACCAGTGGTCATTCCATGTGTGTTCTTTTCACAAACCACATATGTATCCATTTGAGTCATTGCATGTGTGTTCTTTCCACAAACCGCACATGGATCAACCAGTGGCATTGCATGTGTGTTCTTTTCACAAACCACACATGGATCAACAAGTGGTTGCTGCATGTGTGTTCTTTCCACAAACCACAGATGAACCAACCAGAGTCATTGCATGAGTGTTCTTTTCCACAAACCACTTATGGATCAACCAGTGGTCATTGCATGTGTGTTCTTTCCACAAACCACTTATGGATCAACCAGTGGTCATTGCATGTGTGTTCTTTTCACAAACTACATGTGGACCCACTAGAGTCATTGCATGTGTGTTCTTATACTAAAACTAGCACTAGAGTCATTGCATGTGTGTTCTTTTCACAAACCACACATGGATCAACTAGTGGTCATTGCATGTGTGTTCTTTCCACAAACCACATATGGATCAACCAGTGGTCATTGCATGTGTGTTCTTTTCCACAAACCACTTATGGATCAACTAGTGGTCATTGCATGTGTGTTCTTTCCACAAACCACATATGGATCAACCAGTGGTCATTGCATGTGTGTTCTTTTCCACAAACCACTTATGAATCAACTAGTGGTCATTCCATGTGAGTTCTTTCCACAAACCACATATGGATCAACCAGTGGTAATTGCATGTGTGTTCTTTTCACAATCCACATGTGGACCCACTAGAGTCATTGCATGTGTGTTATTATACTAAAACCAGCGATAGAGTCATTGCATGTGTGTTCTTTTCCACAAACCACACATGGATCAACTAGTGGTCATTGCTTGTGTGTTCTTTCCACAAACCACAAATGGATCAACGAGTGTCATTACATGTGTGTTCTTTCCACAAATCACATATGGACCCACTAGAGTCATTGCTGGTGTGTTCTTATACTAAAACCAGCACTAGAGTCATTGCATGTGTGTTCTTTACACAAACAACATATGGATCCACCAGTGTTCACTGCATGTGTGTTCTTTCTAGAAACCACATATGGATCCACCAGTGTTCACTGCATGTGTGTTCTTTCCACAAACCACTGATGGATCAACCAGTGGTCATTGCATGTGTGTTCTTTTCACAAACTACATGTGGACCCACTAGAGTCATTGCATGTGTGTTCTTATAATAAAACTAGCACTAGAGTCATTGCATGTGTGTTCTTTCCACAAACCACACATGGATCAACCGGTGTCATTACATGTGTATTGTTTCCACAAATCACATATGGACCCACTAGAGTCATTGCTTGTGTGTTCTTATACTAAAACTAGCACTAGAGTCATTGCATGTGTGTTCTATTCACAAACAACATTTGTATCCACCAGTGTTCACTGCATGTATGTTCTTTCCACAAACCACATATGTATCAACCAGTGGTCATTGCATGTGTGTTCTTTTCACAAACCACATATGGACCCACTAGAGTCATTGCATGTGTGTTCTATCCAGAAACCACACATGGATCAACCGGTGTCATTGCACGTGTGTTCTTTCCACAAACCACATATGGATCAACCAGTGTCATTGCATGTGTGTACTTTCCACAAACCACACATGGATCAACTAGTGTCATTGCATGTGTGTTATTTCCACAAACCACACATGAATCAACCAGTGGTCATTGCATGTGTGTTCTTTTCCACAAACCACTTATGGATCAACTAGTGGTCATTGCATGTGTGTTCTTTCCACAAACCACTTATGGATCAACCAGTGGTCATTGCATGTGTGTTCTTTTCCACAAACCACATATGTATCAACCGGTGTCATTGCATGTGTGTTCTTTTCACAAACCAAATGTGGACCCACTAGAGTCATTGAATGTGTGTTCTTAACTAAAACCAGCACTAGACTCATTGCATGAGTGTTCTTTTCACAAACAACACATGGATCCACCACTGTCATTGCATGTGTGTTCATTCCACAAACCACACATGGATCAACCAGTGGTCATTCCATGTGTGTTCTTTTCACAAACCACATATGTATCCATTTGAGTCATTGCATGTGTGTTCTTTCCACAAACCGCACATGGATCAACCAGTGGCATTGCATGTGTGTTCTTTTCACAAACCACACATGGATCAACAAGTGGTTGCTGCATGTGTGTTCTTTCCACAAACCACAGATGAACCAACCAGAGTCATTGCATGTGTGTTCTTTTCCACAAACCACTTATGGATCAACCAGTGGTCATTGCATGTGTGTTCTTTCCACAAACCACTTATGGATCAACCAGTGGTCATTGCATGTGTGTTCTTTTCACAAACTACATGTGGACCCACTAGAGTCATTGCATGTGTGTTCTTATACTAAAACTAGCACTAGAGTCATTGCATGTGTGTTCTTTTCACAAACCACACATGGATCAACTAGTGGTCATTGCATGTGTGTTCTTTCCACAAACCACATATGGATCAACCAGTGGTCATTGCATGTGTGTTCTTTTCCACAAACCACTTATGGATCAACTAGTGGTCATTGCATGTGTGTTCTTTCCACAAACCACATATGGATCAACCAGTGGTCATTGCATGTGTGTTCTTTCCACAAACCACTTATGGATCAACCAGTGGTCATTGCATGTGTGTTCTTTTCCACAAACCACATATGTATCAACCGGTGTCATTGCATGTGTGTTCTTTTCACAAACCAAATGTGGACCCACTAGAGTCATTGAATGTGTGTTCTTAACTAAAACCAGCACTAGACTCATTGCATGAGTGTTCTTTTCACAAACAACACATGGATCCACCACTGTCATTGCATGTGTGTTCATTCCACAAACCACACATGGATCAACCAGTGGTCATTCCATGTGTGTTCTTTTCACAAACCACATATGTATCCATTTGAGTCATTGCATGTGTGTTCTTTCCACAAACCGCACATGGATCAACCAGTGGCATTGCATGTGTGTTCTTTTCACAAACCACACATGGATCAACAAGTGGTTGCTGCATGTGTGTTCTTTCCACAAACCACAGATGAACCAACCAGAGTCATTGCATGTGTGTTCTTTTCCACAAACCACTTATGGATCAACCAGTGGTCATTGCATGTGTGTTCTTTCCACAAACCACTTATGGATCAACCAGTGGTCATTGCATGTGTGTTCTTTTCACAAACTACATGTGGACCCACTAGAGTCATTGCATGTGTGTTCTTATACTAAAACTAGCACTAGAGTCATTGCATGTGTGTTCTTTTCACAAACCACACATGGATCAACTAGTGGTCATTGCATGTGTGTTCTTTCCACAAACCACATATGGATCAACCAGTGGTCATTGCATGTGTGTTCTTTTCCACAAACCACTTATGGATCAACTAGTGGTCATTGCATGTGTGTTCTTTCCACAAACCACATATGGATCAACCAGTGGTCATTGCATGTGTGTTCTTTTCCACAAACCACTTATGAATCAACTAGTGGTCATTCCATGTGAGTTCTTTCCACAAACCACATATGGATCAACCAGTGGTAATTGCATGTGTGTTCTTTTCACAATCCACATGTGGACCCACTAGAGTCATTGCATGTGTGTTATTATACTAAAACCAGCGATAGAGTCATTGCATGTGTGTTCTTTTCCACAAACCACACATGGATCAACTAGTGGTCATTGCTTGTGTGTTCTTTCCACAAACCACAAATGGATCAACGAGTGTCATTACATGTGTGTTCTTTCCACAAATCACATATGGACCCACTAGAGTCATTGCTGGTGTGTTCTTATACTAAAACCAGCACTAGAGTCATTGCATGTGTGTTCTTTACACAAACAACATATGGATCCACCAGTGTTCACTGCATGTGTGTTCTTTCCAGAAACCACATATGGATCCACCAGTGTTCACTGCATGTGTGTTCTTTCCACAAACCACTGATGGATCAACCAGTGGTCATTGCATGTGTGTTCTTTTCACAAACTACATGTGGACCCACTAGAGTCATTGCATGTGTGTTCTTATAATAAAACTAGCACTAGAGTCATTGCATGTGTGTTCTTTCCACAAACCACACATGGATCAACCGGTGTCATTACATGTGTATTGTTTCCACAAATCACATATGGACCCACTAGAGTCATTGCTTGTGTGTTCTTATACTAAAACTAGCACTAGAGTCATTGCATGTGTGTTCTATTCACAAACAACATTTGTATCCACCAGTGTTCACTGCATGTATGTTCTTTCCACAAACCACATATGTATCAACCAGTGGTCATTGCATGTGTGTTCTTTTCACAAACCACATATGGACCCACTAGAGTCATTGCATGTGTGTTCTATCCAGAAACCACACATGGATCAACCGGTGTCATTGCACGTGTGTTCTTTCCACAAACCACATATGGATCAACCAGTGTCATTGCATGTGTGTACTTTCCACAAACCACACATGGATCAACTAGTGTCATTGCATGTGTGTTATTTCCACAAACCACACATGAATCAACCAGTGGTCATTGCATGTGTGTTCTTTTCCACAAACCACTTATGGATCAACTAGTGGTCATTGCATGTGTGTTCTTTCCACAAACCACTTATGGATCAACCAGTGGTCATTGCATGTGTGTTCTTTTCCACAAACCACATATGTATCAACCGGTGTCATTGCATGTGTGTTCTTTTCACAAACCAAATGTGGACCCACTAGAGTCATTGAATGTGTGTTCTTAACTAAAACCAGCACTAGACTCATTGCATGAGTGTTCTTTTCACAAACAACACATGGATCCACCACTATCATTGCATGTGTGTTCATTCCACAAACCACACATGGATCAACCAGTGGTCATTCCACGTGTGTTCTTTTCACAAACCACATATGTATCCATTTGAGTCATTGCATGTGTGTTCTTTCCACAAACCGCACATGGATCAACCAGTGGCATTGCATGTGTGTTCTTTTCACAAACCACACATGGATCAACAAGTGGTTGCTGCATGTGTGTTCTTTCCACAAACCACATATGAACCAACCAGAGTCATTGCATGTGTGTTCTTTTCCACAAACCACTTATGGATCAACCAGTGGTCATTGCATGTGTGTTCTTTCCACAAACCACTTATGGATCAACCAGTGGTCATTGCATGTGTGTTCTTTTCACAAACTACATGTGGACCCACTAGAGTCATTGCATGTGTGTTCTTATACTAAAACTAGCACTAGAGTCATTGCATGTGTGTTCTTTTCATAAACCACACATGGATCAACTAGTGGTCATTGCATGTGTGTTCTTTCCACAAACCACATATGGATCAACCAGTGGTCATTGCATGTGTGTTCTTTTCCACAAACCACTTATGGATCAACTAGTGGTCATTGCATGTGTGTCCTTTCCACAAACCACATATGGATCAACCAGTGGTCATTGCATGTGTGTTCTTTTCCACAAACCACTTATGAATCAACTAGTGGTCATTCCATGTGAGTTCTTTCCACAAACCACATATGGATCAACCAGTGGTAATTGCATGTGTGTTATTTTCACAAACCACATGTGGACCCACTAGAGTCATTGCATGTGTGTTATTATACTAAAACCAGCACTAGAGTCATTGCATGTGTGTTCTTTTCCACAAACCACACATGGATCAACCAGTGGTCATTGCTTGTGTGTTCTTTCCACAAACCACAAATGGATCAACGAGTGTCATTACATGTGTGTTCTTTCCACAAATCACATATGGACCCACTAGAGTCATTGCTGGTGTGTTCTTATACTAAAACCAGCACTAGAGTCATTGCATGTGTGTTCTTTACACAAACAACATATGGATCCACCAGTGTTCACTGCATGTGTGTTCTTTCCACAAACCACATATGGATCCACCAGTGTTCACTGCATGTGTGTTCTTTCCACAAACCACTTATGGATCAACCAGTGGTCATTGCATGTGTGTTCTTTTCACAAACTACATGTGGACCCACTAGAGTCATTGCATGTGTGTTCTTATAATAAAACTAGCACTAGAGTCATTGCATGTGTGTTCTTTCCACAAACCACACATGGATCAACCAGTGTCATTACATGTGTATTGTTTCCACAAATCACATATGGACCCACTAGAGTCATTGCTTCTGTGTTCTTATACTAAAACCAGCACTAGAATCATTGCATGTGTGTTCTTTTCACAAACAACATATGTATCCACCAGTGTTCACTGCATATATGTTCTTTCCACAAACCACATATGGATCAACTAGTGGTCATTGCATGTGTGTTCTTTTCACAAACCACATATGGACCCACTAGAGTCATTGCATGTGTGTTCTATCTAGAAACCACACATGGATCAACCGGTGTCATTGCACGTGTGTTCTTTCCACAAACCACATATGGATCAACCAGTGTCATTGCATGTGTGTACTTTCCACAAACCACACATGGATCAACTAGTGTCATTGCATGTGTGTTATTTCCACAAACCACACATGAATCAACCAGTGGTCATTGCATGTGTGTTCTTTTCCACAAACCACTTATGGATCAACTAGTGGTCATTGCATGTGTGTTCTTTCCACAAACCACTTATGGATCAACCAGTGGTCATTGCATGTGTGTTCTTTTCCACAAACCACATATGTATCAACCGGTGTCATTGCATGTGTGTTCTTTTCACAAACCAAATGTGGACCCACTAGAGTCATTGAATGTGTGTTCTTAACTAAAACCAGCACTAGACTCATTGCATGAGTGTTCTTTTCACAAACAACACATGGATCCACCACAGTCATTGCATGTGTGTTCATTCCACAAACCACACATGGATCAACCAGTGGTCATTCCACGTGTGTTCTTTTCACAAACCACATATGTATCCATTTGAGTCATTGCATGTGTGTTCTTTCCGCAAACCGCACATGGATCAACCAGTGGCATTGCATGTGTGTTCTTTTCACAAACCACACATGGATCAACAAGTGGTTGCTGCATGTGTGTTCTTTCCACAAACCACATATGAACCAACCAGAGTCATTGCATGTGTGTTCTTTTCCACAAACCACTTATGGATCAACCAGTGGTCATTGCATGTGTGTTCTTTCCACAAACCACTTATGGATCAACCAGTGGTAAGTGCATGTGTGTTCTTTTCACAAACTACATGTGGACCCACTAGAGTCATTGCATGTGTGTTCTTATACTAAAACTAGCACTAGAGTCATTGCATGTGTGTTCTTTTCACAAACCACACATGGATCAACTAGTGGTCATTGCATGTGTGTTCTTTCCACAAACCACATATGGATCAACCAGTGGTCATTGCATGTGTGTTCTTTTCCACAAACCACTTATGGATCAACTAGTGGTCATTGCATGTGTGTTCTTTCCACAAACCACATATGGATCAACCAGTGGTCATTGCATGTGTGTTCTTTTCCACAAACCACTTATGAATCAACTAGTGGTCATTCCATGTGAGTTCTTTCCACAAACCACATATGGATCAACCAGTGGTAATTGCATGTGTGTTCTTTTCACAAACCACATGTGGACCCACTAGAGTCATTGCATGTGTGTTATTATACTAAAACCAGCACTAGAGTCATTGCATGTGTGTTCTTTTCCACAAACCACACATGGATCAACCAGTGGTCATTGCTTGTGTGTTCTTTCCACAAACCACAAATGGATCAACGAGTGTCATTACATGTGTGTTCTTTCCACAAATCACATATGGACCCACTAGAGTCATTGCTGGTGTGTTCTTATACTAAAACCAGCACTAGAGTCATTGCATGTGTGTTCTTTACACAAACAACATATGGATCCACCAGTGTTCACTGCATGTGTGTTCATTCCACAAACCACATATGGATCCACCAGTGTTCACTGCATATGTGTTCTTTCCACAAACCACTTATGGATCAACCAGTGGTCATTGCATGTGTGTTCTTTTCACAAACTACATGTGGACCCACTAGAGTCATTGCATGTGTGTTCTTATAATAAAACTAGCACTAGAGTCATTGCATGTGTGTTCTTTCCACAAACCACACATGGATCAACCAGTGTCATTTCATGTGTATTGTTTCCACAAATCACATATGGACCCACTAGAGTCATTGCTTGTGTGTTCTTATACTAAAACTATCACTAGAGTCATTGCATGTGTGTTCTTTTCACAAACAACATTTGTATCCACCAGTTTTCACTGCATGTATGTTCTTTCCACAAACCACATATGTATCAACCAGTGGTCATTGCATGTGTGTTCTTTTCACAAACCACATATGGACCCACTAGAGTCATTGCATGTGTGTTCTATGCAGAAACCACACATGGATCAACCGGTGTCATTGCACGTGTGTTCTTTCCACAAACCACATATGGATCAACCAGTGTCATTGCATGTGTGTACTTTCCACAAACCACACATGGATCAACTAGTGTCATTGCATGTGTGTTATTTCCACAAACCACACATGAATCAACCAGTGGTCATTGCATGTGTGTTCTTTTCCACAAACCACTTATGGATCAACTAGTGGTCATTGCATGTGTGTTCTTTCCACAAACCACTTATGGATCAACCAGTGGTCATTGCATGTGTGTTCTTTTCCACAAACCACATATGTATCAACCGGTGTCATTGCATGTGTGTTCTTTTCACAAACCAAATGTGGACCCACTAGAGTCATTGAATGTGTGTTCTTAACTAAAACCAGCACTAGACTCATTGCATGAGTGTTCTTTTCACAAACAACACATGGATCCACCACTATCATTGCATGTGTGTTCATTCCACAAACCACACATGGATCAACCAGTGGTCATTCCACGTGTGTTCTTTTCACAAACCACATATGTATCCATTTGAGTCATTGCATGTGTGTTCTTTCCACAAACCGCACATGGATCAACCAGTGGCATTGCATGTGTGTTCTTTTCACAAACCACACATGGATCAACAAGTGGTTGCTGCATGTGTGTTCTTTCCACAAACCACATATGAACCAACCAGAGTCATTGCATGTGTGTTCTTTTCCACAAACCACTTATGGATCAACCAGTGGTCATTGCATGTGTGTTCTTTCCACAAACCACTTATGGATCAACCAGTGGTCATTGCATGTGTGTTCTTTTCACAAACTACATGTGGACCCACTAGAGTCATTGCATGTGTGTTCTTATACTAAAACTAGCACTAGAGTCATTGCATGTTTGTTCTTTTCACAAACCACACATGGATCAACTAGTGGTCATTGCATGTGTGTTCTTTCCACAAACCACATATGGATCAACCAGTGTTCATTGCATGTGTGTTCTTTTCCACAAACCACTTATGGATCAACTAGTGGTCATTGCATGTGTGTTCTTTCCACAAACCACATATGGATCAACCAGTGGTCATTGCATGTGTGTTCTTTTCCACAAACCACTTATGAATCAACCAGTGGTCATTGCATGTGAGTTCTTTCCACAAACCACATATGGATCAACCAGTGGTCATTGCATGTGTGTTCTTTTCACAAACCACATGTGGACCCACTAGAGTCATTGCATGTGTGTTATTATACTAAAACCAGCACTAGAGTCATTGCATGTGTGTTCTTTTCCACAAACCACACATGGATCAACCAATGGTCATTGCTTGTGTGTTCTTTCCACAAACCACAAATGGATCAACGAGTGTCATTACATATATGCTATTTCCACAAATCACATATGGACCCACTAGAGTCATTGCTGGTGTGTTCTTATACTAAAACCAGCACTAGAGTCATTGCATGTGTGTTCTTTACACAAACAACATATGGATCCACCAGTGTTCACTGCATGTGTGTTCTTTCCACAAACCACATATGGATCCACCAGTGTTCACTGCATGTGTGTTCTTTCCACAAACCACTTATGGATCAACTAGTGGTCATTGCATGTGTGTTCCTTTCACAAACTACATGTGGACCCACTAGAATCATTGCATGTGTGTTTTTATAATAAAACTAGCACTAGAGTCATTGCATGTGTGTTCTTTCCACAAACCACACATGGATCAACCAGTGTCATTACATGTGTATTGTTTCCACAAATCACATATGGACCCACTAGAGTCCTTGCTTGTGTGTTCTTATACTAAAACTAGCACTAGAGTCATTGCATGTGTGTTCTTTTCACAGACAACATTTGTATCCACCAGTGTTCACTGCATGTATGTTCTTTCCACAAACCACATATGTATCAACCAGTGGTCATTGCATGTGTGTTCTTTTCACAAACCACATATGGACCCACTAGAATCATTGCATGTGTGTTCTATCCAGAAACCACACATGGATCAACCGGTGTCATTGCACGTGTGTTCTTTCCACAAACCACATATGGATCAACCAGTGTCATTGCATGTGTGTACTTTCCACAAACCACACATGGATCAACTAGTGTCATTGCATGTGTGTTATTTACACAAACCACACATGGATCAACCAGTGGTCATTGCATGTGTGTTCTTTTCCACAAACCACTTATGGATCAACTAGTGGTCATTGCATGTGTGTTCTTTCCACAAACCACTTATGGATCAACCATTGGTCATTGCATGTGTGTTCTTTTCCACAAACCACATATGGATCAACCGGTGTCATTGCATGTGTGTTCTTTTCACAAACCACATGTGGACCCACTAGGGTCATTGAATGTGTGTTCTTAACTGAAACCAGCACTAGACTCATTGCATGAGTGTTCTTTTCACAAACCACACATGGATCCACCACTGTCATTGCATGTGTGATCTTTCCACAAACCACACATGGCTCAACTAGTGGTCATTGCATGTGTGTTCTTTTCACAAACCACATATGTATCCATTAGAGTCATTGCATGTGTGTTCTTATACTAAAACTATCACTAGAGTCATTGCATGTGTGTTCTTTCCACAAACCACACATGGATCAACCAGTGGCATTGCATGTGTGTTCTTTTCACAAACCACACATGGATCAACCAGTGTCATTGCATGTGTGTTCTTTTCACAAACCACACATGTATCAACAAGTGGTTGCTGCATGTGTGTTCTTTCCACAAACCACATATGAACCAACCAGAGTCATTGCATGTGTGTTCTTTTCCACAAACCACTTATGGATCAACCAGTGGTCATTGCATGTGTGTTCTTTCCACGAACCACTTATGGATCAACCAGTGGTCATTGCGTGTGTGTTCTTTTCACAAACTACATGTGGACCCACTAGAGTCATTGCATGTGTGTTCTTATACTAAAACTAGCACTAGAGTCATTGCATGTGTGTTCTTTTCACAAACCACACATGGATCAACTAGTGGTTATTGCATGTGTGTTCTTTCCACAAACCACATATGGATCAACCAGTGGTCATTGCATGTGTGTTCTTTTCCACAAACCACTTATGGATGAACTAGTGGTCATTGCATGTGTGTTCTTTCCACAAACCACTTATGGATCAACCAGTGTTCATTGCATGTGTGTTCTTTTCCACAAACAACATATGGATCAACCAGTGGTCATTGCATGTGTGTTCTTTTCACAAACCACATGTGGGCCCACTAGAGTCATTGCATGTGTGTTCTCTTCACAAACCACATGTGGGCCCAATAGAGTCATTGCATGTGCGTTCTTATACTAAAACCAGCACTAGACTCATTGCATGTGTGTTCTTTTCACAAACCACACATGGATCCACCACTGTCATTGCATGTGTGTTCTTTCCACGAACCACACATGGATCAACAAGTGGTCATTGCATGTGTGTTCTTTTGACAAACCACATATGGATCCATTAGAGTAATTGCATGTGTGTTCTTATACTAAAACTAGTACTAGCGTCATTACATGTGTGTTCTTTCCACAAACCACTTATGGATCAACCAGTGGTCTTTTCGCAAACCACACATGGATCCACCAGTGTTCACTGCATGTGTGTTCTTTGCACAAACCAAATATGGATCCATTAGAGTCATTGCATGTGTGTTCTGTCCATAAACCACACATCGATCAACCGGTGTCATTGCACATGTGTTCTTTCCACAAACACGTATGGATCAACCAGTGTCATTGCATGTTTGTTATTTTCCAGAAACCACTTGTGGATCTACCAGTGGTCATTGCATGTGTGTTATTTCCACAAACCACTTATGGATGAACGAGTGGTCATTGCATGTGTTTTTTTTCCACAAACACAATATCGATCAACCGGTGTCATTGCATGTGTTTTCTTTGCACAAACCACATGTGGACCCACTAGAGTCATTGCATGTGTGTTATTATACTAAAACCAGCACTAGACTCATTGCATGTGTGTTCTTTTCACAAACCACACATGGATCCACCACTGTCATTGCATGTGTGTACTTTCCACAAACCACGCATGGATCAACAAGTGGTCATTGCATGTGGGTTCTTTTCATAAACCACATATGGATCCATTAGAGTCATTGCATGTGTGTTCTTATACTTAAACTAGCACTAGAATCATTGCATGTGTGTTCTTTCCACAAACCACACATGGATCAACCAGTGGCATTGCATGTGTGTCCTTTTCACAAACCACACATGGATTAACCAGTAGTCACTACATGCGTGTTCTTTCCATAAACCACATATGGACCAACCAGAGTCATTGCATGTGTGTTCTTTCCACAAACCACTTATGGATCAACCAGTGGTCATTGCATGTGTGTTCTTTTCACAAACTACATGTGGACCCACTAGAGTCATTGCATGTGTGTTCTTTTACTAAAACTAGCACTAGAGTCATTGCATGTGTGTTCTATCCAGAAACCACACATGGATCAATCGGTGTCATTGCACGTGTGTTCTTTCTACAAACCACATATGGATCAACCAGTGTCATTGCGTGTGTGTACTTTCCACAAACCACACATGGATCAACTAGTGTCATTTCATGTGTGCTATTTCAACAAACCACACATGGATCAACCAGTGGTCATTGCATGTGTGTTCTTTTCCAGAAACCACTTATGTTGTATTCTTAACAGAAATCACATATGGACCCACTAGAATCATTGCTTGTGTGTTCTTATACTAAAACCAGCACTAGAATCATTGCATGTGTGTTCTTTTCACAAACAACATATGTATCCAGCAGTGTTCACTGCATATATGTTCTTTCCACAAACCACATATGGATCAACTAGTGGTTATTGCATGTGTGTTCTTTTCACAAACCACATATGGACCCACTAGAGTCATTGCATGTGTGTTCTATCTAGAAACCACACATGGATCAACCGGTGTCATTGCACGTGTGTTCTTTCCACAAACCACATATGGATCAACCAGTGTCATTGCATGTGTGTACTTTCCACAAACCACACATGGATCAACTAGTGTCAATGCATGTGTGTTATTTCCACAAACCACACATGAATCAACCAGTGGTCATTGCATGTGTGTTCTTTTCCACAAACCACTTATGGATCAACTAGTGGTCATTGCATGTGTGTTCTTTCCACAAACCACTTATGGATCAACAAGTGGTCATTGCATGTGTGTTCTTTTCCACAAACCACATATGTTTCAACCGGTGTCATTTCATGTGTGTTCTTTTCACAAACCACATGTGGCCCCACTAGAGTCATTGAACGTGTGTTCTTATCTAAAACCAGCACTAGACTCATTCCATGAGTGTTCTTTTCACAAACCACACATGGATCCACCACTGTCATTGCATGTGTGTTCTTTCCACAAACCACACATGGATCAACCAGTGGTCATTCCACGTGTGTTCTTTTCACAAACCACATATGTATCGATTTGAGTCATTGCATGTGTGTGCTTATACTAAAACTAGCACTAGAGTCATTGCATGTGTGTTCTTTCCACAAACCGCACATGGATCAACCAGTTGCATTGCATGTGTGTTCTTTTCACAAACCACACATGGATCAACAAGTGGTTGCTGCATGTGTGTTCTTTCCACAAACCACATATGAACCAACCAGAGTCATTGCATGTGTGTTCTTTTCCACAAACCACTTATGGATCAACCAGTGGTCATTGCATGTGTGTTCTTTCCACAAACCACTTATGGATCAAACAGTCGTCATTGCATGTGTGTTCTTTTCACAAACTACATGTGGACCCACTAGAGTCATTGCATGTGTGTTCTTATACTAAAACTAGCACTAGAGTCATTGCATGTGTGTTCTTTTCACAAACCACACATGGATCAGCAAGTGGTCATTGCATGTGTGTTCTTTTCACAAACCACATATGGATCCATTAGAGACATTGCATGTGTGTGCTTATACTAAAACTAGCACTAGAGTCATTGCATGTGTGTTCTTTCCACAAACCGCACATGGATCAACCAGTGGAATTGCATGTGTGTTCTTTTCACAAACCACACATGGATCAACAAGTGGTTGCTGCATGTGTGTTCTTTCCACAAACCACATATGAACCAACCAGAGTCATTGCATGTGTGTTCTTTTCCACAAACCACTTATGGATCAACCAGTGGTCATTGGATGTGTGTTCTTTCCACAAACCACTTATGGATCAACCAGCGGTCATTGCATGTGTGTTCTTTTCCAGAAACCACATATGGATCAACCGGTGTCATTGCATGTGTGTTCTTTTTACAAACTACATGTGGACCCACTAGAGTCATTGAATGTGTGTTCTTATCTAAAACCAGCACTAGACTCATTGCATGAGTGTTCTTTTCACAAACCACACATGGATCCACCACTGTCATTGCATGTTTGTTCTTTCCACAAACCACACATGGATCAACCAGTGGTCATTCCACGTGTGTTCTTTTCACAAACCACATATGTATCCATTTGAGTCATTGCATGTGTGTGCTTATACTAAAACTAGCACTAGAGTCATTGCATGTGTGTTCTTTCCACAAACCGCACATGGATCAACCAGTGGCATTGCATGTGTGTTCTTTTCACAAACCACACATGGATGAACAAGTGGTTGCTGCATGTGTGTTCTTTCCACAAACCACATATGAACCAACCAGAGTCATTGCATGTGTGTTCTTTTCCACAAACCACTTATGGATCAACCAGTGGTCATTGCATGTGTGTTCTTTCCACAAACCACTTATGGATCAAACAGTCGTCATTGCATGTGTGTTCTTTTCACAAACTACATGTGGACCCACTAGAGTCATTGCATGTGTGTTCTTATACTAAAACTAGCACTAGAGTCATTGCATGTGTGTTCTTTTCACAAACCACACATGGATCAGCAAGTGGTCAGTGCATGTGTATTCTTTTCACAAACCACATATGGATCCATTAGAGACATTGCATGTGTGTGCTTATACTAAAACTAGCACTCGAGTCATTGCATGTGTGTTCTTTCCGCAAACCGCACATGGATCAACCAGTGGCATTGCATGTGTGTTCTTTTCACAAACCACACATGGATCAACAAGTGGTTGCTGCATGTGTGTTCATTCCACAAACCACATATGAACCAACCAGAGTCATTGCATGTGTGTTCTTTTCCACAAACCACTTATGGATCAACCAATGGTCATTGGATGTGTGTTCTTTCCACAAACCACTTATGGATCAACCAGCGGTCATTGCATGTGTGTTCTTTTCCAGAAACCACATATGGATCAACCGGTGTCATTTCATGTGTGTTCTTTTTACAAACCACATGTGGACCCACTAGAGTCATTGCATGTGTGTTCTTATACTAAAACCAGCACTAGACTCATTGCATGTGTGTTCTTTTCACAAACCACACATGGATCCACCACTTTCATTGCATGTGTGTTGTTTCCACAAACCACACATGGATAAACAAGTGGTCATTGCATGTGTATTCTTTTCACAAACCACATATGTATCCATTAGAGTCATTGCATGTGTGTTCTTATACTAAAACTATCACTAGAGTCATTGCATGTGTGTTCTTTCCACAAACCACACATGGATCAACCAGTGGCATTGCATGTGTGTTCTTTTCACAACCACACATGGATCAACAAGTGGTTTCTGCATGTGTGTTCTTTCCACAAACGACCTATGAACCAACCAGAGTCATTGCATGTGTGTTCTTTTCCACAAACCACTTATGGATCTACCAGTGGTCATTGCATGTGTGTTCTTTCCACAAACCACTTATGGATCAACCAGTGGTCATTGCATGTGTGTTCTTTTCACAAACTACATGTGGACCCACTAGAGTCATTGCATGTGTGTTCTTATACTAAAACTAGCACTAGAGTCATTGCATGTGTGATCTTTTCACAAACCACACATGAATCAACTAGTGGTTATTGCATGTGTGTTCTTTCCAGAAACCACATATGGATCAACCAGTGGTCATTGCATGTGTGTTCTTTTCCACAAACCACTTATGAATCAACCAGTGGTCATTGCATGTGAGTTCTTTCCACAAACCACTTATGGATCAACCAGTGGTCATTGCATGTGTGTTATTTTCACAAACCACATGTGGACCCACTAGAGTCATTGCATGTGTGTTATTATACTAAAACCAGCACTAGAGTCATTGCATGTGTGTTCTTTTCCACAAACCACACATGGATCAACCAGTGGTCATTGCTTGTGTGTTCTTTCCACAAACCACAAATGGATCAACGAGTGACATTGCATATGTGTTCTTTCCACAAATCACATATGGACCCACTAGAGTCATTGCTTGTGTGTTCTTATACTAAAACCAGCACTAGAGTCATTGCATGTGTGTTCTTTTCACAAACAACATATGGATCCACCAGTGTTCGCTGCATGTGTGTTCTTTCCACAAACCACATATGGATCCAGCATTGTTCACTTCATGTGTGTTCTTCCACAAACCACTTATGGATCAACCAGTGGTCATTGCATGTGTGTTCTTTTCACAAACTACATGTGGACCCACTAGAGTCATTGCATGTGTGTTCTTATAATAAAACTAGCACTAGAGTCATTGCATGTGTGTTCTATCCAGAAACCACACATGGATCAACCGGTGTCCATTGCACGTGTGTTCTTTCCACAAACCACATGTGGATCAACCAGTGTCATTGCATGTGTGTACTTTCCACAAACCACACATGGATCAACTAGTGTCATTGCATGTGTGTTATTTCCACAAACCACACATGGATTAACTAGTGGTCATTGCATGTGTATTCTTTTCCACAAACCACTTATGCATCAACTAGTGGTCATTGCATGTGTGTTCTTTCCACAAACCACTTATGGATCAACCAGTGGTCATTGCATGATTTGTTTATGAAAAGGGTTTTGAATGGAAAACTTTGGAGGAAATGGTGTATTTTGAACCTACTAACATTGGGAACCACTTTGTGAACTCAAAAATGTATTTGGTGAAACAAAATAATGATTCTTTGATTTAAAACCATTTCTAGTCAAATAGAAATGTGGTTTATTTATTAAAAATGGTTTTGGAAGAAAACCTTTGGAAAATGTTTTGTTTTAAACTCACTGACCCCAAACACCAAGTTTTGTGATTTGAAAACATATTGGGTGAACCCTATAGGTTAATGCCTTAGTAAAAATATTTCTACACCACATAAAATGATACTTTGTTTTGAAAATGGTTTATGAAATGAAACCTTTTGCAAATGACTTTGCCACATTACAAAATGACCAATAGGTGTTTCCAAAATGTTTATGACCCACTAGGAACCACTTTTTCAAACAAAACAAAGCTTGGCATGCTTGCATGCATTACTTTGACTTTGTCATTTTATGTGTGTTGTTTTGCTTGTTTGGTAGATTGAGTTTGTGCCTTGCTTGATTGATTTGTAGTGACTTGAAGAGTGTGATTGTTGCAAGGACAAGGAGTGAGCTTATACCCTCTACCAAAAAGGCAAGTGATGCTTCATACTTTTTATCCCATTACTTTCACTATGCATTAGTGCTTTCATCTATTTTCAAACTTGCATGGATTTTATTTTGCTAAGTATAGACCTTGCTATAGAAAAACCTAGTAGATGAAACCTTAGTGGAAATCTTCCTAAGTTAAGATTCCTATTACTATCAAGCTTAGCCTAGCTAATAGAAAACATGGGTGGAATATATATTCACACTATGGAAAAATATACAAAGTCTGAGGACTTGTGTTTTTGTTTAAATAAAACAACTAAGTTAATGAATCACCTGGGTGGAATGGTAATTGCTTGGTGGTTTTTGGTTGAGTGGTTCACAAGGCCCATGTCTATGGTTTACCTTGTGTATCTCACTTGTGGATGGCCACCCAGGAACAAAGAGATTTGAGATGTCAAATGTTGAGAAGCTTCAAGTGCAGCCACTTGGCATTATGGGCTCTGCCATGATCATATAGGTTGCAAGAACTTAGCCATATGGACAGTGGGTGGTAGTGTTTGATAGGTTGGAACGCGTCCATTTTGGTCTAAGGGAAGGCTTCTGAAAGATCTTGTCTTGGGAAACCAAGTCTTGTGGGGAAAGTGCACCATCTCTGAAGTGTAAAACCTAAGTACTTAGCCATGTCCCTGGTAAAGGACAATTTGAGCATCAAGACATGGAAGCAATCAAGAATCTCATCATTCAAATTTCTAAGTTAAAACTTGTGGTTTGAACAAGGGTTGTTTGAAATCTTCAACCTTTGATGGAGAGATGCCTTGGAAAAGGATCTTCAAATCTTTGATTGGGGAAAAATGATTTTGCCAAGCAAAACTTAGTATTTTCAAATGTTAAGGAAAAATCTATTTTGAGCAATGCAAGCCTCAACTCCACTTAGCCAAAATGCATATAGATGTTAGACTCCACTATATTACCATAGTATCACTTGCCAATACAATTCTACCTTACCTTATATTTTAACAAGGTTGGGTCAGTTTCCTAACCCTACAAGATGGTATCAGAGCATTGTGTTGCCTGTAGGATTTGTAAACCTAGGATTGGACAAAAACCCTTAGAAAAATAGGAGTTGTCTTATTCCAAAAACTTATTTACAAAAACCACTTGTAAACTCTTTCCTCAACCATTTTGGATTTCAACTCTACATCTCTTCTATTTCAAATTGATGGAAAAGCCTACCCCATGACCAAAGACTACACCAAATGCAAAGGACTTCTTCAACACCTTCAACTATAAAGACTTCAACATCTTCAGCATATTCACCAAGGACTTCCAACTTGGATATCACTAAGGACAAGTGAGACAAGGAAATCTTGCTCAAGATTTGGAGACTAAGGGAATGAAAAAGTTAGAAGGAGCCTACATCATTTGAAGTATTTGTAACCAAGAGTTTTTCTCAAAGAAACCATGATCTCATACAAGAAGAATCAAGAAGGATGGAAAGATCTCAAGTAAACCATACAGATGGACCACCATAATTTAGTTAAGTCAAACACACCAACTTATATGGTGTAACAAAAATATTTTATTGCCTAAGTTTGTGCTAGAAACTTTGTTGATTGAGTGAAAAGTTGTTTGTGATTGCTTGCACATTGCTTGTGTGAATTGTGATGTGTGTGGATAGAATTATTTCCTTAGAAATCTTTTGCCTATTCTAATCCCAATCCAACCCAAACAGATGACTACTCCAAGAGACTCCAACATCAAGGTTGATGACATCAACACCAACCAAGCTGACAGCATGAAGGAGCTCATAGCAAACCAACACCAGTTAAACCAACTGACAGCTCAGTTCATAGCCAACAATAGTGATAAAGACCCTACCTTGCAAAAGTTTTTGGAGGAACAATCCCAACTAATGCTTAAGGTAACTAATCAAATGATCAGCATGGAAGAAAACCATCCCAAAAGGGTGTATGACAACAAGGATGACAAGAATGTTATTCTAGATGGAGACCCAGCTTGCATTATTTGTGGAGACAAGGACCATACTTCCAAGGAGCATGAAGATCAATGCCCAAACTGTGAAGAGAAACATCCTCTCGGACAATGTCCCACTTCTCAAGCTACTTGTTACCTTTGTGAAGGAAACAACCATGTCCCTATCCAATGCCCCATCTATTCCATGGTGGAACAAAGGAAACAAGAAGGATCCAAGTCTACCAAAGGAAAAAGACCACTCATACCTCCAAACAAGACAACCCAATTCAAAGGATCAAAGAAAACCAAGAAACCAAGACCAGACATGAACCTTGTGCAATGTCGTAAATGTAAGGAAATGGGACACTATTCCAGTGAGTGCCCAGAGAACAAGAAAAATAAGGGAATTGACCAAGTGGTGTGCAACAACTGCAAAGAGCCAGGCCACTATGTAGCAACTTGTCCACAAGAGCAACGTAAAGAACTCAAGGACATCCACTGTTTCAACTGCAAGAATCCAGGACACTATGCAAGCAATTGTCCAGAAAAGATGAAGAACAAGTTGAACAAGCCTATGGAGAAACTCAACCTTGGCCCATGAGTCAAGCATGGAAACAAAGGACTCAATGCAAATGTTTGCTTAGAGAAGTTTTTCCAGGATCCCAAGAAGGACAATGTGTAATTTTTGTATGAAAATTTTAAGGGTGGTAGTACCCTAGTTGTTTTGAACCTGCTTGTAACCCGCCTCCCCAAATCTTGGGACGAGATTTATTTTAAGGGTGGTAGCCTGTCACATCCCAAGATTTTCCAAATCTTGTAATGTGAAAAATAAAAATGAATAAAATAAAACTCTGTTTGATTTTCAGGGCCAGAAGGAATTTTTTTGAATTCCAATAGGAATCTTCAAACCTATTTTGAACAATTAAATCCTAAAGGGATTTAACAAATTAAAACATTTAAAGGAAAACAAAATGCTTTGGAATTACTATTTTGGATCTTTAAATAAAGAGTTTTTTGGTTTTCAAAAGAAAAGGTAGATTTATAAATAAAGATTATTTCATAAAGCCAAATTAAACCTTGGCCAAGATTTTGAAACAAAAGGTTTTGCTTTGATTAAAATAGTAAAGGTTTATTTAAATAAAATAAAAAGGATTTAAATATCCAAGTTTTATTAATAAAGGTTTTACTATTTCCAAAACATCAAAACTTATTTATTTATTCAAAATAAGTTTTCCAAGTATTTTATATTCTCAAAATAAAACCTACTGAAGTGTTTTGGTTTTATTCTAGATTTCAAAATAAAGATTTAATAAAACAAATCCTATTTGAATTATTAACTAAGGTCCATTATATTTAATTATTAATGGAACCTAAAATAAAAGGTTATTTTGTTTTAAACAAGTTTTCCAAGTATTCCTTATTTTCAAATAAAACCTACTAATTTGGTTTTGAAAATATTTGGATTTCAAATGGAAATTTTATTAAATAAATCAAACCCTATTTTATTAAATAACTAAAGATCCATTTTATTTAATTAATGAATGGATCCTAAAATGAATAAAAATATTATTTTATTTTGGGATTTGGTTTATGTTGATAAACAGAACCAAGTTCAAAGTTGTGAAGTGTGGTGTTTGTTTGAATTGATTTGGTTGAATGTTTGAATAATTGAATGAAAATTCAAAACAGAAATTGATTTGGAAAATAGAAAAAGGTTTCAAACAGAAAAAATAGAGTCAAACCGACCCAGCCCAACCAGCCCAACAAGGCCCAGTCCAGCCCACCTCTCTCTCTCACGAAGCGAACCTTTTTCACCCGGAAAAGAACCCACATAGTCACTGACGTAGAGGATCCACTCCCACTCTCTCTCTTTCGCTGACAGACGGGCCCCACACCACTGTGCATCGTTTCACCCGCGCCAGCCGTTTCTTCCCCTCCCCTCAACGGCGTTCTGCCGATTTACTCCGGCGTTGAATTCGCGTTCATTACTGCGTTAACTCCTCCGATGACCACGCACACTTAAGAGCACGCCTATCCTCTACCTTTCCCCTCACTCGCCTCTCCCTCTCTACCCCCAGGCTGAGCAAATCGAGAGCTCCAACCTCTCTGCCTCCGACAACTTCCCCGGTCAATTCGGGCGAACCACGGCCGCCCCTCGACTCCCTCTACACGCAGGCATATTCTCCACCTCCAGGCGCACCTGCCAGTGCCTCCAGTTCACCCGCGCCTGCCCCAGATCGTCGGCAAGGACGAGCTCAACACGCCGCCGCGTCTGCCTTGGCTCCGACGACCTCCCCAGGTAAACTCTGTTCACCCCCACAGCTCCTGTTGATGCTCCCATCTTCCCCAGATCAATACGCGTCTGACCACGTCCTTGTTTTGCCTCGGCGCGACCTGCAATCTCACCTTCGACAGCAAACAGAGCCGCCCGTCGTCAGGAGCTACTCCGGCGAGGAATTGCCACCATCCCTGTGAGCCCCTCGTCAAACCAACAACACGTTGAGCTTCGGCATCTCATTGCAAACACGGTGAGCCATCTCCCCCTCTCCCTCGCATCCTGTATCGCCAGCTCCGCCGCGAGCAAGCATGCTCCGCCGTCTGCCGCCGCGCAGCGCCGCCACTATTTGGTCGCATAGATCTGCACCGTTAGATTTCAATCCGACGCGTAGGAACAGATCACTTAACAAAGAGGTATCAGTCAATCTGCGCCGTATGATTTAAATGAGATCCTACGGTCTACGGCGTGCGATCCACCCGAACTGGTACCACCCAGTTAGAACGTGACGCGTGGCACCAGACGATCTGAAATAGAATTTGAAAACAAATTTTGATACCATTTTCAAACCCTTGTAACTTTGGATCCACACGTCCAAAAATTACAAATTTTATGTCGTTGGATTCAGGAGAGCAAGCCCTAACCAACCACGCCCTTGTTTTAACAAATAGTATCGGTTAGTTTGCTTGTTTTTGCAGATTCTTTTGTGAGCTTGTTTAGAGTAGAAAAATTGTTTAAAAATGATTTTAGGGTTAAAACCTTTGCAAAATGGTTTGTTGTGACCTTACTAACCCTAGGAACCAACCCATGTTTTGGAAAATGAATTTGGAAAAGTTTAGAATGGATTAATTGGTTTAGTTCATTTCTAGCTAAATAAAACTATTGATTTGTTTATGAAAAGGGTTTTGAATGGAAAACTTTGGAGGAAATGGTGTATTTTGAACCTACTAACATTGGGAACCACTTTGTGAACTGAAAAATGTATTTGGTGAAACAAAATAATGATTCTTTGATTTAAAACCATTTCTAGTCAAATAGAAATGTGGTTTATTTATTAAAAATGGTTTTGGAAGAAAACCTTTGGAAAATGTTTTGTTTTAAACTCACTGACCCCAAACACCAAGTTTTGTGATTTGAAAACATATTGGGTGAACCCTATAGGTTAATGCCTTAGTAAAAATATTTCTACACCACATAAAATGATACTTTGTTTTGAAAATGGTTTATGAAATGAAACCTTTTGCAAATGACTTTGCCACATTACAAAATGACCAATAGGTGTTTACAAAATGTTTATTACCCACTAGGAACCACTTTTTCAAACAAAACAAAGCTTGGCATGCTTGCATGCATTACTTTGACTTTGTCATTTTATGTGTGTTGTTTTGCTTGTTTGGTAGATTGAGTTTGTGCCTTGCTTGATTGATTTGTAGTGACTTGAAGAGTGTGATTGTTGCAAGGACAAGGAGTGAGCTTATACCCTCTACCAAAAAGGCAAGTGATGCTTCATACTTTTTATCCCATTACTTTCACTATGCATTAGTGCTTTCATCTATTTTCAAACTTGCATGGATTTTATTTTGCTAAGTATAGACCTTGCTATAGAAAAACCTAGTAGATGAAACCTTAGTGGAAATCTTCCTAAGTTAAGATTCCTATTACTATCAAGCTTAGCCTAGCTAATAGAAAACATGGGTGGAATATATATTCACACTATGGAAAAATATACTAAGTCTGAGGACTTGTGTTTTTGTTTAAATAAAACAACTAAGTTAATGAATCACCTGGGTGGAATGGTAATTGCTTGGTGGTTTTTGGTTGAGTGGTTCACAAGGCCCATGTCTATGGTTTACCTTGTGTATCTCACTTGTGGATGGCCACCCAGGAACAAAGAGATTTGAGATGTCAAATGTTGAGAAGCTTCAAGTGCAGCCACTTGGCATTATGGGCTCTGCCATGATCATATAGGTTGCAAGAACTTAGCCATATGGACAGTGGGTGGTAGTGTTTGATAGGTTGGAACGCGTCCATTTTGGTCTAAGGGGAGGCTTCTGAAAGATCTTGTCTTGGGAAACCAAGTCTTGTGGGGAAAGTGCACCATCTCTGCAGTGTAAAACCTAAGTACTTAGCCATGTCCCTGGTAAAGGACAATTTGAGCATCAAGACATGGAAGCAATCAAGAATCTCATCATTCAAATTTCTAAGTTAAAACTTGTGGTTTGAACAAGGGTTGTTTGAAATCTTCAATCTTTTATGGAGAGATGCCTTGGAAAAGGATCTTCAAATCTTTGATTGGGGAAAAATGATTTTGCCAAGCAAAACTTAGTATTTTCAAATGTTAAGGAAAAATCTATTTTGAGCAATGCAAGCCTCAACTCCACTTAGCCAAAATGCATATAGATGTTAGACTCCACTATATTACCATAGTATCACTTGCCAATACAATTCAAATGTATTGACCCTTGTGGCTGTAACTTGTAATGTTGCAGGTTTGATTGATTTTAGTGAAGATTGATTGATTAGGATTACAAAGTCTACAACCAACATCTGCCTGTGGCATTTGAAGATCAAGGACCCCATGCCTATAGTTATTCCGCTGCAATGTAATGTAATAGCCAAATGAGCTATGTAAGATGTAATAAAATTATATTATTCCTGGTTATAAAGTTATATTATGACCTTTGTTTCTTGATATTACATCTTAACTGTGGATGCTAGCTATTGATCCAGGGACTAGCATTGTAAACACAGGGGATTCTACCTTACCTTATATTTTAACAAGGTTGGGTCAGTTTCCTAACCCTACAATTACATGTGTGGTCTTCTCCACAAACCACTTATGGATCAACTAGTGGTCATTGCATGTGTGTTCTTTCCACAAACCACTTATGGATCAACTAGTGGTCATTGCATGTGTGTTCTTTTCCACAAACCACATATGTATCAACCGGTGTCATTGCATGTGTGTTCTTTTCACAAACCACATGTGGACCCACTAGAGTCATTGAATGTGTGTTCTTAACTAAAACCAGCACTAGACTCATTGCATGAGTGTTCTTTTCACAAACCACACATGGATCCACCATTGTCATTGCATGTGTGTTCTTTCCACAAACCACACATGGATCAACCAGTGGTCACTGCACGTGTGTTCTTTTCACAAACCACATATGTATCCATTTGAGTCATTGCATGTGTGTTCTTATACTAAAACTAGCACTAGAGTCATTGCATGTGTGTTCTTTCCACAAACCGCACATGGATCAACCAGTGGCATTGCATGTGTGTTCTTTTCACAAACCACACATGGATCAACAAGTGGTTGCTGCATGTGTGTTCTTTCCACAAACCACATATGAACCAACCAGAGTCATTGCATGTGTGTTCTTTTCCACAAACCACTTATGGATCAACCAGTGGTCATTGCATGTGTGTTCTTTCCACAAACCACTTATGGATCAACCAGTGGTCATTGCATGTGTGTTCTTTTCACAAACTACATGTGGACCCACTAGAGTCATTGCATGTGTGTTCTTATACTAAAACTAGCACTAGAGTCATTGCATGTGTGTTCTTTTCACAAACGACACATGGATCAACTAGTGGTCATAGCATGTGTGTTCTTTTCCACAAACCACTTATGGATCAACCAGTGGTCATTGCGTGTGTGTTCTTTTCACAAACTACATGTGGACCCACTCTAGTCATTGCTTGTGTGTTCTTATACTAAAACCAGCACTAGAGTCATTGCATGTGTGTTCTTTTCATAAAAAACATTTGTATCCACCAGTGTTCACTACATGTATGTTCTTTCCACAAACCACAGATGTATCAACTAGTGGTCATTGCATGTGTGTTCTTTTCACAAACCACATGTGGACCCACTAGAGTCATTGCATGTGTGTTCTTATACTAAAACCAGCACTAGACTCATTGCATGTGTGTTCTTTTCACAAACCACACATGGATCCACCATTGTCATTGCATGTGTGTTCTTTCCACAAACCACACATGGATCAGCAAGTGGTCATTGCATGTGTGTTCTTTTCACAAACCACATATGGATGCATTAGAGTAATTGCATGTGTGTTCTTATACTAAAACTAACACTAGGGTCATTGCATGTGTGTTCTTTCCACAAACCACTTATGGATCAACCAGTGGTCTTTTCACAAACCACACATGGATCCACCAGTGTTCACTGCATGTGTGTTCTTTGCACAAACCACATATGGATCCATTAGAGTCATTGCATGTGTGTTCCATCCATAAACCATAGACGGATCAACCGGTGTCATTGCACATGTGTTCTTTCTGCAAACCACATATGGATCAACCAGTGTCATTGCATGTTTGTTCTTTTCCACAAACCACTTATGGATCTACTAGTGGTCATTGCATGTGTGTTATTTCCACAAACCACTTATGGATCAACCAGTGGTCATTGCATGTGTGTTCTTTTCCACAAACCACATATGGATCAACCGGTGTCATTGCATGTGCGTTCTTTTCACAAACCACATGTGGACCCAGAGAGTCATTGCATGTGTGTTCTTATACTAAAACCAGCACTAGACTCATTGCATGTGTGTTATTTTCACAAACCACACATGGATCCACCACTGTCATTGCATGTGTGTTCTTTCCACAAACCACACATGGATCAACAAGTGGTCATTGCATGTGTGTTCTTTTTTAACAAACCACATATAGATCCATTAGAGTCATTCATGTGTGTTCTTATACTAAAAATAGCACTAGAATCATTGCATGTGTGTTCTTTCCACAAACCACACATGGATAAACAAGTGGCATTGCATGTGTGTACTTTTCACAAACCACACATGGATTAACCAGTGGTCACTACATGTGTGTTCTTTCCACAAGCCACATATGGACCAACCAGAGTCATTGCATGTGTGTTCTTTCCACAAACCACTTATGGATCAACCAGTGGTCATTGCATGTGTGTTCTTTTCACAAACTACATGTGGACCCACTAGAGTCATTGCATGTGTGTTCTTATACTAAAACTAGCACTAGAGTCATTGCATGTGTGTTCTATCCAGAAACCACACATGGATCAACCGATGTCATTGCACGTGTGTTCTTTCCACAAACTACATATGGATAAACCAATGTCATTGCATGTGTGTACTTTCCACAAACCACACATGGATAAACTAGTGTCATTGCATGTGTGTTATTTCCACAAACCACACATGGATCAACCAGTGGTCATTGCATGTGTGTTCATTTCCATAAACTACTTATGGATCAACTAGTGGTTATTGCATGTGTGTTCTTTCCACAAACCACTTATGGATCAACCAGTGGTCATTGCATGTGTGTTCTTTTCCAGAAACCACATATGGATCAACCGGTGTCATTGCATGTGTGTTCTTTTCACAAACCACATGTGGATCCACTAGTGTCATTGCATGTGTGTTCTTATACTAAAACTATCACTAGAGTCATTGCATGTGTGTTCTTTCCACAAACCACACATGGATCAACCAGTGGCATTGCATGTGTGTTCTTTTCACAAACCACACATGGATCAACAAGTGGTTGCTGCATGTGTGTTCTTTCCACAAACCACATATGAACAAAATAGAGTCATTACATGTGTGTTCTTTTGCACAAACCACTTATGGATCTACCAGTGGTCATTGCATGTGTGTTCCTTCCATAAACCACTTATGGATCAACCAGTGGTCATTGCATGTGTGTTCTTTTCACAAACTACTTGTGGACCCACTAGAGTCATTGCATGTCTGTTCTTATACTAAAACTAGCACTAGAGTCATTGCATGTGCGATCTTTTCACAAACCACACATGGATCAACTAGTGGTCATTGCATGTGTGTTCTTTCCACAAACCACATATGGATCAACCAGTGGTCATTGCATGTGTGTTCTTTTCCACAAACCACTTATGAATCAACCAGTGGTTATTGCATGTGAGTTCTTTCCACAAACCACTTATGGATCAACCAGTGGTCATTGCATGTGTGTTCTTTCCTCAAACCACATGTGGACCCACTAGAGTCATTGCATGTGTGTTATTATACTAAAACCAGCACTAGAGTCATTGCATGTGTGTTGTTTCCACAAACCACACATGGATCAACCACTAGAGTCATCTCATTGGGTTCTTTCCACAAACCACAAATGGATCAACTAGTGTCATTGCTTGTGTCTTGTTATACTAAAACCAGCACTAGAGTCATTGCATGTGTGTTCTTTTCACAAACAACATATGGATCCACCAGTGTTCACTTCATGTGTGTTCTTTCCACAAACCACATATGGTCCAACCAGTGGTCATTGCATGTGTGTTCTTTCCACAAACCACTTATGGATCAACCAGTGGTCATTGCATGTGTGTTCTTTTCACAAACTACATGTGGACCCACTAGAGTCATTGCTTGTGTGTTCTTATACTAAAACCAGAACTAGAGTCATTGCATGTGTGTTCTTTCCATAAAAAACATTTGTATCCACCAGTGTTCACTACATGTATGTTCTTTCCACAAACCACATATGTATCAACCAGTGGTCATTGCATGTGTGTTCTTTTCACAAACCACATGTGGACCCACTAGAGTCATTGCATGTGTGTTCTTATACTAAAACCAACACTAGACTCATTGCATGTGTGTTCTTTTCACAAACCACACATGGATCCACCACTGTCATTGCATGTGTGTTCTTTCCACAAACCACACATGGATCAACAAGTGGTCATTGCATGTGTGTTCTTTTCACAAACCACATATGGATGCATTAGAGTAATTGCATGTGTGTTCTTACACTAAAACTAACACTAGCGTCATTGCATGTGTGTTCTTTCCACAAAACACTTATGGATCAACCAGTGGTCTTTTCACAAACCACACATGGATCCACCAGTGTTCACTGCTTGTGTGTTCTTTGCACAAACCACATATGGATCCATTAGAGTCATTGCATGTGTGTTCTATCCATAAACCATAGACGGATCAACCGGTGTCATTGCACATGTGTTCTTTCCACAAACCACATATGGATCAAGCAGTGTCATTGCATGTTTGTTCTTTTCGACAAACCACATATGGACCCACTAGAGTCATTGCATGTGTGTTCTATCTAGAAACCACACATGGATCAACCGGTGTCATTGCACGTGTGTTCTTTCCACAAACCACATATGGATCAAGCAGTGTCATTGCATGTGTGTACTTTCCACAAACCACACATGGATCAACTAGTGTCATTGCATGTGTGTTATTTCCACAAACCACACATGAATCAACCAGTGGTCATTGCATGTGTGGTCTTCTCCACAGACGTGAGAGGGAGGTAGATAGCAGAGGGAGAGGGGAGGGTGCCGTGGGGAAAGGTGGAGGAAAAGGTGGTCTCGGCCACCTTTTGCTTCTCCCTCTGCTCACGTGCTCGGGCAGGGCTCGGCCTGGGTGTGGCTGCAGCTGGGCCAGGGCGAGGACAGGGCGGAGAGGAGGCTCGGGTGGGGCAGCTGGCAGAGAGAAAAAGAGAGAGGAGGGAGAGGCTCGGGCAATTAGGGTTGGGTTAGCTCGGCTAGGTTAGGAGGAGGAGGTAGGGAGAGAGGGGAGGCCTCGGCATGGGGTGGTGAGGGTAGCTAGGTTAGGTGGAGCCAGGGGGATGGGTTAGGGGTGGCTCGGTTTTGGCTAGAGGGGGTGGTATAGGGTTTGCTAGGGATGGGGTAGGTGATTAGGGTTAGGGTTTTGGATTAGCTAGGATAAGGTGTAGATAGAGAGAGATAGAAGATCTTGGTGAGCTAGGTAGATTAGAGTGAGGATGATGGTTTGGTCTAGCCAAACCAAAGAGGTAGGTTCATATTAGGGTTTAAGAGATTCAAAAACAAGAGAACAACTAGTTTGAATTTAAAAGCAAATCTCAAACCAAAATAAAACAAAACAAAGAAAAGAAGGCCAAGGGTTATGATTGCATGGAATATGCAATAAGTGACTTGCATGCATGTGAGCATATTTTGTGGAAACAAAATATGTGGCACATGTATGTGAGGAGAAGATTTGCAAAGATAAAGATGCAATTAAACCAAGATTTTGAGAATGGACATGTTTACATGGCATGTTAGAGATGATTTGGATCACAACCATATAGCCATGTGTAGAAGAAGAGGGGAACCCATAATATACATGTGGAAAGAATTAAAATGTCATCCAACAATATGACCACATACATATACATGGTTGGAAAAATGAAGATGAAATCGAAGAGGAGGTGATATGGCAAGTTAGTAGATGGAAGGAATTTAAAAGAGATGCCCTCAACTCAAATTGGGCATTAAACAATATATCAAGAACCAACTACAATGTATCAAGAGGCAAATACAATTAATAATGCATCTGAGAGAAGAACCAAATCAAAAGGGTTTTATATGATGCTCAAATGCAAGGTGGCATGATGACATGAGCATGTTATAATTATGATGCAACAATTATATGTAGGAAGTAGCATATATATAGACTAGGCTAGTAGCATTGCAATTGTTAGACAATTGGGATGCTACACACACCCAGTGTTGTTGCATGTGTGTTCTTCTCATAGACCACACATGGATCCACCAGTGTCATTGCATGTGTGTTCTTCTCACAAACCATTTCATGAACCACACCCAGTATCATTGCATGTGTATTCTTCCCATGAACCACACATGGATCCACCGGTGTCATCGCATGTGTGCTCTTCCCACATACCACACATGAATCCACCAGTGTCATTGAATGTCTACTCTTCCCATGAACCACAGCTAGTCATTGCATGTGTTTTCTTCTCACAAACCACACATGGATCCACCCAGTGTCATCACATGTGTGTTCTTCCCATGAACCACACATGGATCCACTCGTGTCATTGCATGTCTGCTCTTTTCATGAACCACAACTAGAGTCATTGGATGTGTGTTCTTCTCACAGACCACACATGGATCCAGTGTCATTGCATGTGTGTTCTTCCCAAAGACCACACATGGATCCACCAGTGTCATTGCATGTGTGTTCTTCTCACAAACCATATCATGAACCACACCCTGTGTCATTGCATGTGTGTTCTTCCCAAAGACCACACATGGATCCACCGGTGTCGTTGCATGTCTGCTCTTCTCACAGACCATATCATGAGCCACACCCAGAGTCATTGCATGTGTGTTCTTCCATGAACCACACATGGATCCACCGGAGTCATTGCATGTGTGTTCTTCTCACAGACCACACATGGATCCACCCAGTGTCATCGCATGTGTGTTCTTCCCATGAACCACACATGGATCCACCAGTGTCATTGCATGTCTTCTCTTTTCATGAACCACAGCTAGAGTCATTGGATGTGTGTTTTTCTCAGAGACCACACATGCAACCAGTGTCATTGCATGTGTGTTCTTCCCAAAGACAGCACATGGATCCACCAGTGTCATTGCATGTGTGTTCTTCTCACAAACCATATCATGGACCACACCCAGTGTCGTTGCCTATGTGTTCTTCTCACAGACCACACATGGATCTACCAGTGTCATTGCATGTGTGTTCTTCTCACAGACCATATCATGAACCACACCCAAGGTCATTGCATGTGTGTTCTTCCCATGAACCACACATGGATCCACCAGTGTCATCGCATGTCTGCTCTTCCCACATACCACACATGTATCCACCAGTGCGATTGCATGTCTGCTCTTCCCATGAACCAGACATGGATCCACCAGTGTCATTGCATGTCTGTTCTTTTCATGAACCACAGCTAGAGTCATTGGATGTGTGCTCTTCCCACATACCACATATGGATCCACCAGTGTCATTGCATGTGTGTTCTTCCCAAAGACCACACATGGATCCACTAGTGTCATTGCATGTGTGTTCTTCTCACAAAGCATATCATGAACCACACCCAGTGTCATTGCATGTGTGTTCTTCCCATGAACCACACATGGATTCACTAGTGTCATCGCATGTCTGCTCTTCCCACATACCACACATGGATCCACCAGTGTGATTGCATGTCTGGTCTTCCCATGAACCACACATGGATCCACCAGTGTGATTGCATGTCTGCTCTTTTCATGAACCACAGCTAAAGTCATTGGATGTGTGATCTTCCCACATACCACACATAGATCCACCAGTGTCATTGCATGTGTGTTCTTGTCACGGACCATGCATGGATCCAGTGTCATTGCATGTGTGTTCTTCTCACAAACCATATCATGGACCACACCCAGTGTTGTTGCATGTGTGTTCTTCTCATAGACCACACATGGATCCACCAGTGTCATTGCATGTGTGTTCTTCTCACAAACCATTTCATGAACCACACCCAGTGTCATTGCATGTGTGTTCTTCCCATGAACCACACATGGATCCACCGGTGTCATCGCATGTGTGCTCTTCCCACATACCACACATGGATCCACCAGTGTCATTGCATGTCTGCTCTTCCCATGAACCACAGCTAGTCATTGCATGTGTGTTCTTCTCACAAACCATATCATGGACCACACCCAGTGTTGTTGCATGTGTGTTCTTTTCATAGACCACACATGGATCCACCAGTGTGATTGCATGTGTGTTCTTCTCACAAACCATATCATGAACCACACCCAGTGTCATTGCATGTGTGTTCTTCCCATGAACCACACATGGGTCCAGCGGTGTCATCGCATGTCTGCTCTTCCCACATACCACACATGGATCCACCAGTGTCAGTGCATGTCTGCTCTTCCCATGAACCACAGCTAGAGTCATTGGATGTGTGTTCTTCTCATAGACCACACATGGATCCAGTGTCATTGCATGTGTGTTCTTCCCAAAGACCACACATGGATCCACTAGTGTCATTGCATGTGTGTTCTCGTCACAAACCATATCATTAACCAAACCCAATGTCATTGCATGTGTGTTCTTCCCAAAGACCACACATGGATCCACCGGTGTATATGCATGTCTGCTCTTCTCACAGACCACACAAGGATCCACCGGTGTCATTGCATGTGTGTTCTTCCCATGAACCACACATGGATCCACCGGAGTCATTGCATGTGGGTTCTTCTCACAAACCACACATGGATCCACTCGCGTCGTTGCATGTCTGCTCTTCTCACAGAGCACACATGGATCCACCAGTGTCATGGCATGTGTGTTCTTCCCACAGACCACACATGGATCCACCGGAGTCGTTGCATGTCTGCTCTTCTCACAGACCACACATGGATCCACCAGTGTCATTGCATGTGTGTTCTTCCCATGAACCACACATGGATCCACCAGAGTCATTGCATGTGTGTTCTTCTCACAAACCACATATGGATCCACCCAGTGTCATCGCATGTGTGTTCTTCCCATGAACCACACATGGATCCACCAGTGTCATTGCATGTCTGCTCTTTTCATGAACCACAGCTAGAGTCATTGGATGTGTGTTCTTCTCATAGACCACACATGGATCCAGTGTCATTGCATGTGTGTTCTTCCCAAAGACCACACATGGATCCACTAGTGTCATTGCATGTGTGTTCTCGTCACAAACCATATCATGAACCAAACCCAATGTCATTTCATGTGTGTTCTTCCCAAAGACCACACATGGATCCACCGGTGTCGTTGCATGTCTGCTCTTCTCACAGACCATATCATGAGCCACACCCAGAGTCATTGCATGTGTGTTCTTCCCATGAACCACACATGGATCGACCGGAGTCATTGCATGTGTGTTCTTCTCACAGACCACACATGGATCCACCCAGTGTCATCGCATGTGTGTTCTTCCCATGAACCACACATGGATCCACTAGTGTCATTGCATATCTGCTCTTTTCATGAACCACAGCTAGATTCATTGGATGTGTGTTCTTCTCACAGACCACACATGGATCCGGTGTCATTGCATGTGTGTTCTTCCCAAAGACAACACATGGATCCACCAGTGTCATTTCATGTGTGTTCTTCTCACAAACCATATCATGGACCATACCCCGTGTTGTTGCATGTGTGTTCTTCTCAGAGACCACACATGGATCCACCAGTGTCATTGCATGTGTGTTCTTCTCACAAACCATATCATGAACCACACCAGTGTCATTGCATGTGTGTTTTTCCCATGAACCACACATGGATCCGCCGGTGTCATCGCATGTGTGCTCTTCCCACATACCACACATGGATCCACCAGTGTCATTGCATGTCTGCTCTTCCCATGAACCACAGCTAGAGTCGTTGGATGTGTGTTCTTCTCAAAGACCACACATGCATCCAGTGTCATTGCATGTGTGTTCTTCCCAAAGACCACACATGGATCCACCAGTGTAATTGCATGTGTGTTCTTCTCACAGACCATATCATGAACCACACCCAGTATCATTGCATGTGTGTTCTTCCCATGAACCACACATGGATCCACCGGTGTCATCGCATGTGTGCTCTTCCCACATACCACACATGGATCCACCAGTGTCATTGCATGTGTGTTCTTCCCATAAACCACACATGGATCCACCTGTGTCATTGCATGTCTGCTCTTTTCATGAACCATATCTAGAGTCATTGGATGTGTGTTCTTCTCATAGACCACATATCACCAGTGTCATTGCATGTGTGTTATTCTCAAAGACCACACATGGATCCACTAGAGTCATTGGATGTGTGTTCTTCTCACAAACCCTATATGGATCCACTGGTGTCGTTGCATGTCAGATCTTCTCACAGAGCACACATGGAAACACTGGTGTAATTGCATGTGTGGTCTTTCGAAAGACCACACATGGATCCACCGGTGTCGTTGCATGTCTGCTCTTCTCACATACCATATCATGAGCCACACCCAGAGTCATTGCATATGTGTTCTTCCCATGAACCACACATGGATCCACCGGAGTCATTGCATGTGTGTTCTTCTCACAGACCACACTTGGATCCACCCAGTGTCATCGCATGTGTGTTCTTCCCATTAACCACACATGGATCCAATAGTGTCATTGCATGTCTGCTCTTTTCATGAACCACAACTAGAGTCATTGGATGTGTGTTCTTCTCACAGACCACACGTGGATCCAGTGTCATTGCATGTGTGTTCTTCCCAAAGACAACACATGGATCCGCCAGTGTCATTGCATGTGTGTTCTTCTCACAAACCATATAATGGACCACACCCAGTGTTGTTGCATGTGTGTTCTTCTCATAGACCACACATGGATCCACCAGTGTCATTGCATGTGTGTTCTTCTCACAAACCATATCATGAACCACACCCAGTGTCATTGCATGTGTGTTCTTCCCATGAACCACACATGGATCCACCGGTGTCATCGCATGTGTTCTCTTCCCACATACCACACATGGATCCACCAGTGTCATTGCATATCTGCTCTTCCCATGAACCACAGCTAGAGTCACTGGATGTGTGTTCTTCTCACAGACCACACATGGATCCAGTGTCATTGCATGTTTGTTCTTCCCAAAGACCACACATGGATCCACAAGTGTCATTGCATGTGTGTTCTTCTCACAAACCATATCATGAACCACACCCAGTGTCGTTGCATATGTGTTCTTCTCACAGACCACACATGGATCCACCAGTGTCATTGCATGTGTGTTCTTCTCACAGACCATATCATGAACCACACCCAGTATCATTGCATCTCTGTTCTTCCCATGAACCACACATGGATCCACCGGTGTCATGGCATGTGTGCTCTTCCCACATACCACACATGGATCCACCAGTGTCATTGCATGTGTGTTCTTCCCATGAACCACACATGGATCCACCAGTGTCATTGCATGTCTGCTCTTTTCATGAACCATAGCTAGAGTCATTGGATGTGTGTTCTTCTCACAGACCACATATCACCAGTGTCATTGCATGTGTGTTATTCCCAAAGACCACACATGGATCCACTAGAGTCATTGGATGTTTGTTCTTCTCACAAACCATATATGGATCCACCGGTGTCGTTGCATGTCATCTCTTCTCACAGAGCACACATGGATCCACCGATGTCATTGCATGTTTGTTCTTCCCAAATACCACAATTGGATCCACCGGTGTCGTTGCATGTATGCTCTTCTCACAGACCATATCATGAGCCACACCCAGAGTCATTGCATGTGTGTTCTTCCCATGAACCACACATGGATCCACTGGAGTCATTGCATGTGTGTTCTTCTCACATACCACACATGGATCCACCCAGTGTCATCGCATGAGTGTTCTTCCCATGAACCACACATGGATCCAATAGTGTCATTGCATGTCTGCTCTTTTCATGAACCACAACTAGAGTCATTGGATGTGTGTTATTCTCACAGACCACACGTGGATCCAGCGTCATTGCATGTGTGTTCTTCCCAAAGACAGCACATGGATCCGCCAGTGTCATTGCATGTGTGTTCTTCTCACAAACCATATAATGGACCACACCCAGTGTTGTTGCATGTTTGTTCTTCTCATAGACCACACATGGATCCACCAGTGTCATTGCATGTGTGTTCTTCTCACAAACCATATCATGAACCACACCCAGTGTCATTGCATGTGTGTTCTTCCCATGAACCACACATGGATCCACCGGTGTCATCGCATGTGTGCTCTCCCACATACCACACATGAATCCACCAGTGTTATTGCATGTCTGCTCTTCCCATGAACCATAGCTAGAGTCATTGGATGTGTGTTCTTCTCACAGACCACACATGGATCCAGTGCCATTGCATGTTTGTTCTTCCCAAAGACCACACATGGATCCACCAGTGTCATTGCATGTGTGTTTTCTCACAAACCATATCATGAACCACACCCAGTGTCGTTGCATGTGTGTTCTTCTCATAGACCACACATGGATCCACCATTGTCATTGCATGTGTGTTATTCTCACAAACCATATCATGGACCACACCCAGTGTAGTTGCATGTGTGTTCTTCTCACATACCACACATGGATCCACCAGTGTCATTGCATGTGTGTTCTTCTCACTAACCATATCATGGACCACACCAAGTGTCATTGCATGTGTGTTCTTCCCATGAACCACACACGGATCCACCGGTGTCATCGCATGTGTGCTCTTCCCACATACCACACATGGATCCACCAGTGTCATCGCATGTCTGCTCTTCCCATGAACCACAGCTAGAGTCATTGGATCTGTGTTCTTCTCACAGACCACACATGGATCCAGTGCCATTGCATGTGTGTTCTTCCCAAAGACCACACATGGATCCACCAGTGTCATTGCATGTGTGTTCTTCTCATAGACCATATCATGAACCACACCCAGTATCATTGCATGTGTGTTATTCCCATGAACCACACATGGATCCACCGGTGTCATCGCATGTGTGCTCTTCCCACATACCACACATGGATCCACCAGTGTCATTGCATGTGTGTTCTTCCCAAAGACCACACATGGATCCACTAGTGTCATTGCATGTTTGTTCTTCTCACAAACCATATCATGAACCACACCAAGTGTCGTTGCATGTGTGTTCTTCTCATAGACCACACATGGATGCACTAGTGTCATTGCATCTGTGTTCTTCTCACAGACCATATCATGAACCACACCCAGTATCATTGCATGTGTATTCTTCCCATGAACCACACATGGATCCACCGGTGTGATCGCATGTGTGCTCTTCCCACATACCACACATGGATCCACCAGTGTCATTGCATGTGTGTTCTTCCCATGAACCACACATGGATCCACCAGTGTCATTGCATGTCTGCTCTTTTCATGAACCATAGCTAGAGTCATTGGATGTGTGTTCTTCTCACAGACCACATATCACCAGTGTCAGTGCATGTGTGTTATTCCCAAAGACCACATATGGATCCACTAGAGTCATTGGATGTGTGTTCTTCTCACAAACCATATATGGATCCACCGGTGTCGTTGCATGTCAACTCTTCTCGCAGAGCACACATGGATCCACCGGTGTTATTGCATGTGTGTTGTTCCCAAATACCACACATGGATCCAGCGGTGTCGTTGCATGTCTGCTCGTCTCAATGACCATATCATGAGACACACCCAGAGTCATTGCATGTGTGTTCTTCCCATGAACCACACATGGATCCACCGGAGTCATTGCATGTGTGTTCTTCTCAAAGACCACACATGGATCCACCCAGTGTCATCGCATGTGTGTTCTTCCCATGAACCACACATGGATCCACCAGTGTCATTGCATGTCTGCTCTTTTCATGAACCACAGATAGAGTCATTGGATGTGTGTTCTTCTCATAGACCACACATGGATCCAGTGTCATTGCATGTGTGTTCTTCTCACAGAAAACACATGGATCCACCAGTGTCATTGCATGTGTGTTTTTCTCACAGACCATATCATGAACCACACCTAGTATCATTGCATGTGTGTTCTTCCCATGAACCATACATGGATCCACCGGTGTCATCGCATGTGTGCTCTTCCCACATACCACACATGGATCCAGTGTCATTGCATGTGTGTTCTTCCAAAAGACCACACATGGATCCACCAGTGTCATTGCATGTGTTATTCTTCTCACAAACCATATCATGAACCACACCCAGTGTCGTTGCATGTGTCTTCTTCTCACAGACCACACATGGATCCACCAGTATCATTGCATGTGTGTTCTTCTCACAGACCATATCATGAACCACACCCAGTGTCACTGCATGTGTGTTCTTCCCATGAACCACACATGGATCCACCGTTGTCATCGCATGTGTGCTCTTCCCACATATGACACATGGATCCACCACTGTCATTGCATGTGTGTTCTTCCCACATGGATACACCAGTGTCATTGCATGTCTGCTCTTTTCATGAACCACAACTAGAGTCATTGGATGTGTGTTCTTCTCACAGACCACACATGGATCCAGTGTCGTTGCATGTGTGTTCTTCCCAAAGACCACACATGGATCCACCAGTGTCATTGCATGTGTGTTCTTCTCACAAACCATATCATGAACCACACCTAGTGTCGTTGCATGTGTGTTCTTCTCATAGACCACACATGGATCCACCAGTGTCATTGCATGTGTGTTCTTCTCACAGACCATATCATGAACCACACCCAGTGTCACTGCATGTGTGTTCTTCCCATGAACCACACATGGATCCACCGTTGTCATCGCATGTGTGCTCTTCCAACATACGACACATGGATCCACCATTGTCATTGCATGTGTGTTCTTCCCACATGGATCCACCAGTGTCATTGCATGTCTGCTCTTTTCATGAACCACAGCTAGAGTCATTGGATGTGTGTTCTTCTCACAAACCACATATCACCAGTGTCATTACATGTTTGTTCTTCCCAAAGACCACACATGGATCCACTAGAGTCATTGGATGTGTGTTCTTCTCACAAACCATATATGGATCCACCGGTGTCGTTGCCTGTCAGCTCTTCTCCGAGCACACATGGATCCACCGGTGTCATTGCATGTGTGTTCTTCCCACATACCACACATGGATCTAGCAGTGTCGTTGCATGTCTGCTCTTCTCATAGACCACACAAGGATCCACCAGTGTCATTGCATGTGTGTTCTTCGCATGAACCACACATGGATCCACCAAAGTCATTGCATGTGTGTTCTTCTCACAAACTACGCATGGATCCACCCAGTGTCATCGCATGTGTGTTCTTCCCATGAACCACGCATGGATCCACCAGTGTCATTGCATGTCTGCTCTTTTCATGAACCACAGCTAGATTCATTGGATGTGTGTTCTTCTCACATACCACACATGGATCCAGTGTCATTGCATGTGTGTTCTTCCCAAAGACCACACATGGATCCACCAGTGTTATTGCATCTGTGTTCTTCTCACAAACCATATCATGGACCACACCCAGTGTCGTCGCATGTGTTTTCTTCTCACAGACCACACATGGATCCACCGGTGTCATTGCGTGTGTTTTTTTTTCACAAACCATATCATGCGCCACACCCAGTGTCATTTCATGTGTGTTCTTCCCATGAACCACACATGGATCCACCGGTGTCATCGCATGTGTTCTCTTCCCACGGACCACACATGGATCCACCAGTGTCATTGCATGTGTGTTCTTCCCATGAACCACACATGGATCCACCAGTGTCATTGCATGTCTGCTCTTTTCATGAACCACAGCTAGAGTCATTGGATGTGTGTTCTTCTCACAGACCACATATCACCAGTGTCATTGCATGTGTGTTCTTCCCAAAGACCACACATGGATCACCAGTGTCATTGCATGTGTGTTCTTCTCACAAACCACACATGGATCCACCGGTGTCTTTCCATGTCTGATCTTCTCTCAGAAAACACATGGATCCACCAGTGTCATTGCATGTGTGTTCTTCCCAGAGACCACACATGGATCCACCGGTGTCGTTGCATGTCTGCTCTTCTCACAGACCACACATGGATCCACCAGTGTAATTGCATGTGTGTTCTTCCCATGAACCACACATGGTTCCACCGAAGTCATTGCATGTGTTTTCTTCTCACAAACCACACATGGATCCACCTAGTGTCATCGCATGTGTGTTCTTCCCATGAACCACACATGGATCCACTAGTGTCATTGCATGTCTGCTCTTTTCATGAACCACAGCTAGAGTCATTGGATGTGTGTTCTTCTCACAGACCACACATGGATCCAGTGTCATTGCATGTGTGTTCTTCCCAAAGACCACACATGGATCCACTAGTGTCATTGCATGTGTGTTCTTCTCACAAACCATATCATGAATCACACCCTATGTCATTGCATGTGTGTTCTTCCCAAAGACCACACATGGATCCACCGGTGTCGTTGCATGTCTGCTCTTCTCACAGACCATATCATGAGCCACACCCAGAGTCATTGCATGTGTGTTCTTCCCATGAACCACACATGGATCCACCGGAGTCATTGCATTTGTGTTCTTCTCACAGACCACACATGGATCCACCCAGTGTCATCGCATGTGTGTTCTTCCCATGAACCACACATGGATCCACCAGTGTCATTTCATGTCTTCTCTTTTCATGAACCACAGCAAGAGTCATTGGATGTGTGTTTTTCTCAGAGACCACACATGCAACCAGTGTCATTGCATGTGTGTTCTTCCCAAAGACAGCACATGGATCCACCAGTGTCATTGCATGTGTGTTCTTCTCACAAACCATATCATGGACCACACCCAGTGTCGTTGCCTGTGTGTTCTTCTCACAGACCACACATGGATCTACCAGTGTCATTGCATGTGTGTTCTTCTCACAGACCATATCATGAACCACACCCAAGGTCATTGCATGTGTGTTCTTCCCATGAACCACACATGGATCCACCAGTGTCATCGCATGTCTGCTCTTCCCACATACCACACATGTATCCACCAGTGCGATTGCATGTCTGCTCTTCCCATGAACCAGACATGGATCCACCAGTGTCATTGCATGTCTGCTCTTTTCATGAACCACAGCTAGAGTCATTGGATGTGTGCTCTTCCCACATACCACACATGGATCCACCAGTGTCATTGCATGTGTGTTCTTCCCAAAGACCACACATGGATCCACTAGTGTCATTGCATGTGTGTTCTTCTCACAAAGCATATCATGAACCACACCCAGTGTCATTGCATGTGTGTTCTTCCAATGAACCACACATGGATCCACCAGTGTCATCGCATGTCTGCTCTTCCCACATACCACACATGGATCCACCAGTGTGATTGCATGTCTGCTCTTCCCATGAACCACACATGGATCCACCAGTGTCATTGCATGTCTGCTCTTTTCATGAACCACAACTAGAGTCATTGGATGTGTGTTCTTGTCACAGACCACGCATGGATCCAGTGTCATTGCATGTGTGTTCTTCTCACAAACCATATCATGGACCACACCCAGTGTTGTTGCATGTGTGTTCTTCTCATAGACCACACATGGATCCACCAGTGTCATTGCATGTGTGTTATTCTCACAAACCATTTCATGAACCACACCCAGTATCATTGCATGTGTGTTCTTCCCATGAACCACACATGGATCCACCGGTGTCATCGCATGTGTGCTCTTCCCACATACCACACATGAATCCACCAGTGTCATTGCATGTCTGCTCTTCCCATGAACCACAGCTAGTCATTGCATGTGTTTTCTTCTCACAAACCACACATGGATCCACCCAGTGTCATCGCATGTGTGTTCTTCCCATGAACCACACATGGATCCACTCGTGTCATTGCATGTCTGCTCTTTTCATGAACCACAGCTAGAGTCATTGGATGTGTGTTCTTCTCACAGACCACACATGGATCCATTGTCATTGCATGTGTGTTCTTCCCAAAGACCACACATGGATCCACCAGTGTCATTGCATGTGTGTTCTTCTCACAAACCATATCATGAACCACACCCTGTGTCATTGCATGTGTGTTCTTCCCAAAGACCACACATGGATCCACCGGTGTCGTTGCATGTCTGCTCTTCTCACAAACCATATCATGAGCCACACCCAGAGTCATTGCATGTGTGTTCTTCCCATGAACCACACATGGATCCACCGGAGTCATTGCATGTGTGTTCTTCTCACAGACCACACATGGATCCACCCAGTGTCATCGCATGTGTGTTCTTCCCATGAACCACACATGGATCCACCAGTGTCATTGCATGTCTTCTCTTTTCATGAACCACAGCTAGAGTCATTGGATGTGTGTTTTTCTCAGAGACCACACATGCAACCAGTGTCATTGCATGTGTGTTCTTCCCAAAGTCAGCACATGGATCCACCGGTGTCATTGCATGTGTGTTCTTCTCACAAACCATATCATGGACCACACCCAGTGTCGTTGCCTGTGTGTTCTTCTCACAGACCACACATGGATCTACCAGTGTCATTGCATGTGTGTTCTTCTCACAGACCATATCATGAACCACACCCAAGGTCATTGCATGTGTGTTCTTCCCATGAACCACACATGGATCCACCGGTGTCATCGCATGTGTGCTCTTCCCACATACCACACATGAATCCACCAGTGTCATTGCATGTCTGCTCTTCCCATGAACCACAGCTAGTCATTGCATGTGTTTTCTTCTCACAAACCACACATGGATCCACCCAGTGTCATCGCATGTGTGTTCTTCCCATGAACCACACATGGATCCACTCGTGTCATTGCATGTCTGCTCTTTTCATGAACCACAGCTAGAGTCATTGGATGTGTGTTCTTCTCACAGACCACACATGGATCCATTGTCATTGCATGTGTGTTCTTCCCAAAGACCACACATGGATCCACCAGTGTCATTGCATGTGTGTTCTTCTCACAAACCATATCATGAACCACACCCTGTGTCATTGCATGTGTGTTCTTCCCAAAGACCACACATGGATCCACCGGTGTCGTTGCATGTCTGCTCTTCTCACAAACCATATCATGAGCCACACCCAGAGTCATTGCATGTGTGTTCTTCCCATGAACCACACATGGATCCACCGGAGTCATTGCATGTGTGTTCTTCTCACAGACCACACATGGATCCACCCAGTGTCATCGCATGTGTGTTCTTCCCATGAACCACACATGGATCCACCAGTGTCATTGCATGTCTTCTCTTTTCATGAACCACAGCTAGAGTCATTGGATGTGTGTTTTTCTCAGAGACCACACATGCAACCAGTGTCATTGCATGTGTGTTCTTCCCAAAGTCAGCACATGGATCCACCGGTGTCATTACATGTGTGTTCTTCTCACAAACCATATCATGGACCACACCCAGTGTCGTTGCCTGTGTGTTCTTCTCACAGACCACACATGGATCTACCAGTGTCATTGCATGTGTGTTCTTCTCACAGACCATATCATGAACCACACCCAAGGTCATTGCATGTGTGTTCTTCCCATGAACCACACATGGATCCACCGGTGTCATCGCATGTCTGCTCTTCCCACATACCACACATGTATCCACCAGTGCGATTGCATGTCTGCTCTTCCCATGAACCAGACATGGATCCACCAGTGTCATTGCATGTCTGCTCTTTTCATGAACCACAGCTAGAGTCATTGGATGTGTGCTCTTCCCACATACCACACATGGATCCACCAGTGTCATTGCATGTGTGTTCTTCCCAAAGACCACACATGGATCCACTAGTGTCATTGCATGTGTGTTCTTCTCACAAAGCATATCATGAACCACACCCAGTGTCATTGCATGTGTGTTCTTCCCATGAACCACACATGGATCCACTAGTGTCATCGCATGTCTGCTCTTCCCACATACCACACATGGATCCACCAGTGTGATTGCATGTCTGCTCTTCCCATGAACCACACATGGATCCACCAGTGTCATTGCATGTCTGCTCTTTTCATGAACCACAACTAGAGTCATTGGATGTGTGTTCTTGTCACAGACCACGCATGGATCCAGTGTCATTGCATGTGTGTTCTTCTCACAAACCATATCATGGACCACACCCAGTGTTGTTGCATGTGTGTTCTTCTCATAGACCACACATGGATCCACCAGTGTCATTGCATCTGTGTTATTCTCACAAACCATTTCATGAACCACACCCAGTATCATTGCATGTGTGTTCTTCCCATGAACCACACATGGATCCACCGGTGTCATCGCATGTGTGCTCTTCCCACATACCACACATGGATCCACCAGTGTCATTGCATGTCTGCTCTTCCCATGAACCACAGCTAGTCATTGCATGTGTGTTCTTCCCACAAACCATATCATGGACCACACCCAGTGTTGTTGCATGTGTGTTCTTTTCATAGACCACACATGGATCCACCAGTGTTATTGCATGTGTGTTCTTCTCACAAACCATATCATGAACCACACCCAGTTTCATTGCATGTGTGTTCTTCCCATGAACCACACATGGATCCACCAGTGTCATCGCATGTGTGCTCTTCCCACATACCACACATGGATCCACCAGTGTCATTGCATGTCTGCTCTTCCCATGAACCACAGCTAGTCATTGGATGTGTGTTCTTCTCACAGACCACACATGGATCTGGTGTCATTGCATGTGTGTTCTTCCCAAAGACAACACATGGATCCACCAGTGTCATTGCATGTGTGTTCTTCTCACAAACCATATCATGGACCACACCCAGTGTCGTTGCAAGTGTGTTCTTCTCACATACGACACATGGATCCACCATTGTCATTGCATGTCTGTTCTTCTCACAAACCATATCATGGACCACACCAAGTGTCATTGCATGTGTGTTCTTCCCATGAACCACACACGAATCCACCGGTGTCATCCACTACAAAAATTCTGGTCTATTGCAACAAAATTTATTGCTACAGCTCTGTTTCGTTGCAATAGAATACAATGTTACCACAAAATTCTTGTTCGTGGTAATAGGGTCTACATACTGCCACAATTTAGTTTTGTCGCACTAAGGGTATTTTTTGTTGAAATAGAGGCCCCATATTACAACAAAATGCATCGTCGTTGTAATTTGGTAGCAATATTGCGGCAATTATGTTTATGTTGCATGAACTAGTCATTCTGTTGCAATAGAGACAAGGTATTGCAACAACATAAATCCCCGTGGTAATATCGAGAAAGATATTGCAACAATTTTTCCGTGTTGCGTTAGTTGCAAATATTGTTGCGAAAAATGTCTTTGTATTGCAACAAAACACAACCATATTAATTGGGCATATTTTTGGTCTCAATTTCTTTGTGTTGCAATAGCTATTACATGTTGTGACGAGTTGTATATCCATGATAATATGCAGAATATATTGCAATATATCTCCTACTGTTGGAAGAAAAAAGAACAACATATCACAACGACATTCTCTAACTACCGCTCCTTCTTTTTCTTGTTTATTATACATTTTCTTACGATCTGATTGAAAGGGATAGAAACTGGTGTACTAGTTTATATAAGCACGAGATTAGCTTATACATAAATAATTCAGTAATCAAAAATTAGTTTTGTTTCCATCACCAAGGTGGAGAATTTTCATGTTGGTGAATCTTCGTTTGAGGACACTCTTCTTTAGTGTACGCAAGTACGATGATTGCATTCTAAAAAAAAGTACGATGATTGCCAATCCTTTGATTTTACCCGCTACTGCACAACGACCTCTTTTCGTTGACAATAATGAATTTTGAATGAAGTTAATTATTATCATGCATTTCCTCTGTCTCAAAATAAATGTCGCAAAGTTGTCTAACTCTGAATGTATCTAGGCAATATTTAATAATAGATACATATAAATTTAAACAAATCTCAGACATCTATTTTAAGGAGGGAGTTGTACAAATGATCTTGTAATATTATCATTAATTTTCCATTAGCTCGGATTAACACGGTTAGTATTTTCCTTCTTTTTATTAACATGGGCAATATTTTTCAAGCCAAGTATTTTTAAGCTATATATGGAATGGTCATGATTATTGAAGTGCCTTACCAAAACGGACAATGTCACGTAGGTCCAACATAATGCTAGTCCCAGTAGTAGGAACCTGAAAAAATACCCCGAAGTGTAAAAACTTATGACAGGCAAAGCGCAGAGAGGAAAAATTCTGTGTCGCACGCGGGAGTCAATTTTTTTATTCATCCTTTTTAACTCGGTGCCATCCGGGAAATCGCCCCACCCCACATCCCTGCATCGATGCGCCGCCGCCGCCGCCGCCACGCACGGCTTGATGCTTTGGAACCTCGCGCCGTGAGTCCGAGGTCACGCCTGCGCTCGCATCTGTCCTGGCACCGGAGCCGCCGCCTCCCCGCGTGGTGTGGCAGTTGAGGGTTTGTTGTGAGCAGATCCAGGCGCCAACGCCGCCGTATGATCCATGGGGTCTCAGGTCAAACATCCTAACAACCGCATCTCGCGATCTGATCCGTGAGTATCTTCCTGTCTTTTCCATCCATTATTTCTACCATCTCACGCTCTCCTCCTCATCTGATCCTCGACTCTCTGCTCCAGGTCGCACGTGTCTTTGCGGTGTGGGCGTTCGCCCTAAATCTCATCAGCAACGATGCACTCGTCTTCCAAGGACAGGTTCCAGGACAACCACCCCAAGTACGACCTTTTCCTCCAGGCCATGAGCGATTCCAAAAGACCAAGTTCCTCCGTCCTATATTTGACCATCCCCTACTGCTTTTATTTGACCATCCTGTAATACTGCTGATACTACTGTAAGTGTATGTTCGATTTTTTTGTCCAGGTTTGACACCATCCACTATCATTTCATTATTGTAACTTGCTACTGCATTCTCTAGCAAAGGGAAGTACCTATGCATGCCAATATATACCGACTCGATGTATGAAATTCAATATATATACTTTCTGGATGAAATTCAAGAATTTCTTGCCTATTGCATCAACCATTGCAAGTCTAGACTGTTCAGGAGACTGTTTACCGGTCGATGCTTTTATACTTGTGGAGCCTGACATCCTGTTGGCATCAATGTCTGTTCAGTCTTTAAATGGGGAACGTTCCTCCATTGTTAAAGGTAATTATTTTCTGAATGTTATCTTTGCAACTTAGATAATGATAAGTACACATAAACATTATAGGGTTAGCGAAATTAAGAGGAGAGAAGAAATATTACAGCACAAGTGTGGTACTGTTAGAAATATTACAAAAAACCAATGGCATGAGAACCAGCCCAACAGGACAATGATTTGGGCAGCTACAGTATACTTGGTTCATGTAATGTAACGTTGTGTCTACTGCTTGTGGTGCTACTGATCTAGAAATTTCGAATGCTATTCTAATGGTTCCAGAAGCTTGCACTGATGCTGATATGCTAAATTTGGTATGCCATTGTACTGCTAATAAGCCGACACTTTGTATGCATTTGCTTAACCTCTGCACTACACATTGTTATATTTTCGTATTGTCAGAACACTCTGGTGTATTTTATGTTTCTTTCCAGAATTCTCAGTTTTTTCCATAGAACTAATATCTTTTTGTAAAGGCATATAATACTTGCCTAACCTATTTAATCTGCTCGTACTAATTGCAGTTTGAGTTGCTCTGATTGGTTCCAGCTAACAATGATGGAATGATAATTTTCTCCGGGCAACAGGTAGTCATGTATCATGTGTAAAGATTTTCGGAGTGGGTTATCACCTTTACACAAGTTTGAATCTGTGTAAAGCCTCACATGTGATTGCAGTACCATTGCAATGAGTTTTAGAACCAGATAGTTGTTCTCATAGCGTCATTCAGTTTTGCAATTTGTTGTTGACTCATCATTCTCTTGTATGGAAAGTCAGGGAAACTATAGTACTCTATATGAATGACTAATTATGTGATCATACCTATTTGCTTCATGGCTTAAGATTTAGGATGATATATTTCTTCCCTACGAGAATGTGCTTACTGATAACAATATTAAAGTTTGTATACAAAAAGATGGCACCCCAACCTCATAAGATTTCTTTTAGTATGCGTTTATTTTTATTTTCCTTCTCTATTCTTTTTTGCATAGCATGTGCAGTGCACTTACTAAGTTACTATTGTCACCTCACCAGGGAATGAGCAAAATACAACTGGGTTTATTTAGGAAATGTTTGTCAGATCTAGCCGAGGTTCTTTTATCGTGACACTATGTTGGTACAGTCACAAAGGAAGAATAGATTGTTCACTGACGATGCACCCTGGCCAGTTGTTATTTCGAAACTAGAAGATAATGATGATGTCTTCACAAAATTTCATAAAGGTAACTCTTGACAATTCTGAGTGAAGTTACTCCATTTAGCTTTAGGGTTTGTACTAGATGATACTATATGTGGCTGCCATTTCCCTTATGATCTACTCTAAAGTAAGGTTGACACAGTATTACGAAATTCCTTTTTCAGTTGCAAATCATTATATGCTGGGTGCTTGCATTGCTAAATCATAATGTAACTGTCCTTGTGTTGTATTTAGTATATCCTCACGAAGAATGCTTTTATAGGTAATGGATTTAAATTATACAATGAACCTCCGCAGAAAGGTGTACTCCAAGAAAAGGAAGCATGGTTGCAACCTGGGAAGATAGGCATAGGTGTATTATCTTTATGTCTATGAAATAAAAGAAAAATAAGGATATGTGTGGTCGTCTGAAGGGAACTGTAGAGTTTCTTATATCCAGATGTCTGAGAATTGAACGTATACTTGCGTTCTGGGTACAGCAAGAGGTTGAAGCCGGACAGTGATCTTCAGCTTCTCAAGGATGTGGACCGCGCTATTCAGTTTGACAAAGACTGGATGAATCTCAATCCGTACATGCAAGATAAATGCCCTGGAAAGGAATTATCATTGCTTTATTTTCTCCGTGCTGCACCACCTGATGTAGGACTATTACTATATGACTATACAGTTCTTGGATAGAGAATTCAATAGTCTAAAAGGTCCACTCCTTACAAATGTATTCTTGTAACTTGCATGATACTCAGAGGTACACGTTGTTTGATGCTATATCTTTTCCTAGTAATGTTTGTTGAAATAGTTCTTTCGCGACAAATCATTTGCATTGTCGCAATACCTTCTCGCCGCGAACATTTTGGTTGTTGGGACAACTATCTATCATCACCAAAACTAGTATGTTGGAATTTTTTGTTACCATGTTTGGAGAGTTGTTGCCATAAAATAATGCCACAAACATAGGGTTTGTGGCGAAAGATGTGTACCCACGAAAATAAGAGTTGCTATAGGGTTTGGGTCTATTGCAACAATTTGCTATTGCTACGGAAGGCCATGTGCCACGAAACAAGTATTGTTGGAATAGCCTATGGCCACAAACAATCAATCGCAATGGTTTTGATGGTTGTTGCATTAAGCTATCCCCACGAACCAAATTGTGGCATTAAGCGCATGCTACCACGAGAAAAAATGTGGCAACTTGTCGCATGGCCGTTGCAATAGTACGCTTTCTTGCCACCATTTGGTTTTCGTGGCAATAACCTATTACCATGCATCTTGTCGCAACGCTTGGCAACAAAAGTCATGTCGTGGTAATATGTACCTACTGCCACAATTCGACACTTATTGCCACGAATCTTGTTGTTGCAATAGAGCCGAATCCTTGTAGTGATCGCATGTGTGCTCTTCCACATACCACACATGGATCCACCAGTGGCATCGCATGTCTGCTCTTCCCATGAACCACAGCTAGAGTCATTGGATCTGTGTTCTTCTCACAGACCACACATGGATCCAGTGTCATTGCATGTGTGTTCTTCCCAAAGATCACAAATGGATCCACCAGTGTCATTGCATGTGTGTTCTTCTCACAGACCATATCATGAACCACACCCAGTATCATTGCATGTGTGTTCTTCCCATGAACCACACATGGATCCACCGGTGTCATCGCATGTGTGCCCTTCCCACATACCACACATGGATCCACCAGTGTCATTGCATGTGTGTTATTCACAAAGACCACACATGGATCCACTAGTGTCATTGCATGTGTGTTCTTCTCACAAACCATATCATGAACCACACCAAGTGTCATTGCATGTGTGTTCTTCTCACAGACCACACATGGATGCACTAGTGTCATTGCATGTGTGTTCTTCTCATATACCATATCATGAACCACACCCAGTATCATTGCATGTGTGTTCTTCCCATGAACCACACATGGATCCATCGGTGTCATCGCATGTGTGCTCTTCCCACATACCACACATGGATCCACCAGTGTCATTGCATGTGTGTTCTTCCCATGAAACACACATGGATCCACCTGTGTCATTGCATGTCTGCTCTTTTCATGAACCATAGCTAGAGTCATTGGATGTGTGTTCTTCTCACAGACCACATATCACCAGTGTCATTGCATGTGTGTTATTACCAAAGACCACATATGGATCCACTAGAGTCATTGGATGTGTGTTCTTCTCACAAGTCATATATGGATCCACCGGTGTCGTTGCATGTCAGCTCTTCTCATAGAGCACACATGGATCCACCGGTGTCATTGCATGTGTGTTCTTCCCAAAGACCACACATGGATCCACCGGTGTCGATGCATGTCTGCTCTTCTCACAGACCATATCATGAGCCACAACCAGAGTCATTGCATGTGTGTTCTTCCCATGAAACCACACATGGATCCAACGGAGTCATTGCATGTGTGTTCTTCTCACAGACCACACATGGATCCACCCAGTGTCATCGCATGTGTGTTCTTTCCATGAACCACACATGGATCCACCAGTGTCATTGCATGTCTGCTCTTTTCATGAACCATAGATAGAGTCATTGGATGTGTGTTCTTCTCACAGACCACACATGGATCCAGTGTCATCGCATGTGTGTTCTTCCCAAAGACAACACATGGATCCACCAGTGTCATTGCATGTGTGTTCTTCTCACAAACCATATCATGGACCACACCCAGTGTCGTTGCATGTGTGTTCTTCTCACATACCACACATGGATCCACCAGGGTCATTGCATGTGTGTTCTTCTCACAAACCATATCATGGACCACACCCAGTGTCATTGCATGTGTGTTCTTCTCACAAACCATATCATGGACCACACCCAGTATCGTTGCCTGTGTGTTCTTCTCACAGACCACACATGGATCCACCAGTGTCATTGCATGTGTGTTCTTCTCACAGACCATATCATGAACCACACCCAAGGTCATTGCATCTGTGTTCTACCCATCAACCACACATGGATCCACTAGTGTCATCGCATGTCTGCTCTTCCCACATACCACACATGGATCCACCAGTGTGATTGCATGTCTGCTCTTCCCATGAACCACACATGGATCCACCAGTGTGATTGCATGTCTGCTCTTTTCATGAACCACAGCTAAAGTCATTGGATGTGTGATCTTCCCACATACCACACATGGATCCACCAGTGTCATTGCATGTGTGTTCTTCCCAAAGACCACACATGGATCCACTAGTGTCATTGCATGTGTGTTCTTCTCACAAAGCATATCATGAACCACACCCAGTGTCATTGCATGTGTGTTCTTCCCATGAACCACACATGGATCCACCAGTGTCATCGCATGTCTGCTCTTCCCACATACCACACATGGATCCACCAGTGTGATTGCGTGTCTGCTCTTCCCAAGAACCACACATGGATCCACCAGTGTCATTGCATGTCTGCTCTTTTCATGAACCATAGCTAGAGTCATTGGATGTGTGTTCTTCTCACATACCACATATCACCAGTGTCATTGCATGTGTGTTATTCCCAAAGACCACATATGGATCCACTAGAGTCATTGGATGTGTGTTCTTCTCACAAGTCATATATGGATCCACCGGTGTCGTTGCATGTCAGCTCTTCTCATAGAGCACACATGGATCCACCGGTGTCATTGCATGTGTGTTCTTCCCAAAGACCACACATGGATCCACCGGTGTCGTTGCATGTCTGCTCTTCTCACAGACCATATCATGAGCCACACCCAGAGTAATTGCATGTGTGTTCTTCCCATGAAACCACACATGGATCCAACGGAGTCACTGCATGTGTGTTCTTCTCACAGACCACACATGGATCCACCCAGTGTCATCGCATGTGTGTTCTTTCCATGAACCACACATGGATCCACCAGTGTCATTGCATGTCTGCTCTTTTCATGAACCATAGATAGAGTCATTGGATGTGAGTTCTTCTCACAGACCACACATGGATCCAGTGTCATCGCATGTGTGTTCTTCCCAAAGACAACACATGGATCCACCAGTGTCATTGCATGTGTGTTCTTCTCACAAACCATATCATGGACCACACCCAGTGTCGTTACATGTGTGTTCTTCTCACATACCACACATGGATCCACCAGGGTCATTGCATGTGTGTTCTTCTCACAAACCATATCATGGACCACACCCAGTGTCATTGCATGTGTGTTGTTCTCACAAACCATATCATGGACCACACCCAGTGTCGTTGCCTGTGTGTTCTTCTCACAGACCACACATGGATCCACCAGTGTCATTGCATGTGTGTTCTTCTCACAGACCATATCATGAACCACACCCAAGGTCATTGCATGTGTGTTCTACCCATCAACCACACATGGATCCACTAGTGTTATCGCATGTCTGCTCTTCCCACATACCACACATGGATCCACCAGTGTGATTGCATGTCTGCTCTTCCCATGAACCACACATGGATCCACCAGTGTGATTGCATGTCTGCTCTTTTCATGAACCACAGCTAGAGTCATTGGATGTGTGCTCTTCCCACATACCACACATGGATCCACCAGTGTCATTGCATGTGTGTTCTTCCTAAAGACCACACATGGATCCACCAGTGTCATTGCATGTGTGTTCTTCTCACAAAGCATATCATGAACCACACCCAGTGTCATTGCATGTGTGTTCTTCCCATGAACCACACATGGATCCACCAGTGTCATCGCATGTCTACTCTTCCCACATACCACACATGGATCCACCAGTGTGATTGCATGTCTGCTCTTCCCATGAACCACACATGGATCCACCAGTGTCATTGCATGTCTGCTCTTTTCATGAACCATAGCTAGAGTCATTGGATGTGTGTTCTTGTCACAGACCACGCATGTATCCAGTGTCATTGCATGTGTGTTATTCTCACAAACCATATCATGGACCACACCCAGTGTTGTTGCATGTGTGTTCTTCTCATAGACCACACATGGATCCACCAGTGTCATTGCATGTGTGTTCTTCTCACAAACCATTTCATGAACCACACCCAGTGTCATTGCATGTGTGTTCTTCCCATGAACCACACATGGATCCACCGGTGTCATCGCATGTGTGCTCTTCCCACATACCACACATGGATCCACCAGTGTCATTGCATGTCTGCTCTTCCCATGAACCACAGCTAGAGTCATTGCATGTGTGTTCTTCTCACAAACCATATCATGGACCACACCCAGTGTTGTTGCATGTGTGTTCTTCTCATAGACCACACATGGATCCACCAGTGTTATTGCATGTGTGTTCTTCTCACAAACCATATCATGAACCACACCAGTGTCATTACATGTGTGTTCTTCCCATGAACCACACATGGATCCACCGGTGTCATCGCATGTGTGCTCTTCCCACATACCACACATGGATCCACCAGTGTCATTGCATGTCTGCTCTTCCCATGAACCACAGCTAGAGTCACTGGATGTGTGTTCTTCTCACAGACCACACATGGATCCAGTGTCATTGCATGTTTGTTCTTCCCAAAGACCACACATGGATCCACCAGTGTCATTGCATGTGTGTTCTTCTCACAAACCATATCATGAACCACACCCAGTGTCGTTGCATGTGTGTTCTTCTCACAGACCACACATGGATCCACCAGTGTCATTGCATGTGTGTTCTTCTCACAGACCATATCATGAACCACACCCAGTATCATTGCATCTCTGTTCTTCCCATGAACCACACATGGATCCACCGGTGTTATGGCATGTGTGCTCTTCCCACATACCACACATGGATCCACCAGTGTCATTGCATGTGTGTTCTTCCCATGAACCACACATGGATCCACCAGTGTCATTGCATGTCTGCTCTTTTCATGAACCATAGCCAGAGTCATTGGATGTGTGTTCTTCTCACAGACCACATATCACCAGTGTCATTGCATGTGTGTTATTCCCAAAGACCACACATGGATCCACTAGAGTCATTGGATGTTTGTTCTTCTCACAAACCATATATGGATCCACCGGTGTCGTTGCATGTCAGCTCTTCTCACAGAGCACACATGGATCCACCGATGTCATTGCATGTTTGTTCTTCCCAAAGACCACACATGGATCCACCGGTGTCGTTGCATGTATGCTCTTCTCACAGACCATATCATGAGCCACACCCAGAGTCATTGCATGTGTGTTCTTCCCATGAACCACACATGGATCCACTGGAGTCATTGCATGTGTGTTCTTCTCACATACCACACATGGATCCACCCAGTGTCATCGCATGTGTGTTCTTCCCATGAACCACACATGGATCCAACAGTGTCATCGCATGTCTGCTCTTTTCATGAACCACAACTAGAGTCATTGGATGTGTGTTCTTCTCACAGACCACACGTGGATCCAGTGTCATTGCATGTGTGTTCTTCCCAAAGACAACACATGGATCCGCCAGTGTCATTGCATGTGTGTTCTTCTCACAAACCATATAATGGACCACACCCAGTGTTGTTGCATGTTTGTTCTTCTCATAGACCACACATGGATCCACCAGTGTCATTGCATGTGTGTTCTTCTCACAAACCATATCATGAACCACACCCAGTGTCATTGCATGTGTGTTCTTCCCATGAACCACACATGGATCCACCGGTGTCATCGCATGTGTGCTCTTCCCACATACCACACATGGATCCACCAGTGTCATTGCATGTCTGCTCTTCCCATGAACCACAGCTAGAGTCATTGCATGTGTGTTCTTCTCACAAACCATATCATGGACCACACCCAATGTTGTTGCATGTGTGTTCTTCTCATAGACCACACATGGATCCACCAGTGTTATTGCATGTGTGTTCTTCTCACAAACCATATCATGAACCACACCAGTGTCATTACATGTGTGTTCTTCCCATGAACCACACATGGATCCACCGGTGTCATCGCATGTGTGCTCTTCCCACATACCACACATGGATCCACCAGTGTCATTGCATGTCTGCTCTTCCCATGAACCACAGCTAGAGTCACTGGATGTGTGTTCTTCTCACAGACCACACATGGATCCAATGTCATTGCATGTTTGTTCTTCCCAAAGACCACACATGGATCCACCAGTGTCATTGCATGTGTGTTCTTCTCACAAACCATATCATGAACCACACCCAGTGTCGTTGCATGTGTGTTCTTCTCAAAGACCACACATGGATCCACCAGTGTCATTGCATGTGTGTTCTTCTCACAGACCATATCATGAACCACACCCAGTATCATTGCATCTCTGTTCTTCCCATGAACCACACATGGATCCACCGGTGTCATGGCATGTGTGCTCTTCCCACATACCACACATGGATCCACCAGTGTCATTGCATGTGTGTTCTTCCCATGAACCACACATGGATCCACCAGTGTCATTGCATGTCTGCTCTTTTCATGAACCATAGCCAGAGTCGTTGGATGTGTGTTCTTCTCACAGACCACATATCACCAGTGTCATTGCATGTGTGTTATTCCCAAAGACCACACATGGATCCACTAGAGTCATTGGATGTTTGTTCTTCTCACAAACCATATATGGATCCACCGGTGTCGTTGCATGTCAGCTCTTCTCACAGAGCACACATGGATCCACCGATGTCATTGCATGTTTGTTCTTCCCAAAGACCACACATGGATCCACCGGTGTCGTTGCATGTATGCTCTTCTCACAGACCATATCATGAGCCACACCCAGAGTCATTGCATGTGTGTTCTTCCCATGAACCACACATGGATCCACTGGAGTCATTGCATGTGTGTTCTTCTCACATACCACACATGGATCCACCCAGTGTCATCGCATGTGTGTTCTTCCCATGAACCACACATGGATCCAACAGTGTCATCGCATGTCTGCTCTTTTCATGAACCACAACTAGAGTCATTGGATGTGTGTTCTTCTCACAGACCACACGTGGATCCAGTGTCATTGCATGTGTGTTCTTCCCAAAGACAACACATGGATCCGCCAGTGTCATTGCATGTGTGTTCTTCTCACAAACCATATAATGGACCACACCCAGTGTTGTTGCATGTTTGTTCTTCTCATAGACCACACATGGATCCACCAGTGTCATTGCATGTGTGTTCTTCTCACAAACCATATCATGAACCACACCCAGTGTCATTGCATGTGTGTTCTTCCCATGAACCACACATGGATCCACCGGTGTCATCGCATGTGTGCTCTTCCCACATACCACACATGGATCCACCAGTGTCATTGCATGTCTGCTCTTCCCATGAACCACAGCTAGAGTCATTGCATGTGTGTTCTTCTCACAAACCATATCATGGACCACACCCAATGTTGTTGCATGTGTGTTCTTCTCATAGACCACACATGGATCCACCAGTGTTATTGCATGTGTGTTCTTCTCACAAACCATATCATGAACCACACCAGTGTCATTACATGTGTGTTCTTCCCATGAACCACACATGGATCCACCGGTGTCATCGCATGTGTGCTCTTCCCACATACCACACATGGATCCACCAATGTCATTGCATGTCTGCTCTTCCCATGAACCACAGCTAGAGTCACTGGATGTGTGTTCTTCTCACAGACCACACATGGATCCAATGTCATTGCATGTTTGTTCTTCCCAAAGACCACACATGGATCCACCAGTGTCATTGCATGTGTGTTCTTCTCACAAACCATATCATGAACCACACCCAGTGTCGTTGCATGTGTGTTCTTCTCAAAGACCACACATGGATCCACCAGTGTCATTGCATGTGTGTTCTTCTCACAGACCATATCATGAACCACACCCAGTATCATTGCATCTCTGTTCTTCCCATGAACCACACATGGATCCACCGGTGTCATGGCATGTGTGCTCTTCCCACATACCACACATGGATCCACCAGTGTCATTGCATGTGTGTTCTTCCCATGAACCACACATGGATCCACCAGTGTCATTGCATGTCTGCTCTTTTCATGAACCATAGCCAGAGTCGTTGGATGTGTGTTCTTCTCACAGACCACATATCACCAGTGTCATTGCATGTGTGTTATTCCCAAAGACCACACATGGATCCACTAGAGTCATTGGATGTTTGTTCTTCTCACAAACCATATATGGATCCACCGGTGTCGTTGCATGTCAGCTCTTCTCACAGAGCACACATGGATCCACCGATGTCATTGCATGTTTGTTCTTCCCAAAGACCACACATGGATCCACCGGTGTCGTTGCATGTATGCTCTTCTCACAGACCATATCATGAGCCACACCCAGAGTCATTGCATGTGTGTTCTTCCCATGAACCACACATGGATCCACTGGAGTCATTGCATGTGTGTTCTTCTCACATACCACACATGGATCCACCCAGTGTCATCGCATGTGTGTTCTTCCCATGAACCACACATGGATCCAATAGTGTCATTGCATGTCTGCTCTTTTCATGAACCACAACTAGAGTCATTGGATGTGTGTTCTTCTCACAGACCACACGTGGATCCAGTGTCATTGCATGTGTGTTCTTCCCAAAGACAACACATGGATCCGCCAGTGTCATTGCATGTGTGTTCTTCTCACAAACCATATAATGGACCACACCCAGTGTTGTTGCATGTTTGTTCTTCTCATAGACCACACATGGATCCACCAGTGTCATTGCATGTGTGTTCTTCTGACAAACCATATCATGAACCACACCCAGTGTCATTGCATGTGTGTTCTTCCCATGAACCACACATGGATCCACCAGTGTCATCGCATGTGTGCTCTCCCACATACCACACATGGATCCACCAGTGTTATTGCATGTCTGCTCTTCCCATGAACCATAGCTAGAGTCATTGGATGTGTGTTCTTCTCACAGACCACACATGGATCCAGTGTCATTGCATGTTTGTTCTTCCCAAAGACCACACATGGATCCACCAGTGTCATTGCATGTGTGTTCTTCTCACAAACCATATCATGAACCACACCAAGTGTCGTTGCATGTGTGTTCTTCTCACATACCACACATGGATCCACCAGTGTCATTGCATGTGTGTTCTTCCCATGAACCACACATGGATCCACCAGTGTCATTGCATGTCTGCTCTTTTCATGAACCATAGCCAGAGTCATTGGATGTGTGTTCTTCTCACAGACCACATATCACCAGTGTCATTGCATGTGTGTTATTCCCAAAGACCACACATGGATCCACTAGAGTCATTGGATGTTTGTTCTTCTCACAAACCATATATGGATCCACCGGTGTCGTTGCATGTCAGCTCTTCTCACAGAGCACACATGGATCCACCGATGTCATTGCATGTTTGTTCTTCCCAAAGACCACACATGGATCCACTGGTGTCGTTGCATGTATGCTCTTCTCACAGACCATATCATGAGCCACACCCAGAGTCATTGCATGTGTGTTCTTCCCATGAACCACACATGGATCCACTGGAGTCATTGCATGTGTGTTCTTCTCACATACCACACATGGATCCACCCAGTGTCATCGCATGTGTGTTCTTCCCATGAACCACACATGGATCCAATAGTGTCATTGCATGTCTGCTCTTTTCATGAACCACAACTAGAGTCATTGGATGTGTGTTCTTCTCACAGACCACACGTGGATCCAGTGTCATTGCATGTGTGTTCTTCCCAAAGACAACACATGGATCCGCCAGTGTCATTGCATGTGTGTTCTTCTCACAAACCATATAATGGACCACACCCAGTGTTGTTGCATGTTTGTTCTTCTCATAGACCACACATGGATCCACCAGTGTCATTGCATGTGTGTTCTTCTCACAAACCATATCATGAACCACACCCAGTGTCATTGCATGTGTGTTCTTCCCATGAACCACACATGGATCCACCGGTGTCATCGCATGTGTGCTCTTCCCACATACCACACATGGATCCACCAGTGTCATTGCATGTCTGCTCTTCCCATGAACCACAGCTAGAGTCATTGCATGTGTGTTCTTCTCACAAACCATATCATGGACCACACCCAGTGTTGTTGCATGTGTGTTCTTCTCATAGACCACACATGGATCCACCAGTGTTATTGCATGTGTGTTCTTCTCACAAACCATATCATGAACCACACCAGTGTCATTACATGTGTGTTCTTCCCATGAACCACACATGGATCCACCGGTGTCATCGCATGTGTGCTCTTCCCACATACCACACATGGATCCACCAGTGTCATTGCATGTCTGCTCTTCCCATGAACCACAGCTAGAGTCACTGGATGTGTGTTCTTCTCACAGACCACACATGGATCCAGTGTCATTGCATGTTTGTTCTTCCCAAAGACCACACATGGATCCACCAGTGTCATTGCATGTGTGTTCTTCTCACAAACCATATCATGAACCACACCCAGTGTCGTTGCATGTGTGTTCTTCTCACAGACCACACATGGATCCACCAGTGTCATTGCATGTGTGTTCTTCTCACAGACCATATCATGAACCACACCCAGTATCATTGCATCTCTGTTCTTCCCATGAACCACACATGGATCCACCGGTGTCATGGCATGTGTGCTCTTCCCACATACCACACATGGATCCACCAGTGTCATTGCATGTGTGTTCTTCCCATGAACCACACATGGATCCACCAGTGTCATTGCATGTCTGCTCTTTTCATGAACCATAGCCAGAGTCGTTGGATGTGTGTTCTTCTCACAGACCACATATCACCAGTGTCATTGCATGTGTGTTATTCCCAAAGACCACACATGGATCCACTAGAGTCATTGGATGTTTGTTCTTCTCACAAACCATATATGGATCCACCGGTGTCGTTGCATGTCAGCTCTTCTCACAGAGCACACATGGATCCACCGATGTCATTGCATGTTTGTTCTTCCCAAAGACCACACATGGATCCACCGGTGTCGTTGCATGTATGCTCTTCTCACAGACCATATCATGAGCCACACCCAGAGTCATTGCATGTGTGTTCTTCCCATGAACCACACATGGATCCACTGGAGTCATTGCATGTGTGTTCTTCTCACATACCACACATGGATCCACCCAGTGTCATCGCATGTGTGTTCTTCCCATGAACCACACATGGATCCAACAGTGTCATCGCATGTCTGCTCTTTTCATGAACCACAACTAGAGTCATTGGATGTGTGTTCTTCTCACAGACCACACGTGGATCCAGTGTCATTGCATGTGTGTTCTTCCCAAAGACAACACATGGATCCGCCAGTGTCATTGCATGTGTGTTCTTCTCACAAACCATATAATGGACCACACCCAGTGTTGTTGCATGTTTGTTCTTCTCATAGACCACACATGGATCCACCAGTGTCATTGCATGTGTGTTCTTCTCACAAACCATATCATGAACCACACCCAGTGTCATTGCATGCGTGTTCTTCCCATGAACCACACATGGATCCACCGGTGTCATCGCATGTGTGCTCTTCCCACATACCACACATGGATCCACCAGTGTCATTGCATGTCTGCTCTTCCCATGAACCACAGCTAGAGTCATTGCATGTGTGTTCTTCTCACAAACCATATCATGGACCACACCCAATGTTGTTGCATGTGTGTTCTTCTCATAGACCACACATGGATCCACCAGTGTTATTGCATGTGTGTTCTTCTCACAAACCATATCATGAACCACACCAGTGTCATTACATGTGTGTTCTTCCCATGAACCACACATGGATCCACCGGTGTCATCGCATGTGTGCTCTTCCCACATACCACACATGGATCCACCAATGTCATTGCATGTCTGCTCTTCCCATGAACCACAGCTAGAGTCACTGGATGTGTGTTCTTCTCACAGACCACACATGGATCCAATGTCATTGCATGTTTGTTCTTCCCAAAGACCACACATGGATCCACCAGTGTCATTGCATGTGTGTTCTTCTCACAAACCATATCATGAACCACACCCAGTGTCGTTGCATGTGTGTTCTTCTCACAGACCACACATGGATCCACCAGTGTCATTGCATGTGTGTTCTTCTCACAGACCATATCATGAACCACACCCAGTATCATTGCATCTCTGTTCTTCCCATGAACCACACATGGATCCACCGGTGTCATGGCATGTGTGCTCTTCCCACATACCACACATGGATCCACCAGTGTCATTGCATGTGTGTTCTTCCCATGAACCACACATGGATCCACCAGTGTCATTGCATGTCTGCTCTTTTCATGAACCATAGCCAGAGTCGTTGGATGTGTGTTCTTCTCACAGACCACATATCACCAGTGTCATTGCATGTGTGTTATTCCCAAAGACCACACATGGATCCACTAGAGTCATTGGATGTTTGTTCTTCTCACAAACCATATATGGATCCACCGGTGTCGTTGCATGTCATCTCTTCTCACAGAGCACACATGGATCCACCGATGTCATTGCATGTTTGTTCTTCCCAAATACCACAATTGGATCCACCGGTGTCGTTGCATGTATGCTCTTCTCACAGACCATATCATGAGCCACACCCAGAGTCATTGCATGTGTGTTCTTCCCATGAACCACACATGGATCCACTGGAGTCATTGCATGTGTGTTCTTCTCACATACCACACATGGATCCACCCAGTGTCATCGCATGTGTGTTCTTCCCATGAACCACACATGGATCCAATAGTGTCATTGCATGTCTGCTCTTTTCATGAACCACAACTAGAGTCATTGGATGTGTGTTCTTCTCACAGACCACACGTGGATCCAGTGTCATTGCATGTGTGTTCTTCCCAAAGACAACACATGGATCCGCCAGTGTCATTGCATGTGTGTTCTTCTCACAAACCATATAATGGACCACACCCAGTGTTGTTGCATGTTTGTTCTTCTCATAGACCACACATGGATCCACCAGTGTCATTGCATGTGTGTTCTTCTGACAAACCATATCATGAACCACACCCAGTGTCATTGCATGTGTGTTCTTCCCATGAACCACACATGGATCCACCAGTGTCATCGCATGTGTGCTCTCCCACATACCACACATGGATCCACCAGTGTTATTGCATGTCTGCTCTTCCCATGAACCATAGCTAGAGTCATTGGATGTGTGTTCTTCTCACAGACCACACATGGATCCAGTGTCATTGCATGTTTGTTCTTCCCAAAGACCACACATGGATCCACCAGTGTCATTGCATGTGTGTTCTTCTCACAAACCATATCATGAACCACACCAAGTGTCGTTGCATGTGTGTTCTTCTCACAGACCACACATGGATCCACCATTGTCATTGCATGTGTGTTCTTCTCACAAACCATATCATGGACCACACCCAGTGTTGTTGCATGTGTGTTCTTCTCACATACCACACATGGATCCACCAGTGTCATTGCATGTGTGTTCTTCTCACTAACCATATCATGGACCACACCAAGTGTCATTGCATGTGTGTTCTTCCCATGAACCACACACGGATCCACCGGTGTCATCGCATGTGTGCTCTTCCCACATACCACACATGGATCCACCAGTGTCATCGCATGTCTGCTCTTCCCATGAACCACAGCTAGAGTCATTGGATCTGTGTTCTTCTCACAGACCACACATGGACCCAGTGTCATTGCATGTGTGTTCTTCCCAAAGACCACACATGGATCCACCAGTGTCATTGCATGTGTGTTCTTCTCATAGACCATATCATGAACCACACCCAGTATCATTGCATGTGTGTTATTCCCATGAACCACACATGGATCCACCGGTGTCATCGCATGTGTGCTCTTCCCACATACCACACATGGATCCACCAGTGTCATTGCATGTGTGTTCTTACCAAAGACCACACATGGATCCACTAGTGTCATTGCATGTTTGTTCTTCTCACAAACCATATCATGAACCACACCAAGTGTCGTTGCATGTGTGTTCTTCTCACAGACCACACATGGGTGCACTAGTGTCATTGCATCTGTGTTCTTCTCACAGACCATATCATGAACCACACCCAGTATCATTGCATGTGTGTTCTTCCCAAGAACCACACATGGACCCACCGGTGTCATCGCATGTGTGCTCTTCCCACATACCACACATGGATCCACCAGTGTCATTGCATGTGTGTTCTTCCCATGAACCACACATGGATCCACCAGTGTCATTGCATGTCTGCTCTTTTCATGAACCATAGCTAGAGTCATTGGATGTGTGTTCTTCTCACAGACCACATATCACCAGTGTCAGTGCATGTGTGTTATTCCCAAAGACCACATATGGATCCACTAGAGTCATTGGATGTGTGTTCTTCTCACAAACCATATATGGATCCACCGGTGTCGTTGCATGTCAGCTCTTCTCGCAGAGCACACATGGATCCACCGGTGTCATTGCATGTGTGTTGTTCCCAAAGACCACACATGGATCCAGCGGTGTCGTTGCATGTCTGATCGTCTCAATGACCATATCATGAGACACACCCAGAGTCATTGCATGTGTGTTCTTCCCATGAACCACACATGGATCCACCGGAGTCATTGCATGTGTGTTCTTCTCAAAGACCACACATGGATCCACCCAGTGTCATCGCATGTGTGTTCTTCCCATGAACCACACATGGATCCACCAGTGTCATTGCATGTCTGCTCTTTTCATGAACCACAGATAGAGTCATTGGATGTGTGTTCTTCTCATAGACCACACATGGATCCAGTGTCATTGCATGTGTGTTCTTCTCACAGACCACACATGGATCCACCAGTGTCATTGCATGTGTGTTTTTCTCACAGACCATATCATGAACCACACCTAGTATCATTGCATGTGTGTTCTTCCCATGAACCATACATGGATCCACCGGTGTCATCGCATGTGTGCTCTTCCCACATACCACACATGGATCCACCAGTGTCATTGCATGTGTGTTCTTCCCATGAACCACAGATGGATCCACCAGTGTCATTGCATGTCTGCTCTTTTCATGAACCACAACTAGAGTCATTGGATGTGTGTTGTTCTCACAGACCACACATGGATCTAGTGTCATTGCATGTGTGTTCTTCCCAAAGACCACACATGGATCCACCAGTGTCATTGCATGTGTGTTCTTCTCACAAACCATATCATGAACCACACCCAGTGTCATTGCATGTGTGTACTTCCCAAAGACCACACATGTATCCACCGATGTCGTTGCATGTCTGCTCTTCTCACAAACCATATCATGAGCCACACCTAGAGTCATTGCATGTGTGTTCTTCCCATGAACCACACATGGATCCACCGGAGTCATTGCATGTGTGTTCTTCTCACAGACCACACATGGATCCACCCAGTGTCATCGCTTGTGTGTTCTTCCCATGAACCACACATGGATCCACCAGTGTCATTGCATGTCTGCTCTTTTCATGAACCACAGCTAGAGTCATTGGATGTGTGTTCTTCTCAGAGACCACACATGCATCCAGTGTCATTGCATGTGTGTTCTTCCCAAAGACCACACATGGATCCACCAGTGTCATTGCATGTGTGTTCTTCTCACAAACCATATCATGAATCACACCCAGTGTCGTTGCATGTGTGTTCTCCTCCCAGACCACACATGGATCCACTAGTGTCATTGCATGTGTGTTCTTCTCACAGACCATATCATGAACCACACCCAGTGTCATTGCATGTGTGTTCTTCTCACAAACACCACATGGATCCACCCAGTGTCATAACATGTGTGTTCTTCCCATGAACCACACATGGATACACCAGTGTCATTGCATGTCTACTCTTTTCATGAACCACAACTAGTCATTGGATGTGTGTTCTTCTCACAGACCACACATGGATCCAGTGTCATTGCATGTGTGTTCTTCCCAAAGACCACACATGGATCCATCAGTGTCATTGCATGTGTGTTCTTCTCACAAACCATATCATGAACCACACCAGTGTCATTGCATGTGTGTTCTTCCCAAAGACCACACATGTATCCACCGATGTCGTTGCATGTCTGCTCTTCTCACAAACCATATCATGAGCCACACCTAGAGTCATTGCATGTGTGTTCTTCCCATGAACCACACATGGATCCACCGGAGTCATTGCATGTGTGTTCTTCTCACAGACCACACATGGATCCACCCAGTGTCATCGCTTGTGTGTTCTTCCCATGAACCACACATGGATCCACCAGTGTCATTGCATGTCTTCTCTTTTCATTAACCACAGCTAGAGTCATTGGATGTGTGTTCTTCTCAGAGACCACACATGGATCCAAAGTCATTGCATGTGTGTTCTTCCCAAAGACCACACATGGATCCACCAGTGTCATTGCATGTGTGTTCTTCTCACAGACCATATCATGAACCACACCCAGTGTCATTGCATGTGTGTTCTTCTCACAAACACCACATGGATCCACCCAGTGTCATAACATGTGTGTTCTTCCCATGAACCACACATGGATACACCAGTGTCATTGCATGTCTGCTCTTTTCATGAACCACAACTAGTCATTGGATGTGTGTTCTTCTCACAGACCACACATGGATCCAGTGTCATTGCATGTGTGTTCTTCCAAAAGACCACACATGGATCCACCAGTGTCATTGCATGTGTGTTCTTCTCACAAACCATATCATGAACCACACCCAGTGTCGTTGCATGTGTGTTCTTCTCACAGACCACACATGGATCCACCAGTATCATTGCATGTGTGTTCTTCTCACAGACCATATCATGAACCACACCCAGTGTCACTGCATGTGTGTTCTTCCCATGAACCACACATGGATCCACCGTTGTCATCGCATGTGTGCTCTTCCCACATATGACACATGGATCCACCACTGTCATTGCATGTGTGTTCTTCCCACATGGATACACCAGTGTAATTGCATGTCTGCTCTTTTCATGAACCACAACTAGAGTCATTGGATGTGTGTTCTTCTCACAGACCACACATGGATCCAGTGTCATTGCATGTGTGTTCTTCCCAAAGACCACACATGGATCCACCAGTGTCATTGCATGTGTGTTCTTCTCACAAACCATATCATGAACCACACCCAGTGTCGTTGCATGTGTGTTCTTCTCACAGACCACACATGGATCCACCAGTGTCATTGCATGTGTGTTCTTCTCACAGACCATATCATGAACCACACCCAGTGTCACTGCATGTGTGTTCTTCCCATGAACCACACATGGATCCACCGTTGTCATCGCATGTGTGCTCTTCCCACATACGACACATGGATCCACCACTGTCATTCCATGTGTGTTCTTCCCACATGGATCCACCAGTGTCATTGCATGTCTGCTCTTTTCATGAACTACAGCTAGAGTCATTGGATGTGTGTTCTTCTCACAGACCACATATCACCAGTGTCATTACATGTTTTTTCTTCCCAAAGACCACACATGGATCCACTAGAGTCATTGGATATGTGTTCTTCTCACAAACCATATATGGATCCACCGGTGTCGTTGCCTGTCAGCTCTTCTCCGAGCACACATGGATCCACCGGTGTCATTGCATGTGTGTTCTTCCCACATACCACACATGGATCCAGCAGTGTCGTTGCATGTCTGCTCTTCTCATAGACCACACAAGGATCCACCAGTGTCATTGCATGTGTGTTCTTCGCATGAACCACACATGGATCCACCAAAGTCATTGCATGTGTGTTCTTCTCACAAACTACGCATGGATCCACCCAGTGTCATCGCATGTGTGTTCTTCCCATGAACCATGCATGGATCCACCAGTGTCATTGCATGTCTGCTCTTTTCATGAACCACAGCTAGATTCATTGGATGTGTGTTCTTCTCACATACCACACATGGATCCAGTGTCATTGCATGTGTGTTCTTCCCAAAGACCACACATGGATCCACCAGTGTTATTGCATCTGTGTTCTTCTCACAAACCATATCATGGACCACACCCAGTGTCGTCGCATGTGTGTTCTTCTCACAGACCACACATGGATCCACCGGTGTCATTGCGTGTTTTTTTTTGCACAAACCATATCATGCGCCACACCCAGTGTCATTTCATTTGTGTTCTTCCCATGAACCACACATGGATCCACCGGTGTCATCGCATGTGTTCTCTTCCCACGGACCACACATGGATCCACCAGTGTCATTGCATGTGTGTTCTTCCCATGAACCACACATGGATCCACCAGTGTCATTGCATGTCTGCTCTTTTCATGAACCATAGCTAGAGTCATTGGATGTGTGTTCTTCTCACAGACCACATATCACCAGTGTCATTGCATGTGTGTTCTTCCCAAAGACCACACATGGATCACCAGTGTCATTGCATGTGTGTTCTTCTCACAAACCACACATGGATCCACCGGTGTCTTTCCATGTCTGCTCTTCTCTCAGAGAACACATGGATCCACCAGTGTAATTGCATGTGTGTTCTTCCCAGAGACCACACATGGATCCACCGGTGTCGTTGCATGTCTGCACTTCTCACAGACCACACATGGATCCACCAGTGTAATGGCATGTATGTTCTTCCCATGAACCACACATGGTTCCACCGAAGTCATTGCATGTGTTTTCTTCTCACAAACCACACATGGATCCACCCAGTGTCATCGCATGTGTGTTCTTCCCATGAACCACACATGGATCCACTAGTGTCATTGCATGTCTGCTCTTTTCATGAACCACAGCTAGAGTCAATGGATGTGTGTTCTTCTCACAGACCACACATGGATCCAGTGTCATTGCATGTGTGTTCTTCCCAAAGACCACACATGGATCCACCAGTGTCATTGCATGTGTGTTCTTCTCACAAACCATATCATGAACCACACCCTATGTCATTGCATGTGTGTTCTTCCCAAAGACCACACATGGATCCACCGGTGTCGTTGCATGTCTGCTCTTCTCACAGACCATATCATGAGCCACACCCAGAGTCATTGCATGTGTGTTCTTCCCATGAACCACACATGGATCCACCGGAGTCATTGCATTTGTGTTCTTCTCACAGACCACACATGGATCCACCCAGTGTCATCGCATGTGTGTTCTTCCCATGAACCACACATGGATCCACCAGTGTCATTGCATGTCTTCTCTTTTCATGAACCACAGCTAGAGTCATTGGATGTGTGTTTTTCTCAGAGACCACACATGCAACCAGTGTCATTGCATGTGTGTTCTTCCCAAAGACAGCACATGTATCCACCAGTGTCATTGCATGTGTGTTCTTCTCACAAACCATATCATGGACCACACCCAGTGTCGTTGCCTGTGTGTTCTTCTCACAGACCACACATGGATCTACCAGTGTCATTGCATGTGTGTTCTTCTCACAGACCATATCATGAACCACACCCAAGGTTATTGCATGTGTGTTCTTCCCATGAACCACACATGGATCCACCAGTGTCATCGCATGTCTGCTCTTCCCACATACCACACATGTATCCACCAGTGCGATTGCATGTCTGCTCTTCCCATGAACCAGACATGGATCCACCAGTGTCATTGCATGTCTGCTCTTTTCATGAACCACAGCTAGAGTCATTGGATGTGTGCTCTTCCCACATACCACACATGGATCCACCAGTGTCATTGCCTGTGTGTTCTTCCCAAAGACCACACATGGATCCACTAGTGTCATTGCATGTGTGTTCTTCTCACAAAGCATATCATGAACCACACCCAGTGTCATTGCATGTGTGTTCTTCCCATGAACCACACATGGATCCACCAGTGTCATCGCATGTCTGCTCTTCCCACATACCACACAAGGATCCACCAGTGTGATTGCATGTCTGCTCTTCCCATGAACCACACATGGATCCACCAGTGTCATTGCATGTCTGCTCTTTTCATGAACCACAGCTAGAGTCGTTGGATGTGTGTTCTTGTCACAGACCACGCATGGATCCAGTGTCATTGCATGTGTGTTCTTCTCACAAACCATATCATGGACCACACCCAGTGTTGTTGCATGTGTGTTCTTCTCATAGACCACACATGGATCCACCAGTGTCATTGCATGTGTGTTCTTCTCACAAACCATTTCATGAACCACACCCAGTATCATTGCATGTGTGTTCTTCCCATGAACCACACATGGATCCACCGGTGTCATCGCATGTGTGCTCTTCCCACATACCACACATGAATCCACCAGTGTCATTGCATGTCTGCTCTTCCCATGAACCACAGTTAGTCATTGCATGTGTTTTCTTCTCACAAACCACACATGGATCCACCCAGTGTCATCGCATGTGTGTTCCCATGAACCACACATGGATCCACTCGTGTCATTGCATGTCTGCTCTTTTCATGAACCACAGCTAGAGATTGGATGTTTGTTCTTCTCACAGACCACACATGGATCCATTGTCATTGCATGTGTGTTCTTCCCAAAGACCACACATGGATCCACTAGAGTCATTGGATATGTGTTCTTCTAAAAACCATATATGGATCCACCGGTGTCGTTGCCTGTCAGCTCTTCTCCGAGCACACATGGATCCACCGGTGTCATTGCATGTGTGTTCTTCCCACATACCACACATGGATCCAGCAGTGTCGTTGCATGTCTGCTCTTCTCATAGACCACACAAGGATCCACCAGTGTCATTGCATGTGTGTTCTTCGCATGAACCACACATGGATCCACCAAAGTCATTGCATGTGTGTTCTTCTCACAAACTACGCATGGATCCACCCAGTGTCATCGCATGTGTGTTCTTGCCATGAACCACGCATGGATCCACCAGTGTCATTGCATGTCTGCTCTTTTCATGAACCACAGCTAGATTCATTGGATGTGTGTTCTTCTCACATACCACACATGGATCCAGTGTCATTGCATGTGTGTTCTTCCCAAAGACCACACATGGATCCACCAGTGTTATTGCATCTGTGTTCTTCTCACAAACCATATCATGGACCACACCCAGTGTCGTCGCATGTGTGTTCTTCTCACAGACCACACATGGATCCACCGGTGTCATTGCGTATGTTTTTTTTCACAAACCATATCATGCGCCACACCCAGTGTCATTTCATTTGTGTTCTTCCCATGAACCACACATGGATCCACCGGTGTCATCGCATGTGTTCTCTTCCCACGGACCACACATGGATCCACCAGTGTCATTGCATGTGTCTTCTTCCCATGAACCACACATGGATCCACCAGTGTCATTGCATGTCTGCTCTTTTCATGAACCACAGCTAGAGTCATTGGATGTGTGTTCTTCTCACAGACCACATATCACCAGTGTCATTGCATGTGTGTTCTTCCCAAAGACCACACATGGATCACCAGTGTCATTGCATGTGTGTTCTTCTCACAAACCACACATGGATCCACCGGTGTCTTTCCATGTCTGCTCTTCTCTCAGAGAACACATGGATCCACCAGTGTAATTGCATGTGTGTTCTTCCCAGAGACCACACATGGATCCACCGGTGTCGTTGCATGTCTGCACTTCTCACAGACCACACATGGATCCACCAGTGTAATGGCATGTGTGTTCTTCCCATAAACCACACATGGTTCCACCGAAGTCATTGCATGTGTTTTCTTCTCACAAACCACACATGGATCCACCCAGTGTCATCGCATGTGTGTTCTTCCCATGAACCACACATGGATCCACTAGTGTCATTGCATGTCTGCTCTTTTCATGAACCACAGCTAGAGTCAATGGATGTGTGTTCTTCTCACAGACCACACATGGATCCAGTGTCATTGCATGTGTGTTCTTCCCAAAGACCACACATGGATCCACCAGTGTCATTGCATGTGTGTTCTTCTCACAAACCATATCATGAACCACACCCTATGTCATTGCATGTGTGTTCTTCCCAAAGACCACACATGGATCCACCGGTGTCGTTGCATGTCTGCTCTTCTCACAGACCATATCATGAGCCACACCCAGAGTCATTGCATGTGTGTTCTTCCCATGAACCACACATGGATCCACCGGAGTCATTGCATTTGTGTTCTTCTCACAGACCACGCATGGATCCACCCAGTGTCATCGCATGTGTGTTCTTCCCATGAACCACACATGGATCCACCAGTGTCATTGCATGTCTTCTCTTTTCATGAACCACAGCTAGAGTCATTGGATGTGTGTTTTTCTCAGAGACCACACATGCAACCAGTGTCATTGCATGTGTGTTCTTCCCAAAGACAGCACATGGATCCACCAGTGTCATTGCATGTGTGTTCTTCTCACAAACCATATCATGGACCACACCCAGTGTTGTTGCCTGTGTGTTCTTCTCACAGACCACACATGGATCTACCAGTGTCATTGCATGTGTGTTCTTCTCACAGACCATATCATGAACCACACCCAAGGTCATTGCATGTGTGTTCTTCCCATGAACCACACATGGATCCACCAGTGTCATCGCATGTCTGCTCTTCCCACATACCACACATGTATCCACCAGTGCGATTGCATGTCTGCTCTTCCCATGAACCAGACATGGATCCACCAGTGTCATTGCATGTCTGCTCTTTTCATGAACCACAGCTAGAGTCATTGGATGTGTGCTCTTCCCACATAACACACATGGATCCACCAGTGTCATTGCATGTGTGTTCTTCCCAAAGACCACACATGGATCCACTAGTGTCATTGCATGTGTGTTCTTCTCACAAAGCATATCATGAACCACACCCAGTGTCATTGCATGTGTGTTCTTCCCATGAACCACACATGGATCCACCAGTGTCATCGCATGTCTGCTCTTCCCACATACCACACATGGATCCACCAGTGTGATTGCATGTCTGCTCTTCCCATGAACCACACATGGATCCACCAGTGTCATTGCATGTCTGCTCTTTTCGTGAACCACAGCTAGAGTCATTGGATGTGTGTTCTTGTCACAGACCACGCATGGATCCAGTGTCATTGCATGTGTGTTCTTCTCACAAACCATATCATGGACCACACCCAGTGTTGTTGCATGTGTGTTCTTCTCATAGACCACACATGGATCCACCAGTGTCATTGCATGTGTGTTCTTCTCACAAACCATTTCATGAACCACACCCAGTATCATTGCATGTGTGTTCTTCCCATGAACCACACATGGATCCACCGGTGTCATGCATGTGTGCTCTTCCCACATACCACACATGAATCCACCAGTGTCATTGCATGTCTGCTCTTCCCATGAACCACAGCTAGTCATTGCATGTGTTTTCTTCTCACAAACCACACATGGATCCACCCAGTGTCATCGCATGTGTGTTCTTCCCATGAACCACACATGGATCCACTCGTGTCATTGCATGTCTGCTCTTTTCATGAACCACAGCTAGAGTCATTGGATGTTTGTTCTTCTCACAGACCACACATGGATCCATTGTCATTGCATGTGTGTTCTTCCTAAAGACCACACATGGATCCACCAGTGTCATTGCATGTGTGTTCTTCTCACAAACCATATCATGAACCACACCCTGTGTCATTGCATGTGTGTTCTTCCCAAAGACCACACATGGACCACCCGTGTTGTTGCATGTCTGCTCTTCTCACAGACCATATCATGAGCCACACCCCGAGTCATTGCATGTGTGTTCTTCCCATGAACCACACATGGATCCACCGGAGTCATTGCATGTGTGTTCTTCTCACAGACCACACATGGATCCACCCAGTGTCATCGCATGTGTGTTCTTCCCATGAACCACACATGGATCCACCAGTGTCATTGCATGTCTTCTCTTTTCATGAACCACAGCTAGAGTCATTGGATGTGTGTTTTTCTCAGAGACCACACATGCAACCAGTGTCATTGCATGTGTGTTCTTCCCAAAGTCAGCACATGGATCCACCAGTGTCATTGCATGTGTGTTCTTCTCACAAACCATATCATGGACCACACCCAGTGTCGTTGCCTGTGTGTTCTTCTCATAGACCACACATGGATCTACCAGTGTCATTGCATGTGTGTTCTTCTCACAGACCATATCATGAACCACACCCAAGGTCATTGCATGTGTGTTCTTCCCATGAACCAAACATGGATCCACCAGTGTCATCGCATGTCTGCTCTTCCCACATACCACACATGTATCCACCAGTGCGATTGCATGTCTGGTCTTCCCATGAACCAGACATGGATCCACCAGTGTCATTGCATGTCTGCTCTTTTCATGAACCACAACTAGAGTCATTGGATGTGTGATCTTCCCACATACCACACATGGATCCACCAGTGTCATTGCATGTGTGTTCTTCCCAAAGACCACACATGGATCCACTAGTGTCATTGCATGTGTGTTCTTCTCACAAAGCATATCATGAACCACACCCAGTGTCATTGCATGTGTGTTCTTCCCATGAACCACACATGGATCCACTAGTGTCATCGCATATCTGCTCCTCCCACATACCACACATGGATCCACCAGTGTGATTGCATGTCTGCTCTTCCCATGAACCACACATGGATCCACCAGTGTCATTGCATGTCTGCTCTTTTCATGAACCACAGCTAGAGTCATTGGATGTGTGTTCTTGTCACAGACCACGCATGGATCCAGTGTCATTGCATGTGTGTTCTTCTCACAAACCATATCATGGACCACACCCAGTGTTGTTGCATGTCTGTTCTTCTCATAGACCAGACATGGATCCACCAGTGTCATTGCATCTGTTTTCTTCTCACAAACCATTTCATGAACCACACCCAGTGTCATTGCATGTGTGTTCTTCCCATGAACCACACATGGATCCACCGGTGTCATCGCATGTGTGCTCTTCCCACATACCACACATGGATCCACCAGTGTCATTGCATGTCTGCTCTTCCCATGAACCACAGCTAGTCATTGCATGTGTGTTCTTCTCACAAACCATATCATGGACCACACCCAGTGTTGTTGCATGTGTGTTCTTTTCATAGACCACACATGGATCCACCAGTGTTATTGCATGTGTGTTCTTCTCACAAACCATATCATGAACCACACCCAGTGTCATTGCATGTGTGTTCTTCCCATGAACCACACATGGATCCACCGGTGTCATCGCATGTGTGCTCTTCCCACATACCACACATGGATCCACCAGTGTCATTGCATGTCTGCTCCTCCCATGAACCACAGCTAGAGTCATTGGATGTGTGTTCTTCTCACAGACCACACATGGATCCAGTGTCATTGCATGTTTGTTCTTCCCAAAGAACACACATGGATCCACCAGTGTCATTGCATGTGTGTTCTTCTCACAAACCATATCATGAACCACACCCAGTGTCGTTGCATGTGTGTTCTTCTCACAGACCACACATGGATCCACCAGTGTCATTGCATGTGTGTTCTTCTCATAGACCATATCATGAACCACACCCGGTATCATTGCATGTGTGTTCTTCCCATGAACCACACATGGATCCACCGGTGTCATTGCATGTGTGCTCTTCCCACATACCACACATGGATCCACCAGTGTCATTGCATGTGTGTTCTTCCCATGAACCACACATGGATCCACCAGTGTCATTGCATGTCTGCTCTTTTCATGAACCATAGCTAGAGTCGTTGGATGTGTGTTCTTCTCACAGACCACATATCACCAGTGTCATTGCATGTGTGTTATTCCCAAAGACCACACATGGATCCACTAGAGTCATTGGATGTGTGTTATTCTCCCAAACCTATATGGATCCACCGGTGTCGTTGCATGTCAGCTCTTCTCACAGAGCACACATGGATCCACCGATGTCATTGCATGTTTCTTCTTCCCAAAGACCACACCTGGATCCACCGGTGTCATTGCATGTCTGCTCTTCTCACAGACCATATCATGAGCCACACCCAGAGTCATTGCATGTGTGTTCTTCCCATGAACCACACATGGATCCACCGGAGTCATTGCATGTGTGTTCTTCTCACAGACCACACATGGATCCACCCAGTGTCATCGCATGTGTGTTCTTCCCATGAACCAGACATGGATCCACCAGTGTCATTGCATGTCTGCTCTTTTCATGAACCACAACTAGAGTCATTGGATGTGTGTTCTTCTCACAGACCACACATGGATCTGGTGTCATTGCATGTGTGTTCTTCCCAAAGACAACACATGGATCCACCAGTGTCATTGCATGTGTGTTCTTCTCACAAACCATATCATGGATCACACCCAGTGTCGTTGCAAGTGTGTTCTTCTCACGTACGACACATGGATCCACCATTGTCATTGCATGTCTGTTCTTCTCACAAACCATATCATGGACCACACCAAGTGTCATTGCATGTGTGTTCTTCCCATGAACCACACACGGATCCACCGGTGTCATCGCATGTGTGCTCTTCCACATACCACACATGGATCCACCAGTGGCATCGCATGTCTGCTCTTCCCATGAACCACAGCTAGAGTCATCGGATCTGTGTTCTTCTCACAGACCACACATGGATCCAGTGTCATTGCATGTGTGTTCTTATCACAGACCATATCATGAACCACACCCAGTATCATTGCATGTGTGTTCTTCCCATGAACCACACATGGATCCACCGGTGTCATCGCATGTGTGCTCTTCCCACATACCACACATGGATCCACCAGTGTCATTGCATGTGTGTTCTTCCCATGAACCACACATGGATCCACCAGTGTCATTGCATGTCTGCTCTTTTCATGAACCATAGCTAGAGTCACTGGATGTGTGTTCTTCTCACAGACCACATATCACCAGTGTCATTGCATGTGTGTTATTCCCAAAGACCACATATGGATCCACTAGAGTCATTGGATGTGTGTTCTTCTCACAAGTCATATATGGATCCACCGGTGTCGTTGCATGTCAGCTCTTCTCATAGAGCACACATGGATCCACCGGTGTCATTGCATGTGTGTTCTTCCCAAAGACCACACATGGATCCACCGGTGTCGTTGCATGTCTGCTCTTCTCACAGACCATATCATGAGCCACACCCAGAGTCATTGCATGTGTGTTCTTCCCATGAAACCACACATGGATCCAACGGAGTCATTGCATGTGTGTTCTTTTCACAGACCACACATGGATCCACCCAGTGTCATCGCATGTGTGTTCTTTCCATGAACCACACATGGATCCACCAGTGTCATTGCATGTCTGCTCTTTTCATGAACCATAGATAGAGTCATTGGATGTGTGTTCTTCTCACAGACCACACATGGATCCAGTGTCATCGCATGTGTGTTCTTCCCAAAGACAACACATGGATCCACCAGTGTCATTGCATGTGTGTTCTTCTCACAAACCATATCATGGACCACACCCAGTGTCGTTGCATGTGTGTTCTTCTCACATACCATATCATGGACCACACCCAGTGTCATTGCATGTGTGGTCTTCTCACAAACCATATCATGGACCACACCCAGTGTCGTTGCCTGTGTGTTCTTCTCATAGACCACACATGGATCTACCAGTGTCATTGCATGTGTGTTCTTCTCACAGACCATATCATGAACCACACCCAAGGTCATTGCATGTGTGTTCTTCCCATGAACCAGACATGGATCCACCAGTGTCATCGCATGTCTGCTCTTCCCACATACCGCACATGTATCCACCAGTGCGATTGCATGTCTGGTCTTCCCATGAACCAGACATGGATCCACCAGTGTCATTGCATGTCTGCTCTTTTCATGAACCACATCTAGAGTCATTGGATGTGTGATCTTCCCACATACCACACATGGATCCACCAGTGTCATTGCATGTGTGTTCTTCCCAAAGACCACACATGGATCCAGTAGTGTCATTGCATGTGTGTTCTTCTCACAAAGCATATCATGAACCACACCCAGTGTCATTGCATGTGTGTTCTTCCCATGAACCACACATGGATCCACTAGTGTCATCGCATATCTGCTCCTCCCACATACCACACATGGATCCACCAGTGTGATTGCATGTCTGCTCTTCCCATGAACCACACATGGATCCACCAGTGTCATTGCATGTCTGCTCTTTTCATGAACCACAGCTAGAGTCATTGGATGTGTGTTCTTGTCACAGACCACGCATGGATCCAGTGTCATTGCATGTGTGTTCTTCTCACAAACCATATCATGGACCACACCCAGTGTTGTTGCATGTCTGTTCTTCTCATAGACCAGACATGGATCCACCAGTGTCATTGCATCTGTTTTCTTCTCACAAACCATTTCATGAACCACACCCAGTGTCATTGCATGTGTGTTCTTCCCATGAACCACACATGGATCCACCGGTGTCATCGCATGTGTGCTCTTCCCACATACCACACATGGATCCACCAGTGTCATTGCATGTCTGCTCTTCCCATGAACCACAGCTAGTCATTGCATGTGTGTTCTTCTCACAAACCATATCATGGACCACACCCAGTGTTGTTGCATGTGTGTTCTTTTCATAGACCACACATGGATCCACCAGTGTTATTGCATGTGTGTTCTTCTCACAAACCATATCATGAACCACACCCAGTGTCATTGCATGTGTGTTCTTCCCATGAACCACACATGGATCCACCGGTGTCATCGCATGTGTGCTCTTCCCACATACCACACATGGATCCACCAGTGTCATTGCATGTCTGCTCCTCCCATGAACCACAGCTAGAGTCATTGGATGTGTGTTCTTCTCACAGACCACACATGGATCCAGTGTCATTGCATGTTTGTTCTTCCCAAAGAACACACATGGATCCACCAGTGTCATTGCATGTGTGTTCTTCTCACAAACCATATCATGAACCACACCCAGTGTCGTTGCATGTGTGTTCTTCTCACAGACCACACATGGATCCACCAGTGTCATTGCATGTGTGTTCTTCTCATAGACCATATCATGAACCACACCCGGTATCATTGCATGTGTGTTCTTCCCATGAACCACACATGGATCCACCGGTGTCATCGCATGTGTGCTCTTCCCACATACCACACATGGATCCACCAGTGTCATTGCATGTGTGTTCTTCCCATGAACCACACATGGATCCACCAGTGTCATTGCATGTCTGCTCTTTTCATGAACCATAGCTAGAGTCGTTGGATGTGTGTTCTTCTCACAGACCACATATCACCAGTGTCATTGCATGTGTGTTATTCCCAAAGACCACACATGGATCCACTAGAGTCATTGGATGTGTGTTATTCTCCCAAACCTATATGGATCCACCGGTGTCGTTGCATGTCAGCTCTTCTCACAGAGCACACATGGATCCACCGATGTCATTGCATGTTTCTTCTTCCCAAAGACCACACCTGGATCCACCGGTGTCATTGCATGTCTGCTCTTCTCACAGACCATATCATGAGCCACACCCAGAGTCATTGCATGTGTGTTCTTCCCATGAACCACACATGGATCCACCGGAGTCATTGCATGTGTGTTCTTCTCACAGACCACACATGGATCCACCCAGTGTCATCGCATGTGTGTTCTTCCCATGAACCACACATGGATCCACCAGTGTCATTGCATGTCTGCTCTTTTCATGAACCACAACTAGAGTCATTGGATGTGTGTTCTTCTCACAGACCACACATGGATCTGGTGTCATTGCATGTGTGTTCTTCCCAAAGACAACACATGGATCCACCAGTGTCATTGCATGTGCGTTCTTCTCACAAACCATATCATGGACCACACCCAGTGTCGTTGCAAGTGTGTTCTTCTCACGTACGACACATGGATCCACCATTGTCATTGCATGTCTGTTCTTCTCACAAACCATATCATGGACCACACCAAGTGTCATTGCATGTGTGTTCTTCCCATGAACCACACACGGATCCACCGGTGTCATCGCATGTGTGCTCTTCCACATACCACACATGGATCCACCAGTGGCATCGCATGTCTGCTCTTCCCATGAACCACAGCTAGAGTCATCGGATCTGTGTTCTTCTCACAGACCACACATGGATCCAGTGTCATTGCATGTGTGTTCTTATCACAGACCATATCATGAACCACACCCAGTATCATTGCATGTGTGTTCTTCCCATGAACCACACATGGATCCACCGGTGTCATCGCATGTGTGCTCTTCCCACATACCACACATGGATCCACCAGTGTCATTGCATGTGTGTTCTTCCCATGAACCACACATGGATCCACCAGTGTCATTGCATGTCTGCTCTTTTCATGAACCATAGCTAGAGTCACTGGATGTGTGTTCTTCTCACAGACCACATATCACCAGTGTCATTGCATGTGTGTTATTCCCAAAGACCACATATGGATCCACTAGAGTCATTGGATGTGTGTTCTTCTCACAAGTCATATATGGATCCACCGGTGTCGTTGCATGTCAGCTCTTCTCATAGAGCACACATGGATCCACCGGTGTCATTGCATGTGTGTTCTTCCCAAAGACCACACATGGATCCACCGGTGTCGTTGCATGTCTGCTCTTCTCACAGACCATATCATGAGCCACACCCAGAGTCATTGCATGTGTGTTCTTCCCATGAAACCACACATGGATCCAACGGAGTCATTGCATGTGTGTTCTTCTCACAGACCACACATGGATCCACCCAGTGTCATCGCATGTGTGTTCTTTCCATGAACCACACATGGATCCACCAGTGTCATTGCATGTCTGCTCTTTTCATGAACCATAGATAGAGTCATTGGATGTGTGTTCTTCTCACAGACCACACATGGATCCAGTGTCATCGCATGTGTGTTCTTCCCAAAGACAACACATGGATCCACCAGTGTCATTGCATGTGTGTTCTTCTCACAAACCATATCATGGACCACACCCAGTGTCGTTGCATGTGTGTTCTTCTCACATACCATATCATGGACCACACCCAGTGTCATTGCATGTGTGGTCTTCTCACAAACCATATCATGGACCACACCCAGTGTCGTTGCCTGTGTGTTCTTCTCACAGACCACACATGGATCCACCAGTGTCATTGCATGTGTGTTCTTCTCACAGACCATATCATGAACCACACCCAAGGTCATTGCATGTGTGTTCTACCCATCAACCACACATGGATCCACTAGTGTCATCGCATGTCTTCTCTTCCCACATACCGCACATGGATCCACCAGTGTGATTGCATGTCTGCTCTTCCCATGAACCACACATGGATCCACCAGTGTCATTGCATGTCTGCTCTTTTCATGAACCACAGCTAGAGTCATTGGATGTGTGCTCTTCCCACATACCACACATGGATCCACCAGTGTCATTGCATGTGTGTTCTTCCCAAAGACCACACATGGATCCACCAGTGTCATTGCATGTGTGTTGTTCTCACAAAGCATATCATGAACCACACCCAGTGTCATTGCATGTGTGTTCTTCCCATGAACCACACATGGATCCACCAGTGTCATCGCATGTCTGCTCTTCCCACATACCACACATGGATCCACCAGTGTGATTGCATGTCTGCTCTTCCCATGAACCACACATGGATCCACCAGTGTCATTGCATGTCTGCTCTTTTCATGAACCATAGCTAGAGTCATTGGATGTGTGTTCTTGTCACAGACCACGAATGGATCCAGTGTCATTGCATGTGTGTTATTCTCACAAACCATATCATGGACCACACCCAGTGTTGTTGCATGTGTGTTCTTCTCATAGACCACACATGGATCCACGAGTGTCATTGCATGTGTGTTCTTCTCACAAACCATTTCATGAACCACACCCAGTGTCATTGCATGTGTGTTCTTCCCATGAACCACACATGGATCCACCGGTGTCATCGCATGTGTGCTCTTCCCACATACCACACATGGATCCACCAGTGTCATTGCATGTCTGCTCTTCCCATGAACCACAGCTAGAGTCATTGCATGTGTGTTCTTCTCACAAACCATATCATGGACCACAGCCAGTGTTGTTGCATGTGTGTTCTTCTCATAGACCACACATGGATCCACCAGTGTTATTGCATGTGTGTTCTTCTCACAAACCATATCATGAACCACACCAGTGTCATTACATGTGTGTTCTTCCCATGAACCACACATGGATCCACCGGTGTCATCGCATGTGTGATCTTCCCACATACCACACATGGATCCACCAGTGTCATTGCATGTTTGCTCTTCCCATGAACCACAGCTAGAGTCATTGGATGTGTGTTCTTCTCACAGACCACACATGGATCTAGTGTCATTGCATGTTTGTTCTTCCCAAAGACCACACATGGATCCACCAGTGTCATTGCATGTGTGTTCTTCTCACAAACCATATCATGAACCACACCCAGTGTCGTTGCATGTGTGTTCTTCTCACAGACCACACATGGATCCACCAGTGTCATTGCATGTGTGTTCTTCTCACAGACCATATCATGAACCACACCCAGTATCATTGTATGTGTGTTCTTCCCATGAACCACACATGGATCCACCGGTGTCATCGCATGTGTGCTCTTCCCACATACCACACATGGATCCACTAGTGTCATTGCATGTCTGTTCTTCCCATGAACCACACATGGATCCACCAGTGTCATTGCATGTATGCTCTTTTCATGAACCATAGCTAGAGTCGTTGGATGTGTGTTCTTCTCATAGACCACATATCACCAGTGTCATTGCATGTGTGTTATTCCCAAAGACCACACATGGATCCACTAGAGTCATTGGATGTGTGTTATTCTCACAAACCATATATGGATCCACCGGTGTCGTTGCATGTCAGCTCTTCTCACAGAGCACACATGGATCCACCGATATCATTGCATGTTTGTTCTTCCCAAAGACCACACATGGATCCACCGGTGTCGTTGCATGTCTGCTCTTCTCACAGACCATATCATGAGCCACACCCAGAGTCATTGCATGTGTGTTCTTCCCATGAACCACACATGGATCCAACGGAGTCATTGCATATGTGTTCTTCTCACAGACCACACATGGATCCACCCAGTGTCATCTCATGTGTGTTCTTCCCATGAACCACACATGGATCCACCAGTGTCATTGCATGTCTGCTCTTTTCATGAACCACAACTAGAGTCATTGGATGTGTATTCTTCTCACAGACCACACATGGATCCGGTGTCATTAAGTCAACACATGGATCCAACGGAGTCATTGCATATGTGTTCTTCTCACAGACCACACATGGATCCACCCAGTGTCATCTCATGTGTGTTCTTCCCATGAACCACACATGGATCCACCAGTGTCATTGCATGTCTGCTCTTTTCATGAACCACAACTAGAGTCATTGGATGTGTGTTCTTCTCACAAACCATATCATGGACCACACCTAGTGTCGTTGCAAATGTGTTCTTCTCACATAGGACACATGGATCCACCATTGTCATTGCATGTCTGTTCTTCTCACAAACCATATCATGGACCACACCAAGTGTCATTGCACGTGTGTTCTTCCCATGAACCACACACAGATCCACCGGTGTCATCGCATGTGTGCTCTTCCCACATACCACACATGGATCCACCAGTGTCATCGCATGTCTGCTCTTCCCATGAACCATAGATAGAGTCATTCGATGTGTGTTCTTCTCACAGACCACACATGGATCCAGTGTCATTGCATGTGTGTTCTTCCCAAAGACCACACATGTATCCACCAGTGTCATTGCATGTGTGTTCTTCTCACAGACCATATCATGAACCACACCCAGTATCATTGCATGTGTGTTCTTCCCATGAACCACACATGGATCCACCGGTGTCATCTCATGGGTGCTCTTCCCACATACCACACATGGATCCACCAGTGTCATTGCATGTGTGTTCTTCCCAAAGACCACACATGGATCCACCAGTGTCATTGCATTTGTGTTCTTCACACAAACCATATCATGAACCACACCAAGTGTCCTTGCATGTGTGTAATTCTCACATACCACACATGGATGCACTAGTGTCATTGCATTTGTGTTCTTCTCAAACCATATCATGAACCACACCCAGTATCATTGAATGTGTGTTCTTCCCATGAACCACACATGGATCCACCGGTGTCATCGCATGTGTGCTCTTCCCACATACCACACATGGATCCACCAGTGTCATTGCATGTGTGTTCTTCCCATGAACCACACATGGATCTACCAGTGTCATTGCATGTCTGCTCTTTTCATGAACCATAGATAGAGTCACTGGATGTGTGTTCTTCTCACAGACCACATATCACCAGTGTCATTGCATGTGCGTTATTCCCAAAGACCACATATGGATCCACTAGAGTCATTGGATGTGTGTTCTTCTCACAAATCATATATGGATCCAGCGGTGTCGTTGCATGTCAGCTCTTCTCATAGAGCACACATGGATCCACCGGTGTCATTGCATGTGTGTTCTTCCCGAAGACCACACGTGGATCCACCGGTGTCGTTGCCTGTCAGCTCTTCTCCGAGCACACATGGATCCACCGGTGTCATTGGATGTGTGTTCTTCCCACATACCACACATGGATCCAGCAGTGTCGTTGCATGTCTGCTCTTCTCATAGACCACACAAGGATCCACCAGTGTCATTGCATGTGTGTTCTTCGCATGAACCACACATGGATCCACCAAAGTCATTGCATGTGTGTTCTTCTCCCAAACTACACATGGATCCACCTAGTGTCATCGCATGTGTGTTCTTCCCATGAACCACGCATGGATCCACCAGTGTCATTGCATGTCTTCTCTTTTCATGAACCACAGCTAGATTCATTGGATGTGTGTTCTTCTCACATACCACACATGGATCCAATGTCATTGCATGTGTGTTCTTCCCAAAGACCACACATGGATCCACCAGTGTTATTGCATCTGTGTTCTTCTCACAAACCATATCATGGACCACACCCAGTGTCGTTGCATTTGTGTTCTTCTCACAGACCACACATGGATCCACCGGTGTCATTGCATGTGTGTTTTTTTCACAGACCATATCATGAGCCACACCCAGTGTCATTTCATGTGTGTTCTTCCCATGAACCACACATGGATCCACCGGTGTCATCGCATGTGTTCTCTTCCCACGGACCACACATGGATCCACCAGTGTCATTGCATGTGTGTTCTTCCCATGAACCACACATGGATCCACCAGTGTCATTGCATGTCTGCTCTTTTCATGAACCACATCTAGAGTCATTGGATGTGTGTTCTTCTCACAGACCACATATCACCAGTGTCATTGCATGTGTGTTCTTCCCAAAGACCACACATGGATCACCTGTGTCATTGCATGTGTGTTCTTCTCACAAACCACACATGGATCCACCGGTGTCTTTCCATGTCTGCTCTTCTCTCAGAGAACACATGGATCCACCAGTGTCATTGCATGCGTGTTCTTCCCAGAGACCACACATGGATCCACCGGTGTCGTTGCATGTCTTCTCTTCTCACAGACCACACATGGATCCACCAGTGTCATTGCATGTGTGTTCTTCCCATGAACCACACATGGTTCCACCGAAGTCATTGCATGTGTTTTCTTCTCACAAACCACACATGGATCCACCTAGTGTCATCGCATGTGTGTTCTTCCCATGAACCACACATGGATCCACTAGTGTCATTGCATGTCTGCTCTTTTCATGAACCACAGATAGAGTCATTGGATGTGTGTTCTTCTCACAAACCACACGTGGATCCAGTGTCATTGCATGTGTGTTCTTCCCAAAGACCACACATGGATCCACCAGTGTCATTGCATGTGTGTTCTTCTCACAAACCATATCATGAACCACACACTGTGTCATTGCATGTGTGTTCTTCCCAAAGACCACACATGGATCCACCGGTGTCGTTGCATGTCTTCTCTTCTCACAGACCATATCATGAGCCACACCCAGAGTCATTGCATGTGTGTTCTTCCCATGAACCACACATGGATCCACCGGAGTCATTGCATGTGTGTTCTTCTCACAGACCACACATGGATCCACCCAGTGTCATCGCATGTGTGTTCTTCCGATGAACCACACATGGATCCCCCAGTTTCATTGCATGTCTTCTCTTTTCATGAACCACAGCTAGAGTCATTGGATGTGTGTTTTTCTCAGAGACCACACATGCATCCAGTGTCATTGCATGTGTGTTCTTCCCAAAGAAAGAACATGGATCCACCTGTGTCATTGCATGTGTGTTCTTCTCACAAACCATATCATGGACCACATCCAGTGTCGTTGCCTGTGTGTTCTTCTCACAGACCACACATGGATCTACCAGTGTCATTGCATGTGTGTTCTTCTCACAGACCATTTCATGAACCACACCCAAGGTCATTGCATGTGTTTTCTTCCCATGAACCACACATGGATCCACCAGTGTCATTGCATGTATGCTCTTTTCATGAACCATAGCTAGAGTCATTGGATGTGTGTTCTTGTCATAGACCACGCATGGATCCAGTGTCATTGCATGTGTGTTATTCTCACAAACCATATCATGGACCACACCCAGTGTTGTTGCATGTGTGTTCTTCTCATAGACCACACATGGATCCACCAGTGTTATTGCATGTGTGTTCTTCTCACAAACCATTTCATGAACCACACCCAGTGTCATTGCATGTGTGTTCTTCCCATGAACCACACATGGATCCACCGGTGTCATCTCATGTGTGCTCTTCCCAATACCACACATGGATCCACCAGTGTCATTGCATGTCTGCTCTTCCCATGAACCACAGCTAGAGTTATTGCATGTGTGTTCTTCTCACAAACCATATCATGAACCACACCAGTGTCATTACATGTGTGTTATTCCCATGAACCACACATGGATCCACCGGTGTCATCGCATGTGTGCTCTTCCCACATACCACACATGGATCCACCAGTGTCATTGCATGTCTGCTCTTCCCATGAACCACAGCTAGAGTCATTGGATGTGTGTTCTTCTCACAGACCACACATGGATCCAGTGTCATTGCATGTTTGTTCTTCCCAAAGACCACACATGGATCCACCAGTGTCATTACATGTGTGTTCTTCTCACAAACCATATCATGAACCACACCTAGTGTTGTTGCATGTGTGTTCTTCTCACAGACCACACATGGATCCACAAGTGTCATTGCATGTGTGTTCTTCTCACAGACCATATCATGAACCACACCCAGTATCATTGTATGTGTGTTCTTCCCATGAACCACACATGGATCCACCGGTGTCATCGCATGTGTGCTCTTCCCACATACCACACATGGATCCACCAGTGTCATTGCATGTGTGTTCTTCCCATGAACCACACATGGATCTACCAGTGTCATTGCATGTCTGCTCTTTTCATGAACCATAGATAGAGTCACTGGATGTGTGTTCTTCTCACAGACCACATATCACCAGTGTCATTGCATGTGCGTTATTCCCAAAGACCACATATGGATCCACTAGAGTCATTGGATGTGTGTTCTTCTCACAAATCATATATGGATCCAGCGGTGTCGTTGCATGTCAGCTCTTCTCATAGAGCACACATGGATCCACCGGTGTCATTGCATGTGTGTTCTTCCCAAAGACCACACGTGGATCCACCGGTGTCGTTGCCTGTCAGCTCTTCTCCGAGCACACATGGATCCACCGGTGTCATTGGATGTGTGTTCTTCCCACATACCACACATGGATCCAGCAGTGTCGTTGCATGTCTGCTCTTCTCATAGACCACACAAGGATCCACCAGTGTCATTGCATGTATGTTCTTCGCATGAACCACACATGGATCCACCAAAGTCATTGCATGTGTGTTCTTCTCCCAAACTACACATGGATCCACCCAGTGTCATCGCATGTGTGTTCTTCCCATGAACCACGCATGGATCCACCAGTGTCATTGCATGTCTTCTCTTTTCATGAACCACAGCTAGATTCATTGGATGTGTGTTCTTCTCACATACCACACATGGATCCAATGTCATTGCATGTGTGTTCTTCCCAAAGACCACACATGGATCCACCAGTGTTATTGCATCTGTGTTCTTCTCACAAACCATATCATGGACCACACCCAGTGTCGTTGCATTTGTGTTCTTCTCACAGACCACACATGGATCCACCGGTGTCATTGCATGTGTTTTTTTTTTCACAGACCATATCATGAGCCACACCCAGTGTCATTTCATGTGTGTTCTTCCCATGAACCACACATGGATCCACCGGTGTCATCGCATGTGTTCTCTTCCCACGGACCACACATGGATCCACCAGTGTCATTGCATGTGTGTTCTTCCCATGAACCACACATGGATCCACCAGTGTCATTGCATGTCTGCTCTTTTCATGAACCACATCTAGAGTCATTGGATGTGTGTTCTTCTCACAGACCACATATCACCAATGTCATTGCATGTGTGTTCTTCCCAAAGACCACACATGGATCACCTGTGTCATTGCATGTGTGTTCTTCTCACAAACCACACATGGATCCACCGGTGTCTTTCCATGTCTGCTCTTCTCTCAGAGAACACATGGATCCACCAGTGTCATTGCATGTGTGTTCTTCCCAGAGACCACACATGGATCCACCGGTGTCGTTGCATGTCTTCTCTTCTCACAGACCACACATGGATCCACCAGTGTCATTGCATGTGTGTTCTTCCCATGAACCACACATGGTTCCACCGAAGTCATTGCATGTGTTTTCTTCTCACAAACCACACATGGATCCACCTAGTGTCATCGCATGTGTGTTCTTCCCATGAACCACACATGGATCCACTAGTGTCATTGCATGTCTGCTCTTTTCATGAACCACAGATAGAGTCATTGGATGTGTGTTCTTCTCACAAACCACACATGGATCCAGTGTCATTTCATGTGTGTTCTTCCCAAAGACCACACATGGATCCACCAGTGTCATTGCATGTGTGTTCTTCTCACAAACCATATCATGAACCACACACTGTGTCATTGCATGTGTGTTCTTCCCAAAGACCACACATGGATCCACCGGTGTCGTTGCATGTCTTCTCTTCTCACAGACCATATCATGAGCCACACCCAGAGTCATTGCATGTGTGTTCTTCCCATGAACCACACATGGATCCACCGGAGTCATTGCATGTGTGTTCTTCTCACAGACCACACATGGATCCACCCAGTGTCATCGCATGTGTGTTCTTCCCATGAACCACACATGGATCCCCCAGTTTCATTGCATGTCTTCTCTTTTCATGAACCACAGCTAGAGTCATTGGATGTGTGTTTTTCTCAGAGACCACACATGCATCCAGTGTCATTGCATGTGTGTTCTTCCCAAAGAAAGCACATGGATCCACCTGTGTCATTGCATGTGTGTTCTTCTCACAAACCATATCATGGACCACATCCAGTGTCGTTGCCTGTGTGTTCTTCTCACAGACCACACATGGATCTACCAGTGTCATTGCATGTGTGTTCTTCTCACAGACCATTTCATGAACCACACCCAAGGTCATTGCATGTGTTTTCTTCCCATGAACCACACATGGATCCACCAGTGTCATTGCATGTCTGCTCTTTTCATGAACCATAGCTAGAGTCATTGGATGTGTGTTCTTGTCACAGACCACGCATGGATCCAGTGTCATTGCATGTGTGTTATTCTCACAAACCATATCATGGACCACACCCAGTGTTGTTGCATGTGTGTTCTTCTCATAGACCACACATGGATCCACCAGTGTCATTGCATGTGTGTTCTTCTCACAAACCATTTCATGAACCACACCCAGTGTCATTGCATGTGTGTTCTTCCCATGAACCACACATGGATCCACCGGTGTCATCTCATGTGTGCTCTTCCCAATACCACACATGGATCCACCAGTGTCATTGCATGTCTGCTCTTCCCATGAACCACAGCTAGAGTTATTGCATGTGTGTTCTTCTCACAAACCATATCATGAACCACACCAGTGTCATTACATGTGTGTTATTCCCATGAACCACACATGGATCCACCGGTGTCATCGCATGTGTGCTCTTCCCACATACCACACATGGATCCACCAGTGTCATTGCATGTCTGCTCTTCCCATGAACCACAGCTAGAGTCATTGGATGTGTGTTCTTCTCACAGACCACACATGGATCCAGTGTCATTGCATGTTTGTTCTTCCCAAAGACCACACAAGGATCCACCAGTGTCATTACATGTGTGTTCTTCTCACAAACCATATCATGAACCACACCTAGTGTTGTTGCATGTGTGTTCTTCTCACAGACCACACATGGATCCACAAGTGTCATTGCATGTGTGTTCTTCTCACAGACCATATCATGAACCACACCCAGTATCATTGTATGTGTGTTCTTCCCATGAACCACACATGCATCCACCGGTGTCATCGCATGTGTGCTCTTCCCACATACCACACATGGATCCACCAGTGTCATTGCATGTCTGCTCTTTTCATGAACCATAGCTAGAGTCACTGGATGTGTGTTCTTCTCACAGACCACATATCACCAGTGTCATTGCATGTGTGTTATTCCCAAAGACCACATATGGATCCACTAGAGTCATTGGATGTGTGTTCTTCTCACAAGTCATATATGGATCCACTGGTGTCGTTGCATGTCAGCTCTTCTCATAGAGCACACATGGATCCACCGGTGTCATTGCATGTGTGTTCTTCCCAAAGACCACACATGGATCCACCGGTGTCGTTGCATGTCTGCTCTTCTCACAGACCATATCATGAGCCACACCCAGAGTCATTGCATGTGTGTTCTTCCCATGAAACCACACATGGATCCAACGGAGTCATTGCATGTGTATTCTTCTCACAGACCACACATGGATCCGGTGTCATTGCATGTGTGTTCTTTCCAAAGACAACACATGGATCCACCAGTGTCATTGCATGTGTGTTCTTATCACAAACCATATCATGGACCACACCCAGTGTCGTTGCAAATGTGTTCTTCTCACATAGGACACATGGATCCACCACTGTCATTGCATGTCTGTTCTTCTCACAAACCATATCATGGACCACACCAAGTGTCATTGCATGTGTGTTCTTCCCATGAACCACACACGGATCCACCAGTGTCATCGCATGTGTGCTCTTCCCACATACCACACATGGATCCACTAGTGTCATCGCATGTCTGCTCTTCCCATGAACCATAGCTAGAGTCATTGGATGTGTGTTCTTCTCACAGACCACACATGGATCCACCAGTGTTATTGCATGTGTGTTCTTCTCACAAACCATATCATGAACCACACCAGTGTCATTACATGTGTGTTCTTCCCATGAACCACACATGGATCCACCGGTGTCATCGCATGTGTGCTCTTCCCACATACCACACATGGATCCACCAGTGTCATTGCATGTCTGCTCTTCCCATGAACCACAGCTAGAGTCACTGGATGTGTGTTCTTCTCATAGACCACACATGGATCCAGTGTCATTGCATGTTTGTTCTTCCCAAAGACCACACATGGATCCACCAGTGTCATTGCATGTGTGTTCTTCTCACAAACCATATCATGAACCACACCCAGTGTCGTTGCATGTGTGTTCTTCTCACAGACCACACATGGATCCACCAGTGTCATTGCATGTGTGTTCTTCTCACAGACCATATCATGAACCACACCCAGTATCATTGCATCTCTGTTCTTCCCATGAACCACACATGGATCCACCGGTGTCATGGCATGTGTGCTCTTCCCACATACCACACATGGATCCACCAGTGTCACTGCATGTGTGTTCTTCCCATGAACCACACATGGATCCACCAGTGTCATTGCATGTCTGCTCTTTTCATGAACCATAGCTAGAGTCGTTGGATGTGTGTTCTTCTCACAGACCACATATCACCAGTGTCATTGCATGTGTGTTATTCCCAAAGACCACACATGGATCCACTAGAGTCATTGGATGTTTGTTCTTCTCACAAACCATATATGGATCCACCGGTGTCGTTGCATGTCAGCTCTTCTCACAGAGCACACATGGATCCACCGATGTAATTGCATGTTTGTTCTTCCCAAATACCACACATGGATCCACCGGTGTCGTTGCATGTATGCTCTTCTCACAGACCATATCATGAGCCACACCCAGAGTCATTGCATGTGTGTTCTTCCCATGAACCACACATGGATCCACTGGAGTCATTGCATGTGTGTTCTTCTCACATACCACACATGGATCCACCCAGTGTCATCGCATGTGTGTTCTTCCCATGAACCACACATGGATCCAAAAGTGTCATTGCATGTCTGCTCTTTTCATGAACCACAACTAGAGTGATTGGATGTGTGTTCTTCTCACGGACCACACGTGGATCCAGTGTCATTGCATGTGTGTTCTTTCCAAAGACAACACATGGATCCGCCAGTGTCATTGCATGTTTGTTCTTCTCACAAACCATATAATGGACCACACCCAGTGTTGTTGCATGTTTGTTCTTCTCATAGACCACACATGGATCCACCAGTGTCATTTCATGTGTGTTCTTCTCACAAACCATATCATGAACCACACCCAGTGTCATTGCATGTGTGGTCTTCCCATGAACCACACATGGATCCACCGGTGTCATCGCATGTGTGCTCTCCCACATACCACACATGGATCCACCAGTGTTATTGCATGTCTGCTCTTCCCATGAACCATAGCTAGAGCCATTGGATGTGTGTTCTTCTCATAGACCACACATGGATCCAGTGTCATTGCATGTTTGTTCTTCCCAAAGACCACACATGGATCCACCAGTGTCATTGCATGTGTGTTCTTCTCACAAACCATATCATGAACCACACCCAGTGTCGTTGCATGTGTGTTCTTCTCACAGACCACACATGGATCCACCATTGTCATTGCATGTGTGTTCTTCTCACAAACCATATCATGGACCACACCCAGTGTTGTTGCATGTGTGTTCTTCTCACATACCACACATGGATCCACCAGTGTCATTGCATGTGTGTTCTTCTCACTAACCATATCATGGACCACACCAAGTGTCATTGCATGTGTGTTCTTCCCATGAACCACACACGGATCCACCGGTGTCATCGCATGTGTGCTCTTCCCACATACCACACATGGATCCACCAGTGTCATCGCATGTCTGCTCTTCCCATGAACCACAGCTAGAGTCATTGGATCTGTGTTCTTCTCACAGACCACACATGGATCCAGTGTCATTGCATGTGTGTTCTTCCCAAAGACCACACATGGATCCACCAGTGTCATTGCATGTGTGTTCTTCTCATAGACCATATCATGAACCACACCCAGTATCATTGCATGTGTGTTATTCCCATGAACCACACATGGATCCACCGGTGTCATCGCGTGTGTGCTCTTCCCACATACCACACATGGATCCACCAGTGTCATTGCATGTGTGTTCTTCCCAAAGACCACACATGGATACACTAGTGTCATTGCATGTTTGTTCTTCTCACAAACCATATCATGAACCACACCAAGTGTCGTTGCATGTGTGTTCTTCTCACAGACCACACATGGATGCACCAGTGTCATTGCATGTGTGTTCTTCTCACAGACCATATCATGAACCACACCCAGTATCATTGCATCTCTGTTCTTCCCATGAACCACACATGGATCCACCGGTGTCATGGCATGTGTGCTCTTCCCACATACCACACATGGATCCACTAGTGTCATTGCATGTGTGTTCTTCCCATGAACCACACATGGATCCAGCAGTGTCATTGCATGTCTGCTCTTTTCATGAACCATAGCTAGAGTCGTTGGATGTGTGTTCTTCTCACAGACCACATATCACCAGTGTCATTGCATGTGTGTTATTCCCCAAAGACCACACATGGATCCACTAGAGTCATTGGATGTTTGTTCTTCTCACAAACCATATATGGATCCACCGGTGTCGTTGCATGTCAGCTCTTCTCACAGAGCACACATGGATCCACCGATGTAATTGCATGTTTGTTCTTCCCAAATACCACACATGGATCCACCGGTGTCGTTGCATGTATGCTCTTCTCACAGACCATATCATGAGCCACACCCAGAGTCATTGCATGTGTGTTCTTCCCATGAACCACACATGGATCCACTGGAGTCATTGCATGTGTGTTCTTCTCACATACCACACATGGATCCACCCAGTGTCATCGCATGTGTGTTATTCCCATGAACCACACATGGATCCAACAGTGTCATTGCATGTCTGCTCTTTTCATGAACCACAACTAGAGTCATTGGATGTGTGTTCTTCTCACAGACCACACGTGGATCCAGTGTCATTGCATGTGTGTTCTTCCCAAAGACAACACATGGATCCGCCAGTGTCATTGCATGTGTGTTCTTCTCACAAACCATATAATGGACCACACCCAGTGCTGTTGCATGTTTGTTCTTCTCATAGACCACACATGGATCCACCAGTGTCATTTCATGTGTGTTCTTCTCACAAACCATATCATGAACCACACCCAGTGTCATTGCATGTGTGTTCTTCCCATGAACCACACATGGATCCACCGGTGTCATCGCATGTGTGCTCTCCCATATACCACACATGGATCCACCAGTGTTATTGCATGTCTGCTCTTCCCATGAACCATAGCTAGAGCCATTGGATGTGTGTTCTTCTCATAGACCACACATGGATCCAGTGTCATTGCATGTTTGTTCTTCCCAAAGACCACACATGGATCCACCAGTGTCATTGCATGTGTGTTCTTCTCACAAACCATATCATGAACCACACCCAGTGTCGTTGCATGTGTGTTCTTCTCACAGACCACACATGGATCCACCATTGTCATTGCATGTGTGTTCTTCTCACAAACCATATCATGGACCACACCCAGTGTTGTTGCATGTGTGTTCTTCTCACATACCACACATGGATCCACCAGTGTCATTGCATGTGTGTTCTTCTCACTAACCATATCATGGACCACACCAAGTGTCATTGCATGTGTGTTCTTCCCATGAACCACACACGGATCCACCGGTGTCATCGCATGTGTGCTCTTCCCACATACCACACATGGATCCACCAGTGTCATCGCATGTCTGCTCTTCCCATGAACCACAGCTAGAGTCATTGGATCTGTGTTCTTCTCACAGACCACACATGGATCCAGTGTCATTGCATGTGTGTTCTTCCCAAAGACCACACATGGATCCACCAGTGTCATTGCATGTGTGTTCTTCTCATAGACCATATCATGAACCACACCCAATATCATTGCATGTGTGTTATTCCCATGAACCACACATGGATCCACCGGTGTCATCGCATGTGTGCTCTTCCCACATACCACACATTGATCCACCAGTGTCATTGCATGTGTGTTCTTCCCAAAGACCACACATGGATCCACTAGTGTCATTGAATGTTTGTTCTTCTCACAAACCATATCATGAACCACACCAAGTGTCGTTGCATGTGTGTTCTTCTCACAGACCACACATGGATGCACTAGTGTCATTGCATCTGTGTTCTTCTCACAGACCATATCATGAACCACACCCAGTGTCATCGCATGTGTGATCTTCCCACATACCACACATGGATCCACCAGTGTCATCGCATGTCTGCTCTTCCCACATACCACACATGGATCCACCAGTGTCATTGCATGTGTGTTCTTCCCATGAACCACACATGGATCCACCAGTGTCATTGCATGTCTGCTCTTTTCATGAACCATAGCTAGAGTCGTTGGATGTGTGTTCTTCTCACAGACCACATATCACCAGTGTCATTGCATGTGTGTTATTCCCAAAGACCACACATGGATCCACTAGAGTCATTGGATGTTTGTTCTTCTCACAAACCATATATGGATCCACCGGTGTCGTTGCATGTCAGGTCTTCTCACAGAGCACACATGGATCCACCGATGTAATTGCATGTTTGTTCTTCCCAAATACCACATATGGATCCACCGGTGTCGTTGCATGTATGCTCTTCTCACAGACCATATCATGAGCCACACCCAGAGTCATTGCATGTGTGTTCTTCCCATGAACCACACATGGATCCACTGGAGTCATTGCATGTGTGTTCTTCTCACATACCACACATGGATCCACCCAGTGTCATCGCATGTGTGTTCTTCCCATGAACCACACATGGATCCAACAGTGTCATTGCATGTCTGCTCTTTTCATGAACCACAACTAGAGTCATTGGATGTGTGTTCTTCTCACAGACCACACGTGGATCCAGTGTCATTGCATGTGTGTTCTTCCCAAAGACAACACATGGATCCGCCAGTGTCATTGCATGTGTGTTCTTCTCACAAACCATATAATGGACCACACCCAGTGTTGTTGCATGTTTGTTCTTCTCATAGACCACACATGGATCCACCAGTGTCATTTCATGTGTGTTCTTCTCACAAACCATATCATGAACCACACCCAGTGTCATTGCATGTGTGTTCTTCCCATGAACCACACATGGATCCACCGGTGTCATTGCATGTTTGCTCTCCCACATACCACACATGGATCCACCAGTGTTATTGCATGTCTGCTCTTCCCATGAACCATAGCTAGAGCCATTGGATGTGTGTTCTTCTCATAGACCACACATGGATCCAGTGTCATTGCATGTTTGTTCTTCCCAAAGAACACACATGGATCCACCAGTGTCATTGCATGTGTGTTCTTCTCACAAACCATATCATGAACCACACCTAGTGTCGTTGCATGTGTGTTCTTCTCACAGACCACACATGGATCCACCATTGTCATTGCATGTGTGTTCTTCTCACAAACCATATCATGGACCACACCCAGTGTTGTTGCATGTGTGTTCTTCTCACATACCACGCATGGATCCACCAGTGTCATTGCATGTGTGTTCTTCTCACTAACCATATCATGGACCACACCAAGTGTCATTGCATGTGTGTTCTTCCCATGAACCACACACGGATCCACCGGTGTCATCGCATGTGTGCTCTTCCCACATACCACACATGGATCCACCAGTGTCATCGCATGTCTGCTCTTCCCATGAACAACAGCTAGAGACATTGGATCTGTGTTCTTCTCACAGACCACACATGGATCCAGTGTCATTGCATGTGTGTTCTTCCCAAAGACCACACATGGATCCACCAGTGTCATTGCATGTGTGTTCTTCTCATAGACCATATCATGAACCACACCCAGTATCATTGCATGTGTGTTATTCCCATGAACCACACATGGATCCACCGGTGTCATCGCATGTGTGCTCTTCCCACATACCACATATGGATCCACCAGTGTCATTGCATGTGTGTTCTTCCCAAAGACCACACATGGATCCACTAGTGTCATTGCATGTTTTCTTCTCACAAACCATATCATGAACCACACCAAGTGTCGTTGCATGTGTGTTCTTCTCACAGACCACACATGGATGCACTAGTGTCATTGCATCTGTGTTCTTCTCACAGACCATATCATGAACCACACCCAGTATCATTGCATGTGTGTTCTTCCCATGAACCACACATGGATCCACCGGTGTCATCGCATGTGTGCTCTTCCCACATACCACACATGGGTCCACCAGTGTCATTGCATGTGTGTTCTTCCCATGAACCACACATGGATCCACCGGTGTCATTGCATGTCTGCTCTTTTCATGAACCATAGCTAGAGTCATTGGATGTGTGTTCTTCTCACAGACCATATATCACCAGTGTCAGTGCATGTGTGTTATTCCCAAAGACCACATATGGATCCACTAGAGTCATTGGATGTGTGTTCTTCTCACAAACCATATATGGATCCACCGGTGTCGTTGCATGTCAGCTCTTCTCGCAGAGCACACATGGATCCACCGGTGTCATTGCATGTGTGTTGTTCCCAAAGACCACACATGGATCCAGCGGTGTCGTTGCATGTCTGCTCGTCTCAATGACCATATCATGAGACACACCCAGAGTCATTGCATGTGTGTTCTTCCCATGAACCACACATGGATCCACCGGAGTCATTGCATGTGTGTTCTTCTCAAAGTCCACACATGGATCCACCCAGTGTCATGGCATGTGTGTTCTTCCCATGAAGCACACATGGATCCACCAGTGTCATTGCATGTCTGCTCTTTTCATGAACCACAGATAGAGTCATTGGATGCGTGTTCTTCTCATAGACCGCACATGGATCCACCTGTGTCATTGCATGTGTGTTCTTCTCACAAACCATATCATGGACCACATCTAGTGTCGTTGCCTGCGTGTTCTTCTCACAGACCACACATGGATCTACCAGTGTCATTGCATGTGTGTTCTTCTCACAGACCATATCATGAACCACACCCAAGGTCATTGCATGTGTTTTCTTCCCATGAACCACACATGGATCCACCAGTGTCATTGCATGTCTGCTCTTTTCATGAACCATAGCTAGAGTCATTGGATGTGTGTTCTTGTCACAGACCACGCATGGATCTAGTGTCATTGCATGTGTATTATTCTCACAAACCATATCATGGACCACACCCAGTGTTGTTGCATGTGTGTTCTTCTCAAAGACCACACATGGATCCACCAGTGTCATTGCATGTGTGTTCTTCTCACAAACCATTTCATGAACCACACCCAGTGTCATTGCATGTGTGTTCTTCCCATGAACCACACATGGATCCACCGGTGTCATCTCATGTGTGCTCTTCCCACATACCACACATGGATACACCAGTGTCATTGCATGTCTGCTCTTCCCATGAACCACAGCTAGAGTTATTGCATGTGTGTTCTTCTCACAAACCATATCATGAACCACACAAGTGTCATTACATGTGTGTTATTCCCATGAACCACACATGGATCCACCGGTGTCATCGCATATGTGCTCTTCCCACATACCACACATGGATCCACCAGTGTCATTGCATGTCTGCTCTTCCCATGAACCACAGCTAGAGTCATTGGATGTGTGTTCTTCTCACAGACCACACATGGATCCAGTGTCATTGCATGTTTGTTCTTCCCAAAGACCACACATGGATCCACCAGTGTCATTGCATGTGTGTTCTTCTCACAAACCATATCATGAACCACACCCAGTGTCGTTGCATGTGTGTTCTTCTCACAGACCACACATGGATCCACCAGTGTCATTGCATGTGTGTTCTTCTCACAGACCATATCATGAACCACACCTAGTATCATTGTATGTGTGTTCTTCCCATGAACCACACATGGATCCATCGGTGTCATCGCATGTGTGCTCTTCCCACATACCACACATGGATCCACCAGTGTCATTGCATGTCTGCTCTTTTCATGAACCATAGCTAGAGTCGTTGGATGTGTGTTGTTCTCACAGACCACATATCACCAGTGTCATTGCATGTGTGTTATTCCCAAAGACCACACATGGATCCACTAGAGTCATTGGATGTGTGTTATTCTCACAAACCATATATGGATCCACCGGTGTCGTTGCATGTAAGCTCTTCTCACAGAGCACACATGGATCCACCGATGTCATTGCATGTTTGTTCTTCCCAAAGACCACACATGGATCCACCGGTGTCGTTGCATGTCTGCTCTTCTCACAGACCATATCATGAGCCACACCCAGAGTCATTGCATGTGTGTTCTTCCCATGAACCACACATGGATCCAACGGAGTCATTGCATGTGTGTTCTTCTCACAGACCACACATGGATCCACCCAGTGTCATCTCATGTGTGTTCTTCCCATGAACCACACATGGATCCACCAGTGTCATTGCATGTCTGCTCTTTTCATGAACCACAACTAGAGTCATTGGATGTGTATTCTTCTCACAGACCACACATGGATCCGGTGTCATTGCATGTGTGTTCTTTCCAAAGACAACACATGGATCCACCAGTGTCATTGCATGTGTGTTCTTATCACAAACGATATCATGGACCACACCCAGTGTCGTTGCAAATGTGTTCTTCTCACATAGGACACATGGATCCACCACTGTCATTGCATGTCTGTTCTTCTCACAAACCATATCATGGACCACACCAAGTGTCATTGCATGTGTGTTCTTCCCATGAACCACACACGGATCCACCGGTGTCATCGCATGTGTGCTCTTCCCACATACCACACATGGATCCACTAGTGTCATCGCATGTCTGCTCTTCCCATGAACCATAGCTAGAGTCATTCGATGTGTGTTCTTCTCACAGACCACAAATGGATCCACCAGTGTTATTGCATGTGTGTTCTTCTCACAAACCATATCATGAACCACACCAGTGTCATTACATGTGTGTTCTTCCCATGAACCACACATGGATCCACCGGTGTCATCGCATGTGTGCTCTTCCCACATACCACACATGGATCCACCAGTGTCATTGCATGTCTGCTCTTCCCATGAACCACAGCTAGAGTCACTGGATGTGTGTTCTTCTCACAGACCACACATGGATCCAGTGTCATTGCATGTTTGTTCTTCCCAAAGACCACACATGGATCCACCAGTGTCATTGCATGTGTGTTCTTCTCACAAACCATATCATGAACCACACCCAGTGTCGTTGCATGTGTGTTCTTCTCACAGACCACACATGGATCCACCAGTGTCATTGCATGTGTGTTCTTCTCACAGACCATATCATGAACCACACCCAGTGTCATTGCATCTCTGTTCTTCCCATGAACCACACATGGATCCACCGGTGTCATGGCATGTGTGCTCTTCCCACATACCACACATGGATCCACCAGTGTCATTGCATGTGTGTTCTTCCCATGAACCACACATGGATCCACCAGTGTCATTGCATGTCTACTCTTTTCATGAACCATAGCTAGAGTCGTTGGATGTGTGTTCTTCTCACAGACCACGTATCACAAGTGTCATTGCATTTGTGTTATTCCCAAAGACCACACATGGATCCACTAGAGTCATTGGATGTTTGTTCTTCTCACAAACCATATATGGATCCACCGGTGTCGTTGCATGTCAGCTCTTCTCACAGAGCACACATGGATCCACCGATGTCATTGCATGTTTGTTCTTCCCAAAGACCACAGATGGATCCACCGGTGTCGTTGCATGTATGCTCTTCTCACACACCATATCATGAGCCACACCCAGAGTCATTGCGTGTGTGTTCTTCCCATGAACCACACATGGATCCACTGGAGTCATTGCATGTGTGTTCTTCTCGCATACCACACATGGATCCACCCAGTGTCATCGCATGTGTGTTCTTCCCATAACCACACATGGATACAACAGTGTCATTGCATGTCTGCTCTTTTCATGAACCACAACTAGAGTCATTGGATGTGTGTTCTTCTCACAGACCACACGTGGATCCAGTGTCATTGCATGTGTGTTCTTCCCAAAGACAACACATTGATCCGCCACTGTCATTGCATGTGTGTTCTTCTCACAAACCATATAATGGACCACACCCAGTGTTGTTGCATGTTTGTTCTTCTCATAGACCACACATGGATCCACCAGTGTCATTGCATGTGTGTTCTTCTCACAAACCATATCATGAACCACACCCAGTGTCATTGCATGTGTGTACTTCCCATGAACCACACATGGATCCACCGGTGTCATCGCATGTGTGCTCTCCCACATACCACACATGGATCCACCAGTGTTATTGCATGTCTGCTCTTCCCATGAACCATAGCTAGAGTCATTGGATGTGTGTTCTTCTCATAGACCACACATGGATCCAGTGTCATTGCATGTTTGTTCTTCCCAAAGACCACACATGGATCCACCAGTGTCATTGCATGTGTGTTCTTCTCACAAACCATATCATGAACCACACCCAGTGTCGTTGCATGTGTGTTCTTCTCATAGACCACACAAGGATCCACCATTGTCATTGCATGTGTGTTCTTCTCACAAACCATATCATGGACCACACCCAGTGTTGTTGCATGTGTGTTCTTCTCACATACCACACATGGATCCACCAGTGTCATTGCATGTGTGTTCTTCTCACTAACCATATCATGGACCACACCAAGTGTCATTGCATGTGTGTTCTTCCCATGAACCACACACGGATCCACCGGTGTCATCGCATGTGTGCTCTTCCCACATACCACACATGGATCCACTAGTGTCATCGCATGTCTGCTCTTCCCATGAACCACAACTAGAGTCATTGGATCTATGTTCTTCTCACAGACCACACATGGATCCAGTGTCATTGCATGTGTGTTCTTCCCAAAGACCACACATGGATCCACCAGTGTCATTGCATGTGTGTTCTTCTCATAGATCATATCATGAACCACACCCAGTATCATTGCATGTGTGTTATTCCCATGAACCACACATGGATCCACCGGTGTCATCGCATGTGTGCTCTTCCCATATACCACACATGGATCCACCAGTGTCATTGCATGTGTGTTCTTCCCAAAGACCACACATGGATCCACTAGTGTCATTGCATGTTTGTTCTTCTCACAAACCATATCATGAACCACACCAAGTGTCATTGCATGTGTGTTCTTCTCACAGACCACACATGGATGCACTAGTGTCATTGCATCTGTGTTCTTCTCACAGACCATATCATGAACCACACCCAGTATCATTGCATGTGTGTTCTTCGCATGAACCACACATGGATCCACCGGTGTCATCGCATGTGTGCTCTTCCCACATACCACACATGGATCCACCAGTGTCATTGCATGTGTGTTCTTCCCATGAACCACACATGGATCCACCAGTGTCATTGTATGTCTGCTCTTTTCATGAACCATAGCTAGAGTCATTGGATGTGTGTTCTTCTCACAGACCACATATCACCAGTGTCAGTGCATGTGTGTTATTCCCAAAGACCACATATGGATCCACTAGAGTCATTGGATGTGTGTTCTTCTCACAAACCATATATGGATCCACCGGTGTCGTTGCATGTCAGCTCTTCTCGCAGAGCACACATGGATCCACCGGTGTCATTGCATGTGTGTTGTTCCCAAAGACCACACATGGATCCAGTGGTGTCGTTGCATGTTTGCTCGTCTCAATGACCATATCATGAGACACACCCAGAGTCATTGCATGTGTGTTCTTCTCAAAGACCACACATGGATCCACCCAGTGTCATGGCATGTGTGTTCTTCCCATGAACCACACATGGATCCACCAGTGTCATTGCATGTCTGCTCTTTTCATGAACCACAGATAGAGTCATTGGATGTGTGTTCTTCTCATAGACCACACATGGATCCAGTGTCATTGCATGTGTGTTCTTCTCACAGACCACACATGGATCCACCAGTGTCATTGCATGTGTGTTTTTCTCACAGACCATATCATGAACCAAACCTAGTATCATTGCATGTGTGTTCTTCCCATGAACCATACATGTATCCATCGGTGTCATCGCATGTGTGCTCTTCCCACATACCACACATGGATCCACCAGTGTCATTGCATGTGTGTTCTTCCCATGAACCACAGATGGATCCACCAGTGTCATTGCATGTCTGCTCTTTTCAAGAACCACAACTAGAGTCATTGGATGTGTGTTCTTCTCACAGACCACACATGGATCCAGTGTCATTGCATGTGTGTTCTTCCCAAAGACCACACATGGATCCACCAGTGTCATTGCATGTGTGTTCTTCTCACAAACCATATCATGAACCACACCCAGTGTCATTGCATGTGTGTTCTTCCCAAAGACCACACATGTATCCACCGATGTCGTTGCATGTCTGCTCTTCTCACAAACCATATCATGAGCCACACCTAGAGTCATTGCATGTGTGTTCTTCCCATGAACCACACATGGATCCACCGGAGTCATTGCATGTGTGTTCTTCTCACAGACCACACATGGATCCACCCAGTGTCATCGCTTGTGTGTTCTTCCCATGAACCACACATGGATCCACCAGTGTCATTGCATGTCTGCTCTTTTCATGAACCACAGCTAGAGTCATTGGATGTGTGTTCTTCTCAGAGACCACACATGCATCCAGTGTCATTGCATGTGTGTTCTTCCCAAAGACCACACATGGATCCACCAGTGTCATTGCATGTGTGTTCTTCTCACAAACCATATCATGAACCACACCCAGTGTCGTTGCATGTGTGTTCTCCTCCCAGACCACACATGGATCCACTAGTGTCATTGCATGTGTGTTCTTCTCACAGACCATATCATGAACCACACCCAGTGTCATTGCATGTGTGTTCTTCTCACAAACACCACATGGATCCACCCAGTGTCATAACATGTGTGTTCTTCCCATGAACCACACATGGATACACCAGTGTCATTGCATGTCTGCTCTTTTCATGAACCACAACTAGTCATTGGATGTGTGTTCTTCTCACAAACCACACATGGATCCAGTGTCATTGCATGTGTGTTCTTCCCAAAGACCACACATGGATCCACCAGTGTCATTGCATGTGTGTTCTTCTCACAAACCATATCATGAACCACACCAGTGTCATTGCATGTGTGTTCTTCCCAAAGACCACACATGTATCCACCGATGTCGTTGCATGTCTGCTCTTCTCACAAACCATATCATGAGCCACACCTAGAGTCATTGCATGTGTGTTCTTCCCATGAACCACACATGGATCCACCGGAGTCATTGCATGTGTGTTCTTCTCACAGACAACACATGGATCCACCCAGTGTCATCGCTTGTGTGTTCTTCCCATGAACCACACATGGATCCACCAGTGTCATTGCATGTCTGCTCTTTTCATGAACCACAGCTAGAGTCATTGGATGTGTGTTCTTCTCAGAGACCACACATGGATCCAAAGTCATTGCATGTGTGTTCTTCCCAAAGACCACACATGGATCCACCAGTGTCATTGCATGTGTGTTCTTCTCACAGACCATATCATGAACCACACCCAGTGTCATTGCATGTGTGTTCTTCTCACAAACACCACATGGATCCACCCAGTGTCATAACATGTGTGTTCTTCCCATGAACCACACATGGATACACCAGTGTCATTGCATGCCTGCTCTTTTCATGAACCACAACTAGTCATTGGATGTGTGTTCTTCTCACAGACCACACATGGATCCAGTGTCATTGCATGTGTGTTCTTCCAAAAGACCACACATGGATCCACCAGTGTCATTGCATGTGTGTTCTTCTCACAAACCATATCATGAACCACACCCAGTGTCGTTGCATGTGTGTTCTTCTCACAGACCACACATGGATCCACCAGTATCATTGCATGTGTGTTCTTCTCACAGACCATATCATGAACCACACCCAGTGTCACTGCATGTGTGTTCTTCCCATGAACCACACATGGATCCACCGTTGTCATCGCATGTGTTCTCTTCCCACATATGACACATGGATCCACCACTGTCATTGCATGTGTGTTCTTCCCACATGGATACACCAGTGTCATTGCATGTCTGCTCTTTTCATGAACCACAACTAGAGTCATTGGATGTGTGTTCTTCTCACAGACCACACATGGATCCAGTGTCATTGCATGTGTGTTCTTCCCAAAGACCACACATGGATCCACCAGTGTCATTGCATGTGTGTTCTTCTCACAAACCATATCATGAACCACACCCAGTGTCGTTGCATGTGTGTTCTTCTCACAGACCACACATGGATCCACCAGTGTCATTGCATGTGTGTTCTTCTCACAGACCATATCATGAACCACACCCAGTGTCACTGCATGTGTGTTCTTCCCATGAACCACACATGGATCCACCGTTGTCATCGCATGTGTGCTCTTCCCACATACGACACATGGATCCACCACTGTCATTGCATGTGTGTTCTTCCCACATGGATCCACCAGTGTCATTGCATGTCTGCTCTTTTCATGAACCACAGCTAGAGTCATTGGATGTGTGTTCTTCTCACAGACCACATATCACCAGTGTCATTACATGTTTGTTCTTCCCAAAGACCACACATGGATCCACTAGAGTCATTGGATGTGTGTTCTTCTCACAAACCATATATGGATCCACCGGTGTCGTTGCCTGTCAGCTCTTCTCCGAGCACACATGGATCCACCGGTGTCATTGCATGTGTGTTCTTCCCACATACCACACATGGATCCAGCAGTGTCGTTGCATGTCTGCTCTTCTCATAGACCACACAAGGATCCACCAGTGTCATTGCATGTGTGTTCTTCACATGAACCACACATGGATCCACCAAAGTCATTGCATGTGTGTTCTTCTCACAAACTACGCATGGATCCACCCAGTGTCATCGCATGTGTGTTCTTCCTATGAACCACGCATGGATCCACCAGTGTCATTGCATGTCTGCTCTTTTCATGAACCACAGCTAGATTCATTGGATGTGTGTTCTTCTCACATACCACACATGGATCCAGTGTCATTGCATGTGTGTTCTTCCCAAAGGCCACACATGGATCCACCAGTGTTATTGCATCTGTGTTCTTCTCACAAACCATATCATGGACCACACCCAGTGTCGTCGCATGTGTGTTCTTCTCACATACCACACATGGATCCACCGGTGTCATTGCGTGTTTTTTTTTCACAAACCATATCATGCGCCACACCCAGTGTCATTTCATGTGTGTTCTTCCCATGAACCACACATGGATCCACCGGTGTCATCGCATGTGTTCTCTTCCCACGGACCACACATGGATCCACCAGTGTCATTGCATGTGTGTTCTTCCCATGAACCACACATGGATCCAACAGGGTCATTGCATGTCTGCTCTTTTCATGAACCACAGCTAGAGTCATTGGATGTGTGTTCTTCTCACAGACCACATATCACCAGTGTCATTGCATATGTGTTGTTCCCAAAGACCACACATGGATCACCAGTGTCATTGCATGTGTGTTCTTCTCACAAACCACACATGGATCCACCGGTGTCTTTCCATGTCTGATCTTCTCTCAGAGAACACATGGATCCACCAGTGTCATTGCATGTGTGTTCTTCCCAGAGACCGCACATGGATCCACCGGTGTCGTTGCATGTCTGCACTTCTCACAGACCACACATGGATCCACCAGTGTAATGGCATGTGTGTTCTTCCCATGAACCACACATGGTTCCACCGAAGTCATTGCATGTGTTTTCTTCTCACAAACCACACATGGATCCACCCAGTGTCATCGCATGTGTGTTCTTCCCATGAACCACACATGGATCCACTAGTGTCATTGCATGTCTGCTCTTTTCATGAACCACAGCTAGAGTCATTGGATGTGTGTTCTTCTCACAGACCACACATGGATCCAGTGTCATTGCATGTGTGTTCTTCCCGAAGACCACACATGGATCCACCAGTGTCATTGCATGTGTGTTCTTCTCACAAACCATATCATGAACCACACCCTATGTCATTGCATGTGTGTTCTTCCCAAAGACCACACATGGATCCACCGGTGTCGTTGCATGTCTGCTCTTCTCACAGACCATATCATGAGCCACACCCAGAGTCATTGCATGTGTGTTCTTCCCATGAACCACACCTGGATCCACCGGAGTCATTGCATTTGTGTTCTTCTCACAGACCACACATGGATCCACCCAGTGTCATCGCATGTGTGTTCTTCCCATGAACCACACATGGATACACCAGTGTCATTGCATGTCTTCTCTTTTCATGAACCACAGCTAGAGTCATTGGATGTGTGTTTTTCTCAGAGACCACACATGCAACCAGTGTCATTGCATGTGTGTTCTTCCCAAAGACAGCACATGGATCCACCAGTGTCATTGCATGTGTGTTCTTCTCACAAACCATATCATGGACCACACCCAGTGTCGTTGCCTGTGTGTTCTTCTCACAGACCACACATGGATCTACCAGTGTCATTGTATGTGTGTTCTTCTCACAAACCATATCATGAACCACACCCAAGGTCATTGCATGTGTGTTCTTCCCATGAACCACACATGGATCCACCAGTGTCATCGCATGTCTGCTCTTCCCACATACCACACATGTATCCACCAGTGCGATTGCATGTCTGCTCTTCCCATGAACCAGACATGGATCCACCAGTGTCATTGCATGTCTGCTCTTTTCATGAACCACAGCTAGAGTCATTGGATGTGTGCTCTTCCCACATACCACACATGGATCCACCAGTGTCATTGCATGTGTGTTCTTCCCAAAGACCACACATGGATCCACTAGTGTCATTGCATGTGTGTTCTTCTCACAAAGCATATCATGAACCACACCCAGTGTCATTGCATGTGTGTTCTTCCCATGAACCACACATGGATCCACCAGTGTCATCGCATGTCTGCTCTTCCCACATACCACACATGGATCCACCAGTGTGATTGCATCTCTGCTCTTCCCATGAACCACACATGGATCCACCAGTGTCATTGCATGTCTGCTCTTTTCATGAACCACAGTTAGAGTCATTGGATGTGTGTTCTTGTCACAGACCACGCATGGATCCAGTGTCATTGCATGTGTGTTCTTCTCACAAACCATATCATGGACCACACCCAGTGTTGTTGCATGTGTGTTCTTCTCATAGACCACACATGGATCCACCAGTGTCATTGCATGTGTGTTCTTCTCACAAACCATTTCATGAACCACACCCAGTATCATTGCATGTGTGTTCTTCCCATGAACCACACATGGATCCACCGGTGTCATCGCATGTGTGCTCTTCCCATAAACCACACATGAATCCACCAGTGTCATTGCATGTCTGCTCTTCCCATGAACCACACCTAGTCATTGCATGTGTTTTCTTCTCACAAACCACACATGGATCCACCCAGTGTCATCGCATGTGTGTTCTTCCCATGAACCACACATGGATCCACTCGTGTCGTTGCATGTCTGCTCTTTTCATGAACCACAGCTAGAGTCATTGGATGTGTGTTCTTCTCACAGACCACACATGGATCCATTGTCATTGCATGTGTGTTCTTCCCAAAGACCACACATGGATCCACCAGTGTCATTGCATGTGTGTTCTTCTCACAAACCATATCATGAACCACACCCTGTGTCATTGCATGTGTGTTCTTCCCAGAGACCACACATGGATCCACCGGTGTCGTTGCATGTCTGCTCTTCTCATAGACCATATCATGAGCCACACCCAGAGGCATTGCATGTGTGTTCTTCCCATGAACCACACATGGATCCACCGGAGTCATTGCATGTGTGTTCTTCTCACAGACCACACATGGATCCACCCAGTGTCATCGCATGTGTGTTCTTCCCATGAACCACACATGGATCCACCAGTGTCATTGCATGTCTTCTCTTTTCATGAACCACAGCTAGAGTCACTGGATGTGTGTTTTTCTCAGAGACCACACATGCAACCAGTGTCATTGCATGTGTGTTCTTCCCAAAGACAGCACATGGATCCACCAGTGTCATTGCATGTGTGTTCTTCTCACAAACCATATCATGGACCACACCCAGTGTCGTTGCCTGTGTGTTCTTCTCACAGACCACACATGGATCTACCAGTGTCATTGTATGTGTGTTCTTCTCACAAACCATATCATGAACCACACCCAAGGTCATTGCATGTGTGTTCTTCCCATGAACCACACATGGATCCACCAGTGTCATCGCATGTCTGCTCTTCCCACATACCACACATGTATCCACCAGTGCGATTGCATGTCTGCTCTTCCCATGAACCAGACATGGATCCACCAGTGTCATTGCATGTCTGCTCTTTTCATGAACCACAGCTAGAGTCATTGGATGTGTGCTCTTCCCACATACCACACATGGATCCACCAGTGTCATTGCATGTGTGTTCTTCCCAAAGACCACACATGGATCCACTAGTGTCATTGCATGTGTGTTCTTCTCACAAAGCATATCATGAACCACACCCAGTGTCATTGCATGTGTGTTCTTCCCATGAACCACACATGGATCCACCAGTGTCATCGCATGTCTGCTCTTCCCACATACCACACATGGATCCACCAGTGTGATTGCATCTCTGCTCTTCCCATGAACCACACATGGATCCACCAGTGTCATTGCATGTCTGCTCTTTTCATGAACCACAGTTAGAGTCATTGGATGTGTGTTCTTGTCACAGACCACGCATGGATCCAGTGTCATTGCATGTGTGTTCTTCTCACAAACCATATCATGGACCACACCCAGTGTTGTTGCATGTGTGTTCTTCTCATAGACCACACATGGATCCACCAGTGTCATTGCATGTGTGTTCTTCTCACAAACCATTTCATGAACCACACCCAGTATCATTGCATGTGTGTTCTTCCCATGAACCACACATGGATCCACCGGTGTCATCGCATGTGTGCTCTTCCCATAAACCACACATGAATCCACCAGTGTCATTGCATGTCTGCTCTTCCCATGAACCACACCTAGTCATTGCATGTGTTTTCTTCTCACAAACCACACATGGATCCACCCAGTGTCATCGCATGTGTGTTCTTCCCATGAACCACACATGGATCCACTCGTGTCGTTGCATGTCTGCTCTTTTCATGAACCACAGCTAGAGTCATTGGATGTGTGTTCTTCTCACAGACCACACATGGATCCATTGTCATTGCATGTGTGTTCTTCCCAAAGACCACACATGGATCCACCAGTGTCATTGCATGTGTGTTCTTCTCACAAACCATATCATGAACCACACCCTGTGTCATTGCATGTGTGTTCTTCCCAGAGACCACGCATGGATCCACCGGTGTCGTTGCATGTCTTCTCTTCTCATAGACCATATCATGAGCCACACCCAGAGGCATTGCATGTGTGTTCTTCCCATGAACCACACATGGATCCACCGGAGTCATTGCATGTGTGTTCTTCTCACAGACCACACATGGATCCACCCAGTGTCATCGCATGTGTGTTCTTCCCATGAACCACACATGGATCCACCAGTGTCATTGCATGTCTTCTCTTTTCATGAACCACAGCTAGAGTCACTGGATGTGTGTTTTTCTCAGAGACCACACATGCAACCAGTGTCATTGCATTGTGTTCTTCCCAAAGTCAGCACATGGATCCACCAGTGTCATTGCATGTGTGTTCTTCTCACAAACCATATCATGGACCACACCCAGTGTCGTTGCCTGTGTGTTCTTCTCACATACCACACATGGATCTACCAGTGTCATTGCATGTGTGTTCTTCTCACAGACCATATCATGAACCACACCCAAGGTCATTGCATGTGTGTTCTTCCCATGAACCACACATGGATCCACCAGTGTCATCGCAAGTCTGCTCTTCCCACATACCACACATGTATCCACCAGTGCGATTGCATGTCTGCTCTTCCCATGAACCAGACTTGGATCCACCAGTGTCATTGCATGTCTGCTCTTTTCATGAACCACAACTAGAGTCATTGGATGTGTGCTCTTCCCACATACCACACATGGATCCACCAGTGTCATTGCATGTGTGTTCTTCCCAAAGACCACACAGGGATCCACTAGTGTCATTGCATGTGTGTTCTTCTCAAAAAGCATATAATGAACCACACCCAGTGTCATTGCATGTGTGTTCTTCCCATGAACCACACATGGATCCACTAGTGTCATCGCATGTCTGCTCCTCCCACATACCACACATGGATCCACCAGTGTGATTGCATGTCTGCTCTTCCCATGAACCACACATGGATCCACCAGTGTCATTGCATGTCTGCTCTTTTCATGAACCACAGCTAGAGTCATTGGATGTGTGTTCTTGTCACAGACCACGCATGGATCCAGTGTCATTGCATGTGTGTTCTTCTCACAAACCATATCATGGACCACACCCAGTGTTGTTGCATGTCTGTTCTTCTCATAGACCACACATGGATCCACCAGTGTCATTGCATCTGTGTTCTTCTCACAAACCATTTCATGAACCACACCCAGTGTCATTGCATGTGTGTTCTTCCCATGAACCACACATGGATCCACCGGTGTCATCGCATGTGTGCTCTTCCCACATACCACACATGGATCCACCAGTGTCATTGCATGTCTGCTCTTCCCATGAACCACAGCTAGTCATTGCATGTGTGTTCTTCTCACAAACCATATCATGGACCACACCCAGTGTTGTTGCATGTGTGTTCTTTTCATAGACCACACATGGATCCACCAGTGTTATTGCATGTGTGCTCTTCTCACAAACCATATCATGAACCACACCCAGTGTCATTGCATGTGTGTTCTTCCCATGAACCACACATGGATCCACCGGTGTCATCGCATGTGTGCTCTTCCCACATACCACACATGGATCCACCAGTGTCATTGCATGTCTGCTCTTCCCATGAACCACAGCTAGAGTCATTGGATGTGTGTTCTTCTCACAGACCACACATGGATCTAGTGTCATTGCATGTTTGTTCTTCCCAAAGAACACACATGGATCCACTAGTGTCATTGCATGTGTGTTCTTCTCACAAACCATATCATGAACCACGCCCAGTGTCGTTGCATGTGTGTTCTTCTCACAGACCACACATGGATCCACCAGTGTCATTGCATGTGTGTTCTTCTCATAGACCATATCATGAACCACACCCGGTATCATTGCATGTGTGTTCTTCCCATGAACCACACATGGATCCACCGGTGTCATCGCATGTGTGCTCTTCCCACATACCACACATGGATCCACCGGTGTCATTGCATGTGTGTTCTTCCCATGAACCACACATGGATCCACCAGTGTCATTGCATGTCTGCTCTTTTCATGAACCATAGCTAGAGTCGTTGGATGTGTGTTCTTCTCACAGACCACATATCACCAGTGTCATTGCATGTGTGTTATTCCCAAAGACCACACATGTATCCACAAGAGTCATTGGATGTGTGTTATTCTCCCAAACCTATATGGATCCACCGGTGTCGTTGCATGTCAGCTCTTCTCACAGAGCACACATGGATCCACCGATGTCATTGCATGTTTCTTCTTCCCAAAGACCACACCTGGATCCACCGGTGTCATTGCATGTCTGCTCTTCTCATAGACCATATCATGAGCCACACCCAGAGTCATTGCATGTGTGTTCTTCCCATGAACCACACATGGATCCACCGGAGTCATTGCATGTGTATTCTTCTCATAGACCACACATGGATCCACCTAGTGTCATCGCATGTGTGTTCTTCCCATGAACCACACATGGATCCACCAGTGTCATTGCATGTCTGCTCTTTTCATGAACCACAACTAGAGTCATTGGATGTGTGTTCTTCTCACAGACCACACATGGATCTGGTGTCATTGCATGTGTGTTCTTCCCAAAGACAACACATGGATCCACCAGTGTCATTGCATGTCTGCTCTTCCCATGAACCACAGCTAGTCATTGCATGTGTTTTCTTCTCACAAACAACACATGGATCCACCCAGTGTCATCGCATGTGTGTTCTTCCCATGAACCACACATGGATCCACTCGTGTCGTTGCATGTCTGCTCTTTTCATGAACCACAGCTAGAGTCATTGGATGTGTGTTCTTCTCACAGACCACACATGGATCCATTGTCATTGCATGTGTGTTCTTCCCAAAGACCACACATGGATCCACCAGTGTCATTGCATGTGTGTTCTTCTCACAAACCATATCATGAACCACACCCTGTGTCATTGCATGTGTGTTCTTCCCAGAGACCACACATGGATCCACTAGAGTCATTGGATGTGTGTTATTCTCACAAACCATTTCATGAACCACACCCAGTATCATTGCATGTGTGTTCTTCCCATGAACCACACATGGATCCACCGGTGTCATGCATGTGTGCTCTTCCCACATACCACACATGAATCCACCAGTGTCATTGCATGTCTGCTCTTCCCATGAACCACAGCTAGTCATTGCATGTGTTTTCTTCTCACAAACCACACATGGACCACACCAAGTGTCATTGCATGTGTGTTCTTCCCATGAACCACACACGGATCCACCGGTGTCATCGCATGTGTGCTCTTCCCACATACCACACATGGATCCACTAGTGTCATCGCATGTCTGCTCTTCCCATGAACCACAACTAGAGTCATTGGATCTATGTTCTTCTCACAGACCACACATGGATCCAGTGTCATTGCATGTGTGTTCTTCCCAAAGACCACACATGGATCCACCAGTGTCATTGCATGTGTGTTCTTCTCATAGATCATATCATGAACCACACCCAGTATCATTGCATGTGTGTTATTCCCATGAACCACACATGGATCCACCGGTGTCATCGCATGTGTGCTCTTCCCATATACCACACATGGATCCACCAGTGTCATTGCATGTGTGTTCTTCCCAAAGACCACACATGGATCCACTAGTGTCATTGCATGTTTGTTCTTCTCACAAACCATATCATGAACCACACCAAGTGTCATTGCATGTGTGTTCTTCTCACAGACCACACATGGATGCACTAGTGTCATTGCATCTGTGTTCTTCTCACAGACCATATCATGAACCACACCCAGTATCATTGCATGTGTGTTCTTCGCATGAACCACACATGGATCCACCGGTGTCATCGCATGTGTGCTCTTCCCACATACCACACATGGATCCACCAGTGTCATTGCATGTGTGTTCTTCCCATGAACCACACATGGATCCACCAGTGTCATTGTATGTCTGCTCTTTTCATGAACCATAGCTAGAGTCATTGGATGTGTGTTCTTCTCACAGACCACATATCACCAGTGTCAGTGCATGTGTGTTATTCCCAAAGACCACATATGGATCCACTAGAGTCATTGGATGTGTGTTCTTCTCACAAACCATATATGGATCCACCGGTGTCGTTGCATGTCAGCTCTTCTCGCAGAGCACACATGGATCCACCGGTGTCATTGCATGTGTGTTGTTCCCAAAGACCACACATGGATCCAGTGGTGTCGTTGCATGTTTGCTCGTCTCAATGACCATATCATGAGACACACCCAGAGTCATTGCATGTGTGTTCTTCTCAAAGACCACACATGGATCCACCCAGTGTCATGGCATGTGTGTTCTTCCCATGAACCACACATGGATCCACCAGTGTCATTGCATGTCTGCTCTTTTCATGAACCACAGATAGAGTCATTGGATGTGTGTTCTTCTCATAGACCACACATGGATCCAGTGTCATTGCATGTGTGTTCTTCTCACAGACCACACATGGATCCACCAGTGTCATTGCATGTGTGTTTTTCTCACAGACCATATCATGAACCAAACCTAGTATCATTGCATGTGTGTTCTTCCCATGAACCATACATGGATCCATCGGTGTCATCGCATGTGTGCTCTTCCCACATACCACACATGGATCCACCAGTGTCATTGCATGTGTGTTCTTCCCATGAACCACAGATGGATCCACCAGTGTCATTGCATGTCTGCTCTTTTCAAGAACCACAACTAGAGTCATTGGATGTGTGTTCTTCTCACAGACCACACATGGATCCAGTGTCATTGCATGTGTGTTCTTCCCAAAGACCACACATGGATCCACCAGTGTCATTGCATGTGTGTTCTTCTCACAAACCATATCATGAACCACACCCAGTGTCATTGCATGTGTGTTCTTCCCAAAGACCACACATGTATCCACCGATGTCGTTGCATGTCTGCTCTTCTCACAAACCATATCATGAGCCACACCTAGAGTCATTGCATGTGTGTTCTTCCCATGAACCACACATGGATCCACCGGAGTCATTGCATGTGTGTTCTTCTCACAGACCACACATGGATCCACCCAGTGTCATCGCTTGTGTGTTCTTCCCATGAACCACACATGGATCCACCAGTGTCATTGCATGTGTGCTCTTTTCATGAACCACAGCTAGAGTCATTGGATGTGTGTTCTTCTCAGAGACCACACATGCATCCAGTGTCATTGCATGTGTGTTCTTCCCAAAGACCACACATGGATCCACCAGTGTCATTGCATGTGTGTTCTTCTCACAAACCATATCATGAACCACACCCAGTGTCGTTGCATGTGTGTTCTCCTCCCAGACCACACATGGATCCACTAGTGTCATTGCATGTGTGTTCTTCTCACAGACCATATCATGAACCACACCCAGTGTCATTGCATGTGTGTTCTTCTCACAAACACCACATGGATCCACCCAGTGTCATAACATGTGTGTTCTTCCCATGAACCACACATGGATACACCAGTGTCATTGCATGTCTGCTCTTTTCATGAACCACAACTAGTCATTGGATGTGTGTTCTTCTCACAAACCACACATGGATCCAGTGTCATTGCATGTGTGTTCTTCCCAAAGACCACACATGGATCCACCAGTGTCATTGCATGTGTGTTCTTCTCACAAACCATATCATGAACCACACCAGTGTCATTGCATGTGTGTTCTTCCCAAAGACCACACATGTATCCACCGATGTCGTTGCATGTCTGCTCTTCTCACAAACCATATCATGAGCCACACCTAGAGTCATTGCATGTGTGTTCTTCCCATGAACCACACATGGATCCACCGGAGTCATTGCATGTGTGTTCTTCTCACAGACAACACATGGATCCACCCAGTGTCATCGCTTGTGTGTTCTTCCCATGAACCACACATGGATCCACCAGTGTCATTGCATGTCTGCTCTTTTCATGAACCACAGCTAGAGTCATTGGATGTGTGTTCTTCTCAGAGACCACACATGGATCCAAAGTCATTGCATGTGTGTTCTTCCCAAAGACCACACATGGATCCACCAGTGTCATTGCATGTGTGTTCTTCTCACAGACCATATCATGAACCACACCCAGTGTCATTGCATGTGTGTTCTTCTCACAAACACCACATGGATCCACCCAGTGTCATAACATGTGTGTTCTTCCCATGAACCACACATGGATACACCAGTGTCATTGCATGTCTGCTCTTTTCATGAACCACAACTAGTCATTGGATGTGTGTTCTTCTCACAGACCACACATGGATCCAGTGTCATTGCATGTGTGTTCTTCCAAAAGACCACACATGGATCCACCAGTGTCATTGCATGTGTGTTCTTCTCACAAACCATATCATGAACCACACCCAGTGTCGTTGCATGTGTGTTCTTCTCACAGACCACACATGGATCCACCAGTATCATTGCATGTGTGTTCTTCTCACAGACCATATCATGAACCACACCCAGTGTCACTGCATGTGTGTTCTTCCCATGAACCACACATGGATCCACCGTTGTCATCGCATGTGTTCTCTTCCCACATATGACACATGGATCCACCACTGTCATTGCATGTGTGTTCTTCCCACATGGATACACCAGTGTCATTGCATGTCTGCTCTTTTCATGAACCACAACTAGAGTCATTGGATGTGTGTTCTTCTCACAGACCACACATGGATCCAGTGTCATTGCATGTGTGTTCTTCCCAAAGACCACACATGGATCCACCAGTGTCATTGCATGTGTGTTCTTCTCACAAACCATATCATGAACCACACCCAGTGTCGTTGCATGTGTGTTCTTCTCACAGACCACACATGGATCCACCAGTGTCATTGCATGTGTGTTCTTCTCACAGACCATATCATGAACCACACCCAGTGTCACTGCATGTGTGTTCTTCCCATGAACCACACATGGATCCACCGTTGTCATCGCATGTGTGCTCTTCCCACATACGACACATGGATCCACCACTGTCATTGCATGTGTGTTCTTCCCACATGGATCCACCAGTGTCATTGCATGTCTGCTCTTTTCATGAACCACAGCTAGAGTCATTGGATGTGTGTTCTTCTCACAGACCACATATCACCAGTGTCATTACATGTTTGTTCTTCCCAAAGACCACACATGGATCCACTAGAGTCATTGGATGTGTGTTCTTCTCACAAACCATATATGGATCCACCGGTGTCGTTGCCTGTCAGCTCTTCTCCGAGCACACATGGATCCACCGGTGTCATTGCATGTGTGTTCTTCCCACATACCACACATGGATCCAGCAGTGTCGTTGCATGTCTGCTCTTCTCATAGACCACACAAGGATCCACCAGTGTCATTGCATGTGTGTTCTTCACATGAACCACACATGGATCCACCAAAGTCATTGCATGTGTGTTCTTCTCACAAACTACGCATGGATCCACCCAGTGTCATCGCATGTGTGTTCTTCCTATGAACCACGCATGGATCCACCAGTGTCATTGCATGTCTGCTCTTTTCATGAACCACAGCTAGATTCATTGGATGTGTGTTCTTCTCACATACCACACATGGATCCAGTGTCATTGCATGTGTGTTCTTCCCAAAGGCCACACATGGATCCACCAGTGTTATTGCATCTGTGTTCTTCTCACAAACCATATCATGGACCACACCCAGTGTCGTCGCATGTGTGTTCTTCTCACATACCACACATGGATCCACCGGTGTCATTGCGTGTTTTTTTTTTCACAAACCATATCATGCGCCACACCCAGTGTCATTTCATGTGTGTTCTTCCCATGAACCACACATGGATCCACCGGTGTCATCGCATGTGTTCTCTTCCCACGGACCACACATGGATCCACCAGTGTCATTGCATGTGTGTTCTTCCCATGAACCACACATGGATCCAACAGGGTCATTGCATGTCTGCTCTTTTCATGAACCACAGCTAGAGTCATTGGATGTGTGTTCTTCTCACAGACCACATATCACCAGTGTCATTGCATATGTGTTGTTCCCAAAGACCACACATGGATCACCAGTGTCATTGCATGTGTGTTCTTCTCACAAACCACACATGGATCCACCGGTGTCTTTCCATGTCTGATCTTCTCTCAGAGAACACATGGATCCACCAGTGTCATTGCATGTGTGTTCTTCCCAGAGACCGCACATGGATCCACCGGTGTCGTTGCATGTCTGCACTTCTCACAGACCACACATGGATCCACCAGTGTAATGGCATGTGTGTTCTTCCCATGAACCACACATGGTTCCACCGAAGTCATTGCATGTGTTTTCTTCTCACAAACCACACATGGATCCACCCAGTGTCATCGCATGTGTGTTCTTCCCATGAACCACACATGGATCCACTAGTGTCATTGCATGTCTGCTCTTTTCATGAACCACAGCTAGAGTCATTGGATGTGTGTTCTTCTCACAGACCACACATGGATCCAGTGTCATTGCATGTGTGTTCTTCCCGAAGACCACACATGGATCCACCAGTGTCATTGCATGTGTGTTCTTCTCACAAACCATATCATGAACCACACCCTATGTCATTGCATGTGTGTTCTTCCCAAAGACCACACATGGATCCACCGGTGTCGTTGCATGTCTGCTCTTCTCACAGACCATATCATGAGCCACACCCAGAGTCATTGCATGTGTGTTCTTCCCATGAACCACACCTGGATCCACCGGAGTCATTGCATCTGTGTTCTTCTCACAGACCACACATGGATCCACCCAGTGTCATCGCATGTGTGTTCTTCCCATGAACCACAAATGGATACACCAGTGTCATTGCATGTCTTCTCTTTTCATGAACCACAGCTAGAGTCATTGGATGTGTGTTTTTCTCAGAGACCACACATGCAACCAGTGTCATTGCATGTGTGTTCTTCCCAAAGACAGCACATGGATCCACCAGTGTCATTGCATGTGTGTTCTTCTCACAAACCATATCATGGACCACACCCAGTGTCGTTGCCTGTGTGTTCTTCTCACAGACCACACATGGATCTACCAGTGTCATTGTATGTGTGTTCTTCTCACAAACCATATCATGAACCACACCCAAGGTCATTGCATGTGTGTTCTTCCCATGAACCACACATGGATCCACCAGTGTCATCGCATGTCTGCTCTTCCCACATACCACACATGTATCCACCAGTGCGATTGCATGTCTGCTCTTCCCATGAACCAGACATGGATCCACCAGTGTCATTGCATGTCTGCTCTTTTCATGAACCACAGCTAGAGTCATTGGATGTGTGCTCTTCCCACATACCACACATGGATCCACCAGTGTCATTGCATGTGTGTTCTTCCCAAAGACCACACATGGATCCACTAGTGTCATTGCATGTGTGTTCTTCTCACAAAGCATATCATGAACCACACCCAGTGTCATTGCATGTGTGTTCTTCCCATGAACCACACATGGATCCACCAGTGTCATCGCATGTCTGCTCTTCCCACATACCACACATGGATCCACCAGTGTGATTGCATCTCTGCTCTTCCCATGAACCACACATGGATCCACCAGTGTCATTGCATGTCTGCTCTTTTCATGAACCACAGTTAGAGTCATTGGATGTGTGTTCTTGTCACAGACCACGCATGGATCCAGTGTCATTGCATGTGTGTTCTTCTCACAAATCATATCATGGACCACACCCAGTGTTTTTGCATGTGTGTTCTTCTCATAGACCACACATGGATCCACCAGTGTCATTGCATGTGTGTTCTTCTCACAAACCATTTCATGAACCACACCCAGTATCATTGCATGTGTGTTCTTCCCATGAACCACACATGGATCCACCGGTGTCATCGCATGTGTGCTCTTCCCATAAACCACACATGAATCCACCAGTGTCATTGCATGTCTGCTCTTCCCATGAACCACACCTAGTCATTGCATGTGTTTTCTTCTCACAAACCACACATGGATCCACCCAGTGTCATCGCATGTGTGTTCTTCCCATGAACCACACATGGATCCACTCGTGTCGTTGCATGTCTGCTCTTTTCATGAACCACAGCTAGAGTCATTGGATGTGTGTTCTTCTCACAGACCACACATGGATCCATTGTCATTGCATGTGTGTTCTTCCCAAAGACCACACATGGATCCACCAGTGTCATTGCATGTGTGTTCTTCTCACAAACCATATCATGAACCACACCCTGTGTCATTGCATGTGTGTTCTTCCCAGAGACCACACATGGATCCACCGGTGTCGTTGCATGTCTGCTCTTCTCATAGACCATATCATGAGCCACACCCAGAGGCATTGCATGTGTGTTCTTCCCATGAACCACACATGGATCCACCGGAGTCATTGCATGTGTGTTCTTCTCACAGACCACACATGGATCCACCCAGTGTCATCGCATGTGTGTTCTTCCCATGAACCACACATGGATCCACCAGTGTCATTGCATGTCTTCTCTTTTCATGAACCACAGCTAGAGTCACTGGATGTGTGTTTTTCTCAGAGACCACACATGCAACCAGTGTCATTGCATTGTGTTCTTCCCAAAGTCAGCACATGGATCCACCAGTGTCATTGCATGTGTGTTCTTCTCACAAACCATATCATGGACCACACCCAGTGTCGTTGCCTGTGTGTTCTTCTCACATACCACACATGGATCTACCAGTGTCATTGCATGTGTGTTCTTCTCACAGACCATATCATGAACCACACCCAAGGTCATTGCATGTGTGTTCTTCCCATGAACCACACATGGATCCACCAGTGTCATCGCAAGTCTGCTCTTCCCACATACCACACATGTATCCACCAGTGCGATTGCATGTCTGCTCTTCCCATGAACCAGACTTGGATCCACCAGTGTCATTGCATGTCTGCTCTTTTCATGAACCACAACTAGAGTCATTGGATGTGTGCTCTTCCCACATACCACACATGGATCCACCAGTGTCATTGCATGTGTGTTCTTCCCAAAGACCTCACAGGGATCCACTAGTGTCATTGCATGTGTGTTCTTCTCAAAAAGCATATAATGAACCACACCCAGTGTCATTGCATGTGTGTTCTTCCCATGAACCACACATGGATCCACTAGTGTCATCGCATGTCTGCTCCTCCCACATACCACACATGGATCCACCAGTGTGATTGCATGTCTGCTCTTCCCATGAACCACACATGGATCCACCAGTGTCATTGCATGTCTGCTCTTTTCATGAACCACAGCTAGAGTCATTGGATGTGTGTTCTTGTCACAGACCACGCATGGATCCAGTGTCATTGCATGTGTGTTCTTCTCACAAACCATATCATGGACCACACCCAGTGTTGTTGCATGTCTGTTCTTCTCATAGACCACACATGGATCCACCAGTGTCATTGCATCTGTGTTCTTCTCACAAACCATTTCATGAACCACACCCAGTGTCATTGCATGTGTGTTCTTCCCATGAACCACACATGGATCCACCGGTGTCATCGCATGTGTGATCTTCCCACATACCACACATGGATCCACCAGTGTCATTGCATGTCTGCTCTTCCCATGAACCACAGCTAGTCATTGCATGTGTGTTCTTCTCACAAACCATATCATGGACCACACCCAGTGTTGTTGCATGTGTGTTCTTTTCATAGACCACACATGGATCCACCAGTGTTATTGCATGTGTGCTCTTCTCACAAACCATATCATGAACCACACCCAGTGTCATTGCATGTGTGTTCTTCCCATGAACCACACATGGATCCACCGGTGTCATCGCATGTGTGCTCTTCCCACATACCACACATGGATCCACCAGTGTCATTGCATGTCTGCTCTTCCCATGAACCACAGCTAGAGTCATTGGATGTGTGTTCTTCTCACAGACCACACATGGATCTAGTGTCATTGCATGTTTGTTCTTCCCAAAGAACACACATGGATCCACTAGTGTCATTGCATGTGTGTTCTTCTCACAAACCATATCATGAACCACACCCAGTGTCGTTGCATGTGTGTTCTTCTCACAGACCACACATGGATCCACCAGTGTCATTGCATGTGTGTTCTTCTCATAGACCATATCATGAACCACACCCGGTATCATTGCATGTGTGTTCTTCCCATGAACCACACATGGATCCACCGGTGTCATCGCATGTGTGCTCTTCCCACATACCACACATGGATCCACCGGTGTCATTGCATGTGTGTTCTTCCCATGAACCACACATGGATCCACCAGTGTCATTGCATGTCTGCTCTTTTCATGAACCATAGCTAGAGTCGTTGGATGTGTGTTCTTCTCACAGACCACATATCACCAGTGTCATTGCATGTGTGTTATTCCCAAAGACCACACATGTATCCACAAGAGTCATTGGATGTGTGTTATTCTCCCAAACCTATATGGATCCACCGGTGTTGTTGCATGTCAGCTCTTCTCACAGAGCACACATGGATCCACCGATGTCATTGCATGTTTCTTCTTCCCAAAGACCACACCTGGATCCACCGGTGTCATTGCATGTCTGCTCTTCTCATAGACCATATCATGAGCCACACCCAGAGTCATTGCATGTGTGTTCTTCCCATGAACCACACATGGATCCACCGGAGTCATTGCATGTGTATTCTTCTCATAGACCACACATGGATCCACCTAGTGTCATCGCATGTGTGTTCTTCCCATGAACCACACATGGATCCACCAGTGTCATTGCATGTCTGCTCTTTTCATGAACCACAACTAGAGTCATTGGATGTGTGTTCTTCTCACAGACCACACATGGATCTGGTGTCATTGCATGTGTGTTCTTCCCAAAGACAACACATGGATCCACCAGTGTCATTGCATGTCTGCTCTTCCCATGAACCACAGCTAGTCATTGCATGTGTTTTCTTCTCACAAACAACACATGGATCCACCCAGTGTCATCGCATGTGTGTTCTTCCCATGAACCACACATGGATCCACTCGTGTCGTTGCATGTCTGCTCTTTTCATGAACCACAGCTAGAGTCATTGGATGTGTGTTCTTCTCACAGACCACACATGGATCCATTGTCATTGCATGTGTGTTCTTCCCAAAGACCACACATGGATCCACCAGTGTCATTGCATGTGTGTTCTTCTCACAAACCATATCATGAACCACACCCTGTGTCATTGCATGTGTGTTCTTCCCAAAGACCACACATGGATCCACCGGTGTCGTTGCATGTCTGCTCTTCTCACAGACCATATCATGAGCCACACCCAGAGGCATTGCATGTGTGTTCTTCCCATGAACCACACATGGATCCACCGGAGTCATTGCATGTGTGTTCTTATCACAGACCACACATGGATCCACCCAGTGTCATCGCATGTGTGTTCTTCCCATGAACCACACATGGATCCACCAGTGTCATTGCATGTCTTCTCTTTTCATGAACCACAGCTAGAGTCACTGGATGTGTGTTTTTCTCAGAGACCACACATGCAACCAGTGTCATTGCATGTGTGTTCTTCCCAAAGTCAGCACATGGATCCACCAGTGTCATTGCATGTGTGTTCTTCTCACAAACCATATCATGGACCACACCCAGTGTCGTTGCCTGTGTGTTCTTCTCACAGACCACACATGGATCTACCAGTGTCATTGCATGTGTGTTCTTCTCACAGACCATATCATGAACCACACCCAAGGTCATTGCATGTGTGTTCTTCCCATGAACAACACATGGATCCACCAGTGTCATCGCAAGTCTGCTCTTCCCACATACCACACATGTATCCACCAGTGCGATTGCATGTCTGCTCTTCCCATAAACCAGACATGGATCCACCAGTGTCATTGCATGTCTGCTCTTTTCATGAACCACAACTAGAGTCATTGGATGTGTGCTCTTCCCACATACCACACATGGATCCACCAGTGTCATTGCATGTGTGTTCTTCCCAAAGACCACACATGGATCCACTAGTGTCATTGCATGTGTGTTCTTCTCAAAAAGCATATCATGAACCACACCCAGTGTCATTGCATGTGTGTTCTTCCCATGAACCACACATGGATCCACTAGTGTCATCGCATGTCTGCTCCTCCCACATACCACACATGGATCCACCAGTGTGATTGCATGTCTGCTCTTCCCATGAACCACACATGGATCCACCAGTGTCATTGCATGTCTGCTCTTTTCATGAACCACAGCTAGAGTCATTGGATGTGTGTTCTTGTCACAGACCACGCATGGATCCAGTGTCATTGCATGTGTGTTCTTCTCACAAACCATATCATGGACCACACCCAGTGTTGTTGCATGTCTGTTCTTCTCATAGACCACACATGGATCCACCAGTGTCATTGCATCTGTGTTCTTCTCACAAACCATTTCATGAACCACACCCAGTGTCATTGCATGTGTGTTCTTCCCATGAACCACACATGGATCCACCGGTGTCATCGCATGTGTGCTCTTCCCACATACCACACATGGATCCACCAGTGTCATTGCATGTCTGCTCTTCCCATGAACCACAGCTAGTCATTGCATGTGTGTTCTTCTCACAAACCATATCATGGACCACACCCAGTGCTGTTGCATGTGTGTTCTTTTCATAGACCACACATGGATCCACCAGTGTTATTGCATGTGTGTTCTTCTCACAAACCATATCATGAACCACACCCAGTGTCATTGCATGTGTGTTCTTCCCATGAACCACACATGGATCCACCGGTGTCATCGCATGTGTGCTCTTCCCACATACCACACATGGATCCACCAGTGTCATTGCATGTCTGCTCTTCCCATGAACCACAGCTAGAGTCATTGGATGTGTGTTCTTCTCACAGACCACACATGGATCCAGTGTCATTGCATGTTTGTTCTTCCCAAAGAACACACATGGATCCACCAGTGTCATTGCTTGTGTGTTCTTCTCACAAACCATATCATGAACCACACCCAGTGTCGTTGCATGTGTGTTCTTCTCACAGATCACACATGGATCCACCAGTGTCATTGCATGTGTGTTCTTCTCATAGACCATATCATGAACCACACCCGGTATCATTGCATGTGTGTTCTTCCCATGAACCACACATGGATCCACCGGTGTCATCGCATGTGTGCTCTTCCCACATACCACACATGGATCCACCAGTGTGTCATTGCATGTGTGTTCTTCCCATGAACCACACATGGATCCACCAGTGTCATTGCATGTCTGCTCTTTTCATGAACCATAGCTAGAGTCGTTGGATGTGTGTTCTTCTCACAGACCACATATCACCAGTGTCATTGCATGTGTGTTATTCCCAAAGACCACACATGGATCCACTAGAGTCATTGGATGTGTGTTATTCTCCCAAACCTATATGGATCCACCGGTGTCGTTGCATGTCAGCTCTTCTCACAGAGCACACATGGATCCACCGATGTCATTGCATGTTTCTTCTTCCCAAAGACCACACCTGGATCCACCGGTGTCATTGCATGTCTGCTCTTCTCATAGACCATATCATGAGGCACACCCAGAGTCATTGCATGTGTGTTCTTCCCATGAACCACACATGGATCCACCGGAGTCATTGCATGTGTGTTCTTCTCACAGACCACACATGGATCCACCTAGTGTCATCGCATGTGTGTTCTTCCCATGAACCACACATGGATCCACCAGTGTCATTGCATGTCTGCTCTTTTCATGAACCACAACTAGAGTCATTGGATGTGTGTTCTTCTCACAGACCACACATGGATCTGGTGTCATTGCATGTGTGTTCTTCCCAAAGACAACACATGGATCCACCAGTGTCATTGCATGTGTGTTCTTCTCACAAACCATATCATGGACCACACCCAGTGTCGTTGCAAGTGTGTTCTTCTCACATACGACACATGGATCCACCATTGTCATTGCATGTCTGTTCTTCTCACAAACCATATCATGGACCACACCAAGTGTCATTGCATGTGTGTTCTTCCCATGAACCACACACGGATCCACCGGTGTCATCGCATGTGTGCTCTTCCACATACCACACATGGATCCACCAATGGCATCGCATGTCTGCTCTTCCCATGAACCACAACTAGAGTCATTGGATCTATGTTCTTCTCACAGACCACACATGGATCTAGTGTCATTGCATGTGTGTTCTTCCCAAAGATCACACATGGATCCACCAGTGTCATTGCATGTGTGTTCTTCTCACAGACCATATCGTGAACCACACCCAGTATCATTGCATGTGTGTTCTTCCCATGAACCACACATGGATCCACCGGTGTCATCGCATGTGTGCCCTTCCCACATACCACACATGGATCCACCAGTGTCATTGCATGTGTGTTCTTCACAAAGACCACACATGGATCCACTAGTGTCATTGCATGTGTGTTCTTCTCACAAAGCATATCATGAACCACACCCAGTGTCATTGCATGTGTGTTCTTCCCATGAACCACACATGGATCCACTAGTGTCATCGCATGTCTGCTCCTCCCACATACCACACATGGATCCACCAGTGTGATTGCATGTCTGCTCTTCCCATGAACCACACATGGATCCACCAGTGTCATTGCATGTCTGCTCTTTTCATGAACCACAGCTAGAGTCATTGGATGTGTGTTCTTGTCACAGACCACGCATGGATCCAGTGTCATTGCATGTGTGTTCTTCTCACAAACCATATCATGGACCACACCCAGTGTTGTTGCATGTCTGTTCTTCTCATAGACCACACATGGATCCACCAGTGTCATTGCATCTGTGTTCTTCTCACAAACCATTTCATGAACCACACCCAGTGTCATTGCATGTGTGTTCTTCCCATGAACCACACATGGATCCACCGGTGTCATCGCATGTGTGCTCTTCCCACATACCACACATGGATCCACCAGTGTCATTGCATGTCTGCTCTTCCCATGAACCACAGCTAGTCATTGCATGTGTGTTCTTCTCACAAACCATATCATGGACCACACCCAGTGCTGTTGCATGTGTGTTCTTTTCATAGACCACACATGGATCCACCAGTGTTATTGCATGTGTGTTCTTCTCACAAACCATATCATGAACCACACCCAGTGTCATTGCATGTGTGTTCTTCCCATGAACCACACATGGATCCACCGGTGTCATCGCATGTGTGCTCTTCCCACATACCACACATGGATCCACCAGTGTCATTGCATGTCTGCTCTTCCCATGAACCACAGCTAGAGTCATTGGATGTGTGTTCTTCTCACAGACCACACATGGATCCAGTGTCATTGCATGTTTGTTCTTCCCAAAGAACACACATGGATCCACCAGTGTCATTGCTTGTGTGTTCTTCTCACAAACCATATCATGAACCACACCCAGTGTCGTTGCATGTGTGTTCTTCTCACAGATCACACATGGATCCACCAGTGTCATTGCATGTGTGTTCTTCTCATAGACCATATCATGAACCACACCCGGTATCATTGCATGTGTGTTCTTCCCATGAACCACACATGGATCCACCGGTGTCATCGCATGTGTGCTCTTCCCACATACCACACATGGATCCACCAGTGTGTCATTGCATGTGTGTTCTTCCCATGAACCACACATGGATCCACCAGTGTCATTGCATGTCTGCTCTTTTCATGAACCATAGCTAGAGTCGTTGGATGTGTGTTCTTCTCACAGACCACATATCACCAGTGTCATTGCATGTGTGTTATTCCCAAAGACCACACATGGATCCACTAGAGTCATTGGATGTGTGTTATTCTCCCAAACCTATATGGATCCACCGGTGTCGTTGCATGTCAGCTCTTCTCACAGAGCACACATGGATCCACCGATGTCATTGCATGTTTCTTCTTCCCAAAGACCACACCTGGATCCACCGGTGTCATTGCATGTCTGCTCTTCTCATAGACCATATCATGAGGCACACCCAGAGTCATTGCATGTGTGTTCTTCCCATGAACCACACATGGATCCACCGGAGTCATTGCATGTGTGTTCTTCTCACAGACCACACATGGATCCACCTAGTGTCATCGCATGTGTGTTCTTCCCATGAACCACACATGGATCCACCAGTGTCATTGCATGTCTGCTCTTTTCATGAACCACAACTAGAGTCATTGGATGTGTGTTCTTCTCACAGACCACACATGGATCTGGTGTCATTGCATGTGTGTTCTTCCCAAAGACAACACATGGATCCACCAGTGTCATTGCATGTGTGTTCTTCTCACAAACCATATCATGGACCACACCCAGTGTCGTTGCAAGTGTGTTCTTCTCACATACGACACATGGATCCACCATTGTCATTGCATGTCTGTTCTTCTCACAAACCATATCATGGACCACACCAAGTGTCATTGCATGTGTGTTCTTCCCATGAACCACACACGGATCCACCGGTGTCATCGCATGTGTGCTCTTCCACATACCACACATGGATCCACCAATGGCATCGCATGTCTGCTCTTCCCATGAACCACAACTAGAGTCATTGGATCTATGTTCTTCTCACAGACCACACATGGATCTAGTGTCATTGCATGTGTGTTCTTCCCAAAGATCACACATGGATCCACCAGTGTCATTGCATGTGTGTTCTTCTCACAGACCATATCGTGAACCACACCCAGTATCATTGCATGTGTGTTCTTCCCATGAACCACACATGGATCCACCGGTGTCATCGCATGTGTGCCCTTCCCACATACCACACATGGATCCACCAGTGTCATTGCATGTGTGTTCTTCACAAAGACCACACATGGATCCACTAGTGTCATTGCATGTGTGTTCTTCTCACAAAGCATATCATGAACCACACCAAGTGTTGTTGCATGTGTGTTCTTCTCACAGACCACACATGGATGCACTAGTGTCATTGCATGTGTGTTCTTCTCACAGACCATATCATGGACCACACCCAGTATCATTGCATGTGTGTTCTTCCCATGAACCACACATGGATCCACCGGTGTCATCGCATGTGTGCTCTTCCCACATACCACACATGGATCCACCAGTGTCATTGCATGTGTGTTCTTCCCATGAACCACACATGGATCCACCAGTGTCATTGCATGTCTGCTCTTTTCATGAACCATCGCTAGAGTCACTGGATGTGTGTTCTTCTCACAGACCACATATCACCAGTGTCATTGCATGTGTGTTATTCCCAAAGACCACATATGGATCCACTAGAGTCATTGGATGTGTGTTCTTCTCACAAGTCATATATGGATCCACCGGTGTCGTTGCATGTCAGCTCTTCTCATAGAGCACACATGGATCCACCGGTGTCATTGCATGTGTGTTCTTCCCAAAGACCACACATGGATCCACCGGTGTCGTTGCATGTCTGCTCTTCTCATAGACCATATCATGAGCCACACCCAGAGTCATTGCATGTGTGTTCTTCCCATGAAACCACACATGGATCCAACGGAGTCATTGCATGTGTGTTCTTCTCACAGACCACACATGGATCCACCCAGTGTCATCGCATGTGTGTTCTTTCCATGAACCACACATGGATCCACCAGTGTCATTGCATGTCTGCTCTTTTCATGAACCATAGATAGAGTCATTGGATGTGTGTTCTTCTCACAGACCACACATGGATCCAGTGTCATCGCATGTGTGTTCTTCCCAAAGACAACACATGGATCCACCAGTGTCATTGCATGTGTGTTCTTCTCACAAACCATATCATGGACCACACCCAGTGTCGTTGCATGTGTGTTCTTCTCACATACCACACATGGATCCACCAGTGTCATTGCATGTGTGTTCTTCTCACAGACCATATCATGAACCACACCCAAGGTCATTGCATGTGTGTTCTACCCATCAACCACACATGGATCAACTAGTGTCATCGCATGTCTGCTCTTCCCACATACCACACATGGATCCACCAGTGTGATTGCATGTTTGCTCTTCCCATGAACCACACATGGATCCACCAGTGTGATTGCATGTCTGCTCTTTTCATGAACCACAGCTAGAGTCATTGGATGTGTGCTCTTCCCACATACCACACATGGATCCACCAGTGTCATTGCATGTGTGTTCTTCCCAAAGACCACACATGTATCCACCAGTGTCATTGCATGTGTGTTCTTCTCACAAAGCATATCATGAACCACACCCAGTGTCATTGCATGTGTGTTCTTCCCATGAACCACACATGGATCCACCAGTGTCATCGCATGTCTGCTCTTCCCACATACCACACATGGATCCACCAGTGTGATTGCATGTCTGCTCTTCCCATGAACCACACATGGATCCACCAGTGTCATTGCATGTATGCTCTTTTCATGAACCATAGCTAGAGTCATTGGATGTGTGTTATTGTCACAGACCACGCATGGATCCAGTGTCATTGCATGTGTGTTATTCTCACAAAGCATATCATGGACCACACCCAGTGTTGTTGCATGTGTGTTCTTCTCATAGACCACACATGGATCCACCAGTGTCATTGCATGTGTGTTCTTCTCACAAACCATTTCATGAACCACACCCAGTGTCATTGCATGTGTGTTCTTCCCATGAACCACACATGGATCCACCGGTGTCATCGCATGTGTGCTCTTCCCACATACCACACATGGATCCACCAGTGTCATTGCATGTCTGCTCTTCCCATGAACCACAGCTAGAGTCATTGCATGTGTGTTCTTCTCACAAACCATATCATGAACCACACCCAGTGTTGTTGCATGTGTGTTCTTCTCATAGACCACACATGGATCCACCAGTGTTATTGCATGTGTGTTCTTCTCACAAACCATATCATGAACCACACCAGTGTCATTACATGTGTGTTCTTCCCATGAACCACACATGGATCCACCGGTGTCATCGCATGTGTGCTCTTCCCACATACCACACATGGATCCACCAGTGTCATTGCATGTCTTCTCTTCCCATGAACCACAGCTAGAGTCATTGGATGTGTGTTCTTCTCACAGACCACACATGGATCCAGTGTCATTGCATGTTTGTTCTTCCCAAAGACCACACATGGATCCACCAGTGTCATTGCATGTGTGTTCTTCTCACAAACCATATCATGAACCACACCTAGTGTCATTGCATGTGTGTTCTTCTCACAGACCACACATGGATCCACCAGTGTCATTGCATGTGTGTTCTTCTCACAGACCATATCATGAACCACACCCAGTATCATTGTATGTGTGTTCTTCCCATGAACCACACATGGATCCACCGGTGTCATCGCATGTGTGCTCTTCCCACATACCACACATGGATCCACCAGTGTCATTGCATGTGTGTTCTTCCCATGAACCACACATGGATCCACCAGTGTCATTGCATGTCTGCTCTTTTCACGAACCATAGCTAGAGTCGTTGGATGTGTGTTCTTCTCATAGACCACATATCACCAGTGTCATTGCATGTGTGTTATTCCCAAAGACCACACATGGATCCACTAGAGTCATTGGATGTGTGTTATTCTCACAAACCATATATGGATCCACCGGTGTCGTTGCATGTCAGCTCTTCTCACAGAGCACACATGGATCCACCGATATCATTGCATGTTTGTTCTTCCCAAAGACCACACATGGATCCACCGGTGTCGTTGCATGTCTGCTCTTCTCACAGACCATATCATGAGCCACACCCAGATTCATTGCATGTGTGTTCTTCCCATGAACCACACATGGATCCAACGGAGTCATTGCATATGTGTTCCTCTCACAGACCACACATGGATCCACCCAGTGTCATCTCATGTGTGTTCTTCCCATGAACCACACATGGATCCACCAGTGTCATTGCATGTGTGTTCTTCTCATAAACCATATCATGGACCACACCTAGTGTCGTTGCAAATGTGTTCTTCTCACAAAGGACACATGGATCCACCACTGTCATTGCATGTCTGTTCTTCTCACAAACCATATCATGGACCACACCAAGTGTCATTGCACGTGTGTTCTTCCCATGAACCACACACGGATCCACCGGTGTCATCGCATGTGTGCTCTTCCCACATACCACACATGGATCCACCAGTGTCATCGCATGTCTGCTCTTCCCATGAACCATAGATAGAGTCATTGGATGTGTGTTCTTCTCACAGACCACACATGGATCCAGTGTCATTGCATGTGTGTTCTTCCCAAAGACCACACATGGATCCACCATTGTCATTGCATGTGTGTTCTTCTCACAGACCATATCATGAACCACACCCAGTATCATTGCATGTGTGTTCTTACCATGAACCACACATGGATCCACCGATGTCATCTCATGGGTGCTCGTCCCACATACCACACATGGATCCACCAGTGTCATTGCATGTGTGTTCTTCCCAAAGACCACACATGGATCCACCAGTGTCATTGCATGTGTGTTCTTCGCACAAACCATATCATGAACCACACCAAGTGTCCTTGCATGTGTGTTCTTCTCACATACCACACATGGATGCACTAGTGTCATTGCATTTGTGTTCTTCTCACAAACCATATCATGAACCACACCCAGTATCATTGAATGTGTGTTCTTCCCATGAACCACACATGGATCCACCGGTGTCATCGCATGTGTGCTCTTCCCACATACCACACATGGATCCACCAGTGTCATTGCATGTGTGTTCTTCCCATGAACCACACATGGATCTACCAGTGTCATTGCATGTCTGCTCTTTTCATGAACCATAGATAGAGTCACTGGATGTGTGTTCTTCTCACAGACCACATATCACCAGTGTCATTGCATGTGCGTTATTCCCAAAGACCACATATGGATCCACTAGAGTCATTGGATGTGTGTTCTTCTCACAAATCATATATGGATCCAGCGGTGTCGTTGCATGTCAGCTCTTCTCATAGAGCACACATGGATCCACCGGTGTCATTGCATGTGTGTTCTTCCCAAAGACCACACGTGGATCCACCGGTGTCGTTGCCTGTCAGCTCTTCTCCAAGCACACATGGATCCACCGGTGTCATTGCATGTGTGTTCTTCCCACATACCACACATGGATCCAGCAGTGTCGTTGCATGTCTGCTCTTCTCATAGACCACAGAAGGATCCACCAGTGTCATTGCATGTGTGTTCTTCGCATGAACCACACATGGATCCACCAAAGTCATTGCATGTGCGTTCTTCTCACAAACTACACATGGATCCACCTAGTGTCATCGCATGTGTGTTCTTCCCATGAACCACGCATGGATCCACCAGTGTCATTGCATGTCGTCTCTTTTCATGAACCACAGCTAGATTCATTGGATGTGTGTTCTTCTCACATACCACACATGGATCCAGTGTCATTGCATGTGTGTTCTTCCCAAAGACCACACATGGATCCACCAGTGTTATTGCATCTGTGTTCTTCTCACAAACCATACATGGACCACACCCAGTGTCGTTGCATTTGTGTTCTTCTCACAGACCACACATGGATCCACCGGTGTCATTGCATGTGTGTTTTTTTTCACAGACCATATCATGAGCCACACCCAGTGTCATTTCATGTGTGTTCTTCCCATGAACCACACATGGATCCACCGGTGTCATCGCATGTGTTCTCTTCCCACGGACCACACATGGATCCACCAGTGTCATTGCATGTGTGTTCTTCCCATGAACCACACATGGATCCACCAGTGTCATTGCATGTCTGCTCTTTTCATGAACCACATCTAGAGTCATTGGATGTGTGTTCTTCTCACAGACCACATATCACCAGTGTCATTGCATGTGTGTTCTTCCCAAAGACCACACATGGATCACTAGTGTCATTGCATGTGTGTTCTTCTCACAAACCACACATGGATCCACCGGTGTCTTTCCATGTCTGCTCTTCTCTCAGAGAACACATGGATCCACCAGTGTCATTGCATGTGTGTTCTTCCCAGAGACCACACATGGATCCACCGGTGTCGTTGCATGTCTGCTCTTCTCACAGACCACACATGGATCCACCAGTGTCATTGCATGTGTTTTCTTCTCACAAACCACACATGGATACACCTAGTGTCATCGCATGTGTGTTCTTCCCATGAACCACACATGGATCCACTAGTGTCATTGCATGTCTGCTCTTTTCATGAACCACAGATAGAGTCATTGGATGTGTGTTCTTCTCACAAACCACACCTGGATCCAGTGTCATTGCATGTGTGTTCTTCCCAAAGACCACACATGGATCCACCAGTGTCATTGCATGTGTGTTCTTCTCACAAACTATATCATGAACCACACACTGTGTCATTGCATGTGTGTTCTTCCCAAAGACCACACATGGATCCACCGGTGTCGTTGCATGTCTGCTCTTCTCACAGACCATATCATGAGCCACACCCAGAGCAATTGCATGTGTGTTCTTCCCATGAACCACACATGGATCCACCGGAGTCATTGCATGTGTGTTCTTCTCACAGACCACACATGGATCCACCTAGTGTCATCGCATGTGTGTTCTTCCCATGAACCACACATGGATCCACCAGTTTCATTGCATGTCTTCTCTTTTCATGAACCACAGCTAGAGTCATTGGATGTGTGTTTTTCTCAGAGACCACACATGCAACCAGTGTCATTGCATGTGTGTTCTTCCCAAAGAAAGCACATGGATCCACCTGTGTCATTGCATGTGTGTTCTTCTCACAAACCATATCATGGACCACATCCAGTGTCGTTGCCTGTGTGTTCTTCTCACAAACCACACATGGATCTACCAGTGTCATTGCATGTGTGTTCTTCTCACAGACCATATCATGAACCACACCCAAGGTCATTGCATGTGTTTTCTTCCCATGAAACACACATGGATCCACCAGTGTCATCGCATGTCTGCTCTTCCCACATACCACACATGTATCCACCAGTGCGATTGCATGTCTGCTCTTCCCATGAACCAGACATGGATCCACCAGTGTCATTGCATGTCTGCTCTTTTCATGAACCACAGCTAGAGTCATTGGATGTGTGCTCTTCCCACATACCACACGTGGATCCACCAGCGTCAATGCATGTGTGTTCTTCCCAAAGACCACACATTTATCCACCAGTGTCATTGCATGTGTGTTCTTCTCACAAAGCATATCATGAACCACACCAAGTGTCATTGCATGTGTGTTCTTCCCATGAACCACACATGGATCCACCAGTGTCATCGCATGTCTGCTCTTCCCACATACCACACATGGATCCACCAGTGTGATTGCATGTCTGCTCTTCCCATGAACGACACATGGATCCACCAGTGTCATTGCATGTCTGCTCTTTTCATGAACCACAGCTAGTCATTGGATGTGTGTTCTTGTCACAGACCACGCATGGATCCAGTGTCATTGCATGTGTGTTCTTCCTACAAACCATATCATGGACCACACCCAGTGTTGTTGCATGTGTGTTCTTCTCATAGAACACACATGGATCCACCTATGTCATTGCGTGTCTGTTCTTCTCACAAACCATTTCATGAACCACACCCAGTATCATTGCATGTGTGTTCTTCCCATGAACCACACATGGATCCACCGGTGTCATCGCATGTGTGCTCTTCTCACATACCACACATGAATCCACCAGTGTCATTGCATGTCTGCTCTTCCCATGAACCACAACTACTCATTGCATGTGTTTTCTTCTCACAAACCACACATGGATCCACCCAGTGTCATCGCATGTGTGTTCTTCCCATGAACCACACATGGATCCACTCGTGTCATTACATGTCTGCTCTTTTCATGAACCACAACTAGAGTCATTGGATGTGTGTTCTTCTCACATACCACACACGGATCCAGTGTCATTGCATGTGTGTTCTTCCCAAAGACCACACATGGATCCACCAGTGTCATTGCATGTGTGTTCTTCTCACAAACCATATCATGAACCACACCCTGTGTCATTGCATGTGTGTTCTTCCCAAAGACCACACATGGATCCACCGGTGTCGTTGCATGTCTGCTCTTCTCACAGACCATATCTTAGCCACACCCAGAGTCATTGCATGTGTGTTCTTCCCATGAACCACACATGGATCCAACGGAGTCATTGCATATGTGTTCTTCTTAAAGACCACACATGGATCCACCCAGTGTCATCTCATGTGTGTTCTTCACATGAACCACACATGGATCCACCAGTGTCATTGCATGTCTACTCTTTTCATGAACCACAACTAGAGTCATTGGATGTGTATTCTTCTCACATACCACACATGGATCCGGTGTCATTGCATGTGTGTTCTTTCCAAAGATAACACATGGATCCACCAGTGTCATTGCATGTGTGTTCTTCTCACAAACCATATCATGGACCACACCTAGTGTCGTTGCAAATGTGTTCTTCTCACATAGGACACATGGATCCACCACTGTCATTGCATGTCTGTTCTTCTCACAAACCATATCATGGACCACACCAAGTGTCATTGCACGTGTGTTCTTCCCATGAACCACACACGGATCCACCGGTGTCATCGCATGTGTGCTCTTCCCACATACCACACATGGATCCACCAGTGTCATCGCATGTCTGCTCTTCCCATGAACCATAGCTAGAGTCATTGGATGTGTGTTCTTCTCACAGACCACACATGGATCCAGTGTCATTGCATGTGTGTTCTTCCCAAAGACCACACATGGATCCACCAGTGTCATTGCATGTGTGTCCTTCTCACAGACCATATCATGAACCACACCCAGTATCATTGCATGTGTGTTCTTCCCATGAACCACACATGGATCTACCGGTGTCATCTCATGGGTGCTCTTCCCACATACCACACATGGATCCACCAGTGTCATTGCATGTGTGTTCTTCCCAAAGACCACACATGGATCCACCAGTGTCATTGCATGTGTGTTCTTCGCACAAACCATATCATGAACCACACCAAGTGTCCTTGCATGTGTGTTCTTCTCACATACCACACATGGATGCACTAGTGTCATTGCATGTGTGTTCTTCTCACAAACCATATCATGAACCACACCCATTATCATTGAATGTGTGTTCTTCCCATGAACCACACATGGATCCACCGGTGTCATTGCATGTGTGTTCTTCCCATGAACCACACATGGATCTACCAGTGTCATTGCATGTCTGCTCTTTTCATGAACCATAGATAGAGTCACTGGATGTGTGTTCTTCTCACAGACCACATATCACCAGTGTCATTGCATGTGCGTTATTCCCAAAGACCACATATGGATCCACTAGAGTCATTGGATGTGTGTTCTTCTCACAAATCATATATGGATCCAGCGGTGTCGTTGCATGTCAGCTCTTCTCATAGAGCACACATGGATCCACCGGTGTCATTGCATGTGTGTTCTTCCCAAAGACCTTACGTGGATCCACCGATGTCGTTGCCTGTCAGCTCTTCTCCGAGCACACATGGATCCACCGGTGTCATTGCATGTGTGTTCTTCCCACATACCACACATGGATCCAGCAGTGTCGTTGCATGTCTTCTCTTCTCATAGACCACACAAGGATCTACCAGTGTCATTGCATGTGTGTTCTTCGCATGAACCACACATGGATCCACCAAAGTCATTGCATGTGTGTTCTTCTCACAAACTACACATGGATCCACCCAGTGTCATCGCATGTGTGTTCTTCCCATGAACCACGCATGGATCCACCAGCGTCATTGCATGTCTTCTCTTTTCATGAACCACAGCTAGATTCATTGGATGTGTGTTCTTCTCACATACCACACATGGATCCAGTGTCATTGCATGTGTGTTCTTCCCAAAGACCACACATGGATCCACCAGTGTTATTGCATCTGTGTTCTTCTCACAAACCATATCATGGACCACGCCCAGTGTCGTTGCATTTGTGTTCTTCTCACAGACCACACATGGATCCACCGGTGTCATTGCATGTGTGTTTTTTTTCACAGACCATATCATGAGCCACACCCAGTGTCATTTCATGTGTGTTCTTCCCATGAACCACACATGGATCCACCGGTGTCATCGCATGTGTTCTCTTCCCACGGACCACACATGGATCCACCAGTGTCATTGCATGTGTGTTCTTCCCATGAACCACACATGGATCCACCAGTGTCATTGCATGTCTGCTCTTTTCATGAACCACATCTAGAGTCATTGGATGTGTGTTCTTCTCACAGACCACATATCACCAGTGTCATTGCATGTGTGTTCTTCCCGAAGACCACACATGGATCACCAGTGTCATTGCATGTGTGTTCTTCTCACAAACCACACATGGATCCACCGGTGTCTTTCCATGTCTGCTCTTCTCTCAGAGAACACATGGATCCACCAGTGTCATTGCATGTGTGTTCTTCCCATGAACCACACATGGATCCACCGATGTCATCGCATGTGTGCTCTTCCCACATACCACACATGAATCCACCAGTGTCATTGCATGTCTGCTCTTCCCATGAACCACACATGGTTCCACCGAAGTCATTGCATGTGTTTTCTTCTCACAAACCACACATGGATCCACCCAGTGTCATCGCATGTGTGTTCTTCCCATGAACCACACATGGATCCACTAGTGTCATTGCATGTCTGCTCTTTTCATGAACCACAGATAGAGTCATTGGATGTGTGTTCTTCTCACAGACCACACATGGATCCAGTGTCATTGCATGTGTGTTCTTCCCAAAGACCACACATGGATCCACCAGTGTCATTGCATGTGTGTTCTTCTCACAAACCATATCATGAACAACACACTGTGTCATTGCATGTGTGTTCTTCCCAAAGACCACACATGGATCCACCGGTGTCGTTGCATGTTTGCTCTTCTCACAGACCATATCATGAGCCACACCCAGAGTCATTGCATGTGTGTTCTTCCCATGAACCACACATGGATCCACCGGAGTCATTGCATGTGTGTTCTTCTCACAGACCACACATGGATCCACCCAGTGTCATCGCATGTGTGTTCTTCCCATGAACCACACATGGATCCACCAGTGTCATTGCATGTCTTCTCTTTTCATGAACCACAGCTAGAGTCATTGGATGTGTGTTTTTCTCAGAGACCACACATGCAACCAGTGTCATTGCATGTGTGTTCTTCCCAAAGACAGCACATGGATCCACCAGTGTCATTGCATGTGTGTTCTTCTCACAAACCATATCATGGACCACACCCAGTGTCGTTGCCTGTGTGTTCTTCTCACAGACCACACATGGATCTACCAGTGTCATTGCATGTGTGTTCTTCTCACAGACCATATCATGAACCACACCCAAGGTCATTGCATGTGTGTTCTTCCCATGAACCACACATGGATCCACCAGTGTCATCGCATGTCTGCTCTTCCCACATACCACACATGTATCCACCAGTGCGATTGCATGTCTGCTCTTCCCATGAACCAGACATGGATCCACCAGTGTCATTGCATGTCTGCTCTTTTCATGAACCACAGCTAGATTCATTGGATGTGTGCTCTTCCCACATACCACACATGGATCCACCAGTGTCATTGCATGTGTGTTCTTCCCAAAGACCACACATGGATCCACAAGTGTCATTGCATGTGTGTTCTTCTCACAAAGCATATCATGAACCACACCCAGTGTCATTGCATGTGTGTTCTTCCCATGAACCACACATGGATCCACCAGTGTCATCGCATGTCTGCTCTTCCCAAACCACACATGGATCCACCAGTGTGATTGCATGTCTAATCTTCCCATGAACCACACATGGATCCACCAGTGTCATTGCATGTCTGCTCTTTTCATGAACCACAGCTAGAGTCATTGGATGTGTGTTCTTGTCACAGACCACGCATGGATCCAGTGTCATTGCATGTGTGTTCTTCTCACAAACCATATCATGGACCACACCCAGTGTTGTTGCATGTGTGTTCTTCTCATAGACCACACATGGATCCACCAGTGTCATTGCATGTGTGTTCTTCTCACAAACCATTTCATGAACCACACCCAGTGTCATTGCATGTGTGTTCTTCCCATGAACCACACATGGATCCACCGATGTCATCGCATGTGTGCTCTTCCCACATACCACACATGAATCCACCAGTGTCATTGCATGTCTGCTCTTCCCATGAACCACAGCTAGTCATTGCATGTGTTTTCTTCTCACAAACCATACATGGATCCACCCAGTGTCATCGCATGTGTGTTCTTCCCATGAACCACACATGGATCCACTCGTGTCATTACATGTCTGCTCTTTTCATGAACCACAGCTAGAGTCATTGGATGTGTGTTCTTCTCACATACCACACATGGATCCAGTGTCATTGCATGTGTGTTCTTCCCAAAGACCACACATGGATCCACCAGTGTCATTGCATGTGTGTTCTTCTCACAAACCATATCATGAACCACACCCTATGTCATTGCATGTGTGTTCTTCCCAAAGACCACACATGGATCCACCGGTGTCGTTGCATGTCTGCTCTTCTCACAGACCATATCATGAGCCACACCCAGAGTCATTGCATGTCTGTTCTTCCCATGAACCACACATGGATCCACCGGAGTCATTGCATGTGTGTTCTTCTCACAGACCACACATGGATCCACCCAGTGTCATCGCATGTGTGTTCTTCCCATGAACCACACATGGATCCACCAGTGTCATTGCATGTCTTCTCTTTTCATGAACCACAGCTAGAGTCATTGGATGTGTGTTTTTCTCAGAGACCACACATGCAACCAGTGTCATTGCATGTGTGTTCTTCCCAAAGACAGCACATGGATCCATCAGTGTCATTGCATGTGTGTTCTTCTCACAAACCATATCATGGACCACACCCAGTGTCGTTGCCTGTGTGTTCTTCTCACAGACCACACATGGATCTACCAGTGTCATTGCATGTGTGTTCTTCTCACAGACCATATCATGAACCACACCCAAGGTCATTGCATGTGTGTGTTATCGCCATATTTTAACCAAAGGAGGAGTTGGGCCGTGATCAAGATGGGCTTGGAAGATGCGTATATTCAACGTGTTGTTGGATCGGCCTAGTGCGTGGATTTGGGCTAAATTGCCCGTGTATCTTGTATCATAGCAGGTGTCGTGTTAGTTTAGGTTCCGTTTCAGTTTAGGTAAAGATAGAGTTGTAGAGTTATTCCAAAAGTAGAGAGTCTCCGGACTATAAATATGTACCTAAGGTTATCGAGAAAAGGAGGACAATCACGTTCACAACAAACACAATCTCGGCGCATCGCCACCCCTTGTTTCTAGGGTTTTTCTGTTGGGGTTCGTAGCATGGAAAACAAAAATTTTCTATCGCATACAAACAAACAAGCCAAGATCTATCTACTAGATTGTAGCAACGAGTCGATGGAATAACTTACCCTTGAAGATTCCAAAGCGGTTAACGAGAGCAGATTCTCGTGGGTGATGTAGTCGTACTCTTTCCGATCTCAAGATCGTGTAGACGATCCTTCCGGCGCCACGTTCCAGCAGCGCTCCCGTAGTCGGTCACACGTTCGGTACTCGACGAAGACCTTCCTCTCCCTTGTTCCAGCAGGCAGCGGAGGTTGTAGCACTCTCCTCGCGATTCCGGCAGCACAACGGCGTGGTACCGGAAGTAGAGGGGAAATCCCGCAGGGCTTCGCCTTAAGCCGGTGCGAGTATGGTGGAGCTTATGAGAGAGGCTATTAGTGGTCTAGTAATTAGACACACCAATTAGAAGGCTCTAAACCAATTAGAAGGCTCTAAACCGCAGGCTAAAGCAATTAGAAGCTCTAAACCAAAACGGCTCTAAACCGGAGGTAGAAGATAGGAACTTGTGTGTTCTAGGAGGGGAGCCCTGCCCCTCCTTATATAGATGGGAGGGTCTTGGCGCGCCAGGGGAGGGAGGGAGTCCCTCCCCAACTCGGCCTAGGCTGGCCGCCGGCTTGGAGGAGAGAAATTCCTCCTCCAAGTCGATTCCAACTCCTCTTGCTTGTTTCCCACAGTTTCTTGTTTTAGCCGTTTGACTTTCAAACTGGACATTTGACTTTTCTGTTTTAGGATTCAATTTAATCCTTTATTTGGGACAGCAAGAACACTTAGTATATGATGCAATCATTCCAATATGTAATGACACATTCATGTACCCCTCCCCCCCCGGAGTGCCGGACAATCCGGACCCTTCTAGAACATTCCCGATGAAAACACCGGAATCATTCCCGAACTCCGAAACGGGACTTTCCTTATATGAATCTTATTCTCCGGACCATTCCGGATCACCTCGTGATATCCCGGATCCCATCCAAGACTCCGAACAACATTCAGTCTCTTTCTCATAATACCATAACTACTCAAACAACGTCGAATCCTTAAGTGTGTCTCCCTACGGTTCGTGAATTATGCGGACATGATCGAGACACTTCTCCGAACAATAACCAATAGAGGAATCTGGAAATTCATATGGCTCCCACATATTTCTACGATTACTTTGCGATCGAATGAACCACTTACATACGATACCAATTTCCCTTTGTCTCACGATAGTTTACTTATCCGAGGTTATGATCGTCGGTATCTCTGCATACCTAGTTCAACCTCGTTACTGATAAGTACTCTTTTCTCGTTCCCGTGATATGTGATCCCTTGTGACCCAGTCACATGCTTGCAAGCTAATTGGATGACATTCCACCGAGAGGGCCCAGAGTATATCTATCCGTCATATGGATGGACAAATCCCACTCTTGATCCATGTGTTTCAACCAATACTTTCCGAACACTCAATGCCACTTTTATAGCCACCCTGTTACGGTGTGGTGTTTGATGTCATCAAAGCATCCATCCGGCAAAGGTGATATGCATGATCTCATGGTCGAAGGAATTAGGTTACTATGTATCAGAAAGCATATAGCAATTGAACTATTTAAATGACTTGATCTTTATGCTACGCTTATCTATAGGAGTATGTCCATCACATCATTCTCCTAATGATATGATCCTGTTGTTAATAACATCTCTATGTTCATGATCAGGAAACCATGATCATATATTAACCAACAAGCTAGTTTAACAAGAGGCTTTACTAGGGACTCTTATTTTAGTTTACAAATCACACAAGTATTAATGTTTCCGGTTAATTCAATTATAGCATGGTATGTAAACATTTATCATAAGTGTGAAGATATGATAATAACCACTTTATTATTGCCTCTTGGGCATATCTCCAACAGTCTCCCACTTGCACTAGAGTCAATAATCTAGTTTCAAATCTTTGTGTATTCAACACCTATGGCTTTCCGGTGTTGTATGTACACGATTGCTAGTGGTCAACTGATCTCCGGATCTGACACTTCCAGGTCCGTGTGTAATTGCATGTCTTTGCGTCTCTACGCATCACTCATTCTCTAATGAGATGGCTTTGTATAAATTTGGTCTTTCGGTGTGACCTTTAGCTCTTTGGGGTTAAAACATTTTGATAATATTGTCGCACAATATATCTTCATAGTATTATCCCACTGTGAACTACACCTAGTTTGATAACAAACTTCTTGACACAAATGCCCTCTTTTGCTGCTATAATAGCAGTCATATACTTAGCCTTTTGTTGTAGTATCTGTCACAATGTCTTAACTTTGGAAATCATCCAAATCCATTATGGAACTCACTTTCCATTATATTGTGCCACCCTTAGTTTAGATTGAGATAAACTTAATTTGTACTTTGTGACAAAGCTAGTATCAATGTAGTACTTTTACAATGAACTAACCATCTATTTGTCACTTCTACAAATATTATACTCTTAGTTCTTTCAGAAGATCATAAGAATATCCTTACTATTGTCCAATGATCATCTTACGAATCATTCTGGTATATGCTCTCAACATTTAGAGCATAGGACATATCTGGATTTGTACATATCACAGTATGATTGATATAAATACTCTTTGTGATTTCATACATCAAGTATCAATCTATACTTGATTATTTGTTTCACTTTACCAAATGTCAATACACTTGAATATATCATCAACATTGAACTCATTCAATCCTTTCTGTGCGACAAGAACCTTCTCTTATATTGAACTCATTCAATATTTTGTCTATGTACTTCTGGCACAACCATATTAGCGTCTATTGATGCCAAATATTTGGGTTTTGCCTAAGTCTTTCATCGGGATGAAATTCTTAATATGTGTTAATAAAAGATACATTATTTCCAATCAACAATATGTCTTCCACATAATGTATTAGAAACATGTCTTAGCGCTCCCACTTAATTTCTTGCAAATGCAAGCATCTCCATCGTCTCTGATGAACTTTTAAACTCCTTTAACAGTTTCATCACAGTGAAGATTCCAACTCCGCTATGCTTACTTCAACCATTGAAGTTTGCATATGCTTTTTAGCATCCTTTGAATTAACAAAACCCTATGGACCGTGTTATGCACATGGCCTAGGTAACGATTCTATTAGAAGAACTTGTTTTGTTTATTCAACTACCATATAACAAAATTATATGTAGTGGTTGCTACATTAATCCGTCTAGACTAAATATCACTATGAAAGATCAAATCTTGTCATAGTCAACCTTTGAACATTGTTGTGAACTCTTTCCCAACATGTCGACTATTTCATAGATGTAAAACATCCATGTCTATTTCTTTATAGATCCAGACACAACTGTAAGGTCTTACACCTTTCTCGAGGGTCCTTCAAGTTCAAAACTTGATTTCTCGTGTATGGAACTATCATGGATTTTATGGCTTCAAGCCATTTTACGGAGTCAGGGCCCATCATCGCTTCTCTGCATGTAGTCGGTTCATTATTCTCAAATAATGATTCAACCCTCAAATCTTGGTATTTGATTGTTCATCCGACCTACTTGTTTCAATAGGAACTTGGATCTCCGTGACCACAACCTTTTGAGGTACGTGAACCATGAGCATTGTTGCTGCCTCCGAAACACTTTTCGGCGCTGCGCAACTCTGCACATATAGCTAAGGTTCTTTTAATCTTATCAAAGTTTCTATTGTCCTCCCACTTAACTTTTCACGAAAAATTCCTTCTCAAAGAAACTTGACGTTTTAAGTGACAAACACTTTTGTCTCCGATGTTATGGAGGAGTACTTAACAGTTATTCGAAATAACATACAAAGACAGGTTCATCCGACTTTGGTTGCAAACATCTTTCTTATGCATAGCATACCAATGTTTAAGAAAGGACAACTTGGGTTTTATCCCAAACCATAACCTTATATGGTGTCATTTCAACGGATTTTGATGGAGCTCTTTTCAGTGGAAAAACGGTAATCTCTAAAGCTTTTAATCTTTAAAATACAATGGCAGTTTTATGAATTACACCTTTCGATCTTACCATGTCAAACAAGGTTTAATTACATATCTCGAACGCTCCATACTCTTATGGTGTTTCGGGAAAATGCAAATCCACGGAACGATTTCTTAAATCTTAGGTATTATGCTAAACTCTGTAACTCAAATATCTTCCTTTATGATCTTATCATAAACTATTTATATTCTTGTTACAATGATTTTGCACTTCATCTCGAAAATCTTTGAACTTTTCAAATATTTCACACTTCATCCTTATTAAGTAAATATTCATATATTCACTCAAATTTTCGGAGAAAGCATATGAAGTTGAAATCCATCGCTCTTGACTATACATAATGGACTTCGTACAATAATATGTACAAGTTCCAATTAGCTAGTCATTCGTTCCCTTTTGGCCTATGAACGAAGTTTTAATTATCTCTAGGAAAGTTTCACAAGCGTCATTTGATCAAAAATCAGAAGACTCCAAAATTCCATCAACATGGAGTTTCTTCATGTTTTCTTTCCAATATAATTTAAACGGCGATGTCACTTCCTAAGTGATCTTTCAATCAATTTGTCTTTCGACATTTTTAGCACTAGTTTTATGGATGTGATTTTCTCCAACGAGATTTGTGAATCATCCATCTTTTATGGATCACGGTAATTTATTTGAACAACTCTTTTGTTCTCATAATACCTGATAAAACAAATCTTGAAGGCAAGCTTTGATGTTTAACGAGCAACACAATAACCCTTTATTTGTTCTCGATGAACATCATCACATATTCTTTTGCTAGTTATTTAGGCCATTGTAGTTCATGAATTTTGTTGTTTCGTATGACGATTCACACCAACAAACTCAGTATCAAAATACTTAAGAACCACATTGTTTAACAAGCAAAGAATATAGTCATAACATGTATATCATCTATATACTTAAACTGAACAATTCTAGTCTTTTCTTTTCTGCCATATATTTATGAGATTCTCTTTCAATATTTCCTTTTCTGTTTGAAAGAATCTATCAACATCAATAGTGGAGTCATACATATGACACATAGTCCAAAGCGTGTATAGTTAAATACCAATGTCTTTAGACTTGCACTTTGAAGTAGATCACCATCATCAAATGTTTGGTGTTCTTTCAAATTCCTTTCTTTAGTAATCTCTTGGTGTAGTAAACATTTTACCTACATCAAATATTCATCCTTATCATGGAATCATCCATGATCAAACTACCTTTAGCTTATAACGATGAATTACGAGTATAATGTTGCTATCCAAAACCTTTTGGAGAATTAGGACAACAAGTGTCTCCAACCTTTTTTTGTAAATTCTCATCAAAATATGAGAACATGAACTTTGCCATATTATACTCTATCATGTTGTAACCAAAACTTCGTTTCAGATATCACAATATCTTCCACACATCATGGTTTCTGAAACAACTCTTTCAGATCCTTAGATAACCTTGATATTAGGAGAATCCTTAGAATATCAAGAATCATGGAGACAAACATGATACTTATATACTAACACTTGGAATTGTTACTCTTGATTTAATACTAATTATTAAACTTCATGGAGTAACCGGAACTTACTGAAAGTTTGCAATAGGACTTTTAAACTTTAGATTAACACTTCAAAACAATACGATACCAGTTCGTAAAGTAACTAACCAGAATTCTATAGTTCTATTATCTCAATTATAACTAAGCGCAAGGTGGTAAACAGATGCCAATGACTACAACAACTATGCAATTTCACTTTGATTTAGTTTATGATAAATTGAGTTCTAATTAATAATTAAATTAATCTAGGTGAACTCCCACTCAAAACAATATCCCTCACATTGTTTTAGTGATCACACGAACCAAATCCACCACATCAAAACCGATCATCACGAGAGTTGATGTAGCTTCAATGGCGAACAATCAACATGTTCATCATATCTACTATATGACTCATGCTCTACCTTTCGGTAATCCGTGTTCCTGAGGCCATGTCTGTACATGCTAGGCTCGTCAAGATCAAACGTTAGCTACCGCATAAGCAAATCTGGCTTGCTTACGTTGTATTCACCCGCGGAATCAAAACACCCGATCATCACGTGGTGCTTCGAAACAGCAAGCTTTGGCAACGGTGCATACTAAGGGTGAACACTTTAGAACTTGAAATTTATGTGCATGAGGGATCATCTTATAATGCTACCGTCGTCTACCAAGCAATACAAGATGCATAAAGGATTAACATCACATGCAATTCATAGTATGTGATATGATATGGCCTTTCTTCTTTGTGCTTCTGATCTCCATCTTCAAGCACGAACATGATCTCCATCATCACCGACATTGCATCAAGGTCAATGACGCTTCTCCATGGTTGTCGTCCACCGGCTTCAACTATTACAACTACTTTGAATAGACACGCGGGTCTTAACAGAAATTAAAGACAACCATATGGCTCCTGCCGGTTGCCGACTTACAATAAGGAACATTGCATACATCATATATAATCACAATCATGGCCATATCACATCACTGCACACCCCTGCAAAACAAAGTTAGACGCCTCTACTTTCTTTGCATGTTTTACGTGGTTTGGGGCTGTTAATAAGTGTCGCTCTAACTTACGAACATGAACCACAACATTGATACTAGTATTGTTAATCACCCGTTGTAAATTGGATCTTAACTATGCTAGGAGAAACAGGCACCCGCAAAGCCACTTATGCAATACAAGTTGCATGTCAAGCGTGGAGCAAGTCTCATGAACGATGTCATGTAAGGTTAGCCCGGGCCGCTTCATCCCAACATACCGCAAGATACAAAGTACACAAGAAGCAATCGACAATAAAAGCATCAACGCCCACAATGACCATTGTGTTCTACTCGTGCAACAGATCTACATATAGACACGGCTCTGATACCACTGTTGGGGTTCGTAGCATGGAAAACAAAAATTTTCTATCGCATACAAACAAACAAGCCAAGATCTATCTACTAGATTGTAGCAACGAGTCGATGGAATAACTTACCCTTGAAGATTCCAAAGCGGTTAACGAGAGCAGATTCTCGTGGGTGATGTAGTCGTACTCTTTCCGATCTCAAGATCGTGTAGACGATCCTTCCGGCGCCACGTTCCAGCAGCGCTCCCGTAGTCGGTCACACGTTCGGTACTCGACGAAGACCTTCCTCTCCCTTGTTCCAGCAGGCAGCGGAGGTTGTAGCACTCTCCTCGCGATTCCGGCAGCACAACGGCGTGGTACCGGAAGTAGAGGGGAAATCCCGCAGGGCTTCGCCTTAAGCCGGTGCGAGTATGGTGGAGCTTATGAGAGAGGCTATTAGTGGTCTAGTAATTAGACACACCAATTAGAAGGCTCTAAACCAATTAGAAGGCTCTAAACCGCAGGCTAAAGCAATTAGAAGCTCTAAACCAAAACGGCTCTAAACCGGAGGTAGAAGATAGGAACTTGTGTGTTCTAGGAGGGGAGCCCTGCCCCTCCTTATATAGATGGGAGGGTCTTGGCGCGCCAGGGGAGGGAGGGAGTCCCTCCCCAACTCGGCCTAGGCTGGCCGCCGGCTTGGAGGAGAGAAACTCCTCCTCCAAGTCGATTCCAACTCCTCTTGCTTGTTTCCCACAGTTTCTTGTTTTAGCCGTTTGACTTTCAAACTGGACATTTGACTTTTCTGTTTTAGGATTCAATTTAATCCTTTATTTGGGACAGCAAGAACACTTAGTATATGATGCAATCATTCCAATATGTAATGACACATTCATGTACCCCTCCCCCCCGGAGTGCCGGACAATCCGGACCCTTCTAGAACATTCCCGATGAAAACACCGGAATCATTCCCGAACTCCGAAACGGGACTTTCCTTATATGAATCTTATTCTCCGGACCATTCCGGATCACCTCGTGATATCCCGGATCCCATCCGAGACTCCGAACAACATTCGGTCTCTTTCTCATAATACCATAACTACTCAAACAACGTCGAATCCTTAAGTGTGTCTCCCTACGGTTCGTGAATTATGCGGACATGATCGAGACACTTCTCCGAACAATAACCAATAGAGGAATCTGGAAATTCATATGGCTCCCACATATTTCTACGATTACTTTGCGATCGAATGAACCACTTACATACGATACCAATTTCCCTTTGTCTCACGATAGTTTACTTATCCGAGGTTATGATCGTCGGTATCTCTGCATACCTAGTTCAACCTCGTTACTGATAAGTACTCTTTTCTCGTTCCCGTGATATGTGATCCCTTGTGACCCAGTCACATGCTTGCAAGCTAATTGGATGACATTCCACCGAGAGGGCCCAGAGTATATCTATCCGTCATATGGATGGACAAATCCCACTCTTGATCCATGTGTTTCAACCAATACTTTCCGAACACTCAATGCCACTTTTATAGCCACCCTGTTACGGTGTGGTGTTTGATGTCATCAAAGCATCCATCCGGCAAAGGTGATATGCATGATCTCATGGTCGAAGGAATTAGGTTACTATGTATCAGAAAGCATATAGCAATTGAACTATTTAAATGACTTGATCTTTATGCTACGCTTATCTATAGGAGTATGTCCATCACATCATTCTCCTAATGATATGATCCTGTTGTTAATAACATCTCTATGTTCATGATTAGGAAACCATGATCATATATTAACCAACAAGCTAGTTTAACAAGAGGCTTTACTAGGGACTCTTATTTTAGTTTACAAATCACACAAGTATTAATGTTTCCGGTTAATACAATTATAGCATGGTATGTAAACATTTATCATAAGTGTGAAGATATGATAATAACCACTTTATTATTGCCTCTTGGGCATATCTCCAACATTTTCTCGGGTAAGTGCCATGCTGCCTAGATCGCATCTTGCGATCTAGGCAGTATTTACTTATGCGTTGTTTGGTGTTACTCGTACTGAAGCCTTGTTGATGGCGAGTAGTACTATTATCATAGATTTTTGTTGGCTAGCAACAGTACTTTTCGCTATGATTGTTTAGTTATGCTGCCTCTAGTTATCCCGCCGCCTTTGCACCTTTTCCCGGGTGTAAGGGTGGCATCTTGCTTGATCTTTATTTAAGTCGATTTGATCTGTTATAGTTGTGCCTTGTTCTCCAAGGTTTAGTTTGATATCTACATGATCAGGCCTTGCAAACGGATTGAACGATCCAGTAATATGTAAGATATGGTTTGCCAATTCAAGAGGAGTTGTTCCGGGAATTGACTTTACGTTGGTTTTTAGGCCTTCTCTAGGGTTAGTTCTCCATCATCTTTTATATCTACCAGGCTCAATTACGTGTAGGACGTTCCAATCATGTAGTGAAAACGTTAAGCTATCGTAGATTGATTTAACTTGTATTGATAAAGCAAAACCCCATGTTATCGTAGATCTAATGCAGAACCATGGGTTAATCGGCTGTAGGAGCCGATTCACAGGGAAACCTGGGAGCCGGTCACGGCTCGAATTTTACGTATACTTGTTTACCATGCAGGAAACCAATCGGAGCAATCCATCACCTTCCTGATCAGGTATAGGTCAGGTGGCACGCCCTCGAACCAAGCCAGGACGTGTGCCGGAGTTTTGCGGGCCGTTGCCCGAGGGACCAGGGCCCACCAGCAGTTCTGGGAGCCTCCCGGCTCTTCGTGTTGCTCGTCGCTGCTCGCCGGTGAGTTTTGGCAGGCAACACATTCTGGCACGCCCGGTGGGACATCCAACAACATCTACATCAACATCCGACGCTGAGATGGGGGACGGACCAGTCACGTACGACGATCTGCCTGACGAGCACAAGGCCAAGTATGACGAGATGAAAACTCTCTTCGAAGCCGACCTCATCGGCTCTTTTGAGAGGACCCGTAAGCATGGAATCAAGTGGAGGGGATTCTCGCCCGAGGGTGCTCTTGATGAGGTGGATCTGTCTGTTCCTTCAGAGGAGTGCACCAGAGCTCTGCGACAGGAGGTCAACTACATGGTGGCTCATTCTCTTCACCGCCATTCTGAGAGCCTGGTGAACGCTTTTGAGCGAATCGTAGTTCGCGTAGTGCAGGAGATCATGAAACACCAGTATTCTCCGACGGGGCCTACTCTGGGGACTCACCAGGGAGAAAGACCGCTCCAGGACAGGCCACCACTGCCATTCGCACTTGCAGCTCCGGAGCCGCCAGGGGCAGCCGCGTATGTCGTCTACAAGGTTGGAGGCGACCCAGGCGATTGCTAGTTCCTGTTTGAACCACCTAAAGAGATCCCACACGGATATGTGTGCACTTACGTGCCGGACTGCAATAACCTGACACGCACCAACCAGAGTGCAGCCGCAGGGATTCCCGCGGCAGGAGTTCCTGGAGCTGGGGTTTCAGTAGGCGTTCCCGGGGCGGCGATGCCCGGGATGGACGCCGACAAACAGGCATGGCTAGCCAAGTATGCCACTGGAACGAGTCATGAGAATCTAGCCCCTACAGCTCACACAGTGGAGAAAATCCGTACCATCCTGAGAGACCAGTTCGGCTTCGTGCCAAAGAGAAGAACAATCGGCTATTCAAAGCCGTATCCCAATGAGTTTGATCTGATCCCACTGCCTCCCAAGTATCGGCTCCCTGAGTTCTCAAGGTTCAGCGGATCGGAAGGATCGAGCTCGATCGAGCACGTGAGCCGATACTTGGCACAGTTGGGCGTGGTTTCAGCATCAGATCAGCTGCGCGTAAGGTTCTTCGCGCAATCTCTAACAGGGCCAGATTTTGGATGGTACACCTCGCTACCACCGGACTCGATTCAGACCTGGAAGCAACTGGAAGACCAGTTCCACACTCAGTATCACTCAGAGGCTACCGAGGCTGGCATTGCAGACCTGGCGCAGTTACGGCAGAGGCGGGGAGAAACCGTAGCCGAGTATATCCCGCGCTTCAGGACCGTCAAGAACCGATGTTACTCAGCTCGTTTAACTGAGAAAGAAGCAGTCGAGCTAGCAGTGTTGGGTCTCTCAGCACCCATCAAGGACCTGGCTTTCCAGGTAGAATATAACTCGTTGGCGCACATGGCCCAGAAGCTGACAATGTATGAACAGCGCCACCCTGAGTTGTACCAAGACAAATTCAAACGTCCGATAGGCCTGGTCGATGCAGAAGGAGATGATCCTACACAAGACCAGGAAGTGGCCGTAGCCGAATGGGCTCGAGGGGCAGATCCTGTGTCCTGCAAATGGGTGAAACAGCAAGGGCCTGCAAAAGGGTTCGACTTCGATGTGAGCAAAGCCGAGCAGATATTCGATTTACTGCTGAAGGAGAAGCAGCTGAGGTTACCCGAAGGCCAAAAAATCCCTACAGCTCAGGAAATGCACGGGAGACCATACTGCAAGTGGCATCATTCGTTCACCCACACCACCAATGATTGCAAAGAGCTACGTCGCCAAATCCAAACAGCGATAGAACAAGGCCGTCTGATCCTTGGGCAGGTCGCCATGAAAGTAGACACAAACCCATTTCCCGGCGTCCACATGGTAGAGCTCAGTCGCTCCGTGAGGCGTCAGCTGGATTTCTCGTTCGGCGTTAATATGGCAGGATCTGGGTACCACCATGACACGTACAAGGAGGAGGGTGGTCGCTCTCGGGGCAAAGAAAGAGAGCAGGCTAGTCCACGCGACCGGCCCAGCCACAATGACAGGCGGTACTTAACAGAGGAACAAGTGAGGAGAGTGCGATATCAGAAGCCACATTCCACGCATCTCCTTAACAAGTATGAGCGTCAGTATGACCAACGCCGCCGATGCAACAGAGACGACGAAGGATATGAGCACCTCGCTGGGGGACCATCAACAGAAAAGGAAGGCGCAGACAAACATTGGGATTGTCCTTTCTTCAAGTATTGCTGGGACGCCGGAATGAGCCGATTGCCTACAGTCGACAACTGCCCGGAATGTGGTCAGCAGAGGGAGGGCACGGAGCCAGTTTCGGTGTTCCAACGTCTAGGGCCCCTCCCACCTCAGAGCCGTTACAGGGAATCCGCTCGAGCACACGTCCTCGAGAAGCCAAGGGACGACAAAGAAGAAGACAGGTATCACCGTCCAAGGTGGTGTCCCGACGGACTCAGACACACCCAAAAGCGCAGAGTGCAGCGGCTACGTAACTTGGAGGAAGCCGAAGCGCAGTATCTCCACGCTTTAAAGAAAGCACGGCCTGATCTGGCCATCAAAGTGAGGCAGACTTTGGAAACGGAAGATCACCCGAGAAGGAAGGAGTGGCGCCCCAAACCGGTAAAAGCCGATGCAAAGACATCGGCTGGCACAAACATGGTGTTCATACTTCCGTCAGAATTCTGCGCACCAAGAACCAATGAGCTACCAGTGGCACAGATCGACTGCGGCCCACGGCCGGTTATTTTTGAGAAACCACGTGAGAAGGGTTACAAGCATCTAAAAGCCCTGTACCTACGAGGTTACATCAATGGGCAACCTGTCACCAAGATGTTGGTGGACACCGGAGCGGCAGTCAATATCATGCCATACTCCATGCTACGGCGTTTGGGACGCTCCACCGCAGATTTGATCAAAACCAACGTCACGTTAAGCGACTTCAACGGTCAGGCTTCAGAAACGCAAGGGGTACTGAACGTGGATCTGACCGTGGGCAGAAAAACCATCCCCACATCATTCTTCGTCGTGGACAGCAAAAGCACTTACACTGTCTTGCTAGGAAGGGATTGGATTCACGCTAATTGCTGCATTCCGTCCACAATGCACCAGTGCCTAATCCAGTGGGATGGAGATGAAGTGGAGGTCATCCACGCAGATGAGTCTATCGAGATCTCCATAGCTGGCATGAACGTCTGGGAAGCAGAAGACCAAGAGCCGATCTCTGGAATCAGTCTAGACGGCTGTGAGCGTATTGAGGCTACAAAAAACGGGGTGAGGCTGGTCTTATCCACCGGCCTGACAGAGTAGCAAAGTCCACGACGGTGCGTGGTACGGCCGATCCCTGCGATCGGCCACAAAAAACAAAAAGCATCAATCTGATGACGAGCAGATCGTACAGTCGTAGCAGGGAGATTCCCAGCCATTTTAAAACCATAAGGTGTAAACCGTCCTTGACTAATGCAATAAAAGAGGGGGCCGATTCAGGCAATCGGCCCAAATTATTTTTGTTAACTTCACCTTCTGTTTGCCCTGTGCTTAGCATCGATTTGACAGGTGACGGAAAGCTAGGGTATGGATTTACATCTGCTGATGAACTAGAAGAAATCGACATTGGTCCTGGGGATAAGCCACGACCAACTTTTATCAGCAAAAGGTTGGACCCAAGTATGCAGGGTCCAATGATAGCCCTGTTGAAAAAATATCCAGACTGCTTCGCCTGGGACTATACAGAGATGCCCGGATTAGACAGGAGCATCATTGAGCACCGCCTCCCGCTTAAAAAAGGATTTCGGCCATTCCAGCAGCGGGCACGACAGATGAAGGCTGAAATTCTGGAAGAAGTCAAGAAGGAGATCGAGAAAATGTTGGCAGCCGATTTAATCAGGCCATGCAGGTATGCAGAATGGATTTCTAGTATCGTACCTGTGGAGAAAAAGGATGGCCGTTGGCGTGTCGCCATAGATTTTCGGGACCTCAATAGAGCTACCCCGAAGGATGAGTATCCAATGCCGGTGGCAGAAACGTTAATCAACGCAGCAGCTGGCCATAAGATCTTGAGCTTTATGGATGGAAATGCCGGTTACAACCAAATTTTTATGGCTCCAGAAGACATACACAAGACTGCGTTCAGAGTACCAGGCTCGGTGGGGTTGTTTGAATACGTTGTCATGACGTTTGGACTGAAAAATGCCGGTGCCACGTACCAAAGAGCCATGAACTACATTTTCCATGATCTGATCGGCAAGCTGGTGGAAATTTATATCGATGACGTAGTGGTCAAGTCTGCCTCAGTAGAAGGACACTTGGGCGATCTGCAACGCGTCCTGGACCGAACAAGAAAATTCGGACTACGGATGAACCCAAAGAAGTGCGCCTTCGGGGTAATGGCCGGTCAGTTCTTGGGCTTCTTGGTCCATGAACGCGGGATTGAGATCGGCCTAAAAAGTCAAGAGGCCGTACGAACAATGAAGCCACCTACCACGAAGAAAGAGCTACATTCTCTCATCGGCAAGATCAACTTCATCAGAAGGTTCATCTCCAATCTGTCAGGAAGGATAGAACCGTTCATGGGACTGGTAAAGATTAAATCTGACGAGGAGTTCCGCTGGGGAACAGAACAACAACGCGCCTTCGACGAAATCAAAGAATATTTAACGAAGCCGCCGGTTTTAGTCCCGCCCCAGCCGGACAGGCCGTTCTATATTTACTTGTCAGTAGCGGACACGTCCATCGCCTCAGTGGTGGTGCAGGTTTATGACGGGCTGGAGCGAGTGGTCTTTTACATCAGCAGGAGGATGCTGGATGCAGAGACAAGGTACTCCGAGATCGACAAGTTATGCCTCTACCTGTTTTTTACCTGCACCAAGCTGCGCCACATTTTGCTATCAGCAGAGATCATCATCATATACAAATCAGACGTCATAAAGCACATGCTGTCGGCTCCTATGTTAAAAGGCCGACTGGGCAAATGGATGTTTGCATTATCAGAGTTTGACATCCGGTATCAACCCGCGAAAGCAGTTAAGGGACAGGCGTTGGCCGATCTTATTGCTGAAAGGATCAACACCAACATAGCAGCACTGTCCATAAGAGCGTGGGCTATGTTTTTCGACGGATCAGTTTGTGACGATGGCTGCGGCATCGGCATTTTACTCGTGTCGCCCCGGGGGGCAACATTTTCCTTCTCCATCAGATTGTCTACCTCTCGCACCAACAATGTAGCCGAATATGAGGCGATACGCAAGGGAATGGAGTTACTCCTCGAAGCCGGAGCAAAAGCAGTGGAAGTTTTTGGAGACTCCAAGTTGGTGATTTCCCAACTCACGGAGGAGTACAAGTGTGAGAGTGAGTCCCTCTTCCCATTATGGGTGCACTGCCGTGAGCTGATGACGCAGTTCCGGTACATAAACTTCACCTGGATCCCACGGTCGCAGAATACAGAGGCAAATGATCTTGCACAAATGGCTTCAGGCTACAAGGATGTAGCAGAAGGAGCCGATGTTCAGGTACAGTTCCTGGAAGCTGACGACTGGAGAGCTGATATCTTCAATTACTTGAAGGATTCAGCTCGGGGGGCACCTAAACGGATAAGATACAAGGCCATGAAGTATGTGCTCATTGGGGATGACATGTTTTACAGGACTCTTGAGGGGTTATTGCTCAAATGTTTGGGGACAACCGAGGCCAATCGGCTCCTACACGAGGTACACGAAGGCGCCTGTGGAACTCACCAATCGGCTCACAAGATGAAATGGTTGATCAGGCGATCAGGGTTTTATTGGCCCACCATGCTTGAGGACTGTTTCAAGTACTACAAAGGGTGTCAAGCATGTCAGAGATTTGGAAAAATTCAGATGGTACCCGCGTCAGCAATGAATCCCATCATCAAGCCTTGGCCATTCCGAGGTTGGGGCATGGATATGATCGGCAAGATCAATCCTCCGTCAAGCAAGGGCCACATGTGGATCTTGGCCATCACGGATTATTTCACCAAGTGGGTGGAAGCCGTCCCTATGAAGTCAGTAAGTTCAAAGGATGTTGTCGATTTTGTGAAAGAGCACGTCATTCATAGGTTTGGGATTCCCCAGACTATCACGACCGATGGAGGTTCGGTTTTCACTTCTCACGAGTTCGGAAAGTTCTGTGAGGACACAGGGATTAAGCTGATTCGATCATCTCCGTACTATGCTCAAGCAAATGGGCAAGCTGAAGCGTCCAACCAGAGCCTTATCAAGCTGATCAAGAGGAAAATCGATGAACACCCTAGGCGTTGGCATGAGGTTTTGTCAGAGGCTTTATGGGCTTACCGCATGTCATGTCATGGAGCGATAAAAACCTCGCCGTACCATCTGGTCTATGGACAAGAAGCCGTATTGCTTTGGGAAATTACGGCTGGGTCGAGACGCGTCACTTTTCAGAACGATCTAACGGCTGAAGAATACGCCGCTTTGATGAGTGACAGTGTTGAAGATGTGACTGAGCTTAGGTTGTGGTCGCTTGAGAAAATCAAAGAGAACAAGACCAAAGTAGCTCGTGCATACAACAAGAAGGTGAGACCTAAGGATTTCCATGTTGGCGATCTGGTATGGGAAGCGGTCTTGCCATTAGGGACTAAGGACGCAGCATATGGTAAATGGTCTCCAAATTGGCACGGGCCATACAGGGTCGATCAGGTTTTAAGAGGGAACGCGTACATGCTGGAAGAACTGGACGGCGTAAAATTCCCAGTGGCGGTCAACGGCCAACATCTCAAGAAATATTTCCCAAGCATGTGGGACGATGGACAGTAAAATGTGAAGGCCGATACATGAAATCGGTCGAACAAAAATAAAAATATAGCCGATGCACGGTCATCGACTCTAGAGGTCCACACACGTTACAAACAGATGCCAGGTTACACATACGAGCTACTGAAGAAATGCCTCGAAGGCGTGGAAGGCGTCAGTACGGACACGATCCACCTCGGCGATCTCGGCTTCGTCATCTTCATCCTTGCCCGTCACTAGCTGCTTGCTCAGGGCGTCAGACCAGAAATAGTCGATGGTTTTGAGAAGATTCTCGTGTTTCTCGAGAGGAGACAATGATAGATGCAAGGCATCGGCTATTCCCGTAGTTTCCCATTGGGATTGGTAAGCTCTAGCTACCCTACTGAACCAAGAAACCCAATGATCGGGGGGATTAGGCCAGGCTCGCAAGCAGTTGGCCCAAGAGTTCAGATCTAGATCTTGGCTTACGAAGGGGATTCTATTTGCTTCGCAAGAAATCAGATGGGCAGGACTAGAATTTGTACGAGGGCCAAGACAAAGGGAATTTGGGAGAGAAGGATGTGGCAGCAGGATGTCTGAAACCTAGAAAGTTTAATGGTGGAATAACAACATTAATTCAGGTGTTCGCCATTAAATTCTAACATCGCGTTCAGACTGCGAAGAGTAGGCGTACCTTCAGGCCGAAGACCTCTGGATTGGTATTGGATGATTCCGCCATCTAGTTGCCGGCGGAGATGGATCTATGCAAGTTGAGGATTGGGGGTTCTCGTTGCTATGAGCTCGATCTGGTCGAGTGGGAGATTGAAGATCTAGGTCGCCCTTTTTGAAGAAGGTCGCAGGTTACCGTTTGAAACTGGAAAGCAGCCGCTTAGGTCTGCCTAAATATGCGACCAAGTTTTGACCTTGTCAACGTTTTTGGGAAAGCCGATGTCCATCGGCTCTTTGAGCTTTGATTTAGTTAACGAAAGTTCTTTGAGCTTTGATTTAGTTAACGAAATAAGTGCAGTATGGTAAAAGCCGATATAACATTATCGGCTCCTGGAGCATCGACTTATTTTTTGTTATCGGCAAAATTGGGGCGGAAAGACAATCTTCGAGAAACGGATTTTTCATTCATTCAAAAGCAGATTGCTTACAAGCGGCTGATGGATTACAAAAGGGAGCATACTACTACTACTACTACTGGTTCCTAATCTAGGCCGAGGTCGTCGTCGCCGTCATCGCCGCCGTCTTGTTCCCTTTCCTCGGCGCTGCTACCGGCGTCGTCTTCACTGCTGCTGCTGAGGAAGCCGGCGGGGGCCTCCTCGTCCTCATCTTCGTCTTCGGTGTCCTCGGACCCGGCGTGGAAGTACTTCACCGGCTGGTACTCCTCGGAGGAGGTGTCCTCCTCTTCCTCCTTTTCATCGGAGGAGTCGACACCGTCCCAGGACATGGCGTCGTCGGTGCTGTCCGCCTCCAGTTCCCCATCGGCGAGGAACTGCAGGTCCTCCTCGCCGTCGGTCATGGACGCGTCGTCCTCCGACCAGGCGGCGAAGTCCCAGTCTCTCTCGTCCCACCATTGTGGAGCGAGAGCGTTGTACGCCGCCATCGGCGGGTGTTCTGGCGTCGGCTCTCGGTCGCTCATCGAGTTGGAGGCTTGGGAGGACAGGCCAGAGGAAGCAGAGGAGGCCATGGCGGAGAAAGAGGGTTTTTTCGGCGGAGGAGGAAGATGAGGATTGTGAACTGCTTGGGTGAATTTAAATAAGGAGAATAGTATGAAGCAGTTCAATGCTATAGCGGTTTCCCAGAATGTACTGCCGAAGTTGTCAAATCATGCGCTGCGGGGAAGTGGAGAAGACAAGGCATCATGATGAGGGGGTGGTGTGACGATCCTGTTCTGCAACGCATTCTGTCAACGTGCAACCCGATACAAAAAAAAGGGGGGGAAAAGAAGAAAAAAAAGAGAACAGAGTGGTTTTGGAATTATTATTGCCAAAACCAGGGGGGCATGTGTTATCGCCATATTTTAACCAAAGGAGGAGTTGGGCCGTGATCAAGATGGGCTTGGAAGATGCGTATATTCAACGTGTTGTTGGATCGGCCTAGTGCGTGGATTTGGGCTAAATTGCCCGTGTATCTTGTATCATAGCAGGTGTCGTGTTAGTTTAGGTTCCGTTTCAGTTTAGGTAAAGATAGAGTTGTAGAGTTATTCCAAAAGTAGAGAGTCTCCGGACTATAAATATGTACCTAAGGTTATCGAGAAAAGGAGGACAATCACGTTCACAACAAACACAATCTCGGCACATCGCCACCCCTTGTTTCTAGGGTTTTTCTCGGGTAAGTGCCATGCTGCCTAGATCGCATCTTGCGATCTAGGCAGTATTTACTTATGCGTTGTTTGGTGTTACTCGTACTGAAGCCTTGTTGATGGCGAGTAGTACTATTATCATAGATTTGTGTAGGCTAGCAACAGTACTTTTCGCTATGATTGTTTAGTTATGCTGCCTCTAGTTATCCTGCCGCCTTTGCACCTTTTCCCGGGTGTAAGGGTGGCATCTTGCTTGATCTTTATTTAAGTCGATTTGATCTGTTATAGTTGTGCCTTGTTCTCCAAGGTTTAGTTTGATATCTACATGATTAGGCCTTGCAAACGGATTGAACGATCCAGTAATATGTAAGATATGGTTTGCCAATTCAAGAGGAGTTGTTCCGGGAATTGACTTTACGTTGGTTTTTAGGCCTTCTCTAGGGTTAGTTCTCCATCATCTTTTATATCTACCAGGCTCAATTACGTGTAGGACGTTCCAATCATGTAGTGAAAACGTTAAGCTATCGTAGATTGATTTAACTTGTATTGATAAAGCAAAACCCCATGTTATCGTAGATCTAATGCAGAACCATGGGTTAATCGGCTATAGGAGCCGATTCACAGGGAAACCTGGGAGCCGGTCACGGCTCGAATTTTACGTATACTTGTTTACCATGCAGGAAACCAATCGGAGCAATCCATCACCTTCCTGATCAGGTATAGGTCAGGTGGCACGCCCTCGAACCAAGCCAGGACGTGTGCCGGAGTTTTGCGGGCCGTTGCCCGAGGGACCAGGGCCCACCAGCAGTTCTGGGAGCCTCCCGGCTCTTCGTGTTGCTCGTCGCTGCTCGCCGGTGCGTTTTGGCAGGCAACAGTGTGTTCTTCCCATGAACCACACATGGATCCACCAGTGTCATCGCATGTCTGCTCTTCCCACATACCACACATGTATCCACCAGTGCGATTGCATGTCTGCTCTTCCCATGAACCAGACATGGATCCACCAGTGTCATTGCATGTCTGCTCTTTTCATGAACCACAGCTAGAGTCATTGGATGTGTGCTCTTCCCACATACCACACATGGATCCACCAGTGTCATTGCATGTGTGTTCTTCCCAAAGACCACACATGGATCCACAAGTGTCATTGCATCTGTGTTCTTCTCACAAAGCATATCATGAACCACACCCAGTGTCATTGCATGTGTGTTCTTCCCATGAACCACACATGGATCCACCAGTGTCATCGCATGTCTGCTCTTCCCACATACCACACATGGATCCACCAGTGTGATTGCATGTCTAATCTTCCCATGAACCACACATGGATCCACCAGTGTCATTGCATGTCTGCTCTTTTCATGAACCATAGCTAGAGTCATTGGATGTGTGTTCTTGTCACAGACCACGCATGGATCCAGTGTCATTGCATGTGTGTTCTTCTCATAAACCATATCATGGACCACACCCAGTGTTGTTGCATGTGTGTTCTTCTCATAGACCACACATGGATCCACCAGTGTCATTGCATATGTGTTCTTCTCACAAACCATTTCATGGACCACACCCAGTGTCATTGCATGTGTGTTCTTCCCATGAACCACACATGGATCCACCGGTGTCATCGCATGTGTGCTCTTCCCACATACCACACATGGATCCACCAGTGTCATTGCATGTCTGCTCTTCCCATGAACCACATCTAGTCATTGCATGTGTGTTCTTCCCAAAGACCACACATGGATCCACCAGTGTTATTGCATCTGTGTTCTTCTCACTAACCATATCATGGACCACACCCAGTGTCGTTGCATTTGTGTTCTTCTCACAGACCACACATGGATCCACCGGTGTCATTGCATGTGTTTTTTTTTTCACAGACCATATCATGAGCCACACCCAGTGTCATTTCATGTGTGTTATTCCCATGAACCACACATGGATCCACCGGTGTCATCGCATGTGTTCTCTTCCCACGGACCACACATGGATCCACCAGTGTCATTGCATGTGTGTTCTTCCCATGAACCACACATGGATCCACCAGTGTCATTGCATGTCTGCTCTTTTCATGAACCACATCTAGAGTCATTGGATGTGTGTTCTTCTCACAGACCACATATCACCAGTGTCATTGCATGTGTGTTCTTCCCAAAGACCACACATGGATCACCAGTGTCATTGCATGTGTGTTCTTCTCACAAACCACACATGGATCCACCGGTGTCTTTCCATGTCTGCTCTTCTCTCAGAGAACACATGGATCCACCAGTGTCATTGCATGTGTGTTCTTCCTAGAGACCACACATGGATCCACCGGTGTCGTTGCATGTCTGCTCTTCTCACAGACCACACATGGATCCACCAGTGTCATTGCATGTGTGTTCTTCCCATGAACCACACATGGTTCCACCGAAGTCATTGCATGTGTTTTCTTCTCACAAACCACACATGGATCCACCTAGTGTCATCGCATGTGTGTTCTTCCCATGAACCACACATGGATCCACTAGTGTCATTGCATGTCTGCTCTTTTCATGAACCACAGATAGAGTCATTGGATGTGTGTTCTTCTCACAAACCACACCTGGATCTAGTGTCATTGCATGTGTGTTCTTCCCAAAGACCACACATGGATCCACCAGTGTCATTGCATGTCTGTTCTTCTCACAAACCATATCATGAACCACACACTGTGTCATAGCATGTGTGTTCTTCCCAAAGACCACACATGGATCCACCGGTGTCGTTGCATGTCTGCTCTTCTCACAGACCATATCATGAGCCACACCCAGAGTCATTGCATGTGTGTTCTTCCCATGAACCACACATGGATCCACCGGAGTCATTGCATGTGTGTTCTTCTCACAGACCACACATGGATCCACCCAGTGTCATCGCATGTGTGTTCTTCCCATGAACCACACATGGATCCACCAGTTTCATTGCATGTCTTCTCTTTTCATGAACCACAGCTAGAGTCATTGGATGTGCGTTTTTCTCAGAGACCACACATGCAACCAGTGTCATTGCATGTGTGTTCTTCCCAAAGAAAGCACATGGATCCACCTGTGTCATTGCATGTGTGTTCTTCTCACAAACCATATCATGGACCACATCCAGTGTCGTTGCCTGTGTGTTCTTCTCACAGACCACACATGGATCTACCAGTGTCATTGCATGTGTGTTCTTCTCACAGACCATATCATGAACCACACCCAAGGTCATTGCATGTGTTTTCTTCCCATGAAACACACATGGATCCACCAGTGTCATCGCATGTCTGCTCTTCCCACATACCACACATGTATCCACCAGTGCGATTGCATGTCTACTCTTCCCATGAACCAGACATGGATCCACCAGTGTTATTGCATGTCTGCTCTTTTCATGAACCACAGCTAGAGTCATTGGATGTGTGCTCTTCCCACATACCACACATGGATCCACCAGTGTCAATGCATGTGTGTTCTTCCCAAAGACCACACATGGATCCACCAGTGTCATTGCATGTGTGTTCTTCTCACAAAGCATATCATGAACCACACCCAGTGTCATTGCATGTGTGTTCTTCCCATGAACCACACATGGATCCACCAGTGTGATTGCATGTCTGCTCTTCCCATGAACGACACATGGATCCACCAGTGTCATTGCATGTCTGCTCTTTTCATGAACCACAGCTAGAGTCATTGGATGTGTGTTCTTGTCACAGACCATGCATGGATCCAGTGTCATTGCATGTGTGTTCTTCTTACAAACCATATCATGGACCACACCCAATGTTGTTGTATGTGTGTTCTTCTCATAGACCACACATGGATCCACCTGTGTCATTGTGTGTGTGTTCTTCTCACAAACCATTTCATGAACCACACCCAGTATCATTGCATGTGTGTTCTTCCCATGAACCACACATGGATCCACCGGTGTCATCGCATGTGTGCTCTTCCCACATACCACACATGAATCCACCAGTGTCATTGCATGTCTGCTCTTCCCATGAACCACAGCTAGTCATTGCATGTGTTTTCTTCTCACAAACCACACATGGATCCACCCAGTGTCATCGCATGTGTGTTCTTCCCATGAACCACACATGGATCCACCCAGTGTCATCGCATGTGTGTTCTTCCCATGAACCACAACTAGAGTCATTGGATGTGTGTTCTTCTCACATACCACACACGGATCCAGTGTCATTGCATGTGTGTTCTTCCCAAAGACCACACATGGATCCACCAGTGTCATTGCATGTGTGTTCTTCTCGCAAACCATATCATGAACCACACCCTGTGTCATTGCATGTGTGTTCTTCCCAAAGACCACACATGGATCCACAGGTGTCGTTGCATGTCTGCTCTTCTCACAGACCATATCTTAGCCACACCCAGAGTCATTGCATGTGTGTTCTTCCCATGAACCACACATGGATCCAACGGAGTCATTGCATATGTGTTATTCTTACACACCACACATGGATCCACCTAGTGTCATCTCATGTGTGTTCTTCCCATGAACCACACATGGATGCACTAGTGTCATTGCATGTGTGTTCTTCTCACAAACCATATCATGAACCACACCCATTATCATTGAATGTGTGTTCTTCCCATGAACCACACATGGATCCACCGGTGTCATCGCATGTGTGCTCTTCCCACATACCACACATGGATCCACCAGTGTCATTGCATGTGTGTTCTTCCCATGAACCACACATGGATCTACCAGTGTCATTGCATGTCTGCTCTTTTCATGAACCATAGATAGAGTCACTGGATGTGTGTTCTTCTCACAGACCACATATCACCAGTGTCATTGCATGTGCGTTATTCCCAAAGACCACATATGGATCCACTAGAGTCATTGGATGTGTGTTCTTCTCACAAATCATATATGGATCCAGCGGTGTCGTTGCATGTCAGCTCTTCTCATAGAGCACACATGGATCCACCGGTGTCATTGCATGTGTGTTCTTCCCAAAGACCACACGTGGATCCACCGGTGTCGTTGCCTGTCAGCTCTTCTCCGAGCACACATGGATCCACCGGTGTCATTGCATGTGTGTTCTTCCCACATACCACACATGGATCCAGCAGTGTCGTTGCATGTCTGCTCTTCTCATAGACCACACAAGGATCCACCAGTGTCATTGCATGTGTGTTCTTCGCATGAACCACACATGGATCCACCAAAGTCATTGCATGTGTGTTCTTCTCACAAACTACACATGGATCCACCCACTGTCATCGCATGTGTGTTCTTCCCATGAACCACGCATGGATACACCAGTGTCATTGCATGTCTTCTCTTTTCATGAACCACAGCTAGATTCATTGGATGTGTGTTCTTCTCACATACCACACATGGATCCAGTGTCATTGCATGTGTGTTCTTCCCAAAGACCACACATGGATCCACCAGTGTTATTGCATCTGTGTTCTTCTCACAAACCATATCATGGACCACACCCAGTGTCGTTGCATTTGTGTTCTTCTCACAGACCACACATGGATCCACTGGTGTCATTGCATGTGTGTTTTTTTTCACAGACCATATCATGAGCCACACCCAGTGTCATTTCATGTGTGTTCTTCCCATGAACCACACATGGATCCACCGGTGTCATCGCATGTGTTCTCTTCCCACGGACCACACATGGATCCACCAGTGTCATTGCATGTGTGTTCTTCCCATGAACCACACATGGATCCACCAGTGTCATTGCATGTCTGCTCTTTTCATGAACCACATCTAGAGTCATTGGATGTGTGTTCTTCTCACAGACCACATATCACCAGTGTCATTGCATGTGTGTTCTTCCCAAAGACCACACATGGATCACCAGTGTCATTGCATGTGTGTTCTTCTCACAAACCACACATGGATCCACCGGTGTCTTTCCATGTCTGCTCTTCTCTCAGAGAACACATGGATCCACCAGTGTCATTGCATGTGTGTTCTTCCCAGAGACCACACATGGATCCACCCGTGTCGTTGCATGTCTGCTCTTCTCACAGACCACACATGGATCCACCAGTGTCATTGCATGTGTGTTCTTCCCATGAACCACACATGGTTCCACCGAAGTCATTGCATGTGTTTTCTTCTCACAAACCACACATGGATCCACCCAGTGTCATCGCATGTGTGTTCTTCCCATGAACCACACATGGATCCACTAGTGTCATTGCATGTCTGCTCTTTTCATGAACCACAGATAGAGTCATTGGATGTGTGTTTTCTCACAGACCACACATGGATCCAGTGTCATTGCATGTGTGTTCTTCCCAAGACCACACATGGATCCACCAGTGTCATTGCATGTGTGTTCTTCTCACAAACCATATCATGAACAACACACTGTGTCATTGCATGTGTGTTCTTCCCAAAGACCACACATGGATCCACCGGTGTCGTTGCATGTCTGCTCTTCTCACAGACCATATCATGAGCCACACCCAGAGTCATTGCATGTGTGTTCTTCCCATGAACCACACATGGATCCACCGGAGTCATTGCATGTGTGTTCTTCTCACATACCACACATGGATCCACCCAGTGTCATCGCATGTGTGTTCTTCCCATGAACCACACATGGATCCACCAGTTTCATTGCATGTCTTCTCTTTTCATGAACCACAGCTAGAGTCATTGGATGTGTGTTTTTCTCAGAGACCACACATGCAACCAGTGTCATTGCATGTGTGTTCTTAGCAAAGAAAGCACATGGATCCACCAGTGTCATTGCATGTGTGTTCTTCTCACAAACCATATCATGGACCTCATCCAGTGTCGTTGCCTGTGTGTTCTTCTCACAGACCACACATGGATCTACCAGTGTCATTGCATGTGTGTTCTTCTCACGGACCATATCATGAACCACACCCAAGGTCATTGCATGTGTTTTCTTCCCATGAACCACACATGGATCCACCAGTGTCATCGCATGTCTGCTCTTCCCACATACCACACATGTATCCACCAGTGCGATTGCATGTCTGCTCTTCCCATGAACCAGACATGGATCCACCAGTGTCATTGCATGTCTGCTCTTTTCATGAACCACAGCTAGAGTCATTGGATGTGTGGTCTTCCCACATACCACACATGGATCCACCAGTGTCAATGCATGTGTGTTCTTCCCAAAGACCACACATGGATCCACCAGTGTCATTGCATGTGTGTTCTTCTCACAAAGCATATCATGAACCACACCCAGTGTCATTGCATGTGTGTTCTTCCCATGAACCACACATGGATCCACCAGTGTCATCGCATGTCTGCTCTTCCCACATACCACACATGGATCCACCGGTGTGATTGCATGTCTGCACTTCCCATGAACGACACATGGATCCACCAGTGTCATTGCATGTCTGCTCTTTTCATGAACCACAGCTAGAGTCATTGGATGTGTGTTCTTGTCACAGACCATGCATGGATCCAGTGTCATTGCATGTGTGTTCTTCTTACAAACCATATCATGGACCACACCCAGTGTTGTTGCATGTGTGTTCTTCTCATAGACCACACATGGATCCACCTGTGTCATTGCGTGTGTGTTCTTCTCACAAACCATTTCATGAACCACACCCAGTATCATTGCATGTGTGTCCATGAACCACACATGGATCCACCGGTGTCATCGCATGTGTGCTCTTCCCACATACCACACATGAATCCACCAGTGTCATCGCATGTGTGTTCTTCCCATGAACCACAACTAGAGTCATTGGATGTGTGTTCTTCTCACATACCACACACGGATCCAGTGTCATTGCATGTGTGTTCTTCCCAAAGACCACACATGGATCCACCAGTGTCATTGCATGTGTGTTCTTCTCACAAACCATATCATGAACCACACCCTGTGTCATTGCATGTGTGTTCTTCCCAAAGACCACACATGGATCCACCGGTGTCGTTGCATGTCTGCTCTTCTCACAGACCATATCTTAGCCACACCCAGAGTCATTGCATGTGTGTTCTTCCCATGAACCACACATGGATCCAATGGAGTCATTGCATATGTGTTATTCTTACACACCACACATGGATCCACCCAGTGTCATCTCATGTGTGTTCTTCCCATGAACCACACATGGATCCACCAGTGTCATTGCATGTCTCCTCTTTTCATGAACCACAACTAGAGTCATTGGATGTGTATTCTTCTCACAGACCACACATGGATCCGGTGTCATTGCATGTGTGTTATTTCCAAAGACAACACATGGATCCACCAGTGTCATTGCATGTGTGTTCTTCTCACAAACCATATCATGGACCACACCTAGTGTCGTTGCAAATGTGTTCTTCTCACATAGGACACATGGATCCACCACTGTCATTGCATGTCTGTTCTTCTCACAAACCATATCATGGACCACACCAAGTGTCATTGCACGTGTGTTCTTCCCATCAACCACACACGGATCCACCGGTGTCATCGCATGTGTGCTCTTCCCACATACCACACATGGATCCACCAGTGTCATCGCATGTCTGCTCTTCCCATGAACCATAGCTAGAGTCATTGGATGTGTGTTCTTCTCACAGACCACACATGGATCCAGTGTCATTGCATGTGTGTTCTTCCCAAAGACCACACATGGATCCACCAGTGTCATTGCATGTGTGTTCTTCTCACAGACCATATCATGAACCACACCCAGTATCATTGCATGTGTGTTCTTCCCATGAACCACACATGGATCCACCGGTGTCATCTCATGGGTGCTCTTCCCACATACCACACATGGATCCACCAGTGTCATTGCATGTGTGTTCTTCCCAAAGACCACACATGGATCCACCAGTGTCATTGCATGTGTGTTCTTCGCACAAACCATATCATGAACCACACCAAGTGTCCTTGCATGTGTGTTCTTCTCACATACCACACATGGATGCACTAGTGTCATTGCATGTGTGTTCTTCTCACAAACCATATCATGAACCACACCCATTATCATTGAATGTGTGTTCTTCCCATGAACCACACATGGATCCACCGGTGTCATCGCATGTGTGCTCTTCCCACATACCACACATGGATCCACCAGTGTCATTGCATGTGTGTTCTTCCCATGAACCACACATGGATCTACCAGTGTCATTGCATGTCTGCTCTTTTCATGAACCATAGATAGAGTCACTGGATGTGTGTTCTTCTCACAGACCACATATCACCAGTGTCATTGCATGTGCGTTATTCCCAAAGACCACATATGGATCCACTAGAGTCATTGGATGTGTGTTCTTCTCACAAATCATATATGGATCCAGCGGTGTCGTTGCATGTCAGCTCTTCTCATAGAGCACACATGGATCCACCAGTGTCATTGCATGTGTGTTCTTCCCAAAGACCACACGTGGATCCACCGGTGTCGTTGCCTGTCAGCTCTTCTCCGAGCACACATGGATCCACCAGTGTCATTGCATGTGTGTTCTTCCCACATACCACACATGGATCCAGCAGTGTCGTTGCATGTCTGCTCTTCTCATAGACCACACAAGGATCCACCAGTGTCATTGCATGTGTGTTCTTCGCATGAACCACACATGGATCCACCAAAGTCATTGCATGTGTGTTCTTCTCACAAATTACACATGGATCCACCCACTGTCATCGCATGTGTGTTCTTCCCATGAACCACGCATGGATCCACCAGTGTCATTGCATGTCTTCTCTTTTCATGAACCACAGCTAGATTCATTGGATGTGTGTTTTTCTCACATACCACACATGGATCCAGTGTCATTGCATGTGTGTTCTTCCCAAAGACCACACATGGATCCACCAGTGTTATTGCATCTGTGTTCTTCTCACAAACCATATCATGGACCACACCCAGTGTCGTTGCATTTGTGTTCTTCTCACAGACCACACATGGATCCACCGGTGTCATTGCATGTGTGTTTTTTTTCACAGACCATATCATGAGCCACACCCAGTGTCATTTCATGTGTGTTCTTCCCATGAACCACACATGGATCCACCGGTGTCATCGCATGTGTTCTCTTCCCACGGACCACACATGGATCCACCAGTGTCATTGCATGTGTGTTCTTCCCATGAACCACACATGGATCCACCAGTGTCATTGCATGTCTGCTCTTTTCATGAACCACATCTAGAGTCATTGGATGTGTGTTCTTCTCACAGACCACATATCACCAGTGTCATTGCATGTGTGTTCTTCCCAAAGACCACACATGGATCACCAGTGTCATTGCATGTGTGTTCTTCTCACAAACCACACATGGATCCACCGGTGTCTTTCCATGTCTGCTCTTCTCTCAGAGAACACATGGATCCACCAGTGTCATTGCATGTGTGTTATTCCCAGAGACCACACATGGATCCACCAGTGTCGTTGCATGTCTGCTCTTCTCACAGACCACACATGGATCCACCAGTGTCATTGCATGTGTGTTCTTCCCATGAACCACACATGGTTCCACCGAAGTCATTGCATGTGTTTTCTTCTCACAAACCACACATGGATCCACCCAGTGTCATCGCATGTGTGTTCTTCCCATGAACCACACATGGATCCACTAGTGTCATTGCATGTCTGCTCTTTTCATGAACCACAGATAGAGTCATTGGATGTGTGTTCTTCTCACAGACCACACATGGATCCAGTGTCATTGCTTGTGTGTTCTTCCCAAAGACCACACATGGATCCACCAGTGTCATTGCATGTGTGTTCTTCTCACAAACCATATCATGAACAACACACTGTGTCATTGCATGTGTGTTCTTCCCAAAGACCACACATGGATCCACCGGTGTCGTTGCATGTCTGCTCTTCTCACAGACCATATCATGAGCCACACCCAGAGTCATTGCATGTGTGTTCTTCCCATGAACCACACATGGATCCACCGGAGTCATTGCATGTGTGTTCTTCTCACAGACCACACATGGATCCACCCAGTGTCATCGCATGTGTGTTATTCCCATGAACCACACATGGATCCACCAGTTTCATTGCATGTCTTCTCTTTTCATGAACCACAGCTAGAGTCATTGGATGTGTGTTTTTCTCAGAGACCACACATGCAACCAGTGTCATTGCATGTGTGTTCTTAGCAAAGAAAGCACATGGATCCACCAGTGTCATTACATGTGTGTTCTTCTCACAAACCATATCATGGACCACATCCAGTGTCGTTGCCTGTGTGTTCTTCTCACAGACCACACATGGATCTACCAGTGTCATTGCATGTGTGTTCTTCTCACGGACCATATCATGAACCACACCCAAGGTCATTGCATGTGTTTTCTTCCCATGAACCACACATGGATCCACCAGTGTCATCGCATGTCTGCTCTTCCCACATACCACACATGTATCCACCAGTGCGATTGCATGTCTGCTCTTCCCATGAACCAGACATGGATCCACCAGTGTCATTGCATGTCTGCTCTTTTCATGAACCACAGCTAGAGTCATTGGATGTGTGCTCTTCCCACATACCACACATGGATCCACCAGTGTCAATGCATGTGTGTTCTTCCCAAAGACCACACATGGATCCACCAGTGTCATTGCATGTGTGTTCTTCTCACAAAGCATATCATGAACCACACCCAGTGTCATTGCATGTGTGTTCTTCCCATGAACCACACATCGATCCACCAGTGTCATCGCATGTCTGCTCTTCCCACATACCACACATGGATCCACCAGTGTGATTGCATGTCTGCTCTTCCCATGAACGACACATGGATCCACCAGTGTCATTGCATGTCTGCTCTTTTTATGAACCACAGCTAGAGTCATTGGATGTGTGTTCTTGTCACAGACCATGCATGGATCCAGTGTCATTGCATGTGTGTTCTTCTTACAAACCATATCATGGACCACACCCAGTGTTGTTGCATGTGTGTTCTTCTCATAGACCACACATGGATCCACCTGTGTCATTGCGTGTGTGTTCTTCTCACAAACCATTTCATGAACCAAACCCAGTATCATTGCATGTGTGTCCATGAACCACACATGGATCCACCGGTGTCATCGCATGTGTGCTCTTCCCACATACCACACATGAATCCACCAGTGTCATTGCATGTCTGCTCTTCCCATGAACCACAGCTAGTCATTGCATGTGTTTTCTTCTCACAAACCACACATGGATCCACCCAGTGTCATCGCATGTGTGTTCTGCCCATGAACCACACATGGATCCACTCGTGTCATTACATGTCTGCTCTTTTCATGAACCAGAGCTAGAGTCATTGGATGTGTGTTCTTCTCACATACCACACATGGATCCAGTGTCATTGCATGTGTGTTCTTCCCAAAGACCACACATGGATCCACCAGTGTCATTGCATATGTGTTCTTCTCACAAACCATATCATGAACCACACCCTGTGTCATTGCATGTGTGTTCTTCCCAAAGACCACACATGGATCCACCGGTGTCGTTGCATGTCTGCTCTTCTCACAGACCATATCATGAGCCACACCCAGAGTCATTGCATGTGTGTTCTTCCCATGAACCACACATGGATCCACCGGAGTCATTGCATGTGTGTTCTTCTCACAGACCACACATGGATCCACCCAGTGTCATCGCATGTGTGTTCTTCCCATGAACCACACATGGATCCACCAGTGTCATTGCATGTCTTCTCTTTTCATGAACCACAGCTAGAGTCATTGGATGTGTGTTTTTCTCAGAGACCACACATGCAACCAGTGTCATTGCATGTGTGTTCTTCCCAAAGACAGCACATGGATCCACCAGTGTCATTGCATGTGTGTTCTTCTCACAAACCATATCATGGACCACACCCAGTGTCGTTGCCTGTGTGTTCTTCTCACAGACCACACATGGATCTACCAGTGTCATTGCATGTGTGTTCTTCTCACAGACCATATCATGAACCACACCCAAGGTCATTGCATGTGTGTTCTTCCCATGAACCACACATGGATCCACCAGTGTCATCGCATGTCTGCTCTTCCCACATACCACACATGTATCCACCAGTGCGATTGCATGTCTGCTCTTCCCATGAACCAGACATGGATCCACCAGTGTCATTGCATGTCTGCTCTTTTCATGAACCACAACTAGATTCATTGGATGTGTGCTCTTCCCACATACCACACATGGATCCACCAGTGTCATTGCATGTGTGTTCTTCCCAAAGACCACACATGGATCCACAAGTGTCATTGCATGTGTGTTCTTCTCACAAAGCATATCATGAACCACACCCAGTGTCATTGCATGTGTGTTCTTCCCATGAACAACACATGGATCCACCAGTGTCATCGCATGTCTGCTATTCCCAAACCACACATGGATCCACCAGTGTGATTGCATGTCTAATCTTCCCATGAACCACACATGGATCCACCAGTGTCATTGCATGTCTGCTCTTTTCATGAACCACAGCTAGAGTCATTGGATGTGTGTTCTTGTCACAGACCACGCATGGATCCAGTGTCATTGCATGTGTGTTCTTCTCACAAACCATATCATGGACCACACCCAGTGTTGTTGCATGTGTGTTCTTCTCATAGACCACACATGGATCCACTAGTGTCATTGCATGTGTGTTCTTCTCACAAACCATTTCATGAACCACACCCAGTGTCATTGCATGTGTGTTCTTCCCATGAACCACACATGGATCCACCGGTGTCATCGCATGTGTGCTCTTCCCACATACCACACATGAATCCACCAGTGTCATTGCATGTCTGCTCTTCCCATGAACCACAGCTAGTCATTGCATGTGTTTTCTTCTCACAAACCACACATGGATCCACCCAGTGTCATCGCATGTGTGTTCTTCCCATGAACCACACATGGATCCACTCGTGTCATTACATGTCTGCTCTTTTCATGAACCACAGCTAGAGTCATTGGATGTGTGTTCTTCTCACATACCACACATGGATCGAGTGTCATTGCATGTGTGTTCTTCCCAAAGACCACACATGGATCCACCAGTGTCATTGCATGTGTGTTCTTCTCACAAACCATATCATGAACCACACCCTATGTCATTGCATGTGTGTTCTTCCCAAAGACCACACATGGATCCACCGGTGTCGTTGCATGTCTGCTCTTCTCACAGACCATATCATGAGCCACACCCAGAGTCATTGCATGCGTGTTCTTCTCACAGACCACAGATGGATCCACCCAGTGTCATCGCATGTGTGTTCTTCCCATGAACCACACATGGATCCACCAGTGTCATTGCATGTCTTCTCTTTTCATGAACCACAGCTAGAGTCATTGGATGTGTGTTTTTCTCAGAGACCACACATGCAACCAGTGTCATTGCATGTGTGTTCTTCCCAAAGACAGCACATGGATCCACCAGTGTCATTGCATGTGTGTTCTTCTCACAAACCATATCATGGACCACACCCAGTGTCGTTGCCTGTGTGTTCTTCTCACAGACCACACATGGATCTACCAGTGTCATTGCATGTGTGTTCTTCTCACAGACCATATCATGAACCACACCCAAGGTCATTGCATGTGTGTTCTTCCCATGAACCACACATGGATCCACCAGTGTCATCGCATGTCTGCTCTTCCCACATACCACACATGTATCCACCAGTGCGATTGCATGTCTGCTCTTCCCATGAACCAGACATGGATCCACCAGTGTCATTGCATGTCTGCTCTTTTCATGAACCACAGCTAGAGTCATTGGATGTGTGCTCTTCCCACATACCACACATGGATCCACCAGTGTCATTGCATGTGTGTTCTTCCCAAAGACCACACATGGATCCACAAGTGTCATTGCATCTGTGTTCTTCTCACAAAGCATATCATGAACCACACCCAGTGTCATTGCATGTGTGTTCTTCCCATGAACCACACATGGATCCACCAGTGTCATCGCATGTCTTCTCTTCCCATATACCACACATGGATCCACCAGTGTGATTGCATGTCTAATCTTCCCATGAACCACACATGGATCCACCAGTGTCATTGCATGTCTGCTCTTTTCATGAACCACAGCTAGAGTCATTGGATGTGTGTTCTTGTCACAGACCACGCATGGATCCAGTGTCATTGCATGTGTGTTCTTCTCACAAACCATATCATGGACCACACCCAGTGTTGTTGCATGTGTGTTCTTCTCATAGACCACACATGGATCCACCAGTGTCATTGCATGTGTGTTCTTCTCACAAACCATTTCAGGAACCACACCCAGTGTCATTGCATGTGTGTTCTTCCCATGAACCACACATGGATCCACCGGTGTCATCGCATGTGTGCTCTTCCCACATACCACACATGGATCCACCAGTGTCATTGCATGTTTGCTCTTCCCATGAACCACATCTAGTCATTGCATGTGTGTTCTTCTCACAAACCATATCATGGACCACACCCAGTGTTGTTGCATGTGTGTTCTTTTCATAGACCACACATGGATCCACCAGTGTTATTGCATGTGTGTTCTTCTCACAAACCATATCATGAACCACACCCAGTGTCATTGCATGTGTGTTCTTCCCATGAACCACACATGGATCCACCGGTGTCATCGCATGTGTGCTCTTCCCACATACCACACATGGATCCACCAGTGTCATTGCATGTCTGCTCTTCCCATGAACCACGGCTAGAGTCATTGGATGTGTGTTCTTCTCACAGACCACACAGGGATCCACTGTCATTGCATGTTTGTTCTTCCCAAAAAACACACATGGATCCACCAGTGTCATTGCATGTGTGTTCTTCTCACAAACCATATCATGAACCACACCCAGTGTCGTTGCATGTGTGTTCTTCTCACAGACCACACATGGATCCATTAGTGTCATTGCATGTGTGTTCTTCTCACAGACCATATCATGAACCACACCCGGTATCATTGCATGTGTGTTCTTCCCATGAACCACACATGGATCCACCGGTGTCATCGCATGTGTGCTCTTCCCACATACCACACATGGATCCACCAGTGTCATTGCATGTGTGTTCTTCCCATGAACCACACATGGACCCACCAGTGTCATTGCATGTCTGCTCTTTTCATGAACCACAACTAGAGTCATTGGATGTGTGTTCTTCTCACAGACCACACATGGATCTGGTGTCATTGCATGTGTGTTCTTCCCAAAGACAACACATGGATCCACCAGTGTCATTGCATGTGTGTTCTTCTCACAAACCATATCATGGACCACACCCAGTGTCGTTGCAAGTGTGTTCTTCTCACATACGACACATGGATCCACCATTGTCATTGCATGTCTGTTCTTCTCACAAACCATATCATGGACCACACCAAGTGTCAATGCATGTGTGTTCTTCCCATGAACCACACACGGATCCACCGGTGTCATCGCATGTGTGCTCATCCCACATACCACACATGGATCCACCAGTGTCATCGCATGTCTGCTCTTCCCATGAACCACAGCTAGAGTCATTGGATCTGTGTTCTTCTCACAGACCACACATGGATCCAGTGTCATTGCATGTGTGTTCTTCCCAAAGATCACACATGGATCCACCAGTGTCATTGCATGTGTGTTCTTCTCACAGACCATATCATGAACCACACCCAGTATAATTGCATGTGTGTTCTTCCCATGAACCACACATGGATCCACCGGTGTCATCGCATGTGTGTTCTTCACAAAGACCACACATGGATCCACTAGTGCCATTGCATGTGTGTTGTTCTCACAAACCATATCATGAACCACACCAAGTGTCGTTGCATGTGTGTTCTTCTCACAGACCATATCATGAACCACACCCAGTATCATTGCATGTGTGTTATTCCCATGAACCACACATGGATCCATCGGTGTCATCGCATGTGTGCTCTTCCCACATACCACACATGGATTCACCAGTGTCATTGCATGTGTGTTCTTCCCATGAACCACACATGGATCCACCAGTGTCATTGCATGTCTGCTCTTTTCATGAACCATAGCTAGAGTCATTGGATGTGTGTTCTTCTCACATACCACATATCACCAGTGTCATTGCATGTGTGTTATTCCCAAAGACCACATATGGATCCACTAGAGTCATTGGATGTGTGTTCTTCTCACAAGTCATATATGGATCCACCAGTGTCGTTGCATGTCAGCTCTTCTCATAGAGCACACATGGATCCACCGGTCTCATTGCATGTGTGTTCTTCCCAAAGACCACAAATGGATCCACCGGTGTCGTTGCATGTCTGCTCTTCTCACATATCATATCATGAGCCACACCCAGAGTCATTGCATGTGTGTTCTTCCCATGAAACCACACATGGATCCAACGGAGTCATTGCATGTGTGTTCTTCTCACAGACCACACATGGATCCACCCAGTGTCATCGCATGTGTGTTCTTTCCATGAACCACACATGGATCCACCGGTGTCATTGCATGTCTGCTCTTTTCATTGGATGTCTATTCTTCTCACAGACCACACATGGATCCAGTGTCATCGCATGTGTGTTCTTCCCAAAGACAACACATGGATCCACCAGTGTCATTGCATGTGTGTTCTTCTCACAAACCATATCATGGACCACACCCAGTGTCGTTGCATGTGTGTTCTTCTCACATAACACACATGGATCCACCAGGGTCATTGCATGTGTGTTCTTCTCACAAACCATATCATGGACCACACCCAGTGTCATTGCATGTGTGTTCTTCTCACAAACCATATCATGGACCACACCCAGTATCGTTGCCTGTGTGTTCTTCTCACAGACCACACATGGATCCACCAGTGTCATTGCATGTGTCTTCTTCTCACAGACCATATCATGAACCACACCGAAGGTCATTGCATGTGTGTTCTTCCCATGAACCACACATGTATCCACTAGTGTCATCGCATGTCTGCTCTTCCCACATACCACACATGGATCCACCAGTGTGATTGCATGTCTGCTCTTCCCATGAACAATACATGGATCCACCAGTGTGATTGCATGTCTGCTCTTTTCATGAACCACAGCTAGAGTCATTGGATGTGTGCTCTTCCCACATACCACACATGGATCCACCAGTGTCATTGCATGTGTGTTCTTCCCAAAGACCACACATGGATCCACCAGTGTCATTGCATGTGTGTTCTTCTCACAAAGCATATCATGAACCACACCCAGTGTCATTGCATGTGTGTTCTTCCCATGAACCACACATGGATCCACCAGTGTCATCGCATGTTTGCTCTTCCCACATACCACACATGGATCCACCAGTGTGATTGCATGTCTGCTCTTCCCATGAACCACACATGGATCCACCAGTGTCATTGCATGTCTGCTCTTTTCATGAACCATAGCTAGAGTCATTGGATGTGTGTTCTTGTCACAGACCACGCATGGATCCAGTGTCATTGCATGTGTGTTATTCTCACAAACCATATCATGGACCACACCCAGTGTTGTTGCATGTGTGTTCTTCTCATAGACCACACATGGATCCACCAGTGTCATTGCATGTGTGTTCTTCTCACAAACCATTTCATGAACCACACACAGTGTCATTGCATGTGTGTTCTTCCCATGAACCACACATGGATCCACCGGTGTCATCTCATGTGTGCTCTTCCCACATACCACACATCGATCCACCAGTGTCATTGCATGTCTGCTCTTCCCATGAACCACAGCTAGAGTTATTGCATGTGTGTTCTTCTCACAAACCATATCATGAACCACACCAGTGTCATTACATGTGTGTTATTCCCATGAACCACACATGGATCCACCGGTGTCATCGCATGTGTGCTCTTCCCACATACCACACATGGATCCACCAGTGTCATTGCATGTCTGCTCTTCCCATGAACCACAGCTAGAGTCATTGGATGTGTGTTCTTCTCACAGACCACACATGGATCCAGTGTCATTGCATGTTTGTTCTTCCCAAAGACCACACATGGATCCACCAGTGTCATTGCATGTGTGTTCTTCTCACAAACCATATCATGAACCACACCCAGTGTCGTTGCATGTGTGTTCTTCTCACAGACCACACATGGATCCACCAGTGTCATTGCATGTGTGTTCTTCTCACAGACCATATCATGAACCACACCCAGTATCATTGTATGTGTGTTCTTCCCATGAACCACACATGGATCCACCGGTGTCATCGCATGTGTGCTCTTCCCACATACCACACATGGATCCACCAGTGTCATTGCATGTGTGTTCTTCCCATGAACCACACATGGATCCACCAGTGTCATTGCATGTCTGCTCTTTTCATGAACCATAGCTAGAATCGTTGGATGTGTGTTGTTCTCACAGACCACATATCACCAGTGTCATTGCATGTGTGTTATTCCCAAAGACCACACATGGATCCACTAGAGTCATTGGATGTGTGTGATTCTCACAAACCATATATGGATCCACCGGTGTTGTTGCATGTCAGCTCTTCTCACAGAGCACACATGGATCCACCGATGTCATTGGATGTTTGTTCTTCCCAAAGACCACACATGGATCCACCGGTGTCGTTGCATGTCTGCTCTTCTCACAGACCATATCATGAGCCACACCCAGAGTCATTGCATGTGTGTTCTTCCCATGAACCACACATGGATCCAACGGAGTCATTGCATGTGTGTTCTTCTCAAAGACCACACATGGATCCACCCAGTGTCATCTCATGTGTGTTCTTCCCATGAACCACACATGGATCCACCAGTGTCATTGCATGTCTGCTCTTTTCATGAACCACAACTAGAGTCATTGGATGTGTATTCTTCTCACAGACCACACATGGATCCGGTGTCATTGCATGTGTGTTCTTTCCAAAGACAACACATGGATCCACCAGTGTCATTGCATGTGTGTTCTTATCACAAACCATATCATGGACCACACCCAGTGTCATTGCAAATGTGTTCTTCTCACATAGGACACAAGGATCCACCACTGTCATTGCATGTGTGTTCTTCTCACAAACCATATCATGGACCACACCAAGTGTCATTGCATGTGTGTTCTTCCCATGAACCCCACACGGATCCACCGGTGTCATCGCATGTGTGCTCTTCCCACATACCACACATGGATCCACTAGTGTCATCGCATGTCTGCTCTTCCCATGAACCATAGCTAGAGTCATTGGATGTGTGTTCTTCTCACAGACCACACATGGATCCAGTGTCATTTCATGTGTGTTCTTCCTAAAGACCACACATGGATCCACCAGTGTCATTGCATGTGTGTTCTTCTCACAGACCATATCATGAACCACACCCAGTATCATTGCATGAGTGTTCTTCCCATGAACAACACATGGATCCACCGGTGTCATTCCATGTGTGTTCTTCTCACAAACCATATCATGGACCACACCCAGTGTCGTTGCATGTGTGTTCTTCTCACATACCACACATGGATCCACCAGGGTCATTGCATGTGTGTTCTTCTCACAAACCATATCATGGACCACACCCAGTGTCATTGCATGTGTGTTCTTCTCACAAACCATATCATGGACCACACCCAGTGTCGTTGCCTGTGTGTTCTTCTCACAGACCACACATGGATCCACCAGTGTCATTGCATGTGTGTTCTTCTCACAGACCATATCATGAACCACACCGAAGGTCATTGCATGTGTGTTCTTCCCATGAACCACACATGGATCCACTAGTGTCATTGCATGTCTGCTCTTCCCACATACCACACATGGATCCACCAGTGTGATTGCATGTCTGCTCTTTTCATGAACCACAGCTAGAGTCATTGGATGTGTGCTCTTCCCACGTACCACACATGGATCCACCAGTGTCATTGCATGTGTGTTCTTCCCAAAGACCACACATGGATCCACCAGTGTCATTGCATGTGTGTTCTTCTCACAAAGCATACCATGAACCACACCCAGTGTCATTGCATGTGTGTTCTTCCCATGAACCACACATGGATCCACCAGTGTCATCGCATGTCTGCTCTTCCCACATACCACACATGGATCCACCAGTGTGATTGCATGTATGCTCTTCCCATGAACCACACATGGATCCACCAGTGTCATTGCATGTCTGCTCTTTTCATGAACCATAGCTAGAGTCATTGGATGTGTGTTCTTGTCACAGACCACGCATGGATCCAGTGTCATTGCATGTGTGTTATTCTCACAAACCATATCATGGACCACACCCAGTGTTGTTGCATGTGTGTTCTTCTCATAGACCACACATGGATCCACCAGTGTCATTGCATGTGTGTTCTTCTCACAAACCATTTCATGAACCACACCCAGTGTCATTGCATGTGTGTTCTTCCCATGAACCACACATGGATCCACCGGTGTCATCTCATGTGTGCTCTTCCCACATACCACACATGGATCCACCAGTGTCATTGCATGTCTACTCTTCCCATGAACCACAGCTAGAGTCATTGGAGACGTGTTCTTCTCACAGACCACACATGGATCCAGTGTCATTGCATGTTTGTTCTTCCCAAAGACCACACATGGATCCACCAGTGTCATTGCATGTGTGTTCTTCTCACAAACCATATCATGAACCACACCTAGTGTCGTTGCATGTGTGTTCTTCTCACAGACCACACATGGATCCACCAGTGTCATTGCATGTGTGTTCTTCTCACAGACCATATCATGAACCACACCCAGTATCATTGTATGTGTGTTCTTCCCATGAACCACACATGGATCCACCGGTGTCATCGCATGTGTGCTCTTCCCACATACCACACATGGATCCACCAGTGTCAATGCATGTGTGTTCTTCCCATGAACCTCACATGGATCCACCAGTGTCATTGCATGTCTGCTCTTTTCATGAACCATAGCTAGAGTCGTTGGATGTGTGTTCTTCTCACAGACCACATATCACCAGTGTCATTGCATGTGTGTTATTCCCAAAGACCACACATGGATCCACTAGAGTCATTGGATGTGTGTTATTCTCACAAACCATATATGGATCCACCGGTGTCGTTGCATGTCAGCTCTTCTCACAGAGCACACATGGATCCACCGATGTCATTGCATGTTTGTTCTTCCCAAAGACCACACATGGATCCACCGGTGTCGTTGCATGTCTTCTCTTCTCACAGACCATATCATGAGCCACACCCAGAGTCATTGCATGTGTGTTCTTCCCATGAACCACACATGGATCCAACGGAGTCATTGCATGTGTGTTCTTCTCACAAACCACACATGGATCCACCCAGTGTCATCTCATGTGTGTTCTTCCCATGAACCACACATGGATCCAGCAGTGTAATTGCATGTCTGCTCTTTTCATGAACCATAACTAGAGTCATTGGATGTGTATTCTTCTCACAGACCACACATGGATCCGGTGTCATTGCATGTGTGTTCTTTCCAAAGACAACACATTGATCCACCAGTGTCATTGCATGTGTGTTCTTATCACAAACCATATCATGGACCACACCCAGTGTCGTTGCAAATGTGTTCTTCTCACATAGGACACATGGATCCACCACTGTCGTTCCATGTCTGTTCTTCTCACAAACCATATCATGGACCACACCAAGTGTCATTGCATGTGTGTTCTTCCCATGAACCACACACGGATCCACCGGTGTCATCGCATGTGTGCTCTTCCCACATACCACACATGGATCCACTAGTGTCATCGCATGTCTGCTCTTCCCATGAACCATAGCTAGAGTCATTGGATGTGTGTTCTTCTCACAGACCACACATGGATCCAGTGTTATTTCATGTGTGTTCTTCCTAAAGACCACACATGGATCCACCAATGTCATTGCATGTGTGTTCTTCTCATAGACCATATCATGAACCACACCCAGTATCATTGCATGTGTGTTCTTCCCATGAACCACACATGGATCCACCGGTGTCATCTCATGGGTGCTCTTCCCACATACCACACATGGATCCACCAGTTTCATTGCATGGGTGTTCTTCCCAAAGACCACACATGGATCCACCAGTGTCATTGCATGTGTGTTCTTCTCACAAACCATATCATGAACCACACCAAGTGTCGTTGCATGTGTGTTCTTCTCACATACCACACATGGATGCACTAGTGTCATTGCATGTGTGTTCTTCTCACAGACCATATCATGAACCACACCCAGTATCATTGAATGTGTGTTCTTCCCATGAACCACACATGGATCCACCGGTGTCATCGCATGTGTGCTCTTCCCACATACCACACATGGATCCACCAGTGTCATTGCATGTGTGTTCTTCCCATGAACCACACATGGATCCACCAGTGTCATTGCATGTCTGCTCTTTTCATGAACCATAGATAGAGTCACTGGATGTTTGTTCTTCTCACAGAACACATATCACCAGTGTCATTGCATGTGTGTTATTCCCAAAGACCACATATGGATCCACTAGAGTCATTGGATGTGTGTTCTTCTCACAAATAATATATGGATCCAGCGGTGTCGTTGCATGTCAGCTCTTCTCATAGAGCACACATGGATCCACCGGTGTCATTGCATGTGTGTTCTTCCCAAAGACCACACGTGGATCCACCGGTGTCGTTGCATGTCTGCTCTTCTCACAAACCATATAATGAGCCACACCCAGAGTCATTGCATGTGTGTTCTTCCCATGAACCACACATGGATCCACCGGAGTCATTGCATGTGTGTTCTTCTCACAGACCACACATGGATCCACCCAGTGTCATCGCATGTGTGTTCTTCCCATGAACCACATGGATCCACCAGTGTCATTGCATGTCTGCTCTTTTCATGAACCACAGATAGAGTCATTGGATGTGTGTTCTTCTCATAGACCACACATGGATCCAGTGTCATCACATGTGTGTTCTTCCCAAAGACAACACATGTATCCACCAGTGTCATTGCATGTGTGTTCTTCTCACAAACCATATCATGGACCACACCCAGTGTCGTTGCATGTGTGTTCTTCTCACATACCACACATGGATCCACCAGTGTCATTGCATGTGTGTTCTTCTCACAGACCATATCATGAACCACACCCAGTGTCATTGCATGTGTGTTCTTCCCATGAACCACACATGGATCCACCGGTGTCATTGCATGTGTGCTCTTCTCACATACCACACATGGATCCACCAGTGTCATTGCATGTCTCCTCTTCCCATGAACCACAGCTAGAGTCAATGGATGTGTGTTCTTCTCATAGACCACACATGGATCCAGTGTCATTGCATGTGTGTTCTTCCCAAAGACCACACATGGATCCACCAGTGTCATTGTATGTGTGTTCTTCTCACAAACCATATGATGAACCACACCTAGTGTCATTGCATGTGTGTTCTTCCCATGAACCACACATGGATCCACCGGTGTCATTGCATGTGTGCTCTTCTCACATACCACACATGGATCCACCAGTGTCATTGCATGTCTGCTCTTCCCATGAACCACAGCTAGAGTCAATGGATGTGTGTTCTTCTCATAGACCACACATGGATCCAGTGTCATTGCATGTGTGTTCTTCCCAAAGACCACACATGGATCCACCAGTGTCATTGTATGTGTGTTCTTCTCACAAACCATATGATGAACCACACCCAGTGTCGTTGCATGTGTGTTCTTCTCATAGACCACACATGGATCCACCAGTGTCATTGCATGTGTGTTCTTCTCACAGACCATATCATGAACCACACCCAGTGTCATTGCATGTGTGTTCTTCCCATGAACCATACATGGATCCACCAGTGTCATCGCATGTCTGCTCTTCCCACATAACCCAGTGTCATTGCATGTGTGTTCTTCCCATGAACCATACATGGATCCACCGGTGTCATCACATGTGTGCTCTTCCCACATACCACACATGGATCCACCAGTGTCATTGCATGTGTGTTCTTCCCATGAACCACACATGGATCTACCAGTGTCATTGCATGTCTGCTCTTTTCATGAACAACAGCTAGAGTCATTGGATGTGTGTTCTTCTCACAGACTACACATGGATCCAGTGTCATTGCATGTGTGTTCTTCCCAAAGAACACACATGGATCTCACAAACCATATCATGGACTACACCCAGTGCCGTTGCATGTATGTTCTTCTCACAGACCACACATAGACCCACCGGTGTCATTGCATGTGTGTTTTTCTCACAGACCATATCATGAGCAACACCCAGTCTCATTGCATGTGTGTTCTTCCCATGAACCACACATGGATCCACCGGTGTCATCGCAATGTGTGCTCTTCCCACAGACCACACATGGATCCACCAGTGTCATTGCCTGTGTGTCCTTCCCATGAACCACACATGGATCCACCAGTGTCATTGCATGTCTGCTCTTTTCATGAACCACAACTAGAGTCATTGGATGTGTGTTCTTCTCACAGACCACACATGGATCCAGTGTCATTGCATGTGTGTTCTTCCCAAAGACCACACATGGATCCACCAGTGTCATTGCATGTGTGTTCTTCTCACAAACCATATCATGAACCACACCCAGTGTCATTGCATGTGTGCTCTTCCCAAATACCACACATGTACCCACCGGAGTCGTTGCATGTCTGCTCTTCTCACAAACAATATCATGAGCCACACCCAGAGTCATTGCATGTTTGTTCTTCCCATGAACCACACATGGATCCACCGGAGTCATTGCATGCGTGTTCTTCTCGCAGACCACAGATGGATCCACCCAGTGTCATCGAATGTGTGTTCTTCCCATGAACCACACATGGATCCACCAATGTCATTGCGTGTCTGCTCTTTTCATGAACCACAACTAGAGTCATTGGATGTGTGTTCTTCTCACAAACCACACATGGATCCACCGGTGTCGTTGCATGTCTGCTCTTCTCTCAGAGAGCACATGGATCCACTAGTGTCATTCCATGTGTGTTATTCTCACAAACCATATCATGAACCACACCCAGTGTCGTTGCATGTGTGTTCTTCTCACAGACCACACATGGATCCACTAGTGTCATTGCATGTGTGTTCTGCTCATAGACCATATCATGAACCACACGCAGTGTCATTGCATGTGTGTTCTTCTCACAAACCACACATGGATCCACCAAGTGTCATCGCATGTGTGTTCTTCCCATGAACCACACGTGGATCCACCAGTGTCATTGCATGTCTGCTCTTTTCATGAACCACAACTAGAGTCATTGGATGTGTGTTCTTCTCACAGACCACACATGGATCCAGTGTCATTGCATGTGTGTTCTTCCCAAAGACCACACATGTATCCACCAGTGTCATTGCATGTGTGTTCTTCTCACAAACCATATCATGAACCACACCTAGTGTCGTTGCATGTGTGTTCTCCTCACAGACCACACATGGATCCACTAGTGTCATTGCATGTGTGTTCTGCTCATAGACCATATCATGAACCACACGCAGTGTCGTTGCATGTGTGTTCTTCTCACAAACCACACATGGATCCACCAAGTGTCATCGCATGTGTGTTCTTCCCATGAACCACACATGGATCCACCAGTGTCATTGCATGTCTGCTTTTTTCATGAACCACAACTAGAGTCATTGGATGTGTGTTCTTCTCACAGACCACACATGGATCCAGTGTCATTGCATGTGTGTTCATCCCAAAGACCACACATGGATCCACCAGTGTCATTGCATGTGTGTTCTTCTCACAAACCATATCATGAACCACACCTAGTGTCGTTGCATGTGTGTTCTCCTCACAGACCACACATGGATCCACTAGTGTCATTGCATGTGTGTTCTTCTCACAGACCATATCATGAACCACACCCAGTGTCATTGCATGTGTGTTCTTCTCACAAACCACACATGGATCCACCCAGTGTCATAACATATGTGTTCTTCCCATGAACCACACATGGATACACCAGTGTCATTGCATGTCTGCTCTTTTCATGAACCACAGATAGAGTGATTGGATGTGTGTTCTTCTCACAGACCACACATGGATCCAGTGTCATCGCATGTGTGTTCTTCCCAAAGACAACACATGTATCCACCAGTGTCATTGCATGTGTGTTCTTCTCACAAACCATATCATGGACCACACCCAGTGTCGTTGCATGTGTGTTCTTCTCACATACCACACATGGATCCACCAGTGTCATTGCATGTGTGTTCTTCTCACAGACCATATCATGAACCTCACCCAGTGTCATTGCATGTGTGTTCTTCCCATGAACCACACATGGATCCACCGGTGTCATTGCATGTGTGCTCTTCTCACATACCACACATGGATCCACCAGTGTCATTGCATGTCTGCTCTTCCCATGAACCATAGCTAGAGTCAATGGATGTGTGTTCTTCTCATAGACCACACATGGATCCAGTGTCATTGCATGTGTGTTCTTCCCAAAGACCACACATGGATCCACCAGTGTCATTGCATGTGTGTTCTTCTCACAAACCATATGATGAACCACACCTAGTGTCGTTGCATGTGTGTTCTTCTCATAGACCACACATGGATCCACCAGTGTCATTGCATGTGTGTTCTTCTCACAGACCATATCATGAACCACACCCAGTGTCATTGCATGTGTGTTCTTCCCATGAACCATACATGGATCCACCGGTGTCATCGCATGTGTGCTCTTCCCACATACCACAGATGGATCCACCAGTGTCATTGCATGTGTGTTCTTCCCATGAACCACACATGGATCTACCAGTGTCATTGCATGTCTGCTCTTTTCATGAACCACAGCTAGAATCATTGGATGTGTGTTCTTCTCACAGACCACACATGGATCCAGTGTCATTGCATGTGTGTTCTTCCCAAAGAACACACATGGATCTCACAAACCATATCATGGAATACACCCAGTGTCATCGCATGTCTGCTCTTCCCACATACCACACATGGATCCACCAGTGTGATTGCATGTCTGCTCTTCCCAGGAACCACACATGGATCCACCAGTGTCATTGCATGTCTGCTCTTTTCATGAACCACAGCTAGAGTCATTGGATGTGTGTTCTTCTCACAGACCACATATCACCAGTGTCATTGCATGTGTGTTCTTCCCAAAGACAACACATGGATCCACCGGTGTCGTTGCATGTCTGCTCTTCTCACAGACCATATCATGAGCCACACCCAGAGTCATTGCATGTCTGTTCTTCCCATGAACCACACATGGATCCAACGGAGTCATCGCATGTGTGCTCTTCCCACAGACCACACATGGATCCACCAGTGTCATGGCATGTGTGTTCTTCCCATGAACCACACATGGATCCACCAGTGTCATCGCATGTCTGCTCTTGCCACATACCACACATGGATCCACCAGTGTGATTCCATGTCTGCTCTTCCCATGAACCACACACGGATCCACTAGTGTCATTGCATGTCTGCTCTTTTCATGAACCACAACTAGAGTCATTGGATGTGTGTTCTTCTCACAGACCACACATGGATCCAGTGTCATTGCATGTGTGTTCTTCCCAAAGACCACACATGGATCCACTAGTGTCATTGCATGTGTGTTCTTCTCACAAACCATATCATGAACCACACCCAGTGTCATTGCATGTGTGTTCTTCCCAAAGACCACACATGTATCCACCGGAGTCGTTGCATGTCTGCTCTTCTCACAAACCATATCATGAGCCACACCCAGAGTCATTGCATGTTTGTTCTTCCCATGAACCACACATGGATCCACCGGAGTCATTGCATGTGTGTTCTTCTCACAGACCACAGATGGATCCACCCAGTGTCATCGCATGTGTGTTCTTCCCATGAACCACACATGGATCCACCAATGTCATTGCGTGTCTGCTCTTTTCATGAACCACAGCTAGAGTCATTGGATGTGTGTTCTTCTCACAGACCACACATGGATCCACCAGTGTCGTTGCATGTCTGCTCTTCTCTCAGAGAGCACATGGATCCACCAGTGTCATTGCATGTGTGTTATTCTCACAAACCATATCATGAACCACACCCAGTGTCGTTGCATGTGTGTTCTTCTCACAGACCACACATGGATCCACTAGTGTCATTGCATGTGTGTTCTGCTCATAGACCACATCATGAACCACACGCAGTGTCATTGCATGTGTGTTCTTCTCACAAACCACACATGGATCCACCAGTGTCATTGCATGTCTGCTCTTCCCACATACCACACATGGATCCACCAGTGTGATTGCATGTCTGCTCTTCCCAGGAACCTCACATGGATCCACCAGTGTCATTGCATGTCTGCTCTTTTCATGAACCACAGCTAGAGTCATTGGATGTGTGTTCTTCTCACAGACCACATATCACCGGTGTCATTGCATGTGTGTTCTTCCCAAAGACCACACAATGATCACGAGTGTCATTGCATGTGTGTTCTTCTCACAAACCACACATGGATCCACCGGTGTCGTTGCATGTCTGCTCTTCTCTCAGAGAACACATGGATCCACCAGTGTCATTGCATGTGTGTTCTTCCCAGAGACCACACATGGATCCACCGGTGTCGTTGCATGTGTGCTCTTCTCACAGACCACACATGGATCCACCAGTGTCATTGCATGTGTGTTCTTACCATGAACCACACATGGTTCCACCGGAGTCATTGCATGTGTTTTCTTCTCACAAACCACACATGGATACACCCAGTGTCATCGCATGTGTGTTCTTCCCGTGAACCACACATGGATCCACTAGTGTCATTGCATGTCTGCTCTTTTGATGAACCACAGCTAGAGTTATTGGATGTGTGTTCTTCTCACAGACCACACATGGATCTAGTGTCATTGCATGTGTGTTCTTCCCAAAGACCACACATGGATCCACCAGTGTCATTGCATGTGTGTTCTTATCACAAACCATATCTAGAACCACACCTTGTGTCATTGCATGTGTGTTCTTCCCAAAGACTACACATGGATACACCGGTGTCGTTGCATGTCTACTCTTCTCACAGACCATATCATGAGCCACACCCAGAGTCATTGCATGTGTGTTCTTCCCATGAACCACACATGGATCCACCGGAGTCATTGCATGTGTGTTCTTCTCACAGACCACACATGGATCCACCCAGTGTCATCGCATGTGTGTTCTTCCCATGAACCACACATGGATCCACTAGTGTCATTGCATGTCTGCTCTTTTCATGAACCATAGCTAGAGTCATTGGATGTGTGTTCTTCTCACAGACCACCCATGGATCCAGTGTCATTGCATGTGTGTTCTTCCCAAAGACCACATATGGATCCACTAGTGTCATTGCATGTGTGTTCTTCTCAAAAACCATATCATGAACCACACCCTCTGTCATTGCATGTGTGTTCTTCCCAAAGACCAGACATGGATCCACCGGTGTCGTTGCATGTCTGCTCTTCTCACAGACCATATCATGAGCCACACCCAGAGTCATTGCATGTGTGTTCTTCCCATGAACCACAGACGGATGCACCGGAGTCATTGCATGTGTGTTCTTCTCACAGACCACACATGGATCCACCCAGTGTCATCGCATGTGTGTTCTTCCCATAAACCACACATGGATCCACCAGTGTCATTGCATGTCTGCTCTTTTCATGAACCACAACTAGAGTCATTGGATGTGTGTTTTTCTCACAGACCACACATGCATCTAGTGTCATTGCATGTGTGTTCTTCCCAAAGACAGCACATGGATCCACCAGTGTCATTGCAGTTGTGTTCTTCCCACAAACCATATCATGGACCACACCCAGTGTCGTTGCATGTGTGTTCTTCTCACAGACCACACATGGATCCACCAGTGTCATTGCATGTGTGTTCTTCTCACAGACCATATCATGAACCACACCGAGTGTCATTGCATGTGTGTTCTTCCCATGAACCACACATGGATCTACCAGTGTCATCGCATGTCTGCTCTTCCCACATACCACACATGGATCCACCAGTGTGATTGCATGTCTGCTCTTCCCATGAACCACACATGGATCCACTAGTGTCATTGCATGTCTGCTCTTTTCATGAACCACAGCTAGAGTCATTGGATGTGTGTTCTTGTCACAGACCACACATGGATCCAGTGTCATTGCATGTCTTCCCAAAGACCACACATGGATCCACCAGTGTCATTGCATTTGTGTTCTTCTCACAAAGCATATCATGAACCACACCTAGTGTCATTGCATGTGTGTTCTTCCCATGAACCACACATGGATCCACCAGTGTCATTGCATGTCTGCTCTTTTGATGAACCACAGCTAGAGTCATTGGATGTGTGTTCTTCTCACAGACCACACATGGATCCAGTGTCATTGCATGTGTGTTCTTCCCAAAGACCACACATGGATCCACCAGTGTCATTGCATGTCTGCTCTTTTCATGAACCACAGCTAGAGTCATTGGATGTGTGTTCTTCTCACAGACCACATATCACCAGTGTCACTGCATGTGTGTTCTTCCCAAAGACCACACATGGATCCACCAGTGTCATTGCATGTGTGTTCTTCTCACAAAGCATATCATGAACCACACCTAGTGTCATTGCATGTGTGTTCTTTCCAAGAACCACACATGGATCCACCAGTGTCATCGCATGTCAGCTCTTCCCACATACCACACATGGATCCACCAGTGTGATTGCATGTCTGCTCTTCCCATGAACCACACATGGATCCACCAGTGTCATTGCATGTCTGCTCTTTTCATGAACCACAGCTAGAGTCATTGGATGTATGTTCTTGTCACAGACCACACATGGATCCAGTGTCATTGCATGTGTGTTCTTCCCAAAGACCACACATGGATCCACCAGTTTCATTGCATGTGTGTTCTTCTCACAAAGCATATCATGAACCACACCCAGTGTCATTGCATGTGTGTTCTTCCCATGAACCACACATGGATCGACCAGTGTCATTGCATGTCTGCTTTTTTCATGAACCACAGCTAGAGTCATTGGATGTGTGTTCTTCTCACAGACCACATATCACCAGTGTCATTGCATGTGTGTTCTTCCCAAAGACCACACATGGATCCACCCGTGTCATTGCATGTGTGTTCTTCTCACAAAGCATATCATGAACCACACCCAGTGTCATTGCATGTGTGTTCTTCCCATGAACCACACATGGATCCACCGGTGTCATTGCATGTCAGCTCTTTTCATGAACCACAGCTAGAGTCATTGGATGTGTGTTCTTCTCATAGACCACATATCACCAGTGTCATTGCATGTGTGTTCTTCCCAAAGACCACACAATGATCACCAGTGTCATTGCATGTGTGTTCTTCTCACAAACCACACATGGATCCACCGGTGTCGTTGCATGTCTGCTCTTCTCTCAGAGAACACATGGATCCACCAGTGTCATTGCATGTGTGTTCTTCCCAGAGACCACACATGGATCCACCGGTGTCGTTGCATGTGTGCTCTTCTCACAGACCACACATGGATCCACCAGTGTCATTGCATGTCTGTTCTTCCCATGAACCACACATGGTTCCACCGGGGTCATTGCATGTGTTTTCTTCTCACAAACCACACATGGATCCACCCAGTGTCATCGCATGTGTGTTCTTCCCATGAACCACACATGGATCCACTAGTGTCATTGCATGTCTGCTCTTTTCATGAACCACAGCTAGAGTCATTGGATGTGTGTTCTTCTCACAGATCACACATGGATCCTGTGTCATCGCATGTGTGTTCTTCCAAAAGACCACACATGGATCCACCAGTGTCATTGCATGTGTGTTCTTCTCACAAACCATATCATGAACCACACCCTGTGTCATTGCATGTGTTTTCTTCTCACAAACCACACATGGATCCACCTAGTGTCATCGCATGTGTGTTCTTCCCATGAACCACACATGGATCCACTAGTGTCATTGCATGTCTTCTCTTTTCATGAACCACAGCTAGAGTCATTGGATGTGTGTTCTTCTCACAGACCACACATGGATCTAGTGTCATTGCATGTGTGTTCTTCCCAAAGACCACACATGGATCCACCAGTGTCATTGCATGTGTGTTCTTCTCACAAACCATATCATGAACCACACCCTGTGTCATTGCATGTGTGTTCTTCCCAAAGACCACACATGGATCCACCGGTGTCGTTGCATGTCTGCTCTTCTCACAGACCATATCATGAGCCACACCCAGAGTCAGTGCATGTGTGTTCTTCCCATGAACCACACATGGATCCACCGGAGTCATTGCATGTGTGTTCTTCTCACAAACCACACATGGATCCACCCAGTGGTGCTGCTGCTGTCTGCGTAGGGACGTCCCCCACTCCCGTCCCGGGGCTCATCGCATGTGTGTTCTTCCCATGAACCACACATGGATCCACTAGTGTCATTGCATGTCTCCTCTTTTCATGAACCAAAGCTAGAGTCATTGGATGTGTGTTCTTCTCACAGACCACACATGGATCCAGTGTCATTGCATGTGTGTTCTTCCCAAAGACCACACATGGATACACCAGTGTCATTGCATGTGTGTTCTTCTCACAAACCATATCATGAACCACACCCTGTGTCATTGCATGCGTGTTCTTCCCAAAGACCACACATGGATCCACCGGTGTTGTTGCATGTCTGCTCTTCTCACAGACCATATCATGAGCCACACCCAGAGTCATTGCATGTGATTTCTTCCCATGAACCACACATGGATCCACCGGAGTCATTGCATGTGTGTTCTTCTCACAGACCACACATGGATCCACCCAGTGTCATCGCATGTGTGTTCTTCCCATGAACCACACATGGATCCACCAGTGTCATTGCATGTCTGCTCTTTTCATGAACCACAGCTAGAGTCATTGGATGTGTGTTTTTCTCACAAACCACACATGCATCCAGTGTCATTGCATGCATGTTCTTTTCATAAACCGCACATGGATCCACCAGTGTCATTGCATGTTTGTTCTTCTCACAAACCATATCATGGACCACACCCAGTGTCGTTGCATGTGTGTTCTTCTCACAGACCACACATGGATCCACCAGTGCCATTGCATGTGTGTTCTTCTCACAGACCATATCATGAACCACACCCAGTGTCACTGCATGTGTGTTCTTCCCATGAACCACACATGGATCCACCAGTGTCATCGCATGTCTGCTCTTCCCACATACCACACATGGATCCACCAGTGTGATTGCATGTCTGCTCTTCCCATGAACCACACATGGATCCACCAGTGTCATTGCATGTCTGCTCTTTTCCTGAACCACAGCTAGAGTCATTGGATGTGTGTTCTTCTCACAGACCACATATCACTAGTGTCATTGCATGTGTGTTCTTCTCACAAAGCATATCATGAACCACACCTAGTGTCATTGCATGTGTGTTCTTCCCATGAACCACACATGGATCCACCAGTGTCATCGCATGTCTGCTCTTCCCACATACCAAACATGGATCCACCAGTGTGATTTCATGTCTGCTCTTCCCATGAACCACACATGGATCCACCTGTGTCATTGCATGTCTGCTCTTTTCATGAACCACAGCTAGAGTCATTGGATGTGTGTTCTTGTCACAGACCACACTTGGATCCAGTGTCATTGCATGTGTGTTCTTCCCAAAGACCACACATGGATCCACTAGTGTCATTGCATGTGTGTTCTTCTCACAAAGCATATCATGAACCACACCCAGTGTCATTGCATGTGTGTTCTTCCCATGAACCACACATGGATCCACCAGTGTCATTGCATGTCTGCTCTTTTCATGAACCATAGCTAGAGTCATTGGATGTGTGTTCTTCTCACAGACCACATATCACCAGTGTCATTGCATGTGTGTTATTCCCAAAGACCACACATGGATCCACCAGTGTCATTGCATGTCTGCTCTTCACATTAACCACAGCTAGATCCACCTGTGTTATTGGATGCATGTTCTTTTCATAAACCGCATATGGATACTAATTGACCTTAGGAGATCCCTAACCTTAGCGTTAGGCCGAGTCTTCTAGAAGGCACGCCCTAACATAGTTGTTCTGCTTGTCGATTGTTACATACCGTCCGATCAGGGCGCTTGGACGATTGGGATGGTTTTCATGAGATCGATCCGCGAGTAGTCTGTTCTGCGGCATGATTGGCCACGCTTGCTCTGGACAAAGTGGCAACACCGGAGCCCCAACACCGGGGGCTCCCCTGTTGCGAGTGTCACGACTCACCAGTTGAGTAGGCCATATCCCAATGTCACGTCCCCATTACTTCTCTTCCTCCCCGTACTTCTCTTCCTTCCCCTCGAAGCCACATTCCCCACTTCACTCCCATCTTGCCATAGCCACAAGCCGACGGTGCCGCCATCCCAATCCCCTCTCCGACAACCACCACCCCCCCTCCCCTCTTGCCATGGGTTCAAGGGGAGATGACGAGGAAACGCGTCGTGACGACAGGGACGGTGATTTCGGTGTGAGTCGTCTCATCTCTATCTCTATCATCTGTGGCTAGTTACCTATTTTTGGAGCCAGATCTACTCCGTTTACTCATGCGTGTATGATGTGTTAGGCCAACCAGACGATGTATGATGCCGACTATCACGATTTAGCAGATGAAGACAGTCCTCTGCTACGTAAACATGGATATGTGCCCGCTAAATTTGTAGCGTTCGAAGGACGAAACGTAGGCAGGAGGTTTCTATGGTGTCAAGGACATCGTGCAATGATGCGAGGCGGACGTTGCGGTGTTGTCAAATGGGTAGATCCAGAGTGGCCCAAATCGATGCAGAAAATGCTAGACAAACTATGGGAAATGACTGTTGAGTTGAAAGAATCCGCATTCAGCTCACTTCTTGACAGTGTTGAGATGAAGCTATGGGAACAAGTTGACACGACCAAGCATAAGCGAGATCTCATGGGGTGGAAGACAAGGTTAGCAAAGTCGAGAAGGAGAGGGACGCGACGTTGGCCCTGAAGGCGAAAGCAGAGCAAGAACTGACTCAAGCAAGGAAGGATCTTCACCGGGCCAAAGTCCGACAGTTCACAACTACGAGTATTGACAAGTGCATGAGGAAAGATGCAGAGAAACAATTGAAGCTGTGCAAGGAAGATGCTAAAAGGAAGGAGCAGACGATTCGATCTTTGCTCTCACAGGAAGATGCGCATAAGGCTAAGATTAGGAAGATCAAGGAGATGTGTGTTAACTAGTTCTATTTATCTTAAGCCCCGTGCCTTTTTTAAGTTGTAATAATTGTACTTGTTAACCTAGTGGTCTGAACTATTGGCCCCGGAGTCCTGGGAGTAAAAGAATTGATCGCCCGTTAATTTGTCTTAACGCTGCATTACTTCCTTTTGTCTGACCAATGCCCCTTGGATATTCCGCCCGTCGCTTCGTCGTCCTCGTGTACAAATAGGAGGCGCCACAGCTCGTCGCTTCGTCGCCCATCCCCTCGCCCTCTCCAATCTCCACCGCGCCGTCCACCCCCTCTCTCCCTCTACAATCTCCACCGCGCCGCCATGGAGATGCCCTCGCTGAACTTCTACAAGGCGGTGATGTTCTCGCACTTCGACATCCTTGCGCCGCCGGCCGCGATGGTGCCCCACGGATGGCGCATCAGCTATTTGGGGGTGCCGGTGGCTCCACTCCTATTCCACGGTGGAGCCGTGATGGAGAGCGAAATCGCGGCGTGCCGCCTCCAGATGCCCTCATGGAAGAGGGCCCTGCCACGGTATGCAGTGGCTAGCCCGTACTAGCCCGTACTGGCAACCGCATCGTTTACGGGCGCGTGGTGCACCGGGATCTCCGCAATCGAGAAGGGCGGGAGAGGTTCTGGTCCGTCCCTGGACGGACCAAGTTCATCGTCATCGCCGCCGCTCTTCGTGAAGAGGTGCTCCGTCTCGCGTACAATGCGGAAATCGTGGAGGTTCCGTCCGACGAAGACAAGGAAGCCGGCGGCTCGGAGGACAACAGCAGCAGAAGTGAAATTGTTGACTAGTTGGTTGAATTAATGTAGGATGTGAAATCGCCCCTTTGTTTAGAAGAATTTGTGGTTGAATTAATGAAATGCCTCGATTTAGATCTCTGTCTCGATTAATGTGTGGAAGAATTTGTGATTTAGATCAATTTCTGCCTCGATTTAGATCTCTGTCCCGGATTGGGAACGTAACCATGGACCAAAAACACCTTTTCTACTAGTGTATTCTGACACTGGTGGTTTGTTTAAACGTAATCTACGTGGATTGTGCCGCATGCAAATGGCACAACCACAATTTATAAAGTGGAAGCACGTACACCTGGTTACTGGAGATCCGGGAGCTTCGCCAGATGCAGGGGATGCAGGAGCAGAGAGGCGGTGAGATAGACGGGCTCAAGACTAGGCCAGAAAGTGGTACCCATTTCCTCCTCATCTGGGCATTATCGGTGAGAACATTGCTTTCTATGTTGCCACGTTGTTGTGCAGCATCTGAAATAAGTTGCTGCTTCGTGGAGTGTGGCAGCTTAAATAATTTATTTATGTGCCACTTACATTCCGTCGTATTTGGAGAACTCCTGCCCCTCAGCAATCGTGGAACCGGTGGATCATTGTTTTCAGATAGTAGTGGCACAATCACAATTTCGGATTCAACTACTGACTCAGGAGTTTCCAAACCCTAAGTCGCAGTACATTTTACTCAGAGAACGTGGGTAGATATTTTTGCCCAGCAATGTGCCACACACAGAGCGATTAGAATTTAACATAATTACATATATAGGTTCAAGTTCAACACATTACTATGCATCTTCATTGCCAGCAGCCTTCTTCCGCAGCTTGGGTGCCAAGCCTTCACGTCCACTGGCTTCTTCATTTTCTGCCTTCTTCCTCTTCCTCGGTGCCAATTTTCTTAGCTTCACGTACTCTGCATCGCCGGGACAATGGGCACCAGAAACGTGTCCAGCATCATCTTTCCACTCGTTTTTTATTTCTTCGGGCAGCAAAATCACTAACCCGACAGTCATGTTTCTAACCTTGCGGCGCTTCCTGTCAAAGAAACAAGACAATTGCATAACTGCCTAATATCTACAGAGTAAATAAAACAAAAAATACAATTCAACACAAACATGCGAACCCTAAGCGGCCTTTGCTTACCCGGAGCTAATTGGGTTCGAGCAACCACCCTGTCCAAGAATAGAAGGGCGACTCCCAGTTGCAGCAGCTTCCACATCCAGTATATGACATTTCAGGTCAAACATGGCAGCCGAAGCATACCTTTTCATCAACCCAATTAGCTGACTGCCACACGTTATAGGAACCATGATGCCACGTTCATGCATGAAGCTAAACTTTGCTATCCACTTCGGCCATAATTCAACATGATTACGCAGAGCAGAAACCATACTAGATATAGTGCAGATCTGTGCAGGCGCTTCTTCCATCGTGAAACAATGGCTTCCATACCACTTGCCATTAGAGTCGTACCTGTAGAGGACTACCGTAACCAGGTAAGGGAGTCGGTGCAGATCCCACTTGACAGAAAACTGTGGACAAAATATGTTTGTTAGCATTGGGCTAACAAACAATTTGAGGTTCAGTAGCCAGCTAGCAGTTGTAATTAGTGCGAATAGCAAAGAGAAGGGTAGCTCACCCGCTTGTAGACAGAACTTCTTCTTTCTTGATAGTAGGATCTGCCATCCTCTGAGCTGCTCAGCTCGTCGGCGTCGGAGGCGGGCTAGAGCCTCGCAACGGCGGCTACGGCATGCGCCATTGGAGCTCGGGATCAGCGACTGGGCGCAGCAACTTGGCGCCGGAAGTCAAATGTCCGAAGGGATCGTCCTGCCTGGAGGGTGGATTCCGACGCCGCTAGTGCTAGGGGAAAGTTGGGAATGGATTTGTGAAATTGGTCAATGCATCAAATCCACTTAGCTGCTCGATTTGCCTAAGAGGTTGCCGCGTTGGCGCCCGCGTCACGGACAGATAACCGACATGTGGGTCCTGACCATCTACTTCACGGGGCGGTTTAACAGAATGTTTGTATTTGGTAGGGGTGAGATGAGTTTGCCTCGAAATGGCCCCTCTTAGTAGTTGGCGGCCCAACTTTTCGAAACGCGGTGATTTCACGCAACTTAGGTACCGCCATGCGCTGGCTTGCCAACTTCGGTACCGTAGACGAACAAGCTCCCTGATCAGGGCATCCAATGGCTGTTATTAAACAACCCCTAAAAGCCATTATATTGACTTAGTTTGATCACAGAAAACTGCAGATCACTAATATCCAACATTCTCCCCCTTGATCGTAAGGATAAATTTATAAGCCCATTTCTCAACAAAACAACATACAAGACAACATAATTACAACGGTCACAAAGTGCCGCAAAACCCAGTTACTACAATATACCAATTTATTTCAAAACATAACTCCTTTAACTTAAGAGCTCCATAAACTTATACTTATTACAAACTTATGAGCTCAACTCTTTGTTGAAACTTATACAGAGACAATAAATATCAATGGTCAGTTAAGTACCATTGAACTAATTGACTACAGTACATCGTTCCACTGAAGAGAATAACCCTTCTTAGACTTATGGGGAGATGGTGTCATAACGGTCCCAATTCTAGGATCAAAAGCCTTCTGCCAATCCCATGCTAGCAACATGTTCTTTGAACACACTGGGTGGCAGGCCTTTTGTGAGTGGATCCACTAACATTGCGTTAGTCCTTATATGCTTAATACTTATTGTCTGATCCTGGATTCTATCTTTCGCAACATGATACTTGATGTCAATGTGTTTGACAACACCACTTGACTTGTTGTTACTCGAATAGATCACTGCGGGTTGATTATCACAGAAAAGAGTGAGTGGCTCAGATATACTGTCAATCACCCTTAAACCCGGAATGAAATTCTTTAGCCATACTGCCTGCCCGGTTGCCTCATAACATGCCACAAACTCTGCCTGCATTGTTGACGATGCAGTAACACTTTGCTTGGTGCTTTTCCAAGAAATAGCTCCTTTTGCTAGGGTGAAAATATAACCCGATGTGGATTTCTTAGTGTCAACAGACCCCGCAAAATCAGCATCTGAATAACCCACCACCTCGAGCTTATCAGTTCTCTTATATGTGAGCATGAGGCCTTTAGTGCCTTGCAAATAGCGCAAAGATTTCTTAGCAGCCTTCCAGTGATCCAACCCTGGATTAGACCGATATCTACCAAGCATCTCGGTTATAAAAGCTAAGTCAGGGCGAGTGCACACTTGTGCATACATCATACTTCCAATAATTGAAGCATAAGGAACTTACTTCATTTGTATAGATTCATAATCATTACTTGGGCACTAGAAAGTCCCAAACTTATCACCCTTGACAATAGGAGCAGGCGAGCTTGAGCACTTATGCATATTGAACTTTTTGAGTACATTCTCAATGTACGCTCTTTGTGATAGCCCCAAGATTCCTCTGGATCTATCTCGGTGAATTTGAATGCCTAAGACATAAGCGGCTTCACCGAGATCCTTCATATCAAACTTTGAGGAGAGAAACCTTTTCGTTTCCAGCATCATATTCTTATTGTTACTGGCTAAGAGTATGTCATCGACATACAATATTAGTAAGACAAAAAATTGCTTCCCTTGAACTTCACATAAATGCAATTGTGCACTTCATTATCTTTGAAACCAAAATTCTTTATCACTTGATCAAACTTGAAGTACCATTGCCTTGAGGCTTGCTTTAATCCATAAATGGATTTCTTAAGACGACATCCTAAGTGTTCCTTCCCTTCCATAACAAAACCTTTCGGTTGAGCCACATAAACATCCTCATGTAAGTCACCATTCAGAAATGCTGTTTTGACAGCCATCTGATGCAACTCCAGATCATAATGAGCCACACATGCCACAATAATTCTGAAAGAGTCCTTAGAAGAGACAGGTGAAAAAGTCTCATTATAATCAATACCTTCTCTTTGAGTGAAGCCCTTAGCCACATGCCTTGCTTTGAACCTTTCGATATCACCTTAACCTTTGGTCTTATAGACCCATCTACTGCCCACAGTTTTGGCTCCTTTAGGGATTTCTACTAAGTCACATACATCATTAATGCTCATGGACTTCATATCATCTTTCATAGCATCAAGCCATTCTGATGAATTATCACTTTGTATAGCTTCCTTAAATGATGCAGGATCATCATCCAACATCGACTCATTCATATCCTCACTCATATAAGTGACATAATCACCAAAAATGGCAGACTTTCTAGCCCGCTTAGACCTTTTGAGCGGTACATTATTTGGTACCTCAACCACAACTTCAGGCTGCTGAGCATCTTCCGTAGAAGTATCATTAGGTATGGTCTCTAGCGGAGTCACTGGTATCTCAGCAGGGGTAAGATTGCAATCCTTTCAACTAGAGGTACAACCCCAACAAAAATAGGAAACACTGGCTCTTGGATCAGAGGGATCGGAACATAATCTCGTTTCTCCTCTAAGATTATTTCCCTGGTAGTCATACTCCCCCTCATCATATCACTTTCCAAGAACACAGCGTGCCTTGTTTCAACAAACTTAGTGAATTGCTTTGAACAATAGAAACGATATGCCTTAGATTTGTCAGGATAACCAATGAAGTGGCAGCTGACAGTCTTGGGGTCTAACTTTCCCATAATTGGATTGAAAACTAGTACCTCAGCAGGGCAGCCCCACACATGCAAATAACTTAGGGTAGGTTTTCTCCCAGTCCATAATTCATACGTTGTTTTCGGCACCGATTTACTAGGGACCTTATTAAGAATATGTGCAGCTGTCTTTAGAGCTTCTATCCATAAACCAAGCGGCAAAGTGGAGTGACTTAACATATTTCTTACCATATCTAGAGTATGATTCCGTCTTTCAATGACTCCATTTTGCTAAGGTTCGCCTGGTGCTGAATACTGAGCAACAATACCATTTTCCTGTAGGAACTTAGCAAAAGGACCAGGAATTTGGCCATAAGAAGTGTGTCTACCGTAGTACTCATGTAACACCCTCAAATCGGCCTATGCAAGTTTTAGCCCTTCCCGCCAAACCCGCATAGAAACGATTCAAGGGCGCCCACTAGGTACTTTCGTGCGGGTGGAAAACGAAGTAATACCATTACACAACAGTCCTCGATGGCACCCACAGAACAGATATATATACAACATCGACTCAGCGAGTCAAGCATAGAGATATTCAAATACGAAGACCCAAATCACCTTGAAAACGATACAGCGTCCGAGTACGAACAAGATGCAAATTGGGCCAAGAGCCCTAAAGAATAACCAATAGCGTCCATAACCCTGCCTAGGCCAAGCCGAAAGGGTAACCCTACTAACAACGTCGATCTCCAACCTGCTAATACAAAAGGGGTACTGACAAAGGGCAAAGGAAAAAGAGGAGCGTCAGTACTGAGGCTAGTACACGGCGAGGGTAGAATTCGGCGGCTCTCGCCTACATAGGTATGGTGGACTGAAGCGGCAGCGCAACATGCACTAAACAACCTATAGAGACTCGTTTAACTGTCGGCTATTAGAGAGAGATAAGAAAGACCTATTCGGTTCCAACCTGATACTAACACCAAACATACCCATCCTGGTATTTTCCCCTCGAGACCAAACAAGGAAGTCAGACCAAGGAACTCACACAGTTGGCAATTTTACTCATTCCGTTATAGTTGTAGCACTTACTAATCAGATATAGATAGCATGATTCATCGTGAAGCATAAGTAGTGTGCAGTTTTAATTAACCATTCCGTGGTAGTTGGAACATTTACTAGTCATATATAATTGTCCCGAGGAATCCCAAAACCCAGTAGTTGTTGGCACTTTTATCACATTTCATTGGAGTTGCAATACTTACTAGGCAGGTATAGTATGACACAAATCACCACAGATCCACCAGTTGTTGGCATTTTTATTATCCATTCCATTGTAGTGAAGCTGAATTACTTGTCACATATTAATTCAAATTTATAGCAATACTTTAGTTATGCTTGTCTATGATCGAGATACTGTGCTCCAAGACGTCCATAACCGTGGTCACGGATTTTAGAAAGATTTACCCTGCAGGGGTGCACAAATAGCAACACACACACGATCAACCTCGGAAAAACCAAATCAAAACCCAACAAGGCTTTCACGACAAAGCAATCAAAGGATTCATAAAAAAATTCAGGGGGCCATCCCACTAAGCTACCCACGACGAAGTTGGCTGGCTCTTAGACGGACCCAGGGTTTGTGTGGACGGTGGTAAACGACTGGGAACCCGAAAGTGTGACTGGGCTTGTCGATACAGCGAAAACGTGTCACGATCCAAAACAGTACAGTTGCTCCACACACAATCATAAATAAATCGGTAAAGCATGGCATAAGTACAGGATAGTAATAAAACCCCAAACTAGTTTGTGGCCCCAAGAAATAAGAGATGAATCAAGCTCTAGCTAAGGGGGATTCATAGGCTCTCCCGGATGTGGATAGTGCGAATATTCAAGGAACAGGTATCAAGTACTCGGGGCCTACGGGACACAAGTGGGCATGAAAAACCAAATAACATATATTGCCCACCGGTGCCTCTTTCATTACTTATCATAGCAATTTAATAGTTGTAATTAAAGACATGATCATCTCCACCATAAACATCTGCCAGCATACCAACAACTGTGGTACTCGACAACACGAGATCGCACCTCAGCAAACAACTACGACTCGCAAGGCCAGCTATCTACCAAACAACAGGTATTAGGAGGTGTCCATGGCAATATAGAGGCTACACGGGATATAACTGGTGCACGGAAACTAAAGCATCGCGACATGGATAGCAATAGATCAACAGGAGGAAATAAAGACTATAAATGCAAAATAGGTAGAAGGGGGAGAGATGCTTGCCTGGGAAACACTGCCGAAGATACATTATCCGAAGAACTTGTCGATACTCGCATCCACTCAACAACCTAATCCACGAAGAAGCAAAGCACTAAAAGAAACACCAGATGCACTATTTAATACTACGGCAAAAGATCCGGCATGATTATGATATGATGCAGATGCGGTGCAATTAGGCAGTATTAAGCGGAACCGGAGTCCCGACAATTAATTAATAGGTTCTAGTTATTTAGATACCCGCAATTTAAATGTTGCTTAACAAGGCAAACATGGTATCGGTTCACTACACAAATTTAAATGGGGCCAATATGAGACTAGAAAAGCCTTTATATAGTCTCCATATTTAGTTATGAGGTGAATCGGCATAATTCCCCCAAACAACCACAATATGTATGCAAACATGTTTAATTTAATGCAACAAGGTATATGTCATATTATAAAAGTAGGGGCTTAGGGGCACACATCTGGGTTCAGAAGATCTTGAGTTCCGGGGGGTTTGGGTCTGGGTCTCAGGGTTCGACGGGAACGGTGAGGTTCGGATACAAGATAGATAACTTGGGTTCTGAGCGGTCGCTCTTGCCGTCGATGGCGAACTTGAAGGGATTGGGTACCGGTGGTCTTCGGGTACGTGTAGGAGATCTTGCCGCCTGTGATGAAGAACTCGGGTTCGGAAGGAGGTCTTGGCGTTCCGATGGATCGATCCTCGGGGTTGAAGAACTTGGTGCGCCAGGGTTCGGTCTTCGGATCTTGGGTCGGGCCGTCGGTTTTCCGGGTCCGAAGGACTTAGCGTCCGAGAGACGATCTTGGCGTTTCACGTCAACGATCTTCGGGTACGGGGCCTCAGTTACCGGGATGAAGATCTTGTCGGTCTGGCGCCCTCGAGTCTGCGAAGAAGAACTTGGGGTCCCGGCCTTATTGGTCGGTGACGATCTCTGGGTACCTTGGCTGTCAGGCGTGGCTGTCTCAGGTCCGGCCACGTTGCCGATGGAGATCTTGAGATTCCGTGTAAGAAGATCTTAGGGTTCCACTTCTAGAAGATAGCGAACTTGAAACGATGCCGATGGTCTTCGAGTGGTTCCTTGGAATCCAGGTTTGACTTGTTGGTTTTGTTCCCAACAGGTTTTACCATTCTGCCGAGAGATTGTACACAACGGGTAGCACCACCTTGCCTTATCGTAGCCAGACGGTATCATCAGCAACACCACACCACCATCAGATCGGGTCATTTGCCACACCACAAAAATGCTAAGGAAGAATGTTGCAGGTTAGGAGGCTGAAGATGGGGCGCCAGAATGCAACAATGAAAGCAATAGCAGCTCTCAGACTCGGCAGAACAAAGCCACAACACGCACAGCTACAGGAACACAGGTGCTCGAGCAGTACTTGCTGCAGCCGAAGGTGCGAGGACGGGGTAGAGGCTAGCGCCAGGGGATGGCCGAGGAAGGCAGGTGGTGGCGACCTTGGGCGGAGGAGGAAGCCTGCGAGGGACGGCGGCCTGCATAGGGGCAGAGCTTGCAGGGGCTGAGGCCGACGATGAGCGGCTCAAGGGGAGGCGTAGGAGAGGCCTGCTGGCGTGGCGGCGGCGTAGAGCAGAGGGCCGCGGATGGCGCTGCGACGCTGATGGTGGCGTTGTGCTCGGGCGGATGACATAGGAGGAGGTGCTCTATCTCTTCGGTGGTAGTAGGTGCTCTGCGCGGACGCGTCGTGGGCGAGGAGGCGGCGACCAAAGCGGCAAGCGGCTAGAGGCCAAAGAGGAAGGCTAGCCACAGGGAAGAGAACTCACGCTCGACGGCGGACGAAGCAGGCCAGGTCACGGTGGCAAGGGAAGCGCGTCGCTAGCGGCGTTGGCCTGAGGCGACTCTCCCGTCTAGGAGGAAGGGGATGCAGCGGCGATGTGGGGAGCTCGTTGGGCGGCGGCGACCTAAAGGCAGCACGAGGGAGGCGCACGGTGATGAGGCGACATTCGGTGAGGAGAGGGCCCGCTGGCGGCAGGGCTCGCTGCAGGGGAGACGGTGGCGAAGCCGACGGTGGCGACGCGTGCCTCAGGCAGAGAGGAGCAGGGCTCGCTGCAGACAGGGGCGCGTGGTAGGTGGCGAGGGAGAGGGCAAGCAGAGGGTTGGGGAATGAGGAGGGAGGAGGCAGGTATGGGCTGGGGCGCGTGTGATGCAGGAGGTGGGGCCAGGGCGCCGCGTCGGGGTGGGGGTAGGTGGCGTCCGGGCAACTAGGGTGGATCGATCAATGGTGTGCGTGCGTGCCTTGCGTGATGTGTGCGCCGCTGCGAGCGTGGTGTTGCAACGTGATAGCGTGAGGGCGGGTGTGTGCGTACTACTGTGTGTGACGGCGGCTGGGTGTGGCGTGGCGCTTGGCGCAGGGAGGCGGTAGGATTAGGGTTTGGGTTGGCCTGGCTAGCAGAGCCTCGGGACTGGCCGGCTGGGTTGCCCCTAAAAAAACATAAACTTTTATTTTATTTTCTAAAACAGACTTTTGTAATTTGTTTTTAGGCAAATAAAATATCCAGGAAGACCTGGTTTTATAATTTGAAAAAAAAGAGGCTATTTAGAAAACAAAATAAGGTTTTTGCAAAGATACTTTTATGATCAAACATGCATGATGATGTCATGATGATGCACAAAGCACAAACTCCAAGCTATTTTCTGGTAGTGGTTTTAGCGGGATGCCACAATTCGACACCACGAACAAGGGATCTCGCCCTCGAGATCCGCCTCATGGTACCGGGAAGAAGGTCGGCGATCTGAATCTTCTCGCTTCGTGTCGACCCTCGCGACACCACTAACAAGAGGTTGTTGTCCAGGATCGTCGAGAGAACACTCCGGGAACAAAGGGCAAAGGTAGAGGTATCAACAAATAAAGCCACCTCTAGCTTCCATGGATAGAGTAAAATTGCTGGATCCACCGATTCAATATACAAAAGAGAATGATAAGAGTAGTGGTATGGTCGTGACTCCATCCCGCACTCATATCATTACCCCGTACATGAACAGCAGAATTGTGCAACCAACTCTCGGAATCAGACTGAAGATCTCGACAAGAGAGGTTCGGAACAAAGGAGTGATGCAGGCTCTGCATCAGATCTGGCATAGAGGATGTTGTCGTCGCGTTGAAAACACCGGAAGGCACAAACAAGGAACAAAGAATGGTACCACAGAAGACGGATTCCTCAGATAGCATGAGGACCGGATGTGGAAGCACCGTTACCATAGGAGGAAGCGAAACCCTGAAGGTACGACGGAAACCCAACCACGAGAATTCCTGGACTCGAAGAAAAGATAAGAGAACAGATCCAAAACACGTAGAGGTAAGAGGAGAATAGAAGAGGGTAAGGAGTAAAAGCAGACCTAACCAGATCTATCCAACCGATTTTCCAAAGTAGTTTTGACACTCTACTTCGGCCATTATCTAGGTTATCCTACAGGCTGGACTTGTGGGGTATCGTAACTTCTGAGCTCTGATACCACTCTGTAACACCCTCAAATCGGCCCTATGCAAGTTTTAGCCCTTCCCACCAAACTCGCATAGAAACGATTCAAGGGCGCCCACCAGGCACTTTCGTGCGGGTGGAAAACGAAGTAATACCATTACACAACAGTCCTCGATGGGACCCACAGAACAGATATATATACAACAGCGACTCAGCGAGTCAAGTATACATATATACAAATACGAAGACCCAAATCACGTTGAAAACGATACAGCGTCCGAGTACGGACAAGATGCAAATTGGGCCAAGAGCCCTGAAGAATAACCAATAGCGTCCATAACCCTACCCAGGCCAAGTCGGAAGGGTAACCCTGCTAACGACGTCGATCTCAAACCTGCTAAAACAAAAGGGGTACCGACAAAGGGCAAAGAAAAAAGAGGAGCATCAATGCTGAGGCTAGTACACGGCGATGCTAGAATTCGTCGGCTCTCGCCTACATAGGTATGGTGGACTGAAGCGGCAGCGCATCATGCACTAAACAACCTATAGAGACTCGATTAACTGTCGGCTATTAGAGAGAGATAAGAAAGACCTATTCGGTTCCAACCTGATAATAACACCAAACATACCCATCCTGGTATTTTCCCCTCGAGACCAAATGAGGAAGTCGGACCAAGGAACTCACACAGTTGGCAATTTTACTCATTCTGTTATAGTTGCAACTCTTACTAATCAGATATAGATAGCATGAGTCATCCTGAAGCATAAGTAGTGGGCAGTTTTAATTAACCATTCCGTGGTAGTTGGAACATTTACTAGTCAGATATAATTGTCCTGAGGAATCCCAAAACCCAGCAGTCGTTGGCACTTTTACCACATTTCATTGGAGTTGCAATACTTACTAGGCAGGTATAGTATGACACAGATCACCATAGATCCACTAGTGTCATTGCATGTTTGTTCTTCCCATGAACCACACATGGATCCACCGGAGTCATTGCATGTGTGTTCTTCTCACAAACCACACATGGATCCACCCAGTGTCATCGCATGTGTGTTCTTCCCATGAACCACACATGGATCCACCAGTGTCATTGCATGTCTGCTCTTTTCATGAACCATAGCTAGAGTCATTGGATGTGTGTTCTTCTCACAGACCACACATGGATCCAGTGTCATTGCATGTGTGTTCTTCCCAAAAACCACACATGGATCCCCTAGTGTCATTGCATGTGTGTTCTTCTCACAAACCATATCATGGAACACACCCAGTGTCGTTGCATGTGTGTTCTCACATACCACACATGGATCCACCGGTGTCATTGCATGTGTGTTTTTCTCACAAACCATATCATGAGCCACACCGAGTGTCATTGCATGTGTGTTCTTCCCATGAACCACACATGGATCCATCGGTGTCATCGCGTGTGTGCACTTCCCACAGACCACACATGGATCCACCAATGTCATTGCATGTGTGTTCTTCCCATGAACCACACATGGATCCACCAGTATCATTGCATGTGGGTTCTTATCACAAACCACACATGGATCCACTCGTGTCGTTGCATGTCTGCTCTTCTCACAGAGCACACATGGATCCACCAGTGACATTGCATGTGTGTTCTTCCCACAGACCACACATGGATCCACCAGTGTCGTTGCATGTCTGCTCTTATCACAGAGCACACATGGATCCACCAGTGACATTGCATGTGTGTTCTTCCCACAGACCACACATGGATCCACCGGTGTCGTTGCATGTCTGCTCTTCTCACAGACCACACATGGATCCACTAGTGTCATTGCATGTGTGTTCTTCCCATGAACCACACATGGATCCACCAGTGTCATTGCATGTCTGCTCTTTTCATGAACCACAGCTAGAGTCATTGGATGTGTGTTTTTCTCACTGACCACATATCACCAGTGTCATTGCATGTGTGTTGTTCCCAAAGACCACACATGGATCCACTAGAGTCATTGGATGTGTGTTCTTCTCACAAACCATATATGGATCCACCGGTGTCGTTGCATGTCAGCTCCTCTCACAGAGCACACATGGATCCACCGGTGTCATTGCATGTGTGTTCTTCCCAAAGGCCACACATGGATCCACCGGTGTCGTTGCATGTCTGCTCTTCTCACAGACCATATCATGAGCCACAGCCAGAGTCATTGCATGTGTGTTCTTCTCACAGACCACACATGGATCCACCCAGTGCCATCGCATGTGTGTTCTTCCCATGAACCACACATGGATCCACCAGTGGCATTGCATGTCTGCTCTTTTCATTAACCACAACTAGAGTCATTGGATGTGTGTTCTTCTCACAGACCACACATGGATCCAGTGTCATTGCATGTGTGTTCTTCCCAAATACCACACATGGATCCACCAGTGTCATTGCATGTGTGTTCTTCTCACAAACCATATCATGGACCAAACCAAGTGTCGTTGCATGTGTGTTCTTCTCACAGACCACACATGAATCCACCAGTGTCATTGCATGTGTGTTCTTCTCACAAACCATATCATGAACCACACCAGTGTCATTGCATGTGTGTTCTTCCCATGAACCACAGACGGATCCACCAGTGTCATTGCATGTGTGTTCTTCCCATGAACCACACATGGATCCACCAGTGTCATTGCATGTCTGCACTTTTCATGAACCACAACTAGAGTCATTGGATGTGTGTTCTTATGCTAGACCACACATGGATCCAGTGTCATTGCATGTGTGTTCTTCCCAAAGACCACACATGGATCCACCAGTGTCGTTGCATGTGTGTTCTTCTCACAAACCATATCATGAACCACACCCAGTGTCATTGCATGTGTGTTCTTCCGAAAGACCACACATGGATCCACCGGTGTCGTTGCATGTCTGCTCTTCTCAAAAACCATATCATGAGCCACACCCAGAGTCATTGCATGTGTGTTCTTCCCATGAACCACACATGGATCCACCGGTGTCATCGCATGTGTGCTCTTCCCACATACCACACATGGATCCACTAGTGTCATTGCATGTGTGTTCTTCCCATGAACCACACATGGATCCACCAGTGTCATTGCATGTCTTCTCTTTTCATGAACCACAGCAAGAGTCATTGGATGTGTGTTTTTCTCAGAGACCACACATGCAACCAGTGTCATTGCATGTGTGTTCTTCCCAAACACAGCACATGGATGCACTAGTGTCATTGCATGTGTGTTCTTCTCACAGACCATATCATGAACCACACCCAGTATCATTGCATGTGTGTTCTTCCCATGAACCACACATGGATCCACCGGTGTCATTGCATGTGTACTCTTCCCACATACCACACATGGATCCACCAGTGTCATTGCATGTGTGTTCTTCCCATGAACCACACATGGATCCACCAGTGTCATTGCATGTCTGCTCTTTTCATGAACCATAGCTAGAGTCATTGGATGTGTGTTCTTCTCACAGACCACATATCACCAGTGTCATTGCATGTGTGTTATTCCCAAAGACCACACATGGATCCACTAGAGTCATTGGATGTGTGTTCTTCTCACAAGTCATATATGGATCCACCGGTGTCGTTGCATGTCAGCTCTTCTCATAGAGCACACATGGATCCACCGGTGTCATTGCATGTGTGTTCTTCCCAAAGACCACACATGGATCCACCGGTGTCGTTGCATGTCTGCTCTTCTCACAGACCATATCATGAGCCATAGCCAGAGTCATTGCATGTGTGTTCTTCTCACAAACCACACATGGATCCACCCAGTGTCATCGCATGTGTGTTCTTCCCATGAACCACACATGGATCCACCAGTGGCATTGCATGTCTGCTCTTTTCATGAACCATAGCTAGAGTCATTGGATGTGTGTTCTTCTCACAGACCACACATGGATCCAGTGTCATTGCATGTGTGTTCTTCCCAAAAACCACACATGGATCCCCTAGTGTCATTGCATGTGTGTTCTTCTCACAAACCATATCATGGAACACACCCAGTGTCTTTGCATGTGTGTTCTCACATACCACACATGGATCCACCGGTGTCATTGCATGTGTGTTTTTCTCACAGACCATATCATGAGCCACACCCAGTGTCATTGCATGTGTGTTCTTCCCATGAACCACACATGGATCCATCGGTGTCATCGCGTGTGTGCACTTCCCACAGACCACACATGGATCCACCAATGTCATTGCATGTGTGTTCTTCCCATGAACCATACATGGATCCACCAGTATCATTGCATGTGGGTTCTTCTCACAAACCACACATGGATCCACTCGTGTCGTTGCATGTCTGCTCTTCTCACAGAGCACACATGGATCCACCAGTGACATTGCATGTGTGTTCTTCCCACAGACCACACATGGATCCACCGGTGTCGTTGCATGTCTGCTCTTCTCATAGAGCACACATGGATCCACCAGTGACATTGCATGTGTGTTCTTCCCACAGACCACACATGGATCCACCGGTGTCGTTGCATGTCTGCTCTTCTCACAGACCACACATGGATCCACTAGTGTCATTGCATGTGTGTTCTTCCCATGAACCACACATGGATCCACCAGTGTCATTGCATGTCTGCTCTTTTCATGAACCACAGCTAGAGTCATTGGATATGTGTTTTTCTCACTGACCACATATCACCAGTGTCATTGCATGTGTGTTGTTCCCAAAGACCACACATGGATCCACTAGAGTCATTGGATGTGTGTTCTTCTCACAAACCATATATGGATCCACCGGTGTCGTTGCATGTCAGCTCCTCTCACAGAGCACACATGGATCCACCGGTGTCATTGCATGTGTGTTCTTCCCAAAGACCACACATGGATCCACCGGTGTCGTTGCATGTCTGCTCTTCTCACAGACCATATCATGAGCCACAGCCAGAGTCATTGCATGTGTGTTCTTCTCACAGACCACACATGGATCCACCCAGTGCCATCGCATGTGTGTTCTTCCCATGAACCACACATGGATCCACCAGTGGCATTGCATGTCTGCTCTTTTCATTAACCACAACTAGAGTCATTGGATGTGTGTTCTTCTCACAGACCACACATGGATCCAGTGTCATTGCATGTGTGTTCTTCCCAAAGACCACACATGGATCCACCAGTGTCATTGCATGTGTGTTCTTCTCACAAACCATATCATGGACCATACCAAGTGTCGTTGCATGTGTGTTCTTCTCACAGACCACACATGAATCCACCAGTGTCATTGCATGTGTGTTCTTCTCACAAACCATATCATGAACCACACCAGTGTCATTGCATGTGTGTTCTTCCCATGAACCACAGACGGATCCACCAGTGTCATTGCATGTGTGTTCTTCCCATGAACCACACATGGATCCACCAGTGTCATTGCATGTCTGCACTTTTCATGAACCACAACTAGAGTCATTGGATGTGTGTTTTTCTAAGAGACCACACATGGATCCAGTGTCATTGCATGTGTGTTCTTCCCAAACACAGCACATGGATGCACTAGTGTCATTGCATGTGTGTTCTTCTCACAGACCATATCATGAACCACACCCAGTATCATTGCATGTGTGTTCTTCCCATGAACCACACATGGATCCACCGGTGTCATCGCATGTGTGCTCTTCCCACATACCACAAATGGATCCACCAGTGTCATTGCATGTGTGTTCTTCCCATGAACCACACATGGATCCACCAGTGTCATTGCATGTCTGCTCTTTTCATGAACCATAGCTAGAGTCATTGGATGCGTGTTCTTCTCACAGACCACATATCACCAGTGTCATTGCATGTGTGTTATTCCCAAAGACCACATATGGATCCACTAGAGTCATTGGATGTGTGTTCTTCTCACAAGTCATATATGGATCCACCGGTGTCGTTGCATGTCAGCTCTTCTCATAGAGCACACATGGATCCACCGGTGTCATTGCATGTGTGTTCTTCCCAAAGACCACACATGGATCCACCGGTGTCGTTGCATGTCTGCTCTTCTCACAGACCATATCATGAGCCATAGCCAGAGTCATTGCATGTGTGTTCTTCTCACAGACCACACATGGATCCACCCAGTGCCATCGCATGTGTGTTCTTCCCATGAATCACACATGGATCCACCAGTGGCATTGCATGTCTGCTCTTTTCATTAACCATAACTAGAGTCATTGGATGTGTGTTCTTCTCACAGACCACACATGGATCCAGTATCATTGCATGTGTGTTCTTCCCAAAGACCACACATGGATCCACCAGTGTCATTGCATGTGTGTTCTTCTCACAAACCATATCATGGACCATACCAAGTGTCGTTGCATGTGTGTTCTTCTCACAGACCACACATGAATCCACCAGTGTCATTGCATGTGTGTTCTTCTCACAAACCATATCATGAACCACACCAGTGTCATTGCATGTGTGTTCTTCCCATGAACCACAGATGGATCCACCAGTGTCATTGCATGTGTGTTCTTCCCATGAACCACACATGGATCCACCAGTGTCATTGCATGTCTGCTCTTTTCATGAACCACAACTAGAGTCATTGGATGTGTGTTCTTCTGCCAGACCACACATGGATCCAGTGTCATTGCATGTGTGTTCTTCCCAAAGACCACACATGGATCCACCAGTGTCATTGCATGTGTGTTCTTCTCACAAACCATATCATGAACCACACCCAGTGTCATTGCATGTGTGTTCTTCTCACAAACCATATCATGAACCACACCCAGTGTCATTGCATGTGTGTTCTTCCCAAAGACCACACATGGATCCACCGGTGTCGTTGCATGTCTGCTCTTCTCAAAAACCATATCATGAGCCACACCCAGAGTACTTGCATGTGTGTTCTTCCCATGAACCACACATGGATCCACCGGTGTCATCGCATGTGTGCTCTTCCCACATACCACACATGGATCCACTAGTGTCATTGCATGTGTGTTCTTCCCATGAACCACACATGGATCCACCAGTGTCATTGCATGTCTGCTCTTTTCATGAACCACAACTAGAGTCATTGGATGTGTGTTTTTCTCACTGACCACATATCACCAGTGTCATTGCATGTGTGTTCTTCCCAAAGACCACACATGGATCCACTAGAGTCATTGGATGTGTGTTCTTCTCACAAACCATATATGGATCCACCGGTGTCGTTGCATGTCAGCTCCTCTCATAGAGCACACATGGATCCACCGGTGTCATTGCATGTGTGTTCTTCCCAAAGACCACACATGGATCCACCGGTGTCGTTGCATGTCTGCTCTTCTCACAGACCATATCATGAGCCATAGCCAGAGTCATTGCATGTGTGTTCTTCTCACAGACCACACATGGATCCACCCAGTGCCATCGCATGTGTGTTCTTCCCATGAACCACACATGGATCCACCAGTGGCATTGCATGTCTGCTCTTTTCATTGACCATAACTAGAGTCATTGGATGTGTGTTCTTCTCACAGACCACACATGGATCCAGTATCATTGCATGTGTGTTCTTCCCAAAGACCACACATGGATCCACCAGTGTCATTGCATGTGTGTTCTTCTCACAAACCATATCATGGACCATACCAAGTGTCGTTGCATGTGTGTTCTTCTCACAGACCACACATGAATCCACCAGTGTCATTGCATGTGTGTTCTTCTCACAAACCATATCATGAACCACACCAGTGTCATTGCATGTGTGTTCTTCCCATGAACCACAGATGGATCCACCAGTGTCATTGCATGTGTGTTCTTCCCATGAACCACACATGGATCCACCAGTGTCATTGCATGTCTGCTCTTTTCCTGAACCACAACTAGAGTCATTGGATGTGTGTTCTTCTGCCAGACCACACATGGATCCAGTGTCATTGCATGTGTGTTCTTCCCAAAGACCACACATGGATCCACCAGTGTCATTGCATGTGTGTTCTTCTCACAAACCATATCATGAACCATACCCAGTGTCATTGCATGTGTGTTCTTCCCAAAGACCACACATGGATCCACCGGTGTCGTTGCATGTCTGCTCTTCTCAAAAACCATATCATGCGCCACACCCAGAGTACTTGCATGTGTGTTCTTCGCATGAACCACACATGGATCCACCGGTGTCATCGCATGTGTGCTCTTCCCACATACCACACATGGATCCACTAGTGTCATTGCATGTGTGTTCTTCCCATGAACCACACATGGATCCACCAGTGTCATTGCATGTCTGCTCTTTTCATGAACCACAACTAGAGTCATTGGATGTGTGTTTTTCTCACTGACCACATATCACCAGTGTCATTGCATGTGTGTTTTTCCCAAAGACCACACATGGATCCACTAGAATCATTGGATGTGTGTTCTTCTCACAAACCATATATGGATCCACCGGTGTCGTTGCATGTCAGCTCCTCTCACAGACCACACATGGATCCACCCAGTGCCATCGCATGTGTGTTCTTCCCATGAACCACACATGGATCCACCAGTGGCATTGCATGTCTGCTCTTTTCATTAACCACAACTAGAGTCATTGGATGTGTGTTCTTCTCACAGACCACACATGGATCCAGTGTCATTGCATGTGTGTTCTTCCCAAAGACCACACATGGATCCACCAGTGTCATTGCATGTGTGTTCTTCTCACAAACCATATCATGGACCATACCAAGTGTCGTTGCATGTGTGTTCTTCTCACAGACCACACATGAATCCACCAGTGTCATTGCATGTGTGTTCTTCTCACAAACCATATCATGAACCACACCAGTGTCATTGCATGTGTGTTCTTCCCATGAACCACAGACGGATCCACCAGTGTCATTGCATGTGTGTTCTTCCCATGAACCACACATGGATCCACCAGTGTCATTGCATGTCTGCACTTTTCATGAACCACAACTAGAGTCATTGGATGTGTGTTCTTATGCCAGACCACAAATGGATCCAGTGTCATTGCATGTGTGTTCTTCCCAAAGACCACACATGGATCCACCAGTGTCGTTGCATGTGTGTTCTTCTCACAAACCATATCATGAACCACACCCAGTGTCATTGCATGTGTGTTCTTCCGAAAGACCACACATGGATCCACCGGTGTCGTTGCATGTCTGCTCTTCTCAAAAACCATATCATGAGCCACACCCAGAGTCATTGCATGTGTGTTCTTCCCATGAACCACACATGGATCCACCGGTGTCATCGCATGTGTGCTCTTCCCACATACCACACATGGATCCACTAGTGTCATTGCATGTGTGTTCTTCCCATGAACCACACATGGATCCACCAGTGTCATTGCATGTCTTCTCTTTTCATGAACCACAGCTAGAGTCATTGGATGTGTGTTTTTCTCAGAGACCACACATGCAACTAGTGTCATTGCATGTGTGTTCTTCCCAAACACAGCACATGGATGCACTAGTGTCATTGCATGTGTGTTCTTCTCACAGACCATATCATGAACCACACCCAGTATCATTGCATGTGTGTTCTTCCCATAAACCACACATGGATCCACCGGTGTCATTGCATGTGTACTCTTCCCACATACCACACATGGATCCACCAGTGTCATTGCATGTGTGTTCTTCCCATGAACCACACATGGATCCACCAGTGTCATTGCATGTCTGCTCTTTTCATGAACCATAGCTATAGTCATTGGATGTGTGTTCTTCTCACAGACCACATATCACCAGTGTCATTGCATGTGTGTTATTCCCAAAGACCACATATGGATCCACTAGGGTCATTGGATGTGTGTTCTTCTCACAAGGCATATATGGATCCACCGGTGTCGTTGCATGTCAGCTCTTCTCATAGAGCACACATGGATCCACCGGTGTCATTGCATGTGTGTTCTTCCCAAAGACCACACATGGATCCACCGGTGTCGTTGCATGTCTGCTCTTCTCACAGACCATATCATGAGCCATAGCCAGAGTCATTGCATGTGTGTTCTTCTCACAGACCACACATGGATCCACCCAGTGCCATCGCATGTGTGTTCTTCCCATGAACCACACATGGATCCACCAGTGGCATTGCATGTCTGCTCTTTTCATTAACCATAACTAGAGTCATTGGATGTGTGTTCTTCTCACAGACCACACACGGATCCAGTATCATTGCATGTGTGTTCTTCCCAAAGACCACACATGGATCCACCAGTGTCATTGCATGTGTGTTCTTCTCAAAAACCATATCATGGACCATACCAAGTGTCGTTGCATGTGTGTTCTTCTCACAGACCACACATGAATCCACCAGTGTCATTGCATGTGTGTTCTTCTCACAAACCATATCATGAACCACACCAGTGTCATTGCATGTGTGTTCTTCCCATGAACCACAGATGGATCCACCAGTGTCATTGCATGTGTGTTCTTCCCATGAACCACACATGGATCCACCAGTGTCATTGCATGTCTGCTCTTTTCATGAACCACAACTAGAGTCATTGGATGTGTGTTCTTCTGCCAGACCACACATGGATCCAGTGTCATTGCATGTGTGTTCTTCCCAAAGACCACACATGGATCCACCAGTGTCATTGCATGTGTGTTCTTCTCACAAACCATATCATGAACCACACCCAGTGTCATTGCATGTGTGTTCTTCTCACAAACCATATCATGAACCACACCCAGTGTCATTGCATGTGTGTTCTTCCCAAAGACCACACATGGATCCACCGGTGTCGTTGCATGTCTGCTCTTCTCAAAAACCATATCATGAGCCACACCCAGAGTACTTGCATGTGTGTTCTTCCCATGAACCACACATGGATCCACCAGTGTCATCGCATGTGTGCTCTTCCCACATACCACACATGGATCCACTAGTGTCATTGCATGTGTGTTCTTCCCATGAACCACACATGGATCCACCAGTGTCATTGCATGTCTGCTCTTTTCATGAACCACAACTAGAGTCATTGGATGTGTGTTTTTCTCACTGACCACATATCACCAGTGTCATTGCATGTGTGTTCTTCCCAAAGACCACACATGGATCCACTAGAGTCATTGGATGTGTGTTCTTCTCACAAACCATATATGGATCCACCGGTGTCGTTGCATGTCAGCTCCTCTCACAGAGCACACATGGATCCACCGGTGTCATTGCATGTGTGTTCTTCCCAAAGACCACACATGGATCCACCGGTGTCGTTGCATGTCTGCTCTTCTCACAGACCATATCATGAGCCATAGCCAGAGTCATTGCATGTGTGTTCTTCTCACAGACCACACATGGATCCACCCAGTGCCATCGCATGTGTGTTCTTCCCATGAACCACACATGGATCCACCAGTGGCATTGCATGTCTGCTCTTTTCATTGACCATAACTAGAGTCATTGGATGTGTGTTCTTCTCACAGACCACACATGGATCCAGTATCATTGCATGTGTGTTCTTCCCAAAGACCACACATGGATCCACCAGTGTCATTGCATGTGTGTTATTCTCACAAACCATATCATGGACCATACCAAGTGTCGTTGCATGTGTGTTCTTCTCACAGACCACACATGAATCCACCAGTGTCATTGCATGTGTGTTCTTCTCACAAACCATATCATGAACCACACCAGTGTCATTGCATGTGTGTTCTTCCCATGAACCACAGATGGATCCACCAGTGTCATTGCATGTGTGTTCTTCCCATGAACCACACATGGATCCACCAGTGTCATTGCATGTCTGCTCTTTTCCTGAACCACAACCAGAGTCATTGGATGTGTGTTCTTCTGCCAGACCACACATGGATCCAGTGTCATTGCATGTGTGTTCTTCCCAAAGACCACACATGGATCCACCAGTGTCATTGCATGTGTGTTCTTCTCACAAACCATATCATGAACCACACCCAGTGTCATTGCATGTGTGTTCTTCCCAAAGACCACACATGGATCCACCGGTGTCGTTGCATGTCTGCTCTTCTCAAAAACCATATCATGAGCCACACCCAGAGTACTTGCATGTGTGTTCTTCCCATGAACCACACATGGATCCACCGGTGTCATCGCATGTGTGCTCTTCCCACATACCACACATGGATCCACTAGTGTCATTGCATGTGTGTTCTTCCCATGAACCACACATGGATCCACCAGTGTCATTGCATGTCTGCTCTTTTCATGAACCACAACTAGAGTCATTGGATGTGTGTTTTTCTCACTGACCACATATCACCAGTGTCATTGCATGTGTGTTCTTCCCAAAGACCACACATGGATCCACTAGAGTCATTGGATGTGTGTTCTTCTCACAAACCATATATGGATCCACCGGTGTCGTTGCATGTCAGCTCCTCTCACAGAGCACACATGGATCCACCGGTGTCATTGCATGTGTGTTCTTCCCAAAGACCACACATGGATCCACCGGTGTCGTTGCATGTCTGCTCTTCTCACAGACCATATCATGAGCCATAGCCAGAGTCATTGCATGTGTGTTCTTCTCACAGACCACACATGGATCCACCCAGTGCCATCGCATGTGTGTTCTTCCCATGAACCACACATGGATCCACCAGTGGCATTGCATGTCTGCTCTTTTCATTGACCATAACTAGAGTCATTGGATGTGTGTTCTTCTCACAGACCACACATGGATCCAGTATCATTGCATGTGTGTTCTTCCCAAAGACCACACATGGATCCACCAGTGTCATTGCATGTGTGTTCTTCTCACAAACCATATCATGGACCATACCAAGTGTCGTTGCATGTGTGTTCTTCTCACAGACCACACATGAATCCACCAGTGTCATTGCATGTGTGTTCTTCTCACAAACCATATCATGAACCACACCAGTGTCATTGCATGTGTGTTCTTCCCATGAACCACAGATGGATCCACTAGTGTCATTGCATGTGTGTTCTTCTCACAAACCATATCATGAACCACACCAAGTGTCGTTGCATGTGTGTTCTTCTCACAGACCACACATGGATGCACTAGTGTCATTGCATGTGTGTTCTTCTCACAGACCATATCATGAACCACACCCAGTATCATTGCATGTGTGTTCTTCCCATGAACCACACATGGATCCACCGGTGTCATTGCATGTGTGCTCTTCCCACATACCACACATGGATCCACTAGTGTCATTGCATGTGTGTTCTTCCCATGAACCACACATGGATCCACCAGTGTCATTGCATGTCTGCTCTTTTCATGAACCATAGCTAGAGTCATTGGATGTGTGTTCTTCTCACAGACCACATATCACCAGTGTCATTGCATGTGTGTTATTCCCAAAGACCACATATGGATCCACTAGAGTCATTGGATGTGTGTTCTTCTCACAAGTCATATATGGATCCACCGGTGTCATTGCATGTCAGCTCTTCTCATAGAGCACACATGGATCCACCGGTGTCATTGCATGTGTGTTCTTCCCAAAGACCACACATGGATCCACCGGTGTCGTTGCATGTCTGCTCTTCTCACAGACCATATCATGAGCCATAGCCAGAGTCATTGCATGTGTGTTCTTCTCACAGACCACACATGGATCCACCCAGTGCCATCGCATGTGTGTTCTTCCCATGAACCACACATGGATCCACCAGTGGCATTGCATGTCTGCTCTTTTCATTAACCATAACTAGAGTCATTGGATGTGTGTTCTTCTCACAGACCACACATGGATCCAGTATCATTGCATGTGTGTTCTTCCCAAAGACCACACATGGATCCACCAGTGTCATTGCATGTGTGTTCTTCTCACAAACCATATCATGGACCATACCAAGTGTCGTTGCATGTGTGTTCTTCTCACAGACCACACATGAATCCACCAGTGTCATTGCATGTGTGTTCTTCTCACAAACCATATCATGAACCACACCATTGTCATTGCATGTGTGTTCTTCCCATGAACCACAGATGGATCCACCAGTGTCATTGCATGTGTGTTCTTCCCATGAACCACACATGGATCCACCAGTGTCATTGCATGTCTGCTCTTTTCATGAACCACAACTAGAGTCATTGGATGTGTGTTCTTCTGCCAGACCACACATGGATCCAGTGTCATTGCATGTGTGTTCTTCCCAAAGACCACACATGGATCCACCAGTGTCATTGCATGTGTGTTCTTCTCACAAACCATATCATGAACCACACCAAGTGTCATTGCATGTGTGTTCTTCTCACAAACCATATCATGAACCACACCCAGTGTCATTGCATGTGTGTTCTTCCCAAAGACCACACATGGATCCACCGGTGTCGTTGCATGTCTGCTCTTCTCAAAAACCATATCATGAGCCACACCCAGAGTACTTGCATGTGTGTTCTTCCCATGAACCACACATGGATCCACCGGTGTCATCGCATGTGTGCTCTTCCCACATACCACACATGGATCCACTAGTGTCATTGCATGTGTGTTCTTCCCATGAACCACACATGGATCCACCAGTGTCATTGCATGTCTGCTCTTTTCATGAACCACAACTAGAGTCATTGGATGTGTGTTTTTCTCACTGACCACATATCACCAGTGTCATTGCATGTGTGTTCTTCCCAAAGACCACACATGGATCCACTAGAGTCATTGGATGTGTGTTCTTCTCACAAACCATATATGGATCCACCGGTGTCGTTGCATGTCAGCTCCTCTCACAGAGCACACATGGATCCACCGGTGTCATTGCATGTGTGTTTTCCCAAAGACCACATATGGATCCACCGGTGTCGTTGCATGTCTGCTCTTCTCACAGACCATATCATGAGCCATAGCCAGAGTCATTGCATGTGTGTTCTTCTCACAGACCACACATGGATCCACCCAGTGCCATCGCATGTGTGTTCTTCCCATGAACCACACATGGATCCACCAGTGGCATTGCATGTCTGCTCTTTTCATTGACCATAACTAGAGTCATTGGATGTGTGTTCTTCTCACAGACCACACATGGATCCAGTATCATTGCATGTGTGTTCTTCCCAAAGACCACACATGGATCCACCAGTGTCATTGCATGTGTGTTCTTCTCACAAACCATATCATGGACCATACCAAGTGTCGTTGCATGTGTCTTCTTCTCACAGACCACACATGAATCCACCAGTGTCATTGCATGTGTGTTCTTCTCACAAACCATATCATGAACCACACCAGTGTCATTGCATGTGTGTTCTTCCCATGAACCACAGATGGATCCACCAGTGTCATTGCATGTGTGTTATTCCCATGAACCACACATGGATCCACCAGTGTCATTGGATGTGTGTTTTTCTCAGAGACCACACATGCAACCAGTGTCATTGCATGTGTGTTCTTCCCAAACACAGCACATGGATGCACTACTGTCATTGCATGTGTGTTCTTCTCACAGACCATATCATGAACCACACCCAGTATCATTGCATGTGTGTTCTTCCCATGAACCACACATGGATCCACCGGTGTCATCGCATGTGTGCTCTTCCCACATACCACACATGGATCCACCAGTGTCATTGCATGTGTGTTCTTCCCATGAACCACACATGGATCCACCAGTGTCATTGCATGTCTGCTCTTTTCATGAACCATAGCTAGAGTCATTGGATGTGTGTTCTTCTCACAGACCTAATATCACCAGTGTCATTGCATGTGTGTTATTCCCAAAGACCACATATGGATCCACTAGAGTCATTGGATGTGTGTTCTTCTCACAAGTCATATATGGATCCACCGGTGTCGTTGCATGTCAGCTCTTCTCATAGAGCACACATGGATCCACCGGTGTCATTGCATGTGTGTTCTTCCCAAAGACCACACATGGATCCACCGGTGTCGTTGCATGTCTGCTCTTGTCACAGACCATATCATGAGCCATAGCCAGAGTCATTGCATGTGTGTTCTTCTCAAAGACCACACATGGATCCACCCAGTGCCATCGCATGTGTGTTCTTCCCATGAACCACACATGGATCCACCAGTGGCATTGCATGTCTGCTCTTTTCATTAACCATAACTAGAGTCATTGGATGTGTGTTCTTCTCACAGACCACACATGGATCCAGTATCATTGCATGTGTGTTCTTCCCAAAGACCACACATGGATCCACCAGTGTCATTGCATGTGTGTTCTTCTCACAAACCATATCATGGACCATACCAAGTGTCGTTGCATGTGTGTTCTTCTCACAGACCACACATGAATCCACCAGTGTCATTGCATGTGTGTTCTTCTCACAAACCATATCATGAACCACACCAGTGTCATTGCATGTGCGTTCTTCCCATGAACCACAGATGGATCCACCAGTGTCATTGCATGTGTGTTCTTCCCATGAACCACACATGGATCCACCAGTGTCATTGCATGTCTGCTCTTTTCATGAACCACAACTAGAGTCATTGGATGTGTGTTCTTCTGCCAGACCACACATGGATCCAGTGTCATTGCATGTGTGTTCTTCCCAAAGACCACACATGGATCCACCAGTGTCATTGCATGTGTGTTCTTCTCACAAACCATATCATGAACCACACCCAGTTTCATTGCATGTGTGTTCTTCCCAAAGACCACACATGGATCCACCGGTGTCGTTGCATGTCTGCTCTTCTCAAAAACCATATCATGAGCCACACCCAGAGTACTTGCATGTGTGTTCTTCCCATGAACCACACATGGATCCACCGGTGTCATCGCATGTGTGCTCTTCCCACATACCACACATGGATCCACTAGTGTCATTGCATGTGTGTTCTTCCCATGAACCACACATGGATCCACCAGTGTCATTGCATGTCTGCTCTTTTCATGAACCACAACTAGAGTCATTGGATGTGTGTTTTTCTCACTGACCACATATCACCAGTGTCATTGCATGTGTGTTCTTCCCAAAGACCACACATGGATCCACTAGAGTCATTGGATGTGTGTTCTTCTCACAAACCATATATGGATCCACCGGTGTCGTTGCATGTCAGCTCCTATCACAGACCACACATGGATCCACCCAGTGCCATCGCATGTGTGTTCTTCCCATGAACCACACATGGATCCACCAGTGGCATTGCATGTCTGCTCTTTTCATTAACCACAACTAGAGTCATTGGATGTGTGTTCTTCTCACAGACCACACATGGATCCAGTGTCATTGCATGTGTGTTCTTCCCAAAGACCACACATGGATCCACCAGTGTCATTGCATGTGTGTTCTTCTCACAAACCATATCATGGACCATACCAAGTGTCGTTGCATGTGTGTTCTTCTCACAGACCACACATGAATCCACCAGTGTCATTGCATGTGTGTTCTTCTCACAAACCATATCATGAACCACACCAGTGTCATTGCATGTGTGTTCTTCCCATGAACCACAGACGGATCCACCAGTGTCATTGCATGTGTGTTCTTCCCATGAACCACACATGGATCCACCAGTGTCATTGCATGTCTGCACTTTTCATGAACCACAACTAGAGTCATTGGATGTGTGTTCTTATGCCAGACCACACATGGATCCAGTGTCATTGCATGTGTGTTCTTCCCAAAGACCACACATGGATCCACCAGTGTCGTTGCATGTGTGTTCTTCTCACAAACCATATCATGAACCACACCCAGTGTCATTGCATGTGTGTTCTTCCGAAAGACCACACATGGATCCACCGGTTTCGTTGCATGTCTGCTCTTCTCAAAAACCATATCATGAGCCACACCCAGAGTCATTGCATGTGTGTTCTTCCCATGAACCACACATGGATCCACCGGTGTCATCGCATGTGTGCTCTTCCCACATACCACACATGGATCCACTAGTGTCATTGCATGTGTGTTCTTCCCATGAACCACACATGGATCCACCAGTGTCATTGCATGTCTTCTCTTTTCATGAACCACAACTAGAGTCATTGGATGTGTGTTTTTCTCAGAGACCACACATGCAACTAGTGTCATTGCATGTGTGTTCTTCCCAAACACAGCACATGGATGCACTAGTGTCATTGCATGTGTGTTCTTCTCACAGACCATATCATGAACCACACCCAGTATCATTGCATGTGTGTTCTTCCCATGAACCACACATGGATCCACCGGTGTCATTGCATGTGTACTCTTCCCACATACCACACATGGATCCACCAGTGTCATTGCATGTGTGTTCTTCCCATGAACCACACATGGATCCACCAGTGTCATTGCATGTCTGCTCTTTTCATGAACCACAGCTAGAGTCATTGGATGTGTGTTCTTCTCACAGACCACATATCACCAGTGTCATTGCATGTGTGTTATTCCCAAAGACCACATATGGATCCACTAGAGTCATTGGATGTGTGTTCTTCTCACAAGTCATATATGGATCCACCGGTGTCGTTGCATGTCAGCTCTTCTCATAGAGCACACATGGATCCATCGGTGTCATTGCATGTGTGTTCTTCCCAAAGACCACACATGGATCCACCGGTGTCGTTGCATGTCTGCTCTTCTCACAGACCATATCATGAGCCATAGCCAGAGTCATTGCATGTGTGTTCTTCTCACAGACCACACATGGATCCACCCAGTGCCATCGCATGTGTGTTCTTCCCATGAACCACACATGGATCCACCAGTGGCATTGCATGTCTGCTCTTTTCATTAACCATAACTAGAGTCATTGGATGTGTGTTCTTCTCACAGACCACACATGGATCCAGTATCATTGCATGTGTGTTCTTCCCAAAGACCACACATGGATCCACCAGTGTCATTGCATGTGTGTTCTTCTCACAAACCATATCATGGACCATACCAAGTGTCGTTGCATGTGTGTTCTTCTCACAAACCACACATGAATCCACCAGTGTCATTGCATGTGTGTTCTCACAAACCATATCATGAACCACACCAGTGTCATTGCATGTGTGTTCTTCCCATGAACCACAGATGGATCCACCAGTGTCATTGCATGTGTGTTCTTCCCATGAACCACACATGGATCCACCAGTGTCATTGCATGTCTGCTCTTTTCATGAACCACAACTAGAGTCATTGGATGTGTGTTCTTCTGCCAGACCACACATGGATCCAGTGTCATTGCATGTGTGTTCTTCCCAAAGACCACACATGGATCCACCAGTGTCATTGCATGTGTGTTCTTCTCACAAACCATATCATGAACCACACCCAGTGTCATTGCATGTGTGTTCTTCTCACAAACCATATCATGAACCACACCCAGTGTCATTGCATGTGTGTTCTTCCCAAAGACCACACATGGATCCACCGGTGTCGTTGCATGTATGCTCTTCTCAAAAACCATATCATGAGCCACACCCAGAGTACTTGCATGTGTGTTCTTCCCATGAACCACACATGGATCCACCGGTGTCATCGCATGTGTGCTCTTCCCACATACCACACATGGATCCACTAGTGTCATTGCATGTGTGTTCTTCCCATGAACCACACATGGATCCACCAGTGTCATTGCATGTCTGCTCTTTTCATGAACCACAACTAGAGTCATTGGATGTGTGTTTTTCTCACTGACCACATATCACCAGTGTCATTGCATGTGTGTTCTTCCCAAAGACCACACATGGATCCACTAGAGTCATTGGATGTGTGTTCTTCTCACAAACCATATATGGATCCACCGGTGTCGTTGCATGTCAGCTCCTCTCACAGAGCACACATGGATCCACCGGTGTCATTGCATGTGTGTTCTTCCCAAAGACCACACATGGATCCACCGGTGTCGTTGCATGTCTGCTCTTCTCACAGACCATATCATGAGCCATAGCCAGAGTCATTGCATGTGTGTTCTTCTCACAGACCACACATGGATCCACCCAGTGCCATCGCATGTGTGTTCTTCCCATGAACCACACATGGATCCACCAGTGGCATTGCATGTCTGCTCTTTTCATTGACCATAACTAGAGTCATTGGATGTGTGTTCTTCTCACAGACCACACATGGATCCAGTGTCATTGCATGTGTGTTCTTCCCAAAGACCACACATGGATCCACCAGTGTCATTGCATGTGTGTTCTTCTCACAAACCATATCATGGACCATACCAAGTGTCGTTGCATGTGTGTTCTTCTCACAGACCACACATGAATCCACCAGTGTCATTGCATGTGTGTTCTTCTCACAAACCATATCATGAACCACACCAGTGTCATTGCATGTGTGTTCTTCCCATGAACCACAGACGGATCCACCAGTGTCATTGCATGTGTGTTCTTCCCATGAACCACACATGGATCCACCAGTGTCATTGCATGTCTGCACTTTTCATGAACCACAACTAGAGTCATTGGATGTGTGTTCTTATGCCAGACCACACATGGATCCAGTGTCATTGCATGTGTGTTCTTCCCAAAGACCACACATGGATCCACCAGTGTCGTTGCATGTGTGTTCTTCTCACAAACCATATCATGAACCACACCCAGTGTCATTGCATGTGTGTTCTTCCGAAAGACCACACATGGATCCACCGGTGTCGTTGCATGTCTGCTCTTCTCAAAAACCATATCATGAGCCACACCCAGAGTCATTGCATGTGTGTTCTTCCCATGAACCACACATGGATCCACCGGTGTCATCGCATGTGTGCTCTTCCCACATACCACACATGGATCCACTAGTGTCATTGCATGTGTGTTCTTCCCATGAACCACACATGGATCCACCAGTGTCATTGCATGTCTTCTCTTTTCATGAACCACAACTAGAGTCATTGGATGTGTGTTTTTCTCAGAGACCACACATGCAACTAGTGTCATTGCATGTGTGTTCTTCCCAAACACAGCACATGGATGCACTAGTGTCATTGCATGTGTGTTCTTCTCACAGACCATATCATGAACCACACCCAGTATCATTGCATGTGTGTTCTTCCCATGAACCACACATGGATCCACCGGTGTCATTGCATGTGTACTCTTCCCACATACCACACATGGATCCACCAGTGTCATTGCATGTGTGTTCTTCCCATGAACCACACATGGATCCACCAGTGTCATTGCATGTCTGCTCTTTTCATGAACCACAGCTAGAGTCATTGGATGTGTGTTCTTCTCACATACCACATATCACCAGTGTCATTGCATGTGTGTTATTCCCAAAGACCACATATGGATCCACTAGAGTCATTGGATGTGTGTTCTTCTCACAAGTCATATATGGATCCACCGGTGTCGTTGCATGTCAGCTCTTCTCATAGAGCACACATGGATCCATCGGTGTCATTGCATGTGTGTTCTTCCCAAAGACCACACATGGATCCACCGGTGTCGTTGCATGTCTGCTCTTCTCACAGACCATATCATGAGCCATAGCCAGAGTCATTGCATGTGTGTTCTTCTCACAGACCACACATGGATCCACCCAGTGCCATCGCATGTGTGTTCTTCCCATGAACCACACATGGATCCACCAGTGGCATTGCATGTCTGCTCTTTTCATTAACCATAACTAGAGTCATTGGATGTGTGTTCTTCTCACAGACCACACATGGATCCAGTATCATTGCATGTGTGTTCTTCCCAAAGACCACACATGGATCCACCAGTGTCATTGCATGTGTGTTCTTCTCACAAACCATATCATGGACCATACCAAGTGTCGTTGCATGTGTGTTCTTCTCACAGACCACACATGAATCCACCAGTGTCATTGCATGTGTGTTCTCACAAACCATATCATGAACCACACCAGTGTCATTGCATGTGTGTTCTTCCCATGAACCACAGATGGATCCACCAGTGTCATTGCATGTGTGTTCTTCCCATGAACCACACATGGATCCACCAGTGTCATTGCATGTCTGCTCTTTTCATGAACCACAACTAGAGTCATTGGATGTGTGTTCTTCTGCCAGACCACACATGGATCCAGTGTCATTGCATGTGTGTTCTTCCCAAAGACCACACATGGATCCACCAGTGTCATTGCATGTGTGTTCTTCTCACAAACCATATCATGAACCACACCCAGTGTCATTGCATGTGTGTTCTTCTCACAAACCATATCATGAACCACACCCAGTGTCATTGCATGTGTGTTCTTCCCAAAGACCACACATGGATCCACCGGTGTCGTTGCATGTATGCTCTTCTCAAAAACCATATCATGAGCCACACCCAGAGTACTTGCATGTGTGTTCTTCCCATGAACCACACATGGATCCACCGGTGTCATCGCATGTGTGCTCTTCCCACATACCACACATGGATCCACTAGTGTCATTGCATGTGTGTTCTTCCCATGAACCACACATGGATCCACCAGTGTCATTGCATGTCTGCTCTTTTCATGAACCACAACTAGAGTCATTGGATGTGTGTTTTTCTCACTGACCACATATCACCAGTGTCATTGCATGTGTGTTCTTCCCAAAGACCACACATGGATCCACTAGAGTCATTGGATGTGTGTTCTTCTCACAAACCATATATGGATCCACCGGTGTCGTTGCATGTCAGCTCCTCTCACAGAGCACACATGGATCCACCGGTGTCATTGCATGTGTGTTCTTCCCAAAGACCACACATGGATCCACCGGTGTCGTTGCATGTCTGCTCTTCTCACAGACCATATCATGAGCCATAGCCAGAGTCATTGCATGTGTGTTCTTCTCACAGACCACACATGGATCCACCCAGTGCCATCGCATGTGTGTTCTTCCCATGAACCACACATGGATCCACCAGTGGCATTGCATGTCTGCTCTTTTCATTGACCATAACTAGAGTCATTGGATGTGTGTTCTTCTCACAGACCACACATGGATCCAGTGTCATTGCATGTGTGTTCTTCCCAAAGACCACACATGGATCCACCAGTGTCATTGCATGTGTGTTCTTCTCACAAACCATATCATGGACCATACCAAGTGTCGTTGCATGTGTGTTCTTCTCACAGACCACACATGAATCCACCAGTGTCATTGCATGTGTGTTCTTCTCACAAACCATATCATGAACCACACCAGTGTCATTGCATGTGTGTTCTTCCCATGAACCACAGACGGATCCACCAGTGTCATTGCATGTGTGTTCTTCCCATGAACCACAGATGGATCCACCAGTGTCATTGCATGTCTGCACTTTTCATGAACCACAACTAGAGTCATTGGATGTGTGTTCTTATGCCAGACCACACATGGATCCAGTGTCATTGCATGTGTGTTCTTCCCAAAGACCACACATGGATCCACCAGTGTCGTTGCATGTGTGTTCTTCTCACAAACCATATCATGAACCACACCCAGTGTCATTGCATGTGTGTTCTTCCGAAAGACCACACATGGATCCACCGGTGTCGTTGCATGTCTGCTCTTCTCAAAAACCATATCATGAGCCACACCCAGAGTCATTGCATGTGTGTTCTTCCCATGAACCACACATGGATCCACCGGTGTCATCGCATGTGTGCTCTTCCCACATACCACACATGGATCCACTAGTGTCATTGCATGTGTGTTCTTCCCATGAACCACACATGGATCCACCAGTGTCATTGCATGTCTTCTCTTTTCATGAACCACAACTAGAGTCATTGGATGTGTGTTTTTCTCAGAGACCACACATGCAACTAGTGTCATTGCATGTGTGTTCTTCCCAAACACAGCACATGGATGCACTAGTGTCATTGCATGTGTGTTCTTCTCACAGACCATATCATGAACCACACCCAGTATCATTGCATGTGTGTTCTTCCCATGAACCACACATGGATCCACCGGTGTCATTGCATGTGTACTCTTCCCACATACCACACATGGATCCACCAGTGTCATTGCATGTGTGTTCTTCCCATGAACCACACATGGATCCACCAGTGTCATTGCATGTCTGCTCTTTTCATGAACCACAGCTAGAGTCATTGGATGTGTGTTCTTCTCACAGACCACATATCACCAGTGTCATTGCATGTGTGTTATTCCCAAAGACCACATATGGATCCACTAGAGTCATTGGATGTGTGTTCTTCTCACAAGTCATATATGGATCCACCGGTGTCGTTGCATGTCAGCTCTTCTCATAGAGCACACATGGATCCATCGGTGTCATTGCATGTGTGTTCTTCCCAAAGACCACACATGGATCCACCGGTGTCGTTGCATGTCTGCTCTTCTCACAGACCATATCATGAGCCATAGCCAGAGTCATTGCATGTGTGTTCTTCTCACAGACCACACATGGATCCACCCAGTGCCATCGCATGTGTGTTCTTCCCATGAACCACACATGGATCCACCAGTGGCATTGCATGTCTGCTCTTTTCATTAACCATAACTAGAGTCATTGGATGTGTGTTCTTCTCACAGACCACACATGGATCCAGTATCATTGCATGTGTGTTCTTCCCAAAGACCACACATGGATCCACCAGTGTCATTGCATGTGTGTTCTTCTCACAAACCATATCATGGACCATACCAAGTGTCGTTGCATGTGTGTTCTTCTCACAGACCACACATGAATCCACCAGTGTCATTGCATGTGTGTTCTCACAAACCATATCATGAACCACACCAGTGTCATTGCATGTGTGTTCTTCCCATGAACCACAGATGGATCCACCAGTGTCATTGCATGTGTGTTCTTCCCATGAACCACACATGGATCCACCAGTGTCATTGCATGTCTGCTCTTTTCATGAACCACAACTAGAGTCATTGGATGTGTGTTCTTCTGCCAGACCACACATGGATCCAGTGTCATTGCATGTGTGTTCTTCCCAAAGACCACACATGGATCCACCAGTGTCATTGCATGTGTGTTCTTCTCACAAACCATATCATGAACCACACCCAGTGTCATTGCATGTGTGTTCTTCTCACAAACCATATCATGAACCACACCCAGTGTCATTGCATGTGTGTTCTTCCCAAAGACCACACATGGATCCACCGGTGTCGTTGCATGTATGCTCTTCTCAAAAACCATATCATGAGCCACACCCAGAGTACTTGCATGTGTGTTCTTCCCATGAACCACACATGGATCCACCGGTGTCATCGCATGTGTGCTCTTCCCACATACCACACATGGATCCACTAGTGTCATTGCATGTGTGTTCTTCCCATGAACCACACATGGATCCACCAGTGTCATTGCATGTCTGCTCTTTTCATGAACCACAACTAGAGTCATTGGATGTGTGTTTTTCTCACTGACCACATATCACCAGTGTCATTGCATGTGTGTTCTTCCCAAAGACCACACATGGATCCACTAGAGTCATTGGATGTGTGTTCTTCTCACAAACCATATATGGATCCACCGGTGTCGTTGCATGTCAGCTCCTCTCACAGAGCACACATGGATCCACCGGTGTCATTGCATGTGTGTTCTTCCCAAAGACCACACATGGATCCACCGGTGTCGTTGCATGTCTGCTCTTCTCACAGACCATATCATGAGCCATAGCCAGAGTCATTGCATGTGTGTTCTTCTCACAGACCACACATGGATCCACCCAGTGCCATCGCATGTGTGTTCTTCCCATGAACCACACATGGATCCACCAGTGGCATTGCATGTCTGCTCTTTTCATTGACCATAACTAGAGTCATTGGATGTGTGTTCTTCTCACAGACCACACATGGATCCAGTATCATTGCATGTGTGTTCTTCCCAAAGACCACACATGGATCCACCAGTGTCATTGCATGTGTGTTCTTCTCACAAACCATATCATGGACCATACCAAGTGTCGTTGCATGTGTGTTCTTCTCACAGACCACACATGAATCCACCAGTGTCATTGCATGTGTGTTCTTCTCACAAACCATATCATGAACCACACCAGTGTCATTGCATGTGTGTTCTTCCCATGAACCACAGATGGATCCACCAGTGTCATTGCATGTCTGCTCTTTTCCTGAACCACAACCAGAGTCATTGGATGTGTGTTCTTCTGCCAGACCACACATGGATCCAGTGTCATTGCATGTGTGTTCTTCCCAAAGACCACACATGGATCCACCAGTGTCATTGCATGTGTGTTCTTCTCACAAACCATATCATGAACCACACCCAGTGTCATTGCATGTGTGTTCTTCCCAAAGACCACACATGGATCCACCGGTGTCGTTGCATGTCTGCTCTTCTCAAAAACCATATCATGAGCCACACCCAGAGTACTTGCATGTGTGTTTTTCCCATGAACCACACATGGATCCACCGGTGTCATCGCATGTGTGCTCTTCCCACATACCACACATGGATCCACTAGTGTCATTGCATGTGTGTTCTTCCCATGAACCACACATGGATCCACCAGTGTCATTGCATGTCTGCTCTTTTCATGAACCACAACTAGAGTCATTGGATGTGTGTTTTTCTCACTGACCACATATCACCAGTGTCATTGCATGTGTGTTCTTCCCAAAGACCACACATGGATCCACTAGAGTCATTGGATGTGTGTTCTTCTCACAAACCATATATGGATCCACCGCTGTCGTTGCATGTTAGCTCCTCTCACAGAGCACACATGGATCCACCGGTGTCATTGCATGTGTGTTCTTCCCACAGACCACACATGGATGCACCGGTGTCGTTGCATGTCTGCTCTTCTCACAGACCACACATTGATCCACCCATGTCATTGCATGTTTGTTCTTCCCATGATCCACACATGGATCCACCGGAGTCATTGCATGTGTGTTCTTCTCACAAACCACACATGGATCCACCCAGTGTCATCGCATGTGTGTTCTTACCATGAACCACACATGGATCCACCAGTGTCATTGCATGTCTGCTCTTTTCATGAACCATAGCTAGTGTCATTGGATGTGTGTTCTTCTCACAGACCACACATGGATCCAGTGTCATTGCATGTGTGTTCTTCCCAAAAACCACACATGGATCCCCCAGTGTCATTGCATGTGTGTTCTTCTCACAAACCATATCATGGAACACACCTAGTGTCGTTGCATGTGTGTTCTCACATACCACACATGGATCCACCGGTGTCATTGCATGTGTGTTTTTCTCACAGACCATATCATGAGCCACACCCAGTGTCATTGCATGTGTGTTCTTCCCATGAACCACACATGGATCCACCGGTGTCATCGCGTGTGTGCTCTTCCCACAGACCACACATGGATCCACCAGTGTCATTGCATGTGTGTTGTTCCCATGAACAACACATGGATCCACCAGCCTCATTGCACGTCTGCTCTTTTCATGAACCACAGCTAGAGTCATTGGATGTGTGTTCTGCTCACAAACCACATATCACCAGTGTCATTGCATGTGTGTTCTTCCTAAAGACCACACATGGATCCACCAGTGTCATTGCATGTGGGTTCTTCTCACAAACCACACATGGATCCACTCGTGTCGTTGCATGTCTGCTCTTCTCATAGAGCACACATGGATCCACCAGTGACATTGCATGTGTGTTCTTCCCACAGACCACAGATGGATCCACCGGTGTCGTTGCATGTCTGCTCTTCTCACAGACCACACATGGATCCACTAGTGTCATTGCATGTGTGTTCTTCCCATGAACCACACATGGATCCACCAGTGTCATTGCATGTCTGCTCTTTTCATGAACCACAGCTAGAGTCATTGGATGTGTGTTTTTCTCACTGACCACATATCACCAGTGCCATTGCATGTGTGTTCTTCCCAAAGACCACACATGGATCCACTAGAGTCATTGGATGTGTGTTCTTCTCACAAACCATATATGGATCCACCGGTGTCGTTGCATGTCAGCTCCTCTCACAAAGCACACATGGATCCAGCGGTGTCATTGCATGTGTGTTCTTCCCACAGACCACACATGGATGCACCGGTGTCGTTGCATGTCCGCTCTTCTCACAGACCACACATCGATCCACCAGTGTCATTGCATGTTTGTTCTTCCCATGAACCACACACGGATCCACCGGACTCATTGCATGTGTGTTCTTCTCACAAACCACACATGGATCCACCCAGTGTCATCGCATGTGTGTGCTTCCCATGAACCACACATGGATCCACCAGTGTCATTGCATGTCTGCTCTTTTCATGAAACATAGCTAGAGTCATTGGATGTGTGTTCTTCTCACCGACCACACATGGATCCAGTGTCATTGCATGTCTGTTCTTCCCAAAAACCACACATGGATCCCCCCAGTGTCATTGCATGTGTGTTCTTCTCACAAACCATATCATGGAACACACCCAGTGTCGTTGCATGTGTGTTCTCACATAACACACATGGATCCACCGGTGTCATTGCATGTGTGTTTTTCTCATAGACCATATCATGAGCCACACCCAGTGTCATTGCATGTGTGTTCTTCCCATGAACCACACATGGATCCACCGGTGTCATCGCGTGTGTGCTCTTCCCACAGACCACACATGGATCCACCAGTGTCATTGCATGTGTGTTCTTCCCATGAACCACACATGGATCCACCAGTGTCATTGCACGTATGCTCTTTTCATGAACCACAGCTAGAGTCATTGGATGTGTGTTCTTCTCACAAACCACATATCACCAGTGTCATTGCATGTGTGTTCTTCCCAAAGACCACACATGGATCCACCAGTGTCATTGCATGTGGGTTCTTCTCACAAACCACACATGGATCCACTCATGTCGTTGCATGTCTGCTCTTCTCACAGAGCACACATGGATCCACCGGAGTCATTGCATGTGTGTTCTTCCCACAGACCACACATGGATCCACCGGTGTCGTTGCATGTCTGCTCTTCTCACAAACCACACATGGATCCACCAGTGTCATTGCATGTGTGTTCTTGAACCATACATGGATCCACCAATGTCATTGCATGCGTGTTCTTCTCACAAACCACATATGGATCCACCCAGTGTCATCGCATGTGTGTTCTTCCCATGAACCACACATGGATCCACCAGTGTTATTGCATGTCTGCTCTTTTCATGAACCACAACTAGAGTCATTGAATGTGTGTTCTTCTCACAGACCACACATGGATCCAGTGTCATTCCATGTGTGTTCTTCCCAAAGACCACACATGGATCCACCAGTATCATTGCATGTGTGTTCTTCTCACAAACCATATCATGAACCACACCCAGTGTCATTGCATGTGTGTTCTTCCCAAAGACCACACATGGATCCACCGGTGTCATCGCATGTCTACTCTCCCGACATACCACACATGGATCCACCAGTGTCATTGCATATCTGCTCTTCCCATGAACCACAGCTAGAGTCATTGGATCTGTGTTCTTCTCACAGACCACACATGGATCCACCGGTGTCGTTGCATGTCTGCTCTTCTCACAAAGCACACATGGATCCATTGGTGTCATTGCATGTGTGTTCTGCGGATCCGCCTGTGTCGTTGCATGTCTGCTCTTCTCAAATACCACACATGGGTCCACCAGTGTCATTGCATGTGTGTTCTTTCCATGAACCACACATGGATCCACCGGAGTCATTGGATGTGTGTTATTCTCACAAACCACACATGGATCCACCCGGTGTCATCGCATGTGTGTTCTTCTCATGAACCACACGTGGATCCACCAGTGTCATTGCATGTCTGCTCTTTTCATGAACCACAGCTAGAGTCATTGGATGTGTGTTCTTCTCACAGACCACACATGGATCCAGTGGCATTGCATGTGTGTTCTTCCCAAAGACCACACATGGATCCACCAGTATCATTGCATGTGTGTTCTTCTCACAAACCATATCGTGAACCACACCTAGTGTCATTGCATGTGTGTTCTTCCCAAACACCACACATGGATCCACCGGTGTCGTTGCATGTCTGCTCTTCTCACAGACCATATCATGAGCCAGAACCAGAGTCATTGCATGTGTGTTCTTCTCACAGACCACACATGGATCCACCCAGTGTCATCGCATGTGTGTTCTTCCCATGAACCACACATGGATCCACCAGTGGCATTGCATGTCTGCTCTTTTCATTAACCACAGCTAGAGTCATTGGATGTGTGTTCTTCTCACAGACCACACATGGATCCAGTGTCATTGCATGTGTGTTCTTCCCAAAGACCACACATGGATCCACCAGTGTCATTGCATGTGTGTTCTTCTCACAAACCATATCATGGACCATACCAAGTGTCTTTGCATGTGTGTTCTTCTCACAGACCACACATGAATCCACCAGTGTCATTGCATGTGTGTTCTTCTCACAAACCATATCATGAACCACACACAGTGTCATGGCATGTGTGTTCTTCCCATGAACCACACATGGATGCGTCGGTGCCATCGCATGTGTGCTCATCCTACATACCACACATGGATCCACCAGTGTCATTGCATGTCTGCTCTTCCCATGAACCACAGCTAGAGTCATTGGATGTGTGTTCTTCTCGTATACCACACATGCATCTAGTGTCATTGCATGTGTGTTCTTCCCAAAGACCACACATGGATCCACCAGTGTCATTGCAAGTGTGTTCTTCTCACAGACCATATCATGAACCAGACCCCGTATCATTGCATGTGTGTTCTTCCCATGAACCACACATGGATCCACCAGTGTCATCGCATGTGTGGTCTTCCCACATACCACACATGGATCCACCAGTGTCATTGCATGTGTGTTCTTCCCATGAACCACACATGGATCCACCAGTGTCATTGGATGTCTGCTCTTTTCACGAACCATATCTAGAGTCATTGCATGTGTGTTCTTCTCATAGACCACATATCACCAGTGTCATTGCATGTGTATTATTCCCAAAGACAACACATGGATCCACTAGAGTCATTGGATGTGTGTTCTTCTCACAAACCATATATGGATCCACCGGTGTCGTTGCATGTCAGGTCTTCTCACAGAGCACACATGGATCCACCGGTGTCATTGCATGTGTGGTCTTACCACACATGGATCCACCGGTGTCGTTGCATGTCTGCTCTTCTCATAGACCATATCATGAGCCACACCCAGAGTCATTGCATATGTGTTCTTCCCATGAACCACACATGGATCCACCGGAGTCATTGCATGTGTGTTCTTCTCATAGACCACACATGGATCCATCTAGTGTCATCGCATGTGTGTTCTTCCCATGAACCACACATGGATCCACCAGTGTCATTGCATGTCTGCTCTTTTCATGAACCACAACTAGAGTCATTGGATGTGTGTTCTTCTCACAGACCACACGTGGATCCAGTGTCATTGCATATGTGTTCTTCCCAAAGACAACACATGGATCCGCCAGTGTCATTGCATGTGTTTTCTTCTCACAAACCATATCATGGACCACACCCAGTGTTGTTGCATGTGTGTTCTTCTCATAGACCACACATGGATCCACCAGTGTCATTGCATGTGTGTTCTTCTCACAAACCATATCATGGACCACACCTAGTGTTGTTGTATGTGTGTTCTTCTCATAGACCACACATGGATCCACCAGTGTCATTGCATGTGTGTTCTTCTCACAAACCATATCATGAACCACACCCAGTGTCATTGCATGTGTGTTCTTCCCATGAACCACACATGGATCCACCGATGTCATCGCATGTCTGCTCTTCCCACATACCAGACATGGATCCACCAGTGTCATTGCATATCTGCTCTTCCCATGAACCACAGCTAGAGTCATTGGATCTGTGTTCTTCTCACAGATCACACGTGGATCCACCGGTGTCGTTGCATGTCTGCTCTTCTCACAGAGCACACATGGATCCATCGGTGTCATTGCATGTGTGTTCTTTCCACAGAACACACATGGATCCGCCTGTGTGGTTGCATGTCTGCTCTTCTCAAAGACCACACATGGGTCCACCAGTCTCATTGCATGTGTGTTCTTTCCATGAACCACACATGTATCCACCAGAGTCATTGCATGTGTGTTATTCTCACAAACCACACATGGATCCACCCGGTGTCATCGCATGTGTGTTCTTCCCATGAACCACACGTGGATCCACCAGTGTCATTGCATGTCTGCTCTTTTCATGAGCCACAGCCAGAGTCATTGCATGTGTGTTCTTCTCACAGACCACACATGGATCCACCCAGTGTCATTGCATGTGTGTTCTTCCCATGAACCACACATGGATCCACCAGTGGCATTGCATGTCTGCTCTTTTCATTAACCACAGCTAGAGTCATTGGATGTGTGTTCTTCTCACAGACCACACATGGATCCAGTGTCATTGCATGTGTGTTATTCCCAAAGACCACACATGGATCCACCAGTGTCATTGCATGTGTGTTCTTCTCACAAACCATATCATGGACCATACCAAGTGTCGTTGCATGTGTGTTCTTCTCACAGACCACACATGAATCCACCAGTGTCATTGCATGTGTGTTCTTCTCACAAACCATATCATGAACCACACATAGTGTCATGGCATGTGTGTTCTTCCCATGAACCACACATGGATCCGCCGGTGCCATCGCATGTGTGCTCATCCCACATACCACACATGGATCCACCAGTGTCATTGCATGTCTGCTCTTCCCATGAACCACAGCTAGAGTCATTGGATGTGTGTTCTTCTCACAGACCACACATGCATCTAGTGTCATTGCATGTGTGTTCTTCCCAAAGACCACACATGGATCCACCAGTGTCATTGCAAGTGTGTTCTTCTCACAGACCATATCATGAACCACACCCCGTATCATTGCATGTGTGTTCTTCCCATGAACCACACATGGATCCACCGGTGTCATCGCATGTGTGCTCTTCCCACATACCACACATGGATCCACCAGTGTCATTGCATGTGTGTTCTTCCCATGAACCACACATGGATCCACCAGTGTCATTGCATGTCTGCTCTTTTCACGAACCATATCTAGAGTCATTGCATGTGTGTTCTTCTCATAGACCACATATCACCAGTGTCATTGCATGTGTATTATTCCCAAAGACCACACATGGATCCACTATAGTCATTGGATGTGTGTTCTTAACCATATATGGATCCACCGGTGTCGTTGCATGTCAGGTCTTCTCACAGAGCACACATGGATCCACCGGTGTCATTGCATGTGTGGTCTTCCCAAAGACCACACATGGATCCACCGGTGTCGTTGCATGTCTGCTCTTCTCACAGACCATATCATGAGCCACACCCAGAGTCATTGCATATGTGTTCTTCCCATGAACCACACATGGATCCACCGGAGTCATTGCATGTGTGTTCTTCTCATAGACCACACATGGATCCATCCAGTGTCATCGCATTTGTGTTCTTCCCATGAACCACACATGGATCCACCAGTGTCATTGCATGTCTGCTCTTTTCATGAACCACAACTAGAGTCATTGGATGTGTGTTCTTCTCATAGACCACACGTGGATCCAGTGTCATTACATGTGTGTTCTTCCCAAAGACAACACATGGATCCGCCAGTGTCATTGCATGTGTTTTCTTCTCACAAACCATATCATGGACCACACCCAGTGTTGTTGCATGTGTGTTCTTCTCATAGACCACACATGGATCCACTAGTGTCATTGCATGTGTGTTCTTCTCACAAACCATATCATGGACCACACCCAGTGTTGTTGCATGTGTGTTCTTCTCATAGACCACACATGGATCCACCAGTGTCATTGCATGTGTGTTCTTCTCACAAACCATATCATGAACCACACCCAGTGTCATTGCATGTGTGTTCTTCCCATGAACCACACATGGATCCACCGATGTCATCGCATGTCTGCTCTTCCCACATACCACACATGGATCCACCAGTGTCATTGCATATCTGCTCTTCCCATGAACCACAGCTAGAGTCATTGGATCTGTGTTCTTCTCACAGATCACACATGGATCCACCGGTGTCGTTGCATGTGTGTTCTTCCCATGAACCACACATCGATCCACCGGAGTCATTGCATGTGTGTTCTGCTCACAAACCACACATGGATCCACCCAGTGTCATCGCATGTGTGTTCTTCCCATGAACCACACGTGGATCCACAAGTGTCATTGCATGTCTGCTCTTTTCATGAACCACAGCTAGAGTCATTGGATGTGTGTTCTTCTCACAGACCACACATGGATCCAGTGTCATTGCATGTGTGTTCTTCCCAAAGACCACACATGGATCCACCTGTATCATTGCATGTGTGTTCTTCTCACAAACCATATCATGAACCACACCCAGTGTTATTGCATGTGTGTTCTTCGCAAAGACCACACATGGATCCACCGGTGTCGTTCCATGTCTGCTCTTCTCACAGACCATATCATGAGCCACAGCCAGAGTCATTGCATGTGTGTTCTTCTCACAGACCACACATGGATCCACCCAGTGCCATCGCATGTGTGTTCTTCCCATGAAACACACATGGATCCACTAGTGGCATTGCATGTCTGCTCTTTTCATTAACCACAGTTAGAGTCATTGGATGTGTGTTCTTCTCACAGACCACACATGGATCCAGTGTCATTGCATGTGTGTTCTTCCCAAAGACCACACATGGATCCACCAGTGTCATTGCATGTGTGTTCTTCTCACAAACCATATCATGGACCATACCAAGTGTCGTTGCATGTGTGTTCTTCTCACAGACCATACATGAATCCACCAGTGTCATTGCATGTGTGTTCTTCTCACAAACCATATCATGAACCACACCAGTGTCATTGCATATGTGTTCTTCCCATGAACCACAGATGGATCCACCAGTGTCATTGCATGTGTGTTCTTCCCATGAACCACACATGGATCCACTAGTGTCATTGCACGTCTGCTCTTTTCATGAACCACAGCTAGAGTCATTGGATGTGTGTTCTTCTCACAAACCACATATCACTAGTGTCATTCCATGTGTGTTCTTCCCAAAGACCACACATGGATCCACCAGTGTCATTGCATGTGGGTTCTTCTCACAAACCACACATGGATCCACTCGTGTCGTTGCATGTCTGCTCTTCTCACAGAGCACACATGGATCCACCAGTGACATTGCATGTGTGTTCTTCCCACAGACCACACATGGATCCACCGGTGTCGTTGCATGTCTGCTCTTCTCACAGACCACACATGGATCCACCAGTGTCATTGCATGTGTGTTCTTCCCATGAACCACACATGGATCCACCAGAGTCATTGCATGCGTGTTCTTCTCACGAACCACATATGGATCCACCCAGTGTCATCGCATGTGTGTTCTTCGCATGAACCACACATGGATCCACCAGTGTCATTGCATGTCTGCTCTTTTCATGAACCACAACTAGAGTCATTGGATGTGTGTTCTTCTCACAGACCACACATGGATGCAGTGTCATTGCATGTGTGTTCTTCCCAAAGACCACACATGGATCCACCAGTATCATTGCATGTGTGTTCTTCTCACAAACCATATCATGAACCACACCCAGTGTCATTGCATGTGTGTTCTTCCCAAATACCACACATGGATCCACCGGTGTCATCGCATGTCTGCTCTTCCCACATACCACACATGGATCCACCAGTGTCATTGCATATTTGTTCTTCCCATGAACCACAGCTAGAGTCATTGGATCTGTGTTCTTCTCACAGACCACACATGGATCCACCGGTGTCGTTGCATGTCTGCTCTTCTCACAGAGCTCACATGGATCCATCGGTTTCATTGCATGTGTGTTCTTCCCACAGAACACACATGGATTCGCCTGTGTCGTTGCATGTCTGCTCTTCTCAAAGACCACACATGGTTCCACCAGTGTCATTGCATGTGTGTTCTTCCCATGAACCACACATGGATCCACCGGAGTCATTGCATGTGTGTTCTTCTCACAAACCACACATGGATCCACCCGGTGTCATCGCATGTGTGTTCTTCCCATGAACAACACGTGGATCCACCAGTGTCATTGCATGTCTTGTCTTTTCATGAACCACAGCTAGAGTCATTGGATGTGTGTTCTTCTCATAGACCACACATGGATCCAGTGTCATTGCATGTGTGTTCTTCCGAAAGACCACACATGGATCCACCAGTATCATTGCATGTGTGTTCTTCTCACAAACCATATCATGAACCACACCCAGTGTCATTGCATGTGTGTTCTTCCCAAAGACCACACATGGATCCACCGGTGTCGTTGCATGTCTGCTCTTCTCACAGACCATATCATGAGCCACAGCCAGAGTCATTGCATGTGTGTTCTTCTCACAGACCACACATGGATCCACCCAGTGTCATCGCATGTGTGTTCTTCCCATGAACCACACATGGATCCACCAGTGGCATTGCATGTCTGCTCTTGTCATTAACCACAGCTAGAGTCATTGGATGTGTGTTCTTCTCACAGACCACACATGGATCCAGTGTCATTGCATGTGTGTTCTTCCCAAAGACCACACATGGATCCACCAGTGTCATTGCATGTGTGTTCTTCTCACAAACCATATAATGGACCATACCAAGTGTCGTTGCATGTGTGTTCTTCTCACAGACCACACATGAATCCACCAGTGTCAGTGCATGTGTGTTCTTCTCACAAACCATATCATGAACCACACCAGTGTCATTGCATGTGTGTTCTTTCCATGAACCACAGATGGATCCACCAGTGTCATTGCATGCGTGTTCTTCTCACAAACCACATATGGATCCACCCAGTGTCGTCGCATGTGTGTTCTTCCCATGAACCACACATGGATCCACCAGTGTCATTGCATGTCTGCTCTTTTCATGAACCACAACTAGAGTCATTGGATGTGTGTTCTTCTCACAGACCACACATGGATCCAGTGTCATTGCATGTGTGTTCTTCCCAAAGACCACACATGGATCCACCAGTATCATTGCATGTGTGTTCTTCTCACAAACCATATCATGAACCACACCCAGTGTCATTGCATGTGTGTTCTTCCCAAATACCACACATGGATCCACCGGTGTCATCGCATGTCTGCTCTTCCCACATACCACACATGGATCCACCAGTGTCATTGCATATCTGCTCTTCCCATGAACCACAGCTAGAGTCATTGGATCTGTGTTCTCAGACCACACATGGATCCACCGGTGTCGTTGCATGTCTTCTCTTCTCACAGAGCACACATGGATCCATCAGTGTCATTGCATGTGTATTCTTCCCACAGAACACACATGGATCCGCCTATGTCGTTGCATGTCTACTCTTCTCAAAGACCACACATGGGTCCACCAGTGTCATTGCATGTGTGTTCTTCCCATGAACCACACATGGATCCACCGGAGTCATTGCATGTGTGTTCTTCTCACAAACCACACATGGATCCACCCGGTGTCATCGCATGTGTGTTCTTCCCATGAACCACACGTGGATCCACCAGTGTCATTGCATGTCTTGTCTTTTCATGAACCACAGCTAGAGTCATTGGATATGTGTTCTTCTCATAAACCACACATGGATCCAGTGTCATGGCATGTGGTTTCTTCCCAAAGACCACACATGGATCCACCAGTATCATTGCATGTGTGTTCTTCTCACAAACCATATCATGAACCACACCCAGTGTCATTGCATGTGTGTTCTTCCCAAAGACCACACATGGATCCACCGGTGTCGTTGCATGTCTGCTCTTCTCACAGACCATATCATGAGCCACAGCCAGAGTCATTGCATGTGTGTTCTTCTCACAGACCACACATGGATCCACCCAGTGTCATCGCATGTGTGTTCTTCCCATGAACCACACATGGATCCACCAGTGGCATTGCATGTCTTCTCTTGTCATTAACCACAGCTAGAGTCATTGGATGTGTGTTCTTCTCACAGACCACACATGGATCCAGTGTCATTGCATGTGTGTTCTTCCCAAAGACCACACATGGATCCACCAGTGTCATTGCATATGTGTTCTTCTCACAAACCATATAATGGACCATACCAAGTGTCGTTGCATGTGTGTTCTTCTCACAGACCACGCATGAATCCACCAGTGTCATTGCATGTGTGTTCTTCTCACAAACCATATCATGAACCACACCAGTGTCATTGCATGTGTGTTCTTCCCATGAACCACAGATGGATCCACGAGTGTCATTGCATGTGTGTTCTTCCCTTGAACCACACATGGATCCACCAATGTCATTGCATGTCTGCTCTTTTCATGAACCACAACTAGAGTCATTGGATGTGTGTTCTTCTCACAGACCACACATGGATCCAGTGTCATTGCATGTCTGTTCTTCCCAAAAACCACACATGGATCCCCCAGTGTCATTGCATGTGTGTTCTTCTCACAAACCATATCATGGAACACACCCAATGTCGTTGCATGTGTGTTCTCACATACCACACATGGATCCACCGGTGTCATTGCATGTGTGTTTTTCTCACTGACCATATCATGAGCCACACCCAGTGTCATTGCATGTGTGTTTTTCCCATGAACTACACATGGATCCACCGGTGTCATCGCGTGTGTGCTCTTCCCACAGACCACACATGGAGCCAACAGTGTCATTGCATGTGTGTTCTTCCCATGAACCACACATGGATCCACCAGTGTCATTGCACGTCTGCTCTTTTCATGAACCACAGCTAGAGTCATTGGATGTGTGTTCTTCTCACAAACCACATATCACTATTGGCATTGCATGTGTGTTCTTCCCAAAGACCACACATGGATCCACCAGTGTCATTGCATGTGGGTTATTCTCACAAACCACACATGGATCCACTCGTGTCGTTGCATGTCTGCTCTTCTCACAGAGCACACATGGATCCACCAGTGACATTGCATGTGTGTTCTTCCCACAGACCACACATGGATCCACCGGTGTCGTTGCATGTCTGCTCTTCTCACAGACCACACATGGATCCACCAGTGTCATTGCATGTGTGTTCTTCCCATGAACCACACATGGATCTACCAGAGTCATTGCATGCGTGTTCTTCTCACAAACCACATATGGATCCACCCAGTGTCATCGCATGTGTGTTCTTCGCATGAACCACACATGGATCCACCAGTGTCATTGCATGTCTGCTCTTTTCATGAACCACAACTAGAGTCATTGGATGTGTGTTCTTCTCACAGACCACACATGGATCCAGTGTCATTGCATGTGTGTTCTACCCAAAGACCACTCATGGATCCACCAGTATCATTGCATGTGTGTTCTTCTCACAAACCATATCATGAACCACACCCAGTGTCATTGCATGTGTGTTCTTCCCAAATACCACACATGGAACCACCGGTGTCATCGCATGTCTGCTCTTCCCACATACCACACATGGATCCACCAGTGTCATTGCATATCTGCTCTTCCCATGAACCACAGCTAGAGTCATTGGATCTGTGTTCTTCTCACAGACCACACATGGATCCACCGGTGTCGTTGCATGTCTGCTCTTCTCACAGAGCACACATGGATCCATCGGTGTCATTGCATGTGTGTTATTCCCACAGAACACACATGGATCCGCCTGTGTCGTTGCATGTCTGCTCTTCTCAAAGACCACACATGGGTCCACCAGTGTCATTGCATGTGTGGTCTTCCCATGAACCACACATGGATCCACCGGAGTCATTGCATGTGTGTTCTTCTCACAAACCACACATGGATCCACCCGGTGTCATCGCATGTGTGTTCTTCCCATGAACCACACGTGGATCCACCAGTGTCATTGCATGTCTTGTCTTTTCATGAACCACAGCTAGAGTCATTGGATGTGTGTTCTTCTCATAGACCACACATGGATCCAGTGTCATTGCATGTGTGTTCTTCCCAAAGACCACACATGGATCCACCAGTATCATTGCATGTGTGTTCTTCTCACAAACCATATCATGAACCACACCCAGTGTCATTGCATGTGTGTTCTTCCCAAAGACCACACATGGATCCACCGGTGTCGTTGCATGTCTGCTCTTCTCACAGACCATATCATGAGCCACAGCCAGAGTCATTGCATGTGTGTTCTTCTCACAGACCACACATGGATCCACCCAGTGTCATCGCATGTGTGTTCTTACCAAATACCACACATGGAACCACCGGTGTCATCGCATGTCTGCTCTTCCCACATACCACACATGGATCCACCAGTGTCATTGCATATCTGCTCTTCCCATGAACCACATCTAGAGTCATTGGATCTGTGTTCTTCTCACAGACCACACATGGATCCACCGGTGTCGTTGCATGTCTGCTCTTCTCACAGAGCACACATGGATCCATCGGTGTCATTGCATGTGTGTTATTCCCACAGAACACACATGGATCCGCCTGTGTCGTTGCATGTCTGCTCTTCTCAAAGACCACACATGGGTCCACCAGTGTCATTGCATGTGTGGTCTTCCCATGAACCACACATGGATCCACCGGAGTCATTGCATGTGTGTTCTTCTCACAAACCACACATGGATCCACCCGGTGTCATCGCATGTGTGTTCTTCCCATGAACCACACGTGGATCCACCAGTGTCATTGCATGTCTTGTCTTTTCATGAACCACAGCTAGAGTCATTGGATGTGTCTTCTTCTCATAGACCACACATGGATCCAGTGTCATTGCATGTGTGTTCTTCCCAAAGACCACACATGGATCCACCAGTATCATTGCATGTGTGTTCTTCTCACAAACCATATCATGAACCACACCCAGTGTCATTGCATGTGTGTTCTTCCCAAAGACCACACATGGATCCACCGGTGTCGTTGCATGTCTGCTCTTCTCACAGACCATATCATGAGCCACAGCCAGAGTCATTGCATGTGTGTTCTTCTCACAGACCACACATGGATCCACCCAGTGTCATCGCATGTGTGTTCTTCCCATGAACCACACATGGATCCACCAGTGGCATTGCATGTCTGCTCTTGTCATTAACCACAGCTAGAGTCATTAGATGTGTATTCTTCTCACAGACCACACATGGATCCAGTGTCATTGCATGTATGTTCTTCCCAAAGACCACACATGGATCCACCAGTGTCATTGCATGTGTGTTCTTCTCACAAACCATACAATGGACCATACCAAGTGTCGTTGCATGTGTGTTCTTCTCACAGACCACACATGAATCCACCAGTGTCATTGCATGTGTGTTCTTCTCACAAACCATATCATGAACCACACCAGTGTCATTGCATGTGTGTTCTTTCCATGAACCACAGATGGATCCACCAGTGTCATTGCATGCGTGTTCTTCTCACAAACCACATATGGATCCACCCAGTGTCATCGCATGTGTGTTCTTCCCATGAACCACACATGGATCCACCAGTGTCATTGCATGTCTGCTCTTTTCATGAACCACAACTAGAGTCATTGGATGTGTGTTCTTCTCACAGACCACACATGGATCCAGTGTCATTGCATGTGTGTTCTTCCCAAAGACCACACATGGATCCACCAGTATCATTGCATGCGTGTTCTTCTCACAAACCATATCATGAACCACACCCAGTGTCATTGCATGTGTGTTCTTCCCAAATACCCCACATGGATCCACCGGTGTCATCGCATGTCTGCTCTTCCCACATACCACACATGGATCCACCAGTGTCATTGCATATCTGCTCTTCCCATGAACCACAGCTAGAGTCATTGGATCTGTGTTCTCACAGACCACACATGGATCCACCGGTGTCATTGCATGTCTGCTCTTCTCACAGAGCACACATGGATCCATCGGTGTCATTGCATGTGTGTTCTTCCCACAGAACACACATGGATCCGCCTGTGTCGTTGCATGTCTGCTCTTCTCAAAGACCACACATGGGTCCACCAGTGTCATTGCATGTGTGTTCTTCCCATGAACCACACATGGATCCACCGGAGTCATTGCATGTGTGTTCTTCTCACAAACCACACATGGATCCACCCGGTGTCATCGCATGTGTGTTCTTCCCATGAACCACACGTGGATCCACCAGTGTCATTGCATGTCTTGTCTTTTCATGAACCACAGCTAGATTCATTGGATGTGTGTTCTTCTCATAGACCACACATGGATCCAGTGTCATTGCATGTGTGTTCTTCCCAAAGACCACACATGGATCCACCTGTATCATTGCTTGTGTGTTCTTCTCACAAACCATATCATGAACCACACCCAGTGTCATTGCATGTGTGTTCTTCCCAAAGACCACACATGGATCCACCGGTGTCGTTGCATGTCTGCTCTTCTCACAGACCATATCATGAGACACAGCCAGAGTCACTGCATGTGTGTTCTTCTCACAGACCACACACGGATCCACCCAGTGCCATCGCATGTGTGTTCTTCCCATGAACCACACATGGATCCACCAGTGGCATTGCATGTCTGCTCTTGTCATTAACCACACCTAGAGTCATTGGATGTGTGTTCTTCTCACAGACCACACATGGATCCAGTGTCATTGCATGTGTGTTCTTCCCAAAGACCACACATGGATCGACCAGTGTCATTGCATGTGTGTTCTTCTCACAAACCATATAATGGACCATACCAAGTGTCGTTGCATGTGTGTTCTTCTCACAGACCACACATGAATCCACCAGTGTCATTGCATGTGTGTTCTTCTCACAAACCATATCATGAACCACACCAGTGTCATTGCATGTGTGTTCTTTCCATGAACCACAGATGGATCCACCAGTGTCATTGCATGCGTGTTCTTCTCACAAACCACATATGGATCCACCCAGTGTCATCGCATGTGTGTTCTTCCCATGAACCACACATGGATCCACCAGTGTCATTGCATGTCTGCTCTTTTCATGAACCACAACTAGAGTCATTGGATGTGTGTTCTTCTCACAGACCACACATGGATCCAGTGTCATTGCATGTGTGTTCTTCCCAAAGACCACACATGGATCCACCAGTATCATTGCATGCGTGTTCTTCTCACAAACCATATCATGAACCACACCCAGTGTCATTGCATGTGTGTTCTTCCCAAATACCACACATGGATCCACCGGTGTCATCGCATGTCTGCTCTTCCCACATACCACACATGGATCCACCAGTGTCATTGCATATCTGCTCTTCCCATGAACCACAGCTAGAGTCATTGGATCTGTGTTCTCACAGACCACACATGGATCCACCGGTGTCATTGCATGTCTGCTCTTCTCACAGAGCACACATGGATCCATCGGTGTCATTGCATGTGTGTTCTTCCCACAGAACACACATGGATCCGCCTGTGTCGTTGCATGTCTGCTCTTCTCAAAAGACCACACATGGGTCCACCAGTGTCATTGCATGTGTGTTCTTCCCATGAACCACACATGGATCCACCGGAGTCATTGCATGTGTGTTCTTCTCACAAACCACACATGGATCCACCCGGTGTCATCGCATGTGTGTTCTTCCCATGAACCACACGTGGATCCACCAGTGTCATTGCATGTCTTGTCTTTTCATGAACCACAGCTAGATTCATTGGATGTGTGTTCTTCTCATAGACCACACATGGATCCAGTGTCATTGCATGTGTGTTCTTCCCAAAGACCACACATGGATCCACCTGTATCATTGCTTGTGTGTTCTTCTCACAAACCATATCATGAACCACACCCAGTGTCATTGCATGTGTGTTCTTCCCAAAGACCACACATGGATCCACCGGTGTCGTTGCATGTCTGCTCTTCTCACAGACCATATCATGAGACACAGCCAGAGTCACTGCATGTGTGTTCTTCTCACAGACCACACACGGATCCACCCAGTGCCATCGCATGTGTGTTCTTCCCATGAACCACACATGGATCCACCAGTGGCATTGCATGTCTGCTCTTGTCATTAACCACAGCTAGAGTCATTGGATGTGTGTTCTTCTCACAGACCACACATGGATCCAGTGTCATTGCATGTGTGTTCTTCCCAAAGACCACACATGGATCGACCAGTGTCATTGCATGTGTGTTCTTCTCACAAACCATATAATGGACCATACCAAGTGTCGTTGCATGTGTGTTCTTCTCACAGACCACACATGAATCCACCAGTGTCATTGCATGTGTGTTCTTCTCACAAACCATATCATGAACCACACCAGTGTCATTGCATGTGTGTTCTTTCCATGAACCACAGATGGATCCACCAGTGTCATTGCATGCGTGTTCTTCTCACAAACCACATATGGATCCACCCAGTGTCATCGCATGTGTGTTCTTCCCATGAACCACACATGGATCCACCAGTGTCATTGCATGTCTGCTCTTTTCATGAACCACAACTAGAGTCATTGGATGTGTGTTCTTCTCACAGACCACACATGGATCCAGTGTCATTGCATGTGTGTTCTTACCAAAGACCACACATGGATCCACCAGTATCATTGCATGCGTGTTCTTCTCACAAACCATATCATGAACCACACCCAGTGTCATTGCATGTGTGTTCTTCCCAAATACCACACATGGATCCACCGGTGTCATCGCATGTGTGCTCTTCCCACATACCACACATGGATCCACCAGTGTCATTGCATATCTGCTCTTCCCATGAACCACAGCTAGAGTCATTGGATCTGTGTTCTCACAGACCACACATGGATCCACCGGTGTCGTTGCATGTCTGCTCTTCTCACAGAGCACACATGGATCCATCGGTGTCATTGCATGTGTGTTCTTCCCACAGAACACACATGGATCCGCCTGTGTCGTTGCATGTCTGCTCTTCTCAAAGACCACACATGGGTCCACCAGTGTCATTGCATGTGTGTTCTTCCCATGAACCACACATGGATCCACCGGAGTCATTGCATGTGTGTTCTTCTCACAAACCACACATGGATCCACCCGGTGTCATCGCATGTGTGTTCTTCCCATGAACCACACGTGGATCCACCAGTGTCATTGCATGTCTTGTCTTTTCATGAACCATAGCTAGAGTCATTGGATGTGTGTTCTTCTCATAGACCACACATGGATCCAGTGTCATTGCATGTGTGTTCTTCCCAAAGACCACACATGGATCCACCTGTATCATTGCTTGTGTGTTCTTCTCACAAACCATATCATTAACCACACCCAGTGTCATTGCATGTGTGTTCTTCCCAAAGACCACACATGGATCCACCGGTGTCGTTGCATGTCTGCTCTTCTCACAGACCATATCATGAGACACAGCCAGAGTCATTGCATGTGTGTTTTTCTCACAGACCACACATGGATCCACCCAGTGTCATCGCATGTGTGTTCTTCCCATGAACCACACATGGATCCACCAGTGGCATTGCATGTCTGCTCTTGTCATTAACCACAGCTAGAGTCATTGGATGTGTGTTCTTCTCACAGACCACACATGGATCCAGTGTCATTGCATGTGTGTTCTTCCCAAAGACCACACATGGATCGACCAGTGTCATTGCATGTGTGTTCTTCTCACAAACCATATAATGGACCATACCAAGTGTCGTTGCATGTGTGTTCTTCTCACAGACCACACATGCATCCACCAGTGTCATTCCATGTGTGTTCTTCTCACAAACCATATCATGAACCACACCAGTGTCATTGCATGTGTGTTCTTTCCATGAACCACATATGGATCCACCAGTGTCATTGCATGCGTGTTCTTCTCACAAACCACATATGGATCCACCCAGTGTCATCGCATGTGTGTTCTTCCCATGAACCACACATGGATCCACCAGTGTCATTGCATGTCTGCTCTTTTCATGAACCACAACTAGAGTCATTGGATGTGTGTTCTTCTCACAGACCACACATGGATCCAGTGTCATTGCATGTGTGTTCTTACCAAAGACCACACATGGATCCACCAGTATCATTGCATGTGTGTTCTTCTCACAAACCATATCATGAACCACACCCAGTGTCATTGCATGTGTGTTCTTCCCAAATACCACACATGGATCCACCGGTGTCATCGCATGTGTGCTCTTCCCACATACCACACATGGATCCACCAGTGTCATTGCATATCTGCTCTTCCCATGAACCACAGCTAGAGTCATTGGATCTGTGTTCTCACAGACCACACATGGATCCACCGGTGTCGTTGCATGTCTGCTCTTCTCACAGAGCACACATGGATCCATCGGTGTCATTGCATGTGTGTTCTTCCCACAGAACACACATGGATCCGCCTGTGTCGTTGCATGTCTGCTCTTCTCAAAGACCACACATGGGTCCACCAGTGTCATTGCATGTGTGTTCTTCCCATGAACCACACATGGATCCACCGGAGTCATTGCATGTGTGTTCTTCTCACAAACCACACATGGATCCACCCGGTGTCATCGCATGTGTGTTCTTCCCATGAACCACACGTGGATCCACCAGTGTCATTGCATGTCTTGTCTTTTCATGAACCATAGCTAGAGTCATTGGATGTGTGTTCTTCTCATAGACCACACATGGATCCAGTGTCATTGCATGTGTGTTCTTCCCAAAGACCACACATGGATCCACCAGTATCATTGCATGTGTGTTCTTCTCACAAACCATATCATGAACCACACCCAGTGTCATTGCATGTGTGTTCTTCCCAAAGACCACACATGGATCCACCGGTGTCGTTGCATGTCTGCTCTTCTCACAGACCATATCATGAGCCACAGCCAGAGTCATTGCATGTGTGTTTTTCTCACAGACCACACATGGATCCACCCAGTGTCATCGCATGTGTGTTCTTCCCATGAACCACACATGGATCCACCAGTGGCATTGCATGTCTGCTCTTGTCATTAACCACAGCTAGAGTCATTGGATGTGTGTTCTTCTCACAGACCACACATGGATCCAGTGTCATTGCATGTGTGTTCTTCCCAAAGACCACACATGGATCCACCAGTGTCATTGCATGTGTGTTCTTCTCACAAACCATATAATGGACCATACCAAGTGTCGTTGCATGTGTGTTCTTCTCACAGACCACACATGCATCCACCAGTGTCATTCCATGTGTGTTCTTCTCACAAACCATATCATGAACCACACCAGTGTCATTGCATATGTGTTCTTCTCACAGACCACACATGGATCCACCAGTGTCATTGCATGTGTGTTCTTCCCTTGAACCACACATGGATCCACCAATGTCATTGCATGTCTGCTCTTTTCATGAACCACAACTAGAGTCATTGGATGTCTGTTCTTCTCCCATACCACACATGGATCCAGTGTCATTGCATGTGTGTTCTTCCCAAAGACCACACATGGATCCACCAGTGTCATTGCATGTGTGTTCTTCTCACAAACCATATCATGAGCCACACCCAGAGTCCTTGCATGTGTGTTCTTCCCATGAACCACACATGGATCCACCGGTGTCATCGCATGTGTGCTCTTCCCACATACCACACATGGATCCACTAGTGTCATTGCATGTGTGTTCTTCCCATGAACCACACATGGATCCACCAGTGTCATTGCATGTCTGCTCTTTTCATGAACCACATCAAGAGTCATTGGATGTGTGTTTTTCTCATTGACCACATATCACCAGTGTCATTGCATGTGTGTTCTTCCCAAAGACCACACATGGATCCACTAGAGTCATTGGATGTGTGTTCTTCTCACAAATCATATATGGATCCACCGGTGTCGTTGCATGTCTGCTCCTCTCACAGAGCACACATGGATCCACCGGTGTCATTGCATGTGTGTTCTTCCCACAGACCACACACGGATGCACCGGTGTCGTTGCATGTCTGCTCTTCTCACAGACCACACATGGATCCACCAGTGTCATTGCATGTTTGTTCTTCCCATGAACCACACATGGATCCACCGGAGTCATTGCATGTGTGTTCTTCTCACAAACCACACATGGATCCACCCAGTGTCATCGCATGTGTGTTCTTCCCATGAACCTCACATGGATCCACCAGTGTCATTGCATGTCTGCTCTTTTCATGAACCACAGCTAGAGTCATTGGATGTGTGTTCTTCTCACAGACCACACACGGATCCAGTGTCATTGCATGTGTGTTCTTCCCAAATATCACACATGGATCCACTAGTGTCATTGCATGTGTGTTCTCGTCACAAACCATATCATGAACCACACCCAATGTCATTGCATGTGCGTTCTTCCCAAAGACCGCACATGGATCCACCGGTGTCGTTGCATGTCTGCTCTTCTCACAGACCATATCATGAGCCACACCCAGAGTCATTGCATGTGTGTTCTTCCCATGAACCACACATGGATCCACCGGAGTCATTGCATGTGTGTTCTTCTCACAGACCACACATGGATCCACCCAGTGTCATCGCATGTGTGTACTTCCCATGAACCACACATGGATCCACTAGTGTCATTGCATGTATGCTCTTTTCATGAACCACAGCTAGAGTCATTGGATGTGTGTTCTTCTCACAGACCACACATGGATCCAGTGTCATTGCATGTGTGTTCTTCCCAAAGACAACACATGGATCCACCAGTGTCATTGTATCTGTGTTCGTCTCACAAACCATATCATGGACCACACCCAGTGTTGTTGCATGTGTGTTCTTCTCACAGACCACACATGGATCCACCAGTGTCATTGCATGTGTGTTCTTCTCACAAACCATATCATGAACCACACCCAGTGTCATGGCATGTGTGTTCTTCCCATGAACCACACATGGATCCGCCGGTGTCATCGCATGTGTGCTCTTCCCACATACCACACATGGATCCACCAGTGTCATTGCATGTCTGCTCTTCCCATGAACCACAGCTAGAGTCATTGGATGTGTGTTCTTCTCACAGACCACACATGCATCCAGTGTCATTGCATGTGTGTTCTTCCCAAAGACCACACATGGATCCACCAGTTTCATCGCAAGTGTGTTCTTCTCACAGTCCATATCATGAACCACACCCAGTATCATTGCATGTGTGTTCTTCCCATGAACCACACATGGATCCATCGGTGTCATCGCATGTGTGCTCTTCCCACATACCACACATGGATCCACCAGTGTCATTGCATGTGTGTTCTTCCCATGAACCACACATGGATCTACCAGTGTTATTGCATGTCTGCTCTTTTCATGAACCATATCTAGAGTCATTGCATGTGTGTTCTTCTCATAGACCACATATCACCAGTGTCATTGCATGTGTGTTATTCCCAAAGACCACACATGGATCCACTAGAGTCATGGGATGTGTGTTCTTCTCACAAACCATATATGGTTCCACCGGTGTCGTTGCATGTAAGGTCTTCTCACAGAGCACACGTGGATCCACCGGTGTCATTGCATGTGTGGTCTTCCCAAAGACCACACATGGATCCACCGGTGTCGTTGCATGTCTGCTCTTCTCACAGACCATATCATGAGCCACACCCAGAGTCATTGCATGTGTGTTCTTCCCATGAACCACACATGGATCCACCGGAGTCATTGCATGTGTGTTCTTCTCACAGACCACACATGGATCCACCCAGTGTCATCGCATGTGTGTACTTCCCATGAACCACACATGGATCCACTAGTGTCATTGCATGTATGCTCTTTTCATGAACCACAGCTAGAGTCATTGGATGTGTGTTCTTCTCACAGACCACACATGGATCCAGTGTCATTGCATGTGTGTTCTTCCCAAAGACAACACATGGATCCACCAGTGTCATTGTATCTGTGTTCGTCTCACAAACCATATCATGGACCACACCCAGTGTTGTTGCATGTGTGTTCTTCTCACAGACCACACATGGATCCACCAGTGTCATTGCATGTGTGTTCTTCTCACAAACCATATCATGAACCACACCCAGTGTCATGGCATGTGTGTTCTTCCCATGAACCACACATGGATCCGCCGGTGTCATCGCATGTGTGCTCTTCCCACATACCACACATGGATCCACCAGTGTCATTGCATGTCTGCTCTTCCCATGAACCACAGCTAGAGTCATTGGATGTGTGTTCTTCTCACAGACCACACATGCATCCAGTGTCATTGCATGTGTGTTCTTCCCAAAGACCACACATGGATCCACCAGTTTCATTGCAAGTGTGTTCTTCTCACAGTCCATATCATGAACCACACCCAGTATCATTGCATGTGTGTTCTTCCCATGAACCACACATGGATCCATCGGTGTCATCGCATGTGTGCTCTTCCCACATACCACACATGGATCCAACAATGTCATTGCATGTGTGTTCTTCCCATGAACCACACATGGATCTACCAGTGTTATTGCATGTCTGCTCTTTTCATGAACCATATCTAGAGTCATTGCATGTGTGTTCTTCTCATAGACCACATATCACCAGTGTCATTGCATGTGTGTTATTCCCAAAGACCACACATGGATCCACTAGAGTCATGGGATGTGTGTTCTTCTCACAAACCATATATGGTTCCACCGGTGTCGTTGCATGTAAGGTCTTCTCACAGAGCACACGTGGATCCACCGGTGTCATTGCATGTGTGGTCTTCCCAAAGACCACACATGGATCCACCGGTGTCGTTGCATGTCTGCTCTTCTCACAGACCATATCATGAGCCACACCCAGAGTCATTGCATATGTGTTCTTCCCATGAACCACACATGGATCCACCGGAGTCATTGCATGTGTGTTCTTCTCACAGACCACACATGGATCCACCCAGTGTCATCGCATGTGTGTTCTTCCCATGAACCACACATGGATCCACCAGTGTCATTGCATGTCTGCTCTTTTCATGAACCACAACTAGAGTCATTGGATGTGTGTTCTTCTCACATACCACACGTGGATCTAGTGTCATTGCATGTGTGTTCTTCCCAAAGACAACACATGGATCCGCCAGTGTCATTGCATGTGTGTTCTTCTCACAAACCATATCATGGACCACACCCAGTGTTGTCGCATGTGTGTTCTTCTCATAGACCACACATGGATCCACCAGTGTCATTGCATGTGTGTTATTCTCACAAACCATATCATGGACCACACCCAATGTTGTTGCATGTGTGTTCTTCTCATAGACCACACATGGATCCACCAGTGTCATTGCATGTGTGTTCTTCTCACATAGCACACATGGATCCACCAGTGTCATTGCATGTCTGCTCTTCCCATGAACCACAGCTAGAGTCATTGGATATGTGTTCTTCTCACAGACCACACATGGATCCAGTGTCATTGCATGTTTGTTCTTCCCAAAGGCCACACATGGATCCACTAGTGTCATTGCATGTGTGTTCTTCTCACAAACCATATCATGAACCACACCTAGTGTCGTTGCATGTGGGTTCTTCTCACAGGCCATATCATGAACCACACCCAGTGTCATTGTATGTGTGTTCTTCCCAAAGACCACACATGGATCCACCGGTGTCGTTGCATGTCTGCTCTTCTCAAAAACCATATCATGAGCCACACCCAGAGTCATTGCATGTGTGTTCTTCCCATGAACCACACATGGATCCACCGGTGTCATCGCATGTGTGCTCTTCCCACATACCACACATGGATCCACTAGTGTCATTGCATGTGTGTTCTTCCCATGAACCACACATGGATCCACCAGTGTCATTGCATGTCTGCTCTTTTCATGAACCACAGCTAGAGTCATTGGATGTATGTTTTTCTCACAGACCACATATCACCAGTGTCATTGCATGTGTGTTCTTCCCAAAGACCGCACATGGATCCACTAGAGTCATTGGATGTGTGTTCTTCTCACAAACCATATATGGATCCACCGGTGTCGTTGCATGTCAGCTCCTCTCACAGAGCACACATGGATCCACCGGTGTCATTGCATGTGTGTTCTTCCCACAAACCACACATGGATGCACCGATGTCGTTGCATGTCTGCTCTTCTAACAGACCACACATGGATCCACCAGTGTCATTGCATGTGTGTTCTTCCCATGAACCACACATGGATCCATCGGAGTCATTGCATGTGGGTTCTTCTCACAAACCACACATGGATCCACTCATGTCGTTGCATGTCTGCTCTTCTCTCAGAGCACACATGGATCCACCAGTGTCATTGCATGTGTGTTCTTCCCATGAACAACACATGGATCCACCAGAGTCATTGCATCTGTGTTCTTCTCACAAACCACACATGGATCCACCCAGTGTCATCGCATGTGTGTTCTTCACATGAACCACACATGGATCCACCGGTGTCATTGCATGTGTGCTCTTCCCACATACCACACATGGATCCACCAGTGTCATTGCATGTCTTCTCTTCCCATGAACCACAGCTAGAGTCATTGGATGTGTGTTCTTCTCATAGACCACACATGGATCCAGTGTCATTGCATGTCTGTTCTTCCCAAAGACCACACATGGATCCACTAGTGTCATTGCATGTGTGTTCTCGTCACAAACCATATCATGAACCAAACCCAATGTCATTGCATGTGTGTTCTTCCCAAAGACCATACATGGATCCACCGGTGTCGTTGCATGTCTGCTCTTCTCACAGACCATATCATGAGCCAAACCCAGAGTCATTGCATGTGTGTTCTTCGCATGAACCACACATGGATCCACCGGAGTCTGTGAGAAGAACACACATGGATCCACCCAGTGTCATCGCATGTGTGTTCTTCCCATGAACCACACATGGATCCACTAGTGTCATTGCATGTCTGCTCTTTTCATAAACCACAGCTAGAGTCATTGGATGCGTGTTCTTCTCACAGACCACACATGGATCCAGTGTCATTGCATGTGTGTTCTTCCCAAAGACAACACATGGATCCACCAGTGTCATTGCATGTGTGTTCTTTTCACAAACCATATCATGGACCACACCCAGTGTTGTTGCATGTGTGTTCTTCTCATAGACCACACATGGATCCACCAGTGTCATTGCATGTGTGTTCTTCTCACAAACCATATCATGCACCACACCCAGTGTCATTGCATGTGTGTTCTTCCCATGAACCACACATGGATCCGCCGGTGTCATCGCATGTGTGCTCTTCCCACATACCACACATGGATCCACCAGTGTCATTGCATGTCTACTCTTCCCATGAACCACAGCTAGAGTCATTGGATGTGTGTTCTTCTCACAGACCACACATGCATCTAGTGTCATTGCATGTGTGTTCTTCCCAAAGACCACACATGGATCCACCAGTGTCATTGCAAGTGTGTTCTTCTCACAAACCATATCATGGAACACACCCAATGTCGTTGCATGTGTGTTCTCACATACCACACATGGATCCACCGGTGTCATTGCATGTGTGTTTTTCTCACTGACCATATCATGAGCCACACCCAGTGTCATTGCATGTGTGTTTTTCCCATGAACTACACATGGATCCACCGGTGTCATCGCGTGTGTGCTCTTCCCACAGACCACACATGGAGCCAACAGTGTCATTGCATGTGTGTTCTTCCCATGAACCACACATGGATCCACCAGTGTCATTGCACGTCTGCTCTTTTCATGAACCACAGCTAGAGTCATTGGATGTGTGTTCTTCTCACAAACCACATATCACTATTGGCATTGCATGTGTGTTCTTCCCAAAGACCACACATGGATCCACCAGTGTCATTGCATGTGTGTTCTTCTCACAAACCATATCATGAACCACACCAGTGTCATTGCATGTGTGTTCTTCCCATGAACCACAGATGGATCCACCAGTGTCATTGCATGTGTGTTCTTCCCATGAACCACACATGGATCCACCAGTGTCATTGCATGTCTGCTCTTTTCATGAACCACAACTAGAGTCATTGGATGTGTGTTCTTCTGCCAGACCACACATGGATCCAGTGTCATTGCATGTGTGTTCTTCCCAAAGACCACACATGGATCCACCAGTGTCATTGCATGTGTGTTCTTCTCACAAACCATATCATGAACCACACCCAGTATCATTGCATGTGTGTTCTTCCCATTAACCACACATGGATCCACCGGTGTCATCGCATGTGTGCTCTTCCCACATACCACACATGGATCCACCAGTGTCATTGCATGTGTGTTCTTCCCATGAACCACACATGGATCCACCAGTGTCATTGCATGTCTGCACTTTTCATGAACCATATCTAGAGTCATTGCATGTGTGTTCTTCTCATAGACCACATATCACCAGTGTCATTGCATGTGTGTTATTCCCAAAGACCACACATGGATCCACTAGAGTCATTGGATGTGTGTTCTTCTCACAAACCATATATGGATCCACCGGTGTCGTTGCATGTCAGGTCTTCTCACAGAGCACACATGGATCCACCGGTGTCATTGCATGTGTGGTCATCCCAAAGACCAGACATGGATCCACCGGTATCGTTGCATGTCTGCTCTTCTCACAGACCATATCATGAGCCACACCCAGAGTCGTTGCATATGTGTTCTTCCCATGAACCACACATGGATCCACAGGAGTCATTGCATGTGTGTTCTTCTCATAGACCACACATGGATCCACCCAGTGTCATCGCATGTGTGTTCTTCCCATGAACCACACATGGATCCACCAGTGTCATTGCATGTCTGCACTTTTCATGAACCACAACTAGAGTCATTGGATGCGTGTTCTTCTCACAGACCACACGTGGATCCAGTGTCATTGCATGTGTGTTCTTCCCAAAGACAACACATGGATCCGCCAGTGTCATTGCATGTGTGTTCTTCTCACAAACCATATCATGGACCACACCCAGTGTTGTTGCATGTGTGTTCTTCTCATAGACCATACATGGATCCACCAGTGTCATTGCATGTGTGTTGTTCTCACAAACGATATCATGAACCACACCCAGTGTCATTGCATGTGTGTTCTTCCCATGAACCACACATGGATCCACCGGTGTCATCGCATGTCTGCTCTTCCCACATACCACACATGGATCCACCAGTGTCAGTGCATGTCTCCTCTTCCCATGAACCACAGCTAGAGTCATTGGATATGTGTTCTTCTCATAGACCACACATGGATCCAGTGTCATTGCATGTTTGTTCTTCCCAAAGGCCACACATGGATCCACTAGTGTCATTGCATGTGTGTTCTTCTCACAAACCATATCATGAACCACACCTAGTGTCGTTGCATGTGGGTTCTTCTCACAGGCCATATCATGAACCACACCCAGTGTCATTGTATGTGTGTTCTTCCCAAAGACCACACATGGATCCACCGGTGTCGTTGCATGTCTGCTCTTCTCAAAAACCATATCATGAGCCACACCCAGAGTCATTGCATGTGTGTTCTTCCCATGAACCACACATGGATCCACCGGTGTCATCGCATGTGTGCTCTTCCCACATACCACACATGGATCCACTAGTGTCATTGCATGTGTGTTCTTCCCATGAACCACACATGGATCCACCAGTGTCATTGCATGTCTGCTCTTTTCATGAACCACAGCTAGAGTCATTGGATGTATGTTTTTCTCACAGACCACATATCACCAGTGTCATTGCATGTGTGTTCTTCCCAAAGACCGCACATGGATCCACTAGAGTCATTGGATGTGTGTTCTTCATACAAACCATATATGGATCCACCGGTGTCGTTGCATGTCAGCTCCTCTCACAGAGCACACATGGATCCACCGGTGTCATTGCATGTGTGTTCTTCCCACAAACCACACATGGATGCACCGATGTCGTTGCATGTCTGCTCTTCTAACAGACCACACATGGATCCACCAGTGTCATTGCATGTGTGTTCTTCCCATGAACCACACATGGATCCATCGGAGTCATTGCATGTGGGTTCTTCTCACAAACCACACATGGATCCACTCATGTCGTTGCATGTCTGCTCTTCTCTCAGAGCACACATGGATCCACCAGTGTCATTGCATGTGTGTTCTTCCCATGAACAACACATGGATCCACCAGAGTCATTGCATCTGTGTTCTTCTCACAAACCACATATGGATCCACCCAGTGTCATCGCATGTGTGTTCTTCACATGAACCACACATGGATCCACCGGTGTCATTGCATGTGTGCTCTTCCCACATACCACACATGGATCCACCAGTGTCATTGCATGTCTTCTCTTCCCATGAACCACAGCTAGAGTCATTGGATGTGTGTTCTTCTCATAGACCACACATGGATCCAGTGTCATTGCATGTCTGTTCTTCCCAAAGACCACACATGGATCCACTAGTGTCATCGCATGTGTGTTCTCGTCACAAACCATATCATGAACCAAACCCAATGTCATTGCATGTGTGTTCTTCCCAAAGACCATACATGGATCCACCGGTGTCGTTGCATGTCTGCTCTTCTCACAGACCATATCATGAGCCAAACCCAGAGTCATTGCATGTGTGTTCTTCGCATGAACCACACATGGATCCACCGGAGTCTGTGAGAAGAACACACATGGATCCACCCAGTGTCATCGCATGTGTGTTCTTCCCATGAACCACACATGGATCCACTAGTGTCATTGCATGTCTGCTCTTTTCATAAACCACAGCTAGAGTCATTGGATGCGTGTTCTTCTCACAGACCACACATGGATCCAGTGTCATTGCATGTGTGTTCTTCCCAAAGATAACACATGGATCCACCAGTGTCATTGCATGTGTGTTCTTTTCACAAACCATATCATGGACCACACCCAGTGTTGTTGCATCTGTGTTCTTCTCATAGACCACACATGGATCCACCAGTGTCATTGCATGTGTGTTCTTCTCACAAACCATATCACGCACCACACCCAGTGTCATTGCATGTGCGTTCTTCCCATGAACCACACATGGATCCGCCGGTGTCATCGCATGTGTGCTCTTCCCACATACCACACATGGATCCACCAGTGTCATTGCTTGTCTACTCTTCCCATGAACCACAGCTAGAGTCATTGGATGTGTGTTCTTCTCACAGACCACACATGCATCTAGTGTCATTGCATGTGTGTTCTTCCCAAAGACCACACATGGATCCACCAGTGTCATTGCAAGTGTGTTCTTCTCACAGACCATATCATGAACCACACCCAGTATCATTGCATGTGTGTTCTTCCCATGAACCACACATGGATCCACCGGTGTCATCGCATGTGTGCTCTTCCCACATACCACACATGGATCCACCAGTGTCATTGCATGTGTGTTCTTCCCATGAACCACACATGGATCCACCAGTGTCATTGCATGTCTGCACTTTTCATGAACCATATCTAGAGTCATTGCATGTGTGTTCTTCTCATAGACCACATATCACCAGTGTCATAGCATGTGTGTTATTCCCAAAGACCACACATGGATCCACTAGAGTCATTGGATGTGTGTTCTTCTCACAAACCATATATGGATCCACCGGTGTCGTTGCATGTCAGGTCTTCTCACAGAGCACACATGGATCCACCAGTGTCATTGCATGTGTGGTCATCCCAAAGACCACACATGGATCCACCGGTATCGTTGCATGTCTGCTCTTCTCATAGACCATATCATGAGCCACACCCAGAGTCATTGCATATGTGTTCTTCCCATGAACCACACATGGATCCACAGGAGTCATTGCATGTGTGTTCTTCTCATAGACCACACATGGATCCACCCAGTGTCATCGCATGTGTGTTCTTCCCATGAACCACACATGGATCCACCAGTGTCATTGCATGTCTGCACTTTTCATGAAGCACAACTAGAGTCATTGGATGCGTGTTCTTCTCACAGACCACACGTGGATCCAGTGTCATTGCATGTGTGTTCTTCCCAAAGAAAACACATGGATCCGCCAGTGTCATTGCATGTGTGTTCTTCTCACAAACCATATCATGGACCACACCCAGTGTTGTTGCATGTGTGTTCTTCTCATAGACCATACATGGATCCACCAGTGTCATTGCATGTGTGTTGTTCTCACAAACGATATCATGAACCACACCCAGTGTCATTGCATGTGTGTTCTTCCCATGAACCACACATGGATCCACCGGTGTCATCGCATGTCTGCTCTTCCCACATACCACACATGGATCCACCAGTGTCAGTGCATGTCTCCTCTTCCCATGAACCACAGCTAGAGTCATTGGATGTGTGTTCTTCTCATAGACCACACATGGATCCAGTGTCATTGCATATGTGTTCTTCCCAAAGACCACACATGGATCCACTAGTGTCATTGCATGTGTGTTCTCGTCACAAACCATATCATGAACCAAACCCAATGTAATTGCATGTGTGTTCTTCCCAAAGACCACACATGGATCCACCGGTGTCGTTGCATGTCTGCTCTTCTCACAGACCACACATGGATCCACCAGTGTCATTGCATGTGTGTTCTTCCCATGAACCACACATGGATCCACCGGAGTCATTGCATGTGGGTTCTTCTCACAAACCACACATGGATCCACTCGTGTCGTTGCATGTCTGCTCTTCTCACAGAGCACACATGGATCCACCAGTGTCATGGCATGTGTGTTCTTCCCACAGACCACACATGGATCCACCGGAGTCATTGCATCTCTGCTCTTCTCACAGACCACACATGGATCCACTAGTGTCATTGCATGTGTGTTCTTCCCATGAACCACACATGGATCCACCAGAGTCATTGCATGTGTGTTCTTCTCATAGACCACACATGGATCCAGTGTCATTGCATGTGTGTTCTTCCCAAAGACCACACATGGATCCACTAGTGTCATTGCATGTGTGTTCTCGTCACAAACCATATCATGAACCAAACCCAATGTCATTGCATGTTTGTTCTTCCCAAAGACCACACATGGATCCACCGGTGTCGTTGCATGTCTGCTCTTCTCACAGACCATATCATGAGCCACACCCAGAGTCATTGCATGTGTGTTCTTCCCATGAACCACACATGGATCCACCGGAGTCATTGCATGTGTGTTATTCTCACATACCACACATGGATCCACCCAATGTCATCGCATGTGTGTTCTTCCCATGAACCACACATGGATCCAATAGTGTCATTGCATGTCTGCTCTTTTCATGAACCACAACTAGAGTCATTGGATGTGTGTTCTTCTCAAAGACCACACGTGGATCTAGTGTCATTGCATGTGTGTTCTTCCCAAAGACAACACATGGATCCGCCAGTGTCATTGCATGTGTGTTCTTCTCACACACCATATAATGGACCACACCCAGTGTTGTTGCATGTTTGTTCTTCTCATAGACCACACATGGATCCACCAGTGTCATTGCATGTGTGTTCTTCTCACAAACCATATCATGAACCACACCCAGTGTCATTGCATGTGTGTTCTTCCCATCAACCACACATGGATCCACCGGTGTCATCGCATGTGTGCTCTTCCCACATACCACACATGGATCCACCAGTGTCATTGCATGTCTGCTCTTCCCATGAACCACAGCTAGAGTCGTTGGATGTGTGTTCTTCTCAAAGACCACACATGCATCCAGTGTCATTGCATGTGTGTTCTTCCCAAAGACCACACATGGATCCACCAGTGTCATTGCAAGTGTGTTCTTCTCAAAAACCATATCATGAGCCACACCTAGAGTCATTGCATGTGTGTTCTTCCCATGAACCACACATGGATCAACCGGTGTCATCGCATGTGTGCTCTTCCCACATACCACACATGGATCCACCAGTGTCATTGCATGTGTGTTCTTCCCATGAACCACACATGGATCCACCTGTGTCATTGCATGTCTGCTCTTTTCATGAACCATATCTAGAGTCATTGCATGTGTGTTCTTCTCATAGACCACATATCACCAGTGTCATTGCATGTGTGTTATTCCCAAAGACCACACATGGATCCACTAGAGTCATTGGATGTGTGTTCTTCTCACAAACCCTATATGGATCCACCGGTGTCGTTGCATGTCAGATCTTCTCACAGAGCACACATGGATCCACCGGTGTAATTGCATGTGTGGTCTTTCGAAAGACCACACATGGATCCACCGGTGTCGTTGCATGTCTGCTCTTCTCACATACCATATCATGAGCCACACCCAGAGTCATTGCATATGTGTTCTTCCCATGAACCACACATGGATCCACCGGAGTCATTGCATGTGTGTTCTTCTCACAGACCACACATGGATCCACCCAGTGTCATCGCATGTGTGTTCTTCCCATGAACCACACATGGATCCAACAGTGTCATTGCATGTCTGCTCTTTTCATGAACCACAACTAGAGTCATTGGATGTGTGTTATTCTCACAGACCACACGTGGATCCAGTGTCATTGCATGTGTGTTCTTCCCAAAGACACCACATGGATCCGCCAGTGTCATTGCATGTGTGTTCTTCTCACAAACCATATAATGGACCACACCTAGTGTTGTTGCATGTGTGTTCTTCTCATAGACCACACATGGATCCACCAGTGTCATTGCATGTGGGTTCTGCTCAGAAACCATATCATGAACCACACCCAGTGTCATTGCATGTGCGTTCTTCCCATGAACCACACATGGATCCACCGGTGTCATCGCATGTGTGCTCTTCCCACATACCACACATGGATCCACCAGTGTCATTGCATGTCTGCTCTTTTCATGAACCACAACTAGAGTCATTGGATGTGTGTTCTTCTCACGGACCACGCGTGGATCCAGTGTCATTGCATGTGTGTTCTTCCCAAAGACAACACATGGATCCGCCAGTGTCATTGCATGTGTGTTCTTCTCACAAACCATATAATGGACCACACCCAGTGTTGTTGCATGTGTGTTCTTCTCATAGACCACACATGGATCCACCAGTGTCATTGCATGTGTGTTCTTTTCACAAACCATATCATGGACCACACCCAGTGTTGTTGCATGTGTGTTCTTCTCATAGACCACACATGGATCCACCAGTGTCATTGCATGTGTGTTCTTCTCACAAACCATATCATGCACCACACCCAGTGTCGTTGCATGTGTGTTCTTCTCACAGACCACACATGGATCCACCAGTGTCATTGCATGTGTGTTCTTCTCACAGACCATATCATGAACCACACCCAGTATCATTGCATGTGTGTTCTTCCCATGAACCACACATAGATCCACCGGTGTCATCGCATGTGTGCTCTTCCCACATACCACACATGGATCCACCAGTGTCATTGCATGTGTGTTCTTCCCATCAACCACACATGGATCCACCAGTGTCATTGCATGTCTGCTCTTTTCATGAACCATAGCTAGAGTCATTGGATGTGTGTTCTTCTCATAGACCATATATCACCAGTGTCATTGCATGTGTGTTATTCCCAAAGACCACACATGGATCCACTAGAGTCATTGGATGTTTGTTCTTCTCACAAACCATATATGGATCCACCGGTGTCGTTGCATGTCAGCTCTTCTCACAGAGCACACATGGATCCACTGATGTCATTGCATGTTTGTTCTTCCCAAAGACCACACATGGATCCACCGGTGTCGTTGCATGTCTGCTCTTCTCACAGACCATATCATGAGCCACACCCAGAGTCATTGCATGTGTGTTCTTCCCATGAACCACACATGGATCCACTGGAGTCATTGTATGTGTGTTCTTCTCACATACCACACATGGATCCACCCAGTGTCATCGCATGTGTGTTCTTCCCATGAACCACACATGGATCCAACAGTGTCATTGCATGTCTGCTCTTTTCATGAACCACAACTAGAGTCATTGGATGTGTGTTCTTCTCACAGACCACACGTGGATCCAGTGTCGTTGCATGTGTGTTCTTCCCAAAGACAACACATGGATCCGCCAGTGTCATTGCATGTGTGTTCTTCTCACAAACCATATAATGGACCTCACCCAGTGTTGTTGCATGTTTGTTCTTCTCATAGACCACACATGGATCCACCAGTGTCATTGCATGTGTGTTCTTCTCACAAACCATATCATGAACCACACCCAGTGTCATTGCATGTGTGTTCTTCCCATCAACCACACATGGATCCACCGGTGTCATCGCATGTGTGCTCTTCCCACATACCACACATGGATCCACCAGTGTCATCGCATGTCTGCTCTTCCCATGAACCACAGCTAGAGTCATTGGATCTGTGTTCTTCTCACAGACCACACATGGATCCAGTGTCATTGCATGTGTGTTCTTCCCAAAGACCACACATGGATCCACCAGTGTCATTGCATGTGTGTTCTTCTCACAGACCATATCATGAACCACACCCAGTATCATTGCATGTGTGTTATTCCCATGAACCACACATGGATCCACCGGTGTCATCGCATGTGTGCTCTTCCCACATACCACACATGGATCCACCAGCGTCATCGCATGTCTGCTCTTCCCATGAACCACACATGGATCCACCTGTGTTATTGCATGTCTGCTCTTCTCACAAACCATATCATGAACCACACCCAGTGTTGTTGCATGTGTGTTCTTCTCACAGACCACACATGGATGCACTAGTGTCATTGCATGTGTGTTCTTCTCACAGACCATATCATGAACCACACCCAGTATCATTGCATGTGTGTTCTTCCCATGAACCACACATGGATCCACCGGTGTCATCGCATGTGTGCTCTTCCCACATACCACACATGGATCCACCAGTGTCATTGCATGTGTGTTCTTCCCATGAACCACACATGGATCCACCAGTGTCATTGCATGTCTGCTCTTTTCATGAACCATAGCTAGAGTCATTGGATGTGTGTTCTTCTCACAGACCACATATCACCAGTGTAAGTGCATGTGTGTTATTCTCAAAGACCACATATGGATCCACTAGAGTCATTGGATGTGTGTTCTTCTCACAAACCATATATGGATCCACCGGTGTCGTTGCATGTTAGCTCTTCTCACAGAGCACACATGGATCCACCGGTGTCATTGCATGTGTGTTGTTCCCAAAGACCACACATGGATCCACCGGTGTCGTTGCATGTCTGCTCGTCTCAATGACCATATCATGAGACACACCCAGAGTCATTGCATGTGTGTTCTTCCCATGAACCACACATGGATCCACCGGAGTCATTGCATGTGTGTTCTTCTCAAAGACCATATCATGAACCACACCCAGTATCATTGCATGTGTGTTCTTCCCATGAACCACACATGGATCCACCGGTGTCATCGCATGTGTGCTCTTCCCACATACCACACATGGATCCACCAGTGTCATTGCATGTGTGTTCTTCCCATCAACCACACATGGATCCACCAGTGTCATTGCATGTCTGCTCTTTTCATGAACCATAGCTAGAGTCATTGGATGTGTGTTCTTCTCATAGACCATATATCACCAGTGTCATTGCATGTGTGTTATTCCCAAAGACCACACATGGATCCACTAGAGTCATTGGATGTTTGTTCTTCTCACAAACCATATATGGATCCACCGGTGTCGTTGCATGTCAGCTCTTCTCACAGAGCACACATGGATCCACTAATGTCATTGCATGTTTGTTCTTCCCAAAGACCACACATGGATCCACCGGTGTCGTTGCATGTCTGCTCTTCTCACAGACCATATCATGAGCCACACCCAGTGTCATTGCATGTGTGTTCTTCCCATGAACCACACATGGATCCACTAGAGTCATTGTATGTGTGTTCTTCTCACATACCACACATGGATCCACCCAGTGTCATCGCATGTGTGTTCTTCCCATGAACCACACATGGATCCAACAGTGTCATTGCATGTCTGCTCTTTTCATGAACCACAACTAGAGTCATTGGATGTGTGTTCTTCTCACAGACCACACGTGGATCCAGTGTCGTTGCATGTGTGTTCTTCCCAAAGACAACACATGGATCCGCCAGTGTCATTGCATGTGTGTTCTTCTCACAAACCATATAATGGACCACACCCAGTGTTGTTGCATGTTTGTTCTTCTCATAGACCACACATGGATCCACCAGTGTCATTGCATGTGTGTTCTTCTCACAGACCATATCATGAACCACACCCAGTATCATTGCATGTGTGTTATTCCCATGAACCACACATGGATCCACCGGTGTCATCGCATGTGTGCTCTTCCCACATATCACACATGGATCCACCAGTGTCATCGCATGTCTGCTCTTCCCATGAACCACACATGGATCCACCTGTGTTATTGCATGTCTGCTCTTCTCACAAACCATATCATGAACCACACCAAGTGTCGTTGCATGTGTGTTCTTCTCACAGACCACACATGGATGCACTAGTGTCATTGCATGTGTGTTCTTCTCACAGACCATATCATGAACCACACCCAGTATCATTGCATGTGTGTTCTTCCCATGAACCACACATGGATCCACCGGTGTCATCGCATGTGTGCTCTTCCCACATACCACACATGGATCCACCAGTGTCATTGCATGTGTGTTCTTCCCATGAACCACACATGGATCCACCAGTGTCATTGCATGTCTGCTCTTTTCATGAACCATAGCTAGAGTCATTGGATGTGTGTTCTTCTCACAGACCACATATCACCAGTGTCAGTGCATGTGTGTTATTCTCAAAGACCACATATGGATCCACTAGAGTCATTGGATGTGTGTTCTTCTCACAAACCATATATGGATCCACCGGTGTCGTTGCATGTTAGCTCTTCTCACAGAGCACACATGGATCCACCGGTGTCATTGCATGTGTGTTGTTCCCAAAGACCACACATGGATCCACCGGTGTCGTTGCATGTCTGCTCGTCTCAATGACCATATCATGAGACACACCCAGAGTCATTGCATGTGTGTTCTCCCCATGAACCACACATGGATCCACCGGAGTCATTGCATGTGTGTTCTTCTCAAAGACCATATCATGAACCACACCCAGTATCATTGCATGTGTGTTCTTCCCATGAACCACACATGGATCCACCGGTGTCGTCGCATGTGTGCTCTTCCCACATACCACACATGGATCCACCAGTGTCATTGCATGTGTGTTCTTCCCATCAACCACACATGGATCCACCAGTGTCATTGCATGTCTGCTCTTTTCATGAACCATAGCTAGAGTCATTGGATGTGTGTTCTTCTCATAGACCATATATCACCAGTGTCATTGCATGTGTGTTATTCCCAAAGACCACACATGGATCCACTAGAGTCATTGGATGTTTGTTCTTCTCACAAACCATATATGGATCCACCGGTGTCGTTGCATGTCAGCTCTTCTCACAGAGCACACATGGATCCACTGATGTCATTGCATGTTTGTTCTTCCCAAAGACCACACATGGATCCACCGGTGTCGTTGCATGTCTGCTCTTCTCACAGACCATATCATGAGCCACACCCAGAGTCATTGCATGTGTGTTCTTCCCATGAACCACACATGGATCCACTGGAGTCATTGTATGTGTGTTCTTCTCACATACCACACATGGATCCACCCAGTGTCATCGCATGTGTGTTCTTCCCATGAACCACACATGGATCCAACAGTGTCATTGCATGTCTTCTCTTTTCATGAACCACAACTAGAGTCATTGGATCTGTGTTCTTCTCACAGACCACACGTGGATCCAGTGTCGTTGCATGTGTGTTCTTCCCAAAGACAACACATGGATCCGCCAGTGTCATTGCATGTGTGTTCTTCTCACAAACCATATAATGGACCACACCCAGTGTTGTTGCATGTTTGTTCTTCTCATAGACCACACATGGATCCACCAGTGTCATTGCATGTGTGTTCTTCTCACAAACCATATCATGAACCACACCCAGTGTCATTGCATGTGTGTTCTTCCCATCAACCACACATGGATCCACCGGTGTCATCGCATGTGTGCTCTTCCCACATACCACACATGGATCCACCAGTGTCATCGCATGTCTGCTCTTCCCATGAACCACAGCTAGAGTCATTGGATCTGTGTTCTTCTCAGAGACCACACATGGATCCAGTGTCATTGCATGTGTGTTCTTCCCAAAGACCACACATGGATCCACCAGTGTCATTGCATGTGTGTTCTTCTCACAGACCATATCATGAACCACACCCAGTATCATTGCATGTGTGTTATTCCCATGAACCACACATGGATCCACCGGTGTCATCGCATGTGTGCTCTTCCCACATACCACACATGGATCCACCAGTGTCATCGCATGTCTGCTCTTCCCATGAACCACACATGGATCCACCTGTGTCATTGCATGTCTGCTCTTCTCACAAACCATATCATGAACCACACCAAGTGTCGTTGCATGTGTGTTCTTCTCACAGACCACACATGGATGCACTAGTGTCATTGCATGTGTGTTCTTCTCACAGACCATATCATGAACCACACCCAGTATCATTGCATGTTTGTTCTTCCCATGAACCACACATGGATCCACCGGTGTCATCGCATGTGTGCTCTTCCCACATACCACACATGGATCCACCAGTGTCATTGCATGTGTGTTCTTCCCATGAACCACACATGGATCCACCAGTGTCATTGCATGTCTGCTCTTTTCATGAACCATAGCTAGAGTCATTGGATGTGTGTTCTTCTCACAGACCACATATCACCAGTGTCAGTGCATGTCTGTTATTCTCAAAGACCACATATGTATCCACTAGAGTCATTGGATGTGTGTTCTTCTCACAAACCATATATGGATCCACTGGTGTCGTTGCATGTTAGCTCTTCTCACAGAGCACACATGGATCCACCGGTGTCATTGCATGTGTGTTGTTCCCAAAGACCACACATGGATCCACCGGTGTCGTTGCATGTCTGGTCGTCTCAATGACCATATCATGAGACACACCCAGAGTCATTGCATGTGTGTTCTTCCCATGAACCACACATGGATCCACCGGAGTCATTGCATGTGTGTTCTTCTCAAAGACCACACATGGATCCACCCAGTGTCATCGCATGTGTGTTCTTCCCATGAACCACACATCGATCCACCAGTGTCATTGCATGTCTGCTCTTTTCATGAACCACAGATAGAGTCATTGGATTTGTGTTCTTCTCACAGACCACACATGGATCCAGTGTCATTGCATGTGTGTTCTTCTCACAGACCACACCTGGATCCACCAGTGTCATTGCATGTGTGTCCTTCTCACAGACCATATCATGAACCACACCTAGTATCATTGCATGTGTGTTCTTCCCATGAACCATACATGGATCCACCGGTGTCATCGCATGTGTGCTCTTCCCACATACCACACATGGATCCACCAGTGTCATTGCATGTGTGTTCTTCCCATCAACCACACATGGATCCACCAGTGTCATTGCATGTCTGCTCTTTTCATGAACCACAGCTAGAGTCATTGGATGTGTGTTCTTCTCACAGACCACACATGGATCCAGTATCATTGCATGTGTGTTCTTCCCAAAGACTACACATGGATCCACCAGTGTCATTGCATGTGTGTTCTTCTCACAAACCATATCATGAACCACACCCAGTGTCATTGCATGTGTGTTCTTCCCAAAGACCACACATGTATCGACCTAGAGTCATTGCATGTGTGTTCTTCCCATGAACCACACATGGATCCACCGGAGTCATTGCATGTGTGTTCTTCTCACAGACCACACATGGATCCACCCAGTGTCATCGCATGTGTGTTCTTCCCATGAACCACACATGGATACACCAGTGTCATTGCATGTCTGCTCTTTTCATGAACCACACATGGATACACCAGTGTCATTGCATGTCTGCTCTTTTCATGAACCACAACTACTCATTGGATGTGTGTTCTTCTCACAGACCACACATGGACCCAGTGTCATTGCATGTGTGTTCTTCCCAAAGACCACACATGGATCCACCAGTGTCATTGCATGTGTGTTCTTCTCACAAACCATATGATGAACCACACCCAGTGTTGTTGCATGTCTGTTCTTCTCACAGACCACACATGGATCCACCAGTATCATTGCATGTGTGTTCTTCTCACAGACCATATCATGAACCACACCCAGTGTCACTGCATGTGTGTTCTTCCCATGAACCACACATGGATCCACCGTTGTCATCGCATGTGTGCTCTTCCCACATACGACACATGGATCCACCACTGTCATTGCATGTGTGTTCTTCCCACATGGATACACCAGTGTCATTGCATGTCTCCTCTTTTCATGAACCACAACTAGAGTCATTGGATGTGTGTTCTTCTCACAGACCACACATGGATCCAGTGTCATTGCATGTGTTTTCTTCCCAAAGACCACACATGGATCCACCAGTGTCATTGCATGTGTGTTCTTCTCACAAACCATATCATGAACCACACCCAGTGTTGTTGCATGTGTGTTCTTCTCACAGACCACACATGGATCCACCAGTGTCATTGCATGTGTGTTCTTCTCACAGACCATATCATGAACCACACCCAGTGTCACTTCATGTGTGTTCTTCCCATGAACCACACATGGATCCACCGTTGTCATCGCATGTGTGCTCTTCCCACATACGACACATGGATCCACCACTGTCATTGCATGTGTGTTCTTCCCACATGGATCCACCAGTGTCATTGCATGTCTGCTCTTTTCATGAACCACAGCTAGAGTCATTGGATGTGTGTTCTTCTCATAGACCACATATCACCAGTGTCATTACATGTTTGTTCTTCCCAAAGACCACACATGGATCCACTAGAGTCATTGGATGTGTGTTCTTCTCACAAACCATATATGGATCCACCGGTGTCCTTGCCTGTCAGCTCTTCTCCGAGCACACATGGATCCACCGGTGTCATTGCATGTGTGTTCTTCCCACATACCACACATGGATCCAGCAGTGTCGTTGCATGTCTGCTCTTCTCATAGACCACACAAGGATCCACCAGTGTCATTGCATGTGTGATCTTCGCATGAACCACACATGGATCCACCAACGTCATTGCATGTGTGTTCTTCTCACAAACTACACATGGATCCACCCAGTGTCATCGCATGTGTGTTCTTCCCATGAACCACGCTTGGATCCACCAGTGTCATTGCATGTCTGCTCTTTTCATGAACCACAGCTAGATTCATTGGATGTGTGTTCTTCTCACATACCACACATGGATCCAGTGTCATTGCATGTGTGTTCTTCCCAAAGACCACACATGGATCCACCAGTGTTATTGCATCTGTGTTCTTCTCACAAACCATATCATGGACCACACCCAGTGTCGTTGCATGTGTGTTCTTCAAACAGACCACACATGGATCCACCGATGTCATTGCATGTGTGTTTTTTTTTCACAAACCATATCATGCGCCACACCCAGTGTCATTTCATGTGTGTTCTTCCCAAAGACAACACATGGATCCGCCAGTGTCATTGCATGTGTGTTCTTCTCACAAACCATATAATGGACCACACCCAGTGTTGTTGCATGTTTGTTCTTCTCATAGACCACACATGGATCCACCAGTGTCATTGCATGTGTGTTCTTCTCACAGACCATCTCATGAACCACACCCAGTATCATTGCATGTGTGTTATTCCCATGAACCACACATGGATCCACCGGTGTCATCGCATGTGTGCTCTTCCCACATACCACACATGGATCCACCAGTGTCATCGCATGTCTGCTCTTCCCATGAACCACACATGGATCCACCTGTGTTATTGCATGTCTGCTCTTCTCACAAACCATATCATGAACCACACCAAGTGTCGTTGCATGTGTGTTCTTCTCACAGACCACACATGGATGCACTAGTGTCATTGCATGTGTGTTCTTCTCACAGACCATATCATGAACCACACCCAGTATCATTGCATGTGTGTTCTTCCCATGAACCACACATGGATCCACCGGTGTCATCGCATGTGTGCTCTTCCCACATACCACACATGGATCCACCAGTGTCATTGCATGTGTGTTCTTCCCATGAACCACACATGGATCCACCAGTGTCATTGCATGTCTGCTCTTTTCATGAACCATAGCTAGAGTCATTGGATGTGTGTTCTTCTCACAGACCACATATCACCAGTGTTAGTGCATGTGTGTTATTCTCAAAGACCACATATGGATCCACTAGAGTCATTGGATGTGTGTTCTTCTCACAAACCATATATGGATCCACCGGTGTCGTTGCATGTTAGCTCTTCTCACAGAGCACACATGGATCCACCGGTGTCATTGCATGTGTGTTGTTCCCAAAGACCACACATGGATCCACCGGTGTCGTTGCATGTCTGCTCGTCTCAATGACCATATCATGAGACACACCCAGAGTCATTGCATGTGTGTTCTTCCCATGAACCACACATGGATCCACCGGAGTCATTGCATGTGTGTTCTTCTCAAAGACCATATCATGAACCACACCCAGTATCATTGCATGTGTGTTCTTCCCATGAACCACACATGGATCCACCGGTGTCGTCGCATGTGTGCTCTTCGCACATACCACACATGGATCCACCAGTGTCATTGCATGTGCGTTCTTCCCATCAACCACACATGGATCCACCAGTGTCATTGCATGTCTGCTCTTTTCATGAACCATAGCTAGAGTCATTGGATGTGTGTTCTTCTCATGGACCATATATAACCAGTGTCATTGCATGTGTGTTATTCCCAAAGACCACACATGGATCCACTAGAGTCATTGGATGTTTGTTCTTCTCACAAACCATATATGGATTCACCGGTGTCGTTGCATGTCAGCTCTTCTCACAGAGCACACATGGATCCACTGATGTCATTGCATGTTTGTTCTTCCCAAAGACCACACATGGATCCACCGGTGTCGTTGCATGTCTGCTCTTCTCACAGACCATATCATGAGCCACACCCAGAGTCATTGCATGTGTGTTCTTCCCATGAACCACACATGGATCCACTGGAGTCATTGTATGTGTGTTCTTCTCACATACCACACATGGATCCACCCAGTGTCATCGCATGTGTGTTCTTCCCATGAACCACACATGGATCCAACAGTGTCATTGCATGTCTGCTCTTTTCATGAACCACAACTAGAGTCATTGGATGTGTGTTCTTCTCACAGACCACACGTGGATCCAGTGTCGTTGCATGTGTGTTCTTCCCAAAGACAACACATGGATCCGCCAGTGTCATTGCATGTGTGTTCTTCTCACAAACCATATAATGGACCACACCCAGTGTCATTGCATGTGTGTTCTTCCCAAAGACCACACATGGATCCACCAGTGTCATTGCATGTGTGTTCTTCTCACAGACCATATCATGAACCACACCCAGTATCATTGCATGTGTGTTATTCCCATGAACCACACATGGATCCACCGGTGTCATCGCATGTGTGCTCTTCCCACATACCACACATGGATCCACCAGAGTCATCGCATGTCTGCTCTTCCCATGAACCACACATGGATCCACCTGTGTCATTGCATGTCTGCTCTTCTCACAAACCATATCATGAACCACACCAAGTGTCGTTGCATGTGTGTTCTTCTCACAGACCACACATGGATGCACTAGTGTCATTGCATGTGTGTTCTTCTCACAGACCATATCATGAACCACACCCAGTATCATTGCATGTGTGTTCTTCCCATGAACCACACATGGATCCACCGGTGTCATCGCATGTGTGCTCTTCCCACATACCACACATGGATCCACCAGTGTCATTGCATGTGTGTTCTTCCCATGAACCACACATGGATCCACCAGTGTCATTGCATGTCTGCTCTTTTCATGAACCATAGCTAGAGTCATTGGATGTGTGTTCTTCTCACAGACCACATATCACCAGTGTCAGTGCATGTCTGTTATTCTCAAAGACCACATATGTATCCACTAGAGTCATTGGATGTGTGTTCTTCTCACAAACCATATATGGATCCACCGGTGTCGTTGCATGTTAGCTCTTCTCACAGAGCACACATGGATCCACCGGTGTCATTGCATGTGTGTTGTTCCCAAAGACCACACATGGATCCACCGGTGTCGTTGCATGTCTGGTCGTCTCAATGACCATATCATGAGACACACCCAGAGTCATTGCATGTGTGTTCTTCCCATGAACCACACATGGATCCACCGGAGTCATTGCATGTGTGTTCTTCTCAAAGACCACACATGGATCCACCCAGTGTCATCGCATGTGTGTTCTTCCCATGAACCACACATCGATCCAAAAGTGTCATTGCATGTCTGCTCTTTTCATGAACCACAGATAGAGTCATTGGATTTGTGTTCTTCTCACAGACCACACATGGATCCAGTGTCATTGCATGTGTGTTCTTCTCACAGACCACACCTGGATCCACCAGTGTCATTGCATGTGTGTCCTTCTCACAGACCATATCATGAACCACACCTAGTATCATTGCATGTGTGTTCTTCCCATGAACCATACATGGATCCACCGGTGTCATCGCATGTGTGCTCTTCCCACATACCACACATGGATCCACCAGTGTCATTGCATGTGTGTTCTTCCCATCAACCACACATGGATCCACCAGTGTCATTGCATGTCTGCTCTTTTCATGAACCACAGCTAGAGTCATTGGATGTGTGTTCTTCTCACAGACCACACATGGATCCAGTATCATTGCATGTGTGTTCTTCCCAAAGACTACACATGGATCCACCAGTGTCATTGCATGTGTGTTCTTCTCACAAACCATATCATGAACCACACCCAGTGTCATTGCATGTGTGTTCTTCCCAAAGACCACACATGTATCGACCTAGAGTCATTGCATGTGTGTTCTTCCCATGAACCACACATGGATCCACCGGAGTCATTGCATGTGTGTTCTTCTCACAGACCACACATGGATCCACCCAGTGTCATCGCATGTGTGTTCTTCCCATGAACCACACATGGATACACCAGTGTCATTGCATGTCTGCTCTTTTCATGAACCACAACTAGTCATTGGATGTGTGTTCTTCTCACAGACCACACATGGACCCAGTGTCATTGCATGTGTGTTCTTCCCAAAGACCACACATGGATCCACCAGTGTCATTGCATGTGTGTTCTTCTCACAAACCATATGATGAACCACACCCAGTGTTGTTGCATGTCTGTTCTTCTCACAGACCACACATGGATCCACCAGTATCATTGCATGTGTGTTCTTCTCACAGACCATATCATGAACCACACCCAGTGTCACTGCATGTGTGTTCTTCCCATGAACCACACATGGATCCACCGTTGTCATCGCATGTGTGCTCTTCCCACATACGACACATGGATCCACCACTGTCATTGCATGTGTGTTCTTCCCACATGGATACACCAGTGTCATTGCATGTCTCCTCTTTTCATGAACCACAACTAGAGTCATTGGATGTGTGTTCTTCTCACAGACCACACATGGATCCAGTGTCATTGCATGTGTTTTCTTCCCAAAGACCACACATGGATCCACCAGTGTCATTGCATGTGTGTTCTTCTCACAGACCATATCATGAACCACACCCAGTGTCGTTGCATGTGTGTTCTTCTCACAGACCACACATGGATCCACCAGTGTCATTGCATGTGTGTTCTTCTCATAGACCATATCATGAACCACACCCAGTGTCACTTCATGTGTGTTCTTCCCATGAACCACACATGGATCCACCGTTGTCATCGCATGTGTCCTCTTCCCACATACGACACATGGATCCACCACTGTCATTGCATGTGTGTTCTTCCCACATGGATCCACCAGTGTCATTGCATGTCTGCTCTTTTCATGAACCACAGCTAGAGTCATTGGATGTGTGTTCTTCTCATAGACCACATATCACCAGTGTCATTACATGTTTGTTCTTCCCAAAGACCACACATGGATCCACTAGAGTCATTGGATGTGTGTTCTTCTCACAAACCATATATGGATCCACCGGTGTCCTTGCCTGTCAGCTCTTCTCCGAGCACACATGGATCCACCGGTGTCATTGCATGTGTGTTCTTCCCACATACCACACATGGATCCAGCAGTGTCGTTGCATGTCTGCTCTTCTCATAGACCACACAAGGATCCACCAGTGTCATTGCATGTGTGATCTTCGCATGAACCACACATGGATCCACCAACGTCATTGCATGTGTGTTCTTCTCACAAACTACACATGGATCCACCCAGTGTCATCGCATGTGTGTTCTTCCCATGAACCACGCTTGGATCCACCAGTGTCATTGCATGTCTGCTCTTTTCATGAACCACAGCTAGATTCATTGGATGTGTGTTCTTCTCACATACCACACATGGATCCAGTGTCATTGCATGTGTGTTCTTCCCAAAGACCACACATGGATCCACCAGTGTTATTGCATCTGTGTTCTTCTCACAAACCATATCATGGACCACACCCAGTGTCGTTGCATGTGTGTTCTTCAAACAGACCACACATGGATCCACTGGTGTCATTGCATGTGTGTTTTTTTTTCACAAACCATATCATGCGCCACACCCAGTGTCATTTCATGTGTGTTCTTCCCATGAACCACACATGGATCCACCGGTGTCATCGCATGTGTTCTCTTCCCACGGACCACACATGGATCCACCAGTGTCATTGCATGTGTGTTCTTCCCATGAACCACACATGGATCCACCAGTGTCATTGCATGTCTGCTCTTTTCATGAACCACAGCTAGAGTCATTGGATGTGTGTTCTTCTCACAGACCACATATCACCAGTGTCATTGCATGTGTGTTCTTCCCAAAGACCACACATGGATCACCAGTGTCATTGCATGTGTGTTCTTCTCACAAACCACACATGGATCCACCGGTGTCTTTCCATGTCTGCTCTTCTCTCAGAGAACACATGGATCCACCAGTGTCATTGCATGTCTGCTCTTCTCACAGACCACACATGGATCCACCAGTGTCATTGCATGTGTGTTCTTCCCATGAACCACACATGGTTCCACCGAAGTCATTGCATGTGTTTTCTTCTCACAAACCACACATGGATCCACCCAGTGTCATCGCATGTGTGTTCTTCCCATGAACCACACATGGATCCACTAGTGTCATTGCATGTCTGCTCTTTTCATGAACCACAGCTAGAGTCATTGGATGTGTGTTCTTCCCACAGACCACACATGGATCCAGTGTCATTGCATGTGTGTTCTTCCCAAAGACCACACATGGATCCACCAGTGTCATTGCATGTGTGTTCTTCTCACAAACCATATCATGAACCACACCCTGTGTCATTGCATGTGTGTTCTTCCCAAAGACCACACATGGATCCACCGGTGTCGTTGCATGTCTGCTCTTCTCACAGACCATATCATGAGCCACACCTAGAGTCATTGCATGTGTGTGCTTCCCATGAACCACACATGGATCCACCGGAGTCATTGCATGTGTGTTCTTCTCACAGACCACACATGGATCCACCAAGTGTCATCGCATGTGTGTTCTTCCCATGAACCACACATGGATCCACCAGTGTCATTGCATGTCTTCTCTTTTCATGAACCACATCTAGAGTCATTGGATGTGTGTTTTTCTCAGAGACCACACATGCAACCAGTGTCATTGCATGTGTGTTCTTCTCAAAGACAACACATGGATCCACCAGTGTCATTGCATGTGTGTTCTTCTCACAAACCATATCATGGACCACATCCAGTGTCGTTGCCTGTGTGTTCTTCTCACAGACCACACATGGATCTACCAGTTTCATTGCATGTGTGTTCTTCTCACAAACCATATCATGAACCACACCCAAGGTCATTGCATGTGTGTTCTTCCCATGAACCACACATGGATCCACCAGTGTCATCGCATGTCTCCTCTTCCCACATACCACACATGTATCCACCAGTGCGATTGCATGTCTGCTCTTCCCATGAACCAGACATGGATCCACCAGTGTCATTGCATGTCAGCTCTTTTCATGAACCACAGCTAGAGTCATTGGATGTGTGCTCTTCCCACATACCACACATGGATCCACCAGTGTCATTGCATGTGTGTTCTTCCCAAAGACCACACATGGATCCACCAGTGTCATTGCATGTGTGTTCTTCTCACAAAGCATATCATGAACCACACCCAGTATCATTGCATGTGTGTTCTTCCCATGAACCACACATGGATCCACCAGTGTCATCGCATGTCTGATCTTCCCACATACCACACATGGATCCACCAGTGTGATTGCATGTCTGCTCTTCCCATGAACCACACATGGATCCACCAGTGTCATTGCATGTCTGCTCTTTTCATGAACCACAGGTAGAGTCATTGGATGTGTGTTCTTGTCACAGACCACGCATGGATCCAGTGTCATTGCATGTGTGTTCTTCTCACAAACCATATCATGGACCACACCCAGTGTTGTTGCATGTGTGTTCTTCTCATAGACCACACATGGATCCACCAGTGTCATTGCATGTGTGTTCTTCTCACAAACCATTTCATGAACCACACCCAGTATCATTGCATGTGTGTTCTTCCCATGAACCACACATGGATCCACCGGTGTCATCGCATGTGTGCTCTTCCCACATACCACACATGAATCCACCAGTGTCATTGCATGTCTGCTCTTCCCATGGACCACAGCTAGTCATTGCATGTGTTTTCTTCTCACAAACCACACATGGATCCACCCAGTGTCATCGCATGTGTGTTCTTCCCATGAACCACACATGGATCCACTCGTGTCATTGCATGTCTTCTCTTTTCATGAACCACAGCTAGAGTCATTGGATGTGTGTTCTTCTCACAGACCACACATGGATCCAGTGTCATTGCATGTGTGGTCTTCCCAAAGACCACACATGGATCCACCAGTGTCATTGCATGTGTGTTCTTCTCACAAACCATATCATGAACCACACCATGTGTCATTGCATGTGTGTTCTTCCCAAAGACCACACATGGATCCACCGGTGTCGTTGCATGTCTGCTCTTCTCACAGACCATATCATGAGCCACACCTAGAGTCATTGCATGTGTGTGCTTCCCATGAACCACACATGGATCCACCGGAGTCATTGCATGTGTGTTCTTCTCACAGACCACACATGGATCCACCAAGTGTCATCGCATGTGTGTTCTTCCCATGAACCACACATGGATCCACCAGTGTCATTGCATGTCTTCTCTTTTCATGAACCACATCTAGAGTCATTGGATGTGTGTTTTTCTCAGAGACCACACATGCAACCAGTGTCATTGCATGTGTGTTCTTCTCAAAGACAACACATGGATCCACCAGTGTCATTGCATGTGTGTTCTTCTCACAAACCATATCATGGACCACATCCAGTGTCGTTGCCTGTGTGTTCTTCTCACAGACCACACATGGATCTACCAGTTTCATTGCATGTGTGTTCTTCTCACAAACCATATCATGAACCACACCCAAGGTCATTGCATGTGTGTTCTTCCCATGAACCACACATGGATCCACCAGTGTCATCGCATGTCTCCTCTTCCCACATACCACACATGTATCCACCAGTGCGATTGCATGTCTGCTCTTCCCATGAACCAGACATGGATCCACCAGTGTCATTGCATGTCAGCTCTTTTCATGAACCACAGCTAGAGTCATTGGATGTGTGCTCTTCCCACATACCACACATGGATCCACCAGTGTCATTGCATGTGTGTTCTTCCCAAAGACCACACATGGATCCACCAGTGTCATTGCATGTGTGTTCTTCTCACAAAGCATATCATGAACCACACCCAGTATCATTGCATGTGTGTTCTTCCCATGAACCACACATGGATCCACCAGTGTCATCGCATGTCTGATCTTCCCACATACCACACATGGATCCACCAGTGTGATTGCATGTCTGCTCTTCCCATGAACCACACATGGATCCACCAGTGTCATTGCATGTCTGCTCTTTTCATGAACCACAGGTAGAGTCATTGGATGTGTGTTCTTGTCACAGACCATGCATGGATCCAGTGTCATTGCATGTGTGTTCTTCTCACAAACCATATCATGGACCACACCCAGTGTTGTTGCATGTGTGTTCTTCTCATAGACCACACATGGATCCACCAGTGTCATTGCATGTGTGTTCTTCTCACAAACCATTTCATGAACCACACCCAGTATCATTGCATGTGTGTTCTTCCCATGAACCACACATGGATCCACCGGTGTCATCACATGTGTGCTCTTCCCACATACCACACATGAATCCACCAGTGTCATTGCATGTCTGCTCTTCCCATGGACCACAGCTAGTCATTGCATGTGTTTTCTTCTCACAAACCACACATGGATCCACCCAGTGTCATCGCATGTGTGTTCTTCCCATGAACCACACATGGATCCACTCGTGTCATTGCATGTCTTCTCTTTTCATGAACCACAGCTAGAGTCATTGGATGTGTGTTCTTCTCACAGACCACACATGGATCCAGTGTCATTGCATGTGTGGTCTTCCCAAAGACCACACATGGATCCACCAGTGTCATTGCATGTGTGTTCTTCTCACAAACCATATCATGAACCACACCATGTGTCATTGCATGTGTGTTCTTCCCAAAGACCACACATGGATCCACCGGTGTCGTTGCATGTCTGCTCTTCTCACAGACCATATCATGAGCCACACCTAGAGTCATTGCATGTGTGTGCTTCCCATGAACCACACATGGATCCACCGGAGTCATTGCATGTGTGTTCTTCTCACAGACCACACATGGATCCACCAAGTGTCATCGCATGTGTGTTCTTCCCATGAACCACACATGGATCCACCAGTGTCATTGCATGTCTTCTCTTTTCATGAACCACATCTAGAGTCATTGGATGTGTGTTTTTCTCAGAGACCACACATGCAACCAGTGTCATTGCATGTGTGTTCTTCTCAAAGACAACACATGGATCCACCAGTGTCATTGCATGTGTGTTCTTCTCACAAACCATATCATGGACCACATCCAGTGTCGTTGCCTGTGTGTTCTTCTCACAGACCACACATGGATCTACCAGTTTCATTGCATGTGTGTTCTTCTCACAAACCATATCATGAACCACACCCAAGGTCATTGCATGTGTGTTCTTCCCATGAACCACACATGGATCCACAAGTGTCATCGCATGTCTCCTCTTCCCACATACCACACATGTATCCACCAGTGCGATTGCATGTCTGCTCTTCCCATGAACCAGACATGGATCCACCAGTGTCATTGCATGTCAGCTCTTTTCATGAACCACAGCTAGAGTCATTGGATGTGTGCTCTTCCCACATACCACACATGGATCCACCAGTGTCATTGCATGTGTGTTCTTCCCAAAGACCACACATGGATCCACCAGTGTCATTGCATGTGTGTTCTTCTCACAAAGCATATCATGAACGACACCCAGTATCATTGCATGTGTGTTCTTCCCATGAACCACACATGGATCCACCAGTGTCATCGCATGTCTGATCTTCCCACATACCACACATGGATCCACCAGTGTGATTGCATGTCTGCTCTTCCCATGAACCACACATGGATCCACCAGTGTCATTGCATGTCTGCTCTTTTCATGAACCACAGGTAGAGTCATTGGATGTGTGTTCTTGTCACAGACCACGCATGGATCCAGTGTCATTGCATGTGTGTTCTTCTCACAAACCATATCATGGACCACACCCAGTGTTGTTGCATGTGTGTTCTTCTCATAGACCACACATGGATCCACCAGTGTCATTGCATGTGTGTTCTTCTCACAAACCATTTCATGAACCACACCCAGTATCATTGCATGTGTGTTCTTCCCATGAACCACACATGGATCCACCGGTGTCATCGCATGTGTGCTCTTCCCACATACCACACATGAATCCACCAGTGTCATTGCATGTCTGCTCTTCCCATGGACCACAGCTAGTCATTGCATGTGTTTTCTTCTCACAAACCACACATGGATCCACCCAGTGTCATCGCATGTGTGTTCTTCCCATGAACCACACATGGATCCACTCGTGTCATTGCATGTCTTCTCTTTTCATGAACCACAGCTAGAGTCATTGGATGTGTGTTCTTCTCACAGACCACACATGGATCCAGTGTCATTGCATGTGTGGTCTTCCCAAAGACCACACATGGATCCACCAGTGTCATTGCATGTGTGTTCTTCTCACAAACCATATCATGAACCACACCATGTGTCATTGCATGTGTGTTCTTCCCAAAGACCACACATGGATCCACCGGTGTCGTTGCATGTCTGCTCTTCTCACAGACCATATCATGAGCCACACCTAGAGTCATTGCATGTGTGTTCTTCCCATGAACCACACATGGATCCACCGGAGTCATTGCATGTGTGTTCTTCTCACAGACCACACATGGATCCACCCAGTGTCATCGCATGTGTGTTCTTCCCATGAACCACACATGGATCCACCAGTGTCATTGCATGTCTTCTCTTTTCATGAACCACAACTAGAGTCATTGGATGTGTGTTTTTCTTAGAGACCACACATGCAACCAGTGTCATTGCATGTGTGTTCTTCCCAAAGACAACACATGGATCCACCAGTGTCATTGCATGTGTGTTCTTCTCACAAACCATATCATGGACCACACCCAGTGTCATTGCCTGTGTGTTCTTCTCACAGACCACACATGGATCTACCAGTGTCATTGCATGTGTGTTCTTCTCATAGAACATATCATGAACCACACCCAAGGTCATTGCATGTGTGTTCTTCCCATGAACCACACATGGATCCACCAGTGTCATCGCATGTTTGCTCTTCCCACATACCACACATGTATCCACCAGTGTGATTGCATGTATGCTCTTCCCATGAACCAGACATGGATCCACCAGTGTCATTGCATGTCTGCTCTTTTCATGAACCACAGCTAGAGTCATTGGATGTGTGCTCTTCCCACATACCACACATGGATCCACCAGTGTCATTGAATGTGTGTTCTTCCCAAAACCACACATGGATCCACTAGTGTCATTGCATGTGTGTTCTTCTCACAAAGCATATCATGAACCACACCCAGTGTCATTGCATGTGGGTTCTTCCCATGAACCACACATGGATCCACTAGTGTCATCGCATGTCTGCTCTTCCCACATACCACACATGGATCCACCAGTGTGATTGCATGTCTGCTCTTCCCATGAACCACACATGGATCCACCAGTGTCATTGCATGTCTGCTCTTTTCATGAACCACAGCTAGAGTCATTGGATGTGTGTTCTTGTCACAGACCATGTATGGATCCAGTGTCATTGCATGTGTGTTCTTCTCACAAACCATATCATGGACCACACCCAGTGTTGTTGCATGTGTGTTCTTCCCATGAACCACACATGGATCCACCGGTGTCATCGCATGTGTGCTCTTCCCACATACCACACATGGATCCACCAGTGTCATTGCATGTCTGCTCTTCCCATGAACCACAGCTAGTCATTGCATGTGTGTTCTTCTCACAAACCATATCATGGACCACACCCAGTGTTGTTGCATGTGTGTTCTTTTCATAGACCACACATGGATCCACCAGTGTTATTGCATGTGTGTTCTTCTCACAAACCATATCATGAACCACACCCAGTGTCATTGCATGTGTGTTCTTCCCATGAACCACACATGGATCCACCGGTGTCATCGCATGTGTGCTCTTCCCACATACCACACATGGATCCACCAGTGTCATTGCATTTCTGCTCTTCCCATGAACCACATCTAGAGTCATTGGATGTGTGTTCTTCTCACAGACCACACATGGATCCAGTGTCATTGCATGTTTGTTCTTCCCAAAGAACACACATGGATACACCAGTGTCATTGCATGTGTGTTCTTCTCACAAACCATATCATGAACCACACCCAGTGTCGTTGCATGTGTGTTCTTCTCACAGACCACACATGGATCCACCAGTGTCATTGCATGTGTGTTCTTCTCATAGACCATATCATGAACCCACCCGGTATCATTGCATGTGTGTTCTTCCCATGAACCACACATGGATCCACCGGTGTCATCGCATGTGTGCTCTTCCCACATACCACACATGGATCCACCAGTGTCATTGCATGTGTGTTCTTCCCATGAACCACACATGGATCCACGAGTGTCATTGCATGTCTGCTCTTTTCATGAACCATAGCTAGAGTCGTTGGATGTGTGTTCTTCTCACAGACCACATATCACCAGTGTCATTGCATGTGTGTTATTCCCAAAGACCACACATGGATCCACTAGAGTCATTGGATGTGTGTTATTCTCACAAACCTATATGGATCCATCGGTGTCGTTGCATGTCAGCTCTTCTCACAGAGCACACATGGATCCACCGATGTCATTGCATGTTTCTTCTTCCCAAAGACCACACATGGATCCACCAGTGTTATTGCATGTCTGCTCTTCTCACAGACCATATCATGAGCCACACCCAGAGTCATTGCATGTGTGTTCTTCCCATGAACCACACATGGATCCACCGGAGTCATTGCATGTGTGTTCTTCTCACAGACCACACATGGATCCACCCAGTGTCATCGCATGTGTGTTCTTCCCATGAACCACACATGGATCCACCAGTGTCATTGCATGTCTGCTCTTTTCATGAACCACAACTAGAGTCATTGGATGTGTGTTCTTCTCACAGACCACACATGGATCTGGTGTCATTGCATGTGTGTTCTTCCCAAAGACAACACATGGATCCACCAGTGTCATTACATGTGTGTTCTTCTCACAAACCATATCATGGACCGCACCCAGTGTCGTTGCAAGTGTGTTCTTCTCACATACGACACATGGATCCACCATTGTCATTGCATGTCTGTTCTTCTCACAAACCATATCATGGACCACACCAAGTGTCATTGCATGTGTGTTCTTCCCATGAACCACACACGGATCCACCGGTGTCATCGCATGTGTGATCTTCCCACATACCACACATGGATCCACCGGAGTCATTGCATGTGTTTTCTTCTCACAGACCACACATGGATCCACCCAGTGTCATCGCATGTGTGTTCTTCCCATGAACCACACATGGATCCACCAGTGTCATTGCATGTCTGCTCTTTTCATGAACCACAACTAGAGTCATTGGATGTGTGTTCTTATCACAGACCACACATGGATCTGGTGTCATTGCATGTGTGTTCTTCCCAAAGACAACACATGGATCCACCAGTGTCATTGCATGTGTGTTCTTCTCACAAACCATATCATGGACCACACCCAGTGTCGTTGCAAGTGTGTTCTTCTCACATACGACACATGGATCCACCATTGTCATTGCATGTCTGTTCTTCTCACAAACCATATCATGGACCACACCAAGTGTCATTGCATGTGTGTTCTTCCCATGAACCACACACGGATCCACCGGTGTCATCGCATGTGTGCTCTTCCCACATACCACACATGGATCCACCAGTGTCATCGCATATCTGCTCTTCCCATGAACCACAGCTAGAGTCATTGGATCTGTGTTCTTTTCACAGACCACACATGGATCCAGTGTCATTGCATGTGTGTTCTTCCCAAAGATCACACATGGATCCACCAGTGTCATTGCATGTGTGTTCTTCTCACAGACCATATCATGAACCACACCCAGTATCATTGCATGTGTGTTCTTCCCATGAACCACACATGGATCCACCGGTGTCATCGCATGTGTGCCCTTCCCACATACCACACATGGATCCACCAGTGGCATTGCATGTGTGTTCTTCACAAAGACCACACATGGATCCACTAGTGTCATTGCATGTGTGTTCTTCTCACAAACCATATCATGAACCACACCAAGTGTCGTTGCATGTGTGTTCTTCTCACAGACCACACATGGATGCACTAGTGTCATTGCATGTGTGTTCTTCTCACAGACCATATCATGAACCACACCCAGTATCATTGCATGTGTTTTCTTCTCACAAACCACACATGGATCCACCCAGTGTCATCGCATGTGTGTTCTTCCCATGAACCACACATGGATCCACTCGTGTCATTGCATGTCTTCTCTTTTCATGAACCACAGCTAGAGTCATTGGATGTGTGTTCTTCTCACAGACCACACATGGATCCAGTGTCATTGCATGTGTGGTCTTCCCAAAGACCACACATGGATCCACCAGTGTCATTGCATGTGTGTTCTTCTCACAAACCATATCATGAACCACACCATGTGTCATTGCATGTGTGTTCTTCCCAAAGACCACACATGGATCCACCGGTGTCGTTGCATGTCTTCTCTTCTCACAGACCATATCATGAGCCACACCTAGAGTCATTGCATGTGTGTTCTTCCCATGAACCACACATGGATCAACCGGAGTCATTGCATGTGTGTTCTTCTCACAGACCACACATGGATCCACCCAGTGTCATCGCATGTGTGTTCTTCCCATGAACCACACATGGATCCACCAGTGTCATTGCATGTCTTCTCTTTTCATGAACCACAGCTAGAGTCATTGGATGTGTGTTTTTCTTAGAGACCACACATGCAACCAGTGTCATTGCATGTGTGTTCTTCCCAAAGACAACACATGGATCCACCAGTGTCATTGCATGTGTGTTCTTCTCACAAACCATATCATGGACCACACCCAGTGTCGTTGCCTGTGTGTTCTTCTCACAGACCACACATGGATCTACCAGTGTCATTGCATGTGTGTTCTTCTCATAGAACATATCATGAACCACACCCAAGGTCATTGCATGTGTGTTCTTCCCATGAACCACACATGGATCCACCAGTGTCATCGCATGTCTGCTCTTCCCACATATCACACATGTATCCACCAGTGTGATTGCATGCATGCTCTTCCCATGAACCAGACATGGATCCACCAGTGTCATTGCATGTCTTCTCTTTTCATGAACCACAGCTAGAGTCATTGGATGTGTGCTCTTCCCACATACCACACATGGATCCACCAGTGTCATTGAATGTGTGTTCTTCCCAAAACCACACATGGATCCACTAGTGTCATTGCATGTGTGTTCTTCTCACAAAGCATATCATGAACCACACCCAGTGTCATTGCATGTGGGTTCTTCCCATGAACCACACATGGATCCACTAGTGTCATCGCATGTCTGCTCTTCCCACATACCACACATGGATCCACCAGTGTGATTGCATGTCTGCTCTTCCCATGAACCACACATGGATCCACCAGTGTCATTGCATGTCTGCTCTTTTCATGAACCACAGCTAGAGTCATTGGATGTGTGTTCTTGTCACAGACCATGTATGGATCCAGTGTCATTGCATGTGTGTTCTTCTCACAAACCATATCATGGACCACACCCAGTGTTGTTGCATGTGTGTTCTTCTCATAGACCACACATGGATCCACCAGTGTAATTGCATGTGTGTTCTTCTCACAAACCATTTCATGAACCACACCCAGTGTCATTGCATGTGTGTTCTTCCCATGAACCACACATGGATCCACCGGTGTCATCGCATGTGTGCTCTTCCCACATACCACACATGGATCCACCAGTGTCATTGCATGTCTGCTCTTCCCATGAACCACAGCTAGTCATTGCATGTGTGTTCTTCTCACAAACCATATCATGGACCACACCCAGTGTGGTTGCATGTGTGTTCTTTTCATAGACCACACATGGATCCACCAGTGTTATTGCATGTGTGTTCTTCTCACAAACCATATCATGAACCACACCCAGTGTCATTGCATGTGTGTTCTTCCCATGAACCACACATGGATCCACCGGTGTCATCGCATGTGTGCTCTTCCCACATACCACACATGGATGCACCAGTGTCATTGCATTTCTGCTCTTCCCATGAACCACAGCTAGAGTCATTGGATGTGTGTTCTTCTCACAGACCACACATGGATCCAGTGTCATTGCATGTTTGTTCTTCCCAAAGAACACACATGGATACACCAGTGTCATTGCATGTGTGTTCTTCTCACAAACCATATCATGAACCACACCCAGTGTCGTTGCATGTGTGTTCTTCTCACAGACCACACATGGATCCACCAGTGTCATTGCATGTGTGTTCTTCTCATAGACCATATCATGAACCCACCCGGTATCATTGCATGTGTGTTCTTCCCATGAACGACACATGGATCCACCGGTGTCATCGCATGTGTGCTCTTCCCACATACCACACATGGATCCACCAGTGTCATTGCATGTGTGTTCTTCCCATGAACCACACATGGATCCACGAGTGTCATTGCATGTCTGCTCTTTTCATGAACCATAGCTAGAGTCGTTGGATGTGTGTTCTTCTCACAGACCACATATCACCAGTGTCATTGCATGTGTGTTATTCCCAAAGACCACACATGGATCCACTAGAGTCATTGGATGTGTGTTATTCTCACAAACCTATATGGATCCATCGGTGTCGTTGCATGTCAGCTCTTCTCACAGAGCACACATGGATCCACCGATGTCATTGCATGTTTCTTCTTCCCAAAGACCACACATGGATCCACCAGTGTTATTGCATGTCTGCTCTTCTCACAGACCATATCATGAGCCACACCCAGAGTCATTGCATGTGTGTTCTTCCCATGAACCACACATGGATCCACCGGAGTCATTGCATGTGTGTTCTTCTCACAGACCACACATGGATCCACCCAGTGTCATCGCATGTGTGTTCTTCCCATGAACCACACATGGATCCACCAGTGTCATTGCATGTCTGCTCTTTTCATGAACCACAACTAGAGTCATTGGATGTGTGTTCTTCTCACAGACCACACATGGATCTGGTGTCATTGCATGTGTGTTCTTCCCAAAGACAACACATGGATCCACCAGTGTCATTACATGTGTGTTCTTCTCACAAACCATATCATGGACCACACCCAGTGTCGTTGCAAGTGTGTTCTTCTCACATACGACACATGGATCCACCATTGTCATTGCATGTCTGTTCTTCTCACAAACCATATCATGGACCACACCAAGTGTCATTGCATGTGTGTTCTTCCCATGAACCACACACGGATCCACCGGTGTCATCGCATGTGTGATCTTCCCACATACCACACATGGATCCACCGGAGTCATTGCATGTGTTTTCTTCTCACAGACCACACATGGATCCACCCAGTGTCATCGCATGTGTGTTCTTCCCATGAACCACACATGGATCCACCAGTGTCATTGCATGTCTTCTCTTTTCATGAACCACAACTAGAGTCATTGGATGTGTGTTCTTCTCACAGACCACACATGGATCTGGTGTCATTGCATGTGTGTTCTTCCCAAAGACAACACATGGATCCACCAGTGTCATTGCATGTGTGTTCTTCTCACAAACCATATCATGGACCACACCCAGTGTCGTTGCAAGTGTGTTCTTCTCACATACGACACATGGATCCACCATTGTCATTGCATGTCTGTTCTTCTCACAAACCATATCATGGACCACACCAAGTGTCATTGCATGTGTGTTCTTCCCATGAACCACACACGGATCCACCGGTGTCATCGCAGGTGTGCTCTTCCCACATACCACACATGGATCCACCAGTGTCATCGCATATCTGCTCTTCCCATGAACCACAGCTAGAGTCATTGGATCTGTGTTCTTTTCACAGACCACACATGGATCTAGTTTCATTGCATGTGTGTTCTTCCCAAAGATCACACATGGATCCACCAGTGTCATTGCATGTGTGTTCTTCTCACAGACCATATCATGAACCACACCCAGTATCATTGCATGTGTGTTCTTCCCATGAACCACACATGGATCCACCGGTGTCATCGCATGTGTGCCCTTCCCACATACCACACATGGATCCACCAGTGGCATTGCATGTGTGTTCTTCACAAAGACCACACATGGATCCACTAGTGTCATTGCATGTGTGTTCTTCTCACAAACCATATCATGAACCACACCAAGTGTCGTTGCATGTGTGTTCTTCTCACAGACCACACATGGATGCACTAGTGTCATTGCATGTGTGTTCTTCTCACAGACCATATCATGAACCACACCCAGTATCATTGCATGTGTGTTCTTCCCATGAACCACACATGGATCCACCAGTGTCATTGCATGTGTGCTCTTCCCACATACCACACATGGATCCACCAGTGTCATTGCATGTGTGTTCTTCCCATGAACCACACATGGATCCACCAGTGTCATTGCATGTCTGCTCTTTTCATGAACCATATCTAGAGTCATTGGATGTGTGTTCTTCTCACAGACCACATATCACCAGTGTCATTGCATGTGTGTTATTCCGAAAGACCACATATGGATCCACTAGAGTCATTGGATGTGTGTTCTTCTCATAAGTCATATATGGATCCACCGGTGTCGTTGCATGTCAGCTCTTCTCATAGAGCACACATGGATCCACCGGTGTCATTGCATGTGTGTTCTTCCCAAAGACCACACATGGATCCACCGGTGTCGTTGCATGTCTGCTCTTCTCACAGACCATATCATGAGCCACACCCAGAGTCATTGCATGTGTGTTCTTCCCATGAAACCACACATGGATCCAACGGAGTCATTGCATGTGTGTTCTTCTCACAGACCACACATGGATCCACCTAGTGTCATCGCATGTGTGTTCTTTCCATGAACCACACATGGATCCACCAGTGTCATTGCATGTCTGCTCTTTTCATGAAACATAGATAGAGTCATTGGATGTGTGTTCTTCTCACAGACCACACATGGATCCAGTGTCATCGCATGTGTGTTCTTCCCAAAGACAACACATGGATCCACCAGTGTAATTGCATGTGTGTTCTTCTCACAAACCATATCATGAACCACACCCAGTGTCGTTGCATGTGTGTTCTTCTCACATACCACACATGGATCCACCAGGGTCATTGCATGTGTGTTCTTCTCACAAACCATATCATGGACCACTCCTAGTGTCGTTGCATGTATGTTCTTCTCACAAACCATATCATGAACCACACCCAGTGTCGTTGCCTGTGTGTTCTTCTCACAGACCACGCATGGATCCACCAGTGTCATTGCATGTGTGTTCTTCTCACAGACCATATCATGAACCACACCCAAGGTCATTGCATGTGTGTTCTACCCATGAACCACACATGGATCCACTAGTGTCATCGCATGTCTGCTCTTCCCACATACCACACATGGATCCACCAGTGTGATTGCATGTCTGCTATTTTCATGAACCACAGCTAGAGTCATTGGATGTGTGCTCTTCCCACATACCACACATGGATCCACCAGTGTCATTGCATGTGTGTTCTTCCCAAAGACCACACATGGATCCACCAGTGTCATTGCATGTGTGTTCTTCTCACAAAGCATATCATGAACCACACCTAGTGTCATTGCATGTGTGTTCTTCCCATGAACCACACATGGATCCACCAGTGTCATCGCATGTCTGCTCTTCCCACATACCACATATGGATCCACCAGTGTGATTGCATGTCTGCTCTTCCCATGAACCACACATGGATCCACCAGTGTCATTGCATGTCTGCTCTTTTCATGAACCATAGCTAGAGTCATTGGATGTGTTTTCTTGTCACAGACCACGCATGGATCCAGTGTCATTGCATGTGTGTTATTCTCACAAACCATATCATGGACCACACCCAGTGTTGTTGCATGTGTGTTCTTCTCATAGACCACACATGGATCCACCAGTGTCATTGCATGTGTGTTCTTCTCACAAACCATTTCATGAACCACACCCAGTGTCATTGCATGTGTGTTCTTCCCATGAACCACACATGGATCCACCGGTGTCATCGCATGTGTGCTCTTCCCACATACCACACATGGATCCACCAGTGTCATTGCATGTCTGCTCTTCCCATGAACCACAGCTAGAGTCATTGCATGTGTTTTCTTCTCACAAACCATATCATGGACCACACCCAGTGTTGTTGCATGTGTGTTCTTCTCATAGACCACACATGGATCCACCATTGTTATTGCATGTGTGTTATTCTCACAAACCATATCATGAACCACACCAGTGTCATTACATGTGTGTTCTTCCCATGAACCACACATGGATCCACCGGTGTCATCGCATGTGTGCTCTTCCCACATACCACACATGGATCCACCAGTGTCATTGCATGTCTGCTCTTCCCATGAACCACAGCTAGAGTCATTGGATGTGTGTTCTTCTCACAGACCACACATGGATCCAGTGTCATTGCATGTTTGTTCTTCCCAAAGACCACACATGGATCCACCAGTGTCATTGCATGTGTGTTCTTCTCACAAACCATATCATGAACCACACCCAGTGTCGTTGCATGTGTGTTCTTCTCACAGACCACACATGGATCCACCAGTGTCATTGCATGTGTGTTCTTCTCACAGACCATATCATGAACCACACCCAGTATCATTTTATGTGTGTTCTTCCCATGAACCACACATGGATCCACCGGTGTCATCGCATGTGTGCTCTTCCTACATACCACACATGTATCCACCAGTGTCATTGCATGTGTGTTCTTCCCATGAACCACACATGGATCCACCAGTGGCATTGCATGTCTGCTCTTTTCATGAACCATAGCTAGAGTCGTTGGATGTGTGTTCTTCTCACAGACCACATATCACCAGTGTCATTGCATGTGTGTTATTCCCAAAGACCACACATGGATCCACTAGAGTCATTGGATGTGTGTTATTCTCACAAACCATATATGGATCCACCGGTGTCGTTGCATGTCATCTCTTCTCACAGAGCACACATGGATCCACCGATGTCATTGCATGTTTGTTCTTCCCAAAGACCACACATGGATCGACCAGTGTCGTTGCATGTCTGCTCTTCTCACAGACCATATCATGAGCCACACCCAGAGTCATTGCATGTGTGTTCTTTCCATGAACCACACATGGATCCAACAGAGTCATTGCATATGTGTTCTTCTCACAGACCACACATGGATCCACCCAGTGTCATCTCATGTGTGTTCTTCCCATGAACCACACATGGATCCACCAGTGTCATTGCATGTCTACTCTTTTCATGAACCACAACTAGAGTCATTGGATGTGTATTCTTCTCACAGACCACACATGGATCCGGTGTCATTGCATGTGTGTTCTTTCCAAAGACAACACATGGATCCACCAGTATCATTGCATGTGTGTTCTTCTCACAAACCATATCATGGACCACACCTAGTGTCGTTGCAAATGTGTTCTTCTCACATAGGACACATGGATCCACCACTGTCATTGCATGTCTGTTCTTCTCACAAAACATATCTTGGACCACACCAAGTGTCATTGCACGTGTGTTCTTCCCATGAACCACACACGGATCCACCGGTGTCATCGCATGTGTGCTCTTCCCACATACCACACATGGATCCACCAGCGTCATCGCATGTCTGCTCTTCCCATGAACCATAACTAGAGTCATTGGATGTGTGTTCTTCTCACAGACCACACATGGATCCAATGTCATTGCATGTGTGTTCTTCCCAAAGACCACACATGGATCCACCAGTGTCATTGCATGTGTGTTCTTCTCATAGACCATATCATGAACCACACCCAGTATCATTACATGTGTGTTCTTCCCATGAACCACACATGGATCCACCGGTGTCATCTCATGGGTGCTCTTCCCACATACCACACATGGATCCACCAGTGTCATTGCATGTGTGTTCTTCCCAAAGACCACACATGGATCCACCAGTGTCATTGCATGTGTGTTCTTCTCACAAACCATATCATGAACCACACCAAGTGTCGTTGCATGTGTGTTCTTCTCACATACCACACATGGATGCACTAGTGTCATTGCATGTGTGTTCTTCTCACAAACCATATCATGAACCACACCCAGTATCATTGAATGTGTGTTCTTCCCATGAACCACACATGGATCCACCGGTGTCATCGCATGTGTGCTCTTCCCACATACCACACATGGATCCACCAGTGTCATTGCATGTGTGTTCTTCCCATGAACCACACATGGATCCACCAGTGTCATTGCATGTCTGCTCTTTTCATGAACCATAGATAGAGTCACTGGATGTGTGTTCTTCTCACAGACCACATATCACCAGTGTCATTGCATGTGCGTTATTCCCAAAGACCACATATGGATCCACTAGAGTCATTGGATGTGTGTTCTTCTCACAAATCATATATGGATCCAGCGGTGTCGTTGCATGTCAGCTCTTCTCATAGAGCACACATGGATCCACCGGTGTCATTGCATGTGTGTTCTTCCCAAAGACCACACGTGGATCCACCGGTGTCGTTGCCTGTCAGCTCTTCTCCGAGCACACATGGATCCACCGGTGTCATTGCATGTGTGTTCTTCCCACATACCACACATGGATCCAGCAGTGTCGTTGCATGTCTGCTCTTCTCATAGACCACACAAGGATCCACCAGTGTCATTGCATGTGTGTTCTTCGCATGAACCACACATGGATCCACCAAAGTCATTGCATGTGTGTTCTTCTCACAAACTACACATGGATCCACCCAGTGTCATCGCATGTGTGTTCATCCCATGAACCACGCATGGATCCACCAGTGTCATTGCATGTCTGCTCTTTTCATGAACCACAGCTAGATTCATTGGATGTGTGTTCTTCTCACATACCACACATGGATCCAGTGTCATTGCATGTGTGTTCTTCCTAAAGACCACACATGGATCCACCAGTGTTATTGCATTTGTGTTCTTCTCACAAACCATATCATGGACCACACCCAGTGTCGTTGCATGTGTGTTCTTCTCACAGACCACACATGGATCCACCGGTGTCATTGCATGTGTGTTTTTTTTCACAGACCATATCATGAGCCACACCCAGTGTCATTTCATGTGTGTTCTTCCCATGAACCACACATGGATCCACCAGTGTCATTGCATGTGTGTTCTTCTCACAAACCATATCATGAACCACACCAAGTGTCGTTGCATGTGTGTTCTTCTCACAGACCACACATGGATGCACTAGTGTCATTGCATGTGTGTTCTTCTCACAGACCATATCATGAACCACACCCAGTATCATTGCATGTGTGTTCTTCCCATGAACCACACATGGATCCACCGGTGTCATTGCAGGTGTGCTCTTCCCACATACCACACATGGATCCACCAGTGTCATTGCATGTGTGTTCTTCCCATGAACCACACATGGATCCACCAGTGTCATTGCATGTCTGCTCTTTTCATGAACCATAGCTAGAGTCATTGGATGTGTGTTCTTCTCACAGACCACATATCACCAGTGTCATTGCATGTGTGTTATTCTCAAAGACCACATATGGATCCACTAGAGTCATTGGATGTGTGTTCTTCTCACACGTCATATATGGATCCACCGGTGTCGTTGCATGTCAGCTCTTCTCATAGAGCACACATGGATCCACCGGTGTCATTGCATGTGTGTTCTTCCCAAAGACCACACATGGATCCACCGGTGTCGTTGCATGTCTGCTCTTCTCACAGACCATATCATGAGCCACACTCAGAGTCATTGCATGTGTGTTCTTCCCATGAAACCACACATGGATCCAACGGAGTCATTGCAGGTGTGTTCTTCTCACAGACCACACATGGATCCACCTAGTGTCATCGCATGTGTGTTCTTTCCATGAACCACACATGGATCCACCAGTGTCATTGCATGTCTGCCCTTTTCATGAAACATAGATAGAGTCATTGGATGTGTGTTCTTCTCACAGACCACACATGGATCCAGTGTCATCGCATGTGTGTTCTTCCCAAATACAACACATGGATCCACCAGTGTCATTGCATGTGTGTTCTTCTCACAAACCATATCATGGACCGCACCCAGTGTCGTTGCATGTGTGTTCTTCTCACATACCACACATGGATCCACCAGGGTCATTGCATGTGTGTTCTTCTCACAAACCATATCATGGACCACACCTAGTGTCATTGCATGTATGTTCTTCTCACAAACCATATCATGGACCACACCCAGTGTCGTTGCCTGTGTGTTCTTCTCACAGACCACGCATGGATCCACCAGTGTCATTGCATGTGTGTTCTTCTCACAGACCATATCATGAACCACACCCAAGGTCATTGCATGTGTGTTCTACCCATGAACCACACATGGATCCACTAGTGTCATCGCATGTCTGCTCTTCCCACATACCACACATGGATCCACCAGTGTGATTGCATGTCTGCTCTTTTCATGAACCACAGCTAGAGTCATTGGATGTTTGCTCTTCCCACATACCACACATGGATCCACCAGTGTCATTGCATGTGTGTTCTTCCCAAAGACCACACATGGATCCACCAGTGTCATTGCATGTGTGTTCTTCTCACAAAGCATATCATGAACCACACCTAGTGTCATTGCATGTGTGTTCTTCCCATGAACCACACATGGATCCACCAGTGTCATCGCATGTCTGCTCTTCCCACATACCACATATGGATCCACCAGTGTGATTGCATGTCTGCTCTTCCCATGAACCACACATGGATCCACCAGTGTCATTGCATGTCTGCTCTTTTCATGAACCATAGCTAGAGTCATTGGATGTGTGTTCTTGTCACAGACCACGCATGGATCCAGTGTCATTGCATGTGTGTTATTCTCACAAACCATATCATGGACCACACCCAGTGTTGTTGCATGTGTGTTCTTCTCATAGACCACACATGGATCCACCAGTGTCATTGCATGTGTGTTCTTCTCACAAACCATTTCATGAACCACACCCAGTGTCATTGCATGTGTGTTCTTCCCATGAACCACACATGGATCCACCGGTGTCATCGCATGTGTGCTCTTCCCACATACCACACATGGATCCACCAGTGTCATTGCATGTCTGCTCTTCCCATGAACCACAGCTAGAGTCATTGCATGTGTGTTCTTCTCACAAACCATATCATGGACCACACCCAGTGTTGTTGCATGTGTGTTCTTCTCATAGACCACACATGGATCCACCATTGTTATTGCATGTGTGTTCTTCTCACAAACCATATCATGAACCACACCAGTGTCATTACATGTGTGTTCTTCCCATGAACCACACATGGATCCACCGGTGTCATCGCATGTGTGCTCTTCCCACATACCACACATGGATCCACCAGTGTCATTGCATGTCTGCTCTTCCCATGAACCACAGCTAGAGTCATTGGATGTGTGTTCTTCTCATAGACCACACATGGATCCAGTGTCATTGCATGTTTGTTCTTCCCAAAGACCACACATGGATCCACCAGTGTCATTGCATGTGTGTTCTTCTCACAAACCATATCATGAACCACACCCAGTGTCGTTGCATGTGTGTTCTTCTCACAGACCACACATGGATCCACCAGTGTCATTGCATGTGTGTTCTTCTCACAGACCATATCATGAACCACACCCAGTATCATTGTATGTGTGTTCTTCCCATGAACCACACATGGATCCACCGGTGTCATCGCATGTGTGCTCTTCCCACATACCACACATGGATCCACCAGTGTCATTGCATGTGTGTTCTTCCCATGAACCACACATGGATCCACCAGTGGCATTGCATGTCTGCTCTTTTCATGAACCATAGCTAGAGTCGTTGGATGTGTGTTCTTCTCACAGACCACATATCACCAGTGTCATTGCATGTGTGTTATTCCCAAAGACCACACATGGATCCACTAGAGTCATTGGATGTGTGTTATTCTCACAAACCATATATGGATCCACCGGTGTCGTTGCATGTCAGCTCTTCTCACAGAGCACACATGGATCCACCGATGTCATTGCATGTTTGTTCTTCCCAAAGACCACACATGGATCGACCAGTGTCGTTGCATGTCTGGTCTTCTCACAGACCATATCATGAGCCACACCCAGAGTCATTGCATGTGTGTTCTTTCCATGAACCACACATGGATCCAACAGAGTCATTGCATATGTGTTCTTCTCACAGACCACACATGGATCCACCCAGTGTCATCTCATGTGTGTTCTTCCCATGAACCACACATGGATCCACCAGTGTCATTGCATGTCTACTCTTTTCATGAACCACAACTAGAGTCATTGGATGTGTATTCTTCTCACAGACCACACATGGATCCGGTGTCATTGCATGTGTGTTCTTTCCAAAGACAACACATGGATCCACCAGTGTCATTGATGTGTGTTCTTCTCACAAACCATATCATGGACCACACCTAGTGTCGTTGCAAATGTGTTCTTCTCACATAGGACACATGGATCCACCACTGTCATTGCATGTCTGTTCTTCTCACAAAACATATCATGGACCACACCAAGTGTCATTGCACGTGTGTTCTTCCCATGAACCACACACGGATCCACCGGTGTCATCGCATGTGTGCTCTTCCCACATACCACACATGGATCCACCAGCGTCATCGCATGTCTGCTCTTCCCATGAACCATAACTAGAGTCATTGGATGTGTGTTCTTCTCACAGACCACACATGGATCCAGTGTCATTGCATGTGTGTTCTTCCCAAAGACCACACATGGATCCACCAGTGTCATTGCATGTGTGTTCTTCTCACAGACCATATCATGAACCACACCCAGTATCATTACATGTGTGTTCTTCCCATGAACCACACATGGATCCACCGGTGTCATCTCATGGGTGCTCTTCCCACATACCACACATGGATCCACCAGTGTCATTGCATGTGTGTTCTTCCCAAAGACCACACATGGATCCACCAGTGTCATTGCATGTGTGTTCTTCTCACAGACCATATCATGAACCACACCCAGTATCATGACATGTGTGTTCTTCCCATGAACCACACATGGATCCACCGGTGTCATCTCATGGGTGCTCTTCCCACATACCACACATGGATCCACCAGTGTCATTGCATGTGTGTTCTTCCCAAAGACCACACATGGATCCACCAGTGTCATTGCATGTGTGTTCTTCTCACAAACCATATCATGAACCACACCAAGTGTCGTTGCATGTGTGTTCTTCTCACATACCACACATGGATGCACTAGTGTCATTGCATGTGTGTTCTTCTCACAAACCATATCATGAAGCACACCCAGTATCATTGATTGTGTGTTCTTCCCATGAACCACACATGGATCCACCGGTGTCATCGCATGTGTGCTCTTCCCACATACCACACATGGATCCACCAGTGTCATTGCATGTGTGTTCTTCCCATGAACCACACATGGATCCACCAGTGTCATTGCATGTCTGCTCTTTTCATGAACCATAGATAGAGTCACTGGATGTGTGTTCTTCTCACAGACCACATATCACCAGTGTCATTGCATGTGCGTTATTCCCAAAGACCACATATGGATCCACTGGAGTCATTGGATGTGTGTTCTTATCACAAATCATATATGGATCCAGTGGTGTCGTTGCATGTCAGCTCTTCTCATAGAGCACACATGGATCCACCGGTTTCATTGCATGTGTGTTCTTCCCAAAGACCACACGTGGATCCACCGGTGTCGTTGCCTGTCAGCTCTTCTCCGAGCACACATGGATCCACCGGTGTCATTGCATGTGTGTTCTTCCCACATACCACACATGGATCCAGCAGTGTCGTTGCATGTCTGCTCTTCTCATAGACCACACAAGGATCCACCAGTGTCATTGCATGTGTGTTCTTCCCATGAACCACACATGGATCCACCAAAGTCATTGCATGTGTGTTCTTCTCACAAACTACACATGGATCCACCCAGTGTCATCGCATGTGTGTTCTTCCCATGAACCACGCATGGATCCACGAGTGTCATTGCATGTCTGCTCTTTTCATGAACCACAGCTAGATTCATTGGATGTGTGTTCTTCTCACATACCACACATGGATCCAGTGTCATTGCATGTGTGTTCTTCCCAAAGACCACACATGGATCCACCAGTGTTATTGCATCTGTGTTCTTCTCACAAACCATATCATGGACCACACCCAGTGTCGTTGCATGTGTGTTCTTCTCACAGACCACACATGGATTCACCGGTGTCATTGCATGTGTGTATTTTTTTCACAGACCATATCAGGAGCCACACCCAGTGTCATTTCATGTGTGTTCTTCCCATGAACCACACATGGATCCACCGGTGTCATCGCATGTGTTCTCTTCCCACGGACCACAATGGATCCACCAGTGTCATTGCATGTGTGTTCTTCCCATGAACCACACATGGATCCACCAGTGTCATTGCATGTCTGCTCTTTTCATGAACCACGGCTAGAGTCATTGGATGTGTGTTCTTCTCACAGACCACATATCACCAGTGTCATTGCATGTGTGTTCTTCCCAAAGACCACACATGGATCACCAGTGTCATTGCATGTGTGTTCTTCTCACAAACCACACATGGATCCACCGGTGTCTTTCCATGTCTGCTCTTCTCTCAGAGAACACATGGATCCACCAGTGTCATTGCATGTGTGTTCTTCCCAGAGACCACACATGGATCCACCGGTGTCGTTGCATGTCTGCTCTTCTCACAGACCACACATGGATCCACCAGTGTCATTGCATGTGTGTTCTTCCCATGAACCACACATGGTTCCACCTAAGTCATTGCATGTGTTTTCTTCTCACAAACCACACATGGATACACCCAGTGTCATCGCATGTGTGTTCTTCCCATGAACCACACATGGATCCACTAGTGTCATTGCATGTCTGCTCTTTTCATGAACCACAGCTAGAGTCATTGGATGTGTGTTCTTCTCACAGACCACACATGGATCCAGTGTCATTGCATGTGTGTTCTTCCCAAAGACCACACATGGATCCACCAGTGTCATTGCATGTGTGTTCTTCTCACAAACCATATCATGAACCACACCCTGTGTCATTGCATGTGTGTTCTTCCCAAAGACCACACATGGATCCACTGGTGTCGTTGCATGTCTGCTCTTCTCGCAGACCATATCATGAGCCACACCCAGAGTCATTGCATGTGTGTTCTTCCCATGAACCACACATGGATCCACTGGAGTCATTGCATGTGTGTTCTTCTCACAGACCACACATGGATCCACCCAGTGTCATCGCATGTGTGTTCTTCCCATGAACCACACATGGATCCACCAGTGTCATTGCATGTCTTCTCTTTTCATGAACCACAGCTAGAGTCATTGGATGTGTGTTTTTCTCAGAGACCACACATGCAACCAGTGTCATTGCATGTGTGTTCTTCCCAAACACAGCACATGGATCCACCAGTGTCATTGCATGTGTGTTCTTCTCACAAACCATATCATGGACCACATCCAGTGTTGTTGCCTGTGTGTTCTTCTCACAGACCACACATGGATCTACTAGTGTCATTGCATGTGTGTTCTTCTCACAGGCCATATCATGAGCCACACCCAAGGTCATTGCATGTGTGTTCTTCCCATGAACCACACATGGATCCACCAGTGTCATCGCATGTCTGCTCTTCCCACATACCACACATGTATCCACCAGTGCGATTGCATGTCTGCTCTTCCCATGAACCAGACATGGATCCACCAGTGTCATTGCATGTCTGCTCTTTTCATGAACCACAGCTAGAGTCATTGGATGTGTGCTCTTCCCACATACCACACATGGATCCACCAGTGTCAATCCATGTGTGTTCTTCCCAAAGACCACACATGGATCCACCAGTGTCATTGCATGTGTGTTCTTCTCACAAAGCATATCATGAACCACACCCACTGTCATTGCATGTTTGTTCTTCCCATGAACCACACATGGATCCACCAGTGTCATCGCATGTCTGCTCTTCCCACATACCACACATGGATCCACCAGTGTGATTGCATGTCTGCTCTTCCCATGAACCACACATGGATCCACCAGTGTCATTGCATGTCTGCTCTTTTCATGAACCACAACTAGAGTCATTGGATGTGTGTTCTTGTCACAGACCACGCATGGATCCAGTGTCATTGCATGTGTGTTCTTCTCACAAACCATATCATGGACCACACCCAGTGTTGTTGCATGTGTGTTCTTCTCATAGACCACACATGGATCCACCAGTGTCATTGCATGTGTGTTCTTCTCACAAACCATTTCATGAACCACACCCAGTATCATTGCATGTGTGTTCTTCCCATGAACCACACATGGATCCACCGGTGTCATCGCATGTGTGCTCTTCCCACATACCACACATGAATCCACCAGTGTCATTGAATGTCTGCTCTTCCCATGAACCACAGCTAGAGTCATTGGATGTGTGTTCTTCTCACAGACCACACATGGATCCAGTGTCATTGCATGTTTGTTCTACCCAAAGACCACACAAGGATCCACCAGTGTCATTGCATGTGTGTTCTTCTCACAAACCATATCATGAACCACACCCAGTGTCGTTGCATGTGTGTTCTTCCCATGAACCACACATGGATCCACCGGTGTCATCGCATGTGTGCTCTTCCCACAGACCACACATGGATCCACCAGTGTCATTGCATGTGTGTTCTTCTCACAGACCATATCATGAACCACACCCAGTATCATTGTATGTGTGTTCTTCCCATGAACCACACATGGATCCACCGGTGTCATCGCATGTGTGCTCTTCCCACATACCACACATGGATCCACCAGTGTCATTGCATGTGTGTTCTTCCCATGAACCACACATGGATCCACCAGTGGCATTGCATGTCTGCTCTTTTCATGAACCATAGCTAGAGTCGTTGGATGTGTGTTCTTCTCACAGACCACATATCACCAGTGTCATTGCATGTGTGTTATTCCCAAAGACCACACATGGATCCACTAGAGTCATTGGATGTGTGTTATTCTCACAAACCATATATGGATCCACCGGTGTCGTTGCATGTCAGCTCTTCTCACAGAGCACACATGGATCCACCGATGTCATTGCATGTTTGTTCTTCCCAAAGACCACACATGGATCGACCAGTGTCGTTGCATGTCTGCTCTTCTCACAGACCATATCATGAGCCACACCCAGAGTCATTGCATGTGTGTTCTTTCCATGAACCACACATGGATCCAACAGAGTCATTGCATATGTGTTCTTCTCACAGACCACACATGGATCCACCCAGTGTCATCTCATGTGTGTTCTTCCCATGAACCACACATGGATCCACTAGTGTCATTGCATGTCTACTCTTTTCATGAACCACAACTAGAGTCATTGGATGTGTATTCTTCTCACAGACCACACATGGATCCGGTGTCATTGCATGTGTGTTCTTTCCAAAGACAACACATGGATCCACCAGTGTCATTGCATGTGTGTTCTTCTCACAAACCATATCATGGACCACACCTAGTGTCGTTGCAAATGTGTTCTTCTCACATAGGACACATGGATCCACCACTGTCATTGCATGTCTGTTCTTCTCACAAAACATATCATGGACCACACCAAGTGTCATTGCACGTGTGTTCTTCCCATGAACCACACACGGATCCACCGGTGTCATTGCATGTGTGCTCTTCCCACATACCACACATGGATCCACCAGCGTCATCGCATGTCTGCTCTTCCCATGAACCATAACTAGAGTCATTGGATGTGTGTTCTTCTCACAGACCACACATGGATCCAGTGTCATTGCATGTGTGTTCTTCCCAAAGACCACACATGGATCCACCAGTGTCATTGCATGTGTGTTCTTCTCACAGACCATATCATGAACCACACCCAGTATCATTACATGTGTGTTCTTCCCATGAACCACACATGGATCCACCGGTGTCATCTCATGGGTGCTCTTCCCACATACCACACATGGATCCACCAGTGTCATTGCATGTTTGTTCTTCCCAAAGACCACACATGGATCCACCAGTGTCATTGCATGTGTGTTCTTCTCACAAACCATATCATGAACCACACCAAGTGTCGTTGCATGTGTGTTCTTCTCACATACCACACATGGATGCACTACTGTCATTGCATGTGTGTTCTTCTCACAAACCATATCATGAACCACACCCAGTATCATTGAATGTGTTTTCTTCCCATGAACCACACATGGATCCACCGGTGTCATCGCATGTGTGCTCTTCCCACATACCACACATGGATCCACCAGTGTCATTGCATGTGTGTTCTTCCCATGAACCACACATGGATCCACCAGTGTCATTGCATGTCTGCTCTTTTCATGAACCATAGATAGAGTCACTGGATGTGTGTTCTTCTCACAGACCACATATCACCAGTGTCATTGCATGTGCGTTATTCCCAAAGACCACATATGGATCCACTAGAGTCATTGGATGTGTGTTCTTCTCACAAATCATATATGGATCCAGCGGTGTCGTTGCATGTCAGCTCTTCTCATAGAGCACACATGGATCCACCGGTGTCATTGCATGTGTGTTCTTCCCAAAGACCACACATGGATCCACTGGTGTCGTTGCATGTCTGCTCTTCTCACAGACCATATCATGAGCCACACCCAGAGTCATTGCATGTGTGTTCTTCCCATGAACCACACATGGATCCACTGGAGTCATTGCATGTGTGTTCTTCTCACAGACCACACATGGATCCACCCAGTGTCATCGCATGTGTGTTCTTCCCATGAACCACACATGGATCCACCAGTGTCATTGCATGTCTTCTCTTTTCATGAACCACAGCTAGAGTCATTGGATGTGTGTTTTTCTCAGAGACCACACATGCAACCAGTGTCATTGCATGTGTGTTCTTCCCAAACACAGCACATGGATCCACCAGTGTCATTGCATGTGTGTTCTTCTCACAAACCATATCATGGACCACATCCAGTGTCGTTGCCTGTGTGTTCTTCTCACAGACCACACATGGATCTACCAGTGTCATTGCATGTGTGTTCTTCTCACAGGCCATATCATGAGCCACACCCAAGGTCATTGCATGTGTGTTCTTCCCATGAACCACACATGGATCCACCAGTGTCATCGCATGTCTGCTCTTCCCACATACCACACATGTATCCACCAGTGCGATTGCATGTCTGCTCTTCCCATGAACCAGACATGGATCCACCAGTGTCATTGCATGTCTGCTCTTTTCATGAACCACAGCTAGAGTCATTGGATATGTGCTCTTCCCACATACCACACATGGATCCACCAGTGTCAATGCATGTGTGTTCTTCCCAAAGACCACACATGGATCCACCAGTGTCATTGCATGTGTGTTCTTCTCACAAAGCATATCATGAACCACACCCACTGTCATTGCATGTTTGTTCTTCCCATGAACCACACATGGATCCACCAGTGTCATCGCATGTCTACTCTTCCCACATACCACACATGGATCCACCAGTGTGATTGCATGTCTGCTCTTCCCATGAACCACACATGGATCCACCAGTGTCATTGCATGTCTGCTCTTTTCATGAACCACAACTAGAGTCATTGGATGTGTGTTCTTGTCACAGACCACGCATGGATCCAGTGTCATTGCATGTGTGTTCTTCTCACAAACCATATCATGGACCACACCCAGTGTTGTTGCATGTGTGTTCTTCTCATAGACCACACATGGATCCACCAGTGTCATTGCATGTGTGTTCTTCTCACAAACCATTTCATGAACCACACCCAGTATCATTGCATGTGTGTTCTTCCCATGAACCACACATGGATCCACCGGTGTCATCGCATGTGTGCTCTTCCCACATACCACACATGAATCCACCAGTGTCATTGAATGTCTGCTCTTCCCATGAACCACAGCTAGAGTCATTGGATGTGTGTTCTTCTCACAGACCACACATGGATCCAGTGTCATTGCATGTTTGTTCTACCCAAAGACCACACAAGGATCCACCAGTGTCATTGCATGTGTGTTCTTCTCACAAACCATATCATGAACCACACCCAGTGTCGTTGCATGTGTGTTCTTCCCATGAACCACACATGTATCCACCGGTGTCATCGCATGTGTGCTCTTCCCACAGACCACACATGGATCCACCAGTGTCATTGCATGTGTGTTCTTCTCACAGACCATATCATGAACCACACCCAGTATCATTGTATGTGTGTTCTTCCCATGAACCACACATGGATCCACCGGTGTCATCGCATGTGTGCTCTTCCCACATACCACACATGGATCCACCAGTGTCATTGCATGTGCGTTCTTCCCATGAACCACACATGGATCCACCAGTGGCATTGCATGTCTGCTCTTTTCATGAACCATAGCTAGAGTCGTTGGATGTGTGTTCTTCTCACAGACCACATATCACCAGTGTCATTGCATGTGCGTTATTCCCAAAGACCACACATGGATCCACTAGAGTCATTGGATGTGTGTTATTCTCACAAACCATATATGGATCCACCGGTGTCGTTGCATGTCAGCTCTTCTCACAGAGCACACATGGATCCACCGATGTCATTGCATGTTTGTTCTTCCCAAAGACCACACATGGATCGACCAGTGTCGTTGCATGTCTGCTCTTCTCACAGACCATATCATGAGCCACACCCAGAGTCATTGCATGTGTGTTCTTTCCATGAACCACACATGGATCCAAAAGAGTCATTGCATATGTGTTCTTCTCACAGACCACACATGGATCCACCCAGTGTCATCTCATGTGTGTTCTTCCCATGAACCACACATGGATCCACTAGTGTCATTGCATGTCTACTCTTTTCATGAACCACAACTAGAGTCATTGGATGTGTATTCTTCTCACAGACCACACATGGATCCGGTGTCATTGCATGTGTGTTCTTTCCAAAGACAACACATGGATCCACTAGTGTCATTGCATGTGTGTTCTTCTCACAAACCATATCATGGACCACACCTAGTGTCGTTGCAAATGTGTTCTTATCACATAGGACACATGGATCCACCACTGTCATTGCATGTCTGTTCTTCTCACAAAACATATCATGGACCACACCAAGTGTCATTGCACGTGTGTTCTTCCCATGAACCACACACGGATCCACCGGTGTCATCGCATGTGTGCTCTTCCCACATACCACACATGGATCCACCAGCGTCATCGCATGTCTGCTCTTCCCATGAACCATAACTAGAGTCATTGGATGTGTGTTCTTCTCACAGACCACACATGGATCCAATGTCATTGCATGTGTGTTCTTCCCAAAGACCACACATGGATCCACCAGTGTCATTGCATGTGTGTTCTTCTCACAGACCATATCATGAACCACACCCAGTATCATTACATGTGTGTTCTTCCCATGAACCACACATGGATCCACCGGTGTCATCTCATGGGTGCTCTTCCCACATACCACACATGGATCCACCAGTGTCATTGCATGTGTGTTCTTCCCAAAGACCACACATGGATCCACCAGTGTCATTGCATGTGTGTTCTTCTCACAAACCATATCATGAATCACACCAAGTGTCGTTGCATGTGTGTTCTTCTCACATACCACACATGGATGCACTAGTGTCATTGCATGTGTGTTCTTCTCACAAACCATATCATGAACCACACCCAGTATCATTGAATGTGTGTTCTTCCCATGAACCACACATGGATCCACCGGTGTCATCGCATGTGTGCTCTTCCCACATACCACACATGGATCCACCAGTGTCATTGCATGTGTGTTCTTCCCATGAACCACACATGGATCCACCAGTGTCATTGCATGTCTGCTCTTTTCATGAACCATAGATAGAGTCACTGGATGTGTGTTCTTCTCACAGACCACATATCACCAGTGTCATTGCATGTGCGTTATTCCCAAAGACCACATATGGATCCACTAGAGTCATTGGATGTGTGTTCTTCTCACAAATCATATATGGATCCAGCGGTGTCGTTGCATGTCAGCTCTTCTCATAGAGCACACATGGATCCACCGGTGTCATTGCATGTGTGTTCTTCGCAAAGACCACACGTGGATCCACCGGTGTCGTTGCCTGTCAGCTCTTCTCCGAGCACACATGGATCCACCGGTGTCATTGCATGTGTGTTCTTCCCACATACCACACATGGATCCAGCAGTGTCGTTGCATGTCTGCTCTTCTCATAGACCACACAAGGATCCACCAGTGTCATTGCATGTGTGTTCTTCGCATGAACCACACATGGATCCACCAAAGTCATTGCATGTGTGTTCTTCTCACAAACTACACATGGATCCACCCAGTGTCATCGCATGTGTGTTCTTCCCATGAACCACGCATGGATCCACCAGTGTCATTGCATGTCTGCTCTTTTCATGAACCACAGCTAGATTCATTGGATGTGTGTTCTTCTCACATACCACACATGGATCCAGTGTCATTGCATGTGTGTTCTTCCCAAAGACCACACATGGATCCACCAGTGTTATTGCATCTGTGTTCTTCTCACAAACCATATCATGGACCACACCCAGTGTCGTTGCATGTGTGTTCTTCTCACAGACCACACATGGATCCACCGGTGTCATTGCATGTGTGTTTTTTTTCACAGACCATATCATGAGCCACACCCAGTGTCATTTCATGTGTGTTCTTCCCATGAACCACACATGGATCCACCGGTGTCATCGCATGTGTTCTCTTCCCACGGACCACACATGGATCCACCAGTGTCATTGCATGTGTGTTCTTCCCATGAACCACACATGGATCCACCAGTGTCATTGCATGTCTGCTCTTTTCATGAACCACAGCTAGAGTCATTGGATGTGTGTTCTTCTCACAGACAACATATCACCAGTGTCATTGCATGTGTGTTCTTCCCAAAGACCACACATGGATCACCAGTGTCATTGCATGTGTGTTCTTCTCACAAACCACACATGGATCCACCGGTGTCTTTCCATGTCTGCTCTTCTCTCAGAGAACACATGGATCCACCAGTGTCATTGCATGTGTGTTCTTCCCAGAGACCACACATGGATCCACCGGTGTCGTTGCATGTCTGCTCTTCTCACAGACCACACATGGATCCACCAGTGTCATTGCATGTGTGTTCTTCCCATGAACCACACATGGTTCCACCGAAGTCATTGCATGTGTTTTGTTCTCACAAACCACACATGGATCCACCCAGTGTCATCGCATGTGTGTTCTTCCCATGAACCACACATGGATCCACCAGTGTCATTGCATGTCTGCTCTTTTCATGAACCACAGCTAGAGTCATTGCATGTGTGTTCTTCCCAAAGACCACACATGGATCCACCAGTGTCATTGCATGTGTGTTCTTCTCACAAACCATATCATGAACCACACCCTGTGTCATTGCATGTGTGTTCTTCCCAAAGACCACACATGGATCCACTGGTGTCGTTGCATGTCTGCTCTTCTCACAGACCATATCATGAGCCACACCCAGAGTCATTGCATGTGTGTTCTTCCCATGAACCACACATGGATCAACTGGAGTCATTGCATGTGTGTTCTTCTCACAGACCACACATGGATCCACCCAGTGTCATCGCATGTGTGTTCTTCCCATGAACCACACATGGATCCACCAGTGTCATTGCATGTCTTCTCTTTTCATGAACCACAGCTAGAGTCATTGGATGTGTGTTTTTCTCAGAGACCACACATGCAACCAGTGTCATTGCATGTGTGTTCTTCCCAAACACAGCACATGGATCCACCAGTGTCATTGCATGTGTGTTCTTCTCACAAACCATATCATGGACCAAATCCAGTGTCGTTGCCTGTGTGTTCTTCTCACAGACCACACATGGATCTACCAGTGTCATTGCATGTGTGTTCTTCTCACAGACCATATCATGAGCCACACCCAAGGTCATTGCATGTGTGTTCTTCCCATGAACCACACATGGATCCACCAGTGTCATCGCATGTCTGCTCTTCCCACATACCACACATGTATCCACCAGTGCGATTGCATGTCTGCTCTTCCCATGAACTAGACATGGATCCACCAGTGTCATTGCATGTCTGCTCTTTTCATGAACCACAGCTAGAGTCATTGGATGTGTGCTCTTCCCACATACCACACATGGATCCACCAGTGTCAATGCATGTGTCTTCTTCCCAAAGACCACACATGGATCCACCAGTGTCATTGCATGTGTGTTCTTCTCACAAAGCATATCATGAACCACACCCACTGTCATTGCATGTTTGTTCTTCCCATGAACCACACATGGATCCACCAGTGTCATCGCATGTCTGCTCTTCCCACATACCACACATGGATCCACCAGTGTGATTGCATGTCTGCTCTTCCCATGAACCACACATGGATCCACCAGTGTCATTGCATGTCTGCTCTTTTCATGAACCACAGCTAGAGTCATTGGATGTGTGTTCTTGTCACAGACCACACATGGATCCAGTGTCATTGCATGTGTGTTCTTGTCACAAACCATATCATGGACCACACCCAGTGTTGTTGCATGTGTGTTCTTCTCATAGACCACACATGGATCCACCAGTGTCATTGCATGTGTGTTCCTCTCACAAACCATTTCATGAACCACACCCAGTATCATTGCATGTGTGTTCTTCCCATGGACCACACATGGATCCACCGATGTCATCGCATGTGTGCTCTTCCCACATACCACACATGAATCCACCAGTGTCATTGAATGTCTGCTCTTCCCATGAACCACATCTAGTCATTGCATGTGTTTTCTTCTCACAAACCACACATGGATCCACCCAGTGTCATCGCATGTGTGTTCTTCCCATGAACCACACATGGATCCACTCGTGTCATTGCATGTCTGCTCTTTTCATGAACCACAGCTAGAGTCATTGGATGTGTGTTCTTCTCACATACCACACATGGATCCAGTGTCATTGCATGTGTGTTCTTCCCAAAGACCACACATGGATCCACCAGTGTCATTGCATGTGTGTTCTTCTCACAAACTATATCATGAACCACACCCTGTGTCATTGCATGTGTGTTCTTCCCAAAGACCACACATGGATCCACCGGTGTCGTTGCATGTCTGCTCTTCTCACAGACCATATCATGAGCCACACCCAGAGTCATTGCATGTGTGTTCTTCCCATGAACCACACATGGATCCACCGGAGTCATTGCATGTGTGTTCTTCTCACAGACCACACATGGATCCACCAAGTGTCATCGCATGTGTGTTCTTCCCATGAACCACACATGGATCCACCAGTGTCATTGCATGTCTTCTCTTTTCATGAACCACAGCTAGAGTCATTGGATGTGTGTTTTTCTCAGAGACCACACATGCAACCAGTGTCATTGCATGTGTGTTCTTCCCAAAGACAACACATGGATCCACCAGTGTCATTGCATGTGTGTTCTTCTCACAAACCATATCATGGACCACATCCAGTGTCGTTGCATGTCTGTTCTTCTCACATACCACACATGGATCCACCAGGGTCATTGCATGTGTGTTCTTCTCACAAACCATATCATGGACCACACCTAGTGTCATTGCATGTATGTTCTTCTCACAAACCATATCATGGACCACACCCAGTCTCGTTGCCTGTGTGTTCTTCTCACAGACCACGCATGGATCCACCTGTGTCATTGCATGTGTGTTCTTCTCACAGACCATATCATGAACCACACCCAAGGTCATTGCTTGTGTGTTCTACCCATGAACCACACATGGATCCACTAGTGTCATCGCATGTCTACTCTTCCCACATACCACACATGGATCCACCAGTGTGATTGCATGTCTGCTCTTCCCATGAACCACACATGGATTCACCAGTGCGATTGCATGTCTGCTCTTTTCATGAACCACAGCTAGAGTCATTGGATGTGTGCTCTTCCCACATACCACACATGGATCCACCAGTGTCATTGCATGTGTGTTCTTCCCAAAGACCACACATGGATCCACCAGTGTCATTGCATGTGTGTTCTTCTCACAAAGCATATCATGAACCACACCTAGTGTCATTGCATGTGTGTTCTTCCCATGAACCACACATGGATCCACCAGTGTCATCGCATGTCTGCTCTTCCCACATACCACACATGGATCCACCAGTGTGATTGCATGTCTGCTCTTCCCATGAACCACACATGGATCCACCAGTGTCATTGCATGTCTGCTCTTTTCATGAACCATAGATAGAGTCACTGGATGTGTGTTCTTCTCACAGACCACATATCACCAGTGTCACTGCATGTGCGTTATTCCCAAAGACCACATATGGATCCACTAGAGTCATTGGATGTGTGTTCTTCTCACAAATCATATATGGATCCACCAGTGTCGTTGCATGTCAGCTCTTCTCATAGAGCACACATGGATCCACCGGTGTCATTGCATGTGTGTTCTTCCCAAAGACCACACGTGGATCCACCGGTGTCGTTGCCTGTCAGCTCTTCTCCGAGCACACATGGATCCACCGGTGTCATTGCATGTGTGTTCTTCCCACATACCACACATGGATCCAGCAGTGTCGTTGCATGTCTGCTCTTCTCATAGACCACACAAGGATCCACCAGTGTCATTGCATGTGTGTTCTTCGCATGAACCACACATGGATCCACCAAAGTCATTGCATGTGTGTTCTTCTCACAAACTACACATGGATCCACCCAGTGTCATCGCATGTGTGTTCTTCCCATGAACCACGCATGGATCCACCAGTGTCATTGCATGTCTGCTCTTTTCATGAACCACAGCTAGATTCATTGGATGTGTGTTCTTCTCACATACCACACATGGATCCAGTGTCATTGCATGTGTGTTCTTCCCAAAGACCACACATGGATCCACCAGTGTTATTGCATCTGTGTTCTTCTCACAAACCATATCATGGACCACACCCAGTGTCGTTGCATGTGTGTTCTTCTCACAGACCACACATGGATCCACCGGTGTCATTGCATGTGTGTTTTTTTTTCACAGACCATATCATGAGCCACACCCAGTGTCATTTCATGTGTGTTCTTCCCATGAACCACACATGGATCCACCGGTGTCATCGCATGTGTTCTCTTCCCACGAACCACACATGGATCCACCAGTGTCATTGCATGTGTGTTCTTCCCATGAACCACACATGGATCCACCAGTGTCATTGCATGTCTGCTCTTTTCATGAACCACAGCTAGAGTCATTGGATCTGTGTTCTTCTCACAGACCACATATCACCAGTGTCATTGCATGTGTGTTCTTCTCACAGACCATATCATGAGCCACACCCAAGGTCATTGCATGTGTGTTCTTCCCACGAACCACACATGGATCCACCAGTTTCATCGCATGTCTCCTCTTCCCACATACCACACATGTATCCACCAGTGCGATTGCATGTCTGCTCTTCCCATGAACTAGACATGGATCCACCAGTGTCATTGCATGTCTGCTCTTTTCATGAACCACAGCTAGAGTCATTGCATGTGTGCTCTTCCCACATACCACACATGGATCCACCAGTGTCAATGCATGTGTCTTCTTCCCAACGACCACACATGGATCCACCAGTGTCATTGCATGTGTGTTCTTCTCACAAAGCATATCATGAACCACACCCACTGTCATTGCATGTTTGTTCTTCCCATGAACCACACATGGATCCACCAGTGTCATCGCATGTCTGCTCTTCCCACATACCACACATGGATCCACCAGTGTGATTGCATGTCTGCTCTTCCCATGAACCACACATGGATCCACCAGTGTCATTGCATGTCTGCTCTTTTCATGAACCACAGCTAGAGTCATTGGATGTGTGTTCTTGTCACAGACCACGCATGGATCCAGTGTCATTGCACGTGTGTTCTTCTCACAAACCATATCATGGACCACACCCAGTGTTGTTGCATGTGTGTTCTTCTCATAGACCACACATGGATCCACCAGTGTCATTGCATGTGTGTTCCTCTCACAAACCATTTCATGAACCACACCCAGTATCATTGCATGTGTGTTCTTCCCATGGACCACACATGGATCCACCGATGTCATCGCATGTGTGCTCTTCCCACATACCACACATGAATCCACCAGTGTCATTGAATGTCTGCTCTTCCCATGAACCACAGCTAGTCATTGCATGTGTTTTCTTCTCACAAACCACACATGGATCCACCCAGTGTCATCGCATGTGTGTTCTTCCCATGAACCACACATGGATCCACTCGTGTCATTGCATGTCTGCTCTTTTCATGAACCACAGCTAGAGTCATTGGATGTGTGTTCTTCTCACATACCACACATGGATCCAGTGTCATTGCATGTGTGTTCTTCCCAAAGACCACACATGGATCCACCAGTGTCATTGCATGTGTGTTCTTCTCACAAACTATATCATGAACCACACCCTGTGTCATTGCATGTGTGTTCTTCCCAAAGACCACACATGGATCCACCGGTGTCGTTGCATGTCTGCTCTTCTCACAGACCATATCATGAGCCACACCCAGAGTCATTGCATGTGTGTTCTTCCCATGAACCACACATGGATCCACCGGAGTCATTGCATGTGTGTTCTTCTCACAGACCACAGATGGATCCACCAAGTGTCATCGCATGTGTGTTCTTCGTATGAACCACACATGGATCCACCAGTGTCATTGCATGTCTTCTCTTTTCATGAACCACAGCTAGAGTCATTGGATTTGTGTTTTTCTCAGAGACCACACATGCAACCAGTGTCATTGCATGTGTGTTCTTCCCAAAGACAACACATGGATCCACCAGTATCATTGCATGTGTGTTCTTCTCACAAACCATATCATGGACCACATCCAGTGTCGTTGCATGTGTGTTCTTCTCACATACCACACATGGATCCACCAGGGTCATTGCATGTGTGTTCTTCTCACAAACCATATCATGGACCACACCTAGTGTCATTGCATGTATGTTCTTCTCACAAACCATATCATGGACCACACCCAGTCTCGTTGCCTGTGTGTTCTTCTCACAGACCACGCATGGATCCACCTGTGTCATTGCATGTGTGTTCTTCTCACAGACCATATCATGAACCACACCCAAGGTCATTGCTTGTGTGTTCTACCCATGAACCACACATGGATCCACTAGTGTCATCGCATGTCTACTCTTCCCACATACCACACATGGATCCACCAGTGTGATTGCATGTCTGCTCTTCCCATGAACCACACATGGATTCACCAGTGCGATTGCATGTCTGCTCTTTTCATGAACCACAGCTAGAGTCATTGGATGTGTGCTCTTCCCACATACCACACATGGATCCACCAGTGTCATTGCATGTGTGTTCTTCCCAAAGACCACACATGGATCCACCAGTGTCATTGCATGTGTGTTCTTCTCACAAAGCATATCATGAACCACACCTAGTGTCATTGCATGTGTGTTCTTCCCATGAACCACACATGGATCCACCAGTGTCATCGCATGTCTGCTCTTCCCACATACCACACATGGATCCACCAGTGTGATTGCATGTCTGCTCTTCCCATGAACCACACATGGATCCACCAGTGTCATTGCATGTCTGCTCTTTTCATGAACCATAGATAGAGTCACTGGATGTGTGTTCTTCTCACAGACCACATATCACCAGTGTCACTGCATGTGCGTTATTCCCAAAGACCACATATGGATCCACTAGAGTCATTGGATGTGTGTTCTTCTCACAAATCATATATGGATCCACCAGTGTCGTTGCATGTCAGCTCTTCTCATAGAGCACACATGGATCCACCGGTGTCATTGCATGTGTGTTCTTCCCAAAGACCACACGTGGATCCACCGGTGTCGTTGCCTGTCAGCTCTTCTCCGAGCACACATGGATCCACCGGTGTCATTGCATGTGTGTTCTTCCCACATACCACACATGGATCCAGCAGTGTCGTTGCATGTCTGCTCTTCTCATAGACCACACAAGGATCCACCAGTGTCATTGCATGTGTGTTCTTCGCATGAACCACACATGGATCCACCAAAGTCATTGCATGTGTGTTCTTCTCACAAACTACACATGGATCCACCCAGTGTCATCGCATGTGTGTTCTTCCCATGAACCACGCATGGATCCACCAGTGTCATTGCATGTCTGCTCTTTTCATGAACCACAGCTAGATTCATTGGATGTGTGTTCTTCTCACATACCACACATGGATCCAGTGTCATTGCATGTGTGTTCTTCCCAAAGACCACACATGGATCCACCAGTGTTATTGCATCTGTGTTCTTCTCACAAACCATATCATGGACCACACCCAGTCTCGTTGCATGTGTGTTCTTCTCACAGACCACATATGGATCCACCGGTGTCATTGCATGTGTGTTTTTTTTTCACAGACCATATCATGAGCCACACCCAGTGTCATTTCATGTGTGTTCTTCCCATGAACCACACATGGATCCACCGGTGTCATCGCATGTGTTCTCTTCCCACGAACCACACATGGATCCACCAGTGTCATTGCGTGTGTGTTCTTCCCATGAACCACACATGGATCCACCAGTGTCATTGCATGTCTGCTCTTTTCATGAACCACAGCTAGAGTCATTGGATGTGTGTTCTTCTCACAGACCACATATCACCAGTGTCATTGCATGTGTGTTCTTCTCACAGACCATATCATGAGCCACACCCAAGGTCATTGCATGTGTGTTCTTCCCATGAACCACACATGGATCCACCAGTTTCATCGCATGTCTGCTCTTCCCACATACCACACATGTATCCACCAGTGCGATTGCATGTCTGCTCTTCCCATGAACTAGACATGGATCCACCAGTGTCATTGCATGTCTGCTCTTTTCATGAACCACAGCTAGAGTCATTGCATGTGTGCTCTTCCCACATACCACACATGGATCCACCAGTGTCAATGCATGTGTCTTCTTCCCAAAGACCACACATGGATCCACCAGTGTCATTGCATGTGTGTTATTCTCACAAAGCATATCATGAACCACACCCACTGTCATTGCATGTTTGTTCTTCCCATGAACCACACATGGATCCACCAGTGTCATCGCATGTCTGCTCTTCCCACATACCACACATGGATCCACCAGTGTGATTGCATGTCTGCTCTTCCCATGAACCACACATGGATCCACCAGTGTCATTGCATGTCTGCTCTTTTCATGAACCACAGCTAGAGTCATTGGATGTGTGTTCTTGTCACAGACCACGCATGGATCCAGTGTCATTGCACGTGTGTTCTTCTCACAAACCATATCATGGACCACACCCAGTGTTGTTGCATGTGTGTTCTTCTCATAGACCACACATGGATCCACCAGTGTCATTGCATGTGTGTTCCTCTCACAAACCATTTCATGAACCACACCCAGTATCATTGCATGTGTGTTCTTCCCATGGACCACAGATGGATCCACCCATGTCATCGCATGTGTGCTCTTCCCACATACCACACATGAATCCACCAGTGTCATTGAATGTCTGCTCTTCCCATGAACCACAGCTAGTCATTGCATGTGTTTTCTTCTCACAAACCACACATGGATCCACCCAGTGTCATCGCATGTGTGTTCTTCCCATGAACCACACATGGATCCACTCGTGTCATTGCATGTCTGCTCTTTTCATGAACCACAGCTAGAGTCATTGGATGTGTGTTCTTCTCACATACCACACATGGATCCAGTGTCATTGCATGTGTGTTCTTCCCAAAGACCACACATGGATCCACCAGTGTCATTGCATGTGTGTTCTTCTCACAAACTATATCATGAACCACACCCTGTGTCATTGCATGTGTGTTCTTCCCAAAGACCACACATGGATCCACCGGTGTCGTTGCATGTCTGCTCTTCTCACAGACCATATCATGAGCCACACCCAGAGTCATTGCATGTGTGTTCTTCCCATGAACCACACATGGATCCACCGGAGTCATTGCATGTGTGTTCTTCTCACAGACCACACATGGATCCACCAAGTGTCATCGCATGTGTGTTCTTCGTATGAACCACACATGGATCCACCAGTGTCATTGCATGTCTTCTCTTTTCATGAACCACAGCTAGAGTCATTGGATTTGTGTTTTTCTCAGAGACCACACATGCAACCAGTGTCATTGCATGTGTGTTCTTCCCAAAGACAACACATGGATCCACCAGTATCATTGCATGTGTGTTCTTCTCACAAACCATATCATGGACCACATCCAGTGTCGTTGCATGTGTGTTCTTCTCACATACCACACATGGATCCACCAGGGTCATTGCATGTGTGTTCTTCTCACAAACCATATCATGGACCACACCTAGTGTCATTGCATGTATGTTCTTCTCACAAACCATATCATGGACCACACCCAGTCTCGTTGCCTGTGTGTTCTTCTCACAGACCACGCATGGATCCACCTGTGTCATTGCATGTGTGTTCTTCTCACAGACCATATCATGAACCACACCCAAGGTCATTGCTTGTGTGTTCTACCCATGAACCACACATGGATCCACTAGTGTCATCGCATGTCTACTCTTCCCACATACCACACATGGATCCACCAGTGTGATTGCATGTCTGCTCTTCCCATGAACCACACATGGATTCACCAGTGCGATTGCATGTCTGCTCTTTTCATGAACCACAGCTAGAGTCATTGGATGTGTGCTCTTCCCACATACCACACATGGATCCACCAGTGTCATTGCATGTGTGTTCTTACCAAAGACCACACATGGATCCACCAGTGTCATTGCATGTGTGTTCTTCTCACAAAGCATATCATGAACCACACCTAGTGTCATTGCATGTGTGTTCTTCCCATGAACCACACATGGATCCACCAGTGTCATCGCATGTCTGCTCTTCCCACATACCACACATGGATCCACCAGTGTGATTGCATGTCTGCTCTTCCCATGAACCACACATGGATCCACCAGTGTCATTGCATGTCTGCTCTTTTCATGAACCATAGATAGAGTCACTGGATGTGTGTTCTTCTCACAGACCACATATCACCAGTGTCACTGCATGTGCGTTATTCCCAAAGACCACATATGGATCCACTAGAGTCATTGGATGTGTGTTCTTCTCACAAATCATATATGGATCCACCAGTGTCGTTGCATGTCAGCTCTTCTCATAGAGCACACATGGATCCACCGGTGTCATTGCATGTGTGTTCTTCCCAAAGACCACACGTGGATCCACCGGTGTCGTTGCCTGTCAGCTCTTCTCCGAGCACACATGGATCCACCGGTGTCATTGCATGTGTGTTCTTCCCACATACCACACATGGATCCAGCAGTGTCGTTGCATGTCTGCTCTTCTCATAGACCACACAAGGATCCACCAGTGTCATTGCATGTGTGTTCTTCGCATGAACCACACATGGATCCACCAAAGTCATTGCATGTGTGTTCTTCTCACAAACTACACATGGATCCACCCAGTGTCATCGCATGTGTGTTCTTCCCATGAACCACGCATGGATCCACCAGTGTCATTGCATGTCTGCTCTTTTCATGAACCACAGCTAGATTCATTGGATGTGTGTTCTTCTCACATACCACACATGGATCCAGTGTCATTGCATGTGTGTTCTTCCCAAAGACCACACATGGATCCACCAGTGTTATTGCATCTGTGTTCTTCTCACAAACCATATCATGGACCACACCCAGTCTCGTTGCATGTGTGTTCTTCTCACAGACCACATATGGATCCACCGGTGTCATTGCATGTGTGTTTTTTTTTCACAGACCATATCATGAGCCACACCCAGTGTCATTTCATGTGTGTTCTTCCCATGAACCACACATGGATCCACCGGTGTCATCGCATGTGTTCTCTTCCCACGAACCACACATGGATCCACCAGTGTCATTGCGTGTGTGTTCTTCCCATGAACCACACATGGATCCACCAGTGTCATTGCATGTCTGCTCTTTTCATGAACCACAGCTAGAGTCATTGGATGTGTGTTCTTCTCACAGACCACATATCACCAGTGTCATTGCATGTGTGTTCTTCTCACAGACCATATCATGAGCCACACCCAAGGTCATTGCATGTGTGTTCTTCCCATGAACCACACATGGATCCACCAGTTTCATCACATGTCTGCTCTTCCCACATACCACACATGTATCCACCAGTGCGATTGCATGTCTGCTCTTCCCATGAACTAGACATGGATCCACCAGTGTCATTGCATGTCTGCTCTTTTCATGAACCACAGCTAGAGTCATTGCATGTGTGCTCTTCCCACATACCACACATGGATCCACCAGTGTCAATGCATGTGTCTTCTTCCCAAAGACCACACATGGATCCACCAGTGTCATTGCATGCGTGTTCTTCTCACAAAGCATATCATGAACCACACCCACTGTCATTGCATGTTTGTTCTTCCCATGAACCACACATGGATCCACCAGTGTCATCGCATGTCTGCTCTTCCCACATACCACACATGGATCCACCAGTGTGATTGCATGTCTGCTCTTCCCATGAACCACACATGGATCCACCAGTGTCATTGCATGTCTGCTCTTTTCATGAACCACAGCTAGAGTCATTGGATGTGTGTTCTTGTCACAGACCACGCATGGATCCAGTGTCATTGCACGTGTGTTCTTCTCACAAACCATATCATGGACCACACCCAGTGTTGTTGCATGTGTGTTCTTCTCATAGACCACACATGGATCCACCAGTGTCATTGCATGTGTGTTCCTCTCACAAACCATTTCATGAACCACACCCAGTATCATTGCATGTGTGTTCTTCCCATGGACCACAGATGGATCCACCCATGTCATCGCATGTGTGCTCTTCCCACATACCACACATGAATCCACCAGTGTCATTGAATGTCTGCTCTTCCCATGAACCACAGCTAGTCATTGCATGTGTTTTCTTCTCACAAACCACACATGGATCCACCCAGTGTCATCGCATGTGTGTTCTTCCCATGAACCACACATGGATCCACTCGTGTCATTGCATGTCTGCTCTTTTCATGAACCACAGCTAGAGTCATTGGATGTGTGTTCTTCTCACATACCACACATGGATCCAGTGTCATTGCATGTGTGTTCTTCCCAAAGACCACACATGGATCCACCAGTGTCATTGCATGTGTGTTCTTCTCACAAACTATATCATGAACCACACCCTGTGTCATTGCATGTGTGTTCTTCCCAAAGACCACACATGGATCCACCGGTGTCGTTGCATGTCTGCTCTTCTCACAGACCATATCATGAGCCACACCCAGAGTCATTGCATGTGTGTTCTTCCCATGAACCACACATGGATCCACCGGAGTCATTGCATGTGTGTTCTTCTCACAGACCACACATGGATCCACCAAGTGTCATCGCATGTGTGTTCTTCGTATGAACCACACATGGATCCACCAGTGTCATTGCATGTCTTCTCTTTTCATGAACCACAGCTAGAGTCATTGGATTTGTGTTTTTCTCAGAGACCACACATGCAACCAGTGTCATTGCATGTGTGTTCTTCCCAAAGACAACACATGGATCCACCAGTATCATTGCATGTGTGTTCTTCTCACAAACCATATCATGGACCACATCCAGTGTCGTTGCATGTGTGTTCTTCTCACATACCACACATGGATCCACCAGGGTCATTGCATGTGTGTTCTTCTCACAAACCATATCATGGACCACACCTAGTGTCATTGCATGTATGTTCTTCTCACAAACCATATCATGGACCACACCCAGTCTCGTTGCCTGTGTGTTCTTCTCACAGACCACGCATGGATCCACCTGTGTCATTGCATGTGTGTTCTTCTCACAGACCATATCATGAACCACACCCAAGGTCATTGCTTGTGTGTTCTACCCATGAACCACACATGGATCCACTAGTGTCATCGCATGTCTACTCTTCCCACATACCACACATGGATCCACCAGTGTGATTGCATGTCTGCTCTTCCCATGAACCACACATGGATTCACCAGTGCGATTGCATGTCTGCTCTTTTCATGAACCACAGCTAGAGTCATTGGATGTGTGCTCTTCCCACATACCACACATGGATCCACCAGTGTCATTGCATGTGTGTTCTTCCCAAAGACCACACATGGATCCACCAGTGTCATTGCATGTGTGTTCTTCTCACAAAGCATATCATGAACCACACCTAGTGTCATTGCATGTGTGTTCTTCCCATGAACCACACATGGATCCACCAGTGTCATCGCATGTCTGCTCTTCCCACATACCACACATGGATCCACCAGTGTGATTGCATGTCTGCTCTTCCCATGAACCACACATGGATCCACCAGTGTCATTGCATGTCTGCTCTTTTCATGAACCATAGATAGAGTCACTGGATGTGTGTTCTTCTCACAGACCACATATCACCAGTGTCACTGCATGTGCGTTATTCCCAAAGACCACATATGGATCCACTAGAGTCATTGGATGTGTGTTCTTCTCACAAATCATATATGGATCCACCAGTGTCGTTGCATGTCAGCTCTTCTCATAGAGCACACATGGATCCACCGGTGTCATTGCATGTGTGTTCTTCCCAAAGACCACACGTGGATCCACCGGTGTCGTTGCCTGTCAGCTCTTCTCCGAGCACACATGGATCCACCGGTGTCATTGCATGTGTGTTCTTCCCACATACCACACATGGATCCAGCAGTGTCGTTGCATGTCTGCTCTTCTCATAGACCACACAAGGATCCACCAGTGTCATTGCATGTGTGTTCTTCGCATGAACCACACATGGATCCACCAAAGTCATTGCATGTGTGTTCTTCTCACAAACTACACATGGATCCACCCAGTGTCATCGCATGTGTGTTCTTCCCATGAACCACGCATGGATCCACCAGTGTCATTGCATGTCTGCTCTTTTCATGAACCACAGCTAGATTCATTGGATGTGTGTTCTTCTCACATACCACACATGGATCCAGTGTCATTGCATGTGTGTTCTTCCCAAAGACCACACATGGATCCACCAGTGTTATTGCATCTGTGTTCTTCTCACAAACCATATCATGGACCACACCCAGTCTCGTTGCATGTGTGTTCTTCTCACAGACCACATATGGATCCACCGGTGTCATTGCATGTGTGTTTTTTTTTCACAGACCATATCATGAGCCACACCCAGTGTCATTTCATGTGTGTTCTTCCCATGAACCACACATGGATCCACCGGTGTCATCGCATGTGTTCTCTTCCCACGAACCACACATGGATCCACCAGTGTCATTGCGTGTGTGTTCTTCCCATGAACCACACATGGATCCACCAGTGTCATTGCATGTCTGCTCTTTTCATGAACCACAGCTAGAGTCATTGGATGTGTGTTCTTCTCACAGACCACATATCACCAGTGTCATTGCATGTGTGTTCTTCTCACAGACCATATCATGAGCCACACCCAAGGTCATTGCATGTGTGTTCTTCCCATGAACCACACATGGATCCACCAGTTTCATCGCATGTCTGCTCTTCCCACATACCACACATGTATCCACCAGTGCGATTGCATGTCTGCTCTTCCCATGAACTAGACATGGATCCACCAGTGTCATTGCATGTCTGCTCTTTTCATGAACCACAGCTAGAGTCATTGCATGTGTGCTCTTCCCACATACCACACATGGATCCACCAGTGTCAATGCATGTGTCTTCTTCCCAAAGACCACACATGGATCCACCAGTGTCATTGCATGTGTGTTCTTCTCACAAAGCATATCATGAACCACACCCACTGTCATTGCATGTTTGTTCTTCCCATGAACCACACATGGATCCACCAGTGTCATCGCATGTCTGCTCTTCCCACATACCACACATGGATCCACCAGTGTGATTGCATGTCTGCTCTTCCCATGAACCACACATGGATCCACCAGTGTCATTGCATGTCTGCTCTTTTCATGAACCACAGCTAGAGTCATTGGATGTGTGTTCTTGTCACAGACCACGCATGGATCCAGTGTCATTGCACGTGTGTTCTTCTCACAAACCATATCATGGACCACACCCAGTGTTGTTGCATGTGTGTTCTTCTCATAGACCACACATGGATCCACCAGTGTCATTGCATGTGTGTTCCTCTCACAAACCATTTCATGAACCACACCCAGTATCATTGCATGTGTGTTCTTCCCATGGACCACACATGGATCCACCCATGTCATCGCATGTGTGCTCTTCCCACATACCACACATGAATCCACCAGTGTCATTGAATGTCTGCTCTTCCCATGAACCACAGCTAGTCATTGCATGTGTTTTCTTCTCACAAACCACACATGGATCCACCCAGTGTCATCGCATGTGTGTTCTTCCCATGAACCACACATGGATCCACTCGTGTCATTGCATGTCTGCTCTTTTCATGAACCACAGCTAGAGTCATTGGATGTGTGTTCTTCTCACATACCACACATGGATCCAGTGTCATTGCATGTGTGTTCTTCCCAAAGACCACACATGGATCCACCAGTGTCATTGCATGTGTGTTCTTCTCACAAACTATATCATGAACCACACCCTGTGTCATTGCATGTGTGTTCTTCCCAAAGACCACACATGGATCCACCGGTGTCGTTGCATGTCTGCTCTTCTCACAGACCATATCATGAGCCACACCCAGAGTCATTGCATGTGTGTTCTTCCCATGAACCACACATGGATCCACCGGAGTCATTGCATGTGTGTTCTTCTCACAGACCACACATGGATCCACCAAGTGTCATCGCATGTGTGTTCTTCGTATGAACCACACATGGATCCACCAGTGTCATTGCATGTCTTCTCTTTTCATGAACCACAGCTAGAGTCATTGGATGTGTGTTTTTCTCAGAGACCACACATGCAACCAGTGTCATTGCATGTGTGTTCTTCCCAAAGACAACACATGGATCCACCAGTGTCATTGCATGTGTGTTCTTCTCACAAACCATATCATGGACCACATCCAATGTCGTTGCATGTGTGTTCTTCTCACATACCACACATGGATCCACCAGGGTCATTGCATGTGTGTTCTTCTCACAAACCATATCATGGACCACACCTAGTGTCATTGCATGTATGTTCTTCTCACAAACCATATCATGGACCACACCCAGTGTCGTTGCCTGTGTGTTCTTCTCACAGACCACGCATGGATCCACCTGTGTCATTGCATGTGTGTTCTTCTCACAGACCATATCATGAACCACACCCAAGGTCATTGCATGTGTGTTCTACCCATGAACCACACATGGATCCACTAGTGTCATCGCATGTCTACTCTTCCCACATACCACACATGGATCCACCAGTGTGATTGCATGTCTGCTCTTCCTATGAACCACACATGGATTCACCAGTGCGATTGCATGTCTGCTCTTTTCATGAACCACAGCTAGAGTCATTGGATGTGTGCTCTTCCCACATACCACACGTGGATCCACCAGTGTCATTGCATGTGTGTTCTTCCCAAAGACCACACATGGATCCACCAGTGTCATTGCATGTGTGTTCTTCTCACAAAGCATATCATGAACCACACCTAGTGTCATTGCATGTGTGTTCTTCCCATGAACCACACATGGATCCACCAGTGTCATCGCATGTCTGCTCTTCCCACATATCACACATGGATCCACCAGTGTGATTGCATGTCTGCTCTTCCCATGAACCACACATGGATCCACCAGTGTCATTGCATGTCTGCTCTTTTCATGAACCATAGCTAGAGTCATTGGATGTGTGTTCTTGTCACAGACCACGCATGGATCCAGTGTCATTGCATGTGTGTTATTCTCACAAACCATTTCATGAACCACACCCAGTGTTGTTGCATGTGTGTTCTTCCCATGAACTACACATGGATCCACCGGTGTCATCGCATGTGTGATCTTCCCACATACCACACATGGATCCACCAGTGTCATTGCATGTCTGCTCTTCCCATGAACCACAGCTAGAGTCATTGCATGTGTGTTCTTCTTACAAACCATATCATGGACCACACCCAGTGTTGTTGCATGTGTGTTCTTCTCATAGACCACACATGGATCCACCAGTGTTATTGCATGTGTGTTCTTCTCACAAACCATATCATGAACCACACCAGTGTCATTACATGTGTGTTCTTCCCATGAACCACACATGGATCCACCGGTGTCATCGCATGTGTTCTCTTCCCACATACCACACATGGATCCACCAGTGTCATTGCATGTCTGCTCTTCCCATGAACCACAGCTAGACTCATTGGATGTGTATTCTTCTCATAGACCACACATGGATCCAGTGTCATTGCATGTTTGTTCTTCCCAAAGACCACACATGGATCCACCAGTGTCATGGCATGTGTGTTCTTCTCACAGACCATATCATGAACCACACCCAGTATCATTGTATGTGTGTTCTTCCCATGAACCACACATGGATCCACCGGTGTCATCGCATGTGTGCTCTTCCCACATACCACACATGGATCCACCAGTGTCATTGCATGTGTGTTCTTCCCATGAACCACACATGGATCCACCAGTGGCATTGCATGTCTGCTCTTTTCATGAACCATAGCTAGAGTCGTTGGATGTGTGTTCTTCTCACAGACCACATATCACCAGTGTCATTGCATGTGTGTTATTCCCAAAGACCACACATGGATCCACTAGAGTCATTGGATGTGTGTTATTCTCACAAACCATATATGGATCCACCGGTGTTGTTGCATGTCAGCTCTTCTCACAGAGCACACATGGATCCACCGATGTCATTGCATGTTTGTTCTTCCCAAAGACCACACATGGATCCACCAGTGTCGTTGCATGTCTGCTCTTCTCACAGACCATATCATGAGCCACACCCAGAGTCATTGCATGTGTGTTCTTTCCATGAACCACACATGGATCCAACGGAGTCATTGCATATGTGTTCTTCTCACAGACCACACATGGATCCACCCAGTGTCATCTCATGTGTGTTCTTCCCATGAACCACACATGGATCCACCAGTTTCATTGCATGTCTACTCTTTTCATGAACCACAACTAGAGTCATTGGATGTGTATTCTTCTCACAGACCACACATGGATCCGGTGTCATTGCATGTGTGTTCTTTCCAAAGACAACACATGGATCCACCTGTGTCATTGCATGTGTGTTCTTCTCACAAACCATATCATGGACCACACCTAGTGTCGTTGCAAATGTGTTCTTCTCACATAGGACACATGGATCCACCACTGTCATTGCATGTCTGTTCTTCTCACAAAACATATCATGGACCACACCAAGTGTCATTGCACGTGTGTTCTTCCCATGAACCACACACGGATCCACCGGTGTCATCGCATGTGTGCTCTTCCCACATACCACACATGGATCCACCAGCATCATCGCATGTCTGCTCTTCCCATGAACCATAGCTAGAGTCATTGGATGTGTGTTCTTCTCACAGACCACACATGGATCCAGTGTCATTGCATGTGTGTTCTTCCCAAAGACCACACATGGATCCACCAGTGTCATTGCATGTGTGTTCTTCTCACAGACCATATCATGAACCACACCCAGTATCATTGCATGTGTGTTCTTCCCATGAACCACACATGGATCCACCGGTGTCATCTCATGGGTGCTCTTCCCACATACCACACATGGATCCACCAGTGTCATTGCATGTGTGTTCTTCCCAAAGACCACACATGGATCCACCAGTGTCATTGCATGTGTGTTCTTCTCACAAACCATATCATGAACCACACCAAGTGTCATTGCATGTGTGTTCTTCTCACATACCACACATGGATGCACTAGTGTCATTGCATGTGTGTTCTTCTCACAAACCATATCATGAACCACACCCAGTATCATTGAATGTGTGTTCTTCCCATGAACCACACATGGATCCACCGGTGTCATCGCATGTGTGCTCTTCCCACACACCACACATGGATCCACCAGTGTCATTGCATGTGTGTTCTTCCCATGAACCACACATGGATCCACCAGTGTCATTGCATGTCTGCTCTTTTCATGAACCATAGATAGAGTCACTGGATGTGTGTTCTTCTCACAAACCACATATCACCAGTGTCATTGCATGTGCGTTATTCCCAAAGACCACATATGGATCCACTAGAGTCATTGGATGTGTGTTCTTCTCACAAATCATATATGGATCCAGCGGTGTCGTTGCATGTCAGCTCTTCTCATAGAGCACACATGGATCCACCGGTGTCATTGCATGTGTGTTCTTCCAAAGACCACACGTGGATCCACCGGTGTCGTTGCCTGTCAGCTCTTCTCCGAGCACACATGGATCCACCGGTGTCATTGCATGTGTGTTCTTCCCACATACCACACATGGATCTAGTAGTGTCGTTGCATGTCTGCTCTTCTCATAGACCACACAAGGATCCACCAGTGTCATTGCATGTGTGTTCTTCGCATGAACCACACATGGATCCACCAAAGTCATTGCATGTGTGTTCTTCTCACAAATTACACATGGATCCACCCAGTGTCATCGCATGTGTGTTCTTCCCATGAACCACGCATGGATCCACCAGTGTCATTGCATGTCTGCTCTTTTCATGAACCACAGCTAGATTCATTGGATGTGTGTTCTTCTCACATACCACACATGGATCCAGTGTCATTGCATGTGTGTTCTTCCCAAAGACCACACATGGATCCACCAGTGTTATTGCATCTGTGTTCTTCTCACAAACCATATCATGGAGCACACCCAGTGTCGTTGCATGTGTGTTCTTCTCACAGACCACACATGGATCCACCGGTGTCATTGCATGTGTGTTTTTTTTTCACAGACCATATCATGAGCCACACCCAGTGTCATTTCATGTGTGTTCTTCCCATGAACCACACATGGATCCACCGGTGTCATCGCATGTGTGCTCTTCCCACGGACCACACATGGATCCACCAGTGTCATTGCATGTGTGTTCTTCCCATGAACCACACATGGATCCACCAGTGTCATTGCATGTCTGCTCTTTTCATGAACCACAGCTAGAGTCATGGGATGTGTGTTCTTCTCACAGACCACATATCACCAGTGTCATTGCATGTGTGTTCTTCCCAAAGACCACACATGGATCACCAGTGTCATTGCATGTGTGTTCTTCTCACAAACCACACATGGATCCACCGGTGTCTTTCCATGTCTGCTCTTCTCTCAGAGAACACATGGATCCACCAGTGTCATTGAATGTGTGTTCTTCCCAGAGACCACACATGGATCCACCGGTGTCGTTGCATGTCTGCTCTTCTCACAGACCACACATGGATCCACCAGTGTCATTGCATGTGTGTTCTTCCCATGAACCACACAGGGTTCCACCGAAGTCATTGCATGTGTTTTCTTCTCACAAACCACACATGGATCCACCCAGTGTCATCGCATGTGTGTTCTTCCCATGAACCACACATGGATCCACTAGTGTCATTGCATGTCTGCTCTTTTCATGAACCACAGCTAGAGTCATTGGATGTGTGTTCTTCTCACAGACCACACATGGATCCAGTGTCATTGGATGTGTGTTGTTCCCAAAGACCACACATGGATCCACCAGTGTCATTGCATGTGTGTTCTTCTCACAAACCATGTCCTGAACCACACCCTGTGTCATTGCATGTGTGTTCTTCCCAAAGACCACACATGGATCCACCGGTGTCGTTGCATGTCTGCTCTTCTCACAGACCATATCATGAGCCACACCCAGAGTCATTGCATGTGTGTTCTTCCCATGAACCACACATGGATCCACCGGAGTCATTGCATGTGTGTTCTTCTCACAGACCACACATGGATCCACCAAGTGTCATCGCATGTGTGTTCTTCCCATGAACCACACATGGATCCACCAGTGTCATTGCATGTCTTCTCTTTTCATGAACCACGGCTAGAGTCATTGGATTTGTGTTTTTCTCAGAGACCACACATGCAACCAGTGTCATTGCATGTGTGTTCTTCCCAAAGACAGCACATGGATCCACCAGTGTCATTGCATGTGTGTTCTTCTCACAAACCATATCATGGACCACATCCAGTGGCGTTGCCTGTGTGTTCTTCTCACAGACCACACATGGATCTACCAGTGTTATTGCATGTGTGTTCTTCTCACAGACCATATCATGAGCCACACCCAAGGTCATTGCATGTGTGTTCTTCCCATGAACAACACATGGATCCACCAGTGTCATCGCATGTCTGCTCTTCCCACATACCACACATGTATCCACCAGTGCGATTGCATGTCTGCTCTTCCCATGAACCAGACATGGATCCACCAGTGTCATTGCATGTCTGCTCTTTTCATGAACCACAGCTAGAGTCATTGGATGTGTGCTCTTCCCACATACCACACATGGATCCACTAGTGTCAATGTATGTGTGTTCTTCCCAAAGACCACACATGGAACCACCAGTGTCATTGCATGTGTGTTCTTCTCACAAAGCATATCATGAACCACACCCACTGTCATTGCATGTTTGTTCTTCCCATGAACCACACATGGATCCACCAGTGTCATCGCATGTCTGCTCTTCCCACATACCACACATGGATCCACCAGTGTGATTGCATGTCTGCTCTTCGCATGAACCACACATGGATCTGCCAATGTCATTGCATGTCTGCTCTTTTCATGAACCACAGCTAGAGTCATTGGATGTGTGTTCTTGTCACAGACCACGCATGGATCCAGTGTCATTGCATGTGTGTTCTTCTCACAAACCATATCATGGACCACACCCAGTGTTGTTGCATGTGTGTTCTTCTCATAGACCACACATGGATCCACCAGTTTCATTGCATGTGTGTTCTTCTCACAAACCATTTCATGAACCACACCCAGTATCATTGCATGTGTGTTCTTCCCATGAACCACACATGGATCCACCGGTGTCATCGCATGTGTGCTCTTCCCACATACCACACATGAATCCACCAGTGTCATTGAATGTCTGCTCTTCCCATGAACCACAGCTAGTCATTCCATGTGTTTTCTTCTCACAAACCACACATGGATACACCCAGTGTCATCGCATGTGTGTTCTTCCCATGAACCACACATGGATCCACTCGTGTCATTGCATGTCTGCTCTTTTCATGAACCACAGCTAGAGTCATTGGATGTGTGTTCTTCTCACATACCACACATGGATCCAGTGTCATTGCATGTGTGTTCTTCCCAAAGACCACACATGGATCCACCAGTGTCATTGCATGTGTGTTCTTCTCACAAACCATATCATGAACCACACCCTGTGTCATTGCATGTGTGTTCTTCCCAAAGACCACACATGGATCCACCGGTGTCGTTGCATGTGTGCTCTTCTCACAGACCATATCATGAGCCACACCCAGAGTCATTGCATGTGTGTTCTTCCCATGAACCACACATGGATCCACCGGAGTCATTGCATGTGTGTTCTTCTCACAGACCACACATGGATCCACCAAGTGTCATCGCATGTGTGTTCTTCCCATGAACCACACATGGATCCACCAGTGTCATTGCATGTCTTATCTTTTCATGAACCACAGCTGGAGTCATTGGATGTGTGTTTTTCTTAGAGACCACACATGCAACCAGTGTCATTGCATGTGTGTTCTTCCCAAAGACAGCACATGGATCCACCAGTGTCATTGCATGTGTGTTCTTCTCACAAACCATATCATGGACCACATCCAGTGTCGTTGCATGTGTGTTCTTCTCACAGACCACACATGGATCTACCAGTGTTATTGCATGTGTGTTCTTCTCACAGACCATATCATGAGCCACACCCAAGGTCATTGCATGTGTGTTCTTCCCATGAACCACACATGGATCCACCAGTGTCATCGCATGTCTGCTCTTCCCACATACCACACATGTATCCACCAGTGCGATTGCATGTCTGCTCTTCCCATGAACCAGACATGGATCCACCAGTGTCATTGCATGTCTGCTCTTTTCATGAACCACAGCTAGAGTCATTGGATGTGTGCTCTTCCCACATACCACACGTGGATCCACCAGTGTCATTGCATGTGTGTTCTTCCCAAAGACCACACATGGATCCACTAGTGTCATTGCATGTGTGTTCTTCTCACAAAGCATATCATGAACCACACCCAGTGTCATTGCATGTGTGTTCTTCCCATGAACCACACATGGATCCACCAGTGTCATCGCATGTCTGCTCTTCCCACATACCACACATGGATCCACCAGTGTGATTGCATGTCTGCTCTTCCCATGAACCACACATGGATCCACCAGTGTCATTGCATGTCTGCTCTTTTCATGAACCACAGCTAGAGTCATTGGATGTGTGTTCTTGTCACAGACCACGCATGGATCCAGTGTCATTGCATGTGTGTTATTCTCACAAACCATTTCATGAACCACACCCAGTGTTGTTGCATGTGTGTTCTTCCCATGAACCACACATGGATCCACCGGTGTCATCGCATGTGTGCTCTTCCCACATACCACACATGGATCCACCAGTGTCATTGCATGTCTGCTCTTCCCATGAACCACAGCTAGAGTCATTGCATGTGTGTTCTTCTCACAAACCATATCATGGACCACACCCAGTGTTGTTGCATGTGTGTTCTTCTCATAGACCACACATGGATCCACCAGTGTTATTGCATGTGTGTTCTTCTCACAAACCATATCATGAACCACACCAGTGTCATTACATGTGTGTTCTTCCCATGAACCACACATGGATCCACCGGTGTCATCGCATGTGTGCTCTTCCCACATACCACACATGGATCCACCAGTGTCATTGCATGTCTGCTCTTCCCATGAACCACAGCTAGAGTCATTGGATGTGTGTTCTTCTCACAGACCACACATGGATCCAGTGTCATTGCATGTTTGTTCTTCCCAAAGACCACACATGGATCCACCAGTGTCATTGCATGTGTGTTCTTCTCACAAACCATATCATGAACCACACCCAGTGTCGTTGCATGTGTGTTCTTCTCACAGACCACACATGGATCCACCAGTGTCATTGCATGTGTGTTCTTCTCACAGACCACACATGGATCCACCAGTGTCATGGCATATGTGTTCTTCTCACAGACCATATCATGAACCACACCCAGTATCATTGTATGTGTGTTCTTCCCATGAACCACACATGGATCCACCGGTGTCATCGCATGTGTGCTCTTCCCACATACCACACATGGATCCACCAGTGTCATTGCATGTGTGTTCTTCCCATGAACCACACATGGATCCACCAGTGGCATTGCATGTCTGCTCTTTTCATGAACCATAGCTAGAGTCGTTGGATGTGTGTTCTTCTCACAGACCACATATCACCAGTGTCATTGCATGTGTGTTATTCCCAAAGACCACACATGGATCCACTAGAGTCATTGGATGTGTGTTATTCTCACAAACCATATATGGATCCACCGGTGTCGTTGCATGTCAGCTCTTCTCACAGAGCACACATGGATCCACCGATGTCATTGCATGTTTGTTCTTCCCAAAGACCACACATGGATCCACCAGTGTCGTTGCATGTCTGCTCTTCTCACAGACCATATCATGAGCCACACCCAGAGTCATTGCATGTGTGTTCTTTCCATGAACCACACATGGATCCAACGGAGTCATTGCATATGTGTTCTTCTCACAGACCACACATGGATCCACCCAGTGTCATCTCATGTGTGTTCTTCCCATGAACCACACATGGATCCACCAGTGTCATTGCATGTCTACTCTTTTCATGAACCACAACTAGAGTCATTGGATGTGTATTCTTCTCACAGACCACACATGGATCCGGTGTCATTGCATGTGTGTTCTTTCCAAAGACAACACATGGATCCACCTGTGTCATTGCATGTGTGTTCTTCTCACAAACCATATCATGGACCACACCTAGTGTCGTTGCAAATGTGTTCTTCTCACATAGGACACATGGATCCACCACTGTCATTGCATGTCTGTTCTTCTCACAAAACATATCATGGACCACACCAAGTGTCATTGCACGTGTGTTCTTCCCATGAATCACACATGGATCCACCAGTGGCATTGCATGTCTGCTCTTTTCATTAACCATAACTAGAGTCATTGGATGTGTGTTCTTCTCACAGACCACACATGGATCCAGTGTTATTTCATGTGTGTTCTTCCTAAAGACCACACATGGATCCACCAATGTCATTGCATGTGTGTTCTTCTCACAGACCATATCATGAACCACACCCAGTATCATTGCATGTGTGTTCTTCCCATGAACCACACATGGATCCACCGGTGTCATCTCATGGGTGCTCTTCCCACATACCACACATGGATCCACCAGTGTCATTGCATGTGTGTTCTTCCCAAAGACCACACATGGATCCACCAGTGTCATTGCATGTGTGTTCTTCTCACAAACCATATCATGAACCACACCAAGTGTCATTGCATGTGTGTTCTTCTCACATACCACACATGGATGCACTAGTGTCATTACATGTGTGTTCTTCTCACAAACCATATCATGAACCACACCCAGTATCATTGAATGTGTGTTCTTCCCATGAACCACACATGGATCCACCGGTGTCATCGCATGTGTGCTCTTCCCACATACCACACATGGATCCACCAGTGTCATTGCATGTGTGTTCTTCCCATGAACCACACATGGATCCACCAGTGTCATTGCATGTCTGCTCTTTTCATGAACCATAGATAGAGTCACTGGATGTGTGTTCTTCTCACAGACCACATATCACCAGTGTCATTGCATGTGCGTTATTCCCAAAGACCACATATGGATCCACTAGAGTCATTGGATGTGTGTTCTTCTCACAAATCATATATGGATCCAGCGGTGTCGTTGCATGTCAGCTCTTCTCATAGAGCACACATGGATCCACCGGTGTCATTGCATGTGTGTTCTTCCAAAGACCACACGTGGATCCACCGGTGTCGTTGCCTGTCAGCTCTTCTCCGAGCACACATGGATCCACCGATGTCATTGCATGTGTGTTCTTCCCACATACCACACATGGATCCAGCAGTGTCGTTGCATGTCTGCTCTTCTCATAGATCACACAAGGATCCACCAGTGTCATTGCATGTGTGTTCTTCGCATGAACCACACATGGATCCACCAAAGTCATTGCATGTGTGTTCTTCTCACAAACTACACATGGATCCACCCAGTGTCATCGCATGTGTGTTCTTCCCATGAACCACGCATGGATCCACCAGTGTCATTGCATGTCTGCTCTTTTCGTGAACCACAGCTAGATTCATTGGATGTGTGTTCTTCTCACATACCACACATGGATCCAGTGTCATTGCATGTGTGTTCTTCCCAAAGACCACACATGGATCCACCAGTGTTATTGCATCTGTGTTCTTCTCACAAACCATATCATGGACCACACCCAGTGTCGTTGCATGTGTGTTCTTCTCACAGACCACACATGGATCCACCGGTGTCATTGCATGTGTTTTTTTTTCACAGACCATATCATGAGCCACACCCAGTGTCATTTCATGTGTGTTCTTCCCATGAACCACACATGGATCCACCGGTTTCATCGTATGTGTTCTCTTCCCACGGACCACACATGGATCCACCAGTGTCATTGCATGTGTGTTCTTCCCATGAACCACACATGGATCCACCAGTGTCATTGCATGTCTGCTCTTTTCATGAACCACAGCTAGAGTCATTGGATGTGTGTTCTTCTCACAGACCACATATCACCAGTGTCATTGCATGTGTGTTCTTCCCAAAGACCACACATGGATCACCAGTGTCATTGCATGTGTGTTCTTCTCACAAACCACACATGGATCCACCGGTGTCTTTCCATGTCTGCTCTTCTCTCAGAGAACACATGGATCCACCAGTGTCATTGAATGTGTGTTCTTCCCAGAGACCACACATGGATCCACCGGTGTCGTTGCATGTCTGCTCTTCTCACAGACCACACATGGATCCACCAGTGTCATTGCATGTGTGTTCTTCCCATGAACCACACATGGTTCCACCGAAGTCATTGCATGTGTTTTCTTCTCACAAACCACACATGGATCCACCCAGTGTCATCGCATGTGTGTTCTTCCCATGAACCACACATGGATCCACTAGTGTCATTGCATGTCTGCTCTTTTCATGAACCACAGCTAGAGTCATTGGATGTGTGTTCTTCTCACAGACCTGACATGGATCCAGTGTCATTGGATGTGTGTTGTTCCCAAAGACCACACATGGATCCACCAGTGTCATTGCATGTGTGTTCTTCTCACAAACCATGTCCTGAACCACACCCTGTGTCATTGCATGTGTGTTCTTCCCAAAGACCACACATGGATCCACCGGTGTCGTTTCATGTCTGCTCTTCTCACAGACCATATCATGAGCCACACCCAGAGTCATTGCATGTGTGTTCTTCCCATGAACCACACATGGATCCACCGGAGTCATTGCATGTGTGTTCTTCTCACAGACCACACATGGATCCACCCAGTGTCATCGCATCTGTGTTCTTCCCATGAACCACACATGGATCCACCAGTGTCATTGCATGTCTTCTCTTTTCATGAACCACAGCTAGAGTCATTGGATGTGTGTTTTTCTCAGAGACCACACATGCAACCAGTGTCATTGCATGTGTGTTCTTCTCACAAACCATATGATGGACCACATCCAGTGTCGTTGCCTGTGTGTTCTTCTCACAGACCACACATGGATCTACCAGTGTCATTGCATGTGTGTTCTTCTCACAGACCATATCATGAGCCACACCCAAGGTCATTGCATGTGTGTTCTTCCCATGAACCACACATGGATCCACCAGTGTCATCGCATGTTTGCTCTTCCCACATACCACACATGTATCCACCAGTGCGATTGCATGTCTGCTCTTCCCATGAACCAGACATGGATCCACCAGTGTCATTGCATGTCTGCTCTTTTCATGAACCACAGCTAGAGTCATTGGATGTGTGCTCTTCCCACATACCACACATGGATCCACCAGTGTCAATGCATGTGTGTTCTTCCCAAAGACAACACATGGATCCACCAGTGTCATTGCATGTGTGTTCTTCTCACAAAGCATATCATGAACCACACCCACTGTCATTACATGTTTGTTCTTCCCATGAACCACACATGGATCCACCAGTGTCATCGCATGTCTGCTCTTCCCACATACCACACATGGATCCACCAGTGTGATTGCATGTCTGCTCTTCCCATGAACCACACATGGATCCACCAGTGTCATTGCATGTCTGCTCTTTTCATGAACCACGGCTAGAGTCATTGGATGTGTGTTCTTGTCACAGACCACGCATGGATCCAGTGTCATTGCATGTGTGTTCTTCTCACAAACCATATCATGGACCACACCCAGTGTAGTTGCATGTGTGTTCTTCTCATAGACCACACATGGATCCACCAGTGTCATTGCATGTGTGTTCTTCTCACAAACCATTTCATGAACCACACCCAGTATCATTGCATGTGTGTTCTTCCCATGAACCACACATGGATCCACCGGTGTCATCGCATGTGTGCTCTTCCCACATACCACACATGAATCCACCAGTGTCATTGAATGTCTGCTCTTCCCATGAACCACAGCTAGTCATTGCATGTGTTTTCTTCTCACAAACCACACATCGATCCACCCAGTGTCATCGCATGTGTGTTCTTCCCATGAACCACACATGGATCCACTCGTGTCATTGCATGTCTGCTCTTTTCATGAACCACAGCTAGAGTCATTGGATGTGTGTTCTTCTCACATACCACACATGGATCCAGTGTCATTGCATGTGTGTTCTTCCCAAAGACCACACATGGATCCACCAGTGTCATTCCATGTGTGTTCTTCTCACAAACCATATCATGAACCACACCCTGTGTCATTGCATGTGTGTTCTTCCCAAAGACCACACATGGATCCACCGGTGTCGTTGCATGTCTGCTCTTCTCACAGACCATATCATGAGCCACACCCAGAGTCATTGCATGTGTGTTCTTACCATGAACCACACATGGATCCACCGGAGTCATTGCATGTGTGTTCTTCTCACAGACCACACATGGATCCACCAAGTGTCATCGCATGTGTGTTCTTCCCATGAACCACACATGGATCCACCAGTGTCATTGCATGTCTTCTCTTTTCATGAACCACAGCTGGAGTCATTAGATGTGTGTTTTTCTCAGAGACCACACATGCAACCAGTGTCATTGCATGTGTGTTCTTCCTAAAGACAGCACATGGATCCACCAGTGTCATTGCATGTGTGTTCTTCTCACAAACGATATCATGGACCACATCCAGTGTCGTTGCCTGTGTGTTCTTCTCACAGACCACACATGGATCTACCAGTGTTATTGCATGTGTGTTCTTCTCACAGACCATATCATGAGCCACACCCAAGGTCATTGCATGTGTGTTCTTCCCATGAACCACACATGGATCCACCAGTGTCATCGCATGTCTGCTCTTCCCACATACCACACATGTATCCACCAGTGTGATTGCATGTCTGCTCTTCCCATGAACCAGACATGGATCCACCAGTGTCATTGCATGTCTGCTCTTTTCATGAACCACAGCTAGAGTCATTGGATGTGTGCTCTTCCCACATACCACACATGGATCCACCAGTGTCAATGCATGTGTGTTCTTCCCAAAGACCACACATGGAACCACCAGTGTCATTGCATGTGTGTTCTTCTCACAAAGCATATCATGAACCACACCCACTGTCATTGCATGTTTGTTCTTCCCATGAACCACACATGGATCCACCAGTGTCATCGCATCTCTGCTCTTCCCACATACCACACATGGATCCACTAGTGTGATTGCATGTCTGCTCTTCCCATGAACCACACATGGATCCACCGGTGTCATTGCATGTCTGCTCTTTTCATGAACCACAGCTAGAGTCATTGGATGTGTGTTCTTGTCACAGACCACGCATGGATCCAGTGTCATTGCATGTGTGTTCTTCTCACAAACCATATCATGGACCACACCCAGTGTTGTTGCATGTGTGTTCTTCTCATAGACCACACATGGATCCACCAGTGTCATTGCATGTGTGTTCTTCTCACAAACCATTTCATGAACCACACCCAGTATCATTGCATGTGTGTTCTTCCCATGAACCACACATGGATCCACCGGTGTCATCGCATGTGTGCTCTTCCCACAGACCACACATGAATCCACCAGTGCCATTGAATGTCTGCTCTTCCCATGAACCACAGCTAGTCATTGCATGCGTTTTCTTCTCACAAACCACACATGGATCCACCCAGTGTCATCGCATGTGTGTTCTTCCCATGAACCACACATGGATCCACTCGTGTCATTGCATGTCTGCTCTTTTCATGAACCACAGCTAGAGTCATTGGATGTGTGTTCTTCTCACATACCACACATGGATCCAGTGTCATTGCATGTGTGTTCTTCCCAAAGACCACACATGGATCCACCAATGTCATTGCATGTGTGTTCTTCTCACAAACCATATCATGAACCACACCATGTGTCATTGCATGTGTGTTCTTCCCAAAGACCACACATGGATCCACCGGTGTCGTTGCATGTCTTCTCTTCTCACAGACCATATCATGAGCCACACCCAGAGTCATTGCATGTGTGTTCTTCCCATGAACCACACATGGATCCACCGGAGTCATTGCATGTGTGTTGCTCTCACAGACCACACATGGATCCACCAAGTGTCATCGCATGTGTGTTCTTCCCATGAACCACACATGGATCCACCAGTGTCATTGCATGTCTTCTCTTCTCATGAACCACAGCTAGAGTCATTGGATGTGTGTTTTTCTCAGAGACCACACATGCAACCAGTGTCATTGCATGTCTGTTCTTCCCAAAGATAGCACATGGATCCACCAGTGTCATTGCATGTGTGTTCTTCTCACAAACCATATCATGGACCACACCCAGTGTCGTTGCCTGTGTGTTCTTCTCACAGACCACACATGGATCTACAAGTGTCATTGCATGTGTGTTCTTCTCATAGACCATATCATGAACCACACCCAAGGTCATTGCATGTGTGTTCTTCCCATGAACCACACATGGATCCACCAGTGTCATCGCATGTCTGCTCTTCCCACATACCACACATGTATCCACCAGTGCGATTGCATGTCTGCTCTTCCCATGAACCAGACATGGATCCACCAGTGTCATTGCATGTTTGCTCTTTTCATGAATCACATCTAGAGTCATTGGATGTGTGCTCTTCCCACATACCACACGTGGATCCACCAGTGTCATTGCATGTGTGTTCTTCCCAAAGACCACACATGGATCCACTAGTGTCATTGCATGTGTGTTCTTCTCACAAAGCATATCATGAACCACACCCAGTGTCATTGCATGTGTGTTCTTCCCATGAACCACACATGGATCCACCAGTGTCATCGCATGTCTGCTCTTCCCACATACCACACATGGATCCACCAGTGTGATTGCATGTCTGCTCTTCCCATGAACCACACATGGATCCACCAGTGTCATTGCATGTCTGCTCTTTTCATGAACCACAACTAGAGTCATTGGATGTGTGTTCTTGTCACAGACCACGCATGGCTCCAGTGTCATTGCATGTGTGTTCTTCTCACAAACCATATCATGGACCACACCTAGTGTTGTTGCATGTGTGTTCTTCTCATAGACCACACATGGATCCACCAGTGTCATTGCATGTGTGTTCTTCTCACAAACCATTTCATGAACCACACCCAGTGTCATTGCATGTGTGTTCTTCCCATGAACCACACATGGATCCACCGGTGTCATTGCATCTGTGCTCTTCCCACATACCACACATGGATCCACCAGTGTCATTGCATGTCTGCTCTTCCCATGAACCACAGCTAGTCATTGCATGTGTGTTCTTCTCACAAACCATATCATGGACCACACCCAGTGTTGTTGCATGTGTGTTCTTTTCATAGACCACACATGGATCCACCAGTGTTATTGCATGTGTGTTCTTCTCACAAACCATATCATGAACCACACCAAGTGTCATTGCATGTGTGTTCTTCTCACATACCACACATGGATGCACTAGTGTCATTGCATGTGTGTTCTTCTCACAAACCATATCATGAACCACACCCAGTATCATTGAATGTGTGTTCTTCCCATGAACCACACATGGATCCACCGGTGTCATCGCATGTGTGCTCTTCCCACATACCACACATGGATCCACCAGTGTCATTGCATGTGTGTTCTTCCCATGAACCACACATGGATCCACCAGTGTGATTGCATGTCTGCTCTTTTCATGAACCATAGATAGAGTCACTGGATGTGTGTTCTTCTCACAAACCACATATCACCAGTGTCATTGCATGTGCGTTATTCCCAAAGACCACATATGGATCCACTAGAGTCATTGGATGTGTGTTCTTCTCACAAATCATATATGGATCCAGCGGTGTCGTTGCATGTCAGCTCTTCTCATAGAGCACACATGGATCCACCGGTGTCATTGCATGTGTGTTCTTCCAAAGACCACACGTGGATCCACCGGTGTCGTTGCCTGTCAGCTCTTCTCCGAGCACACATGGATCCACCGGTGTCATTGCATGTGTGTTCTTCCCACATACCACACATGGATCTAGCAGTGTCGTTGCATGTCTGCTCTTCTCATAGACCACACAAGGATCCACCAGTGTCATTGCATGTGTGTTCTTCGCATGAACCACACATGGATCCACCAAAGTCATTGCATGTGTGTTCTTCTCACAAACTACACATGGATCCACCCAGTGTCATCGCATGTGTGTTCTTCCCATGAACCACGCATGGATCCACCAGTGTCATTGCATGTCTGCTCTTTTCATGAACCACAGCTAGATTCATTGGATGTGTGTTCTTCTCACATACCACACATGGATCCAGTGTCATTGCATGTGTGTTCTTCCCAAAGACCACACATGGATCCACCAGTGTTATTGCATCTGTGTTCTTCTCACAAACCATATCATGGAGCACACCCAGTGTCGTTGCATGTGTGTTCTTCTCACAGACCACACATGGATCCACCGGTGTCATTGCATGTGTGTTTTTTTTTCACAGACCATATCATGAGCCACACCCAGTGTCATTTCATGTGTGTTCTTCCCATGAACCACACATGGATCCACCGGTGTCATCGCATGTGTTCTCTTCCCACGGACCACACATGGATCCACCAGTGTCATTGCATGTGTGTTCTTCCCATGAACCACACATGGATCCACCAGTGTCATTGCATGTCTGCTCTTTTCATGAACCACAGCTAGAGTCATGGGATGTGTGTTCTTCTCACAGACCACATATCACCAGTGTCATTGCATGTGTGTTCTTCCCAAAGACCACACATGGATCACCAGTGTCATTGCATGTGTGTTCTTCTCACAAACCACACATGGATCCACCGGTGTCTTTCCATGTCTGCTCTTCTCTCAGAGAACACATGGATCCACCAGTGTCATTGAATGTGTGTTCTTCCCAGAGACCACACATGGATCCACCGGTGTCGTTGCATGTCTGCTCTTCTCACAGACCACACATGGATCCACCAGTGTCATTGCATGTGTGTTCTTCCCATGAACCACACAGGGTTCCACCGAAGTCATTGCATGTGTTTTCTTCTCACAAACCACACATGGATCCACCCAGTGTCATCGCATGTGTGTTCTTCCCATGAACCACACCTGGAGCCACTAGTGTCATTGCATGTCTGCTCTTTTCATGAACCACAGCTAGAGTCATTGGATGTGTGTTCTTCTCACAGACCACACATGGATCCAGTGTCATTGGATGTGTGTTGTTCCCAAAGACCACACATGGATCCACCAGTGTCATTGCATGTGTGTTCTTCTCACAAACCATGTCCTGAACCACACCCTGTGTCATTGCATGTGTGTTCTTCCCAAAGACCACACATGGATCCACCGGTGTCGTTGCATGTCTGCTCTTCTCACAGACCATATCATGAGCCACACCCAGAGTCATTGCATGTGTGTTCTTCCCATGAACCACACATGGATCCACCGGAGTCATTGCATGTGTGTTCTTCTCACAGACCACACATGGATCCACCAAGTGTCATCGCATGTGTGTTCTTCCCATGAACCACACATGGATCCACCAGTGTCATTGCATGTCTTCTCTTTTCATGAACCACGGCTAGAGTCATTGGATGTGTGTTTTTCTCAGAGACCACACATGCAACCAGTGTCATTGCATGTGTGTTCTTCCCAAAGACAGCACATGGATCCACCAGTGTCATTGCATGTGTGTTCTTCTCACAAACCATATCATGGACCACATCCAGTGTCGTTGCCTGTGTGTTCTTCTCACAGACCACACATGGATCTACCAGTGTTATTGCATGTGTGTTCTTCTCACAGACCATATCATGAGCCACACCCAAGATCATTGCATGTGTGTTCTTCCCATGAACCACACATGGATCCACCAGTGTCATCGCATGTCTGCTCTTCCCACATACCACACATGTATCCACCAGTGCGATTGCATGTCTGCTCTTCCCATGAACTAGACATGGATCCACCAGTGTCATTGCATGTCTGCTCTTTTCATGAACCACAGCTAGAGTCATTGGATGTGTGCTCTTCCCACATACCACACATGGATCCACTAGTGTCAATGTATGTGTGTTCTTCCCAAAGGCCACACATGGAACCACCAGTGTCATTGCATGTGTGTTCTTCTCACTAAGCATATCATGAACCACACCCACTGTCATTGCATGTTTGTTCTTCCCATGAACCACACATGGATCCACCAGTGTCATCGCATGTCTGCTCTTCCCACATACCACACATGGATCCACCAGTGTGATTGCATGTCTGCTCTTCCCATGAACCACACATGGATCTGCCAGTGTCATTGCATGTCTGCTCTTTTCATGAACCACAGCTAGAGTCATTGGATGTGTGTTCTTGTCACAGACCACGCATGGATCCAGTGTCATTGCATGTGTGTTCTTCTCACAAACCATATCATGGACCACACCCAGTGTTGTTGCATGTGTGTTCTTCTCATAGACCACACATGGATCCACTAGTGTCATTGCATGTGTGTTCTTCTCACAAACCATTTCATGAACCACACCTAGTATCATTGCATGTGTGTTCTTCCCATGAACCACACATGGATCCGCCGGTGTCATCGCATGTGTGCTCTTCCCACAGACCACACATGAATCCACCAGTGTCATTGAATGTCTGCTCTTCCCATGAACCACAGCTAGTCATTGCATGTGTTTTCTTCTCACAAACCACACATGGATCCACCCAGTGTCATCGCATGTGTGTTCTTCCCATGAACCACACATGGATCCACTCGTGTCATTGCATGTCTGCTCTTTTCATGAACCACAGCTAGAGTCATTGGATGTGTGTTCTTCTCACATACCACACATGGATCTAGTGTCATTGCATGTGTGTTCTTCCCAAAGACCACACATGGATCCACCAGTGTCATTGCATGTGTGTTCTTCTCACAAACCATATCATGAACCACACCCTGTGTCATTGCATGTGTGTTCTTCCCAAAGACCACACATGGATCCACCGGTGTCGTTGCATGTCTGCTCTTCTCACAGACCATATCATGAGCCACACCCAGAGTCATTGCATGTGTGTTCTTCCCATGAACCACACATGGATCCACCGGAGTCATTGCATGTGTGTTGTTCTCACAGACCACACATGGATCCACCAAGTGTCATCGCATGTGTGTTCTTCCCATGAACCACACATGGATCCACCAGTGTCATTGCATGTCTTCTCTTCTCATGAACCACAGCTAGAGTCATTGGATGTGTGTTTTTCTCAGAGACCACACATGCAACCAGTGTCATTGCATGTGTGTTCATCCCAAAGACAGCACATGGATCCACCAGTGTCATTGCATGTGTTTTCTTCTCATAGACCATATCATGAACCACACCCAAGGTCATTGCATGTGTGTTCTTCCCATGAACCACACATGGATCCACCAGTGTCATCGCATGTCTGCTCTTCCCACATACCACACATGTATCCACCAGTGCGATTGCATGTCTGCTCTTCCCATGAACCAGACATGGATCCACCAGTGTCATTGCATGTTTGCTCTTTTCATGAACCACATCTAGAGTCATTGGATGTGTGCTCTTCCCACATACCACACGTGGATCCACCAGTGTCATTGCATGTGTGTTCTTCCCAAATACCACACATGGATCCACTAGTGTCATTGCATGTGTGTTCTTCTCACAAAGCATATCATGAACCACACCCAGTGTCATTGCATGTGTGTTCTTCCCATGAACCACACATGGATCCACCAGTGTCATCGCATGTCTGCTCTTCCCACATACCACACATGGATCCACCAGTGTGATTGCATGTCTGCTCTTCCCATGAACCACACATGGATCCACCAGTGTCATTGCATGTCTACTCTTTTCATGAACCACAACTAGAGTCATTGGATGTGTGTTCTTGTCACAGACCACGCATGGATCCAGTGTCATTTGCATGTGTGTTATTCTCACAAACCATTTCATGAACCACACCCAGTGTTGTTGCATGTGTGTTTTTCCCATGAACCACACATGGATCCACCGGTGTCATCGCATGTGTGCTCTTCCCACATACCACACATGGATCCACCAGTGTCATTGCATGTCTGCTCTTCCCATGAACCACAGCTAGAGTCATTGCATGTGTGTTCTTCTCACAAACCATATCATGGACCACACCCAGTGTTGTTGCATGTGTGTTCTTCTCATAGACCACACATGGATCCACCAGTGTTATTGCATGTGTGTTCTTCTCACAAACCATATCATGAACCACACCAGTGTCATTACATGTGTGTTCTTCCCATGAACCACACATGGATCCACCGGTGTCATCGCATGTGTGCTCTTCCCACATACCACACATGGATCCACCAGTGTCATTGCATGTCTGCTCTTCCCATGAACCACAGCTAGAGTCATTGGATGTGTGTTCTTCTCACAGACCACACATGGATCCAGTGTCATTGCATGTTTGTTCTTCCCAAAGACCACACATGGATCCACCAGTGTCATTGCATGTGTGTTCTTCTCACAAACCATATCATGAACCACACCCAGTGTCGTTGCATGTGTGTTCTTCTCACAAACCACACATGGATCCACCAGTGTCATTGCATGTGTGTTCTTCTCACAGACCACACATGGATCCACCAGTGTCATGGCATGTGTGTTCTTCTCACAGACCATATCATGAACCACACCCAGTATCATTGTATGTGTGTTCTTCCCATGAACCACACATGGATCCACCGGTGTCATCGCATGTGTGCTCTTCCCACATACCACACATGGATCCACCAGTGTCATTGCATGTGTGTTCTTCCCATGAACCACACATGGATCCACCAGTGGCATTGCATGTCTGCTCTTTTCATGAACCATAGCTAGAGTCGTTGGATGTGTGTTCTTCTCACAGACCACATATCACCAGTGTCATTGCATGTGTGTTATTCCCAAAGACCACACATAGATCCACTAGAGTCATTGGATGTGTGTTATTCTCACAAACCATATATGGATCCACCGGTGTCGTTGCATGTCAGCTCTTCTCACAGAGCACACATGGATCCACCGATGTCATTGCATGTTTGTTCTTCCCAAAGACCACACATGGATCCACCAGTGTCGTTGCATGTCTGCTCTTCTCACAGACCATATCATGAGCCACACCCAGAGTCATTGCATGTGTGTTCTTTCCATGAACCACACATGGATCCAACGGAGTCATTGCATATGTGTTCTTCTCACAGACCACACATGGATCCACCCAGTGTCATCTCATGTGTGTTCTTCCCATGAACCACACATGGATCCACCAGTGTCATTGCATGTCTACTCTTTTCATGAACCACAACTAGAGTCATTGGATGTGTATTCTTCTCACAGACCACACATGGATCCGGTGTCATTGCATGTGTGTTCTTTCCAAAGACAACACATGGATCCACCTGTGTCATTGCATGTGTGTTCTTCTCACAAACCATATCATGGACCACACCTAGTGTCGTTGCAAATGTGTTCTTCTCACATAGGACACATGGATCCACCACTGTCATTGCATGTCTGTTCTTCTCACAAAACATATCATGGACCACACCAAGTGTCATTGCACGTGTGTTCTTCCCATGAACCACACACGGATCCACCGGTGTCATCGCATGTGTGCTCTTCCCACATACCACACATGGATCCACCAGCGTCATCGCATGTCTGCTCTTCCCATGAACCATAGCTAGAGTCATTGGATGTGTGTTCTTCTCACAGACCACACATGGATCCAGTGTCATTGCATGTGTGTTCTTCCCAAATACCACACATGGATCCACCAGTGTCATTGCATGTGTGTTCTTCTCACAGACCATATCATGAACCACACCCAGTATCATTGCATGTGTGTTCTTCCCATGAACCACACATGGATCCACCGGTGTCATCTCATGGGTGCTCTTCCCACATACCACACATGGATCCACCAGTGTCATTGCATGTGTGTTCTTCCCAAAGACCACACATGGATCCACCAGTGTCATTGCATGTGTGTTCTTCTCACAAACCATATCATGAACCACACCAAGTGTCATTGCATGTGTGTTCTTCTCACATACCACACATGGATGCACTAGTGTCATTGCATGTGTGTTCTTCTCACAAACCATATCATGAACCACACCCAGTATCATTGAATGTGTGTTCTTCCCATGAACCACACATGGATCCACCGGTGTCATCGCATGTGTGCTCTTCCCACATACCACACATGGATCCACCAGTGTCATTGCATGTGTGTTCTTCCCATGAACCACACATGGATCCACCAGTGTCATTGCATGTCTGCTCTTTTCATGAACCACAGCTAGAGTCATTGGATGTGTGTTCTTCTCACAGACCACATATCACCAGTGTCATTGCATGTGTGTTCTTCCCAAAGACCACACATGGATCACCAGTGTCATTGCATGTGTGTTCTTCTCACAAACCACACATGGATCCACCGGTGTCTTTCCATGTCTGCTCTTCTCTCAGAGAACACATGGATCCACCAGTGTCATTGAATGTGTGTTCTTCCCAGAGACCACACATGGATCCACCGGTGTCGTTGCATGTATGCTCTTCTCACAGACCACACATGGATCCACCAGTGTCATTGCATGTGTGTTCTTCCCATGAACCACACATGGTTCCACCGAAGTCATTGCATGTGTTTTCTTCTCACAAACCACACATGGATCCACCCAGTGTCATCGCATGTGTGTTCTTCCCATGAACCACACATGGATCCACTAGTGTCATTGCATGTCTGCTCTTTTCATGAACCACAGCTAGAGTCATTGGATGTGTGTTCTTCTCACAGACTTGACATGGATCCAGTGTCATTGGATGTGTGTTGTTCCCAAAGACCACACATGGATCCACCAGTGTCATTGCATGTGTGTTCTTCTCACAAACCATGTCCTGAACCACACCCTGTGTCATTGCATGTGTGTTCTTCCCAAAGACCACACATGGATCCACCGGTGTCGTTTCATGTCTGCTCTTCTCACAGACCATATCATGAGCCACACCCAGAGTCATTGCATGTGTGTTCTTCCCATGAACCACACATGGATCCACGGGAGTCATTGCATGTGTGTTCTTCTCACAGACCACACATGGATCCACCCAGTGTCATCGCATCTGTGTTCTTCCCATGAACCACACATGGATCCACCAGTGTCATTGCATGTCTTCTCTTTTCATGAACCACAGCTAGAGTCATTGGATGTGTGTTTTTCTCAGAGACCACACATGCAACCAGTGTCATTGCATGTGTGTTCTTCCCAAAGACAGCACATGGATCCACCAGTGTCATTGCATGTGTGTTCTTCTCACAAACCATATCATGGACCACATCCAGTGTCGTTGCCTGTGTGTTCTTCTCACAGACCACACATGGATCTACCAGTGTCATTGCATGTGTGTTCTTCTCACAGACCATATCATGAGCCACACCCAAGGTCATTGCATGTGTGTTCTTGCCATGAACCACACATGGATCCACCAGTGTCATCGCATGTTTGCTCTTCCCACATACCACACATGTATCCACCAGTGCGATTGCATGTCTGCTCTTCCCATGAACCAGACATGGATCCACCAGTGTCATTGCATGTCTGCTCTTTTCATGAACCACAGCTAGAGTCATTGGATGTGTGCTCTTCCCACATACCACACATGGATCCACCAGTGTCAATGCATGTGTGTTCTTCCCAAAGACAACACATGGATCCACCAGTGTCATTGCATGTGTGTTCTTCTCACAAAGCATATCATTAACCACACCCACTGTCATTGCATGTTTGTTCTTCCCATGAACCACACATGGATCCACCAGTGTCATCGCATGTCTGCTCTTCCCACATACCACACATGGATCCACCAGTGTGATTGCATGTCTGCTCTTCCCATGAACCACACATGGATCCACCAGTGTCATTGCATGTCTGCTCTTTTCATGAACCACGGCTAGAGTCATTGGATGTGTGTTCTTGTCACAGACCACGCATGGATCCAGTGTCATTGCATGTGTGTTCTTCTCACAAACCATATCATGGACCACACCCAGTGTAGTTGCATGTGTGTTCTTCTCATAGACCACACATGGATCCACCAGTGTCATTGCATGTGTGTTCTTCTCACAAACCATTTCATGAACCACACTCAGTATCATTGCATGTGTGTTCTTCCCATGAACCACACATGGATCCACCGGTGTCATCGCATGTGTGCTCTTCCCACATACCACACATGAATCCACCAGTGTCATTGAATGTCTGCTCTTCCCATGAACCACAGCTAGTCATTGCATGTGTTTTCTTCTCACAAACCACACATCGATCCACCCAGTGTCATTGCATGTGTGTTCTTCCCATGAACCACACATGGATCCACTCGTGTCATTGCATGTCTGCTCTTTTCATGAACCACAGCTAGAGTCATTGGATGTGTGTTCTTCTCACATACCACACATGGATCCAGTGTCATTGCATGTGTGTTCTTCCCAAAGACCACACATGGATCCACCAGTGTCATTCCATGTGTGTTCTTCTCACAAACCATATCATGAACCACACCCTGTGTCATTGCATGTGTGTTCTTCCCAAAGACCACACATGGATCCACCGGTGTCGTTGCATGTCTGCTCTTCTCACAGACCATATCATGAGCCACACCCAGAGTCATTGCATGTGTGTTCTTCCCATGAACCACACATGGATCCACCGGAGTCATTGCATGTGTGTTCTTCTCACAGACCACACATGGATCCACCAAGTGTCATCGCATGTGTGTTCTTCCCATGAACCACACATGTATCCACCAGTGTCATTGCATGTCTTCTCTTTTCATGAACCACAGCTGGAGTCATTAGATGTGTGTTTTTCTCAGAGACCACACATGCAACCAGTGTCATTGCATGTGTGTTCTTCCCAAAGACAGCACATGGATCCACCAGTGTCATTGCATGTGTGTTCTTCTCACAAACCATATCATGGACCACATCCAGTGTCGTTGCCTGTGTGTTCTTCTCACAGACCACACATGGATCTACCAGTGTTATTGCATGTGTGTTCTTCTCACAGACCATATCATGAGCCACACCCAAGGTCATTGCATGTGTGTTCTTCCCATGAACCACACATGGATCCACCAGTGTCATCGCATGTCTGCTCTTCCCACATACCACACATGTATCCACCAGTGTGATTGCATGTCTTCTCTTCCCATGAACCAGACATGGATCCACCAGTGTCATTGCATGTCTGCTCTTTTCATGAACCACAGCTAGAGTCATTGGATGTGTGCTCTTCCCACATACCACACATGGATCCACCAGTGTCAATGCATGTGTGTTCTTCCCAAAGACCACACATGGAACCACCAGTGTCATTGCATGTGTGTTCTTCTCACAAAGCATATCATGAACCACACCCACTGTCATTGCATGTTTGTTCTTCCCATGAACCACACATGGATCCACCAGTGTCATCGCATCTCTGCTCTTCCCACATACCACACATGGATCCACCAGTGTGATTGCATGTCTGCTCTTCCCATGAACCACACATGGATCCACCGGTGTCATTGCATGTCTGCTCTTTTCATGAACCACAGCTAGAGTCATTGGATGTGTGTTCTTGTCACAGACCACGCATGGATCCAGTGTCATTGCATGTGTGTTCTTCTCACAAACCATATCATGGACCACACCCAGTGTTGTTGCATGTGTGTTCTTCTCATAGACCACACATGGATCCACCAGTGTCATTGCATGTGTGTTCTTCTCACAAACCATTTCATGAACCACACCCAGTATCATTGCATGTGTGTTCTTCCCATGAACCACACATGGATCCACCGGTGTCATCGCATGTGTGCTCTTCCCACAGACCACACATGAATCCACCAGTGTCATTGAATGTCTGCTCTTCCCATGAACCACAGCTAGTCATTGCATGTGTTTTCTTCTCACAAACCACACATGGATCCACCCAGTGTCATCGCATGTGTGTTCTTCCCATGAACCACACATGGATCCACTCGTGTCATTGCATGTCTGCTCTTTTCATGAACCACAGCTAGAGTCATTGGATGTGTGTTCTTCTCACATACCACACATGGATCCAGTGTCATTGCATGTGTGTTCTTCCCAAAGACCACACATGGATCCACCAATGTCATTGCATGTGTGTTCTTCTCACAAACCATATCATGAACCACACCATGTGTCATTGCATGTGTGTTCTTCCCAAAGACCACACATGGATCCACCGGTGTCGTTGCATGTCTGCTCTTCTCACAGACCATATCATGAGCCACACCCAGAGTCATTGCATGTGTGTTCTTCCCATGAACCACACATGGATCCACCGGAGTCATTGCATGTGTGTTGTTCTCACAGACCACACATGGATCCACCAAGTGTCATCGCATGTGTGTTCTTCCCATGAACCACACATGGATCCACCAGTGTCATTGCATGTCTTCTCTTCTCATGAACCACAGCTAGAGTCATTGGATGTGTGTTTTTCTCAGAGACCACACATGCAACCAGTGTCATTGCATGTCTGTTGTTCCCAAAGATAGCACATGGATCCACCAGTGTCATTGCATGTGTGTTCTTCTCACAAACCATATCATGGACCACACCCAGTGTCGTTGCCTGTGTGTTCTTCTCACAGACCACACATGGATCTACAAGTGTCATTGCATGTGTGTTCTTCTCATAGACCATATCATGAACCACACCCAAGGTCATTGCATGTGTGTTCTTCCCATGAACCACACATGGATCCACCAGTGTCATCGCATGTCTGCTCTTCCCACATACCACACATGTATCCACCAGTGCGATTGCATGTCTGCTCTTCCCATGAACCAGACATGGATCCACCAGTGTCATTGCATGTTTGCTCTTTTCATGAATCACATCTAGAGTCATTGGATGTGTGCTCTTCCCACATACCACACGTGGATCCACCAGTGTCATTGCATGTGTGTTCTTCCCAAAGACCACACATGGATCCACTAGTGTCATTGCATGTGTGTTCTTCTCACAAAGCATATCATGAACCACACCCAGTGTCATTGCATGTGTGTTCTTCCCATGAACCACACATGGATCCACCAGTGTCATCGCATGTCTGCTCTTCCCACATACCACACATGGATCCACCAGTGTGATTGCATGTCTGCTCTTCCCATGAACCACACATGGATCCACCAGTGTCATTGCATGTCTGCTCTTTTCAAGAACCACAACTAGAGTCATTGGATGTGTGTTCTTGTCACAGACCACGCATGGCTCCAGTGTCATTGCATGTGTGTTCTTCTCACAAACCATATCATGGACCACACCCAGTGTTGTTGCATGTGTGTTCTTCTCATAGACCACACATGGATCCACCAGTGTCATTGCATGTGTGTTCTTCTCACAAACCATTTCATGAACCACACCCAGTGTCATTGCATGTGTGTTCTTCCCATGAACCACACATGGATCCACCGGTGTCATTGCATGTGTGCTCTTCCCACATACCACACATGGATCCACCAGTGTCATTGCATGTCTGCTCTTCCCATGAACCACAGCTAGTCATTGCATGTGTGTTCTTCTCACAAACCATATCATGGACCACACCCAGTGTTGTTGCATGTGTGTTCTTTTCATAGACCACACATGGATCCACCAGTGTTATTGCATGTGTGTTCTTCTCACAAACCATATCATGAACCACACCCAGTGTCATTGCATGTGTGTTCTTCCCATGAACCACACATGGATCCACCGGTGTCATCGCATGTGTGCTCTTCCCACATACCACACATGGATCCACCAGTGTCATTGCATGTCTGCTCTTCCCATGAACCATAGCTAGAGTCATTGGATGTGTGTTCTTCCCACAGACCACACATGGATCCAGTGTCATTGCATGTTTGTCCTTCCCAAAGAACACACATGGATCCACCAGTGTCATTGCATGTGTGTTCTTCTCACAAACCATATCATGAACCACACCCTGTGTCGTTGCATGTGTGTTCTTCTCACAGACCACACATGGATCCACCAGTGTCATTGCATGTGTGTTCTTCTCACAGACCATATCATGAACCACACCCGGTATCATTGCATGTGTGTTCTTCCCATGAACCACACATGGATCCACCGGTGTCATCGCATGTGTGCTCTTCCCACATACCACACATGGATCCACGAGTGTCATTGCATGTGTGTTCTTCCCATGAACCACACATGGATCCACCGGTGTCGTTGCATGTCATCTCTTCTCACAGAGTACACATGGATCCACCGATGTCATTGCATGTTTCTTCTTCCCAAAGACCACACATGGATCCACCGGTGTCGTTGCATGTCTGCTCTTCTCACAGACCATATCATGAGCCACACCCAGAGTCATTGCATGTGTGTTCTTCCCATTAACCACACATGGATCCACCGGAGTCATTGCATGTGTGTTCTTCTCACAGACCACACATGGATCCACCCAGTGTCATCGCATGTGTGTTCTTCCCATGAACCACACATGGATCCACAAGTGTCATTGCATGTCTGCTCTTTTCATGAACGACAACTAGAGTCATGGATGTGTGTTCTTCTCACAGACTACACATGGATCTGGTGTCATTGCATGTGTGTTCTTCCCAAAGACAACACATGGATCCACCAGTGTCATTGCATGTGTGTTCTTCTCACAAACGACATCATGGACCACACCCAGTGTCGTTGCAAGTTTGTTCTTCTCACATACGACACATGGATCCACCATTGTCATTGCATGTCTGTTCTTCTCACAAACCATATCATGGACCACACCAAGTGTCATTGCATGTGTGTTCTTCCCATGAACCACACACGGATCCACCGGTGTCATCGCATGTGTGCTCTTCCCACATACCACACATGGATCCACCAGTGTCATCGCATGTCTGCTCTTCCCATGAACCACAGCTAGAGTCATTGGATCTGTGTTCTTCTCACAGACCACACATGGATCCAGTGTCATTGCATGTGTGTTCTTCCCAAAGATCACACATGGATCCACCAGTGTCATTGCATGTGTGTTCTTCTCACAGACCATATCATGAACCACACCCAGTATCATTGCATGTGTGTTCTTCCCATGAACCACACATGGATCCACCGGTGTCATCGTATGTGTGCCCTTCCCACATACCACACATGGATCCACCAGTGTCATTGCATGTGTGTTCTTCACAAAGACCACACATGGATCCACTAGTGCCATTGCATGTGTGTTCTTCTCACAAACCATATCATGAACCACACCAAGTGTCGTTGCATGTGTGTTCTTCTCACAGACCACACATGGATGCACTAGTGTCATTGCATGTGTGTTCTTCTCATAGACCATATCATGAACCACACCCAGTATCATTGCATGTGTGTTCTTCCCATGAACCACACATGGATCCACCGGTGTCATCGCATGTGTGCTCTTCCCACATACCACACATGGATCCACCAGTGTCATTGCATGTGTGTTCTTCCCATGAACCACACATGGATCCACCAGTGTCATTGCATGTCTGCTCTTTTCATGAACCATAGCTCGAGTCATTGGATGTGTGTTCTTCTCACAGACCACATATCACCAGTGTCATTGCATGTGTGTTATTCCCAAAGACCACATATGGATCCACTAGAGTCATTGGATGTGTGTTCTTCTCACAAGTCATATATGGATCCACCGGTGTCGTTGCATGTCAGCTCTTCTCATAGAGCACACATGGATCCACGGGTGTCATTGCATGTGTGTTCTTCCCAAAGACCACACATGGATCCACCGGTGTCGTTGCATGTCTGCTCTTCTCACAGATCATATCATGAGCCACACCCAGAGTCATTGCATGTGTGTTCTTCCCATGAAACCACACATGTATCCAACGGAGTCATTGCATGTGTGTTCTTCTCACTGACCACACATGGATCCACCCAGTGTCATCGCATGTGTGTTCTTTCCATGAACCACACATGGATCCACCAGTGTCATTGCATGTCTGCTCTTTTCATGAACCATAGATAGAGTCATTGGATGTCTGTTCTTCTCACAGACCACACATGGATCCAGTGTCATCGCATGTGTGTTCTTCCCAAAGACAACACATGGATCCACCAGTGTCATTGCATGTGTGTTCTTCTCACAAACCATATCATGGACCACACCCAGTGTCGTTGCATGTGTGTTCTTCTCACATACCACACATGGATCCACCAGGGTCATTGCATGTGTGTTCTTCTCACAAACCATATCATGGACCACACCTAGTGTCATTGCATGTGTGTTCTTCTCACAAACCATATCATGGACCACACCCAGTGTCGTTGCCTGTGTGTTCTTCTCACAGACCACACATGGATCCACCAGTGTCATTGCATGTGTGTTCTTCTCACAAACCATATCATGAACCACACCCAGTGTCATTGCATGTGTGTTCTTCCCATGAACCACACATGGATCCACCGGTGTCATCGCATGTGTGCTCTTCCCACATACCACACATGGATCCACCAGTGTTATTGCATGTATGCTCTTCCCATGAACCACAGCTAGAGTCATTGGATATGTGTTCTTCTCACAGACCACACATGGATCCAGTGTCATTGCATGTTTGTTCTTCCCAAAGACCACACATGGATCCACCAGTGTCATTGCATGTGTGTTCTTCCCAAAGACAGCACATGGATCCACCAGTGTCATTGCATGTGTGTTCTTCTCACAAACCATATCATGGACCACACCCAGTGTCGTTGCCTGTGTGTTCTTCTCACAGACCACACATGGATCTACAAGTGTCATTGCATGTGTGTTCTTCTCACAGACCATATCATGAACCACACCCAAGGTCATTGCATGTGTGTTCTTCCCATGAACCACACATGGATCCACCAGTGTCATCGCATGTTTGCTCTTCCCACATACCACACATGTATCCACCAGTTCGATTGCATGTCTGCTCTTCCCATGAACCAGACATGGATCCACCAGTGTCATTGCATGTCTGCTCTTTTCATGTACCACAGCTAGAGTCATTGGATGTTGGCTCTTCCCACATACCACACATGGATCCACCAATGTCATTGCATGTGTGTTCTTCCCAAAGACCACACATGGATCCACTAGTGTCATTGCATGTGTGTTCTTCTCACAAAGCATATCATGAACCACACCCATTGTCATTGCATGTGTGTTCTTCCCATGAACCACACATGGATCCACCAGTGTCATCGCATGTCTGCTCTTCCCACATACCACACATGGATCCACCAGTGTGATTGCATGTCTGCTCTTCCCATGAACCACACATGGATCCACCAGTGTCATTGCATGTCTGCTCTTTTCATGAACCACAGCTAGAGTCATTGGATGTGTGTTCTTGTCACAGACCACGCATGGATCCAGTGTCATTGCATGTGTGTTCTTCTCACAAACCATATCATGGACCACACCCAGTGTTGTTGCATGTGTGTTCTTCTCATAGACCACACATGGATCCACCAGTGTCATTGCATGTGTGTTCTTCTCACAAACCATTTCATGAACCACACCCAGTGTCATTGCATGTGTGTTCTTCCCATGAACCACACATGGATCCACCGGTGTCATCGCATGTGTGCTCTTCCCACATACCACACATGGATCCACCAGTGTCATTGCATGTCTGCTCTTCCCATGAACCACAGCTAGTCATTGCATGTGTGTTCTTCTCACAAACCATATCATGGACCACACCCAGTGTTGTTGCATGTGTGTTCTTTTCATAGACCACACATGGATCCACCAGTGTTATTGCATGTGTGTTCTTCACACAAACCATATCATGAACCACACCCAGTGTCATTGCATGTGTGTTCTTCCCATGAACCACACATGGATCCACCGGTGTCATCGCATGTGTGCTCTTCCCACATACCACACATGGATCCACCAGTGTCATTGCATGTCTGCTCTTCCCATGAACCACAGCTAGAGTCATTGGATGTGTGTTCTTCTCATAGACCACACATGGATCCAGTGTCATTGCATGTTTGTTCTTCCCAAAGAACACACATGGATCCACCAGTGTCATTGCATGTGTGTTCTTCTCACAAACCATATCATGAACCACACCCAGTGTCGTTGCATGTGTGTTCTTCTCACAGACCACACATGGATCCACCAGTGTCATTGCATGTGTGTTCTTCTCACAAGCCATATCATGAACCACACCCGGTATCATTGCATGTGTGTTCTTCCCATGAACCACACATGGATCCACTGGTGTCATCGCATGTGTGCTCTTCCCACATACCACACATGGATCCACGAGTGTTATTGCATGTGTGTTCTTCCCATGAACCACACATGGATCCACCAGTGTCATTGCATGTATGCTCTTTTCATGAACCATAGCTAGAGTCATTGGATGTGTGTTCTTCTCACAGACCACATATCACCAGTGTCATTGCATTCTGTTCTTCCCAAAGACCACACATGGATCCACTAGAGTCATTGGATGTGTGTTATTCTCACACACCATATATGGATCCACCGGTGTCGTTGCATGTCAGATCTTCTCACAGAGCACACATGGATCCACTGATGTCATTGCATGTTTCTTCTTCCCAAAGACCACACATGGATCCACCGGTATCGTTGCATGTCTGCTCTTCTCACAGACCATATCATGAGCCACACCTAGAGTCATTGCATGTGTGTTCTTCCCATGAACCACACATGGATCCACCGGAGTCATTGCATGTGTGTTCTTCTCACAGACCACACATGGATCCACCCAGTGTCATCGCATGTGTGTTCTTCCCATGAACCACACATGGATCCACCAGTGTCATTGCATGTCTGCTCTTTTCATGAACCACAACTAGAGTCATGGATGTGTGTTCTTCTCACATACCACACATGGATCTGGTGTCATTGCATGTGTGTTCTTCCCAAAGACAACACATGGATCCACCAGTGTCATTGCATGTGTGTTCTTCTCACAAACCATATCATGGACCACGCCCAGTGTCGTTGCAAGTGTGTTCTTCTCACATACGACACATGGATCCACCATTGTCATTGCATGTCTGTTCTTCTCACAAACCATATCATGGACCACACCAAGTGTCATTGCATGTGTGTTATTACCATGAACCACACACGGATCCACCGGTGTCATCGCATGTGTGCTCTTCCCACATACCACACATGGATCCACCAGTGTCATCGCATGTCTGCTCTTCCCATGAACCATAGCTAGACTCATTGGATCTGTGTTCTTCTCACAGACCACACATGGATCCAGTGTCATTGCATGTGTGTTCTTCCCAAAGATCACACATGGATCCACCAGTGTCATTGCATGTGTGTTCTTCTCACAGACCATATCATGAACCACACCCAGTATCATTGCACGTGTGTTCTTCCCATGAACCACACATGGATCCACCGGTGTCATCGTATGTGTGCCCTTCCCACATACCACACATGGATCCACCAGTGTCATTGCATGTGTGTTCTTCACAAAGACCACACATGGATCCACTAGTGCCATTGCATGTGTGTTCTTCTCACAAACCATATCATGAACCACACCAAGTGTCGTTGCATGTGTGTTCTTCTCACAGACCACACATGGATGCACTAGTGTCATTGCATGTGTGTTCTTCTCATAGACCATATCATGAACCACACCCAGTATCATTGCATGTGTGTTCTTCCCATGAACCACACATGGATCCACCGGTGTCATCGCATGTGTGCTCTTCCCACATACCACACATGGATCCACCAGTGTCATTGCATGTGTGTTCTTCCCATGAACCACACATGGATCCACCAGTGTCATTGCATGTCTGCTCTTTTCATGAACCATAGCTAGAGTCATTGGATGTGTGTTCTTCTCATAGACAACATATCACCAGTGTCATTGCATGTGTGTTATTCCCAAAGACCACATATGGATCCACTAGAGTCATTGGATGTGTGTTCTTCTCACAAGTCATATATGGATCCACCGGTGTCGTTGCATGTCGGCTCTTCTCATAGAGCACACATGGATCCACCGGTGTCATTGCATGTGTGTTCTTCCCAAAGAACACACATGGATCCACCGGTGTCGTTGCATGTCTGCTCTTCTCACAGATCATATCATGAGCCACACCCAGAGTCATTGCATGTGTGTTCTTCCCATGAAACCACACATGGATCCAACGGAGTCATTGCATGTGTGTTCTTCTCACAGACCACACATGGATCCACCCAGTGTCATCGCATGTGTGTTCTTTCCATGAACCACACATGGATCCACCAGTGTCATTGCATGTCTGCTCTTTTCATGAACCATAGATAGAGTCATTCGATGTCTGTTCTTGTCACAGACCACACATGGATCCAGTGTCATCGCATGTGTGTTCTTCCCAAAGACAACACATGGATCCACCAGTGTCATTGCATGTGTGTTCTTCTCACAAACCATATCATGGACCACACCTAGTGTCGTTGCATGTGTGTTCTTCTCACATACCACACATGGATCCACCAGGGTCATTGCATGTGTGTTCTTCTCACGAACCATATCATGGACCACACCCAGTGTCATTGCATGTGTGTTCTTCTCACAAACCATATCATGGACCACACCCAGTGTCGTTGCCTGTGTGTTCTTCTCACAGACCACACATGGATCCACCAGTGTCATTGCATGTGTGTTCTTCTCACAGACAATATCATGAACCACACCCAAGGTCATTGCATATGTGTTCTACCCATCAACCACACATGGATCCACTAGCGTCATCGCATGTCTGCTATTCCCACATACCACACATGGATCCACCAGTGTGATTGCATGTCTGCTCTTCCCATGAACCACACATGGATCCACCAGTGTGATTGCATGTCTGCTCTTTTCATGAACCACAGCTAGAGTCATTGGATGTGTGCTCTTCCCACATACCACACATGGATCCACCAGTGGCATTGCATGTGTGTTCTTCCCAAAGACCACACATGGATCCACCAGTGTCATTGCATGTGTGTTCTTCTCACAAAGCATATCATGAACCACACCCAGTGTCATTGCATGTGTGTTCTTCCCATGAACCACACATGGATCCACCAGTGTCATCGCATGTCTGCTGTTCCCACATACCACACATGGATCCACCAGTGTCATTGCATGTCTGCTCTTTTCATGAACCATAGCTAGAGTCATTGGATGTGTGTTCTTGTCACAGACCACGCATGCATCCAGTGTCATTGCATGTGTTTTATTCTCACAAACCATATCATGGACCACACCCAGTGTTGTTGCATGTGTGTTCTTCTCATAGACCACACATGGATCCACCAGTGTCATTGCATGTGTGTTCTTCTCACAAACCATTTCATGAACCACACCCAGTGTCATTGCATGTGTGTTCTTCCCATGAACCACACATGGATCCACCGGTGTCATCTCATGTGTGCTCTTCCCACATACCACACATGGACCCACCAGTGTCATTGCATGTCTGCTCTTCCCAAAGACCACACATGGATCCACCAGTGTCATTGCATGTGTGTTCTTCTCACAAAGCATATCATGAACCACACCCAGTGTCATTGCATGTGTGTTCTTCCCATGAACCACACATGGATCCACCAGTGTCATCGCATGTCTGCTCTTCCCACATACCACACATGGATCTACCAGTGTGATTGCATGTCTTCTCTTCCCATGAACCACACATGGATCCACCAGTGTCATTGCATGTCTGCTCTTTTCATGAACCATAGCTAGAGTCATTGGATGTGTGTTCTTATCACAGACCACGCATGGATCCAGTGTCATTGCATGTGTGTTATTCTCACAAACCATATCATGGACCACACCCAGTGTTGTTGCATGTGTGTTCTTCTCATAGACCACACATGGATCCACCAGTGTCATTGCATGTGTGTTCTTCTCACAAACCATTTCATGAACCACACCCAGTGTCATTGCATGTGTGTTCTTCGCATGAACCACACATGGATCCACCAGTGTCATATCATGTCTGCTCTTCCCACATACCACACATGGATCCACCAGTGTCATTGCATGTCTGCTCTTCCCATGAACCACAGTTAGAGTAATTGCATGTGTGTTCTTCTCACAAACCATATCATGGACGACACCCAGTGTTGTTGCATGTGTGTTCTTCTCATAGACCACACATGGATCCACCAGTGTTATTGCATGTGTGTTCTTCTCACAAACCATATCATGAACCACACCAGTGTCATTACATGTGTGTTCTTCCCATGAACCACACATGGATCCACCGGTGTGATCGCATGTGTGCTCTTCCCACATACCACACATGGATCCACCAGTGTCATTGCATGTCTGCTCTTCCCATGAACCACAGCTAGAGTCATTGGATGTGTGTCCTTCTCACAGACCACACATGGATCCAGTGTCATTGCATGTTTGTTCTTCCCAAAGACCACACATGGATCCACCAGTGTCATTGCATGTGTGTTCTTCTCACAAACCATATCATGAACCACACCCAGTGTCGTTGCATGTGTGTTCTTCTCACAGACCACACATGGATCCAGCAGTGTCATTGCATGTGTGTTCTTCTCACAGACCATATCATGAACCACACCCAGTATCATTGTATGTGTGTTCTTCCCATGAACCACACATGGATCCACCGGTGTCATTGCATGTGTGCTCTTCCCACATACCACAGATGGATCCACCAGTGTCATTGCATGTCTGCTCTTTTCATGAACCATAGCTAGAGTCGTTGGATGTGTGTTCTTCTCACAGACCACATATCACCAGTGTCATTGTATGTGTATTATTCCCAAAGACCACACATGGATCCACTAGTCATTGGATGTGTGTTATTCTCACAAACCATATATGGATCCACCGGTGTCGTTGCATGTCAGCTCTTCTCACAGAGCACACATGGATCCACCGATGTCATTGCATGTTTGTTCTTCCCAAAGACCACACATGGATCCACCGGTGTCGTTGCATGTCTGCTCTTCTCACAGACCATATCATGAGCCACACCCAGAGTCATTGCATGTGTGTTCTTCCCATGAACCACACATGGATCCAACGGAGTCATTGCATGTGTGTTCTTCTCACAGACCACACATGGATCCACCCAGTGTCATCTCATGTGTGTTCTTCCCATGAACCACACATGGATCCACCAGTGTCAGTGCATGTCTGCTCTTTTCATGAACCACAACTAGAGTCATTGGATGTGTATTCTTCTCACAGACCACACATGGATCCGGTGTCATTGCATGTGTGTTCTTTCCAAAGAAAACACATGGATCCACTAGTGTCATTGCATGTGTGTTCTTCCCAAAGACCACACATGGATCCACCAGTGTCATTGCATGTGTGTTCTTCTCACAAACCATATCATGAACCACACCAAGTGTCGTTGCATGTGTGTTCTTCTCACATACCACACATGGATGCACTAGTGTCATTGCATGTGCGTTCTTCTCACAGACCATATCATGAACCACACCCGGTATCATTGAATGTGTGTTCTTCCCATGAACCACACATGGATCCACCGGTGTCATCGCATGTGTGCTCTTCCCACATACCACACATGGATCCACCAGTGTCATTGCATGTGTGTTCTTCCCATGAACCACACATGGATCCACCAGTGTCATTGCATGTCTTCTCTTTTCTTGAACCATAGATAGAGTCACTGGATGTGTGTTCTTCTCACATACCACATATCACCAGTGTCATTGCATGTGTGTTATTACCAAAGACCACATATGGATCCACTAGAGTCATTGGATGTGTGTTCTCCTCACAAATCATATATGGATCCAGCGGTGTCGTTGCATGTCAGCTCTTCTCATAGAGCACACATGGATCCACCGGTGTCATTGCATGTGTGTTCTTCCCAAAGACCACACGTGGATCCACCGGTGTCGTTGCATGTCTGCTCTTCTCACAGACCATATCATGAGCCACACCCAGAGTCATTGCATGTGTGTTCTTCCCATGAACCACACATGGATCCACCGGAGTCATTGCATGTGTGTTCTTCTCACAGACCACACATGGATCCACCCAGTGTCATCGCATGTGTGTTCTTCCCATGAACCACACATGGATCCACCAGTGTCATTGCATGTCTGCTCTTTTCATGAACCACAGATAGAGTCATTGGATGTGTGTTCTTCTCACAGACCACACATGGATCCAGTGTCATGGCATGTGTGTTCTTCCCAAAGACAACACATGGATCCACCAGTGTCATTGCATGTGTGTTCTTCTCACAAACCATATCATGGACCACACCCAGTGTCGTTGCATGTGTGTTCTTCTCACATACCACACATGGATCCACCAGTGTCATTGCATGTGTGTTCTTCTCACAGACCATATCATGAACCACACCCAGTGTCATTGCATGTGTGTTCTTCCCATGAACCACACATGGATCCACCGGTGTCATTGCATGTGTGCTCTTCCCACATACCACACATGGATCCACCAGTGTCATTGCATGTCTGCTCTTCCCATGAACCACAGCTAGAGTCAATGGATGTGTGTTCTTCTCATAGACCACACATGGATCCAGTGTCATTGCATGTGTGTTCTTCCCAAAGACCACACATGGATCCACCAGTGTCATTGCATGTGTGTTCTTCTCACAAACCATATGATGAACCACACCCAGTGTCGTTGCATGTGTGTTCTTCTCATAGACCACACATGGATCCACCAGTGTCATTACATGTGTGTTCTTCTCACAGACCATATCATGAACCACACCCAGTGTCATTGCATGTGTGTTCTTCCCATGAACCATACATGGATCCACCGGTGTCATCGCATGTGTGCTCTTCCCATATACCACACATGGATCCACCAGTGTCATTGCATGTGTGTTCTTCCCATGAACCACACATGGATCTACCAGTGCCATTGTATGTCTTCTCTTTTCATGAACCACAGCTAGAGTCATTGGATGTGTGTTCTTCTCACAGACCACACATGGATCCAGTGTCATTGCATGTGTGTTCTTCCCAAAGAACACACATGGATCTCACAAACCATATCATGGACTACACCCAGTGTCGTTGCATGTGTGTTCTTCTCACAGACCACACATAGACCCACCGGTGTCATTGCATGTGTGTTTTTCTCACATACCATATCATGAGCAACACCCAGTCTCATTGCATGTGTGTTCTTCCCATGAACCACACATGGATCCACCGGTGTCATCGCATGTGTGCTCTTACCACAGACCACACATGGATCCACTAGTGTCATTGCAGGTCTGCTCTTTTCATGAACCAAAACTAGAGTCATTGGATGTGTGTTCTTCTCACAGACCACACATGGATCCAGTGTCATTGCATGTGTGTTCTTCCCAAAGACCACACATGGATCCACCAGTGTCATTGCATGTGTGTTCTTCTCACAAACCATATCATGAACCACACCCAGTGTCATTGCATGTGTGTTCTTCCCAAAGACCACACATGTATCCACCGGTGTCGTTGCATGTCTGCTCTTCTCACAAAACATATCATGAGCCACACCCAGAGTCATTGCATGTTTGTTCTTCCCATGAACCACACATGGATCCACCGGAGTCATTACATGTGTGTTCTTCTCACAGACCACAGATGGATCCACCCAGTGTCATCGCATGTGTGTTCTTCCCATGAACCACACATGGATCCACCAATGTCATTGCGTGTCTGCTCGTTTCATGAACCATAGCTAGAGTCATTGGATGTGTGTTCTTCTCACAGACCACACATGGATCCACCGGTGTCGTTGCATGTCTGCTCTTCTCTCAGAGAACACATGGATCCACCAGTGTCATTGCATGTGTGTTATTCTCAAAACTATATCATGAACCACACCCAGTGTCGTTGCATGTGTGTTCTTCTCACAGACCACACATGGATCCACTAGTGTCATTGCATGTGTGTTCTGCTCATAGACCATATCATGAACCACACGCAGTGTCATTGCATGTGTGTTCTTCTCACAAACCACACATGGATCCACCAAGTGTCATCGCATGTGTGTTCTTCCCATGAACCACACATGGATCCACCAGTGTCATTGCATGTCTGCTCTTTTCATGAACCACAACTAGAGGTTTTGGATGTGTGTTCTTCTCACAGACCACACATGGATCTAGTGTCATTGCATGTGTGTTCTTCCCAAAGACCACACATGGATCCACCAGTGTCATTGCATGTGTGTTCTTCTCACAAACCATATCATGAACCACACCTAGTGTTGTTGCATGTGTGTTCTCCTCACAGACCACACATGGATCCACTACTGTCATTGCATGTGTGTTCTTCTCACAGACCATATCATGAACCACACCCAGTGTCATTGCATGTGTGTTCTTCTCACAAACCACACATGGATCCACCCAGTGTCATAACATATGTGTTCTTCCCATGAACCACACATGGATACACCAGTGTCATTGCATGTCTGCTCTTTTCATGAACCATAACTAGAGTCATTGGATGTGTGTTCTTCTCACAGACCACACATGGATCCAGTGTCATTGCATGTGTGTTCTTCCCAAAGACCACACATGGATCCACCAGTGTCCTTGCATGTGTGTTCTTCTCACAAACCATATCATGAACCACACCTAGTGTTGTTGCATGTGTGTTCTCCTCACAGACCACACATGGATCCACCAGTGTCATTGCATGTGTGTTCTTCTCACAGACCATATCATGAACCACACCCAGTGTCATTGCATGTGTGTGTGCTTTTCACAAACCACACATGGATCCACCAAGTGTCATAACATATGTGTTCTTCCCATGAACCACACATGGATACACTAGTGTCATTGCATGTCTGCTCTTTTCATGAACCACAACTAGAGTCATTGGATGTGTGTTCTTCTCACAGACCACACATGGATCCAGTGTCATTGCATGTGTGTTCTTCCCAAAGACCACACATGGATCCACCAGTGTCCTTGCATGTGTGTTCTTCTCACAAACCATATCATGAACCACACCCAGTGTCGTTGCATGTGTGTTCTTCTCACAGACCACACATGGATCCACCAGTGTCATTGCATGTGTGTTCTTCTCACAGACCATATCATGAACCACACCCAGTGTCACTGCATGTGTGTTCTTCCCATGAACCACACATGGATCCACCGGTGTCATTGCATGTGTGCTCTTCCCACATACCAGACATGGATCCACAAGTGTCATTGCATGTGTTTTCTTCCCACATGGATCCACCAGTGTCGTTGCATGTCTGCACTTTTCATGAACCACAGCTAGAGTCATTGGATGTGTGTTCTTCTCACAGACCACATATCACCAGTGTCATTGCATGTCTGTTCTTCCCAAAGACCACACATGGATCCACTAGAGTCATTGGATGTGTGTTCTTATCACAAACCATATATGGATCCACCGGTGTCATTTCCTGTCAGCTCTTCTCCGAGCACACATGGATCCCCTGGTGTCATTGCATGTCTGCTCTTCTCATAGAGCACACAAGGATCCACCAGTGTCATTGCATGTGTGTTCTTCGCAAGAACCACACATGGATCCACCAGAGTCATTGCATGTGTGTTCTTCGCAAGAACCACACATGGATCCACCAGAGTCATTGCATGTCTGTTCTTCCCACAAAGTACACATGGATCCACCCAGTGTCATCGCATGTGTGTTCTTCCCATGAACCACACATGGATCCACCAGTGTCATTGCATGTCTGCTCTTTTCATGAACCACAGCTAGAGTCATTGGATGTGTGTTCTTCTCACATACCACACATGGATCCAGTGTCATTGCATGTGTGTTCTTCCCAAACACCACACATGGATCCACCAATGTTATTGCATCTGTGTTCTTCTCACAAACCATATCATGGACCACACTCAGTGTCGTTGCATGTGTGTTCTTCTCACAGACCACACATGGATCCACTGGTGACATTGCATGTGTGTTTTTTTCAGAGACCATATCATGAGCCACACCCAGTGTCATTGCATGTGTGTTTTTCCCATGAACCACACATGGATCCACCGGTGTCATCGTCTGTGTGCTCTTCCCACAGACCACACATGGATCCACCGGTGTCATTGCATGTGTGTTCTTCCCATGAACCACACATGGATCCACCAGTGTCATTGCATGTCTGCTCTTTTCATGAACCACAGCTAGAGTCATTGGATGTGTGTTCTTCTCACAGACCACATATCACCAGTGTCATTGCATGTGTGTTCTTCCCAAAGACCACACAATGATCACTAGTGTCATTGCATGTGTGTTCTTCTCACAAACCACACATGGATCCACCGGTGTCGTTGCATGTCTGCTCTTCTCTCAGAGAACACATGGATCCACCAGTGTCATTGCATGTGTGTTCTTCCCAGAGACCACACATGGATCCACCGGTGTCGTTGCATGTGTGCTCTTCTCACAGACCACACATGGATCCACCAGTGTCATTGCATGTGTGTTCTTCCCATGAACCACACATGGTTCCACCGGAGTCATTGCATGTGTTTTCTTCTCACAAACCACACATGGATCCACCTAGTGTCATCGCATGTGTGTTCTTCCCATGAACCACACATGGATCCACTAGTGTCATTGCATGTCTGCTCTTTTCATGAACCACAGCTAGAGTCATTGGATGTGTGTTCTTCTCACAGACCACGCATGGATCTAGTGTCATTGCATGTGTGTTCTTCCCAAAGACCACACATGGATCCACCAGTGTCAATGCATGTGTGTTCTTCTCACAAACCATATCATGAACCACACCCTGTGTCATTGCATGTGTGTTCTTCCCAAAGACCACACATGGATCCACCGGTGTCGTTGCATGTCTGTTCTTCTCACAGACCATATCATGAGCCACACCCAGAGTCATTGCATGTGTGTTCTTCCCATGAACCACACATGGATCCACCGGAGTCATTGCATGTGTGTTCTTCTCACAGACCACACATGGATCCACCCAGTGTCATCGCATGTGTGTTCTTCCCATGAACCACACATGGATCCACCAGTGTCATTGCATGTCTGCTCTTTTCATGAACCACAGCTAGAGTCATTGGATGTGTGTTTTTCTCACAGACCACACATGCATCCAGTGTCATTGCATGTGTGTTCTTCCCAAAGACAGCACATGGAACCACCAATGTCATTGCATCTGTTTTCTTCTCACAAACCATATCATGGACCACACCCAGTGTCCTTGCATGTGTGTTCTTCTCACAGACCACACATGGATCCACCAGTGTCATCGCATGTGTGTTCTTCTCACAGACCATATCATGAACCACACCCAGTGTCATTGCATGTGTGTTCTTCCCATGAACCACACATGGATCCACCAGTGTCATCGCATGTCTGCTTGTAACTACCTCGGTGAATTACGCTCTTAGTTACAAGCCTGGATGAGCGGAAATGGTTAAAATAGTACGGTGGGGCCAAATGCCACTCACAGGTAGACCTTTCGGCCGTCCTAACCATTTCCAGACATCGGGACAAGAACGAGCAGCGTAATCGGCAGGCGAAGGGATCAACTACATACACAAATGAGTATGTATGCAAGCCACCATACAACAGTCCTCAGAGCCATTCCATCTAAAAGAAATAGAAATATTGCAACGCCATACGGCAAGATCCAAATATCCTAGATAGATATAATAGTTTAGGATATCTCCTCATACATCAAACATCAGAGTATCAGGCGGAAGCGGAAAACAAGATCCGAGTATGGACAAGAAGCAAATCGGCATAAGATGCCCCATAATTAAACACATCCCGCCCACAGATCTCACGGATCCCCGTTCCCGGAATCTCTACACCGAGTGATCGTTGCCCACATCGTCTGTCTCCTCCACCCAGTATCCATCTTGCGAGTTTACCTATTCATCTGAATCAAACAATATATCGTGTGAGACCCTAGGGATACTCAGCAAGTCTTTATGCCTCTAAAGGGGACACAACCTGGGGTGACGCAATTGCAGCCAAAGATAATACCTAACAGTTCTAGGGATACTCGCTAACCATCCGCCTAACCAAAGATAGACGGATGTCCGTGAATTAATAACAACAGTTATAACAGTAATATTAACAGATCCATCCTCCTCCTCGCTTACCAACGAGGAAGCGGACGAACAACCTCCCCATCCGTTGGCAGTTTTATTATCCATTCCATGAGTGTTGCACTATTTACTAGTCAGGTACTTAGTCAAATTAAAAGCGGTACTTTAGTTATACTTGTCTATGATCGAGAAAATGTGCTCCAAGTCGTCCATAACCGCGGACACGGCTTTCAGAAAGATTTACCCTGCAGGGGTGCACAAATAGCAACACACACTCGATCAACCTCGGAAAAACCAAATCAAAACCCAACGAGGCAGTCACGACAAAGCGATCACAGGATTCAGAAATATTTCAGGGGGCCACCCCATTAAGCTACCCGCAACGAAGTTAGCCGGCTCCAAGACGGACTCAAGGTTTGCGTCAATGGCTATAAACGACTGGGAACCCGAAAGTGTGACTGGGCTTGTCGATACCGCGAAAACACTCCGCATCCAAAACAGTACAGGTGCTCCTCGCACAATCTTAAATAAAGCAGTAAAGCATGGCATAAGTACAGGATAGTAATAAAGCCCCAAACTACTTGTGGCCCCAAGAAATAAGAATGAATCAAGCTCTGGCTCAGGGGGGTCCATAAGGCCTCCCGGATGTGGATAGTGCGAATAGTCAAGGAACAGGAATCAAGTACTCGGGGTCTTACGGGACACGAGTGAGCATGAAAAACCAAATAGCAGATATTGCTCACCGGTGCCACTTTCATTAGTTATCCCATTACTACTCAGGTTAAGTTTTTTAGGTACCTCGTTATCCATCAGACACTCACATACCCTACACATGCTGTTCTACGACCCGCATGGCTCAAACAACTCCTGTAGTAATGGCTCATGGGATGGAGGAACAAGCTTCGGTGGGGTTTAAAAGTAAAGGCTATGCAGTACTTGGGATTCAGATTAATGCAATCGCGACTCCATGATGCAAGAATAAGATAGAGGCAATAGTTACTATATGTATGCAAGCATGTGGTAGTGCTTGCCTGGCATCTCAGTTGAAGCGAGAGAAGGATCTGGGTAGTGCTCCTGGGTTTCTTGATATATCCCCTGCTCAGCGTCTATTCGAAGAAGAACCAAACAAACAAGGGCCAACATAAATAAAGTGCACAACCATATGAATAAAATGCGACAAGCAAACAATCATGCCATGATGAATGATGCACAATTTGCATGGCAATAAGTAGCATGGCATGGGTGAGGTGTGGGGTACAAGATTAAAGCATTTTATTGAGTTTTTATTCCGGTTTGCTCTCATAACACTTGCTGTGCACTTAATATTTATATGATGCATGCTGCAATTCAGAACAAGGAATGCATAAACATAAAGGTCTCGTCGAGCTGATCATTTTAGACATATTATTTGTCAAAATCGGAGTTATAAAACAAAAGTTATTAATTAATTAAGATAAAGGGCATTTTATTGTAATTTTAATCAACTCGAAATTTAAAGTGTTCAAAATATATTTTGAAGGGCATATTTGAATTCCTCACATTTTTCTGATTCCAAAACATAAATCATTTGTATTATTTGGTTTTAGATTTGAAAAGTTATTTAAATCTGATTTGAATTTGAATTTAAATCAATTTTGGAAAAGGTTTATTTAAAACAGACAGCCAGAAAAATACTTTTGTCACTCCGCCCAGATCTAGCCACAGACAGTGACAAGTGGGCCCGTGCTGACCTGGCGGAAAAATGACGCAGAGAAACCTTTCGCACCGCGGCCTGAGCTAGACCATGAGGCCGACAGGTGGGGCCGGCGGTCTCGCGGGTCCACGGCGCGTGCAGCCAGCCAGTGGGCGACACGTCGCGGATCCGGGGGGCTGCGGGTTGAGGGGCTGGAGAGCTGGGGGGGTTTCCTGCAAGATTGACCGGGCGGCTGACTAGCGGGCCACGAGGTACCACGGGTTAAAAGCGAAAAACAAAAAGGGGTTTTTTGTAAATCTACCACAGGCCCGCGGTACTGTTGTTCTTCTCTGAACCGATCGATAGATCGGTGACCGACCGACACGGAGCGCGACACGGGGGATCGAAGCCGCGACGTGGGGCGCACGCGCTAAGGGGAGGAACCAGCGCGGTAGGCTAACGGATGGTGACAGAGGGGCGGCGGGCGGCTAGATAAGGTTCTACGCAACGCGGGAGCGAGCCAACGCAGTGGCCGATGGCGCACGCAGAGTGTTCGACGAAACAAACGGCGGAGCTAGAGCGGTACAGCAAGGCGGAGCGTGTCAGGGAGAAGGAGGTGCTCACCGCGGGCTCGGCGGTGGAGTTGGATCGGGCCGGAACGCAGAGGATCATCGACGACGTAGATGCTCCGGCGGGCTAGGGTTTTCGTCGAGTGGAGCCGGTCCTGGCGGGCTTGGTTCTTCTCCTCCTCGCTAGCGGGTACAGGGCGAAGCAGAGGGTGGTCCTCGGTCTCCTCGATCACCTCCACGACGAGCTTGACGACCGGAACGATGAGGCCGACGATGTGCTGGCGGCGGCATCGGCTGTTGGTGGTCGGAGCGGTAAGAGGGAAGAAGGAGGCGGCTCTGGGGCGGATCTGGCGACGCAGGAGAGCCGTGGGGAAGGAGGAAAAAGGAGGGAGAGGGAGGAGCGGCCGTGGCAGCGGTAGATAAGGTGGCCTCGGTGCCACCTTTTTCCTCCTCACGTGCTGGCTCGGGCTGGTTAGCTAGGGCGTGGAGAGGGCTGCAGGTGGACCAGGTAGGGACGGAGAGAGGCTCGGGCTGGAGGGGCCCTCATGGCAGGGAGAGAGAAGAGAGGGAGAGAGAGAGGGTAGATGGAGTAGGCTCGGGTTAGGGTTTTGGTTAGGGGAGAGGCTCGGGTTAGGGGTAGCTGAGGTGTGGGGCCGAGGAGAGAGGGTGGCCAGGTGGGGCCATCATGGTAGGGAGAGGGGACACCTCGGCATGGAGTGGTTAGGGTGGGGGTGTGGCTTAGAGAGGAGGGATTAGAGAGAGGGTGTGGTATGGTAGTTAGGGTTTTGAATCATGACCAAAGCATGAGGTGGCAAGAGTGAGGAGAGAGGGGTAGGGAGATGGTTTAGGGTTTTTAAGGATAAAGGTTGAATATGCCCACACATGGCTTGCATGGATGGGGGATGGGTGTAGGGTTTTCAACATGAACCAAACAAGATCAAGCATGAAGAGGGGTAGAGATAGAGATGGTGGTGAGGGATGGGGATGGTGAGGTGGAGTGTTTTTGACAAGATCAAGCAAGATCAAGCAAAGATCAAACAAGATCTAGCAAAAGGAGTAGAAGAGATAAAAAGGTGGTGAGGGGTGTTGGTATGCATGATCAAGTGAGAGAAAAGGATGGACAAGGTGATGATCTTACAAGCTCATGCATGGCACTACTCAAGGCAAGAAAGCAAAGCAAGGTAGAAAGGATTGAGAGAAAAGGAGAGATGAGAAGATGATCCACTCAAAAATCAAATAAAACCAAAGGAGAACACATGGTGGTGATGGTTGCATGGCCCATGCAAGTATTTTATGCCATGTGTTAATCTTGTGAAAACAAAATAAAATCTCATGGCATTTATTTATGTGCATCCTCAAAAGATGGAGTAAGGGCCAAGCTAAGGATTTATAGATTTAGATCCACTCCACCCACATGAGCTAGAGAATAAATTCAAAAGAAAGAACTACAAGCTCATGGTTTAATGGGATGGTGGAATTATAAGGTGGTGACAAAGAGAGGTGGTGGAATCTTCTATATCTAAATAGTAGACCCCCACTACCTGATTTCTCTTAACATGCAAGCATGCCACATCATTTGGTCAGTTTCAAATCCACCTCACCCGGTCACATTTGCCACGCCAGAAATACCGCGTTCTATTTGTTCCCTTTTTGCTTTTTTATTAGTTCGGTGCTGTTGGTCCTCACCGAGATGCACAAAAGTTATTTGGCAAAAGAACACTAACCGGAGCAGCCCATCCCATTTCTTCAGCCTACATGCAGCCCACTACTCCATCGTCATCGATATTCACGTGATGAACCATCCCAGTACTATATATGTCTTCTGTCATCAACGCATACACCAAGCGGATCTCGCCACTGCCAGGACGCCTGGCTCTCCCTCTTCACCATCAATGCCGCGATCCGGCGCTCTCTTCCTCTCCCGCACGATCACCGCGAGAAACGGAAACCGATGGCGAGATACGACGAGTCCGTGCAGATCCCCCCTCCACCACTTTAAACTCCATCAAATTCGCTGCAACTTCCCCATCCTCCATATTTCTCCACGGGCCATCGTCGACCTTCACTTTACCCATGAGCAGTGGCCACATCATGATTCACAGTCGCGCGCGACCAATAATCATACGGCCGCCACTGCGAACTGCTCTACAGGACATACTCAAGGGTAAAACGCTCTCCAGATCGACTACACTGCGAATCTCAGAGCAGCCATGTTGTTATTGGAATTGATTTGAGCTTCGGTCACCTCCTACACTTACTGAATCCCCCTGTACAAGGTGAGCTTACAGCTGCCGATTTTGGTTAGAATCAGATCATATTCTTTTTTTAAGGCCGAATCAGATCATATTCACTTGCCTATTACACTTTAGTTGTCCTCCAAAGCAGTTAATGGTTCTGCAGGAAGTATAGCCGTTGGTCATGGCTCTGAATATACCTTTGTCATGGTTGTCATTTTCTTCCGGCACGAATGGCACTTCCTCTCCCTGGACTGTGCTAATATTACATGCCCTTCCTTTGTTAGGACGATGAACGAAATGTGTCTTGCCTAGAAGAGATTGTAAGTTGCCGTCTTGACCTTGAATCTTTCTTTATAGAACTTTACAATTTTTAAATTTGTCTACGGTGAGCCTTTTCCAAAAAAAATACTTCATGGTATTTGTTGTCGCAGATCTGCTGAAAATATTAGCTAATAGATACAGGTTGCTGGATGCGCATTCACTATTTTAGCAGCTTGCCAAGCACCTACAGAAATTCATCTTCAGATCTATGGAAACACATATAGTAATGTTATGCTGTTTTTTGTGTGTTGTGGTCAACATTGATATGCAGTGAAGAGACAATTGGACAATCCTATATCTATTGATCCATTGGATTCGAGCACCTGATCCATTCCACGAGTCATGTATCTTTCTTGAAGATTGTGAGGTATGGCTACTCCAAATGTTACAGCAATAATACTACACTTACAGACTGGTTGCTCACGGAAAAGACTACGGACAAAGGTGGGCTTCAGTTAGTTGATTGAAATTTATACTTTGCATAAAAAGCGGGAATGATTTGTTATTTCTTTCCCTGCTGCTATGCCACGTCCTCTATCCATAAGAATTTTCCGTAGAACCAGTCTGTACGTGTAGCATTACTCATGTTACAGATCGATGATCCCAAATATACATAATGCCAGTTTCCTTCATGTCATTTGTTCTGCAAGTATAGTGGGCACATAAGTGCATAATTTCCAAACTTATGTTCGTCATGACATCAGGCTAGCTTCCCAGCAGACATAATTGCTTTTTTTTTGATAGAGCAAATACAACTTTTCCTTACTAGATAAAGAGGGGTGGAACCCCCTGTTCCATTAAATGCAACCAAAATGTCACAAGGTTATATCGAGTTGTGGGCTCGACATTATAAGCATACATGTATTCATGGGGTGACACCAAAAGAAACCAACACCGGTTCCTTTTCTTTTTCCTATATGTGAGTATGTAACTGCTACAAAGTTAAGATCAGAACGACATCATGTCATTTTCTTCCAGAATATATGCATGTCGAATGTATGCGAATGAGTTAGGCTGTGATTATTTGAATTCTTAGATGGATTTTAAAGGAGCTATAGTTAAAATGGTTATATACCTATTTTCTATGAGCATCGGTAAATTTAATATTTTTATCAAATGTTCCGCAGCAACGCGCGGGGAATTATCTAGTTGGAATAAAAGATATGCCCCCAACTCAACTTGGGCATTTAAACAATATATCAATAACCAAATACAATATCAAGAGGCAAATACAATTAATGATGCATATGAGAGGAGATCCAAATTGAAAAGGGTTTTATATGATGCTCAAATGCAAGGTGGCATGATGACATGAGCATGATATAATTATGATACAACAATTATATATAGGAAGTAGCATTTATGTAGACTAGGCTAGTAGCATTGCAATTGTTAGACAATTGGGATGCTACAAATCTCCCCCACTAAACAAGAATCTCGCCCCGAGATTCCTAGGAAAAGGAAAACAACACAAGGAGAGACGGTTGTTCAGAACGAAGGTGACCCTCATGTTCCCAAGTTGATGAACAACGGAATGGTGCGACCACTACACCTTGCAAACTTGCTAGACTTGTTGCAAGTCTTGCGTTTTGCTTCAAGAACAATGGGTTAGAAGAATTGAAGGATTGTCATGAGACAAGAAGGATAGGATGGACATAGCTCCGGTTTTTTCAAGAAACATGATAAAGAATAAACCACTTGTGAAAAAAAAGGAAAAGATGATGTATCATCGATAAAGAAAGACACATCATTAAGATTAAAGATTTACCGATACTAGAGAGGATGAATCTTTGTCTCGCCGGGAGAAAAGATCTAGGTTGGAGAGGTTTGAACCACTATGACAAAAGCATCGTATCTGCTCTCGGATTTGAGAAATGAAGTACGGAAAAAATATTGCCTTCAAACAATAGAGTCCCTTGATATCAACAGAAAGATTTAGTTAGACATCGTCGGATTAGATTCTTCTTGCGCCGGTAAGACCCAAAGGATCACGCAATTGAGGTGCGCGGATATAACTTCCAGAGACGGATGTGAAGCCAGATCATGGTGGAATTCCGAGAAGCAAAGAATATGGAGGATCTGGAGTTTATTGTAGAGATACTTATTGCTTTCTTTAGCCTTGAGGCTAACGCAATAGATTTGCGGCTGATGGCATCAACCATAATTGGCTTTACCACAGAAAAAGAATTGATGAAACAAAGAGAGAGATAGTTTCCTTTCATCTTGTTTGGGAATGTCAAGCACCGGTAGAAAGACGAGGATAGAAAAGAGTTTGCGTTTATTCCACCAGATAATTGAAGATTTGCTCCGTGTAGGAAAAGACGAGATCACCAACAAGAGATTATTGATTACTTTCTTCGAGAGAGCACTCCGGAAAACAAGGACGGAAGTAAAAGTATCGAGGGATAAAGGCCACTTCTAACTTCCGTGGAATGAGTGAAATCACATTAATTCACCAATTCAATGTACAAGAGCGAATGATAAGAGTAGTGGTATGGTAGCTACTCCATCCCGCAATCAAAGCATTACTCCGCACATGAATAAGAAGAATCATGTAACCCAACTCCCAAAGACAGACTGAAGATCTTGACAAAAAGAACTCATAGAACTCCGTTAGAAAACAAGGATAGATGCAAACGATTCGCCGGATTCAAAGATAGGTAAAGATGATGATGTTGTCATCATGTCAGAAATACCAAGCCCCCGGAAAGATATGAAGGAAGATTACGGAGACAACTGCAAGATTCCACAGACAAAGAAAAAGATAGCACCACTTGAACATAAGGGTTACAAAAGATCTGAAAAATCTTCATGGCCTCCGGTGGATTGAGCATAGATGATAGAATGAGAGGGTTTCAAAAGATCACTTGACGAGACTGAGGTGAAAGAACTCCATGTTCTTCTTGAAATGATTGAGAGAGATTTAGCAGTTTTGAGGAAATCTACGGGGGAACGACGATGATAACTCGCCAACAAGGAAAACTCCAGGTTTGATTGAAGATGGAAGATGGAATTAACAATGAACTTGCTGATTCCAGAATTGAAGCGATCTATTTAGCAGAAGGACGTGGCCGAGATAGGTGACTTCAAAAAGTCAGAATTCTCACTTTGAGACTTTGCACACAGGCAGTGCTCATGAAGCTTGAGAGAAAGAGACACAGATGATCTTCCATGTCCTTCCATTGATATGGAATAGGCAAGCATATTATGAACATATACCACCATGGATTAACAAGATATTCCCAGAATACCAAGTTCAAAAGTCGAGAGAAATGAACAAATGCTCGAACACTTCCTGAGCTCAACGCTCTTAGAAAGATCAATATTAATAGCACGGGTTCGTGTTGAAGAAGATGCACTATCTGGTCCTTCGGAAGGGAACAGGAAAAGCCACCTGGTTCACATTGTCGATCGGATCACCGGTTACAAAGATAAAGAGATCTTGGATAAGAACCGATGATAGCTCATACCTTAAGCAAAGCTATCAGCCAAAGATGCTTGAATATGCATAGATATGATCACGGTGTACTCAAAATCACAGGAGATAACCGTCACCATTTGGAGGATAGTGGTGATTGCATTTTCCATATTCCACTCATGATAAGTGTTATATAGCTATGCTGAGAACCAAATTACAATCACCAGCATCGGATCGACACATGTTATGTAATTAGCCCAAGAGAATTGGAGATGAAATGAAACTCTAGGATTAAGCGCCGGTGACAAAAGAATGAGTTAGCATGGACATGCTGATAAAAGGGAGATAGATAATGTTTCACACACGACTGAAAAAGGAGTGTGGAAGCACAGATGTATCAAAGAAAATTTTTCCGCATTTTTCGGCATTAAAATACCAATAGATGCGCAAAATCACTTATCAGGTAGAGATTAGCAACTCCACATTCTGTGGAAGCATGCTGGAAGGAAGAACACCCTTAAGAAGATGGCACCGGTTAACAAGGAGTCAGATAGATCGCGCCGGTTTTCAAAAGCCTGTCAGTATGGAATGTACCAACAGTTGATAACCAAAGGCAGATTGTGATAACAAATTGGATGCAACAGATAGACAAGGAATTACACACACACACACACACACTTTCTATGGTACTACGGAAAACCCAGAACACGTGAATCCTAGTTTGAATTTTAAGAAGAGGATTGAAAACATTACACTTCCTTACCAGAAAGGGTGGGTGGTTGGGTAAGAAGAAAAGTGGAAGCAGTCCTACTCTCGCGTTTTGTTTTTCCCTAGTATACATAGCTACCAAAAATATTTGCTAGACTGTCAACGACCATTTGGCTGAGACCCTGAACGGCGGGATGGCTCTAATACCAATTGTAACTACCTCGGTGAATTACGCTCTTAGTTACAAGCCTGGATGAGCGGAAATGGTTAAAATAGTACGGTGGGGCCAAATGCCACTCACAGGTAGACCTTTCGGCCGTCCTAACCATTTCCAGACATCGGGACAAGAACGAGCGGCGTAATCGGCAGGCGAAGGGATCAACTACATACACAAATGAGTATGTATGCAAGCCACCATACAACAGTCCTCAGAGCCATTCCATCTAAAAGAAATAGAAATATTGCAACGCCATACGGCAAGATCCAAATATCCTAGATAGATATAATAGTTTAGGATATCTCCTCATACATCAAACATCAGAGTATCAAGCGGAAGCGGAAAACAAGATCCGAGTACGGACAAGAAGCAAATCGGCATAAGATGCCCCATAATTAAACACATCCCGCCCATAGATCTCACGGATCCCCGTTCCCGGAATCTCTACACCGAGTGATCGTTGCCCACATCGTCCGTCTCCTCCACCCAGTATCCATCTTGCGAGTTTACCTGTTCATCTGAATCAAACAATATATCGTGTGAGACCCTAGGGGTACTCAGCAAGTCTTTATGCCTCTAAAGGGGACACAACCTGGGGTGACGCAATTGCAGCCAAAGATAATACCTAACAGTTCTAGGGATACTCGCTAACCATCCGCCTAACCAAAGATAGACGGATGTCCGTGAATTAATAACAACAGTTATAACAGTAATATTAACATATCCATCCTCCTCCTCGCTTACCAACGAGGAAGCGGACGAACAACCTCCCCATCCGTTGGCAGTTTTATTATCCATTCCATGAGTGTTGCACTATTTACTAGTCAGGTACTTAGTCAAATTAAAAGCGGTACTTTAGTTATACTTGTCTATGATCGAGAAACTGTGCTCCAAGTCGTCCATAACCGCGGACACGGCTTTCAGAAAGATTTACCCTGCAGGGGTGCACAAATAGCAACACACACTCGATCAACCTCGGAAAAACCAAATCAAAACCCAACGAGGCAGTCACGACAAAGCGATCACAGGATTCAGAAATATTTCAGGGGGCCACCCCATTAAGCTACCCGCAACGAAGTTGGCCAGCTCCGAGACGGACTCAAGGTTTGCGTCAATGGCTGTAAACGACTGGGAACCCGAAAGTGTGACTGGGCTTGTCGATACCGCGAAAACACTCCGCATCCAAAACAGTACAGGTGCTCCTCGCACAATCTTAAATAAAGCAGTAAAGCATGGCATAAGTACAGGATAGTAATAAAGCCCCAAACTACTTGTGGCCCCAAGAAATAAGAATGAATCAAGCTCTGGCTCAGGGGGTTCCATAAGGCCTCCCGGATGTGGATAGTGCGAATATTCAAGGAACAATAATCAAGTACTCGGGGTCTTACGGGACACAAGTGAGCATGAAAAACCAAATAGCAGATATTGCTCACCGGTGCCACTTTGATTAGTTATCCCATTACTACTCAGGTTAAGTTGTTTAGGTACCTCGTTATCCATCAGACACTCACATACCCTACACATGCTGTTCTACGACCCGCATGGCTCAAACAACTCCTGTAGTAATGGCTCATGGGATGGAGGAACAAGCTTCGGTGGGGTTTAAAAGTAAAGGCTATGCAGTACTTGGGATTCAGATTAATGCAATCGTGACTCCATGATGCAAGAATAAGATAGACGCAATAGGTACTATATGTATGCAAGCATGTGGTAGTGCTTGCCTGGCAGCTCAGTTGAAGCGAGAGAAGGATCTGGGTAGTGCTCCTGGGTTTCTTGATATATCCCCTGCTAAGCGTCTATTCGAAGAAGAACCAAACAAACAAGGGCCAACATAAATAAAGTGCACAAGCATATGAATAAAATGCGACAAGCAAACAATCATGCTATGATGAATGATGCACAATTTGCATGGCAATAAGTAGCATGGCATGGGTGAGGTGTGGGGTACAAGATTAAAGCATTTTATTGAGTTTTTATTCCGGTTTGCTCTCATAACACTTGCTGTGCACTTAATATTTATATGATGCATGCTGCAATTCAGAACAAGGAATTCATAAACAGAAAGGTCTCGTCGAGCTGATCATTTTAGACATATTATTTGTCAAAATCGGAGTTATAAAATAAAAGTTATTAATTAATTAAGATAAAGGGCATTTTATTGTAATTTTAATCAACTCGAAATTTAAAGTGTTCAAAATATATTTTGAAGGGCATATTTGAATTCCTCACATTTTGCTGATTCCAAAACATAAATCATTTGTATTATTTGGTTTTAGATTTGAAAAGTTATTTAAATCTGATTTGGATTTGAATTTAAATCAATTTTGGAAAAGGTTTATTTAAAACAGACAGCCAGAAAAATACTTTTGTCACTCCACCCAGATCTAGCCACAGACAGTGACAAGTGGGCCCGTGCTGACCTGGCGGAAAAACAACGCAGAGAAACCTTTCGCACCGCGCCCTGAGCTAGACCATGAGGCCGACAGGTGGGGCCGGCGGTCTCGCGGGTCCACGGCGCGCGCAGCCAGCCAGTGGGCGACACGTCGCGGATCCGGGGGGCTGCGGGTTGAGGGGCTGGAGAGCTGGGGGGGTTTCTTGCAAGATTGACCGGGCGGCTGACTAGCGGGCCACGAGGTACCGCGGGTTAAGAGCGAAAAAAAGGGGGGTTTTGTAGATCTACCATAGGCCCGCGGTACTGTTGTTCTTCTCTGAACCGATCGACAGATCGGTGACCGACCGACGCAGAGCACGACACGGGGGATCGAAGCCGCGACGCGGGGCGCACGCGCTAAGGGGAGGAACCAGCGCGGTAGGCTAACGGATGGTGAAAGAGGGGCGGTGGGCGGCTGGATAAGGTTCTACGCGACGCGGGAGCGAGCCAACGCAGTGGCCGACGGCGCGCGCAGAGTGTTCGACGAAACAAACGGCGGAGCTAGAGCGGTACAGCGAGGCGGAGCGTGTCAGGGAGAAGGAGGTGCTCACCGCGGGCTCGGCGGTGGAGTTGGATCGGGCCGGAACACAGAGGATCGTCGACAACGCAGACGCTCCGGCGGGCTAGGGTTTTTGTCGGGCGGAGCCGGTCCTGGCGGGCTTGGTGCTACTCCTCCTCGCTGGCGGGTACAGGGCGAAGCAGAGGGTGGTCCTCGGTCTCCTCGATCACCTCCACGACGAGCTTGACGACCGGAATGACGAGGCCGACGATGTGCTGGCGGCGGCAGCGTCGGCTGTTGGTGGTCGGAGCGGTAAGAGGGAAGAAGGAGGCGGCTCTGGGGCGGATCTGGCGACGCAGGAGAGCCGTGGGGAAGGAGGAAAAAGGAGGGAGAGGGAGGAGGAGCAGCCGTGGCAGGGGTAGATAAGGTGGCCTCGGTGCCACCTTTTTCCTCCTCACGTGCTGGCTCGGGCTGGTTAGCTAGGGCGTGGAGAGGGCTGCAGGTGGACCAGGTAGGGACGGAGAGAGGCTCGGGCTGGAGGGGCCCTCATGGCAGGGAGAGAGAAGAGAGGGAGAGAGAGAGGGTAGATGGAGTAGGCTCGGGTTAGGGTTTTGGTTAGGGGAGAGGCTCGGGTTAGGGGTAGCTGAGGTGTGGGGCCGAGGAGAGAGGGTGGCCAGGTGGGGCCATCATGGTAGGGAGAGGGGACACCTCGGCATGGAGTGGTTAGGGTGGGGGTGTGGCTTAGAGAGGAGGGATTAGAGAGAGGGTGTGGTATGGTAGTTAGGGTTTTGAATCATGACCAAAGCATGAGGTGGCAAGAGTGAGGAGAGAGGGGTAGGGAGATGGTTTAGGTTTTTTAAGGATAAAGGTTGAATATGCCCACACATGGCTTACATGGATGGGGGATGGGTGTAGGGTTTTCAACATGAACCAAACAAGATCAAGCATGAAGAGGGGTAGAGAGAGATGGTGGTGAGGGATGGGGATGGTGAGGTGGAGTGTTTTTGACAAGATCAAGCAAGATCAAGCAAAGATCAAACAAGATCTAGCAAAAGGAGTAGAAGAGATAAAAAGGTGGTGAGGGGTGTTGGTATGCATGATCAAGTGAGAGAAAAGGATGGACAAGGTGATGATCTTACAAGCTCATGCATGGCACTACTCAAGGCAAGAAAGCAAAGCAAGGTAGAAAGGATTGAGAGAAAAGGAGAGATGAGAAGATGATCCACTCAAAAATCAAATAAAACCAAAGGAGAACACATGGTGGTGATGGTTGCATGGCCCATGCAAGTATTTTATGCCATATGTTAATCTTGTGAAAACAAAATAAAATCTCATGGCATTTATTTATGTGCATCCTCAAAAGATGGAGTAAGGGCCAAGCTAAGGATTTATAGATTTAGATCCACCCCACCCACATGAGCTAGAGAATAAATTCAAAAGAAAGAACTACAAGCTCATGGTTTAATGGGATGGTGGAATTATAAGGTGGTGACAAAGAGAGGTGGTGGAATTGGAATAAAAGATATGCCCCCAACTCAACTTGGGCATTTAAACAATATATCAATAACCAAATACAATATCAAGAGGCAAATACAATTAATGATGCATATGAGAGGAGATCCAAATTGAAAAGGGTTTTATATGATGCTCAAATGCAAGGTGGCATGATGACATGAGCATGATATAATTATGATGCAACAATTATATATAGGAAGTAGCATTTATGTAGACTAGGCTAGTAGCATTGCAATTGTTAGACAATTGGGATGCTACACTGCTCTTCCCACATACCACACATGGATCCACCAGTGTGATTGCATGTCTGCTCTTCCCAGGAACCACACATGGATCCACCAGTGTCATTGCATGTCTGCTCTTTTCATGAACCACAGCTAGAGTCATTGGATGTGTGTTCTTCTCACAGACCACATATCACCAGTGTCATTGCATGTGTGTTCTTCCCAAAGACCACACATGGATCCACCAGTGTCATTGCATGTGTGTTCTTCTCACAAAGCATATCATGAACCACGACTAGTTTCATTGCATGTGTGTTCTTCCCATGAACCACACATGGATCCACCAGTGTCATCGCATGTCTGCTCTTCCCACATACCACACATGGATCCACCAGTGTGATTGCATGTCTGCTCTTCCCATGAACCACACATGGATCCACTAGTGTCATTGCATGTCTGCTCTTTTCATGAACCACAACTAGAGTCATTGGATGTGTGTTCTTGTCACAGACCACACATGGATCCAGTGTCATTGCATGTGTGTTCTTCCCAAAGATCACACATGGATCCACCGGTGTCGTTGCATGTCTGCTCTTCTCACAGACCATATCATGAGCCACACCCAGAGTCATTGCATGTCTGTTCTTCCCATGAACCACACATGGATCCAACGGAGTCATTGCATGTGTGTTCTTCTCACAGACCACACACGGATCCACCCAGTGTCATCTCATGTGTGTTCTTCCCATGAACCACACATGGATCCACCAGTGTCATTGCATGTCTGCTCTTTTCATGAACCACAACTAGAGTCATTGGATGTGTATTCTTCTCACAGACCACACATGGATCCGGTGTCATTGCATGTGTGTTCTTCCCAAAGACAACACATGGATCCACCAGTGTTATTGCATGTGTGTTCTTCTCACAAACCATATCATGGACCACACCTAGTGTCGTTGCAAATGTGTTCTTCTCACATAGGACACATGGATCCACCACTGTCATTGCATGTCTGTTCTTCTCACAAACCATATCATGGACCACACCAAGTGTCATTGCATGTGTGTTCTTCCCATGAACCACACACGGAACCACTGGTGTCATGGCATGCGTGCTCTTCCCACATACCACACATGGATCCACCGGTGTCATCGCATGTCTGCTCTTCCCATGAACCACAGCTAGAGTCATTGGATGTGTGTTCTTCTCATAGACCACACATGGATCCAGTGTCATTGCATGTGTGTTCTTCCCAAAGACCACACATGGATCCACCGGTGTTGTTGCATGTCTGCTCTTCTCACAGACCATATCATGAGCCACACCCAGAGTCATTGCATGTGTGTTCTTCCCATGAACCACACATGGATCCACAGGTGTCATCGCATGTGTGCTCTTCCCACATACCACACATGGATCCACCAGTGTCATTGCATGTGTGTTCTTCCCATGAACCACACATGGATCCACCAGTTTCATTGCATGTCTGCTCTTTTCATGAACCATTGCTAGAGTCATTGGATGTGTGTTCTTCTCACAGACCACATATCACCAGTGTCATTGCATGTGTGTTATTCCCAAAGACCACATATGGATCCACTAGCGTCATTGGATGTGTGTTCTTCTCACAAATCATATATGGATCCACCGGTGTCGTTGCATGTCAGCTATTCTCATAGAGCACACATGGATCAACCGGTGTCATTGCATGTGTGTTCTTCCCAAAGAGCACAGGTGGATCCACCGGTGTCATTGCATGTCTGCTCTTCTCACAGACCATATCATGAGCCACACCCAGAGTCATTGCATGTGTGTTCTTCCCATGAACCACACATGGATCCACCGGAGTCATTGCATGTGTGTTCTTCTCACAGACCACACATGGATCCACCCAGTGTCATCGCATGTGTGTTCTTCCCATGAACCACACATGGATCCACCAGTGTCATTGCATGTCTGCTCTTTTCATGAACCACAGATAGAGTCATTGGATGTGTGTTCTTCTCACAGACCACACATGGATCCAGTGTGATCGCATGTGTGTTCTTCCCAAAGACAACACATGGATCCACCAGTGTCATTGCATGTGTGTTCTTCTCGCAAACCATATCATGGACCACACCCAATGTCGTTGCATGTGTGTTCTTCTCACATACCACACATGGATCCACCAGTGTCATTGCATGTGTGTTCTTCTCACAAACCATATCATGAACCACACCCAGTGTCATTGCATGTGTGTTCTTCCCATGAACCACACATGGATCCACCGGTGTCATTGCATTTGTGCTCTTCCCACATACCACACATGGATCCACCAGTGTCATTGCATGTCTGCTCTTCCCATGAACCACAACTAGAGTCATTGGATGTGTGTTCTTCTCATAGACCACAGATGGATCCAGTGTCATTGCATGTGTGTTCTTCCCAAAGACCACACATGGATCCACTAGTGTCATTGCATGTGTGTTCTTCTCACAAACCATATGATGAACCACACCCAGTGTCGTTGCATGTGTGTTCTTCTCATAGACCACACATGGATCCACCAGTGTCATTGCATGTGTGTTCTTCTCACAGACCATATCATGAACCACACCCAGTGTCATTGCATGTGTGTTCTTCCCATGAACCATACACGGATCCACCGGTGTCATCGCATGTGTGCTCTTCCCACATACCACACATGGATCCACCAGTGTCATTGCATGTGTGTTCTTCCCATGAACCACACATGGATCCACCAGTGTCATTGCATGTCTGCTCTTTTCATGAACCACAGCTAGAGTCATCGGATGTGTGTTCTTCTCACAGACCACATATCACCAGTGTCATTGCATGTGTGTTCTTCCCAAAGACCACACATGGATCCACTAGAGTCATTGGATGTGTGTTCTTCTCACAAACCATATATGGATCCACCGGTGTCGTTGCATGTCAGCTCTTCTCACAGAGCACACATGGATCCACCGATGTCATTGCATGTGTGTTCTTCCCACAGACCACACATGGATCCACCGGTGTCATTGCATGTCTGCTCTTCTCGCAGACCACACATGGATCGACCAGTGTCATTGCATGTGTGTTCTTTCCATGAACCACACATGGATCGACCAGTGTCATCGCATGTGTGTTCTTCCCATGAACCACACATGGATACACCAGTGTCATTGCATGTCTGCTCTTTTCATGAACCACAGCTAGAGTCATTGGATGTGTGTTCATCTCACAGAGCACACATGGATCCAGTGTCATTGCATGTGTGTTCTTCCCAAAGAACACACATGGATCTCACAAACCATATCATGGACCACACCCAGTGTCGTTGCATGTGTGTTCTTCTCACAGACCACACATAGACCCACCGGTGTCATTGCATGTGTGTTTTTCTCACAGACCATATCATGAGCAACACCTAGTCTCATTGCATGTGTATTCTTCCCATGAACCACACATGGATCCACCGGTGTCATCGCATGTGTGCTCTTCCCACGGACCACACATGGATCCATCAGTGTCATTGCATGTGTGTTCTTCCCATGAACCACACATGGATCCACCAGTGTCATTGCATGTCTGCTCTTTTCATGAACCACAACTAGAGTCATTGGATGTGTGTTCTTCTCACAGACCACACATGGATCCAGTGTCATTGCATGTGTGTTCTTCCCAAAGACCACACATGGATCCACCAGTGTCATTGCATGTGTGTTCTTCTCACAAACCATATCATGAACCAGACCCAGTGTCATTGCATGTGTGTTCTTCCCAAAGACCACACATGTATCCACCGGTGTCGTTGCATGTCTGCTCTTCTCACAAACCATATCATGAGCCACACCCAGAGTCATTGTATGTGTGTTATTCCCATGAACCACACATGGATCCACCGGAGTCATTGCATGTGTGTTCTTCTCACGGACCACACATGGATCCACCGAGTGTCATCGCATGTGTGTTCTTCCCATGAACCACACATGGATCCACCAATGTCATTGCGTGTTTGCTCTTTTCATGAACCACAGCTAGAGTCATTGGATGTGTGTTCTTCTCATAGACCACACATGGATCCACCGGTGTCGTTGCATGTCTGCTTCTCTCAGAGAACACATGGATCCACCAGTGTCATTGCATGTCTGTTATTCTCACAAACCATATCATGAACCACACCCAGTGTCGTTGCATGTGTGTTCTTCTCACAGACCACACATGGATCCACTAGTGTCATTGCATGTGTGTTTTTCTCATAGACCATATCATGAACCACACCCAGTGTCATTGCATGTGTGTTCTTCTCACAAACCATACATGGATCCACCCAGTGTCATCGCATATGTGTTCTTCCCATGAACCACACATGGATCCACCAGTGTCATTGCATGTCTGCTCTTTTCATGAACCACAACTAGAGTCATTGGATGTGTGTTCTTCTCACAGACCACACATGGATCCAGTGTCATTGCATGTGTGTTATTCTCACAAACCATATCATGAACCACACCCAGTGTCGTTGCATGTGTGTTCTCCTCACAGACCACACATGGATCCACTAGTGTCATTACATGTGTATTCTTCTCACAGACCATATCATGAACCACACCCGGTGTCATTGCATGTGTGTTCTTCTCACAAACCACACATGGATCCACCCAGTGTCATAACATATGTGTTCTTCCCATGAACCACACATGGATACACCAGTGTCATTGCATGTCTGCTCTTTTCATGAACCACAACTAGGGTCATTGGATGTGTGTTCTTCTCACAGACCACACATGGATCCAGTGTCATTGCATGTGTGTTCTTCCCAAACACCACACATGGATCCACCAGTGTCATTGCATGTGTGTTCTTCTCACAAACCATATCATGAACCACACCCAATGTCGTTGCATGTGTGTTCTTCTCACAGACCACACATGGATCCACCAGTGTCATTGCATGTGTGTTATTCTCACAGACCATTTCATGAACCACACCCAGTGTCACTGCATGTGTGTTCTTCCCATGAACCACACATGGATCCACCGGTGTCGCATGTGTGCTCTTCCCACATACCACACATGGATCCACCAGTGTCATTGCATGTGTGTTCTTCCCACATGGATCCACCAGTGTCATTGCATGTCTGCACTTTTCATGAACCATAGCTAGAGTCATTGGATGTGTGTTCTTCTCACAGACCACATATCACCAGTGTCATTGCATGTCTGTTCTTCCCAAAGACCACACATGGATCCACTAGAGTCATTGGATGTGTGTTCTTCTCACAAACCATATATGTATCCACCGGTGTCGTTGCCTGTCAGCTCTTCTCCGAGCACACATGGATCCACTGGTGTCATTGTATGTGTGTTCTTCCCAAATACCACACATGGATCCACCAGTGTCGTTGCATGTCTGCTCTTCTCATAGACCACACAAGGATCCACCAGTGTCATTGCATGTCTGTTCTTCGCATGAACCACACATGGATCCACTAGAGTCATTGCATGTGTGTTCTTCCCACGAACTACACATGGATCCACCCAGTGTCATCGCATGTGTGTTCTTCCCATGAACCACACATGGATCCACCAGTGTCATTGCATGTCTACTCTTTTCATGATCCACAGCTAGAGTCATTGGATGTGTGTTCTTCTCACATACCACACATGGATCCAGTGTCATTGCATGTGTGTTCTTCCTAAAGACCACACATGGATTCACCAGTGTTATTGCATCTGTGTTCTCACAAACCATGTCATGGACCACACCCAATGTCGTTGCATGTGTGTTCTTCTCACAGACCACACATGGATCCACCGGTGTCATTGCATGTGCGTTTTTCTCACAGACCATATCATGAGCAACACCCAGTCTCATTGCATGTGTGTTCTTCCCATGAACCACACATGGATCCACCGGTATCATAGCATGTGTGCTCTTCCCACAGACCACACATGGATCCACCAGTGTCATTGCATGTGTGTTCTTCCCATGAACCACACATGGATCCACCAGTGTCATTGCATGTCTGCTCTTTTCATGAACCACAACTAGAGTCATTGGATGTGTGTTCTTCTCACAGACCACACATGGATCTAGTGTCATTGCATGTGTGTTCTTCCCAAAGACCACACATGGATCCACCAGTGTCATTGCATGTGTGTTCTTCTCACAAACCATATCATGAACCACACCTAGTGTCATTGCATGTGTGTTCTTCCCAAAGACCACACATGTATCCACCGGTGTCGTTGCATGTCTGCTCTTCTCACAAACCATATCATGAGCCACACCCAGACTCATTGCATGTGTGTTCTTCCCACAAACCACACATGGATCCACCGGAGTCATTGCATGTGTGTTCTTCTCACAGACCACACATGGATCCACCCAGTGTTATCGAATTTGTGTTCTTCCGATGAACCACACATGGATCCACCAATGTCATTGCGTGTCTGCTCTTTTCATGAACCACAGCTAGAGTCATTGGATGTGTGTTCTTTTCACAAACCACACATGGATCCACCGGTGTCGTTGCATGTCTGCTCTTCTCTCAGAGAACACATGGATCCACCAGTGTCATTGCATGTTTGTTATTCTCACAAACCATATCATGAACCACACCCAGTGTCGTTGCATGTGTGTTCTTCTCATAGACCACACATGGATCCACTAGTGTCATTGCATGTGTGTTCTTCTCATAGACCATATCATGAACCACACCCAGTGTCATTGCATGTGTGTTCTTATGGATCCACCCAGTGTCATCGCATGTGTGTTCTTCCCATGAACCACACATGGATCCACCAGTATCATTGCATGTCTGCTCTTTTCATGAACCACAACTAGAGTCATTGGATGTGTGTTCTTCTCACAGACCACACATGGATCCAGTGTCATTGCATGTGTGTTTTTCCCAAAGACCACACATGGATCCACAAGTGTCATTGCATGTGTGTTCTTCTCACAAACCATATCATGAACCACACCTAGTGTCGTTGCATGTGTGTTCTCCTCACAGACCACACATGGATGCACTAGTGTCATTGCATGTCTGCTCTTTTCATGAACCACAGCTAGAGTCATTGGATGTGTGTTCTTCTCACAGACCACACATGGATCCAGTGTCATTGCATGTGTGTTCTTCCCAAAGACCACACATGGATCCACCAGTGTCATTGCATGTGTGTTCTTCTCACAAACCATATCATGAACCACACCCAGTGTCACTGCATGTGTGTTCTTCCCATGAACCACACATGGATCCACCGGTGTCATCGCATGTGTGCTCTTCCCACATACCACACATGGATCCACCAGTGTCATTGCATGTGTGTTCTTCCCACATGGATCCACCAATGTCATTGCATGTCTGCACTTTTCATGAACCACAGCTAGAGTCATTGGATGTGTGTTCTTCTCACAGACCACATATCACCAGTGTCATTGCATGTCTGTTCTTCCCAAATACCACACATGGATCCACTAGTCATTGGATGTGTGTTCTTCTCACAAACCATATATGGATACACCGGTGTCGTTGCCTGTCATCTCTTCTCCGAGCACACATGGATCCACCAGTGTTATTGCATCTGTGTTCTCACAAACCATGTCATGGACCACACCCAATGTCGTTGCATGTGTGTTCTTCTCACAGACCACACATGGATCCACCGGTGTCATTGCATGTGCGTTTTTCTCACATACCATATCATGAGCAACACCCAGTCTCATTGCATGTGTGTTCTTCCCATGAACCACACATGGATCCACCGGTATCATAGCATGTGTGCTCTTCCCACAGACCACACATGGATCCACCAGTGTAATTGCATGTGTGTTCTTCCCATGAACCACACATGGATCCACCAGTGTCATTGCATGTCTGCTCTTTTCATGAACCACAACTAGAGTCATTGGATGTGTGTTCTTCTCACAGACCACACATGGATCTAGTGTCATTGCATGTGTGTTCTTCCCAAAGACCACACATGGATCCACCAGTGTCATTGCATGTGTGTTCTTCTCACAAACCATATCATGAACCACACCCAGTGTCATTGCATGTGTGTTCTTCCCAAAGACCACACATGTATCCACCGGTGTCGTTGCATGTCTGCTCTTCTCACAAACCATATCATGAGCCACACCCAGACTCATTGCATGTGTGTTCTTCCCACGAACCACACATGGATCCACCGGAGTCATTGCATGTGTGTTCTTCTCACAGACCACACATGGATCCACCCAGTGTTATCGCATGTGTGTTCTTCCGATGAACCACACATGGATCCACCAATGTCATTGTGTGTCTGCTCTTTTCATGAACCACAGCTAGAGTCATTGGATGTGTGTTCTTTTCACAAACCACACATGGATCCACCGGTGTCGTTGCATGTCTGCTCTTCTCTCAGAGAACACATGGATCCACCAGTGTCATTGCATGTTTGTTATTCTCACAAACCATATCATGAACCACACCCAGTGTCGTTGCATGTGTGTTCTTCTCACAGACCACACATGGATCCACTAGTGTCATTGCATGTGTGTTCTTCTCATAGACCATATCATGAACCACACCCAGTGTCATTGCATGTGTGTTCTTATCACAAAACACACATGGATCCACCCAGTGTCATCGCATGTGTGTTCTTCCCAAGAACCACACATGGATCCACCAGTATCATTGCATGTCTGCTCTTTTCATGAACCACAACTAGAGTCATTGGATGTGTGTTCTTCTCACAGACCACACATGGATCCAGTGTCATTGAATGTGTGTTTTTCCCAAAGACCACACATGGATCCACAAGTGTCATTGCATGTGTGTTCTTCTCACAAACCATATCATGAACCACACCTAGTGTCGTTGCATGTGTGTTCTCCTCACAGACCACACATGGATGCACTAGTGTCATTGCATGTCTGCTCTTTTCATGAACCACAGCTAGAGTCATTGGATGTGTGTTCTTCTCACAGACCACACATGGATCCAGTGTCATTGCATGTGTGTTCTTCCCAAAGACCACACATGGATCCACCAGTGTCATTGCATGTGTGTTCTTCTCACAAACCATATCATGAACCATACCCAGTGTCACTGCATGTGTGTTCTTCCCATGAACCACACATGGATACACCGGTGTCATCGCATTTGTGCTCTTCCCACATACCACACATGGATCCACCAGTGTCATTGCATGTGTGTTCTTCCCACATGGATCCACCAATGTCATTGCATGTCTACACTTTTCATGAACCACAGCTAGAGTCATTGGATGTGTGTTCTTCTCACAGACCACATATCACCAGTGTCATTGCATGTCTGTTCTTCCCAAATACCACACATGGATCCACTAGTCATTGGATGTGTGTTCTTCTCACAAACCATATATGGATACACCGGTGTCGTTGCCTGTCATCTCTTCTCCGAGCACACATGGATCCCCCGGTGTCATTATATGTGTGTTCTTCCCACATACCACACATGGATCCACCAGTGTCATTACATGTCTGCTCTTCTCATAGACCACACAAGGATCCATCAGTGTAATTGCATGTGTGTTCTTCGCAAGAACCACACATGGATCCACCAGAGTCATTGCATGTGTTTTCTTCGCAAGAACCACACATGGATCCACCAGAGTCATTGCATGTGTGTTCTTCCCACAAACATCACATGGATCCACCCAGTGTCATCGCATGTGTGTTCTTCCCATGAACCACACATGGATCCACCAGTGTCATTGAATGTCTGCTCTTTTGATGAACCACAGCTAGAGTCATTGTATGTGTGTTCTTCTCACATACCACACATGGATCCAGTGTCATTGCATGTGTGTTCTCCCCAAAGACCACACATGGATCCACCAGTGTTATTGCATCTGTGTTCTTCTCACAAACCATATCATGGACCACACCCAGTGTCGTTGCATGTGTGTTCTTCTCACAGACCACACATGGATCCACTGGTGTCATTGCATGTGTGTTTTTTCACAGACCATATCATGAGCCACACCCAGTGTCATTGCATGTGTGTTCTTCCCATGAACCACAAACGGATCCACCGGTGTCATCGCCTATGTGCTCTTCCCATAGACCACACATGGATCCACCGGTGTCATTGCATGTGTGTTCTTCCCATGAACCACACATGGATCCACCAGTGTCATTGCATGTCTGCTCTTTTCATGAACCACAGCTAGAGTCATTGGATGTGTGTTCTTCTCACAGACCACATGTCACCAGTGTCATTGCATGTGTGTTCTTCCCAAAGACCACACAATGATCACCAGTGTCATTGCATGTGTGTTCTTCTCACAAACCACACATGGATCCACCAGTGTCATTGCATGTCTGCTCTTCTCTCAGAGAACACATGGATCCACCAGTGTCATTGCATGTGTGTTCTTCCTAGAGACCAGACATGGATCCACCGGTGTCGTTGCATGTGTGCTCTTCTCACAGACCACACATGGATCCACCAGTGTCATTGCATGTGTGTTCTTCCCATGAACCACACATGGTTCCACCAGAGTCATTACATGTGTTTTCTTCTCACAAACCACACATGGATCCACCCAGTGTCATCGCATGTGTGTTCTTCCCATAAACCACACATGGATCCACTAGTGTCATTGCATGTCTGCTCTTTTCATGAACCACAGCTAGAGTCATTGGATGTGTGTTCTTCTCACAGACCACACATGGATCTAGTGTCATTGCATGTGTGTTCTTCCCAAAGACCACTCATGGATCCACTAGTGTCATTGCATGTGTGTTCTTGTCACAAACCATATCATGAACCACACCCTGTGTCATTGCATGTGTGTTCTTCCCAAAGACCACACATGGATCCACCGGTGTCGTTGCATGTCTGCTCTTCTCACAGACCATATCATGAGCCACACCCAGAGTCATTGCATGTGTGTTCTTCCCATGAACCACACATGGATCCAGCGGAGTCATTGCATGTGTGTTCCTCTCACAGACCACACATGGATCCACCCAGTGTCATCGCATGTGTGTTCTTCCCATGAACCACACATGGATCCACTAGTGTCATTGCATGTCTGCTCTTTTCATGAACCACAGCTAGAGTCATTGGATGTGTGTTCTTCTCACAGACCACACTTGGATCCAGTGTTATTGCATGTGTGTTCTTCCCAAAGATCACACATGGATCCACTAGTGTCATTGCATGTGTGTTCTTCTCACAAACCATATCATGAACCACACCCTGTGTCATTGCATGTGTGTTCTTCCCAAAGACCACACATGGATCCACCGGTGTTGTTGCATGTCTACTCTTTTCACAGACCATATCATGAGCCACACCCAGAGTCATTGCATGTGTGTTCTTCCCATGAACGACACATGGATCCACCGGAGTCATTGCATGTGTGTTCTTCTCACAGACCACACATGGATCCACCCGGTGTCATCGCATGTGTGTTCTTCCCATGAACCACACATGGATCCACCAGTGTCATTGCATGTCTGCTCTTTTGATGAACCACAGCTAGAGTCATTGGATGTGTGTTCTTCTCACATACCACACATGGATCTAGTGTCATTGCATGTGTGTTCTTCCCAAAGACCACACATGGATCCACCAGTGTTATTGCATCTGTGTTCTTCTCACAAACCATATCATGGACCACACCCAATGTCGTTGCATGTGTGTTCTTCTCACAGACCACACATGGATCCGCTGGTGTCATTGCATGTGTGTTTTTTTCACAGACCATATCATAAGCCACACCTAGTGTCATTGCATGTGTGTTCTTCCCATGAACCACACATGGATCCACCGGTGTCATCGCCTGTGTGCTCTTCCCACAGACCACACATGGATCCACCGGTGTCATTGCATGTGTGTTCTTCCCATGAACCACACATGGATCCACCAGTGTCATTGCATGTCTGCTCTTTTCATGAACCACAGCTAGAGTCATTGGATGTGTGTTCTTCTCACAGACCACATATCACCAGTGTCATTGCATGTGTGTTCTTCCCAAAGACCACACAATGATCACCAGCGTCATTGCATGTGTGTTCTTCCTAGAGACCAGACATGGATCCACCGGTGTCATTGCATGTGTGTTTTTTTCACAGACCATATCATGAGCCACACCCAGTGTCATTGCATGTGTGTTCTTCCTATGAACGACAAATGGATCCACCGGTGTCATCGCCTGTGTGCTCTTCCCATAGACCACACATGGATCCACCGGTGTCATTGCATGTGTGTTCTTCCCATGAACCACACATGGATCCACCAGTGTCATTGCATGTCTGCTCTTTTCATGAACCACAGCTAGAGTCATTGGATGTGTGTTCTTCTCACAGACCACATGTCACCAGTGTCATTGCATGTGTGTTCTTCCCAAAGACCACACAATGATCACCAGTGTCATTGCATGTGTGTTCTTCTCACAAACCACACATGGATCCACCGGTGTCATTGCATGTCTGCTCTTCTCTCAGAGAACACATGGATCCACTAGTGTCATTGCATTTGTGTTCTGCCTAGAGACCAGACATGGATCCACCGGTGTCGTTGCATGTGTGCTCTTCTCACAGACCACACATGGATCCACCAGTGTCATTGCATGTGTGTTCTTCCCATGAAACACACATGGTTCCACTGGAGTCATTACATGTGTTTTCTTCTCACAAACCACACATGGATCCACCCAGTGTCATCGCATGTGTGTTCTTCCCATGAACCACACATGGATCCACTAGTGTCATTGCATGTCTGCTCTTTTCATGAACCACAGCTAGAGTCATTGGATGTGTGTTCTTCTCACAGACCACACATGGATCTAGTGTCATTGCATGTGTGTTCTTCCCAAAGACCATTCATGGATCCACTAGTGTCATTGCATGTGTGTTCTTCTCACAAACCATATCATGAACCACACCCTGTGTCATTGCATGTGTGTTCTTCCCAAAGACCACACATGGATCCACCGGTGTCGTTGCATGTCTGCTCTTCTCACAGACCATATCATGAGCCACACCCAGAGTCATTGCATGTGTGTTCTTCCCATGAACCACACATGGATCCACCGGAGTCATTGCATGTGTGTTCCTCTCACAGACCACACATGGATCCACCCAGTGTCATCGCATGTGTGTTCTTCCCATGAACCACACATGGATCCACTAGTGTCATTGCATGTCTGCTCTTTTCATGAACCACAGCTAGAGTCATTGGATGTGTGTTCTTCTCACAGACCACACTTGGATCCAGTGTTATTGCATGTGTGTTCTTCCCAAAGATCACACATGGATCCACTAGTGTCATTGCATGTGTGTTCTTCTCACAAACCATATCATGAACCACACCCTGTGTCATTGCATGTGTGTTCTTCCCAAAGACCACACATGGATCCACCGGTGTTGTTGCATGTCTACTCTTCTCACAGACCATATCATGAGCCACACCCAGAGTCATTGCATGTGTGTTCTTCGCATGAACCACACATGGATCCACCGGAGTCATTGCATGTGTGTTCTTCTCACAGACCACACATGGATCCACCCGGTGTCATCGCATGTGTGTTCTTCCCATGAACCACACATGGATCCACCAGTGTCATTGCATGTCTTCTCTTTTGATGAACCACAGCTAGAGTCATTGGATGTGTGTTCTTCTCACATACCACACATGGATCCAGTGTCATTGCATGTGTGTTCTTCCCAAAGACCACACATGGATCCACCAGTGTTATTGTATATGTGTTCTTCTCACAAACCATATCATGGACCACACCCAATGTCGTTGCATGTGTGTTCTTCTCACAGACCACACATGGATCCGCTGGTGTCATTGCATGTGTGTTTTTTTCACAGACCATATCATGAGCCACACCTAGTGTCATTGCATGTGTGTTCTTCCCATGAACCACACATGGATCCACCGGTGTCATCGCCTGTGTGCTCTTCCCACAGACCACACATGGATCCACCGGTGTCATTGCATGTGTGTTCTTCCCATGAACCACACATGGATCCACCAGTGTCATTGCATGTCTGCTCTTTTCATGAACCACAGCTAGATTCATTGGATGTGTGTTCTTCTCACAGACCACATATCACCAGTGTCATTGCATGTGTGTTCTTCCCAAAGACCACACAATGATCACCAGTGTCATTGCATGTGTCTTCTTCCCAGAAACCAGACATGGATCCACCGGTGTCGTTGCATGTGTGCTCTTCTCACAGACCACACATGGATCCACCAGTGTCATTGCATGTGTGTTCTTCCCATGAACCACACATGGTTCCACCGGAGTCATTACATGTGTTTTCTTCTCACAAACCACACATGGATCCACCCAGTGTCATCGCATGTGTGTTCTTCCCATGAACCACACATGGATCCACTAGTGTCATTGCATGTCTGCTCTTTTCATGAACCACAGCTAGAGTCATTGGATGTGTGTTCTTCTCACAGACCACACATGGATCTAGTGTCATTGCATGTGTGTTCTTCCCAAAGACCACACATGGATCCACCAGTGTCATTGCATGTGTGTTCTTCTCACAAACCATATCATGAACCACACCCTGTGTCATTGCATGTGTGTTCTTCCCAAAGACCACACATGGATCCACCGGTGTCGTTGCATGTCTGCTCTTCTCACAGACCATATCATGAGCCACACCCAGAGTCATTGCATGTGTGTTCTTCCCATGAACCACACATGGATCCACCGGAGTCATTGCATGTGTGTTCCTCTCACAGACGACACATGGATCCACCCAGTGTCATCGCATGTGTGTTCTTCCCATGAACCACACATGGATCCACTAGTGTCATTGCAAGTCTGCTCTTTTCATGAACCACAGCTAGAGTCATTGCATGTGTGTTCTTCTCACAGACCACACTTGGATCCAGTGTTATTGCATGTGTGTTCTTCCCAAAGATCACACATGGATCCACTAGTGTCATTTCATGTGTGTTCTTCTCACAAACCATATCATGAACCACACCTTGTGTCATTGCATGTGTGTTCTTCCCAAAGACCACACATGGATCCACCGGTATCGTTGCATGTCTACTCTTCTCACAGACCATATCATGAGCCACACCCAGAGTCATTGCATGTGTGTTCTTCCCATGAACCACACATGGATCCACCGGAGTCATTGCATGTGTGTTCTTCTCACAGACCACACATGGATCCACCCGGTGTCATCGCATGTGTGTTCTTCCCATGAACCACACATGGATCCACCAGTGTCATTGCATGTCTGCTCTTTTGATGAACCACAGCTAGAGTCATTGGATGTGTGTTCTTCTCACATACCACACATGGATCCAGTGTCATTGCATGTGTGTTCTTCCCAAAGACCACACATGGATCCACCAGTGTTATTGCATATGTGTTCTTCTCACAAACCATATCATGGACCACACCCAATGTCGTTGCGTGTGTGTTCTTCTCACAGACCACACATGGATCCGCTGGTCTCATTGCATGTGTGTTTTTTTCACAGACCATATCATGAGCCACACCTAGTGTCATTGCATGTGTGTTCTTCCCATGAAACACAGATGGATCCACCGGTATCATCGCCTGTGTGCTCTTCCCACAGACCACACATGGATCCACCGGTGTCATTGCATGTGTGTTCTTCCCATGAACCACACATGGATCCACCAGTGTCATTGCATGTCTGCTCTTTTCATGAACCACAGCTAGAGTCATTGGATGTGTGTTCTTCTCACAGACCATATATCACCAGTGTCATTGCATGTGTGTTCTTCCCAAATACCACACAATGATCACCAGTGTCATTGCATGTGTGTTCTTCTCACAAACTACACATGGATCCACCGGTGTCGTTGCATGTCTGCTCTTCTCTCAGAGAACCATTGGATCCACCAGTGTCATTGCATGTGTGTTCTTCCCAGAGACCACACATGGATCCACCGGTGTCGTTGCATGTGTGCTCTTCTCACAGGCCACACATGGATCCACCAGTGTCATTGCATGTGTGTTCTTCCCATGAACCACACATGGTTCCACCGGAGTCATTGCATGTGTTTTCTTCTCACAAACCACACATGGATCCACCCAGTGTCATCGCATGTGTGTTCTTCCCGTGAACCACACATGGATCCACTAGTGTCATTGCATGTCTGCTCTTTTCATGAACCACAGCTAGAGTTATTGGATGTGTGTTCTTCTCACAGACCACACATGGATCTAGTGTCATTGCATGTGTGTTCTTCCCAAAGACCACACATGGATCCACCAGTTTCATTGCATGTGTGTTATTATCACAAACCATATCACGAACCACACCCCGTGTCATTGCATGTGTGTTCTTCCCAAAGACCACACATGGATACACCGGTGTCGTTGCATGTCTACTCTTCTCACAGACCATATCATGAGCCACACCCAGAGACATTGCATGTGTGTTCGTCCCATGAACCACACATGGATCCACCGGAGTCATTGCATGTGTGTTCTTCTCACAGACCACACATGGATCCACCCAGTGTCATCGCATGTGTGTTCTTCCCATGAACCACACATGGATCCACTAGTGTCATTGCATGTCTGCTCTTTTCATGAACCACAACTAGAGTTGGATGTGTGTTCTTCTCACAGACCACACATGGATCCAGTGTCATTGCATGTGTGTTCTTCCCAAAGACCACACATGGATCCACTAGTATCATTGCATGTGTGTTCTTCTCACAAACCATATCATGAACCACACCCTGTGTCATTGCATGTGTGTTCTTCCCAAAGACCAGACATGGATCCACCGATGTCGTTGCATGTCTGCTCTTCTCACAGACCATATCATGAGCCACACCCAGAGTCATTTCATGTGTGTTCTACCCATGAACCACACATGGATCCACCAGAGTCATTGCATGTGTGTTCTTCTCACACGCCACACATGGATCCACCCAGTGTCATCGCATGTGTGTTCTTCCCATGAACCACACATGGATCCACCAGTGTCATTGCATGTCTGCTCTTTTCATGAACCACAACTAGAGTCATTGGATGTGTGTTTTTCTCACAGACCACACATGCATCTAGTGTCATTGCATGTGTGTTCTTCCCAAAGACAGCACATGGATCCACCAGTGTCATTGCATTTGTGTTCTTCCCACAAACCATATCATGGACCACACTCAGTGTCGTTGCATGTGTGTTCTTCTCACAGACCACACATGGATCCACCAGTGTCATTGCATGGGTGTTCTTCTCACAGACCATATCATGAACCACACCCAGTGTCATTGCATGTGTGTTCTTCCCATGAACCACACATGGATCCACCAGTGTCATCGCATGTCTTCTCTTCCCACATACCACACATGGATCCACCAGTGTGATTGCATGTCTGCTCTTCCCAGGAACCACACATGGATCCACCAGTGTCATTGCATGTCTGCTCTTTTCATGAACCACAGCTAGAGTCATTGGATGTGTGTTCTTCTCACAGACCACATATCACCAGTGTCATTGCATGTGTGTTCTTCCCAAAGACCACAAATGGATCCACCAGTGCCATTGCATGTGTGTTCTTCTCACAAAGCATATCATGAACCACACCTAGTGTGATTGCATGTGTGTTCTTCCCATGAACCACACATGGATCCACCAGTGTCATCGCATGTCTGCTCTTGCCACATACCACACATGGATCCACCAGTGTGATTGCATGTCTGCTCTTCCCATGAACCACACATGGATCCACTAGTGTCATTGCATGTCTGCTCTTTTAATGAACCACAGCTAGAGTCATTGGATGTGTGTTCTTGTCACAGACCACACATGGATCCAGTGTCATTGCATGTGTGTTCTTCCCAAAGACCACACATGGATCCACCAGTGCCATTGCATTTGTGTTCTTCTCACGAAGCATATCATGAACCACACCTAGTGTCATTGCATGTGTGTTCTTCCCATGAACCACACATGGATCCACCAGTGTCATTGCATGTCTGCTGTTTTGATGAACCATAGCTATAGTCATTGGATGTGTGTTCTTCTCACATACCACATATCACCAGTGTCATTGCATGTGTGTTGTTCTCACAAACCACACATGGATCCACCGGTGTCGTTGCATGTCTGCTCTTCTCTCAGAGAACAAATGGATCCACCAGTGTCATTGCATGTGTGTTCTTCCCAGAGACCACACATGGATCCATCGGTGTCGTTGCATGTGTACTCTTCTCACAGACCACACATGGATCCACCAGTGTCATTGCATGTGTGTTCTTCCCATGAACCACACATGGTTCCACCGGAGTCATTGCATGTGTTTTCTTCTCACAAACCACACATGGATCCACCCAATGTCATCGCATGTGTGTTCTTCCCGTGAACCACACATGGATCCACTAGTGTCATTGCATGTCTGCTCTTTTCATGAACCACAGCTAGAGTTATTGGATGTGTGTTCTTCTCACAGACCACACATGGATCTAGTGTCATTGCATGTGTGTTCTTCCCAAAGACCACACATGGATCCACCAGTTTCATTGCATGTGTGTTATTATCACAAACCATATCACGAACCACACCCCGTGTCATTGCATGTGTGTTCTTCCCAAAGACCACACATGGATACACCGGTGTCGTTGCATGTCTACTCTTCTCAAAGACCATATCATGAGCCACACCCAGAGACATTGCATGTGTGTTCGTCCCATGAACCACACATGGATCCACCGGAGTCATTGCATGTGTGTTCTTCTCACAGACCACACATGGATCCACCCAGTGTCATCGCATGTGTGTTCTTCCCATGAACCACACATGGATCCACTAGTGTCATTGCATGTCTGCTCTTTTCATGAACCACAACTAGAGTTGGATGTGTGTTCTTCTCACAGACCACACATGGATCCAGTGTCATTGCATGTGTGTTCTTCCCAAAGACCACACATGGATCCACTAGTATCATTGCATGTGTGTTCTTCTCACAAACCATATCATGAACCACACCCTGTGTCATTGCATGTGTGTTCTTCCCAAAGACCAGACATGGATCCACCGATGTCGTTGCATGTCTGCTCTTCTCACAGACCATATCATGAGCCACACCCAGAGTCATTTCATGTGTGTTCTACCCATGAAGCACACATGGATCCACCAGAGTCATTGCATGTGTGTTCTTCTCACACGCCACACATGGATCCACCCAGTGTCATCGCATGTGTGTTCTTCCCATGAACCACACATGGATCCACCAGTGTCATTGCATGTCTGCTCTTTTCATGAACCACAACTAGAGTCATTGGATGTGTGTTTTTCTCACAGACCACACATGCATCTAGTGTCATTGCATGTGTGTTCTTCCCAAAGACAGCACATGGATCCACCAGTGTCATTGCATTTGTGTTCTTCCCACAAACCATATCATGGACCACACTCAGTGTCGTTGCATGTGTGTTCTTCTCACAGACCACACATGGATCCACCAGTGTCATTGCATGGGTGTTCTTCTCACAGACCATATCATGAACCACACCCAGTGTCATTGCATGTGTGTTCTTCCCATGAACCACACATGGATCCACCAGTGTCATCGCATGTCTTCTCTTCCCACATACCACACATGGATCCACCAGTGTGATTGCATGTCTGCTCTTCCCAGGAACCACACATGGATCCACCAGTGTCATTGCATGTCTGCTCTTTTCATGAACCACAGCTAGAGTCATTGGATGTGTGTTCTTCTCACAGACCACATATCACCAGTGTCATTGCATGTGTGTTCTTCCCAAAGACCACAAATGGATCCACCAGTGCCATTGCATGTGTGTTCTTCTCACAAAGCATATCATGAACCACACCTAGTGTGATTGCATGTGTGTTCTTCCCATGAACCACACATGGATCCACTAGTGTCATTGCATGTCTGCTCTTGCCACATACCACACATGGATCCACCAGTGTGATTGCATGTCTGCTCTTCCCATGAACCACACATGGATCCACTAGTGTCATTGCATGTCTGCTCTTTTCATGAACCACAGCTAGAGTCATTGGATGTGTGTTCTTGTCACAGACCACACATGGATCCAGTGTCATTGCATGTGTGTTCTTCCCAAAGACCACACATGGATCCACCAGTGCCATTGCATTTGTGTTCTTCTCACGAAGCATATCATGAACCACACCTAGTGTCATTGCATGTGTGTTCTTCCCATGAACCACACATGGATCCACCAGTGTCATTGCATGTCTGCTGTTTTGATGAACCATAGCTATAGTCATTGGATGTGTGTTCTTCTCACATACCACATATCACCAGTGTCATTGCATGTGTGTTGTTCTCACAAACCACACATGGATCCACCGGTGTCGTTGCATGTCTGCTCTTCTCTCAGAGAACAAATGGATCCACCAGTGTCATTGCATGTGTGTTCTTCCCAGAGACCACACATGGATCCATCGGTGTCGTTGCATGTGTACTCTTCTCACAGACCACACATGGATCCACCAGTGTCATTGCATGTGTGTTCTTCCCATGAACCACACATGGTTCCACCGGAGTCATTGCATGTGTTTTCTTCTCACAAACCACAAATGGATCCACCCAATGTCATTCCATGTGTGTTCTTCCCATGAACCACACATGGATCCACTAGTGTCATTGCATGTCTGCTCTTTTCATGAACCACAGCTAGAGTCATTGGATGTGTGTTCTTCTCACAGACCACACATGGATCCAGTGTCATCGCATGTGTGTTCTTCCCAAAGACCACACATGGAACCACTAGTGTCATTGCATGTGTGTTCTTCTCACAAACCATATCATGAACCACACCCTGTGTCATTGCATGTGTGTTCTTCCCAAAGACCACACATGGATCCACCGGTGTCGTTGCATGTCTTCTCTTCTCACATACCATATCATGAGCCACACCCAGAGTCATTGCATGTGTGTTCTTCCCATGAACCACACATGGATCCACCGGAGACATTGCATGTGTGTTCTTCTCACAGACCACACATGGATCCACCCAGTGTCATCGCATGTGTGTTCTTCCCATGAACCACACATGGAACCACTAGTGACATTGAATGTCTGCTCTTTTCATGAACCACAGCTAGAGTGATTGGATGTGTGTTCTTCTCATAGACCACACATGGATCCAGTGTCATTGCATGTGTGTTCTTCCCAAAGACCACACATGGATCCACCAGTGTCATTGCATGTCTACTCTTTTCATGAACCACAGCTAGAGTCATTGGATGTGTGTTCTTCTCACAAACCACATATCACCAGTGTCACTGCATGTGTGTTGTTCCCAAAGACCACACATGGATCCACCAGTGTCATTGCATGTGTGTTCTTCTCACAAAGCATATCATGAACCACACCTAGTGTCATTGCATGTGTGTTCTTTCCATGAACCACACATGGATCCACCAGTGTCATCACATGTCAGCTCTTCCCACATACGACACATGGATCCACCAGTGTGATTGCATGTCTGCTCTTCCCATGAACCACACATGGATCCACCAGTGTCATTGCATGTCTGCTCTTTTCATGAACCACAACTAGAGTCATTGGATGTATGTTCTTGTCATAGACCACACATGGATCCAGTGTCATTGCATGTGTGTTCTTCCCAAAGACCACACATGGATCCACCAGTTTCATTGCATGTGTGTTCTTCTCACAAAGCATATCATGAACCACACCCAGTGTCATTGCATGTGTGTTCTTCCCATGAACCACACATGGATCGACCAGTGTCATTGCATGTCTGCTTTTTTCATGAACCACAGCTAGAGTCATTGGATGTGTGTTCTTCTCACAGACCACATATCACTAGTGTTATTGCATGTGTGTTCTTCCCAAAGACCACACATGGATCCACCATTGTCATTGCATGTGTGTTCTTCTCACAAAGCATATCATGAACCACACCCAGTGTCATTGCATATGTGTTCTTCCCATGAACCACACATGGATCCACGGGTGTCATTGCATGTCTGCTCTTTTCATGAACCACAACTAGAGTCATTGGATGTGTGTTCTTCTCACAGACCAAATATAATCCAATGTGATCTTTTCCATATACTCCACTTGGAATTCTTTTTAAATTCCTTTGCTTGGGCCTTACTCCAATTGTGGAATGCATAATAATAATGCCATGCATTAATATTGTTTTCACAAGAATCAACATGGCATCAAATATTTTGCATGGGCCATGCAAGTACCCTTCTAGCTTGTCATTTGGATTTTATTTGTTTTAAAATGGATCATCTCTATATCTCTCTCTCCCCTTCTCCTTGGGCTTGACCTATGCTTGATCTTGCTCACACCCTATCATCACATCCCTATCCTTTCTTTGCTTGATCTTGTTGGAGCTTGTCTAGAGCATGCTTGATCTAGTAAAAAGAGCCACCCCATCTATCTCTCTCTCTCCTCTAACTACCCATACCCCTCCTTACCATGCCCCACCCTCTCTAACCCTCTCTCTCTCTCTCACCTAAACCCTAAACCGACCCTAGCTACCACCACCCCTCTCTCTCCCGGCCACCCTCTCTCCCTGAACACCTCACCCCTGCCCTAGCTACCAACCCGAGCCATACCCCTCCCCTTCCTACCCTAGCTCCAAACCTAGCCCTACCCGAGGCTACTCCACCCTCCCTCTCTCTTGCTCTCTCTCTGCCCTAGGGGCCCCAGCCCGAACCACCCCGACCCTGGCCTGCCCTACCCCCCTGGCAGCTCCCCTACCTGCCCCTGCCCTGCCCTGGCATCCCAGCCGAGCACGTGAGGAGGAGGACAAAAGGTGGCCGAGCCACCTTTATCGTCTACCACCTCCCCACGGTACCCCGCTCCCTCTCTGCCTTATCCACCCCCCTCTCTCGCCTCCCCTACATCCCCAGATCCAGCCCCAGCGACGCCCTGGCCTCTCCCCCCTCTGCTCCATCGCCACCGCCTACACCATCGTCTCCACCGTGGGCCTCCACCGATCTCCCTCTTCCGGCAGTGCAGAACGACGTGGAGGTGGCCGAGGAAGGCCACGCAGTGCTCCTGCAATCCCCTGTACCGCCGTCGAGGAGAAGAAGCACCGGAGCCGCCAGAACCAGCGCGAGGCCGACGAGAAACCCTAGAACGCCGGCCTCTGCATCATCGACGATCGCCAGCGCCTCGGCCCGCACGAACACCACCGACGCCCTCCCGGTGAGCCACCTGACCTCCTGGACACGCTCCGCCGCGCTGTCGTCGCCTAGGGCTGTTGTTCGTTTCATCGAGCACACTGCGTACGCCGGCGAGCGCGTGCGTCTGCTCTCTCCTCGCGTCGCAGAAACCCTAGCTAGGCCGCGCGCGCCTCCCTGACACCAAGCCCAGGCCAGCGCAGTGGCTCCGCCCCCGTGCGCTCGCCCAGGTCCCCGGTTCGAGCCCCGCGTGCGCCGCGCCGCGTCAGGTCGAGCATGGACCTGTCGTCAGGCGGTTCAGAGAGAAGATCCACAGTAGCGACCGCGCTTTCGCTGATACCCCCCTACTCTTTTGTCGCATCAAGCCGCGCTCCTTAGGACCCCACCGTCAGCCGCAGTGACCGTTTTGCGCAAAACCCCTTGGCCTCTAGTTAACTCAACCCGCGCTCCAGCCTAGCCCCACCTGTCAGCGCCTGTCCTCTCCGCTGCTGTCGCGTGGGCCTGCGAGGTCGATGGCCCCACCTGTCATCCTCTGCGGCTAGACTAACCCTGAGTGACAGAAGCGTTTCTGTGCGCGTGTTGCCCAGTCAGCACTGTGGCCCACTTGTCTGTGGTAGTGGCTAGCTCCCTCTGAGTATAAAAAGTATTTCCGAAATCTGTTTAAATTCAAATCCTTTTCTAATTATTTCAAATTCAAATAGAATTCTGTTTTTAAATAACTTTTCAAATATTAATCCAAACAATACATATAATATATGTTTTCAAATCAGAAAAATGTGAGGATTTCAAATATGCCATCCAAAATATATTTTGGGCACTTTATTTTCCAAGTTTATGTAAATTACAATAAAATGCCCTTCCACCTTAAATAATTAATAACTTTTGTTTTATAACTCCAAATTTAGTAAATAATATGTCTAAAATGATTAGCTCGACGAGACCTTTCTGTTTATGCATTCCATGGTTTGATTTGCAGCATGCATCATATAAATATATAGTATACAGCAACTAATATGACAATAAAATGTGACCAAACCCCAATAAAAATGTTATTTCTTGTATTCTACACCTCACTCATGCCATGCTACATTATTGCCATGCAACTTGTGCATCATTCATCATGGCATGATTGTTTGCTTGACGCATTTATTCATATGCTTGTGCACTTCATTTATGTTGGCCCTTGTTTGTTTGGTTCTTCTTCGAATAGACGCTGAGCAGGGGATATATCAAGAGAACCAGGAGCACTACCCAGATCCATCGCTTGCTTCAACTGAGCTGCCAGGCAAGCACTACCACATGCTTGCATACATATAGTACCTATTGCCTCTATCTTATTCTTGCATCATTGAGTCGCGATTGCATTAAATTGAATCCCAAGTACTGCATATCCTTTACTTTTAAACCCCACCAAAGCTTGTTCCTCCATCCCATGAGCCAATACTACAGGAGTTGTTTGAGCCATGCGAGTCGTAGAACAACATGTGTAGGGTATGTGAGTGTCCGATGGATAACGAGGTACCTAAACAACTTAACCTGAGTAGTAATGGGATAACTAATGAAAGTGGCATTGGTGAGCCATATCTGCTATTTGGTTTTTCAGGCTCACTTGTGTCCCGTAAGACCCCGAGTACTTGATTCCTATTCCAAGAATATTCGCGCTATCCACATCCGGGAGGCTTATGGACCCCCCTAAGCCAGAGCTTGATTCATTCTTATTTCTTGGGGCCACAAACTAGTTTGAGGTTTTATTTACGATCCTGTACTTATGCCATGTTTTACTGCTTTAATTTAAGATTGTGCGAGGTAATGCACACTGTACTGTTTAGGTCCATGACCCGTTTACGCTGTATCGACAAGCCCAGTCACACTTTCGGGTTCCCAGTCGTTTACAGCCGGCTCCACAAACCTTGAGACCGTCTCGGAGTCAGCTAACTTCGTTGCGGGTAGCTCAATGGGGTGGCCCCCTGAAATATTTCTGAATCCTGTAATTGCTTTGTCGTGACTGCCTCGTTGGGTTTTGATTTGGTTTTTCCGAGGCACATCGAGTGTGTGTTGCTATTTGTGCACCCCTGCAGGGTAAAACTTTCTGAAAGCCGTGTCCGCGGTTATGGACGACTTGGAGCACAGTTCCTCGATCATAGACAAGAATAACTAAAGTACCGCTTTTAATCTGGCTAGACTAGGTACGTGACTAGTAAATAGTGCAACACTCATGGAATGGATAATAAAACTGCCAACGGATGGGGTGGGTTGTTTGTCCGCTTCCTCGTCGGTAAGCGGGGAGGAGGATGGATCTGTTAAGATTACCCTTATAATTGTTACAACTGTTGTTATTAATTCACGGACATCCGTCTATCTCTGGTTAGGCGGATGGTTAGCGAGTATCTATAGAATTGCTAGGGTTTATCTTTTGATGCAATTGCGTCACCCCAGGTTGTGTCCCCTTGTAGAGGCATAAAGACTTGCTGAGTACCCCTAGGGTCTCACACGATAAATTATTGGTTCAGATGAACAGGTACCCTCGCAGGATGGATACTGGTTGGAAGAGACGGACGATGTGGGCAACGATCATTTGGTGTAGAGATTCCGGGAACGGGGATCCGTGAGATCTGTGGGCGGGATCTGCTTATTTATGGGGCATCTTATGCCGATTTGCTTCTTATCCGTACTCAGATTTTGTCTTCCGCTTCCGCTTGATACTCTGTTGATTGATGTATGAGGAGATATCCTAAACTATTAAATCTATCTAGGACATTTGGATCTTGCCGTATGGCGTTGCTATATTTCCTTTCTTTTTAGATGGAATGGCTCTGATGTACTATTGTATGGTGGCTTGCATACATACTCATTTGTGTATGTAGTTGATCCCTTCGCCTGCCGATTACGCCGCCCGTTCTTGTCCCGATGTGTGGAAATGGTTGGGACGGCCGAAAGGTCTACCTGTGAGTGGCATTTGGGCCCCACCGTACTATTTCAACCATTTCGGCTCATCCAGGCTTGTACTAGGATCGTAATTCACCGAGGTAGTTACAATTGGTATCAGAGCCATCCCGCCCTTCAGGGTCTCAGCCAAATGGTCGTTGTCTGTCTAGCAAATATTTTTGGTAGTTATGTATACTAGGGAAAAACAAAATGCGAGAGTAGGACTGCTCCCACTTTTCTTCTTACCCCTCCACCACCCTTTTCTGGTAAGGAAGTGTAGCGTTTTCAATCCTCTTCTCAAATTCAAACTAGGATTCACGTGTTCTAGGTTTCCGTAGTACCATAGATTGTGTATCTGTGTGTGTGAGTGTGTGTGTGTAATTCCTTGTCTATCTGTTGCATCCAAGTTGTTATCTTTATCGGCCTTTTGGTTATCAACTGTTGGTACATTCCATACCGACAGGCTTTTGCAAAACGACGCGATCTATCTGATTCGTTGTATACCGACGCGATCTGTCTTACTCTTTGTTAACCGACGCTATCTTGTTTGTGGTGTTTGTTTCCGTAGTTGGTAATCTTTAGGATCATCGTGAGAAGAAGGTGTTGGGATATGTGTTATACTTATTCATGTGCGGGGTAATGATTTGTGTGCGGGATGGAGTCGCGACCATACCACTACTCTTGTCATTCGCTCTTGTATATTGAGTTGGTAGAGTCACTAATCTTGATTCGTTAAGTGATTTTGCGCATCTATTGGTATTTTAATGCCGAAATTTGTGGAAAATTTTTCTTTGATATATTGTGTACCACACTCCTTTTCAGTCGTGTGCGATATGCTTAATATCTTTTAGGTGCTTTGAACTTTGTTGATATTTTAATATCATCTTAGTAAATTGTATCCTTTAATCTTGAGTAATTCCATTTTGGTACTATTGTGGATTATTATTATTCTCCATCGTAGTACTGACTTGTGTGTTATATCAATCACAGGATGGCACCACCACGCTGTTCTGAGGAGGACATACAACCTGAACTGGGGGTAGCTTTGTCAAGCATCGCTAATGCCTTGGCAGCAATGCAGCAGAACCAGCAACGCTTTGAGGAAAGTGTCAGGAGGAATGAGTTTGCTCCGCTACCTCCACCTCCCAAGCGCGGAGACATCAAAAGCTTTCTGAAGTTCAACCCTCGCCAGTTTGATGTTTCTGATCAACCCCTTGATGCTGATGATTGGTTGCGTGAGATGTCAAGGCTACTGGCAACTGCTGATGTTCCTGAGCAAGAATGGGTAAAGTGTGCTACTCACCTTCTGAAGGGAGATGCAGCTCTCTGGTGGGAGAATTACCTGAAGGCAAACTACACTGGTTTTCAGCCTACTTGGGGACAGTTCACTGTAGCTTTCAAAGAGCAGTATCTGTCAGAAATTATCATGGAGAGGATGAAGGAGGTGTTTCTCAACCTCAAGCAGGGCAATGATAGTGTCAATACCTACATCAGGAACTTCATGAACCTTTCTCGTTATGGTGGCGATGAGATCTCTGATGACAAGAAGAAGCAAAAGAGGTTCAGGCAAGGGCTCAATGCATCGATCAAGTATGCAATCACACATGCAAGGCCGGCGTCTTTTCTGGAACTTCAGCATACAGCTCTGCAGGAAGAGGCAAGTAGGCAAGTGTTTGAGGAGTCAAAGAAACACAGCCGTGATGCAGCAAGCTCTTCAGCTATGTCAGCACCTTCTAAGCGTCGTGTCTGGGTTCCTAACACCCCATCGTCGCTCCCGGCTTAACCAAGACCTTCAAGCTTCGCGGCAAGGCCACCAAACTTCCTCACTACGGCTCCCAGGGGCTACAACCACCACTACCCTGGAGCGCCTGGCGGAGTCCCTGGCTACGTTGCTCCACGTCCAGCTGGTGCTTGTTACACTTGTGGAGACTCTGGGCATCAACAATGGAACTGTCCGATGAAGAACAAGGCTCTTCCTCCACCACCTCCAAGATCTGTGGCAAGCTCTCCTTTGGTTCGTGCACCACCACCTCGGGCTCTCAACATCAACACCAAGCCCGGGTCTACTGTTTCTCGTGCCAACTGCATCAACGCCGCTCAAGCTGAGCATGCACCTGGAGTTGTGATGGGTATGCTTCCCGTGAACTCAGTTCCTGCAAGAGTTTTGTTTGATTCTGGTGCTTCGCATTCTTTTGTTTCGCATAAGTTTGCACAAGAGCAGGATCTGGATAAGGTTCCTTTATCATGTCGTCTGGTGGTACAATCTCCTGGTTCAAACATGAGGGCTGCTCATATCAGCCATGGCAATCAAATTGAGATTGGTGGCTCTTCGTTCTCGGTGTCCTTAATTGTTCTGGGCAATTCTGACATTGATGTCATCTTGGGCATGGATTGGTTGACAGCAAATGCAGCTGTGATTGATTGTGCTGAACGCTCGGTTTCTCTGAAGATTCCTGAAGGCCATATAGTCTTTTCCCCAAGTCTGACTCCTGCTATCCAGCTTTTCTCTTTGGCGGCTCTGAATGTTGATGCTATGGAAGCTATTCAGAGTGTTCCGGTGGTCTGCGAGTTCCCAGATGTCTTTCCTGAAGAGTTGCCAGGTATGCCTCCGAATCGTGAGGTTGAGTTTGTAATTGAGCTTGAACCTGGTACCGCTCCTATCTCCAAGCGGCCTTATAAGATGGGTCCTGCTGAGTTGGCTGAACTCAAACGACAGCTTGATGAACAAGAGAAATTGGGTTTCATTCAGCACAGTACTTCTTCTTGGGGTAGCCCTACTCTCTTTGTGAAGAAGCGAGACCAGACTGATAGACTTTGTGTTGACTATCGGGCTCTCAATGCTAAAACCATCAAGAATAAATATCCTCTTCCGCGGATTAATGATCTCTTTGACCAGCTAGCTGGAGCTGTGGTATTCTCTAAGCTTGACTTAAGGAGTGGTTATCACCAAATCAAGATTCGCAAGGAAGATGTTCCCAAGACAGCTTTCACCACCCGCTATGGCCTGTATGAGTACACGGTCATGTCTTTCGGTCTCACCAACGCACCTGCCACCTTCTCGAGGCTCATGAACTCGGTCTTCATGGAGTATCTTGACAAGTTCGTTGTGGTCTATCTGGATGACATCCTAGTCTATTCTAAGTCACAAGAAGAGCATGAAGAACACCTTCGGTGTGTCCTAAGCAAGCTTCGTGAGAACCGCTTGTATGCAAAGTTCTCCAAGTGTGAGTTTTGGCTGCCTCAAGTAACCTATCTTGGTCACGTCATCTCTGCCAAGGGCATTGCAGTCAATCCGGAAACTGTGAAGACAATTGTTGAATGGCTTCCTCCTGTCAATGTCAAAGAAGTGCGGAGTTTCCTTGGTTTGGCTAGTTATTGCCGTTGCTTCGTTCAGAACTTTTCGAAGATAGCGAAGCCTCTTACCGATCTCCTCAAGAAAGGCAAGAAATACCTGTGGACTCCTGCATGTCAATCAAGCTTTGAGACACTCAAAGAGAAGCTCACTTCCACACCAGTCTTGGTTCCTCCGGATACATCCAAGCCGTTTCAGATCTTCTGTGACGCTTCTTTGCATGGATTGGGTGCGGTCCTCATGCAAGAAAAACAAGTTGTTTCTTATGCCTCTCGTCAGTTGAAGACGCATGAGATCAACTATCCTACACATGACCTCGAGCTCGCAGCAGTTGTCTTTGCTTTGAAAGTATGGAGGCACTACTTGCTTGGCAACCGTTGTGAGATCTTTTCTGATCACAAGAGTCTGAAGTATATCTTTACTCAGCCTGATCTTAACCTTCGGCAAAGGAGATGGATTGAAGCAATCAATGACTTCGATTTGACCATCAACTACACTCCGGGCAAAGCTAATGTCATGGCCGATGCTCTCAGCCGCAAAGCTTATGTCAACAACCTTGTGATGGAAGAACAACAGCCTCTCTTGTGCGAGGAATTCCGTCAGCTCAACCTGGAAATTGTGGAACAAGGGTATCTCCTGAACCTTCTAGCAACACCTCTCTTGGAAGAAAAGGTTCGCTCTTCTCAGCTTGGTGATCCGCACACAAGAAAGATCATCTCCAGGATTCAGCTTCCGAAGTATGAATCCTTCCACGTCGATGATCAAGGCACGCTTTTCTTTGAACACCGGATGTTTGTTCCGAACTACCCGGGTTTGAGAGAGCAAGTTCTCAAGGAGGCGCATGATTCTGTTCTTTCTATCCACCCTGGCAGCACAAAGATGTACATGGACTTGAAAACACAATATTGGTGGCCTGGTTTGAAACGATATTGTGCCAAGTATGTCTCGGAGTGTGATGTCTGCCGCAGAGTAAAAGCTGTCCATCAGAAACCTTCCGGTCTTCTACAGCCATTGAAACCCCCGGAACGGAAATGGGAGAAAGTCGAGATGGACTTCATCACTGGTTTTCCTAGGTCGCAGAAGGGCAACAATGCAATCTTTGTTGTCATTGACAGGCTTTCTAAAGTGGCTCACTTCTTCCCCGTCAAGGAAACAATTTCTGCAATTCAGTTGGCTGAGCTCTATATCAACAGGATTGTCTCTCTGTATGGGGTTCCGCTTGAGATCAGTTCAGACCATGGAAGCATCTTCACTTCCAAGTTCTGGGAGAGTTTCCAAAATGCTTTGGGAACAAAGTTGAACTTCAGCACAGCTTACCACCCTCAGTCGCAAGGACAAGTTGAAAGGATCAATCAGATTCTGGAGGATATGCTCCGTGCTTGCGTCATCTCTTTTGGCATGAAGTGGGAAGAATGTCTTCCTTATGCCGAGTTCTCGTACAACAACAGCTTCCAGAAAAGTCTAAAGATGGCACCATTTGAGGCTCTCTATGGTCGCAAATGCAGAACTCCGATTGGTTGGTCGGGTGCAGGAGAAAGGATCTTGTTTGGCCCTGACATTGTGACTCAAGCGGAGGAGAAGGTTCATATCATTCTTGAAAATCTGAAGATTGCTCAAAGTCGCTAGAAGAGCAATTATGACAGAAAGCACACGGACATGGAGTATGTCCCTGGTGATCTCGTTTACCTTCGTGTCACTCCCATGAGAGGCACGCACCGTTTTGGTATCAAAGGGAAGCTGGCCCCTAGATACATCGGTCCTTTCAGAATTCGTGGAAGAAGAGGAGAAGTTGCTTATGCTCTTGAGCTCCCGGAAAAAACTCAAGGTCCATGATGTTTTCCACATCTCTCAACTCAAGAAGTGCTTCAAGGATCCCGGCAGGACCGTGGACCATGAGCTTATCAATCTCCAAGAACACCTGTCTTATCAAGAACACCCCACAAAAATCCTTGAAGTCGCAGAAAGAAGGACTCGCAACAAGTCCATCAAGTTCTGCAAGGTGCAGTGGTCGCACCATTCTGTTGACGAAGCCACTTGGGAACGTGAAGATGAGCTCCGTGCCAAGTATCCTACCCTCTTTGTGTCTTCTTCTTCATCCTAGAATCTCGGGGCGAGATTCCTGTTTAGTGGGGGAGAGTTGTAGCATCCCAATTGTCTAACAATTGTAATGCTACTTGGTCTAGTAGTATAATGGCTACTTCAAACATATAATTGTTGCATCATCATTATATCATGCTCATGTCATCATGCCACCTTGCATTTTAGCATCACATAAAACCCTCTCATTTGGTTCTTATCTCATATGCATTATTAATTGTATTTGCCTCTTGATATTGTATTTGGTTCTTGATATATTGTTTCAATGCCCAAGTTGAGTTGGGGGCATATCTCTTATTAACTCCACCACCTTTTTCTTTCACCACCTTATAATTCCACCATCCAACTAAATATGAGCTTGGCTTTATTTGAGTTTATCTCTAGCTCATGTGGGTTGTGCTGGATCCAATTCTTCTACCACATGCTCTCATCTTAGTGTCATGTTGTTTTCACATTATTGATACATGAGAGCCACATGGCCACCTTTGCATGCCTTATGGGTGGAACCTTTTTCCTAGCTTCCATATGTGTGTTTTGGGGTTATCATCATGTTGGGATATTTTGTGGGCTTATTAAATACCTAGTGGCATATACACACTAGCAAGTCCCAAATATAATCCAATGTGATCTTTTACATATACTCCACTTGGAATTCTTTTTAAATTCCTTTGCTTGGGCCTTACTCCAATTGTGGAATGCATAATAATAATGCCATGTATTAATATTGTTTTCACAAGAATCAACATGGCATCAAATATTTTGCATGGGCCATGCAAGTACCCTTCTAGCTTGTCATTTGGATTTTATTTGTTTTAAAATGGATCATCTCTATATCTCTCTCCCCCCCTTCTCCTTGGGCTTGACCTATGCTTGATCTTGCTCACACCCTATCATCACATCCCTATCCTTTCTTTGCTTGATCTTGTTGGAGCTTGTCTAGAGCATGCTTGATCTAGTAAAAAGAGCCACCCCATCTATCTCTCTCTCCTCTAACTACCCATACCCCTCCTTACCATGCCCCACCCTCTCTAACCCTCACTCTCTCTCACCTAAACCCTAAACCGACCCTAGCTACCACCACCCCTCTCTCTCCTAGCCACCCTCTCTCCCTGAACACCTCACCCCTGCCCTAGCTACCAACCCGAGCCATACCCCTCCCCTTCCTACCCTAGCTCCAAACCTAGCCCTACCCGAGGCTACTCCACCCTCCCTCTCTCTTGCTCTCTCTCTGCCCTAGGGGCCCCAGCCCGAACCACCCCGACCCTGGCCTGCCCTACCCCCCTGGCAGCTCCCCTACCTGCCCCTGCCATGCCCTGGCATCCCAGCCGAGCACGTGAGGAGGAGGACAAAAGGTGGCCGAGCCACCTTTATCGTCTACCACCTCCCCACGGCACCCCGCTCCCTCTCTGCCTTATCCACCCCCCTCTCTCGCCTCCCCTACATCCCCAGATCCAGCCCCAGCGACACCCTGGCCTCTCCCCCCTCTGCTCCATCGCCACCGCCTACACCATCGTCTCCACCGTGGGCCTCCACCGATCTCCCTCTTCCAGCAGTGCAGAACGACGTGGAGGTGGCCGAGGAAGGCCACGCAGTGCTCCTGCAATCCCCTGTACCGCCGTCGAGGAGAAGAAGCACCGGAGCCGCCAGAACCAGCGCGAGGCCGACGAGAAACCCTAAAACGCCGGCCTCTGCATCATCGACGATCGCCAGCGCCTCGGCCCGCACGAACACCACCGACGCCCTCCCGGTGAGCCACCTGACCTCCTGGACACGCTCCGCCGCGCTGTCGTCGCCTAGGGCCGTTGTTCGTTTCATCGAGCACACTGCGTACGCCGGCGAGCGCGTGCGTCTGCTCGCTCCTCGCGTCGCAGAAACCCTAGCTAGGCCGCGCGCGCCTCCCTGACACCAAGCCCAGGCCAGCGCAGTGGCTCCGCCCCCGTGCGCTCGCCCAGGTCCCCGGTTCGAGCCCCGCGTGCGCCGCGCCGCGTCAGGTCGAGCATCGACCTGTCGTCAGGCGGTTCAGAGAGAAGATCCACAGTAGCGACCGCGCTTTCGCTGATACCCTCCTACTCTTTTGTCGCATCAAGCCGCGCTCCTTAGGACCCCACCGTCAGCCGCAGTGACCGTTTTGCGCAAAACCCCTTGGCCTCTAGTTAACTCAACCCGCGCTCTAGCCTAGCCCCACCTGTCAGCGCCTGTCCTCTCCGCTGCTGTCGCGTGGGCCTGCGAGGTCGATGGCCCCACCTGTCATCCTCTGCGGCTAGACTAACCCTGAGTGACAGAAGCGTTTCTGTGCGCGTGTTGCCCAGTCAGCACTGTGGCCCACTTGTCTGTGGCAGTGGCTAGCTCCCTCTGAGTATAAAAAGTATTTCCGAAATCTGTTTAAATTCAAATCCTTTTCTAATTATTTCAAATTCAAATAGAATTCTGTTTTTAAATAACTTTTCAAATATTAATCCAAACAATACATATAATATATGTTTTCAAATCAGAAAAATGTGAGGATTTCAAATATGCCATCCAAAATATATTTTGGGCACTTTATTTTCCAAGTTTATGTAAATTACAATAAAATGCCCTTCCACCTTAAATAATTAATAACTTTTGTTTTATAACTCCAAATTTAGTAAATAATATGTCTAAAATGATTAGCTCGACGAGACCTTTCTGTTTATGCATTCCATGGTTTGATTTGCAGCATGCATCATATAAATATATAGTATACAGAAACTAATATGACAATAAAATGTGACCAAAACCCAATAAAAATGTTATTTCTTGTATTCTACACCTCACTCATGCCATGCTACATTATTGCCATGCAACTTGTGCATCATTCATCATGGCATGATTGTTTGCTTGACGCATTTATTCATATGCTTGTGCACTTCATTTATGTTGGCCCTTGTTTGTTTGGTTCTTCTTCGAATAGACGCTGAGCAGGGGATATATCAAGAGAACCAGGAGCACTACCCAGATCCATCGCTTGCTTCAACTGAGCTGCCAGGCAAGCACTACCACATGCTTGCATACATATAGTACCTATTGCCTCTATCTTATTCTTGCATCATTGAGTCGCGATTGCATTAAATTGAATCCCAAGTACTGCATATCCTTTACTTTTAAACCCCACCAAAGCTTGTTCCTCCATCCCATGAGCCAATACTACAAGAGTTGTTTGAGTCATGCGAGTCGTAGAACAGCATGTGTAGGGTATGTGAGTGTCCGATGGATAACGAGGTACCTAAACAACTTAACCTGAGTAGTAATGGGATAACTAATGAAAGTGGCATCGGTGAGCCATATCTACTATTTGGTTTTTCAGGCTCACTTGTGTCCCGTAAGACCCCGAGTACTTGATTCCTGTTCCAAGAATATTCGCGCTATCCACATCCGGGAGGCTTATGGACCCCCCTGAGCCAGAGCTTGATTCATTCTTATTTCTTGGGGCCACAAACTAGTTTGAGGTTTTATTTACGATCCTGTACTTATGCCATGTTTTACTGCTTTAATTTAAGATTGTGCGAGGTAATGCACACTGTACTGTTTAGGTCCGTGACCCATTTACGCTGTATCGACAAGCCCAGTCACACTTTCGGGTTCCCAGTCGTTTACAGTCGGCTCCACAAACCTTGAGACCGTCTCGGAGTCAGCTAACTTCGTTGCGGGTAGCTCAATGGGGTGGCCCCCTGAAATATTTCTGAATCCTGTAATTGCTTTGTCGTGACTGCCTCGTTGGGTTTTGATTTGGTTTTTCCGAGGCATATCGAGTGTGTGTTGCTATTTGTGCACCCCTGCAGGGTAAAACTTTCTGAAAGCCGTGTCCGCGGTTATGGACGACTTGGAGCACAGTTCCTCGATCATAGACAAGAATAACTAAAGTACCGCTTTTAATCTGGCTAGACTAGGTACCTGACTAGTAAATAATGCAACACTCATGGAATGGATAATAAAACTGCCAACGGATGGGGTGGGTTGTTCGTCCGCTTCCTCGTCGGTAAGCGGGGAGGAGGATGGATCTGTTAAGATTACCCTTATAATTGTTACAACTGTTGTTATTAATTCACGGACATCCGTCTATCTCTGGTTAGGCGGATGGTTAGCGAGTATCTATAGAATTGCTAGGGTTTATCTTTTGCTGCAATTGCGTCACCCCAGGTTGTGTCCCCTTGTAGAGGCATAAAGACTTGCTGAGTACCCCTAGGGTCTCACACGATAAATTATTGGTTCAGATGAACAGGTACCCTCGCAGGATGGATACTGGTTGGAAGAGACGGACGATGTGGGCAACGATCATTCGGTGTAGATATTCCGGGAACGGGGATCCGTGAGATCTGTGGGCGGGATCTGCTTATTTATGGGGCATCTTATGCCGATTTGCTTCTTATCCGTACTCGGATTTTGTCTTCCGCTTCCGCTTGATACTCTGTTGATTGATGTATGAGGAGATATCCTAAACTATTAAATCTATCTAGGACATTTGGATCTTGCCGTATGGCGTTGCTATATTTCCTTTCTTTTTAGATGGAATGGCTCTGATGTACTATTGTATGGTGGCTTGCATACATACTCATTTGTGTATGTAGTTGATCCCTTCGCCTGCCGATTACGCCGCCCGTTCTTGTCCCGATGTGTGGAAATGGTTGGGACGGCCGAAAGGTCTACCTGTGAGTGGCATTTGGGCCCCACTGTACTATTTCAACCATTTCGGCTCATCCAGGCTTGTACTAGGAGCGTAATTCACCGAGGTAGTTACATGGATCCACCAGTGTCATTGCATGTGTGTTCTTCCCAGAGACCACACATGGATCCACCGGTGTCGTTGCATGTGTGCTCTTCTCACAGACCACACATGGATCCACCTGTGTCATTGCATGTGTGTTCTTCCCATGAACCACACATGGTTCCACCGGGGTCATTGCATGTGTTTTCTTCTCACAAACCACACATGGATCCACCCAATGTCATCGCATGTGTGTTCTTCCCATGAACCACACATGGATCCACTAGTGTCATTGCATGTCTGCTCTTTTCATGAACCACAGCTAGAGTCATTGGATGTGTGTTCTTCTCACAGACCACACACGGATCCAGTGTCATCGCATGTGTGTTCTTCCGAAAGACCACACATGGATCCACCAGTGTCATTGCATGTGTGTTATTCTCACAAACCATATCATGAACCACACCCTGTGTCATTGCATGTGTGTTCTTCCCAAAGACCACACATGGATCCACCGGTGTCGTTGCATGTCTGCTCTTCTCACAGACCATATCATGAGCCACACCCAGAGTCAGTGCATGTGTGTTCTTCCCATGAACCACACATGGATCCACCGGAGTCATTGCATGTGTGTTCTTCTCACAGACCACACATGGATCCACCCAGTGTCATCGCATGTGTGTTCTTCCCATGAACCACACATGGATCCACTAGTCTCATTGCATGTGTGCTCTTTTCATGAACCACAGCTAGAGTCATTGGATGTGTGTTCTTCTCACAGACCACACATGGATCCAGTGTCATTGCATGTGTGTTCTTCCCAAAGACCACACATGGATCCACCAGTGTCATTGCATGTGTGTTCTTCTCACAAACCATATCATGAACCACACCCTGTGTCATTGCATGTGTGTTCTTCCCAAAGACCACACATGGATCCACCGGTGTTGTTGCATGTCTGCTCTTCTCACAGACCATATCATGAGCCACACCCAGAGTCATTGCATGTGTGTTCTTCCCATGAACCACACATGGATCCACCGGAGTCATTGCATGTGTGTTCTTCTCACAGACCACACATGGATCCACCCAGTGTCATCGCATGTGTGTTCTTCCCATGAACCACACATGGATCCACCAGTGTCATTGCATGTCTGCTTATTTCATGAACCACAGCTAGATTCATTGGATGTGTGTTTTTCTCACAGACCACACATGCATCTAGTGTCATTGCATGTGTTTTCTTCCCAAAGACAGCACATCGATCCACCAGTGTCATTGCATGTTTGTTCTTCTCACAAACCATATCTTGGACCACACCCAGTGTCGTTGCATGTGTGTTCTTCTCACAGACCACACATGGATCCACCAGTGCCAATCATGTGTGTTCTTCTCACAGACCATATCATGAACCACACCCAGTGTCACTACATGTGTGTTCTTCCCATGAACCACACATGGATCCACCAGTGTCATCGCATGTCTGCTCTTCCCACATACCACACATGGATCCACCAGTGCGATTGCATGTCTGCTCTTCCCATGAACCACACATGGATCCACCAGTGTCATTGCATGTCTGCTCTTTTCCTGAACCACAGCTAGAGTCATTGGATGTGTGTTCTTCTCACAGACCACATATCACTAGTGTCATTGCATGTGTGTTCTTCTCACAAAGCATATCATGAACCACACCTAGTGTCATTGCATGTGTGTTCTTCCCATGAACCACACATGGATCCACCAGTGTCATCGCATGTCTGCTCTTCCCACATACCAAACATGGATCCACCAGTGTGATTTCATGTCTGCTCTTCCCATGAACCACACATGGATCCACCAGTGTCATTGCATGTCTGCTCTTTTCATGAACCACAGCTAGAGTCATTGGATGTGTGTTCTTGTCACGGACCACACTTGGATCCAGTGTCATTGCATGTGTGTTCTTCCCAAAGACCACACATGGATCCACCAGTGTCATTGCATGTGTGTTCTTCTCACAAAGCATATCATGAACCACACCCAGTGTCATTGCATGTGTGTTCTTCCCATGAACCACACATGGATCCACCAGTGTCATTGCATGTCTGCTCTTTTCATGAACCACAGCTAGAGTCATTGCATGTGTGTTCTTCCCAAAGACCACACATTGATCACCAGTGTCATTGCATGTGTGTTCTTCTCACAAACCACACATGGATCCACCAGTGTCATTGCATGTCTGCTCTTCACATTAACCACAGCTAGATCCACCTGTGTCATTGGATGCATGTTCTTTTCATAAACCGCATATGGATACTAATTTACCTTAGGAGAGCCCTAACCTTACCGTTAGGCCGAGTCTTCTAGAAGGCACGCCCTAACATAGTTGTTCTGCTTTCCGATTGTTACATACCGTCCGATCAGGGCGCTTGGACGATTGGGATGGTTTCCATGAGATCGATCCGCGAGTAGTCTGTTCTGCGGCATGATTGTCCACGCTTGCTCTGGACAAAGTGGCAACACCGGAGCCCCAACACCGAGGGCTCCCCTGTTGCGAGTGTCACGACTCACCAATTGAGCAGGCCATATCCCAATGTCACGTCCCCATTACTTCTCTTCCTCCCCGTACTTCTCTTTCTTCCCCTCGAAGCCACATTCCCCACTTCACTCCCATCTTGCCATAGCCACAAGCCGATGGTGCCGCCATCCCAATCCCCTCTCCGACAACCACCACCCCCCTCCCCTCTTGCCATGGGTTCAAGGGGAGACGACGAGGAAACGCGTCTTGATGACAGGGACGGTGATTTCGGTGTGAGTCGTCTCATCTCTATCTCTATCATCCATGGCCAGTTACCTATTTTTGGAGCCAGATCTACTCCGTTTACTCATGCGTGTATGATGTGTTAGGCCAACCAGACAATGTATGATGCCGACTATCACGATTTAGCGGATGAAGACAGTCCTCTGCTACGTAAACATGGATATGTGCCCGCTAAATTTGTAGCGTTCGAAGGACGAAACGTAGGCAGGAGGTTTCTACGGTGTCAAGGACATCGTGCAATGATGCGAGGCGGACGTTGCGGTGTTGTCAAATGGGTAGATCCAGAGTGGCCCAAATCGATGCAGAAAATGCTGGACAAACTATGGGAAATGACTGTTGAGTTGAAAGAATCCGCATTTAGCTCACTTCTTGACAGTGTTGAGATGAAGCTATGGGAACCAGTTGACACGACCAAGCATAAGCGAGATCTCATGGGGTGGAAGACAAGGTTAGCAAAGTCGAGAAGGAGAGGGACGCGGCGTTGGCCCTGAAGGCGAAAGCAGAGCAAGAACTGACTCAAGCAAGGAAGGATCTTCACCGGGCCAAAGTCCGATAGTTCACAACTACGAGTATTGACAAGTGGATGAGGAAAGATGCAGAGAAACAATTGAAGCTGTGCAAGGAAGATGATAAAGGAAGGAGCAGACGATTCGATCTTTGCTCTCACAGGAAGATGCGCATAAGGCTAAGATTAGGAAGATCAAGGATATGTGTGTTAACTAGTTCTATTTAGCTTAAGCCCCGTGCCTTTTTTAAGTTGTAATAATTGTACTTGTTAACCTAGTGGTCTGAACTATTGGCCCCGGAGTCCTGGGAGGAAAAGAATTGATCGCCCGTTAATTTGTCTTAACGCTGCATTACTTCCTTTTGTCTGACCAATGCCCCTTGGATATTCCGCCTGTCGCTTCGTCGTCCTCGTGTACAAATAGGAGGCGCCACAACTCGTCGCTTCGTCACCCATCCCCTCGCCCTCTCCAATCTCCACCGCGCCATCCACCCCCTCGCTCCCTCTACAATCTCCACCGCGCCGCCATGGAGATGCCCTCACTGAACTTCTACAAGGCGGTGATGTTCTCGCACTTCGACATCCTCGTGCCGCCGGCCGCGATGGTGCCCCACGGATGGCGCATCAGCTATTTGGGGGTGCCAGTGGCTCCACTCCTATTCCACGGTGGAGCTGTGATGGAGAGCGAAATCGCGGCGCGCCGCCTCCAGATGCCCTCATGGAAGAGGGCGCTGCCACGGTACGCGGTGGCTAGCCCATACTAGCCCGTACTGGCAACCGCATCGTTTACAGGCTTGTGGTGCACCAGGATCTCCGCAATCGAGAAGGGCGGGAGAGGTTCTGGTCCGTCCCTGGAAGGACCAAGTTCATCGTCATCGCCGCCGCTCTCCGCGAAGAGGTGCTCCGTCTCGCGTACAATGCGGAAATCGTGGAGGTTCCGTCCGACGAAGACGAGGAAGCCGGCGGCTCGGAGGACAGCGGCAGCAGAAGTGAAATTGTTGACTAGTTGGTTGAATTAATGTAGGATGTGAAATCGCCCCTTTGTTTAGAAGAATTTGTGGTTGAATTAATGAAATACCTCGATTTAGATCTCTGTCTCGATTAATGTGTGGAAGAATTTGTGATTTAGATCAATTTCTGCCTCGATTTAGATCTCTGTCCCGGATTGGGAACGTAACCATGGACCAAAGACACCTTTTCTACTAGTGTATTCTGACACTGATGGTTTGTTTAAACGTAATCTACGTGGATTGTGCCGCATGCAAATAGCACAACCACAATTTATAAAGTGGAAGCACGTACACCTGGTTACTGGAGATCCGGGAGCTTCGCCAGATGCAAGGGATGCAGGAGCAGAGAGGCGGTGAGATAGACGGGCTCAAGACTAGGCCAGAAAGTGGTACCCATTTCCTCTTCATCTGGGCATTATCAGTGAGAACATTGCTTTCTATGTTGCCACGTTGTTGTGCAGCATCTGAAATAAGTTGCTGCTTCATGGAGTGTGGCAGCTTAAATAATTTATTTATGTGCCACTTACATTCCGTCGTATTTGGAGAACTCCTGCCCCTCAGCAATCGTGGAACCGGTGGATCATTGTTTTCAGATAGTAGTGGCACAATCACAATTTCGGATTCAACTACTGACTCAGGAGTTTCCAAACCCTAAGTCGCGATACATTTTACTTAGAGAACGTGGGTTGATATTTTTGCCCAGCAATGTGCCACACACAGAGCGATTAGAATTTAACATAATTACATATATAGGTTCAAGTTCAACACATTACTATGCATCTTCATTGCCAGCAGCCTTCTTCCGCAGCTTGGGTGCCAAGCCTTCACGTCCACTGGCTTCTTCATTTCCTGCCTTCTTCCTCTTCCTCGGTGCCAATTTTCTTAGCTTCACGTACTCTGCATCGCCGGGACAATGGGCACCAGAAACGTGTCCAGCATCATCTTTCCACTCTTTTTTATTTCTTCGGGCAGCAAAATCACTAACCCGGCAGTCATGTTTCTAACCTTGCGGCGCTTCCTGTCAAAGAAACAAGACTGTTGCATAACTGCCTAATATCTACAGAGTAAATAAAACAAAAATTACAATTCAGCACAAAAACATGCGAACCCCAAGTGGCCTTTGCTTACCCGGAGCTAATTGGGTTCGAGCAACCACCCTGTCCAAGAATAGAAGGGCGATTCCCAGTTGCAGCAGCTTCCACATCCAGTATATGATATTTCCGGTCAAACATGGCAGCCGAAGCATACCTTTTCATCAACCCAATTAGCTGACTGCCACACGTTATAGGAACCATGATGCCACGTTCATGCATGAAGCTGAACTTTGCTATCTACTTCGGCCATAATTCAACATGATTACGCAGAGCAGAAACCATACTAGATATAGTGCAGATCTGTGCAGGCGCTTCTTCCATCGTGAAACAATGGCTTCCATACCACTTGCCATTAGAGTCGTACCTGTAGAGGACTGCCGTAACCAGGTAAGGGAGTCCGTGCAGATCCCACTTGACAGAAAACTGTGGACAAAATATGTTTGTCAGCGTTGGGCTAACAAACAATTTGAGGTTCAGGAGCCAGCTAGCAGTTGTAATTAGTGCGAATAGCAAACAGAAGGGTAGCTCACCCGCTTGTAGACAGAACTTCTTCTTTCTTGATAGTAGGATCTGCCATCCTCTGAGCTACTCAGCTCGTCGGCGACGGAGGAGGCTAGAGCCTCGCAACGGCGGCTACGGCATGCGCCATTGGAGCTCGGGATCAGCAACTTGGCGCTGGAAGTCAAATGTCCGAAGGGATCGTCCTTCCTGGAGGGTGGATTCCGACGCTGCTGGTGCTAGGGGATAGCTGGGAATGGATTTGTGAAATTGGTCAATGCATCAAATCCACTTAGCTGCTCGATTAGCCTAAGAGGTTGCCGCGTTGGCGCCCGCGTCACGGACTGATAACCGACATGTGGGTCCCGACCGTCTACTTCACGGGGCGGTTTAACAGAATGTTTGTATTTGGTAGGGGTGAGATGAGTTTGCCTCGAAATGGCCCCTCTTAGTAGTTGGCGGCCCAACTTTTCGAAACGCGGTGATTTCACGCAACTTAGGTACCGCCATGCGCTGGCTTGCCAACTTCGGTACCGTAGACGAACAAGCTCCCTGATCAGGGCATCCAATGGCTGTTATTAAACAACCCCTAAAAGCCATTATATTGACTTAGTTTGATCACAGAAAACTGCAGATCATTAATATCCAACATTCTCCCCCTTGATCGTAAGGATAAATTTATAAGCCCATTTCTCAACAAAACAACATACAAGACAACATAATTACAACGGCCACAAAGTGCCGCAAAACCCAGTTACTACAATATACCAATTTATTTCAAAACATAACTCCTTTAACTTAAGAGCTCCATAAACTTATACTTATTACAAACTTATGAGCTCAACTCTTTGTTGAAACTTATACAGAGACAATAAATTGCAATGGTCAGTTAAGTACCATTGAACTAATTGACTATAGTACATCGTTCCACTGAAGAGAATAACCCTTCTTAGACTTATGGGGAGATGGTGTCATAACGGTCCCAATTCCAGGATCAAAAGCCTTCTGCCAATCCCATGCTAGCAACATGTTCTTTGAACACACTGGGTGGCAGGCCTTTTGTGAGTGGATCCACTAACATTGCGTTAGTCCTTATATGCTTAATACTTATTGTCTGATCCTGGATTCTATCTTTCGCAACATGATACTTGATGTCAATGTGTTTGACAGCACCACTTGACTTGTTGTTACTCGAATAGATCACTGCGGGTTGATTATCACAGAAAAGAGTGAGTGGCTCAGATATACTGTCAATCACCCTTAAACCCGGAATGAAATTCTTTAGCCATACTGCCTGCCCGGTTGCCTCATAACATGCCACAAACTCTGCCTGCATTGTTGACGATGCAGTAACACTTTGCTTGGTGCTGTTCCAAGAAATAGCTCCTTTTGCTAGGGTGAAAATATAACCTGATGTGGATTTCTTAGTGTCAACAGACCCCGCAAAATCAGCATCTGAATAACCCACCACCTCGAGCTTATCAGTTCTCTTATATGTGAGCATGAGGCCTTTAGTGCCTTGCAAATAGCGCAAAGATTTCTTAGCAGCCTTCCAGTGATCCAACCCTGGATTAGACCGATATCTACCAAGCATCTCGGTTATAAAAGCTAAGTCAGGGCGAGTGCACACTTGTGCATACATCATACTTCCAATAATTGAAGCATAAGGAACTTACTTCATTTGTATAGATTCATAATCATTACTTGGGCACTAGAAAGTCCCAAACTTATCACCCTTGACAATAGGAGCAAGCGAGCTTGAGCACTTATGCATATTGAACTTTTTGAGTATATTCTCAATGTACGCTCTTTGTGATAGCCCCAAGATTCCTCTGGATCTATCTCGGTGAATTTGAATGCCTAAGACATAAGCGGCTTCACCGAGATCCTTCATATCAAACTTTGAGGAGAGAAACCTTTTCGTTTCCAGCATCATATTCTTATTGTTACTGGCTAAGAGTATGTCATCGACATACAATATCAGTAAGACAAAAAATTGCTCCCCCTGAACTTCACATAAATGCAATTGTCCACTTCATTATCTTTGAAACCAAAATTCTTTATCACTTGATCAAACTTGAAGTACCATTGCCTTGAGGCTTGCTTTAATCCATAAATGGATTTCTTAAGACGACATCCTAAGTGTTCCTTCCCTTCCATAACAAAACCTTTCGGTTGAGCCACGTAAACATCCTCATGTAAGTCACCATTCAGAAATGCTGTTTTGACAGCCATCTGATGCAACTCCAGATCATAATGAGCCACACATGCCACAATAATTCTGAACGAGTCCTTAGAAGAGACAGGTGAAAAAGTCTCATTATAATCAATACCTTCTCTTTGAGTGAAGCCCTTAGCCACATCCTCATGTAAGTCACATACATCATTAATGCTCATGGACTTCATATCATCTTTCATAGCATCAAGCCATTATGATGAATTATCACTTTGTATAGCTTCCTTAAATGATGCAGGATCATCATCCAACATCGACTCATTCATATCCTCACTCATATAAGTGACATAATCACCAAAAATGGCAGACTTTCTAGCCCGCTTAGACCTTTTGAGCGGTACATTATTTGGTACCTCAACCACAACTTCAGGCTGCTGAGCATCTTCCGTAGAAGTATCATTAGGTATGGTCTCTGGCGGAGTCACTGGTATCTCAGCAGGGGTAAGATTGCAGTCCTTTCAACTGGAGGTACAACCCCAACATAAATAGGAAACACTAGCTCTTGGATCAGAGGGATCGGAACATAATCTCGTTTCTCCTCTAAGATTATTTCCCTGGTAGTCATACTCCCCCTCATCATATCACTTTCCAAGAACACAGTGTGCCTTGTTTCAACAAACTTAGTGAATTGCTTTGAACAATAGAAATGATATGCCTTAGATTTGTCAGGATAACCAATGAAGTGGCAGCTGACAGTCTTGGGGTCTAACTTTCCCATAATTGGATTGAAAACTATTACCTCAGCAGGGCAGCCCCACACATGCAAATAACTTAGGGTAGGTTTTCTCCCAGTCCATAATTCATACAGTGTTTTTGGCACCGATTTACGAGGGACCTTATTAAGAATATGTGCAGCTGTCTTTAGAGCTTCTATCCATAAACCAAGCGGCAAAGTGGAGTGACTTAACATATTTCTTACCATATCTAGAGTATGATTCCGTCTTTCAATGACTCCATTTTGCTAAGGTTCGCCTGGTGCTGAATACTGAGCAACAATACCATTTTCCTGTAGGAACTTAGCAAAAGGACCAGGAATTTGGCCATAAGAAGTGTGTCTACCATAGTACTCATGTAACACCCTCAAATCGGCCCTATGCAAGTTTTAGCCCTTCCCGCCAAACCCGCATAGAAACGATTCAAGGGCGCCCACCAGGCACTTTCGTGCGGGTGGAAAATGAAGTAATACCATTACACAACAGTCCTCGATGGCACCCACAGAACAGATATATATACAACATCGACTCAGCGAGTCAAGCATAGAGATATTCAAATACGAAGACCCAAATCACCTTGAAAACGATACAGCGTCCGAGTACGAACAAGATGCAAATTGGGCCAAGAGCCCTAAAGAATAACCAATAGCATCCATAACCCTACCTAGGCCAAGCCGGAAGGGTAACCCTACTAACAACGTCGATCTCCAACCTGCTAATACAAAAGGGGTACCGACAAAGGGCAAAGGAAAAAGAGGAGCGTCAGTACTGAGGCTAGTACACGGCGAGGGTAGAATTCGGCGGCTCTCGCCTACATAGGTATGGTGGACTGAAGCGGCAGCGCAGCATGCACTAAACAACCTATAGAGACTCGATTAACTGTCGGCTATTAGAGAGAGATAAGAAAGACCTATTCGGTTCCAACCTGATACTAACACCAAACATACCATCCTGGTATTTTCCCCTCGAGACCAAACAAGGAAGTCGGACCAAGGAACTCACACAGTTGGCAATTTTACTCATTCCGTTATAGTTGTAGCACTTACTAATCAGATATAGATAGCATGAGTCATCCTGAAGCATAAGTAGTGTGCAGTTTTAATTAACCATTCCGTGGTAGTTGGAACATTTACTAGTCATATATAATTGTCCCGAGGAATCCCAAAACCCAGCAGTCGTTGGCACTTTTACCACATTTCATTGGAGTTGCAATACTTACTAGGCAGGTATAGTATGACACAGATCACCACAGATCCACCAGTTGTTGGCATTTTTATTATCCATTCCATTGTAGTGAAGCTGAATTACTAGTCACATATTAATTCAAATTTATAGCAATACTTTAGTTATGCTTGTCTATGATCGAGATACTGTGCTCCAAGTTGTCCATAACCGCGGACACGGCTTTCAGAAAGATTTACCCTGCAGGGGTGCACAAATAGCAACACACACACGATCAACCTCGGAAAAACGAAATCAAAACCCAACGAGGCTTTCACGACAAAGCAATCACAGGATTCATAAAAAATTTCAGGGGGCCACCCCACTAAGCTACCCGCAATGAAGTTGGCCGGCTCCGAGACAGACCCAGGGTTTGTGTGGACGGCGGTAAACGACTGGGAACCCGAAAGTGTGACTGGGCTTGTGGATACAGCGAAAATGTGTCACGATCCAAAACAGTACAGGTGCTCCACGCACAATCGTAAATAAAGCGGTAAAGCATGGCATAAGTACAGGATAGTAATAAAACCCCAAACTAGTTTGTGGCCCCAAGAAATAAGAGATGAATCAAGCTCTGGCTAAGGGGGATTCATAGACTCTCCCGGATGTGGATAGTGAGAATAGTCAAGGAACAGGTATCAAGTACTCGGGGCCTACGGGACACAACTGGGCATGAAAAACCAAATAAAATATATTGCCCACCGGTGCCTCTTTCATTAGTTATCACAGCAATTTAATAGTTGTAATTAAAGACATGATCATCTCCACCATAAACATCTGCCAGCATACCAACAACTGTGGTACTCAACAACACGAGATCGAACCTGAGCAAGCAACTACGACTCGCAAGGCCAGCTATGTACCAAACAACAGGTATTAGGAGGTGTCCATGGCAATATAGAGGCTGCACGGGATATAACTGGTGCACGGAAACTAAAGCATCGCGACATGGATATCAATAGATCAACAGGAGGAAATAAAGACTATAAATGCAAAATAGGTAGAATGGGGAGAGATGCTCGCCTGGGAAACACTGCCGAAGATACATTATCCGAAGAACTTGTCGATACTCGCATCCACTCAACAGACTAATCCGCGAAGAAGGAAAGCACTAAAATAAACACCAGATGCACTATTTAATACTACGGCAAAAGATCTGGCATGATTATGATATGATGCAGATGCGGTGCAATTAGGCAGTATTAAGCGGAACCGGAGTCCCGACAATTAATTAATAGGTTACAGTTATTTAGATACCCATAATTTAAATGTTGCTTAACAAGCCAAACATGGTATCCGTTCGCTACACAAATTTAAATGGGGCCAATATGAGACTAGAAAAGCCTGCATATAGTCCCCATATTTAGTTATGAGGTGAATTGGCATAATGCCCCCAAACAACCACAATATGTATGCAAACATGTTTAATTTAATGCAACAAGGTATATGTCATATTATAAAAGTAGGGGCTTAGGGGCACACATCTGGGTTCGAAAGATCTTGAGTTCCGGGGGGTTCGGGTCTGGGTCTCAGGGTTCGACGGGAACGGTGAGGTTCGGGTAACTTGGGTTCCGAGCGGTCGCTCTTGCCGTCGATGGCGAACTTGAAGGGATCGGGTACCGGTGGTCTTCGGGTACATGTAGGCGATCTTGCCGCCTGTGACGAAGAACTCGGGTTCGGAAGGAGGTCTTAGCATTCCGATGGATCGGTCCTCGGGGTTGAAGAACTTGGCGTGCCAGAGTTCGGTCTTCGGAACTTGGGTCGGGCCGTCGGTTTGCTGGGGCCGAAGGACTTGGCGTCCGAGAAACGATCTTGGCGTTTCACATCGACGATCTTCGGGTACGGGACCTCAGTTACCGGGATGAAGATCTTGTCGGTCCGGCGCCCTCGAGTCTGCGAAGAAGAACTTGGGGTCCCGGCCTTATTGGTCAGTGACGATCTCCGGGTACCTTGGCTGTCGGGCGTGGCTGTCTCGGGTCCGGCCACATTGCCGATGGACATCTTGAGGTTCCGTGTATGAAGATCTTAGGGTTCCACTTCAAGAGGATGGCGAACTTGAAACGACGCCGATGGTCTTCGAGTGGTTCCTTGGAATCCTGGTTTGAATTGTTGGTTTTGTTCCCCAGCAGGTTTTACCATTCTGCCGAGAGATTGTACACAACGGGTAGCACCACCTTGCCTTATCGTAGCCGGACGGTATCATCAGCAGCACCACACCACCATTAGATCGGGTCATTTGCCACACCACAAAAACACCGAGGAAGAATGTTGCAGGTTAGGAGACTAAAGACGGGGTGCCTGAATGCAACAACGAAAGCAATAGCAGCTATCAGACTCGGCAGAACAAAGCCACAACACGCACAGCTATAGGAACACAGTTTCTCGAGCAGCACTTGCTGCAGCCGAAGGCGCGAGGACGGGGTAGAGGCCGGCGCCAGGGGATGGCCGAGGCAGGCAGGTGGTGGCGAGCTTGGGTGGAGGAGGAAGCCTGCGAGGGACGGCGGCCTGCATAGGGGCAGAGCTTGCAGGGGCTGAGGCCGACGATGAGAGGCTCAGGAGGAGGCGTAGGAGAGGCCTGCTGGCGTGGTGGCGGTGCAGAGCAGAGGGCCGCGGATGGCGCGCCGCGACGGTGATGGTGGTGTTGTGCTCGGGCGGAGGACAGAGGAGGAGGTGCTCGATCTCTTCGGTGGTAGTAGGTGCTCTGCACGGACGCATCGCGGGCAAGGAGGTGGCGACCAGAGCGGCAAGCGGCTAGAGGCCGAAGAGGAAGGCCAACCCCGGGGAGGATAACTCAGGCTCGACAGCGGACGGAGCAGGCCAGGTCGCGGTGGCAGGGGGAGCGCGTCGCTGGCGGTGCTGGCCTGAGGCGACTCTCCCGTCTAGGAGGAAGGGGGATGCAGCGGCGATGTGGGGAGCTCGTTGGGCAGCGGCGACCTACACGGAGGTAGCACGAGGGAGGTGCACGGGCGACGAGGCGGCATCAGGTGAGTAGAGGGCCAGCTGGCGGCGGGGCTCGCTGCAGAGGAGACGGTGGCGAAGCCGACGGTGGCGACGCGTGCCTCGGGAAGAGAGGAGCGGGGCTCGCTGCAGAGAGGGGCGTGGGGTAGGTGGCGATTGAGAGGGCGAGCAGAGGGTTGGGGAACGAGGAGGGAGGAGGCAGGCACGGGCTGGGGCGCGTGCAATGCAGGAGGTGGGGCCAGGGTGTCGCGTCGAGGTGGGAGTAGGTGGCGTGCGGGCAACTGGGGTGGATCGATCGATGGCGTGCATGCCTTGCGTGCTGTGTGCGCCGCTGCGAGCGTGGTGTTGCAACGTGACAGCGTGAGGGCGGGTGTGTGCGTGCTACTGTGTGTGACGGCGGTTGGGTGTGGCGTGGCGCTTAGCGCAGGGGAGGCGGTAGTATTAGGGTTTAGGGTGGCCTGGCTAGCTGGGCCTCGGTCCTGGCCGGCTGGGTTGCCCCTAAAAAAACATAAACTTTTATTTTATTTTTAAAACAGACTTCTGTAATTTGTTTTTAGGCAAATAAAATATCCAGGAAGACCTGGTTTTATAATTTGAATAAAAACGAGGCTATTTAGAAAACAAAATAGGGTTTTTGCAAAGATACTTTTATGATCAAACATGCATGATGATGTCATGATGATGCACAAAGCACAAACTCCAAGCGATTTTCTAGTAGTTGTTTTAGCGGGATGCCACAACTCACCACCACGATCAAACCTTACAACTTTGCTCTTTTTACCAACTGGATTCTCAACTTCAGCTTTGAATATCTTGAACTTTTCTAATGCCTCAGATCTTTCTTTGATAGGATAGATGTATCCAAAGCGAGAGAAGTCATCAGTGAATGTGATGAAGGAATCAAAACCATCCACTGATCTCACATTGAACGGACCACAGATATCTGTGTGAATGATTTCTAAAATTCCCGTGCTTCGATTTGCACCTTTCTTGATTCTCTTAGTATATTTCCCTTTGATGCAATCAATACAATGATCCAGATCCGCATCCGAGAAATCCAAAGGATGAAGGACTTGCTCCTTAATGAGACGCTCAATTGTCCCCCTCGAAATATGGCCCAAATGATAGTGCCATAGTTTCGAAGAAGTCTCATCATCGCGCTTACGCTTGGTACTAACATTCACATTAGAAGAGTCATCAACTTCATTTAGGGAATCACTTAAGGAAACAAGATAAAGTTTGTATTGTCGGAAGGAAAGACCAACATTATTATTGTCAAACATAATTATACATCTCTTGTTCCCGAAGTCACAGTGAAAACCATCATCATCTAAGCATGAGACGAACACAAGGTTTCGTCTCATAGAGGGTACATAAAGAACATTACATAAACGAAGCGTAAAGCCGCTATGGAGCGTAAGTGAAAACTCTCCAATAGCCTCAACCTCAGCCTCAACACCATTAGCAACTCTAATGGTTCTTTCCCCTCTTCTTAGGGTCCTCTTCATATCGAATCCCTGTAAGGAGTTTGCAACATGAATTGTTGCACCTGAGTCAACCCACCATGTAATGGTGGCATAATTAAGATAAAGGGATTTGTCAACAAAGGTTATAACATTAGTACCTTTCTTATTGAGAAATTTCATGAACCCAATACAATCCCTCTAGACATGTCCACTTTTTCCACAAAAGCGACATCCATTGGGATCTTTACCATCAGCATTAGGGTGTGCATCTGCATTAGGAGCTCTGTTAGGATTCTTTTGCTGAAAGAACTTAGAAGATTGCCCTTTATCCTTAAACTGAGTAGGTTAGGCTTCATAAACTTTTGATTTTTCTTCTTCTGAGAGTGCTTGAACTGGTTGACATGATCAACTTGTCTAGTTTTAAGCCTTTCCTCTTCTTGTACACATCTAGCCATCATTTCATCCATGCCCCATTTAGAATCCATCGCATTGTAATTGATGGTAAACGGAGAGAACTCCGTGGGCAAGGATGACATAATAAAATGGACAAGGAAATCTTCAGAGATTTCCATTTCCATTGTCTTAAGTTTAGTGGCCATGTTGACTTTCCTCATGATATGTTCTCTCAAACTCCCAGTTGGATCATACCTTTCATCAATAAGCCTTCTAATGAGGCTTGTTGCATAAATTTTGGATGATCCCTTAAACTGGTCCTCAATCTTTCTAAGGTAACCCTTGGCAGTCTGAGAGTCTGGAACAGCTCCCCTCATACTCTGAGTGATGGATCCCTTAATGATCATGAGACACTTACGATTTGAATCCTCCCACTTAGTTTTGTCATCATCATAAACCCTTTTCTGGGCATCATAATTCTCATCACCTTCAGTAGGTGTTATAGGAGGATCCATAAAGAGGGCATAATCAATATTCAGCAAAGCTAAAGTGATCTCAAGCTTTTCCTTCCATGTACCAAAATTGCTACCAGTCAACTGTTCTATGCCATTAATAATACTGGCAATTTGAGAGGCATTAGATGCTGCAAAAGAAAAGAAAGCATAACCATTTCATACTCCTTTTATCAATCTAGTCTACATCAGCTTTGGCCAGAAATAGACATGATCAATAAAATTTTGTGATTAAAATATCTGCCAATCAGCTTTGGCCAAAAACACAGATATAAGCCACACTTAATTAAATGCTTTCAGATATAAAAATCTTTTCATCAGTCCGGAACACATCAGCTTTGGCCAGAGTGAACCATACTAATAAAAAAAATCATGGTTAAAATGTCCATCAATCAGCTTTGGCCAGAATGATAGACATAAGCCATGCTTAATTAGAGGATTTCAAACTTTATTTTTGCAGCAAAACATTATCATCACAATTATTTGAGGAACACAAAAGAAATAGCTAGGCATAAATAAAACACATCAAAAAGAAACCACTTATCATAATAAAACATATCAAACTTAAGTAAGATACATAGTTTCATGACAAAAGAATAATTTTTCATACAATTGTGTTCCATAATTGACATAATAAAATATGCCAAAAACTTAGCCCCAAAAACCATTCATATAAACCCTACCTTATAAACATTATTACTTTAATTTTTAAAGAAAAAAGAAAAAACATAAGACAAAACTTCCGGACTGGGCCGGAAAAGGCCCAGCCCATCTCCCCTTTTCCTCCCCTTAGCGGGCCACCTGGCCCATTAAGCAGCTGAGGTTGTGGGCCGTTGGATTGCATCCAACAGCAGAGGATGCACCGGGTCGGAACAAAACCGACCCACAGCGACGCCCCCACGAGCCCTAGCCCCATTTTTCCTCCCTTCCCCTTTCCTCTGCCTCCCTGCGGCGAGCGGGAGAGAGAGAAGCGGCGGCGACGACAAGCACCAATGCCAGAGAAGGAGGCACGACGTCAACCAGGCCCCCTCGCCGGAGCTGTGTGCGGCTTTGGCTAGCGCGCAGCTCTGTCGAGCGGCTCTGGACGACGCCCTCTGCGCGGCGGCGACGAGCAGGCGTCCCTGCTAGACATCGACAGCGCCATGCTAAGACCAGCACCGCGACGGGCCTCGACGATGACAAGCGCTAGAGGAAGCACCGCCACGGCCCAATGCAGTGGCCGGCGAGGCGGCTCAGGTCCGAGCCCGAGCACATCTGCCAGCTTAGAGGGTTGGCTCCGGCACCGCCGTGGCCGATGACGGCGACGAGGCACATCAGGTAAGTGTCCACCACCCTTTAGATCATCAAATTAGGGTTAGGGTTCCCTAATTTAGGAAATTAGGATTAGGGTTCGTCTGATTTGGGAATTAGGGTTAGGGTTCATCAGTAATTGGGGAAATTAGGGTTATGGTTTATCGATTCGATGAACTAAGGTTAGGGTTCCTCAGGAATTGGGGATTAGGGTTAGGGTTTGCACCAGTAGCTCAAATCCCCACATAAAAATTGCATACAAGCTACCCTAGCACATGTTCTTTATCGGACAGAACTTACACTTATTCAGTTCTGAAGCAAGAACTTGGTCAAACTCATAACTCCAGCAATAAGAACTTGATCAAACCAGAAAGAACAAGCTTGCAGCAACATAATCCAATACATAAGTCGGATCAATCTTAGGGCTAGAAGCTCTGATACCACTGTTAGATCCCATAGGATCATCTAGCTCAAGATTAGATCCACAAAAGGGAAATCAGATGGTATGTACCCTGATTTGGAGGTCCAGCCATGGCCTCCTCTTGCTTCTTCTACTTCTGCCTTCTTGTGCTGGTTCTTCCTAGTACTTTAGGTGCTGGCTTGATCAGTGAGAAGAGAGAGTGAGAGAGAGAAGAGCCCAGCCAAATGGATAGTTCAGTCCAGCTCAAACCCTAGGATCCCTATTTCTAGCACTTGTACTAGGGGAACCTGCACCCCAAAATGGATGGTCAGGATGCCCCTGATCAGGGCATCTAATGGCTGTTATTAAACAGCCCCTAAAAGCCATTATATTGACTTAGTTTGATCACAGAAAACTGCAAATCACTAATATCCAACACTTCTCTCTGCTGTGGTGCAGGTGGAGGTGATGTAGCTGCAGCTTGTCGAGGTGCGACAAATGGAGCTTGCGGTTGTTGTTCGGGTGTAGGTGTTGTAGCTGCAGGCGAGGAAGGAGCCATGGGCACATCAATGGTCCCAGGCCTCCGGCGGTTACTCTGAAACAATATAATTTAATCAAGTTAAATTGACTAAGTGAAACAATATAGAAAGACATGAGCATAAGTTAATTACCATGTGTCCTGTCTTCCTAATTGCAAGATGAAGCTTCAATGATGCGGTACATATGGTGTATCTATGCCCTTTAAGTTTGCATGTGATTGTCGCCGTATAAGTTACCTCTCAGTCTCTAGGGGTCAACTACTTCGGTCGTGACTGGATGGAACCGATGCGGAGAAGAGAGATTTTGTCGTTCTTTCTTTACATAGTTTTGGTCGTTCTAGAATGGGCTGGCATCAAGGGTGTGGGCCCATATTCTCTAATTAGTTGTTAAAAAGGCTAATTGTGTTTTTGTTTAGTGCAAAGATTACAGGTAAATGTGGTGTTCTCTGCAAAAAAAAAAACCTGTGGTTCTGTACAAATAAGTGACCAACAGTTGGTGCTATGTGATATTTCCTCCCGAATCGATGTAACGCACTGTAGGAATCCTCGTCGCCGCAGCAACCCCGCCGCCCAGCGCCACCACTGCACCGTCTAGAGAAGAGCCAGCCCGCCAAGGAGCGCCGCCTCGATGCCGCCCATGGCCATCGCCGCGTGGACCAACAGCCGCCGACCCCGAGCATGTCACCACCTACTCCACGCAGCCCTCCACGCCACAACATGGTGACACCGCCACGGCGAGCATCATCAAGGCCACCACCGTGTCGCCAAGCCCCGCGCTAATCGTCGAGCTTTGCACGAACCGAGATCTAGCGAACCAGGTGAAAGAGGGGGCCTGCCGCCACCGAGGCCGATATGTCACGGCGGCGGTGAGGAGGGAGGGGGGAAGGGGGGCTTGCCCGGTGGCGCTAGGGTTCCCCAGTCGCTCGCGGGAGGGGGAGCGGGGACCTATTTTAACCAGACCAATTTTTATCGATGTCAACCCTATTCCCTCCACCCGACGAGCTCGTCGTGGCGGCGCTGGAGTGATGGCACCCGGTACACCCGTCATCATCGGCGTATCCACGGAGAACTTTATGTGGATGCGGTCGCCGTCATCCGCGCTTTCGTCCTTGCCGCGCGTGTCGTCGCTCGCCGAGCTGCAGCGGGAGGCGACCATGGCTTCTCCCGAGTGGTGGTGCATCCAACCACGCTCTCAAGGGCCTCAGATTCACGGTGTGGGCGGAGGTGCGGCTGCTGGTGACTCCAGTCTCCATGGGGGTGTCCATCGTTGTTGGAGAAGAAGTGATTTCATCGGTGGTGTGCTCATCCGCCGACCTCGTGACTGAGATGTGCTCATCTCCGATCTCAATCACTAATTCGATCGATCTCCAAAGTAGGCACCATATACACTTTTCAATTGAGACAGTATTAGATGCCAAAAGGGTCATTTTCTCCCTGATTGAGCTATTGAGGTAAAATTCTGCCGAATCTTATCTGAACTGGTTGGCCCGGCTTGGCGATTGTTCTGCACGAGTGGCTTTGCTGTCTGAAGGTGTGTTGGTTGATCAGTTTATTTTATTGATTTGCTCTTTCTTGAATCATGGGACGGGCATCGTCTGCAACAACGGAGAAGTAACTGGACAAAATGTTTTGTTTCCCTTTCTGCAGGTTGTTCATTTTTTTTTGAAAACCAGCAGGAGGGTTGTTGTAATTCATTGCAATAGAGGAAGACGAATACTAGAAAAGGAGGGACCAAAGTGGAACCTAGCCCGAAAAAGAGAGGAAATAATGTTAGCTAAGGGATTTAACCTAGGACGTAGGGTGTTCCACCGGACTGGTCCATGAGCGAAAGTGGTGCTCCAGCTGCGTGCCAGGAAACTGCTTCATCTTTGGTTTTGTTTAGCAGGGTTATCGGTGGCAGCTCATTCCCATAAAAAATCATCTTGTTCCTTCCCTCCAGATTTCCCAATAGACGAGCTTCACTACCGAGGAAATAATCTTCTACTAGTCTTTTGGCTGGTTGTAAGTCAGCGATCCGAGCCACTCTTGGATGGTGAGGTCTTTGCCAATCCAAGTGTCTGGAACTAGTGGTGCTAGTTTGAAGTAACTAGTGGTGCTAGTTTGAAGTTGGTTGCCATGGCCTTACATATGCTGATGCTATATCTATATGGGCATTCCATAAAGACACTACGGGAAAAAACTGCGTTGCCATGTACAGAGACTTTGTGTTTTGGCACGGCAAAGAGAAGTGTGCCGTGTCAGCTCCTGGGACAACACACGGCAAAGAAAAACGCACGGCAAAATTCAGATGGACACACGGCAAAGGAAAAAGGCACGGCAAATCGGCAAGACCCACGGCAAAGAATTGCACACGGCATTAGTAAAAAAGGCACACAGCAAAGAGTATATACGCCACACTATCAACCTAGGCCCACCGCCTCGACGAAGTTAACGGGGCCATCGTGACGGCACACTGGTAATCACGTGACTTCTTTGCTGTGTGTATTTTCCGGACACTCGGCAAACCTCACGACCGTTAGCAGCGGTACCGTCGTCAGCTCACTTTACTCTGCCGTGCACACAAGAAAAGCTCGTGGGAATGGCTTTGCCGTGTTTATTTTGGAAAACACAAGGCAAAGGAGTCGACCGCATTGCTGTCTACATTTTGCCGTGTGTAGACACACGGCAAAAGGCTTTGCCGTGTTCTTCAGCAATTTTGCTGTGTCTTCTTCTCACACGGCAAGGAGCTTCTCTCCCGTAGTGAGAGATAGGCGGTTGTCTTCAAGTTCCTTCGACAAAGGGGCAGAAGTAGTCATTTCCCACCATCGCTGGAGTAGTTTGTCAGACGTGAGGACATTGTTTAGCATCAATGTCCAAATGAAGAACTTGCAGCATGCTGGTTCCCAGCCTCCCCAAATGAGATCCTTGAAATCCATGCGAACCGTCCCTAGGAAGTGCGGCCTGTATGCTGAGCTGGCCGAGTAGCTGTCTTTTCCCCCAAATCGCTAGATGGTCTTGCCGGGCTGGCTTGTGAGGTTTACATTGTCAATCATTGCTGCAATTTGCAGCAGCTGCGGCAGGTTTCCAGTGGACAGCTTGAGCCTGAGATCGTGAAGCCACTTGTTGTTCTTAAGTGCGTCGTGGATAGTTCTGTTCTTCATGGTGGAGATCTTAAATAGTGACGGTGCTATACGCATAGGGGTTGGATCATTGAGCCACCAGTCTGTCCAGAATCTGGAAGTTTGACCATTACCCACTGAGATCTTTGTTGCCGCCTCAAAGAGGCGCTTTTCACTATCAGAGGAGGGCAATCTCATGTGGCTCCAAGGCTTGTCCGGTTTCTTCCATCTCTGCCAAAGCCACCTGAGCCGTAGGGCAGCTCCGAAGGCAGCGATGCAGTGCACTCCCATCCCTCCAAGGTTTTTTGCTCAACATACTTGTCGCCGGGACACCCTGCATTTACCCCTGCTGCAACTTCCCTCACCTTCCCAGAGCCAAGTACGCCGTCTTCAGTCGAATTCCTACTGCACCCAAGAAGGAATCTCATTGATTATCATTTGGTAAACCGCCAAGGAAGTAAGCACAGAGTTCAGCATTTCTAGTCTGCTAGCTTTACTCATCATTATTGCCTTGCAGGTGGCCAGATAATAGTCTACCTTGTCTAGCAGCGCTTGCCACTCAGCTTTGGTTAACTTTTTGATTGAAAGATTACCAGCTGCAGGGGAAGTTTACCAACTGGAAGCCAACACTTCTCAGCAGAGAGTCAAGGTCAATGTTCTCACACCTAATTGGTGTAACCGAGCTTTTAGTAAGGTTGGTGATTAGGCCAATTGCTCTGCCAAAGACCGAGAGTATTTCCTAGACACCGGTAATGTCAGCTTGTGTGGGTTGATGAAGAATACCACATCATCCACGTAAAGGGATGCTCGAAAGGAGCACCGGTTCCCTCGCAGTTTTGAGAGGGTGCCTGCTTTAGTGGCGATTTCTAGCAAACGGTGAACTGGCTCCATTGCTAGATCGAATAGGAAGGGGAAAGAGAGTCCCCTTGCCTGATCCCTCCAAGTGTCCACTAGAATACCATCTCCACATGAACAGATGTACATCGTCAAGAAAGCATAAACTTACCAAAAGACACCATTGGACAGAATATGATACCATGTCAATCATCAAATCTGATACTTATCGTATATTAACCAAGATGGCGTCAAAACTACATAGGAATAAAGAGTATAAGAACAAAACTCTAAACCTAAAGACAAGTTTTTTTGACAGAAACCTAAAGACAAGTTGGAACAACACGTTTAACTACAGAACTGTTTATTAGAACTTAAGTCAGTTTTAGACCACCTCCATAGAACGTACATCGAGCCCAAACCATACCACATTGACAGATTTCAAATCAATTCCACAATGGATGAAGATGGGAGTGGGCAGAGAACTTACTAAAGCGACTAAGTAGTTGTACGAGAACTCCCGACAGCCCTTCTGTACATCTTCGAGCCGGGAGCTCGGGAGGTCGTCGTCGAGGCAGGAGGCGCGGTGGCCACTGGTGCAGTTGGAGGTGACAACGAGGACCATGAGGAAGAGGGCAAGGCCGACGCTGTTGAGGGTCACCGTGCCTACGTGTTGGGGAAGATGCGGGCGCTAGGGATGAGCTGGGTCCACGCCGGAGGAGGAGACCCGCCAGGCTCCACCATCACGTCTAGGGGTGCCTACAGAGAGATATTGAGATACAGAGGGGGGGAGAGAGAGGAGTCCATCGGGGAGGTCAGCAAGCCCTGGAGAAGTCGCGCGAGGAGGAGGAGCGCCGCCCACGTCGTGGAGGATGACATAGGGAAGGGGATCTTGCAGCTACCAGCGGAGGAAGCTTGGCCACCATATCTATGGTGACCGGTGGCAGGAGCGATGCGGGGGACAAGATCGACGACGAGCAAGTCTGCCGTGACACCGCCGGCTCTCCTCCTGTGGTCCTGCCTAGTGGCCGCCGCCTCTGTCGTGTGGAGTGCTTCTTTCTGGCAGGAGCTCGAGGCCGGTAGCGTGCAGCACGCGAGGTGGGAGTAGTGGCGGCGTGGCTCGGCAGCGAGGTGGGAGAGGGGTGGGATCGAAAAGGACATGCGGGCGATGGGAGAGCTCGATCTGCGGCTAGGGCCTAGGGTTAGCGGCTCTGGCGGCGGGATGTGGGGAAGTAAGGTGGAGCTGGAGATTTGTTCGGGTGGGTGGGTGTGTTTGTTTTCCCAAATGACAGCCCTTCGATGGAAACTGAAAGTACCAGATCAGGCACGGAAGGCCGATCCGTGGGAGGCATATTCCTATGATTTGATTGGTTAAAAAAAACAATTTCTGAGTGCTAAAAACGAGTGTTTCATGAAGCAACCACCAAATGAAAGTTCCAAAATAGTATCATCCTATTTTTCAAAAATAATAGACCTTCTTACATGGACAATGTCCTAACTAGGGTATCTTAAACCTTTCCGTCTTTCCCTGGTGAAAAAGACAAATTAATGTCGAATCGATAGGAAGTGGGTCTGATTGAACTACACGTACATTATATGTTGCTCATGATTTTTTGCAAAAATCATTTTTAGACTCACAATATTTGTTTTATCAGAGATCCAATGCAAATTAAGCGAAGCTCGGCCCCTAGCTAAGAGCCTTCATGCTCGATGTTTTGACCATAGTTTGAAACGGGCATAAAAAATTCAAAAACAGTCCGAACAATGTAAATCCTTCACGTGATGTCATATATGTAACATAGTTGCAAGGAAAAATACCAAACTTGGTATATTGATTGCTTCTCAAAAAACCTTCATAGAAATGACCTATCATGTTCGAGGTTTCACGGCTTTCGAGCCAAACGACCGGTGTTATGGCTAGAATCACGGCACAATTTATGATAATATGCCCATATTGTGCATGCATGTGCATCTTGTGAGGCGAACAATGTTGTAGGAGGAAGTTTTCCTTTTTGTTGCATGAACCATTTTCTATTTTTCGAGTGCCAAATCGGGGCGTTTTGTGAAGCAGCACCAAATGTTCAATTCAAAAATGCTACCACCCAATTTTTCAAAAATACTATACCACCTTACATGAACAATGCCTCAACCGGAGATTTTAAAACCATTTCGTCCACCCTGAGTAAAAAAGACAAATGTCTGCCGAATCAGTAGGAAGTGGGTCCGATTTAAACTACATGTACATGATCTAATACTCGTAATTTTATGAGAAAATAATTTTTAGGCTCACAATATGATGTTTCTTCAGAGACCCAATGCAATTTTAGCGAGACTCATCCCCTATCTTCATGCCCGCCGTTTTGGTAATAGTTTGAAATAGGAAAATTTTGAAACGGGCATAAGAAATTAAAAAATAATCCGAACAATGTAAATCCTTCGTATGATGTTATATTATGTGTCATAGTTGCAAGGAAAAATACCAAACTTGGTATATTGATTGCATCTCGAAAAAACCTTCAGAGAAATGACCTATCATGTTCAAGGTTTCATGGCTTTCAAGACAAACTACCAATATTATGGCCAGAATTGCGAGATAGTTTGTGATAATGTGTCCATATTATGCATGCATGTGCATCTTGGGATGGCTAACAATGTTACAGGAGGAAGTTTTCCTTTTCGGAAAAGCCATTTTCTATTATCTAAGTGCCAAAATTGGGGCGTTTTGTGAAGCAACACCAAATGTTTAATTTAAAAATACTATCACCCCACTTTAAAAAAATACTAGACCACCTTACATGAACAATGTCCCAATCGGAGGTTTTAAAACCTTTTCGTCTACTCCTATTGAAAAACACAAATGTATGCCGAATCGGTAGGAAGTGGGTCCGGTTTGAACTACAGGTACATTTTTAGAAAAATCTAATGCTCATGATTTTTAGAAAAAATCATTTTTACACTCTCAATATGATATTTCTTCAGAGATCCAATGCTAGTTTTACCGAGGCTCATCCCCTATCTTCATGCCTGCTGTTTTGACCATAATTTGAAACGGGAAAATATGGAAACGGGCATAAGAAATTCAAAAATGGTCCAAACAAGGTAAGTCTTTCGTGTGATGTCATATTATGTGACATAGTTGCAATAAAAATACCAAACTTGGTATATTTGTTGCATCTCGAAAAAACCTTCATAGAAATGATCTATCATGTTCGAGATTTTATGGCTTTCAAGACAAACAATCAATGTTATGGCCAGAATTGCGACATAGTTTGTGATAATATGCTCATATTGTGCATGCATGTGCATTTTGGGACAGCAAACAATATTGTAGGACGAAGTTTTCCTTTTCGTCGAATAAAAAAGTCATTTTCTATTTTCTGAGTGCCAAAACCGAAGTATATAGAGTCTCATAAAACTCTCTCATCAAGTCACATATTTCCTTCTTTCTTCCTTAGCGAAGGAGCCATCAGATTGACATAAACGGGATATGCGACTCCTTTTCTTTCTCTTGCTGGCTCTCAGATGAAAGAAACACGTATTCCGATCACCCTCAGGCAACCATTGTATTCTAGCCCGTTGGAGCCACATAGTCTCTTCGCGATGCTATAGCTCGACGATGCGCTCAACGGTTTTGAGCTCTTGGTAGTCTGTCCCTGTCCGATCCATCGAGACCTCATCTCTGTCAGCCCTCTCCTTAGATGTTTTAACTTTGTACGCACATGACCGAAGGTCTGACGTCCCTAGGTTGATAAGGCACCGGCGATGCCCTTTCATCTTCCCTTGTAGATCATGCATAGACATGCTTGTCTCTGCCTTCCACACTTGGTCCATCGTAGGTGCAAAATCTGCATACGACTCCCACATGGATTCATACCTGAAGACGCGCGGCTAGGGCTCCCGCGCCTCAGATAGAACATGAAGAAATATGATTGGTGAGTGGTCCAATGCAGCTGCCATCAGATATTTCACATAGGCCAGGGGAAAACGTTCCGACCAGCTCGCCATGGCCAAAGCTCGATCAAGTGTGACCCTACAGAACGATCCGCCTGTAACTCTCTTCTCAAAGGTCCATGGTGTTTCCGTGTAGCCCAAATCCATGAGCTCGCACACATCCACCATACCCATAAATGCCTGAATCTGAGTGTTACTCCTTTCATTAACACCCAAGATTGTATGCAAAATATTTGGTGAAATTACTAAAATACCCATTCTATTTATTTATGAAAATTGTTTATTTTGGCTGATGATTTTCTAAAAATGTCCACGACATCAAAAATTGTCTAGGGTTTTTATTTTGATTCATGAATTTAACAAATGGTTCAATTTTTTTGAAATGTTGTTCGTGGGTTCAAAATAATTAGTTCGTGAAATTAAAAATATGTTCATTGTTTTCCGAGCAAATGTCGAGGGTTAATATTTGTGGTTTAGAAATAAAAAGTTCACTCACCACTAAAGATATTAGTGGTTCGGGAATAGTGTTCATGCGTTCGACAAAGTTTATGTTCATGAATTTTAGGAAAAAAATAAACTACGTAGCAAGCAGAAATCCACTATGCTAGTGTCAGGGAAGAAATAGCTAGCTTAAAAGTGACGTGAAACACGAATCAGTCCAACTTTAATGGTCCAAGCCCAAACACGAATACACGCACAGAATTTTCATGGGCCAGGCCCAGCAGCACAGCTCACTGCAAAAATAGATGCAACATGTTGTTACAACACAAAAGAAGCTTCCGTCTGTACTAGATAACTTGGCACGGCGACACTTGGCACGGCGACACGCCGCGCCCTTGGAGGTATATTGATATTATCAAAGAATTTGGGACAATGCTGATACGTAATTCAGTGCATTTTGGTAAATGTTTCATGTAACTATGATTAGTTAGGAGCACTGAAAAATATTTATATCCATGAATATGATATTGTTTTACATAAGTATTACATGTAAAACACCTCTAAATAGAAGCTAATTTAGTTGATTTTGTCCGGGGCAGCAAACCATCAGGTGTACCACCAGCGGTAACCCAGAAGAAAGCGGACAGCCGAGAGGCAGCCTATCAGCAAAAAATAGCAGAACCAGGTTGTCGCTGGCCAGAATAAAAAACCACACAGTACCAAGCCTGTGAAAAATATGAATCGGTGTGTCAGCAAGGTGGAAACTCTCATACGTGTAGATTGGATCCTTTTTAACTGTTCTCTGAGTCTATATATGTGATTGGCCTTTCACTGTGTTTCCCTGAAATGTGAATAAAATTTTAGTTACTCCGTATGTAAAACAATCGAGCTTGCAAACTAAATCTATATCGTAAATTATCGTTGCTGTGAGGAAATTGTCTATTAATTTTCTATGATACAAATCGATAGATTGTATAGCTTACAGTGGTAAACAATGACGTTATAATGGTATTGAACAGTGTGAGGCAGCAAAATTTCTCACATGTAATGACTAAATCAAATGAATACCATATCATAAATGAAGTGACATTTGAATCCAGAGAAAAAGTCAACCTTATAAATCTGCACGTTCACTCAATATGAGAGTACTTCGTGCCACATGCATAACAGGTTCAGCATTGTAAAACTGGGTCATGCATTTTTTTTTATTGGCATTGTATCCACTATATATATTCAATTATCAGTAGTATGTGTTCCTATAGTCATATTACTACAAAATCTCACAATCGGAGTGAAACATACTATGAGAACATATTTAAGCAGACCTGCTAATCGCTACTGACCTCTTCAACGTCTCTGAAGATCCTTTGGCTGGATTTAGCTCTTCTACTAATGCTGGCACTCAGAAGTAAAGAAGCTCAAAACTATTGTTCATTCGGTAAGTCATGGGCCAAGTGATTGGAACCTGTTAGAAGAAAGAAGAGTAATAAACGTGATTGAATAAATCACACATCTGGATACCGGAGAAATTTTTAAACTGAGGCACAAAACAAATAAATTTGCCTAATTTTTTAATCAAGCAAATGAAATTCAAATGCCAAGAACTGGACTTTTGATCTTGTAAAACCATGCACTAAAGAAAGTGATAACAAATAGCAAGTTTCTATCAGCTTAATCAAACCAGAAAGGTGTACAGCTCAACAAACATGCTGAACCTGTGCACACCACTCAGGAATCATAAGTAATATGTGATCTCCTTGTAGCCCTAAAGGCCTCAAGTAAAGTAGCCAGGAAGAATTGGATGTTGACATATCACAACAGTGAATTAAAATACCCTATTTCAAATGCATCTTTTGTTTCGAAAGGAAAACAACACTCCTAGAAATACAAACCGTTCACTAATACGGTAAAGTGGCAAGTACCAATTTGTACATCACAACAATGAGCTAGTAATATCCATTCCGATGTGTGTGCATGCGCCTAAGGTGAAGTTATCACCGAAGTGAGCCGAGGGGCCGAATGACGTGCTAGCGCTACTACTTTTTCTTATTGCCAGCACGCATAAGCATATGAATAAATTCATTTGCAAATATGATGGCCGGTCATAGTTTAGTAAACATTTTAGGTGGGTTTTCTTGGACAATGCTATTTCTGAAAAATACTCTCTATTGAGCTATTTTACAGTGATTGGGGAGTACCATCCGGTACTAGTCAGTACCATTAATTAGCTGAATTTTTGTAGCCAGTCCCTGCAGAGCTCCGTGCCAGGACCTGGTTATTCGCCCGCATACTGTGTGTGCAAGCAAGCGACGTGGCTGACCGGGCTGGACACCAACCTCCCCAAGCGTGGCTGGCACCAACATGTGGATCACCGTGCGTGTTGCCGAAGTAGTCCTGTAGAAGCGACAGGTCCAGCCGAGAGTGTAGTCGACCATGCAGAAGAGCCAAGCCTCGGCGGCCTCCGGCGGCAGCGCGCGAGCACGGCATACGCACTGCCACTGCTCATTGTGGGATGGCCATTGCAGCTGCCAGCCTGTGCCGATCTAGAAGAGTTCTGAACTTCTGAAGGTTGAAATCCGATCTAGCTGCAGACAAGGTCTCAACCATGGTGGGAGGTCGTTGTAGAGCTATACATCCAGAATAGCACCATGCGCATCAAGGGCAATTAACACCGGAATTTGGCGCGCCTGCCCATATATCTTTGGTACATCCACTCTCGCCCTGCTATGGTTCTCTCTGTTCCTGGTGTCCGTGTACACTCATGGAGCCACGGCGCAGATCGACGATCACTTGATAAACTGTGGCGAACGAATACTCCAAGCGTCCGTGTTACTATGGTATGAGCACGAACCTCGTCAACATCATGAAGGACCGACAGGAGTGGAGGCCGCATTGGACGTGCACGTGCAGAGGAGGATCGAGTTGGACTATGGCGGCGGCGGCACATGCTGCTGGTACTGGCGGACTTGAGGACTATGGCGGCGGGGGCACATGCTGCTGGTACTGGCGCCGCAAACGTCACCCAGTTGAGGCTCTCCCGGGAGTCGTCGTAAGCTACAAGGAATTGGTGCCCCGGCGGGAGGCGGTACGGGCACCGCAAGAGATCAGCAGCTGTAGCCGCGTCATCTTTGACAACGAAGAGGTCGTCTCCTGATTCAGGGAGTTCGCCCGCGAGGTTGTTGCAGCCGGCGCTGGGCAAATAATTTTAGTGCTGGTCCCACATGATTTTAGTACCGGTCCCACTTTTTTGGTACCATCAAGTACCATCAGTTTAGTACCACCTATTTTACTACCGTAAGATTGAGACAGATGGACGGTTTATAAAAACACCAATCATCCTAAAATTTGTTCTCTCTATTTCATAGAGTGATTATTCGAGACTGCAGGAAAATATCTAACACTTACATTGATTAATATTGATTGACAAATCCTGTACCATACCCGGATGTGATGGAAAGCAAGAGAAGTAGGCAATCCATTGGTGACATTCTCCCATCCTAGTGGTATATAGAATACTGTTTGTTTTGCATGCCTCCAGGGCCAATATCGCCCCCCTCATGTTCTGCCTAGGATGAGTTGCAACGGTAGTAGGAAAACTTGTAGGAAGATTGAAACTCCATTTTTCATATGGAAGTAGGTATCTCCACAATCTGAGTTTATTTGCCAGTCAGTGGTCCTCGGAAAGTAAAATACAACTTCTTTTGTGGTTTTGAATTTGGGACCAAGCTAGTGTGTAAGAAGGTAATATGCACCGTAACCATTGGAGTTCTATGAAATTACACATGGATATTAGATAGTTATTCTGCAATCTGCGTACTCATTCAAAGCCCAACGAAATAACTAAAAACCTGCTAGATAGCTCACCAGAAGAGGACAACAAACCGTCCACCTGGTTAAATTATTTACAAATCAAAAACGAAGCCCAAATGTCAGCATTATGTCGACTTTTGGTCTAGAAAGAGAAGCAAGTTTTCAGCCATTTATATACTCAATCTAAAGAGAGGATAGCAGTAAAATGCAAGACCCAATTAGATGTACATCTTGCTGTAATATATGCACACCAACTGAACATTTTTAAGTCATAATTGATCTCCATGTAGACATAAGGCCCCTTGTTAGGCCCTAAGTGAAGTATAAAGGAGAACAAAAACTGCCGGTGCTGCATCAACATGACAAAAAGTAATTAAGTACCCCTTTTCATAAGAGTTGTTTGCTTGCAAAAGGAAGAAAATCTCCAAAACAGAAACCACTCTCCAAGATGATAAAGATGCAGGTAGTAATTTCTACATGACACAGATACACTTAGACACATCGACGAATCTCCTACTCAGATATTAATTTATGGATACGAAGTTACGAACAATAAAAACAAAAGACACCCATCATTCAGAGTTCAGATATGTACAATAAGTGGACAATATAGACTACTCACCAAATAGTCCTTGTGGAGCCGAAATTGCATCAATGGTACAGGCCATAGCCTCAGCCTGGCCTGGACTACCAAAAAGAGCATGTTGGACTGTTGTACTAAGCGCAACTGCATGTCGCCTTCGAACTTCCAAAAGACCCAGCAATATATCAATCGGGAAGAAGACCACAGCCTGAAAATATTACAACGTCGTGTAGCTGTGTAAGCATGGTTTCCGCAGAAAATAGTGGAAAAAGGAAAATCATCGCATCAGTTGCAGTGCAGATATAGAACTAAGAAAATAAAAATTTGCATTCAATTATTTGCGAAGTGCACCATAAAGGGTAAAACTAAAGGAAAAATAGGTAGATTCACTTTAGAGGATTCAGGGTTTAAAGGTGATTAGTATTCATGTGTCTTTTCCATAGACGTGAGCTGAAAGAGAATGGGGGCGAGGGATCTGGTTGCGCTCACCGGCGTCCGTGGCTCCATGCCACCCTCCAAGTCCTCAGTCCTCTTAGCGTCTAGCAGAAGAGCGTGCTCCACTTGAACCTGCTGCCCCAGCGGCTCCTCTCCAAGAACTCGACCTGCTCCGACAGCACGATCCACTACACCTGCATCTCTAAACTCGTCAGATGACAGCGGCGGGAATAGCACAACCAACAGAAAAAGGAAGCCATGGTCAGCACCGCAGGGGCGCGTCGAGGACGACCCACTTGCTTCCCCTCGACAGCACGACCCTCGTTGAAGCCGCAGGTCACGGCCGTCCAAGATCAGTGGGATTTTCCCCCGCTAGCGTGACCATCGTTGGAAACCGCAGGTCACGGTGCGATGTCGAGGTGACACGGCGCTTCCAATCGCGAGCAAGCGGCGGTGTTACTGGCCGTAGAGCAGCCACACGAGGGATTGCCGGCGTGGTCGAGGGCGAACACCCACACGGTAGACCAGCCGACAAAGTCGAGGACCGTTGCCCGGGTGGAGCCGCAATAGGGAAGGCACGCCATGGCCACCAGCAACAGAGGAATCCGGCCAAGGGGAGCTGCCGGATGGCGGAGCAGTATCTGGAGCGGACGGGAACTCTCAGGAAAGATGGATGGATATGAGGAGGAGAGTCTTTGAGAGGGATGTAGAGACATCGTGAGAGGCCACGAAAAAGCAGGCGGTGGCGGCGTCGGAGAAAAGGGTAAAAAGGGCAAGAGGGAGGTCCGGCGTGGAAAAACCCGGTTACTGTAGATCGCATCTACGGTAATACGTCTGATCTGACACAGCCCATCGATCTTTGAAAAGGTTGTCTTTCGTATATGTAGTGATGATGAAGTAACCATGCGGATGTCGCTGCTTCGAATCCTCACTCCGCTAATTTTTATTTGCATTGGGAAGGGGCCTGTCTGGTGGGTGGGTCTGACATGTCAGGATGGTGGAGCCTGATGTAAGAGTCCTGGTGGTCGGTCTTCCTGGCAAGTTAGTCCGTACATAGTTAGTTCCGTACATGGTCGGTCCTCATGGTGGAGCCTGCCAGGTTGGGCTGAAATTGACATGTAAGCAAAAATTGCCATGCATACACGACAAGTAGGCTGAATCGCTCATGTGTGGCCACAAATCATGTCAACGTGTATGGTTTTTAGACACTACACGATTTAAATTGGTCATAATCGACTATAAATAACGTCACAAGCTATATCGATTAAACTATGACGATTTCGTCTGATAAAATTACGACGATTTGAACACAAAACGTCATAATTCTATAAGGTTTTGACCTGTCCAAAGGCCTATGACTATCTTGTGCGAAATCGTCATAGATCTATGACGATTTCATTTCACGTCACTATGAGAAGGTCACAAATTAATACATTTGTTGTAGTATATGTATAATATACTGTTTATACTAATCTGGATAAATACTGTATAAATCTTGTATAAATACTTGATTATACACCAGGAACGTATTCTATTTTAAATATATGTAATATAGTTAGTGGCGCATATAAAAAAAGTATCTGTGGCGCATTGGGTTGCATGCGCCAATTCAAATATTCCTATGGCGCATATTCAGAAATGCGCCACCGAAGTCTGAGATTTCTGTGGCGCATATCTATATGCACCACAGAAAGCAGATATCAGTAGCGAGGTAAAGTGGCGCATCACATATGCGCCAGAGAAGAGGGATTTTCATGCGCCACTTAAGAGGTCTTTCCTAGTAGTGACATGTCCTCTACATAATGTATTGGAAATTTGTCTCAACGCTCCCACTTAATTTGTCTCAGCGCTTCCACTTAATTTTTTGGAAGAGGGATTTCCATACCCTATTTTTTGGAAATGCAAGCATCTTCATCGTATCCGATGAAATTAAACATTTTTAACAGTTTTATCATGGTGAAGATTCCAACTCCGCAATGCTTACTTCAACCATTAAAGTTTGCATGTCCTTTTAGCATCCTTTGAATTAAAAAAATCCTTCGGACCATGTCATGTACACGTCCTAGGTAACCATTCTATTAGAAAAATATTGTTTTATTTGTTCAACTACCATATACCAAATTATATGTATTGGTTACTACATTAATCTGTTAAGACTAAATATCGCTATTAAAGATCAAATCTTGTTATAGTCAACTCTTTGAACATTGTTGTAAACTCCTTTCCGATATGTCGACTATTTCATAGATGTTAAACATCCATGGCTATTTCTTTATAGATCCAAATACGACCGTCAGGCTTCACGCCTTTTCAGAGGGTCTTCCAAGTTCAAAAACTTGATTTCTCGTGTATGGAAACTATCACGGATTTTATGACTTCTAGTCATTTTATGGAGTCAGGGCCCATCGTCGCTTCTTTTACTTGTTTATCAAATCTCACTATTTGATTGTTACCCGATGCATACGGTTCAAATAGGAACTCTAATCTCCAAGATCACAACCTTTGTAATCACGGGAGCCATGAGCATTGTGGCCGCCACCAGGACACTTTCCGGCCCTGTGCTACTTATCACATATAGCTAAGGTTCAATAACCTTATCAAAGTTCTATTGTCCCCCCACTTAACTTTTCGCGAAAAATTCTTTCTCAAGAAACTTCATGTTCCAAGAGACAAACTCGTTTGTCCTTGGTGTTATGGAGGAATACCCAACAAATTCTTCAGGATAACCTACAAAGACATGCTTATCCGACTTTGGTTGTAAACATTTTACTTATGCATAGCATACCAAAGTTTAAGAAAAGACTACTCGGCTTTTATACCAAACCATAACCTTTTATTGTTGGGTCCGCAGCATAGAAAACAAAAAATTTCTTACGGTGTGAACTACACGCCAAGATCTATCTACTAGGTACAAAGCAACGGGTGGACATACATCCAACGAGAACTTACCCTCGTAGACAACGAGCTTTGTTAACGAGTAGGAACTCGTGGTTGATGTAGTCGTACACTTGCCGATCTCAAGATCGTGAGGAAGTCCGAGCGCCACAACTCAGCAGCGCATCCGCACTCACACACACGTTCAAGCCACCGGACAACCTCCACCTCCTCGCTCCAGCGATCCAGCGAAAGCAGTAACTCCTTCCAGACGAAATTCCACCGGGAACATGTATCTCGCTAATCCGAGACCGTGGGGGAATAATTCTAGAGGGGGAGAGAGATCCTTCACGAGGAGGTGTGAGGATGAAGGAGGGAATGTGTGGCCTTTTATAGGAGAAGGGGGGGTGCCCCCTCTCTCCATGGCCGGCGCATGGGGCGGGTGACCCCTCACCTCCCCCATTCATGTGGTGGTAACCCCTCCACATTAAAATGCCTCTTCACATTCCCTTTTAAAGTCTCCACTTTAAATGCATTAAATTTCTCTGAATTTAATGCTCTCTCATTTAATAAAACTCTTTTTATTAAATTTATTCAGAATTTTGTTAATTACTTTAATTAACAAAAATTCACATATAGCCCCTTGCAATATTTCAATATCACATGCAGAACCACTTTCTGCAATTTCACCCGAAACAATTTCCGGTTTCTATTGAAACAATTCCTGCGCTTTGCAATTCTTTCATCTGAAACATATGTGCTCCAAAATGGTGTCCGATAACTCTTAAGTGTGCCACCCTATGGTTAGCGAATCATGCAGACATGATCGAGACCCTTCTCCGATCAATAATCAGCAGCGGGACCTGGAGATCCGTACTGACTCCTACACAGTCAACGATGACTTCTGTGATCGTGAGAACCTTTAACGCTTGTAACTAAATCCCTTTGTCTCTCGATATATTACATGTCCGAGATTCGATCATCGGTATCTCCATACCTAGTTTGATCTTGTTACCGACATGCACTCTTTTCTCGTTCCCGTGATATAACATTCTAGTGATCACATCACTTGCTTGCAAGCTATCCTAATGTGATATCACCGAGAGGGCCCAGAGTATATCTATCCGTCATCTGGACTGACAAATTTCACTCTTGATCCATGAGCCTCAACATAACACCTTCGTAGTACTGAAACCATCTTTATAGTCACCCTGTTACGGTGTGATGTTTGATGTTATCAAGATACTCTTCCGGTGTCAGCAATTAACATGATCTCATGGTCTAAGGATAAAGATTACTTCGTATGATGTTATAGCAATATAAACATAATGACTTGATTGTAATTTTATACTTCGTATGAATGTTCATCACATCATTCCACCAATGGTGTGACCTTGTTATTAACAACATCCAATGTCCATGATCAGGAAACCTTGATCATCTTGTTAATCAACAAGCTAGTCTATAAGAGAGGCATAACTAGGAATCCTTTTTATTTATTAAACACACATGTATTGATGTTTCCGATCAATACAATTCTAGCATGTAAAATAAACATCTATCATATATATAAGGAATATATAATAACAACTTTAGTATTGCCTCTCAGGGCATATTTCCTTCAGTCTCCCACTTGCACTAGAGACAATAATCTAGTTCACATAGTGATAAATCTAACACCCATGGAGTTCTGGTGTTGATCATGTTTTTCCCTAGGGAGAACTTTAGTCAACGGATCTGCTACATTTAGGTTCGTGTGTACTTTACAAATCTTTATATCTCTATCCTTGACATGCTCACAGATGGAGTGAAACCGGCGCTTAATATGTTTGGAATTCTTGTGAGACCTAGGTTCCTTTGCGTTGGCTATGGCTTCATTGTTGTCAGAATAGATCTCCATAGGGTCCAACGCACTGGGAACCACAGCCAGTTCCGTAATGAACTCTTCCATCCAAACTGCTTCCTGCGCCGCTTCTGAAGCAGCAACATATTCCGCCTCCGTTGTTGATCCAGCCACCACAGGTTGTTTGGAACTCCTCCAACTAACTGCTGCTCCGTTCAAGAGAAATACGTATCCGGATTGAGACTTAGAGTCATCCGGATCGGTGTCAAAGCTAGCATCGACATAACACTTAGCGACTAGCTCTTCTTCACCTCCGTATATAAGAAACATATCCTTAGTTCTTCTCAAGTACTTAAGGATGTTCTTTACCGCTATCCAGTGTTCCGAACCTGGATCAGATTGGTTCCTACTAGTCAAACTAATAGCATGTGCCACATCCGGTCTTGTACATAGCATGGCATACATAATAGAGCCTATGGCCGAGGCATAGGGGATCTTATCCATCATCTCTCTTTCTTCCGTCGTAGCCGAACTTTGAGACTTACTCAATGTCTTGCCTTGCAACATAGGTAAGAACCCCTTCTTACTTTCGTCCATATTAAACTTCTTTAATATCTTATCAAGGTATGTACTCTGCGATAGCCCAATTAGGCGCCTTGGTCTATCTCTATAGATTTTAATGCCTAATATATATGACGCTTCACCAAGGTCTTTCATCGAAAATTTGCTGTTTAGATAAGTTTTAACACTGTTTAAAAGATCTATATCATTTCCAATCAATAATATGTCATCCACATATAATATTAGAAATGCCACATTGCTCCCACTCATTTTCTTGTAAATACAAGCCTCTCCATAAGTTTGGACAAATCGAAACTCTTTGATCACCTCATCAAAGCGGAGATTCCAACTCCGGGATGCTTGCTTCAATCCATAGATGGATCGTGAAGTTTGCATACCTTATTAGCATCCTTAGGATGAACAAAACCCTTAGGTTGTATCATATACAACTCTTCTTCAATCTTACCATTGAGGAACGCAGTTTTGACATCCATTTGCCATATTTTATAATCGAAATATGCAGCAATTGCTAACATAATCCTAACCGATTTAAGCATCGCTACGGGAGAGAATGTCTCATCGTAGTCAACTCCTTGAATTTGTCGAAACCCCTTTCCGACAAGTCGGGCCTTATAGATGGTCACATTACCATCAGCATCAGTTTTTGTTTTGAAAATCCATTTATTCTCAATGGCCTTTCGGTCGTGAGGTAAGTCCACCAAGTTCCAAACTTGGTTCTCGTACATGGATTCCATCTCGGATTTCATGTCTTCTAGCCATTTGTTGGAATCCGGGATCATCATCGCTTCTTCATACGTTGCAGGGTCATCCATTTCATCAACCATGAAATTCACAACACGATTGTCGTACAGTTCAGGAGCTGCACGTGTCCTGCTTGACCTACGAGGTTCGGTAGTGTCCTCTTTCGGAGTTTCATGATCATTATCATTAGCTCTCTCTTCATCAGGTGAAGTCAACTCCGAAACAACTTATGGTGCTGCGCCACTCGCCATTCCATGAAGATATGGTTCAATAACCTCTTCGAGTTCTACCTTTCGACTACTCACATCTTTCGCGAGAAACTCCTTCTCAAGAAAGGATCCATTCTTGGCAACAAAAACCTTGCCCTCGGATCTGTGATAGAAGGTATACCCAATTGTTTCCTTAGGGTATCCTATGAAGACGCATTTTTCCACTTTGGGTTCGAGTTTATCCGGTTGAAGTTTCTTCACATAAACATCGCATCCCCAAACCTTAAGAAATGACAGCTTAGGTTTGTTTCCAAACCATAATTCATACGGTGTCGTTTCAACGGATTTAGATGGTGCCCGATTTAAAGTGAATGCAGCTGTTTCCAGTGCATAACCCCAAAATGACAGAGGTAAGTTAGTCAGGGACATCATAGATCGAACCATATCTAATAAGGTACGATTACGATGTTCCGACACACAATTACGTTGTGGTGTTCCGGCAGGCGTGAGTTGTGAAACTATTCCACACTCTTTCATGTGTGTGCTAAACTCGTAACTTAGATACTCTCCTCCACAGTCAGACCGTAGAAATTTGATCTTTCTATTACGATGATTTTCCACTTCATTCTGAAATTCCTTGAACTTTTCAAAAGTCTCAGACTTGTGTTTCATCAAATAGATATACCCGTATCTACTCAAATTATCCGTGAAAGTAACAAAATAATGATATCCACATGGTGCCGACACACTCATTGGTCCATACACATCAGTATGTATGATTTCCAATAGATCTGTCGCCCGTTCCATTGAACCAGAAAACGGCGTTCTAGTCATCTTGCCCATAAGGCATGGCTCACATATATCAAATAATTCAAAATCAAGTGATTCCAAAAGTCCATCAAAATGGAGTTTCTTCATGCGTTTAACGCCAATATGACCTAGACGGCAGTGCCACATATATGTAGACATATCATCATCAAGTTTAATCTTTTTAGCATTAACATTATGAATGTGCGTAATATTACTATCGAGATCCAATAGAAATAAACCATTCAACATAGGTGCATGACCATAAAAGATATCATTCTTATAAATCGAACAACCATTGTTTTCAGATTTAAAGGAATGACCACTTTGCATCAAACACGATCCAGATACAATGTTCATGCTCAGTGCAGGCACCAAATAACAATTATTTAGGTTTATAACTAATCCCGATGGCAAATGGAGAGGTAGCGTCCCGACGGCGATCACATCAACTCTTGATCCATTGCCGACCCGCATCCTGACCTCATCCCTTGCTAGTTGTCGCTTGTTCCGTAGCCCCTGAACCGAGTTACATATATTAGCAACCGATACGGTATCAAATACCCAGGTGCTACTGCGAGTACTAGTCAAGTACACATCAATAACACGTATATCACATATACCTTTGTTTGCCTTGCTGGACTTCTTGTCCGCCAAATACTTGGGGCAGTTGCGCTTCCAATGGCTAGTCCCCTTGCAATAGTAGCACTCGATGTCAGACTTAGGGCCAGCCCGGGGTTTCTTTTCAGGCGTGGCAACAGACTTGCCACCCTTCTTTCCCTTGTGCTTGCCTTTCTTGGCCTTCTTGAAACCGGTGGTCCTATTGATCATCAACACTTGATGTTCTTTCCTAATCTCCACTTCTGCAGTCTTAAGCATTGCCAGAAGCTCGGGAAGAGACTTCTTCATGCCCTGCATATTATAGTTCATCACGAAGCTCTTGTAGCTAGGTGGCAGAGATTGGAGAACATGATGTATGCCTAAGTCAATGGGAATCGTTATTCCCAAGGACACAAGCTTATCGGCGTACCCAGACATTTTGAGTACGTGCTCACTAACGGAGCTGTTTTCCTCCATCATGCAGCTAAAGAACTTTTCCGTAGCATTATAACTCTCTACGGCAGCATGGGTATCGAAAATCATTTTCAATTCTCCCATGGTATCAAAGGCATTGCCATTTTCGAAACGCTTTCGAAGTTCTGGCTCTAGCCCATACAGTATGCCGCAATGAACTAAGTTGTGGTTCTCCTGACGAGTCACATAGACATTCTTTTCCTCGTCAGGGGCATCAGGAGCTGGTGGGGGGCCTAGCGGTGCATCTAGCACATATTGCTTTTGTGTAGCAGTGAGGAGAATCCTCAAATTCATAGCCCAGTTGGTGAAGTTGTTGGAGATATGCCCAAGAGGCAATAATAAAGTGGTTATTATCATGTCTTCACACTTATGATAAAAGTTTGCATACCATGCTATAATTGTATTAACCGGAAACATTAATACTTGTGTGATTTGTAAACTAAAATAAGAGTCCCTAGTAAAGCCTCTTGTTAAACTAGCTTGTTGGTTAATATATGATCATGGTTTCCTGATCATGAACATAGAGATGTTATTAACAACAGGATCATATCATTAGGAGAATGATGTGATGGACATACTCCTATAGATAAGCGTAGCATAAAGATCAAGTCATTTCAATAGTTCAATTGCTATATGCTTTCTGATACATAGTAACCTAATTCCTTCGACCATGAGATCGTGCATATCACCTTTACTGGATGGATGCTTTGATGTCATCAAACACCACACCGTAACAGGGTGGCTATAAAAGTGGCATTGAGTGTTCGGAAAGTATTGGTTGAAACACATGGATCAAGAATGGGATTTGTCCATCCACATGACGGATAGATATTCTCTGGGCCCTCTCGGTGAAATGTCATCCAATTAGCTTGCAAGCATGTGACTTGGTCACAAGGGATCACATATCACGGGAACGAGAAAAGAGTACTTATCAGTAACGAGGTTGAACTAGGTATGCAGAGATACCGACGATCATAACCTCGGATAAGTAACATATCGTGAGACAAAGGGAAATTGGTATCGTATGTAAGTGGTTCATTCGATCGCAAAGTAATCGTAGAAATATGTGGGAGCCATATGAATTTCCAGATTCCTCTATTGGTTATTGTTCGGAGAGGTGTCTCGATCATGTCCGCATAATTCACGAACCGTAGGGAGACACACTTAAGGATTCGACGTTGTTTGAGTAGTTATGGTATTATGAGAAAGAGACCGAATGTTGTTCGGAGTCTCGGATGGGATCCGGGATATCATGAGGTGATCCGGAATGGTCCGGAGAATAAGATTCATATAAGGAAAGTCCCGTTTCGGAGTTGGGGAATGGTTCCGGTGTTTTCATCAGGAACATTCTAGAAGGTCCCGGAATGTCCGGCACTCCGGAGGGGGAAGGGGTACATGAATGTGTCATTGCATGTTGGAATGATTGCATCATGTACTAAGTGTTCTCGCTGTCCGAAATAAAGGGTTAATTCAAATCCTAATTGAAAAAGTCAAACTGCCAGTTTTCGGTCAAACTGCCAGTTTTCGGAAAGAGGAGAAAGAGGAGGAGAGGTGGAGGCCGAGTTGGAGGAGGGTTCCTCCCCTTGGCCGGCGCACCTCCCAAGGCCGAGTTGGGGAGGAACTCCTCCCCTTGGCCGCCGGCCCTCCCACCTATAAAGGGAGGGGCAGGGCTCCCCTCTCTAGACACTACTAGTTCCTACCCTCTAAACTAAACCCTAGATCTAAACCCCGGTTTAGAGCTATTTTGGTTTAGAGCCTTCTAATTGGTTTAGAGCCCTCTAATTGGTGTGTCTAATTACTAGACCACTAATAGCCTCTCTCATAAGCTCCACCATACTCGCACCGGCTTAAGGCGAAGCCCTGCGGGATCTCCCCTCTACTTCCGGTACCACGCCGTTGTGCTGCCGGAATCGCGAGGAGAGTGCTACAACCTCCGCTGCCTGCTGGAACAAGGGAGAGGAAGGTCTTCGTCGAGTACCGAACGTGTGACCGACTGCGGGAGCGCTGCGGGAACGCGGCGCTGGAAGGATCGTCTACGCGATCTTGAGATCGGAAAGAGTACGACTACATCATCCACGAGAATCTGCTCTCGTTAACCGCTTTGGAATCTTCGAGGGTGAGTTCCTCTATCGACTCGTTGCTACAATCTAGTAGATAGATCTTGGCTTGTTTGTTTGTATGCGATAGAAAAATTTTGTTTTCCATGCTACGAACCCCTACAGTGGTATCAGAGCCGTGTCTATATGTAGATCTGTTGCACGAGTAGAACACAATGGTCATTGTGGGCGTTGATGCTTTTATTGTAGATTGCTTTGCGTGTACTTTGCATCTTGCGGTATGTTGGGATGAAGCGGCCCGGGCTAACCTTACATGACATCGTTCATGAGACTTGCTCCACGCTTAACATGCAACTTGTATTGCATAAGTGGCTTTGCGGGTGCCTGTTTCTCCTAGCATAGTAAAGATCCAATTTACAACGGGTAATCAACAATGCTAGTATCAATGTTGTGGTTCTTGTTCGTAGGTTAGAACGACACTTATGGAAAGCCCCAAACCACGTAAAATATGCAAAGAAAGTAGAAGCGTCTAACTTTGTTTTGCAGGGGTGTGCAGTGATGTGATATGGCCATGATTGTGATTATATTTGATGTATGCAATGTTCCTTATTGTAAGTTGGCAACCGGCAGGAGCCATATGGTTGTCTTTAATTTCTGTTAAGACCTGCGTGTCTATTCAAAATAGTTGTAATAGTTGAAGCTGGTGGACGACAACCATGCAGAAGCGTCATTGACCTTGATGCCATGCCGGTGATGATGGAGATCATGTTCGTGCTTGAAGATGGAGATCGGAAGCACAAAGAAGAAAGGCCATATCATATCACATATTATGAATTGCATGTGATGTTAATCCTTTATGCATCTTGTATTGCTTAGTAGACGACGATAGCATTATAAGATGATCCCTCATGCACATAAATTTCAAGTCTAAAGTGTTCGCCCTTAGTTAGCACCGTTGCTAAAGCTTGTTGCTTCGAAGCACCACGTGATGATCGGGTGTCTTTGATTCCACGGGTGAATACAACGTAAGCAAGCCAGATTTGCTTATGCGGTAGCTAAGGTTTGATCTTGACGAGCCTAGCATGTACAGACATGGCCTCAGGAACACGGATCACCGAAAGGTAAAGCATGAGTCATATAGTAGATATGATGAACATGTCGATTGTTCGCCATTGAAACTATATCAACTCTCGTGATGATCGGTTTTGATGTGGTGGATTTGGTTCGTGTGATCACTAAAACAATGTGAGGGATATTGTTTTGAGTGGGAGTTCACCTAGATTAATTTAATTATTAATTAGAACTCAATTTATCATAAACTAAATCAAAGTGAATTTGCATAGTTGTTGTAGTCATTGGCATCCGTTTACCACCTTGCGCTTAGTTATAATTGAGATGATAGAACTATAGAATTCTGGTTAGATACTTTACGAACTGGTATCGTATTGTTTTAAGTGTTAATCTAAAGTTTAAAAAGTCCTATTGCAAACTTTCAGTAAGTTCCGGTTACTCCATGAAGTTTAATAATTAGTATTAAATCAAGAGTAACAATTCCAAGTGTTAGTATATAAGTATCATGTTTGTATCCATGATTCTTGATATTCAAAGGATTCCCTTAATATCAAGGTTATCTAGGATCTGAAAGAGTTGTTTCAGAAACCATCATGTGTGGAAGATATTGTGATATCTGAAACGAAGTTTTGGTTACAACATGACAGAGTATAATATGGCAAAAGTCATGTTCTCATATTTGATGAGAATTTGCAAAAGGTTGGAGACACTAGTTGTCCTAATCGTCCAAAAGGATTTGGATAGCAACATTATACTCATAATTCATCGTTATAAGCTAAAAGTAGCTTGATCATGGAAGATTCCATGATAAGGGTGAATATTTGATGTAGGTAAAATGTTTACTACACCAAGAGATTACTAAAGAAAGGAATTTGAAAGAACACCAAACATTTGATGATGGTGATCTACTTCAAAGTGCAAGTCCAAAGACATTGGTATTTAACTATACACGCTTTGGATTATGTGTCATATGTATGACTCCACTATTGATGTTGATAGATTCTTTCAAACAGAAAAGGAGATACTGAAAGAGAATCTCATAAATATATGGCAGAAAAGAAAAGACTAGAATCGTTCAGTTTAAGTATATAGATGATATACATGTTATGGCTATATTCTTTGCTTGTTAAACAATGTGGTTCTTAAGTATTTGATACTGAATTTGTTGGTGTGAATCGTCATACAAAACAACACAATTCATGAACTACAATGGCCTAAGTAACTAGCAAAAGAATATGTGATGATGTTCATCAAGAACAAAATAAAGGGTTATTGTGTTGCTTGTTAAACATCAAAGCTTGCCTTCAAAGATTTGTTTTATCAGGTATTATGAGAACAAAAGGATTGTTCAAATAATTGCCGTAATCCATAAAAGATGGATGATTCGCAAATCTCGTTGGAGACATCACATCCATAAAACTAGTGCTAAAAATGTCGAAGGACAAATTGATTGAAAGATCACTTAGGAAGTGACATCGCCGTTTAAATTATATTTGAAAGAAAACATGAAGAAACTCCATGTTGATGGAATTTTGGAGTCTTCTGATTTTTGATCATATGACGCTTGTGAAACTTTCCTAGAGATAATTAAAACTTCGTTCATAGGCCAAAAGGGAACGAATGACTAGCTTATTGGAACTTGTACATATTGTTGTACGAAGTCCGTTATGTGTAGTCAAGAGCGATGGATTTCAACTTCATATGCTTTCTCCGAAAATTTGAGTGAATATATGAATATTTACTTAATAAGGATGAAGTATGAAACATTTGAAAAGTTCAAAGACTTTCAAGATGAAGTGCAAAATCATTGTAACAAGAATATAAACAGTTTATGATAAAGATCATAAAGGAAGATATTTGAGTTACAAGTTTAGCATAATACCTAAGATTTAAGGAATCGTTCCATGGATTTGCATTTCCCGAAACACCATAAGAGTATGGAGCGTTCGAGATATGTAATTAAACCTTGTTTGACATGGTAAGATCGAAAGGTGTAATTCATAAAACTGCCATTGTATTTTAAAGATTAAAAGCTTTAGAGATTACCGTTTTTCCACTGAAAAGAGCTCCATCATAATCCGTTGAAATGACACCATATAAGGTTATGGTTTGGGATAAAACCCAAGTTGTCCTTTCTTAAACATTGGTATGCTATGCATAAGAAAGATGTTTGCAACCAAAGTCGGATGAACCTGTCTTTGTATGTTATTTCGAATAACTGTTAAGTACTCCTCCATAACATCGGAGACAAAAGTGTTTGTCACTTAAAACGTCAAGTTTCTTTGAGAAGGAATTTTTCGTGAAAAGTTAAGTGGGAGGACAATAGAAACTTTGATAAGGTTAAAAGAACCTTAGCTATATGTGCAGAGTTGCGCAGCGCCGAAAAGTGTTTCGAAGGCAGCAACAATGCTCATGGTTCACGTACCTCAAAGGTTGTGGTCACGGAGATCCAAGTTCCTATTGAAACAAGTAGGTCGGATGAACAATCAAATACCAAGATTTGAGGGTTGAATCATTATTTGAGAATAATGAACCGACTACATGCAAAGAAGCGATGATGGGCCCTGACTCCGTCAAATGGCTTGAAGCCATAAAATCCGTGATAGTTCCATACACGAGAAATCAAGTCTTGAACTTGAAGGACCCTCAAGAAAGGTGTAAGACCTTACAGTTGTGTCTGGATCTATAAAGAAATAGACATGGATGTTTTACATCTATAAAGAAATAGTCGACATGTTGGGAAAGAGTTCACAACAATGTTCAAAGGTTGACTATGACAAGATTTGATCTTTCATAGTGATATTTAGTCTAGACGGATTAATGTAGCAACCACTACATATAATTTGTTATATGGAAGTTGAATAAACAAAACAAGTTCTTCTAATAGAATCGTTACCTAGGACATGTGCATAACACGGTCCATAGGGTTTTGTTAATTCAAAGGATGCTAAAAGCATATGCAAACTTCAATGGTTAGAGTAAGCATAGCGGAGTTGGAATCTTCACTGTGATGAAACTGTTAAAGGAGTTTAAAAGTTCATCAGAGACGATGGAGATGCTTGCATTTGCAAGAAATTAAGTGGGAGCGCTAAGACATGTTTCTAATACATTATGTGTAAGACATATTGTTGATTGGAAATAATGTATCTTTTATTAACACATATTAAGAATTTCATCCCGATGAAAGACTTAGGCAAAACCCAAATATTTGGCATCAATAGACGCTAATATGGTTGTGCCAGAAGTACTTAGACAAGATATTGAATGAGTTCAATATAGGAACTACAAGAAAGGTTCTTGTTGCACAGAAAGGATTGAATAAGTTCAATGTTGATGATATATTCAAGTGTATTGACATTTGGTAAAGTGAAACAAATAATCAAGTATAGATTGATACTTGATGTATGAAATCACAAAGAGTATTTATATCAATCATACTGTGATACGTACAAATCCAGATATGTCCTGTGCTCTAAATGTTGAGAGCATATACCAGAATGATTCGTAAGATGATCATTGGACAATAGTAAGGATATTCTTATGATCTTCTGAAAGAACTAAGAGTATAATATTTGTAGAAGTGACAAATAGATGGTTAGTTCATTGTAAAAGTACTACATTGATACTAGCTTTGTCACAAAGTACAAATTAAGTTTATCTCAATCTAAACTAAGGGTGGCACAATATAATGGAAAGTGAGTTCCATAATGGATTTGGATGATTTCCAAAGTTAAGACATTGTGACAGATACTACAACAAAAGGCTGAGTATATGACTGCTATTATAGCAGCAAAAGAGGGCATTTGTGTCAAGAAGTTTGTTATCAAACTAGGTGTAGTTCACAGTGGGATAATACTATGAAGATATATTGTGCGACAATATTATCAACATGTTTTAACCCCAAAGAGCTAAAGGTCACACCGAAATACCAAATTTATACAAAGCCATCTCATTAGAGAATGAGTGATGCGTAGAGACGCAAAGACATGCAATTACACACGGACCTGGAAGTGTCAGATCCGGAGATCAGTTGACCACTAGCAATCGTGTACATACAACACCGGAAAGCCATAGGTGTTATATACACAAAAGTTCGAAACTAGATTATTGACTCTAGTGCAAGTGGGAGACTGTTGGAGATATGCCCAAGAGGCAATAATAAAGTGGTTATTATCATGTCTTCACACTTATGATAAAAGTTTGCATACCATGCTATAATTGTATTAACCGGAAACATTAATACTTGTGTGATTTGTAAACTAAAATAAGAGTCCCTAGTAAAGCCTCTTGTTAAACTAGCTTGTTGGTTAATATATGATCATGGTTTCCTGATCATGAACATAGAGATGTTATTAACAACAGGATCATATCATTAGGAGAATGATGTGATGGACATACTCCTATAGATAAGCGTAGCATAAAGATCAAGTCATTTCAATAGTTCAATTGCTATATGCTTTCTGATACATAGTAACCTAATTCCTTCGACCATGAGATCGTGCATATCACCTTTACTGGATGGATGCTTTGATGTCATCAAACACCACACCGTAACAGGGTGGCTATAAAAGTGGCATTGAGTGTTCGGAAAGTATTGGTTGAAACACATGGATCAAGAATGGGATTTGTCCATCCACATGACGGATAGATATTCTTTGGGCCCTCTCGGTGAAATGTCATCCAATTAGCTTGCAAGCATGTGACTTGGTCACAAGGGATCACATATCACGGGAACGAGAAAAGAGTACTTATCAGTAACGAGGTTGAACTAGGTATGCAGAGATACCGACGATCATAACCTCGGATAAGTAACATATCGTGAGACAAAGGGAAATTGGTATCGTATGTAAGTGGTTCATTCGATCGCAAAGTAATCGTAGAAATATGTGGGAGCCATATGAATTTCCAGATTCCTCTATTGGTTATTGTTCGGAGAGGTGTCTCGATCATGTCCGCATAATTCACGAACCGTAGGGAGACACACTTAAGGATTCGACGTTGTTTGAGTAGTTATGGTATTATGAGAAAGAGACCGAATGTTGTTCGGAGTCTCGGATGGGATCCGGGATATCATGAGGTGATCCGGAATGGTCCGGAGAATAAGATTCATATAAGGAAAGTCCCGTTTCGGAGTTGGGGAATGGTTCCGGTGTTTTCATCGGGAACATTCTAGAAGGTCCCGGAATGTCCGGCACTCCGGAGGGGGAAGGGGTACATGAATGTGTCATTGCATGTTGGAATGATTGCATCATGTACTAAGTGTTCTCGCTGTCCGAAATAAAGGGTTAATTCAAATCCTAATTGAAAAAGTCAAACTGCCAGTTTTCGGTCAAACTGCCAGTTTTCGGAAAGAGGAGAAAGAGGAGGAGAGGTGGAGGCCGAGTTGGAGGAGGGTTCCTCCCCTTGGCCGGCGCACCTCCCAAGGCCGAGTTGGGGAGGAACTCCTCCCCTTGGCCGCCGGCCCTCCCACCTATAAAGGGAGGGGCAGGGCTCCCCTCTCTAGACACTACTAGTTCCTACCCTCTAAACTAAACCCTAGATCTAAACCCCGGTTTAGAGCTATTTTGGTTTAGAGCCTTCTAATTGGTTTAGAGCCCTCTAATTGGTGTGTCTAATTACTAGACCACTAATAGCCTCTCTCATAAGCTCCACCATACTCGCACCGGCTTAAGGCGAAGCCCTGCGGGATCTCCCCTCTACTTCCGGTACCACGCCGTTGTGCTGCCGGAATCGCGAGGAGAGTGCTACAACCTCCGCTGCCTGCTGGAACAAGGGAGAGGAAGGTCTTCGTCGAGTACCGAACGTGTGACCGACTGCGGGAGCGCTGCGGGAACGCGGCGCTGGAAGGATCGTCTACGCGATCTTGAGATCGGAAAGAGTACGACTACATCATCCACGAGAATCTGCTCTCGTTAACCGCTTTGGAATCTTCGAGGGTGAGTTCCTCTATCGACTCGTTGCTACAATCTAGTAGATAGATCTTGGCTTGTTTGTTTGTATGCGATAGAAAAATTTTGTTTTCCATGCTACGAACCCCTACAGAAGTTGCTACCATTCGCAGCAAGTTTCTCTTTCTCCATGAACACATTGAAATTAAAAGCAGGTGGTGCCATCTACAACAAAATTTGTAAAGTTTATTTAGACTAAGTTTATGATAGATTGAGTTCAACTAATCCAAATTACTAATGAACTCCCACTCAAAAACGACATCCCTCGTGTCCTTTTGGTGATTACATGAACCAAATCCACTACACCAAGTCCGATCATCACGTGAGTTGATATAGCTTCAAAGGCGAGCATCTATATGGGAATCATATCAACCATATGACTCATGCTTAACCTTTTGGTCCTTGTTCCGAGGCCATGTATGTAAATGCTAGGCTCGCCAAGTAAGAACCTTAGTATTCGCGTGTGTAAAACTGTCTTACACCCGTTCCTATGAAAGCGTAGATTCGAGTACACCCGATCATCACGTGATGTCTCGAAACACGATCCATAGAACGGTGCATACTCAAGGAAGAACACATTTTTATCTTGATATCTAAATGAGGGATCATCTTATAATGCTACCAAACATGCCAAACTAGCATTATAAGATGCTAACATCTAATGTGTAAAGTGAGATGATATGGTCCATGCATTTGATCTCTATCACTTGCATCGTGGTATGATCTCTATCATTTCTTTGTGTGTAAGGACAAGGTCTATGGAACTTACACATTGACTGTGTTGTAAGAGTATCTACCATACATCTACTTACAACAATACCATATCAATACACTAGCCCAGCAACGATCTAAACTAGACGCCTCTAATTTATCAATTGCAAGTTTTGCGTGGCTTAGGTCTTTCGGAGATAGAATCATTCTTACCTACGAACATGAACCACAACGAGGATAACCAAGTTATTAGCAACTCGTTGTAAATCAGATATTGACTATAGTAGGAGAGACAGACACCCGCCAGCCACTTATGCAAAACTAGTTGCATGTCAGTCGTGGAACCGGTCTCATGTACGGTGACATGTAAGGTTGGTCCGGGCCGCTTCATCCCACTATGCCACCAATATCCAAAATACATAGAAGATGCAATAACATGATCATCATCGCCCACATATAAACATATGTGTATTACCCGTGCAAAGCACCTACACATAGATCTGGCTCTGATACCACTGTTGGGTCCGCAGCATAGAAAACAAAAAATTTCCTACGGTGTGAACTACACGCCAAGATCTATCTACTAGGTACAGAGCAACGGGTGGACATACATCTAACAAGAACTTACCCTCGAAGACAACGAGTTTTTTTAACGAGTAGGAACTCGTGGTTGATGTAGTCGTACACATGCCGATCTCAAGATCGTGATGAAGTCCGAGCGCCGCAACTCAGCAGCGCATCCGCACTCACACACACGTTCCATCCACCAGACAACCTCCACCTCCTCGCTCCAGCGATCCAGCGGAAGCAGCAACTCCTTCCAGATGAAATGCCACCGGGAACATGTATCTCGCTAATCCGAGACCATGGGGGAATAATTCTAGAGGGGGAGAGAGATCCTTCACAAGGATGTGTGAGGATGAAGGAGGGAATGGGTGACCCCTCACCTCCCCCATTCATGTGGTGGTAACCCCTCCACATTAAAATGCCTCTTCACATTCCCTTTCAAAGTCTCCACTTTAAATGCATTAAATTTCTCCAAATTTAATGCTCTCTCATTTAATAAAACTCTTTTTATTAAATTTATTCAGAATTTTGTTAATTACTTTAATTAACAAACATTCACATATAGCCCCTTGCAATATTTTAATATCACATGCAGAACCACCTTCTGCAATTTCACCCGAAACAATTTCCGGTTTCTATTGAAACAATTCCTGCGCTTTGCAATTCTTTCGTCTAAAACATATGTGCTCCAAAATGGTGTCCGGTAACTCTTAAGTGTGCCACCCTACGGTTCGCGAATAATGCCGACATGATCGAGACCCTTCTCCGATCAATAATCAGCAGCGGGACCTGGAGATCCGTACTGACTCCTACACATTCAACGATGACTTCTTTGATCGTGAGAACCTTTAACGCTTGTAACTAAATCCCTTTGTCTCTCGATATATTACATGTCCGAGATTCAATCATCGGTATCTCCATACCTAGTTTGATATCGTTACCGACATGCACTCTTTTCTCGTTCTCGTGATATAACATTCTAGTGATCACATCACTTGCTTTCAAGCTATCCTAATGTGATATCACCGAGAGGGCCCAGAGTATATCTATCCGTCATCTGGATTGACAAATTCCACTCTTGATCCATGAGCCTCAAAATAACACCTTCGTAGTAGTGAACCCATCTTTATAGTCACCCTGTTACGGTGTGACGTTTGATGCTATCAAGATACTCTTCCGGTGTTAGCAATTAACATGGTCTCATGGTCTAAGGATAAAGATTACTTTGTATGATGTTATAGCAATATAAACATAATGACTTGATCGTAATGCTATACTTCGGATGAATGTTCATCACATCATTCCACCAATGGTGTCACCTTGTTATTAACAACATCCAATGTCCATGACCAGGAAACCTTGATCATCTTGTTAATCAACAAGCTAGTCTATAAGAGAGGCATAACTAGGAACCCTTTTTGTTCACACATGTATTGATGTTTCCGATCAATACAATTCTAGCATGTAAAATAAACATCTATCATATATATGGAATATATAATAACAACTTTATTATTGCCTCTCAGGGCATATTTCCTTCATTTATGGTGTCATTTCAACGGATCACGACGATGCTCTTTTCAGTTTAAAAGCGGTAGTCTCTAAAGTTTTAATCCTTAAAACATAATGGAAGTTTTATAAATAACACCTTTGATCTTACCATGTCAAACAAGGTTTGATTTGATCTCTCTAACATACCATACTCCTATGGTTTATCGGGAATGCAAATCCATGGAAAAATTCCTCAAATCTTAGGTGTTTTGCTAAACATGTAACTCAAATATCTTCCATTTATGATCGAAACATAAACTCTTTGTTTTCTTGTTACAATGATTTTTCAATTCATCTTGAAAGTCTTTGAAAAATTCTCAAATGTTTCATACTTCTTCCTTATTAAGTAAATATACAGATATATTCACTCAAATATTCAGAGAAAGCATATGAAGTCGAAAGATCCACCGCTCATTGCTACATATAATGGACTATATATCAACATGCACAATGTCCAAAAATTTATTCATCCGTTCCTATTTGGCCTATGAACGGAGTTTCAATTATCTCGAGGAAAGTCTCACAAGCATCAATTGATTAAAATCAAAGACTCCAAAAATCCATCAACATGGAGTTTCTTCATGTTTTCTTTCCAATATAATTTAAAAAGCGATGTCACTTTGTAAGTGATCTATCAATCATTTGTCTTGCGACATTTTAGCATTAGTTTTATCGACGTGATTTCTCCAACTAGACTTGTAAAAGTTTATCCATCTTCTATAAAATACAGTAATTATTTGAATAACCATTGTTCTCATAATACCGGAACAAAATAACAATTTTTTAAACAAATCTTAAAGCCAAGATTTGATATCAAAGATGAACATAATAACACTTTATTTGTTTTCGATGAACATCATCACATATTTTCTTCCTAGTTACTTAGGCCATTGTAGTTCATGAATTCCGTTGTCCTGTATGACATTTCACACCAACCAATTCAATATCCAATACCCAAGAACCACATTGTTTAACAAGCAAAGAATACAACCATAAAATGTATATCATCTATATACCTTAGATAGATATTTCCAGTCTTTTCTTTTCTGCCAAATATTTTATAGATTCTCTTTCAGCATTTCCTTTTTTGTTTAAAAGAATCTGTCAACATCAACAGTGGCGCCATACATATGAGACATAGTCCAAAGCATGTATAGTCAAATACTAATACCTTTGGACTTGCACCTTGAAGTAGATCATCATCATCAAATGATTGGCGTCCTTTCAAAAATCCATTCTTTAGTAATCTTTTAGTGTAGTAAACATTTTACCTGCATCTTCTATTCATTCTTATCATGATAACTTTCATGATCAAGCTACTATAGCTTATAAGGACGAATCGTGAGTATAATGTCAGTTCCCAAAACCTTTTTTGAAGATTAAGACATCTAGCGTCTCCAACCTTCACAAATTCTCATACAATATGAGAACATGTATTTTTTTAAATTATACTCTATCATATTGCAACCATAAACATTGTTTAAGATATCACAATATCTTCCACACATGATGGTTTCTAAAACAATTCTTTCAGCTCCTTGCTAACCTCGATATTAAAACAACTTTTGAATATCAAGAATCATGGAGGCAAACATAATACTTTAGATACTGACACTGGAATTGTTAATCTTAGGTTAATACTACTTATTAAACTTCATGGAGTAGATGGAGTTTGCTAAAAGTTTGCAATAGTACTTTCATACTTTAAAATTGACACTTATTAAACTTCATGGAGTACCAGTTCGTAAAGTAAATATCCAGAATTCTATAGTTCTATTATCTCGATTAAAACTAAGCATAAGGTAGTAAATAGATGCCAATGACTACAACAAATTATGCAAATTCACGTCGATTTAGTTTATGACAAATTGAGTTTGACTAATCCAAATTAGAAATGAACTCCCACTCAAAAACGACATGAACCAAATCGACTACACCAAGTCCGATCATCACGTGAGTCGGTGTAGATTCAAAGGTGAGCATATGGGTATCATATCTATCATATGACTCATGCTTAACCGTTCGGTCCGTGTTCTGAGGCCATGTCTGTACATGCTAGGCTCGCCAAGTAAGAACCTTAATACTTGCGTATGTAAAACTGTCTTACACCCATTATACGAACGTGGAATCAAGTACACCCGATCATCACGTGATGTCTTGAAGCGAAGAAACATAAAACGGTGCATACTTAAGGAAAACACATTTTTATCTTGATATCGAAATGAGGGATCATCTTATAATGCTACTAAAGAGCCATACAAGCAATATAAGATGCAAATAAAACATCATATGCATAAAGTGAAATGATATGGTTCTTGCACTTGATCACTATCATGCGCATCGTGGTATGATATTTATCATTCCTTTGTGTGTAAAGCCAAGGTCTATGGAACTTACACGTTAGGTATGTTGTAAGAATATCAACTATACATCAACTTACAACATTACCATATCATGACACTAGCCCAGCAATATTCTAAACTAGACGCTTCTAATTTACCCATTACAAGTTTTACGTGGCTTATGGCTTTTGAAGATAGAACCGGTCTTACCTACGAACATGGAACCACAACGGTGATAACCAAATATTAGCAACTCGTTGTAAATCAGATATTGACTATAGTAGGAGAGATAGACACCTGCTAGCCACTTATGCAAAACTAGTTGCATGTCAAACGTGGAACTGGTCTCATGTGCGAAGACATGTAAAGTTAGTCCGGGCCACTTCATCCCACTATGCCACCAATATCAAAAATACATATAAGATGCAATACCATGATCATCATCGCCCACATACTCATATGGATACTACCCGTGCAAAGCATCTACGCATAGATCAGGCTCTGATACCACTGTTGGGTTCGTAGTATAGAAAACAAAAAAATTTCTATGATGTGAACATCTAACCACCAAGATCTATGTACCTAGATACAATCAACGGGTGGATGTACATCCGTAGAGAACATAAAATTGAAGAACGACAAAGCATTGTTAACGAAACTGATTTCGTGGTTGATGTAGTCGTACACTTGACGATCTCAAGATCGTGATGAAGTCTAGAGAGTCCAGCAGGTCCATCACCAGCAAGTCCATCAGGTACAGCACCAGCAAGTCCATCACAAAGCAGCGGTGCATCCGTGATTGCACACACGTCCGGTACCCCGACAACCTCCATCCCTCGCTCCAGCAAAGCAGCAGAAGCAGCAAATCCTTTCGAGATAAAGCCACCGGGAACATGTATCTCACAAATCTGAAACCATGAGGAATAATTTCTAGAGGAGGAGAGAGATCCTTCACGAGGAGGTGTGATTTGTGAGGAGGAGATGGAGGCCTTTTATAGGGGAGTGGGGGCAGCCCCTCCCATCGCCAGCGGCCATGGAGGTGCCCTCTCACCTCCTCTCATTCATGTGGGTGGAGCTCCCACTCACATAAAAATCCTCCACTCAAAAATCCCACTCACATGCATTAAATTTCCACCAAATTTAATGCAACTCTCATTAAATAAAACTATTTTATTTATTTTATTAAGAATTTTGTTAATTACTTTAATTAACAAAAATTCACATAAAACCCCCTGCAACATTTCAATATCACATGCAGAACCAGTTTCTGCAATTTCACCCGAAACAATTTCGGTTTGCATCAAAATGATTCTAGCGCTTTCTTAAATCTTTATCTGAAACATATTTGCTCCAAATGGTATCGGTATCCCTTAAGTGTGTCACCCTATAGTATGTGAATAATGCAGACATGATAGAGACCCCTCTTTAATCAATAATCAGCAGCGGGAACTAGAGATCTGTACCGACTCCCACACATTCAACAATGACTCTAGCGATTGTGTGCACCTTTAACATTGTAACAAAATCTGTTTGTCTCGCGATATATTACATGTCCTAGATTCGATCATTGGTATCGCCATACCTATTTTGATCTCGTTATCGACATGCACTCTTTTCTCGTTCCCGTGATATAATATTCTAGTGATCACATCACTTGCTTGCAAGCTATCTCAATGTGATATCATCGAGAGAGCCTAGAGTATATCTATCTATCATCGGGATGGAAAAATCCCACTCTTGATTCATGAGCCTCTACATAACACCTTCGCAGTGAAGAACCCACCTTTATAGTCACCATGTCATGGTGTGACGTTTGATGTTATCAAGATACTCTTCTAGTGTTAGTGATTGACATGATCTCATGGTCTAAGACTAGGATTACTTCGCATGATGTTATAGAAATATAAACACAATGACTTTGATCGTAATACTATACTTCAGATGAATGTTCATCACTTTGTTCCACTAATGTTGTGACCTCATTATTAACAACATCCAATGTTCATGATTAGGAAACCTTGATCATCTTGTTAATCAATGAGCTAGTTTATAAGAGATGCATAACTAGGAACCTTCTATTTGTTTATTAAGCACACATGTATTAATGTTTCCAAATTAATACAATTATAACATGCAAAATAAACATTTATCATAAACAAGGAATAAGATAATAACCACTTTATTATTGCCTCTTGGGCATATTACCTTCAAAAGTTTAGTATCTTCAAGTGGTTTAAACTTAGAAACCATACAACCTATTAAATATGTTCAGCGAAAGAATGAAAGATTAAAACGATAAAGCATAACTTGAGCTCAACAGCTTATTATATAAGGTTCATTGTTGGGGGGATACCCCCGGCTAGGGTCACGCCCGAGTATAAAGGCCGAGTTAGCCGAGGTACGGCAAGGTCAAAGCAAGTGCTGGCCGAGTCACCTCAAGGCAGGCCGAATCACGGAGTAACCCGGACTAGGGGATGTCCACCTAACTGGGTCTCAACCGACTTATGTCGTATGTCGGTAAGATGTATCTAACTTATATGCAGGTACGGGTGTGGCCGGATCAACTAGGTACGATCCGGGTTATATCAAGCTTGTAAGAGAAGACAGGTATCTCGCTGGTCAAAGGGTGACCACTATGTGCAGAGCGTGAGCAAAGCAAACAGAGGCCAGGACCACCGAGGCGTGGCCGATAAAGGTGACAATGCCTATGTCGGATGACGCAGGCGCCGCAGAGGCTCACGTAGCCCCTGCATGGATGACGCTAGGCTAAAGTGACCCGGTTGGCTTACTATTTTGGGAGGAGGCATACATATTCCAAGGAATATGCCTCCACGTATGCCCTAATTGGAAACCTGGCTACCCTATATAAGGAGGGCTAGGGCCTCTGTAGAAGGGGTTGAGTTCTAGTTGGGTTGATCTCTAGAGGGTGGTATTTTCACTAGTGGTGAGAGTAAGAGAGTTTCTTCTTCCTCCTCTCCCCAATACAGCTCAAGGAGCACTTGTAATCTATGGAAGTGAATCAAATACAAAGCAACCGTGTGTGGAATCACCACACTATCCCTCCCTGGATTCCCCTAGTGCATTTAGTCCCCACCTTTAGCCTATCCATGGCATCTGCCGTGACACCACCACGACCGTTGGCGCCCACCTAGGGCTAGCAGCGCTAGCAGGAGTGAAGATCCGGACGGGAAACTTCATCGACACCAGCGAACGCATCGTCGCCGGGCTCGTTCAGCGCTTTGGAGTGCTGGATTTCGTCAGCGACAACGCTGGCTGCTTCGGCAAGCGTCCTCTTCCGTGCAACAACCTCTTCGTCAAGCTCGGCGCGCACAAGATCTAAGTTGCTGTCGATGTGTCGTGTGTTCACCCGCGACATGTCGTTGAAGGAGGCGAGCCACCCCTTAGCGTGTCTCGCGGGGCATGTATCACTCGTTCCCCGGGCCGCGCCGAGGTGATGATGACTGCACCTGGCGCTGGCGCGAGCAAAGATCCAACACCGGATCCAGAGGTAACACCCAAGGCACCGATGAAAAGTAGAGGTCCTCCCCTAGAGAGGCTAGAGAATGTGCTGCAGCAGGCGATGGATAGCTTGGCAAACCTGGTAGCAGCAGAAGTAGATTCGGCTCAGGCACATGCCGAGCTAGAGGTGACTAGGCAAAAAATACTAGAGGGTGCAAAAAAGATAGTTGCGGCTCAGCAGTCGTTGAACATGACGCCGCGTGAGTATGCAAAGGCAAACAAGGTAGATGTTGTAAAAGTGAAGGGGAGAAATCTCATGAGTGAAATGAACAGAGAGGGTGACACTAGGATTGAGGAATCAGAAAACTGTTTGTCCGTGGGGCTGCCGAAGTATAGTACCCCGGCAAAGAACCTCAGAGCAGCAGATGCAGCAGCATCCGAGTTAGAAGGTTTGACGGGTGAAGCCCGTCAAAGACAACAAGATAGGGTTAATGAGTTGGTTCGGATCACGAACAGGAAAAATGAGGAGTTGCTCAGGGCTAACCCGGAGAGAACTGGGGCCTCCAAGATTGTTCATTCGGCGGTGGGTAACCCGGAGAAATCCACTAGAGCTGTATCGTCGCCTCATGGTGGTCCTAGGAGAGAAGAGGTAGTAACCTCGGCCAGGAGGAACAAACAGATAGTCCCATATGACCCGTCAAGGGTAGGGAAAGGAAAAGAGGTGCAGAGAAATGAGGATCGACAAAGTGTAAGCCGAGGTAACCGCAACCAAGGAAATGCCAGTCAAGGGAACGCAGTAAACGGCAATGCCGGACAGCGTAATTCGGTAGGTGCAGGGCAACCGCAACAACGGAATATACCACGGCAAGAGCGCAGTGTCGTCCAAGGTATGCAACAGAGAGCAACTCCATAGGAGCAAGATAGATACAATGATGGTGATTCGGAAATGGTAAATGCTGGGTATCCCAGGCCAGACTATCACGTGATAGGGTCAAGATTGGGAAGCAGGAATTTGATGCCTGAAGAAGACAGGTTGAAACTCGATCGCTTGTATAGGTCAGAGCAAATTGAGTGTCAAGGTCCTCCGGGTCCAGCATGTTTTGGGTCCCGGATCATGAAGGAACCCCGGTACCTAACTTCCAGTTACCAAGAGGCACTAAGACGTATGACGGTAGCACTAAGCCAGAGGATTGGTTGATTAACTATGCAACTGCTGTAAAAATTGCTACGGGCAACTTGAGATGGGCTGTGAGATATGTACCCCAGATGTTGGAGGGGCCAGCGAGGGTATGGCTAAACAATTGCCGCCCGGTAGTATTAACTATTGGATCGATTTTGAAGAAATGTTTGTTAGCTATTTCTCAAGCACGTACCAGAGGCCCAACAGACCCTAGCAATGTGCAAGCAGAGACCGAATGAGACTGAACGGGAGTTATTAACCCGTTGGTGCACAGTGCGAAAGTCCTGTGAGGGGGTAATTGTGTCACAGGCCATAGCTTGGTTTGCTCAGGGATGCAGATATGCAAGCATGCTATGGCAGAGGTCGCAAAGAGATATGCCAACTATCTTGGCTGAAATGATCTGAATCGCTGATTCATATGCCTTGGGTGATCCGACTCAGCCTAGGCTCGTGTCAAGCGAGTCAAACGAGGAATACTACCAGAGAGATGGAGCCGGATCATCCTAGAGAAATGAGTACCGGGGTAAAAGAAGAGATGATAGACCGAATTACCGGTACAGTTCGCAACAAGTTGCCACTGTGAATCAAGATCAGCCCGGAGCAGGAAGCAACCAACGTCAGAAAACTGGAGGACAACAATGGACGCCAAGAAATGATGGCAAGAAAACTTGGACGCTAGAGCAGAAGAAACAGTGTCAGGAAAAGAAGGACCGTCCGAGGTATACTTATGAGGCAATGCTGGATCAGCCGTGTAAATTTCACACGCCAAATCCGAGTAACCCAACGGGTCACACAACCCGTCAATGTGAATGGATGAGGAAAATAGAACAAGGTGTTTCGGGGAATGCTCGGGCACCTCGGAATGATCAACCTCGGTAGGAGTTACCCTGGAAGCAATTGCTCTCCGGAGCAAACATGCAACAGTTAATGTTGCCTCCCCCTCCGCCGAGGTATGACAACCATGAGAGAAGGGATGCAGTGCATCAAGTGGAAGACCAGCTTCAACCGGATCAGAGGTACCCCGGAAATGAGGGGAGGAATGAGTACAGAGAGAATCATCAGAGTTACTGTGTGTTCACCACAGAGAGACAGACAGAAAGAGCTTGTAGCACCGACATATGGAGGTCAATGCAGTAATGTCGGCCGTGACGAGGTATATGCCTTGGTCGGATCAGGAGATTACCTGGAGCATCAAAGATCATCCAAAGCTTATGCCTAGTCCTGGTTCGTATGCGCTAGTGTTGGACCCAACATTTATTGGGCCTAACATCAATGTGAGGTTCTCAAAGGTGCTAATTAACAATGTAGTAGCATCAACATCATGTATGTGGACACGATGCGCAAGTTGGGTATCTCGAAGAACATGCTCCAAGCTACAAGGACAACTTTTCATGGCATTGTGCCAGGCATTTCTTGTGAGCCCATAGGAAAGGTCCGGGTTGACGTATTGGTCGGCACAAGAGATAACTGACGGACTAAAAATTTGGAGTTCGAGGTTGTAAATTTGGAGAGCGCATATCACGTGTTACTCGGCAGGAAAGCTCTGAACAAGTTCATGGCAAGTACTCATATCAGTTACTTGAATATGAAGCTGCCCGGGCCAAATGGTGTGATTACCATAACTGGTGATTTCCGACGTTCCATTGAGTGCGCGTCTGCCGGGTCTAACCTGGCCGAGTCCCTTGTGATCGCGCAGGAGAAGAGAAAAATCCAGGAGGTGGCGGCATTGGCTCAGTCCGCGCAACAATATATGCCAGCGCTGAGTAACCTGCATGGTAGTGTCTCATTCCAAGCGACAAAGGATACCAAGAAAGTGCCTGTTGATGATATGTTCCCAGAGCGCACCATAACAATTGGTGCCGAGTTGAATGACAAATAGGAAAGCCAGCTCGTCAACTTCCTCCGTGAGAATCGGGATATTTTTGCTTGGTCCACACAGGACTTGCAAGGTGTTCCGAGGGAGTTGGCCGAGCACTCTTTGAATGTGAGACCCGGAGCAAAGCCGGTGAAGAAACCTCTCCGCTGCTTCGCCAAAGACAGGAGAAAGGTCATAGGAGATGAGATAGCTCGGTTGTTGGTTGCAGGATTTATCATGGAAGTGCTTTACCCGGATTGGCTACCTAATCTGGTGCTTGTGGAGAAAAAGAAAGACGATCCGAACGTGGCAGTGGTTTGGCGTATGTGTATCGATTACACGAACCTGAATAAGGCGTGTCCAAAAGATCCATTCCCACTACCATGGATAGACCAAGTCATAGATTCTACTACTGGGTGTGAGTTGTTGTCGTTCATTGATGCATATTCTGGTTTCCACCAGATACCCCTAAACCCAAGTGATCAAATAAAGACTGCGTTTATCACCCCGTATGGGGCTTATTGCTATCGGACCATGCCATTTGGTTTATGTAATGCAGGGGCAACATACCAGAGATGTATGTAAGACCAAATTGGTCAAAATGTGCAGGTGTATGTGGATGATGTTGTTATCAAGACCAAGGAAAGCAAAACGCTCCTTGACGATATCAGGCAGACATTCGCGAACCTAAGGAGGTTCCGAATGAATCTTAACCCGGAGAAATGTACCTTCGGTGTCCCGGCTGGAAAATTACTCGGATTTCTTATCTCCAGCTGAGGTATCGAAGTTAATCCAACTAAAATCCGGGCCATAGAGCGAATGGAACTACCGAAGTTCCTTAACAATGTCCAGAAGTTCACTGGTTGCATGGCATCCTTAAGTCGGTTTGTGTGTCGGTTTGGTGAAAAGGCACTGCCTCTCTATCAACTCATGGAAAAGTCGGACAAGTTCATCTGGACGCCGTAGGCCAATGAAGCCTTTATCCAATTAAAGAAAATGTTAGCCACTGCACCAGTGTTAGCCTCTGCACTATCAAAGGAGCCAATGTTGCTCTATATAGCCATAACCAACCGAGTTGTAAGTGCAGTAATTGTGGTAGAGCGCGACGAAGAGGGTAAGTCAGTGCAAAGGCCGGTGTATTACCTAAGCGAGGTATTATCCCCATCAAAGCAAAATTATCCGCACTATCAGAAAGTGGCGTATGGTGTGTACATGTCGGCTAAGAAGCTAAAACACTATTTTGAGGAGCACCCCATCAAAGTAATATGTGAGGCTCCCATATCCGAGATAATGAGTAACAAGGATGCATGTGGCATGATTGTAAAATGGGCAATTGAGCTAGCTCCTTATGCACCACAATATGACATAACAGAAGCGATCAAGTCTCAGGCTATAGCTGACTTTTTTGTGGACCGGGCCGAGGGGATAGTATGAACCACCATTACCAGATCCGAATTATTGGAGGATGCACTTTGACGGATCAAAAACAAAAACCAGGTTAGGCGTCGGAGTTGTGCTTACCTCGCCCAAGAAGGACCAGCTGAAATATGTGCTGTAGCTCCACTTCGCAGCGTCAAACAATGTCGCCGAATATGAGGCACTTGTACATGGGATCAAAGTGGCAAAAGAAATTGGGATACGTCGAATCCAATGCTTTGGCGACTCGGATTTGGTAGTTCAGCAAGTTTCAGGGCTATGGGATGCTCTTGATCCAAACATGGCATTATACAGATTCCATGTGCAGAAGATATCTAGTTACTTTGAGGGATGCGAATTTCACCATGTACCTCGGGTGGAAAATGAGGCTGCCGACGTATTGTCGAAGCTTGGATCAACCCGACAAGCAATTCCACTGGGTGTAGCATTAGAACACCTCAAAAAACCATCTATCAGGCTGTCCCCAGAAACCAACTCAATCTACGTCCCGGAAGATCCGGAGTCCGGAGCTGTACCCATGGACATTGACGTGGGAGGTGGAACGCGAAACCCGGGGACTGCCTCGGTAAACTCGGGGACTGCTTCGCAAGACCCGGGGACTGCTCAGTGCGATCCGACTGAGGTTATGCCGGTGGATCAGATGGAAGTTGATGAGGATGTGTTCCCTGTACGAGAAATACCATCTTGGGCACTACCTATATTTCAATTCCTGAAAGATGGAACTTTACCCGCTGAGGAGGTGCTTTCCAGGCAAACTCAGAGAAGAGCAAAGGCATACATGATCATCAATTCCGAGCTGTACAAAAGGAGTGTGACTAATCTCCTCCAGCGATGTGTTGACCCAGAGGAAGGACTTGACATCCTCCGAGATATACATCAAGGGGAATGTGGGCATCATGCCTCGTCCAAAGCCTTGGTAGCAAAAACTTTCCGTCATGGGTTCTACTGGCCAAGTGCCTTAGAACAAGCAGAGGACTTGGTAAGAAAATGCAATGGTTGTCAGAGGTATGCTACCAACACACATATGCCAATGTTGGAGCTCAAGACCATACCAATTACCTGGCCATTTGTTGTATGGTGTTTGGACATGGTTGGCCCGTTCAAACCTGCGAAAGGGAACATGACCCACATCTTGGTCATGGTTGACAAGTTTACAAAATGGATTGAGGTGAAGCCAATAAGAAAATGTGATGGAGCTATGGCCATAACATTCCTCAAAGACATCATGTTGAGATACGGCTATCCTCACAGCATCATAACAGATAATGGCACAAATTTTGCTGAAGGAGCATTTGCGCGATTCTGCCAGGATAAGAAAATTCGGCTAGACGTAGCCTTAGTAGCTCACCCTGCATCGAACGGACAAGTGGAAAGATCCAACAAATTGGTATTATCCGGGATAAAACCCCGGCTCATTGAGCTGCTGCAAAGATCAGCGGGGTGCTGGATAGAAGAACTACCAGCGGTACTGTGGAGTTTAAGAACAACTCCGAATCGATCAACAGGCTATACGCCATTCTTTCTGGTATATGGGGCAGAAGCTATATTAGCAGCCGACATAGAGCATGACTCTCCTAGGGTCACCCAATACACAGAAGCCGAAGTGCAAGAAGCCCGGCAAAATGATGTTGATCTGCTGGAAGAAGCGAGAGAATTAGCATTGTCCAGATCCGCCATATATCAGCAAAATCTCCGACGCTATCATAGGCGGAAAGTAAACCCCCGAGTTTTCCGGGAAGGTGATCTGGTACTCTGGTTGGTACAACGTACTGCTGGAATGCATAAGTTATCCCCCCATGGGATGGGCCATTCATCGTGAGCAAAGCATTGCACAATGACTCATATTATCTTATCGATGCAAAACCACAGGAGAAGAACAAGGCGGACAGGTCCGGCGAGGAGTCTAAACGTCCATGGAATGTAGCTCTACTTCGTCCTTTCTACACTTAGCAAGGAAGTGTATGTATCCGAGTCTCTCATATGTTGGTATGTATGCCGGCAATGAGCTTATCAATGAAATGTTGGCACCTCGAGCAGTAACTCGGGGACTGCCTTAATAATATTTGTTGTCTTCTATATTATAATTTATATGTCAGCTGGCGTAAGTTGCTTATACCTAAGCCAGATTAGTAGTGTGTGAGCACCAAAAACCCAACTCTTCGACTTGCTGCTGTCCAACAAGATTTGGCTTCATGGCAAGCAAGAGAACAAGTTTGGAATTGCGTAGCACATGAAAAATGACTAAGGAAAGAAACTTAATCGAGCCGACGTTTGTTATTCGGACTAACCTTGTGTTTACCTTATATTTACTTTGCTGAATTATTTTGAGCTAATCTCAAAGTTTCCAAGTATTGTTAAGTAAATTTTTGAAACTCGGACTCGTAAGTCATAAAACCGAACCAAGGTAGACACGAGCCGGGCCAAGAAATTGGAGAAACAAGAAAATGAAACTCGAGGACTACGCCCAAGTTAATTCGGCACAAAAACTTAGTAGCAAAATATCACTTGTGTGCTTAATACAATTGCACCTGGCATACTGGGGATCTGATAAACTTTAAAGTGTTTTCGCTCAAGGAGCAGCAGGAGGAGGTAATTCGGCGCCAGCGGGTGCAGTTCCAGCTTCGGCTTCAGCGTCATCTTCATCTTCCCCGATGTCTGAAGCCTCGTCCTCTTCGTCCTCACCCAAATCATCTTCGGCATTTTGATCATCGGCAGCATCTATGAAGCTTGGTCCCTCGTTCCATTGATGAATGGGGTCATATTGGATGAAGATATGGGCGCAAGCCTTGCGCCGAGCTACCCAATCCGGGTCAGTGGACCACCTTGATCTGGTGCGCATGCGTTCAAGGAGATTGAGGTCAATCTTCTCGTACCACATATGCACGTAGTGGAGAACAATCTCAGCTCCAGCGCGTCCAGCAGATTCCCTCCATTAACTTGTCGACGAGAGCTGTGGTCCCCTCTGGAGTATCTTCATCAGGCCAAAAGGCATTGAAGATCTGGATTGCCACATCAAGGATATCCTTGCCATAATTCTTCACAATTTCCATGCAAGAAGACATACTGACCAACAGGCCCTCCATGTCATAAGGAATTTCTCTAGCGTTAGGAGCAATGGGGGTACCCCTCTGCTGGCGGAACTTGGCAACAGCAGTGGTTGCAATGGCATTGCCCTCCGGAAATTTTCCTTAAAAGAAGAGAAGTGAAGCAAGTAAGAAAAAGACAAGTGAAGCAACCCGGAGAAATTAATGCCGGATGAAGGAAAAGAACTTACGAGAAATGTGGCTGTGGATCTGGGTCAACTCCTTGGTACAGTCATCACGTCTTTTCCGGAGTTGCGCAAGTTCAGTATTCGCTGACTCAAGCTTGACGTCGGCCTCCTTGAGAAGTTCTTGGTCCTTGGCAATCTGGAGGTTGAGGCGCTCTCGTTCTTCAGTAAAGTCTTGGCCTGCTTTCTCCAATTTGGATTTGTGCTACGCGTTGAGCTTCTTCATATCTCCCTTAAGCTTGGCAATTTCTTCGTCTTTGGTCTGGAGGAGGGCAAGCTCGTCGTCCTTCTTCTTGAGTTTAGCTTGGTGCTGCTCTGCTTGTTCGAGAAAATGCAGCATCATATCAGGCACGGACACACTATCTTCAAGAGAGGCTGAAATAGTTTGTTGACCCGGCAAAGCCGAGGTATGAATATTCACCGAGCCAAGGCGAAAAGGAGATAGAGAGCATAGCAAGGTTGAGAAAGAATAACTTACCCTTTATCTGGTCCAAGATTTTCCTCATCAGAATATTCTCAGCCTCCACCCTAGCTACGAAATCCGAATGATGGATTAGTTTGGCCGAAAAAGACGAAGAGAAATAGAAAAATGCCAAGGAGAAAACTTACCCCTTTTCTCGTGATCGGCGAGAAGCACACTATGTTTCGCACGCAGCATCTTGTGAGTATCCAGGAGACGCTGAAACTCAGCGCTTCGGCGATTGGTGGTCACCTGGAAAAAAGTACAAAAAATAGCTTAGTCATGTGCATATTCGAAGTGTACAAGATACGGGCCAAGTGGAACTTAACCCGGCTCTAGGTGTGTGCATATTCGAAGTGTACAAGATCCGGGCCAAGTGGAACTTAACTCGGCTCTAGATGTGTGCATATTCGAAGTGTACAAAATCCGGGCCAAGTGGAACTTAATCCGGCTCTAGTTGTGTGCATATTCGAAGTGTACAAAATCCGGGCCAAGTGGAACTTAACCCGGCTTTAGGTGTGTGCATATTCGAAGTGTACAAAATCCGGGCCAAGTGGAACTTAACCCGGCTCTAGGTGTGTGCATATTCGAAGTATACAAAATCTGGGCCAAGTGGAACTTAACCCGGCTCTAGGTGTGTGCATATTCGAAGTGTATAGAATCCGGGCCAAGTGGAACTTAACCCGGCTCTAGGTGTGTGCATATGCGAAGTTATTAGGGATCTACGTTTATTCTCTAAGGAGCATCTGACCGAGTAACAAGTTACTCCCCCGGAGGCTCGGGGACTAATGGTTATATCACTAATACCTTCTACATGCTAAGGAAAAGGCAAAGTAACGTACCTCCATCATCCGACCCGCAAGGTTAATTGCCTTGGCAGCAGTATTCATCTATCCAGCAAATTCGGCGGGACCGAACTTCTCCGGGAGATCGTCATTGTGGACGAACTCCGCCTTGTTCCAGTTGTTTACAAACTCGATCAAGGTCGGAGGATATCATTCGCCGCTAAGCATGTGGGGTGCCACTAGACCCTTGGCATGTGCTTCCCTCCTCTCAACCTAGGCAACGGCAGGGCTGGTGTGGAAAACGAGTTGCGCATCAGTTGGCTCGACATGGGCGTCCTTCGGCGGTGGAGTCTTCTTCAGGAGCATGGACGCAAGTGTACGCTGTCCAGCCTCGATTGACGTTGCCCTGCTGGCGTCAGGAGCCTTTTTGCCCTTGGGTTGCTGGTGTGAGGTGGAAGTTGCTGCGGTGGATATGCCCTTGGGAACGGCCTTTCTGCTGGTGCCTTCTCGCCGAGTCTTGGAAGACTCGGATGAGGCGAAGGGGCTTGGCGTTAATGCTGGTGCCTTTGATGTTGCTGCAGGTGCTGGAGCTGATGCTGGTACTGATTTCCGTTTCGGCGGGGGAGGTGAAGGAACCTCGGTGGTGGCTGGTTGCGGTTGTGCCGAAGAAGGAGCAACTGCAGCCTCAACAGAACCGTTTTCCCCCGTTCCGAGGTTGCCCTCCTGTTGACGAGGTGGGCTAGAACCCGGAGCAGCCGCTGAGCCCTCCTGAATGGGGCTCAACGGGCGTGAATCGTTGCCACGAGAAGGAGAAGGGCTATGTCGGAGCGGGGAGGCAATGTCGGATCCACTCTGAGGGACCTCCACCGCGGCCCTGCCGAATCAAATCATGAATGATGAGAAACTATAACAAAGTAAGAACAAATGAATAGCAAAGGGAGAAGTGGCTTACTCATCCGAGGTTAATGGCTCCTTGGGCTTCCGAGCCCTCCAAGTTATGGCCTTGGTTGTAGGCTTGGTGGCGGCTTTATCTGCGGACTTATTTCGCCTTTTAGCTGGCTGAGAAGGTCCGTAGGAAGAAGCAGATGAGGCCCCCTCTTCTTCTTCGGTGCGACTGGGACAGGATCACCCATAGCAAGGGGAGGATCTTCATGGATCTGCCCACTGGGGTTAGCTGATGCCGAAAAAACATAAGAAAGGGGGACATCATCAAATGCCTCCATCACCTCAACGTCCGAATCATCTTCATCATCAGGCCAATCTCTAATGGAAGAGTGTTTACCGGTGGGTCGCTTGGTCGCATCAGCCATCGGCAGGAACATCTCCTGATTCGGTTCCTCCTCATCCGAGGCATCTCGATCAGGTGCCCATTTGAGAGAAGGCTCGGTGCCATCCTTGATGGTTTGCTGAAGGAACATCTAAGGGAAAGAAAAGGCAATAGGATTAAACCTACAACAAAAACCAACATATGATTGAATTCGGAAAAGGTTTGGGGCACGAGACTTACCGTAGGGGGAAGCCTATCTTGGCAGAAGTGTTCGATCCCCCACGTCCACTCAGCAGAGAAGTCCTTATGGGTGGTGAAGAGGGCCTTGACCCGGCGGTATATCTCGGTGTTACTCAACTCGAATGAGGAGGCCGGTTGGGGTCACGGCCCCAGCTCATGTGACAGAGTTTATACGTGCGTTTCTGGAGGGGGGAGATCCGGTTGCGGACAAATGTGATCATTGCGTCCTCATTGCACAACCCCAGATCCTTCAGCTCCTGGAACCTTTTGTTAACTTGGTTCGCCAGGACGGTGGGCTTCTTGGGGATCTGGTCCCAGAGATCCGGATTAGGAGGACCCGGAACGTACGGGCGCAGCCGGATCAGATCCTCAGTTGTGCTGTTCCAGACATAGAAGAAGGTCCGGGCCCATCCCTTGCAAGAGTCAAGCCCCGTGACTCGGGGGAAGATTGACTGTTTCCTAGGAGAGATGGAGGCTGTGCCGAATTGCGTGAGCTTCTTGTCCTCCGGATTAAGCTCGATGTTCGGAATCACGTTCCGGCGGAGGCCAAAGAACCGGATCCAGAGCTCCTTCATGGGCCATAGTCTGGCGTAGCTCTCGATGGTAGAAGCAAAGGCGGAGAGAGGTGATGGCGTTCGCCAGAAGATGATGCGGCTGAAGCTCATACGTGTTGAGCCAGTAGTGGAAAAAATCGCTAACCGGAAGACCGAACCCACGTTGGAAGTGGGAGAGGAATACCAAATACTCACCCGGATTGGGTGAGGGGACAAGCTCGGCGGCGGCAAGCCATGCGACGTCACCCTCCGGGATGCGCCTGATGTGGTACAGCCAGTCAAGATTGTCCTAGCAAACCCAGGACCCTGCCCAGGCACCGCGGTCGGTGTTCCCCGCGTCCTCCTCCATTTCTTGCTCCGCAACGGCGAGCTCCTCCTCTATCATCTCAAGATCACTATCCCCACTAGCGCTAGCGGCGGTGGGGGGTAGTGGCCTGGACTGGCGAGGACCTATGGCGGAGGAGATGCGAGGAGGTGGCGGCAACGCTGGTGCGCGTGGAAGGAGTGCGGCGACGGCGCGGCTAAGCAGCTGCGGTGGCGGCGGCGTGGTCGCTCGAGAAGAAGAAGGAGAAGAAGAGGCAGAGGGGCGCGACAGTGGGGAAAAGACCCAAGGGGCGCGCCCCTCCCCTATTTAACCACGCCCTTGAGGGGTAGTGGGATCGCGCTGTGCGAACGGGCCACACGATGTGGCCGTGTATGACCCGGATCGACCAATCAGCGACGAGCCACAGGAAGGGCCACATGGCACAGCGGATCCCACAATGCGACGTTATGATACAGTTAACAAGGAGGCAGGCACGATGTGACGTGTGCTATAGTAAATTCTAACAATAACTGCGGCGATTACTATCGCAGGCCCTTAAAATGAGGCAACGTAATGCTTAGCCTCCATGTGGGGAAGCGTACAAGAGAAGGAAGAATAACTCGGATAAGTATGGGGTGACCCGGCCAGCGAGTGAAAACTCGGAAAGTGCCAAGGGAAAGCAAACCCATGGAATCCGAACTATGAGATAACTCGGAAAAAGAGCAAGAGACTCAGTAAAATTGAACCTGCTGTGGCCTTAGCGGCTAAGGCATCTAAGACCGCACCAGCTTCGGGGACTAATGTTGGGGGGATACCCCCGGGTAGGGTCATGCTGGAGTATAAAAGCCGAGTTAGCCGAGGTACGGCAAGGTCAAAGCAAGTGCTGGCCGAGTCACCTCAAGGCAGGCCGAATCACGGAGTAACCCGGACCAGGGGATGTCCACCTAACTGGGTCTCAACCGACTTATGTCGTATGTCGATAAGATGTATCTAACTTATATGCAGGTACGGGTGTGGCCGGATCAACTAGGTACGATCCGGGTTATATCAAGCTTGTAAGAGAAGGAAGGTATCTTGCTGGTCAAAGGGTGACCACTGTGTGTAGAGCGTGAGCAAAGCAGACAGAGGCCAGGACCACCAAGGCCTGGCCGACAAAGGTGACGATGCCTATGTCGGATGACGCAGGCGCCGTAGAGGCTCACGTAGCCCCTGCATGGATGACGCTGGGCTAAAGTGACCCGACCAGCTTACTATTTTGGGAGGAGGCATATTCCAAGGAATATGCCTCCAGGTATGCCCTAACTAGAAACTTGGCTACCCCTATATAAGGAGGGCTAGGGCCTCTGTAGAAGGGGTTCAGTTCTAGTTGGGTTGATCTCTAGAGGGTCGTATTTTCACTAGTGTTGAGAGTAAGGGAGTTTCTTCTTCCTCCTCTCCTCAATACAGCTCAAGGAGCACTTGTAATCTGTGGAAGTGAATCAAATACAAAGCAACCGTGTGTGGAATCACCACACTATCCCTCCCTGGATTCCCCTAGTGCATTTAGTCCCCACCTTTAGCCTATCCATGGCATCTGCCATGACACCACCACGACATTCATGTTGCTTGGCTCACTTAGGTACTAATAACTACTGGGCAACTACTCTAACTCATTGCCATCAGCTACATAGCATATCTCGTAGTCCACCCCTTCAACTCCACCAGATAGATCTGGTTCCTCGTAGTAGACGTCATCCTACCCTTCGGTAGCATACACTAGGGTATCTTTTGGCTCCTCAGAGTCTAAGCAGGGGATCACAGGAAAGAGTGAGTAACAACGTTACCCATCAAGTTCATTATATGCAATGTGGGAAGTTTGATGCACTAACTACCACCTCAAACCATAGGTCTTTGGTACTATGTAGTTTTCATAAACATTTATTCAAAGATTGATCTTGATATCAAAAACTATGCCCATCAGCCTTCATAGGTTGATCGAAACTTCATGGAGTTCCTTTCTTGCCGCGTTCGTAGCTCCTTCCTAGAACAAGGAGTAACATGTCACAATTCTTAAATTCTGCAGAGGTGCGTTGTTTTACCCATAAGATACCAAACCCTTTTTGCACAACCAGGCGTACTTTCCCATCCACAATTCCTTGATGTGGGGCCTAGAAATTGATCCAAGACCACCATTGTCCTTCTCTGCAACCCCGCATGAAGACACGACCCCCAAGCAAAATGACCTCTGTTAACCCGCATCGTGGATATAACTATGGTTGGATCCTTGAGGACTCTAGTGAGCAGAACATGAACCTGGTCGCCCCATTGATATGAGGACCTACCTACGACCGGGTCTCTCATGGATAGTCTAGATAGCAATATCACGGGGAGCTAAGGGGTCCCACCCATGGTGGGCCTCAAAAAGGTACACTAGTGCCACAAGATGGTCATCCGTCCATGCGAAAGGAAGAAGATCCAGCTGACTTGCCCGTCCCATCCTAGATCTCATGGTTAACGCATATTATACGTCATTAGAATCAGTGATGTCGTGGGTTATTAAGTCCTATCTGTACTGCAACTGGAATCCTAGATGCCACTACCACTCTTAATATTTATCATCACTTAGGATGATAATAGCATTTCATTTTCCTGGAAAAATACTTCTTTTTGTCTCTTTTAGAACATAGGTGATAACGCACAATTTGAAAATATTTTCAGAAATACTCTTCAAAGGAAATGAGCAAGTGATGAACTTGCCTTGGGACTGCAAGATAGTGAAGTCGGATGCATCCACTCGACCTTGAGCTCTGGTTTCTACAAAACACCATTATTGCCTGGTAAGGACAATATTTAAAGAAGCAAATATGCTATGCATAGTAATGTAATGAATTAATTTATTATTTCCCTTCTTTGCGTCTTTTACCCACCTTATTAAAGTTTTAAATTACTTTCTTCCAATAAAAGGAATTTAACCATTGAAAATTCCTAAAACCAAACAAATATAGAATTTTGTATTTTTATGGTAACAAGTAACATTTTAAGAGCTTAACAGTAAATTTTATTTAATTTCAACTTTTATTGATATTTTCTTAGAATTCCATCAAGGAATAAGTGTTTTATTTTAAATAATTTTATTTTATTTAAACTACAATACAAATTAGTATTTTCCCAAATACTATATCCATTTTGGATCATAAAAGTGAATTTTAATTATTTTTAAGTATTTTCCTTATTTTTATGAAATTCCATAAGGGATTTATATTTTTTAATTAATAGACCCAAATTTTATTTTCTAAAAATACTTTTCACTAGTTTTATTAGGTAGTTTGCATTTTTATGAATTTATAGACATATTATTTGTACCTTTGGGGTTTTATTTATTTTCTTAGAGATTATTTAGTTCTAGGGGTATATTTGTAATTAACTATTTTTAATTAAGCTTTCTTCAAAACCTGGGTCTGGCCCGTTGGGCTGGTTGGTCCTAACCCATCCCAGTGGGTTTTGGTCAACCCCACTCACACGCCAGTGGACCGACCCCGGCCCAGTGTGCTCTCTCTCTCATCCTCACTCTCTCTTCTCTCAGTCTGGCGATTTTGGACTACCGCCAATGTCACGCTCGATTCCGGCCACCCATGGACTTCTCGGTCGTCATGGTGATGAATGGTGCATACTATGATGATGCACCTTCCTATAGAATTCGATTCGCCGCCCGCTCCTTCAATCGATAGTGTTGCCACCTCGCAGGTTCCTAGGGTTTCCACCCTAGCTCCGACGTGGTACTCTGGCTATGTGGGCGGTGTTGCTCTAGTGTTGTGGCACCTCCTTGGTTTTGCAAGCGCCACTTGTGCCTCCATGGCTGCCGTGTTTGCAGCTTGGCGCGGGTTGAAGCATACCATTGCATGTGTAGTATACTATAGTCCTTGACATGACATCCACAAAACACCAGTTTTTAAATATCACATCCCTCAGAGTGGTACAATAGAAACATTGCGGGTCCATATTACGAACATACACACTTCATTATTATTACAACTCCAGAAGTTCGAGACTTCAAGTGATTCAAACTTACAGACCATACACCTTACTTAATAAGTTCAGCGGAAGAACTAAAGACACAACGATAAGAAAGACATGATCTCAACAACTTATTCTATAGGGTTCGTGTTGCTCGGCTCAACCTAGGTAACTACATTACGGCCTGACAACTACGCTGACTCGTTGTCTTCAGCTCCATAGTGTATCCCGTAGTCCACCCCTTCGATTCCACCGGATAGGTCCAGCTCTTCATAGTAGACGTCATTATGGACTTCCATAGCATACACCTGGTCCTCCTTCTGGCCCTCATAGTCTAGCAAGGGGTTCAAAGGAAAGAGTGAGTAACAACGTTACCCAGCATGTTCAATATATGAAAGGTTTGATGCTCTAACTACCACCTCGGACTATAAGTCCTTGGTACTATGTAGTTTTGGTAAACATTTCTTCAAACATTAATTTTATTATCAAAAACTATGCCCATCAGCCTTCATAGGTTGACCAGAACTTCATGGAGTTCCTTTCCTGCCACGTTCGTAGCACCTTCCCGGAACAGGGAGTAACAAGTTACAATTCTTACAATCTGTAGAGGTGCGTTGCTTTACCCATGAGAGATCAACTCCTTGTTGCACAACCGGGCGTACTTTCCCATCCACAATTCCATGATGTGGAGCCCAGTAGGTGATCCAGGCCAATCACTGCCCCCTTCGTGACCCTGTATGTCCCCTTGGTGTACGCCATGCCCACATCTTAAATTACGGCAATGGTTGGTATAGACAGTTCAGATGCCAGAACTATCGTGGGACGTTGAGGATTCCCACCCATATGCTGCATATCCTCTATGACTTACCAATTAATGGACACTACGAGGATAAGAGCGACAACCTGCGCATCTGGATACATGCAAGAGGAAGAAGATACAACTGACTTCTCTGTCCCATTCCGAATCTCATCGTTAACGCATATTATACGGTGCTAGAATAACTGATGTCATGGGTTATTAAGCCCTAATTGTCTGGCAACTGGAATCTTAGATCCCATTGTCAATCTTAGTATTTATCATCACTTAGGATGATAATAGCATTCATTTGTTTGAGAAAATAATTATTTTCTATCTCTCTTAATGACGAGGGTTTAAATCATCAATGCCCATTGTTATGGACTTAGGTTCGAGGAATAGGGGTGTGCTAGAAGTCTCGATCAGCTAGAAAACAAGCACACAGGTGACACGAGGTTTACCCAGGTTCAGGCCTCATAGAGGACCCTACTCCTGCTTGTCTGCTCTTGATTGATGATGATCCTAAAGATTACAAGGTCGCCGATGGTGGTGTCGCGCAGATTGGATCTGGCGTATGTGCGAGAGAGATTGATGTCTAGATCTATTGTCTATTGTGGCGATGTCATAGATCTATCTATTCGAGTATCGTAGGAGTCACCCTCCTCGTTGGACCCTCCTAGCCTTTATATATGGAGAGGCTAGGTCTCAGGTACCAATACGAGTCGGTTACAAGTTAGATTCGAACTCTAGTTTTGATATATCCATGTCTTATGCGTTTGGGAGTCCGTGTCCATATGGTCTTCGTACCATTCGAACTTTCATGAGCGTCATGGACCTTGATATATCTTCGAGTGGGCCTTCCGTCGGGCCGCACCAGGTAGGCCAATAGTAGGTGCCCGTACGGCATACCTATGTTAGTAGCCCCCGAGTGTCCATTTGAATCATAGATTTGGGTGGAGACTTAGTTGATCTTGAATCTTGCATTAGGATGTCAGAGTCGACAGTTCTGTCAAGTGCGAAGCACTTCACCCAGAAGTTCATCAGGTCAGTCGAATTTATAGTAGTTCATAGGGATGATGGTAAACATGCCTGGTGCGCTCGATAGATCGGGACCAGTTAATTGCTCTAGGGCAAAAACAACGTCACCTACTCAAACTCGAGTCCCGGGACTCAAATTAGGAAGTTGCTGGTGTAGTTCGACTCATGTCGTGGAGGCCTTACTGAGCTGAACTCCAGTTTTAATGCATATGTACCCAACGCGACCATCGGGATTTTCTTCATGTCGTAGACACGGTATATATCTGGTAGAGCGCAGCGGATGCGGTTGCCTGGCCATAAGATTGTATCTGTAGATCTTATCTTTACATCATGGATGCAGCATCCGAAGGTTTATCACCACGGAGGTGTTTCAGGTGGCCAAGGAGACGTTGTCTCTGAACTTGACATTGCAATGTAAGTCGGGCAGAGTTGCCAATGAGTTTGATTGATGTAACCGAGTCAACATTGTGGATTGATGTCTACGCAGTTCTATTCTTGTAGACAGTTGTTGGACCTCCAAGTGCAGAGGTTTGTCGAACAACAGCAAGTTTCCTTTAAGTGGATTACCTAAGGTTTATCGAACTCAGGGAGGAAGTGGTCAAAGGTATCCCTCTCAAGCAACCCTGCAATCAAGATACAAGAAGTCTCTTGTGTCCCCAACACACCCAATACACTTGTCAAGTGTATAGGTGCACTAGTTCGTCGAAGAGATAGTGAAATACAAGTGGTATGGACATAAGACAACGGTGCTAGGAAATAGCTTGATGGCATGGAAGAGACTAAAGGTAAACTGAAATAAATATGGCAGCAAGCAAACATGTAATAGATCTAGTTTCAAATGATGTTTCAATGATTAGAAACAAGGCCTAGGGATCATACTTTTGCTAGTGAACACTCTCATATAAATATCTTCTCTTCATGATACTACTCTGAACTACTCTCTGGTTGGACACTCTAATCCATGGTTGGGCTATAACAACACTCCTCAAAGTCCGCTTTCCCCATCTAGATAACCCCACACTGTCACCTTGAGCTCTAGATGGTTCCAACAAACACCACAATTTCATAGAAACATCCAACTCCAAATATAACTCATAACAAGTAATTGTAATCTCTAGCCTAAGTGCCACCATGGTGTGCACGCTGTCACTTTCACACACATGGGGAGAGCAGAGATCTATGAAAGCACTTGAGTAGCAAGGTAGATCTACTTGATTACAAAGCTCATGATCACAATATGATCATGCATAGAGAGAGAGAGATGAACACATAGCTACTGATAGAACCCTTAGCCTCGAGGAAGAACTACTCCCTCATCATCAAGGGAATCAGCAACGACGATGGAGATGGCGGTGGAGATCGATGAATATGGCTCTAGGGGGACTTCCCCATCCCGGTAGGGTGCCGGAACAGAGACTTTCTGTCCCCTGAATCTCCCCTTCGGTGGCGGTGGCGATGTGGAATTTTTCGTGGCTGGAGGCTCGATTTTTTAGGGTTTCTAGATCGGGAGGCTTCTTATAGGCGAAGAGGCAAGGTCGGTGGCCGGCTAGTGAGCCCACACCATGCCCTGGCGCGGCCTAGGGATGCCCGCGCCAAGGGGGGTGTGGCCACCATGTTCCCCCCTTCGTCTCTCCTTCAGACTCCATGCGTCTTCCAGTAAAATATTGACTTTGGCTTTTGTCCCGTCAAATTCCGAGAATATTCATTTTCTAACTTTCGTGGAAGCAAAAACAGCAGAAAACAGGCAACTGGCACTGTGGCATCTTGTTAATAGGTTAGTCCAAGAAAGTGTATAAAAATACTCCAAAGTGTGGATAAAACATAAGAAAGTAGATATAAAACAAGCATGGAACATCAGAACTTACAGATACGTTTGCAACGTATCAACATCCCCAAGCTTAACCCATGCTCGTCCTCGAGTAGGTAAGTGAAAAAAAATTGAGGTGACATGCACCATCATAATCTTGATCAATATATTTGTAAAACATTGATAGTTGGGATCATAGTACTTTAACATAGCATGAAAGATATAGTTGTAACAATAAGACATAAAACTATGTCATAACATGAAAAGGTACAAACAAAAGATTCATGAATAACAATTCTTTGAAAGACGTTTGTTTGTTCACATAAAGAAAACATAATGAAAATGGTATTCAGCTTGTCCCTCATAGTGTAAAAAACATAAATGCATAGGACACCTTCAAAGTTCATAAGGGTGACTAGATACAAATAGTTTAAGAACAAGCAATATCAAAATTATGAATCAATCAACAAGTCTTGGACAATGCACATTAAACTAAGAATGACCACTATGCTCTCTCAATAGGTGCATAAAGGTAGAAGATGGAGACTCAACATAAAAAGTAAAAGAAAGGCCTTTATAGAAGGAAGCACGGATTCAAGTCTCATAAAGAGCTTCCAAAAATTATGGTACTTATTAGCTTTCAGCATCTTTAGGTGATTAAGGTTAAAGTTACACAACTAAGAGGATATGCTTGACAAGTTATAAGTTGAAATCTCATTCCCCTTGCTTACGAGGACCGAACCTCATTCTACTCAACTTCAATCACATTTAAGCTCGTGTCATTGTAAGTACATATGTATCATAGAGAACTGCCAACGGGGTACCCCTTGCCCCATGACACAGGAGCTATCCCATATCAAAATGACAAGGCAACAGACAATGAGCTTCTCAGCGATCTTTTTATTTGCTATTTGCATAGGTTTTTATTGAGGATGCTTCATAGAATGCTCATTATGGTTATGCTGCAAGTTTCCACCATGATTAGGCATGGCTTAGGCTAGCAGCCCAGGCGTTTCTCTAACACACATACAAACTCCATGATCTTACAAGCTCCCCTTTTATTTCACACCGCCGGGATCCATAAGCAAAAGAATCATGATATCAACAGAATAGTATGTGCAATGTTGAAAGCATTCCCCATGATACATGGTTTTGCTAAGTTTAACGTATAAAGTGCAAGCATATACGCAACAAATATGGACACAATGTTTCAAAATTATTAAGTGCAAGAAAGTAAAGTGTGCCATCAAGTTCATGAGACCTTTAATCACTAATTTTCACATAACAAGCTTAATTCGGAAGGTAAATAAAAACATGAATATACTTGGAATAGCAGATGCTAATAGGTAGGTGCTAACTCGTGTAATAATGAGCTCGTTGGGGAACCCCAAGAGGAAGGTATGATGAGTACAGTAGTAAGTTTCCCTCAGTTATGAAACCAAGGTTATCAATCTAGTAGGAGCAAGGAAACACCTCTAAGGTGTTGCTAGCTGAACTTTGGCAGGGCGCACTACCGGTGCTAGCAGCAACGTGGAAACTTGCACAACACAATCACAGAACTTTGCCCCAACTTAAAGTGAGGTTGTCAATCTCACCGATTTTGCTAAAAACAAAGGATTAAACGTATTGTGTGGAAGAAAGTAATAGTTTGCAGAAAGTAAACAGAAAGCAGTAAACAGTTGTAGATTGATGGTAAAATAAAGGACCGGGGTCCATAGTTCACTAGTGGTGGCTCTCCTTAAGATAGATAACATGTTGGGTGAACAAATTACAGCAGGGCAATTGACAAACATTGAGAAAGCAATCATGCATATACTACTCATCTTGAATCCTTTGAGATTTGATTGGGCATTACAACATTATACATAGACCGTAATCCAACACCATCTATGACTAATAATCCACCTTCAGGTTATCATCCGAACCCCTCCAGTATTAAGTTGCAAGCAACAGATAATTGCATTACGCATTGCGTATAAAGTAAACAATACAATTGTTCTATGAACAAAGGATTGTTGTTTTCACCCTAGTAGCAACAACACATCTAGTACCTTAGAGATTTCCGTCACTTCCCCAGATTACTAGAGGTGGGGACCCAATATCGAGCATAAATACTAACTCTTGGAGTTGCTAGCATCTACTTGGCCAAGATAGTTACTAACAACGGAAAGCATGCAATATCACAAATAAAAAAGACATGATAGAATCAATAATCAATCTGAAATAGCATCTCAATATCCATCGGATCCCCGCAAACACAACATGTAGGAATTACAAATAGATGATCTTGATCATGAACGAAGCTCACAAGATCTAAACATGATAGCACAAAGGAGGAGAACCAGCCATCTAGCTACTACATGGACCCGTAGTCCAGAGATGAACTACTCATGCATCATACCGGAAGCTTGCATGAGGATGAAGAAGGCCTACAGGGTGAATTCCCCTCTCCGGCAGGGTACCGAGAAGAGCTTTAGATCCCTCCCGATCTTGGGATGGAGATGACGACGGCTATAGACTCTTTCGTGGAATTTTGATCGGGTACTTAGGATTTTTGTATCGGAGGCATCTTATAGGAAAGGGGAGGCCGAGGGGGTTCCAGAGGCGGCCAGACCACCCCCTGGCGCGGGCCAGGCTGGGCTGCATGGCTAGGTGGTGTTGTGGCCCCCTGGCCCCACTCCATCTCGTATTCTAGCTCCTTGTGTCCCTCGGTGAAAAATAGACTTTGGCTTTTGTCCTGTCCAATTCCGAGAATATTCATTTTCTGACTTTCCTAGAACCAAAAAAAGTAGAAAACAGGCAGCTGGCACTGTGGCTCTTGTTAATAGGTTAGTCCAAGAAAGTGTATAGAAAGTACTCCAAAGTTGGAACAAAACATAAGAAAGTAGATAAAACCAAGCATGGAACATCAAAAATTATGGATACATTAGCAACGTATCAGTAGGTATGGTGGAATCTTTGGAATAACTTGGTTTTATTTGGAGTTGGATGCATGAGTGGAACTCATACTTGGTATGGAGGCTAGCAAAAGACTGGGAGCGACCAACTAAGAGAGCAATAATGGCCATAATCATGCAAAACGACAAAACATCATTAATTAAAGCATAAATTGATATTAGAAGTCGAAAACTAAAGGATCATAAAGGCTATGGTGACTTGGTATAGTCTTAACATGGTGTGAGCATGCGCCAAGTCAACCCAAATAAAGCATCAAAGGAGAATACCACAATACTATGCTTTAATATGCTAAAACAACACATGATTCTTTTAAGGCACATTAAGCAATCTCAATTGTTGGTAACAAGTCATGCTACAGCAATAATCACTAAGCATAAAGTCAAAACAATATCAAACATGACATGATAAAGTCTAAGTCATAGTCAAAACAAGCTCCTTTTTGTACCACTTATAAGCATGAACTTTCCTACTCATTTCCAATCCAAATCAACCTATTTGAAACCATCATATATGAATGTGGGGGTCCAACCAATTTATTCAAGAAAACTAAGCAAACAAAAACTAAAAACAAAACAAAGACGCTCCAAGCAAAACACAACTATGCATGAAACAATAAAAATGAAGTGTTTGGAAGAAACCTGAGATTTTTATTGATGAAGAAGGGGATGCCTTGGGCATCCCCAAGCTTTTATGCTTGTACTTCTTGGATATTTCTTGGGGTGACATGGGTGGCATCCCCAAGCTTGAGCTTTTGTCCATACTTCATCTTATCACATTACTCTTCCCTACACTTCAAATTTTCCTTCATACAAAACTTCACACAATCTTCATTAGCAACATTAGTGTACTCAAGATAATAAGTCCTTTTGGTTCAGTTCCAACACAAATAAAACTTCCATTAAAACAAAACCTACTATAGCACTTCCTTTTAAAAGTTCAAGTATTTTGGCAAGAACTCAAAGAGAAAGAGATTTAAGAGGCAAATGCAAATAATGGCAGAAATCTGTCAAAACAGACCAGCAGGTAAAAACCAATTTTTTCGAAGACCTTCTGTTGCTCAAATCGAAAAGTGTTGAACTAATGAAAGTTGGATAACAACCTGGGGCAGAAGCACAAACAATTACAGCTCAAACCGACGTACAGAGATTTTCACGAATTTTTACAGCGAAGCACAAAAATCAGTTTCGGGACAACACTTCCCCAAATCTTACTTCCCTCTCATTAGAGGTTATTCTTGGCATAAATATCAAATAAAAAAGGATAAGGAGAGGTTATTACAGAAGTAATAACTTCCAAGACTCAAGAAAACTATTGGGTTATCTCCCAAGAAGTACTTTTCTTTAACGCCTTTAAGTTAGGCATGATAGTTTGAGAAGATGCTCACATAAGAAATATGAATTGAAGTAAAGGAGAGCATCAAGAAGAAAATTCAAAGAACATTTAAGTCTAACCCACTTACTATGCATAGGAAGCTTGTAAATAAACAAGTCATGAAAGCACAAAGCAACAAGCATAGTAAAGCAAAAGAACTGCAACTTCAAGACTTTCGACATAAAGAGGGGAAACTTAATATTATTGAGATGCATAAAACCATGTTTCCCTCTCTCATAATAACTTTCAGTAGCATCATGAATAAAATTAACAATATAACTATCACATGAAACATTCTTATCATGAGCCACATGCATAAAAGAATTAATACTCCCCACATAAGCATACTCATTTTTATTAATTGTAGTGGGAGTAAATTCAAAAAAATAGCTATCATTATTATTCTCATCACCATAAACATCAAATATAGGGGGCATATTATAATCATAATTAATTTTCTCCTCAATAGTAGGTGGACTAAAAATATCATATTCATCATTGTAATCATCATATATTGGAGGTATAATATCATCATAAGCAATAGAATATTTATCTTCCAAAGTGTGTTCACTTGTAAACATATCATCATTGGAAGGAACATGGATAGCACTAATAGTACAACAATTATTAATATCATCATTATCAGAATTGGTACCGAAGAGATTTTCAATATCAAAAGTAGTGTGATTTCCCAATGAGGATCACTACTATAGGTAATAGGCATAGGAACATCATCGAGTTCAGACTCATCAAAAACTATAATAGGAGCAACATGCTTAGGGGAAAATATTGTTTCCTCTCTCCTTTTACTCCTCCTCTTCTTCTTTTTCTTCTTCCCTTTAGGAGGGAGAGGCTTGAAAGGAAGCTTCTCCATATACCCTGGTATATTCTTAGAGACAATAGAAGAAACTTTGGAGGATTCCTTCTTTTCATTAATAAGATCAAAACACATATTAGTCCTGTCATATTTTGGTAAAATCTCATATTTTATAATATTTTGTATGTAAGTATTTGTGTGGCAATTATCAACACAATAAAGATGACAACCATGCAGGACGCTATTCATATCAAAAGAACTCATATCTACCAAAGAGGTTTTCTTGATAACTCTTCACACCCCAAAAATAATGTAAGTTCATCATGCTGATTAGGTGTGATCATGTCATCACAATACAAACTTGTAATACTCATTGGATTAGAAGGGCTATTATTATGGCATGAGCATTGAAATGACCCACTTCAAAGCAAAGTTCACAAATAAAAGGATAGAGGGCGCAAACCTTTTTACCAAGGTCATTTAGAGCCCTATACCACGTTCTAGTTTTTTCATTCCTGTGGGTGATACAATATTCTTCTTCAAATTGATTATTCTCACATGGTCTATGTATTCCACAAAAATTAACATGCTTATAAGAAATAGTACTTTTAGAGGTTTGAGCATGTTTATTGCTATCATTAAAAACAATTTGATTTTCCATGCAAGTGTCTTTAAAAGACTCATGATACATGTCCCATTTTTCTTTAGGAGCATTAATACGATAAGCAAAGGCTCTACAACAATCGACAAGAATTTGCTAATCAAGACCATATTTAGCACTAAGCTCTTGAAAATCAGTAGTTCAACAAAAGACTTAATGAAATCATACTCATAGTTTATACCAGGTTCTTTACCTTTGTCGTTATCCCAATCTTCGGTATTCCTTTGAATTGTTTCAAGAAGATCCCACTTAGCTATTACCTCCTTACTTGTGGACTGATGTGTACACACTTCTATTCTTGTAGACTATTGTTGGGCCTCCAAGTGTAGAGGTTTGTAGAATAGCAGCAAGTTTCCCTTAAGTGGATTACCCAAGGTTTAACGAACTCAGGGACGAAGTTGTCAAAGGTATCCCTCTCAAGCAACCCTGCAATCAAGATACAAGAAGTCTCTTGTGTCCCCAACACACCCAATACACTTTTCAGGTGTATAGGTGCACTAGTTCGGCGACGAGATAGTGAAATACAAGTGGTATGGATATAAGACAACGGTGCCAGAAAATAGCTTGATGGCGTGGAAGAGACTAAAGGCAAACTAAAATTAAGATGGCAGCAAGCAAACATGTAATAGATCTAGTTGCAAATGGTGTTTCAATGCTTATAAACAAGGCCTAGGGATCATACTTTTGTTAGTGAACACTCTCATATAAATATCTTCTCTTCATGATACTACTCTGAACTACTCTCCGGTTGGACACTCTAATCCATGGTAGGGCTATAACAACACTCTTCAAAGTCCGCTTTCCCCATCTAGATAACCCCACACTGTCACCTTGAGATCTAGATGGTTCCAACAAACACCACAATTTCATAGAAACATCCAACTCCAAATATAACTCATAACAAGTAATTGTAGTCTCTAGCCTAAGTGCCACCATGGTGTGCACGCTGTCACTTTCACACACATGGGGAGAGTAGAGATCTATTAAAGCACTTGAGTAGCAAGGTAGATCTACTTGATTACAAATCTCATGATCACAATATGATCATGCATAGAGAGAGAGATGAACACATAGCTACTGGTAGAACCCTTAGCCTCGAGGAAGAAGTACTCCCTCATCATCATGGGAATCATCAATGGCGATGGAGATGGTGGTGGAGATCGATGGAGATGGCTCTGGAGGCACTTCCCCATCCCGGCAGGGTGCCGGAATAGAGCCTTTCTGTCCCCCAAATCTCCCCTTCGGTGGCGGCGGCGCTGCGGAACTTTTTGTGGCTGGAGGCTTGAATTTTTTAGGGTGTCTAGATTGGGAGGCTTCTTATAGGCGAAGAGGCGAGGTCGGTGGCTGGCTAGGGGGCCCACACCATGCCCTGACGTGGCCTAGGGATGCCCATGCCAGGGGGTGTGGCCGCCCTGTGGACCCCCTTTGTCTCTCCTTCGGACTCCATGTGTCTTCCAGTAAAATATTGACTTTTGCTTTTGTCCCGTACAATTCCGAGAATATTCATTTTCTGACTTTCCTGGAACCAAAAACAGCAGAAAATAGGCAACTGGCACTGTGGCATCTTGTTAATAGGTTAGTCCAGGAAAGTGTATAAAAATACTCCAAAGTGTGGACAAAACATAAGAAAGTAGATATTAAACAAGCATGGAACATCAAAAATTATAGATATGTTTGCAACGTATCATGGACGCAGTCGACACAATGGACTATAGGGTGCATGACCAGCGCTCCCTATGGGAGTAGCCCCTGAGTGTCTGTCCGAGTCGTAGACTCAAGCAGAGACTTGTAGTCATCAGTTGCATAGACACAACGATTCAGAAGTGCTTCGGATGATCTTGCGAATTCCATCAATGTCGGCGCTTTTACAAATGCGCGACCAGCATGCCCTATGGGAGTAACCCCCGAGTCCTTAGTCGAATCGTAGATTCGAGTGAGGATTCAGAGCGTGCCACTCGAAGATCTTGTATGTGTGCGGCCAGCGCTCCTGTTTGGAGTAGCCCCTAAGTGTCTGGCAGAGTCGTAGACTTGGGCAGAGACTCGAGTCTTGTATCTTGCAGGCGTAGTCAAAAATCATGTGAGGAGAAACCATTGAACCGGAAGTGCATCCGTTCAGCGTCTCATGCATAAAGAGCTAAGAGTCGACGATGCAATCGGGGTCGACGTAGCGGAGTCATGCGGCGATTAGCCGGGTGAGTCGACGATGCAGATGGAGTCGACGTAGTCACTTCTGTCGGGTGCACGACCAGCGTCGCGTCTTTGTAGCATAAAGCGATGCAATCATCCGAGGAGGGACTCGACTCGGGTCTTGAGTGTATGTCGTAGCTAGTTGTTTTGTCGACTCCTATTGGAGGACCCGATAGAATAGCTCGACGCAATCAACATCCTTGTAAGCTGCATAAAATATGAAGAATTGTGAAGTACTTGTATCTTGTAAAGAATATTTGTATTTGGCTTGTAAAGTAAAATTCTAGTGCCAATCGAGTCAACACTTTTGCACTGTATGCTAGGCCTTTTCGTTAGCCTGGTTACCCTTAGTCTCAGTACCTTGCCGAGGTACTCGAAGTTCAAGGATTCGATGATCAGGAAGAATTAGCTACTCAGGCGGTCGCGTATGAGGTGCCCGAGTGCGTGGGGTCGACGACATATTAGGTTACTCGAAAAGGGCGCAACCCCCGAGTGTTTCGAGTGTGACTTACAAAGAATCAGCTCTAACTAGAGGAAACTTAGGTTTATTGGTAGTTGTTGTGGTGAACGAGTCGCAAGATCTGATGCGATCGGCGAGTCATGTGGAGGAGGGAGGCAAAGCGACATCAGGTTGCTGAGGCCTATGGCGATAGCAATTTGCGGCATCCGAAGACTGTACTGAGTCGCGTGATGGAGTCGAAGACTCAGCAGGCCGGCGAAATCAAAGACCGTAGCGCGTCCACGCAGACGAAGACCGTAGCAAGTCGCATGATGGAGTCAAAGACTCAGTAGGTCAGCGGAGTCAAAGACCGCGGTGAGTCACCGTATCCAAAGGCAGTAACGGGCCTCGCGGCACAGTCGGTGGAGCCCCCAAGTGTAGAATCGATGTGGTTGAGCCGACATCCGAGAGACGATGCGGCGGACCAGAGTCGACACGACAGCGGGTCGCCGAAGCCGATAGTGGTAGTGAGTTGCCATAGCCGATGAATGCAGCGTATCTCTAGAGTCGAAGACTGTAGTGGGCCACCGATGCGGAGGGATCCTCCGACTCACACGGCAGAGTCATGCAGCCCCCGAGTGTAGCCGATGCATCGGACGTGTAGTCGATGCAGCATCGGGTTGCTGAAGCTGATGGCGATAATAGGTCACCACAGCTAAAAGCGGCAGTGGGTCACCGGAGTCGAAGACCACAGTGGCTCGCGCGGCGAAGGACCGTGGTCGGTTGCCAGAGCCAATACAACCAGTGTGTCGTGGTCGCAAATGCCGATGCGACTATTTAGTCAAACGAAGTTGATGCGGCAGACATTGTCGATGTGGAGGTCATAGTCGAGGTAGTCCGCGGCAATCACGAGATCAGACATGATGTAGATTATTGCCAGAAGATCCATGCACATAGCTATCTGATTCATCTTGCTTCTCGATGATTTAATTTATGTTGCGTATGTGCGGGATGGCCGGAATAAACCATGCATTGATACACCATGCCACAAAATTCTTGAATCGAGTTGGAATCAGCCCACGTGTTCGCCACGAACTCTCCAGGAACCAGGAAGCCAGTACAAAAATCCAAACAGACTTCGTACGTGGGTATGCCACTCCAGGTCGCTTTTATTTTCCTTTCCATTCCTAATAAAATATTGAAAGTAGGAGCACTATTGCATGGTTATGCCTCAATATCGCTCTCTTTTGTCTGGAACCAATGCTGCGATGCACTATTGTTCTTCAAAGCTTAGTCTCTGCACCCAACAAGGTCAGCAATTAAGATTCCTTGTCAGGTCCGATCAGTATTTTTCCACATGCGATTTTGAGAGACCGCGAGAACACAAGAGCCGGCCGCCACCGAAGAAACTCTCAATCTTGTAGATTGGAACAACTACGAAGGTGGTGTTGATGTCAAGTCACATGCCCGTGTTGATGAAGATGAATTTAGCTGGGATGGAGCTGTTGATGTCGCAAAGTTCAGCATGCTGGACATACACGAACTGTCGATGGTGAGGGATCCTGCCCCGGATGATGACTCCAAGCGAAATATAGACGAATCGTAGATTTCTGGTGATGGAGCCCTCGAGATCGTAACATTAGTGCGCCCAATTCGCACAAACGGTGCCAATTGACGAGGGTTTAACTCATCAATGCCCATTGTTATGGGCTTAGGTTCGAGGAATAGGGGTGCGCTAGAAGTCTCAATCGGCTAGCAAACAAGCACACAGGTGACACGAGGTTTACCCAGGTTTAGGCCTCGTAGAGGACCTTACTCCTGCTTGTCTGCTCTTGATTGATGATGATCTGAAGGATTACAAGGTCGCCAATGGCGGTGTCTGATGCACTCGACGATCGACGTAGAGCTCGTTGGGAACCCCAAGATGAAGGTATGATGAGCACAGCAGAAAGTTTCCCTCAATTATGAAACCAAGGTTTAATCGAACCAGTAGAAGCAAGGAAACACCCCAAAGGTCTTACTAGCTGAGCTTTGGCAGGGCGCACTACCGGTGCTAGTAGCAATGTGGAGACCTGCACAACACAACCACAGAACTTTGTCCCCAACTTGCGATGAGGTTGTCAATCTCACCGTGTTTTGCCTAAAACAAAGGATTAAAAGTATCGAATGGAAAGAAGTAAAAGTTTGCAGAAAGTAAACACAAAACAGTAAACAGTTGTAGGTTGTATGTAAAGTAAAAGGACCGGGATCCATACTTCACTAGAGGTGGCTCTCCTTAGATAGATAACATGCTGGGTGAACAAATTACAGCGGGGTAATTGACAAACACCGAGAAAGCAAGACATGCATATACTAATCATCTTGACTCCTTTGAGACTTGATTTGGCATTACAGCATAATACATAGACCGCCGTCCAACTGCATCTATGACTAATAATCCACCTTCAGGTTATCATCCGAACCCCCTCCAGTATTAAGTTGCAAGCAACAGATTACTGCTTTACGAACTACGTGTAAAGTAAACAATACAATTGTTTTATGAACAAAGGATCGTTGTTTTCTCCCTAGTAGCAACAGCACATCTAGTACCTTAGAGATTTCTGTCACTTCCCCAGATTACCAGAGGCCTGAACCCACTATTGAGCATAAATACTAACTCTTGGAGTTGCTAGCATCTACTTGGCCAAGATAGCTACTAACAACGGAAAGCATGCAAGATCTCAAATAACAAAGACATGATAGAATCAATAATCAATCTGAAATAGCATCTCAATATCCATCAGATCCCCGCAAACCATGTACGATTACAAATAGATGATCTTGATCATGAACGAAGCTCACAAGATCTAAACATGAAAGCACAAAGGAGGAGAAACCAGCCATCTAGCTACTACATGGATCCGTAGTCCAAGGATGAACTACTCACGCATCAAACCGGAGGCTTGCATGGTGATGAAGAAGGCCTCCAGGGTCAGTTCCCCTCTCCGGCAGGGTGCCGGGAAGAGCTTCAGATCCCCCCGATCTAGGGACAGAGATGACGGCGGCTATAGACTCTTTCGTGGATTATTGATCGGGTCCTTAGGGTTTTTGTCCCGAGGACAACTTATAGGCGGAAGGAGAGGCCGAGGGGGTGCTGGGGTCGGCCAGACCACCCCCTGGCGCGGGCCAAGCCTGGCCGTGTGGCCAGGTGGTGTGGCTGGCCCCTGGCCCCTCTCCGTCTCGTATTCTGGAACTTTATCCCTTCAGGAAAAATAGGCACTTTGGCTTTTGTCCCGTCCAATTCCGAGAATATTCATTTTTTGACTTTCCTGGAACCAAAAACAGCAGAAAACAGGCAGCTAGCACTGTGGCTCTTGTTAATAGGTTAGTCCAAGAAATCATAATAAAAGTACTCCAAAGTTGGAACAAAACACAAGAAAGTGGATAAAACCAAGCATTGAACATCAAAAATTATAGATACATTTGCAATGTATCAACATCCCCAAGCTTAACTCCTGCTCGTCCTCGAGTAGGTAAGTGATAAAAAGAAAGAATTTTTGAGGTGGCATGCACCATCAAAGACTTGATCAAAGTATTTGCAAAACAATCAAAGCTTGGATCACAGTACTTCAATCATCACATGAAATACAAAGTTCTAGCAATAAGCAAAGAGACTATGATGCAACATGAAAAGGTACAAACAAAAGATACATGAATAATAGGCTTTGCAAGATGTTTGTTTGTTTCACATAAAGAAAACATAGCATAATAGTATTCAGCTTGTCCCTCAATAGGGTAGCAAATATAAATGCATAGGGCACCTTCAAGGTTCATAAGAGTGACTAGATACAATAGTTTAAAACAAGCAATAACAAGTTATGCATCAATCAACTAGTCTTGGGACAAGGCACATAGATCTAAGAATGGCCACTATGCTCTCAAAGTAGTGCATAAAGATAGAAGGTGGAGACTCAATATAATGGTGGAAGAAAGGCCTTTTGTAAAAGGAAGTAGGGATTCAAGTCTCATAAAGAGCTTCCAAAAATTATGGTACTTATAGCTTTCAGCTCTCATTGCCCCTATCATAAGCATCTTGAAGGTGATTAAAGTTAAAGTGACACAACTAAGAGGATATGCTTGACAAGTTATAAACCGAAATCTCATGCCCCTTACTTACGAAGACCGATCCTCATGCTACTCAACTTCAGTCATGAGTAAGCTCTTGTCATTGTAAGTATATGTGTATCATTAAGAACCGCCAACGGGGTACCCCTTGCACATGATACGGGAGCTTTCCCATAACCAAAATGACAAGGCAAGCAGACAATGAGCATCTCAGGGATCTTTTTATTTGCTATTTGCATATGTTTTTATTGAAGATGCTTCATAGAGTGCTCATTATGGTGATGCTGCAAGTTTCCACCATGATTAGGCATGGCTTAGGCTAGCGGCCCAGACGTTTCTCTAACACACATACAAACTCCATGATCTTACAAGTTCCACTTTTATTTCACACCGCCGGGATCCGTAAGCAAAAGAACATGATATCAACGGGGTACAAAGTACAAGTGCACAAGTGCAATGTTGAAAGCGTTCCCCATGAAACATGATTCTGCTAAATTCAACTTATAAAGCGCAAGAATATATTCCACAAAGAAGGACCCAATGGTTCAAGTTTATTAGAGGCAATAAAGTAAAGTGTGCCATCAAGTTCGTGAGAGCTTTAATCACTAGTTTTCTCATAACAAGTGAAAGGTAAACAAAAGCATGAATATACTTGGAATAGCATAAGCTAGTAGGTAGGTATGGTGGAATCTTTGGAAAAACTTGGTTTAGGGATTTGGATGCATGAGTGGAACTCATACTTTGTTGTGGAGGCTAGCAAAAGACTGGGAGCGACAAACTAAGAGAGCAATAATGGCCATAATCATTAGGACATAAAGTGATACTACAAGTTGAAAACTAAAGGATCATAAAGGCTATGGTGACTTTGGATAGTCATAACATGGTGTGAGCATGCGCCAAGTCAACCCAAATAAAGCATCAAAGGAGAATGCCACTATACTATGCCTTAATATGCTAAAACAACGCATGATTCATCCAAGGCACACTAAGAAATCTCAATTGTTTATAACAAGTCATGATACAGAAAATAATACTAAGCATAAAGCCAAAACAATATCAAGCATGGCATGACAAAGCATGGCCACAGTCAAAAACGAGCTCTTTTTACCACAAAAGTATGAACTTTCCTACTCTTTTCCAAACCAAACCAAACTATTTGCAAAACAAAGTGTGAAAGAGAAGGTACAACCAATTTATTCAGAAAACTAAGCAAACCAAGCAAACTAAAACCAAAACAAAAATGAAAAAGAAGACGCTCCAAGAAAAACACAACTGTGCATGAAACAATATAAATAAAGCGTTTGGAAGAAACCTGGATTTTTATTGATGAAGAAGGGGGATGCCTTGGGCATCCCCAAGCTTTGACGTTGTACTTCTTGGATATTTATTGGGGTGAAACTTGTGGCATCCCCAAGCTTGAGCTTTAGTCCATCCTTCATCTCATTACTCATTCCTTCCATACACCTGAAATTTTTCCTTCATACAAAACTTCACACAATCTCATTAGCAACATTAGTGCACTTAAGATAAATAAGTCTCAAGGTTCAGTTCTAACACCAAATAAACTTCCATTAGAACACTAGATACTGTATCACTTTCCTCAAAAATCTCAATTCCCCAAAGGAACTCAAGAAGGAACTAACAAGAAGCAAATGCAGAAAATGGCAGAAATTTGTCAAAACAGAACAGCAGGTAAAGACGATTTTTTTCTAAGACCTTATGTTGCTCAAATCAAAACGTTTTTAACTAACTAAAGTTAGATAACAACCTGGGGAAGAAGCACAAAAAATTACAGCTCAATCCGACGTACAGAGCTCTCTCAGGAATTTTTACGGTGAAGCACAGAAATCTGTTTCGGGACAGCAACTTTCCCAATCATTACTTCACTCTCATTAGAGGTTACTCTTCGCACAAAAAGAAAATAAGAAGGATAAGGAGAGTTTGTTACAGATGTAATAACTTCCAAGACTCAACTAAAACTCTTGGGTTATCTCAAGTACTTTTCTTTAACGCCTTTAAGTTAGGCATAAGAACCAAAGAAAGAATCAAGTGTTCTCAAATGAAGAGGCATTAAGACCAAATTTTGTTTTCATAGGAGAAGCAAAAGAAATCTTTTATCTCTTTTTAGGGAAGTGTTCTATACCTTTCTTTTGTGGGAGTTGATATTTAATGGTGCCTTCTTTCATATCAATGATGGCACCAACAGTTCTAAGAAAAGGTCTTCCCAAAGTAATAGGACAAGAAGCATTGTATTCAACATCCAAAACATAGAAATCAACGGGGACATAGGAATCATTAACCATAATAAGAACATCATTAAGACTCCCCATGAGTTTCTTTTTAGCATTAGCATCAAGTGGGACATTCAAATAAAAATCTTCAATAGGAGGCAAATCAAGCATATCATAAATCCTTCTAGGCATAATAGAAACACTACTATCAAGATCAGACAAAGCTTTGAAATCAAAGTCATTCACCTTCATATTAATGATGGGTTCCCAACCATCTTCTTGTTTTATAGGAATAGAAGCTTTATGTTTCATCTTTTCTTCTTTAATCTTTACGAGAGCATCATTAATGTGTTTTGTAAAAGCCATGTTCATAGCACTAGCATTAGGACTTTTAGCAAGCTTTTGTAGGAACTTAATAACTTCAGAGATGTTGCAACCAACAAGATCAAAATCAACTTTATCATCTAAAGTAGTAGAACTATTGCTAGCCTCAACACTAGTGGTGGTGATAGTATAAACACTAATGTTTCTAGCAATTTCATCTTCTCTTTCCCACTTAGCATGTAATTCAGCTAATAGTCTAACATTTTCATCAATTCTTACTTGTATAGCATTAGTAGCTGGAAAGGGATTCTCATTAGTTTCAGGTTTAGCAGCCATTTTATTTAAAGAAGATTGAGCTTCAGCCAAAGATGCTATATTTCTTTCAGCATTAGAGAGTTTTTCCTCAATAGTTTTATTGAAAGCAGTTTGTTTACTAATAAACTCTTTAAGCATAACTTCAAGTTCAGAGGGAGCACTCTTATTATTGTTGTAAGAATTTCCATAAGCATTACCATTGTTGGGAGGATATGACTTATAATTGTTGTTACCAAAATTGTTCCTATAAGCATTATTACCATAAGCATTGTTGCCAAAATTATTATTTCTTATGAAGTTCACATCAACTTGCTCTTCTTGAGCAACCAAAGAGGCTAAAGGAACATTATTTGGATCAATATAGCCTTTCCCATTAACAAGCATGGACATAATAATATCAATCTAATCACTCAAGGAGGAGGTTTCCTCAACAGAATTTACCTTCTTACTTTGTGGAGCTCTCTCAGTATGCCATTCAGAATAATTAACCATCATATTATCCAATAGTTTTGTTGCAGCACCCAAAGTGATGGTCATAAAGGTACGTCCAGCAGCTGAGTCCAATAGGTTCCTTGAAGAATAGTTCAATCCTGCATAAAAAGTTTGGATGATCATCCAAGGAGTCAGTCCATGAGTGGGACAATTCTTAACCAAAGATTTCATTCTTTCCCAAGCTTGAGCAACATGCTCATTATCAAGTTGTTTAAACTTCATTATTTCACTTCTCATGGATATAATCTTAGCAGGAGGATAGTATTTTCCAATAAAAGCATCTTTGCATTTAGTCCAAGAATCAATACTATTCCTAGTTAAGGAATTCAACATTTCTTTAGCTTTTCCTCTCAAAGAGAAAGGAAACAATTTCAGCTTAATAATTTCACCATCTATATCCCTATGCTTTTGCATCCCGCAAAGTTCAACAAAGTTATTTAGATGGGAAGCAACATCTTCATTACCAATACCAGAAAATTGTTCTCTCATAACAAGATTGAGCAAAGCAAATTTTATCTCAAAGAAAGTATTTTCAGCCACAGGTGGAGCAATGGGAGTGCTCATAAAATCATTGTTGTCGGTGCTAGTGAAGTCACACAACTTAGTGTTTTCAAGAGTAGTCATTTTTTTGGGTTTTCAAATAAGAAAGCAAACAAGTAAAACTAATTTTTTTGTGTTTTTGAAGAACAAAACAAGCAAACAAAGCAAAAAGAAACTAAGCAAAACAAAAACAACAAAGTAAAGAGATTGGTTATGAGGGACTCCCCTTGTGAAGATGTCCTTGACTCCCCGGCAACAACGCCAGAAAAGATCTTGATGCACTCGACGATCGACGTAGAGCTCGTTGGGAACCCCAAGAGGAAGGTATGATGAGCACAGCAGAAAGTTTCCCTCAATTATGAAACCAAGGTTTAATCGAACCAGTAGGAGTAAGGAAACACCCCAAAGGTGTTACTAGCTGAGCTTTGGCAGGGCGCACTACCGGTGCTAGTAGCAACGTGGAGACCTGCACAACATAACCACTGAACTTTGTCCCCAATTTGCGATGAGGTTGTCAATCTCACCGTGTTTTGCGGAAAACAAAGAATTAAACATATCGAATGGAAAGAAGTAAAAGCTTGCAGAAAGTAAACACAAAGCAGTAAACAGTTGTAGATTGTATGTAAAGTAAAAGGACCGGGATCCATAGTTCACTAGAGGTGGCTCTCCTTAGATAGATAACATGCTGGGTGAAGAAATTACAGTGGGGCAATTGACAAACACCGAGAAAGCAACACATGCATATACTAATCATCTTGACTCCTTTGAGACTTGATTGGGCATTACAACATTATACATAGACCGCCATCCAACTGCATCTATGACTAATAATCCACCTTCAGGTTATCATCCGAACCCCCTCCAGTATTAAGTTGCAAGCAACAAATTATTGCTTTACGAACTGCGTGTAAAGTAAACAATACAATTGTTCTATGAACAAAGGATCGTTGTTTTCTCCCTAGTAGCGACAACACATAGATATTTCTGTCACTTCCCCAGATTACCAGAGGCATGAACCCACTATCGAGCATAAACACATAGAGAATACTCTTGGAGTTGCTAGCATCTACTTGGCCAAGATAGCTACTAACAATGGAAAGCATGCAAGATCTCAAATAACAAAGACATGATAGAATCAATAATCAATCTGAAATAGCATCTCAATATCCATCGGATCCCCGCAAACACAACATGTATGGATTAAAATAGATGATCTTGATCATGAACGGGGCTCACAAGATCTAAACATGAAAGCACAAAGGAGGAGAAACCAGCCATCTAGCTACTACATGGATCCGTAGTCCAAGGATGAACTACTCACGCATCACACCGGAGGCTTGCATGGTGATGAAGAAGGCCTCCAGGGTGAATTCCCCTCTCCGGAAGGGTGCTGGGAAGAGCTTCAGATCCCCCCAGATATAGGGACAGAGACGACGGTGGCTATAGACTCTTTCGTGGATTTTTGATCGGGTCCTTAGGGTTTTCATCTCGAGGGCAACTTATAGGCGGAAGGAGAGGCTGAGGGGGTGCTGGGGTCATCCAGACCACCCCCTAGTGCGGGCCAAGCTTGGCCGCACAGCCAGGTGGTGTGGCCGGCCCCTGTCCGCTCTCCGTCTCGTATTCTAGCACTTGATCCCTTCCAGAAAAATAGGCACTTTGGCTTTTGTCCCGTCCAATTCCGAGAATATTCATTTTCTGACTTTCCTGGAACCAAAAACAGCAGAAAATAGGCAGCTGGCATTGTGGCTCTTGTTAATAGGTTAGTCCAAGAAATCATAATAAAAGTACTCCAAAGTTGGAACAAAACACAAGAAAGTGGATAAAACCAAGCATGGAACATCAAAAATTATAGATACATTTGTAATGTATCAGTGTCACGCAGATTGGATCTGGTGTATGTGCAAGAGAGATCGATGTATAGATCTATTGTCTATTGTGGCAGTGTCGTAGATCTATATATTGGGGTATTGTAGGAGTCACCCTCCTCGTTGGACCCTCCTAGCCTTTATATATGGAGAGGCTAGGTCTCAGGTAACAATACGAGTCGGTTACAAGTTAGAGTCAAACTCTAGTTTTGAGCTTTCCTTGTCTTGTGCATTTGGAAGTCCGTGTCCATATGGTCTTCGTACTAGTTGAACTGTCATGGGCATCATGGACCTTGATATATCTTCGAGTGGGCCTTCCGTCAGGCCGCACCAGGTAGGCCAATAGTAGGTGCCCGTACAGCATACCTATGTCACTTAGAATACAGGTGATAACACACGATTTTCAAATACTTTCATAAAGACTCTTCAGAGGACATGAGCAAGTGATGAACTTGCCTTGTGACTAGAAGATAGTGAAGTCGGATACTTCCACAAGACCTTGAGCTCTGGTTTCTACAGAAGATCATTATTGCCCGGTAAGGACAATATTTAAAGAAGCAATATGCAATGCATAGTAATGTGTGGTGTCGTCGACGTTGTTGCTGCTTGATTACCGCCTCCCTGGGCATCCTCGGCCGCCACCGTGGTGCATGGTGAGGTAGTCAGCACCGCTCCATCAACTGGTCATGTTCGATCCACCTTTGGACCCCTCTCCCTTCCAGGTTGACTCCACCCCAAACCCTAGGGTTTGGTGGCTATCAGTGATGTGGGGTTTCGCCGCCCTGTGGTGTTGTGCCGTGGATCTGGCGGCCTATGGTGCCACCGCTGCTACACGTGTGGATGTGGCTGGAGCCTCATGGCTCGGCGCGGGTTGCAGCGACCTCGGGTGCTCCCCGTGCCGCCGTGTGCGCTCGTTGGCCCTTTTGCTCCCCCTTCTAAACTTCAGAAAGGACCACAGGTAAGTTTATCCCTCTCTCTCCTCTTGTTCTCCCTTGCAACTCTGTGGGTGCCTATGGTGAGGAATCCCTAATTAGGGTTCATCCCCTATGTTGGGATTTGCCCCATTAGTGTTGTGATTACTAAGGCAGATAATGATTTAGGAGTAATTGGTGGTGATTAGTCTATGCAGAAGTACTATATATTGGTAGTCTTTGAAATTGCTGACAGTGGCTCTGTTAACTACATCCTTCTATAATATTGAATTACTATCACTTGAAAACTTTGAATGTTGTGACTCTGATCTATGCTATGAGTGGATTTGAGCCCATACTAGAATATATAGTTGGCCTCCTATTCAAATTATACAGATGCATTCATGTTGATAACTTCTTATGTAAAGCAGAATGATTCCTAAATACTATATCAGGAAAATGATTAAGTATTCTTTGGAAAGAATTGGATTATAAAATCCCTGGTAGAATCTGCTTGGTTAGGATGAATCCTTGTGAAACACTCATTTGAATGGTACACAAGCTTGATCCTAATATTGGGCTATTTCTATTTTTAGTCTAGCGTGTCTGAGAGTTGAAAAACTTTATTGGATGAATTAACATGTGGTACTATTTAATTTTTACCCAAGCCTATGATGCTGGTCTGAGGCTATGCTAGATAGAAACTAAGGTGTTTACCTATTATTTCCCTCTCAGGTGTGCCTTGATAATCAGTTTAAGAAAATGATTCTTATAGCTCTTAAGAAAATGATTTGATAGCCCATGTTGTGTAATATAGATCCTTAAGATGAAATGGTTTCTGAGGTGCTTCCATCCATTGGATGTGTCTAGAAATTCCCACTTAAGGCTGCTGTCTTATTATCTGTAGAAACATGTGTTATTATCCAAGATCAGTGATGCACAGGCTGAGATCTTGGTGTGGCTTGCAAAGATTGATTATTTGGGCTTTATTATATTTCTTATATGATGGATACACCCCACTTGGGTGTTTTCTGAGAAGATCTTATATGAAACAGCACATGCTTATCCAAGATTTAACATGTGATGGTTTTGTATAAACTCACCACACAAATTGTTTATTGGTGATGTTCTGGTGTTGCTTGATGTTGCTGGCTTGACCTTGGTGACTTGATCTTGCTCTGCACCTCCTGGTGCTATTCTTTCTCCCCTAGCTCCTGTGACCTTGTACTTGTCCTTGCTATCCTCCTGGACCACTCCTCCTTATGTCACTATTCTGTGGTGATTTGATGGTTGATTTGGTAAGCTATCTGGTGGTTTGTTTGGGAAGTGAACATGCTCACTTTGTTCTTTCTGTGTGCTTGAGAAGGTGGAGATAGAATGTGCTCAATAGTAGCTGAGCCATAGCTGAGTGTTCTTTTTGACTGCTTGGACTGCTGTTGCTATGTCGACAACACAGAACATGTAGTTAGATGACTAAGCTGCTTTGATGCTTGGCTATTTGTGGACCAGATCAAGTGAACCGACTTCCACTTCCTATCTTTTTACTGGTTACTATCCTGGTGAAACTTGCCCCTCTCTACTTGGCTTATGATGAGGCATTGAAGTTATTTACTTGAAAAGAACTGATACTGCATGTTGGTGAAACTTGCCTCTTTTAATTACTCAATGATGTAATAAGAACATTGCACTTCACTATTCACCACTAAGAGTAAAAATAGTCAACTAACCTTTTATTTCTATTTGAGTGGTTTATCTTATTTTGTTGGAACAAGATCTGGATGCTAAAGATGTAGTATAGGAATAGATAGGTAGTATAGATTTTCATTTTAATCTCCTTCTTATTCATTTATAAAGAATAATCTTGTAAAGACATTCTTATAAGTTAATAAAGTTTTATTTTATTAGATTATATTCCCTGTAATATTCTGTCTTGGTGTATCTATCTCAATTTGTAATATTGTTATGGAATAAAGAAAAGAAATAAGAATTCATTTCCTTGCCTTAAGTTCTTATTGTTGATTAATATATCTATAATATAATCAAACAATATTAATACTTCATTTTGGAAAACAATATAATATTACTCACTTCCATTTTCAAAATATTTTCCAAATGTTTTAAATTTCAAATTTGAATTCAAATAATTTCACCCCAAAAACCCTTAATTCCTAAAGGTCATGTCAAATTTTATAACAATCACTATAGAGAGCTATTCCTACCTCTATATAGTGAAAGAAACTCTAATCCCTTTAGGTTTTTGTTTGGCGAAAAATTTACCCGGATTTTACAGATGAATGCATGCATATGCGCAGATTCCTATTTCTACTCTTCTTTGGTTCCTAAATGCTAGGATGTTATAGACTTCCCTCCTTACTTTATCCCGAAGTTTGCTGATGTGTACCTGAATAGTTCTGGATATGCTTCTTTTAAGTCATCCTCTTTATCCCATGTGGCCTCTTGCTTCGGGTGATGTTCCCATTGTACTTTGCAGTATTTGATTGCTCTATTCTCAATCTTTTCCAGTTCTCTTCCAGGATTTTACAGGGTTTCTCAACATAGGTCAAATCTGCTTGTAAGTCAACTTCTTGATGTGTAATAGCATCATCGGGAACTTTAATACATTTACGTAGTTGTGACACATGGAAAATATTATGAACTTGAGCCAGTCTTTTTGGTAACTCTAGAGCATAAGCTATTGTTCTATTCTGACTCAGTATCTTGAATGGTCCAAATATCTTGGACCTAGTTTTCCTTTGACTCTGAATCTCTTAACTCCCTTCATTGGACTTACTTTGAGATATACCATGTCCCCCACTTCTGGATGCCATGATCTTCGACTATGATCAGCATAGCTCTTCTGTCGACTTTGAGCTATCTTCAATCAGTCTCTAATAATCGATGATATCTTGCTTATCGTTGATATAGTCTGGTGCAAATTCCTTGCTACTACCAGCTTCATACCAGCATGTTGGTGACCTACATCTTCTCCCATAAAGTACTTGGTATGGTGCTGCTTTCAGACTACTTTGATAGCTATTGTTGTAGGAAAATTCTGTCAATGGTAGATGATCTTCCCAAGAACCTCCAAAATCTAATGCACAAGCTCTAAGCATGTCCTCCAAGATTTGATTGGTTCTTTCTGTCTGGCCTCCAGTTTCAGGATGATAGGTTATGCTGAAATCTAACTTTGAGCCAAGTGCTTCATGTAATTGTTTCCAAAATGCTGAAGTAAACACAGATCCTCTATCTGATACAATTTTCTTGGGTACTCCATGCTTACTTACTATAAAACTTCTCGGCATTATCTTTTTGATTTACCAGAATAAAATGTGCACTTTTCATGAATCTATCCACAATCACCCATATCATATCCTTCCGCTTGGGTGTCATGGGTAATCCTGTGATAAAATCCATATCAATTTCTTCCCATCTCCATTCCGGAATTTCTAAAGGTTGTAATGGTCCTACTAGACTTTGATGTTCTGCTTTTACCCTTTGGCAAGTATGACATTCAGACACATATTTTGCATTGTCTCTCTTCATGTTATTCCACCAGAATAATTCCTTAAGATCCATGTACATCTTCGTACTCCCTGGATGAATTGAATATGGTGTCTCATGTGCTTCTTGGAGTATCACCTCTCTGATCTCTGATACATCTGGAACACAAAGACGTTTTTGGAACCACAAAGATCCATAATCTCCTAAGTGAAAAACTAATTTTTGACCTTCGGAAATTCTTCTGATTTCTTCAGCAACGAATGGATCATCAAGTTGATGTTGATAGATCTCATGACGAAGATCACTACTTTGCTCTTCCATAACCCTCATGGTAGCTAAGCCCACATGAACTCCTGTCTTTAGAAATTGTATTTCTAACCTTTCCAAATCCATTTGCAACTCTTTTGGTAATTATGTATTGATGGATTGAGTATCCGTACTCTTCTGGCTTAAAGCATCTGCTACTACAATGGCCTTTCCTAGAGTATAATTAGTTGTAAGGTCATAATCCTTGATATCCTCTCTAGCCATCTTTTCTGCCTCATATTTAGCTCCTTCCGAGTGAAGAAATATTTGAGGCTTTTATGATCCGTGTATAGTTCACATCTTGCTCCATAGAGGAAATGTCTCCATACTTTTAAAGCAAAGACCACTGCTGCTAACTCCAAATCATGTGTTGGGTAGTTGACTTCATGAGGTTTGAGTTGTCTAGACCCATAAGCAATTACCTTTCAATCTTGCATTAACACACATCCTAGTCCTTCTTTGGATGCGTCATAGTATACTGTTTAATATTTTCCTGTTTCAGGAACTGCTAAGATTGGTGTGGTGGTTAATATGGTTTTCAATTCCTGAAAACTTGTTTCACACTTCTCATCCCATATGAATGGTGTATTCTTTCTTAGCAATTCGGCCATTGTTCCGGCTATCTTGGAAAAACCTTCAATGTATCTCCTATAGTAGCCTGCCATGCCTAAGAAACCTCGGATTTGTTTCACTCCATTCCATTCCAACACTAATTGTACTTTGGACGGATTTACTGCAATCCCATCCTTACTGATCACATGACCAAGAAATTCTACCTTGTCCAACAAGAATTCACACTTACTGAATTTAGTATATAGCTTATGTTCTCTCAAGATTTGCAACGCTATCCTCAAATTATTTGTATGCTCTTCTTTATCCTTAGAGTATATCAAATTATCATCAATGAACACTATGACGAACTTATCCAGATATGACATAAAGATTTTGTTAATCAAATTCATGAATATTGATGGTGCATTGGTCAATCCAAAAGGTATGACGAGGTACTCATGATGTCCATCCCTTGACACACATGCTATTTTTGGAACATCTTCATGTTTGATTTTTATCTAATGGTATCCTGATCTTAGATCAATCTTTGAAAAGACTCCAGCTCCTTTGACTTGATCAAATAGATCTTGAATTCTTGGCAATGGGTATTTGTTCTTGATGGTGACATTGTTGAGATTTTTGTAATCACCACACATTCTTTGTCCTCCATCTCTTTTATCCACAAAAATTACCGGAGTTCCACATGGGGATACACTTTCTTGAATAAATCCTTTTCTGGCTAACTCATCAATTTGCTCCTTAAGCTCTTTTAATACTTTTGGTCCCATCTTGTATGGTGCTTGGGTTATTGGTGTTGTACCTGGTATTAGATCAATGGTGAATTCTATTTCTCGATCAGGTGGCATTCCTGGTAATTCTACTGGAAAAACATGTTGAAATTCCTTTACTACAGGAATATCTTCCAACTTGACCTCCTTCATTGAGTTTAATTGCAGATCTACCATGATATGACTATGTTTATCTGCCTGATATACTATCCTTCCTCCACTATGTTTATCTGCCTGATAGACTATCCTTCCTCCACTATGTTTATTTGCATGATAGACTATCCTTCCTCCACTTGGAGACTTAATTGAAACGGTTTTATCCACACAATTGATCTGAGCTCTATACTCAGTCATCAAATCCATTCCCAAAACTACTGCTATTCCCCTTAATGGAATCACATAAAGACCCGCATAAGTTTTGACCATAGATTGAGATAACTTGGTTTAATTTTATGTTTCTAACTACCACGATCCCTCTAGCGGTAACTACGGTCATAGGTTTCTCTAACAGTGCCCTTCTAATCCCGAATTTATCACAAAATTGTTCAGATATGAATGAGGTAGTTGCACTAGTATCAAATAGAACTTTTCCAAGATTGGTGAGAATATTGAGCGTACCCATCACAGGTTGATACGAGTTATCCACCTCCTCCAGGGTCACACAATTCAGTTTTCCAATAGGTCCACCCTTCTTGCCATTGTCATTTTTGACATAACTTCCACCTCTATTAGGTTGTCCATTTACACCTCTTGCTTGACCACCGCCAGATGTAGGCCAACCACCTAGTGGTTTCTTGGGACAATCGGGCTTCATGTGCGCTTTTTGAACACAACCATAACATATGATTACTGGCTTCTTACATTCCCTTTGGAAATTCCCTACAATACCACAATTGTTGCATATAATATTCCTCCTAAAGTTGGACTAACCTCCACTATAGTTCTTGTTATTATTATTGTTATTGAAGGGCCAATTCCTTGGTTTGAACTCCAAATTGGGTTTAGGCTTACTTGCTTGGATTCTCTTGGTTTCCTTCTTTGCTCTCTTCCTTCGATCCTCTTGTACATTCTCATAATCATCCTCAAAAGTTATGCTTCATCTAGTAACTGTTGGAAAGTTGCCTTATTGTCCAGCCTCAGCTGCATCTTTACAAATGGATTGAAACCACGCAGGAAACGTTTCTTCCTCTTTTCCTCAGTGTTCACTTCATCCTCAGCATAACGAGATAGTTTACTAAACTCCCAGATGTACTTCATGACACTGGTATATCCCTGCTGAAGCTCTTCAAACTCTCTGCGCTTCAACTCCATCACACTTTCTGGAACATGATATTCACGGAACCTCTACTTAAACTCCTCCTAGGTATACTCCCTTCCTGGAGATTACATTGCTAACTGATTCTCCCACCATGATGCTGCAGGTCCGGTTAAGAGATGTGTTGCATACCTCAACTTTTCCTCATCATTGCATCCTACAGTTTTCAACTTTCTCTCAGTATCTGCTAGCCAATCTTCTGCATCCATAGGCTCAGGGGCTGATGCAAAAGATAAAGGCCTTGCATTCTAAAAGTCATAAACACTCACACCATGTCCTTCAGGTTCCCTCTGATGTCCCACTCGATCCACTAACCCCTTCATAAACTTGTTCTAGGACTCTTGCATCATTTGCATGTACTGCATAAAGTTCTGCTCCATCAACAGCCTCATTGGTGGTGGCAACTTTGCCTAGATTCTGGCGTCTTCATCTGCCTTTCCCTTAGCTTCGCGCTCCATGCGCTGCTGTTCGGTCTCGTCTTCTACACCAATTTCCTTGCCCCCTAGTCCTGTAACATAAAGCGAACACTCATAGTTACATCATGCATATGTGTTCTAAGGTCAACTTCATGCACATAACTAGTCACACAATAGGAAACAAAATCCAAATCAGAACCAAATATGCATTTCACATATTGTACATTACAAACAACATATTTAGTGCAACGTCATTACAAGCCCATACCATCTAGGTATTACAACTCATGTGGATGCTATCCCAATTATTTAGTTACATCAAGTGCTCAGACTCTAACTTTCGTATCACCTCTGGGATACTCCTCCTCAAGGTCACACTCCCCAGAAGTTGCGAAGTTCATCGTACATACCCAGAGTATAACCGTGCTGACGTGAAGTACGCCGCACCATCTGTGGAACGACTTGCCTCTTCGATGGACGATACTGAGTATCAGAAGTAACTATACTCGACACATCATCAAGCGGAAGTGTGTCCATACCTTCCAACTCATCTGAGGTATCTTCAGAATCATCGCCCTCTCTGTCTTATTCAAGTGCCTCCTGCATCCCAACTCTAGAGTATTCCACAGAATATTCCACTTCCGGTGCTCCCCAAGTACTCTTCTTGGTACGATAGTCCTCAGCTATAATTGGATAGTGCACGGTATCTAGAGTAGGATAATTTTCTGGTGATTCAAACACCCTTTCTTTAGGATCTTCCTCATCGAACTCTACATCCTCCACGTGGACATCCCTTCCATCAACGGAATAAGACCTCACCCCCATCCGACTAGTTTGCCCGGTACCCCCAACAGAATCTTCCACGGGAATAGGATTCTCGGCAGATCCATCCATCAATCCGTACCTCCATCTTTCAGAGTTTCCAATAGGTAGTTCCAAGTCCTCAGTTCCCCAAGAATTCTGTGGTACTGGATGACTAGTACCTTCATCAGGATATCTGGTGGTTTTTGGCATAGGTGAATAAAGATATGGTGTGAAAGATGCTGGATCTATAGGTATATCCTTAAAAGTTGGGCTAACCCTACCCACTGATTCATTCTCTAGTTGAGATGCTAAATTCTCCCTTCATTCAGGATTAGTTAAAGCCTCCAACATATCAATCTGATCCTCCACAATAACCTGATGTGTCTTATACAAAGACCCAACTATCAGTCGATACTGATCCATAAACTTGGAAGCTAATTTTGGATGATTCATTACTAAAGTAAGATGATCTGGAACTGGCTCCATGTCTATAGAGTCGTTAGGAATCAAAAAATATGTGCTTCCGGCTAACTCTTGTGCTTTGTGCTCCCGCACATTGGATATCACCTCCAGAATAGGAACATGGTATGCTGCTAGGTGACTTCTACCTTCACCCATAGGTAAATAATGATATAAACCAAGCTTTTCTGGTAGTTGGATGCTAACACGATATTTTGCTAACATTCGCCATCATGGTATGTCAAGGTACTACTAGAATAGTAGGTGTGTAACCAAAAACCCTCAGAAGTTCTCGAAGTTGTTCATTTAAAGTCCCCTGACAATCATCGATAGTTTCTTCTTTCTTTCCCAAAGTCCGTTTTGGAAACTTTGGTGCCATTTTGACTGTATACAAAACATTTATAATTAGTACCCATTAATTATAATGATGCATCATAAAAAAGAATTATCGCACTAAAATATATAACGAAATATTCCGAATTGAATATTCATCATATAATCTAGAGAATTCTTTACCGTTGCCACTAGACTCCTATAGGTATTTCCCTTTACTAGGTTTCCAACCTAAGGTCAAAGCACTTGCTCTAATACTAGCTGTAGTGACCCAGCATACCACTTCATGTGTAGTATACTATAGTCGTTGACATGACATCCACAGAACACCATTCTGTAAATATCACATACCTCAGAGTGATACAACAAAAACATTGCGGGTCCATATTACAAACATACACACTTCATTATTATTACAACTCTAGAAGTTCGAGACTTCAAGTGATTAAAACTTACAAACCATATAACTTATTTAATAAGTTTAGCGGAAGAACGAAAGACACAATGATAAGAAAGACATGAGCTCAACAGCTTATTCCATAGGGTTCGTGCTGCTTGGCTCAACCTTGGTAACTACATTACAGCCTGATAACTACTCTGACTCATTGTCTTCAGCTCCATAGTGTATCCCGTAGTCCACCCCTTCAATTCCACCGGAGAGGTCCCGCTCTTCATAGTAGACGTCGTTCTGGACTTCTATAGCATACTCCTGGTCCTCCTTTTGGCCCTCATAGTCTAGCAAGGGGTCCAAATGAAAGAGTGAGTAACAACATTACCCAGCAAGTTCACTATATGCAAGGTGGGAATTTTAATGCTCTAACTACCACCTCAGACTATAAGTCCTTGGTACTATGCATTTTTGGTAAACATTTGTTCAAAGATTTCTTCATAGGTTGACCAGAACTTCATGGAGTTCCTTTCCTACCGCGTTTGTAGCTCCTTCCCAGAACAGGGAGTAACAAGTTACAATTCTTACACTCTATAAATGTGCGTTGCTTTACCCATGAGATATGAACTCCTTGCTGCACAATCGGGCGTACTTTCCTGTCCACAATTCCGTGATGTGGGGCTTAGTAGGTGATCCAAGCCAATCACTGCCCCCTTCGCAATCCTGCATGTCCCCTTGGTGTACGCCATGCCCACATCTTGAATTACGGCAATGGTTGGTACAGACCGTTTAGATGCTAGAACTATCATGGTACGTTGAGGGTTCCCACCCATATGCTGCATATCCTCTACAAATTACCTATTAATGCACGCTATGAGGATAACGGTCACGACCTGTGCATCCGGATACATGCGAGAGGAAGAAGATACAACTAACTTCTCCGTCCCATTCCAAATCTCATGGTTAATGCGTATTATACGTCACTAGAATCACGGATGTCATGGGTTATTAAGCCCTAGTTGTGTGTCAACTAGAATCTTAGATTCCATTGTGATTCTTATTATTTATCATCACTTAGGATGATAATAGAATTCATTTGTTTGGGAAAATAATTATTTTCTGTCTCTCTTAGAATATAGGTGATAACACATGATTTTCAAATACTTTCATAAAGACTCTTCAAAGGACATGAGCAAGTGATGAACGTGCCTTGTGACTACAAGGTAGTGAAGTCGGTTACTTCCACCAGACCTTGAGCTCTGGTTTCTATAAAAGACCATTATTGCCTGGTAAGGACAATATTTAAAGAAGAAATATGCAATGCATAGTAATTTCATGCAACGGTTTATCTTTTTCCTAATTGTGTGTTTTACCCACCTTATAAAGGTTTATTATTTTCTTTGATTATTAAAGTATTACTCAAGAACCATTAAATTCATATAAGTTTTATATTTAGTATTATTATGATAACTAGTATTCTTCTAAGAGTTTAAAAGTGAGTTTATTTAATTTTTAACTCTTTTAAATATTTAACTAAAATTCCTTTGAGGAAATAAGACTTTACTTTTATCACACTTGATTTACTTTTCAAAAATCCAAACTAGTATTTTTCTATAATAGTACTCCCTTTAAGGATCTTAAAAATGAATTTTATTCAATTTTAGTTGTTTTGTATATTTTGATAAAATTCCAAAAGGAGTATATACACCCATAATAACAATTCTAAATTTAGTTACTTAAAATTGTCTCTATTAATATTTTTGAATATAGGATACTTTTGTCCGTTCATTGGTTTATATTTATATTTATAGGATTTTTATTTTATTTGTTAGAACCTTTTAAGTCCTAGGGGTATTTTGGTCTTTTAATAAATCATTTAGACTTTGGTTTTTAATTATCTAGACCTAGCCCATTGGGTTGGCCTAGCCCTGACTCGGCCCACCTGGGCTGGTCAAACCCGCTCCACTAAGGGGTACTGGACCACACCGGCCCAATACGCACCCTCACATTTCTCGCTGTCTCGTGTTCTCCCTCGCCCCGCTACGGCGTGGTGTCGCCGGCACCGTTGCCACTTGATTACCGCCTCCCTGGGCCTCCCCTGCCGCCGCCATGGTGCATGGAAAGGTAGTCGATGATGTTCCGTCTACTGGTCCTGTTCGATCCACCTTTGTACCCCTCTCCCTTCCAGTTGACTCCACCTCGAACCCTAGGGTTTGGTGGCTGTCAGTGATGTGGGTTTTCGCCGCCCTATGGTGCTGTGTCGTGGCTTTGGCGGCCTATGGTGCCGTCGCTACTGCACGTGTGGCTGTGGCCGCCGCCTCATGGCTCGGCGTGGGTTGCAGCTCCCTCGGGTGCTCCCCATGCCGCCGTGTGCGCTCGTCGGCCCTTCTGCTTCCTCTACAAAACTTCAGCAAGGACCACGGTAAGTTTATCCCACTCTCTCCTCTTGTTCTCCCTTGCAACTCTGTGGGTGCCTATGGTGAGGAATCATTAATTAGGGTTCATGCCCTGTGTTGGGATTTTCCCCATTAGTGTTGTGATTACTGAGGCAGTGAATGATTTAGGAGTAATTGGCGGTGATTAGTTTGTGCAGAAGTACTATATATGGGTGGTCTTTGAAATTGCTGATAGTGGCTCTGTTAACTGCATCCTTCTATAATATTGAATTACTGTCACTAGAAAACTTTGAATGTTGTGACTCTGATCTATGTTGTGAGTGGATTTGTTCCCATACTAGAACATATAGTTGGCCTCCTGTTCAAATACTACTGATGCATTCCTGTTGATAGCTTCTTATGTAAAGAAGAATGATTCCTAAATACTATATTAGTATTAAGTATTCTTTGGAAAGAATTCGATTATGAAATCCTGGTAGAATTTACTTGGTTAGGATGAATCCTTGTGAAAGCCTTATTTGAATGGTACACAAGCTTGATCCTAATATTGGGCTATTTCTATTTGTACTCTAGAGTGTCTAAGAGTTGAAAAACTTTATTGGATGAATTAGCATGTGGTACTATTGAATTTTTACCCAAGCCTATGATGCTGGTCTGCGGCTATGCTAGATAGAAACTAAGGTTTTTACATATTGTTTCTCTCTCAAGTGTGCCTTGATAATCAGTTTAAGATAATGATTCTTATAGATCTTATGAAAATGATTTGATAGCCCATGTTATGTAATATAGATCCTTAAGATGAAATGGTTTCTGAGCTGCTACCATCCATTAGATGTGCCCAGAAATTCCCACTTATGGCTACTGTCTTATTAGTTGTAGAAACATATGTTATTATCCATGATCAGTGATGCTAAGATCTTGGTGTGGCTTGCAAAGATGGATTATTTGAGTTTTATTATATTTCTTCTATGATGGATACACCCCACTTGGGTTGTTTTTCTGAGAAGATCTTATATGAAACAACACATGCTTATCTAAGATTTAACATGTGATAGTTTTGTATAGACTCACCACACAACTTGTTTATTGGTGATGTGGTGGTGTTGCTTGATGTTGCTGGCTTGATCTTGGTGACTTGATCTTGCTCTACACCTCTTGGTGCTGTTCTTGCTCCCCTAGCTCCTACGACCTTGTACTTATCCTTGCTATCCTCCTGCACCACCCCCTCCTTATGTCACCATTCTGTGATGATTTGATGGTTGATTTTGTAAGCTATCTGGAGGTTTGTTTGGGAAGTGGATAGGCTCACTATGTTCTTGCCGTGTGCTTGAGAAGGTGGAGATAGAATGTGATCACTAGTAGTTGTGCCACGACTGAGTGATCTTTTTGACTGGTTGGACAATTGTTGCTATGTCGACAACACACAACATGCAGTTAGACGAAAAAGCTGCCTTGGTGATTGGCTGTTTGTGGATCAGATCAAGTGAACTGACTTTCACTTCCTATCTTTTTACTGGTTACTATCCTGGTGAAACTTTCCCATCTCTACTTCGCATATGATGAGGCATTCAAGTTATTTACTTGAAAACAACAAATACTACATGTTGGTGAAACTTGACTCTTTTAATTACTCAATGATGTAATAAGAACAGTGCACTTCACTGTTCACCACCAAGAGTAAAAATAATCAACTAACCTTTTATTTCTATTTGAGTGGTTTATCTTATTTTGTAGGAACAAGATCAAGATGCTCAAGATGTAGTATAGGAATAGATAGGTAGTATAGATTTTCATTGTAATCTCATTCTTACCCTTTTGTAAAGAATCTTGTAAAGACATTCTTATAAGTTAATAAACTTTTATTATTCCCTGTAATATTCTATCTTGGTGTATCTATCTCAATTTGTAATATTGTTATGGAATAAAGAAAAGAAATAAGAATTCATTTCTTATTTAAATTTCCTTGCCTTAAGTTCTTATTGTTGTTTAATATATCTATAATATAATCAAACAATATTAATGCATCATTTTGGAAAACAATATAATATTACTCACTTCCATTTTCCAAATGTTTTAAATTTCAAATTTGAATTCAAATAATTTCCTCCCAAAACCCCTTAATGCCTAAAGGTCATGTCAAAATTTATAACAATCACTATAGAGAGATATTTCTACCTCTAGATAGTGAAAGAAACTCTGATCCCTTTAGGTTTTTGTTTGGCAAAAAATTTACCCGGATTTTACAGATGAATGTATGCATATGCGCCGATTCTTCCTAAATGCTGGGATGTTACTTCTGCTTCCTCTTCTATAACTCGCGAGGACTGTGGGTGAGTTTGCTTCTTCTTTCCCCTTGCTTTATGTTTCCCTTTGTTACCCTCTGTGTGATTACTATCATGAATCTCTAATTAGGGTTCATCCCTGATTCTAGGGTTCATCCCTGTAATTGTGGTTAATAGTGATAGTTGGAATTGTTTCATGTGTAATTCTTTTATGGTGATACTGTGAATATGATGATGCTATGTGTGATTTGGCTTTACTAATAGTGCTTCCTGACAAGTTAGATGTTGCTTTAATTCAAGCTTGCTGCTAGCTAGATGAATATGTAAATAGATGCTATGGTGATGAACTAGAATTAATAGATGCTTATTAACTAGTAGTGGAAATGATTCAGTACTAAAGCATTATTGTTGGCTAGCTATTCCAATTGTTTTGATGGCTTATTTAAAAGGAATCCTAGTGATTTTTAACTCTGGAGCTTATTTATGATGATGTTCAGAAGTTGAGATGAAGCATATACCAATTACTCTCTGTGATTACCTATTGAAATGATCCATTTATGTATCAGATAAGGATTCATTTCCTTTAAATGATGATACTAGTCTTTCTTGTACTGATGAACTCTAATATTGATGTGTAGAGGAAAAGAGATGATTCCTAAATGATTTTTAGGAAGATGATTGAATTATTTAATATATGAAAGCTTGTAGATGTTGGCTTTACACAAGATAGATGGTTGTTTTTTCCATAGCTACTGTTGAGGTGCTTCCCTTAATAGGAATGTGCCCAGTAGAAGACCAGATATATAATTGCTTTGCAATATAGTTCTAAAACTAGAGAGTACCAGGTTGGTCCATGATGCATAGGCTGAGACTTAAGTTGTGGATTTGAATAGATGCTACTTGATCCATTTAGTTATCATTGATGACTATACACCCACTTGGTGTAAGTCTAAGATTCTAACCATCCAATATATCATGCTCTTAATGAATGGATAAGAACAATAGAAATAAGGATCTGTTTATGACTCACCAACTAGATGATGTTGGTGATGTTGCTGTGATGCTTGATGTGCTATTGCTATGGTGTTAATCTTACAGGCTTGCTTCTGGAACTGCTCCTCCTCCTTGGACTTAATCTTCACTTCCCGAAACTGGTTCTGCTCCTCCTAGCTCCTGTGTGACCTTGCTATCCTCCTAAACCACCCATCTATTAGGTGACCATCTTATTGTGAGTTGGTAGGTTTTCTACAAAATTTGTTGGTCGGGATGATGGAAAACTGGCTGAGAAATTATTATGTGGTTCCTTGTGTTCTTAAGAAAGAACTCTAATTGTGGCTATGGTTATGAACTATGTAGCAAAGCTTGCTTTGTTGTGCGTTGGGTTGTGGTTTTAACTTTCCTTCTCTCTCCTTGTTGTTGACAGCACACTGCATGCAATCAAGGAAGTAAGCTGCTTCACTGTGCCTTTCCTTTGGATCAGATCAAGTAGAAACTATCTACTGCCCCTTCTTTTTACTATTCTTGTCTGGTGAAACTTGCCCCTCTTTGGCTTATGATGTTGTTCAGGAGCCCTTTGGATTTAAAAGAACAGATACTTCACATAGGTGAAATTTGCCCCTTTTTATAATTAGTTGCTCAGTGATGTAATATGAACAGTGCACTACACTGTTCAAGACTGAGAGAAAAACTAATATAACATTTCTTATTTTATTTCTGTTTGTATCTTTGTTTTGCAGATATAAAGTTTCAAAGAAGATCAATATTAAGTACATTAGGATTAGCTAGGAACTTGTTTAGGTTTTCATTTTATTCAATTTGGTAACCTTTTTCTTTTTCTTCCTGTATGCACCATGTAATATATACTAGCAAATAGCCTGTGCGTTGCATCGGGTAAAAAATTATAAAATAACATTAACATGAAATTTCTCAGATGCACAAATTTTTGATACACCATAATTTGCATAGAAACAATAATTCACATAAGCAAAGTGATAAATATTCCCAAAATAATAAGACAATTCGTAAGAGTATTTGAAACCAAAGTAATAATAAGTCCTTGCAACTAAGAGAGTTAAGGAATAGATGGGACTTCTTCAAGTAGAGTAAAACCAATATTTAATTCATAGTTGTTTTGTTTTTTATTTTTCGCGACACTACTAGGAAAAACGTTACCAGTGGCGCACCAAAACAACTTTCTATGGCGCATCTAGCAGTCGCCACTAAATTGTCGCCACTAAAATTATATTTCTGTGGCGCATATGCATATATGCGCCACCGAATTATGTCCCAGATTCTGTGGCGCATATAGCTATATGCGCCACAGAATACTATGGTACATTCTGTGGCGCATATAGCTATATGCGCCACAGAATCCTTTTTTCAGAATTTTGAAATTTTTAGAATCTGGTACAAATACAGTATATAACAGGTATATTACAGGAAATACACAAAAATTAACAAAAATTCACATAAAAGCTGCACACAGTAGTACAAATGTTCCAGTTCACATATAATACATCAACAAGCACGCATGTTCACAAGTGTTTATCAATCACATCACTTAGAACCGAATAAGTGTACAAGTATATTTCACAAGTATTCATCTCACTCACATAACTTTCAACTACGCAATGTTGTCACTGCCTATACCTTAGGACAGAATGTAGTACACCGTAACCACGATGCCGGTGAGGAGGAGCGGCACCAAGATCTTCGTCCGGTTCTTCTTCCGCACGTGTCTCCTCCACCTGGCCACCACCTCCTCTCTATTCACGTATCCCTTGTAGCTGTTGCCGCTGAACTTGTCCACTTGTTGGTGCCAGTCCACCCACTCCTCGTAGACACCTGGAACCCGACCCTTGTACACAACGTACATCGGCATCTCTATTGACAAGGCATATTAGTACATCATGCAAATATATATGTTGACAAATATTAGAGCAAGTCATTCATAAACTTAAAACAATATGTCGATGACAATGAAAGAAACACGACAACATGTCCGACACAATAACAACGACGGTTTCAAGCTAGGCAAGTTAAGTTTTTCGACACACATACTACATGTCCACCGATACACACGCTCTCTCTGTCAAGTAGCCTTCTCCTCGCAGGGCGCCGGGAATGGCTTGTACATGTCTTTCGTCATCCACGTCCTGAAGTCACCCTGCGCCTTGAGGCAGGCTTCGATCTCCCTCTTGGTGAACGACCTGGGCTGGTGTAAGATCCCACCATGTGTGTTGACCTGTTCTATGATGATATGTGACAGCTTCACCTGCGTATCATGGAAGTCTTCCCTGAGATCAGGGTCACTGATCCCATGCAAATTTTGGGCCCATCCTTGGAGAGAAGATGGCAGCGTTAGCATCTCGCAATCCCGGACAAACCCTTTGAGGTAATGGCAAACGTAGAAGGCCTCCTTCACACTGTCAGACGGCTGCTTGACGCAGGGGAACTCGAACACATGCTTAAACTTGTGTCGGCCATCGTCCCTGTAAGCCTCCCCCTTATAGTTGAAGGGGCCTCCCTGATTGGCATAGCCCTCGATAGCATCATCCAGAATGCTCCTTACTCTGGCGTAGTTCTTCCTCCTTGCACTCCCCGAGTCGAAGTAGGTGGCAAGCGAATACCTCTTGGAGAGGACGATGAGCGTGCAGTACTTATCTCTGCGCAACACACAATGTGGAACGGGATGTTGGAAAAGAGCAATGGAAAGAAATACTTATGTGTTACGACGGCAGTAGGAGGATGTGTACACTTACTTGGGAAAGAAAGGCACAAGGATGTTGTCCTTCCTCTTGTTGTCCATCAATAGCTTCTGAAGGTAGGACTTTGCCCGGGCCCGGGTCCTTGTTCCTTCTTCTAGCTTGCTATCCCGCATGTAGTAGGGATCCGCTATCGCGACGAACGGCGTGTCCTCTCTCTTGACCTTCATCGCCAGATTGAGCGCGAATAGGCGGACAAAGTTATAGTTCAGCCGTCTCAAGTGGAATAGCTTGAAGATGTCCTTGTAGGCTATGAATAACACATCCGCGGGGGCATCGATGATGAAGCCCACGTCCTCCGGCCCCTTGGCGGTGAACACCGGGTAACTCGGGTCCTTGTCCTTGAGAAGGAGGCCCTCCAGTGTCAGGACACCTTCATGCAAACTCATCATAGCTCCCGAAGCCAGGCGGCGCAGTTCCGGAGGCAGTATGGGCTGAGCAGCTTCGTGCACTCTGGTCAAGCCATCCTCGCGGGGTGGTACAACGTCGTCCCGGTAACGGATCGGAGCGGGCTGGCTCGCATCCTTGTCCTTGTTCCTGTTTGGCCTCTTCCTCACCCTCTTCCTCTTCGCATCAACAGCCTCGACTGGCGATGCTAACCCGTCACCGGCGTCAAGCGGAGTGTTTCAGGGCTGAAAATGATTCCGGCCGATGGAGGTTGTGTCTCGGTGGCCGGAGGCGTCTCATGATAAAACCCACGGAAGACCAGGCGATTCTTGGGATGGCTAGCTTGATCGCGGAATGATGGTTATTCAACGAGAGGAGGCATGAATGGTCCTTTGCTGGCGGCGGTGTTGACGAAGGCATTGACGTCGACCGGCGCATCATCATCATCATCCACCTCGATGTTGGCATCGAAGTCCACCATGTCCATGTCATCCTGGGGTGGTGGCGATGGCTGTTGCGGTGCCACGGCCTTGCCTTTAGGCGGGGGCGATGGCGGTCGAGGAGCAACCACGCCCTTGGCTGCTTGTGGCGCTGGTGTAGACGCTCCCAAGAGTCTCTAGTGACGGCTTGTGGTGGCGGCAACGACCGGTGCAGCAGGAGGCTTCGTCCTTGGCGGCCGGACGACCGAGGTGGCACCGGTGGAGCGAGACCCAATACGAATCTGGGTCTTTGGCCAAATCATGGGATAGCCATGACAACCTTCCAGGGTCAGGTGCTCGTCGGCTCCCGGATGTTGCATGGGAGGGTCCATATCTTCGCACCCCCCAACACCCAACCCAACTCGACGCGCGTCACGGCATCGTCCATGGGCTTGTAGTGCATCGTGCGGTTCGCCGGTTGTATTAGCTTGCCCGTGGCAACATCCTTCAACTCGCCATCGGGCACCTTGTGTAGGAGCACGCACGGAGTGTCCTGAGGCATACAGATATGCATCATGAGATGGCAGCCAATCAAAGGCATTAAGTAGAGCACACTGACTAACTACTTATTTTACCTTGGTGAGGGCGCCGAGCTCGGCTAACATCGAGACACAGGCGGCCGGTGGCTGGTCCTTCTTCTTCTCCGTCTCGGGTGCATTAGGAAGCACCGCCGCTGCCGGCTGCTACGCCTTGGTAGTCTCGGCAGGAGGGGGCAGCTCCGGCACATCCAACTCCATCGGCTGCGCTGCGGGGATGGAGGGCGGCGGGGTAACCATGTCTGGCGACACTTGGTGGCTTGAGGTGCTGCCGCCGGCGCTGGGCAATTGTATCGGCCCCACCTGACCATCCGCATTCCATTTTGCTATCCCCTCCATCAGCCGAGGGGGTAGCATCTCGAGGATCTTCTGCTGCACTATCGCGTTCACCTCGTCCTGGTCCACCTTACTGGCCTCTAGATGCGCGATCTTCCGCTTCAGCTCTTCCTTCTCGGCTTGATCCTGAGCCGCCGACTGGGTCCGCCTCTCCTTTCTCTTCTTGGCTTCCTCGCTATAGTACTCGCGGAACTTTGTGCTCGTACCAAAGCCAGAGATACGGCCAAATGGCGTAGGCGGCTCGGACTGTGGCCTCCCCTTGAAGGCGTCGGTCGCCCTATTGAAAATCGTGTCCCACAGCTCCGTCGAGCCCTGGGACGACGAGTTCGGCGCCTCGCGTGTTGCCTTGATTTCAGCGTCCTGCAGATAAGGAAAGGTGAACCCATTTAGGAACTTGCCTTCATTATTCAAAATTAAAGCAAATGGACCGCGGGTAAATTCCTTACCAGCTTACTCTCAAACTTCCTCACATCATCATCATCGGTGAAGAATTCCTTGGAATCCTTGTCCAGATAGTAGCGGGCCCGGACAAAGTTCCGGGTCTGCTCGTCCGTGATTTTTAAAAACGGGTTTTCTTTCCCGAGACGCTCAACCTCAGCGTCCTCCCTTGCCCATATGGCCTTCTTTCCCCTGTAACCGCCGCTTCCACATCGGTGGTTACATATGTTCTGTTCCCGCATTTCCCGACCCCACTCCGTCCATGCCTTCGCTTCGTCAGTCTCCATCTTCGCCTTGAATATCTTGAACTCGTCTTCGTCGATCATGGGCTCACCCTTTTTGATCTTCTCCCAGCTTTCCTTTTTCGCGATCTTGTTCTTCACCCGGGTTCTCCAGCTGCTCAAGGAATTGGCCATCTTCGTGATGGCTAACTTGTTCACTTTATTGGATTTTTCCAGTTTGTTGGTGTACGTTGCTGGGAACTTGTATCGTTGGTGAAGCTTCTTAAGGAAGTTTGCCACCAACCGCTCATTCGCTTCACTTCTCAGGTGCTTCATGTTGATCGACATGCTTTCCCGGATGATGCACCCGAGTTGCATGCCGTACCCGGCGGCAACATCCGGAGGCTCCAACGAAAGGCCACTTTCCGAGACCAGAGTGATCTCGTCGGTGGTGTCGGCGAGCTTTTGCGGCTTCCGATCCTTTCTTGGCTTCTTATTCTTCTTAACGGACGGGTTGCTGCTACTGCCATCCGTGCGGTCCCCTCTATCGGTCGTGCGGCCTCCGCCATCGGTCGTGCGGCCTCCATAATCGGAGGTGGTCGCATCCTCCTCCTCGACTTCATGTATCCGGTAGTCCCCATCCCCCTCTTGCTCATCATCCCCATCGTGACCCGCAGTAGCTGCCACATCCTCATGCTGAGACTCCGCCGCCTCGTGCTGTGCCACCGCCTCCCAGAAAGTGAGGTTCGCCGCTCTGGCTTGGTCTTCGATGCTCATCGCGGCCTTAGAAGTGCCGGCCCCATCGGCGGCCGACATGTTTGCACACTTCTAAACAAATTAAAATAAGGAAGTTAGTATTAATTATTGTTGATAATATTTAAAATGAGCTGTCCATTTCTCCCGAAGTGTCAATTCACTACCACTTCGGTCGAGAAATGGGGCTCATATGTCAAAAAATTACTAAGTGTCGACCGAAAAATTCGGCACGACCTTCGCTAATTTTTTGACATATGAGCCCCATTTCTCGACCGAAATGGATCGAAATCAACATTTCATGAGAAATGGGCAGCTCGGGTGATTTCCCTACAAACATTTCACATACAAAAATGCACAAATTATGCTCCACAGCCACATATGGTGCTCCAACACCATATAATCCAACAGGGTACAGAGATTTCTGTCATCGTATATATACACACTATAATTTTTTTGGTTTGTGTGGTGAGCCTGAGGTCCCAAATGGATACAACAAGATGAATCATAATTACTACCATTTGTTTGGTGAGCCTGAGGACAGATCATTAACCTGAAACACTCGATTCTCTGGACTGAAGTTCATTCATACTGGGTGTGTACATTAATGTAAGAGTTTCAACTACAAAGCTGTTAGTTCCACGCCTCAATATATAGTTAAATAAATGAAATTTATAGGCAATAACTAGAAAGAAAATAATTTATCTGCAAGCATAATCTGTACACCCATCCCTGAACACAAGAACCACAGCAGTAAAGTAACAGAGACTTGTGGCAACAGTTGGGTCAGTATGGAGACCATTATTTATCCGTTTGTCGTCACCGACTAGCAGAACCTCAACCTCCACTGAAGACAAATATATGGCAAACACAAACACATATTTGATACTGTCGATCTTAATATCCTATACTGAGAGGACTGAAATTGTCCACGCCAGTTCAATTTAAAACTGAACACATGAGATGATCCATCACCCATAACATGCATATGTGGGAGTGTATAAACAAAGCCATCCGACCAGTTACCCGAAAACCAAGAACCGACCCTGGCCGAGATATGCTTTCATGGGGCAGGAGCAGGACATCACCTACAAACTACATCCACATGTGCATTGAACTGCATACATAGCTCATTTCCACAATTCAATGATTACTTCTCCATAAAACCAGATCTATGCAGACATGGGCAGTAGCTAACCCGCATTACAATACAGATGCAACCCATCATGCACTAGTATATACTATATAGGCCTTAGGAAACAAATCACCAGGGCAGTTGTGTATTTTTCCAAGTGGTCTGCAAGATTGTATTGTTGCCTAGGAAAAGAACAAGCATCCTGGCAGTTAGAGGAGACAACACAGAGAAACACCAGGACAAGAAGCTTGGCACAATATGAATTCTCATGCAAAAAATAGCTAGATCATAGTAAGTTTCATCATCTATGCACGCAATCAGAGGGGGTCACTTGCGGGGTGGTGGTGGCGGTGGTCCTGGACGCTGGAGCGGGCCTCCTCCTCCTGGTGTTCTGTGGGGTGGTGGTGGCAGTGGTGGTGGCGGTGGTCCTGGACGCCGGAGCGGGCCTCCTCCTCCTGGTGCTCTGCGGGGTGGTGGTGGCAGTGGTCCTGGACGCTAAAGCGGGCCTCCTCCTCCTGGTGCTCTGCGGGGTGGTGGTGGCGGTGGTGGTGGCGATGGTCCTGGACGCTGGAGCGGGCCTCCTCCTCCTGGTGCTCTACGGGGTGGTGGTGGCGGTGGTCCTGGACGCTGGAGCGGGCCGGCCTCCTCCTAGTGCTCTGTGAGGCCACGGCAAGGCCACGACGAGGCAAGGCGGGTGCGACGCGGCGGGGCGGGTGAGAGCGGGGAAAAAGGGGCGGGCGTGGCGTGCTAGCTAGGGTTGATCTATGGGATTGGGTGAGATTGAAAACCCTAAGTCAAAAATTCTGTGGCGCATCTGTACAGATATGCGCCACAGAATTATTGGAGATGGTACATAAAAGGCGCGTTGTGCTGTTGTTTGACATAAACACTTGCTTACCACACTGGTTCAGCGCTTGCTCCTTTGTTCTGAACCTGGGGTGGCCAGGTTCGATTGCTGGCTGCCACATCTTTTTTTTTGACTTTTTAAAAAATATTTTCAGGATGGTAATAATATATTAAAAGCAAGAAAGAATATATTTGCCTATTAAAAACAAGAATTAATATATTTGCCTCGATATTATATTATATATATGCTTGTGTCACACCCACATCAATATCCACATACATTAGTTTGTCAAAGTAATACATATATGCAGGCGCGCGAGCACACATGTGCATTAATTAGTACAAAAAAAGGCGTCAAAAACCGCTAAGTCGGCTCCGAGGTAGCTAGTGTCTTTTCACAACAACTTTCTTGCCCTTCTTCTTCGTGGTAGAATACTTTAGGCCGGCCACCTTGAGATTTATTCTCCTGTACGGGCAACCTTTAGCCGGTAGGGTAGTCTTCCTTCTTACTTTAGCATAAGTAGTTGTCTTGTTGAAGTACTTGTCGAATTCCTCTTCGATCTTGGCATCGCCGTTCTTGTCGATGTCTTGCTTGTTGGCGGGTCCTTCCATTCCGATGATTCTCCTCTTGCCCCTTCTCACAACAACATGGCTTGGCTTTGTCGGGTCGGTAATGAAGAAGCATTGGTCAGCTTGGCTTGCGAGCACCCATGGCTCATTTTTCATGGAGGCATTCTTCGATTTGGCATCGGGTATAACCATGGTGGTGAAAAATTGGCCATCTTTTTTGATGCTCTTGGCCCATCTGACACGAAACATCGGCACCGTCACTCCGCGGTAGTCGAGTTCCCATATCTCCTCGATCCTTCCGTAGAATCTTTCCTTGACATCAGTCTCGTCATCAGCGTATGATAGCATAGTTACTCCTGAGTTTTGGTATTCGCTATTCTTGTCCTTCTCCTCGGTGTAGAATTTGTAGCCGTTGATGTCGTACGTCTGATAGGTCCTAACGTTGCACCCGGGGCCCTATGAGAGTGAGAATATGAGTTTCTGATCTTCAGTATAAGGCGTCAGCATGGGACTTTCCAGTAGCCTTTTCTTGAACCACCCCGTGAAGCTGCCGTTGTGCTCTCTGGTTACGTCTCCCTTCTTCCTTGGCTTGCCCATGTTGGCGAGCTTTTGCTCGATTAAGGTTTTGTGCTCATCCACCCAAGGGCCAACCAACTGTATGTGTTGTAGAGCGACTCGGTTTGCCCTATCAAAGTCGGCGTGTTCGAGTTCGATGCCGACGTGGAGTGCACGGTAGCCCTCGCGGTGACCAAATCCAGCGAGCCTCCCAAGGTGCTTTCTGGTGGGCAGATCGACATCCTGGTTCTCGGTGCTTAGGTAGTTCTGGGAGATGCACTCGTAGGTCAGAAATCCCTTGGCTATGCTTCCATCTGGACGGGACCTGTTGCGAACAAATCCTTTGATGACACCGTTTAGCCTTTCGAATGGCATCATGTTGTGCAGGAACACCGTCCCAAGATGGATGATGTCATCCACGACATAGATAAGCAGATGCACCATGATGTCGAAGAATGCGGGAGGGAAGTAAATCTCGAGCTCACATAGTGTCTTGACGATCTCTTCATGTAGCTTGCCGAGCTGCTTCACGCTGATAGACTTCCTAGATATGACATCGAAGAAGTTGCAGAGGCCAAATAGCGTTTCACAGACGTGCTCGTCCATTATCCCTCGGATCGCAACAGGGAGTATCTGCGTCATCAGCACGTGATAGTCGTGACACTTCATCCCGCTGAACCTCTTCTTCGCTATGTCCAGATATTTGCTTATCTTCCCAGAGTAGCCATGCGGAACCTTGACTCCTAGGAGGCAACGGAAAAACCTCTCGAGCTCCTCCTCGCTTAGAGTGAAGGATGCAGCTTTGAGCACCACCTCATTCTTCTTAGCCCTTTTGTGACGACCCTGGGTCCCTTCCGTCTGTTCATCGTCATCGTCGGCATCATCACTATCGGGGTACTGAAGTTCCTTCTTAATGCCAAGCAATTTTAGGTCGCTTCTTGCTTTCGGCCCATCCTTGGTCCTATCCGGCATGTTCATCAGAGTGCCGAGCAGGCTCTCGGTAACGTTCTTTGTGATGTGCATCATATCGAGGCTATGGGGAGTGTGGAGGACTTTCCAGTAAGGAAGGTCCCAGAAAACGGACCTCGCCTTCCATACTCCATGCAGCGGTGATGGCTGTTCCCTCGGCCGCTTCTTTCCTGGCGCAGGGCACTCTTCCCAATTGTCCAGAAGCTCCTTGATTTCTTCGCCGCTTAACGGTCGACGTGGGGCATTTTCGAGCTCGTCTTTGCCATTGAACAAGTCTCCGCGTTTTCTCCACGCGTGATCCTTGCGGAGCCACATTCGAGTCCTTTGGAATACGGTTTTCGAAGACCCAGGATCCCTCGGCAGTTGCAGATGCGGGGTCTTATCCATGCACCTGACACATGCACATAATCCGTGGTTCACCTGACACGCTACATATCCGTAACCAGGATAGTCCTGCACCGTCGTGAGCAACGCAGCTCTTAGGTCAGAAATAATCCCTAGTGTAGGTATCCCACATACGTGCCGGCGTCTCCCACAGCGTCGCTAACTCCTCTTTCAGGAGACCGAGATACATATGCATGTCGACACCCGGTTGTTTTGGCCCCTGGACAAGGATACTCATGTGTACGTACCGTTGCTTCGTGCACAACCAGGGTGGGAGGTTGTACGGCCATACAAACACGGGCCAGGTGCTATGCGTGCTACTCTGGTTGCCAAAGGGATTGAGTCCGTCGGTGCTCATGCCCAGCCAAACGTTGCTTGGATCGAGCCCGAACTCATCTTGGAATTCGATGTCCAGTGCATTCCACTGGCTACCGTCCGCGGGGTGTGTCAGGATCTTGCCCTTCTCCGGATCATCTTCTGGCTTCTCCCTCTTCACATGCCATTGCATAAGCTCCGCTTCCTTAGGGTCTACGAAATACCGCTGCAGACGGGAAGTGATAGGAAAGTACCACACCACTTTTCGAGGAACTTTCTTGTTCCCTCTCTTGTACCGTCCCTGGCCACACACCGGGCATGTGGTTTTATCCTTGTACTCGTTCTGGTAAAGTGCGCAGTCGTTGATGCATGCGTGGTACTTCACGTACGGTAGGTCTAGTGGGCAAACTACTTTCCTCGCCTCCTCGATACTTGTTGGCAATGTGTTGTCCTTGGGAAGACGAGCGTGCCTGAATTTCATGTGAGCGTTAAAGCTAGTGTCGGTCCATTTGTGCTCCGCCTTCATCTCCAGAGCCTTCAGCGTTACACTCAAGCGTGTATCCTTGGGCCGGCACCCAGGATACAATGGAGTCATCCCGTCTACCTCCATCTGTGTCAACCTGGCTTTCTCTCTAGCTACAACTCTCGTGTTGGCCGTCTGCTTGAGGAGTATTTCTTGAAGATGAGGGTCCCGCAAGGCCGAAGTTAGCGGCGTGTCCGTGCTCCCGTCTTCTCCACCGCCACCACCACCATCTGCTCCAACATCGTCTCCTTCATGATGATCGTGTCTGCCGGCATCTCCTTCTTCATGATGATCATGTTCGTCGGCATCTCCTTCATCATGATGACCATGTCCAGGAGACCCTTCGTCTTCTCCCCCGCCCCCGGCCTCTTCTTCATCATGGCCACCGCCATGTACCGATGGCTCCTCATTCACTAAGAAGCCAGGCATGAAACCGCGCGTCAACAGGTGAGACTCCAGTTGTCCGGAATCAGGGTTGATCCACTTCCGGTGTTTGCACGTTCGGCACGGACATCTTATCTTGGTCATGTTGTTCCGAACCATGCCGGCTACCGCGTCAGCCTTGTATCTAACCACCCAGCGTTCGCTCATATGGATGACCATGGTCGCCTGCGCGCGAACATAGACCAAATTAAAGAGAGTATGTTAGAACCATGCATACACACGACGCGCACACATACATGCATGCATGATCACCCGGGAAATTTCGGCATGACCTATCCTAAAAATAGGATGTATGGCTAGTGCAGAAATTTGCCGAAATGGACGTGAATCAAAATTTCGGCAAACCTCCATGCACCCAGCGCCGGCTACATAAATTCAAGCACAACACAACCTCACTCCACAAGCAACATGTATTCAAGCACAACACAAAGCGAAGGAACATCATCTCTCGCCATTGCACACCTCCCGCGAGACCATCTTCACCTACAAAACATCCATACACACTGCGCCGAGGCCCGCCGGCCACACAAAAATGCATCACGCAAGTACCCATGTGTAGCAAGAGGGGGTGTTGGGATGTGTGGAGGAGGAAAGTATGAGTGGTTTACTACCTTTACAAGTAGGAGTAGCTTCCCCTCACAAGTACATGATCAAAGTAGGTCTAACTATCAACAATGGAGGTGAGTATGAGCAAAATGGAGTGGGAGGGAGGACGGGGACGAGCTAGCTAGTTGGAAGTGGTGGGAAAAAGGCAAAGGGGGGCTACCACCTTTTGTAGATTTGTTTCGCACATTCTGTGGCGCATATGGAAAATTCTCCACAGAATGTCAAAATTCGGACGCATATAGCTACATGCGCCACAGAAAGTGAGAATTCTGTGGCGCATATATCCATATGCGTCATGGAATTTTGACATTCTGTGACGCATATATCCATATGCGCCACAGAATTCTGGCCTGCCCATATGCTGGGGTCAGGCCCACATGGGCCCACAGGAATTCTGTGGCGCATGTAGCTATATGCGCCACATAATTCTCACTTTCTGTGGCGCATATATCCATATATCCATATATCCATATGCGCCACATAATTGTAGGAATTCTGTGGCGCATTTGCTACATGCGCCACAAAATTAATTTTAGTGGAGCATTTTTTGCATATGCGCCACAGAATTAAAATCTACCTATAATCATTTTTCTAGTAGTGCGAATGAAGTTCTTTTGTTATGTGATGAATGGACAACTCTATTATTTCATACCATTATAGATGCTCTCTTTGATCCACATTAATTGACTCAGATTAGTCTAGATACATCAGAGGGAAGTAGGTAGAATTTGAAAAATTAGAGCCTAAATTACGATCCTAGAAAAAGTAGGTCGGAAGAGACCTATATAGACCGGACAACGCTAGTTCTGGTATGTTTTTAATGGGAACAAAAGTTTTAGAGTTAGAATTGAGATTTCTCTGAAATTCTTTTTAAAAAAATTAGTACGATCTTGGCAGTAATATAGTGGAACAAGCTGACTCCCTGAGGCTCTCTTGGCTACAGTCAGAGTTGTGTTCAGGGGCGTCGTGGCAGACGGCAGTGCCGTTGTGTTGAGCCCACCTCCAATCCCCAACCTTCGACGATCACCATGGGGATCGCCATGACCTCCTCCCCGCATCGACCACCTCGGCCGCGCCATCCCCACAACCACTTGCAGTCAGCAACTACGCACCGTACTGGAACGTATACGAAGACATGGCAGCACTTGACCACAAGTGGTACACGCTAGCACCACCATAGACCCATCGTCTTCTTTTATTGTTCTTCTTGATCGCTGGCGTTCACAACGACGACTCCTGTCCGATCGGCGCGGCCATGCATCTTTTCGACCTCCTCCTCTCTATTCACATCTTCGCCTTCTTTTTAGGAGCCGAGCTCGGTACGACCACGAAATTGAGTTTTACGGGGTTGTGGTTTTTTCTCACTGGGCGGTGGCAATGTATGTAATATGTCCGGCCTTCAGAGGCAAACTCGTTCAAATAAAAAAGACGTACCAACCATCAAGACCGTAAGTCTTTTAATAGTATAGAGATATTATTCAATAAAGCTTACTTTAATTTTATTCAATTGTCTTTGTATTGTAATTTCTTATTTATTCATTTATATTTCAATTATTGTTTTTGAATAAAAGAAAGAATAAAGATTAATCTTTCTTATATAGTTTCTTTTATTCCATTTTTAATAAGGAATAATACTTAATACATATTCAAGAATTCATTCTTGAAATTTATCAATTCTTTTTGTAAACAATCTTAAATCATCCTAATATTCAAATCTTTTTAAAAGTAATTCAAATTTAAATATGAATTCAAACTATTCAACCCTAATTTGAATTCCTAAAGATCATGCCAGAACTTATCACAATTACTATGAAGAGCTAAACCCTAACTCAATATATTGAAAGAAGCTCTGATTCTCTAGGGTTTTGTTTGGCGAAACATTTACCCCAATTTTACAGATGAATGCATGCAAATGCTCATAATACTATTTCTACCCTTCATTAGTTCCTAATGCTAGGATGTTGCAACATACCATATAAAGAGAGAGATCTAACACAATATCAGAAATCAATAGATCAAGGACCAAAAAGTTATAGATCATCTTTATTTCAATGAGTAATAATACTAGGGTTTGACCATCTCTCCCCAAGAACAAGGCAACTACTCATACATGCAGGGGGTCAACATCATGGTAATAATATGGATGATATATGAAGGTACAGTTGAATACAAGTGAAAATCTACAATAGAAATTGGATTACAACAAAGTAAACAAAGGGGATCGATGTTGAAGACAATGTTGATGAAGATGGTGATGAAGATCGATGTGTAGCCCTTGAAGATGCAAGTCTCCTCTTTCCCTTGAGTGGTGTGGTTCCCTTGAGTGGTATGGTGGTGGATATATTGTGTGATGTGGCTATGGAGGCGGCGGAGCGACAAGGCTCTACCCCTGAGGCGTGGATGGATTGTGTTGGAGGCGGCTAGGGTTCCTCTCCTTAAATAGGCATTCTGGAGGTCGGTTTTGTAAACCGATTGTGCTTGGGGCTGAGTATTCCTATTGGGTCTTCACAAATGTTGTTCCGTTTGACGAAACAAAGCAGATGAAGGGTGGTACGACCGTACAGTACAGGCGGGCTCTGCCCATACCACTGGTCGTTAAACCATCTAACATCTATAGTGTTTTGTCACCATTTTTTCATACGGACTCTGATTGAGGTGTTGGATTCGTATGGAAGACCGATAAACTACCATGTCCATGGATCAGCAATATGAGATGATGTAAAAATATGAATTTTCCACATCTCAGATGGCTAAGTCTAGCACCTGTAACTTCTTCATATTGAATCTTATTGGATCTTTTTATACATATTGTCCATAGAACCTACACACACATCAAAGACAAGGAAAGGTAATAAAATCCTACTAAAACTACTAATTGTGCAAGGTACTTATGGAAATGAATGAGAACTAGTAATAATGTGAAGGGAATATGCCCAAGAGTCAATAATAAAGTGGTTACTATCTTATTCCATGTTTATGATAAATTTTTATTTTGCATGCTAAAATTGTATTGATTTGGAAACATTAATACACGTGTGCTTAATAAACAAATAGAAAGTTTCTAGTTATGCCTCTCTTATAAACTAGCTCATTGATTAACAAGATGATCAAGGTTTCCTGATCATGGACATTAGATGTTGTTAATAACAAGGTCACAACATTGGTGGAATGATATGATGAACATTCATCTGAAGTACAACATTACGATCAAAGTCATTGTGTCTATATTGCTATAACATCATACTAAGTAATCCTAGTCCTTAGATCATGAGATCATGTTAATCACTAACACTAGAAGAGTATCATGATAACATCAAACGTCACATCATGACAGGGTGACTATAAAGCTGGGTTTAGTGCTACAAAGGTGTTATGTAGAGGATCTTGGATCAAGAGTGGGATTTGTCCATCCCGATGACGGATAGATATACTCGAGGCCCTCTTGGTGATAACACATTGAGATAGCTTGCAAGCAAGTGGTGTGATCACTAGAATGTTATATCACGGGAACGAGAAAAGAGTGCATGTCCGTAACGAGATCAAACTAGGTATGGGGATACCGATGATCGAATCTCGAACATGTAATATATCATAAGACAAAGGGATTTAGTTACAACATTAAAGGTTTACACGATCACTAGAGTCATCGTTGAATGTGTGGGAGTCAGTACGGATATCCAGGTCCAGCTGCTGATTATTGATCGGAGAGGGGTCTCGATCATGTTTGCATTATTCGTGAATCGTAGGGTGACACACTTAAGGGATACCGAAAACATTTGGAGAAAATATGTTTCAGATAAAGATTAAGAAAGTGCTGGAATCATTACGATAAAAACTAGAATATTTTTGGGTGAAATTGGTTCTACATGTGATATTGAAATGTTGCAGGGAGTTTTATGTGAATGTTTGTTAATTAAAGTAATTAACAAAATTCTGAATAAAATAAATAAACTAGTTTTATTTAATGAGAGTTGCATTAAATTTGGTGGAAATTTAATGCATGTGAGTGGGATTTTTGAGTGGAGGCTTTTTATTAGTGGGAGCTTCACCCACATGAATGAGAGGAGGTGAGGGTGCACCTTTATGGCCATCAAACATGGGAGGGGCTGACCCTCTCTCCCCTATAAAAGGTCACCCTCTCTTCCTCACAAAATACACCTCTTCGTGAAGGATCTCTCTCCCCCTCTAGAAATTATTCCCCATGGCCTCGGATTAGCGAGATACATGTTCATGGTGGCTTTATCTGGAAAGGAGTTGTTGCTTTTGTTGTTTTGCTAGAGCGAGGGACGGAGGTTGTCTGGGTACCGGACATGTGTGCGATCATGGATATACCGCTGCTTTGCGGTGCTGGACTTGCTGGTGCTGGACCTGATGGACTTGCTGCTGCTAGACCTGATGGACTTGCTGGTGCTGGACCTGATGGACTCGCTGGACTTCATCACGATCTTGAGATTAGCAAGTGTACAACTACATCAACCACAAAATCAGTTTCGTTAACAATTCTTTGTCGTTCTTCAAGTGTATGTGTAGGGGTTCGTAGCATGGAAAACAAAAATTTTCTATCGCATACAAACAAACAAGCCAAGATCTATCTACTAGATTGTAGCAACGAGTCGATGGAATAACTTACCCTAGAAGATTCCAAAGCGGTTAACGAGAGCAGATTCTCGTGGGTGATGTAGTCGTACTCTTTCTGATCTCAAGATCGTGTAGACGATCCTTCCGGCGCCACGTTCCAGCAGCGCTCCCGTAGTCGGTCACACGTTCGGTACTCGACGAAGACCTTCCTCTCCCTTGTTCCAGCAGGCAGCGGAGGTTGTAGCACTCTCCTCGCGATTCCGGCAGCACAACGGCGTGGTACCGGAAGTAGAGGGGAAATCCCGCAGGGCTTCGCCTTAAGCCGGTGCGAGTATGGTGGAGCTTATGAGAGAGGCTATTAGTGGTCTAGTAATTAGACACACCAATTAGAAGGCTCTAAACCAATTAGAAGGCTCTAAACCGCAGGCTAAAGCAATTAGAAGCTCTAAACCAAAACGGCTCTAAACCGGAGGTAGAAGATAGGAACTTGTGTGTTCTAGGAGGGGAGCCCTGCCCCTCCTTATATAGATGGGAGGGTCTTGGCGCGCCAGGGGAGGGAGGGAGTCCCTCCCCAACTCGGCCTAGGCTGGCCGCCGGCTTGGAGGAGAGAAACTCCTCCTCCAAGTCGATTCCAACTCCTCTTGCTTGTTTCCCACAGTTTCTTGTTTTAGCCGTTTGACTTTCAAACTGGACATTTGACTTTTCTGTTTTAGGATTCAATTTAATCCTTTATTTGGGACAGCAAGAACACTTAGTATATGATGCAATCATTCCAATATGTAATGACACATTCATGTACCCCTCCCCCCCCGGAGTGCCGGACAATCCGGACCCTTCTAGAACATTCCCGATGAAAACACCAGAATCATTCCCGAACTCCGAAACGGGACTTTCCTTATATGAATCTTATTCTCCGGACCATTCCGGATCACCTCGTGATATCCCGGATCCCATCCGAGACTCCGAACAACATTCGGTCTCTTTCTCATAATACCATAACTACTCAAACAACGTCGAATCCTTAAGTGTGTCTCCCTACGGTTCGTGAATTATGCGGACATGATCGAGACACTTCTCCGAACAATAACCAATAGAGGAATCTGGAAATTCATATGGCTCCCACATATTTCTACGATTACTTTGTGATCGAATGAACCACTTACATACGATACCAATTTCCCTTTGTCTCACGATAGTTTACTTATCCGAGGTTATGATCGTCGGTATCTCTGCATACCTAGTTCAACCTCGTTACTGATAAGTACTCTTTTCTCGTTCCCGTGATATGTGATCCCTTGTGACCCAGTCACATGCTTGCAAGCTAATTGGATGACATTCCACCGAGAGGGCCCAGAGTATATCTATCCGTCATATGGATGGACAAATCCCACTCTTGATCCATGTGTTTCAACCAATACTTTCCGAACACTCAATGCCACTTTTATAGCCACCCTGTTACGGTGTGGTGTTTGATGTCATCAAAGCATCCATCCGGCAAAGGTGATATGCATGATCTCATGGTCGAAGGAATTAGGTTACTATGTATCAGAAAGCATATAGCAATTGAACTATTTAAATGACTTGATCTTTATGCTACGCTTATCTATAGGAGTATGTCCATCACATCATTCTCCTAATGATATGATCCAGTTGTTAATAACATCTCTATGTTCATGATCATGAAACCATGATCATATATTAACCAACAAGCTAGTTTAACAAGAGGCTTTACTAGGGACTCTTATTTTAGTTTACAAATCACACAAGTATTAATGTTTCCGGTTAATACAATTATAGCATGGTATGTAAACATTTATCATAAGTGTGAAGATATGATAATAACCACTTTATTATTGCCTCTTGGGCATATCTCCAACAGTCTCCCACTTGCACTAGAGTCAATAATCTAGTTTCAAATCTTTGTGTATTCAACACCTATGGCTTTCCGGTGTTGTATGTACACGATTGCTAGTGGTCAACTGATCTCCGGATCTGACACTTCCAGGTCCGTGTGTAATTGCATGTCTTTGCGTCTCTACGCATCACTCATTCTCTAATGAGATAGCTTTGTATAAATTTGGTCTTTCGGTGTGACCTTTAGCTCTTTGGGGTTAAAACATTTTGATAATATTGTCGCACAATATATCTTCATAGTATTATCCCACTGTGAACTACACCTAGTTTGATAACAAACTTCTTGACACAAATGCCCTCTTTTGCTGCTATAATAGCAGTCATATACTTAGCCTTTTGTTGTAGTATCTGTCACAATGTCTTAACTTTGGAAATCATCCAAATCCATTATGGAACTCACTTTCCATTATATTGTGCCACCCTTAGTTTAGATTGAGATAAACTTAATTTGTACTTTGTGACAAAGCTAGTATCAATGTAGTACTTTTACAATGAACTAACCATCTATTTGTCACTTCTACAAATATTATACTCTTAGTTCTTTCAGAAGATCATAAGAATATCCTTACTATTGTCCAATGATCATCTTACGAATCATTCTGGTATATGCTCTCAACATTTAGAGTATAGGACATATCTGGATTTGTACATATCACAGTATGATTGATATAAATACTCTTTGTGATTTCATACATCAAGTATCAATCTATACTTGATTATTTGTTTCACTTTACCAAATGTCAATACACTTGAATATATCATCAACATTGAACTCATTCAATCCTTTCTGTGCGACAAGAACCTTCTCTTATATTGAACTCATTCAATATCTTGTCTATGTACTTCTGGCACAACCATATTAGCGTCTATTGATGCCAAATATTTGGGTTTTGCCTAAGTCTTTCATCGGGATGAAATTCTTAATATGTGTTAATAAAAGATACATTATTTCCAATCAACAATATGTCTTCCACATAATGTATTAGAAACATGTCTTAGCGCTCCCACTTAATTTCTTGCAAATGCAAGCATCTCCATCGTCTCTGATGAACTTTTAAACTCCTTTAACAGTTTCATCACAGTGAAGATTCCAACTCCGCTATGCTTACTTCAACCATTGAAGTTTGCATATGCTTTTTAGCATCCTTTGAATTAACAAAACCCTATGGACCGTGTTATGCACATGGCCTAGGTAACGATTCTATTAGAAGAACTTGTTTTGTTTATTCAACTACCATATAACAAAATTATATGTAGTGGTTGCTACATTAATCCGTCTAGACTAAATATCACTATGAAAGATCAAATCTTGTCATAGTCAACCTTTGAACATTGTTGTGAACTCTTTCCCAACATGTCGACTATTTCATAGATGTAAAACATCCATGTCTATTTCTTTATAGATCCAGACACAACTGTAAGGTCTTACACCTTTCTCGAGGGTCCTTCAAGTTCAAAACTTGATTTCTCGTGTATGGAACTATCATGGATTTTATGGCTTCAAGCCATTTTACGGAGTCAGGGCCCATCATCGCTTCTCTGCATGTAGTCGGTTCATTATTCTCAAATAATGATTCAACCCTCAAATCTTGGTATTTGATTGTTCATCCGACCTACTTGTTTCAATAGGAACTTGGATCTCCGTGACCACAACCTTTTGAGGTACGTGAACCATGAGCATTGTTGCTGCCTCCGAAACACTTTTCGGCGCTGTGCAACTCTGCACATATAGCTAAGGTTCTTTTAATCTTATCAAAGTTTCTATTGTCCTCCCACTTAACTTTTCACGAAAAATTCCTTCTCAAAGAAACTTGACGTTTTAAGTGACAAACACTTTTGTCTCCGATGTTATGGAGGAGTACTTAACAGTTATTCGAAATAACATACAAAGACAGGTTCATCCGACTTTGGTTGCAAACATCTTTCTTATGCATAGCATACCAATGTTTAAGAAAGGACAACTTGGGTTTTATCCCAAACCATAACCTTATATGGTGTCATTTCAACGGATTATGATGGAGCTCTTTTTAGTGGAAAAACGGTAATCTCTAAAGCTTTTAATCTTTAAAATACAATGGCAGTTTTATGAATTACACCTTTCGATCTTACCATGTCAAACAAGGTTTAATTACATATCTCGAACGCTCCATACTCTTATGGTGTTTCGGGAAAATGCAAATCCACGGAACGATTTCTTAAATCTTAGGTATTATGCTAAACTCTGTAACTCAAATATCTTCCTTTATGATCTTATCATAAACTATTTATATTCTTGTTACAATGATTTTGCACTTCATCTCGAAAATCTTTGAACTTTTCAAATATTTCACACTTCATCCTTATTAAGTAAATATTCATATATTCACTCAAATTTTCGGAGAAAGCATATGAAGTTGAAATCCATCGCTCTTGACTATACATAATGGACTTCGTACAATAATATGTACAAGTTCCAATTAGCTAGTCATTCGTTCCCTTTTGGCCTATGAACGAAGTTTTAATTATCTCTAGGAAAGTTTCACAAGCGTCATTTGATCAAAAAATCAGAAGACTCCAAAATTCCATCAACATGGAGTTTCTTCATGTTTTCTTTCCAATATAATTTAAACGGCGATGTCACTTCCTAAGTGATCTTTCAATCAATTTGTCTTTCGACATTTTTAGCACTAGTTTTATGGATGTGATTTTCTCCAACGAGATTTGTGAATCATCCATCTTTTATGGATCACGGTAATTTATTTGAACAACTCTTTTGTTCTCATAATACCTGATAAAACAAATCTTGAAGGCAAGCTTTGATGTTTTAACGAGCAACACAATAACCCTTTATTTGTTCTCGATGAACATCATCACATATTCTTTTGCTAGTTATTTAGGCCATTGTAGTTCATGAATTTTGTTGTTTCGTATGACGATTCACACCAACAAACTCAGTATCAAAATACTTAAGAACCACATTGTTTAACAAGCAAAGAATATAGTCATAACATGTATATCATCTATATACTTAAACTGAACAATTCTAGTCTTTTCTTTTCTGCCATATATTTATGAGATTCTCTTTCAATATTTCCTTTTCTGTTTGAAAGAATCTATCAACATCAATAGTGGAGTCATACATATGACACATAGTCCAAAGCGTGTATAGTTAAATACCAATGTCTTTGGACTTGCACTTTGAAGTAGATCACCATCATCAAATGTTTGGTGTTCTTTCAAATTCCTTTCTTTAGTAATCTCTTGGTGTAGTAAACATTTTACCTACATCAAATATTCATCCTTATCATGGAATCATCCATGATCAAACTACCTTTAGCTTATAACGATGAATTACGAGTATAATGTTGCTATCCAAAACCTTTTGGAGGATTAGGACAACAAGTGTCTCCAACCTTTTTTTGTAAATTCTCATCAAAATATGAGAACATGAACTTTGCCATATTATACTCTATCATGTTGTAACCAAAACTTCGTTTCAGATATCACAATATCTTCCACACATCATGGTTTCTGAAACAACTCTTTCAGATCCTTAGATAACCTTGATATTAGGAGAATCCTTAGAATATCAAGAATCATGGAGACAAACATGATACTTATATACTAACACTTGGAATTGTTACTCTTGATTTAATACTAATTATTAAACTTCATGGAGTAACCGGAACTTACTGAAAGTTTGCAATAGGACTTTTAAACTTTAGATTAACACTTCAAAACAATACGATACCAGTTCGTAAAGTAACTAACCAGAATTCTATAGTTCTATTATCTCAATTATAACTAAGCGCAAGGTGGTAAACAGATGCCAATGACTACAACAACTATGCAATTTCACTTTGATTTAGTTTATGATAAATTGAGTTCTAATTAATAATTAAATTAATCTAGGTGAACTCCCACTCAAAACAATATCCCTCACATTGTTTTAGTGATCACACGAACCAAATCCACCACATCAAAACCGATCATCACGAGAGTTGATGTAGCTTCAATGGCGAACAATCAACATGTTCATCATATCTACTATATGACTCATGCTCTACCTTTCGGTAATCCGTGTTCCTGAGGCCATGTCTGTACATGCTAGGCTCGTCAAGATCAAACCTTAGCTACCGCATAAGCAAATCTGGCTTGCTTACGTTGTATTCACCCGCGGAATCAAAACACCCGATCATCACGTGGTGCTTCGAAACAGCAAGCTTTGGCAACGGTACATACTAAGGGTGAACACTTTAGAACTTGAAATTTATGTGCATGAGGGATCATCTTATAATGCTACCGTCGTCTACCAAGCAATACAAGATGCATAAAGGATTAACATCACATGCAATTCATAGTATGTGATATGATATGGCCTTTCTTCTTTGTGCTTCTGATCTCCATCTTCAAGCACGAACATGATCTCCATCATCACCGACATTGCATCAAGGTCAATGACGCTTCTCCATGGTTGTCGTCCACCGGCTTCAACTATTACAACTACTTTGAATAGACACGCGGGTCTTAACAGAAATTAAAGACAACCATATGGCTCCTGCCGGTTGCCGACTTACAATAAGGAACATTGCATACATCATATATAATCACAATCATGGCCATATCACATCACTGCACACCCCTGCAAAACAAAGTTAGACGCCTCTACTTTCTTTGCATGTTTTACGTGGTTTGGGGCTGTTAATAAGTGTCGCTCTAACTTACGAACATGAACCACAACATTGATACTAGTATTGTTTAATCACCCGTTGTAAATTGGATCTTAACTATGCTAGGAGAAACAGGCACCCGCAAAGCCACTTATGCAATACAAGTTGCATGTCAAGCGTGGAGCAAGTCTCATGAACGATGTCATGTAAGGTTAGCCCGGGCCGCTTCATCCCAACATACCGCAAGATACAAAGTACACAAGAAGAAATCGACAATAAAAGCATCAACGCCCACAATGACCATTGTGTTCTACTCGTGCAACAGATCTACATATAGACACGGCTCTGATACCACTGTAGGGGTTCGTAGCATGGAAAACAAAAATTTTCTATCGCATACAAACAAACAAGCCAAGATCTATCTACTAGATTGTAGCAACGAGTCGATGGAATAACTTACCCTAGAAGATTCCAAAGCGGTTAACGAGAGCAGATTCTCGTGGGTGATGTAGTCGTACTCTTTCCGATCTCAAGATCGTGTAGACGATCCTTCCGGCGCCACGTTCCAGCAGCGCTCCCGTAGTCGGTCACACGTTCGGTACTCGACGAAGACCTTCCTCTCCCTTGTTCCAGCAGGCAGCGGAGGTTGTAGCACTCTCCTCGCGATTCCGGCAGCACAACGGCGTGGTACCGGAAGTAGAGGGGAAATCCCGCAGGGCTTCGCCTTAAGCCGGTGCGAGTATGGTGGAGCTTATGAGAGAGGCTATTAGTGGTCTAGTAATTAGACACACCAATTAGAAGGCTCTAAACCAATTAGAAGGCTCTAAACCGCAGGCTAAAGCAATTAGAAGCTCTAAACCAAAACGGCTCTAAACCGGAGGTAGAAGATAGGAACTTGTGTGTTCTAGGAGGGGAGCCCTGCCCCTCCTTATATAGATGGGAGGGTCTTGGCGCGCCAGGGGAGGGAGGGAGTCCCTCCCCAACTCGGCCTAGGCTGGCCGCCGGCTTGGAGGAGAGAAACTCCTCCTCCAAGTCGATTCCAACTCCTCTTGCTTGTTTCCCACAGTTTCTTGTTTTAGCCGTTTGACTTTCAAACTGGACATTTGACTTTTCTGTTTTAGGATTCAATTTAATCCTTTATTTGGGACAGCAAGAACACTTAGTATATGATGCAATCATTCCAATATGTAATGACACATTCATGTACCCCTCCCCCCCCAGAGTGCCGGACAATCCGGACCCTTCTAGAACATTCCCGATGAAAACACCAGAATCATTCCCGAACTCCGAAACGGGACTTTCCTTATATGAATCTTATTCTCCGGACCATTCCGGATCACCTCGTGATATCCCGGATCCCATCCGAGACTCCGAACAACATTCGGTCTCTTTCTCATAATACCATAACTACTCAAACAACGTCGAATCCTTAAGTGTGTCTCCCTACGGTTCGTGAATTATGCGGACATGATCGAGACACTTCTCCGAACAATAACCAATAGAGGAATCTGGAAATTCATATGGCTCCCACATATTTCTATGATTACTTTGCGATCGAATGAACCACTTACATACGATACCAATTTCCCTTTGTCTCACGATAGTTTACTTATCCGAGGTTATGATCGTCGGTATCTCTGCATACCTAGTTCAACCTCGTTACTGATAAGTACTCTTTTCTCGTTCCCGTGATATGTGATCCCTTGTGACCCAGTCACATGCTTGCAAGCTAATTGGATGACATTCCACCGAGAGGGCCCAGAGTATATCTATCCGTCATATGGATGGACAAATCCCACTCTTGATCCATGTGTTTCAACCAATACTTTCCGAACACTCAATGCCACTTTTATAGCCACCCTGTTACGGTGTGGTGTTTGATGTCATCAAAGCATCCATCCGGCAAAGGTGATATGCATGATCTCATGGTCGAAGGAATTAGGTTACTATGTATCAGAAAGCATATAGCAATTGAACTATTTAAATGACTTGATCTTTATGCTACGCTTATCTATAGGAGTATGTCCATCACATCATTCTCCTAATGATATGATCCTGTTGTTAATAACATCTCTATGTTCATGATCAGGAAACCATGATCATATATTAACCAACAAGCTAGTTTAACAAGAGGCTTTACTAGGGACTCTTATTTTAGTTTACAAATCACACAAGTATTAATGTTTCCGGTTAATACAATTATAGCATGGTATGTAAACATTTATCATAAGTGTGAAGATATGATAATAACCACTTTATTATTGCCTCTTGGGCATATCTCCAACAGTATGTTCTCTATGGATGTATATCCACCCGTTGCTTGTATCTAGATGGATAGATATTGGTGGTTAGATGTTCACATCGCAGGAAATTTTTTATTTTCTATGCTACGATCCCAATAGTGGTATCAGAGTCTGATCTATGCATAGATGCTTTGCACAAGTAGTACACATATGAGTATGTGGGCAATGATGATCATGTTATTGCTTCATACATGTATTTTGGATATTGGTGGCATAGTGGGATGAAGGGCCCGGACTAACTTTACATGTCCTCACACATGAGACTAGTTCCACGCTTGACATGCAACTATTTTTGCATAAGTGGCTAGCGGGTTTCTGTATCTCCTATTATAGTTAATATCTGATTTACAATGAGTTGCTAATAATTTGGTTATCACCGTTGTGGTTCAATGTTCATAGGTAATACTGGTTATATCTTCAAAAGCCATAAGCCACGTAAAACTTGCAATAGATAAATTAGAAGCGTCTAGTTTAGATTCTTGTTGGGCTAGTGTCATGATGTGGTAATGTTGTAAGTTTATGTATAGTTGATACTCTTACAACACACCTAACGTGTAAGTTCCATAGATCTTGGCCTTACACACAAAGGAATGATAAATATCATACCACGATGCACATTATAGTGATCAATTGCAAGAACCATATCATTTCACTTTATGCATATGATGTTTTTTTGCATCTTATATTGCTTATATGGCGCTTTAGTAGAATTATAAGATGATCCCTCATTTAGATATCAAGATATAAGTGTGTTCTTCCTTAAGTATGTGTTGTTTTATGTTTTGTCATTTCAGGATATCACGTGATGATCGGGTGTACTTGAATCCATTTTTGTATAACGGGTGTAAGACAGCTTTACACACGCGAGTACTAAGGTTCTTACTTGGAGAGCGTATCATGTATAGACATGGACTCAGAACACGGATCGAAAGGTTAAGCATGAGTCATACGGTATATATGATGCCCATATAGATGCTCGACTTTGAAGCTACACCGACTGACGTGATGATCGGACTTGGTGTAGTGGATTTGGTTCATGTAATCACCAAAAGACACGAGGGATGTTGTTTTTGAGTGGGAGTTCATTTCTAATTTGGATTAGTCGAACTCAATTTGTCATAAATAAATCAAAGTGAATTTGCAGAATTTATTGTAGTCATTAGCATCTGTTTACTACCTTATGCTTAGTTTTAATTGAGATAATAGAACTACATAATTTTGGATATTTACTTTACGAACTGGTATCATATTGTTTTTAATGTCAATTTAAAGTTTAAAAGTCCTACTGCAAACTTTTAGCAAACTCTATTTACTCCATGAAGTTCAATAAGTAGTATTAAATCAAGAGTAAGAATTCCAATGTTAGTATAGAAGGTATCATGTTTGACTCCATGATTCTTGATATTCAAAAGTTGTTTTGAATATCGAGGTTATCTAGGAGCTGAAAGAATTGTTTCAGAAGCCATCATGTGTGGAAGATATTGTGATATCTGAAAAAATGTTTAGGTTGCAACATGATAAAGTATAATTTGGTAAAATACATGTTCTCATATTGTACGATAATTTGCGAAGGTTGGAGATGCTAGACGTCCTAATCTCCCAAAAAGGTTTTGGGAAATGACATTATACTCATGATTCGTCCTTATACGCTATAGTAGCTTGATCATGAAAGTTGTCATGCTAAGGATCAATAGAAGATGTAGGTAAAATATTTACTACACTAAAAGATTACTAAAGAATGGATTTTTGAAAGAACGCCAAACATTTGATGATGGTGGTCTACCTCAAAGTGCAAGTCCAAAGGTATTAGTGTTTGACTATACATGCTTTGGACTATGCGTCATATGTATAGCGCCACTGTTGATGTTGATAGATTCTTTTAAAAGGAAAAGTAAATGCTGAAAGAGAATCAACACAATATTTGGCAGAAAAAAGAAAAGACTAGAAATTTCTAGCTAAGGTACATAGATGATATACATGTTATGGTTGTATTCTTTGCTTGTTAAACAATGTGGTTCTTGGGTATTGGATACCGAATTGGTTGGTATGAAATGACATATAGTACGATGGAATTCATGAACTTCAATGGCCTAAGTAACTAGCAAAAGAATATGTGATGATCTTTATCGAAAACAAATTAAGTGTTATTGTGTTTCTCATTGAGATTAAATCTTACCTTCAAGATTTGTTTAAATAATTGTTAATTGTTCTGGTATTATGGGAACAATGGTTGTTCAAATAATTACCGTATTCTATAGAAGATGGATGGACTTTTACAAGTCTAGTTGGAGAAATCACGTCCATAAAAACTAATGCTAAAATGTCACAAGACAAATGATTGAAAGAACACTTACAAAGTGACATCACCATTTAAATTATATTGGAAAGAAAACATGAAGAAACTCCATGTTGATGGATTTTTCGAGTCTTTGATTTTGATCAAATGACGCTTGCAAGCCTTTCCTCGGGATAATTAAAACTCTGTTCATAGGCCAAAGGGGAACGGGTGACTAACTTATCTGAAATTGTGCATGTGGATGTATATAGTCCATTGTGTGTAGCCATGTGCAGTGGATCTTTAAGCTTCATAAGGTTTCTCCGGAAATTTGAGTAAATACATCTGTATATTTACTTAATAAGGAAGAAGTATGAAATATTTGAAAAAATTTCAAAGATTTTCAAGATGAAGTGGAAAATCATTGTAACAAGAAAATAAAGAGTTTATGATTCGATCATAAAGGAAGATATTTGAGTTACATGATTAGCAAAACACCTAAGATTTGAGGAATTGTTCCATGTATTTGTGTTTCCCGATAAACCATAAGAGTATGGAGTGAGCGGGAGATGAAATTGAACCTTGTTTGACATGGTAAGATCCAACGTGTCATTTCTAAAACTGCCATTATGTTTTAAAGATTAAAGCTTTAGAGACTACCGCTTTTAGACTGAAAAGAGCACCATCGTGATTCGTTGAAATAACACCATAAAAGGTATGGTTTGGGATAAAACCTGAGTTATCTTTTCTTAAATTTCTGTATGCTCTGCATAAGTAAAATGTTTACAAACAAAGTCGGATAAGCACATCTTTGTAGGTTATCCCAAAGAATTTGGTGCGAATTCCTCCATAACACCGAGGACAAGAGTTTTTTGCTTGGAACGTCAAGTTTCTTAAGAAGGAATTTTTCGCAAAACATTAAGTGGGAGGACAATAGAATTTTGATACGGTTATTGAACCTTAGCTCTATGTGCTAAGTAGCACAGTGCCTGAAAGTGTCCCGGTGGCGGCCACAATGCTCATGGCTCCCATGCTTGATATTGTTTTGGCTTTATGCTTAGTGCTTTTTTGCTTTAGCATGACATGTTATAAACAATTGAGATTGCTTAATGTACCTTGAAAGAATCATGCATTGTTTTAGCATATTAAAGCATAGTATTGTGGTATTCTCCTTTGATGCTTTATTTGGGTTGACTTGGCGCATGCTCACACCATGTTATGACTATCCAAAGTCACCATAGCCTTGATAATCCTTTAGTTTTCGACTTGTAATATCACTTTATGCTTTAATTAATGATGTTTTGTCGCTTTGCATGATTATGGCCATTATTGCTCTCTTAGTTGGTCGCTCCCAGTCTTTTGCTAGCCTCCATAACCAAGTATGAGTTCCACTCATGCATCCAACTCCAATTAAAACCAAGTTGTTCCAAAGAGTCCACCATACCTAACTATTAGCATATGCTATTCTAAGTATATTCATGTTTTTATCTACCTTCCAAATTAAACTTGTTATGAGAAAACTAGTGATTAAAGCTCTCACGAACTTGATGGCACACTTTACTTTCTTGCACTTAATAATCTTGAACCATTGCGTCCATCTTTGTTGCGTATATGCTTGTGCTTTATAAGTTGAAGTTAGCAGAACCATGTATCATGGGGAACACTTTCAACATTGCACTTATTATTCCGTTGATATCATGATTCTTTTGCTTATGGATCCCGGTGGTGTGAAATAAAAGGGGAACTTGTAAGATCATGGAGTTTGTATGTGTGTTAGAGAAACGTTTGGGCCGCTAGCCTAAGGCATGCCTAATCATGGTGGAAACTTGCAGCATAACCATACTGAGCACTCTATGAAGCATCCTCAATAAATACCTATGCAAATAGCAAATAAAAAGATCACTGAAATGCTCATTGTCTGCTTGCCTTGTCATTTTGATTATGGGATAGCTCCTGCATCATGTGCAAGGGGTACCCTGTTGGCGGTTCTCTATGATACATATGTACTTACAATGACAAGAGCTTACTTGTGACTAAAGTTGAGTAGCATGAGGTTCGGTACTCGTAAGTAAGGGGCATGAGATTTCAACTTATAACTTGTCAAGCATATCCTCTTAGTTGTATCACTTTAACCTTAATCACGTAAATATGGTTATGGTAGGGGCAATGAGAGCTGAAAGCTAATAAGTACCATAATTTTTGGAAGCTCTTTATGAGACTTGAATCCCTGCTTCCTTCTTTGAAGGCCTTTATTTTACTTTTATATTGAGTCTCCATCTTCTATCTTTATGCACCAATTAAGAGAGCATAGTTGATATTGATTCTATGTGCATTGTCCCAAAACTTATTGATTGATTCATAATGTTGATATTGCTTGTCCTTAAACTATTTGTATCTAGTCACCCTTATAAAGTTTGAAGGTGTCCTATGCATTTATATTTTGCTACTCTATGAGGGACAAGCTGAATTCCACTATGCTATGTTTTATTTATGTGAAACAAACAAACATCTTGCAAAGCATTTTTATTCATGAATCTTTTGTTTGTGCCTTTTCATGTTACAACATAGTTGCTATGTCTTATTGTTAGAACTTTATATTTCATGCTATGTTGAAGTTCTTTGATGCCAGCTATCAATATGCCTTGATCAAGATTGTGATGGTGCATGTCACCTCAAAAATTATTCTTTATTTTTATCACTTACCTACTCGAGGACGAGCAGGAGTTAAGCTTGCGGATGTTGATACGTTGCTAACGTATCTATAATTTTTGATGTTCCATGCTTGTTTTATATCTACTTTCTTATGTTTTGTCCACACTTTGGAGTACTTTTTATACACTTTCTGGAACTAACCTATTAACAAGATGCCATAGTGCCAGTTGCATGTTTTCTACTATATTTGGTTCCGGAAAGTCAGAAAATGAATATTCTCGGAATTGGACGGGACAAAAGCCAAAGTCAATATTTCACCGAGGGGAACACGGAGCCAGAAGACGAGACGGAGAGGGGCCAGGGGCCGGCCACACCATAGGGTGGCGTGGGTCCCCCTAGCTACGCCACTAGGTGGTGTGGGCCCCTCCGGCCTCCATCGACCTTGCCCTTTTTCCTATAAGAAGCCTTGAAGAAAACCTAAATCGAACAGCCTGTAGCCACGAAAAGTTCCGCACTGCCGCCTCCACCGAAGGGGAGATTCGGGGGACAGAAAGTCTCTGTTCCGGCACCCTGCCGGGACGGGGAAGTGCCCCCGGAGCCATCTCCATTGATATCCACCACCATCTCCATCACCATTGCTGATTCCCATGATGATGAGGGAGTAGTTCTTCCTCGGGGCTAAGGATTCTACCGGTAGATATGTGTTCATCTGTCTCTCTATGCATGATCATATTGTGATCATGAGCTTTATAATCAATTAGATCTACCTTGCTACTCAAGTGCTTTAATAGATCTCTGCTCTCCCCATGTCTGTGAAAGTGACAGCGTGCACACCATGGTGGCACTTAGGCTAGAGATTACAAATACTTGTTATGAGTTATATTTGGAGTTGGGTGTCTTTATGAAATTGTGGTGTTTGTTGGAACCATCTAGTGCTCAAGGTGACAGTGTGGGGTTATCTAGATGGGAAAGCCGTACTTTGAGGTGTGTTGTTATAGCTGTACCATGGATTAGAGTGTCCAACCGGAGCGTAGTTTAGAGTAGTATCATAAAGAGAAGATATTTATATGAGAGTGTTCACTAGTGAAATTATGATCCCTAGGCCTTGTTTCTAAGCATTGAAACACCGTTTGCAACTAGATTTGTTACATGTTTGCTTGCTTCCATCTTTATTTCAGTTTGCCTTTAGTCTCTACCATGCCACCAAGCTATTTTGTAGCACCGTTGTCTTATATCCATACCACTTGTATTTTACCATCTCTTTGCCAAACTAGTGCACCTATACACCTAACAAGTGTATTGGGTGTGTTGGGGACACAAGAGACTTCTTGTATCTTGATTGCAGGATTGCTTGAGAGGGGATACCTTTGAACACTTCCTCCCCGAGTTCGATAAACCTTGGGTGATCCACTTAAGGGAAAACTTGCTACTGTTCTACAAACCTCTGCACTTGGAGGCCCAACAACTGTCTACAAGAATAGAAGTGCGTAGACATCAAGCTATTTTCTGAAGCCGTTGCCAGGGAGGTAAGGTAAAAGGTACTCACATCCTCCGGTGTGAGTGCTCGAAGTTATTTCCTTTAGATTCTGAAATTTTGTCTTTTTGTTTCTTGTTTTCACTAGTTAGGCTTAATGGAAAACAAAAAAAAATTAGAGAGCTTTATAGTATATATCTTGAGTTAGGACATGAAGTGTTTGAAGAGAAAATTAAAAAACCTATGGAACTTTATTTGCATGCTAATAGCAATGTTGTTAGTATGAATTATTTGGACACCATTATTGCTAATGCTATGGAAAAGTCTAAGCTTGGGGAAGCTAGTTTTTATGAAAATGATCTTTTTAGTTCCCCAGCTTTGGAAGATAGCAATTCTATTGCTTATGATGATACCAAACCTCCAATATATGATGATTACAATGATGAATATGATATTTTCAGTCCACCTACTATTGAGGAGAAAATTAATGATTATAGTATGCCTCCTATATTTGATGATTATGGTGATGAGAATATAATGATAGCTATTTTGTTGAATTTGCTCCCACCACAATTAATAAGAATGACTATGCTTATGTGGAGAGTAATAATTATTATATGCATGTGGCTCATGATAAGAATTTTTTATGTGATAGTTATATTGTTAATTTTATTCATGATTCTACTGAAAGTTATTATGAGAGAGGGAAACATGGTTTTATGCATCTCAATAATATTAGGTTTCCCCTCTTTATGTTGAAAGTCTTGAAGTTGCACTTGTTTTCCTTTACTATGCTTGTTGCTTTGTGCTTTCATGACTTGTTTCTTTACAAGATTCCTATGCATAGGAAGTGGGTTGGACTTAAATGTGTTTTGAATTTGCTTCTTGATGCTCTCTTTTACTTCAATTCATATTTCTTATGTGAGCATCTTCTCAAACTATCATGCCTAACTTAAAGGCGTTAAAGAAAAGTACTTATTGGGAGATAACCCAAAAGTTTTAGATGAGTCTTGGAAGTTATTACCTCTGTAATAACTGATCCTTATCCTTTTTATTTGCTTTTTGTGCCAAGAGTAACCTCTAATGAGAGAGAAGTAATGCTTGGGAAAGTTGCGGTCCCGAAACAGATTTTTGTGCTTCGCTGTAAAAATTCGTGTAAAATCTCTATACGTCGTTTTGAGGCGTGATTTTTTTGCTTCTGCCCTAGGTTGTTATCTAACTTTCGTTAGTTCAACACTTTTTGATTTGAGAAACAAAAGGTCTTTGAAAAAATCCGTTTTTACCTGCTGGTCTGTTTTGACAGATTTCTGCCATTATTTACATTTGCTTCTTGTTGGTTCCTTTTTGGGCTCTCTTTTGGGAATTGAGATTTTTGAGGGAAGTGCTACAGTAGATTGTGTTTTAATGGAAGTTATATTGGTGTTGAAACTGAACCCAAAGACTTATTATCTTGACTACACTAATGTTGCTAATAAAGATTGTGTGAAGTTTTGTATGACGGAAAAAAATTCAGGTGTATGGAGAGAATGATGTAATGAGATGAATAATGGACTAAAGATCAAGCTTGGGGATTCCACTTGTGTCACCCCAATAAATATCCAAGAAGTACAAGTGTCAAAGCTTGGGGATGCCCAAGGCATCCCTTTCTTCAACAATAAAAATCTCAGGTTTCCTCCAAACACTTCATTTTTATTGTTTCATGCATAGTTGTGTTGTTCTTGGAGCGTCTTTGTTTTTGTTTGCTTAGTTTGCTTGAATAAGTTGGTTGGATCCCAACACACTTCTTTTGGAGAGAGACACACACCGTTATTCGTTGCCTAGAACAATCTAGTTTTCATTCTTATTGTTTTGTGAGTGTTCTCTTTTGCTATCACTGTGTTTAGCCTTAGTTTTCTTGTTCTTTCAGCTTAGAACTTTTTAGTTCTTCTTTTTGGATTTGTGAGACAAGCTCACTGATCTTTATTTATTATTATCTTTGTGAGTTCTTTCAAATAGGTTGGTTTGGATTGGAAAAGAGTACGGAAAGTTCATGCTTAAGTGGTATAAAAGGAGCTTGTTTTTGAGTATGACTTAGACTTTATCATGTCACGCTTGATATTGTTTTGGCTTTATGCTTAGTGCTTTTTTGCTTTAGCATGACATGTTATAAACAATTGAGATTGCTTAATGTACCTTGAAAGAATCATGCATTGTTTTAGCATATTAAAGCATAGTATTGTGGTATTCTCCTTTGATGCTTTATTTGGGTTGACTTGGCGCATGCTCACACCATGTTATGACTATCCAAAGTCACCATAGCCTTGATAATCCTTCAGTTTTCGAATTGTAATATCACTTTATGCTTTAATTAGTGTTGTTTTGTCGCTTTGCATGATTATGTCCATTATTGCTCTCTTAGTTTCCCGCTCCCAGTCTTTTGCTAGCCTCCATAACCAAGTATGAGTTCCACTCACGCATCCAACTCCAAATAACACCAAGTTGTTCCAAACAGTCCACCATACCTAGCTATTAGCATATGCTATTCCAAGTATATTCATGTTTTTATCTACCTTCCGAATTAAACTTGTTATGAGAAAACTAGTGATTAAAGCTCTCACGAACTTGATGGCACACTTTACTTTCTTGCACTTAATAATCTTGAACCATTGCGTCCATCTTTGTTGTGTATATGCTTGCGCTTTATAAGTTGAAGTTAGCAGAACCATGTATCATGGGGAACGCTTTCAACATTGCACTTATTATTCCGTTGATATCATGATTCTTTTGCTTATGGATCCCGGCGGTGTGAAATAAAAGGGGAACTTATAAGATCATGGAGTTTGTATGTGTGTTGGAGAAACGCTTGGCCTGCTAGCCTAAGCCATGCCTAATCATGGTGGAAACTTGCAGCATAACCATAATGAGAACTCTATGAAGCATCCTCAATAAAAACCTATGCAAATAGCAAATAAAAAGATCGCTGAGATGCTCATTGTCTACTTGCCTTGTCATTTTGATTATGGGATAGCTCCTGTATCATGTGCAAGGTGTACCCCGTTGGCGGTTCTCTATGATACATATGTACTTACAATGAGAAGAGCTTACGTGTGACTGAAGTTGAGTAGCATGAGGTTCGGTACTCGTAAGTAAAGGGCATGATATTTCAACTTATAACTTGTGAAGCATATCCTCTTAGTTGTGTCACTTTAACCTTAATCACCTAAAGATGCTTATGATAGGGCCAATGAGAGCTGAAAGCTAATAAGTACCATGATTTTTGGAAGCTCTTTATGAGACTTGAATCCCTGATTCCTTCTACGAAGGCCTTTCTTTTACTTTTAAATTGAGTCTCCATCTTCTATCTTTATGCACCAATTAAGAGAGCATAGTTGTCATTCTTAGTTCTATGGGCATTGTCCCAAAACTTATTGATTGATTCATAATGTTGATATTGCTTGTTCTTAAACTATTTGTATCTAGTCACCCTTATAAAGTTTGAAGGTGTCATATGCATTTATGTTTTGCTACTCTATGAGGGACAAGCTAAATGCCACTATGCTATGTTTTCTTTATGTGAAACAAACAAACGACTTGCAAAGCATTGTTATTCATGAATCTTTTGTTTGTGCCTTTTCATGTTACAACATAGTTGCTATATCTTATTGTTAGAACTTTATCTTTCATGCTATGTTGAAGTTCTTTGATACTAGCTATCAATATGCCTTGATCAAGATTGTGATGGTGCATGTCACCTCAAAAATTATTCTTTCTTTTTATCACTTAGCTACTCGAGGACGAGCAGGAGTTAAGCTTGGGGATGTTGATACGTTGCTAACATATCTATAATTTTTGATGTTCCATGCTTGTTTTATATCTACTTTCTTATGTTCTGTCTACACTTTGGAGTACTTTTTATACACTTTCTGGAACTATCCTATTAACAAGATGCCATAGTGCCAGTTGCCTGTTTTCTACTATTTTTGGTCCAGAAAGTCAGAAAATGAATATTCTCAAAATTGGATGGGACAAAAGCCAAAGTCAATATTTCACCGAGCGGAACACGGAACTAGAAGACGAGATGGAGAGGGGCCAGGGGCCAGCCACACCATAGGGGGAGGGGCCCACACCACCTAGTGGCACGGCCAGGGGGACCCGCGCCATAGGGTGGCGCGGGTCCCCCTGGCCGTGCCACTAGGTGGTGTGGGCCCCTCCGGCCTCCACCGACCTTGACCTTTCGCCTATAAGAAGCCTCCAATGCAGAAACCCTTAATCGAACAGCCTCCGGCCACGAAAATTTCCGCAGCGCCGCCTCCACCGAAGGGAAGATTGGAGGGATAGAAAGTCTCTGTTCCGGCACCCTTCCGAGACAGGGAAGTGCCCCCGGAGCCATCTCCATCGATCTCCACCACCATCTCCATCGCCATTGCTGATTCGCATGATGATGAGGGAGTAGTTCTTCCTCGAGGCTAAGGGTTCTACCGGTAGCTATGTGTTCATCTCTCTCTCTATGAATGATCATATTGTGATCATGAGCTTTGTAATCAAGTAGACCTACCTTGCTACTCAAATGCTTTAATAGATCTCTGCTCTCCCCATGTGTGTGAAAGTGACAGCGTGCACACCATGGTGGCACTTAGGCTAGAGATTATAAATACTTGTTATGAGTTATATTTGGATTTGGATGTCTTTATGAAATTGTGGTGTTTGTTGGAACCATCTAGTGCTTAAGGTGACAGAGTGAGGTTATCTAGATGGGAAAGGCTTACTTTGAGGTGTTCTGTTATACTCCTACCATGGATTAGAGTGTCCAACCGGAGAGTAGTTTAGAGTAGTATCATAAAGAGAAGATATTTATATGAGAGTGTTCACTAGTGAAAGTATGATCCCTAGGCCTTGTTTCTAAGCATTGAAACACCGTTTTCAACTAGATTTGTTACATGTTTGCTTGCTTCCATCTTTATTTCAGTTTGCCTTTAGTCTCTTCCATGCCACCAAGCTATTTTCTAGCACCATTGTCTTATATCCATACCACTTGTATTTTAATATCTCTTCGCCAAACTAGTGCACCTATACACCTGACAAGTGTATTGGGTGTGTTGGGGACACAAGAGACTTCTTGTATCTTGATTGCAGGGTTGATTGAGAGGGATACCTTTGACCACTTCCTCGTTGAGTTCGATAAACCTTAGGTAATCCACTTAAGGGAAACTTGCTGTTGTTCTACAAACCTCTGCACTTGGAGGCCCAACAACTGGCTACAAGACTAGAATTGCGTAAACATCACCGCCGCCCTAGCCGCCACCGACACCACATCCTCCTCCATCGGTGCCTAAACCCTAGCCGCCAAGGATCCCCTCTACTCGACCATTCCTTCTCTAGCTTAGGCCAAGCCCTGTAGGATCTACTCCTCCACTACATCGTGTTAATGGAATCGCAAGGATATCTAATGCCTCCACTACCTGCTGGAAGAAGGGAGAGGAAGGTCTTCATCGAGTACCGTACGTGTGACCGACTGCGGAAGCTCTACCGGAACGTGGCGCTGGAAGGATCGTCTTCTCGATCTTGAGATCGGCAAGTGAACGACTACATCAACCACGAGAATCCGATCTCGTTAAACGCTTTGGATCTATAAGGGGTAGTACTCTACAAAATCGTTGCACTGATCTTATAGATTAGATCTTGGCTTTTTGTGTTTTCCCGCGATAGATTTTTTTTGTTTTACATGCTGTGAACCCAACAGCGGTATCAGAGCCGACTATATGCGTAGATCTGTTGCACGAGTAGAACACAATGGTTGTTGTGGGCGTTGATGCTTTTATTATCGATTTCTTTGTGTGTACTTTGCATCTTGCGGGATGGTGGGATGAAGCGGCTCAGGCTAACCTTACATGACATTGTTCATGCGACTTGCTCCACGCTCAACATGCAACTTGCATTGCATAAGTGGCTTTGCGGGTGTCTGTATCTCCCACCATAGTGAAGATTCAATTTACAACGGTCACTTGACAATACTTGTATCGTTCATGTTTGTAAGTTAGAACTGTTCTTATTCGAAAGCCCAACCATGTAAAACATGCAAAGAAAATTAGAGGCATCTAACTTGTTTTTGAAGGGCTTGTGTGGTGATGTGATATGGCCATGATTGTGATTATATATGATGTATGCAATGATCCTTATTTAAGTTGGCAACCGACAAGAGCCTTATTGTTGTCTTTAAATTTCGTAAGACCTACGTGTCTATTCATCAATGTAGTTGTAATAGTTGCTATTGGTGGTGGACAACCATGAAGCGGCACCATTGACCTTGATGCCACGCCGATGATGATGGAGATCATGTTCGTGCTTTTGATATGGAGATCAAAGGCACGAGAAGAAAGGCCATATCATATCACATATTATGAATTGCATGTGATGTTAATCCTTTTATGCATCTTGTATTGCTTAGATTGCGATGGTAGTATCATAAGATGATCCCTCTCACTAAATATAAAGTAATAAAGTGTTCGTCCTTAGTAGGCACCGTTGCTAAGACTCATCGTTTCGAAGCACCACGTGATGATCGGGTGTGATAAATTCTATGTGTGCATACAACGGGTGCAAGTCAGATTTGCACATGCGGATACTAAGGTTAATCTTAATGAGACTAGCATGTACAGACATGGTCTCAAAACATAGAATATCGAAAGGTAAAGCATGAGCCATATGATTGATATGATGAACATGTTGATTGTTCGCCTTTGAAAGTACATCATCTCTCATGATGATCGGACTTGGTGTAGTGGATTTGGTTCGTGTGATCACTAAAACAATGTGAGGCATGTTGTTTTGAGTGGGAGTTCACCTAGTTAATTTAAGAATTAAATTTGAACTCTATTTATCATAAACTTAGTCTAAACTCTTTGTAAATATTTTGTAGATCATGGGGTTTCCTACCATCAATTTTAATGCATTCCTAGAGAAAGAAAAGTTGAAAAACAATGGAAGCAACTTCACGGACTCGTTCCGTAACTTCAAGATTGTCCTCAATACCGGTCAGTTGACCTATGTGCTGGATGCACCGCTAGGTGACCCGCCTACAGCTGATGCTACCGATGAAGTGAAAACTGTTTACATCACTCAGAAGAATCAATACTCCACAGTTCAGTGTGCCATCTTGTACGGCTTGGAATCGGAACTTCAGAAACAGTTTGAGAACCGTGACCCTCATGATATTATTCATGAAGTCAAAATGATATTTGAGACTCATGTGTCAGTTGAAAGCTATGAAGCATCCGAGAATTTCTTTAAGTGTAAGATGGAAGAGGGCAGCTCCATTAGTGAGCACGTGCTCAAAATGTCTGGGCACGCCAATAAACTTCAAGATTTGGGAATAATGATTCCTAATGCTTTGGGGATTCACCGTGTCCTCCAATCACTGTCACTAGGTTACAATAACTTTGTGATGAACTACAACATGCAGCATATGGGTAAGACATTACTCGAACTCTTCTCCATGCTGAAATCTGCGGAAGTGGAGATCAAGAAAGAGCACCAAGTGTTGATGATCAATAAGATCACCAATTTCAAGAAGCAAGGCAAGTATAAGAAGAAGGGTAACTTCAAGAAGGATAGCAAGAAAGCTGTTGTGCTTGCAAAAAACCCAAGGCTGGTGCCAAGGCTGATACTGAGTGCTTTTAGTGTAAGGGCGTTGGTCACTAGAAGCGGAATTTCCCAAGTACCTGGTAGATCTGAAGAACGGCAATATCAAGAAGAAAGGTATATTCGATATACATGTTATTGATGTGTATCTTACTAGTAATCGTAGTAGTGGCTGGGTATTTGATACTGGTTTGGTTGCTCATATTTGTAACTCGAAACAGGAGCTGCAGAATAAACGAAGACTAGCGAGAGACGAGGTGACGGTGTGCGTTGGAAATGGATCCAAGGTTGGTGTGATCGCTATTGGCACGCTCCCTCTTCATCTACCATCGGGATTAGCTTTATACTTAAATAATTGTTATTTAGTACATGCTTCACGTGTGGACTACCCGATCACTTCAGCCAAGAATGCCCCCTGAGTAAACTCGTCAAGACTTCCTCGAAAGAGAAGCCCGAAGGCACCCAAGGTCCCCTCCTTCAGAAAAGACGATCACCCTACCGCTCGCTGCCCCGCAGCTCAAGACTGAAGATTTCCCACGCTTCTATAGGCGACAACACCCCGTGGAAGTAAAGGTCAAGAGAGAAGCTCCTTAGCACACTCTAGGACTCCCCGAACGTTGGCAAGTGCAACCTGTAATAAACTAGTCCATACCCCCTCCCCCTGGAAAGACATCTATGATACCACCCTCCCTTATGTTGTCATAAGCTACCTCGAGAACTATCTTTTGCCACACCTAATAAGGATACCCCCAACTGGTAACTCTCTGCTCTACCCAAGTCCAATTTAAGGGGGAAAGACTACATCTTTCCCGCAAATAGATTACCCCTCTGCCCGAAGAAAATCCCACCGTGGGACCCGAAGACATAGAATTTAAGACACAGACTTGGATACAACAACCCACTTAACAAAAACGCCGTAGACCCTTACCGAAGGGCGATCCCTCCCCACAATCATGGTTGAAGCCAGCTCGACCCCCGAGTTTCAAGAAGATTGGAGTTCAACCTCACTGACGAGGTGTTTCTGTTCGAAGACAAAGTTGGCAAGTTAGCATGCAAGAAACACCTAGCCCTACCTCCAAATCCAATCACCTAGCCTTACTCTCCCGAATCTCAGGACGAGATTCTTTTAAGGGGGAAAGGTCTATAACATCCCAATTTCAGTAACCCTAATTAGTTGTCCAGAATGCAAAAATCAGGGGGAACAAAAACTTTTTCTTGTGCATTGGTGCATTGCTTGCTTATTGTTTGTCTACCCTTGTACTTATGTGAGTGTATCTTATGATACTCCTTACCTCACCCTCAGTTGACAAAAGCTATTTACCCAAAACTATCCTGGCTCATTTTACATATTCTCAAACGTTCTGGCATTCCAAAACATGAGCCAAGATGCCTATGTAACCAAAACTATTTTGGTAGCTTCTATTGACAAAACTATGGAGAAATATATAATACAATCTCCTTATGTTTTCAAGACAGAACACTCAACAAATCTTATCTCTAGTTTCCCCAAAACATCTTTTCAAAGCTTTTGAATTCTACTCTTGGTAGAGATACCAAGGACTCTCATCTTACTCAAAAACTAAGCTCTTCAAGATGCCCCAACCTTCCCTCAATCAAACCTTGATGGTAACCCTAGTAGTAGTTGGATAGCTTATAAGATGAATTGCCTTAATCTGCTGTCTAATGAGTTGTTCTGGACTGCTGTTTGACTTGTTTGCTTAGGAGTAGTAGGAGCTACTCCAGGAGCTCATCACTGGGATCAAGATGTTTCAAATTCATCAATCCCTAAGCAAGAATACAAACCTCGATATGATCCCTAACCACTTGGTGATCATCTAAACCCTTAACCCGGTCAATCCTGAGGATCTCCATTCTAGATGTTTCCAAGTCTTTGAAGACCAATATTCAGCTTGGAACCCTTCCAATCAATCTACTCTCCAAAATCATCCACTTGTTGATGCTTTGATACTTTGCAACTCCTCCAAGAATATTCCCTCTCCTACTCCTCCAAGTCTGGAAACAGTTTCAACATCACCTTTTTGAATGCCTCCTTTTCTCAAACCATGTGCATTTTTTGAAATGCACTTGAACCATCTTGTTAACCATCCTAAGGACGACCAACGCCCACATTTCCTCTGGTTAGATACTCCTCAAACCCACTTGTCCATGCTGGTTTTGCAGACAAGAAAATAATATTTCCTACAAAGCTAGTCATCATGCCTACTTTGGTAGAAGCTCACGTCATCATCCAACCTCCTATGGACCAACTCTCTGCATGGTTGGGATGTACTAATATGGGTCTACCAAGATCTACTTGACTTGTTCCAAGTGGATTTCTATGCTTCTTAAAACCACATGGTTTATCAGGCATCATGACTCATTTTGCCTGGCAGCCTTACTTTCAACAAAGTTTGCCATCACTTCTAGATCACCCCAAATGCATTTAATTCAAACTCCTCCTACCATGATCATCTATATGACTTGTTCTAACCATCCATCCAACCCTTGCATCAAGGTGAACTCTGAGCTCCAAGATGCAAGCATGTTTTGATGTTATAAAAATAACATCACCCTAGATCCTAAATACCTTGTTCTCCATCCTTTTCAAGTTGGAATTTCATTCCACAAGGTTGCAAATGCTTGCTACACCTTGTCTATCTCATATCCATTGACCCTCAAGATTTATCAATAATTATCCCTAATTATTATGGCCCCAAAACTATTTAATTCCTTTAATAGTCAAAATCTCCCAAAACTCTCTCCATAAGGTTTTTTTCCAAAACACTTCTCCAATTTTTTTTGGCTCATGTGAGTTCCATATATCATACCCTATCTTCCCATCTAAAAAATAAATATTTTTGAGAAGCTTTATTATTTCTTTTTGCCCATTTGCTTAAATGGCTGAATTGGAATAATAATGGTTTTAAATACTTTTGTGCCTCAATAAATCTTGGGAAAATTCGCCTAAGTGTGTATTCACACCCGGGACCCTCCCACATCAAAAACCAACCTTGTACAAGGGAAACTTCTCAAATGATCTCCTAGAATTCACTTCTGTCTTTTTTGAGTAAATGGATTTAAGTGGACAAAAAACCCACATAAAAATCTAAATTAAATCCTAGGAGTCTACCTTGACCTCATCTATCTACCAGTACCATTTTCTCCTATGGTCCAATTCAAAATTTTGGACTTCCTTCATAACCATCAATTGGATCAAAATTGCCAATTAAGCAAATTCGTTACTCAAACCAATTCCATATTTCATCAAACCTTGCTCAATACTTATCCTCAAGATCAGGACACACCCCTGGTCGACCAGCATTGTAGCACCACCTCAGCCCTTCCCATTTTACCCTTGGACTAGTAGAAAGAAAGAGAGAGAACAAAATATTACAAGGATCTACTTCACTTAATTACCACCGCTGCCACCACCTCCCTCTCTGATCCAACACGACCAAAACCCCTTCTTACCCCTCCCCACCGACCCCTGGACCAATCCCTGGCTAGCCTTCCCTCTCCACCATGCCCAATTTGGTAATCTACATCATCTACCACCCATCCCTAGTATATATGGCCAGAGGCCTCCCCCAGCTCGCCCCTGCCCCTCATTTGCTACCTCTCCCTCCCACTCACCTCCCCCAGCTTCACTCCCTCTCCCTTGCTCTGTGTTGTCCGAAGGAGGAAGAAGAAGGAGTTTCGGCCTCCTTCAAAAATCGAGCAAGGCTCCTTCTCCCCTGCTCCATTCCCTCTGCATGTTAGCTCATGTGTTCCCCTCCTCCTCCTCTACCTAACAGTACTCTTCTTTTTGTCCAGGACCAACTCATCTGTCCTCGCTAGCGAGCTCCGACGAGGACACTCTCAGCCGCCGTCGCACGAGCTGCTTCCAGTGGACCTCCACCGCCGTGCCACCCACCGATCTGCTCACAGTCGTCAACCGCGTCGCCCTGGTGCCTCCACGACCTCCCCCGAGCCCTCAGGTGAGCTCCCCACCCAGCGCTGTCCTCTGCTAGGGTTCCCGCTCGCTGGCGCCGACATGAGGAGGACAACGGACGTGGGTCGTCCATCCCCACTTAAACCGACGGCCAAGATCCGTCAGTACCGTTTCAGCCGCCCCCTCTCGCTGACTGGTGTGCCCCACCAGTCAGGTTCAATCCGCGCCCTCCCGCGCGTCGCCCTGTGTGCTTCGGGCCGATTCCCTCCCGGCCGGACCAGTTCACTCTAGATCCGGCCTAGTCCCCTGTCGCCCCTTCTTCTTTTTCTTTTAGAACTACAGATCCAGTTTTGTACCAATTGAATTAAATCCAGTTAAAAAGGTAAATCAAGTCCAAATACCAAGATTCAAATTTCTGGTAGTACTCAGATGATTTCTCAATCATGCAGAGGCAACCCCAAGACCAAAATAAATTCCATTATTTGCCGGTATTTATTCTGCTGCCAAGTATACTTTGCACTAAACAATTTCCTCTATGAGCTAGCCTTACTCATTTGAGTTGAAACAAAGTCCTACTGAGAGGTATTTGATATACCTATCATCTAGTACAGGCCCTAGGCCAAGGTGAACAGAAGGATGACATTAACAAAAATAACAAAACTAGCAACCTTCTTCCTTGGATAAATTCTCTAGGTCGAACCAAATGTGGTCTTGACCTTATTCCAACTCCCAGTACCTCATATTATCAAAACCTATCAAATCCTAGCAGCTCAAAATTTATTGAGCTATGGTAAAAGTTCAATGAATTAAATACTTCTGCAATGGGTATTTTCACTAAATAAATCACTCCAGGAGTTTGGCAACTCCAAAATAAGTGAATCCAATTTCTACAGAAAGGTATTCTAAATGCCTACCCCATGCCTTTGTACTGAACTCAATAGCTCCTGTATAATTAATCTGGTGAAAAAGAGAACTGTCTTTGGGAATTTCCTGAGGGCATTCTGTTAATTCTTTTGACACAATTCCAACTCTGGGTGGTTCAGTACAGCAAATACTACCAAACCATCCAAGGAAATAATTTGTGGAGCTCCAGATAATTTATGGTGAATTATTTCCTTAAACTAGAGTTTATTCCAGTATAGAAATCCTAATTAAATCTAGGAAATTGATATTCAAGTAAAACCACTTGTAATGGTTTTGTCTTGTCAAGACCTATCTGGGGATATCAGGGTTACCATTTGGTAGCCTACTGACCTTAGAACCCTAATCCAAATGCATTGTATCTAGCCTTGACAACCACCTTCCAAGAGAAAACACTACAATGGCAATTTAGTAAATTCCACTATCCTTATCCAACATCTCCAAAACCTCCCAAGTTCAGTAATACTCCTTATGTTTGTTTGCTGTATGGTTTGATATTTGTATGCCTTGTATTGATTATGGACTTGTCTGCATGCATGTGTGCCCAATGACGACGATAGTGTGAGTGTTTGACGATAAGAAGGAAGGGACTTATTATTATTGTTTATTGGGTATCCTTGGTTACCTGAAGAAGTCTAGGGACTTATTGCTGACCACAGGCAAGACACCATTCCTGAACTCTGATATATGTCCTACTCTCTTTTATTTGTTTTGTATCCTCTTTATAAATTGCATTATCCACCTGCATGTCTTGTTTTACAAATACTGCAATAGTAACTTGGCTCCTCCAAGTTATGACTTTGTGTCCTTCCTAGCACCACCCCGATGCACCTACCATCTTATTCCTTTAGATCGAGAGTATGATGGTTAGCATCCTACCTCGTTGGAAACCCCCGGTTTTGAGAAAATAAACTGTTTTGGGGATTTATCCCACTACAAATGTTTCTAAAATGTTTCGTAAAACCCTTGGAAAAAGGCATTGTTCCAAGCGGATGTTTTAGCAAAAGAAATGGCGATGATGGGACATGAGGATGTGCTGGGATGTTCTACGCCTTTACCGGAACAATTTTTATCTGTGCAACCACATTACCCCAGGTGCTGGGGCTTAACTTGTAGTTTGTTTGCATTAGCCGAGGCAACTTCTACCATGCTTATAGGGAGAGATCCCTGGAATCCGGGCAGGCGCTACCAAATCTCGGATCTGAAGCCTGTTGCTTGTTTCGGCAACAGTGAGCCTGAACTAGCAGGAGGCTGGTGCAACAATTGGGTCTCCCGTGGATGGTATGACTTGGAGTACGGAAGGAAGTGGAGTCACCAGATTTAAGGTATACGTCAAGTTGCGGATTGGGTATGCGCGTGTATGGAAGGCAGGACTATGGCTGGGAGCCACATACTCGTTGCCGGGGAGAACAAACCCAAAAGGAGGAGCATGCCTTTGCTAGGGTCGACAAGCGAAAGGTTAAGTTTGATTATCCGGACCCCCATCTATAGTGGTAGTGGGCCGTGGTTGTATCCCGGCGGATGTATTGATTCTTGTGGGGAAAGTGCACAAACTCTGTAGAGTATAATCTATTCGAATATTCGTGTCCACGGTCAAGGACGGTTGTAAAGGTGTTGTCTATGAGTACCCAAACTGTGCTTGTGTGGGACACAAGGACGAAGAGGACGAAGGTTCCGGGGGAACCCAAGTTCGAAAGCTTTGTTTTGACCCGAGGTGGTTGAAGAGGTTTACAAATGGGTCTTTACTACAAAACTGTTTTCAAAACACTTTTTCAACAAAGATATGGAGATGTCTTGATTTATAAAACAAAGGCATGTTTTCAAACTCTTTTTTAGCAAAGATATGGAGATGCCATAACTACCAGAGTTAGCCTAGGAAGTTCAAGAAAACAACCCTAGATAGAGCTAGCTCGCCACAACTAGACTTGCATTTCCTTATGCCATTATCTTGGTGGTTTGCGAGTTCATTCAGAAGTACTCACATCTTTGTCCCTGGCTATTTCCTTGGCCAGACTTTCAGAGGTTCGACTTCGGAGAATTAAGGTGACGTCCAGCGAGTTAGGCCGTCTTCCCAGTCAGCTGCCTGTAGGTTGAGGCGCGATTGGGCTCAGTGGGTGATGATATTCCGCTGCTAAGGATGATGTAGCCATAATGGCATCTATGTAAGTCTTGTAATTCGTTATGTTTCGGATGTTGTAATGATACATGTCGGTTATGTTCCACTGCTCACTGGTCATGGGAACGTGGAAATATGCATAACAGGGATTTCTCGAATGAATAATCCGGGGAGCCCATAGACTTGGTATCAGAGCCATCCTGACTGTAGGAGACCTTAGTTAGCATGGGCGTTAGAGAGGGAGCGACAAACCTATTTTATAAATGACAAAGGGAAGAGATGACTATTTGCAAAAGTGCTTATGTCCTTTGCCCTCCATTTTGAAAACTACTTGCCTTAATATGATTTCATAATCTCAAAATCATGCACACCTGTCACTAACCCAACCTGACCCTAAACCCTTCTATAGATGGAACCTATTGATGAAGAGTGGCTGAAGATTGGATTTCCCCAAATCCTATGGGAATCGATGCAACTGTGCGGTTACCAGCAGAAACCTAGCTACACCCTCCACAAGGGAGTCGAATCAGGAGATTATGTCGGACATATTGTCATACTAGCCAAGCCAGGAACCAATGGAAGCTCTATCTACTCCACAGGACCCCGGATGCTTAGTCCCATACTTGCTATTGACTTGGTAGCCAGGGAAGCTTTTATGCGCATCCATAGTTCCCTCCCAGAGATGAGACAGCCCACAACCTTCTACCTTCACATGAAGGGAAATGTCGACTGCGCCGGAGGAATTCAAGACCCCAGCCTGGCGTACCCTGCTCTCTCCTTTCAAACCCGTTACAGCTACTCTAGCAATGAGGTGTTAACAACAGTTATTGATGAATACTGCCACTCCCAGATGGAGCTTCGTAGCCTTCAAACCATTCTCACCCGTAAAGAAGCTCTGGAAACCTTGCAACGGAATCAAGCACGAGAAACCACCACTGAAGGAACCTCGAGAGAAGACGCCCCCAAGAGCAGCAGGAAGTGCACCACCGCCGGTCAATATCTCCGTAGGTTCAAGCCCATCAATGAGGCGCAGGAAACCTCCACTGATCTCCCAGAAGCCAGGCACGACACCATAGATGCACTCCCCGAGTAATCACCCGCGTTGCGGTACTCGCCAGTTTAGCAATAGGGTAGAGTCATGCATCAACCCTGAACGCGTTCTGTAATGCCTAAGTACTATTAGCACCCTCGGGTGCAGAACTGGTTGGTATGTAATAACTTCCTTAGATTTATATGCTTGTTTGGTTGTTTTCTTCTTACGTGTTTTACCCAAGACGTTGCATCAGACCCCCAACCCGGAATGAGTACCATCAACCGGAAATTCCCAGGATGGCCATGGAGATAGGAAGCTCTAGGAAGGCATGTAGCCGTTGCGCAGATGGAAGACACCAAGCCAATAGATACTCCGGCCACTGCCCAAACTACGGAGAACCTCATTCGTCCAAAGTTTGCCCAATTCGACTTATCACTTGTTTCCTCTGTGAAGGCCAAGACCATGTCCCCATAAAATTCCCAATATACCCCCTCATTGGCAAGGCCCGTCAACCTCTCGGTACCAGCAAAGGCAAGTTGTCAAAACAGTTACGCCGAAGGATAGGTACCTGCTTCACGTGTGGACTACCCGGTCACTTCAATCGAGAATGCCCCCAAAGTAAACCCGTCAAGACTTCCTCGAAAGAGAAGCCCGAAGGCACCCAAGGTCCCCTCCTTCAGAAAAGATGATCACCCTACCGCTCGCTGCCCCGCAGCTGAAGGCTGAAGATTTCCCGCGCTTCTATAGGCAACAACACCCCATGGAAGTAAAGGTCAAGAGAGAAGCTCCTTAGCACACTCTAGGACTCCCTGAACATCGGCAAGTGCAACCTGTAATAAACTAGTCCATACCCCCTCCCCCTGGAAAGACATCTATGATACCACCCTCCCTTGTGTTGTCATAAGCTACCTCGAGAACTATCTTTTGCCACCCCTAATAAGGATACCCCCAACTGGTATATCTTCGCTCTACCCAAGTCCAATTTTAAGGGGGAAAGGCGTCTTTCCCGCAAATAGATTACCCCTCTGCCCAAAGGAAATCCCACCATGGGACCCGAAGACACAGAATTTAAGACACAGACTTGGATACAACAACCCACTTAACAGAAACGCCGTAGACCCTTACCGAAGGGCGATACCTCCCTGCAATCATGGTTGAAGCCAGCTTGACCCTCGAGTTTCAAGAAGATTGAAGTTCAACCTCACTTTCGAGGTGTTTCTGTTCGAAGACAAAGTCGACAAGTTAGCATGCAAGAAACACCTAGCCCTACCTCCAAAGAAAATCCCCTAACCTTACTCTCCCGAATCTCGGGACGAGATTCTTTTAAGGGGAAAGGTCTGTAACATCCCAATTTTAGTAACCCTGATTAGTTGTCCAGAATGCAAAAATCAGGGGGAACAAAAACTTTTTCTTATGCATTGGTGCAGTGCTTGCTTATTGTTTGTCTACCCTTGTTCTTATAAGAGTGTATCTTATGATACTCCTTATCTCACCCTCAGTTGACAAAAGCTATTTACCCAAAACTATCCTTGCTCATTTTACATATTCTCAAACGTTCTGGCATTTCAAAACATGAGCCAAGATGCCTATGTAACCAAAACTATTTTGGTAGCTTCTATTGACAAAACTATGGAGAGATATATAATACAATCTCCTTATGTTTTCAAGACAGAACACTCAACTAATCTTATCTCTAGTTTCCCCAAAACCTGTTGTCAAAGCTTTTGAATTCTACTCTTGGTAGAGATACCAAGGACTCTCATCTTAATGAAAACCCAATCTCTTCAAGATGCCCCAACCATACCTCAAGCTAAGCTTGATGGTAACCCTAGTAGTAGTTGGATAGCTTATAAGATGAATTGCCTTGATCTGCTATCTGATGAGTTGTTCTGATCTGCTGTTTGACTTGTTTGCTTAGGAGTAGTAGGAGCTACTCTAGGAACTCATCACTAGGATCAAGATGTTTACAACTCATCAATCCCTAAGCAAGAATACAAACCTAGATATGATCCATAACCACTAGGTGATTATCTAAACCCTTAACTAGATCAATCCTAAGGATCTCCATTGTAGATGTTTCCAAGTCCTTGAAGACCAATATTCAGCTTGGAACCCTTCCAATCAATATACTCTCCAACATCATCCACTTGTTGATGCTCTGATACTTTGCTACTCCTCCAAGAACATTCCCTCTCCTACTCTAGTCAAAATCCTCAAAACTGCCTTTGACCAAGTCTGGAAACAGTTTCAACATCACCTTTTTCAATGCCTCCTTTTCTCAAACCATGTGCATTCTTGGAAATGCACTTGAACCATCTTGTTAACCATCCTAAGGACTACCAAGGCCGACATTGCCTCTGGTTAGATACTCCACAAACCCACTTGTCCAGGATGGTTTTGCAGACAAGAAAATAATATTTCCTGCAAAACTAGTCATCATGCCTACTTTGGTAGAAGCTCACATCATCATCCAACCTCCTATGGACCAACTCTCTGCATGGTTGGGATCTATTAATATGGGTCTACTAAAATCTACTTCACTTGTTCCAAGTGGATCTCTGTGCTGCTTAAACCCACATGGTTTACCAGGCATCATGACTCATTTTGCCTGGCATCCTTAATTTCAACAAAGTTTGCTTTCACTTCATGATCATCTATATGACTTGTTCTAACCATCCATCCAACCCTTGCATCAAGGTGAGTTCCATAGATCATACCCTATCTTCCCATCTCAAAAATAAATATTTTTGAGAATCTTTATCATTTATTTTTGCCCATTTGCTTAAATGGCTGAACTGGAATAATAATTGTTGTAAATAATTTTGTGCCTCAATAAATCTTGGGAAAATTCCCCTAAGTGTGTATTTACACCTGGGACCCTCCCACATCAAAAACCAACCTTGTACAAGGGAAACTTATCAAATGATCTCCTAGAATTCACTTCTGTCCTTTTTGAGTAAATGGATTTAAGTGGACTAAAAACCCACATAAAAATCTCAATTAAATCCTAGGAGTCTACCTTGACCTCATCTATCTACCAGTACCATTTTCTCCTCTGTCTAGAAATTTCTAGCTAAGGTACATAGATGATATACATGTTATGGTTGTATTCTTTGCTTGTTAAACAATGTGGTTCTTGGGTATTGGATACCGAATTGGTTGGTATGAAATGACATATAGTAGGATGGAATTCATGAACTTCAATGGCCTAAGTAACTAGCAAAAGAATATGTGATGATCTTTATCGAAAACAAATTAAGTGTTATTGTGTTTCTCATTGAGATTAAATCTTACCTTCAAGATTTGTTTAAATAATTGTTAATTGTTCTGGTATTATGGGAACAATGGTTGTTCAAATAATTACCGTATTCTATAGAAGATGGATGAACTTTCACAAGTCTAGTTGGAGAAATCACGTCCATAAAAACTAATGCTAAAATGTCACAAGACAAATGATTGAAAGAACACTTACAAAGTGACATCGCCATTTAAATTATATTGGAAAGAAAACATGAAGAAACTCCATGTTGATGGATTTTTCGAGTCTTTGATTTTGATCAAATGACGCTTGCAAGCCTTTCCTCGGGATAATTCAAACTCTGTTCATAGGCCAAAGGGGAACGGATGACTAACTTATCTGAAATTGTGCATGTGGATGTATATAGTCCACTGTGTGTAGCCATGTGCAGTGGATCTTTAAGCTTCATAAGGTTTCTCCGGAAATTTGAGTAAATACATCTGTATATTTACTTAATAAGGAAGAAGTATGAAATATTTGAAAAAATTTCAAAGATTTTCAAGATGAAGTGGAAAATCATTGTAACAAGAAAATAAAGAGTTTATGATTCGATCATAAAGGAAGATATTTGAGTTACATGATTAGCAAAACACCTAAGATTTGAGGAATTGTTCCATGTATTTGTGTTTCCCGATAAACCATAAGAGTATGGAGTGAGCGGGAGATGAAATTGAACCTTGTTTGACATGGTAAGATCCAACGTGTCATTTCTAAAACTGCCATTATGTTTTAAAGATTAAAGCTTTAGAGACTACCGCTTTTAGACTGAAAAGAGCACCATCGTGATTCGTTGAAATAACACCATAAAAGGTATGGTTTGGGATAAAACCTGAGTTATCTTTTCTTAAATTTCGGTATGCTCTGCATAAGTAAAATGTTTACAAACAAAGTCGGATAAGCACATCTTTGTAGGTTATCCCAAAGAATTTGGTGCGAATTCCTCCATAACACCGAGGACAAGAGTTTTTTGCTTGGAACGTCAAGTTTCTTAAGGAGGAATTTTTCGCAAAACGTTAAGTGGGAGGACAATAGAATTTTGATACGGTTATTGAACCTTAGCTCTATGTGCTAAGTAGCACAGTGCCGGAAAGTGTCCCGGTGGCGGCCACAATGCTCATGGCTCCCATGCTTGATATTGTTTTGGATTTATGCTTAGTGCTTTTTTGCTTTAGCATGACATGTTATAAACAATTGAGATTGCTTAATGTACCTTGAAAGAATCATGCATTGTTTTAGCATATTAAAGCATAGTATTGTGGTATTCTCCTTTGATGCTTTATTTGGGTTGACTTGGCGCATGCTCACACCATGTTATGACTATCCAAAGTCACCATAGCCTTGATAATCCTTTAGTTTTCGACTTGTAATATCACTTTATGGTTTAATTAATGATGTTTTGTCGCTTTGCATGATTATGGCCATTATTGCTCTCTTAGTTGGTCGCTCCCAGTCTTTTGCTAGCCTCCATAACCAAGTATGAGTTCCACTCATGCATCCAACTCCAATTAAAACCAAGTTGTTCCAAAGAGTCCACCATACCTAACTATTAGCATATGCTATTCTAAGTATATTCATGTTTTTATCTACCTTCCAAATTAAACTTGTTATGAGAAAACTAGTGATTAAAGCTCTCACGAACTTGATGGCACACTTTACTTTCTTGCACTTAATAATCTTGAACCATTGCGTCCATCTTTGTTGCGTATATGCTTGTGCTTTATAAGTTGAAGTTAGCAGAACCATGTATCATGGGGAACGCTTTCAACATTGCACTTATTATTCCGTTGATATCATGATTCTTTTGCTTATGGATCCCGGTGGTGTGAAATAAAAGGGGAACTTGTAAGATCATGGAGTTTGTATGTGTGTTAGAGAAACGTCTGGGCCGCTAGCCTAAGGCATGCCTAATCATGGTGGAAACTTGCAGCATAACCATACTGAGCACTCTATGAAGCATCCTCAATAAATACCTATGCAAATAGCAAATAAAAAGATCACTGAAATGCTCATTGTCTGCTTGCCTTGTCATTTTGATTATGGGATAGCTCCTGCATCATGTGCAAGGGGTACCCTGTTGGCGGTTCTCTATGATACATATGTACTTACAATGACAAGAGCTTACTTGTGACTAAAGTTGAGTAGCATGAGGTTCGGTACTCGTAAGTAAGGGGCATGAGATTTCAACTTATAACTTGTCAAGCATATCCTCTTAGTTGTATCACTTTAACCTTAATCACGTAAATATGGTTATGGTAGGGGCAATGAGAGCTGAAAGCTAATAAGTACCATAATTTTTGGAAGCTCTTTATGAGACTTGAATCCCTGCTTCCTTCTTTGAAGGCCTTTATTTTACTTTTATATTGAGTCTCCATCTTCTATCTTTATGCACCAATTAAGAGAGCATAGTTGATATTGATTCTATGTGCATTGTCCCAAAACTTATTGATTGATTCATAATGTTGATATTGCTTGTCCTTAAACTATTTGTATCTAGTCACCCTTATAAAGTTTGAAGGTGTCCTATGCATTTATATTTTGCTACTCTATGAGGGACAAGCTGAATTCCACTATGCTATGTTTTATTTATGTGAAACAAACAAACATCTTGCAAAGCATTTTTATTCATGAATCTTTTGTTTGTGCCTTTTCATGTTACAACATAGTTGCTATGTCTTATTGTTAGAACTTTATATTTCATGCTATGTTGAAGTTCTTTGATGCCAGCTATCAATATGCCTTGATCAAGATTGTGATGGTGCATGTCACCTCAAAAATTATTCTTTATTTTTATCACTTACCTACTCGAGGACGAGCAGGAGTTAAGCTTGCGGAAGTTGATACGTTGCTAACGTATCTATAATTTTTGATGTTCCATGCTTGTTTTATATCTACTTTCTTATGTTTTGTCCACACTTTGGAGTACTTTTTATACAATTTCTGGAACTAACCTATTAACAAGATGCCATAGTGCCAGTTGCATGTTTTCTACTATATTTGGTTCCGGAAAGTCAGAAAATGAATATTCTCGGAATTGGACGGGACAAAAGCCAAAGTCAATATTTCACCGAGGGGAACACGGAGCCAGAAGACGAGACGGAGAGGGGCCAGGGGCCGGCCACACCATAGGGTGGCGTGGGTCCCCCTAGCTACGCCACTAGGTGGTGTGGGCCCCTCCGGCCTCCATCGACCTTGCCCTTTTTCCTATAAGAAGCCTTGAAGAAAACCTAAATCGAACAGCCTGTAGCCACGAAAAGTTCCGCAGTGCCGCCTCCACCGAAGGGGAGATTCGGGGGACAGAAAGTCTCTGTTCCGGCACCCTGCCGGGACGGGGAAGTGCCCCCGGAGCCATCTCCATTGATATCCACCACCATCTCCATCACCATTGCTGATTCCCATGATGATTAGGGAGTAGTTCTTCCTCGGGGCTAAAGATTCTACCGGTAGATATGTGTTCATCTGTCTCTCTATGCATGATCATATTGTGATCATGAGCTTTATAATCAATTAGATCTACCTTGCTACTCAAGTGCTTTAATAGATCTCTGCTCTCCCCATGTCTGTGAAAGTGACAGCGCGCACACCATGGTGGCACTTAGGCTAGAGATTACAAATACTTGTTATGAGTTATATTTGGAGTTGGGTGTCTTTATGAAATTGTGGTGTTTGTTGGAACCATCTAGTGCTCAAGGTGACAGTGTGGGGTTATCTAGATGGGAAAGGCGTACTTTGAGGTGTGTTGTTATAGCTGTACCATGGATTAGAGTGTCCAACCGGAGCGTAGTTTAGAGTAGTATCATAAAGAGAAGATATTTATATGAGAGTGTTCACTAGTGAAATTATGATCCCTAGGCCTTGTTTCTAAGCATTGAAACACCGTTTGCAACTAGATTTGTTACATGTTTGCTTGCTTCCATCTTTATTTCAGTTTGCCTTTAGTCTCTACCATGCCACCAAGCTATTTTGTAGCACCGTTGTCTTATATCCATACCACTTGTATTTTACCATCTCTTTGCCAAACTAGTGCACCTATACACCTAACAAGTGTATTGGGTGTGTTGGGGACACAAGAGACTTCTTGTATCTTGATTGCAGGATTGCTTGAGAGGGGATACCTTTGAACACTTCCTCCCCGAGTTCGATAAACCTTGGGTGATCCACTTAAGGGAAAACTTGCTACTGTTCTACAAACCTCTGCACTTGGAGGCCCAACAACTGTCTACAAGAATAGAAGTGCGTAGACATCAAGCTATTTTCTGAAGCCGTTGCCAGGGAGGTAAGGTAAAAGGTACTCACATCCTCCGGTGTGAGTGCTCGAAGTTATTTCCTTTAGATTCTGAAATTTTGTCTTTTTGTTTCTTGTTTTCACTAGTTAGGCTTAATGGAAAAGAAAAAAAAATTAGAGAGCTTTATAGTATATATCTTGAGTTAGGACATGAAGTGTTTGAAGAGAAAATTAAAAAACCTATGGAACTTTATTTGCATGCTAATATCAATGTTGTTAGTATGAATTATTTGGACACCATTATTGCTAATGCTATGGAAAAGTCTAAGCTTGGGGAAGCTAGTTTTTATGAAAATGATCTTTTTAGTTCCCCAGCTTTGGAAGATAGCAATTCTATTGCTTATGATGATACCAAACCTCCAATATATGATGATTACAATGATGAATATGATATTTTCAGTCCACCTACTATTGAGGAGAAAATTAATGATTATAGTATGCCTCCTATATTTGATGATTATGGTGATGAGAATATAATGATAGCTATTTTGTTGAATTTGCTCCCACCACAATTAATAAGAATGACTATGCTTATGTGGAGAGTAATTATTATTATATGCATGTGGCTCATGATAAGAATTTTTTATGTGATAGTTATATTGTTAATTTTATTCATGATTCTACTGAAAGTTATTATGAGAGAGGGAAACATGGTTTTATGCATCTCAATAATATTAGGTTTCCCCTCTTTATGTTGAAAGTCTTGAAGTTGCACTTGTTTTGCTTTACTATGCTTGTTGCTTTGCGCTTTCATGACTTGTTTCTTTACAAGATTCCTATGCATAGGAAGTGGGTTGGACTTAAATGTGTTTTGAATTTGCTTCTTGATGCTCTCTTTTACTTCAATTCATATTTCTTATGTGAGCATCTTCTCAAACTATCATGCCTAACTTAAAGGCGTTAAAGAAAAGTACTTATTGGGAGATAACCCAAAAGTTTTAGATGAGTCTTGGAAGTTATTACCTCTGTAATAACTGATCCTTATCCTTTTTATTTGCTTTTTGTGCCAAGAGTAACCTCTAATGAGAGAGAAGTAATGCTTGGGAAAGTTGCGGTCCCGAAACAGATTTTTGTGCTTCGCTGTAAAAATTCGTGTAAAATCTCTATACATCATTTTGAGGCGTGATTTTTTTGCTTCTGCCCTAGGTTGTTATCTAACTTTCGTTAGTTCAACACTTTTTGATTTGAGAAACAAAAGGTCTTTGAAAAAATCCGTTTTTACCTGCTGGTCTGTTTTGACAGATTTCTGCCATTATTTACATTTGCTTCTTGTTGGTTCCTTTTTGGGCTCTCTTTGGGGAATTGAGATTTTTGAGGGAAGTGCTACAGTAGATTGTGTTTTAATGGAAGTTATATTGGTGTTGAAACTGAACCCAAAGACTTATTATCTTGACTACACTAATGTTGCTAATAAAGATTGTGTGAAGTTTTGTATGACGGAAAAAAATTCAGGTGTATGGAGAGAATGATGTAATGAGATGAATAATGGACTAAAGATCAAGCTTGGGGATTCCACTTGTGTCACCCCAATAAATATCCAAGAAGTACAAGTGTCAAAGCTTGGGGATGCCCAAGGCATCCCTTTCTTCAATATTAAAAATCTCAGGTTTCCTCCAAACACTTCATTTTTATTGTTTCATGCATAGTTGTGTTGTTCTTGGAGCGTCTTTGTTTTTGTTTGCTTAGTTTGCTTGAATAAGTTGGTTGGATCCCAACACACTTCTTTTGGAGAGAGACACACCCCGTTATTCGTTGCCTAGAACAATCTAGTTTTCATTCTTATTGTTTTGTGAGTGTTCTCTTTTGCTATCACTGTGTTTAGCCTTAGTTTTCTTGTGCTTTCAGCTTAGAACTTTTTAGTTCTTCTTTTTGGATTTGTGAGACAAGCTCACTGATCTTTATTTATTATTATCTTTGTGAGTTCTTTCAAATAGGTTGGTTTGGATTGGAAAAGAGTACGGAAAGTTCATGCTTAAGTGGTATAAAAGGAGCTTGTTTTTGAGTATGACTTAGACTTTATCATGTCACGCTTGATATTGTTTTGGCTTTATGCTTAGTGCTTTTTTGCTTTAGCATGACATGTTATAAACAATTGAGATTGCTTAATGTACCTTGAAAGAATCATGCATTGTTTTAGCATATTAAAGCATAGTATTGTGGTATTCTCCTTTGATGCTTTATTTGGGTTGACTTGGCGCATGCTCACACCATGTTATGACTATCCAAAGTCACCATAGCCTTGATAATCCTTCAGTTTTCGAATTGTAATATCACTTTATGCTTTAATTAGTGTTGTTTTGTCGCTTTGCATGATTATGTCCATTATTGCTCTCTTAGTTTCCCGCTCCCAGTATTTTGCTAGCCTCCATAACCAAGTATGAGTTCCACTCACGCATCCAACTCCAAATAACACCAAGTTGTTCCAAAGAGTCCACCATACCTACCTATTAGCATATGCTATTCCAAGTATATTCATGTTTTTATCTACCTTCCGAATTAAACTTGTTATGAGAAAACTAGTGATTAAAGCTCTCACGAACTTGATGGCACACTTTACTTTCTTGCACTTAATAATCTTGAACCATTGCGTCCATCTTTGTTGTGTATATGCTTGCGCTTTATAAGTTGAAGTTAGCAGAACCATGTATCATGGGGAACGCTTTCAACATTGCACTTATTATTCCGTTGATATCATGATTCTTTTGCTTATGGATCCCGGCGGTGTGAAATAAAAGGGGAACTTATAAGATCATGGAGTTTGTATGTGTGTTGGAGAAACGCTTGGCCTGCTAGCCTAAGCCATGCCTAATCATGGTGGAAACTTGCAGCATAACCATAATGAGCACTCTATGAAGCATCCTCAATAAAAACCTATGCAAATAGCAAATAAAAAGATCGCTGAGATGCTCATTGTCTGCTTGCCTTGTCATTTTGATTATGGGATAGCTCCTGTATCATGTGCAAGGTGTACCCCGTTGGCGGTTCTCTATGATACATATGTACTTACAATGAGAAGAGCTTACGTGTGACTGAAGTTGAGTAGCATGAGGTTCGGTACTCGTAAGTAAAGGGCATGAGATTTCAACTTATAACTTGTGAAGCATATCCTCTTAGTTGTGTCACTTTAACCTTAATCACCTAAAGATGCTTATGATAGGGCCAATGAGAGCTGAAAGCTAATAAGTACCATGATTTTTGGAAGCTCTTTATGAGACTTGAATCCCTGCTTCCTTCTACGAAGGCCTTTCTTTTACTTTTAAATTGAGTCTCCATCTTCTATCTTTATGCACCAATTAAGAGAGCATAGTTGTCATTCTTAGTTCTATGTGCATTGTCCCAAAACTTATTGATTGATTCATAATGTTGATATTGCTTGTTCTTAAACTATTTGTATCTAGTCACCCTTATAAAGTTTGAAGGTGTCATATGCATTTATGTTTTGCTACTCTATGAGGGACAAGCTGAATGCCACTATGCTATGTTTTCTTTATGTGAAACAAACAAACGACTTGCAAAGCATTGTTATTCATGAATCTTTTGTTTGTGCCTTTTCATGTTACAACATAGTTGCTATATCTTATTGTTAGAACTTTATCTTTCATGCTATGTTGAAGTTCTTTGATACTAGCTATCAATATGCCTTGATCAAGATTGTGATGGTGCATGTCACCTCAAAAATTATTCTTTCTTTTTATCACTTACCTACTCGAGGACGAGCAGGAGTTAAGCTTGGGGATGTTGATACGTTGCTAACATATCTAAATTTTTTGATGTTCCATGCTTGTTTTATATCTACTTTCTTATGTTCTGTCTACACTTTGGAGTACTTTTTATACACTTTCTGGAACTATCCTATTAACAAGATGCCATAGTGCCAGTTGCCTGTTTTCTACTATTTTTGGTCCAAAAAGTCAGAAAATGAATATTCTCAGAATTGGATGGGACAAAAGCCAAAGTCAATATTTCACCGAGCGGAACACGGAACTAGAAGACGAGATGGAGAGGGGCCAGGGGCCGGCCACACCATAGGGGGAGGGGCCCACACCACCTAGTGGCACGGCCAGGGGGACCCGCACCATAGGGTGGCACGGGTCCCCTGGCCGTGCCACTAGGTGGTGTGGGCCCCTCCGGCCTCCACCGACCTTGACCTTTCGCCTATAAGAAGCCTCCAATGCAGAAACCCTTAATCGAACAGCCTCCGGCCACGAAAAGTTCCGCAGCGCCGCCTCCACCGAAGGGAAGATTGGAGGGATAGAAAGTCTCTGTTCCGGCACCCTTCCGAGACAGGGAAGTGCCCCCGGAGCCATCTCGATCGATCTCCACCACCATCTCCATCGCCATTGCTGATTCCCATGATGATGAGGGAGTAGTTCTTCCTCGAGGCTAAGGGTTCTACCGGTAGCTATGTGTTCATCTCTCTCTCTATGAATGATCATATTGTGATCATGAGCTTTGTAATCAAGTAGACCTACCTTGCTACTCAAATGCTTTAATAGATCTCTGCTCTCCCCATGTGTGTGAAAGTGACAGCGTGCACACCATGGTGGCACTTAGGCTAGAGATTATAAATACTTGTTATGAGTTATATTTGGATTTGAATGTCTTTATGAAATTGTGGTGTTTGTTGGAACCATCTAGTGCTTAAGGTGACAGAGTGAGGTTATCTAGATGGGAAAGGCTTACTTTGAGGTGTTCTGTTATAGCCCTACCATGGATTAGAGTGTCCAACCGGAGAGTAGTTTAGAGTAGTATCATAAAGAGAAGATATTTATATGAGAGTGTTCACTAGTGAAAGTATGATCCCTAGTCCTTGTTTCTAAGCATTGAAACACCGTTTGCAACTAGATTTGTTACATGTTTGCTTGCTTCCATCTTTATTTCAGTTTGCCTTTAGTCTCTTCCATGCCACCAAGCTATTTTCTAGCACCATTGTCTTATATCCATACCACTTGTATTTTACTATCTCTTCGCCAAACTAGTGCACCTATACACCTGACAAGTGTATTGGGTGTGTTGGGGACACAAGAGACTTCTTGTATCTTGAATGCAGGGTTGATTGAGAGGGATACCTTTGACCACTTCCTCGTTGAGTTCGATAAACCTTAGGTAATCCACTTAAGGGAAACTTGCTGTTGTTCTACAAACCTCTGCACTTGGAGGCCCAACAACTGGCTACAAGACTAGAATTGCGTAAACATCACCGCCGCCCTAGCCGCCACCGACACCACATCCTCCTCCATCGGTGCCTAAACCCTAGCCGCCAAGGATCCCCTCTACTCGACCATTCCTTCTCTAGCTTAGGCCAAGCCCTGTAGGATCTACTCCTCCACTACATCGTGTTAATGGAATCGCAAGGATATCTAATGCCTCCACTACCTGCTGGAAGAAGGGAGAGGAAGGTCTTCATCGAGTACCGTACGTGTGACCGACTGCGGAAGCTCTACCGGAACGTGGCGCTGGAAGGATCGTCTTCTCGATCTTGAGATCGGCAAGTGAACGACTACATCAACCACGAGAATCCGATCTCGTTAAACGCATTGGATCTATAAGGGGTAGTACTCTACAAAATCGTTGCACTGATCTTATAGATTAGATCTTGGCTTTTTGTGTTTTCCCGCGATAGATTTTTTTTGTTTTACATGCTGTGAACCCAACAGCGGTATCAGAGCCGACTATATGCGTAGATCTGTTGCACGAGTAGAACACAATGGTTGTTGTGGGCGTTGATGCTTTTATTATCGATTTCTTTGTGTGTACTTTGCATCTTGCGGGATGGTGGGATGAAGCGGCTCAGGCTAACCTTACATGACATTGTTCATGCGACTTGCTCCACGCTCAACATGCAACTTGCATTGCATAAGTGGCTTAGCGGGTGTCTGTATCTCCCACCATAGTGAAGATTCAATTTACAACCGTCACTTGACAATACTTGTATCGTTCATGTTTGTAAGTTAGAACTATTCTTATTCGAAAGCCCAACCATGTAAAACATGAAAAGAAAATTAGAGGCATCTAACTTGTTTTTGAAGGGCTTGTGTGGTGATGTGATATGGCCATGATTGTGATTATATATGATGTATGCAATGATCCTTATTTAAGTTGGCAACCGACAAGAGCCTTATTGTTGTCTTTAAATTTCGTAAGACCTACGTGTCTATTCATCAAAGTAGTTGTAATAGTTGCTATTGGTGGTGGACAACCATGAAGCGGAACCATTGACCTTGATGCCACGCCGATGATGATGGAGATCATGTTCGTGCTTTTGAGATGGAGATCAAAGGCACGAGAAGAAAGGCCATATCATATCACATATTATGAATTGCATGTGATGTTAATCCTTTTATGCATCTTGTATTGCTTAGATTGCGATGGTAGTATCATAAGATGATCCCTCTCACTAAATATAAAGTAATAAAGTGTTCGTCCTTAGTAGGCACCGTTGCTAAGAATCATCGTTTCGAAGCACCACGTGATGATCGGGTGTGATAAATTCTATGTGTGCATACAACGGGTGCAAGTCAGATTTGCACATGCGGATACTAAGGTTAATCTTAATGAGACTAGCATGTACAGACATGGTCTCAAAACATAGAATATCGAAAGGTAAAGCATGAGCCATATGATTGATATGATGAACATGTTGATTGTTCGCCTTTGAAAGTACATCATCTCTCATGATGATCGGACTTGGTGTAGTGGATTTGGTTCGTGTGATCACTAAAACAATGTGAGGCATGTTGTTTTGAGTGGGAGTTCACCTAGTTAATTTAAGAATTAAATTTGAACTCTATTTATCATAAACTTAGTCTAAACTCTTTGTAAATATTTTGTAGATCATGGGGTTTCCTACCATCAATTTTAATGCATTCCTAGAGAAAGAAAAGTTGAAAAACAATGGAAGCAACTTCACGGACTCGTTCCGTAACTTCAAGATTGTCCTCAATACCGGTCAGTTGACCTATGTGCTGGATGCACCGCTAGGTGACCCGCCTACAGCTGATGCTACCGATGAAGTGAAAACTGTTTACATCACTCAGAAGAATCAATACTCCACAGTTCAGTGTGCCATCTTGTACGGCTTGGAATCGGAACTTCAGAAACAGTTTGAGAACCGTGACCCTCATGATATTATTCATGAAGTCAAAATGATATTTGAGACTCATGTGTCAGTTGAAAGCTATGAAGCATCCGAGAAGTTCTTTAATTGTAAGATGGAAGAGGGCAGCTCCATTAGTGAGCACGTGCTCAAAATGTCTGGGCACGCCAATAAACTTCAAGATTTGGGAATAATGATTCCTAATGCTTTGGGGATTCACCGTGTCCTCCAATCACTGTCACTAGGTTACAATAACTTTGTGATGAACTACAACATGCAGCGTATGGGTAAGACATTACTCGAACTCTTCTCCATGCTGAAATCTGCGGAAGTGGAGATCAAGAAAGAGCACCAAGTGTTGATGATCAATAAGATCACCAATTTCAAGAAGCAAGGCAAGGATAAGAAGAAGGGTAACTTCAAGAAGGATAGCAAGAAAGCTGTTGTGCTTGCAAAAAACCCAAGGCTGGTGCCAAGGCTGATACTGAGTGCTTTTAGTGTAAGGGCGTTGGTCACTAGAAGCGGAATTTCCCAAGTACCTGGTAGATCTGAAGAACGGCAATATCAAGAAGAAAGGTATATTCGATATACATGTTATTGATGTGTATCTTACTAGTAATCGTAGTAGTGGCTGGGTATTTGATACTGGTTTGGTTGCTCATATTTGTAACTCGAAACAGGAGCTGCAGAATAAACGAAGACTAGCGAGAGACGAGGTGACGGTGTGCGTTGGAAATGGATCCAAGGTTGGTGTGATCGCTATCGGCACGCTCCCTCTTCATCTACCATCGGGATTAGCTTTATACTTAAATAATTGTTATTTAGTACATGCTTCACGTGTGGACTACCCGATCACTTCAGCCAAGAATGCCCCCTGAGTAAACTCGTCAAGACTTCCTCGAAAGAGAAGCCCGAAGGCACCCAAGGTCCCCTCCTTCAGAAAAGACGATCACCCTACCGCTCGCTGCCCCGCAGCTCAAGACTGAAGATTTCCCACGCTTCTATAGGCGACAACACCCCGTGGAAGTAAAGGTCAAGAGAGAAGCTCCTTAGCACACTCTAGGACTCCCCAAACGTTGGCAAGTGCAACCTGTAATAAACTAGTCCATACCCCCTCCCCCTGGAAAGACATCTATGATACCACCCTCCCTTATGTTGTCATAAGCTACCTCGAGAACTATCTTTTGCCACACCTAATAAGGATACCCCCAACTGGTAACTCTCCGCTCTACCCAAGTCCAATTTAAGGGGGAAAGACTACATCTTTCCCGCAAATAGATTACCCCTCTGCCCGAAGAAAATCCCACTGTGGGACCCGAAGACATAGAATTTAAGACACAGACTTGGATACAACAGCCCACTTAACAAAAACGCCGTAGACCCTTACCGAAGGGCGATCCCTCCCCACAATCATGGTTGAAGCCAGCTCGACCCCCGAGTTTCAAGAAGATTGGAGTTCAAACTCACTGACGAGGTGTTTCTGTTCGAAGACAAAGTTGGCAAGTTAGCATGCAAGAAACACCTAGCCCTACCTCCAAATCAAATCACCTAGCCTTACTCTCCGGAATCTCAGGACGAGATTCTTTTAAGGGGGAAAGGTCTATAACATCCCAATTTCAGTAACCCTAATTAGTTGTCCAGAATGCAAAAATCAGGGGGAACAAAAACTTTTTCTTGTGCATTGGTGCATTGCTTGCTTATTGTTTGTCTACCCTTGTACTTATGTGAGTGTATCTTATGATACTCCTTACCTCACCCTCAGTTGACAAAAGCTATTTACCCAAAACTATCCTGGCTCATTTTACATAATCTCAAACGTTCTGGCATTCCAAAACATGAGCCAAGATGCCTATGTAACCAAAACTATTTTGGTAGCTTCTATTGACAAAACTATGGAGAAATATATAATATAATCTCCTTATGTTTTCAAGACAGAACACTCAACAAATCTTATCTCTAGTTTCCCCAAAACATCTTTTCAAAGCTTTTGAATTCTACTCTTGGTAGAGATACCAAGGACTCTCATCTTACTCAAAAACTAAGCTCTTCAAGATGCCCCAACCTTCCCTCAATCAAACCTTGATGGTAACCCTAGTAGTAGTTGGATAGCTTATAAGATGAATTGCCTTAATCTGCTGTCTAATGAGTTGTTCTGGTCTGCTGTTTGACTTGTTTGCTTAGGAGTAGTAGGAGCTACTCCAGGAGCTCATCACTAGGATCAAGATGTTTCCAATTCATCAATCCCTAAGCAAGAATACAAACCTCGATATGATCCCTAACCACTTGGTGATCATCTAAACCCTTAACCCGGTCAATCCTGAGGATCTCCATTCTAGATGTGTCCAAGTCTTTGAAGACCAATATTCAGCTTGGAACCCTTCCAATCAATCTACTCTCCAAAATCATCCACTTGTTGATGCTTTGATACTTTGCAACTCCTCCAAGAATATTCCCTCTCCTACTCCTCCAAGTATGGAAACAGTTTAAACATCACCTTTTTGAATGCCTCCTTTTCTCAAACCATGTGCATTTTTTGAAATGCACTTGAACCATCTTGTTAACCATCCTAAGGACGACCAACGCCCACATTGCCTCTGGTTAGATACTCCTCAAACCCACTTGTCCATGCTGGTTTTGCAGACAAGAAAATAATATTTCCTACAAAGCTAGTCATCATGCCTACTTTGGTAGAAGCTCACGTCATCATCCAAACTCCTATGGACCAACTCTCTGCATGGTTGGGATGTACTAATATGGGTCTACCAAGATCTACTTGACTTGTTCCAAGTGGATTTCTATGCTTCTTAAAACCACATGGTTTATCAGGCATCATGACTCATTTTGCCTGGCAGCCTTACTTTTAACAAAGTTTGCCATCACTTCTAGATCACCCCAAATGCATTTAATTCAAACTCCTCCTACCATGATCATCTATATGACTTGTTCTAACCAGCCATCCAACCCTTGCATCAAGGTGAACTCTGAGCTCCAAGATGCAAGCATGTTTTGATGTTATAAAAATAACATCACCCTAGATCCTAAATACCTTGTTCTCCATCCTTTTCAAGTTGGAATTTCATTCCACAAGGTTGCAAATGCTTGCTACACCTTGTCTATCTCATATCCATTGACCCTCAAGATTTATCAATAATTATCCCTAATTATTATGGCCCCAAAACTATTTAATTCCTTTAATAGTCAAAATCTCCCAAAACTCTCTCCATAAGGTTTTTTCCAAAACACTTCTCCAATTTTTTTTGGCTCATGTGAGTTCCATAGATCATACCCTATCTTCCCATCTAAAAAATAAATATTTTTGAGAAGCTTTATTATTTCTTTTTGCCCATTTGCTTAAATGGCTGAATTGGAATAATAATGGTTTTAAATACTTTTGTGCCTCAATAAATCTTGGGAAAAATCCCCTAAGTGTGTATTCACACCTGGGACCCTCCCACATCAAAAACCAACCTTGTACAAGGGAATCTTCTCAAATGATCTCCTAGAATTCACTTCTGTCCTTTTTGAGTAAATGGATTTAAGTGGACTAAAAACCCACATAAAAATCTAAATTAAATCCTAGGAGTCTACCTTGACCTCATCTATCTACCAGTACCATTTTCTCCTCTGGTCCAATTCAAAATTTTGGACTTCCTTCATAACCATCAATTGGATCAAAATTGCCAATTAAGCAAATTCGTTACTCAAACCAATTCCATATTTCATCAAACCTTGCTCAATACTTATCCTCAAGATCAGGACACACCCCTGGTCGACCAGCACTGTAGCACCACCTCAGCCCTTCCCATTTTACCCTTGGACTAGTAGAAAGAAAGAGAGAGAACAAAATATTACAAGGATCTACTTCACTTAATTACCACCGCTGCCACCACCTCCCTCTCTGATCCAGCACGACCAAAACCCCTTCTTACCCCTCCCCACCGACCCCTGGACCAATCCCTGGCTAGCCTTCCCTCTCCACCATGCCCAATTTGGTAATCTACATCATCTACCACCCATCCCTAGTATATATGGCCAGAGTCCTCCCCCAGCTCGCCCCTGCCCCTCATTTGCTACCTCTCCCTCCCACTCACCTCCCCCAGCTTCACTCCCTCTCCCTTGCTCTGTGTTGTCCGAAGGAGGAAGAAGAAGGAGTTTCGGCCTCCTTCAAAAATCGAGCAAGGCTCCTTCTCCCCTGCTCCATTCCCTCTGCATGTTAGCTCATGTGTTCCCCTCCTCCTCCTCTACCTAACAGTACTCTTCTTTTTCTCCAGGACCAACTCATCTGTCCTCGCTAGCGAGCTCCGACGAGGACACTCTCAGCCGCCGTCGCACGAGCTGCTTCCAGTGGACCTCCACCGCCGTGCCACCCACCGATCTGCTCACAGTCGTCAACCGCGTCGCCCTGGCGCCTCCACGACCTCCCCCGAGCCCTCAGGTGAGCTCCCCACCCAGCGCCGTCCTCTGCTAGGGTTCCTGCTCGCTGGTGCCGACATGAGGAGGACGACGGACGTGGGTCGTCCATCCCCACTTAAACCGACGACCAAGATCCGTCGGTACCGTTTCAGCCGCCCCCTCTCACTGACTGGTGTGCCCCACCAGTCAGGTTCAATCCGCGCCCTCCCGCGCGTCGCCCTATGTGCTTCGGGCCGATTCCCTCCCGGCCGGACCAGTTCACTCTAGATCCGGCCTAGTCCCCTGTCGCCCCTTCTTCTTTTTCTTTTAGAACTACAGATCCAGTTTTGTACCAATTGAATTAAATCCAGTTAAAAAGGTAAATCAAGTCCAAATGCCAAGATTCAAATTTCTGGTAGTACTCAGATGATTTCTCAATCATGCAGAGGCAACCCCAAGACCAAAATAAATTCCATTATTTGCCGGTATTTATTCTGCTGCCAAGTATACTTTGCACTAAACAATTTCCTCTATGAGCTAGCCTTACTCATTTGAGTTGAAACAAAGTCCTACTGAGAGGTATTTGATATACCTATCATCTAGTACAGGCCCTAGGCCAAGGTGAACAGAAGGATGACATTAACAAAAATAACAAAACTAGCAACCTTCTGCCTTGGATAAATTCTCTAGGTCGAACCAAATGTGGTCTTGACCTTATTCCAACTCCCAGTACCTCATATTATCAAAACCTATCAAATCCTAGCAGCTCAAAATTTATTGAGCTATGGTAAAAGTTCAATGAATTAAATACTTCTGCAATGGGTATTTTCACTAAATAAATCACTCCAGGAGTTTGGCAACTCCAAAATAAGTGAATCCAATTTCTACATAAAGGTATTCTAAATGCCTACCCCATGCCTTTGTACTGAACTCAATAGCTCCTGTATAATTAATCTGGTGAAAAAGAGAACTGTCTTTGGGATTTCCTGAGGGCATTCTGTTAATTCTTTTGACACAATTCCAACTCTGGGTGGTTCAGTACAGCAAATACTACCAAACCATCCAAGGAAATAATTTGTGGAGCTCCAGATAATTTATGGTGAATTATTTCCTTAAACTAGAGTTTATTCCAGTATAGAAATCCTAATTAAATCTAGGAAATTGATATTCAAGTAAAACCACATGTAATGGTTTTGTCTTGTCAAGACCTATCTGGGGATATCAGGGTTACCCTTTGGTAGCCTACTGACCTTAGAACCCTAATCCAAATGCATTGTATCTAGCCTTGACAACCACCTTCCAAGAGAAAACACTACAGTGGCAATTTAGTAAATTCCACTATCATTATCCAACATCTCCAAAACCTCCCAAGTTCAGTAATACTCCTTATGTTTGTTTGCTGTATGGTTTGATATTTGTATGCCTTGTATTGATTATGGACTTGTCTGCATGCATGTGTGCCCAATGACGACGATAGTGTGAGTGTTTGACGACAAGAAGGAAGGGACTTCTTATTATTGTTTATTGGGTATCCTTGGTTACTTGAAGAAGTCTAGGGACTTATTGCTGACCACAGGCAAGACACCATTCCTGAACTCTGATATATGTCCTACTCTCTTTTATCTGTTTTGTATCCTCTTTATAAATTGCATTATCCACCTGCATGTCTTGTTTTACAAATACTGCAATAGTAACTTGGCTCCTCCAAGTTATGACTTTGTGTCCTTCCTAGCACCACCCCGATGCACCTACCATCTTATTCCTTTAGATCGAGAGTATGATGGTTAGCATCCTACCTCGTTGGAAACCCCCGGTTTTGAGAAAATAAACTGTTTTGGGGATTTATCCCACTACAAATGTTTCTAAAATGTTTCGTAAAACCCTTGGAAAAAGGCATTGTTCCAAGCGGATGTTTTAGCAAAAGAAATGGCGATGATGAGACATGAGGATGTGCTGGGATGTTCTACGCCTTTACCGGAACAAGTTTTATCTGTGCAACCACATTACCCCAGGTGCTGGGGCTTAACTTGTAGTTTGTTTGCATTAGCCGAGGCAAGTTCTACCATGCTTATAGGGAGAGATCCCTGGAATCCGGGCAGGCGCTACCAAATCTCGGATCTGAAGCCTGTTGCTTGTTTCGGCAACAGTGAGCCTGAACTAGCAGGAGGCTGGTGCAACAATTGGGTCTCCCGTGGATGGTATGACTTGGAGTACGGAAGGAAGTGGAGTCACCAGATTTAAGGTATACGTCAAGTTGCGGATTGGGTATGTGCGTGTATGGAAGGCAGGACTATGGCTGGGAGCCACATACTCGTTGCCGGGGAGAACAAACCCAAAAGGAGGAGCATGCCTTTGCTAGGGTCGACAAGCGAAAGGTTAAGTTTGATTATCCGGACCCCCATCTACAGTGGTAGTGGGCCGTGGTTGTATCCCGGCGGATGTATTGATTCTTGTGGGGAAAGTGCACAAACTCTGCAGAGTATAATCTATTCGAATATTCGTGTCCACGGTCAAGGACGGTTGTAAAGGTGTTGTCTATGAGTACCCAAACTGTGCTTGTGTGGGACACAAGGATGAAGAGGACGAAGGTTCCGGGGGAACCCAAGTTCGAAAGCTTTGTTTTGACCCGAGGTGGTTGAAGAGGTTTACAAATGGGTCTTTACTACAAAACTGTTTTCAAAACTCTTTTTCAACAAAGATATGGAGATGTCTTGATTTATAAAACAAAGGCATGTTTTCAAACTCTTTTTTAGCAAAGATATGGAGATGCCATAACTACCAGAGTTAGCCTAGGAAGTTCAAGAAAACAACCCAGATAGAGCTAGCTCGCCAGAACTAGACTTGCATTTCCTTATGCCATTATCTTGGTGGTTTGCGAGTTCATTCAGAAGTACTCACATCTTTGTCCCTGGCTATTTCCTTGGCCAGACTTTCAGAGGTTCGACTTCGGAGAATTAAGGTGACGTCCAGCGAGCTAGGCCGTCTTCCCAGTCAGCTGCCTGTAGGTTGAGGCGCGATTGGGCTCAGTGGGTGATGATATTCCGCTGCTAAGGATGATGTAGCCATAATGGCATCTATGTAAGTCTTGTAATTCGTTATGATTCGGATGTTGTAATGATACATGTCGGTTATGTTCCACTGCTCACTGGTCATGGGTACGTGGAAATATGCATAACAGGGATTTCTCGAATGAATAATCCGGGGAGCCCATAGACTTGGTATCAGAGCCATCCTGACTGTAGGAGACCTTAGTTAGCATGGACGTTAGAGAGGGAGCGACAAACCTATTTTATAAATGACAAAGGGAAGAGATGACTATTTGCAAAAGTGCTTATGTCCTTTCCCCTCCATTTTGAAAACTACTTGCCTTAATATGATTTCATAATCTCAAAATCATGCACACCTGTCACTAACCCAACCTGACCCTAAACCCTTCTATAGATGGAACCTATTGATGAAGAGTGGCTGAAGATTAGATTTCCCCATATCCTATGGGAATCGATGCAACTGTGCGGTTACCAGCAGAAACCTAGATACACCCTCCACAAGGGAGTCGGATCAGGAGATTATGTCGGACATATTGTCATACTAGCCAAGCCAGGAACCAATGGAAGCTCTATCTACTCCACAGGACCCCGGATGCTTAGTCCCATACTTGCTATTGACTTGGTAGCCAGGGAAGCTTTTATGCGCATCCATAGTTCCCTGCCAGAGATGAGACAGCCCACAACCTTCTACCTTCACATGAAGGGAAATGTCGACTGTGCCGGAGGAATTCAAGACCCCAGCCTGGCGTACCCTGCTCTCTCCTTTCAAACCCGTTACAGCTACTCTAGCAATGAGGTGTTAACAACAGTTATTGATGAATACTGCCACTCCCAGATGGAGCTTCGTAGCCTTCAAACCATTCTCACCCGTAAAGAAGCTCTGGAAACCTTGCAACGGAATCAAGCACGAGAAACCACCACTGAAGGAACCTCGAGAGAAGCCGCCCCCAAGAGAAGCAGGAAGTGCACCACCGCCGGTCAATATCTCCGTAGGTTCAAGCCCATCAATGAGGCGCAGGAAACCTCCACTGATCTCCCAGAAGCCAGACACTACACCATAGATGCACTCCCCGAGTAATCACCCGCGTTGCGGTACTCGCTAGTTTAGCAATAGGGTAGAGTCATGCATCAACCCTGAACGCGTTCTGTAATGCCTAAGTACTATTAGCACCCTCGGGTGTAGAACTGGTTGGTATGTAATAACTTCCTTAGATTTATATGCTTGTTTGGTTGTTTTCTTCTTACGTGTTTTACCCAAGACGTTGCAGCAGACCCCCAACCCGGAATGAGTACCATCAACCGGAAATTCCCAGGATGGCCATGGAGATAGGAAGCTCTAGGAAGGCATGTAGCCGTTGCGCAGATGGAAGACACCAAGCCAATAGATACTCCGGCCACTGCCCAAACTACGGAGAACCTCATTCCTCCAAAGTTTGCCCAACTCGACTTATCACTTGTTTCCTCTGTGAAGGCCAAGACCATGTCCCCATAAAATGCCCAATATACCCCCTCATTGGCATGGCCCGTCAACCTCTCGGTACCAGCAAAGGCAAGTTGTCAAAACAGTTACGCCGAAGGATAGGTACCTGCTTCACGTGTGGACTACCCGGTCACTTCAATCGAGAATGCCCCCAAAGTAAACCCGTCAAGACTTCCTCGAAAGAGAAGCCCGAAGGCACCCAAGGTCCCCTCCTTCAGAAAAGACGATCACCCTACCACTCGCTGCCCCGCAGCTGAAGGCTGAAGATTTCCCGCGCTTCCATAGGCAACAACACCCCATGGAAGTAAAGGTCAAGAGAGAAGCTCCTTAGCACACTCTAGGACTCCCTGAACGTCGGCAAGTGCAACCTGTAATAAACTAGTCCATACCCCCTCCCCCTGGAAAGACATCTATGATACCACCCTCCCTTGTGTTGTCATAAGCTACCTCGAGAACTATCTTTTGCCACCCCTAATAAGGATACCCCCAACTGGTATATCTTCGCTCTACCCAAGTCCAATTTTAAGGGGGAAAGGCGTCTTTCCCGCAAATAGATTACCCCTCTGCCCAAAGGAAATCCCACCATGGGACCCGAAGACACATAATTTAAGACACAGACTTGGATACAACAACCCACTTAACAGAAACGCCGTAGACCCTTACCGAAGGGCGATCCCTCCCTGCAATCATGGTTGAAGCCAGCTCGACCCTCGAGTTTCAAGAAGATTGAAGTTCAACCTCACTTTCGAGGTGTTTCTGTTCGAAGACAAAGTCGACAAGTTAGCATGCAAGAAACACCTAGCCCTACCTCCAAAGAAAATCCCCTAACCTTACTCTCCCGAATCTCGGGACGAGATTCTTTTAAGGGGAAAGGTCTGTAACAACCCAATTTTAGTAACCCTGATTAGTTGTCCAGAATGCAAAAATCAGGGGGAACAAAAACTTTTTCTTATGCATTGGTGCAGTGCTTGCTTATTGTTTGTCTACCCTTGTTCTTATGAGAGTGTATCTTATGATACTCCTTATCTCACCCTCAGTTGACAAAAGCTATTTACCCAAAACTATCCTGGCTCATTTTACATATTCTCAAACGTTCTGGCATTTCAAAACATGAGCCAAGATGCCTATGTAACCAAAACTATTTTGGTAGCTTCTATTGACAAAACTATGGAGAGATATATAATACAATCTCCTTATGTTTTCAAGACAGAACACTCAACTAATCTTATCTCTAGTTTCCCCAAAACCTCTTGTCAAAGCTTTTGAATTCTACTCTTGGTAGAGATACCAAGGACTCTCATCTTAATCAAAACCCAATCTCTTCAAGATGCCCCAACCATCCCTCAAGCTAAGCTTGATGGTAACCCTAGTAGTAGTTGGATAGCTTATAAGATGAATTGCCTTGATCTGCTATCTGATGAGTTGTTCTGATCTGCTGTTTGACTTGTTTGCTTAGGAGTAGTAGGAGCTACTCTAGGAACTCATCACTAGGATCAAGATGTTTACAACTCATCAATCCCTAAGCAAGAATACAAACCTAGATATGATCCATAACCACTAGGTGATTATCTAAACCCTTAACTAGATCAATCCTAAGGATCTCCATTGTAGATGTTTCCAAGTCCTTGAAGACCAATATTCAGCTTGGAACCCTTCCAATCAATCTACTCTCCAACATCATCCACTTGTTGATGCTCTGATACTTTGCTACTCCTCCAAGAACATTCCCTCTCCTACTCTAGTCAAAATCCTCAAAACTGCCTTTGACCAAGTCTGGAAACAGTTTCAACATCACCTTTTTCAATGCCTCCTTTTCTCAAACCATGTGCATTCTTGGAAATGCACTTGAACCATCTTGTTTACCATCCTAAGGACTACCAAGGCCGACATTGCCTCTGGTTAGATACTCCACAAACCCACTTGTCCAGGATGGTTTTGCAGACAAGAAAATAATATTTCCTGCAAAACTAGTCATCATGCCTACTTTGGTAGAAGCTCACATCATCATCCAACCTCCTATGGACCAACTCTCTGCATGGTTGGGATCTATTAATATGGGTTTACCAAGATCTACTTCACTTGTTCCAAGTGGATCTCTGTGCTGCTTAAACCCACATGGTTTACCAGGCATCATGACTCATTTTGCCTGGCATCCTTAATTTCAACAAAGTTTGCTTTCACTTCATGATCATCTATATGACTTGTTCTAACCATCCATCCAACCCTTGCATCAAGGTGAGTTCCATAGATCATACCCTATCTTCCCATCTCAAAAATAAATATTTTTGAGAATCTTTATCATTTATTTTTGCCCATTTGCTTAAATGGCTGAACTGGAATAATAATTGTTTTAAATAATTTTGTGCCTCAATAAATCTTGGGAAAATTCCTCTAAGTGTGTATTTACACCTGGGACCCTCCCACATCAAAAACCAACCTTGTACAAGGGAAACTTATCAAATGATCTCCTAGAATTCACTTCTGTCCTTTTTGAGTAAATGGATTTAAGTGGACTAAAAACCCACATAAAAATCTCAATTAAATCCTAGGAGTCTACCTTGACCTCATCTATCTACCAGTACCATTTTCTCCTCTGGCTAGAAATTTCTAGCTAAGGTACATAGATGATATACATGTTATGGTTGTATTCTTTGCTTGTTAAACAATGTGGTTCTTGGGTATTGGATACCGAATTGGTTGGTATGAAATGACATATAGTACGATGGAATTCATGAACTTCAATGGCCTAAGTAACTAGCAAAAGAATATGTGATGATCTTTATCGAAAACAAATTAAGTGTTATTGTGTTTCTCATTGAGATTAAATCTTACCTTCAAGATTTGTTTAAATAATTGTTAATTGTTCTGGTATTATGGGAACAATGGTTGTTCAAATAATTACCGTATTCTATAGAAGATGGATGAACTTTTACAAGTCTAGTTGGAGAAATCACGCCCATAAAAACTAATGCTAAAATGTCACAAGACAAATGATTGAAAGAACACTTACAAAGTGACATCGCCATTTAAATTATATTGGAAAGAAAACATGAAGAAACTCCATGTTGATGGATTTTTCGAGTCTTTGATTTTGATCAAATGACGCTTGCAAGCCTTTCCTCGGGATAATTAAAACTCTGTTCATAGGCCAAAGGGGAACGGGTGACTAACTTATCTGAAATTGTGCATGTGGATGTATATAGTCCATTGTGTGTAGCCATGTGCAGTGGATCTTTAAGCTTCATAAGGTTTCTCCGGAAATTTGAGTAAATACATCTGTATATTTACTTAACAAGGAAGAAGTATGAAATATTTGAAAAAATTTCAAAGATTTTCAAGATGAAGTGGAAAATCATTGTAACAAGAAAATAAAGAGTTTATGATTCGATCATAAAGGAAGATATTTGAGTTACATGATTAGCAAAACACCTAAGATTTGAGGAATTGTTCCATGTATTTGTGTTTCCCGATAAACCATAAGAGTATGGAGTGAGCGGGAGATGAAATTGAACCTTGTTTGACATGGTAAGATCCAACGTGTCATTTCTAAAACTGCCATTATGTTTTAAAGATTAAAGCTTTAGAGACTACCGCTTTTAGACTGAAAAGAGCACCATCGTGATTCGTTGAAATAACACCATAAAAGGTATGGTTTGGGATAAAACCTGAGTTATCTTTTCTTAAATTTCGGTATGCTCTGCATAAGTAAAATGTTTACAAACAAAGTCGGATAAGCACATCTTTGTAGGTTATCCCAAAGAATTTGGTGCGAATTCCTCCATAACACCGAGGACAAGAGTTTTTTGCTTGGAACGTCAAGTTTCTTAAGGAGAAATTTTTCGCAAAAAGTTAAGTGGGAGGACAATAGAATTTTGATACGGTTATTGAACCTTAGCTCTACGTGCTAAGTAGCACAGTGCCGGAAAGTGTCCCGGTGGCGGCCACAATGCTCATGGCTCCCATGCTTGATATTGTTTTGGCTTTATGCTTAGTGCTTTTTTGCTTTAGCATGACATGTTATAATAAATTGAGATTGCTTAATGTACCTTGAAAGAATCATGCATTGTTTTAGCATATTAAAGCATAGTATTGTGGTATTCTCCTTTGATGCTTTATTTGGGTTGACTTGGCGCATGCTCACACCATGTTATGACTATCCAAAGTCAACATAGCCTTGATAATCCTTTAGTTTTCGACTTGTAATATCACTTTATGCTTTAATAAATGATGTTTTGTCGCTTTGCATGATTATGGCCATTATTGCTCTCTTAGTTGGTCGCTCCCAGTCTTTTGCTAGCCTCCATAACCAAGTATGAGTTCCACTCATGCATCCAACTCTAATTAAAACCAAGTTGTTCCAAAGAGTCCACCATACCTAACTATTAGCATATGCTATTCTAAGTATATTCATGTTTTTATCTACCTTCCAAATTAAACTTGTTATGAGAAAACTAGTGATTAAAGCTCTCACGAACTTGATGGCACACTTTACTTTCTTGCACTTAATAATCTTGAACCATTGCGTCCATCTTTGTTGCGTATATGCTTGTGCTTTATAAGTTGAAGTTAGCAGAACCATGTATCATGGGGAACGCTTTCAACATTGCACTTATTATTCCGTTGATATCATGATTCTTTTGCTTATGGATCCCGGTGGTGTGAAATAAAAGGGGAACTTATAAGATCATGGAGTTTGTATGTGTGTTAGAGAAACGTCTGGGCCGCTAGCCTAAGGCATGCCTAATCATGGTGGAAACTTGCAGCATAACCATACTGAGCACTCTATGAAGCATCCTCAATAAATACCTATGCAAATAGCAAATAAAAATATCACTGAAATGCTCATTGTCTGCTTGCCTTGTCATTTTGATTATGGGATAGCTCCTGCATCATGTGCAAGGGGTACCCTGTTGGCGGTTCTCTATGATACATATGTACTTACAATGACAAGAGCTTACTTGTGACTAAAGTTGAGTAGCATGAGGTTCGGTACTCGTAAGTAAGGGGCATGAGATTTCAACTTATCACTTGTCAAGCATATCCTCTTAGTTGTATCACTTTAACATTAATCACGTAAATATGGTTATGGTAGGGGCAATGAGAGCTGAAAGCTAATAAGTACCATAATTTTTGGAAGCTCTTTATGAGACTTGAATCCCTGCTTCGTTCTTTGAAGGCCTTTATTTTACTTTTATATTGAGTCTCCATCTTCTATCTTTATGCACCAATTAAGAGAGCATAGTTGATATTGATTCTATGTGCATTGTCCCAAAACTTATTGATTGATTCATAATGTTGATATTGCTTGTCCTTAAACTATTTGTATCTAGTCACCCTTATAAAGTTTGAAGGTGTCCTATGCATTTATATTTTGCTACTCTATGAGGGACAAGCTGAATTCCACTATGCTAGTTTTATTTATGTGAAACAAACAAACATCTTGCAAAGCATTTTTATTCATGAATCTTTTGTTTGTGCCTTTTCATGTTACAACATAGTTGCTATGTCTTATTGTTAGAACTTTATATTTCATGCTATGTTGAAGTTCTTTGATGCCAGCTATCAATATGCCTTGATCAAGATTGTGATGGTGCATGTCACCTCAAAAATTATTCTTTATTTTTATCACTTACCTACTCGAGGACGAGCAGGAGTTAAGCTTGCGGATGTTGATACGTTGCTAACGTATCTATAATTTTTGATGTTCCATGCTTGTTTTATATCTACTTTCTTATGTTTTGTCCACACTTTGGAGTACTTTTTATACACTTTCTGGAACTAACCTATTAACAAGATGCCATAGTGCCAGTTGCATGTTTTCTACTATATTTGGTTCCGGAAAGTCAGAAAATGAATATTCTCGGAATTGGACGGGACAAAAGCCAAAGTCAATATTTCACCGAGGGGAACACGGAGCCAGAAGACGAGACGGAGAGGGGCCAGGGGCTGGCCACACCATAGGGTGGCGTGGGTCCCCCTAGCTACGCCACTAGGTGGTGTGGGCCCCTCCGGCCTCCATCGACCTTGCCCTTTTTCCTATAAGAAGCCTTGAAGAAAACCTAAATCGAACAGCCTGTAGCCACGAAAAGTTCCGCAGTGCCGCCTCCACCGAAGGGGAGATTCGGGGGACAGAAAGTCTCTGTTCCGGCACCCTGCCGGGACGGGGAAGTGCCCCCGGAGCCATCTCCATTGATATCCACCACCATCTCCATCACCATTGCTGATTCCCATGATGATGAGGGAGTAGTTCTTCCTCGGGGCTAAGGATTCTACCGGTAGATATGTGTTCATCTGTCTCTCTATGCATGATCATATTGTGATCATGAGCTTTATAATCAATTAGATCTACCTTGCTACTCAAGTGCTTTAATAGATCTCTGCTCTCCCCATGTCTGTGAAAGTGACAGCGCGCACACCATGGTGGCACTTAGGCTAGAGATTACAAATACTTGTTATGAGTTATATTTGGAGTTGGGTGTCTTTATGAAATTGTGGTGTTTGTTGGAACCATCTAGTGCTCAAGGTGATAGTGTGGGGTTATCTAGATGGGAAAGGCGTACTTTGAGGTGTGTTGTTATAGCTGTACCATGGATTAGAGTGTCCAACCGGAGCGTAGTTTAGAGTAGTATCATAAAGAGAAGATATTTATATGAGAGTGTTCACTAGTGAAATTATGATCCCTAGGCCTTGTTTCTAAGCATTGAAACACCGTTTGCAACTAGATTTGTTACATGTTTGCTTGCTTCCATCTTTATTTCAGTTTGCCTTTAGTCTCTACCATGCCACCAAGCTATTTTGTAGCACCGTTGTCTTATATCCATACCACTTGTATTTTACCATCTCTTTGCCAAACTAGTGCACCTATACACCTAACAAGTGTATTGGGTGTGTTGGGGACACAAGAGACTTCTTGTATCTTGATTGCAGGATTGCTTGAGAGGGGATACCTTTGAACACTTCCTCCCCGAGTTCGATAAACCTTGGGTGATCCACTTAAGGGAAAACTTGCTACTGTTCTACAAACCTCTGCACTTGGAGGCCCAACAACTGTCTACAAGAATAGAAGTGCGTAGACATCAAGCTATTTTCTGAAGCCGTTGCCAGGGAGGTAAGGTAAAAGGTACTCACATCCTCCGGTGTGAGTGCTCGAAGTTATTTCCTTTAGATTCTGAAATTTTGTCTTTTTGTTTCTTGTTTTCACTAGTTAGGCTTAATGGAAAACAAAAAAAAATTAGAGAGCTTTATAGTATATATCTTGAGTTAGGACATGAAGTGTTTGAAGAGAAAATTAAAAAACCTATGGAACTTTATTTGCATGCTAATAGCAATGTTGTTAGTATGAATTATTTGGACACCATTATTGCTAATGCTATGGAAAAGTCTAAGCTTGGGGAAGCTAGTTTTTATGAAAATGATCTTTTTAGTTCCCTAGCTTTGGAAGATAGCAATTCTATTGCTTATGATGATACCAAACCTCCAATATATGATGATTACAATGATGAATATGATATTTTCAGTCCACCTACTATTGAGGAGAAAATTAATGATTATAGTATGCCTCCTATATTTGATGATTATGGTGATGAGAATATAATGATAGCTATTTTGTTGAATTTGCTCCCACCACAATTAATAAGAATGACTATGCTTATGTGGAGAGTAATAATTATTATATGCATGTGGCTCATGATAAGAATTTTTTATGTGATAGTTATATTGTTAATTTTATTCATGATTCTACTGAAAGTTATTATGAGAGAGGGAAACATGGTTTTATGCATCTCAATAATATTAGGTTTCCCCTCTTTATGTTGAAAGTCTTGAAGTTGCACTTGTTTTGCTTTACTATGCTTGTTGCTTTGTGCTTTCATGACTTGTTTCTTTACAAGATTCCTATGCATAGGAAGTGGGTTGGACTTAAATGTGTTTTGAATTTTCTTCTTGATGCTCTCTTTTACTTCAATTCATATTTCTTATGTGAGCATCTTCTCAAACTATCATGCCTAACTTAAAGGCGTTAAAAAAAAGTACTTATTGGGAGATAACCCAAAAGTTTTAGATGAGTCTTGGAAGTTATTACCTCTGTAATAACTGATCCTTATCCTTTTTATTTGCTTTTTGTGCCAAGAGTAACCTCTAATGAGAGAGAAGTAATGCTTGGGAAAGTTGCGGTCCCGAAACAGATTTTTGTGCTTCGCTGTAAAAATTCGTGTAAAATCTCTGTACGTCGTTTTGAGGCGTGATTTTTTTGCTTCTGCCCTAGGTTGTTATCTAACTTTCGTTAGTTCAACACTTTTTGATTTGAGAAACAAAAGGTCTTTGAAAAAATCCGTTTTTACCTACTGGTCTGTTTTGACAGATTTCTGCCATTATTTACATTTGCTTCTTTTTGGTTCCTTTTTGGGCTCTCTTTGGGGAATTGAAATTTTTGAGGGAAGTGCTACAGTAGATTGTGTTTTAATGGAAGTTATATTGGTGTTGAAACTTAACCCAAAGACTTATTATCTTGACTACACTAATGTTGCTAATAAAGATTGTGTGAAGTTTTGTATGACGGAAAAAAATTCAGGTGTATGGAGAGAATGATGTAATGAGATGAATAATGGACTAAAGATCAAGCTTGGGGATTCCACTTGTGTCACCCCAATAAATATCCAAGAAGTACAAGTGTCAAAGCTTGGGGATGCCCAAGGCATCCCTTTCTTCAACAATAAAAATCTCAGGTTTCCTCCAAACACTTCATTTTTATTGTTTCATGCATAGTTGTGTTGTTCTTGGAGCGTCTTTGTTTTTGTTTGCTTAGTTTGCTTGAATAAGTTGGTTGGATCCCAACACACTTCTTTTGGAGAGAGACACACCCCGTTATTCGTTGCCTAGAACAATCTAGTTTTCATTCTTATTGTTTTGTGAGTGTTCTCTTTTGCTATCACTGTGTTTAGCCTTAGTTTTCTTGTGCTTTCAGCTTAGAACTTTTTAGTTCTTCTTTTTGGATTTGTGAGACAAGCTCACTGATCTTTATTTATTATTATCTTTGTGAGTTCTTTCAAATAGGTTGGTTTGGATTGGAAAAGAGTACGGAAAGTTCATGCTTAAGTGGTATAAAAGGAGCTTGTTTTTGAGTATGACTTAGACTTTATCATGTCACGCTTGATATTGTTTTGGCTTTATGCTTAGTGCTTTTTTGCTTTAGCATGACATGTTATAAACAATTGAGATTGCTTAATGTACCTTGAAAGAATCATGCATTGTTTTAGCATATTAAAGCATAGTATTGTGGTATTCTCCTTTGATGCTTTATTTGGGTTGACTTGGCGCATGCTCACACCATGTTATGACTATCCAAAGTCACCATAGCCTTGATAATCCTTCAGATTTCGAATTGTAATATCACTTTATGCTTTAATTAGTGTTGTTTTGTCGCTTTGCATGATTATGTCCATTATTGCTCTCTTAGTTTCCCGCTCCCAGTCTTTTGCTAGCCTCCATAACCAAGTAAGAGTTCCACTCACGCATCCAACTCCAAATAACACCAAGTTGTTCCAAAGAGTCCACCATACCTACCTATTAGCACATGCTATTCCAAGTATATTCATGTTTTTATCTACCTTCCGAATTAAACTTGTTATGAGAAAACTAGTGATTAAAGCTCTCACGAACTTGATGGCACACTTTACTTTCTTGCACTTAATAATCTTGAACCATTGCGTCCATCTTTGTTGTGTATATGCTTGCGCTTTATAAGTGGAAGTTAGCGGAACCATGTATCATGGGGAACGCTTTCAACATTGCACTTATTATTCCGTTGATATCATGATTCTTTTGCTTATGGATCCCGGCGGTGTGAAATAAAAGGGGAACTTATAAGATCATGGAGTTTGTATGTGTGTTGGAGAAACGCTTGGCCTGCTAGCCTAAGCCATGCCTAATCATGGTGGAAACTTGCAGCATAACCATAATGAGCACTCTATGAAGCATCCTCAATAAAAACCTATGCAAATACCAAATAAAAAGATCGCTGAGATGCTCATTGTCTGCTTGCCTTGTCATTTTGATTATGGGATAGCTCCTGTATCATGTGCAAGGTGTACCCCGTTGGCGGTTCTCTATGATACATATGTACTTACAATGAGAAGAGCTTACGTGTGACTGAAGTTGAGTAGCATGAGGTTCGGTACTCGTAAGTAAAGGGCATGAGATTTCAACTTATAATTTGTGAAGCATATCCTCTTAGTTGTGTCACTTTAACCTTAATCACCTAAAGATGCTTATGATAGGGCCAATGAGAGCTGAAAGCTAATAAGTACCATGATTTTTGGAAGCTCTTTATGAGACTTGAATCCCTTCTTCCTTCTACGAAGGCCTTTCTTTTACTTTTAAATTGAGTCTCCATCTTCTATCTTTATGCACCAATTAAGAGAGCATAGTTGTCATTCTTAGTTCTATGTGCATTGTCCCAAAACATATTGATTGATTCATAATGTTGATATTGCTTGTTCTTAAACTATTTGTATCAAGTCACCCTTATCAAGTTTAAAGGTGTCATATGCATTTATGTTTTGCTACTCTATTATGGACAAGCTGAATGCCACTATTCTATGTTTTCTTTATGTGAAACAAACAAACGACATGCAAAGCATTGTTATTCATGAATCTTTTGTTTGTGCCTTTTCATGTTACAACATAGTTGCTATATCTTATTGTTAGAACTTTATCTTTCATGCTATGTTGAAGTTCTTTGATACTAGCTATCAATATGCCTTGATCAAGATTGTGATGGTGCATGTCACCTCAAAAATTATTCTTTCTTTTTATCACTTACCTACTCGAGGACGAGCAGGAGTTAAGCTTGGGGATGTTGATACGTTGCTAACATATCTATAATTTTTGATGTTCCATGCTTGTTTTATATCTACTTTCTTATGTTTTGTCTACACTTTGGAGTACTTTTTATACACTTTCTGGAACTATCCTATTAACAAGATGCCATAGTGCCAGTTGCCTGTTTTCTACTATTTTTGGTCCAGAAAGTCAGAAAATGAATATTCTCAGAATTGGATGGGACAAAAGCCAAAGTCAATATTTCACCGAGCGGAACACGGAACTAGAAGACAAGATGGAGAGGGGCCAGGGGCCGGCCACACCATAGGGGGAGGGGCCCACACCACCTAGTGGCACGGCCAGAGGGACCCGCGCCATAGGGTGGCGCGGGTCCCCCTGGCCGTGCCACTAGGTGGTGTGGGCCCCTCCGGCCTCCACCGACCTTGACCTTTCACCTATAAGAAGCCTCCAATGCAGAAACCCTTAATCGAACAGCCTCCGGCCACGAAAAGTTCCGCAGCGCCGCCTCCACCGAAGGGAAGATTGGAGGGATAGAAAGTCTCTGTTCCGGCACCCTTCTGAGACAGGGAAGTGCCCCCGGAGCCATCTCCATCGATCTCCACCACCATCTCCATCGCCATTGCTGATTCCCATGATGATGAGGGAGTAGTTGTTCCTCGAGGCTAAGGGTTCTACCGGTAGCTATGTGTTCATCTCTCTCTCTATGAATGATCATATTGTGATCATGAGCTTTGTAATCAAGTAGACCTACCTTGCTACTCAAATGCTTTAATAGATCTCTGCTCTCCCCATGTGTGTGAAAGTGACAGCGTGCACACCATGGTGGCACTTAGGCTAGAGATTATAAATACTTGTTATGAGTTATATTTGGATTTGGATGTCTTTATGAAATTGTGGTGTTTGTTGGAACCATCTAGTGCTTAAGGTGACAGAGTGAGGTTATCTAGATGGGAAAGGCTTACTTTGAGGTGTTCTGTTATAGCCCTACCATGGATTAGAGTGTCCAACCGGAGAGTAGTTTAGAGTAGTACCATAAAGAGAAGATATTTATATGAGAGTGTTCACTAGTGAAAGTATGATCCCTAGGCCTTGTTTCTAAGCATTGAAACACCGTTTGCAACTAGATTTGTTACATGTTTGCTTGCTTCCATCTTTATTTCAGTTTGCCTTTAGTCTCTTCCATGCCACCAAGCTATTTTCTAGCACCATTGTCTTATATCCATACCACTTGTATTTTACTATCTCTTCGCCAAACTAGTGCACCTATACACCTGACAAGTGTATTGGGTGTGTTGGGGACACAAGAGACTTCTTGTATCTTGATTGCAAGGTTGATTGAGAGGGATACCTTTGACCACTTCCTCGTTGAGTTCGATAAACCTTAGGTAATCCACTTAAGGGAAACTTGCTGTTGTTCTACAAACCTCTGCACTTGGAGGCCCAACAACTGGCTACAAGACTAGAATTGCGTAAACATCACCGCCGCCCTAGCCGCCACCGACACCACATCCTCCTCCATCGGTGCCTAAACCCTAGCCGCCAAGGATCCCCTCTACTCGACCATTCCTTCTCCAGCTTACGCCAAGCCCTGTAGGATCTACTCCTCCACTACATCGTGTTAATGGAATCGCAAGGATATCTAATGCCTCCACTACCTGCTGGAAGAAGGGAGAGGAAGGTCTTCATCGAGTACCGTACGTGTGACCGACTGCGGAAGCTCTACCGGAACGTGGCGCTGGAAGGATCGTCTTCTCGATCTTGAGATCGGCAAGTGAACGACTACATCAACCACGAGAATCCGATCTCGTTAAACGCTTTGGATCTATAAGGGGTAGTACTCTACAAAATCGTTGCACTGATCTTATAGATTAGATCTTGGCTTTTTGTGTTTTCCCGCGATAGAATTTTTTTATTACATGCTGTGAACCCAACAGCGGTATCAGAGCCGACTATATGCGTAGATCTGTTGCACGAGTAGAACACAATGGTTGTTGTGGGCGTTGATGCTTTTATTATCGATTTCTTTGTGTGTACTTTGCATCTTGCGGGATGGTGGGATGAAGCGGCTCAGGCTAACCTTACATGACATTGTTCATGCGACTTGCTCCACGCTCAACATGCAACTTGCATTGCATAAGTGGCTTTGCGGGTGTCTGTATCTCCCACCATAGTGAAGATTCAATGTACAACGGTCACTTGACAATACTTGTATCGTTCATGTTTGTAAGTTATAACTGTTCTTATTCGAAGCCCAACCATGTAAAACAGGCAAAGAAAATTAGAGGCATCTAACTTGTTTTTGAAGGGCTTGTGTGGTGATGTGATATGGCCATGATTGTGATTATATATGATGTATGCAATGATCCTTATTTAAGTTGGCAACCGACAAGAGCCTTATTGTTGTCTTTAAATTTCATAAGACCTACGTGTCTATTCATCAAAGTAGTTGTAATAGTTGCTATTGGTGGTGGACAACCATGAAGCGGCACCATTGACCTTGATGCCACGCCGATGATGATGGAGATCATGTTCGTGCTTTTGAGATGGAGATCAAAGGCACGAGAAGAAAGGCCATATCATATCACATATTATGAATTGCATGTGATGTTAATCCTTTTATGCATCTTGTATTGCTTAGATTGCGATGGTAGTATCATAAGATGATCCCTCTCACTAAATATAAAGTAATAAAGTGTTCGTCCTTAGTAGGCACCGTTGCTAAGACTCATCGTTTCGAAGCACCACGTGATGATCGGGTGTGATAAATTCTATGTGTGCATACAACGGGTGCAAGTCAGATTTGCACATGCGGATACTAAGGTTAATCTTAATGAGCCTAGCATGTACTGACATGGTCTAAAAACACAGAATATCGAAAGGTAAAGCATGAGCCATATGATTGATATGATGAACATGTTGATTGTTCGCCTTTGAAAGTACATCATCTCTCATGATGATCGGACTTGGTGTAGTGGATTTGGTTCGTGTGATCACTAAAACAATGTGAGGCATGTTGTTTTGAGTGGGAGTTCACCTAGTTAATTTAAGAATTAAATTTGAACTCTATTTATCATAAACTTAGTCTAAACTCTTTGTAAATATTTTGTAGATCATGGGGTTTCCTACCATCAATTTTAATGCATTCCTAGAGAAAGAAAAGTTGAAAAACAATGGAAGCAACTTCGCGGACTCGTTCCGTAACTTCAAGATTGTCCTCAATACCGGTCAGTTGACCTATGTGATGGATGCACCGCTAGGTGACCCGCCTACAGCTGATGCTACCGATGAAGTGAAAACTGTTTACATCACTCAGAAGAATCAATACTCCACAGTTCAGTGTGCCATCTTGTACGGCTTGGAATCGGAACTTCAGAAACAGTTTGAGAACCGTGACCCTCATGATATTATTCATGAAGTAAAAATGATATTTGAGACTCATGTGTCAGTTGAAAGCTATGAAGCATCCGAGAAGTTCTTTAAGTGTAAGATGGAAGAGGGCAGCTCCATTAGTGAGCACGTGCTCAAAATGTCTGGGCACGCCAATAAACTTCAAGATTTGGGAATAATGATTCCTAATGCTTTGGGGATTCACCGTGTCCTCCAATCACTGTCACTAGGTTACAATAACTTTGTGATGAACTACAACATGCGGCGTATGGGTAAGACATTACTCGAACTCTTCTCCATGCTGAAATCTGCGGAAGTGGAGATCAAGAAAGAGCACCAAGTGTTGATGATCAATAAGATCACCAATTTCAAGAAGCAAGGCAAGGATAAGAAGAAGGGTAACTTCAAGAAGGATAGCAAGAAAGTTGTTGTGCTTGCAAAAAACCCAAGGCTGGTGCCAAGGCTGATACTGAGTGCTTTTAGTGTAAGGGCGTTGGTCACTAGAAGCGGAATTTCCCAAGTACCTGGTAGATCTGAAGAACTGCAATATCAAGAAGAAAGGTATATTCGATATACATGTTATTGATGTGTATCTTACTAGTAATCGTAGTAGTGGCTGGGTATTTGATACTGGTTTGGTTGCTCATATTTGTAACTCGAAACAGGAGCTGCAGAATAAACGAAGACTAGCGAGAGACGAGGTGACGGTGTGCGTTGGAAATGGATCCAAGGTTGGTGTGATCGCTATCGGCACGCTCCCTCTTCATCTACCATCGGGATTAGCTTTATACTTAAATAATTGTTATTTAGTACTTGCTTCATGTGTGGACTACCCGATCACTTCAGCCAAGAATGCCCCCTGAGTAAACCCGTCAAGACTTCCTCGAAAGAGAAGCCCGAAGGCACCCAAGGTCCCCTCCTTCAGAAAAGACGATCACCTTACCGCTCGCTGCCCCGCAGCTCAAGACTGAAGATTTCCCACGCTTCTATAGGCGACAACACCCCGTGGAAGTAAAGGTCAAGAGAGAAGCTCCTGAGCACACTCTAGGACTCCTCGAACGTTGGCAAGTGCAACCTGTAATAAACTAGTCCATACCCCCTCCCCCTGGAAAGACATCTATGATACCACCCTCCCTTATGTTATCATAAGCTACCTCGAGAACTATCTTTTGCCACACCTAATAAGGATACCCCCAACTGGTAACTCTCCGCTCTACCCAAGTCCAATTTAAGGGGGAAAGACTACATCTTTCCCGCAAATAGATTACCCCTCTGCCCGAAGAAAATCCCACCGTGGGACCCGAAGACATAGAATTTAAGACACAGACTTGGATACAACAGCCCACTTAACAAAAACGCCGTAGACCCTTACCGAAGGGCGATCCCTCCCCACAATCATGGTTGAAGCCAGCTCGACCCCCGAGTTTCAAGAAGATTGGAGTTCAACCTCACTGACGAGGTGTTTCTGTTCGAAGACAAAGTTGGCAAGTTAGCATGCAAGAAACACCTAGCCCTACCTCCAAATCAAATCACCTAGCCTTACTCTCCCGAATCTCAGGACGAGATTCTTTTAAGGGGGAAAGGTCTATAACATCCCAATTTCAGTAACCCTAATTAGTTGTCCAGAATGCAAAAATCAGGGGGAACAAAAACTTTTTCTTGTGCATTGGTGCATTGCTTGCTTATTGTTTGTCTACCCTTGTACTTATGTGAGTGTATCTTATGATACTCCTTACCTCACCCTCAGTTGACAAAAGCTATTTACCCAAAACTATCCTGGCTCATTTTACATATTCTCAAACGTTCTGGCATTCCAAAACATGAGCCAAGATGCCTATGTAACCAAAACTATTTTGGTAGCTTCTATTGACAAAACTATGGAGAAATATATAATACAATCTCCTTATGTTTTCAAGACAGAACACTCAACAAATCTTATCTCTAGTTTCCCCAAAACATCTTTTCAAAGCTTTTGAATTCTACTCTTGGTAGAGATACCAAGGACTCTCATCTTACTCAAAAACTAAGCTCTTCAAGATGCCCCAACCTTCCCTCAATCAAACCTTGATGGTAACCCTAGTAGTAGTTGGATAGCTTATAAGATGAATTGCCTTAATCTGCTGTCTAATGAGTTGTTCTGGTCTGCTGTTTGACTTGTTTGCTTAGGAGTAGTAGGAGCTACTCCAGGAGCTCATCACTGGGATCAAGATTTTTCCAATTCATCAATCCCTAAGCAAGAATACAAACCTCGATATGATCCCTAACCACTTGGTGATCATCTAAACCCTTAACCCGGTCAATCCTGAGGATCTCCATTCTAGATGTTTCCAAGTCTTTGAAGACCAATATTCAGCTTGGAACCCTTCCAATCAATCTACTCTCCAAAATCATCCACTTGTTGATGCTTTGATACTTTGCAACTCCTCCAAGAATATTCCCTCTCCTACTCCTCCAAGTCTGGAAATAGTTTCAACATCACCTTTTTGAATGCCTCATTTTCTCAAACCATGTGCATTTTTTGAAATGCACTTGAACCATCTTGTTAACCATCCTAAGGACGACCAACGCCCACATTGCCTCTGGTTAGATACTCCTCAAACCCACTTGTCCATGCTGGTTTTGCAGACAAGAAAATAATATTTCCTACAAAGCTAGTCATCATGCCTACTTTGGTAGAAGCTCACGTCATCATCCAACCTCCTATGGACCAACTCTCTACATGGTTGGGATTTACTAATATGGGTCTACCAAGATCTACTTGACTTGTTCCAAGTGGATTTTTGTGCTTCTTAAAACCACATGGTTTATCAGGCATCATGCCTCATTTTGCCTGGCAGCCTTACTTTCAACAAAGTTTGCCATCACTTCTAGATCACCCCAAATGCATTTAATTCAAACTCCTCCTACCATGATCATCTATATGACTTGTTCTAACCATCCATCCAACCCTTGCATCAAGGTGAACTCTGAGCTCCAAGATGCAAGCATGTTTTGATGTTATAAAAATAACATCACCCTAGATCCTAAATACCTTGTTCTCCATCCTTTTCAAGTTGGAATTTCATTCCACAAGGTTGCAAATGCTTGCTACACCTTGTCTATCTCATATCCATTGACCCTCAAGATTTATCAATAATTATCCCTAATTATTATGGCCCCAAAACTATTTAATTCCTTTAATAGTCAAAATCTCCCAAAACTCTCTCCATAAGGTTTTTTCCAAAACACTTCTCCAATTTTTTTTGGCTCATGTGAGTTCCATAGATCATACCCTATCTTCCCATCTAAAAAATAAATATTTTTGAGAAGCTTTATTATTTCTTTTTGCCCATTTGCTTAAATGGATGAATTGGAATAATAATGGTTTTAAATACTTTTGTGCCTCAATAAATCTTGGGAAAATTCCCCTAAGTGTGTATTCACACCTGGGACCCTCCCACATCAAAAACCAACCTTGTACAAGGGAAACTTCTCAAATGATCTCCTAGAATTCACTTCTGTCCTTTTTGAGTAAATGGATTTAAGTGGACTAAAAACCCACATAAAAATCTAAATTAAATCCTAGGAGTCTACCTTGACCTCATCTATCTACCAGTACCATTTTCTCCTCTGGTCCAATTCAAAATTTTGGACTTCCTTCATAACCATCAATTGGATCAAAATTGCCAATTAAGCAAATTCGTTACTCAAACCAATTCCATATTTCATCAAACCTTGCTCAATACTTATCCTCAAGATCAGGACACACCCCTGGTCGACCAGCACTGTAGCACCACCTCAGCCCTTCCCATTTTACCCTTGGACTAGTAGAAAGAAAGAGAGAGAACAAAATATTACAAGGATCTACTTCACTTAATTACCACCGCTGCCACCACCTCCCTCTCTGATCCAGCACGACCAAAACCCCTTCTTACCCCTCCCCACCGACCCCTGGACCAATCCCTGGCTAGCCTTCCCTCTCCACCATGCCCAATTTGGTAATCTACATCATCTACCACCCATCCCTAGTATATATGGCCAGAGGCCTCCCCCAGCTCGCCCCTGCCCCTCATTTGCTACCTCTCCCTCCCACTCACCTCCCCCAGCTTCACTCCCTCTCCCTTGCTCTGTGTTGTCCGAAGGAGAAAGAAGAAGGAGTTTCGGCCTCCTTCAAAAATCGAGCAAGGCTCCTTCTCCCCTGCTCCATTCCCTCTGCATGTTAGCTCATGTGTTCCCCTCCTCCTCCTCTACCTAACAGTACTCTTCTTTTTGTCCAGGACCAACTCATCTGTCCTCGCTAGCGAGCTCCGACGAGGACACTCTCAGCCGCCGTCACACGAGCTGCTTCCAGTGGACCTCCACCGCCGTGCCACCCACCGATCTGCTCACAGTCGTCAACCGCGTCGCCCTGGCGCCTCCACGACCTCCCCCGAGCCCTCAGGTGAGCTCCCCACCCAGCGCCGTCCTCTGCTAGGGTTCCCGCTCGCTGGCGCCGACATGAGGAGGACGACGGACGTGGGTCGTCCATCCCCACTTAATCCGACGGCCAAGATCGGTCGGTACCGTTTCAGCTGCCCCCTCTCGCTGACTGGTGTGCCCCACCAGTCAGGTTCAATCCGCGCCCTCCCGCGCGTCGCCCTATGTGCTTCGGGCCGATTCCCCCCCGGCCGGACCAGTTCACTCTAGATCCGGCCTAGTCCCCTGTCGCCCCTTCTTCTTTTTCTTTTAGAACTACAGATCCAGTTTTGTACCAATTGAATTAAATCCAGTTAAAAAGGTAAATCAAGTCCAAATGCCAAGATTCAAATTTCTGGTAGTACTCAGATGATTTCTCAATCATGCAGAGGCAACCCCAAGACCAAAATAAATTCCATTATTTGCCGGTATTTATTCTGCTGCCAAGTATACTTTGCACTAAACAATTTCCTCTATGAGCTAGCCTTACTCATTTGAGTTGAAACAAAGTCCTACTGAGAGGTATTTGATATACCTATCATCTAGTACAGACCCTAGGCCAAGGTGAACAGAAGGATGACATTAACAAAAATAACAAAACTAGCAACCTTCTGCCTTGGATAAATTCTCTAGGTCGAACCAAATGTGGTCTTGACCTTATTCCAACTCCTAGTACCTCATATTATCAAAACCTATCAAATCCTAGCAGCTCAAAATTTATTGAGCTCTGGTAAAAGTTCAATGAATTAAATACTTCTGCAATCGGTATTTTCACTAAATAAATCACTCCAGGAATTTGGCAACTCCAAAATAAGTGAATCCAATTTCTACAGAAAGGTATTCTAAATGCCTACCCCATGCCTTTGTACTGAACTCAATAGCTCCTGTATAATTAATCTGGTGAAAAATAGAACTGTCTTTGGGAATTTCCTGAGGGCATTCTGTTAATTCTTTTGACACAATTCCAACTCTGGGTGGTTCAGTACAGCAAATACTACCAAACCATCCAAGGAAATAATTTGTGGAGCTCCAGATAATTTATGGTGAATTATTTCCTTAAACTAGAGTTTATTCCAGTATAGAAATCCTAATTAAATCTAGGAAATTGATATTCAAGTAAAACCACTTGTAATGGTTTTGTCTTGTCAAGACCTATCTGGGGATATCAGGGTTACCCTTTGGTAGCCTACTGACCTTAGAACCCTAATCCAAATGCATTGTATCTAGCCTTGACAACCACCTTCCAAGAGAAAACACTACAGTGGCAATTTAGTAAATTCCACTATCATTATCCAACATCTCCAAAACCTCCCAAGTTCAGTAATACTCCTTATGTTTGTTTGCTGTATGGTTTGATATTTGTATGCCTTGTATTGATTATGGACTTGTCTGCATGCATGTGTGCCCAATGACGACGATAGTGTGAGTGTTTGACGACAAGAAGGAAGGGACTTCTTATTATTGTTTATTGGGTATCCTTGGTTACCTGAAGAAGTCTAGGGACTTATTGCTGACCACAGGCAAGACACCATTCCTGAACTCTGATATATGTCCTACTCTCTTTTATCTGTTTTGTATCCTCTTTATAAATTGCATTATCCACCTGCATGTCTTGTTTTACAAATACTGCAATAGTAACTTGGCTCCTCCAAGTTATGACTTTGTGTCCTTCCTAGCACCACCCCGATGCACCTACCATCTTATTCCTTTAGATCGAGAGTATGATGGTTAGCATCCTACCTCGTTGGAAACCCCCGATTTTGAGAAAATAAACTGTTTTGGGGATTTATCCCACTACAAATGTTTCTAAAATGTTTCGTAAAACCCTTGGAAAAAGGCATTGTTCAAAGCGGATGTTTTAGCAAAAGAAATGGCGATGATGAGACATGAGGATGTGCTGGGATGTTCTACGCCTTTACCGGAACAATTTTTATCTGTGCAACCACATTACCCCAGGTGCTGGGGCTTAACTTGTAGTTTGTTTGCATTAGCCGAGGCAAGTTCTACCATGCTTATAGGGAGAGATCCCTGGAATCCGGGCAGGCGCTACCAAATCTCGGATCTGAAGCCTGTTGCTTGTTTCGGCAACAGTGAGCCTGAACTAGCAGGAGGCTGGTGCAACAATTGGGTCTCCCGTGGATGGTATGACTTGGAGTACGGAAGGAAGTGGAGTCACCAGATTTAAGGTATACGTCAAGTTGCGGATTGGGTATGTGCGTGTATGGAAGGCAGGACTATGGCTGGGAGCCACATACTCGTTGCCGGGGAGAACAAACCCAAAAGGAGGAGCATGCCTTTGCTAGGGTCGACAAGCGAAAGGTTAAGTTTGATTATCCGGACCCCCATCTACAGTGGTAGTGGGCCGTGGTTGTATCCCGGCGGATGTATTGATTCTTGTGGGGAAAGTTCCCAAACTCTGCTGAGTATAATCTATTCGAATAGCCATGTCCACGGTCAAGGACGGTTATAAAGGTGTTGGCTAGGAGTACCCAAACTGTGCTTGTGTGGGACACAAGGACAAAGAGGACGAAGGTTCTGGGAGAACCCGAGTTTGAAAGCTTTGTTTTGACCCGAGGTGGTCGAAGAGGTTTACAAATGGGTCTTTACTACAAAACTGTTTTCAAAACTCTTTTTCAACAAAGATATGGAGATCTCTTGATTTATAAAACAAAGGCATGTTTTCAAAATCTTTTTTAGCAAAGATATGGAGATGCCATAACTACCAGAGTTAGCCTAGGAAGTTCAAGAAAACAACCCCAGATAGAGCTAGCTCGCCACAACTAGACTTGCATTTCCTTATGCCATTATCTTGGTGGTTTGCGAGTTCATTCAGAAGTACTCACGTCTTTGTCCCTGGCTATTTCCTTGGCCAGACTTTAAGAGGTTCGACTTCGGAGAATTAAGGTGACGTCCAGCGAGCTAGGCCGTCTTCCCAGTCAGCTGCCTGTAGGTTGAGGCGCGATTGGGCTCAGTGGGTGATGATATTCCGCTGCTAAGGATGATGTAGCCATAATGGCATCTATGTAAGTCTTGTAATTCGTTATGTTTCGGATGTTGTAATGATACATGTCGGTTATGTTCCACTGCTCACTGGTCATGGGAACGTGGAAATATGCATAACAGGGATTTCTCGAATGAATAATCCGGGGAGCCCATAGACTTGGTATCAGAGCCATCCTGACTGTAGGAGACCTTAGTTAGCATGGACGTTAGAGAGGGAGCGACAAACCTATTTTATAAATGACAAAGTGAAGAGATGACTATTTGCAAAAGTGCTTATGTCCTTTCCCCTCCATTTTGAAAACTACTTGCCTTAATATGATTTCATAATCTCAAAATCATGCACACCTGTCACTAACCCAACCTGACCCTAAACCCTTCTATAGATGGAACCTATTGATGAAGAGTGGCTGAAGATTGGATTTCCCCAAATCCTATGGGAATCGATGCAACTGTGCGGTTACCAGCAGAAACCTAGCTACACCCTCCACAAGGGAGTCGAATCAGGAGATTATGTCGGACATATTGTCATACTAGCCAAGCCAGGAACCAATGGAAGCTCTATCTACTCCACAGGACCCCGGATGCTTAGTCCCATACTTGCTATTGACTTGGTAGCCAGGGAAGCTTTTATGCGCATCCATAGTTCCCTCCCAGAGATGAGACAGCCCACAACCTTCTACCTTCACATGAAGGGAAATGTCGACTGCACCGGAGGAATTCAAGACCCCAGCCTGGCGTACCCTGCTCTCTCCTTTCAAACCCGTTACAGCTACTCTAGCAATGAGGTGTTAACAACAGTTATTGATGAATACTGCCACTCCCAGATGGAGCTTCGTAGCCTTAAAACCATTCTCACCCGTAAAGAAGCTCTGGAAACCTTGCAACGGAATCAAGCACGAGAAACCACCACTGAAGGAACCTCGAGAGAAGCCGCCCCCAAGAGAAGCAGGAAGTGCACCACCGCCGGTCAATATCTCCGTAGGTTCAAGCCCATCAATGAGGCGCAGGAAACCTCCACTGATCTCCCGGAAGCCAGGCACGACACCATAGATGCACTCCCCGAGTAATCACCCGCGTTGCGGTACTCGCCAGTTTAGCAATAGGGTAGAGTCATGCAACAACCCTGAACGCATTCTGTAATGCCTAAGTACTATTAGCACCCTCGGGTGCAGAACTGGTTGGTATGTAATAACTTCCTTAGATTTATATGCTTGTTTGGTTGTTTTCTTCTTACGTGTTTTACCCAAGACGTTGCATCAGACCCCCAACCCGGAATGAGTACCATCAACCGGAAATTCCCAGGATGGCCATGGAGATAGGAAGCTCTAGGAAGGCATGTAGCCGTTGCGCAGATGGAAGACACCAAGCCAATAGATACTCCGGCCACTGCCCAAACTACGGAGAACCTCATTCGTCCAAAGTTTGCCCAACTCGACTTATCACTTGTTTCCTCTGTGAAGGCCAAGACCATGTCCCCATAAAATGCCCAATATACCCCCTCATTGGCAAGGCCCGTCAACCTCTCGGTACCAGCAAAGGCAAGTTGTCAAAACAGTTACGCCGAAGGATAGGTACCTGCTTCACGTGTGGACTACCCGGTCACTTCAATCGAGAATGCCCCCAAAGTAAACCCGTCAAGACTTCCTCGAAAGAGAAGCCCGAAGGCACCCAAGGTCCCCTCCTTCAGAAAAGACGATCACCCTACCGCTCGCTGCCCCGCAGCTGAAGGCTGAAGATTTCCCGCGCTTCTATAGGCAACAACACCCCATGGAAGTAAAGGTCAAGAGAGAAGATCCTTAGCACACTCTAGGACTCCCCGAACGTCGGCAAGTGCAACCTGTAATAAACTAGTCCATACCCCCTCCCCCTGGAAAGACATCTATGATACCACCCTCCCTTGTGTTGTCATAAGCTACCTCGAGAACTATCTTTTGCCACCCCTAATAAGGATACCCCCAACTGGTATATCTTCGCTCTACCCAAGTCCAATTTTAAGGGGGAAAGACTGCGTCTTTCCCGCAAATAGATTACCCCTCTGCCCAAAGGAAATCCCACCATGGGACCCGAAGACACAGAATTTAAGACACAGACTTGGATACAACAACCCACTTAACAGAAACGCCGTAGACCCTTACCGAAGGGCGATCCCTCCCTGCAATCATGGTTGAAGCCAGCTCGACCCTCGAGTTTCAAGAAGATTGAAGTTCAACCTCACTTTCGAGGTGTTTCTTTTCGAAGACAAAGTCGACAAGTTAGCATGCAAGAAACACCTAGCCCTACCTCCAAAGAAAATCCCCTAACCTTACTCTCCCGAATCTCGGGACGAGATTCTTTTAAGGGGGAAAGGTCTGTAACATCCCAATTTCAGTAACCCTAATTAGTTGTCCAGAATGCAAAAATCAGGGGGAACAAAAACTTTTTTTTATGCATTGGTGCAGTGCTTGCTTATTGTTTGTCTACCCTTGTTCTTATGAGAGTGTATCTTATGATACTCCTTATCTCACCCTCAGTTGACAAAAGCTATTTACCGAAAACTATCCTGTCTCATTTTACATATTCTCAAACGTTCTGGCATTTCAAAACATGAGCCAAGATGCCTATGTAACCAAAACTATTTTGGTAGCTTCTATTGACAAAACTATGGAGAGATATATAATACAATCTCCTTATGTTTTCAAGACAGAACACTCAACTAATCTTATCTCTAGTTTCCCCAAAACCTCTTGTCAAAGCTTTTGAATTCTACTCTTGGTAGAGATACCAAGGACTCTCATCTTAATCAAAACCCAATCTCTTCAAGATGCCCCAACCATACCTCAAGCTAAGCTTGATGGTAACCCTAGTAGTAGTTGTATAGCTTATAAGATGAATTGCCTTGATCTGCTGTCTGATGAGTTGTTCTGATCTGCTGTTTGACTTGTTTGCTTAGGAGTAGTAGGAGCTACTCTAGGAACTCATCACTAGGATCAAGATGTTTACAACTCATCAATCCCTAAGCAAGAATACAAACCTAGATATGATCCATAACCACTAGGTGATTATCTAAACCCTTAACTAGATCAATCCTAAGGATCTCCATTCTAGATGTTTCCAAGTCCTTGAAGACCAATATTCAGCTTGGAACCCTTCCAATCAATCTACTCTCCAACATCATCCACTTTTTGATGCTCTGATACTTTGCTACTCCTCCAAGAACATTCCCTCTCCTACTCTAGTCAAAATCCTCAAAACTGCCTTTGACCAAGTCTGGAAACAGTTTCAACATCACCTTTTTCAATGCCTCCTTTTCTCAAACCATGTGCATTCTTGGAGATGCACTTGAACCATCTTGTTAACCATCCTAAGGACTACCAAGGACGACATTGCCTCTGGTTAGATACTCCTCAAACCCACTTGTCCAGGATGGTTTTGCAGACAAGAAAATAATATTTCCTGCAAAACTAGTCATCATGCCTACTTTGGTAGAAGCTCACATCATCATCCAACCTCCTATGGACCAACTCTCTGCATGGTTGGGATCTATTAATATGGGTCTACCAAGATCTACTTCACTTGTTCCAAGTGGATCTCTGTGCTGCTTAAACCCACATGGTTTACCAGGCATCATGACTCATTTTGCCTGGCATCCTTAATTTCAACAAAGTTTGCTTTCACTTCATGATCATCTATATGACTTGTTCTAACCATCCATCCAACCCTTGCATCAAGGTGAGTTCCATAGATCATACCCTATCTTCCCATCTCAAAAATAAATATTTTTGAGAATCTTTATCATTTATTTTTGCCCATTTGCTTAAATGGCTGAACTGGAATAATAATTGTTTTAAATAATTTTGTGCCTCAATAAATCTTTGGAAAATTCCCCTAAGAGTGTATTTACACCTGGGACCCTCCCACATCAAAAACCAACCTTGTACAAGGGAAACTTATCAAATGATCTCCTAGAATTCACTTCTGTCCTTTTTGAGTAAATGGATTTAAGTGGACTAAAAACCCACATAAAAATCTCAATTAAATCCTAGGAGTCTACCTTGACCTCATCTATCTACCAGTACCATTTTCTCCTCTGGCCCAATTCAAAATTTTGGACTTCCTTCATAACCATCAATTGGATCAAAATTGCCAATTAAGCAAATCCGTTACTCAAACCAATTCCATATTTCATCAAATCTTGCTCAATACTTATGCTCAACATCAGGACACACCCCTGGTCGACCAGCACTGTAGCACCACCTCAGCCCTTCCCATCTTACCCTTGGACTAGTAGAAAGAGAGAGAGAGAGAACAAAATCTTAAAAGGATCTATTTCACTTAATTACCACCGCTGCCACCACCTCCCTCTCTGATCCAGCACGACCAAAACCCCTTCTTACCCCTCCCCACCAACCCCTGGACCAATCCCTGGCCAGCCTTACCTCTCCACCATGCCCAACTTGGTAATCTACATCATCTACCACCCCTCCCAAGTTTATATGGCCAGAGGCCTCCCCCAGCTTGCCCCTGCCCCTCATTTGCTACCTCTCCCCTCCCACTCACCTCCCCCAGCTTCACTCGCTCGCCCCTGCTCTGTGCTATCCGAAGGAGGAAGAAGAAGGAGTTTCAGCCTCCTTCAAAAATCGAGCAAAGCTCCTTCTTCCCTGCTCCATTCCCTCTGCATGTCAGCTCATGCGTTCCCATCCTACTCCTCTACCTGATAGTACTCTTCTTTTTGTCCAGGACCAACTCATCCGTCCTTGCCAGCGAGCTCCGACAAGGTCTCTCTTGGCCGCCATCGCGCGAGCTGCTTCCAGTGGACCTCCGCCGATGTGCCGCCCACCGATCTTCTCGCCGTCGTCAACCGCGTCGCCCTACCGCCTCCACGACGTCCCATGAGCCCTCAGGTGAGCTTCCCGCCCAGCGTCGTCCTCTGCTAGGGTTCCCGCTCGCTGGCACCATCGTGAGGAGGACGACGGAGGTGGACCGTCCATCCCCACTTGAACCGATGGTCGAGATCTGCCGGTACCTTTTCGGCCGCCCCCTCTCGCTAACTGGTGGGTCCCGCCAGTCAGGTTCAATCCGCGCCCTCCCGCGCGTCGCCCCACGCGTTGCGGACCGATTCCCTCCTGGCCGGCCCAGTTCACCCCAGATCCGGCCCAGTTCCCTATTGCCCCTTCTTCTTTTTCTTTTAGAACTACAGATCCAGTTTTGTACCAATTGAATTAAATCCTTAAAAAGGTCTGCAATTACGATTGATAGAGAACCTACTTGTGAAGAGATTGCGATTGATAGAGAACCTATGGGAGAGGTGACCGCAATTGATATCACAATATAGAAAGAGTGCTGAAACGAAGAGGCCCTTGTACAACCTTGATCTAGATCTAGATCTAGATCTCAGAGATATTCCCTATAAAAAGTGGAGGCTAAGCCAATTCAACTCAAATTCATCATAGTCCCAGATCGAAGCCACAAGGGGCTATTTATAGTATTAGGGGCAAATTGGTAGGTAGGTGAATATTCTAGAGCATAAAACATGTTTCTGTCCGTAGTAAGCATTTTGGTGGCACGTTCAACAATGTTGACCCTGGCGTCGGTTTGGTCGGCTCGAACCGGCGTGCTGGTTTGGAGGCTCCTGGCGTCGGTTTGCACTTCAGTATACCGATTTGGCAGGCGCCGATTCTGGTTCGGCATGCGTTGGTTCTGGTTCGGCGGGCGTCAATTCAGGTTCGATGTGTGTCGGTTTGCTTGGCTTGTTTCGGTGCTAGAACTAGCGGGCATGTTGGTCGCCGGTTCACTCCCACCTTCCTCCATCTCCTCTTCCATGCTTCTTTCTTGGGGGTGTTGGCTTCTTGGTCATGTTTTGCATCTCCTCATGGCAATGGTTAGGGATCTAGGCATAAGATAGGCATTCGGCTCAAGTAGGACTAGTGGAGGACAAGATATGAAATGAGTTCACCTTAGGTGCCAAGGTTGGAGTAGCATGACGTAGTTCCAGCCATATGATGGGATACATCATCTTTCCTTCTTGAAAAAGAGTCGACCTCGACAATAATCCGTCATCACCATGTGTTGGAGGAGATTTGCCCTTTGCGTTGAGCTTGTATGAGGTTGGATCTTCGGTGTTAAAGCTTTGTTCATGGTTGTTGAAGATAGTACTCGGCATTGGAAAGCATCACGTTCTGGCCACACACAAAAGAAGTCTTGTATTCCTTGTTCACTTCATGTTGGTGTAGTAGATCTTGTCGAGCATGCCTTGGAGGTGGTGGCCTATCTTGAGTACCTTGTGATACATCCAAAATGTTTCTACTTTCCCGAACACTTTTGCTATTGTTTTTCCTCTAAACTTATGTGATTTGGATACAACTAACACGGATTGACGCTGTTTTCAGCAGAATTACCTTGGTGTCTAGTTTTTGTGTAGAAAATCAACTATCAGGAAAAATCCCGGAAAATATGCAAAAAATCCTATTTCACCAGAAGATTCACGGAGCCACAAGACGAGACGGAGGAGGGCCATGAGGGGCCCACACCACCTGGCCACGCGGGCCTGGCAAGGCCATGCCTAGGGGTGGTGTGGCTGCCTCGGTCACCCCCTCGGCCTCCCTCTTCGCCTATAGGTTGCCTCTTGACCTAAAAACCAAGGGGGGTTCGATGTTTTTCCAGAAAGAGTTCCGCTACACCGTCACCACCAGATTCCACGATTCAGAACCAGAAACTCCATTCTGGCACCCTTCCGGGACGAGGAATTGGAGGAGATCATCGCCATCATCATCACCATCTCTTCTCCATTGACCATCCATGTTTCCGCCATCTACGAGTGAGTAATCTCCCGATGTAGGCTATGGGGATGGTAGGGATTGGATGAGATCGTTCATGTAATGGCATCAGATTGTTAGGGCATGGCACCTAGTATCTATTATTAGTGCTTTTTGATTGTGTTGCAACTTGTTATGCTTAATGCTTGTCACTAGGGCCTGATTGCCATGATTTCAGATATGAACATGTTATTGATTCATTATGATAGTATTGTTTATGGTCTTACCTGCAAGTTGTATCCACATATTGTTATCCGGAACCAAAGGCCCCAAACTGACAGCAATCGGGATAACCGGAGGGAATGGTTTTGATGTGAGGATCACATGTGTTCACGAGTGTTAATGCTTTGCTCCGGTGCTCTATTAAAAGGAGTACCTTAATTGCCAGTAGTTCCCTTGAGGCCCCGTTGCAAACGGGCTGATAGGACAAAAGATGTTGTGCAAGTTCTCATTGCAAGCACATATGACTATATATGGAACACATGCCTATGATTATTTAGTACTTGGATGCTTTATCTTATTTATCTGCAAATCCCATGTGTTTTGATTGCCATATGAATTGTCTTGTCCATGCAACGCCCGTCCATCCATCCTTATGCCTACCGCGCTTTAATCCTACTGTTTACTGCAATTTCTACTACTGTCTTTACTTTTACTACTGCTATTACTTTGCTATTGCTACTACAAAACTGTTGCTACTGATAAACTGCTGTGAGTAAGATTGTTTCACGGTGCAGCTGAATTGACAACTCAGTTGTTAAGGCTTATAAATATTCTTTGGCTCCCCTTGTGTCGAATCAATAAATTGGGTTTCACTTCCCTCGAAAATACTACGATACACCCCATATACTTGTGGGTCATCAAGATTATTTTCTAGCGCCGTTGCCGGGGAGCCTAGCTCTATTTATCAATTTCACTTGGAATCACTATTGTTCGCTGCCATCCATCCATCATGGGTAAGTCTCGTGATGGCAAGGTCCCTATTTTACCATCGACTACAAGAAGAGGTACGGTTCTGAGCACCTCTGTTGCTCTTGATTCACCATCTGTTATGAGTAAGTTCCTTTCACCATGACATACACATGCTACACACACAACTACTACTGCTGAATCTGAAACTTCTGATACATATGATGTTGTTTCTACTATGCTTGATAAAAGTGGTTCATTAGGTCCTTTCCTAGATGCTATGATTGCTAGAACTATAGCTGGAAATACTGAAACTCCTAATGAAGACACTACTACACCTGTCAGTTCACCTAAGTCTAGAGAGAGCTATGATATTGAAGACGGTTATACAGAGATGACCGATGAATTTATTAAAGAATGTCAAAACACCCATGATAGGAGTGCTATTAAGAGTCTCCTTGAGAGGCGTACTATAAAACCCAAATTGTCTCCTAATGCTAAGTTTGCTGCATCTCCCATAAACATTAAAGATAAGGATTATGATTTCTCTCTTGATTTATCTTACTAACTATTATTGAGAAAGAACCTTTTTGTGGGACTAAGAATGAAAGTGCGGTAGCACATATGACTGAGATTTCTACCATGAGTGGTCTATTTTCTGATGATATTAAGATGCACACGTACTTTGTTGCTAACATTTTCCCTTTTTCATTGAAAGGAGAAGCTAAAACTTGGTTTAATAATTTACCTCCTGGATCTATTGATAGCCCTGATTGCTTGATTAGTACCTTCCTTCAGAAATATTTTCCTCCTAGCGCTAGACATGCTATTTTGGAGGAAATTTTTGATTTTAAACAGGGAAAAAGAGATATTACCTGAATCAGGGGCAAGGTTTTATGCTTTGATTCATGAATAGGCTGGATGTCCATTACCTAAAAAATAAGCTTCTTGATATATATTATAATGGACTAACTGAAGAATTCAGGACATACCTGGATAGTTGTGTTGATTGTGTTTTCAGGAATAGAACTCCCAAAGAAGCTGAGGAATTAATGGATAAAATAAGCAAGAATTATGAAGACTGGACTTCATCTGAACCAACTATACTAGAGACAACTACACCTAAGTTAATTGTGCCTGCGCCTATACCAACATCAAAGAAGAGGGGAGTTATTGAACTAAATGATGAAGTGATGAAGGAACCCAAGAAATGTCTTAAGGAGAAGGGTATTAAAGCTGAAGATGTGAAGAATTTACCTCCTATAGAAGAATTATGTAAGCGAATATCCCACTCATCCACTATTGAGGTACACTCTCTCCAACATTTTGATGAAGGTGATATTCCTTACTCTAAACCTCCTTATCAATACTTCGAAGAATTTGATATTTTTATTGTTAAACAAGATAATTTTAATAAAAGGGTGCAAAATCATCTAATGGAAAACTCTAGAGCTATTGTTGAGTTGAAGGATATTGTGGAAAGAACATCTAATGATGTTAAAATGCTTGTTAATTTTTTTAAAATGGTTCAAACTCAAATTGATCAGCTTATTAAAGTACAAAAGACTTGCTAGTTAATGCTACTAAAGAAAAACATGCTTATGAAATTAGAACTAGAAGTGGTGCTGCCATCCAGGATCCTCTATATCCTGAGGGGCATCCTAAAAGAATTGAGCAGGATTCACAACAAGCTGAAAATAGTGGTACTACTCCTAAGAAAATAAAAAAGAAACATAAAACTACTATAGAACCCTCTGAACCTGCTAGAGATCCTAATAGTATATGTGTCTCTGATGCTGAAACTGAAAGTGGTAGTGAGGAAAATGATGTTCCTGATAAAAAAAAAGTTGAAGAAGAACCGGAAAGGCACACTAAGAATACTAAATACACTAAAGAAGATTTTGTTGCTAAGAAACATGGTAGTGAAAGGGAGCCTTGGGTCCAAAAACCTATGCCTTTCCCAGATAAGAAACACAAGTCAAAGGAAGATGAACACTATAATAAGTTTTGTGAGTGGATGAAACCTTTATTTTTGCAAATACCTTTGACTAATGCTATTAAATTGCCTCCTTATTCAAAGTATATGAAGGATATTATCTCTAATAAAAGGAAGATCCCTAATGAAAAAAATTCTATTTTGCTTGCTAATTATTCCTTTAATGGTAAGTTTCCAAAGAAACTGGGAGACCCAGGGATTCCAACTATTCCATGCTCTATTAAAAATAGTTATGTTAGAACTTCTTTGTGTGACTTGGGAGCAGGAGTTAGTGTTATGCCTTTTTCCCTCTATAAGAGAGTTCAATTGGAAAAACTAATACCAACTGATATATCTTTGCAAATGGTTGATAAATCTACTACTATTCCTGTTGGTATATGTGAGGATGTACTTGTTCAAGTGGCTCATAATTGCTTGATATTAACTGATTTTGTTGTGCTTGAAATGCCTGAAGATGATAATATGTCTATTATTCTTGGGAGACCTTTTCCTAATACTGCAGGAGCTGTTATTAATTGTAATCAAGGAAAGGTGACTTTTAATGTTAATCACAAGGATCGTAATGTCTATTTCCCCAAGAAGATTCATAGGACTTGTGGCTTAAATTCAATTGAGAGGGCATCCAAGTTGGAGAAATATATTGTCACATACCACGAGAAAAATATGAAACTATTATGATTGGGACCATTGCTATCAAGGCTGAGGTAACATAATCATTAGTGGAATACAAGACCTGATCAACCTTGTTAACAATGGGATTTGAATGAACAAAACAATGTTTTCACCGTGATTATTTTTGCTTGCTTTATTTACCCATTGTAGTTTTTGCTTTCGTTTAGTTTACTTTTCTGTTGTTAGTTGCTTGCATATTAGAGTGTCTTAGAACTTCTTAAGTTTTAGTTTTGTTTTGTCATTGCATCATTCCAAAAACATCTTTCTGTTAGAAAACCATTCTTCTATACCTGAAAATTGCTAAAAAAATAAAGTGTCTCGAAAAATTCTAGAAAATTCATATTAAATTTTTACATGAAAAAGGGGCAGAGGAGTGCCTGGAGTGACCCAGGGGGGCCCACCAGGCAGGCAGACCACCTGGTGGCGCGGCCACCCTAGGGGCGCGCCTGGCCATGGTGTGGGCCACACCTGGCCCTCCACTTAATCTCTCACTTCCCACTGCCTTCTCTCCCCCGAAAAAACACCAGCTCATTGCTCCAAATCGTGTTATTGCTATTCTTGTCCATGATTTTTCGATCTCCTTGCTCAGCCCATCTTTGCTGCTGAAATTTGGAGCATTTGTTCTCCGGTATGTGACTCCTCCGCTTGTCCAAGTAGATTTGTTTTTAGTGGTTTATATCTTGAGTATTTTGCTGCTGTAGGTGACAGGATATGTGAGTTTGTATGCTTGTTCAATGCTTAGAGATATTGTTTTGATGCATGCTTAGGCTTCTTACAAGTCCCTATGAGTAGTTCCCTTCATTATGTATTCACTTTGCAATCACTTGTATAATGGATGTTTAAATTTCAGAATATCAAAGATGAACAACCACACCTTTGGAGAAATATTTGAGAGGGACACACCCAGGAGGGCAAGGACTTCAAGATCAGCCTCTCAGTTTAGTCCATCATACAATGAAGATCTTATTGTACCATGCTTTGGCAATGAGGAGATGGGGGAGATGCTCACCCATCTACCTTCCCTTGTTTTACCTTTTTGCAAGCTGCAGGGATCCTCAATCATTTCTTACTACTGGTTCAGAGGGTTGGCCTAACCACGTACATGGAAGATGAGAGTGAGCAATATGCCATGCTCACCAAAACTTTGTTGAGAGTTTTGTTTTTCACTAACAGCCCTTATCAGTCAACTGTTTCTTTCAGAATTTATAATCAGCCTATTACCATGTCATTGGAAAGATTTTGTAGCATCATAGGCATAGGCGTGATGGGGAGAGTAAAGAAGATCCAAGGTCGACCCGCTGATTTGCTGGAGCTCTATTTAAGTGTGACAAATGACGATGACCGTGTAGCTCAACGCGGGAAGATAAGGAACATTCAACTCCCAGCTCTTAGATATTTTGCTTATTATCTTGCCACTAGCATTCTTGGTAGGGAGAACACTAGTAATATTTCTAATTATCATTTAGCCTTCCTCGCTGCTGCACTTAATAATGATAGCAAGTACAATCTTGGCTCTCTCATTACTCGCCGCCTAGCTGCTAGGGGACCTATTTATGGGGGCATTATTGCCTCACACATGGTTACTGCTTTAGAACTCTCTATGGATCCTAAGGACACTGTGTTGGCACCACAAAGGCTTGATCTTGCTGCTATGAAAACACATCACTTTGTCGCTGCTGACTCTAGTACGGATAGTTTAGTATACAGAATGTTGTTTACTGATAGAGACGAGAGCGAAATTCCTTTGCCACAATCCACTTTGTTCAGTATTTACAGGAGGCCATGGTCACGTTCTAAGGAGGGGTTGGACGAGCAGCTCCGCTTGCTTGGTTTCCACAGGCAGCACTAGGAGGATGTGCCTTCTTACGACTATTCTGCGCACTACGGTGGGGCGTCCTCGAGCTCGTATCAGGACGAGGGCACCTCCTCGCCGTAATACGGAGGCGCTCCATCTTGGCCAACATGGGATTGATACCCACTTAGGCCAAAAGCCTAAGCTTGGGGGGAGGTACACCGACATCACACTCATCTACATATCATGTTTAGTCGACACTTTGTATATCCATGCTTCGTTCTCTTTTTAGTTTTCGTTCTTTCTGTACTTTTGCTTTCTAAAACACAAAAAGACCAAAAATATTTTCTTTGTTTCTCATTGTTTGCTTCTTTGTCTTTTTAGCCTTGGTTTGCTTTTTCCTTTTTGCTTTGTTTTGATTATTTTAAAAACCCAAAAAGATTTCGCTTTGCTTGTTCTTCCTTTTGGTTATTGCCTTTAAAAATCGAAACACCAAAAATATTTGTTGTTCTTCTTTTGTTTTTGTGAAGTTTGTTGCAGGGTTCAGCAATCCTTAGTGGAATTTGGTTTCATGTTATCATTCAAGCCACACAACTAAAGGGCAATAATGAGAACTAATGACAACTTGAGGTGTGGCAAGAGGCTGGTAACGAACTCTATTTGTTTTCATTTTTGTACATATACTCATCATATGACTGAGCTTTGAGTGGTCTATTTTCTAATGATATTAAGATGCGCACTTACTTTGTTGCTAAAATTTTCCCTTTTTCATTGAAAGGAGAAGCTAAATTGGTTTGATAATTTACCTCCTAGATCTATTGATAGCCCTGATTGCTTGATTAGTACCTTCCTTTAGAAATATTTTCCTCCTAGCGCTAGACATGCTATTTTGTAGGAACTTTTTGATTTTAAACAGGGAGAAAAAGAGATATTGTCTAAATCATGGGAAAGTTGTATACACATATTGTTGTCCGGAACCAAAGGCCTCGAAGTGACAGCAATCGGGTTAACCAGAGGGAATGGCTTTGATGTGAGGATCACATGTGTTCACAGAGTGTTAATGCTTTGCTCCGGTGCTCTATTAAAAGGAGTACCTTAATGAAGGGAATATGCCCGAGAGGCAATAATAAATTGGTTATTATCTTATTCCATGTTTATGATAAATGTTTATTTTGCATGCTATAATTGTATTAATTGGAAACGTTAATACATGTGTGTTTAATAAAAAAATTGAAAATTCCTAGTAATGTCTCTCATATAAACTAGCTCGTTGATTAACAAGATGATCAAGATTTCCTGACCATGGACATTGGATGTTGTTAATAACGAGGTCACAACATTGGTGGAATGATGTTATGAACATTCATCCGAAGTATAGCATTATGATCAAAGTAATTATGTTTATATTGCTATAACATCATACGAAGTAATCTTAGTCCTTAAACCATGAGATCATGTTAATTGCTAACACCAGAAGAGTATCTTGATAACATCAAATGTCACACCGTAACATGGTGAATATAAAGGTGGGTTTAGTGCTACGAAGGTGTTATGTTGAGGCTCATGGATCAAGACTGGGATTTGTCCATCCTGATGACGGATAAATATAATCTGGGCCCTCTCGGTGATATCACATTAAGATAGCTTGCAAGCAACTGATGTGATCACTAGAATGTTATATCACGGGAACGAGAAAAGAGTACATGTCAGTAACGAGATCAAACTAGGTGTGGAGATACCGATAATCGAATCTCGGACATGTAATATATCGCGAGACAAAGGGATTTAGTTACAAGCATTAAAGGTTCTCACGATCACAGAAGTCATCGTTGAATGTGTAGGAGTCAGTATGGATCTCCAGGTCCCGCTTCTGATTATTGATCTGAGAAGGGTCTCGATCATGCCTGCATTATTCGCGAACCATAGGGTGACACTCTTAAGGGATACCGACACCATTTGGAGCAAATATGTTTCAGATAAAGATTTAAGAAAGCGCTGGAATTATTTCAATAGACACCGAAACTGTTTCAGGTGAAATTGCTGCAATTGGTTCTGCATGTAATATTGAAATATTGCGGGGGGTTTTAAGTGAATGTTTGTTAATTAAAGTAATTAACAAAATTGTGAATAAAAATAATAATAAAAGAGTTTTATTAAATGAGAGATCATTAAATTTGGAGAAATTTAATGCATTTAAATTGGAGACTTTAAAAAATAATGTGAAGTGGCATTTTAATGTGGAGGGGTTACCACCACATGAATGGGGGAGGTGAAGGGACACCCTCCATGGGCACCGGCCATGGGAGGGGTACCCTCCCCTCCTCCTATAAAAGGCCCCCCTCTCACTCCTTCTTCCATACACCTCCTCGTGAAGGATCTCTCTCCCCCTCTAGTATTATTCCCCCATGGTCTCAGATTAGCGAGATACATGTTCCTGGTGTCTTTATCTGGAAAGGAGTTGCTGCTTCCGTTGCTTCGCTGGAGCGAGGGATGGAGGTTGTCGGGTACCGGACGTGTGTGCAATCACGAATGCACCGCTGCTTTGCGGTGTTGGACTTGGTGGTGCTGGACTTGCTAGAGCTGGATCTGATGGACGTGCTGGAGCCGGACCTGCTGGACTTCATCACGATCTTGAGATCGGCTAGTGTACGACTACATCATCCACAAGTTCCAACTCGTTAACAAAGCTTTGTTGTCTTCGAGGGTAAGTTCTCTATGGATGTATATCCACCCGTTGCTTGTATCTAGTAGATAAATCTTGGTGTATAGTTCCCATCGTAGGAAAATATTTGTTTTCTATGCTGCGAACCCAACTGTGGTATCAGAGCCTGATCTATGCGTAGGTGGTTTGCACGGGTAGTACACATATGTTTATATGCGGGCAATGATGATCATGTTATTGCATCTTCTATGTATTTTGGATATTGGTGGCACAGTGGGATGAAGCGGCCCGGACCAACCTTACATGTCATCGCACATGAAACCGGTTCCACGACTGACATGCAACTAGTTTTGCATAAGTGGCTGGCGGGTGTCTGTCTCTCCTACCATAGCCAATATCTGATTTACAACGAGTTGCTAATAACTTGGTTATCCTCGTTGTGGTTCCATGTTCGTAGGTAAGACTAGTTCTATCTCCGAAAGCCCTAAGCCACGTAAAACTTGCAATGGATAAATTAGAGGTGTCTAGTTTACATTGTTGCTGGGCTAGTGTCATTATATGGTAATTTTATAAGTTGATGTATGATAGATACTCTTACAACACACTTACCATGTAAGTTCCATAGACCCTGGCCTTACACACAAAGGAATGATAGAGATCATACCACGATGCATATGATGGTGATCAAATGCATGGACCATATCATCCCACTTTACACATTAGATGTTTGCATCTTATATTGCTAGTTTGGCATTTTAGTAGCATTTTAAGATGATCCCTCATTTAGATATCAAGATTAAAATGTGTTCTTCCTTAAGTATGCACCGTTCTATGGATCGTGTTTCGAGACATCACGTGATGATCGGGTGTACTCGACTCCGCGCTTTCATACAACGGGTGTAAGACAGTTTTACACACGCGTAATACTAAGGTTATTACTTGACGAGTCTAGCATGTACATACATGGCCTCGGAACACGGACTGAAATGTTAAGCATGAGTCATATAGTTGATGTGATGCCCATATTGATGCTCGCCTTTGAAGCTACACCGACTCACGTGATGACCGGACTTGGTGTAGTGGATTTGGTTCATGTAATCACCAAAAGGGCACGAGGGATGTCGTTTTTGAGTGGGAGTTCATTTCTAATTTGGATTAGTCGAACTCAATTTGTCATAAACTAAATCGAAGTGAATTTGCATAATTTGTTATAGTCATTGGCATCTATTCACTACCTTATGCTTAGTTTTAATTGAGATAATATAACTATAGAATTCTGGAAATTTACTTTACGAACTGGTATCGTATTGTTTTGAATGTCAATTTAAAGTTTATAAGTCCTATTGCAAACTTTCAGCAAACTCTATTTACTCCATGAAGTTTAATAAGTAGTATTAAATCAAGAGTAAGAATTCCAATGTAAGTATTTAAAGTATCATGTTTGCCTCCATGATTATTGATATTCAAAAGTTGTTTTAATATCAAGATTGTCTAGGAGCTGAAAATTGTTTCAGAAACCATCATGTGTGAAAGATATTGTGATATCTGAAATAATATTTTTGGTTGCATTATGATACAGCATAATTTAGAAAAATACATGTTGTCATATTATATGAGAATTTGTGAAGGATGAAGATGCTAGGCATCCAGATCTCCCAAAAAGGTTTTGGGAACTAACATTATACTCGCGATTATTTCTTATAGGCTATAGTAGCTTGATCATGAAAGTTGTCATGATAAGGATGAATAGAAGATGTAAGTAAAATGTTTACTACACTAATAGATTACTAAATAATGGATTTTTTGAAAGAACATCAAACATTTGATGATGGTGATCCACTTCAAAGTGCAAGTCCAAAGGTATTAGTATTTGACTATATACGCTTTGTACTATGTGTCATGTGAATGACACCACTATTGATGTTGATAGATTCTTTTAAAAGAAAAAGAATTGTTGAAAGAGAATCTATAAAATATTTGGCAGAAAAGAAAAGTTGGAGATGTCCAACTTAGGTATATAGAGGATATACATGTTATGGTTGTATTCTTTGCTTTTTAAACAATGTGGTTCTTAGGTATTGGACATCGAATTGGTTGTTGTGAAGTGTCATACAGAACAACACAATTCATGAACTGCAACAGCCTAAGTAACTAGCAAAGGAATATGTGATGATGTTCATAGAAAACAAATAAAGTGTTATTGTGTTTTTCGTTGTCGTCAAACCTAGCCTTCAAGATTTGTTTTTTAATAATTGTTGTTTTGTTCCGGTATTACGAGAACAGTGGTTGTTCAAATAATTACGGTATTCCATAAAGGATGGATGAACTTTTATAACTCTAGTTAGAGAAATCACATCCATAAACATTACTGCTAATATTTCATAAGACAAATGATTGGAAGATCACTTATGAAGTGACATCGCTATTTGAATTATATTGGAAAGTAAACATGAAGAAACTCCATGTTGATGGATTTTTGGAGTCTTTTGATTTTGATCAATTGATGCTTGTGAAACTTTCCTTGAGATAATTGAAACTACGTTCATAGGCCAAAGAGGAACGGATGACTAACTTATTGAATATTATGCATGTTGATGTATATAGTCCATTATGTGTAGCCATATATGATGGATCTTTTTGCTTCATATGCTTTCTCCAGAAATTTAAGTGAATATATCTATATATTTACTTAATAAGGAAGAAGTATGAAACATTTGAAAATTGTTCAAAGACTTTCAAGATGAAGTGAAAAATCATTGTAACAAGAAAATAAAAGAGTTTATGATATGATCATAAAGGAAGATATTTGAGTTACATGTTTAGCAAAACACTTAAGATTTGAGGAATTGTTCCATGATTTGTGTATCCCGGTAAACCATAGGAGTATGGCATATTCGAGAGATGAAATCAAACCATGTTTCACATGGTAAGATCAAAGGTGCCATTTATAAAACTACCATTATGTTTTATGGATTGAAGCTTTAGAGACTACTACTTTTACACTGAAAAGAGCACCATCATGATCCGTTGAAATGACACCATATAAGTTATGGTTTGGGATAAAACCCGAATTTTCTTTTCTTAAATTTTGATATGCTATGCATAAGTAAAATGTTTACAACCAAAGTTGGATAAGCACGTCTTTGCAGGTTATCCCAAAGAATTTGTTGGAAATTTCTCCATAACACCGAGGACAAAAGAGTTTGTTACTTGGAACGTCAAGTTTCTTGAGAAGGAATTTTTCACGAAAAGTTAAGTGGGAGGACAATAGAACTTTGATAAGGTTGTTGAACCTTAGCTATATGTGTTAAGTAGCGAAGTGCCGGAAAGTGTCCCGGTGGCATCCACAATGCTCATGGATCCCGTGATTACAAAGGTTGTGATCTCGGAGATTAGAGTTCCTATTGAACACTTGTGGGTCGGTAAGAATCAAATAGTGTGATTTGATATGCAAGTCGTTATTGTTTTGACAATGATGAACCGACTACATGCAAAGAAGCGATGATGGGCCCTGACTCCATAAAATGACTAGAAGTCATAGAATCCATGATAGTATCCATACACGAGAAATCAAGTTTCTGAACTTGGAAGACCCTCTGAAAAGGCGTAAAGCCTATCGGTCATGTTTGGATCTATAAAGAAATAGACATGGATGTTTAACATCTATGAAATAGTCGACATGTCGGAAAAAAGTTTACGACAATGTTCAAGGAGTTGACTATGACAAGATTTGATCTTTCATAGCGATATTTTGTCTTGACGGATTAATGTAGCAACCACGACATATAATTTGGTATATGGTAGTTGAATAAACAAAACAAGGTTCTTCTAATAGAAAGGTTACCTAGGACGTGTACATTACATGGTCCGAGGGGTTTTGTTAATTCAAAGGGTTCTAAAAGGGCGTGTAAACTTCAATAGTTGAAGTTAGCATAGCGGAGTTGGAATCTTCACCATGATGAAACTGTTAAAAGAGTTTGAATTCATCGGAGATGATGAAGATGCTTGCATTTGCAAGAAATTAAGTGGGAGCGCTGAGACAAATTTCCAATACATTATGCAGAGTACATATTGTTGATTGGAGACGATGTATCTTTTATTGACACAAGTTACATTAAAATAGGATTTCGATGAAAGACTTGGGCAAAACCGGAATATTTGGCATCAATGTCTATATGGATAAATTGAGGGGCTAATATGGTTATGCCAGACATACATATATGAGATATTGAAAGGGTTCAATATCGAAACAACAAGAAAGGTTCTTGCTACATGGAAATGATTGTATCAACATTCAAGTGTTTCAACACTTGGTGAGTAAAATCACAAGAATATTTTGATCGATTATACCGTGATATGTATATATCTAGATATATCCTATGCTCTAAATGTTATGAGCACATACCAGGATGATTCATAAGATGATCATTGGATGATAGTAAAGATATTCTTATGAGCTTTGGAAGAACTAAGAATATATCATGTGTAAGTGACAAATAGTTAAAGGTAGTTCGTTGTAAAGTGTTACATTGATACTAGTTTTGTCACAAGATACAAATTAAATGTATCTCAATTTAGACTATGGGTGGCACAATGTAATGGAAAGGATGTTCCATGATGGATTTGGATAATTTCCAAATTTGAAACATTGTGACAGATACTACAACAAAAGGCTAAGTATATGACTGCTATAGTAGCAACAAAGGAGGGCATTTGTGTTAAGAAGTTTGTTACCAAACTAGGTGTGGTTCAAACTAGGCTAATACTATGAAGATATATTGTATGACAATAATATCAACATATTTTAACATGAACAAACTAAAGGTCTCACCAAAGGACCAAAATTTATACAATGCCATCTCATTGTAGAATGAGTGATGCGTAGAGACGCAAAGACATGCAAATACACACGGACCTAAAAGTGCCAGATCCGGAGATTATGTTAACCACTAGCAAACGCGTATATTCAACACCTAGGTGTTGTATATACAAGTTTACAAACTAGATTATTGACTCTAGTGCAAGTGGGGGACTGAAGGGAATATGCCCGAGAGGCAATAATAAAGTGGTTATTATCTTATTCCGTTTTTATGATAAATGTTTATTTTGCATGCTATAATTGTACTAATTGGAAACGTTAATACATGTGTGTTTAATAAACAAAATACAAAGTTCCTATTAATGCCTCTCATATAAACTAGCTCGTTTATTAACAAGATGTTCAAGGTTCCTGATCATGGACATTGGATGTTGTTAATAACGAGGTCACAACATTGGTGGAATGATGTGATGAACATTCATCCGAAGTATAGCATTACGATCAAAGTCATTATGTTTATATTTCTATAACATCATACGAAGTAATCTTAGTCCTTAGACCATGAGATCATGTTAATTGCTAACACCAGAATAGTATCTTGATAACATCAAACGTCACACCGTAACAGGGTGACTATAAAGGTGGGTTTAGTGCTACGAAGGTGTTATGTTGAGGCTCATGGATCAAGAGTGGGATTTGTCCAGCCCTATGACGGATAGATATACTCTGGGCCCTCTCGGTGATATCACATTAAGATAGCTTGCAAGCAAGTGATGTGATCACTAGAATGTTATATCGCAGGAACGAGAAAAGATTACATGTCAATAGTGAGATCAAACTAGGTATGGAGATACCGATGACCGAATCTCGGACATGTAATATATCGCGAGACAAAGGGATTTAGTTACTAGCGTTAAAGGTTCTCACGATCACATAAGTCATCGTTGAATGTGTAGGAGTCAGTATGGATCTCCAGGTCCCACTTCTGATTATTGATCTGAGAAGGGTCTCGATCATGTCTGCATTATTCACGAACCGTAGGGTGACACACTAATACATTGCAAATGTATCTATAATGTTTGATGTTCCATGCTTGGTTTTATCCACTTTCTTGTGTTTTGTTCCAACTTTGGAGTACTTTTCATATAATTTCTGGGACTAACCTATTAACAAGAGCCATAGTGCCAGCTACCTGTTTTCTGCTGTTTTTGGTTCTAGTAGAGTCAAAAAATGAATATTCTCGAAATAGGACGGGACAAAAGCCAAAGTGCCTATTTTTCCGGATGGCATCAAGTGCCAGAATACGAGACGAAGAGGGGCCAGGGGGCCACCACACCACCTAGCCGCGCGGCCAAGCCTGGCCCGTGCCAGGGGCTGGTGTGGCCGCTCCCGGCACCCCCTCGGCCTCTCCTTCCGCCTATATATTGCCCTCGGGACGAAAACCTAAGTACCCGATCAAAAATACACGAAAGAGTCTGTAGCCGCTGTCATCTCCATCCCTAGATCGGGAGGGATCTGAAGCTCTTCCCGGCACCCTGCCGGAGAGGGGAATTCACCCTGGAGGCCTTCTTCATCACCATGAAAGCCTCCGGTGTGATGCATGAGTAGTTCATCCTTGGACTACGGATCCATGTAGTAACTAGATGGCTAGTTCTCCTCCTTTGTGCTATCATGTCTAGATCGTGTGAGCTCCGTTCATGATCAAGATCATCTATTTGTAATTCTGCATGTTGTGTTTGCGGGGATCCGATGGATATTGAGATGCTATTTCAGATTGATTATTGATTCTATCATATCTTTGTTATTTGTGATCTTGCATGCTTTCCATTGTTAGTAGCTATCTTGTCCGAGTAGATGCTAGCAACTCCAAGAGTTAGTATTTATGCTCGATAGTGGATTCATGCCTCTAGTAATCTGGGAAAGTGATAGAAATCTCTAAGGTACTAGATGTGCTATTTCTACTAGGGAGAAAACAACAATCCTTTGTTCATAGAACAATCGTATTGTTTACTTTACACGCAGTTCGTAAAGCAATAATCTGTTGCTTGCAACTTAATACTAGAGGGGGTTCGGATGATAACCTGAATGTGGATTATTAGTCATAGATGCAGTTGGATGGCAGTCTATGTATAATGTTGTAATGCCCAATCAAGTCTCGAAGGAGTCAAGATGATTAGTATATGCATCTATTGCTTTCTAGGTGTTTGTCAATTGCCCTGTTGTAATTTGTTCACCCAGCATGTTATCTATCTTAAGGAGAGCCACCTCTAGTGAACTATGGATCCCAGTCCTTTTCTGTACATACAGTCTACAAACTGTTTACTGCTTTGTGTTTACTATTACTTTTTTCCATTCGATACGTTTAATCCTTTGTTTTCTGTAAAACACCGTGAGATTGACAACCTCATCGCAAGTTGGGGACAAAGTTCTGTGGTTGAGTTGTGCAGGTCACCACGTTGCTACTAGCACCGGTAGTGCGCCCTGCCAAAGCTAAGCTAGTGACACCTTTGGGGTGTTTCCTTGCTCCTACTAGTTCAATTAAACCTTGGTTTCATAACTGAGGGAAACTTGCTGCTGTGCTCATCATACCTTCCTCTTGGGTTTCCCAACGAGCTCTACATCAACACCGCCATCAAGCATTTTTTGGGCGCCGTGCATTGAGCCATCAAGCGATTTTCTGGCGCCGTTGCCGGGGAGTCAAGGACATCTTCACAAGGGGAGTCCCTCAAAACCAATCTCTTTACTTTGTTGTTTTTGTTTTGCTTAGTTTCTTTTTGCTTTGTTTGCTTGTTTTGTTATCAAAAACACAAAAAAATAGTTTTACTAGTTTGCTTTCTTATTTCAAAACACAAAAAAATGACTACCCTTGAAAACACTAAGTTGTGTGACTTCACTAGCACCAACAACAATGATTTTATGAGCACACCTATTGCTCCACCTATGCCTAAAAATACTTTCTTTGAGATAAAACCTGCTTTACTCAATCTTCTTATGAGAGAGCAATTTTCTGGTATTGGTAATGAAGATGCTGCTTCCCATCTAAATAACTTTGTTGAACTTTGTGAGATGCAAAAGCATAGGGATATAGATGGTGATATTATTAAGCTGAAATTGTTTCCTTTCTCTTTGAGAGGAAAAGCTAAAGAATGGTTGAATTCCTTAACTAGGAATAGTATTGTGTAGAGTCCGCAACCTTGTTAAAATATAAGGTAAGGTTGACTCCCCTGTGTTTACAATGCTAGTCCCTGGATCAATAGCTAGCATCCACAGTTTAGATGTAATATCAAGAAACAAAGGTCATAATATAACTTTATAACCAGGAATAACATAATTTTATTACATCATACATAGCTCATTTGGCTATTAGATTACATTGCAGCGGAATAACTATAAGTATGGGGTCCTTCATCTTCAAAGTGCCACAGGCAGATGTTGGTTGTAGACTTTGTAATCCTAATCAATCAATCTTCACTAAAATCAATCAAACCTGCAACATTACAAGTTACAGCCACACGGGTCAATACATTTGAATTGTATTGGCAAGTGATACTATGGTAGTATAGTGGAGTCTATCATCTATATGCATTTGGCTAAGTGGAGTTGAGGCTTGCATTGCTCAAAATAGAATTTCCTTATCATTTTGAAAATACTAAGTTTTGCTTGGCAAAATCATTTTTCCCAATCAAAGATTTGAAGATCCTTTTACCAAGGCATCTCTCCATCAAAGATTGAAGATTTCAAACAACCCTTGTTCAACCACAAGTTTTACTTAGAAATTTGAATGATGAGATTCTTGATTGCTTCCATGTCTTGATGCTCAAATTGTCCTTTACCAGGGACATGGCTAAGTACTTAGATTTTACACTCTGCAGAGGTGGTGCACTTTCCCCACAAGACTTGGTTTCCAAAGACAAGATCTTTCAGAAGCCTTCCCTTAGACCATCATGGACGCGCTCCAACCTATCAAACACTACCACCCACTGTCCATATGGCTAAGTTCTTGCAACCTATATGATCATGGCAGAGCCCATATTGCCAAGTGGTTGCACTTGAAGCTTCTCAACATTTGACATCTCAAATCTCTTTGTTCCTGGGTGGCCATCCACAAGTAAGATACACAAGGTAAACCATAAACATGGGCCTTGTGAACCACTCAACCAAAAACCACCAAGCAAGTCCCATTCCACCCAGGTGATTCATTAACTTACTTGTTTTATTAAACAAAACACAAGTCCTCAGACTTAGAATATTTTTCCATAGTGTGAATATATCTTCCACCCATGGTTTCTATTAGCTAGGCTAAGCTTGAGAGTAATAGGATTCTTAACTTAGGAAAATCCTACTAAGGATTCATCTACTAGGTTTTCCTATAGCAAGGTCTATACTTAGCAAAATAAAATCCATGCAAGTTTTACTTAGCAAAAACACTAATGCATAGTGAAAATAATGGGATAGAAAGTATGAAGGATCACTTGCCTTTTTGGTAGAGGGTATAGGTTCACTCCTTGTCCTTGCAACAATCACACTCTTCAAGTCACTACAATCCAATCAAACAAGGCACAAACTCAATCTACCAATCAAGCAAAACAACACACGAAAAGACAAAGTCAAAGTAATGCATGCAAGCATGCCAAGCTTTGTTTTGTTTGAAGAAGTGGTTCCTAATGGGTCATAGACATTTGATAACACCTATTGGTCATTTTGTAAAGTGGCAAAGTCATTTGCAAAAGGTTTCACTACAAAAGCCATTTTCAAAACAAAGTATCATTTTATGTGGTGTAGAAATATTTTTACTAAGGCATTAGCCTATAGGGTTCACCAAATATGTTTTCAAATCAAAAAACTTGGTTTTTGGGGTTAGAGAGTTTAAAACAAAACATTTTCCAAAGGTTTTCTTCCAAAACCATTTTTAATAAATAAACCACATTTCTATTTGACTAGAAATGGTTTTAAATCAAAGAATCATTCTTTTCTTTCACCAAATACATTTTTGAGTCCACAAAGTGTTTCCTAGGGTCAGTAAGTTTGGTCCAAAATATTTTCCCAAAGTTTTCTTTATAAAAGTATTTTCATAACCAAAAATCTTTATTTCCATTTGGCTAGAAATGGGCTAAATCAAGTTTTCCATCCTAAACTTTTCCAAATCCTTTTTCCAAACTATGGGTTGGTTCCTAGGGTCAGTGAGGTCACAACAAACCAATTTGCAAAGGTTTTAACCTTAAAAACATTTTTAAACAATTTTTATACCCTTAACAAGCTCACAAAAGAAACTGCAAAATTAAACAAGCTAACAGATACTAATTGCTAAACTAAGGGCATGGATGGCTAGGTCTTGCTCTCCTGAATCCAACGACATAAAATTTGTAATTTTTGGACGTGTGGATCCAAAGTTATGGAATTTACAAAATTGAACATCATTTAGATCAATTCTGTTTTAAATCCAACCAGCAGAGACACGTGTCTTATTCTAATTCGTTGGTACCGGTTCGCACGGATCAGTCGCTATGGAGTGTTGGATCACGTCCAATCGTGCGACCCTGAACGCATACCCCTTCGCGTTAAGTGAACTAATCTTGAGCGCCAGATCTAGATCGAACGGTGCTGGCGAGTTTGACCTAAAGTGGGCGGCGCTGCGGTGGCTACCGGCGGCGGAGCTGTCGGTCGACGACGGTGCCGATGCTACAGGAGGTGAGGGAGAAAGGGGAGATGCTCACCGGGCTCAGGGGTTCACGGCGATGCTCGAGGAGGTGTTGGTCGGGCGAGGGGCGCTCTGGTCTTGGCAGGATTGCTCGCCGGAGTGGAGGACGGCGTCGGTGCTTTAGGTGGTTGTCGTGGACGGTCGCTGTGGATCACCCCAAGGCAAAACAATGATGCGGTTAGATGCAGAAGGATGTGGCGAGTGTGGGAGTGTGAACGAGGAGGTGCGGGGCGGTCAGAAACTACCTGGGTGCTTGCCGAAGACGAGGGAGACGGCGGCGCTGCAGGTCGTCGTCGTTGCCGACGCTGGGAGGCACGCGCGAGCGAGCTGCGGCTGCAGAAAGGTTCACTGGGGAATGCTGAGCACAGCTGCATGCTCGAGGAGGCAGGAGGGGGCGTGTGCTGGCCGGAATCAGCGAGAAGGGTCGTCGGAGCAGCGGCGGTACAGAGAGAAATGGAGGCAGCCTGGTGTCTTTCTGGCAGCAGGGTTTGAGGGGAAATGAAGAGGAGAGGGAGGTGATTTAACTGGCGTGGTCGCGGGGATTAATCGTCGAGCATTTACCAGCAATTTACTCCGAGGAGTTAATGGCAGGAAATGGCCGGGGAAGGGCGCAGTCCTCGCGTGGGTGGAGAAGATGGTGAGGTGGCAGTGGGGGCCGGCGTCAGCGAGAGGGAGAGAGGAGGAGTGGGTCCCGGCTGTCATCGACTGTGTGGGTTCTGTCCGCAGTAAAGAAAAACGGTTCGCTCGTGAGAGAGAGAGGTGGGGTCGTTGCGTTAGTGGGAAAAGGGGAGAGGGGGAGGTCCACCGGTCAGTGAGGGTGCGGGTTTCTTTCGCGGTGAAGAAAAACGGTTCGGAGCGAGGGTGAAAACGATGAACAGGCGAGTGGGTCCGCTTGGCAGTGAAAGAAAGGGAGTGGGGTGGGGTCCAGGTTGTCTGTGACTGAGTGGGTAAGTTCATGAGTGAGAAAAGAATGCTTCGGGGAAGAGGGAGCTGGGCTAGGTGGGCTGTTGGGCTAGGCTGGTTACTGTGCACTATTTTTTTTCCTGTCTGAAACTTTTTCCTTTTCTATTTCTATTTTTCTGTTTTGAATTTTCAATCAATTATTCAAGCAATCAAACCATTCAAACCATTCAAACAATCACTCAACTTTGTACTTTGAATTTGGTTCTGTTTATCAACATAATCCAAATCCCAAAAATAAAATAATATTTTTATTCATTTTAGGATCCATTCATTAATTAAATAAAATGGATCTTTAGTTATTTAATAAAATAGGGTTTGATTTAATTAAAATTTCCATTTGAAAACCAAATACTTTCAAAACCAAATCAGTAGGTTTTATTTGAAAATAAAGAATATTTGGAAGATTTGTTTAAAATAAAATAACCTTTTATTTTAGGTTCCATTATTAAATATAATGGACCTTAGTTAATAAATCAAATAGGATTTGTTTTAATAAAAATCTTTATTTGAAAAATAAAATCAAAATACTTCAGTAAGTTTTATTTGAGAATATAAAATATTTGGAAAACTTATTTTAAATAAATAAATAAGTTTTGATGTTTTGGAAATAGTAAAACCTTTATTAATAAAACTTGGATATTTAAATCCTTTTTATTTTATTTTAAATAAACCTCTACTATTTTAATCAAATCAAAACCTTTTGTTTCAAAGTCTTGGCCAAGGTTTAACTTGGCTTTATAAAATAATCTTTATTTATAATATTTCTTTTCATTTTGAAAACCAAAACCTTTTATAAAAAGATTTCAAAGTTGTAATAAAATACTTGGAAAACTTATTTACAATAAATAAATAAGTTTTAGTGTTCATTTAAAATGGGAAAAGCCTTTACTTAAATAAAATTTGGATATTACATCCTTATTATTTTATTTAAATAAACCTTTACTCATTTTATCAAAACAAAATATTTTATTATAAAAGCTTGGCCAAAATTAATTTGGCTCTTTAAAATATAATCTTTATTTATAAATCTATATTTGCTTTTGAAAACCAACTCTTTTTATTTTAAAGATTCAAAATAGTAATTCCAAAACATTTTATTTGCCTTTATTTAAATGTTTATCTTTATAAATCCCTTTAGGATTTTATTTGATCCAACTGGTTTGAAGTCCCAATTGAATTCAAAAAGTTTCTTCTGGCCTTGAAAATCAACAAAGTTTTATTTTATTCATTTATTTTTCACATTACAAGATTTGGAAAATCTTGGGATGTGACAGGCTACCACCCTTAAAATAAATCTCGCCCCGAGATTTGGGAAGGTTAGGGGTTACAAGTTGGCTCAAAACAACTAGGGTACTACCACCCTTAAAAAATTTCAAACAAAAAAAAATACACATTGTCCTTCTTGGGATCCTGGGAAAACTTCTCTGGGCAACCATCTGCCTAGTGTCCTTTATTTCCATACTTGACTCATGTGCCAAGGTTGAGATTTTTCATAGGCTTGTTCAACTTGTTCTTCATCTTTTCTGGACAGTTGCTTGCATAATGCCCTGGGTTTTTGCAATTGAAACAGTGGATGTCTTCAAGTTCCTTGCGTAGCTCTTGTGGACAAGTGGCTACATAGTGGCCTAGCTCTTTGCAATTGTTGCACATCACTTGGTCAATCCCCTTATTTTTCTTGTTCTCTGGACACTCACTGGAATAGTGTCCCATTTCCTTACATTTACGACATTGCACGAGGTGCATGTTTGGTCTTGGTTTCTTGGGTTTCTTTGATCCTTTGAATTGGGTTGTCTTGTTTAGAGGTATAAGTGGTCCTTTTCCTTTGGTAGACTTGGATCCTTCTTGTTTCCTTTGCTCCACCATGGAGTAGGTGGGGCATTGGATAGGGACATGATTATTTCCTTCACATAGGAAACAGGTAGCTTGAGATGTGGGGCATTGATTTGTTGGATGTTTCTCTCCACAATTGGGTCATTGATCTTCATGCTCCTTGGAAGTATGATCCTTGTCTCCACAAATAATGCAAGCTGGGGCTCCATCTAGAATAACATTCTTGTCACTCTTGTTGCCATAAACTCTTTTTGGATAGTTTTCTTCTATGCTGATCATTTGATTAGCCACCTTAAGCATCAGTTGGGATTGTTCTTCCAAAAACCTTTGCAGTGCTGGATCTTTATCACTATTGCTGGCTATGAACTAAGCTGTTAGTTGGTTCAACTGGTGTTGGGTTGCTATGAGCTCTTTCATGCTGTCAGCTTGGTTGGTGTTGGTGTCATCAACTTTGATGTTGGAGTCTCTCAGGGAAGTCATCTGTTTGGGTTGGATTGGGATTAGAATGGGCAAAAGATTTCTAAGGAAATAATTCTAATCACACAAATCACAATTCACACAAGCAAAGTGCAAGCAGTCACAAACCAAACATTTCACTCAAACAAAGTTCAACACATACTTAGGCAACAAAATATTTTTGTTACACCATATAAGTTGGTGTGTTTAACTTAACTAAATATGGTGGTCCATCTATATGGTTCACTTGTGATCTTTCCATCCTTCTTGGTTGATTCTTCTTGAATGAGATCTTTGTATCCTTGGAGAATTCTTGTGTCTTGGTCACAAAACTTCAAAGGTGATCATGGTTCCTTCTAAGTTGTTTTTCCTTAGTCTTCAAGTCTTGAGTAACATTTCCTTGTCTCACTTGTAGTCCTTTAGTGGTATCCAAGATTGAAGTCCTTGGTGAATATGCTGAAGATGTTGAAGTCATTAGAGTTGAAAGTGTTGAAGAAGTCCTTTGCACATGGTGTAGTCTTTGGCCATGGGGTAGGTTTTTCCATCAAGTTGAAATAGAAGAGAAGTAGAGTTGAAACCAAAATGGTTGAGGAAAGAGTTTACAAGTGTTTTTGTAAATAGTTTTTGGATCAAAATGCAACTCCTATTTTTCTAAGGGTTTTTGTCCAATCCTAGGGTTACAAATCCTACAGGCAACACAATGCTCTGATACCATGTAGAGTCCCCAACCTTGTTAAAATATAAGGTAAGGTTGACTCCCCTGTGTTTACAATGCTAGTCCCTGGATAAATAGCTAGCATCCATAGTTTAGATGTAATATCAAGAAACAAAGGTCATAATATAACTTTATAACCAGGAATAACATAATTTTATTACATCATACATAGCTCATTTGGCTATTACATTACATTGCAGCGGAATAACTATAAGTATGGGGTCCTTCATCTTCAAAGTGCCACAGGCAGATGTTGGTTGTAGACTTTGTAATCCTAATCAATCAATCTTCACTAAAATCAATCAAACCTGCAACATTACAAGTTATAGCCACAGGGGTCAATACATTTGAATTGTATTGGCAAGTGATACTATGGTAGTATAGTGGAGTCTATCATCTATATGCATTTGGCTAAGTGGAGTTGAGGCTTGCATTGCTCAAAATAGAATTTCCTTATCATTTTGAAAATACTAAGTTTTGCTTGGCAAAACCATTTTTCCCAATCAAAGATTTGAAGATCCTTTTACCAAGGCATCTCTCCATCAAAGATTGAAGATTTCAAACAACCCTTGTTCAACCACAAGTTTTACTTAGAAATTTGAATGATGAGATTCTTGATTGCTTCCATGTCTTGATGCTCAAATTGTCCTTTACCAGGGACATGGCTAAGTACTTAGATTTTACACTCTGCAGAGGTGGTGCACTTTCCCCACAAGACTTGGTTTCCCAAGACAAGATCTTTCAGAAGCCTTCCCTTAGACCATCATGGACACGCTCCAACCTATCAAACACTACCACCCACTGTCCATATGGCTAAGTTCTTGCAACCTATATGATCATGGCAGAGCCCATATTGCCAAGTGGTTGCACTTGAAGCTTCTCAACATTTGACATCTCAAATCTCTTTGTTCCTGGGTGGCCATCCACAAGTGAGATACACAAGGTAAACCATAAACATGGGCCTTGTGAACCACTCAACCAAAAACCACCAAGCAAGTCCCATTCCACCCAGGTGATTCATTAACTTAGTTGTTTTATTAAACAAAACACAAGTCCTCAGACTTAGAATATTTTTCCATAGTGTGAATATATCTTCCACCCATGGTTTCTATTAGCTAGGCTAAGCTTGAGAGTAATAGGATTCTTAACTTAGGAAAATCCTACTAAGGATTCATCTACTAGTTTTTCCTATAGCAAGGTCTATACTTAGCAAAATAAAATCCATGCAAGTTTTACTTAGCAAAAGCACTAATGCATAGTGAAAATAATGGCATAGAAAGTATGAAGCATCACTTGCCTTTTTGGTAGAGGGTATAGGTTCACTCCTTGTCCTTGCAACAATCACACTCTTCAAGTCACTACAATCCAAGCAAACAAGGCACAAACTCAATCTACCAATCAAGCAAAACAACACACAAAAAGACAAAGTCAAAGTAATGCATGCAAGCATGCCAAGATTTGTTTTTTTTGAAGAAGTGGTTCCTAATGGGTCATAGACATTTGATAACACCTATTGGTCATTTTGTAAAGTGGCAAAGTCATTTGCAAAAGGTTTCACTACAAAAGCCATTTTCAAAACAAAGTATCATTTTATGTGGTGTAGAAATATTTTTACTAAGGCATTAGCCTATAGGGTTCACCAAATATGTTTTCAAATCACAAAACTTGGTTTTTGGGGTCAGAGAGTTTAAAACAAAACATTTTCCAAAGGTTTTCTTCCAAAACCATTTTTAATAAATAAACCACATATCTATTTGACTAGAAATGGTTTTAAATCAAAGAATCATTCTTTTCTTTCACCAAATACATTTTTGACTCCACAAAGTGTTTCCTAGGGTCAGTAAGTTTGGTCCAAAATATTTTCCCAAAGTTTTCTTTATAAAAGTATTTTCATAACCAAAAATCTTTATTTCCATTTGGCTAGAAATGGGCTAAATCAATTTTTCCATCCTAAACTTTTCCAAATCCTTTTTCCAAACTATGGGTTGGGTCCTAGGGTCAGTGAGGTCACAACAAACCAATTTGCAAAGGTTTTAACCTTAAAAACAATTTTAAACAATTTTTATACCCTTAACAAGATCACAAAAGAAACTGCAAAATTAAACAAGCTAACAGATACTAATTGCTAAACTAAGGGCATGGATGGCTAGGTCTTGCTCTCCTGAATCCAACGACATAAAATTTGTAATTTTTGGACGTGTGGATCCAAAGTTATGGAATTTACAAAATTGAACATCATTTAGATCAATTCTGTTTTAAATCCAACCAGTAGAGACACATGTCTTATTCTAATTCGTTGGTACCGGTTCGCACGGATCAGTCGCTGTGGAGCGTTGGATCATGTCCGATCGTGCGACCCTGAACGCATACCCCTTCGCGTTAAGTGAACTAATCTTGAGCGCCAGATCTAGATCGAACGGTGCTGGCGAGTTTGACCTAAAGTGGGCGGCGCTGCGGTGGCTACCGACGGCGGAGCTGTCGGTCGACGACGGTGACGATGCTACAGGAGGTGAGGGAGAAAGGGGAGATGCTCACCGGGCTCAGGGGTTCACGGCGACGCTCGAGGAGGTGTTGGTCGGGCGAGGGGCGCTCTGGTCTTGGCAGGATTGCTCGCCGGAGTGGAGGACGGCGTCGGTGCTTCAGGTGGTCGTCGTGGACGGTCGCTGTGGATCACCCCAAGGCAAAACAACGATGCGGTTAGATGCAGAAAGATGTGGCAAGTGTGGGAGTGTGAACGAGGAGGCGCGGGGCGGTCAGAAACTACCTGGGTGCTTGCCGAAGACGAGGCAGACGGCGGCGCTGCAGGTCGTCGTCGTTGCCGACGCTGGGAGGCACGCGCGAGCGAGCTCCGGCTGCAGAAAGGTTCACTGGGGAATGCTGAGCACAGCTGCGTGCTCGAGGAGGCAGGAGGGGGCGTGTGCTAGCCGGAATCAGCGAGAAGGGTCGTCGGAGCAGCGGCGGTATAGAGAGAAATGGAGGCAGCCTGGTGGCTTTCTGGCAGCGAGGTTTGAGGGGAAATGAAGAGGATAGGGAGGTGATTTAACTGGCATGGTCGCGAGGATTAATCGTCGAGCATTTACCAGCAATTTACTCCGAGGAGTTAACGGCAGGAAACGGCCGGGGAAGGGCGCGGTCCTCGCGTGGGTGGAGAAGATGGTGAGGTGGCAGTGGGGGCCGGCGTCAGCGAGAGGGAGAGAGGAGGAGTGGGTCCCGGCTATCATCGACTGTGTGGGTTCTGTCCGCAGTAAAGAAAAACGGTTCGCTCATGAGAGAGAGAGGTGGAGTCGTTGCGTCAGTGGGAAAAGGGGAGAGGGGGAGGTCCACCGGTCAGTGAGGGTGCGGGTTTGTTTCGCGGTGAAGAAAAACGGTTCGGAGCGAGGGTGAAAATGATGAACAGGCGAGTGGGTCCGCTTGGCAGTGAAAGAAAGGGAGTGGGGTGGGGTCCAGGTTGTCTGTGACTGAGTGGGTAAGTTCATGAGTGAGAAAAGAATGCTTCGGGGAAGAGGGAGCTGGGCTAGGTGGGCTGTTGGGCTAGGCTGGTTACTGTGCACTATTTTTTTTCCTGTCTGAAACTTTTTCCTTTTCTATTTCTATTTTTCTGTTTTGAATTTTCAATCAATTATTCAAGCAATCAAACCATTCAAACAATCACTCAACTTTGTACTTTGAATTTGGTTCTGTTTATCAACATAATCCAAATCCCAAAAATAAAATAATATTTTTATTCATTTTAGGATCCATTCATTAATTAAATAAAATGGATCTTTAGTTATATAATAAAATAGGGTTCGATTTAATTAAAATTTCCATTTGAAAACCAAATACTTTCAAAACCAAATCAGTAGGTTTTATTTGAAAATAAAGAATATTTGGAAGATTTGTTTAAAATAAAATAACCTTTTATTTTAGGTTCCATTATTAAATATAATGGACCTTAGTTAATAAATCAAATAGGATTTGTTTTAATAAAAATCTTTATTTGAAAAATAAAATCAAAATACTTCAGTAAGTTTTATTTGAGAATATAAAATATTTGGAAAACTTATTTTAAATAAATAAATAAGTTTTGATGTTTTGGAAATAGTAAAACCTTTATTAATAAAACTTGAATATTTAAATCCTTTTTATTTTATTTTAAATAAACCTCTACTATTTTAATCAAATCAAAACCTTTTGTTTCAAAGTCTTGGCCAAGGTTTAATTTGGCTTTATAAAATAATCTTTATTTATAATATTTCTTTTCATTTTGAAAACCAAAACCTTTTATAAAAAGATTTCAAAGTAGTAATAAAATACTTGGAAAACTTATTTACAATAAATAAATAAGTTTTAGTGTTCATTTAAAATGGGAAAAGCCTTTACTTAAATAAAATTTGGATATTACATCCTTATTATTTTATTTAAATAAACCTTTACTCATTTTATCAAAACAAAATATTTTATTATAAAAGCTTGGCCAAAATTAATTTGGCTCTTTAAAATATAATCTTTATTTATAAATCTATATTTGCTTTTGAAAACCAACTCTTTTTATTTTAAAGATTCAAAATAGTAATTCCAAAACATTTTATTTGCCTTTATTTAAATGTTTATCTTTATAAATCCCTTTAGGATTTTATTTGATCCAACTGGTTTGAAGTCCCAATTGAATTCAAAAAGTTTCTTCTGGCCTTGAAAATCAACAAAGTTTTATTTTATTCATTTATTTTTCACATTACAAGATTTGGAAAATCTTGGGATGTGACATATTGATTCTTGGACTAAATGCAAAGATGCTTTTATTGGAAAATACTATCCTCCTGCTAAGATTATATCTATGAGAAGTGAAATAATGAAGTTTAAACAACTTGATAATGAACATGTTGCTCTAGCTTGGGAAAGAATGAAATCTTTGGTAAAGATTTGTCCCACTCATGGACTGACTGCTTGGATGATCATCCAAACTTTTTATGCAGGAATGAACTATTCTTCAAGGAACCTATTGGATTCTGCTGCTGGAGGTACCTTTATGACCATCACTTTGGGTGCTGCAACAAAAATTCTGGACAATGTGATGGTTAATTATTTTGAATGGCATACTGAGAGAGCTCCACAAGGTAGGAAGGTAAATTCTGTTGAGGAAACTTCCTCCTTGAGTGATAAGATTAATATTGTTATGTCTATGCTTGTTAATGGGAAAGCCCATATTGATCCAAATAATACTCCTTTAGCCTCTTTGGTTGCTCAAGAAGAGAAATTGATGTGAACTTCATAAGAAATAACAACTTTGGCAACAATGCTTATGGTAATAACAATTATAGGCCCTACCCTCCTAATAATACTTATGGCTATAATGGTAAACCTAGATTACCTAGTGAAGGAAGAATTTTAGAAGTTGAAAGAGCCATTAAAAACTTCATGCAAATATAATATGAGCAAAATAAACTATTCACTAAAACTATGGAGGAACAATCTACCATTTTGAAGAACATTAGCCATCAACTTGAGAGTCTAAATAGGGAAATTCCTAGTTTACAATTGAAACTCTCTAATGCTGAAAGAAATATATCATCTTTGTCTGAAGCTCAATCCTCTTTGATCAATAAAATGGCTGCTAAACCTGAAACTAATGATAATCCCTTTGCAGCTACTAATGCTATACAAGCAAGAATTGATGAAAATGTTAGACTATTAGCTGAATTGCATGCTAAGTGGGAAAGAGAAGATGAAATTGCTATAAACATTAGTGTTTCTACTATTACCACCACTAGTGTTGAGGCTAGTAATAGTTCTAATACTTTAGATGATAAATTTGATTTTGATCTTGATGGTTGCAATATCTCTGAAGTTATTAAGTTCCTACAAAAGCTTGCTAGAAGTCCTAATGCTACTACTATGAACATGGCCTTTACAAAACACATTACTGATGCTCTCATAAAGATTAAAGAAGAAAAGATGAAACATAAAGCTTCTATTCCTATAAAACAATAGGATGGTTGGGAACCCATCATTAATATCAAAGTGAATGACTTTGATTTCAAAGCTTTATGTGATCTTGATAGTAGTGTTTCTATTATGCCTAGAAGGATTTATGATATGCTTGATTTTCCTCCTCTTGAAGATTGTTATTTGAATGTCCCACTTGATGATAATGCTAAAAAGAAACTCATGGGGAGTCTTAATGATGTTCTTATTATGGTTAACGATTCCTATGTCCCCGTTGATTTCTATGTTTTGGATGTTGAATGCAATGCTTCTTGTCCTATTACTTTGGGAAGACCTTTTCTTAGAAGTGTTGGTGCCATCATTGATATGAAAGAAGGCACCATTAAATATCAACTCCCATTCAAGAAAGGTATAGAACACTTTCCTAAAAAGAGAGAAAAGATTTCTTTTGCTTCTCCTATGAAAACAAAATTTGGTCTTAATGCTTCTTCATTTGAGAACACTTGATTCTTTTTCTTGCTTCTTATGCCTAACTTAAAGGCGTTAAAGCAAAGTACTTATTGGCAGATAACCCAAAAGTTTTAGATGAGTCTTGGAAGTTATTATCTCTATAATAACCGCTCCTTATACTTTTTATTTTCTTTTTGTGCCAAGAGTAACCTCTAATGAGAGAGAAGTAATGATTGGGAAAGTTGCTGTCCCGAAACAGATTTTTGTGCTTCACCATAAAACTTCGTGAGAGAGCTCTGTATGTCTGATTGAGCTGTAATTTTTTGTGATTCTGCCCCAGGTTGTTATCTAACATTTTTTATTTCAACAATTTTTTATTTGAGCAACAGAAGGTCTTCAAAAAAAATCGTCTTTACCTGCTGGTCTGTTTTGATAGATTTCTGCCATTTTCTGCATTTGCTTCTTGTTGGTTCCTTTTTTAGTTCTTTTGGGGAATTGAGATTTTTGAGGGAAGTGCTACAGTATCTAGTGTTCTAATGGAAATTTATTTGGTGTTAGAACTGAACCTTAAGACTTATTTATCTTAACTGCACTAATGTTGCTAATAAAGATTGTGTGAAGTTCTGTATGAAGGAAAAAATTTAGGTGTATGGAAGGAATGAGTAATGAGATGAAGAATGGACTAACGCTCAAGATTGGGGATGCCACGCGTGTCACCCCAAGAAATATCCAAGAAGTACAAGCTTCAAAGCTTGGGGATGCCCAAGGCATCCCCTTCTTCATCAATAAAAATTCCAGGTTTCTTCCAAACGCTTCATTTTTATTGTTTCATGCACAGTTGTGTTGTTCTTGGAGCGTCTTATTTTTCATTTTTGTTTTGGTTTTTAGTTTGGTTGGTTTGCTTAGTTTGCTGAATAAATTGGTTGGACCCCCTCTTTCATACATTGGTTTGCAAATAGTTTGGTTTGGTTTGGAAAAGAGTAGGAAAGTTCATGCTTACGTGGTAAAAAGAGCTCGTTTTTGACTGTGGCTATGCTTTGTCATGCCATGCTTGATATTGTTTTGGCTTTATGCTTAGTATTCTTTGCTGTAGCATGAATTTTTATAAACAATTGAGATTTCTTAATGTGCCTTGGATGAATCATGCGTTGTTTTAGCATATTAAAGCATAGTATATAGTGGTATTCTCCTTTGATGCTTTATTTGGGTTGACTTGGAACATGCTCACACCATGTTATGACTATCTCAAGTCGCCATAGCCTTTATGATCCTTTAGTTTTCAACTTGTAGTATCACTTTATGCTTTGATCAATGATGTTTTGTCGCTCTGCATGATTATGGCCATTATTGCTCCCTTAGTTTGTCGCTCCCAGTCTTTTGCTAGCCTCCACAACAATGTATGAGTTCCACTCATGCATCCAACTCCCTAAACCAAGTTATTCCAAAGAGTCCAACATACCTACCTACTAGCTTATGCTATTCTAAGTATATTCATGCTTTTTTTTACCTTCCAAATTAAACTTGTTATGAGAAAACTAGTGATTAAAGCTCTCACGAACTTGATGGCACACTTTACTTTTTGCATCTTATAAACTTGAACCATTGGATCCTTCTTTGTTGCGTATATGCTTGCGCTTTATAAGTTGAAATTAGCAGAACCATGTACCATGGGGAACGCTTTCAACATTGCACTTGTACTTTGTACCCCGTTGATATCATGTTCGTTTGCTTATAGATCCCGGCGGTGTGAAATAAAAATGGAACTTGTAAGATCATGGAGTTTGTATGTGTGTTAGAGAAACGCCTGGGCCGCTAGCCTAAGCCATGCCTAATCATGGTGGAAACTTGCAGCATCACCATAATGAGCACTCTATGAAGCATCCTTAATAAAAACCTATGCAAATAGCAAATAAAAAGATCGCTGAGATGCTCATTGTCTGCTTGCCTTGTCATTTTGATTATGGGAAAGCTCCCGTATCTTGTGCAAGGGGTACCCCGTTGGCGGTTCTTAATGATACACATGTACTTACAATGACAAGAGCTTACTCGTGACTGAAGTTGAGTAGCATGAGGATCGGTCTTCGTAAGTAAGGGGCATGAGATTTCGGTTTATAACTTGTCAAGCATATCCTCTTAGTTGTGTCACTTTAACCTTAATCACCTTAAAGATGCTTATGATAGGGGGAATGAGAGATGAAAGCTATTAGTACCATATTTTTTGGAATCTCTTTATGAGACTTGAATCCCTACTTCCTTTTACAAATGCTTTTCTTCCACCATTACATTGAGTCTCCACCTTCTATCTTTATGCACTTACTTTGAGAGCATAGTGGCCATTCTTAGTTCTATGTGCATTGTCCCAAGACTAGTTGATTGATGCATAACTTTATATTGCTTGTTTTAAACTATTGTATCTAGTCACTCTTATGAACTTTGAAGGTCTCCTATGCATTTATATTTGCTACTCTATTAAGGGACAAGATGAATGTTATTATGCTATGTTTTCTTTATGTGAAACAAACAAATGTCTTGCAAAGCATTGTTATTCATGAATCTTTTGTTTGTGCCTTTTCATGTTGCTTCATAGTTTCTTTGCTTATTGCTAGAACTTTGTCTTTCATGTTATGATTGAAGTACTATGATCCCAGCTTTGAATGTTTTGCAAACTTTGATCAAGTCTTTGATGGTGCATGTCACCTCAAAAATTATTCTTTCTTTTTATAACTTACCTACTCGAGGACGAGCAAGAGTTAATCTTGGGGATGTTGATACATTGCAAATGTATCTCTAATTTTTGATGTTCCATGCTTGGTTTTATCCACTGTCTTTTGTATTGTTCCAACTTTGGAGTACTTTTCCTATGATTTCTTGGACTAACCTATTAACAAGAGCCACAGTGCCAGCTGCCTGTTTTCTGCTGTTTTTGGTTCTAGGGAAGTCAGAAAATGAATATTCTCGGAATTGGACGGGACAAAAGCCAAAGTGCCTATTTTTCCGGATGTCATCAAGTTCCAGAATACGAGACAAAGAGGGGCCAGGGGGCACCACACCACCTGGCCCCGCGGCTAGGCCTGGCCCGCGCCAGGGGGTGGTGTGGCCGCTCTCGGCACCCCCTCAGCCTCTCCTTCCTCCTATATATTACCCTCGGGACGAAAACCCTAAGTACCCGATAAAAAATCCACGAAAGAGTTTGTAGCCGCCGTCATCTCCATCCCTAGATCGGGAGGGATCTGAAGCTCTTCCCGACACCCTGCCGGAGAGGGGAATTCACCCTGGAGGCCTTCTTCATCACCATGCAAGCCTCCGGTGTGATGCGTGAGTAGTTTATCCTTGGACTACGGATCCATGTAGTAGCTAGATGGCTGGTTCTCCTCCTTTGTGTTATCATGTCTAGATCTTGTGAGCTCCGTTCATGATCAAGATCATCTATTTTTAATTCTGCATGTTGTGTTTGCGGGGATCCAATGGATATTGAGATGCTATTTCAGATTGATTATTGATTCTATCATGTCTTTGTTATTTGTTATCTTGCATGCTTTCCATTGTTAGTAGCTATCTTGGCCGAGTAGATGCTAGCAACTCCAAGAGTTAGTATTTATGCTCGATAGTGGGTTCATGCCTCTAGTAATCTGGGGAAGTGATAGAAATCTCTAAGGTACTAGATGTGTTGTTGCTACTAGGGATAAAACAACAATCCTTTGTTCATAGAACAATCATATTATTTACTTTACATGCAGTTCATAAAGCAATAATCTGTTGCTTGCAACTTAATACTGGAGGGGGTTCGAATGATAACCTGAAGGTGGATTATTAGTCATAGATGCAGTTGGATGGCGGTCTATGTATAGTGTTGTAATGCCCAATCAAGTCTCAAAGGAGTCAAGATGATTACTATATGCATGTATTGCTTTCTCGGTGTTTGTCAATTGCCCCGCTGTAATTTGTTCACCCAGCATGTTATCTATCTTAGGGAGAGCCACCTCTAGTGAACTATGGATCCCGGTTCTTTTCTGTACATACAATCTACAAATTGTTTACTATTTTGTGTTTACTTTCTACAAACTATTACTTCTTTCCATTCGATACGTTTAATCCTTTGTCTTCTGCAATTGACAACCTCATCGCAAGTTGGGGACAAAGTTCTGTGGTTGTGTTGTGTAGGTCTCCACATTGCTACTAGCACCGGTAGTGCTCCCTGCCAAAGCTAAGATAGTGACACCTTTGGGGTGTTTCCTTGCTCCTACTGGTTTGATTAAACCTTGGTTTCATAACTGAGATAAACTTGCTGCTGTGCTCATCATACCTTCCTCTTGGGGTTCCCAACGAGCTCTACATCAACACCGCCATCAAGCATTTTTCTGGCGGCCGTGCATTGAGCCATCACACACTTAAGGGATACCGACACCATTTGGAGCAAATATGTTTCAGATAAAGATTTAAGAAAGCGTTGGAATTATTCAATAGACAGTGAAACTATTTTGGGTGAAATCGCTGAAATTGGTTTTGCATGTAATATTGAAATGTTGCAGGGTGTTTTATGTGAATGTTTGTTAATTAAAGTAATTAACAAAATTCTGAATAAAAATAATAATAATATAGTTTTATTAAATGAGAGAGCATTAAATTTGGAGAAGGGGCGTTTTAATGTGGAGGGGTTACCACCACATGAATGGGGGAGGTGAAGGGACACCCTCCATGGGCGCTGGCAATGGGAGGAGTACCCTCCCCTCCTCCTATAGAAGGCCCCCCTCTCACTCCTTCTTCCATACACCTCCTCCTGAAGGATCTCTCTCCCCCTCTAGTATTATTCCCCCATGGTCTCGGATTAGCGAGATACATGTTCCTGGTGGCTTTATCTGGAAAGGAGTTGCTGCTTCCGCTACTTCGCTGGAGCGAGGGACAGAGGTTGTTAGGGTACCGGACGTGTGTGCGATCACGGATGCACCGCTGCTTTGCGGTGTTGGACTTGGTGGTGCTGGACTTGCTGGAGCTGGATCTGATGGACGTGCTGGAGCCGGACCTGCTGGACTTCATCACGATCTTGAGATCGGCAAGTGTACGACTACATCATCCACGAGTTCCAACTCGTTAACAAAGCTTTGTTGTCTTCAAGGGTAAGTTCTCTATGGATGTATATCCACCTGTTGCTTGTATCTAGTAGATAGATCTTGGTGTATAGTTCCCATCGTAGGAAAATATTTGTTTTCTATGCTGCGAACCCAACTGTGGTATCAGAGCCTGATCTATGTGTAGGTGGTTTGCACGGGTAGTACACATATGTTTATATGCGGGCGATGATGATCGTGTTATTGCATCTTCTATGTATTTTAGATATTGGTGGCATAGTGGGATGAAGCGGCACGGACCAACCTTACATGTCATCCCACATGAGACCGGTTCCACGACTGACATGCAACTAGTTTTGCATAAGTGGCTGGCAGGTGTCTGTCTCTCCTACCATAGCCAATATCTGATTTACAACAAGTTGCTAATAACTTGGTTATCCCCATTGTGGTTCCATGTTCGTAGGTAAGACTAGTTCTATCTCCGAAAGCCCTAAGCCACGTAAAACTTGCAATGGATAAATTAGAGGTGTCTAGTTTAGATTGTTGCTGGGCTAGTGTCATTATATGGTAATTTTACAAGTTGATGTATGATAGATACTCTTACAACACACTTAACATGTAAGTTCCATAGACCTTGGCCTTACACACAAAGGAATGATAGAGATCATACCACGATGCATATGATGGTGATCAAATGCATGGACCATATCATCCCACTTTACACATTTACACATTAGATGTTTGCATCTTATATTGCTAGTTTGGCATTTTAGTAGCATTTTAAGGTGATCCCTCATTTAGATATCAAGATAAAAATGTGTTCTTCCTTAAGTATGCACCGTTCTATGGATCGTGTTTCGAGACATCACGTGATGATCGGGTGTACTCGACTCCGCGCTTTCATACAATGGGTGTATGACGGTTTTACAGATGCGGAATACTAAGGTTCTTACTTGACGAGCCTAGCATGTACATACATGGCCTCGGAACACGGACCGAAAGGTTAAGCATGAGTCATATAGTTTATGTGATGCCCATATTGATGCTCGCCTTTGAAGCTACACCGACTCACGTGATGATCGGACTTGGTGTAGTGGATTTGGTTCATGTAATCACCAAAAGGGCACGAGGGATGTCGTTTTTGAGTGGGAGTTCATTTCTAATTTGGATTAGTCAAACTCAATTTGTCATAATCTAAATCGAAGTGAATTTTCATAATTTGTTGTAGTCATTGGCATCTGTTCACTACCTTATGCTTAGTTTTAATTGAGATAATAGAACTATAGAATTCTGGATATTTACTTTACGAACTGGTATCATATTATTTTGAATGTCAATTTAAAGTTTATAAGTCCTATTGCAAACTTTCAGCAAGCTCTATTACTCCATGAAGTTTAATAAGTAGTATTAAATCAAGAGTAAGAATTCCAATGTAAGTATCTAAAGTATCATGTTTGCCTCCATGATTATAGATATTCAAAAGTTGTTTTAATATCAAGATTATCTAGGAGCTTAAAATTGTTTCAGAAACCATCATGTGTGAAAGATATTGTGATATCTGAAATAATGTTTTTGGTTGCATTATGATAGAGTATAATTTAGCAAAATACATGTTCTCATATTGTATGAGAATTTGTGAAGGATGAAGATGCTAGGCATTCAGATCTCCCAAAAAGGTTTTGGGTACTAACATTATACTCGCGATTCTTTCTTGTAGGCTGTAGTAGCTTGATCAAGAAAGTTGTTATGATAAGGATGGATAGAAGATGTAAGTAAAATGTTTACTACACTAATAGATTACTAAAGAATGAATTTTTTGAAAGAACACCAAACATTTGATGATGGTGATCCACTTCAAAGTGCAAGTCCAAAGGTATTAGTATTTGACTATATATGCTTTGTACTAAGTGTAATGTGAATGACACCACTATTGATGTTGATATATTCTTTTAAAAGAAAAGAAATTGCTGAAAGAGAATCTATAAAATATTTGGCAGAAAAGAAAATTTGGAGATGTCCAACTTAGGTATATAGAAGATATACATGTTATGGTTGTATTCTTTGCTTGTTAAACAATGTGGTCCTTAGGTATTGGAGATCGAATTGGTTGGTGTGAAGTGTCGTACAGAACAACACAATTCATGAACTGCAACGACCTAAGTAACTAGCAAAACAATATGTGATGATGTTCATCAAAAACAAATTAAGTGTTATTGTGTTTTTCGTTGTCGTCAAACCTAGCCTTCAAGATTTGTTTTTTAATAATTGTTATTTTGTTCCGGTATTACGAGAACAATGGTTGTTCAAATAAGTACCATATTCCATAAAGGATGGATGAACTTTTACAAGTCTAGTTGGAGAAATCACATCCATAAACATTATTGCTAAAATGTTGTAAGCCAAATGATTGGAAGATCACTTATGAAGTGACATCGCTATTTGAATTATATTGGAAAGTAAACATGAAGAAACTCCATGTTGATGGATTTTTTGAGTCTTTTGATTTTGATCAATTGACGCTTGTGAAACTTTCCTCGACATAATTGAAACTACGTTCATAGGCCAAAGAGGAACGGATGACTAACTTATTGGATATTATGCATGTTGATGTATATAGTCCATTATGTGTAGCCATATGCGATGGATCTTTTTGCTTCATATGCTTTCTCCAGAAATTTAAGTGAATATATCTATATATTTACTTAATAAGGAAGAAGTATGAAACATTTGAAAATTGTTCAAAGACTTTCAAGATGAAGTGAAAAATCATTGTAACAAGAAAATAAAAGAGTTTATGATTTGATCATAAAGGAAGATATTTGAGTTACATGTTTAGCAAAACACATAAGATTTGAGGAATTGTTCCATGATTTGTGTTTCCTAGTAAACCATAGGAGTATGGCATATTCGAGAGATGAAATCAAACCATGTTTGACATGGTAAGATCAAAGGTGCCATTTATAAAACTGCCATTATGTTTTAAGGATTGAAGGTTTAGAGACTACCGCTTTTACACTGAAAAGAGCACCATCGTGATTCGTTGAAATGACACCATATAAGTTATGGTTTGGGATAAAACGCGAATTTTCTTTTCTTAAATTTTGGTAAGTGATGCATAGGTAAAATGTTTACACACAAAGTCGGATAAGCATGTCTTTGTAGGTTATCCCAAATAATTTGTTGGAAATTTCTCCATAACACCGAGGACAAAAGAGTTTGTTACTTGGAATGTCCAGTTTCTTGAGAAGGAATTTTTCGCGAAAAGTTAAGTGAGAGGACAGTAGAACTTTGATAAGGTTGTTAAACCTTAGCTATATGTGCTAAGTAGCGCAGCGCCGGAAAGTGTCCCACCGCCACCACCAGATTCCGCGATTCGGAACCAGAAACTCCGTTCTGGCACTCTGTCGGGACGGGGAATTGGAGGAGATCATCGCCATCATCATCCCCATCACTTCTCCATTGACCATCCATGTTTCCCCCATCTATGAGTGAGTAATCCCCTGATGTAGGCTATGGGGATGGTAGGGATTGGATGAGATCGTTCATGTAATGGCATCAGATTGTTAGGGCATGATGCCTAGTATCTACTATTAGTGCTTTTTGACTTTGTTGCGACTTGTTATGCTTAATGCTTGTCACTAGGGCCCGAGTGCCATGATTTCCGATCTGAACATGTTATTGATTAATTATGATAGTATTATTTATGGTCTTACCTACAAGTTGTATACGCACTTTGTTGTCCGGAACCAAAGGCCCCGAAGTGACAGAAATCTGGATAATCGGAGGGAATGGCTTTGATGTGAGGATCACATGTGTTCACGGAGTGTTAATGCTTTGCTCCGGTGCTCTATTAAAAGGATCACCTTAATTGACAGTATTTCCCTTGAGGCCCCGCTGCAAACGGGCTGGCAGGACAAAAGATGTTTTGCAAGTTCTCATTGCGAGAACGTATGACTATATATGGAACACATGCCTATGATTATTTAGTACTTGGATGCTTTATCTTATTTATCTACAAATGCCCTATGTTTTGATTGCCATATGAATTGTCTTGTCCATGCAACGCACGTCCATCCATCCCTATGCCTACCGCGCTTTAATCCTACTGTTTACTGCAATTTCTACTACTGTCTTTCCTTTTACTACTTCTATTACTTTGCTATTGCTACTACAAAATTGTTGCTACTGATAAACTGTTGTGAGCAAGATTGTTTCCAGGTGCAGCTGAATTGACAACTCAGTTGTTAAGGCTTATAAGTATTCTTTGGCTCCCCTTGTTTAGAATCAATAAATTGGGTTTCACTTCCCTCGAAAATACTGTGATACACCCCCTATACTTGTGGGTCATCACCTTGCAAAACCGATAACAAAGAGAGAGAATTGTATGATGAGTTGTTATCATGTGTCACACTCAAATCACTCATCTCACTTTTGGTGGCCTGCGACATGGCACTCTTGATTTTCCCACTCAATTTAGGCTTTTGGCTCTCACTCCATGTAGGTAGTTCACGCTCTCACCTCTCATCTCACAATGATCCTTTTCTTGTTGTATCTTGGGTAAGCTTAGTGCATTGGAAGCAATGATTTGGCTTGTCGTCATGGGTTGGAGTACAAAGGTTTTGTTGTTCTACTTGAAGGAGTATTGGATTGTGTTACCATTATGTATATCTCATATATCATATTTCCATGGTCTCCCAAGTAGCACGTGACAAATGATCATAGGCACTACATCACACTCGACGATGTCTTCATAGGGACCAATCTTGAAGGAGACTTTGACTTTTAATTTTATCTTGAGGGTTCCATTGTCACTAAGCCATTTGACATGATATGGATGGGGATGCTCCATATATATTCCAACTTGAGTTTTTCACAAAGTTTGGTACTAGCGAGGTCGTGACAATGTCCTCCATCTATGATCACTTTTATGGACTTGCCATAAATTCCAACTCAAGCTTGGAAGATATTGAGGCATTGGTATTCTCTTGGTATGGAGTTAGTTGTCAAGACCTTTGTGGTGACTAGTGAAGGGCTTGGATCATGCTTGCACAGAAGTGTGTCCTTATCTTTCATGGAAACTTACTTTGATAGAGAAACTTGTGGCAATGCTTCATATTCTCCTTCACTCATGGAATAGGTGTCGCCATTTTCATCCGTTAGCATAGCTTTTGTGTTGATGCACTCATAGGACTTGTGGATCTTTCCTCCACACTTGTAGGAAGTGACTTCATTATTTGCGGTTGTTCTCTTGGAGGTTGATGCCATTGGAGTCTTTGTTTTCTTGGATGAGCTTGGTGCTTGATTTGTTGACTTGTTGGAGGCATTTGCATTGATTGAAACAAAGAATGTCTTGGTCTTCTCAAATGTGTTTTCTATTTGCAAGTGATGCTTGGCCTTGGTGGCTTGGTATAGAATCTCGACGAGGCTCTTGTCAGGATAGAAATATAAAATTTTCCACATTGGTCAGTTCAAACCATTGAGGAATCTTGCCATTGTTTGCTCCTCGAGCTCTTTCACATCGACTCTCATCATTGCCATTCCTACGGTGACGCAGCACACCATTGCATGTTGTAGTGTGTAATTCATTGGCATAACACTCACGGAACATCGTTCCACGAATATTACACCTACCATAGTAGTACAACAGAAATATCACAGGTCCAAGGTATAACTATAGTATTCATATCATAGATCTTCATAGAATATCCTTGGAACTTCCGTGAGACAGTGAGCTTGTCTGATAAGTTCCGTTCAAGCCAAAACCTAGAAGAAGCAGCTTGTAGACTAGTCTAGCACTAGATCTACCTCTAGGCCTATCTCGGTAATAAAGGCGGGCTAATTGCTCTAGCAGCATTCTCTAATGGTATGGTTCCTATCTTTGGGAATTGATTCCCGTCTATGTTTAACTTGATCTTCTCCATCACTGTTTGAAGTATCTATCACTGTTGACTACTTTGATCCTTGGTTCCCCGTAGTGGTCTTCCTTTGTCGTCTTCTTGGATTGGGATAATGTTAACCACTACCAAAGTCTAGCAAGGTATAAGAATATAGATTGAGTATAGCATACTCAACAATTTTTAAATATGTTGATGCTTGATGAATCCATGCGGATCAGACATCCTAGGATTGCGCAGTTCTCAAATTGGGTTTTTAGAAAAGGTAAGTTTTAGTTTTAGAAAATCTATGTCTGTCAGCCTTCACGGGTTGTACAGGACTTCATGGAGTCCCTTTCCACACTACCTTCGTAGGTATTTCCCATAATAAGGAGTAACATGTGAGGTTTATACACTCTCGAGAGGTGTGCTACTTTACCCACAAATGTCTTTAGCTATGTTGCACATCCGGGTCGCGAATCCCATTGACACTACCATATGTATGAGGCCTAGAATAAAGACTAGAGAATAACTACCCTTCTCCATGAACCCGCTGCTTACCCATTGCAATGAGCTTCGATTTAAGACCTACACCCAATTGCCATCCCTTTTAATATTCTTGGTCATTATCCTGCAACACATGATAGGGCCATTACGGGATCCCACCCATTGATCTCCACTTTGGATCACAACCCAACTTAGGCTACGAATACACACGATAGGAAGAAGATCTAGATGACTTGCCCATCCCATTCCGAGATCTATGGTTAGCATGGTTTATACGATGCTTTGAATCACTTACCACATTCGTTGTTATGTCATAACTTTCCTGATACAATGGAATCTGCACCACACGGCTTCCCAACCATGATTCCATTTCCCACCAATGCACATTTCTTTTCATTTATAAAATGTTACTTTGTTTTAATGCATGATAGAGTTTTTGAATAAGGTTTTTGTAAAATAAAGGACATAGAAGCATTTATATCATGGCAAGAAGGAATATCAAGCATATCATCATGATATTTATTCAAACAACTTACACATGATATTAAAGGACTATCAACACGAGCATGTAAATTATATATAGTGCTAGAAGTCTTTAAGTCCAAAGATGAAGCATTGTAATGAGATAGAGATGAAGAATCATCAATAGTAAGCTTACTATCAACATTGCAATTTTCACCACCACTCACCATATTATTACCTTGTGTCTTGCCACACTTTGATGAAGTGGAAGAAGACGAGAACGCATCACGACTGAAAGTGGAAGCAATATTATCATCGTCAATAATGTTGGACACATCATATTTATCTTTAAGTTTTGTCCATAACTCATGAGCGCTCCGATAAGGCATGATAGATGAAATAACTACATTTCTCACAACATTAACAATCACATTAGTAGCTAGAGCATCTAGATAAGATTTTAACTTCTCCTCTAAAGATAGATTTTGGGGATCCATAGGAGGAGAAAAAACCATATCTAGAATTCTCTCTAAATTTGGGTGTATGATTTGGAAATGACCAATTAAGCAAAATTTACAAACATCATAATTTGTGCCATCGAATATGAAAATGTCATCATGCACTAATCCCCTAGCCGACATCTTTACTCTCAAGGCGGTGAAGCCCAAAAAGAGAGTAGGCTCTGATACCAATTGAAAAGGACACAGATTCTGCCTAGAGGGGGTGAATAGGCGGATTAAAAACTTTTACGAGATGGGCTTAATAAAGGCGGAACAAAACTAGCGTTTACTTTGTCAAGCACAAAACCTATATAAACTACAGTTCACCTATGTGCACCAACAACTTATGCTAAGCAAGACAAACAACTATGTGATAGCTAGATAAATGACTTCAGGCACGAAGGCTATCACAAAGAAAGTGCATAACTAAATAGCTCGGGTATAGAGATAACCGAGGCACATAGAGACACCTATGTATTACCGAGTTCCTCCTATAACGGGAGGACGCTCGTTGGAGGGGTGGGCGGTACTAAGACCACCACGCCACAAAAGGCCTCACCCTATTCTCCTATGAACCTTGCCACAGGAGGCCTGGTTCACTTCTTCATTACCGGTGCACTTGTTGGTGGCAATCTGTAACCTCTCACAAAGATTGGGGCACTTCTCCACAACTCAATTGGAGGCTCCCAACAAACAAGCTCGGGGAAAGCTCCACAACTTAATTGGAGACCCCAAGTAATCCACAACCTGCAAAACAACTAAACCTTCTAGGGCTCTAAGAACCCAAGAGTAAAAAGCTTCTCACCTTTCACCCAATTGAATCCTCACCGAGACCTCAAACCGATGCACCAAATGCAATGGCAAGAACACAAGAAGTGCTCAAGTCCTTCTCTCCCAAATTCCACCAAAGCTACAAAAGCTATTGGGGGAATAAGGAAGGAAGAACACAAGAGGGAATCCATAAAAGAAACCCCAAGACCTAGATACCAAGATGTTCTCCTCACATAGAGGAGAGATGGATTGGTGGAGTTGTAGTTCTAGATCTCCCCTTTCAAATCCCCCAAACAGATTCAACAAATATGGGAGGGATTGAGAGTATTTGCAAGCTCTTGAAGGTTAAAACAATGGAGGAGAGAGAGAATGCAACCAACAAAGCCTAAGGAGGAAGAAGGGATCTATTTATACCCCTCCCCAACGATATATGGCCGTTTGGGACCTCCCAGGCCAGATAATCCGCCCCTCCCCCAGATATTCCGGGTTCCCCGGGCCAAAATATGGTTAAGGACTTCGCGGCGCGTCGCTGTGTATAAGGGGCGGATATTTGGGCCGGATATTTGGCCGGATAATCCGCCCCTCAAAAAACTAGCAGAAACACCAAAACTAAAACCATCATAACTTTTGCATCCGGACTCCAATTTTGATGATCTTAGGCTCGTTTCGAAGGTAGTAATGAGTTCTACAAGATCATGCATGGAACCATCATATTCCAGCAAGGGAGGATAGAAACAAATGATGAAAGTTTTAACCTATCTATGAAAGACAAATTGGTAGATCCTCCAATATTGAAACCACAATAGAAAATGCATATGAAATCCGTTTTCGATGAACTTGAGCCTTTCATAGATATTGACACAAGCTCTAAATCCTCTCATGGACAAGAACAAAATAATAACCAAGAAATATGATTCCAATTATGCAAAGGTTTGAGCTCTCACTGAGGGATATGATCAAGTTACTCACTCGAGAGCCCCTCTTGATAGTACGGTTATCTATCATATAAATCGGTCTCCCCAACTAACACCATGATACCGGTAAGAAAGAAACCCTATCAAGATCATATCTTTGCCTTGCGCATATTCCACTTGAGCTTGATGATGACGATCTTGTACACCTCAAGATGGAACACATTTCTTGATTGTGCTAGCTTGGTGAAGACTTGGAATTTTATCCCCCATACTCCACTATGGGAGAGCTTATATGTTAGGCATATCTTCGCATATCCATGATCACTATAAGGATGGCAAGATTCAATCATATGTTCTCATCGAGATGGCTCATCTTGAACTTGCACTTCATTTCTTGTTTCTTTATTATGTTGGTGTCTTGAAGGTACATATGAGATCACTCCATCTTGTTCTTCAAGACACACTTGCCATACGCCGAACTCTCTCATGACCAATCTTTTGGATCACTCCTTGAACATGTTGGTCATCACTTGATCTTCTTCATTTTCTTCTTCTATCAGCCTTGAGACCACCATATGGCTCAAGCATTGTCTATGGATATATCCTTAAGTATAACTCAATGTAAACATTAGTCCATAGGGATTGTCATTAATTATCAAAATCACACATAGGGGCACAGATGCGCTTTCACAAATGAACACCATCGTCGGAGACTTTGTCACGATGACAGATTGCAAAAGATCAGATGGTATGTGTGCTTGAAACTCAGTGTTGGACTTATGAGTGAAATGGGTTCAGAAGCCGAATCTTGTACGGCTCCACCCTCTAAGCAAGCACGATGATGCCATGAGAAACACCGAAGAAGTAGAATCTTTGGAAGAAGAGGACACAGTTAGCCTCGACACGGGGTTTACAATGGAAAATACAAATAAATGAATGTTATATATATATCGGATGTCAATGTGAACTTGCGATGTACATCCATTTGATTCGGCGTGAAGCAAAAACTAGTGGCGAGGTTGAGGAAGGTGAAGTCGCCGATGTCTGGAAGTGTGTGATCTATCAAGATCCAGTTTTTAAGATGGAATTTGGGATATTTTAAAGTGCGGCGCCAATCAGTGCAGACTTCTCGACAAGCAGCATAGGTGTCGGCATACTCCTCTTTCTCCATCAAGTAGTCTACGATCTTGCAAAGTGGGTCAGCCGGGAGATTGGACCAGTTCCTCTTTATTCGGTTGCTGGCCATGGCTTACGTGGGAATGGTTGCTATTGATCGAGGAAGAAAGAAGAACATGGATACGAGAGGAGAAGAAGAAGAGGAGAAGACAAGAGGAGACGAAGCGGAACTGCCACTGCGAGGAGACGAGAGGAGAAGAAGAAGGGGAGAAGACGAGGAACTACCACTGCAAGGAGATGTGGGAGAAGATGCAGAACTGTCACTACAAGTTCGGATCAACAGGCTGTTTTCTGAAACTAGCGCGTGAACTAGCCATGCACTACAAGTTTGGATCAAACAGACTAACATGTGGGACCAGCCAGATTCCATCAAGTACTATCGTGCATACTGCGCTGACAGGTGGTGTTAGTTCACGGATGATGCGTTCGTTGGAAAAATGATTCAAACATGCAGCGCAGGAATTTCCATGACGATTATACACGAGACGAATTGGATAACTGGGCTTCAGGGCCGGGGTTTAAATGTGCAACGATATCACCACAACAAAATCCGGAAACATTATGAATGACTAGGCTGGAGGCCCTCCGATCCCCTCCCGATGAAAAAACTAGGCCGTCACGGATCCGCGACGTTTTTAGGTACCGGCATGAAAAAAACATCATGGATCGCCTAGATTCTTGTAGTGTGGCGGCAGGTGGTGTTGAGGTCGAGGTAGTGCAATTTCGGTCGGGGACGATGTAGTGGCGGTAGAATCGCGCAGATTCATGGATGGCATGTGGTAGCGCGGCCGACCCAATTTTTGACGACAATGTTGAACAAAACACATGATCAAAATTACTTTTGTAGCTGACCCCAACTTCTTTTGGTGTAATGCTTTGCAGCTAGCCCAGATATATAGTTTAGGGTGCTTAACAGTGTATCTGACACATGGACCCAAATTTTTATACTATACTTTGTAATCATATGATTGAGAAAAAGAATATACTTCACTACTAGCAAGGTGGCCCTTGCATATCCGAGTGTATTATTTTGGTATGAAGAGAAACGACCAAGAAATAATCTATTGTTTATCATGTAATATCTAAAGATCTTTAACCTATAGGCTTCTCTTTTTCAGATTTTTGGGGAGTCCATTTAATTTGTTTGGCGCTGACACGTGTCCTCATATCGCGTCTATGTTTGTTCCTGGGTGAAGTGTAGCGTTTTGTCTTGGTAGGCTAGGTGTGTGTGCTGCTAATGCGTGTCCTTGTAGGGTTCTGTGGTTCCCGCATGTCATTCGCTTGAAAAAAAAGTTGGATCCCCTTTGGTGTGCCATTATCACTGCGGTGTCTTCGAGTTGATCGCATATATGCACAGGGATGTCTCGTAGCTGATCGCATCTATGCATGTAATCTTTGCCTTTTTTTGTATGATTGTTCTTTTGTTTTTTGTATCATTGCATTTTTGTTTTTTCCTCACAATCATTAATTTTATTGTCAATATGTCTTTGGATTGTTTCTTCTATCTTGGGATGCATGCAATTCATCATGATTTTGTGTTTAAACTTCCGACACGTGTGCATGCAAATAGGTAGTCACATGCAGGTGTTAGCTTGCATGTTTCCTTCTCTTTTATCTCCCTACATGTACTGTCTTTTCTAATCTTGATAGAAACATATTGTGTCCTCTGCTTCCTATTTATCTTTCCCTCCCAATCCAGATATGGGACTTGCCAGAGGTAGGGGGAGCTGGCGATGCTACTTGGAGCGACAAGGTAGAGGCGGGGGGTACGGTGGCTGCTGGCGAGGTCGCCTGGATCTTGGATGAAACAAGCTTCTAGCGAGGTGTACCATGTGTGGTCAGGTATGTTGTGCCATGAGATCCTAGTGGCCAACCTCCTCCACGGAGCTCCTACACAGCTGGTGGCCATGGCATTGGTCGAGTTCTGCTTCGGAGTTGGTATGTGTCACCGCCATTCCTGTCGCTATCACTGTCGTTCCCCTCTTTGTTCTGGGCCTTCTCGGACTCTCGAGCCACTGGAGATAGGCATAGTTTGAGCCACATCTTGAGAGCTGCGTTCTTTGAGCTACAATGTACCTCCACCACCACCCATGCAGGACCAGGGTGATGGCTAGGACATCAGCAATGACGCCATGTCGTAGTCCATGAGCAGTACCAACAACACTCTTGTTTGGCCTCGGGGATGCGGCAATTTCAGCGGACAACAACCCTGGTTCTTGGAGCTCTTGTTCTGTTGGAGATATGCCCAAGAGGCAATAATAAAATGATTATTATTATATCTTTGTGTTTATGATAAATGTTTATAGCTCATGCTACAATTTTATTAACCGGTAACATTAATACATGTGTGTTTTGTGAACATAAAAGAGTCCCTAGTAAAGCCTCTTGTTAGACTAGCATGTTGATTAATAGATGATCATGGTTTCCTGATCATGAGAATTGGATGTTATTAATAACAAGATCATATCATTAGGAGAATGATGTGATGGACACACTTCTATAATTAAGCGTAGCATGAAGATCAAGTCATTTAGAAGTTTGTTTGCTATAAGCTTTCATATACATTGTAACCTAATCCTTCGACCATGAGATCATGTTAATTTCCATCACTAGAGGGATACTTTTATGACATCAAACACCACTTCCGTAACTGGGTAGCTATAAAGGTGGCATTAGGTATTTTGAATTATGTGTTGAAGCGCATGGATCAAGAGTGGGACTTGTCCATCCATATGACGGAGACATATACTTTGGGCCCTCTTGATGTAATGCCATCCAATTAGCTTGCAAGCATGTGACTTGGTCACAAGGGATGCCATTCCACAGGAATGAGTAAATAGTACTTATCGGTAACGAGGTTGAACTAGGTATAGAGATACCGACGATCAAACCTCTGATAAGTAAAGTATCATGAGACAAATAGGAATTGGTTTCGAATGTTAATGGTTCATTTCGATCACGAAGTCATTTTATAAATATGTGGGAGCCATATGAATTTCCAGATTCCTCTATTGGGTATTCTTCGGAGTCTCGATCATGTGTGCATAGTTCACGAACTGTAGGGAGACACACTTAAGGATTCAATGTTGTTTAGTAGATATGTAATATGTGTTGGTGAGTTGAATGTTGTTCGAAGTCTCGTATTGGATCCAAGACATCACGAGGAGATCCGAAATGGTCCGGAGAATGAGATTCATATATGGAAACTCAATTTTCGGGGTTCAGAAATGTTTTCGGTGTTTTGACCAGAAGCTTCTAGAAAGTTCTAGAAGGTCCACCGCTTCAGAGGGAAGGGGTACATGGAATGTACTAAATCCTAATGAGATGAATGGTTCATACCATAGGTCACTTGGTTGGTTAAAAGAAAGAATGTGTAATAAATATCAAACAAGTGTTTGAAAAGTCAATGTTCGAGTGGTGGAAGGAGAGGAAACCTGGAGGAAAGAGGTTTCCCTCTCCATCCCCAAACCGCCGACCAAAGGGGAGTTGGGGGTCGACTCGTCCACTCCCTAGACGCCTCTCCCACCCATAAAAGGAGGCGAGGGATGCCACACCCCATAACCCCGAAACCCTAGCCCCAAGCGCCGCCGCCACCCAAGCATCGCCGCCACCTAGCGATGCCACCGCCGCCTTGCGCCGCTGCCACTAGGAGTCGCCGCTGATACGTTGCTAACGTATCTATAATTTTTGATGTTCCATGCTTGTTTTATATCTACTTTCTTATGTTTTGTCCACACTTTGGAGTACTTTTTATACACTTTATGGAACTAACCTATTAACAAGATGCCACAGTGCCAGTTGCCTGTTTTCTGCTGTTTTTGGTTCCAGAAAGTCAGAAAATGAATATTCTCGGAATTGGACGGGACAAAAGCCAAAGTCAATATTTCACCGAGAGGAACACGGAGCCAGAAGACGAGACGGAGAAGGGACAGGGGCCAGCCACACCATAGGGTGGCGTGGGTCCCCCCTAGCCGCACCACCAGGTGGTGGGGGCCCCTCCGGCCTCCATCGACCTTGCCCTTTCGCCTATAAGAAGCCTCCGATGCAGAAAACCTTAATCGAATAGCCTCCAGCCACGAAAAGTTCCACAGCACCGCCTCCACCGAAGGGGAGATTCGAGGGATAGAAAGTCTCTGTTCTAGCACCCTGCCAGGACAGGGAAGTGCCCCCGGAGCCATCTCCATCGATCTCCACCACCATCTCCATCGCCATTGCTGATTCCCATGATGATGAGGGAGTAGTTCTTCCTCGAGGCTAAGGGTTCTACCTGTAGCTATGTGTTCATCTCTCTCTGTATGCATGATCATATTGTGATCATGAGCTTTGTAATCAAGTAGACCTACCTTGCTACTCAAATGCTTTAATAGATCTCTGCTCTCCCCATGTGTGTGAAAGTGACAGCGTGCACACCATGGTGTCACTTAGGCTAGAGATTACAAATACTTGTTATGAGTTATATTTGGAGTTGGATGTCTTTATGAAATTGTGGTGTTTGTTGGAACCATCTAGTGCTCAAGGTGACAGAGTGGGGTTATCTAGATGGGAAAGGCGTACTTTGAGGTGTGTTGTTATAGCCCTACCATGGATTAGAGTGTCCAACCGGAGAGTAGTTTACAGTAGTATCATAAAGAGAAGATATTTATATGAGAGTGTTCACTAGTGAAAGTATGATCCTCGAGCCTTGTTTCTAAGCATTGAAACACCGTTTGCAACTAGATTTGTTACATGTTTGCTTGCTTCCATCTTTATTTCAGTTTGCCTTTAGTCTCTTCCATGCCACCAAGCTATTTTCTAGCACCGTGTCTTATATCCATACCACTTGTATTTTACTATCTCTTCGCCGAACTAGTGCACCTATACACCTGACAAGTGTGTTGGGTGTGTTGGGGACACAAGAGACTTCTTGTATTTTGATTGCAAGGTTGCTTGAGAGGGATACCTTTGACCACTTCCTCTCTGAGTTTGATAAACCTTGGGTAATCCACTTAAGGGAAACTTGCTGCTGTTCTACAAACCTTTGCACTTGGAGGCCCAACAACTGGCTACAAGAATAGAAGTGCGTAAACATCACCGCCACCCTAGCCGCCACCGACACCACATCCTCCTCCATCGGTGCCTAAACCCTACCCGCCAAGGATCCCCTCTACTCCACCATACCTTCTCCGGCTTAGGCGAAGCTTTGTAGGATCTACTCCTCCACCTCCATCACCATGCCATCGTGTTAATGGAATCGCGAGGAGATCTACTGCCTCCACTACCTGCTAGAACAAGGGAGAGGAAGGTCTTCATCGAGTACCGTACGTGTGACCGACTGCGGAAGCTCTACCGGAACATGGCACCGGAAGGATCGTCTTCTCAATCTTGAGATCGACAAGTGAACGACTACATCAACCACGAGAATCCGATCTCGTTAAATGCTTTGGATCTATGAGGGTTAGTACTCTACAAACTCATTGCACCGATCTTATAGATTAGATCTTGGCTTTTGTGTGTTCCCGCAATAGATTTTTTTGTTTTCCATGCTGCGAACCCAACAGCGGTATCAGAGCCGACTCTATGCGTAGATCTGTTGTTGTGTGCATTTATGCTTTTATGGTGGGATTTATGCTTTTGTGTGTTCCCGCGATAGATTTATGTGTGCATTTATGCTTTTATTATCGATTGCTTTGTGTGTACTTTGCATCTTGCGGTATGGTGGGATGAAGCGGCTCGGGCTAACTTTACATGACATTGTTCATGAGACTTGCTCCACGCTCAACATGCAACTTGCATTGCATAAGTGGCTTTGCGGGTGTATGTATCTCCCACCATAGTGAAGATTCAATTTACAACGGGCACATGACAATACGTGTATCAATGTTGTGGTTCATGTTCGTAAGTTAGAACTGTTCTTATTCGAAAGCCCAACCATGTAAAACATGCAAAGGAAATTAGAGGCGTCTAACTTGTTTTTGAAGGGCTTGTGTAGTGATGTGATATGGCCATGATTGTGATTATATATGATGTATCCAGTGATCCTTATTTAAGTTGGCAACCGATAGGAGCCTTATGGTTGTCTTTAAATTTAGTTTAAGACCTACGTGTATATCCATCAAAGTAGTTGTAATAGTTTCTATTGGTGGTGGACAACCATGAAGCGTCACCATTGACTTTGATGCCACGCCGATGATGATGGAGATCATGTTCGTGCTTTGGAGATGGAGATCAAAGGCACGAGAAGAAAGTCCATATCATATCACATATTATGAATTGCATGCGATGTTAATCCTTGTATGCATCTTGTATTGCTTAGATTGCGATAGTAGTGTCATAAGATGATCCCTCTCACTAAATATCAAGTAATAAAGTGTTCGTCCTTAGTAGGCACCGTTGCTAAGACTCATCGTTTCGAAGCACCACGTGATGATCGGGTGTGATAAATTCTACGTGTGCATACAACGGGTGCAAGCCATATTTTCACATGTTGATACCAAGGTTAATCTTAACGAGCCTAGCATGTACAGACATGGTCTCAGAACACAGAATATCGAAAGGTAAAGCATGATCCATATGATTGATATGATGAACATGTTGATTGTTCGCCTTTGAAACTACATCATTCTCATGATGATCGGACTTGGTGTAGTGGATTTGGTTCGTGTGATCACTAAAACAATGTGAGGAATGCTGTTTTGAGTGGGAGTTCACCTAGTTAATTTAAGAATTAAATTTGAACTCTATTTATCATAAACTCAGTCTAAACTCTTTGTAATTATGTTGTAGATCATGGCGTTTCCTACCATCAATTTTAATGCATTCCTAGAGAAAGAAAAGCTAAAAAACAATGGAAGCAACTTCGTGGACTGGTTCCGTAACTTCAGGATTTTCCTCAATACCGGTCAGTTGACCTATGTGCTGGATGCACCGCTGGGTGACCCGCCTACAGTTGATGCTACCGATGAAGTGAAAAATGTTTACATCACTCGGAAGAATCAATACTCGATAGTTTAGTGTGCCATCTTATACGGTTTGGAATCGGAACTTCAGAAATAGTTTGAGAACAGTGACCCTCATGATATTATTCATGAACTCAAAATGATATTTGAGACTCATGCGTCAGTTGAAAGCTATGAAGCTTCCGAGAAGTTCTTTAAGTGTAAGATGGAAGAGGGCAGATCCATTAGTGAGCATGTGCTCAAAATGTCTAGGTACGCCAATAAACTCCAAGATTTGGGAATAACGATTCCTAATGCTTTGGGGATTCAGTGTGTCCTCCAATCACTGTCACTAGGTTACAAGAACTTTGTGATGAACTACAACATGCAGCGTATGGATAAGACGTTACCCAAACTATTCTCCATGCTGAAATCTGCGGAAGTCGAGATGAAGAAAGAGCACCAAGTGTTGATGATCAATAAGACAACCAATTTCAAGAAGCAAGGCAAGCCTAAGAAGAAGGGTAACTTTAAGAAGGACAGCAAGAAAGCTGTTGTGCTTGCAAAAAACCAAAGGCTGGTGCCAAGGCTGATACTGAGTTCTTTTAGTGCAAGGGCGTTGGTCACTAGAAGCGGAATTTCCCAAGTACCTGGTAGATCTGAAGAACGGCAACATCAAGAAGAAAGGTATATTCGATATACATTATTGATGTGTATCTTACTAGTAATTGTAGTAGTGCCTGGGTATTTGATACTGGTTCGGTTGCTCATATTTGTAACTCGAAATAGGAGCTGCAGAATAAACAAAGACTAGCGAGAGACGAGGTGACGATGTGCATTGGAAATGGATCCAAGGTTGATGTGATCGCTATCGGCACGCTCCCTCTTCATCTACCATCGGGATTAGCTTTATACTTAAATAATTGTTATTTGGTGCATGTGTTAAGTGTAACATCCCAATTTCAGTAACCCTGATTAGTTGTCCAGAATGCAAAAATCAGGGGGAACAAAAACTTTTGCTTGTGCATTGGTGCAGTGCTTGCTTATTGTTTGTCTACCCTTGTGCTTATGAGAGTGTATCTTATGATACTCCTTACCTCACCCTCAGTTGACAAAAGCTATTTACCCAAAACTATCCTGGCTCATTTTACATATTCTAAAACGTTTTGGAATTTCAAAACATGAGCCAAGATGCCTATGTAACCAAAACTATTTTGGTAGCTTCTATTTACAAAACTATGGAGATATATATAATACAATCTCCTTATGTTTTCAAGACAGAACACTCAACTAATCTTATCTCTACTTTCCCCAAAACCTCTTTTCAAAGCTTTTGAATTCTACTCTTGGTAGAGATACCAAGGACTCTCATCTTACTGAAAACCCAAGCACTTCAACATGCCCCAACCTTCGCTCAAGCTAAGCTTGATGGTAACCCTAGTAGTTGTTGGATAGCTTATAAGATGAATTGCCTTGATCTGCTGTCTGATGAGTTGTTCTGATCTGCTGTTTGACTTGTTTCCTTAGGAGTAGTAGGAGCTACTCCGGGATCTCATCACTAGGATCAAGATGTTTCCAATTCATCAATCCCTAAGCAAGAATACAAACCTAGATATGATCCCCAACCACTAGGTGATCATCTAAACCCTTAACCAGATCAATCCTGAGGATCTCCATTCTAGATGTTTCCAAGTCCTTGAAGACCAATATTCAGCTTGGAACCCTTCCAATCAATCTAATCTCCAACATCATCCACTTGTTGATGCTCTGATACTTTGCAACTCCTCCAAGAACATTCCCTCTCCTACTCTAGTCAAAATCCTCAAAACTGCCAATTTTGACTAAGTCTGGAAACAGTTTCAACATCACCTTTTTGAATGCCTCCTTTTCACAAACCATGTGCATTTTTGGAAATGCGCTTGAACCATCTTGTTAACCATCCTACGTACTACCAAGGGCCACATTGCATCTGGTTAGATCCTCCTCAAACCCACTTGTCCATGATGGTTTTGTAGACAAGAAAATAATATTTCGCGCAAAACTAGTCATCATGCCTACTTTGGTAGAAGCTCACATCATCATCCAACCTCCTATGGAGCAACTATCTGCATGGTTGTGATCTACTAATATGGGTCTACCAAGATCTACTTCACTTGTTCCAAGTGGATCTCTGTGTTACTTAAACCCACATGGTTTATCAGACATCATGACTCATTTGGCCTGGCAGCCTTAATTTCAACAAAGTTTGCCATCACTTCTAGATCAACCCAAATGCATTTAATTCAAACTCTTCCTACCATGATCATATATATGACTTTTTCCAACCATCCATCCAACCCTTGCATCAAGGTGAACTCTGAGCTCCAAGATGCAAGCATGTTTTGATGGTATAAAAATAAGATCACCGTAGATCCTAAATACCTTGTTCTCCATCCTTTTCAAGTTGGAATTTCATTCCACAAGGTTTCAAATTCTTGCTAAACCTTGTCTATCTCATCTCCATTGACCCTCAAAATTTATCAATAATTATCCCTAATTATTATGGCCCCAAAACTATTTAATTGCTTTAATAGTCAAAATCTCCAAAACTCCCTCCATGAAGGAAAGTTTGGTGTTTGCCAAAACACTTATCCAATTTTTTTGGCTCATGTGAGTTCCATAGATCATACCCTATATTCCCATCTCAAAAATAAATATTTTTGAGAAGCTTTATTATTTCTTTTTGCCCATTTGCTTAAATGGCTAAATTGGAATAATATTGTTTTAAATACTTTTGTTCCTCAATAAATCTTGGGAAAATTCCCCTAAGTGTGTATTCACACTTGGGACCCTCCCACATCAAAAACCAACCTTGTACAAGGGAAACTTATCAAATGATCTCCTAGAATTCACTTCTATCCTTTTTGAGTAAATGGATTTAAGTGGACTAAAAACCCACATAAAAATCTCAATTAAATCCTAGGAGTCTACCTTGACCTCATCTATCTACCAGTACCATTTTCTCCTCTGGCCCAATTCAAAATTTTGGACTTCCTTCATAACCATCAATTGGTTCAAAATTGCCAATTAAGCAAATCTGTCACCCAAACCAATTCCATATTTCATCAAATCTTGCTCAATACTTATCCTCAACATTAGGACACACCCCTGGTCGACCAGCACTGTAGCACCACCTGAGCCCTTCCCATTTTACCGTTGGACTAGTAGAAAGAGAGAGAGAGAGAGAGAGAGAGAGAGAGAGAGAGAGAGAGAACAAAATCTTACAAGGATCTACTTCACTTAATTTCCACCGCTGCCACCACCTCCCTCTCTGATCCAGCATGACCAAAACCATTTCTTACCCCTCCCCATCGAACCCTGGACGAATACCTGGCCAGCCTTCCCTCTCCACCATGCCTAATTTGGTAATCTACATCATCTACCACCCCTCCCTAGTATATATGGCCAGAGGCCTCCCCCAGCTCGCCCCTGCCCCTCATTTGCTACCTCTCCCCTCCCACTCACCTCCCCCAGCTTCACTCCCTCGCCCCTGCTATGTGCTGTCCGAAGGAGGAAGAAGAAGGAGTTTCGACCTCCTTCAAAAATCGAGCAAGGCTCCTTCTCCCCTGTTGTCGTGGTGGTGTCACGGCAGATGCCATGGATAGGCTAAAGGTGGGGACTAAATGCACTAGGGGAATCCAGGGAGGGATAGTGTGTTGATTCCACACATGGTTGCTTTGTATTTGATTCACTTCCACAGATTACAAGTGCTCCTTAAGCTGTATTGGGGAGAGGAGGAAGAAGAAACTCTCTTACTGTCACCACTAGTGAAAATACCACCCTCTAGAGATCAACCCAACTAGAACTCAACCCCTTCTACAGAGGCCCTAGCCCTCCTTATATAGGGGTAGCCAGGTTTCTAGTTAGGGCATACGTGGAGGCATATTCCTTGTAATATGCCTCCTCCCAAAATAGTAAGCTGACCGGGTCACTTTAGCCCAGCGTCATCCATGCAGGGGCTACGTGAGCCTCTACGGCGCCTGCGTCATCCGACATAGGCATCGTCACCTTTGTCAGCCACACCTCGGTGGTCCTGGCCTCTGTCTGCTTTGCTCACGCTCTGCACACAGTGGTCACCCTTTGACCAGCGAGATACCTTCCTTCTATTACAAGCTTGATATAACCCAGATCGTACCTAGTTGATCCGGCCACACCCGTACCTGCATATAAGTTAGATACATCTTACCGACATACGGCATAAGTTGGTTGAGACCCAGTTAGGTGGACATCCCCTGGTCCGGGTTACTCCGTGATTTGGCCTGCCTTGAGGTGACTCGGCCAGCACTTGCTTTGACCTTGTCGTACCTCGGCTAACTCGGCCTTTATACTCTGGCGTGACCCTACCCGGGGGTATCCCCCCAACATTAGTCCCTGAAGCTGGTGCGGTCTTAGCTGCCTTAGCCCCTAAGGCCACAGTAGGTTCAATTTTACCGAGCCTCTTGCTCTTTTTCCGAGTTATCTCATAGTTCCGATTCCATACTTATCCGAGTTTTCACTCGCCGGCCGGGTCACCCCATACTTATCCGAGTTATTTCCTTCTCTTGTACGCTTCCCCACATGGAGGCTAATCATTACTTTGCCTCATTTTAAGGGCATGCGATAGTAATCGCCGCAGTTTTTGTCAGAATTTACTGTAGCACACGTCACATCATGCCTGCCTCCTCGTTAACTGTATCATAACGTCGCGTCGTGGGATCCGCTGTGCCCTGTGGCCCTTCCTGTGGCTTGTTGCTGATTGGTCGATATGGGTCATACATGGCCATATCGTGTGGCCCGTCCGCACAGCGCGATCCCACTACCCCTCAAGGGCATGGTTAAATAGGGGAGGGGCGTGCCCCTTGGGTCTTTTCCCCACTTCCGCGCCCCTCTGCCTCTTCTTCTCATTCTTCTTCTCCAGCGACCGCGCCACCGCCACCGTAGCTGCTTAGCCACGCCGTCGCCGCACTGCTTCCATGCGCACCAGCATCGCCGCCACCTCCTCGCATCTCCTCGGCCACGGGTCCTCGCCAGTCCAGGGCACTGCCCCCCACAGCCGCTAGCTCTAGTGGCGATAGTGATCTTGAGATGACAGAGGAGGAGCTCGCTGTTGCAGAGCAAGAAATGGAGTAGGACACGGGGAACGCCGACCGCGGCGCCTGGGCTGGGTCCTGGGTTTGCCAGGACGATCTTGACTGGCTGTACCGCACCAGGCGCATCCCGGAGGGCGTCGTCGCACTGCTTTCCGCCGCTGAGCTTGTCCCCTCACCAATCCGGGTGAGTATGTGGTATTCCTCTCCCACTTCCAACGTGGGTTCAGTCTTCCGGTTAGTGATTTTTTTCATGACTGTCTCAACATGTATGAACTTCAGCCGCATCATCTTGCAGCTAATGCCATCACCTCTCTCTCTGCCTTCGCTTGCACCATCGAGGGTTACGCCGGACTATGGCCCATGAAGGAGCTCTGGATCCGGTTCTTTGGCCTCCGCCGGAACGTGATTCCGAACATCGAGCTTAATCCGGATGACAAGCATCTCACGCAATTCGGTGCAGCCTCCATCTCTCCTAGGAAACAGTCAATCTTGCCCCGAGTCACGGGGCTTGACTCTTGGAAGGGATGGGCCCGGACCTTCTTCTATGTCCGCAACAGCACAACCGAGGATCTGATCCGGCTGCGCTCGTACGTTCTGGGTCCTCCTAGTCCGGATCTCTGGGACCAGATCCCCAAGAAGCCCACCGTCCTGGCGAACCAAGTTAACAAAAGGTTCCAGGAGCTGAAGGATCTGGGATTGCATAATGAGGATGCAATGATCACATTTGTCCGCAACCGGATCTCCCCCCTCCAGAAACGCATGCATAAACTCTGTCACATGAGCTGGGGCCGTGACCCCAACCAGACCTCCTCATTCGAGTTGAGTAACACCGAGATGTACCACCGGGTCAAGGCCCTCTTCACCACCCACAAGGACTTCTCTGCTGAGTGGACGTGGGGGATCGAACACTTCTGCCGAGATAGGCTTCCCCCTGCGGTAAGTCTCGTGCCCCAAACCTTTTCCGAATTAAATCATATGTCGGTTTTTGTTGTAGGTTTAATCATGTTGCCTTTTATTTCCCTTAGATGTTTCTTCAGCAAACCATCGAGCATGGCACCGAGCCTTCTCTCAAATGGGCGCCTAATCGAGATGCCTCGGAAGAGGAGGAACCGGATCAGGAGATGTTCCTGCCAATGGCTGATGCGACCAAGCGACCCACCGGTAAACTCTCTTCCATTAGAGATTGGCCCGACGATGAAGATGATTCGGACGTTGAGGTGATGGAGGCATTTGACGCTGTCCCCCTCTCTTATGCTTTTCCGGCATCAGCTAACCCCGGTGGGTAGATCCATGAAGATCCTCCCCTTGCTATGGGTGAGCCTGTCCCGGTCACACCGAAGAAGAAGATGGGGGCCGCATCTGCTTCTTCCTCCGGACCTTCTCAGCCAGCTAAAAGGCAAAAGAAGTCCACGAACAAAGCCGCCACCAAGCCTACAACCAAGGCCATAACCCGGAGGGCTCGGAAGCCCAAGGAGCCATTGACCTCGGATGAGTAAGCCACTTCTCCCTTTGCTATTCATTTGTTCTTCCTTTGTTATAGTTTCTCATCATTCATGATTTGATTCGGTAGGGCCACGGTGGAGGTCCCTCAGAGTGGATCCGGCATTGCCTCCCCGCTCCGACATAGCCCTTCTCCCCCTCGTGGCGACGATTCATGCCTGTTGAGCCCCATTCAGGAGGGCTCAGCGGCTGCTCCGGGTTCTAGCCCACCTCGTCAAGAGGAGGGCAACCTCGGAACGGGGGGAAACGGTTCTGCCGAGGCTGCAGTTGCTCCTTCTTCGGCACAGCCGCAACCAACCACCACCGAGGTTCCTTCAGCTCCCCACTGAAACGGAAATTTGTACCAGCATCAGCTCCAGCACCAGCAGCAACAGCAAAGGCACCAGCATCAACGCCAAGCCCCTCCGCCTTGTCCGAGTCTTCCAAGACTCGGCGAGAAGGCACCAGCAGTAAGGTCGCTCCCAAGGGAAAATCCGCCGCAGCAGCTTCCACCTCACAGCAGTAACCTAAGGGCAAGAAGGCTCCTGACGCCAGCAGGGCAGCATCAATCGAGGATGGACAGCGTACACTTGCGTCCATGCTCCCGAAGAATACTCCACTGTCGAAGGACGCCCCTGCCGAGCCAACTGATGCGCAACTCGTTTTGCGTACCAGCCCCGCCGTTGCCCAGGTTGAGAGGAGGGAAGCACATGCCAAGGGTCTAGTGGCGCCCCACATGCTTAGCGGCGAACGATATCCTCCAACCTTGATCGAGTTTGTAAACAACTGGAACAAGGCGGAGTTCGTCCACAATGACGATCTCCCGGAGAAGTTCAGCCCCGCCGAATTTGCTGCACAGATGAATACTACTGCCAAGGCAATTAACCTTGTGGGTCGGATGATGGAGTTACGTTACTTTGCATTTTCCTTGGCATGTACATGATATTAGTGATATAACCAATAGTCCCCGAGCCTCCGAGGGAGTAACTTGTTACTCGGCCGGATGCTCCTTAGAGAATAAACGTAGCTCCTTAATAACTTCACATATGCACACACCTAGAGCCAGGTTAAGTTCCACTTGGCCCGGATTTTGTACACTTCTAATATGCACACACCTAGATCCGGGTTAAGTTCCACTTGTCCCGGATTTTGTATACTTCGAATATGCACACACCTAGAGCTAGGTTAAGTTCCACTTGGCCCGGATTTTGTACACTTCGAATATGCACACACCTAAAGCCGGGTTAAGTTCCACTTCGCACGGATTTTGTACACTTCAAATATGCACACACCTAAAGTCGGGTTAAGTTCCACTTGGCCTGGATTTTGTACACTTTGAATATGCACACACCTAGAGCCGGGTTAAGTTCCACTTGGCCCAGATTTTGTACACTTCGAATATGCACACACCTAGAGCCGGGTTAAGTTCCACTTGGCCCGAATCTTGTACACTCCGAATATGCACACACCTAGAGCCGGGTTAAGTTCCACTTGGCCCGGATCTTGTACACTTCGAATATGCACATGACTAAGCTATCTTTTTGTACTTTTTTCTAGGTGACCACCAATCGCCGGAGCGCTGAGTTTCAGCGTCTCCTGGATACTCACAAGATGCTGCGCGTGAAACATAGTGTGCTTCTCGCAGAGCACGAGAAAAGGGGTAAGTTTTCTCCTTGGCATTTTTCTATTTCTCTTCGTCTTTTTCTGCCGAACTAATCCATCATTCGGATTTCGGAACTGGGGTGGAGGCTGAGAATATTCTGATGAGGAAAAGCTTGGACCAGATAAAGGGTAAGTTATTCTTGCTCAACCTTTCTATGCTCTCTATCTCCTTTCTCCTTGGCTCAACAAATATTCATACCTCGGCTTTGCCGGGTCAACAAACTATTTCAGCCTCTCTTGAAGATAGTGTTCCCGTGCCTGATATGATGCTGCATTTTCTCAAACAAGTAGGGCAGCACCAAGCTGAACTCAAGAAGAAGGACGGCGAGCTTGCCCTCCTCCGGACCAAAGACGAAGAAATTGCCAAGCTTAAGGCAGATATGAAGAAGCTCAAGGCGCAACACAAATCCGAACTAGAGAAAGCAGGCCAAGACTTTACTAAAGAACGGGAGTGCCTCAACCTCCAGATCACCAAGGACCAAGAACTTCTCACGGAGGCCAAATTTCAAGCTTGAGTCGGCGAATACTGAACTTGCGCAACTCCGGAAAAGGCGTGATGACTGTACCAAGGAGTTGACCCGGATCCACAGCCACATTTCTCGTAAGTTCTTTTCCTTCATCCGGCATTAATTTCTCCGGGTTGCTTCACTTGTCTTTTCTTACTTGCTTCACTTCTCTTGTTTTCAGGCAAATTTCTAGAGGGCAATGCAATTGCAACCACTGCTGTTGCCAAGTTCTGCTAGCAGAGGGTACCCCCATTGCTCCTGACGCTGGAGAAATTCCCTATGACATGGAGGACCTGTTGGTCAGTCTGTCTTCTCGCGTGGAAATTGTGAAGAATTATGGCAAGGGTATCCTTGATGTGGCAATCCGGATCTTCAACGCTTTTGGCCTGATGAAGATACTCCGGAGGGGACCGCAACTCTCGTCGACAAGTTAATGGACTGCGAGACCCAGCTTGACCTTTGGAGGGAATCTGCTGGACGCGCCGGAGCTGAGATCGTTCTCCACTATGTGCTTACGTGGTACGAGAAGATTGACCTCGATCTCCTTGAACGCATGCGCACCGGATCAAGGTGGTCCACTGACCCGGATTGGGTAGCTCGGCGCAAGGCTTGTGCCCATAGCTTCATCCAATACGCCCCCATTCATCAATGGAACGAGGGACCAAGCTTCCTAGATGTTGCAGACGATGAAAATGTCGAAGATGATTCGGGTGAGGACGAAGAGGACGAGGCTTCGGACGTCAGGGAAGATGAAGATGATGCTGAAGCCGAAGCTAGAGCTGCACCCGCTGGCGCTGAATTACCTCCTCCTGCTGGTCCTTGAGTGTAGCATCCCAATTGTCTAACAATTGTAATGCTACTTGGTCTAGTAATATAATGGCTACTTCATATATATAATTGTTGCATCATAATTATATCATGCTCATGTCATCATGCCACCTTGCATTTGAGCATCATATAAAACCCTTTTGTTTTGGCTCTTCCCTCATATGCATTGTTAATTGTATTTGTCTCTTGATATTGTATTTGGTTCTTGATAAATGTTTAATGCCCAAGTTGAGTTGGGGGCATATCTTTTATTAACTCCACCACCTTTCTTGTCATCAGATTAGCATTCCACCATTCCACCATATATGAGCATTGCAACTTATTTGTTTTTACCTCAAGCTCATGTGGGTTGGGATGGATCCAACTCTATCTCCACATGCTCTCATCTTAGCATCATGTTGTTTTCACATTATTGATATGTGGAGACACCTTTGCATGCATTATGAGTAGTGCCCCTTTTTCCTAGCTTCCATATGGATTATTATGGATTTATGCTCATGTTGGGATATTTTGGGACCATTAAACATCTAGTGGAATATACACACTATCAAGTCCCAATTATAATCAAATGTGATCATTTCCATCTACTCCATCTAGAACTTTCCTTTAAATTCTTTTGCTTGGCTTTATTCCACTTTTGGGAATGCATAAGAACAATGCCATGCTAATATTATTGTTTTCACAAGAATAAACATGGTATTAATTACTTTGCATGGGCCATGCAAGTACCACCACTTTCTAGTCTTTTGGATTTTATTTGAATATTGAGTGGATCTTCCCCCATATCTCTCTCTACCCCTCTTCATGCTTGGTCTTGCTTGATGCATGCAAGCATCTAAAACCCTATAACCATCTCCATCCATCCCATCACCCCTTTATCTCACCCATATATTTTATTTTAAATAAAACTCTTATGCTTGATCATTTGAGGTTTATTCTTTTATTTCTCTCTTTTCTCTCCTAGCCTAGTTCTTCTAAACCCTAATCTTCCTTTACCCCTCTCTCTTTTCTATCTCTAAAACCTCACCACCTTTTATCTCATCCTCTCTTTTGACTAGATCTTGTTTGAGCTTGGCTTGATCTCGCTTGGTCTTGTCAAAAGAAAACACTCCATCTAATCTCTCTCTCTAAACCCTAAGACCTCATCTCTCACCCTCTCCAAGCTAACCCTAGCTACCCACACATCTCTCACCCCCTCTCCCTACCTTGCTGGCCCACCTGGCCACCCTGGCCCCACCTAGCTACCATCCACCCCAAACCCTAACCCGAGCCAGTACTCCTACTCCAACCCTAGCTCCATGCCACTCTCTCTCTCTCTCTCCCTCTCTCTCTGCCACCGCAGCCCCACCCGAGCCTGCCTCCTTGGACGCTCCCTGGTCCCACCTGCAGCCTCTCCACGACCTACCTGCCCTGCCCTGCCCGAGCAACCACGTGAGGAGAGGAAAAAAGTGGCACCGAGCCACCCTCCTCTACCCCTGCCACGGCTGCTCCTCCTCCCTCCCTCCTTTTTCTTTTCCCGCACGGCTCTCCTCTGCCTCTTCCAGATCTCCCAGGCCGCTCCCCTTTCTCCCTGCCTTCTCCTACCACCAACTACCCCGTCGCCGGCCACCGTCGGTCTCCACCGTTCCCTCCTCTTGCAGCCGGTGGCGAGGCGCTCTGGGTGTCGAGGAAGACCAAGGACCTGTCCCTGCAACGCCCCGTACCCGCCAGCGAGGAGGAGGAGGCCTGTACTCTGCTGCGCGTCATCGACACCGAGCCCAAAACCCTAACTCCGGTCCGTCTGCGTCCTCGCCGTTTCCCTGCGCTCCGGCACGATCCGACCCCACTGACCCACTCCTGGTGAGCTCCTTGACCTCTCTGACATGCTCCGCCTCGCCATCGTCGCCTAGATCCGCCGGTCTTTTCGCCGAACGAGCTCTGCGCGCCGGTGTGCGCTGGTGTCTGCACGCCCCGCGCCGCGCGTATCCTCAATTGGTCGTCTAGCCCCTACCTAACACCAAGCCTAAGCCACCATGCTGGTTATGCCCGCAGCACGCACGCCAGCGACCTGGGTTCGAGCCCCGCGCGCCGCGCTCTGCCGCTGTCGTGCACCGACCCGTCGTCAGAGATCAGAGAAGAAGCACAGTGTCGCCGCGCTTTTTGCAGAAACCCCCCTAGCTTTTTAATCCTAACCCGCGCTTCTAGAGGCCCCACCCGTCGGTCACCCTGGCGTTTTCACGAATAGGTCCCTGTTTTTCCACAGCCTCAGCCCGCGCTCCCTCGGATCTACCACGTGTCACGCCCCGGCTGGCGCGCCCGCGTGTGGGTCCGCGTGTACTCCGACCCCACCTGTCATTTGTTGTGGCTAGATAAAGCTGCGGTGAGAAAACCCTTTTCTGCGCGCTGTTTCGCCAAGTCAGCCTGGCCCCACTTGTCACTGTCTGTGGCTAGGTCAAGACTGAGTGACAAAAGAATTTCTGTATTTCTGTTTTAATTCAAACTTTTCCAAATTAATTTAAATTCAAATTCCAAATCTGTTTTCAAATAACTTTTAAAATATAAACCCAAATTAAACATGTAATATATGTTTTGAAATCAGAAAAATTGTGAGGAATTCAAATATGCCATTCAAAATATATTTTTAACACTTTAAATTTCAAGTTGATTAAAATTACAATAAAATGCCCTTTTTCCTTAATTAATTAATAACTTTTGATTTATAACTCCAAATTTAACAAATAATATGTCTAAAATGATTAGCTCAACGAGACCTTTCTGTTTATGCATTCCATTATCTGTTTTGCAGCATGCATCATATAAATATAAAGTATACATCCACTTATTCGAGTATAAAATGTGATTAAAACCCCATAAAATGATTTATTCCTATATTCCACACCTCACCCATGCCATGCTACTTTATTGCCATGCAAATTGTGCATCATTCATCATGGCAGAATTGTTTGCTTGTCGCATTTATTCATATGCTTGTGCACTTTATTTATGTTGGCCCTTGTTTGTTTGGTTCTTCTTCGAATAGACGCTGAGCAGGGGATATACCAAGAGAACCAGGAGCACTACCCAGATCCTTCTCTCGCTTCAACTGAGCTGCCAGGCAAGCACTACCACATGCTTGCATACATATAGTACCTATTGCCTCTATCTTATTCTTGCGTCATTGAGTCACGATTGCATTAATCTGAATCCCAAGTATTGCATAGCCTTTACTTTTAAACCCCATCGAAGCTTGTTCCTCCATCCCATGAGCCATTACTACAGGAGTTGTTTGAGCCATGCGAGTCGTAGAACAGCATGTGTAGGGTATGTGAGTGTCGGTTGGACAACGAGGTACCTAAACGACTTAAACTGAGTAGTAATGGGATAACTAATGAAAGTGGCACCGGTGAGCAATATCTGCTATTTGGTTTTTCATGCTCACTTGTGTCCCGTAGGACCCCGAGTACTTGATTACTGTTCCTTGAATATTCGCGCTATCCACATCCGGGAGGCCTTATGGACCCCCCTGAGCCAGAGCTTGATTCATTCTTATTTCTTGGGGCCACAAAGTAGTTTGGGGCTTTATTACTATCCTGTACTTATGCCATGTTTTACTGCTTAATTTAAGATTGTGCGAGGAGCACCTGTACTGTTTAGGTAAGCGGAGTGTTTTCACGGTATCGACAAGCCCAGTCACATTTTCGGGTTCCCAGTCGTTTACAGCCATTGACGCAAACCTTGAGTCCGTCTCGGAGCCGGCCAACTTCGTTGCGGGTATCTTAATGGGGTGGCCCCCTGAAATATTTCTGAATCATGTGATCGCTTTGTCGTGAATGCCTCGTTGGGTTTTGATTTGGTTTTTCCGAGGTTGATCGAGTGTGTGTTGCTATTTGTGCACCCCTGCAGGGTAAAACTTTCTGAAAGCCGTGTCCGCGGTTATGGACGACTTGGAGCACAGTTTCTCGATCATAAACAAGTATAACTAAAGTACCGCTTTTAATTTGACTAAGTACCTGACTAGTAAATAGTGCAACACTCATGGAATGTATAATAAAACTGCCAACGGATGGGGGGGTTGTTCGTCCGCTTCCTCGTTGGTAAGCGAGGAGGAGGATGGATCTGTTGATATTACTGTTATAACCATTGATATTAATTCATGGACACCCGTCTATCTCTGGTTAGGCGGATGGTTAGCGAGTATCTATAGAATGGTTAGGTATTATCTTTTGCTGCAATTGCGTCACCCCAGATTGTGTCCCCTTTCGAGGCATAAAGACTTGCTGAGTACCCCTAGGGTCTCACACGATAAATTGTTTGATTCAGATGAACAGGTAAACTCGCAAGATGGATACTGGGTGGAGGATACGGACGATGTGGGCAACGATCATTCGGTGTAGAGATTCCGGGAACGGGGATCCGTGAGATCTATGGGCGGGATGTGTTTATTTATGGGGCATCTTATGCCGATTTGCTTCTTATCCGTACTCGGATCTTGTCTTCCGCTTCCGCCTGATACTCTGATGTTGGATGTATGAGGAGATATCCTAAACTATTATATCTATCTAGGATATTTGGATCGTGCCGTATGGCGTTGCAATATTTCTATTTCTTTTAGATGGAATGGCTCTGAGGACTATTGTATGGTGGCTTGCATACATACTCATTTGTGTATGTAGTTGATCCCTTCGCCTGCCGATTACGCCGCCCGTTCTTGTCCCGATGTTTGTAAATGGTTAGGACGGCCGAAAGGTCTACCTGTGAGTGGCATATGGGCCCCACCGTACTATTTTAACCATTTCCGTTCATCCAGGCTTGTAACTAGGAGCGTAATTCACCGAGGTAGTTACAATTGGTATCAGAGCCATCCCGCCCTTCAGGGTCTCAGCCAAATGGTCGTTGTCAGTCTAGCAAATATTTTTGGTAGTTATGTATACTAGGGAAAAACAAAACGCGAGAGTAGGACTGCTTCCACTTTTCTTCTTAACCACCCACCCACCCTTTTCTGGTGAGGAAGTGTAACGTTTTCAATCCTCTTCTTAAAATTCAAACTAGGATTCATGTGTTCTGGGTTCCGTAGTACCATAGGTTGTGTGTGTGTGTAATTCCTTGTCTATCTGTTGCATCCAACATGTTATCTTCGTCTGCCTTTTGGTTATCAACTGTTGGTACATTCCATACCGACAGGCTTTTGCAAACCGACGCGATCTATCTGATTCGTTGTATACCGCCGCGATCTGTCTTACTCTTTGTTATCCGACGTTATCTTGTTTAGGGTGTTCGTTTCCGTAGTCACTAATCTTTAGGTTCATCTTGTGAAGAAGGTGTTGGGATACGTGTTCTACTTACTCATGTGCGGAGTAATGACTTGAGTGCGGGATGGAGTCACGACCATACCACTACTTTTATCATTCGCTCTTGTATATTGAATTGGTAGAGTCACTAATCTTGACTCGTTAAGTGATTTTGCGCATCTATTGGTATTTTAATGCCGAAATTTGCGGAAAAATTTTCTTTGTTAAGTTGTGTACCACACTCCTTTTCAGTCGTGTGCGATATGCTTAATATCTTCTAGGTGCTTTGAACTTTGTTGATATTTTAATATCATCTTAGTAAATTGTATCCTTTAATCTTGGTTAATTCCATCTTGGTACTATTTTGGATTATTATTATTCTCCATTATAGTACTGACTTGTGTTTTAGATCAATCACAGGATGGCACCACCACGCCGTTCTGAGGAGGACATACAACCTGAACTGGGGCCCGCGTTGTCAAGCATCGCCAATGCCTTGGCAGCAATGCAGCAGAACCAGCAGCGTTTTGAAGAAAGTGTCAGGAGGAATGAGTTTGTTCCACTACCTCCACCTCCCAAGCGAGGAGACATCAAAAGCTTCCTGAAGTTCAACCCGTGCCAATTTGATGTTTCTGATCAACCACTTGATGCTGATGATTGGTTGCGTGAGATGTCAAGGCTACTGATGACTGCTGATGTTCCTGAGCAAGAATGGGTAAAGTGTGCCACTCACCTTCTGAAGGGAGATGCAGCTCTGTGGTGGGAGAATTACCTGAAGGCAAACTGCACTGGTTTTCAGCCTACTTGGGGACAGTTCACTGGAGCTTTCAAAGAGCAGTATCTGTCAGAAATTGTCATGGAGAGGATGAAGGAAGTGTTTCTCAACCTCAAGCAGGGCAATGACAATGTCAATACCTACATCAGAAACTTCATGAACCTGTCTCGTTATGGTGGCGATGAGATCTCTGATGACAAGAAGAAGCAAAAGAGATTCCGGCAAGGGCTCAATGCATCGATTAAATATGCAATCACACATGCAAGGCCGGCATCTTTTCTGGAACTTCAGCATACAGCTCTGCAGGAAGAAGCAAGTAGGCAAGTGTTTGAGGAGTCAAAGAAACACAACCGCGATGCAGCAAGCTCTTCAGCTATGTCAACTCCTTCTAAGCGTCGTGTCTGGGTTCCTAACACCCCACCGTCACTCCCGGCTCCACCAAGACCTTCAAGCTACGCGGCAAGGCCACCAAACTTCCTCACTTCTGCTCCCAGGGGCTACACCCACAACTACCCTGGAGCGCCTGGCGGAGTCCCTGGCTACGTTGCTCCACGTCCACCTGGTGCTTGTTACACTTGTGGAAACACTGGGCATCAATACTAGAATTGTCCGATGAAAAACAAAGCTCTTCCTCCACCACCTCCAAGACCTGCGGCAAGCTCTCCTATGGTTCGTGCACCACCACCTCGGTCTCTCAACATCAACACCAAGCCCGGGTCTACTGTTTCTCGTGCCAACTGTGTCAATGCCGCTTCAGCTGAGCATGCACCTAGAGTTGTGATGGGTATGCTTACCGTTAACTCAGTCCCTGCACGAGTTTTGTTTGATTCTGGTGCATCGCATTCTTTTGTTTCTCACAAGTTTGCAAATGTGAATGAGTTAGCTTTGGATCCTCTCCTTAAGCGGTTAATGGTCCTTTCTCCTGGAGCAACAATGGCAGCTTCTAAAGTCAGCCATGGCAATCAAATTGAGATTGGTGGCTCTTCGTTCTCGGTGTCCTTAATTGTTCTGGGCAGTTCTGACATTGATGTCATCTTGGGCATGGATTGGTTGATAGCAAATGCAGCTGTGATTGATTGTGCTGAACGCTCGGTTTCTCTGGAGATTCCTGAAGGCCATATAGTCTATTCTCCAAGTCAGACTCCTGCTATTCAGCTTTTCTCTTTGGCGGCTCTGAATGCTGATGCTATGGAAGCTATTCAGAGTGTTCTGGTGGTCTGTGAGTTCCCAGATGTCTTTCCTGAAGAGTTGCCAGGTATGCCTCCGGATCGTGAGGTTGAGTTTGTAATTGAGCTTGAACCTGGAACGGCTCCTATCTCCAAGCGGACTTATAAAATGGGTCCTGCTGAGTTGGCTGAACTCAAACGTTAGCTTGATGAACAAGAGAAGTTGGGTTTCATTCAACACAGTACTTATTCTTGGGGTAGCCCAACCATCTTTGTGAAGAAGCGAGACAAGACTAATAGACTTTGTGTTGACTATCGGGCTCTCAATGCTAAAACCATCAAGAATAAATATCCCCTTCCGCGGATTAATGATCTCTTCGATCAGCTAGCTGGAGCTGTGGTATTCTCTAAGCTTGACTTGAGAAGTGGTTATCATCAAATCAAGATTCGCAAGGAAGATGTTCCTAAAACAGCTTTCACCACCCGCTATGGCCTGTATGAGTACACGGTCATGTCTTTCGGTCTCACCAACGCACCTGCCACCTTCTCGAGGCTCATGAACTCGGTTTTCATGGAGTATCTTGATAAGTTCGTTGTGGTCTATCTGGATGACATCCTAGTCTATTCTAAGTCAAAGGAAGAACATGAAGAACACCTTCGGTGTGTCCTAAACAAGCTTCGTGAGAACCGCTTGTATGCAAAGTTCTCCAAGTGTGAGTTTTGGCTGCCTCAAGTAACCTATCTTGGTCACGTCATCTCGGCCAAGGGCATTGCCGTCAACCCAGAAACCGTGAAGACAATTGTTGACTGGCTTCCTCCTGTAAATGTCAAAGAAGTGCGGAGTTTCCTTGGTTTGGCTAGTTATTGCCGTCGCTTCGTTCAGAACTTTTCAAAGATAGCGAAGCCTCTTACCGATCTCCTCAAGAAAGGCAAGAAATACCTTTGGACTCCTGCATGTCAAGAAAGCTTTGAGACACTCAAAGAGAAGCTCACTTCCACACCAGTCTTGGTTCCTCTAGATACATACAAGCCTTTCTAGATTTTCTGTGACGCCTCTTTGCAAGGATTAGGTGCGGTCCTTATGCAAGAAAAACAAGTTGTTGCTTATGCCTCTCGGCAGTTGAAGACGCATGAGATCAACTATCCTACACATGACCTCGAACTCGCAGCAGTTGTCTTTGCTTTGAAAGTATGGAGGCACTACTTGCTGGGCAACCGTTGTGAAATCTTTTCTGATCACAAGAGTCTGAAGTATATCTTCACTCAGCCTGATCTCAACCTTCGGCAGAGGAGGTGGATTTAAGCAATCAATGATTTTGATTTGACCATCAACTACACTCCGGGCAAAGCTAATTTCATGGCCGATGCTCTCAGCCGCAAAGCTTAGGTCAGCAACCTCATGCTGGAAGAACAACAGCCTCTCTTGTGCGAGGAATTCCGTCAGCTCAACCTTGAAATTGTGGATCAAGGGCATCTTCTGAACCTTCTAGCAACCCCTCTCTTGGAAGAAAAGGTTCGCTCCAGTCAACTTGGTGATCCGTACACCAAAAAGATCATCTCCAGGCTTCAGCTTCCGAAGTATGAGTCCTTCCACATCGATGATCAAGGCACGCTTTTCTTTGAACACCGGATGTTTGTTCCAAACTACCCGGGTTTGAGAGAGCAAGTTCTCAAGGAGGCGCATGATTTTGTTCTTTCTATCCACCCTGGCAGCACAAAGATGTACATGGACTTGAAAACACAATATTGGTGGCCGGGTTTGAAACGATATTGTGCTAAGTATGTCTCGGAGTGTGATGTCTGCCGTAGAGTTAAAGCTGTCCATCAGAAACCTTCCGGTCTTCTACAGCCATTGAAATCCCCGGAATGGAAATGGGAGAAAGTAGAGATGGACTTCATCACTGGTTTTCCAAGGTCGCAGAAGGGCAACAATGCAATCTTTGTTGTCATTGACAGGCTTTCTAAAGTGGCTCACTTATTCCCCGTCAAGGAAACATTTTCTGCAATTCAGTTGGCTGAGCTCTATATCAACAGAATTGTCTCTCTGTATGGGGTTCCGCTTGAGATCAGTTTAGACCGTGGAAGCATCTTCACTTCCAAGTTCTGGGAAAGTTTCCAAAATGCTTTGGGAACAAAGTTGAACTTCAGCATAGCTTACCACCCTCATTCGCAAGGACAAGTTGAAAGGATCAATCAGATTCTGGAGGATATGCTCCGTGCTTGCGTCATCTCGTTTGGCATGAAGTGGGAAGAATGTCTTCCTTATGCTGAATTCTCTTACAACAATAGCTTCCAGAAAAGTCTAAAGATGGCACCATTTGAGGCTCTCTATGGTCGCAAATGCAGAACTCCGATTGGTTGGTCGGGTACAGGAGAAAGAATATTGTTTGGCCCTAACATTGTAACTCAAGCGGAGGAGAAGGTTCACATCATTCTTGAAAATCTGAAGATTGCTCAAAGTCGCCAGAAGAGCAATTATGACAGAAAGCACACGGACATGGAGTATGTCCCTGGTGATCTCGTTTACCTTCGTGTCACTCCCATGAGAGGCACGCACCGTTTTGGTATCAAAGGAAAGCTGGCTCCTAGATACATCGGTCCATTCAAAATTCGTGGAAGAAGAGGAGAAGTTGCTTATGCTCTTGAGCTCCCGGAAAAACTCAAAGTCCATGATGTTTTCCACATCTCTCAACTCAAGAAGTGCTTCAAGGATCCCGGCAGGACCGTGGACCATGAGCTTATCAATCTCCAAGAAGACCTGTCTTATCAAGAACACCCCACAAAAATCCTTGAAATCGCAGAAAGAAGGACTCGCAACAAGTCCATCAAGTTCTGCAAGGTGCAGTGGTCGCACCATTCTGTTGATGAAGCCACTTGGGAACGTGAAGATGAGCTCCGTGCCAAGTATCCTACCCTCTTTGTGTCTCCTTCTTCTTCCTAGAATCTCGGGGCGAGATTCCTGTTTAGTGGGGGAGAGTTGTAGCATCCCAATTGTCTAACAATTGTAATGCTACTTGGTCTAGTAATATAATGGCTACTTCATATATATAATTGTTGCATCATAATTATATCATGCTCATGTCATCATGCCACCTTGCATTTGAGCATCATATAAAACCCTTTTGTTTTGGCTCTTCCCTCATATGCATTGTTAATTGTATTTGTCTCTTGATATTGTATTTGGTTCTTGATAAATGTTTAATGCCCAAGTTGAGTTGGGGGCATATCTTTTATTAACTCCACCACCTTTCTTGTCATCAGATTAGCATTCCACCATTCCACCATATATGAGCATTGCAACTTATTTGTTTTTACCTCAAGCTCATGTGGGTTGGGATGGATCCAACTCTATCTCCACATGCTCTCATCTTAGCATCATGTTGTTTTCACATTATTGATATGTGGAGCCACCTTTGCATGCATTATGAGTAGTGCCCCTTTTTCCTAGCTTCCATATGGATTATTATGGATTTATGCTCATGTTGGGATATTTTGGGACCATTAAACATCTAGTGGAATATACACACTATCAAGTCCCAATTATAATCAAATGTGATCATTTCCATCTACTCCATCTGGAACTTTCCTTTAAATTCTTTTGCTTGGCTTTATTCCACTTTTGGGAATGCATAAGAACAATGGCATGCTAATATTATTTTTTTCACAAGAATAAACATGGTATTAATTACTTTGCATGGGCCATGCAAGTACCACCACTTTCTAGTCTTTTGGATTTTATTTGAATCTTGAGTGGATCTTCCCCCATATGTCTCTCTACCCCTCTTCATGCTTGGTCTTGCTTGATGCATGCAAGCATCTAAAACCCTATAACCATCTCCATCCATCCCATCACCCTTTTATCTCACCCATATCTTTTCTTTTAAATAAAACTCTTATGCTTGATCATTTGAGGTTTATTCTTTTATTTCTCTCTTTTCTCTCCTAGCCTAGTTCTTCTAAACCCTAATCTTCCTTTACCCCTCTCTCTTTTCTATCTCTAAAACCTCACCACCTTTTATCTCATCCTCTCTTTTGACTAGATCTTGTTTGAGCTTGGCTTGATCTTGCTTGGATTTGTCAAAAGAAAACACTCCATCTAATCTCTCTCTCTAAACCCTAAGACCTCATCTCTCCTCTCTCTAACCCGAGCCACCATCACCATGATCTATCCCAAACCCCAAACCAAACCCTAACCCGAGCCCCCTCCAAGCTAACCCTAGCTACCCACACATCTCTCACCCCCTCTCCCTACCTTGCTGGCCCACCTGGCCACCCTGGCCCCACCTAGCTACCATCCACCCCAAACCCTAACCCGAGCCACTACTCCTACTCCAACCCTAGCTCCATGCCACTCTCTCTCTCTCTCTCTCTCTCTCTCCCTCTCTCTCTCTCTCTCTCTCTCTCTCTCTCTCCCTCTCTCTCTCTCTGCCACCGCAGCCCCACCTGAGCCTGCCTCCTTGGACGCTCCCTGGTCCCACCTGCAGCCTCTCCACGACCTACCTGCCCTGCCCTGCCCGAGCAAGCACGTGAGGAGGAGAGGAAAAAAGTGGCACTGAGCCACCCTCCTCTACCGCTGCCACGGCTGCTCCTCCTCCCTCCCTCCTTTTTCTTTTCCCGCACGGCTCTCCTCTGCCTCTTCCAGATCTCCCAGGCCGCTCCCCTTTCTCCCTGCCTTCTCCTACCACCAACTACCCCGTCGCCGGCCACCGTCGGTCTCCACCGTTCCCCCCTCTTGCAGCCGGTGGCGAGGCGCTCTGGGTGTCGAGGAAGACCAAGGACCTGTCCCTGCGACGCCCCGTACCCGCCAGCGAGGAGGAGGAGGCCTGTACTCTGCTGCGCGTCATCGACACCGAGCCCAAAACCCTAACTCCGGTCCGTCTGCGTCCTCGCCGTTTCCCTGCGCTCCGGAACGATCCGACCCCACCGACCCACTCCCGGTGAGCGCCTTGACCTCTCTGACATGCTCCACCTCGCCATCGTCGCCTAGATCCGCCGGTCTTTTCGCCGAACGAGCTCTGCGCGCTGGTGTGCGCTAGTGTCTGCACGCCCCACGCCGCGCGTATCCTCAATTGGTCGTCTAGCCCCTACCTAACACCAAGCCTAAGCCACCGCGCTGGTTATGCCCGCAGCACGCACGCCAGCGACCTGGGTTCGAGCCCCGCACGCCGCGCTCTACCGCTGTCGTGCACTGACCCGTCGTCAGAGATCAGAGAAGAAGCACAGTGCCGCCGCGCTTTTTGCAGAAACCCCCCTAGCTTTTTAATCCTAACCCGCGCTCCTAGAGGCCCCACCCGTCGGTCACCCTGGCGTTTTCACGAATAGGTCCCTGTTTTTCCACAGCCTCAGCCCGCGCTCCCTCGGATCTGCCACGTGTCACGCCCTGGCTGGCGCGCCCGCGTGTGGGTCCGCGTGTACTCCGACCCCACCTGTCATTTGTTGTGGCTAGATAAAGCTGCGGTGAGAAAACCCTTTTCTGCGCGCTGTTTCGCCAAGTCAGCCTGGCCCCACTTGTCACTGTCTGTGGCTAGGTCAAGACTGAGTGACAAAAGAATTTCTGTATTTCTGTTTTAATTCAAACTTTTCCAAATTAATTTAAATTCAAATTCCAAATCTGTTTTCAAATAACTTTTAAAATATAAACCCAAATTAAACATGTAATATATGTTTTGAAATCAGAAAAATTGTGAGGAATTCAAATATGCCATTCAAAATATATTTTTAACACTTTAAATTTCAAGTTGATTAAAATTACAATAAAATGCCCTTTTTCCTTAATTAATTAATAACTTTTGATTTATAACTCCAAATTTAACAAATAATATGTCTAAAATGATTAGCTCGACGAGACCTTTCTGTTTATGCATTCCATTATCTGTTTTGCAGCATGCATCATATAAATATAAAGTATACAGCCACTTATTCGAGTATAAAATGTGATTAAAACCCCATAAAATGATTTATTCCTGTATTCCACACCTCACCCATGCCATGCTACTTTATTGCCATGCAAATTGTGCATCATTCATCATGGCATGATTGTTTGCTTGTCGCATTTATTCATATGCTTGTTCACTTTATTTATGTTGGCCCATGTTTGTTTGGTTCTTCTTCGAATAGACGCTGAGCAGGGGATATACCAAGAGAACCAGGAGCACTACCCAGATCCTTCTCTCGCTTCAACTGAGCTGCCAGGCAAGCACTACCACATGCTTGCATGCATATAGTACCTATTGCCTCTATCTTATTATTGCATCATTGAGTCGCGATTGCATTAATCTGAATCCCAAGTATTGCATAGCCTTTACTTTTAAACCCCACCGAAGATTGTTCCTCCATCCCATGAGCCATTACTACAGGAGTTGTTTGAGCCATGCGAGTCGTAGAACAGCATGTGTAGGGTATGTGAGTTTCGGTTGGACAACGAGGTACCTAAACGACTTAAACTGAGTAGTAATGGGATAACTAATGAAAGTGGCACCGGTGAGCAATATCTGCTATTTGGTTTTTCATGCTCACTTGTGTCCCGTAGGACCCCGAGTACTTGATTCCTGTTCCTTGAATATTCGCGCTATCCACATCCGGGAGGCCTTATGGACCCCCCTGAGCCAGAGCTTGATTCATTCTTATTTCTTGGGGCCACAAAGTAGTTTGGGGCTTTATTACTATCCTGTACTTATGCCATGTTTTACTGCTTAATTTAAGATTGTGCGAGGAGCACCTGTACTGTTTAGGTAAGCGGAGTGTTTTCGCGGTATCGACAAGCCCAGTCACATTTTCGGGTTCCCAGTCGTTTACAGCCATTGACGCAAATCTTGAGTCCGTCTCGGAGCCGGCCAACTTCATTGCGGGTAGCTTAATGGGGTGGCCCCCTGAAATATTTCTGAATCCTGTGATCGCTTTGTCATGAATGCCTCGTTGGGTTTTGATTTGGTTTTTCCGAGGTTGATCGAGTGTGTGTTGCTATTTGTGCACCCCTGCAGGGTAAAACTTTCTGAAAGCCGTGTCCGCGGTTATGGACGACTTGGAGCACAGTTTCTCGATCATAGACAAGTATAACTAAAGTACCGCTTTTAATTTGACTAAGTACCTGACTAGTAAATAGTGCAACACTCATGGAATGTATAATAAAACTGCCAACGGATGGGGGTTTTGTTTCTCCGCTTCCTCGTTGGTAAGCGAGGAGGAGGATGGATCTGTTGATATTACTGTTATAACCGTTGATATTAATTCACGGACACCCGTCTATCTCTGGTTAGGCGGATGGTTAGCGAGTATCTATAGAATTGTTAGGTATTATCTTTTGCTGCAATTGCGTCACCCCAGATTGTGTCCCCTTTAGAGGCATAAAGACTTGCTGAGTACCCCTAGGGTCTCACACGATAAATTGTTTGATTCAGATGAACAGGTAAACTCGCAAGATGGATACTGGGTGGAGGAGATGGACGATGTGGGCAATGATCATTCGGTGTAGAGATTCCGGGAACGGGGATCCGTGAGATCTATGGGCGAGATGTGTTTTTTTATGGGGCATCTTATGCCGATTTGCTTCTTATCCGTACTCGGATCTTGTCTTTCGCTTCCGCCTGATACTCTGATGTTTGATGTATGAGGAGATATCCTAAACTATTATATCTATCTAGGATATTTGGATCTTGCCGTATGGCGTTGCAATATTTCTATTTCTTTTAGATGGAATGGCTCTGAGGACTGTTGTATGGTGGCTTGCATACATACTCATTTGTGTATGTAGTTGATCCCTTCGCCTGCCGATTACGCCGCCCGTTCTTGTCCCGATGTTTGGAAATGGTTAGGACGGCCGAAAGGTCTACCTGTGAGTGGCATATGGGCCCCACCGTACTATTTTAACCATTTCCGTTCATCCAGGCTTGTAACTAGGAGCGTAATTCACCGAGGTAGTTACATTGAGCGAAAACACTTTAAAGTTTATCAGATCCCTGGTATGCCGGGTGCAATTGTATTAAGCACACAAGTGATATTTTGCTACTAATTTTTTGTGGCGGATAACTTGGGCGTAGTCCTCGAGTTTCATTTTCTTGTTTCTCCAATTTCTTGGCTCGGCTCGTGTCTACCTTAGTTCGGTTTTATGACTTATGAGTCCGAGTTTCAAAAATTGACATAACAATACTTGGAAACTTTGGGATTAGGTCAAAATGATTCAGCAAAGTAAATATAAGGTAAAAACAAGGTTAGTCCGAGTAACAAACGTCGGCTCGATTAAGTTCCTTTCCTTAGTTGTTTTTCATGTGCTACGCAATTCCAAACTTGTTCTCTTGCTTGCCATGAAGCCAAATCTTGTTGGACAGCAGCAAGTCGAAGAGTTGGGTTTTTGGTGCTCACACACTACTAATCCGGCTTAGGTCTAAGCAACTTACGCCAGCCGACATATAAATAATAAATACAGAAGACAACAAATATTATTAAGGCAGTCCCCGATTTACTGCTCGAGGTGCCAACATTTCATTGATAAGCTCATTGTCGGCATACATACCGACATATGAGAGACTCGGATACATACACTTTCTTGCTAAGTGTAGAAAGGACGAAGTAGAGCTACAATCCATGGACGTTTAGACTCCTCACCGGACCTGTCCGCCTTGTTCTTCTCCTGTGGTTTTGCATCGATAAGATAATATGAGTCATTGTGCAATGGTTTGCTCACAATGAATGGCCCTTCCCATGGGGGGATAACTTATGCATGCCAGCAGTATGTTGTACCAACCGGAGTACCATATCACCTTCCCGGAAAACTCAGGGGTTTACTTTCTGGCTATGATAGCGTCGGGGACTTTGCTGATATATGGTGGATCTGGACAATGCCAATTCTCTCGCTTCTTCTAGCAGATCAACATCATTTTGCCGGGCTTCTTGCTCTTTGGCTTCTGTGTATTGGGTGACCCTAGGCGAGTCATGCTCTATGTCGGCTGGTAATACAGCTTCTGCCCCATATACCAGAAAGAATGGCGTATATCCTGTTGATCGATTTGGAGTTGTTCTTAAACTCCACAGTACCGCTGGTAGTTCTTCTATCTAGCACCCCGCTGATCTTTGCAGCGGCTCAATGAGCCGGGGTTTTATCCCAAATAATACCAATCCGTTGGATCTTTCCACTTGTCCGTTCGATGCAGGGTGAGCTACCGAGGCTACGTCTAGCCGGATTTTCTTATACTGGCAGAATCGCGCAAATGCTCCTTCAGCAAAATTTGTGCCATTATCTGTTATGATGTTGTGAGGATAGTCGTATCTCAAGATGATGTCTTTGAGGAATGTTACAGCCATAGCTCCATCACATTTTCTTATTGGCTTCACCTCAATCCATTTTGTAAACTTGTCAACCATGACCAAGATGTGGGTCATGTTCCCTTTCACAGGTTTGAACGGGCCAACCATGTCGAAACACCATATAGCAAATGGCCAGGTAATTGGTATGGTCTTGAGCTCCGACATTGGCATATGTGTCTTGGTAGCATACCTCTGACAACCATTGCATTTTCTTACCAAGTCCTCTGCTTGTTCTAAGGCACTTGGCCAGTAGAACCCATGACGGAAAGCTTTTGCTACCAAGGCTCTGGACGAGACATGATGCCCACATTCCCCTTGATGTATAACTCAGAGGATGTCAAGTCCTTCCTCCGGGTCAACACATCGCTGGAGGACATTAGTCACACTCCTTTTGTACAGCTCAAAATTGGTGATAGTGTATGCCTTTGATCTTCTCTGAGTTTGCCTGGAAAGCACCTCCTCAGTGGGTAAAGTTCCACCTTTTAGGAATTGAAATATAGGTAGTGCCAAGATGGTATTGCTCGTACAGGGAACACAGCCTCATCAACTTCCATCTGATCCACCGGCATAACCTCAGACGGATCACACTGAGCAGTCCCCGGGTCTTGCGAAGCAGTCCCGGGGTTTGCCGAGGCAGTCCCTGGTTTTCGCGTTAAACCTCCCACGTCAATGTCCATGGGTATAGCTCTGGACTTCGGATCTTCCAGGACGTAGATTGAGTCGGTTTCTGGGGACGGCCTGATAGATGGTTTTCTGAGGTGTTCTAATGCTACACCCGGTGGAATTGCTTGTCGGGTTGATCCGAGCTTCGACAATGCGTCGGTAGCCTCATTTTACACCCGGGGTACATGGTGAAATTTGCATCCCTCAAAGTAACCATATATCTTCTGCGCATGGAATCTGTATAATGCCATGTTTGGATCAAGAGCGTCCCATAGCCCTGAAACTTGCTGAACTACCAAATCCGAGTCGCAAAAGCATTGGATCCAATGTATCCCAATTTCTTTTGCCACTTTGAGCCCATGTACAAGTGCCTCATATTCGGCGACATTGTTTGACGCTGCGAAGTGGATCTGCAGCACATATTTCAGCTGGTCCTTCTTGGGCGAGGTAAGCACAACTCCGGCGCCTAACCCGGTTTTTGTTTTTGATCCGTCAAAGTGCATCCTTCAATAATTCGGATCTAGTAATGGTGGTTCATACTGCACCTCGGCCCAGTCCACGAAAAAGTCAGCTACAGCCTGAGACTTGATCGCTTCTCTTCTGTCATATTGTGGTGCATAAGGAGCTAGCGCAATTGCCCATTTTGCAATCCTACCACTTGCATCCTTGTTACTCATTATCTCGGATATGTGAGCCACACATATTACTTTGATGGGGTGCTCCTCAAAATAGTGTTTTAGCTTCTTAGCCGACATGTACACACCATACGCCACTTTCTGATAGTGCGGATAATTTTGCTTTGATGGGGATAATACCTCGCTTAGATAATACACCAGCCTTTGCACTAACCTACCCTCTTCGTCGTGCTCTACCACAATTACTGTACTTACAACTCGGTTGGTTGCGGCTATATAGAGCAACATTGGCTCCTTTGATAGTGGAGAGGCTAGCCCTGGTGCAGTGGCTAACATTTTCTTTAATTGGATAAAGGCTTCATTGGCCTGCGGCGTCCAGATGAACTTGTCCGACTTTTTCATGAGTTGATAGAGAGGAAGTGCCTTTGCTCCCAACCGACACACAAACCGACTTAAGGATGCCAGGCAACCAGTGAACTTCTGGACATCGTTGAGGCACTTCGGCAGTTCCATTCGCTCTATGGCCCGGATTTTAGTTGGATTAACTTCGATACCTCGGCTAGAGACAAGAAATCCGAGTAATTTTCCAGCCGGGACACCGATGGTACATTTCTCTGGGTTAAGCTTCATTCGGAACCTCCTTAGGTTCGCGAATGTCTGCCTGATATAGTCAAGGAGCGTTTTGCTTTCCTTGGACTTGATAACAACATCATCCACATACACCTGCATATTTTGACCAATTTGGTCGTGTAAACATGTTTGCATACATCTCTGGTACGTTGCCCCTGCATTACGTAAACCAAATGGCATGGTCCGATAGCAATAAGCCCCAAACGGGGTGATAAACGCAGTCTTTATTTGATCACTTGGGCTCAGGGGTATCTGGTGGAAACCAGAATATGCATCAATGAACGACAACAACTCACACCCAGCAGTAGAATCTATGACTTGGTCTATCCTTGGCAGTGGGAATGTATCTTTTGGACACGCCTTATTCAGGTTCGTGCAATCAATACACATACGCCAAACCACTGCCACGTTCGGATCGTCTTTCTTTTTCTCCACCAGAACCGGCTTAGACAGCCAATCCGGGTAAAGCACTTCCATGATAAATCATGCATCCAACAACCAAGCTATCTCATCTCCTATGACCTTTCTCCTGTCTTCGGCGAAGCGGCGGAGAGGTTGCTTCACCGGCTTTGCTCCGGGTCTCACATTCAAAGAGTGCTCGGCCAACTCCCTCGGAACACCTTGCAAGTCCTGTGTGGACCAAGCAAAAATATCCCGATTCTCACGGAGGAAGTTGACGAGCTCACTTTCCTATTTGTCATTCAACCCGGCACCAATGTTACGGTGTGCTCTGGGAACATATCATCAACAGGCACTTTCTTGGTATCCTTTGTCGCTTGGAATGAGACACTACCATGCGGGTTACTCAGCGCCGGCATATACTGCTGCGCGAACTGAGCCAATGCCGCCACCTCCTGGATTTTTCTCTTCTCCTGCGCGATCACAAGTGACTCGGCCGGGTTAGAACCGGTAGACACGCACTCAATGGAACATCGGAAATCACCGGTTATGGTAATCACACCATTTGGCCCGGGCAGCTTCATCTTCAAGTAACTGATATGAGTACTTTCCATGAACTTGTTCATAGCTGGCCTGCCGAGTAACGCGTGATATGCGCTCTCCAAATTTACAACCTCGAACTCCAAATTTTCAGTCTGGCAGTTATGTCTTGTGCCGAACAGTACGTCAACCCAGACCTTGCCTATGGGATCACAAGAAATGCTTGGCACAATGCCATGGAAAGGTGTCCTTGTAGCTTGGAGCATGTTCTCCGAGATACCCTACTTGCGCATCGTGTCCACATACATGATGTTGATGCTACTACCATTGTCAATTAGCACCTTTGAGAACCTCACATTGATGTTAGGCCAATGAATGTCGGGTCCAACACTAGCGCATACGAACTAGGACTAGGCATATGCTTTGGATGGTCTTTGATTCTCCAGGTAATCTCCTGATCCGACCAAGGCATACACCTTTTCACGGCCGGCATTACTGCATTGACCTCCATATGTCGGTGCTGCAAGCTCTTTCTGTCTGTCTCTTCTGTGGTGAACACACAGTAACTCTGATGATGCTCTCTGTACTCATTCCTCCCCTCATTTCCGAGGTACCTCTGATGCGGTTGAAGCTGGTCTTCCACTTGATGCACTGCATCCCTTCTCTCATGGTTGTCATACCTCGGCGGACGGGGAGGCAACATTAACTGTTGCATGTTCGCTCCGGAGAGCAATTGCTGTCGGGGTAACTCCTGACGAGGTTGATTATTCCGAGGTGCCTGAGCATTCCCCGAACCACCTTGTTCTATTTTCCTCATCCATTCGCATTGACGGGTTGTGTGACCTGCTGGGTTACTCGGATTTGGCGTGTGAAATTACACGGCTGATCTAGCATTGCCTCATAAGTATACCTCGGACGGTCATTCTTTTCCTGCCACTGTTTCTTCTACTCTAGCGTCCAAGTTTTCTTGACATCATTTCTTGGCGTCCATTGTTGTTCTCTAGTTTTCTGACGTTGGTTGCTTCCTGCTCCGGGCTGATCTTGCTTCACAGCCGCAACTTGTTGCGAACTGTACCGGTAATCCGGTCTATCATCTCTTCTTTTACCCCGGTACTCATTTCTCCGGGATGAGCCGGCTCCATCTCTCTGGTAGTATTCCTTGTTTGACTCGCTTGACACGAGCCTAGGCTGAGTCGGATCACCCAAGGCATATGAATCAGCGATTCGGATCGTTTCTGCCAAGGTAGTTGGCATATCTCTTTGCAACCTCTGCAGTAGCATGCTTGCACATCTGAATCCCTGAGCAAACCAAGCTATGGCCTATGACTCAATTACCCCCTCACAGGAGTTTCGCATTGTGCACCAACGGGTTAAGAACTCCCGGTCAGTCTCATTCTGGCTCTACTTGCACATTGCTAGGGTCTATGGTCTGTTGGGCCTCTGGTACGTGCTTGAGAAATTGCTAACAAACATTTCTTCAAAATCGATCCAACAGTTAATACTCCCGGGCGGCAAATTGTTTAGCCATACCCTCGATGGCCCCTCCAACATCTGGGGTACATATCTCACAGCCCATCTCAAGATGCCCGTAGCAATTTTGACAGCAGTTGCATAGTTAATCAACCAATCCTCCGGCTTAGTGCTACTGTCATACGTCTTAGTGCCTCTTGGTAACTAGAAGTTAGGTACCGGGGGTTCCTTCATGATCCAGGGCCCAAAACATGCTGGACCTGGAGGACCTTGACACTCAATTTGCTCCGACCTATACAGCCAATCGAGTTTCAACCTGGCATCGTCAGGTATCAAATTCCTGCTTCCCAATCTTGACCTTATCACGTGTTAGTCCGGCCTGGGATACCCGGCGTTTACCATTTCCGAATCACCATCATTGTATCTATCTTGCTCCTGTGGAGCTTCTCTCTGCTGCATACCTTGGACGGCACTGCGCTCTTGCCGTGGTATATTCCGCTGCTGCGGTTGCCCTGCACCTACCGAATTACGCTGTCCGGCATTGCCGTTTACTGCGTTCCCTTGACCGGCATTGCCTTGGTTGCGGTTACCTCAGCCAGCTTCACCTTGGCTTACACTTCATCGATCCTCATTTCTCTGGACCTCTTTTCCTATCCCTGCCCTTGCCGGGTCATATGGGACTATCTGTTTGTTCCTCCTGGCCGAGGTTACTACCTCTTCTCTCCTAGGACCACCATGAGGCGACAATGCAGCTCCAGCGGATTTCTCCAGGTTACCCACCGCCGAATGAACTATCTTGGAGGCCCCAGCTCTCTCCGGGTTAGCCCTCAGCAACTCCTCATTTTGCCTGTTCGTGATCTGAACCAACTCATTAACCCTATCTTGCTGTCTTTGACGGGCTTCACCCGTCAGACCTTCTAACGCGGATGCTGCTGCATCTGCTGCTCTGAGGTTCTTTGCCGGGGTACTATACTTTGGCAGCCCCATGGAAAAACAGTTTTCTGATTCCTCAATCCTAGTATCACCCTCTCTGTTCATTTCACTCATGAGATTTCTCCCCTTCACTTTTATAGCATCTACCTTATTTGCCTTTGCGTACTCACGTAGCGTCATGTTCAACGACTGTTGAGCCGCAGCTATCTTTTTTGCACCCTCTAGTATTTTTTGCCTAGTCTCCTCTAGATCAGCCTGTGCCTGAGCCGGATCTACTGCTTCTACCAGGTTTGCCAAGCTATCCATCACCTGCTGCTGCACTTTCTCTGGCCTCTCTAGGGGAGGACCTCTACTTTTCCTTGGTGCCTTGGGTGTTACCTCCGGTTCCGGTGCTGGATCTTTGCTCGCGCCAGCGCCAGGTGCAGTCATCATCACCTCGGCGCGACCCGGGGAACGATTGATACGCGCCCCACGAGACGCGCTAAGGGGTGGCTTGCCTCCTTCGACGATGTGCCGCAGGTGAAGACACGACACATCGACATCAACGTAGATCTTGTGCGTGCCGAGCTTGACGAAGAGGGCGTTGCGAGGAAGAGGACGCTTGCCGAAGCAACCAGCATTGTTGTTGACGAAATCCAGCGCTCCAAAGAGGTGAACGAGCCCGGAGACGATGCGTTCGCCGGTGCCGATGAAGTTTCCTGTCCGGATCTTCACTCCTGCTAGCACCGCTAGCCCCACGGTGGGCGCCAACTGTCGTGGTGGTGTCACGGCAGATGCCATGGATAGGCTAAACGTGGGAACTAAATGCACTAGGGGAATCTAGGGAGGGATAGTGTGGTGATTCCACACACGGTTGCTTTGTAATTGATTCACTTCCACATATTACAAGTGCTCCTTGAGCTGCATTGAGGAGAGGAGGAAGAAGAAACTCTCTTACTCTCACCACTAGTGAAAATACCACCCTCTAGAGATCAACCCAACTAGAACTCAACCCCTTCTATAGAGGCCCTAGCCCTCCTTATATAGGGGTAGCCGGGTTTCCAGTTAGGGCATACGTGGAGGCATATTCCTCCTCCCAAAATAGTAAGCCGACCGGGTCACTTTAGCCCAGCGTCATCCATGCAGGGGCTACGTGAGCCTCTACGGTGCCCGCGTCATCCGAAATAGGCATCGTCACCTTTGTTGGCCACGCCTCGGTGGTCCTGGCCTCTATCTGCTTCGCTCACGCTCTGCACACAGTGGTCACCCTTTGACAAGTGAGATACCTTCCTTCTCTTACAAGCTTGATATAACCCGGATCGTACCTAGTTGATCCAGCCACACCCGTACCTGCATATAAGTTAGATACATCTTACCGACATACGGCATAAGTCGGTTAAGACCTAGTTAGGTGGACATCCCCTGGTCCGGGTTACTTCGTGATTCAGAGGTGACTCGTCCAACACTTGCTTTGACCTTGCCGTACCTCGGCTAACTCGGCCTTTATACTCCGGCGTGACCCTACCCGGGGGTATCCCCCCAACACCTGCTCCATTCCCTCTGCATGTCATCTCATGTGTTCCCCTCCTCCTCCTCTACCTGACAGTACTCTTCTTTTTGTCCAGGACCAACTCATCCGTCCTTGCCAGCGAGCTCCGACGAGGTCGCTCTCAGCCGCCGTCGCGCGAGCTGCTTCCAGTGGACCTCCGCCGCCGTGCCACCCACCGATATGCTCGTCGTTGTCAACCGCGTCGCCTTGTCGCCTCCACGACCTCCCCCGAGCTCTCAGGTGAGCTCCCCGCCCAGCGCAGTCCTCTGCTAGGGTTCCCCTCGCCGGCATCGTCGTGAGGAGGACGATGGACGTGGGCCGTCCATCCCCACTTAAACCGACGGCCGAGATCCGCCGGTACCGTTTCGGCCGCCTCCTCTCGCTGACTGGCCGGCCCCGCTAGTCAGGTTCAATCCACGCCCTCCCGCGCGTTGCCCCGTGCGCTGCGGGCCGATTCCCTCCCGGTCGGCCCAGTTCACCCCAGATTCGCCGTAGTCCCCTGTTGCCCCTTCTTCTTTTTCTTTTAGAACTACAAATCTAGTTTTGTAACAATTGAATTAAATCCAATTAAAAAGGTAAATCAAGTCCAAATGCCAAGTTTTGAATTTCTGGTAGTACTCAGATGATCTCTCAATCATGCAGAGGCAACCCCAAGACCAAAATAAATTCCATTATTTGCCGGTATTTATTCTGCTGCCAAGTATACTCTGCACTAAACAATTTCCTCTGTGAGTTAGCCTTACTCATTTGAGTTGAAACAAAGTCCTACTGAGAGGTGTTTGACATACCTATCATCTAGTACAGGCCCTAGGCCAAGGTGAACAGAAGGATGACATTACCAAAAATAACAAAAATAGCAACCTTCTGCCTTGGATAAATTCTCTAGGTCAAACCAAATGTGGTCTTGACCTGATTCCAACACCTAGTACCTCATATTATCAATAGCTATGAAATCCTATCAGCTCAAAATTTATTGAGCTCTGGTTAAATTTTAGTGAATTAAATACTTCTGCAATGGGTATTTTCACTAAATAAATCACTCCGGGAGTTTGGCAACTCCAAAATAAGTGAATCCAATTTCTAAAAAAAGGTATTCTAAATGCATACCCCATGCCCTTGGAATCAATTCAATAGCTCCTGTATAATTAATCTAGTGAAAAAGGGAAAAACATTACATAACCGTCTTTGGGAATTACCTGAGGGCATTCTGGTAATTCTTTTGACACAATTCCAACTCTGGGTACTTTAGTACAACAAATACTACCAAACAATCCAAGGAAATAATTTTTGGAGCTCCATCTAATATCTGGTGAATTATTTCCTTAAACTAGAATTTATTCCACTATAGAAATCCTAATTAAATCTAGGAAATTGATATTCAAGTAAAACCACTTGTAATGGTTTTGTCTTGTTAAGACCTATCTGGGGATATCAGGGTTACCCTTTGGTAGCCTACTGACCTCAGAACCCTAATCCAAATGCATTGTATCTAGCCTTGACACATCTTCCAAGAGAAAACACTACAGTGGCAATTTAGTAAATTCCACCATCATTATCCAACATCTCCAAAACCTCACAAGTTCAGTAGTACTCCTTATGTTTTTTTGTTGTATGGTTTGATATTTTTATGCCTTGTATTGATTGTGGACTTGTCTGCTTGCATGTGTGCCCGATGACGACGATAGTGTGAGTGTTTGACGACAAGAAGGAAGGGACTTCTTATTATTGTTTATTGGGTATCCTTGGTTATCTGAAGAAGTCCAGGGACTTATTGCTAACCACAGGCAAGCCACCATTCCTGAACTCTGATATATGTCCTACTCTCTTTTATCTATTTACTATCCTCTTGATAAATTGCATTATCCACCGACATGTCTTGTTTTACAAATACTGCGATAGTAACTTGGCTCCTCCAAGTTATGACTTTGTGTCCTTTGAGGCAACACCCCGATGCACCTACCATCTCATTCCTTTAGATCGAGAGTATGATGGTTAGCATCCTACCTCGTTGGAAACCCCCGGTTTTGAGAAAATAAACTATTTTGGGGATTTATCCCACTACAAATGTTTCTAAACTGTTTCGTAAAACCCTTGGAAAAAGGCATCATTCCAAGAGGATGTTTTAGCAAAAGAAATGGCGATGATGAGACATGAGGATGTGCTGGGATGTTCTACGCCTTTACCGGAACAATTTTTATCCGAGCAACCACATTACCCCAGGTGTTGGGGCTTAACTCGTAGTTTGTCCGTATTAGCCGAGGCAACTTCTACCATGCTTATAGGGAGAGATCCTTGGAATTCCAGGAAGGCGCTACCAGATCTCGGATCTGAAGCCTGTTGCTTGTTTCGGCAAGAGTAAGCCTGAACTGGCAGGAGGCCGGTGCAACAATTGGGTCTCCCGCAGACGGTATGACTTGGAGTACGGAAGGAAGTGGAGTCACCAGATATAAGGTATACGCCAAGTTGTGTCTTGGGTATGCGCGTGTACGGAAGGCAAGACTTTGGCTGGGAGCCACATACTCGTTGCCAAGGAGAACAAACCCAAAAGGAAGAGCATGCCTTTGCTAGGGTCGACAAGCAAAATTTTAAGTTTGATTATTCGGACCCCCATCTACAGTGGTAGTGGGCCGTGGTTGTATCCCGGCGGATGTATTGATTCTTGTGGGGAAAGTGCCCAAACTCTGCTGAGTATAATCTATTCGAATAGCCATGTCCACGGTCAAGGACGGTTATAAAGGTGTTGGCTAGGAGTACCCAAACTGTGCTTGTGTGGGACACAAGGACAAAGAGGACGAAGGTTCTGGGAGAACCCGAGTTTGAAAGCTTTGTTTTGACCCGAGGTGGTCGAAGAGGTTTACAAATGGGTCTTTACTACAAAACTGTTTTCAAAACTCTTTTTCAACAAAGATATGGAGATCTCTTGATTTATAAAACAAAGGCATGTTTTCAAAATCTTTTTCAGCAAATATATGGGGATGCCATAACTACAATAGTTAGCCTAGGAAGCTCAAGAAAACAACCCCAGATAGAGCTATCTCGCCACAGCCAGACTTGTATTTCCTTATGTCATTATCTTGGTGGTTTGCGAGTACATTCAGAAGTACTCACGGCTTTGTCCCTGGCTATTTACTTGGCCAGACTTTCAGAGGTTCTACTTCGGAGAATTAAGGTGGCGTCCAGCAAACTAGGACGTCTTCCCAGTCAGCTGCCTGTAGGTTGAGGCGCGATTGGGCTCGGTGCATGATGATATTCCGCTGCTAAGGATGATGTAGCCAGAATGGCATCTATGTAAGTCTTGTAATTCGTTATGTTTCGGATGTTGTAATGATACTTGTCGGTTATGTTCCACTGCTCACTAATCATGGAAACGTGGAAAGATGCATAACAGGGATTTCTCGGATAAATAATCCTGGGAGCCCACATTAAGCATGGAACTTAGATCTGGATCTTGTTTATTGTGGGACTGTTACTTGTTTAAATCCAAGAATAATGGTTGTTTGATTTATATGAGTAATATCTTTTATGGTCACACGCCTATGATAGATGGTCTATTCTTATTGAATCTCGATAGTAATGATACACATGTTCATAACATAGATTCTTAATGAATGAAATTAAATGATAATTCTACATACATGTGCCACTGTCATCTTGGTCACATTGGAGTGAAGCGTATGAAGAAACTCCATTCCGATGGACTTCTTGAATCACTTGATTTCGAATCACTTGAAAGATGCAAATCATGTCTGATGGGAAAATGACTAGGACTCCATTCTCTGGCATGATGGAGCGAGCTACGGACTTATTGGAAATCATACATACTGATGTGTGTGGCCCAATGAGTGTGGCATCACGCGGTGGTTATCGTTATGTTCTTACTTTCACGGATGACTTGAGTAGATATGGGTATATCTATTTTTTGAAACATAAATCCGAAACTTTTGAGAAGTTTAAGGAATTTCAAAGTGAATTAGAGAATCAACGTAACAAGAATATTAAGTTTCTACGATCTGATCGTGGAGGTGAGTATCTAAGTTACGAGTTTGGCGAGCATTTGAAGAAATGATGAATACTTTCACAATTGACACCGCCGGGAACACCACAACATAATGGTGTATCCGAATGTCGTAATCGAACTCTCTTAGATATGGTTCATTCTATGATGTCTCTTACAGATTTACCGTTATCATTTTGGGGTTATGCATTAGAAAAAGCCGCATTCACTTTAAATAGGGCACCATCTAAATCTGTTGAAACGACACCGTATGCATTATGGTTTGGCAAGAAATCTAAATTGCCGTTCCTTAAAATTTGAGGTTGCGAAGCTTATGTAAAGAAGTTACAGCGCAACAGGCTTGAACCCAAAGAGGAGAAATGCGTCTTCATAGGATACCCTAAGGAAACTATTGGGTATACCTTCTATCATAGATCTGAAGGCAAAGTTTTCATTGCTAAGAATGAATCCTTTCTGGAGAAGGAGTTTCTCTCGAAAGAAGTGACTAGAAGGAAAGTAGATCTCGACAAGGTTGTCGAACCTTCTCTCGAATTTCAGAGTAGCACGACACCGGAAGAAGTTCCTATGGAGCCTACACCCATAAGAGAGGAAGCTATTGATAAAGATCATGAAACTTCGAACAAAGTTACTACTGAACCTTGCAGGTTGACAAGGACTCGTACCACTCCTGATTGGTATAATCCCGTTATGAATGTCATGTTGGTGGACAACACCGATGACCCTGCGACATATGAGGAAGCAATGATGAGCCCAGATTCCAACAAATGGTAAGAAGCCATGAAAACGAGATTGGATCCATGTACGAAAACCAAGTGTGGACTTTGGTGGACTTATCGGATGGACGCAAGGTTGTCGAGAACAAATGGATTTTCAAGAAGAAAACAGATGATGATGGTAACGTAACCATCTATAAAGCTAACCTTGTCGCGAAAGGTTTCCGACAAATTCAAGGAGTTGACTATGATGAGACTTTCTCACCAGTAGGAAAGCTAAGGTCTGTGAAGATTTTGTTAGCAATCGCTGCATATTACGATTATGAGATATGGCTGATGGATGTCAAAATGGCATTCCTCAATGGAGACATTGAAGAAGAGTTGTATATGGTACAACCCAAAGGTTTTGTCGATCCTAAAGATGCTAACAAGGTACGTAAACTTCAACGGTCCATTTATGGATTGAAGCAGGCATCCCGGAGCTGGAATCAATGTTTTGATAAGGTGATCAAAAGCTTTGGATTTATACAAACTTATGAGAAGCTTGTATTTAAAAGAAAGTGAGTGGGAGCTCTGTAGCATTCCTAGTACTATATGTAGATGACATATTGTTGATTGGGAATGATATAAAACTTCTTAAAAGTGTCAAAGACTATTTTAATAATAGTTTTTCAATGAAGGATCTTGGCGAAGCTGCATACATTTTAGGCATCAAGATTTATAGAGATAGATCAAGATGCTTTATCACTTTCACAAATACATATTTGGACAAGGTTCTAAAGAGGTTTGGGATGGAAGAAAGCAAGAAAGGGTTCTTGCCCATGTTGCCTAGCACGACTTTGAGCAAGACTCAATGTCCAGCTATGACAGAAGATAGAGAGAAGATCAACAAGGTTCCCTATGCCTCAACCATAGGTTCTATCATGTATGCCATGCTTTTTACAAGACCAGATATATCCTATGTGTTAGTTTAACCAGCAAATATCAAAGTGATCCAGGAGTAGATCAGTGTATAGCGGTCAAGAATGTCCTAAAGTACTTGAGAAGAACTAAGGATATGGTTCTTTCTTATGGAGGTTACCAAGAGCTCGTTGTTAATGGTTACATCGATGCTAGTTGGAACACTGATCCGGATGACTCTAAGTCGCAATCCGGATACATATTTACTTTGAATGGTGCAGCAGTGAGCTGGAGGAGTGCTAAGTAAAGCGTTGTGGCGAGATCTTCAACTAAATCGGAATACATAGCTGCTTCGGATGCTTCATAAGAAGCGATATGGATGAAGGAGTTCATTACGGAGCTTGGTCTAGTTCCTAGTGCGTTGGACCCATTGGCTATCTACTGTGACAACATGGGTGCCATAGCCAATGCATAGGAGCCAAGGTCACACAAGAAGCTGAAGCATATCAAGCTATGTTTTCATGTTATTCACGAGCATGTCCAAGATGGTGACATAAAGATTTGCTAAGTACACACAGATATGAATGTGGAAGATCCGTTGACTAAACCTCTCCCTAGGGAAAAACATGACCAACACCAGAACGCCATGGGTGTTAGGTACATCACAATATAATCTAGATTATTGACTCTAGTGCAAGTGGGAGACTCTTGGAGATATGCCCAAGTGGCAATAATAAAATGATTATTATTATATCTTTGTGTTTATGATAAATGTTTACAACTCATGCTATAATTGTATTAACTGGAAACATTAATACATGTGTGTTTTGTGAACATAAAAAGTTCCTAGTAAAGCGTCTTGTTAGACTAGCTTGTTGATTAATAGATGATCATGGTTTCTTGATCATGAGCATTGGATGTTATTAATAACAAGATCTAATCATTAGGAGAATGATGTGATGAACACACTCCTATAATTAAGCGTAGCATGAAGATCAAGTCATTTAGAAATTCGTTTGCTATAAGCTTTCATATACATTGTAACCTAATCCTTCGACCATGATATCATGTTAATTGCCATCACTGGAGGGATACTTTGATGACATCAAACACCACTTTTTTAACTGGGTGGCTATAAAGGTGGCATTAGGTATTCTGAAAGTATGTGTTGAAGCGCATGGATCAATAGAGGTACTTGTCCATCCATATGATGGAGAGATATACTTTGGGCCCTCTCGGTGTAATGCCATCAATTATCTTGCAAGCATGTGAATTGGTCACAAGGGATGCCATTCCACAGGAACGAGTAAATAGTACTTATCCGTAACGAGGTTGAAGTAGGTATAGAGATACCGACGATCAAACCTCGGATAAGTAAAATATCGTGAGACAAAGAGGAATTGGTTTCAAATGTTAATGGTTCATTTCGATCCTGAAGTCATCGTAGAAATATGTGGGAGCCATATGAATTCCCAGATTCCTCTATTGGTTATTGATCGGAAAGGAGTCTTGATCATGTCAGCATAGTTCACAAACTGTAGGGAGACACACTTAAGGATTCAATGTTGTTTAGTAGATATGTAATATGTGTTGGAGAGTCGAATGTTGTTAGAAGTCTCAGATTGGATCTAGGACATCACGAGGAGATCCGGAATGGTCCGGAGAATGAGATTCATATAAGGAAAGTCAATTTCCTAGGTTCGGAAATGTTTTCGGTATTTTGACCAGAAGCTTCTAGAAAGTTCTAGAAGGTCCACCGCTTCTGAGGGAAGGGGTACATGGAATGTACTAAACCCTAATGGGATGAATGGTTCATACCATAGGTCACTTGGTTGGTCAAAAGAAAGAATGTTTGATAAAGATCAAACAAGTGTTTGAAAAGTCAAACCGGATTTTTGGAAAGTCAAAGTTCGAGTGGTGGAAGGAGAGGAAACCTGGAGGGAAGAGGTTTCCCTCTCCCTCCCCAATCCGCCGGCCAAAGGGGAGTTGGGGGTGGACTCGGCCACCCCCTAGCCGCCTCTCCTACCCATAAAAGGAGGGGAAGGGCGCCACACCCCATAACCCCAAAACCCTAGCCCCAAGCGTCGCGGCCACCTAGCGCCGCAGCTGCCTTGCACCGCGACCGCTGCTGGGAGTCGCCGCCGACACCACATCCTCCTCCCTCGGTGCCTAAACCCTAGCCGCCGAGGATCCCCTCTACTCCACCATACCTGCTCCGGCTTAGGCGAAGCCCTGCATGATCTACTCCTCCACCTCCATCACCACGCCCTCGTGCTGCTGGAATCGCGAGGAGATCTACAACCTCCGCTGCCTGCTGGAACAAGGGAGAGGAAGGTCTTCATCGAGTACCGTTCGTGTGATCGACTGCGGAAGCGCTACCGGAAAGTGGCGCCGGAAGGATCGTCGTCTCGATCTTGAGATTGGCAAGTGAACGACTACATCAACCACGAGAATCCGATCTCGTTAAACGCTTTGGATCTATGAGGATTAGTACTCTACAAACTCGTTGCACCGATCTCATAGATTAGATCTTGGATTTTGTGTGTTCCCGCGATAGAATTTTTTTGTTTTCCATGCTGCGAACCCAACATATTCTACTCCAGGAGTGGACTTGTGTTCCTACTTGAATCGGCTTGTCAAAATCGCATGATTTTTCTCGGCCTCAAACTGTTTGTGTGATTTCTAGAATTTTCTAGGCATCGCATGATTGACGCACGTGAACAATAAAAAATATTGCCACAAGGAGATGACCAAAAGGAGTCCCAACTACATCGGCGCCATATGCAGCGATGTCTGTCTCAAAACTCTGAAGCTAGGACCTTCCCAGAGCGTCATCTCGTACAAATCAAAGGAAATCAGGATAATTAGAATAGTGCGTCACATCCTGTGTACCAGATCAAATTTCTCATGTAATATCTACCCACTGTAAATTGCATTGTGTTGTTATTGCTTCCGATCGAGAAAGAAAAGAAATCTTCATTTAGTCTGTCGGTCTTTTATGGCTACTTGAGATAATTTATGGTATAGTGAAATGAGACAATTTGAGATAATTCAGCCAAAAGCAAAAGAAAGCCAACCAAACACCTAAATATTGTAATAAAAATGTGTTTACAATTATTTTAGCCAAACAATAGACAATTTGAAGCAATTCATCCCTTGAACATGGTATTTTAGTAAAAGATGGTCAAAAACAGCTAATTCAATTCAAAGCAAGTAAAACGACGAAACTAGGGGTTGGACATTCTTTACTTGTGTCAATCTCAAAGCAAGTAAGATGACGAAACCAGGAAATGAGTAGTCTTCCTTTAAAAGTGGCCAACAAGGGTAGTACCGTGTTCTCAAATGTCATAATGGTATTATGCCACTTCAATATTGAACCTCTCTCAAAAGGAATTAGCCGTAACTCCAGTTCATTCATGTCATGCATACCTTACAGAATGGATTGCCTTCATGAACATACATGACTTGGGATGCCATCAATAACCTCCTCAGCATATTGTACTTGTGTTTCTATGTATTGCCTCTTACATTTAGCAAATCTATTAATGAAGGAAAAGCGTTAGTATAGTAAGTAGACTGGTTATGTACTTTGATTGTAACTGATTCTACCAATATATGTAGGTCAATTACATTACATATTCTACAAGAAGATGCAAAGGAGGATTTTTTTAAAAATGCAGTGCAATAGTAGGAGAAGAGTATTACCAAGCTTTGTCCCAACCAGAATTATGGGCACACCGAGAGCATAATGCCTCGACCTGGGAACCCAATAAAAATAAAAGTAACGTAGGTCATATGAAAGATAACAAGATGATAGAGTTCAACAACTCATAGAAGATTATGAGCAAAGGAAAGTAAGTTTGACTGGATCACTTGCCCTTTTAAGAACATTATCATAACTCGACTGGATCTAGAAGCGGAAACTTGACGGGCAGTGGACCTTGAACAGGTGAAAGGCCCTTGGCTTCTCCCTCATAGATCTGCGATGTGGCATGATACAGAATAAGCTCAGAAGGTTATGAGGACAAAAGAAGTATGCATTTATTAGGTTAACCATAACAAGTAAGTGACCCTTCTTTCTAAATTGTGTACACCCTGGTAACCGCACATCTCGAACGGAACGCCAACAAGAAATCAGTGTACAGAAAATTGTCAAAACAAGAAAATTAGCATGCATCTCAGATAATGGGTCTATATTGTTGTATCCTTTTTGCTTCATTAACCTTAGGTAATAAGATAATTTCACCAAAATTCAAACGAAACAGCTCAAGTTGTCCCAAGTGCAAAGCACCGAACATAGCAAGGAGATCTGTTTTGATGACATCCCAGAAGGTTTGGCAGAACTCCGCTGGGAATCCATCAAGAAAAACAGCTAATTTGACCTCATCCTCAGAATAAGGAGAGGTCAGATAGTTGTTTTCTTCACCGGAGACCTAGGGTACATCGGTTATTTGAGATTCGTCCATAGAGAAAGAATCTTCCTCCGATTCCCCAAACAGAGCTTTATAATAACTTGTAATATAAGATTTCAACTGGTCGTGTCCTTCAATCGGTTCGTCATCGTGCATTAAGGAATGAATACGCTTCTTCTTGTGTCTGCCATTGGCTACACTATGGAAGTATCTAGTATTTGAATCCCTGTGCAAGATAAATTGCGATATAGAACGTTGATACCATTTGAGTTCCTCTTCCCTTAGTAACTGGGCAATCTCCACATTCGATTGGCTTTTGAGCTCAATTTCCTGTGGAGTTAGCAACCGTGTTTCTGCTAGAGCTTCAAGGTCATCAATAATAGAAGAAAGCCTCATTTTTCTTTTTTAGGATACCGGTTGTGTGTCTCGCCCAACCCCCAAGGTGTTTACGTGTCATACGTACTTTATTGTTCCACCTCTAGACTGGGGTATCACCCTCAACCGATCTTTCCCACACAGCTTTCACCATATCCTGGAAACCATCTCATGATAGCCATCCCAGTTCAAATTTGAATGGACGAGCCGAGAGAGTTGATGGTATCCCCATGGTAAGCAGAATGGGAGCATGATCTGACAGAGCCTCAATACGTTTGAGAGCGCGCACCGTGACTAGAGGGAAATGATCTTCCCAATCATAGTCCATGAGTACACGATCAAGTTTTTTGTATGTAGGTTCTGGCAAGGAATTGGCCCAAGTAACTTGGGCAGCACCGTAAACTGCGACCAAACTCCATTTGAAACTATCAGTCTTGTTACGGATATGAAGTTTTATATGGAACTCCCCTTCCTAAACTGCTAATATGTCCATGGTGTTCGCCCGCACACCGAGTAAAATACCCCCTGGCCGTCCCCTAGGTGGATGGTAATGCCACACAAAGTCTAAACCACCCGATAGGCGGTCCAACATACTCTGTGAGAATTCCCGTCTACCTATTTCAGAGATAGCCACAAAATCTAAATTGTGTTCCCTAGATGTTTAGCCAAGTCTCAAAGACCTCTGCTATTCAAAAACATGCCATTTATTGGGAAACAATAATAGATCTAGGAGCAAGACCTCGTTTACGAGATTTATTACATTTTTTCTCAGAAGTCGATTTGCGACCAGAAGCAGTGAGCTCATATAATCAACTTAATCTTTCCTCATCCAAACCAACTTCTAGTACTTCACCTACTAGATGAGATAGGAGCTAACCATCCGTAGAATGGTCCACATCCTCATCATCCGAGTAAGAGGGAATGTAAGAGGTCAAAACTTTAGGAACAACCGTTAACCGGTCAAATTCCATTCGCTTCAAGACCTTAGTAGAAATTGAAATATCACTAGCATTCTTACCTAGACTAATACCAACAGAGTTTAGCTTAGAAGAAATACTAGTAGACGGAAAAGAAATAAAAGAATTGGAAGATACGAAATTACCACTAGTGTCGAGGTTCATTTCAGCCTTTCTGCGCATGGCCTTGTCCAAGGAGTCCATGTCCGTCACAGAAGCACCATCATGGCCCTCAGTGCCTTTCGCTCCTACGAAGCACCGGGAACATTGATGCCTTCTTCTTCCGAGCACCAGCTACAGAGGCTTGCATAGGAGGCGCAGTCCCCCCCATAGCCGGCACCATCACCACCATGGTCACGTCCGCCATCATTGGCGACGTAGTCCCCGACTAGGGGACCTCCAGAAGCCCAACCGTCGGAGAAGACTGGGTCACCGCCAGAGGGACCTCCAGCAGTGCCGTCCCCTCCGAAGGCCCACGACCAGCAGCAGTCCGACTCGGCGGGTCGGAAGCCTGGCCACCAACCATCTGCTGGAGTGGTTCGGGCTGCCCTATAGCAGACACCCTATCAGCAGGCATGGTGTTGATGTCCGCCGACGAAGGAGTATGAGGCCGAGCCGGCGAGGGAGTAGGAGGTTAGGCCTCTTCCGCCCGCAGCAGGGAGCTCGGTGAAGTGGAGTGTGCCTCCGACGCAGAAGGAGATACCATAGGAACGCAAAGTACTCCGGGACGCTGAAAACCTGAACGAGAGCGACATGCAGCATCCACAATAGCTTCCCCCATGGAGTCCGTGGTCTCGAATTAAAAGGGGTTACAACAAAGACAGGTAAAAATGCAACATTGTTTACAGGAGGGCCTCCCGTAGCTGAATGGGCGCCCGCGTTATCAACATCCATGTGATTCCCTTGAGACCGTGGTGCACTCTCATCAACAGGTGGATCCGTGTCATTCTGGCCAGTGCCATCATCCTCAGAATCGTCCCCCTTATGCCTCCAGAAAAAAGGGGTGAAAGCGGGATCAGGGACAAAGTCCGAAGTCTCCTAGCGAAACGTGAAGTCAAACCCCTTTAGCTTCAAGGTAGCAGTAGTAAAAATGTATGGACCCTTGGCATCCACACACTTCAGCAACACATTAGGTTCATCATTTCCACACAAATGCGCACAACGTTGCGACTATACAGCATCGGCAAATCCACGTCCACAGTCATACCCAATAGATACCCAACTGCCCAAAGACCGTGGAAACGACGGATATTATGGGGAACCCCCTCCACATGAACCCACACCTGAGGCAGAACAAACTTAGGATGGATATCCTGCATCTCCCAAATACTGATCATGACCCTGGTATTGTGAGCAGGAACCGACATCTGGATACCATCAACACGCTACAGATCCTCAAAAGAGGGAAACTCACAAGAAAAGCATCATCACCATGAGGAAGTGCCTCCCATTTCCACTGAGTGCTGAGTGGACAAATACGCATCATCTGAGCCTCAATAACAGCCACAAGAACCATCGTGCCAATCATCGACACCTTAGCAATAGGTGTACACTTAGGTGCAAGATTAGCCATAAAAATACAATTAGGCAGCTGGTTAAAAAGAGTATCCTCTGTACCATTCCTAGCTACAATCATCATGGGCTTAGGAAGCTTCAGCGTTGGTCACTTGACAGTGGGGTGAGTCGAGTTATTACAGACCAAACAATAGTGCGAAACCGGGCAGTACTTAGACACGTGTGAATCACCAGAGCATTTCCAGCATTTCAGAATCTTCTTGGACTTGCCCACATCAGACTGTACCGAAGCGTCCACAGCAGTGCCCAGGTGCCTTAGCAACAGCGACAAGTGGCATACTCGTAGCAGGAGCAGCATACCCCATACCTGCAGACTGTGGAACCGCCATCTGCTGAAATTGAGGTTGAAAAATCGGTTGAGAAGGAGCCGTCTGAGGCACTGAAGGAACGTGCAGATTCTTCTTTTTCTTCCTTTTATTCTGTGGCACCATCGGATTGACAGAAGGTGCGAGGCACTGAAGGAGCTTATGCATATTGCGGAAACATCTGAGCAAACTGCTGAGGTGGTATGATCGGAGGGAACACCGTCCTCGGAAAATTCTACAGCGACTGGAACTGAGGCGGTTGAAAGAACTGTCCCGGGGGTTGCAAATCGAAGCCCGACTGACCAGGCGGATGAAAAGGAGGTTGCAGCGGCCTGAACGGAATCGAGGCAGCCATCGCCGGTTGACCCCCCCCCCTCTAGCCAGGGAAGCCGCCGAAAGCAAGTGTAGAGGAGGGGAAGCAGACGACACCATCGAGCCAGGCCCCGGTGGAGGAAAGGTACGGCGCTCCGACCCTAGCCCCTCCCGCCAAGCTTGACGGTGCAGTCCCCGCCATGACAACCCGGGCGAAGGAGGTTAACCCCGGCGACCAGGGAGGACGACGACGTCCGGCCGGAGGTGGTCGCGGTGGCGACAGAGACGGTGAAGGCAGAGGCGGTAGCGGCGAAGAAGGCGGCGGCACATAGACGAATGTATAGGGGTGCACGGTGTCGATCGGTATAGGTCGATGTAGTCTGGCAGTCCAGTCTGTCTTCTTAATGTTAGTTTTAAGATTTTTACCGAAGTTGCTACTATTAGGTTAAACTCTGTGGTTGATCATGTTGTTAGACCTTCGCAAACTACTTTTATGCAAGGTCGTAACATTCTTGATGGCGTAGTAACTTTGGACGAAATCGTTCATGAACTTCATAGGAAGAAACTGAATGGGGTCATTCTTAAAATAGATTTTGAGAAAGCCTATGATAATGTGAAATGGTCTTTCCTTCAACAAGTTCTTAGGATGAAAGGTTTTTCCGCTGAATGGCATGCTTTAATCAATAGATTTATGGTCGGAGATAGTGTTGCCATCAAAGTCAATGACGATATTGGTAGCTACTTCCATACTAAAAAGGGGCTAAGACTAGGAGATCCATTATCGCCAATGATATTCAATATAGTGGCTGATATGTTATCTATCTTGATTGAACGCGCCAAATCAGAGGGCCTTATTGAAGGTGTGATTCCTCATCTAGTGGATGGTGGTTTATCTAACTTTAATATGCGGATGATACAATTCTCTTTATGGAACATGACCTCGAAAAGGCAAAAAACCTAAAACTTATACTTTCAGCTTTTTAGCAACTTTCGGGATTAAAGATTAATTTCCACAAGAGTGAATTGTTTTGTTTCGGTGAGCCTCAAGAAGCGGCTAGTCTTTATAATGAACGGTTCGGTTGTAGCCACGGTGTTTTTCCGATCAAATATTTGGGCATACCAGTACATTACCATAGGTTTACAAATGCTGAATGGAAAATTGTCGAAGAACGATTACAACTGCGTTTGAGCAGTTGGAAAGGTAAATTATTATCCATAGGAGGAAGATTGATACTCATAAATTCAGTACTGAGTAACATGGTACTATATATGCTATCTTTCTTTCAACTACCGAATGGAGTCTTGAAAAGGTTAGATTACTTCAGATCAAGATTCTTTTGGCAAGGAGATAATGAGAAAAAGAAATATAGATTGGCTAAATGGAGTGTGATGTGTCGTCCCAAAGAACAGGGTGGGCTAGGTATTCATGATTTGGAAATCAAGAATACGGCCCTCCTTAGTAAATGATTCTTCAGGGTATTAACGGAAGAAGGGATATGGCAAACTCTTATTAAGAGAAAATATGTTGGCTCAAAAGCATTGTCCCAAATGGTGTGGAAACCGGGCGACTCTCACTTTTGGGCTGGCTTGATGGCGATAAAGAAACATTTTCTTCGCTTTGGCACATTTTCTATTAATAATGGGTCTCAGATAAGGTTTTGGGAGGATAAATGGCTTGGTCATGCTACACTCCGAGAACAATATCCTGCGTTGTATTCTATTGTTCGCTATATGGGAGACGATTGCTACTGTATTGGAATCTTTTCCACCCAATATAACATTCAGAAGGGATTTAACTAGTGTCAGACTTGACTCTTGGATCATGTTGCTACATAGATTGGCGCAGGTCCAATTGACAGATGAACCAGATGAATTTCGATGCAATCTAACTGAGAATGGTTCTTTCTCTTTTAGCTTTTTATACAATGCTTTAACCCAGCCAGTAATACAAGTTTTAGATAAGAGGATGATATGGAAGATGAAGATACCTCTTAAAAACAAGATTTTTGCTTGGTATCTTCATCGAGAAATTATCCTTATAAAAGACAACCTTATTAAGCGCAATTGGCATGGGAACCCGAGCTGCGTGTTTTGTCTCCACAATGAGACAATAAAATACCTGTTTTTCCAATGCAATTTTGCACGGTCTATATGGTCAGTCACCCAAGTATCTTCTAGCTTGTCTCTACCACGTAGTATTGCTAACATTTTTGGGAATTGGTTACATGGTATAAATAACAAGTTTAAGACACTTCTTCGGGTTGGTGCGATGGCATTAATTTGGTCGTTGTGGCTATGTAGGAACGATAAGTTTTTTAATGATGTTAACTGTTCCCTTCTACAGGTTATTTACAGGTTTACACATACCCTTCGGGCTTGGTCGGTGCTACATCGTGTGGAGCTGCGAGACCTTTTTATAGAGGTGTGCACGCGACTGAAGGATACAGCACGGGACCTATTTACTAGTCATGGATGGCAGCATAATCTTCGGATCGGCCCGCCTCCAGCTCCTTTGGCGTAGTTGCATTTAAACATCGTTTTTGTAACTCGCTATCGAATTTTTCTTTATTTCTGTTGGACTTGTTGGTCACTTTGTCGGCTGTGTGCATCCTAATTATGCAGAGGCCGGGTGTAATACTTACTATAAGTAATAAAAGCGCCCTTGATCGAAAAAATCTCAGATAATGGGTATATGTTAGTGCAATGACCAACACTGATTGACAAGCTGGGATGTGAAACTAGCTACAGATAACTGGTACATGTTTGCTTTTTTTTGCCAAGAACTGGTACATGCTTGCTATTCATGGATGATACACTCAAGCACCATAGGCGAGGTTTTCAGAAGATTTTACCCACCTGTGGATTCTCGCATAGCCAACAAAAGTTAACAAAGCCTTCAAGTCTGACCTACATCCTCCTAGCATACAGTAATCTTTGAGTGGTGGCATGATAGGAGAAATTCATGTTGTGAACTGGACAGGAAATAACATTAATGATTCGGTCACATCCTCCTAGCATACAAGCTCCTCGGAGCTCACGCAGCCCACCACCTCGACACACCCTGTCATAGCAAAAAATAAATTGGCAATGTGAGAGATTAATTTGGAAATTTTGGAAAACAAAATGTAATGTTCAGGAAGCATGAATATGCATATAGATCGTCCTAGAGCAATCGATGTTTGAAGAAGTATTGTTGCACAAAGACCATGGCAATTTAAGTCAAAACAAGTGCACATGTCATGAAAGGAAGACACACCTCTTATAAGTAGCACCAACCAGACCCAATGCATTGCATGGTGTAATAAAGTTATTACGGCGGAGATGAGCACATATCTAAGATAACCAATTCTCAGTCCACACAAAACATAATTCAGTAGTGGCAAGTAAATTAATTAGTGATTCTCAATGCTTTCATACCCGATAAAATACGACATTCCATGACTAGGTTGTACAAGTGTAGAATATCTAATCTGAAAGTCTACTTTTCTGATGACAGAGTGAAAGATGCAGTTGTAAAATTCATTGCGCAAATGCTACTAATTTTAGTATCAGTTGCACCATAATAAGTGAAAGCTTCGGTCTACATTGGGAATTTTTTTCGAGACTTCTATTAGCAGAAAAAAAAGAGTTCTTTTGCGTGCGGTGTGTGCAGGCAAGTACACTAGCGATGACTGACAGTATGACTAAGGAGTGGTGAGGAAGGAGTTGTGTAGGAGGAGGAGGAGGAGGGATCTGACCGAGGAGGTGGGAGACTTGGTAGTACTGGGGGAACTCGATGTTGGTGACCCCGTCGATGGAGTGGATCTCCCGGTAGAAGGCCTCCATGGCAGCGACGATGTCCAGGTTGGGCACCTTGGAGGCGGCGTGGATCCAGAGGCGGCTGGTGACCGGGAACGGCTAGGAGCGTCCCTCCATGCGATTGATGTCGTGCACCAGCAGCGACGCCCATGGCTGGTGCATCGCCAGGCAAGGGTTTCAGTACCCGCTGTTGGGCCATGTCCCTCCATATGGAGGTGTGTTGGTAGCCCAACATCAGCCCGTGAAATCCAACACGTTTCAACCGTTGATCGAGGTTCGTATCCAATGGCTGAGGTGCTCCTTGGAAGAGGAGTAGAAAAGAAAACATAAGAAGCAAGTATGAGAAGCAAGCCAACATGGCTGCTGCTGTGAGAGGGTGAGAGAACACATAAGAACACCACAACCTAGTGAGAAGAGAGGACGAAGAAGGAGAGTTGATTTATGTCCAGATTTCTAAGATCTGACCGGTATGTCTTCAAGCTGGTGTTTGGAGGCTCAAACGTGCTTGGATTGACTCCAAACTTGGTGAGCTCGTTCCTTGCTTTGAGTACTTCGATCTGGATAGCTGGTTTGAGGTCTGTGTCAGTGTAGCTTCAGATTTGGAAGTGGTTTATTCAGTTCGGACTGCTGCAGTTTCAGGACAGAGCACACTAGAAGAGAATTGCTAATCAGTGGAGCATCTTTTTTTCTACCAATGGCGCATATGGGATGCGCCACTAGTGTTGCGCCATTAGTAATTATTTATCAATGGCGCATATCAAATATGCGCCATTGATAGTGGGACAACCAGTGGCACACCTTCAATATGCGTCATTGATATTTTACCAATGGAGTATATATCAAAATGTGCACTGATACTGGATGCACCACTGATTGAATAAAAGATGTGTTACTGATGTTTCGTATAGTTATATATAATACAGGGCTCTCAGGTATTTATACAGATACACAACAATATAGAAACAGAGATAATAACACAAATAGAATTATACATCATCATATCAATTAGAACCCGACATAGTGACAAGTGTTTGAATATTATACAAGTCTAGAACAAGTTGATCTCATCTTCTCATACATTACACATTACAACAAATTGATCATCATCATTAGCCAAGTCCTAAACTACTAAAGGACCAAGTAGATTACAACCGCAATGGCGGTGATGAGCAAGACGGGGAGCACGATCATCAAGGTCTTCATCTGGTTCTTGTCTCTCTACTCTCTAAGGAGGTGGTTCCTCCACCTAGATTCCGCCTGCTCTCTCGTCGGGTACCCTTTGTATCTGTTACCACTGAACTTGTTCACTTTCTTGTGACAATAATCCCACTCATCGTAGACTCCTGGGACCTTCCCTCTGATAATTATCAGTGGAGCATATTCAAAAAAATGCTCCATTGATAATAAATCAATCCATAAGCTTTTCTCTAGTAGTGGCAGTTTTGGTAGACAAACAGTTTGGGCAGGAAAACGGTGTCCGATTAACCTAAAATTTGGTGTGTATGTTGGGTACTCGTATGTTAGATTGTCTGTCAAGTTTGGTGTTGATTGGATCTGCGGTTTTAGAGCAGTTTGCTGATTACCGAAGTGGATAGAAACTGAGATATTATGCTTTGCTGTAATCTTTCTCTCAACTGGTTGTTGTTGTTGCCGGTTGGCCATGTGTTGAGTGTGTTGTATATCTCTATATGTTCTAGAGAAGACTCTGTACCCAGGTTGCTCATAGTGAAGCTCGCGTGGATCGGTTGGTCCGCACCCGTGGTTTTTTCCTCCTCACCTTGAGGAGGTTTTTCCACGTAAATCCTTGTGTCACCTATGCATATGCTCGTTGTTTTATTTCCACTACATATCTGTTGATTGAAAATATCCTCAAAGGTTCACCACAGGCAGGAGTGGGGAGGTTGTGTGTCTCTCCTCCCCACAACATAGTGGTACCAGAGTGAGGTTCAATTTTGTATTCAGTTTTAGAGCAACGTTTGTTTTGGGTTGATTGCATTTTCTTGTGGTGAAAGATGGAAGTGAATACCAACAGAATGATTTCTTTGAATGGTACAAATTATCAATCTTGGAAGTGTAAGATGAAGGACTTGTTATATGTGAAGGATTACTGGATGTCGGTGTTCTCCACTAAGATGCCCAGCGATATGAAAGAAGATCAATGGGAGGTACTTCATCTCCAAGCGTGTGGGTTCAAGCGCCAATGGGTGGATGATAATGTTTTGAACCATATAATTGAGGAGACACATGCACGTACCTTATGGTAGAAATTGGAGGAGTTGTATGCCCACAAAGAAGGTACCAACAAGATGTTCTTGATCAAGAAATTGATGCGTTTGAGGTAAAAGGAGGGCACTCCAATTGCAGATCATGTAAATGAATTTCAGGGCATTATAAATCAGCTATCTTCAATGGGAATTACATTTGAAGATAAAGTGCGAGCCTTGCTGCTACTTGGCTCATTACCAGACACTTGGGAGACCTTTAAGGTCACCGTGTGCAATTCCGCACCTAATGGAGTTGTCACTTGGAACCTTGTGAATACCAAGGTACTAAATGAAGAGTCCATAAAAATTGCTGATAAGGATGGTTCTTCCTCACATTTTGAAATGTTAGTGACCGAGTCACGGGGGAGAAGAAAGAGTAAAGGTCCAAGTAAGGGAGGAGAAAGAAGTAGAAGTAAATCCAGAGGCAAAGACAAGTATTCTAGTGTTATATGCCATCACTGCTGTGAGAAGGGCCACATCAAGTGGCATTGTGAACAATGGAAGAAAGACAAAAATAAAAAGAAGAAAGTTCAGAAACAGACCGACACTGACAATGATAGTGAGGGGGGGCGGATTGCTGCGGTAGAGGATATCATATTTCTCATGCATGAAGAACATGATGGCAGCAGTGTTTCCACCATTGAGGAGAGGATCACTATAGTTTCTGATGATACCATCAGCCTTGCAGATGGTGATGAGATGACTTGGATTCCAGTGGTGCTACCCTACATGCTACATCTCGGAGAAAACTCTTCACCAACTACACAGCAGGTGATTTTGGTGTTGTGAAGATAGGGAATAATGATAGAGCAAAATTAATTGGAAGAGGCGATGTGCACTTGGAGACTAAAAATGGTACGACACTAGTCCTCAAGTCGATGAGGCATGTTGAGGCCCTTCGTCTCAACATTATCTCAGTTGGATTGCTTGATAGAGATGGGTACTTGAGAAGATTTGGAAATGAACAGTACAAGCTCACCAATGGAAATCTGATTGTTGCTAAAGGTAACATGGTTTCGGTTTTGTATCATGTTCATGCTAAGTTTTATGCTACTTGTGTCAATGCATTGCAGAAAGAGGATGCGTTTGCTTCATGGTACAAGAGACTTGGGCACATGAGTGAGAAGGGGATGATGGTGATAGTGAAGAAAAATATGTTGAAAGGTGTGAAGGATGTTCACATCAAGAAATGTTCAGATTGTCTAGCGGGGAAGCAACACAGAGATGCGTTCAAGAGTCAACCTACTCACAAGAAGCCCGATGTGCTGGAGTTGATACATTCCGATGTTTGTAAAATGTCGGTGAGGTCATTGGGTGGAGCAAAGTACTTTGTCACATTTATTGATGATTTTTCCAGGAAGGTTTGGGTCTATGTTTTGAAGAACAAACCCCAAGTACTAAGTATGTTCAAGCAATTCAATGTCTTAGTTGAGAGAGAAACTGAGAAGAAGATCAAGTGCATTCACACTGATAATGGGGGGAGTATATTGGACCATTTGATGCCTATTGCAAGGAACAAGGAATTAGGCACCAATTTACTCCTCCGAAGACACCACAGCTGAATGGTCTTGCTGAGAGGATGCACATGACAATTGTTGAGAGAGTTAGATGCTTGCTAGCGAGTGCAAAGCTGCCTAAACATTATTGGGGTGAGGCTTTGTCGACTGCAGTTTATCTTATTAATCTCTCACCAAGTTATCTGCTGCATGGAGATGTTCCAAACAGGGTCTTTTATGACAAGGACGTCTCGTATGAGCACCTGAAGGTTTTTGGGTGCAAGGCCTTTGTTCATATCCCTCAAGATGAAAGGTCAAAGCTTGATTCAAAGACACGACAGTGTATATTTCTTGGCTATGGAGGTGATTATTTAGGCTATAAGTTGTATGATCCAATAGAAAGAAAGATTGTGAGAAGCCATGATGTTGTGTTTGTTGAAGACCAAACAATTGAGGATATTGTGAAGACAAAGGTGCAGGATCCGGTGCAAGTTCCGGTGCATGTTTCTCCTCAAAATCAGCAGCAAGACAGATCTGATTCTAACCCAGTTTCTGCAGATTCAGCTGAAGAAGAAGCTGAAGATGATGATTCAGAAGATGTGCAAGGTGATGCACATAGTGGTACAGGTGACGAATCTCCCCAGCAGCAAGAGTATGATGCTGGAGAAGATAATCATGATCAGCAAGTACCTGAACCAGATAGTCCACCAGCTGCTCCACTCAGACGGTCGAGCCAAGGCCAGGTTCCTTCCACCAGGTATGATTCAGACCAATATGTGGTGTTATTGTCTGATGGTTTAGAACCTGAGTGCTTTCAAGATGCAATGAAAGATTAGAACAAAAAGGAGTGGAATAAGGATATGCAAGAAGAGATGGATTCTTTGTATAAGAATCATACTTATGAGCTGGTGAAGTTGTCCAAGGGAAAGAAAGTTCTAAAGAATAAGTGGGTCTATAAAATCAAAGAAGAAGAGCACACGTCACATCCAGGTACAAGTCGAGGCTAGTTGTAAAAGGATTTAGCCAGAGAAAAGGTATTGATTTTGATGAAATGTGTTCTCCGGTGGTGAAGATCACATCAATCCGAATGATCCTTGGCATGGCAGCAAGTCTCACCTTGGAGGTTGAGCAAATGGATGTGAAGACAACTTTCCTTCATGGAGAGTTGGAGGAAGAAAACTACATGGAGCAGCCCGAGGGATTTCTTGTTAAAGGCAAAGAAGACTATGTGTGCAAATTGAAGAAAAGTCTCTATGGCCTGAAACAAGCACCGAGACAATGGTACATGAAGTTTGAATCTATTATGGGGGAGCAAGGCTACAAGAAGTGTAGCTCAGACCATTGTGTGTTAATCCAGAGGTTCTCAAGTGATGATTTTATCATATTATTGCTCTATGTGGATTATATCTTGATTGTTGGCAAGAATGTCTCTAGGATTTCTAGACTAAAGAAAGAGTTGAGAAAAAGTTTTGCCATGAAAGATTTGGGTCCAGCAAAGTGTATTATCGGCATGAGAATTGAGAGAGACAAAAAATCCAACAAGTTGTACTTGTCTCAAGAGAAATATATTGTACTTCGGAAGTTCAAGATGGACAAGGCAAAGGAAGTGAGTTGTCCACTTGCAGCTCATTTCAAGTTGAGTAAAAAGCAATGTCCCTCCACTGAAGACATGGAAAAGGAAATGCAAAAGGTTCCTTATGCTTCAGTTGTTGGGAGTTTGATGTATGCTATGGTGTGCACATGGCCTGACATTGCTCAAGCGGTTAGTACTGTGAGCATATTTATGTACAATCCAGGAAAACAATATTGGGAAGCCGGGAAGTGGAATTTGAGGTATCTTCGGGGCAGCACTAATATGAAGCTTTGCTTTGGTGTTAGTGAGCCCAAGCTGATTGCATATTCAGATTCAGACTTGGCTGGAGATGTCGATGGAAGGAAGTCTACTTCAGGTTATTTGATTACCCATTCAGGAGGAGCAATGGCATGGCAAAGCAGGTTGCAAAAGTGTGTGGCGCTGAACATAACTGAGGCCGAGTTCATCGCACTAACTGAGGCGAGCAAGGAGCTATTGTGGCTGAAACGATTGGCTTGTGAGCTTGGTTTTGAGCAAGACAAGTATGTGTTGTTTTGTGATAACCAAAGTGCCATTCACCTGAGTAAGAATGCAAGTTTTCATTCAAGGTCAAAGCATACTGATGTGCGCTATCATTAGATTCGAGATGTGCTGAATTTCAAGCAAATGAAAATTGAGAAGGTGCACACAGATGACAATGGGGCTGATATGTGGACCAAGGTGGTGACAAGGGTAAAGCTCGAGGTATGTCGTCGGCTCACCGGCATGACTGCCGGTTGGAAATGTGACCCTCCATGATGTCAGGAGGGGGAGTTTGTTGCGCCATGTCCCTCTATGTAGAGGTGTGTTGGAAGCCCAACATCAGCCCGTGAAATCCAACACGTTTCAACCGTTGATCGAGGTTCGTATCCAATGACTGAGGTGCTCCTTGGGAGAGGAGTAGAAAAGAAAACCCTAGCCACCCTTGGTGGCTGTGTGTCAATCATAGAGTGAGAAAGTGTGAGAAGCAAGCCAACGTGGCTGCTGCTGTGATAGGGTGAGAGAACACACAAGAACACCACAACCTAGTGAGAAGAGAGGAAGAAGAAGGAGAGGTGATTTCTGTCCAGATTTCTGAGATCTGACCGGTCTGTCTTCAAGATGGTGTTTGGAGGCTCAAACGTGCTTGGATTGACTCCAAACTTGGTGAGCTTGTTCCTTGATTTGAGTATTTCGATATGGTTAGCTGGTTTGAGGTCTGGGTCAGTGTAGCTTCAGATTTGGAAGCGGTTTATTCAGTTCGGACTGCTGCAGTTTTAGCACAGAGCAGTTTTGGTAAACGAACAGTTTGGACAGGCAAACGGTGTCCGATTGACCTGAAATTTGGTGTGTATGTTGGGTACTCGTATGTTAGATTGTCTAACAAGTTTGGTGCTGATTGGATCTGCGGTTTAAGCGAAGTTTGCTGATTATCGAAGGGCACAGAAACTGAGACACTCTGCTTTACTGTAATCCTTCTCTCAAGTAGTCGTTGTTGTTGTTGCTGGTTGGCAACGTGCTGAGTGTGTTGTATATCTCTAGATGTTCTAGTAAATCCTTGTGTAACCTATGCATGTGCTCATTGTTTTTTTTATACTACATATATGTTGATTGAAACTATCCTCGAAGGTTCACCGCAGGCAGGAGCGGGGAGGTTGTGTGTCTCTCCTCCCCCCAACACGCCGCCGCCACGGCCACCGCCTCCTGAGCGCGCGCCCTGCATTCTTCCGCTGCTGTCTAGCTGTAGTTTGGAGAGGATGGGATTAATGCACGACGGCCGGAATCGAGTCGGGGTTGGAGGATTGGTCGCCGCTGCTGGCCGGATGCTCCTACTCTACTTTTTTTAACGAAGCTACTCCGGGTTAGTTGGGCTCGGACCGGGCTCAGTTCGATCAAAACCTAAATGGGCTACTGACATTTTTTTCTACTCTAAATTTGGTCAGTGTATGTGTAACTTCCAACCATCATTTTAGCCAACAACTAAACCACATCTTCTAAATGTTAATTAATTAGAAGGAAGTCCACTGGCATTAAATGGATCTTGTATGCTATCAGTCCACTAGCACAAGCTATGGATGAGCAAAAACAGATCAGAGCAAGTTTTCCCGTGCAATTAGCACCACTAGAGCCTCCAGAAAAGACCCAGCCGAGGGCTACCAACGGAAAGCAGTGTAAGACATGGAATACCTCGAATGTTTTATTGCTTTTAGCTGAAGACTATGTTGGTGTGTAACGCACACAATTATTTGTATATAGAAGTTCTCTCATCATACATGCACACATGCAAAGATAATAAGGTGCATGTATGTTTGTATTTTCTTTGCTTTTGCTTACGTGGCTCCAGCTATTATTGTAGCTTTACTCTAGAAAAAATATTTGTAAGTTCGGCAAGTCGGAGGCCAACTCATGGGCAAAAAATAATCTTTATCCATCTGAGCAAAATGTGTTAACTTGCCACATATATGAACACATAAAGTTCTGAATAAAAATCTTGTGTCCATGATGCTTCAAGCTTGCACACACCAGTTCTAATTGTTGTAAACTCTAAAATATCGACCAGTGGACTATGTGCCAAGGTTTTGTTATTTGACATATTGGCAATGCTTTTTAAGGTCGTATTCTATTTTTCTGCTTAATTCGGATAATATTTGACCTATCCCAACATGAACCAATGTGAAATTGAAGTATGGGATGACATTTATGACTACATTTTCCTCATTTGCATGGCTACAATTTTAAATTATTCAATGCCGAATGATAACCTTTAGTGTGGTCCAAGTGGCAGTTTTATTGAATATCCTATATCATTGCCATTGGCTGAGTGATAAAAGTGTTTGAACTTTATAAATATTGGCCTTCTAATAAATTTTTATTATTATGGTGAAGTGTTTAGTGTCATTGGAAGAACTGTTTAACTAGGCCATTCATGTTAGATTTATATGGGCCGCGGCCCATGTAGGCAGCCCATCTAGTCTAATAAATCCTGAAATCTCAAGGCCCATCTACTATGGAAGCTTGGGGAGCTCTGTGGGAGACAAAGTTTAGTCCCACATTGCTAGTCGGGAAAGAGTTGGACCAGCTTATAAGGTGAGCTGTTTCACTCCCACTAAGTGAGTGAGAAGAGAAGGAGTCCACACGCACTCGTCCTCCTCGATCGCCCGCCTCGCCTCGCCTGCACGCGCATCGCGTTTCGTGAATCGAGTTCGAGTTTGAAACTCGTTTTGTGGAAGACTAACTTTTTTCTTGGTGCACCAGCTGTTGGGTACGTGTCAACATTCGTGTGCATGTTTGACGCGTGTCCTTGTCTTCCAACGTGTGGCGACTCGATCGGCTCACCTCCCGGGCTATAGAGCGAGAGACAGACAGATCTAGACGCATCCAGTTCTTTTCTCAGTCTCTCTCGCTGGGTGTTTCTCTTTCTGCGCTACTCTCTACGCTTCCCAATCCCATCTGTTACGTGCACTGCTGTCCTGGAGAGCAGGCCTCCGAAACCCCGTCCGTTGAGATCCTGCACCGGGAGACGGGCGATAAGGTTTTTGGGGAGCATCTCGGCGCGACTGCTCGCCTCTGTTCTTGTGTTCTTCTTTATCAACCGACGACCTCATCAGCACCATGGGCGACATCAACAAGGACCAGGGTGTTGCTGCAGTGACGACCTTTCCGGTCAACCTGTCCGTGTTATTGTTCTCTTTGTATGCACTAGTTCTTGCTAGATTTTCAAATCTACTAGATGTGGTTGTTTGGCTGCATGTGTTTAGATCTGCTAGTGCTTACATAATGTTGATTTCGGTAATTAATCTCTTGGGGAAATTGCCTAATATTCCAACAATCCAAAAACCTTATTTATTTAGGCAATTTTCGTCATCCGCCTTTGCTGCGTCGGTCAAACCGATCCCGTTTACGGGTGCTAATTTTAAGAGATGGCAAGGAAAAACCCTCTTGTGGCTCACTACAATGGGTATAGAAAATGTTGCAGATGGCACTCCCAAAGGTCCGCTTACTCTCGAGGAAGAGAGAGCGTTTAGGGAGTCCACTGTACTTTTTGTGGGCTTTGTACTCAGTGTGCTTGGAGAGAAGTTGGTTGATGCATATTTGCATATCCGTGATGCCAAGGAACTGTGGGATGCGCTAGACGCTAAGTTCGGTGCTGCCGATGCCGGTGGTGAACTGTATGCTATGGAGCAGTTCAATGACTATAAGATGGTTGAAAACCGATCTGTAGTAGAAAAGGCTCATGAGCTACAGATCATGGCAAAGGAACTCAAACTCCTCAAGTGTGTGCTTCCGGACAAGTTTGTCGCGGGATGCATTTTCTCTAAGCTTCCCCCTTCATGGAGGAACTTTGCCACTTCTCTGAAACATCAGAGGCATGAGATCTCTGTTGAGTACCTAATTGGTTCTCTAGATGTTGAAGAGAAGGCGAGGGCAAAAGACAAACAAACTAGTGGAACCGAGGGATATTCTGCTGCCAATATGGTGCAGAAAAATGCCCACAAGTCTAAGGGAAATAACAAAGTCTGCCAGACTACCAACTTCAAGATGAAGAAGGGGCAGAACAAGGAAAAGAAAGAACCTTGTTGGGTGTGTGGCGAGATTGGCCATTGGGCTCATCGCTGTCCACAGAAGAAGGAAAGAAGGGTCAGGCTGGACAAAGTTCTAAATCTGTCAACATGGTCATTGGCAATATTGATGCAGGAACTTCAGGTTCTGGGTATGTAATTTATTACCTACTATTCTTTCAGTATTTCAACCCACAGAATGGTGGGTTGATACGAGTGCCAATGTCCATGTGTGTGCTGACATATCCATGTTCACCTCTTATTAGGCTCGAGATTCCTCAGTCATGATAGGGAATGGGTTTCATGCTACTGTTCTTGGTGCTGGCACGATAGATCTGAAGTTTACTTTAGGCAAGATCGTGCAATTGAAGGACATGCAGCATGTCCCTTCTATCAAGAATAATCTCGTTAGTGGATCCCATCTTCTTAAAGATGGGTTTAAGTTGGTATTTGAGTCCAATAAAGTTGTATTGTCTAAGTGACGAGGGTTTAACTCACCAATGCCCATTATTATGGACTTGGGTTTTGGAGAAGGAGGGAGCGTTGGAGACATCTATCGGCTAGCAAACAAGCACACAGGGGAATCGAAGATTTACCTAGGTTCAGGCCTAGCAGAGGTCCCTACTTCTGCTTGTCTGCTCGTGGAATTATCAAAGGAATCAAGGATTACAGTGGTGCGCATATGCAATCTGGTGAGGGTTGTGGAAACTAGGGTTGCGTGTGTCCTCCTCGCCTCCCCTTCCTAGCCTTTATATAGATAGGCTAGGTCTCGGGTAGCAGGTCGAGTCGGTTACAGGTTAGGGTTTTCCCCTTTAAACTTTCTATCTTTAGCTTCTTCTTGTTCTTCAAGCAATCGAGAGTCCGTAGGTTACTCGGGTTCTTCATTTGGGCCTTGGCGACACCGTGGGCCTTTACTATATTCAGGCCATATATACCAAGCTCGAGTACCTGTAGGGTATACCCATGTCAGTAGCCCCCGAGTGTCCAGTGGAATAGTAGATTCACTGGGGACTTTATGAATCTGAGTATGTTTTTCGACTGCTCTGTCTGTGTCATAGGGATTGTCGATGTGCGTGCCTGATTTAACTGATGTATCGGTATCAATTAACTACCTTAGGGTAAAACAACACCATCTACTCGAACTCGAGTCCCCGGACTCGAATCCAGAAAAGTGCTGGTGTAATTCGACTCAAGTCGTGGAGGTCTTATAGGAGTCGAATTCCAGTATTTGGGTGTGGGCACTCGACGCGTCCGTCAAGACATGTTCATCATACCAGTTGGCATAGATACATTTCTGGTAGTGCACATGAAATGCGTTGTCAGGCCTTATTCAGGTCTTATCTTCACGCTGCAAGCGTGGCATCCGAAATTTGTCATCGCGGAGACGATTCGGGTGACCCTGGAGATGCAGTCTCTTTGCAGGGAAAATGCTTGAGGCGGTGTTGCCATAAGCTTCGAGTGTGGACGCAGTATGCTCTACAAATAATCATAGGGTACGCGACCAGCGCTCCCTATGGGAGTAGCCCCCTAGTGCCTGTTGATTTGAAGACTCGGGCAGGGGCTAAAAGAACTTTGCGACTGCTGTCATCTTTTGTTGCTTGTTTCAGTAGAATTTTTCTCCGGCGCTCCTTATGGGAGTAACCCATGTCCATAATCGAATCACGGATTCGAGTGATTGGGTATGCTTTGAATGTCCATGTTCCTGCATAAGAGAAAAGGAAAAATTGTAGGGTGCGCGACCAGCGCTCCCTATGGGAGTAGCCCCCGAGTGCTTGGTGGAGTCGAAGACTCGAGCAAGGACTAAAGTAGTCGAAGTCTTCTGCTGCGTAATTTTGGATGACGTCAGTGCTGACGATCCCATGACCTCAGTTACCCGCGTAAGAAAGTTTGACGGGATGTGACGAGTGGTGGGTCCCATTTTCTGACTCTGATTTGACCGGGCGTGCGTAATCTTTGTTTTAACTGCGCCTCCTCGATTTCCTCGCGTAATGGGGGTAGTGGGGGACTGTTCGCGCTTCAGGTCCTCCACGTGTCGAGCACGATGAATGCCACACATCTGATAGGGTTTTTCTTAGCCGTTGGATTACATCTTCCAGGGGGTTAAGTAGCGATGCGGCGACGGTAATTTTCACATCTGCTTCTTTTCTGCCTTTGCCTCCGTCGCCATTACCGTTGCTCCTCTGCTTCCTTGCGCTCCTTTCCTTCACGGTGCTGGACAAGCTCTGCATATTTCCTAGCTACTTCCTCCGGTCACACCGCCGCCGCGGAATGGGGAAGAAGAAAGGAGGTGCCGCGGCCAATTCCGTCGCTGCTGCGGCTGCTACGAAGAAGAAGGGTGGCTCCGCCGCTGCAGGCACCAGCACCGCCATTGCCGAAAAAAAGAAGGGCACGGGCACTCACATCACAAATGGTGCTTGGCGCGCGTCTGTGATAAAGTCTTCAGAGCTTCGTCTTATACACCAGGACGGAGTGTTGTCTTCCGCAGTCGCGGACGCGCGCGTCTCTGGCAGCGAGGTAATCCCCTCTCCTCCTGCCGGTTTTCGGGTGATGTTCCTAGCGTTCATCATCCGTGGTCTTTCGTTGCCCCTGCATCCTTTCTTCAGGGGCTTTCTCGGTTTTTACGGGCTCCAGCTCCATCAGCTGTCCCCAAACTCCATCCTCCATGTAGCTTGCTACATTACTCTTTGCGAGTGCTGGCTTGAAATCGAGCCGCACTTCGGTCTCTTCAAGCGCCTCTTCAAGTTGAAGTGCCAATCGGGGTCTGGCTCCATAGTCTACGGTGTAGGCGGCTGCGGTATCCACGTCGACCCCTCCGTCACGTACTTCAACATAAAGCTGATGATGTCCGTCCAAGGGTGGAGGGACAAGTGGTTCTACGTCCGTGACCAAGACCACTACGGACTCGCGCCCTTCGACCCCGTGACGCCGTGCAAGAGGAAGCGCTCCTGGAAGAACATGATTATGCCCGGCGAGTCCGCGGAGACAGATGTGCTATACGAGCGCGTCTGCGACCTCGAGAGTTGCATGGGCAAAGAGGAGGGAGGCTGCGCCCTCTTTCGCACATGGCTGCGCCGTCGCGTCAAGACTCTGCAGGCCAGAGTCCACCCAATGTTCCAGTGGGCCGGCGCGAATGATGTCACTCTCGTGTCTGTCGATGGCATGTCCGCGAGTGAGGTAGATAAGAGGGTGCGACTAGTCACCAAGTACACCATCCAGGATGTGCTCCCTAGTGAACTAGACATTCCTCCGTTCGATGCTGCTAACCCTCCTCCTAAGGTACAGTTGTGCTACATAGTAGCTTTGTTTGTGGACTGCTTCTTTGTTGTTTCTTGACTTTGTGGTAAATTGTTTCCTGCATGCAGGATTGGGCGGTGTCACTCTGTATGCCCCCTCTTCCTGAGGGGGTTATACCTCGTGAAGCCTTGGAAGAGGACGAGTCGGAGTCGACCATCCCATCTAATGTGGAGGAGGAAGCCCCCGAGTCGAGTGGTCCGGACACTCGCAAGCGTTCGCGCAACAAGGATTCGGATGCGTCGTCCCCTTCGACTCCGGAAGGTGCAGGCGTTGGTGAGTGCCATGGCGCCATCCTTTCGCAAGAAGATCCGGCTGCCAAAGGAATCGTCGTCAGAGTCGGGGGATCAAACCTTCGATTTTGATAAGTTTGATTGGTAAGTATTCGAGTCTTCCTTTTGGTTCTTCTTTGGAGTTGCATTCTCTTGATATTGGTTTTATTTTGCAGTCAACAAGCGTCGTCATATTCTGGCGACGTACAAGTTTTGAAAGAATCTGGAGCCGCGACCTCCAAAGCCAAGAAAATGGCTGAGCGCACTCCTTCTCCTCCATTGGCGGCCCACTCCGGCCATAATTCATCGAGTTCTCCGCACGATGTGGAGCACCAGATGGTTATCCGGACGACTACGAATCCATCGACTTCGGAGTCTTTGGAGGATCATGTAAGTGTAGTAGTTGTTTCCTCTATTTTTTGTAGTCGAATATATCATCTTCTATCATCTTGCTTATCCTTTGCTATTTTCTCCTGTCGCAGCTTATTGTGAAGGAAGCCGCTCGCTTAGCGGAGCAAGTTCTTGCGATGGGTCACCAGCATGCAATGCTGGATACTCGCCATCGCGTAGTTGAAAGTAAGTGTCTTGCTTCTTCTTCATCCTCCTTGTGATATATCCGGCTGATAGCCTATCTTTATTTGTATCGTAGCTAAGCATAATGCACTTCTCCGTGATGCCACTTCCCTTGAAAAGGCCCTTGCCACGATGGTGAAGAGTCGCGATGAGGCGATCGCAGCATGTGACGAGTCACGGAAACGCGAAGAGGATCTGCGCGCCTCCGTCATGGCTAGAGAGAAGTTGTTCGAGGAACAACTTTTCTCAATTGCCCAGGCTCCCTCGGGTACCTTGTATGGATTTCATTATTGTTTTGTTTTCGAATTTGTCGTTGGTGCTGACCTTTGTGCCCATGCGTGGCTTCTGTATAGATGCTAGCGATTTGAGCTTCGACCCTCAGGCCCTCCGTCGTGACGATGCCTTGGCGGGTGCTCTTTCAGCAGTCGAGGACCGCAGCGCCACCGCTCAAGGGATGCTCTCCAAGGCCAAGGGCGTGATCAGTCTCCTCCGGGAAGAGCTGGCGCCCAAGGCTGAGCTGATCGAGAATATGGACGAGCTAGTGGAGTCCCTGCAAGCTTCAAGAACTCGGTCCGTGCGGCGGGCGCTTCGATGTCACTCGCCATCATTCAAGCCCATGGAGTTGAAGTTGATCCTGTGGCGGTCTCCAAGGCGATGCCTGTCAGTGCTGATGGCCAGCAGGTAGTCTTTGCTCCCTTCGCAACTGCTTGTGGCAAGTACGGCTCGCAGTTGATCAATACAGTTGTGGAGTACTCTGAGGAGCTTCAGCGCACCAAGAAAGCTGCGAGGGTTACGACGTCAGGGGCCGGCGGGAAGTCTGTGGCATCTGATACTGCCACAGACTCGATGAGGCCACCAAAACCAAAGTCGAAGTCTAAGAAGCCAATCGCTCCTCAGTAGTCGCATCTTGTAATAGTTAAATAGCTTATGTCTTTTGTTAAGAACATGCCTGTTGACGAGTGTGTCTGCTGATACTTTTGTTAATCTTGAATGCACTCAAATATTTTGTCTATGCCTCGCCTTAGTCCTCTTATTGTCTCTTGCTTAACTTGTGGTAGGGCACATCGAGTGATCCTTTGAGGGAGCCTCAGGATTTGTCGCCCCTTGATGACACTTTGGCACCGCCGCGCTCAAGGGTGGAGGAGCTCTCTCTGCTCTCGCGACTCCGTCACCGCGTGAAGCAGTTGGAGCGTGAATTGCCCGTACTCCATGGAAATGCGGACGTATGGAAGTCGAAAGCGGAGAAAGCCACCGCCCGAGAACAATATCTGCTAGGGGAGGTGACACAATTGGGTGATCAATTCAAATGCTAGTCTTCATCTTTCCTGTTGTTTCCTTGTAGTCACTCGCAGTAGTTCGTTGTTCTCATATTTTGCCTTTGCTTGGTATAGTTGTCAGTGCCCGCCATCCGCAGGATGAGAAGGATCGTATTGCCATTCACATGAATGACCTGACCCAAGAGCAGCTTCAGGAGAGTGGGTACTTCTAGGTAGATCATAATCACACAATCGCGTTGGCGACCCTGCAGGATCGTGCGTCACGAGTGCTCCATTTCTTGAAGAAGTCCCAGTCATGTTTGAAGAATATTTACCAGGCGATGTTCCCGTTGGACGTTGTTCCATCGAGCCTACTGGCCCTTCTCGCTAGTTTCCAGGAATTGATTGCGGTCCGCGAGTGTGTGCGACAACAGTTAGTGGCTAGTGCCAAAGCTGCTCTGTCACTGGTGCGACTGCATAGGCCTGATGTGGATGTTGCAGCAATTGCGGCTGGTCCACCTGCGCTGCCAGCGGGTTCTACTTGGAACATGGTGCCGCACTACCAGGCAGTGGATCGCCTAGCAGAGGAGATCGTCGATTTCTTCGAGGAGCAGACCAATGTTCTTTTGCTGCAACAGTAGTTTAGTTTGTATCCTGCACATAGTTGTACCAATGTTGTAAAGTTCGTATATATGATGTGTATAATTGATTGATGATGATGTGTAAAAGAGATTGTTAGCGTGTATGTTTTGTGAGTGCGTTGCACTATGCGACTCCTTTTCGTTAGCCTGGCTTTGTGTTTATCTCAGTCCCTTGTCAACCTATCAGGTGCGTTGCAACTGGGTTGATGTTTGTCAAGGGTTTCGATTGGTGTGCCAGCTACTCAGGATATCGCGTTTTAGTTCGTAGAACAGATGTGTATAGGGTGGCGCAGCCCCCGAGTGGATAATTTGCGAAAAAATAAAGGAAAACACAGAGTTTTGGGGCACTTAGCTTTATTTATTTGCGGGATAGTACGAAGTATAATGTGTGGCTAAGTAGCCTTATTTGCAATGTAAAAGTAAAAAGCGACTAAGGGTAGAAGCGCCGCAGCTGCGCGACGTTCCAGGGGTTAGAGTATGCGACTCCTGTCTCTAAATCTTAAAGGTGATAGGCTCCACCTGGGATTACTTCTGTAATCACGTATGGTCCTTCCCAGGGGGACTCGAGCTTGAGATGCCCTTGCTGCTTCAGTCGCAGGACCAGGTCGCCTTCGATGAAGGATTTGGGGCGTAGCCTCCTGCTATGGTAGTTGTGCAGGTTCTGCTGGTAGATCATTGATCTCTCCGCGACGATTTCCCTTGCCTCGTCAAGGAGGTCGACGGAGTCTTCGAGTGCCATAGTTGACTCCTGCTTGCTGTCAGCGACCACGCGCGGTGCTTTGTATTGTACTTCGACGGGTAGCACCGCTTCAGCCCCGTGCACCATGAAGAATGGGGTGTATCTTGTAGCACTATTTGGAGTTGTGCGTAGGCTCCAGAGTACTGATTGTAGTTCGTCTGGCTAGCAACCCGCGGCCTGTTCGAGTGGCTGGAGGAGTCGTTTCTTGATACCGCCGCAAACGAGCCCGTTAGCTTTTTCGACCTGACCGTTGGTCTATGGATGTGCCACCGAGGCATAGCTGACGTTGATTCCCAAATTCTCGCAGAATTCTTGGAACTCCTTGGATGTCAAGTTCATCCCATTGTCCGTGATGATGTTGTGTGGTACTCCGAAGCGGTAGACGGTGGACTCAAAGAACTTGACTGCGTTGTATCCAGATTGATTGGTCACTGGCATGGCCTCTATCCACTTGGTGAATTTGTTGACTACGACGAGGAGGTAGACGTAGCTTCCTCGTGAGGACTTTGGGAGCTTGCCGACCATGTCGAGTCCCCATTGCGCGAAGGGCCAGGCCAATGGAAATGGCCGGAGCTCTACGCCAGGTGCATGCGGCTTGTCCGCGAATCACTAGCATGTGTTGCATTTCTGGACAATGTCCTTAGCGTCGCGCATGGCCGTAGGCCAGTAGAATCCAGCTCGTAGAGCTTTGGCGACGAGGGCGCAAATGTCGGCGTGGTGCCCGCAGGTCCCCTCATGGATGTCGAGGAGAACAGCTCTTCCATCAGCCGTGGAGACGCATCGTTGGAGCACTCCTGTGATGCTGCACTTGTATAGTTCACTATTGATAACAGCGAATGCCTTGGATCTCCGCGCGATGTGCCATGCGTCAGTCGAATCGTCCGGCAGCCTCTTGCTGAGAAGGTACATGATGTATGGTTGAGTTCATGATGGCTCGATCATCATGACGCTCATTGGTCCTTCGAGTCCTATATCCAACTCCAAGTCGTCGAGTGACATTGTCTCATTAGGCGGCATAGCCCCCGAGTCCATTGATGTGCTTGTTTTCTTCTATGTGGCCTTTGGCTTGATGGACGTTCGCAGATGCGCTCGAGAAATACCCCAGGTGCTAAGGGGGCACAGGTAGAGCCTATTTTGGCGAGTGCGTCTGCCTCTTCATTGCTTTCACGACCTATGTGTTGCAGCTCGTAGCCGTCGAAATCCCCTTCGAGTGTGTCGTAGAGGTTGCGGTAGGCGATCATGTTGCCGTTCGGTGCGTCGCACTCGTGCATTGTCTGGTTGACGACCATCTTGGAGTCGCCATATATTATGAGTCTTTTGGCACCGCAGGATTTTGCCATCCTCATCCCGTGTAGCAGGGCCTCGTATTCAGCTTCGTTGTTGGAGGGGGTGAACTGCATTCACAGGATATATTTCAGCTTGTCTCCCTGGGGCGATGTCAGTATGACACCTGCACCAGCTCCGTCCTTCCGCTTGGATCCATCGAAGTGCATTGTACAGAGGTAGGACATATCTGGTTTTTCGGGAAGCTGGTTCTCCATCCAGTGCACGAGGAAGTCAGTGAGTACTTGCGATTTGATTGCGTCGCGTTTTTCATATGTAATGTCTCGTGGAGACAGTTCGATTCCCCATAGCGTGACTCGTCTGGTGGCGTCGGGATTGTTGAGGATGTGCCCCAGCAGGGCATCATTGACTATCACGATTGGATGCTCCTGGAAATAATGGCGCAGTCACCGGGCCGTCATGAAGACGCCGTATGCCAGTTTCTTGTAGTGCGGGTACCGTTGTTTTGTTGGCGTAAGTACCTCGCGGAGGTAGTAAACTAGGCGCTGTACTCCGTGGACCTTGTTTTCCTCGGCTTGTTCGACTACGAGTACTGTGCTGACCACCTGGTTGTTGGCGGAGATGTACAGAAACAATCGTTCCCTTTCGTGTGGGGTCACCAGTACTAGCGAGGTGGATAGCAGGCGCTTGAGGTCTTCGAATGCTTCCTGCGCCTCATTGGTCCACTCGAACATGTCAGCTTTATGGAGGAGTTGGTAGAAGGGCAGTGCCTTTTCGCCCATTCGACTGATGAATCGCCTGAGCGCCGCGATTCGTCTGGCCAGCTGCTGGACGCCTCTTATGTTCTTCGGCTTTTCCATGGCCAGTATGGCTTTTATTTTCTTCGGGTTCACCTCGATCCCTCTCGCGGAGATAAGATACCCGAGTAGTTGCCCAGATGGTACGCCGAAGGCGCATTTGTCCGGATTGAGCTTGATCCGGTAGCGGTCGAGGTTGGCATAGGTTTCGTGCAAATCGTTGATTAGTGAGGCTTCCTCTTTGGTCTTAATTACTATGTCGTTGACATAGACTTGAATGTTGCGACCAAGTTGGTACTTGAGGCAAGCCTGCATGCACTGCTGGTAGGTGCCTCCTGCGTTCTTTAGCCCGATGGGCATCGTGTTGTAGCTGTTTTATCTTGATCTTCCTCCTTCATTCGAATCTGGTTATAGCCTGAGTAGGCATTGAGGAAGTAGAGGCGCTCGCATCCCACGGTGGAGTCGATGATCTGGTCAATTCGCGGTAGCGGGAAGTGGTCCTTTGGACAGTGCTTATTCAAAGAGGTGAAGTCCACACACATCCGCAGGATATCCGTGTCCTTTTTTGGTACTAGCACCACGTTGGCGAGCCAGGTGCTTTCCTTGATCTCGCGCATAAATTTGGCGTCGAGGAGTCTATTGATCTCCATTCCAACTGCCTTTGCCCTTGGTTCAGACAATCGTCGAATTGTTTGTTTTACTGGCCTTGCGTCTGGGTTGACATTAAGTGCATGCTCGGCGAATTCCCTGGGAACTCCTGGCATGTCCGCTGGACACTAGGTGAAGATTTCCTAGTGCTCACGAAGGAATTCGATGAGCGCGAGTTCCTATGCGGGACTCAAGTTGTTGGCGATGAGGGCCGTCTTGGCGGGATCCGATGGGTGGACCTAAATTTTCTTTGTGTGCACCGATGAGTCGAAAGATAGGTCGGGTGAACTTGGCCGACTCAGGGGAGACAGACTGTTATCTGTTGACTCCTTTAGTCTCATGAGTTCTTCCTGCATGCCGAAGGACTGGGAGAATCTATTGAATTCCCTGTCGCAATTGTCGGATCTCTCGAAGCTCCCGTTGACTGTGATGACACCATTAGGGCCTGGAATCTTCATCTACAGATGGGCGTAGTGTGGCACTGCCATGAACCTAGCGGACGCGACATGTCCGAGGATGCAGTGGTACTGCGAGGGCCAGTCCACGACCTCGAAGTCGATGGGCTCGCGCCGAAATTTTTTCGGCGTGCCAAAGATGACGTCGAGGTTGATTTTGCCAAGGGGATACACGCCCTTTCCTGGGACGATGCCGTGGAATGTTGTGTCTGAGGCTTCTAAGCAAGTCAGAGGGATCATCATTGCTCAAAAGGTACTTGCGAATATAAGTTTGATGCCGCTTCCGCCGTCCATGAAGACGCGGCTCATGTCGAAGCCTCCGATTTGCGCCTTGAGTACGAGGGGACAATGGCCTGTACGAGGTACTTAGGGCGGATGGTCGCGCTTGTCGAAGGTGATGCAGGACTCGCTTCCACAGAGGTACTCAGTGGTAGATGGTGGCGAGTTTGTGGCCAAGTTAACTTGGCGAGTGATGGCCTTCTGCACCTGATTCGAGGGGCGTCCCTTTTGGATCATCATGGTACCCATGACCCGTGGGTATGGTTCGCCTCCGTGGTGCTGGTCCGGCGCAGCTGCATTTGGGGGTGGCCCAGGCGGTGGTGGCAGAGCTCCATGTGCCACGGCGCCTGGGGCGTCTCCATAGCCCCTTTCGACTGGGTTGTGATTCATCCGAGCCAGTCCCTCATGCAGCTTGAGGAACTTGCGGCAATCCTTGAGGAGGTGGCTAGACTTATTTTTTCCCTCGTGTTTGTCAATGTAGAAGTGCACAGTGCATGGCCCGGACAGCTTGTCTTCGATGGATGTGTGGGTGCCTCATCGCGATTGCGGCGCTGCCATACTTGTGTGGTTTTTCCGAAGTCGTGGTATCCACCGATGTGGTAGCCGTTGTTGCGGTTGTCGTCGCGTATGTCGGCGTAGCCGGCTGCGACCATGTTGACGTCGGCATGGTCATCGTAGATGCACATGCGGCGTTTGCTTCAGCGGTCGCATCTACGCTCGAGTTCTGCCTCGTCGTCAGAGTGAACGCGATTTTTCACCGAATCTTCTCCATCTGCCCAACGATTCATGATTTTCATTAGGTGTGGTCGATGGTTTTGGGCTTCGAGTGGCCCAGCTCCTCCCTGAGCTCTATGCGACGTACGCCGCCGTTGAATGCGTCAATCGCGCGATCCTCCGAGATGTTCTCTTTGGAGTTCTTAATGATGGACCACCTCTAGATGTAAGAGCGTAGCGACTCGCCTGACCTTTGTTGGCAACATCTCAGTTCTTCGATTGATGTGGGCCGTTTGTATGTGCCTTTGAAGTTGCGTACGAAGCTGTAAACCATCTCTTCCCAACTGTGAATGGATCCGCGTGGCAGGTTGTTGAGCCATGCTCGGGCGGCGCCCTACAACTATAGCTGCAGGCGTTGCATAGCCGTACTTCGAATCCCGTCATGGAGCCTGATGGAGGAGATGTGGACTTCCAACCAGATTTTCGGGCCCTGCAGGCCGTCAAACTTCGGGTTCTTCGATGGGAGCTTAAACCCCTTGGGCATTCGCTTTTGCCTAATGGCTCTGCTGAAGCATCTAGCGCCACAGAGCTCCACGTCTTTGTCTTCTGAGTCAGTCGACCGAGCATGTCGCGCCCTTGATTTGTCAATCTTGCGCTGCGTGAGGTCATCGCATGCATCATAGTCATGATCGTGTCGCCGTGAACAGCGACATTGAGACAGATCGGGACTGTCATCGCTAGATGAGGGCGAGGAATAGAATTTTGCTAGAGCCTTGCCTTTCTTTGGCTCTGACAGTGGCTCTTTGTAGAGGGCGGCCTCGATTAACCCCAAGCCTGCGATCGTAGATCGGTGCATGGTAGCTCGAGGGTCTCCAGCTGGCGGCTGGTTGTTGAGGAGGTACATGGTGGTCGCCGTTACTATCGCCGTTCCACATGTTCTTGTTCGGTAAGGTGGGCGAGTCGAGATCGTCTCTTGTTGGCGATGTACTCATTGAACCTGGAGGAGGATCCTCCGTGGGAGGAGAGCCCAGCACGTCGAAGGCTCGACTCATCTGCCGTCTTTTTGCGCGTCTCGAGTTACGCGATTGTTTACACTTGACGCTTGAATTCCTCCTTTAGGAGCCCATGGTATCCCATTAGCAGCTCTTGCGGGGAGCCAAAGGGTAGGGGGTTACCCCGTAGGGCATCGCGGCAGCGAGCCCACTCGAGTTCATTGAGCCTGATCACGACACGTTCACCAGTCTGTTCGTTTAATATGGTTGGAGGCTCGACTGCTCCCCCGTTGTTGACGGGGGCACCGTTTAGCGATGGTCCGCCGTTTGGCGGTGGTCCGCCGTTGGGTATGCCGCCATTTGGCGGGTCGGCTCCATGGCCGCCGTTGCCCGTGTTGTCACGATTGGCGGAGGTGTCGCATGTGTTGATGACGGCACACATGAAGTGGTTGGGGAAGCTGCTGCTCCCGCAACTTTCAGATCCGGAACCGTAGGATCCGCCTTCAGTTGCCATATCGCTCAGATCAGATTCGCGACTGCTGTCGCTGACCGTATTCTCGACTGTTGTCGAGGCGCTGAGCTCACTGAGGGTGCCGATCGGTGGAGGGAACCATGATGCTGGAGCAATCGATGGTACCGTCGGCTGGTCAGGCATACGAAGCATGCCCATCTAACCAACTTGGAAGCGGAAGCTCCCGATCGCTAGGCTGATTCCATCGCCCACGGACTCGAAAGCCGGGCGAGTGGCCGGCATGTGGACGGTGAAGTCGAACGCACCGAAGAGATGGCGAATCTCCGTTATTGCGGAGTTGTAGATCACGGTTGATGGGGCCAAAGAAGCAGCAACATCAGCACTCCCACTTCCCACAAACGGCGCCAATTGACGAGGGTTTAACTCATCAATGCCCATTGTTATGGACTTGGATTTTGGAGAAGGAGGGAGTGCTGGAGACATCTATCGGCTAGCAAACAAACACACAGGGCACTCAAAGATTTACCCAGGTTCAGGCCTCGCAGAGGTCCCTACTCCTGCTTGTCTGCTCATGGAATTATCAAAGGAATCGAGGATTACAATGGTGCGCAGATGCAATCAGGCACGGACTGTGGAACCTAGGGTTGCATGTGTCCTCCTCGCCGCCCCCTCCTAGGCTTTATATAGATAGGCTAGGTCTCGGGTAGCAGGTCGAGTCGGTTACATGTTAGGGTTTTCCCCTTTTAACTTTCTATCTTTAGCTTCTTCTTGTTCTTCAAGCAATCGAGAGTCCGTAGGTTACTCGAGTTCTTCATTTGGGCCTTGGCGACACCGTGGGCCTTTACTGTATTCAGGCCGTATATACCAAGATCGAGTACCTGTAGGGTATACCCATGCCACTAAGTATGGAACCTTTGTTGGAAAAGGCTATGAATGCGGAAGCATGTTCCGTTTTTCATTGGTAGACTTCTGTGATGATGTGGTGAACCATTGTTGCACTACTAGTAATGAAACTAATGTTTGGCATTCACGACTTTGTCATATTAATTTTGGTTGTATGTCACGGCTTGCTGGTATGATTTTAATTCCGAAATTTACTATTGTCAAAGACTCTAAGTGCCATGCTTGTGTGCAAGCAAAGCAGCCTCGCAAGCCTCACAAGTCTGCAGAGGAGAGAAACTTGGCACCTCTAGAGCTCATACATTCATATCTATGTGATATGAATGGTGTGTTGACAATTAGTGCAAAGAAATATTTCATGACATTGATTGATGATTCTACTAGGTACTATTATGTATATCTCTTGAAAACTAAAGACGAGGCCTTAGATTTCTTTAAAATCTATAAGGCAGAAGTTGAAAATCAACTTGAGAGAAAGATCAAAAGAATTGGTTCTGATCGTGGTGGAGAGTACTTTTCTAATGAGTTCAATTTATTCTATTCGGAACATGGTATTATACATGAGAGGATGCCACCCAATTCCCCTCAATCCAATGGGATTGCTGAGAGGAAAAACTGGACTCTAACGATTTGGTTAACGCCATGTTAGACACTGCTAATTTATCCAAGGAATGGTGGGGGAGGCTATATTGACTTCGTGTCATGTCCTAAACCGTGTTCCAACTAAGAATAAATAGATTACTCCATTTGAAGAATGGGAAAAGAAAAGGTTGACACTGTCATACTTACGAACTTGGGGTTGTTTGGCAAAGGTGAACGTGCCAATCAACAAGAAGCGTAAGCTTGGACCGAAAACTGTTGATTGTGTCTTTCTTGGCTATGATTATCACAGCATTGCTTACAGATTTCTTGTGGTAAAATCTGAAATGGATGACATGAGTGTCGGTACCATTTTTGAATCAAGAGATGCTACATTCTTTCAGGATATATTTCCTATGAGAGATATGCCTAGCATATCTAATAAGGAATATGATCCAATTTCTGAACCTGAAACTCCATTAGAGACTGATGAACAATCAGATAATGAGAGTTCATATTCAGATGAGGATGACAATGAAGCTCCCACAAGGAGCAAGAGACAAAGGACCGCAAGGTCTTTTGGTGATGATTTCATTGTGTACCTAGTGGATGACACTCCCACTACCATTTCAGAAACTTTCGCATCTCTGGATGCAGACTACTGGAAGGAAGCGGTTCAAAGCGAGATGGATTCCATCTTAGCTAATGGAACGTGGGAGATATCTAAACGTCCATATGGGTGTAAACCTGTAGGATGTAAATGGGTATTTAAAAAGAACCTTAGGGATGATGGTACTATTTAAAAGTACAAATCTCGGCCTGTGGCTAAAGGCTATACCCAAAAGGAAGGCGACGATTTCTTTGATACTTACTCACTTGTGGCTAGATTGACCACATTTCGAGTACTACTATCACTGGCTGCCTCTCACAATCTTCTTGTTCATCAGATGGACGTTAAGACGGCTTTCTTAAATGGAGAGTTGGACGAGGAAAATTACATGGAACAGTCTGATGGTTTTGTACTAGAAGGTCAAGAAAGAAAGGTGTGTAAATTGAAGAAATCTTTGTATGGCCTCAAACAAGCTCCCAAGCAATGGCATGAGAAGTTTGAAAGAACTTTGACATCTGTGGGCTTTGTTGTAAATCAAGCTGACAAATGTGTGTACTAGCGCCATGGTGGGGGTGAGGGAGTTATCCTATATCTCTATGTTGATGACATATTAATTTTTGGGACAAGTCTCAGAGTGATTAATGAGGTCAAAACCTTCTTGTCTCAATGTTTTGAGATGAAGGATCTTGGAGAAGCTGATGTTATCCTAAACATCAAGCTACTGAGAGATGAGGATAATGGGATTACACTTGTATAATCACATTATGTGGAGAAGGTGTTGAGTAGATTTGGATATGACGATTGCAAATCTTCTCCCACACCTTATGATCCTAGTGTTTTGCTTCGAAAGAATCAAAAGGCAACTAGAGATCAATTGAAATACTCTCAGATTATTGGCTCTCTTATGTATTTAGCTTGCGCTATGAGGCCTGACATCTCATTTGCTGTGAGCAAACTTAGCCGTCTTGTGCCAACACGGGAGATGATCACTAGCATGCTCTTGAGAGAGTAATGTTCTATCTAAATGGAACCGTGAGCTATGGAATACATTATACTGGGTATCCAAGAGTACTTGAAGGGTATAGTGATTCAAATTGGATATCAGATGCTGATGAGATAAAGGCCACAAGTGGATATATATTCACACTTGGTGGTGGCGCTATTTCATGGAAGTCTTGCAAGCAGACCATCTTAACAAGGTCAACTATGGAAGCAGAACTCACAACATTAGATACTGCGACTGTCAAAGCAGAATGGCTTCATGAACCCTTAACAGATTTGCCTATGGTTGAAAAACCAATACCGGCAATCCTTATGAACTATGACAACCAAACTGTGATTGTCAAAGTGAACAGTTCTAAGGACAATATGAAGAGTTCAAGACATGTCAAGAGAAGACTGAAGTCTGTCAAAAAGCTGAGAAACTCCGGAGTTATACCATTGGATTATGTCCAAACGGCTAAGAATCTGGAAGATCCTTTTACGAAAGGACTATCAAGAAATTTGATAGAAAATGCATCGTGGAGATGGGTTTGAGACCCACGTGAGTTGTCAAGGGGGTAACCCAACCTATGTGATCGAAGATCCCATGAATTAGGACCTGGGAAAACAAACTGAAACAACTGAGTTGAGAGAAACTTTTACACTCCCACTCCACTGCAGATGCAATTCTCTCATGGTATACTGTAAGGAAGGCTGATTAAATCTTAATGTGTTCTGTCTGTCTCCTTGGGAGCAAAGACGCTATCCTACAGAGCGATCTTGAAAGAACACACCTATATGAGCTACATTGCTGGTCACAGTGTATGAGATTTGGATGAATCTCTAGTAAGCTCATGAAAGGCCGAGGAGTGTGACTTATAAGCTCCACACGAGGGGTAGCCTATGGCAGCCAAGTACCGGTAACGGCATTGAGTGAAACTTGGTGCGCAAGACTGGCAATTCATGGCATAGTCCATTGTTTAGTTGTAGTAAGCGTATCTCTTTGTCTAGATGGAAGTTCAACTTAACAGTCTCCACTGAACTGCAGGTATGTTAAACAGTGATTGGAACTGATGTGCCATATAATGTGCCTCTGAGATCTGGTGGGGGATTGTTAGATTTATATGGGTTGCGGCCCATGTAGATATCCCATCTAGTCTAATAAATCCTGAAATCTCTAGGCCCATCTACTATGGCAGCTTGGGAGCTCTGTGGGAGATAAAGTTTAGTCCCACATTGCTAGTTGTGAGAGAATTGGACCAACTTATAAGGTGAGCTGTTTCACTCCCACTAAGTGAGTGAGAAGAGAAGGAGTCCACGCGCACTCCTCCTCCTCCGCCGCCCGCCTCGCCCGCACGCGCGTCGCGTTTTGTGAATTGTGTTCAAGTTAGAAACTTGTTTTGTGGAAGACTAAATTTTTGCTTGGTGCACCAGCTGTTGGGTACGTGTCAACATTCCTGTGCATGTTGACACGTGTCCTTGTCTTCCAACGCGTGGCGACTCGGTCGGCTCGCCTCCCAGGCTATAGAGCGAGAGACAGACAGATCTAGACGCATCCAGTGAAGAAGATATGCCCTAGAGGCAAATAATAATTAGGTTTTTATAATAGTTTCATATTATGCTATAACTGTGCCAAGTAGAAATATTGGTACAGGTGTGGTATGAAACAACCAAGTCCCTAGTAGCCTCTATTCATACTAGTTCGTTGGTCACGAAGATGATCTGGGTTTCAAGATCATGGGCATTTATGCCGACTAACAACAAGATCATATCATTGGAGAATTATGTGGTTGGACATTCCTCGAAGGATTGCAACACGATCAAGTCATATAGTTCATTGTTGCAAAAGCTATACCTAGACCCCTTCTCCTTATACCGTGAGCTCATATTACTCATTGTTTCCCTAGGATGCTTAGACTGCATCAAACGTCATCTGGTAATGCAGTGGCCATAAAGGTGTACGTGGGTATTCCGAAGGAACAGTAGATGACATGTGACTGCAAGACCGGGATTTGTTCACCCACATGACGGGTAAAGATACATATGGCCGACTTGGTGAGATTACATCTATAAATGTTGCAACATGTGACTAGGTCACGGGGATGTAATATCACGGTAACAAGAAAACAGAACTTGTTGTGAACGAGATTGAACAAGGTATGGGATACCAGTGATCGGATCTCAGACAAGTTGTATCGAGAAACAAAAGGAAAAGGATGCTACATTTAGACGGTTCAAACGACATTGTCATGAGGAATGCATAGGGGTCACATGGATATCCCTGGTCCCTCTGTTGATCATTGATACAGATCATGTCTAGAGCATTCCCGAGCCATGAGAGGATACACTTAAGGGTACGATGAGAGCGATCATTCGTAAGACGGAATCATAGTAGAGAAAGAGAGAAAGCCGGAATCATTCCGCGGAGAGATCCAAAGTTTTTTGGAGAAAGAATAAAGGAAAAGCCCCGAAAAGTGTTTTCGGATAAATAGGAATTTAAATATATATTTATTATATGTTAATTATGAAATAATATATTATAAATAATATTTAGATTAAGATTTATGAAGTCAACTTTTATATTAGTGTAAATCCCGGAGGGAAATAGTCTAGAATAAAAACTACAAAAAAATAAAGGGAAAAAGAAAAACAGCCAGCCCAAGTGGGCGGCGGACAATAGCCGCCGCACTGGGCAGCAGATAGCTGGGCCATGCTCGCCAGCAGGCGCGGATAAAGCACACCGCGCGGGGGCGCACCGCAGCTGCCAGCCGCCACCTGGACCTGCTCGACCTGGCCCATGTGGGCGCGCGGGGACCTGGCGCCGGGGACGGGGTGCTAGGCCGCCGGGGGGTGGCCAGCCCACTCGGGCTGCCTTGCCAGGCTGCTACCGCGGGGAGTGCTAGGCGCGGGGTGGGCCGCGCCAAGGCCCACCCGGCCAGCCCCAGCCTACTGTCCCCTTTTTCTTTTATTTGTTATTTTTCTGTTTGATATTTGGGCTGAGTACTTTTGGCCCATTTGGCAGTCCGAATTTCTGCTGACTTTTTCCTTTAGTAATAGTCCCACATGGCTAACCCAATGGGGAGGGCACACCCCCTCCGCCTATATAAACGGGTGCCCATGTGAGACTAAAGACACATAATTAAAGAAGTCCTTTGGTTAACTTTCTCCCTCTCTCTCGATATATACCTTGTGACCATGGCCCCAAGTCTGGGTTGTGTGATCGAGGCAAGTACGCCGTTGCGCTGTAGGGATTCTTAGCCGGATATCAACTTCCGCACTCCCAGCGAGATCAGGGAGCCGGAGGTCTCATCATGCACCGGATGTGTATGAAGACACGAGGCGCAACACTTGGGGCGCTTGAATGTCGTGAGCCGGAGTTGTTGCACGATGAAGATGATGAAGATCAAGAAGGAGCAAGGGGTGACCTGCGAGGAGCTTCGCGACCTTGAGGTCGGCTACTAGTATGACTACTTCAACCACGTTCCCCGCGGAATGTTAACCGCGTACGGTCTACAAGGGTATGTATTCTCTACGCATTGGCCGTTACTGCATTACTACATAGATAGATCCTAGGCAAGTTTTGGGGTTACATCGTAGGGAATTTTTTTCCCGCACCGATCCCCAACAGTGGTATCAGAGCCAGGTTTATGCGTAGGAGTGTTGTAGAGCCAATACGCACAAGTTTTGTGCGGGGATTGATCCCTTTGCTGTTACCCTCTAACGTGTACTTGTTTATATCGCGGTATTGTTTGATGAAGTGGCCCGGACCGACCTTACGTGTATTCGTACGCGAGACTGGTTCCACGCTCAACATACGGCTTGTACCGTATAAGTGGCTAGTGGGTGTCTGTCTCTCATTCGATAGTTGATATAGCATTTACAACAGAGGGCCCCGAAAGGGGTGCAATAGAGACAGCTGTCGGATCCATGTTGTAGTTGGAAAGTTCGTAGTTTAGAAACGGTTCTAGTGCGAAAGCCCTAACAACCACGTAAAACTTGCAATAGATAAAGTGGAGGCGTCTAACTTTATTTTGCAGGGGGCATGTGATTATGATATGGCATTGGTCGTTGTGAAGGTAAAGTAGTTTACTTTTCTGTTACTAAGTAGTATAGTAATATTCATCATTCTGATGAACGACCTGGTAGAGGCGTCGTGGACTTGGCGTCAAACCAAGGGCACGATGGAGATCATGCTGGAGCACTTGATGGAGATCAAGGCGCAAGAAAGACCATATCATATCACATTATATATATGATGTTGATACCAATTTTTAAATCTTATTGTGTGCTAGTATTTAGATACTCAACGGTAGCTAATAAGATAATCCCTATTTAATTCTAATGTTCCGTGTTGCCCTTGTGTGTGCACCACCAAGAAAATTCTTCAGTATGAGGCCGGCCGTGATGATCGGGGGTCAGACATATCTACGTTCGCATACAGTGGGTGTAAGCCATGTTGCATAGGGAATACACACAAGTTAGATTTGGCGAGCCTAGCATATACAGACATGGCCTCGGAACACAAGAGATCGAAAGATCGAGCATGAGTCACATGGATGATGTGATTGGCATTGTTGAATGTCTACCTTTGATAATGCACTGGTGGCCATGATGATCGGGGGAGGTGCAAAGGATAGGGATCATGCGATCATTAAAATCGTCCAGGGGATGAAAATTTTAGTGGAGACCAATTATAAATTGATCTCTTATTATAAACTTAGTCTAGATGTCTGTTTGCAAATATCTCATTAGATCTTAGCCTATCCCATTGAGGTCCTTTGCGACCATGGGAATATATTGCTTAATTTGGAACTTAGCAAAAGGGTCCAACTTCATAGATTAATACCCATGCCTGAGGGATATCCTCGTAAAAGGTGATCTTCTATTCTTGACATAATAACCATTAGGAGATAATCCGACGACTCCATAATGTTTGGAAAAACACTTAACGATCTTGCATTAGAGTTGAGAACTCTTAAAAGGGCTTGATTGCAAATGGAGTCCTGGATTTAAAGGTATATGTTATATATACAAATTATAAATGTGGTTCTTGCAGAACTCATTGCAGTTTGCGAAGTATTTGATACTTCTCCCGTTTTGTGAAAATAGGAGGATCTGCTTGAGAATTGCTGGATTTGAGACAATGTGACTTGATGACGGCAAGCAAATCAGTTGATGGCCAACATCACCTCTTTCCTCAAAGTTTGTCATTTGGATTAGTGGACTTGAATATAAATTTGTAATCCTTGTTTGTATGTCTTGCTTTTGGCAAGACGATTATATATATATCAACAAGTTACAAACCAGTTTGTACGATTCTTATGAATGATACCTTATGGTCACATCACGATTACAAATAAGTTATTCTCATCACTATGTTAATGATAATAGTTTAAACATTTATAAAGGATTAGAATGCTAAAAGATATCCAAAGTTTAATAATGAAATGACACTACAATTTAAGTCACTTTGGTTATTGCAGGTTCTTTATGAAAGATCGGGGTCCTAGATGCTTAATCTAGAGACTTTGCAAAACCATGCCTCTCAGGCAGAATGACTAAAACTCCGCATTCTGGTAAAACGTTGATATGCGAAGAAATATTGAATCTTATACATAGTGATGTATCATATTTTCAACAAGTAGTGGAAATCATTTATTGTGGACTTAAGTGAATAAGTGTATTTACTTAATGAAACATGAAGTTTGAAATGATTTGAATTGTTCAAATGAGTCCATAACTAAAGAGGATATTGAAATTAACAAGAATATGAAGTCTCTTCGATTTGATCGACATGACTAAAGTATTCAAGTTAAGTTTAGCATAAAAGGAACTTGTGAAAGATGTTTCACAAATTATGATAATTGGATGAATTCAAACTATGTTGAAATGTCTAAACATCATAATCATTTTGTATTAGATACATGTTATCTCTTATCAGGGTTATAGTTATCGTTTAGGGTTAAAGATCAAAATAAGCAAACACTCATTTGAAATACATAATAACATCTAAAAGATTCGTGGAAACAACACCATAAGTGTTATGGCACGTTCGAGTTTCTGGAGATTTCGGTAAGTCAAAATCGTGGCAAATAAACAAGTCTTTGTTGTGCATTCTTATAAGCTATGAATGCATCTTCCACAAGGGGCAAACCTGCTGTTGTCCTAAGTTGATGTGTCTTGATGAAGATACAGGTGGAAGAAACTAAAAGATCAAAACAAGGTATTTGACCTTACCTCTGGATTGTTGAGTGGCGCAGCGGAATTTGTTTCGTGAAACCAAACTCTACAAATAGAGGAGAAACCAATCATAATGATCATAAAGTTTCAGTGAATACTTTTACTAAAGAAAGTAGGATTCAACTATATATTCTACAAGTTTGTGGAATTATATTGTTAATTCACTTGTTATATTTTAAACAAGACATACTTACGAAATACAAAGAAGCATGATGGACCTAAGTACGAGAAATGAATAGTCATTGAAATCTCGTTAGTGGAATTCTCAATTTGATGATGATCAAAGAATTTTGGAATGTCCAAGGTTACCGAGAGGACCTAGACTTGAGGGGGAGCAAATCAGCTTGGCTAATTCATAATATGTAGCTGACATATTTTGAGTGGGAGCTAAGTGAAATCACTGGATCTCAAATATGAATGTCATATTTGAGTGGGAGCGTGAAATCATTCTAGGATATGCGGACAACATATGTGAATAATGTGATTGGTTTTAATAACGTTTAAGTTAGATAAATAAGGATGAAGTTGAAGTTATTAAACAAAGATATCTATTAGGATAGATTGATGAGTTTAATAAACACTAAATGTTGAATGCTTCCTGGACTTGATTCTGAAAGATGTTCAGAAAGTCCTAAGTCAAGATTCTGAAGAAGTTCAGAATAGAACAAGGTAAGAAAGAAGTTCTTACTATATGAAGCATTGAGTTAGTATTGCAACTATGGTTGAAAGAAAGAGATGCGTTGCATCTCCTATGCCTCAGTCATAGGTTCTTCCATATAACCATGTTGTATACTCGACATAATGTAACCCGAGGATCTGGTTGGTAGGACAAAGTCTTAACTGTAAGAGCATGTCTTTAAGTGATTCCTGAGTTGATCACTTAACCAGAATTGAATTTGTACATAAATGGCAAGAAGCAATATAAGTGGCATAGATGCATTTCATGCACTAGGATCTACATAGATATATAAGTATAAAGGCTACATCTGATGTGATGTATAATGTTGTGGCGGGGCTAGTTCGCTTTTAACGTAGAATGATGTGTCCCAGGGCCAGTGCCCATGAGACAGCCCTCGAGGTTGATCTAACGTCACTATAAGCTCCTAGAATCTGTCCTCGTTCTTCTGCCATGACTATAGTATGTACACAAAGGATAGCAAAGTGTGTTTCGAAGTTTAGATGACAACGGTGAAAAACGACCGTCATCATAAACACTAGAAACAAAAGTCTCGCTTTGTCACCAAACAAATACTTCGACCCATTATAATATAATGGAGTGAATGTCAAAATTAGGAAGACATTAACGATTTGCAAAAGACATAATGATCTGGTAAAACAGAACATGGACATGACGTTTCCCATGAGCATGCATGATCTATAAACGCATATGGTATATGGTTTATACGAGTAAAATGCAGGCTAGATTATTTGTACTCTAGTGCAAGTGGGAGACTGAAGGAGATATGCCCTAGAGGCAAATAATAAATAGGTTTTTATTATCATGTCTCAATTAGTTTATAATAGTTTCATATTATGCTATAACTGTGCCAAGTAGAAACATTGGTACAGGTGTGGTATGAAACAACCAAGTCCCTAGTAGCCTCTATTCATACTAGTTCGTTGGTCACGAAGATGATCTGGGTTTCAAGATCATGGGCATTTATGCCGACTGACAACGAGATCATATCATTGGAGAATGATGTGGTTAGACATTCCTCGAAGGATTGCAACACGATCAAGTTATATAGTTCATTGTTGCAACAGCTATACCTAGACTCCTTCTCCTTAGACCGTGAGCTCATATTACTCACTGTTTCCCTAGGATGCTTAGACTGTATCAAACATCATCTGGTAATGCGGTGGCCATAAAGGTGTACGTTGGGTATTCCGAAGGAACAGTAGATGACATGTGACTGCAAGACTGGGATTTGTTCACCCACATGACGGGTAAAGATACATACGGCCGACTTGGTGAGATTACATCTATAAATGTTGCAACATGTGACTAGGTCACGGGGATGTAATATCACGGTAACAAGAAAATAGAACTTGTTGTGAACGAGATTGAACAAGGTATGGGATACCAGTGATCGGATCTCGGACAAGTTGTATCGAGAAACAAAAGGAAGAGGATGCTACATTTAGACGGTTCAAACGACATTGTCATCACGAATGCATAGGGGTCACATGGATATCCCTGATCCCTCTGTTGATCATTGATACAGATCATGTCTAGAGCATTTCCGAGTCGTGACAGGATACACTTAAGGGTACGATGAGAGCGATCATTCGTAAGACGGAATCATAGTAGAGAAAGAGAGAAAGCCGGAATCGTTCCGCGGAGAGATCCGAAGTTGTTCGGAGAAAGAATAAAGGAAAAGCCCCGAAAAGTGTTTTCGGATAAATGGGAATTTAAATATATATTTATTATATGTTAATTATGAATTAATATATTATAAATAATATTTAGATTAAGATTTATAAAGTCAACTTTTATATTAGTCTAAATCCCGGAGGGAAATAGTCTAGAATAAAATCTACAGAAAAAAATAAAGGGAAAAAGAAAAACAGCCAGCCCAAGTGGGCGGCGGACAACAGCCACCGCACTGGGCGGCAGATAGCTGGGCCATGCTCACCAGCAGGCGTCGGATAAAGCGCGCCGCGCGGGGGCGGGATGCATCTACCAGCCGCCACCTGGGCCTGCTCGACCCGGCCCATGTGGTCGCGCGGGGAGCTGGCGCCAGTTGCGGGGTGCTGGGCCGCCGGGGGAGGCGAGCCGGCCCACCCTGGCCGCGGGAGCCAGCGGGCCGCCAGGGGGTGGCCAGCCCACCCGGGCTGCCTTGCCAAGCTGCTACCGCGGGGAGTGCTAGGCGCGGGGTGGGCCGCGCCAAGGCCCACCCGGCCAGCCCCAGCCTGCTGTCCCCTTTTTCTTTTATTTGTTATTTTTCTGTACTTTTGGCCCATTTGGTAGTCCGAATTTCTGCTGACTTTTTCCTTTAGTAATAGTCCCACATGGCTAATCCAATGGGGAGGGCACACCCCTTCCGCCTATATAAAGGGGTGCCCATGGGAGACTAAAGACACACAATTAGAGAAGTCTTTTGGTTGACTTTCTCCCTGACTCTATCGCTATACCTTGTGACCGTGGCCCCAAGTCTGGGTTGTGCGATCGAGGCACACCTGCAGTACGCCGTTGCGCTGCAGGGATTCCTAGATGGATATCAACTTTCGCACTCCCGGCGGGATCAGGGAGCCGGAGGTCTCATCATGCATCGGATGTGTACGAAGGCACAAGGCGCAACACTTGGGGCGCTTGAATGTCGTGAGCCGGAGCTGTCGCACAATGAAGATGATGAAGATCAAGAAGGAGCAAGGGGTGACCTACGAGGAGCTTTGCGACCTTAAGGTCGGCTACGAGTACGACTACTTCAACCACGTTCCTCGCGGAACGTTAACCGCTTACGGTCTAGAAGGGTATGTATTCTCTACGCATTGGCCGTTACTGCATTACTACATATATAGATCCTAGGCAAGTTTCGGGGTTACATCGTACGGAAATTTTTGTTTTCCGCACCGATCCCCAACATCCAGTTCTTTTCTCAGTCTCTCTCGCTGGGTGTTCCTCTTGCTGCGCTGCTCTCTAGGCTTGCCCATCCCGGCTGCTGCATGCACTGCGTCCGGGACAGCAAGCCTCCGAAACCCCGTCCGTTGAGATCCTGCACCGGGAGACGGGCGATAAGGTTTTTGGGGAGCGTCTCGGCGCGACTCCTCGCCTCTATTTTTTGTGTTCTTCTTCATCAACCGACGACCTTATCAGCACCATGGGCGACATCAACAAGGACCTGGGTGCTGCTGCGGTGACGACCTTTCCGGTCAACTTGTACGTGTTATTCTTCTCTTTGTATGGACTAGTTCTTGCTAGATTTTCAGATCTACTAGATGTGGTTGTTTGGTTGCATGTGTTTAGATCTGCTAGTGCTTACATAATGTTGATTTCGGTAATTAATCTTATGGGAAAATTGCCTAATATTCCAACAATTCAAGCTGTTCAAATGTGCTATGTTGATATGGTCATAGTTACCTGCAAAAAGAAAAGATATAGTTATAATTGTTCCAAAAAAATACAATTTTTTTACTAACCTGCAGAATTTTATTGTCCACAAAGATTGAGGTTGCTCTTAAACTACTAGAGACATGCAGTTGAAATAAACAGGCGGAGCATGCAATGTTCACCTCATCAGTTACAATTTAGTTTTTTTTTTACACAACTATCCTCGACTAGAGGATAGCAATCACAAGGTGCTCACGCGAAGCCATGGCCTGCGCGTGGCGTGCCGCCGTGCCGGACCTAGCTAGTTATGTTAAAGAAAATAAAAAAATCTAAAACAAACACAATGGTTTTCAAGGTTTGGTGCTAGGTAATTATGCGGTTCTCTAATTAAATCATAATGTCATCCTACTGTGTAGGTTATTTATATAACGTGGATTAATATGATGTCTAAAAAAGCAGTTTCGTATTATTTTTATATATAATAGATAGACTTTTAAAAATGGACAACATAACAACGACATAACTCAGTTGAAAAATTGTATACCATAATATTTTGTATATGTATAATGTCTATCTTTTCCTCATTTGCGTGGCTACAATTTTAAATTATTCAATGCCGAATGATAACCTTTAGTGTGGTCCAAGTGGCAGTTTTATTGAATATGCTATATCATTGCCATTGGCTGAGTGATAAAAGTGTTTGAACTTTATAAATATTGGCCTTCTAATAAATTTTTATTATTATGGTGAAGTGTTTAGGGTCATTGGAAGAACTGTTTAACTAGGCCATTCATGTTAGATTTATATGGGCTGCGGCCCATGTAGGCAGCCCATCTAGTCTAATAAATCCTGAAATCTCAAGGCCCATCTACTATGGAAGCTTGGGGAGCTCTATGGGAGACAAAGTTTAGTCCCACATTGCTAGTTGGGAAAGAGTTGGACCAGCTTATAAGGTGAGCTGTTTCACTCCCACTAAGTGAGTGAGAAGAGAAGGAGTCCACGCGCACTCCTCCTCCTCCATCGCCCGCCTCGCCTCGCCTGCACGCGCATCGCGTTTCGTGAATCGAGTTCGAGTTAGAAACTCGTTTTGTGGAAGACTAACTTTTTTCTTGGTGCACCAGCTGTTGGGTACGTGTCAACATTCGTATGCATGTTTGACACGTGTCCTTGTCTTCCAACGTGTGGCGACTCGATCGGCTCACCTCCCGGGCTATAGAGCGAGAGACAGACAGATCTAGACGCATCCAGTTCTTTTCTCAGTCTCTCTCGCTGGGTGTTTCTCTTGCTGCGCTACTCTCTAGGCTTCCCAATCCCGTCTGTTACGTGCACTGCTGTCCTGGAGAGCAGGCCTCCGAAACCCCGTCCACTGTACTTTTTGTGGGCTCTGTACTCAGTGTGCTTGGAGACAAGTTGGTTGATGCATATTTGCATATCCGTGATGCCAAGGAACTGTGGGATGCGCTAGATGCTAAGTTCGGTGCTGCCGATGCCGGTGGTGAACTGTATGCTATGGAGCAGTTCAATGACTATAAGATGGTTGAAAACCGATCTGTAGTAGAAAAGGCTCATGACCTACAGATCATGGCAAAGGAACTCGAACTCCTCAAGTGTGTGCTTCCGGACAAGTTTGTCGCGGGATGCATTGTCTCTAAGCTTCCCCCTTCATGGAGGAACTTTGACACTTCTCTGAAACATCAGAGGCATGAGATCTCTGTTGAGTACCTAATTGGTTCTCTAGATGTTGAAGAGAAGGCGAGGGCAAAAGACAAACAAACTAGTGGAACCGAGGGATATTCTGCTGCCAATATGGTGCATAAAAATGCCCACAAGTCTAAGGGAAATAACAAAGTCTGCCAGACTACCAACTTCAAGATGAAGAAGGGTCAGAACAAGGAAAAGAAAGAACCTTGCTGGGTGTGTGGCGAGATTGGCCATTGGGCTCATCGCTGTCCACAGAAGAAAGGAAAGAAGGGTCAGGCTGGACAAAGTTCTAAATCTGTCAACATGGTCATTGGCAATATTGATGCAGGAACTTCAGGTTCTGGGTATGGTAATTTATTACCTACTATTCTTTCAGTATTTCAACCCACAGAATGGTGGGTTGATACGAGTGCCAATGTCCATGTGTGTGCTGACATATCCATGTTCACCTCTTATCAGGCTCGAGATTCCTCAGTCATGATAGGGAATGGGTTTCATGCTACTGTTCTTGGTGCTGGCACGATAGATCTGAAGTTTACTTTAGGCAAGATCATGCAATTGAAGGACATGCAACATGTCCCTTCTATCAAGAAGAATCTCGTTAGTGGATCCCATCTTCTTAAAGATGGGTTTAAGTTGGTATTTGAGTCCAATAAAGTTGTATTGTCTAAGTGACGAGGGTTTAACTCACCAATGCCCATTATTATGGACTTGGGTTTTGGAGAAGGAGGGAGCGTTGGAGACATCTATCGGCTAGCAAACAAGCACACAGGGGACTCGAAGATTTACCCAGGTTCAGGCCTCGCAGAGGTCCCTACTCCTGCTTGTCTGCTCGTGGAATTATCAAAGGAATCAAGGATTACAATGGTGCGCAGATGCAATCTGGTGAGGGTTGTGGAAACTAGGGTTGCGTGTGTCCTCCTCGCCTCCCCTTCCTAGCCTTTATATAGATAGGCTAGGTCTCGGGTAGCAGGTTGAGTCGGTTACAGGTTAGGGTTTTCCCCTTTAAACTTTCTATCTTTAGCTTCTTCTTGTTCTTCAAGCAATCGAGAGTCCGTAGGTTACTCGGGTTCTTCATTTGGGCCTTGGCGACACTGTGGGCCTTTACTATATTCAGGCCATATATACCAAGCTCGAGTACCTATAGGGTATACCCATGTCAGTAGCCCCCGAGTGTCCAGTGGAATAGTAGATTCACTGGGGACTTTATGAATCCTTTCGAGTGCACGACTGAGTATGTTTTTCGATTGCTTTGTCTGTGTCATAGGGATTGTCGATGTGCGTGCCTGATTTAACTGATGTATCGGTATCATTTAACTACCTTAGGGTAAAACAACACCATCTACTCGAACTCGAGTCCCCGGACTCGAATCCAGAAAAGTGCTGGTGTAATTCGACTCAAGTCGTGGAGGTCTTATAGGAGTCGAATTCCAGTATTTGGGTGTGGGCACTCGACGCGTCCGTCAAGACATGTTCATCGTACCAGTTGGCATAGATACATTTCTGGTAGTGCACATGAAATGCGTTGTCAGGCCTTATTCAGGTCTCATCTTCACGCTGCAAGCGTGGCATCCGAAATTTGTCATCACGGAGACGATTCGGGTGACCCTGGAGACGCAGTCTCTTTGCAGGGAAAATTCTTGAGGCGGTGTCGCCATAAGCTTCGAGTGTGGACGCAGTATGCTCTACAAATAATCATAGGGTACGCGACCAGCGCTCCCTATGGGAGTAGCCCCCTAGTGCCTGTTGATTTGAAGACTCGGGCAGGGGCTAAGAGAACTTTGCGACTGCTGTCATCTTTTGTTGCTTGTTTCAGTAGAATTTTTCTCCGGCGCTCCTTATGGGAGTAACCCATGTCCATAATCGAATCGCGGATTCGAGTGATTGGGTATGCTTTGAATGTCCATGTTCCTGCATAAGAGAAAAGGAAAAATTGTAGGGTGCGTGACCAGCGCTCCCTATGGGAGTAGCCCCCGAGTGCTTGGTGGAGTCGAAGACTCGAGCAAGGACTAAAGTAGTCGAAGTCTTCTGCAGCGTAATATTGGATGACGTCAGTGCTGACGATCCCATGACCTCAGTTACCCGCGTAAGAAAGTTTGGCGGGACGTGACAAGCGGTGGGTCCCATTTTCTGACTCTGATTTGACCGGGCGTGCGTAATCTTTGTTTTAACTGCGCCTCCTCGATTTCCTCGCGTAATGGGGGTAGTGGGGGACTGTTCGCGCTTCAGGTCCTCCACGTGTCGAGCATGATGAATGCCACACATCTGATAGGGTTTTTCTTAGCCGTTGGATTACATCTTCCAGGGGGTTAAGTAGCGATGCGGCGACGGTAATTTTCACATCTGCTTCTTTTCTGCCTTTGCCTCCGTCGCCATTACCGTTGCTCCTCTGCTTCCTTGCGCTCCTTTCCTTCACGGTGCTGGACAAGCTCTGCATATTTCCTAGCTACTTCCTCCGGTCACACCGCCGCCGCGGAATGGGGAAGAAGAAAGGAGGTGCCGCGGCTGATTCCGTCGCTGCTGCGGATGCTACGAAGAAGAAGGGTGGGTCCGCCGCTGCAGGCACCAGCACCGCCATCGCCGGAAAAAAGAAGGGCACGGGCACTCACATCACAAATGGTGCTTGGCGCGCGTCTGTGATAAAGTCTTCAGAGCTTCGTCTTATACACCAGGACGGAGTGTTGTCTTCCGCAGTCGCGGACGCGCACGTCTCTGGCAGCGAGGTAATTCCCTCTCCTCCTGCCGGTTTTCGGGTATGTTCCTAGCGTTCATCATCCGCGGTCTTTCGTTGCCCCTGCATCCTTTCTTCAGGGGCTTTCTTGGTTTTTACAGGCTCCAGCTCCATCAGCTGTCCCCAAACTCCATCCTCCATGTAGCTTGCTACATTACTCTTTGCGAGTGCTGGCTTGAAATCGAGCCGCACTTCGGTCTCTTCAAGCGCCTCTTCAAGTTGAAGTGCCAATCTGCGTCTGGCTCCGTAGTCTACGGTGTAGGCGGCTGCGGTATCCACGTCGACCCCTCCGTCACGTACTTCAACATAAAGCTGATGATGTCCGTCCAAGGGTGGAGGGACAAGTGGTTCTACGTCCGTGACCAAGACCACTACGGACTCGCGCCCTTCGACCCCGTGACGCCGTGCAAGAGGAAGCGCTCCTGGAAGAACATGATTATGCCCGGCGAGTCCGCGGAGACAGATGTGCTATACGAGCGCGTCTGCGACCTCGAGAGTTGCATGGGCAAAGAGGAGGGAGGCTGCGCCGTCGCGTCAAGACTCTGCAGGCCAGAGTCCACCCAATGTTCCAGTGGACTGGCGCGAACGATGTCACTCTCGTGTCTGTCGATGGCATGTCCGCGAGTGAGGTAGATAAGAGGGTGCGACTAGTCACCAAGTACACCATCCAGGATGTGCTCCCTAGTGAACTAGACATTCCTCCGTTCGATGCTGCTAACCCTCCTCCTAAGGTACAGTTGTGCTACATAGTAGCATTGTTTGTGGACTGCTTCTTTGCTGTTTCTTGACTTTGTGGTAAATTGTTTCCTGCATGCAGGATTGGGCGGTGTCACTCTGTATGCCCCCTCTTCCTGAGGGGGTTATCCCTCGTGAAGCCTTGGAAGAGGACGAGTCGAAGTCGACCATCCCATCTGATGTGGAGGAGGAAGCCCCCGTGTCGAGTGGTCCGGACACTCGCAAGCGTTCGCGCAACGAGGATTCGGATGCGTCGTCCCCTTCGACTCCGGAAGGTGTAGGCGTTGGTGAGTGCCATGGCGCCATCCTTTCGCAAGAAGATGCGGCTGCCAAAGGAATCGTCGTCAGAGTCGGGGGATCAAACCTTCGATTTTGATAAGTTTGATTGGTAAGTATTCGAGTCTTCCTTTTGGTTCTTCTTTGGAGTTGCATTCTCTTGATATTGGTTTTATTTTGCAGTCAACAAGCATCGTCATCTTCTGGCGACGTACAAGTTTTGAAAGAATCTGGAGCCGCGACCTCCAAAGCCAAGAAAATGGCTGAGCGCACTCCTTCTCCTCCATTGGCAGCCCACTCCGGCCATAATTCATCGAGTTCTCCGCACGATGTGGAGCACCAGATGGTTATCCGGACGACTACGAATCCATCGACTTCGGAGTCTTTGGAGGATCATGTAAGTGTAGTAGTTGTTTCCTCTATTTTTTGTAGTCGAATATATCATCTTCTATCATCTTGCTTATCCTTTGCTATTTTCTCCTGTCGCAGCTTATTGTGAAGGAAGCCGCTCGCTTAGCGGAGCAAGTTCTTGCGATGGGTCACCAGCATGCAATGCTGGATACTCGCCATCGCGTAGTTGAAAGTAAGTGTCTTGCTTCTTCTTCATCCTCCTTGTGATATATCCGGCTGATAGCCTATCTTTATTTGTATCGTAGCTAAGCATAATGCACTTCTCCGTGATGCCGCTTCCCTTGAAAAGGCCCTTGCCACGGTGGTGAAGAGTCGCGATGAGGCGATCGCAGCATGTGACGAGTCACAGAAACGCGAACAAGATCTGCGCGCCTCCGTCGTGGCTAGAGAGAAGTTGTTCGAGGAACAGCTTTTCTCAATTGCCCAGGCTCCCTCGGGTACCTTGTATGGATTTCATTATTGTTTTGTTTTCGAATTTGTCGTTGGTGCTGACCTTTGTGCCCATGCGTGGCTTCTGTATAGATGCCAGCGATTTGAGCTTCGACCCTCAGGCCCTCCGTCGTGACGATGCCTTGGCGGGTGCTCTTTCAGCAGTCGAGGACCGCAGCGCCGCCGTTCAAGGGATGCTCTCCAAGGCCAAGGGCGTGATCAGTCTCCTCCGGGAAGAGCTGGCGCCCAAGGCTGAGCTGATCGAGAATATGGATGAGCTAGTGGAGTCCCTGCAAGCTTCAAGAACTCGGTCCGTGCGGCGGGCGCTTCGATGTCACTCGCCATCATTCAAGCCCATGGAGTTGAAGTTGATCCTGTGGCGGTCTCCAAGGCGATGCATGTCAGTGCTGATGGCCAGCAGGTAGTCTTTGCTCCCTTCGCAACTGCTTGTGGCAAGTACGGCTCGTAGTTGATCAATACAGTTGTGAAGTACTCTGAGGAGCTTCAGCGCACCAAGAAAGCTGCGAGGGTTACAACGTCAGGGGCCGGCGGGAAGTTTGTGGCATCTGATACTGCCACAGACTCGATGAGGCCACCAAAACCAAAGTCGAAGTCGAAGAAGCCAATCGCTCCTCAGTAGTCGCATCTTGTAATAGTTAAATAGCTTATGTCTTTTGTTAAGAACATGCCTGTTGGCGAGTGTGTCTGCTGATACTTTTGTTAATCTTGAATGCACTCGAATCTTTTGTCTATGCCTCGCCTTAGTCCTCTTATTGTCTCTTGCTTAACTTGTGGTAGGGCACATCGACTGATCCTTTGAGGGAGCCTCAGGATTTTTCGCCCCTTGATGACACTTTGGCACCGCCGCGCTCAAGGGTGGAGGAGCTCTCTCTGCTCTCGCGACTCCGTCACCGCGTGAAGCAGTTGGAGTGTGAATTGCCCGTACTCCATGGAAATGCGGACGTATGGAAGTCGAAAGCGGAGAAAGCCACCGCCCGAGAACAATATCTACTAGGGGAGGTGACACAATTGGGTGATCAATTCAAATGTTAGTCTTCATCTTTCCTGTCGTTTCCTTGTAGTCACTCGCAGTAGTTCGTTGTTCTCATATTTTGCCTTTGCTTGGTATAGTTGTCAGTGCCCGCCATCCGCAGGATGAGAAGGATCGTATAGCCATTCACATGAATGACCTGACCCAAGAGCAGCTTCAGGCGAGTGGGTACTTCTAGGTAGATCATGATCACACAATCGCGTTGGCGACCCTGCAGGATCGTGCGTCACGAGTGCTCCATTTCTTGAAGAAGTCGAAGTCATGTTTGAAGAATATTTACCAGACGATGTTCCTGTTGGACGTCGTTCCATCGAGCCTACTGGCCCTTCTCGCTAGTTTCCAGGAATTGAGTGCGGTCCGCGAGTGTGTGCGACAACAGTTAGTGGCTAGTGCCAAAGCTGCTCTGTCACTGGTGCGACTGCATAGGCCTGATGTGGATGTTGCAGCAATTGCGGCTGGTCCACCTACGCTGCCAGCAGGTTTTACTTGGAACATGGTGCCGCACTACCAGGCAGTGGATCGCCTAGCAGAGGAGATCGTCGATTTCTTCGAGGAGTAGACCAATGTTCTTTTGCTGCAACAGTAGTTTAGTTTGTATCCTGCACATAGTTGTACCAATGTTGTAAAGTTCGTATATATGATGTGTATAATTGATTGATGATGATGTGTAAAAGAGCTTGTTAGCGTGTATGTGTGTGAGTGCGTTGCACTATGCGACTCCTTTTCGTTAGCCTGGCTTTGTGTTTATCTCAGTCCCTTGTCAACCTATCAGGTGCGTTGCAACTGGGTTGATGTTTGTCAAGGGTTTCGATTGGTGTGCCAGCTACTCAGGATATCGCGTTTTAGTTCGTAGAACATATGTGTATCGGGTGGCGCAGGATAATTTGCGAAAAAATAAAGGAAAACACAGAGTTTTGGGGCACTTAGCTTTATTTATTTGCGGGATAGTACGAAGTATAATGTGTGGCTAAGTAGCCTGATTTGCAATGTAAAAGTAAAAAGCGACTAAGGGTAGAAGCGCCGCAGCTGCGCGACGTTCTAGGGGTTAGAGTATGCGACTCCTGTCTCTAAATCTTAAAGGCGATAGGCGCCACCTGGGATTACTTCTGTAATCACGTATGGTCCTTCCCAGGGGGACTCGAGCTTGAGATGCCCTTGCTGCTTCAGTCGCAGGACCAGGTCGCCTTTGATGAAGGATTTGGGGCGTAGCCTCCTGCTATGGTAGTTGTGCAGGTTCTGCTGGTAGATCATTGATCTCTCCGCGGCGATTTCCCTTGCCTCGTCAAGGAGGTCAACGGAGTCTTCGAGTGCCATAGTTGACTCCTGCTTGCTGTAAGCGACCACGCGCGGTGCTTTGTATTGTACTTCGACGGGTAGCACCGCTTCAGCCCCGTGCACCATGAAGAATGGGGTGTATCTTGTAGCACTATTTGGAGTTGTGCGTAGGCTCCAGAGTACTGATTGTAGTTCGTCTGGCTAGCAACCCGCGGCCTGTTCGAGTGGCTGGAGGAATCGTTTCTTGATACCGCCGCAAACGAGCCCGTTAGCTTTTTCGACCTGACCGTTGGTCTGTGGATGTGCCACCGAGGCATAGATGACGTTGATTCCCAAATTCTCGCAGAATTCTTGGAACTCCTTGGATGTCAAGTTCATCCCATTGTCCGTGATGATGTTGTGTGGTACTCCGAAGCGGTAGACGGTGGACTCAAAGAACTTGACTGCGTTGTATCCAGATTGATTGGTCACTGGCATGGCCTCTATCCACTTGGTGAATTTGTAGACTACGACAAGGAGGTAGACGTAGCTTCCTCGTGAGGACTTTGGGAGCTTGCCGACCATGTCGAGTCCCCATTGCGCGAAGGGCCAGGCCAATGGAATGGCCGGAGCTCTACGCCAGGTGCATGCGGCTTGTCCGCGAATCACTAGCACGTGTTGCATTTCTGGACAATGTCCTTAGCGTCGCGCATGGCCGTAGGCCAGTAGAATCCAGCTCGTAGAGCTTTGGCGACGAGGGCGCGAATGTCGGCGTGGTGCCTGCAGGTCCCCTCATGGATGTCGAGGAGAACAGCTCTTCCATCAGCCGTGGAGACGCATCGTTGGAGCACTCCTGTGATGCTGCACTTGTATAGTTCACTATTGATAACAGCGAATGCCTTGGATCGCCGCGCGATGTGCCATGCGTCAGTCGGATCGTCCGGTAGCCTCTTGCTGAGAAGGTACGTGATGTATGGTTGAGTTCATGATGGCTCGATCATCATGACGCTCATTGGTCCTTCGAGTCCTATATCCAGCTCCAAGTCGTCGAGTGCCATTGTCTCATTAGGCGGCATAGCCCCCGAGTCCATTGATGTGCTTGTTTTCTTCTATGTGGCCTTTGGCTTGATGGAGCGTTCGTAGATGCGCTCGAGAAATACCCCAGGTGCTAAGGGGGCACAGGTAGAGCCTATTTTGGCGAGTGCGTCTGCCTCTTCATTGCTTTCACGACCTATGTGTTGCAGCTCGTAGCCGTCGAAATCCCCTTCGAGTGTGTCGTAGAGGTTGCGGTAGGCGATCATGTTGCCGTTCGGTGCGTCGCACTCGTGCATTTTCTGGTTGACGACCAGCTTGGAGTCGCCATATATTATGAGTCTTTTGGCGCCGCAGGCTTTTGCCATCCTCAGCCCGTCTAGCAGGGCCTCGTATTCAGCTTCGTTGTTGGAGGGGGTGAACTGCATTCACAGGATATATTTCAGCTTGTCTCCCTGGGGCGATGTCAGTATGACACCTGCACCAGCTCCATCCTTCCGCTTGGATCCATCGAAGTGCATTGTACAGAGGTAGGACATATCTGGTTTTTCGGGAAGCTGGTTCTCCATCCAGTGCACGAGGAAGTCAGTGAGTACTTGCGATTTGATTGCGTCACGTTTTTCATATGTAATGTCTCGTGGAGACAGTTCGATTCCCCATAGCGTGACTCGTCTGGTGGCGTCGGGATTGTTGAGGATGTGCCCCAGCAGGGCGTCATTGACTACCACGATTGGATGCTCCTGGAAATAATGGCGCAGTCACCGGGCCGTCATGAAGACGCCGTATGCCAGTTTCTTGTAGTGCGGGTACCGTTGTTTTGTTGGCGTAAGTACCTCGCGGAGGTAGTAAACTAGGCGCTGTACTCCGTGGACCTTGTTTTCCTTGGCTTGTTCGAATACGAGTACTGTGCTGACCACCTGGTTGTTGGCGGAGATGTACAGAAACAATCGTTCCCTTTCGTGTGGGGTCACCAGTACTAGCGAGGTGGATAGCAGGCGCTTGAGGTCTTCGAATGCTTCCTGCGCCTCATTGGTCCACTCGAACATGTCAGCTTTATGGAGGAGTTGGTAGAAGGGCAGTGCCTTTTCGCCCATTCGACTGATGAATCGACTGAGCGCCGCGATTCGTCTGGCCAGCTGCTGGACGCCTCTTATGTTCTTCGGCTTTTCCATGGCCAGTATGGCTTTTATTTTATTCGGGTTCACCTCGATCCCTCTCGCGGAGATAAGATACCCGAGTAGTTGCCCAGATGGTACGCCGAAGGCGCATTTGTCCGGATTGAGCTTGATCCGGTAGCGGTCGAGGTTGGCGTAGGTTTCGCGCAAATCGTCGATTAGTGAGGCTTCCTCTTTGGTCTTAATTACTATGTCGTTGACATAGACTTGAATGTTGCGACCAAGTTGGTACTTGAGGCAAGCCTGCATGCACCGCTGGTAGGTGCCTCCTGCGTTCTTTAGCCCGATGGGCATCGTGTTGTAGCTGTTTTATATTGATCTTCCTCCTTCATTCGAATCTGGTTATAGCCTGAGGAGGCATTGAGGAAGTAGAGGCGCTCGCATCCCGCGGTGGAGTCGATGATCTGGTCAATTCGCGGTAGCGGGAAGTGGTCCTTTGGACAGTGCTTATTCAAAGAGGTGAAGTCCACACACATCCGCAGGATATCCGTGTCCTTTTTTGGTACTAGCACCGTGTTGGCGAGCCAGGTGATTTCCTTGATCTCGCGTATAAATTTGGCGTCGAAGGAGTCTATTGATCTCCATTCCAACTGCCTTTGCCCTTGGTTCAGACAATCATCGAATTGTTTGTTTTACTGGCCTTGCGTCTGGGTTGACATTAAGTGCATGCTCGGCGAATTCCATGGGAACTCCTGGCATGTCAGCTGGACACTAGGTGAAGATTTACTAGTGCTCACGAAGGAATTCGACGAGCGCGAGTTCCTATGCGGGACTCAAGTTGTTGGCGATGAGGGCCGTCTTGGCGGGATCCGATGGGTGGACCTAAATTTTCTTTGTGTGCACCGATGAGTCGAAAGATAGGTCGGGTGAACTTGGCCGACTCAGGAGAGGCAGACTGTTATCTGTTGACTCCTTTAGTCTCGTGAGTTCTTCCTGCATGCCGAAGGACTGGGAGAATCTATTGAATTCCCTGTTGCAACTGTCGGATCTCTCGAAGCTCCAGTTGACTGTGATGACACCATTAGGGCCTGGAATCTTCATCTACAGATGGGCGTAGTGTGGCACTGCCATGAACCTAGCGGACACGACATGTCCGAGGATGCAGTGGTACTGCGAGGGCCAATCCACGACCTCGAAGTCGATGGGCTCGCGCCGAAATTTTTTCGGCGTGCCAAAGATGACGTCGAGGTTGATTTTGCCAAGGGGATACACGCCCTTTCCTAGGACGATGCCGTGGAATGTTGTGTCTGAGGCTTCTAAGCAAGTCAGAGGGATCATCATTGCTCAAAAGGTACTTGCGAATATAAGTTTGATGCCGCTTCTACCGTCCATGAAGACGCGGCTCATGTCGAAGCCTCCGATTTGCGCCTTGAGTACGAGGGGACAATGGCCTGGACGAGGTACTTGGGGCGGATGGTCGCGCTTGTCGAAGGTAATGCAGGACTCGCTTCCACAGAGGTACTCAGTGGTAGATGGTGGCGAGTTTGTGGCCAAGTTAACTTGGCGAGTGATGGCCTTCTGCACCTGATTCGAGGGGCGTCCCTTTTGGATCATCATGGTACCCATGACCCGTGGGTATGGTTCGCCTCCGTGGTGCTGGTCCGGCGCAGCTGCATTTGGGGGTGGCCCAGGCGGTGGTGGCAGAGCTCCATGTGCCACGGCTCCTGGGGCGTCTCATAGCCCCTTTCGACTGGGTTGTGATTCATCCGAGCTAGTCCCTCATGCAGCTTGAGGAAATTGCGGCAATCCTTGAGGAGGTGGCTAGACTTCTTTTTTCCCTCGTGTTTGTCAATGTAGAAGTGAACAGTGCATGGCCCGGACAGCTTGTCTTCGATGGATGTGTGGGTGCCTCATCGCGATTGCGGCGCTGCCATACTTGTGTGGTTTTTCCGAAGTCGCGATATCCACCGATGTGGTAGCCGTTGTTGCGGTTGTCGTCGCGTATGTCGGCGTAGCCGGCTGTGACCATGTTGATGTCGGCATGGTCATCGTAGATGCACATGCGGCGTTTGCTTCAGCGGTCGCATCTACGCTCGAGTTCTGCCTCGTCGTCAGAGTGAACGCGATTTTTCACCGAATCTTCTCCATCTGCCCAACGATTCATGATTTTCATTAGGTGTGGTCGATGGTTTTGGGCTTCGAGTGGCCCAGCTCCTCCCTGAGCTCTATGCGACGTATGCCGCCGTTGAATGCGTCAATCGCGCGATCCTCCGAGATGTTCTCTGTGGAGTTCTTAATGATGGACCACCTCTAGATGTAAGAGCGTAGCGACTCGCCTGACCTTTGTTGGCAACATCTCAGTTCTTCGATTGATGTGGGCCGTTTGTATGTGCCTTTGAAGTTGCGTACGAAGCTGTAAACCATCTCTTCCCAACTGTGAATGGATCCGCGTGGCAGGTTGTTGAGCCATGCTCGGGCGGCGCCCTACAGCTGTAGCTGCAGGCGTTGCATAGCCGTGCTTCGACTCCCGTCATGGAGCCTGATGGAGGAGATGTGGACTTCCAACCATATTTTCGGGTCCTGCAGGCCGTCAAACTTCGGGTTCTTCGATGGGAGCTTAAACCCCTTGGGCATTCGCTTTTGCCTAATGGCTCTGCTGAAGCATCTAGCGCCACAGAGCTCCACATCTTTGTCTTCTGAGTCAGTCGACCGAGCACGTCGCGCCCTTGATTTGTCAATCTTGCGCTGCGTGAGGTCATCGCATGCATCATAGTCATGATCGTGTCGCCGTGAACAGCGACATTGAGACAGATCGGGACTGTCATCGCTAGATGAGGGCGAGGAATAGAATTTTGCTAGAGCCTTGCCTTTCTTTGGCTCTGACAGTGGCTCTTTGTAGAGGGCGGCCTCGATTAACCCCAAGCCTGCGATCGTAGATCGGTGCATGGTAGCTCGAGGGTCTCCAGCTGGCGGCTGGTTGTTGAGGAGGTACATGGTGGTCGCCGTTACTGTGGCTTGTGGCGTTTTCGGGAGAACGTTGCCACGCGTATCCACCGTCATGGAGCCGAAGTCAAGGACTTTAGCGGCTTCCACATGTTCTTGTTCGGTAAGGTGGGTGAGTCGAGATCGTCTCTTGTTGGCGATGTACTCATTGAACCTGGAGGAGGATCCTCCGTGGGAGGAGAGCCCAGCACGTCGAAGGCTCGACTCATCTGCCGTCTTTTTGCGCGTCTCGAGTTACGCGATTGTTTACACTTGACGCTTGAATTCCTCCTTTAGGAGCCAATGGTAGCCCATTAGCAGCTCTTGCGGGGAGCCAAAGGGTAGGGGGTTACCCCGTAGGGCATCGCGGCAGCGAGCCCACTCGAGTTCATTGAGCCTGATCACGACACGTTCACCAGTCTGTTCGTTTAATATGGTTGGAGGCTCGACTGCTCCCCCGTTGTTGACGGGGGCACCGTTTAGCGATGGTCCGCCGTTCGGCGGTGGTCCGCCGTTGGGTATGCCGCCATTTGGCGGGTCGGCTCCATGACCGCCGTTGCCCGTGTTGTCGCGATTGGTGGAGGTGTCGCATGTGTTGATGACGGCACACATGAAGTGGTTGGGGAAGCTGCTGCTCCCGCAACTTTCAGATCCGGAACCGTAGGATCCGCCTTCAGTTGCCATATCGCTCAGATCAGATTCGCGACTCCTGTCGCTGACCGTATTCTCGACTGTTGTCGAGGCGCTGAGCTCACTGAGGGTGCTGATCGGTGGAGGGAACCATGATGCTGGAGCAATCGATGGTACCGTCGGCTGGTCAGGCATACGAAGCATGCCCATCTAACCAACTTGGAAGCGGAAGCTCCCGATCGCTAGGCTGATTCCGTCGCCCATGGACTCGAAAGCCGGGCGAGTGGCCGGCATGTGGACGGTGAAGTCGAACGCACCGAAGAGATGGAGAATCTCCGTTGTTGCGGAGTTGTAGATCACGGTTGATGGGGCCGAAGAAGCAGCAACATCAGCACTCCCACTTCCCACAAACGGCGCCAATTGACAAGGGTTTAACTCATCAATGCCCATTGTTATGGACTTGGATTTTGGAGAAGGAGGGAGTGCTGGAGACATCTATCGGTTAGCAAACAAACACACAGGGCATTCAAAGATTTACCCAGGTTCAGGCCTCACAGAGGTCCCTACTCCTGCTTGTCTGCTCATGGAATTATCAAACGAATCAAGGATTACAATGGTGCGCAGATGCAATCTGGCGCGGACTGTGGAACCTAGGGTTGCGTGTGTCCTCCTCGCCGCCCCCTCCTAGGCTTTATATAGATAGGCTAGGTCTCGGGTAGCAGGTCGAGTCGGTTACAGGTTAGGGTTTTCCCCTTTAAACTTTCTATCTTTAGCTTCTTCTTGTTCTTCAAGCAATCGAGAGTCCGTAGGTTACTCGAGTTCTTCATTTGGGCCTTGGCGACACCGTGGGCCTTTACTGTATTCAGGCCGTATATACCAAGATCGAGTACCTGTAGGGTATACCCATGCCACTAAGTATGGAACCTTTGTTGGAAAAGGCTATGAATGCGGAAGCATGTTCCGTTTTTCATTGGTAGACTGCTGTGATGATGTGGTGAACCATTGTTGCACTACTAGTAATGAAACTAATGTTTGGCATTCACGACTTTGTCATATTAATTTCGGTTGTATGTCACGGCTTGCTGGTATGATTTTAATTCCGAAATTTACTATTGTCAAAGACTCTAAGTGCCATGCTTGTGTGCAAGCAAAGCAGCCTCGCAAGCCTCACAAGTCTGCAGAGGAGAGAAACTTGGCACCTCTAGAGCTCATACATTCATATCTATGTGATATGAATGGTGTGTTGACAATTAGTGCAAAGAAATATTTCATGACATTGATTGATGATTCTACTAGGTACTATTATGTATATCTCTTGAAAACTAAAGACAAGGCCTTAGATTTCTTTAAAATCTATAAGGCAGAAGTTGAAAATCAACTTGAGAGAAAGATCAAAAGAATTGGTTCTGATCATGGTGGAGAGTACTTTTCTAATGAGTTCAATTTATTCTATTCGGAACATGGTATTATACATGAGAGGATGCCACCCAATTCCCCTCAATCCAATGGGATTGCTTAGAGGAAAAACTGGACTCTAACAGATTTGGTTAACGCCATGTTAGACACTGCTAGTTTATCCAAGGAATGGTGGGGGAGGCTATATTGACTTCGTGTCATGTCCTAAACCGTGTTCCAACTAAGAATAAAGAGATTACTCCATTTGAAGAATGGGAAAAGAAAAGGTTGACACTGTCATACTTACGAACTTGGGGTTGTTTGGCAAAGGTGGACGTGCCAATCAACAAGAAGCGTAAGCTTGGACCGAAAACTGTTGATTGTGTCTTTCTTGGCTATGATTATCACAGCATTGCTTACAGATTTCTTGTGGTAAAATCTGAAATGGATGACATGAGTGTCGGTACCATTTTTGAATCAAGAGATGCTACATTCTTTCAGGATATATTTCCTATGAGAGATATGCCTAGCATATCTAATAAGGAATATGATCCAATTTCTGAACCTGAAACTCCATTAGAGACTGATGAACAATCAGATAATGAGAGTTCATATTCAGATGAGGATGACAATGAAGCTCCCACAAGGAGCAAGAGACAAAGGACCGCAAGGTCTTTTGGTGATGATTTCATTGTGTACCTAGTGGATGACACTCCCACTACCATTTCAGAAACTTTTGCATCTCTGGATGCAGACTACTGGAAGGAAGCGGTTCAAAGAGAGATGGATTCCATCTTAGCTAATTGAACGTGGGAGATATCTAAACGTCCATATGGGTGTAAACCTGTAGGATGTAAATGGGTATTTAAAAAGAAGCTTAAGGATGATGGTACTATTTAAAAGTACAAATCTCGGCCTGTGGCTAAAGGCTATACCCAAAAGGAAGGCGAAGATTTCTTTGATACTTACTCACTTGTGGCTAGATTGACCACATTTCGAGTACTACTATCACTGGCTGCCTCTCACGATCTTCTTGTTCATCCGATGGACGTTAAGACGACTTTCATAAATGGAGAGTTGGACGAGGAAAATTACATGGAACAGTCTGATGGTTTTGTACTAGAAGGTCAAGAAAGAAAGGTGTGTAAATTGACGAAATCTTTGTATGGACTCAAACAAGCTCCCAAGCAATGGCATGAGAAGTTTGAAAGAACTTTGACATATGTGGGCTTTGTTGTAAATCAAGCTGACAAATGTGTGTACTAGCGCCATGGTGGGGGTGAGGGAGTTATCCTATATCTCTATGTTGATGACATATTAATTTTTGGGACAAGTCTCAGAGTGATTAATGAGGTCAAAACCTTCTTGTCTCAATGTTTTGAGATGAAGGATCTTGGAGAAGCTGATGTTATCCTAAACATCAAGCTACTGAGAGATGAGGATAATGGGATTACACTTGTATAATCACATTATGTGGAGAAGGTGTTGAGTAGATTTGGATATGACGATTGCAAATCTTCTCCCACACCTTATGATCCTAGTGTTTTGCTTCGAAAGAATCAAAAGGCAACTAGAGATCAATTGAAATACTCTCAGATTATTGGCTCTCTTATGTATTTAGCTTGCGCTATGAGGCCTGACATCTCATTTGCTGTGAGCAAACTTAGCCGGCTTGTGCCAACACGGGAGATGATCACTAGCATTCTCTTGAGAGAGTAATGTGCTATCTAAATGGAACCGTGAGCTATGGAATACATTATACCGGGTATCCAACAGTACTTGAAGGGTATAGTGATTCAAATTGGATATCAGATGCTGATGAGATAAAGGCCACAAGTGGATATATATTCACACTTGGTGGTGGCGCTATTTCATGGAAGTCTTGCAAGCAGACCATCTTAACAAGGTCAACTATGGAAGCAGAACTCACAACATTAGATACTGCGACTGTCAAAGCAGAATGGCTTCATGAACCCTTAACAGATTTGCCTATGGTTGAAAAACCAATACCGGCAATCCTTATGAACTATGACAACCAAACTGTGATTGTCAAAGTGAACAGTTCTAAGGACAATATGAAGAGTTCAAGACATGTCAAGAGAAGACTGAAGTCTGTCAGAAAGCTGAGAAACTCCGGAGTTATACCATTGGATTATGTACAAACGGCTAAGAATCTGGCAGATCCTTTTACGAAAGGACTATCAAGAAATTTGATAGAAAATGCATCGTGGAGATGGGTTTGAGACCCACGTGAGTTGTCAAGGGGGTAACCCAACCTATGTGATCGAAGATCCCATGAATTAGGACCTGGGAAAACAAATTGAAACAACTGAGTTGAGAGAAACTTTTACACTCCCACTCCACTGCAGATGCAATTCTCTCATGGTATACTGTAAGGAAGGCTGATTAAATCTTAATGTGTTCTGTCTGTCTCCTTGGGAGCAAAGACGCTAATCTACAGAGCGATCTTGAAAGAACACACCTATATGAGCTACATTGCTGGTCACAGTGTATGAGATTTGGATGAATCTCTAGTAAGCTCATGAAAGGCCGAGGAGTGTGACTTATAAGCTCCACACGAGGGGTAGCCTATGGCAGCCAAGTACCGGTAACGGCATTGAGTGAAACTTGTTGCGCAAGACTGGCAATTCATGGCATAGTCCATTGTTTAGTTGTAGTAAGCGTATCTCTTTGTCTAGATGGAAGTTCAACTTAACAGTCTCCACTGAACTGCAGGTATGTTAAACAGTGATTGGAACTGATGTGCCATATAATGTGCCTCTGAGATCTGGTGGGGGATTGTTAGATTTATATGGGCTGCGGCCCATGTAGATATCCCATCTAGTCTAATAAATCCTGAAATCTCTAGGCCCATCTACTATGGCAGCTTGGGAGCTCTGTGGGAGACAAAGTTTAGTCCCACATTGCTAGTTGTGAGAGAATTGGACCAGCTTATAAGGTGAGCTGTTTCACTCCCACTAAGTGAGTGAGAAGAGAAGGAGTCCACGCGCACTCCTCCTCCTCCGCCGCCCGCCTCGCCCGCACGCGCATCGCGTTTTGTAAATTGAGTTCAAGTTAGAAACTTGTTTTGTGGAAGACTAAATTTTTTCTTGGTGCACCAGCTGTTGGGTACGTGTCAACATTCCTGTGCATGTTTGACACGTGTCCTTGTCTTCCAACGCGTGGCGACTCGGTCGGCTCGCCTCCTAGGCTATAGAGCGAGAGACAGACAGATCTAGACGCATCCAGTGAAGAAGATATGCCCTAGAGGCAAATAATAATTAGGTTTTTATAATAGTTTCATATTATGCTATAACTGTGCCAAGTAGAAATATTGGTACAGGTGTGGTATGAAACAACCAAGTCCCTAGTAGCCTCTATTCATACTAGTTCGTTGGTCACAAAGATGATCTGGGTTTCAAGATCATGGGCATTTATGCCGACTAACAACAAGATCATATCATTGGAGAATGATGTGGTTGGACATTCCTCGAAGGATTGCAACACGATCAAGTCATATAGTTCATTGTTGCAAAAGCTATACCTAGACTCCTTCTCCTTATACCGTGAGCTCATATTACTCATTGTTTCCCTAGGATGCTTAGACTGCATCAAACGTCATCTGGTAATGCAGTGGCCATAAAGGTGTACGTTGGGTATTCCGAAGGAACAGTAGATGACATGTGACTGCAAGACCGGGATTTGTTCACCCACATGACGGGTAAAGATACATATGGCCGACTTGGTGAGATTACATCTATAAATGTTGCAACATGTGACTATGTCACGGGGATGTAATATCACGGTAACAAGAAAACAGAACTTGTTGTGAACGAGATTGAACAAGGTATGGGATACCAGTGATCGGATCTCAGACAAGTTGTATCGAGAAACAAAAGGAAAAGGATGCTACATTTAGACGGTTCAAACGACATTGTCATGAGGAATGCATAGGGGTCACATGGATATCCCTGGTCCCTCTGTTGATCATTGATACAGATCATGTCTAGAGCATTCCTGAGCCATGAGAGGATACACTTAAGGGTACGATGAGAGCGATCATTCGTAAGACGGAATCATAGTAGAGAAAGAGAGAAAGCCGGAATCATTCCGCGGAGAGATCCAAAGTTTTTTGGAGAAAGAATAAAGGAAAAGCCCCGAAAAGTGTTTTCGGATAAATAGGAATTTAAATATATATTTATTATATGTTAATTATGAAATAATATATTATAAATAATATTTAGATTAAGATTTATGAAGTCAACTTTTATATTAGTGTAAATCCCGGAGGGAAATAGTATAGAATAAAAACTACAAAAAAAATAAAGGGAAAAAGAAAAACAGCCAGCCCAAGTGGGCGGCGGACAATAGCCGCCGCACTGGGCAGCAGATAGCTGGGCCATGCTCGCCAGCAGGCGCGGATAAAGCACACCGCGCGGGGGCGCACCGCAGCTGCCAGCCGCCACCTGGACCTGCTCGACCTGGCCCATGTGGGCGCGCGGGGACCTGGCACCGGGGGCGGGGTGCTGGGCCTAGCATGTACAGACATGGCCTCGGAACACAAGAGATCGAAAGATCGAGCATGAGTCACATGGATGATGTGATTGGCATTGTTGAATGTCTACCTTTGATAATGCACTGGTGGCCATGATGATCGGGGGAGGTGCAAAGGATAGGGATCATGCGATCATTAAAATCGTCAAGGGGATGACAATTTTAGTGGAGACCAATTATAAATTGATCTCTTATTATAAACTTAGTCTAGATGTTTGTTTGCAAATATCTCATTAGATCTTAGCCTATCCCATTGAGGTCCTTTGCGACCATGGGAATATATTGCTTAATTTGGAACTTAGCAAAAGGGTCCAACTTCATAGATTAATACCCACGCCTGAGGGATATCCTCGTAAAAGGTGATCTTCTATTCTTGACATAATAACCATTAGGAGATAATCCGATGACTCCATAATGTTTGGAAAAACACTTAACGATCTTGCATTAGAGTTGAGAACTCTTAAAAGGGCTTGATTGCAAATGGAGTCCTGGATTTAAAGGTATATGTTATATATACAAATTATAAATGTGGTTCTTGCAGAACTCATTGCAGTTTGCGAAGTATTTGATACTTCTCCCGTTTTGTGAAAATAGGAGGATCTGCTTGAGAATTGCTGGATTTGAGACAATGTGACTTGATGACGGCAAGCAAATCAGTTGATGGCCAACATCACCTCTTTCCTCAAAGTTTGTCATTTGGATTAGTGGACTTGAATATAAATTTGTAATCCTTGTTTGTATGTCTTGCTTTTGGCAAGACGATTATATATATCAACAAGTTACAAACCAGTTTGTACTATTCTTATGAATGATACCTTATGGTCACATCACGATTACAAATAAGTTATTCTCATCACTATGTTAATGATAATAGTTTAAACATTTATAAAGGATTAGAATGCTAAAAGATATCCAAAGTTTAATAATGAAATGACACTACAATTTAAGTCATTTTGGTTATTGCAGGTTCTTTATGAAAGATCGGGGTCCTAGATGCTTAATCTAGAGACTTTGCAAAACCATGCCTCTCAGGCAGAATGACTAAAACTCCGCATTCTGGTAAAACGTTGATATGCGAAGAAATGTTGAATCTTATACATAGTGATGTATCATATTTTCAACAAGTAGTGGAAATCATTTATTGTGGACTTAAGTGAATAAGTGTATTTACTTAATGAAACATGAAGTTTGAAATGATTTGAATTGTTCAAATGAGTTCATAACTAAAGAGGATATTGAAATTAACAAGAATATGAAGTCTCTTCGATTTGATCGACATGACTAAAGTATTCAAGTTAAGTTTAGCATAAAAGGAACTTGTGAAAGATGTTTCACAAATTATGATAATTGGATGAATTCAAACTATGTTGAAATGTCTAAACATCATAATCATTTTGTATTAGATACATGTTATCTCTTATCAGGGTTATAGTTATCGTTTAGGGTTAAAGATCAAAATAAGCAAACACTCATTTGAAATACAGAATAACATCTAAAAGATTCGTGGAAACAACACCATAAGTGTTATGGCACGTTCGAGTTTCTGGAGATTTCGGTAAGTCAAAATCGTGGCAAATAAACAAGTCTTTGTTGAGCATTCTTATAAGCTATGAATGCATCTTCCACAAGGGGCAAACCTGCTGTTGTCCTAAGTTGATGTGTCTTGATGAAGATACAGGTGGAAGAAACTAAAAGATCGAAACAAGGTATTTGACCTTACCTCTGGATTGTTGAGTGGCGCAGCGGAATTTGTTTCGTGAAACCAAACTCTACAAATAGAGGAGAAACCAATGATAATGATCATAAAGTTTCAGTGAATACTTTTACTAAAGAAAGTAGGATTCAACTATATATTCTACAAGTTTGTGGAATTATATTGTTAATTCACTTGTTATGTTTTGAACAAGACATACTTACGAAATACAAAGAAGCATGATGGACCTAAGTACGAGAAATGAATAGTCATTGAAATCTCGTTAGTGGAATTCTCAATTTGATGATGATCAAAGAATTTTGGAATGTCCAAGGTTACCGAGAGGACCTAGACTTGAGGGGGAGCAAATCAGCTTGGCTAATTCATAATATGTAGCTGACATATTTTGAGTGGGAGCTAAGTGAAATCACTGGATCTCAAATATGAATGTCATATTTGAGTGGGAGCGTGAAATCATTCTAGGATATGCGGACAACATATGTGAATAATGTGATTGGTTTTAATAACGTTTAAGTTAGATAAATAAGGATGAAGTTGAAGTTATTAAACAAAGAGATCTATTAGGATAGATTGATGAGTTTAATAAACACTAAATGTTGAATGCTTCCTGGACTTGATTCTGAAAGATGTTCAGAAAGTCCTAAGTTAAGATTCTGAAGAAGTTCAGAATAGGACAAGGTAAGAAAGAAGTTCTTACTATATAAAGCATTGAGTTAGTATTGCAACTATGGTTGAAAGAAAGAGATGCGTTGCATCTCCTATGCCTCAGTCATAGGTTCTTCCATATAACCATGTTGTATACTCGACATAATGTAACCCGAGGATCTGGTTGGTAGGAAAAAGTCTTAACTGTAAGAGCATGTCTTTAAGTGATTCCTGAGTTGATCACTTAACCAGAATTGAGTTTGTACATAAATGGCAAGAAGCAATATAAGTGGCATAGATGCATTTCATCCACTAGGATCTACATAGATATATAAGTATAAAGGCTACATCTGATGTGATGTATAATGTTGTGGCGGGGCTAGTTCGCTTTTAACGTAGAATGATGTGTCCCAGGGCCCAGTGCCCATGAGACAGCCCTCGAGGTTGATCTAACGTCACTGTAAGCTCCTAGAATCCGGCCTCATTCTTCTGCCATGACTATAGTATGTACACAAAGGATAGCAAAGTGTGTTTCGAAGTTTAGATGACAACGGTGAAAAACGACCGTCATCATAAACACTAGAAACAAAAGTCTCGCTTTGTCACCAAACAAATACTTCGACCCATTATAATATAATGGAGTGAATGTCAAAATTAGGAAGACATTAACGATTTGCAAAATACATAATGATCTGGTAAAACAGAACATGGACATGACGTTTCCCATGAGCATGCATGATCTATAAACGCATATGGTATATGGTTTATACGAGTAAAATGCAGGCTAGATTATTTGTACTCTAGTGCAAGTGGGAGACTGAAGGAGATATGCCCTAGAGGCAAATAATAAATAGGTTTTTATTTTCATGTCTCAATTAGTTTATAATAGTTTCATATTATGCTATAACTGTGCCAAGTAGAAACATTGGTATAGGTGTGGTATGAAACAACCAAGTCCCTAGTAGCCTCTATTCATACTAGTTCGTTGGTCACAAAGATGATCTGGGTTTCAAGATCATGGGCATTTATGCCGACTGACAACGAGATCATATCATTAGAGAATGATGTGGTTAGACATTCCTCGAAGGATTGCAACACGATCAAGTTATATAGTTCATTGTTGCAACAGCTATACCTAGACTCCTTCTCCTTAGACCGTGAGCTCATATTACTCACTGTTTCCCTAGGATGCTTAGACTGTATCAAACATCATCTGGTAATGCGGTGGCCATAAAGTTGTACGTTGGGTATTCCGAAGGAACAGTAGATGACATGTGACTGCAAGACTGGGATTTGTTCACCCACATGACGGGTAAAGATACATACGGCCGACTTGGTGAGTTTACATCTATAAATGTTGCAACATGTGACTAGGTCACGGGGATGTAATATCATGGTAACAAGAAAACAGAACTTGTTGTGAACGAGATTAAACAAGGTATGGGATACCAGTGATCGGATCTCGGACAAGTTGTATCGAGAAACAAAAGGAAGAGGATGCTACATTTAGACGGTTCAAACGACATTGTCATCACGAATGCATAGGGGTCACATGGATATCCCTGATCCCTCTATTGATCATTGATACAGATCATGTCTAGAGCATTTCCGAGTCGTGACAGGATACACTTAAGGGTACGATGAGAGCGATCATTCGTAAGACGGAATCATAGTAGAGAAAGAGAGAAAGCCGGAATCGTTCCGCGGAGAGATCCGAAGTTGTTCGGAGAAAGAATAAAGGAAAAGCCCCGAAAAGTGTTTTCAGATAAATGGGAATTTAAATATATATTTATTATATGTTAATTATGAATTAATATATTGTAAATAATATTTAGATTAAGATTTATAAAGTCAACGTTTATATTAGTCTAAATCCCGGAGGGAAATAGTCTAGAATAAAATCTACAGAAAAAAATAAAGGGAAAAAGAAAAACAGCCAGCCCAAGTGGGCGGCGGACAACAGCCGCCGCACTGGGCGGCAGATAGCTGGGCCATGCTCACCAGCAGGCGTCGGATAAAGCGCGCCGCGCGGGGGCGGGATGCATCTGCCAGCCGCCACCTGGGCCTGCTCGACCCGGCCCATGTGGTCGCGCGGGGAGCTGGCGCCAGTTGCGGGGTGCTGGGCCGCCGGGGGAGGCGAGCCGGCCCACCCTGGCCGCGGGAGCCAGCGGGCCGCCAGGGGGTGGCCAGCCCACCCGGACTGCCTTGCCAAGCTGCTACCGCGGGGAGTGCTAGGCGCGGGGTGGGCCGTGCCAAGGCCCACCCGGCCAGCCCCAGCCTGCTGTCCCCTTTCTCTTTTATTTGTTATTTTTCTGTACTTTTGGCCCATTTGGCAGTCCGAATTTCTGCTGACTTTTTCCTTTAGTAATAGTCCCACATGGCTAATCCAATGGGGAGGGCACACCCCCTCCGCCTATATAAAGGGGTGCCCATGGGAGACTAAAGACACACAATTAGAGAAGTCTTTTGGTTGACTTTCTCCCTCACTCTATCGCTATACCTTGTGACCGTGGCCCCAAGTCTGGGTTGTGCGATCGAGGCAGACCTGCAGTACGCCGTTGCGCTGCAGGGATTCCTAGCTGGATATCAACTTTCGCACTCCCGGCAGGATCAGGGAGCCGGAGGTCTCATCATGCATCGGATGTGTACGAAGGCACAAGGCGCAACACTTGGGGCGCTTGAATGTCGTGAGCCGGAGCTGTCGCACAATGAAGATGATGAAGATAAAGAAGGAGCAAGGGGTGACCTGCGAAGAGCTTTGCGACCTTAAGGTCGGCTACGAGTACGACTACTTCAACCACGTTCCTCGCGGAAAGTTAACCGCTTACGGTCTAGAAGGGTATGTATTCTCTACGCATTGGCCGTTACTGCATTACTACATATATAGATCCTAGGCAAGTTTCGGGGTTACATCGTACGGAAATTTTTGTTTTCCGCACCGATCCCCAACATCCAGTTCTTTTCTCAGTCTCTCTCGCTGGGTGTTCCTCTTGCTGCGCTGCTCTCTAGGCTTGCCCATCCCGGCTGCTGCGTGCACTGCGTCCGGGACAGCAAGCCTCCGAAACCCCGTCCGTTGAGATCCTGCACAGGGAGACGGGCGATGAGGTTTTTGGGGAGCGTCTCGGCGCGACTCCTCGCCTCCATTTTTTGTGTTCTTCTTCATCAACCGACGACCTTATCAGCACCATGGGCGACATCAACAAGGACCTGGGTGCTGCTGCGGTGACGACCTTTCCGGTCAACTTGTACGTGTTATTCTTCTCTTTGTATGGACTAGTTCTTGCTAGATTTTCAGATCTACTAGATGTGGTTGTTTGGTTGCATGTGTTTAGATCTGCTAGTGCTTACATAATGTTGATTTCGGTAATTAATCTCATGGAAAAATTGCCTAATATTCCAACAATTCAAGCTGTTCAAATGTGCTATGTTGATATGGTCATAGTTACCTGCAAAAAGAAAAAATATAGTTATAATTGTTCCAAAAAAATACAATTTTTTTACTAACCTGCAGAATTTTATTGTCCACAAAGATTGAGGTTGCTCTTAAACTACTAGAGACATGCAGTTGAAATAAACAGGCGGAGCATGCAATGTTCACCTTATCAGTTACAATTTAGTTTTTTTTTTACACAACTATCCTCGACTAGAGGATAGCAATCACAAGGTGCTCACGCGAAGCCATGGCCTGCGCGTGGCGTGCCGCCGTGCCGGACCTAGCTAGTTATGTTAAAGAAAATAAAAAAATCTAAAACAAACACAATGGTTTTCAAGGTTTGGTGCTAGGTAATTATGCGGTTCTCTAATTAAATCATAATGTCATCCTACTGTGTAGGTTATTTATATAACGTGGATTAATATGATGTCTAAAAAAGCAGTTTCGTATTATTTTTATATATAATAGATAGACTTTTAAAAATGGACAACATAACAACGACATAACAGTTGAAAAATTGTATACCATAATATTTTGTATATGTATAATGTCTATCTTTTCTACAGTTATGCTACCAATTTTGTAAAAAAATAATTTTTAAGATGTATAATTATGGTATACGGTATAAAAATTGGGGACCAAATGTCAGATACCCTGTTAAGGCCGTAAAACTTCTATTTGGGCTAGCTGTAACGTATTACACAAAAGTTGGGGTCACCCGAAAAAGTAGTTTTGGTTCTGTGTTTTCTGTAACTTTGGCACCAAAGATTCGTTTTCTGTGCAATTTTCTCGTGGGCAGCCAACGGCGGCTGCGGGGTGGAGGTGGAGAGGAAAAGATGAGTGCCACGCTCCCACCGTCCATTAGAGAAGCTCTTACGATACATTAGAGAAGCTCTTACGATACATTAGCTCCCACCGTGATGTATATTTGCATCGCCTGGTGCAAAATTTGTGTCGCGGTGTATAACTTTTTGGGCTTTTTTTTTTATACCTACATGCTCTAAGATTGTATGACTCTGCCGTATGGAACTTTATTACTTTATTATAAAGCCAGCATCGTGTGTGGACACTGGGCGGTGCACGTTGGAGTTGATGCACGCGCGGCCGCGCGGGCACGCACGAACAAAGATGGTATGTGCATTTGTCGTCGTTCTTTCGCTTGCATGCATGCATGCTTGGCCCGAGGGCGAACGGCCTTTCCCTTGTCTTGTCTCGTGATCCTGAGTCCTGTGCGTGCGTGTGCGCTCCTGTACTGCTCCAGCAGCAACATACGTTTCGAGTACCCGGACGGCCGTGTCGATCGATCCGGCCCGCGCCACCGTTCGACATTCTGCCTGCGATGCACGGCACGGTGGCTGCATGCAGGGAATCGTACTTCGTGGGCAATGGTGCAGCGCTTGCTTGCCCGCGGCACACACATAAACCAACCATGTGTGTAGACCACTACTAGGGTCTTTGGTCCAGCACCCAAATGCCATCTGTCCCGGTTCGTCTCGCAAATCGGGACCAATACCAGAAACAAAGTCGATAATGATGCGCGGACTATTGTAATGGTTAATTATTATGCCACAGATCGATGTGCGGATGTGATGGATGTACGGTGACCGACGCGATTTCGATTTTATTGTAGACTTGCATAAATTTATCGATGTGGCTAAGGCAAACAAAGTGGATAATTTTATGCCTTGTCCCTGCGTCGACTATCGGAACGTGGTGGAGCACTCTGCCCCGAGAATCCTTCAAAGCCATCTGCTTCGAAGAGGTTTCATGTCCGGATATTATTGTTGGGTCATGCACGGAGAAAGAGGGGTTAGGCTGGAAGAAAATGAAGAAGAGGAGGATGATGACAGTTATCCTATGTCCGCTGAAGAATACAGTGATACTGCAATGGAAGACAATGAAGAAGTGGGAGGCGGCAATAAAGAAGAACAACGGGCATCGGATGAGCCCGCTGATGGTCTTGGTCGGGTCATTTCTGATGCAAAGCAACAATGCGATACAGAAATGGAGAAGCTTAAGTTGGAGGCCATGCAAAAGGATCACAAAAAGTTGTTGTACCCAAATTGCGAAGTTGGCAGCACAAAGCTCGGTACAACACTTGAACTGCTGAAATGGAAGCCAGAGACTGGTTTATCTGACAAGGGATTTGAGAAGTTACTAAAAATAATGAAGCCGAAGCTTCCAAAGGATAACGAGCTACCTGAGACAACGTACGAAGCGAAGAAGACTATCTGCCCTCTAGGATTAGATGTGGAGAAGATACATGCATGCGTTAATGACTGCATCCTATACCGCGGTGAGAAGGATGAGAATATGGATAAATGTCCGGTATGCACTGCATGTCGGTACAAGATCAGACAAGATGACCTTGGTGATGTTGAGGGAGATGACGAGCCCCCCAGGAAGAGGGTTCCTGCTAAGGTTATGTGGTATGCTCCTATAATACCACGGTTGAAACGTTTGTTCAGAAACAAGGAGCATGACAGGTTGTTGTGATGGCACAAAGAAGAGCGTAAGAAAGACGGGAAACTGAGACACCCCGCCGATGGGTCATAGTGGAGAAACATCGAGAGAAAGTACTCGAACTTTGCAGGTGACGCGAGGAACTTATCGTTTGGTCTAAGTACAGACGACATGAATCCTTTTGGGGAGCAGAGCTGCAGTCACAGCACCTGGCCAGTGACTCTATGTATCTACAACCTTCCTCCTTGGTTGTGCATGAAGCAAAAGTTTATTATGATGCCAGTGCTCATCCAAGGATCGAAGCAACCCGACAACAATATTAATGTGTACCTAAGGCCATTAGTCGATGAACTTTTGCAGTTGTGGGCAGAACCAGGTGTAAAGGTGTGGGATGAGCACAAACATGAGCCATTTGACCTACGAGCGTTGTTGTTCGTAACCATCAATGATTGTACTGCTCTTAGTAACATTTTAGGACAGTCAAACAAGGGATACAATGCATGCACGCACTGTTTAGATAAGACTAAAGATACATATTTGGATAAATGTAAGAAGGTTGTGTACATGGGGTGTCATAAATTTATTCTGACCAATCATCAAGTAAGAAAGAAAGGAAAGCATTTCAACGGTGAGGCAGATTACCGGAAGAAGCCTAAGCTCCCTAAAGGTGCTGATGTATTTGGTATGGTGAAGGACCTAGAAATAATCTTTGGAAAGGGTTGAAGGAATATGCCCTGAGAGGCAATAATAAAGTTATTATTATGTATTCCTTGTATCTGACAAATGTTTATTTTGCATGCTATAATTGTATTGATAGGAAACGTTAATACATGTGTGTTTAATAAACAAAAAGGGTTCCTAGTTATGCCTCTCTTATAGACTAGCTCGTTGCTTAACAACATGATCAAAGTTTCCTGATCATGGACATTGGATGTTGTTAATAACGAGGTCACAACATTTGTGAAATGGTGTGATGAACATTCATCCGAAGTATAGCCTTACGATCAAAGTCATTATGTTTATATTGTTATAACATCATACGAAGTAATCTTAGTCCTTAGACCATGAGATCATGTTAATTGCTAACACCGGAAGAGTATCTTGATAACATCAAACGTCACACCGTAACAGGGTGACTATAAAGGTGGGTTCAGTGCTGCAAAGGTGTTATGTTGAGGCTCATGGATCAAGAGTGGAATTTGTCAATCCCAATGACGGATAGATATACTCTGGGCCCTCTCGGTGATATCACATTAAGATAGCTTGCAAGCAAGTGATGTGATCACTAGAATGTTATATCACGGGAACAAGAAAAGAGTGCATGTCGGTAACAAGATCAAACTAGGTATTTGGATACCGATGATCGAATCTCGGACATGTATTATATTACTAGCGTTAAAGGTTCTCACGGTCACAAAAGTCATCATTGAATGTGCATGAGTCAGTATGGATCTCCAGGTCCCGCTTCTAATTATTGATCTAAGAGGAGTCTCAATCATGTCTGTATTATTCGCGAACCGTAGGGGTGACACACTTATGGGTTTCCGGACACCATTTAGGAGCACATATGTTTCAGACGAAAGGATTGCAAAGCACAGGAATTGTTTCGATAGAAACCGGAATTGTTTCAGGTGAAATTACAGAAAGTGGTTCTCCATGTGATATTGAAATGTTGGAAGGGGTTTTATGTGAATGTTTGTTAATTAAAGTAATTAACAAAATTCTGAATAAAATAAATAAAAGAGTTTTATTAATTGAGAGTGGCATTAAATTTGGTGGAAATTTAATGCATGTGAGTGGAATTTTGGGTGGAGTCAAAATTGATGTGAGTGGAGCTTCCACCACATGAATGAGGAAGAGGTGGGGGCACCCTCCTTGGCTGCCGGCCATGGTAGGGGAGGAGCCCCCCTCTCCTCCCTCACAAAACACACCTCCTCGTGAAGGATCTCTCTCCCCCTCTAGATATTCCCCCATGGTCTCGGATTAGCGAGATACATGTTCCCGGTTGCCTTGCGTCTGGAAGGAGTTGTTGCTTCCGCTGATTTGCTAGAGCGGGGAGGTGGAGGTTGTCCGGTGGCTTGAACGTGTGTGCGAGGACGGATGCGCTGCTGATTTGCGGCGCTGGGACTTCCACACGATCTTGAGATCGGCAAGCGTACGACTGCATCATCCATGAGTTTCAACTCGTTAACAAAACTCTGTTTTCTTCGAGGGTAAGTTCTCCATGGATATATATCCACCTGTTGCTCTGTATCTAGTAGATAGATCTTGGCGTATAGTTCTCTTCATAGGAATTTTTTTGTTTTTTATGCTACGAACCCAACAGTGGTATCAGAGTCTGATCTATGCGTAGGTGCTTTGCACGGGTAGTACACATATGTTTATATGTGGGCGATCATGATCATGTTATTGCATCTTCTATGTTTTTTGGATATTGGTGGCATAGTGGGATGAAGCGGCCAGACCAAACTTACATGTCGTCGCATATGAGACCGGTTCCACGACTGACATGCAACTAGTTTTGCATAAGTGGCTAGCGAGTGTCTGTCTCTCCTACTATAGTCAATATCTCATTTACAACGAGTTGCTAATAACTTGGTTATCCTTGTTGTGGTTCATGTTCGTAGGTATGACCGGTTCTATCTCTGAAAGCCCTAAGCCACGTAAAACTTGCAATTGATAAATTAGAGGCGTCTAGTTTAGATCGTTTCTAGGCTAGTGTCTTGATATGGTATTGTTGTAAGTAGATGTATGATAGATACTCTTACAACATACTTAACGTGTAAGTTCCATAGACCTTGGCCTTACACACAAAGGAATGATAGAGATCATACCACGATGTAAATGATAGAGATCAAATGCATAGACCATATCATCTCACTTTACATATTAGATGTTTGCATCTTATATTGCTAGTTTGGCGCTTTTGGTAGCATTATAAGATGATCCCTCATTTAGATATCAAGATAAAATGTGTTCTTCCTTAAGTATGCAGCATTCTATGGATCGTGTTTCGAGACATCACGTGATGATCGGGTGTACTCGACTCTACGCTTTCATACAACGGGTGTCAGACACTTTTACACACGCGAATACTAAGGTTCTTACTTGGCGAGCCTAGCATGTACAGACATGGCCTCGGAACACGGACCGAAAGGTTAAGCATGAGTCATATAATTGATATGATGCCCATATAGATGCTCGCCTTTGAAGCTACACCGACTCACATGATGATCGGACTTGGTGTAGTGGATTTGGTTCATGTAATCACCAAAAGGACATGAGGGATGTCGTTTTTGAGTGGGAGTTCATTAGTAATTTGGATTAGTTAAACTCAATCTATCATAAACTTAGTCTAAATATACTTTACAAATTCTGTTGTAGATGGCACCACCTGCTTTTAATTTCAATGTGTTCATGGAGAAAGAGAAACTTGATGTGAATGGTAGCAACTTCACCAACTAGGCTATGAATTTGAGGATTCTCCTCACTACTGCACAAAAGAAATATGTGCTAGAGGCACCGCTAGGCCCCCCACCAGCTCCTGATGCCCCTGACGAGGAAAAGAATGTCTATATAACTCGTAGGAGGACCACAACTTAGTTCATTGCGGCATACTGTATGGGCTAGAGCCAAAACTTCGAAAGCGTTTCGAAAATGGCAATGCCTTTGATACCATGGGAGAATTGAAAATGATTTTCGATACCCATGATGCCGTAGAGAGTTATAATGCTTCTGAAAAGTTCTTTAGTTGCATGATGGAGGAGAACAGCTCCATTAGTGAGCACGTACTCAAAATGTATGGGTATGCCGATAAGCTTGTGTCCTTGGGAATAACGATTCCCATTGACTTAGGCATTCATCGTGTTCTCCAATCTCTGCCACCACCCTACAAGAGCTTCTTGATGAACTATAATATGCAGGGCATGAAGAAGTCTCTTCCCGAGCTTCTGTCAATGCTTAAGACTACAGAAGTGGATATTAGGAAAGAACATCAAGTGTTGATGATCAATAAGACCACCGGTTTCAAGAAGGACAAGAAAGGCAAGCATAAGGGAAAGAAGGGCAGCAAATATGTTGTCGCACCTGAAACAAAATCCCGAGCTGGCCCTAAGTCTGATAACGAGTGCTACTATTACAAGGGGACTGACCATTGGAAGCACAACTGCCCCAAGTATTTGGCGGACAAGAAGGCCGGCAAGGCAAACAAAGGTATATGTGATATACATGTTATTGATGTGTACTTGACGAGTACTCGCAATAGCATCTGGGTATTTGATACGGGATCGGTTGCTAATATATGTAACTCGATTCAGGGGTTGTGGAACAAGCGACAACTAGCAAGGGATGAGGTCACGATGCGGGTCGGCAATGGATCAAGAGTTGATGTGATCGTCGTCGGAACGCTGCCTCTCCATATGCCGCCGGGATTAGTTATAATGTCGTGGTGGTGTCACGGTAGATGCCATGGATAGGCTAAAGGTGGGGACTAATATGCGCTAGGGGAATCCAGGGAGGGATAGTAGAGTGTTTCTCTACACAGAAGCTTTGTATTGATGTTCTATCTCCCAGATTACAAGTGCTCCTTGAGCTATATTGACAAGAGGAGGAAGAAGAAACTCTCTTACCCTTGCCTACCAACTAGCCCAAGAACCCTAGATCCACTAGTGCTCAACCAACTAGAAATTCTCCCAACTCTGTATCAGAAAAAATCCCCAACCCCTCTACCAGAGCGCTAACCCCCCCCCCCCCTTATATAGAGGTGGTTCGGTCCTGGCCTAGGGCATATGTGGAGGCATATTCCTAAGAATATGCCCCCTCCCAAAGTAGTAACCCGACAGGGGTGCTTTTCTCCCGCGTCACACTTGCTTTAGCGACGTAGCCTCTGCGGCGCCCGCGTCAGCCGACGTGAGCGTCGTCACCCTTGTCGGCCACGATCCGGTGGTCCTGCCCTTTCTTTATTCGCTCATCCAGTACGCACCGGACCTTCTTTTTTACCAGAGAGATTCCTTCCTTCTCCTAGAAGCCAAGTGAGGATCCGGATCACAGTTGATCCGGCCACACCTGTTCCTGCATATAAGTTAGACAAGCATTTCCGACTTACTCCTTAAGTCAGACGAGACAATGTTAGGCGACCCCCCTAGTCCAGGTTACTCCGTGATCCGGCCTTCCTTGAGGTGACTCGGCCAGCATCCGTTTTGACCTTGCCGAACCTCAGCTAACTCGGCCCATATACCCCGGAGTGACCCTACCCGGGGGTATCCCCCCAACATTAGTCCCCGAAGCTGGTGCGGCCGTAGCGGCCTTGGTCGCTAAGGCCACATCAGGTTCATTCGTATTCAAGCCTCGGACGTTTAGTTCCGGGTTAACTTCTTGTCTTGGATTATATGGATTTACGTTCCCTTCGCACGTTCCAAGTTGGCACTTGTCGGCCGGGTTACCATTGTAGCTCGGATCCTATGGTTTTACTTTCCCTCTGCACATTTCAAGTTTTCACTTGTCGGCCGGGTTACCATGGAGGCTCGGATCCGGGTCTTGCTTCCTTCTCTCATACGCCAACCCACGTAAAGGTCAATCATTACGTTGCCTCATTTTAAGGACCCGCACAGTAACTGTCGCAGTAACTGTCAGTGATTACTGTGCATGGGTTACGTCACGCCTGTCTCCTCGTTTACCGCAACTGCACGTCGTGTCATGGGATCATATTTACTCTGTGGCCTCCGTTGTGGCTTCTCTCTGATTGGCTAACGCCGGTGATACACGGCCACAGCGTGTGACTCTCCGGCGCAGCGCGATCCCACTTATCGATTACTGGGGGCAGTTAAATAGAGGAGGGGCGCGCCCCTTAGCACTTTTCCATCTCTGCGCCCCTTCACCCGTTCCTCTTCTTATTCCTCGTGACCACGCCACCGCCAGTGCCCGTTGCAGCAGCGCCGCTGCCGCACCTTCTCTGTGCCTCCGCACCGCAGCCACCGCTGCACGACTTGCTTAGCCACGGGTCCTCGTCAATCTAAACCACAGAGCCCCGCCGCCGCCAGCTCCAGCGAGGACAGCGGATTCGAGATGATGGAGGAGGAGCTCATCGTCATCGAGCAGGAGATGGAGGAGGACGCCGGCGCGGCGGACGGCGGCGCGTGGGCCGGTTCGTGGGTCTGCCAGGACGACATCGACTGGCTCTTCCGGACCTGGCATATTCCCGCCGGCGTCGCCGCTCGTATCCCCTCCTCGGAATTGGCCCCCTCACCCAATCCGGGTGAGTTTGTTGTTTTCCTATCCCATTTCCAACGGGGATTTGGTCTTCCGGTGAGTGATTTCTTCCGGGACTGGGTCCGAACCTATCACCTGCAACCAGATCATCTCCCGGCGAACGCCATCACCTCTCTGTCCGCTTTCGTCTCTTCGATCAAGGGCTACACCGGACTATGGCCCACGAAGGAGCTGTGGATCCGGTTCTTCGGCCTCCGTCGCAACGTCGTCCCCAACATCCACGTCGAGTCGGAGGACAAGCAGCTCACTCAGTTTGGAGCTGCCTTGATCTCGCCCCGGAGATTTTCAATCTTTCCCCAGGTCACTGGGCTAGACTCCTGCAAAGGATGGGCCTAGACCTTCTTCTACGTTCGGAACGAAGGCACCGAAAACTTGATCCGGTTGCTGCCCTATGCTCTGGGTCCCTCGAACACGGATTTCTGGGAGGAGGTCGACAAAAAACCTACAGCTCTGGCCAACCAAGTCCACAAAAGGTTCGCGGAGCTGAAGAAGCTCGGATTGCACAACGAAGATGCCATGATCACATTCGTGCGCAACCGAATCTCTCCCCTCCAGCGGTGCACTCACAAGTTGTGTCATATGAGCTTCAGCCACGACCCCAACCGAACCTCCTCGTTCGAGTTGAGCAATACGAATATCTTCCGCCGGGTCAAGGCTCTTTTCACCACCCATAAGGATTTTTCCGCCGAATGGACGTGGGGAATCGAGCATTATTGCCATGACAGGCTCCCTCCCGCGGTAAGCTTCACGGGGTAAACTTATTTCGGATCAATTACGTGTCGGTTCTTATCATATTTCTAACTCTGCTCCTTGTGCTTTTTTCTCAGCTGTTTCTCCAGCAAACCCTCGAGGATGGTACTGATCAGACCCTTAAGTGGGCCCCGGACCGAGAAATCCCGGATGAGGAGGAGCCGGACCAGGAGATGTTCCTCCCCACAACCAACGCCACCAAACGACCCAGAGGTAAATTCTCTTCTCTTAGAGATTGGCCCGACGATGAGGATGACTCGGATATCGACATGATTGAACCCGCTGAGGCTGTCCCTCTTTCTTTTGCCTTCCCGGCATCAGCTAACCCCGGTGGGCACATCCACGAGGATCCTCCACATGCCACGGGCGAGCCTGTTCCGGTGGTGTCGAAGAAGAAGCACAGATCCGCGTCAAGTTCTTCTTTCGAACCTTCTCAGCCTACCAAAAGGCAAAAGAAGGCCGGAGACAAGACTGCCTCCAAACGGGCAGGAAAAGCCCCGGCACGGAGGGCCCGGAAACCTAAGGAGGCCGAGACCTCGGATGCGTAAGTTATTTTTCACTATGCAACACACTTCTCCCTGCATCGGGGTAATTTCACTCCTGACATTATTTTCTTTTGCAGGGCTCCTGTGGAGGTCCCTCAGAGCGGATCGAGCATCTCTTCTCCCCTTCGGTCTGGTCCTTCCCCTCCTCGTGACGACGAGTCACGCCCGCTGAGCCCTATTCCGGAGGGCTCTGCGGCCGCTCCGGGTTCCGCAGTACCTCCTTCAGAGGAACGCGACCTCGGATCGGGAGGGGTCGGATCGGCCGAGGCAACGGCGTCCGTCACTTCGGAATTGCCACAACCAGCAATCACCAAGTCTACCGCAACTCCAGCACCAGCAGCAGTTACAGCACCAGCCACCGAACCAGCGCCTGTCCCGGCTCCGAAGAAATCAACAGCAGCTCCCAGTCCTGCCACCAAAGCTCCCGTGCCAAGTTCGTCTGCCTCGTCCGAGTCATCCCAAGCTCGGCGAGGAACCATTCCAGCGGCTTCCAAGGGCAAATCCACTATGGTCACATCCTCCCAGCAAGCCAAAGGCAAGTCTACCTCCGTCGAGGCCGGGCAGCGAACCTTGTCGTCAATGCTTCCAAAGAAGTCACCAGCAGCGACGGATCCTCCTGCCGAGCCAGCCGATTCGTAGCAGATGGTTCTTCACACCAGCCCAGCTCTTGCCCTGATTGAGAGGAAGGAGGCTCATGCAAAGGGCTTGGTGGCACCCCACATGCCCACTGGCGAACGGTACCCTCCGAGCCTTATCGAGTTTGTTATGAACTGGAATAAGGCGGAGTTCATCTACAACGACGATCTCCCGGAAAAGTTCGGCCCCGCTAAATTTTCCGCTCAGATGAATACCGCCGCCAAGGCCATTAACCTCGCTGGGCGAATGATGGAGGTACGTCGTTTCTTCTTTACATGCTGTAGATAATAACCATTAGTCCCCGAGCCTCCGGCGGAGTAACTTGTTACTCGGCCGGATGCTCATTAGAAGATCAACGTAGCTGCATGTAAATTTCAAATATGCACACACCTAGAGCCGGGTTAAGTTCCACTTGGCCCGGATCTTGCACACTTCGAATATGCACACACCTAGAGCCGGGTTAAGTTCCGCTTGGCCCGGATCTCGCACACTTCGAATATGCACACACCTAGAGCTGGGTTAAGTTCCGCTTGGCCCGGATCTTGTATACTTTGAATATCCACACACCTAGAGCCGGGTTAAGTTCCGCTTGGCCCGGATCTTGTATACTTCGAATATGCACCGAACTAACTTTACACTCCTGTACCTTTGTCAGGTAACTACCAATCGCCGGAGCGCTGAATTTCAGCGCCTGCTTGATACCCACAAGATCTTGCGCGCAAAACATGTTGCACTTGGCGCGGAGCATGAAAAGAGGGGTAATTTCCTCTCTCGACACCTCGCCGTTTCATTTGTTTCTACCGGACTAACCTCCTTATTCGGTTTTCGGTAGCTGGGATGGAGGCTGAAAACAAAATTATGCGGAAGAACTTGGAGGAAATCCGAGGTATGTTCTCTTTCGGCCAACGTTGTTGTGTTTTCCATTCCTTCTTCTCCTTGGCTCGGCAAACATTCACTCCTCGGCTTTGCTGGGTCAACATACTATTTCAGCATCGCTTGAGGATAGTGTGCCCGTGCCTGATATGATGCTGCATATTCTCGAACAAGCAGGACAACATCAAGCCGAGCTGAAGAAGAAGAACGATGAGCTTGCCCTCCTCCGGACCAAGGACGACAAAATAGCCAAACTCAAGGCCGAGATGGAGAAGATGAAGGCCCAACACAGAACCGAACTCCAAAAAGTTGTCCAGAACTTCACCGAAGAGCGTGAGCGCTTTACCCTTCAGATCTCCAAGGACCAGGACCTGCTTAAGGAATCTGAGGTCCAGCTTGGGTCGGCGCTCGCTGAGCTTGAACAACTTCGCCAGAGACGTGACAGTTGTATCAAGGAGTTGACCCGGATCCATCGTCATATCTCATGTAAGATTCTTCCCCTTGTCCGACATAGTTTTCCGGGTTTGCTCATATGCCTTTGCTTCAGCATCTTCCCTTTCCTTATTTTCAGATCACTTTCCGGAGGGTACTCCCATCGCCAGTGCTGTCGTTGCCAAATTCCGCCGAGAGAGGGGTACTCCCGTCGCTCCTGATGGTGAGAGCGTCCCCTTAGACATGGAGGACCTGTTGGTCAGCGTGTCAGCTCGGGTGGAAACCATCAAGAACTATGGGAAAGATCTCCTCGGCGTTGCGGTCCGGATCTACAACACTTTCTGGCCAAGCGAGAGCGCTCCGGAAAGGATCACACTCCTTGCTGAGAAGCTATTGGAAATCGAGACACAGCTTGTTCTCTGGAGAGAGTCCGCTGGGCGTGCCGCAGCAGATACCCTCCTCCATCATATCCTTACATGGTACGAGAAGATCGACCTGAGCCTCCTCACACGCCGGCGCACCGGATCCAAATGGACCGATGATCCGGAGTGGGTAGCTCGGCGCCAGGCTTGCGCCTATAGCCTTGTCGAATATTCTCCCGTCCATGACTGGGTTAAGGGGCCGAGATTTCTGGAATCCGGCGAGGAGGAGCAGATGGAGAACATGGAGGATGGGTCGGGCGAGGATGGAGAAGATGCTGCTTCAGATATTGAAGACAGTGATGACGACGCCGAACTTCCTCCTCCTGCCGCTCCTTAGTGGAAAAAACTTGAAAATTTATCAGATCCCCGGTATGCCGGGTGCAATTGTATGCTGAATACATGATATTTTGCTACTATGCTTGTATGCCGGATTAACTTGGGCGTAGTCCCCGAGTTTCATTTTCTTGTTCGTCCAATTCTCCGGCTCGATCCATGCCTACCTTGATTCGGTTTTACGACTTACGAATCCGAGCCCCGAGAATCGTTTTAACAATACTTAGAAACTGTGAGGCTTGGCTCAAAATAACTCAACATAACAATTTGAAAGTAAATACGCGGTTAGTCCGAAAAAACAAACATTAGCTGGAATAAGTTCATTTCCTTAGTGGTTTTTCATGTGCTACGCAATTCCAAACTTGTTCCCTTGCTTGCCATGAAGCCAATTCTTGTTGGACAGCAGCAAGTCGAAGGGTTGGGTTTTTGGTGCTCACACATTACTAATCTGGGTTAAGTGAAACGAGTCATTCCAGCTAACGCATAAAAAGTAACAACAATTATTTATTAAGGCAGTCCTCGAGTTACTGCTCGAGGCTCCGCTATTTCATTGATAAGCTCATTGCCGACATACATACCGACATATGAGATGACTCGGATACATACACTTCTTAGCTAAGTGTAGAAGGGACGAAGTAGTGCTACATTCCACGGTCGCTTCGATTCCTCTCCGGACATGTCCGCCTTGTTCTTTTCCTGTGGCTTTGCATCTATAAGATAGTAGGAATCATTGTGCAATGCTTTGCTCACAATAAATGGTCCTTCCCATGGGGGGATAATTTATGCATGCCAGTGGTACGCTGTACCAACCGGAGCACCAGATCGCCTTCCCGGAAGACCCGGGGGCACACTTTCCGGCTATGATAGCGTCGGAGATTTTGCTGATATATGGCGGATCTGGACAATGCCAGTTCTCTCGCTTCTTCCAGCAGATCAACATCATTTTGCCAGGCCTCTTGCACTTCGGCTTCTGTGTATTGGGTGACCCTAGGCGAATCATGCTCTATGTCGGCTGGTAATACAGCTTCTGCCCCATATACCAGAAAGAACGGCGTGTAGCCTCTTGATCGATTCGGAGTTGTTATAAACTCCACAATATCGCTGGTAGTTCTTCTATCCAGCACCCCGCTGATCTTTGCAGCGGCTCAATGAGCCGGGGTTTTATCCCGAATAGCACTAATCCGTTGGATCTTTCCACTTGTCCGTTCGATGCGGGGTGGGCTACCGAGGCTACGTCGAGTCGGATTTTCTTATCTCGGCAAAAGCGCGCAAATGCTCCTTCCGCGAAATTCGTTCCATTGTCAGTTATAATGCTGTGTGGATAACCGTACCTCAAGATGATGTCTTTGAGAAACATCACGGCCGTAGCTCCATCACATTTTCTTATAGGCTTCACTTCGATCCATTTTGTAAACTTGTCCACCATGACCAGAATGTGTGTCATGTTTCCTCTCGCTGGTTTGAACAGGACAACCATATCCAAGCACCACACAGCAAATGGCCATGTAATTGGTATGGTTTTGAGTTCCGACATAGGCATATGTGTCTTGGTGGCGTACCTTTGACAACCATTGCATTTTCTCACCAGATCTTCTGCTTGCTCCAAGGCACTTGGCCAGTAGAATCCATGCCGGAACGCCTTTGCCACTAAGGCCTGGGATGAGGCATGATGCCCGTATTCTCCTTGGTGTATATCTCGGAGGATGTTAAGTCCTTCTTCCGGGTCAACACACCGCTGGAGGACATTGGTTACACTCCGTTTGTATAGTTCGGAATTGATGATTGTGTAAGCTTTGGCTCTCCTCTGAGTTTGCCTGGCTAGCACTTCCTCAGTGGGTAACGTTCCATCTTTCAAGAACTGGTATATAGGCAGTGCCCAAGTTGGTATCGCTCGCGCAGGGAACATCTCCTCATCAATTTCCATCCAATCCACCCGCATAACTTCAGCCGGATCACGCTGAACAGTCCCCGGGTCTAGCGAGGTAGTCCCCGGGTTTGCCGAGGTAGTCCCCGGGTTCGGCGTGCTACCTCCCATGTCAATGTCCATGGGCTCAGCTCCGGATTCCGCGTTTTCCGGGATATAGATTGAATCGGTTCCGGAGGACGGCCTGATAGATGGTTTTTTGAGGTGCTCCAATGCTACGCCCGGTGGAATCGCCTGTCGGGTCGATCCGAGCTTTGACAGCATGTCGGCAGCTTCGTTTTCCACGCGAGGTACATGGTGAAATTCGCATCCCTCAAAGTAACCTGAGATCTTCTGCACATGAAATCTGTATAGTGCCATGTTTGGATCCAGGGCGTCCCACACTCCGAACACTTGCTGTATTACTAGATCTGAGTTGCCAAAGCATATTATCCGACGTATGCCAATCTCCTTTGCCACTTTGAGACCATGCACAAGAGCCTCATACTCAGCGACATTGTTTGATGCCGCGAAATCGATCTGCAATACGTACTTGAGCTGATCCTTCTTTGGCGAGGTAAGCACAACCCTGGCACCTAACCCGGTTTTGGTTTTCGATCCGTCAAAGTGCATCCTCGAGTAGTTCGGATCTGGCGGTGGTGGTTCGTATTGTACCTCATCCCAATCCACGATAAAGTCCGCCACAGCCTAAGACTTGATCGCTTCTCTCCTATCATACTGGGGTGCGTAAGGTGCTAGCTCAATCGCCCATTTCGCAATTCTGCGATTCGCATCTTTGTTACCCATTATCTCGGATATGGGGGCTTCACATATCACTTTGATGGGATGCTCCTCAAAGTAGTGCTTTAACTTCTTTGCCGCCATATAAACACCGTATGCCACCTTTTGAAAATGCAGGTAGTTCTGTTTTGAGGCAGACAATACCTCGCTCAAGTAATACACTGGCCTCTGCACCGACTCACCCTCTTCATCACTCTCCACTACAATCACTGCACTTACAACTCGGTTGGTTGCGGCTATGTAGAGCAACATTGGCTCCTTTGACAGTGGAGAAGCTAACACTGGTGCAGTGGCCAACATCTTTTTCAAGTGGGCAAAAGCTTCATCAGCCTGCGACATCCAAACGAATTTATCTGACTTTTTCATGAGTTGGTAGAGAGGCAGTGCCTTTTCCCCTAACCGACATACAAACCGACTCAATGACACCAGGCATCCAGTGAACTTCTGGACGTCGTTGAGACACTTCGGCAGCTCCATTCGTTCGATGGCTCGGATCTTAGTTGGATTAACCTCGATACCTCGGCTGGATACGAGAAATCCGAGTAATTTCCCAGCCGGGACACCGAAGGTACATTTCTCTGGGTTAAGCTTCATCCGGAATCTCCTCAAGTTCGCGAATGTTTGCCTTATGTCGTCAAGGAGCGTTGCGCTTTCCTTGGTCTTAATAACCACATCATCCACGTAGACTTGTACATTTTGACCTATTTGATCGTGCAAACATTTTTGCATACATCTTTGGTACGTTGCTCCTGCATTTCGTAAACCGAACGGCATAGTGCGATAGCAATAAGCCCCGTACGGGGTAATAAAGGCAGTTTTTATTTGATCATCCCGGTTCAGAGGTATCTGGTGGAAACCAGAATAGGCGTCAATGAATGACAACAGTTCACATCCCGCGGTAGAGTCGATGACCTGATCTATCCTCGGCAGTGGGAATGGATCTTTTGGACACGCCTTGTTCAGGTTCGTGTAATCGATACACATACGCCAAACCACTGCCACGTTCGGATCATCCTTCTTCTTTTCTACCAGCACCGGATTAGAGAGCCAATCCGGATACAACACTTCCATGATAAATCCTACTGCTAGCAACCGACATATCTCGTCACCAATGACCTTTCTCCTATCCTCGGAGAAGCGTCGGAGAGGCTGCTTCACCGGCCTTGCTCCGGGTCTTACGTTCAAAGAGTGCTCGGCCAACTCCCTCGGAACACCTTGCAAGTCTTGTGTGGACCAAGCAAAAATATCCTGATTCTCACGGAGGAAGTTGACGAGCTCGCTTTCCTATTTGTCAGTTAACCCGGCACCAATTGTTACGGTACGCTCCGGAAACATGTTATCCACTAGAATCTTCTTGGTGTCCTTCACGGCTTGAAACAAAACGCTTCCATGCGGGGTGCTTAACACCGGCATATACTGCTGCGCGGACTGAGCTAATGCCGCCACCTCTTGGATTTTTCTTTTCTCTTGCGCAATCACGAGTGACTCGGCTAGATTAGACCCGGCTGAGGCGCACTCAATAGAACGTCAGAAATCCCCAGCGATAGTAATTGCTCCATTTGGCCCGGGCAACTTCATCTTCAGATAACTAACGTGGCAACTTGCCATGAATTTGCTCAGTGTCGGTCTCCCGAGTAATGCATGATACGTGCTCTCCAAGTTCACCACCTCAAACTCCAGATTCTCAGTTCGGCAGTTATCCCTCGTACCGAATAGCACGTCGACCCAGACTTTGCCTATGGGCTCACAGGAGGTGCCTAGTACGATACCATGGAAAGTTATTCTTGTAGCCTGGAGCATGTTCTCCGAGATGCCCAACTTGCGCATCGTATCCGCATACATGATGTTAATGCTACTACCATTGTCGATCAGTACCTTGGAGAACCTCACAGTAATGTTTGGTCCAATGAACGTCGGATCTAACACTAGTGCATACGAGCCCGGACTTGGCATAAGCTTGGGGTGATCTTTGACGCTCCAGGTAAATTCCTAGTCCGACCAAGACATGTACCTCGTCACTGCGGGCATAACCGCGTTAACCTCCATATGTCGGTGCTGCAAGCTCTTCCTATCTGTTTCCTCTGTTGTGAACACACAATAGCTCTGGTGATGTTCCCTGTACTCATTCCTTCCGAGGTTGATCATTCCGGGGTGCCTGAGCATTCCCCGAACCACCTTGTTCTATCTTACGCATCCACTCACATTGCCTCATTGTGTGACCCGCCGGGCTGTTCGGATTTGGCGTGTGAAATTTACAGGGCTGGTCCAACATTGACTCGTAGGTATACCTCGGACGATCTTTCTTTTATTGCCATTGCTTCTTATGCTCCGGAGTCCACGTTTTCTTGCCATAGTTTCGAGGAGTCCATTGCCCTCCCGTTTTCTGGCATTGGTTGCTCCCTGCTCCAGGTTGATCTTGATTCACAGCTACAACTTGTTGCGAACTATACCGATGATCCGGTCTATCGTCTCTCCTTTTTCCCCTATAATCGTTCCTCCGGGATAACCCGGCTCCGTCGCTCGGATAGTACTCCTCATTTGACTCGTTCGACGCGATCCTAGGTTGAGTTGGATCACCCAAAGCATAAGAATCCGCAATCTGGATCATCTCTGCCAACGTGACTGGCCTTTTCCTTTGCAATTTCATCCACAACTCGCTGCCATATCTGCACCCTTGTGCGAACCATGCTATAGCCTGTGACTCTATGACTCCCTCACACGAGTTTCTCATGGTACACCACCGGGTCAAGAACTCACGATCCATTTCGTTAGATCTCTGCTTGCACATCGCCAGGGTCTGCGGTCTATTCGGTCTCTGATATGTACTTGAGAAGTTGCTGATAAACATTTCTTCAAAATCTATCCAGCAATTGATGCTTCCGGGTGGCAAATTATTCAGCCATACCCTAGCCGGACCTTCCAACATTTGGGGTACGTTTCGTACAGCCCATCTCAAGTTGCCAGTTGCAATTTTCACAGCCGTTGCGTAGTTTATCAGCCAATCCTCCGGCTTTGTACTGCCGTCATATGTCTTTGTGCCCCTGGGTAATTGGAAATTGGGTACTGGCGGTTCCTTCATGATCCGGGGTCCAAAGCACGCTGGACCCAGAGGACCTTGACATTCAATCTGTTCCGACCTATACAGGCGATCCATCTTTAACCTGGCATCATCCGACATCAAATCCCTGCTTCCCAGTCTCGACCCTATCACATGATAATCCGGTATTGCGTATCCCGCATTCATCATCTCCGAGTCTCCGTCATTGTATCGGTCTTCCTCCCGTTGTGCTCCTCTCTGTTGCATACCACGGCCGGCACTTTGCTCTTGCCTTGGTATATTCCGCTGCTGCGGTTGACCTGCTCCTTCCAAGTTTTGCTGTCCGGCATTGCCGTTGGCAGCATTCCCTTGACCGGCCTTGCCTTGGTCGTGATTACCTCGGCCAGCTTCACCTCGGCTCACACTTCGTCGATCGTCGTTTCTCCGCATGTCTTTTTCTTTTCCCGCACGCGTTGGTTCGTACGGAACGATCTGCTTGTTCCGTCTGGCCGAGGTTACTACCTCTTCTCTCCTTGGGCCACCATGAGGCGACGATGCGGCTGCAGCGGATTTCTCCGGGTTACCCATCACCGAATGGACGATCTTAGAAGCTCCAACTCTCTCCGGGTTACCTCTCAGCAGCTCCTCGTTCTGCCTGTTTGCGATCCGAACCAGCTCGTTAACCCGGTCTTGCTGTCTTTGACGGGCTTCACCCGTCAGACCCTCTAGCTCGGACGCCGCGGCATCTGCTGCTCTGAGGTTCTTTGCCGGGGTACTATACTTCGGCAACCCCACGGACAGATAGTTTTTCGACCCTTCTGGTCCATCATCACCTTCTCTGTTCATCTCACTCATGAGAATTTTCCCTTTTACCCTTACTGCATCAACCTTGTTTGCCTTCGCGTACTCACGCAGCGTCATGTTCAACGACTGTTGAGCCGCTGCTATTTTCTTTGCGCCCTCCAGTATCTTCTGTCGGGTCTCCTCTAGCTCGGCCTGTGCCTGAGCCGGATCTACCACTGCTGCCACCGGGTTTGCCAAGCTATCCATAGCTTCCCTCAGCATTTTCTCAGGCCACTCTAGCGGAGGACCCCTAGCTTTCCTCGGTGCCTTAGGCATTACCTCCGGGTCTGGCGCTGGATCCTTGCTCATGCCCGCGCCTGGCGCAGTCATCATCACCTCTGCATGGTCCGGGGAGCGAGCGATACGCGCCCCGCGAGCCACAGTGAGTGGTGGTTCTCCTGCATCGATGACGCGATGCGGATGAACGCAAGACACGTCCAGCCACCGAGCTTGACGAAGATGCCGTTGCGCAGAAGGGGGCGTGTGCCGAAGCAGCCAGCGTTGTCGCTGACGTAGTCCAGCGCTCCAAAGTGTTGAACGAGCCCGGAGACGATGTGTTCGCCGGTGCTGATGAGGTTTCCCGTCCAGATCTTCACCCCTGCTAGCGCCGCTAGCCCCACGGTGGGCGCCAACTGCCGTGGTGGTGTCACGGCAGATGCCATGGATAGGCTAAAGGTAGGGACTAATATGCGCTAGGGGAACCCAGGGAGGGATAGTAGAGTGATTCTCTACACAGAAGCTTTGTATTGATGTTCTATCTCCCAGATTACAAGTGCTCCTTGAGATATATTGACAAGAGGGGGAAGAAGAAACTCTCTTACCCTTGCCTACCAACTAGCCCAAGAACCCTAGATCCACTAGTGCTCAACCAACTAGAAATTCTCCCAACTCTGTATCAGAAAATATCCCCAACCCCTCTACCAGAGCGCTACCCCCCCTTATATAGAGGTGGTTCGGTCCTGGCCTAGGGCATACGTGGAGGCATATTCCTAAGAATATGCCCGCTCCCAAAGTAGTAACCCGACAGGGGTGCTTTTCTCCCGTGTCACACTTGCTTTAGCGACATAGCCTTTGCGGCGCCCGCGTCAGCCGACGTGAGCATCGTCACCGTTATCGGCCACGATCCGGTGGTCCTGCCCTTGCTTTATTCGCTCATCCAGTATGCACCGGACCTTCTTTTTTGACCAGAGAGATTCCTTCCTTCTCCTAGAAGCCAAGCGAGGATCCGGATCACAGTTGATCCGGCCACACCTGTTCCTGCATATAAGTTAGACAAGCATTTCCGACTTACTCCTTAAGTCGGATGAGACAATGTTAGGCGACCCCCCTGGTCCGGGTTACTCCGTGATCCGGCCTTCCTTGAGGTGACTCGGCCAGCATCCGTTTTGACCTTGCCGAACCTCGGCTAACTCGGCCCTTATACCCCGGAGTGACCCTACCCGGGGGTATCCCCCGAACATATAAATCTGAATAATTGTTATTTCGTGCCTGCACTAAGCATGAACATTGTATCCGTGTCGTGTTTGATGCAAATTGGTTATTCCTTTAAATCTGAAAACAGTGGTTGTTCGATTTATATGAATGATATCTTTTATGGTCATGCACCTGTGTTGAATGGTTTATTTTTGTTGGATCTCTATAGTAGTATTACGCATATTCATAATGTTGATGCTAAAAGGATTAAACTTGATAATGATATATCTGCATATATGTGGCACTGCCGTCTAGGTCATATTGGCGTTAAACGCATGAAGAAACTCGATTCTGATGGACTTTTGGAATCACTTGATTTTGAATCATTTGATACATGCGATCCATGCCTTACGGGCAAGATGACTAGAACACCGTTTTTCGGTTCAATGGAACGGGCGACAGATTTATTGGACATCATACATACTGATGTGTGTGGACCAATGAGTGTGTCAGCACGAGGTGGATATCATTATTTTGTTACTTTCACGGATGATTTGAGTATATACGGGTATATCTATTTGATGAAACATAAGTCTGAAACCTTTGAAAAGTTCAAGGAATTTCAGAATTAAGTGGAAAATCATCGTAACAGAAAGATCAAATTTCTGCGGTCCAACCGTGGAGGAGAGTATCTTAGTTACGAGTTTAGCACACATATGAAAGACTGCAGAATAGTTTCACAACTCACGCCTGCCAGAACACCACAACGTAATGGTGTGTCGGAACGTCATAATCAAACTTTATTGGATATGGTTCGATCTATGATGTCTCTGACTGACTTGCCACTGTCATTTTGGGGTTATGCACTGGAAACCGCTGCATTCACTTTAAATAGGGCACCATCTAAATCCGTTGAAACGACACCGTATGAATTATGGTTTGGAAACAAACCTAAGCTGTCATTTCTTAAAGTTTCGGGAAGCGATGTTTATGTGAAGAAACTTCAGCCGGATAAACTCGAACCCAAAGCGGAAAAATGCGTCTTCATAGGATACCCTAAGGAAACGATTGGGTATACCTTCTATCACAGATCCGAGGGCAAGGTTTTTGTTGCCAAGAATGGATCCTTTTTTGAGAAGGAGTTTCTCGTGAAAGGTGTGAGTAGTCGGAAGGTAGAACTCGAAGAGGTTATTGAACCTTCTCTTCATAAATTGGCGAGTGGCCCAGCACCAGAAGTTGTTTCGGAGTTGACTTCACCTAATGAAGAGAGAGCTAATGATATTGATCATGAAACTCCAAAAGAGGATACTGCCGAACCTCGCAGGTCAAGCAGGACACGTGTAGCTCCTGAACTGTACGCAATCCTGTTATGAATTTCATGATTGATGAAATAGATGACCCTGTGACGTATGAAGAAGCGATGATGAGCCCTGATTCCAACAAATGGCTAGAAGCCATGAAATCCGAGATGGAATCCATGTAAAACCAGGTTTGGACCTTGGTGGACTTACCTCACGATCAAAAGGCCGTTGAGAATAAATGGATTTTCAAAAGAAAAACTGATGCTAATGGTAATGTGACCATCTATAAAGCTCGACTCGTCGCAAAGGGGTTTCGACAAATTCAAGGAGTTGACTACAATGAGACATTCTCTCCCGTAGCGATGCTAAAGTCGGTTAGGATTATGTTAGCAATTGTTGCATATTTCGATTATGAAATATGGCAGATGGATGTCAAAACTACGTTCCTCAATGGTAATATTGAAGAAGAGTTCTATATGATACAACCTAAGGGTTTTGGCGATCCAAAGGATGCTGATAAGGTATGCAAGCTTCAGCGATCCATCTATGGACTGAAGCAAGCATCCTAGAGTTGGAATCTCCGCTTTGATGAGGTGATCAAAGAGTTTGGATTTGTCCAAACTTATGGAGAGGCTTGTATTTACAATAAAGTGATTGGGAGCAATGTGGCATTTCTAATATTATATGTGGATGACATATTATTGATTGGAAATGATATAGATCTTTTAAACAGTGTTAAAAGTTATCTAAACAACAAATTTTCGATGAAGGACCTTGGTGAAGCTTCATATATGTTAGGCATTAAAATCAATAGAGATAGATCAAGACACCTAATTGGGTTATCGCAGTGTACATACCTTGATAAGATATTAAAGAAGTTTAATATAGACGGAAGTAAGAAGGGGTTCTTACCTATGTTGCAAGGCAAGACATTGAGTAAGACTCAAAGTCCGGCTACGGCGGAAGAAAGAGAGATAATGGATAAGATCCCCTATGCCTCAGCCATAGGCTCTATAATGTACGCCATGCTATGTACAAGACCGGATGTGACACATGCTATTAGTTTGACTAGTAGGCACCAATATGATCCAGGTTCGGAACATTGGATAGCGGTCAAGAATATCCTTAAGTACTTAAGAAGAACTAAGGATATGTTTCTTGTATACGGAGGTGAAGAAGAGCTAGTCGCTAAGTGTTATGTCGATGCTAGCTTTGACACCGATCCGGATGACTCTAAGTCTCAATACGGATATGTATTTCTCTTGAACGGAGCAGCAGTTAGTTGGAGGAGTTCCAAACAACCTATGGTGGCTGGATCAACGACGGAGGCAGAATATGTTGCTGCTTCAGAAGCGGCGCATGAAGCGGTTTGGATGAAGGAGTTCATAACAAAACTAGGTGTGGTTCCTAGTGCATTGGACCCAATGGTGATCTATTGTGAAAACAATGGAGCCATAGCGAACGCCAAGGAACCAAGGTCTCACAAGAATTCCAAGCATATTAAGCGCCGGTTTCACTCCATCCGCGAGCATGTCAAGGATGGAGACATAAAGATTCGTAAAGTACACACAGACCTAAATGTAGCAGATCCGTTGACTATAGTTCTCCCTAACACAAAACATGATCAACACCAGAACTCCATGAGTGTTAGATTTATCACTATGTAAACTAGATAATTGTCTCTAGTGCAAGTGCGAGACTGAAGGAAATATGCCCTGAGAGGCAATAATAAAGTTGTTATTATGTATTCCTTGTATATGATAGATGTTTATTTTGCATGCTATAATTGTATTGATTGAAACGTCAATACATGTGTGTTTAATAAACAAAAAGGGTTCCTAGTTATGCCTCTCTTATAGACTAGCTCATTGATTAACAAGATGATCAAAGTTTCCTGATCATGGACATTGGATGTTGTTAATAACGAGGTCACAGCATTTGTGAAATGGTGTGATGAACATTCATCTGAAGTATAGCATTACGATCAAAGTCATTATGTTTATATTTCTATAACATCATACAAAGTAATCTTAGTCCTTAGACCATGAGATCATGTTAATTGCTAACACCAGAAGAGTATCTTGATAACATCAAACGTCACACCGTAACAGGGTGACTATAAAGGTGGGTTCAGTGCTACGAAGGTGTTATGTTGAGGCTCATGGATCAAGAGTGGAATTTGTCAATCCCGATGATGGATAGATATACTCTAGGCCCTCTCGGTGATATCACATTAAGATAGCTTGCAAGCAAGTGATGTGATCACTAGAATGTTATATCACGGGAACAAGAAAAGAGTGCATGTCGGTAACGAGATCAAACTAGGTATTTGGATACCGATGATCGAATCTTGTACATGTATTATATCATGAGAAAAAGGGATTAAATTACTAGCGTTAAAGGTTCTCACGATCACAGAACTCATGATTGAATGTGCAGGAGTCAGTATGGATCTCTAGGTCCCGCTTCTGATTATTGATCGGAGAGGAGTCTCAATCATGTCTGAATTAATCGTGAACCGTAGGGTGACACACTTAAGGGTTGCCGGTCACCATTTAGTAGCACATATGTTTCAGACGAAAGGATTGCAAAGCGCAGGAATTGTTTCGATAGAAACCAGAATTGTTTCGGGTGAACTTGCAGAAAGTGGTTCTGCATGTGATATTGAAATGTTGCAAGGGGTTTTATGTGAATGTTTGTTAATTAAAGTAATTAACAAAATTATGAATAAAATAAATAAAAGAGTTTTATTAATTGAGAGTGGCATTAAATTTGGTGGAAATTTAATGCATGTGAGTGGAATTGTGGGTGGAGTCAAAATTGATGTGAGTGGAGCTTCCATCACATGAATGAGGAAGAGGTGGGGGCACCCTCCTTGGCCGCCGGCCATGGTAGGGGAGGACCCCCCCCTCTCCTATAAAAGCCCCCCTCTCCACCCTCACAAAACACACCTCCTCGTGAAGGATCTCTCTCCCCCTCTAGATATTCCCCCATGGTCTCAGATTAGCGAGATACATGTTCCCGGTGGCCTTGCGTCTGGAAGGAGTTGCTTCTTCCGCTGATTCGCTGGAGCGAGGAGGTGGAGGTTGTCCGGTGGCTTGAAAGTCTGTGCGAGGATGGATGCGCTGCTGATTTGCGGCGCTCGGACTTCCACACGATCTTGAGATCGGCAAGCGTACGACTACATCATCCACGAGTTCCAACTCGTTAACAAAACTTTGTTGTCTTCGAGGGTAAGTTCTCCATGCATGTATATCCACATGTTGCTCTGTATCTAGTAGATATATCTTGGCGTATAGTTCTCTTCGTAGGAAATTTTTTGTTTTCTATGCTGCGAACCCAACAAGGGTCCTGGCGGTCAATCTGTTCAGAAAGACCCCATTACCAGACACATGGCCATGTGGAAGAAGAAATCTATATTTTGGGAGCTTGAGTATTGGAAAGACCTAGATGTTCGTTCTTCAATCGACGTGATGCACGTGACGAAGAATCTTTGCGTGAACCTGCTAGGCTTCTTAGCGTGTATGGGAAGATAAAAGATACACCAGAAGCATAGGAGGACCAGCAACGTATCAAAGACCGATACAACAAGCATACTGATAAAGGCCTTCAATACTTAAGCAGCTATGCTCTTACCAAAGCAGAGAAGGAAATCTTTTTTGAATGCCTGAGCAGTATCAAGGTCCCGGCTTGCTTCTCATCAAATATAAAGGGAATAATAAATATGGCAGAGAAAAAGTTCCAGAACCTGAAGTCTCATGATTGCCACATGATTATGACGTAGTTGCTTCTGGTTGCATTGAGGGGGCTTCTACCGGAAAATGTTCGAGTACCCATTTTGAAGCTATGTGCATTCCTCAATGCAATATTGATGTCTACGCACTTCTATTCTTATAGACAGTTGTTGGGCCTCCAAGTACAGAGGTTTGTAGAACAGCAGCAAGCTTTCCCTTAAGTGGATCACCCAAGGTTTATCGAACTCAGGGAGGAAGTGGTCAAAGGTATCCCCTCTCAAGCAACCCTGCAATCAAGATACAAGAAGTCTCTTGTGTCCCCAACACACCCAATAGACTTGTCAGGTGTATAGGTGCACTAGTTCGGCGAAGAGATAGTGAAATACAAGGGGTATAGATAATTATAAGTGGTAACGGTGCCAAAAAATAGCTTGCTGGCGTGTGGTTAACGTGGTAAAAGACTAAAGGCAAACTGAAATAAAGAAGGAAGAAAGCAAACATGTAACAGATCTAATAGCAAACGGTGTTTCAGTGCTTAGAAACAAGGCCTATGGATCATACTTTCACTAGTGAACACTCTCATATAAATATCTTCTATTTATGATACTACTCTTAACTACTCTCCGGTTGGACAATCTAATCCATGGTAGGGCTATAATAACACACCTCAAAGTAAGCCTTTCTGAAAGAACATTTCATGTTTTCCTATGTTTTGCGTTTTAGATAACAATACTGTGGAGATTATTCATGTGCGCTAAGTGTGCAGGAAGCTTTGAAGGGGGCCGGATTATCCGCCCCACCAAGGGCCGGATAATCCGGCCTACCTCATTGCTCAAAGGGAGCCAAGGCACGTCGCTAGGTATCCGATCGGATTTTCTCCCAGAAAATCCGAACTGGGGCGGTTTTTCCTCCGCAGACCGGATAATCCGGCCCCCAGTTTTTGAGCAAAGGGAGCCAAGGCGCGTCGCTCGGTATCCGGTCGGATTTCTCCCGAAAAATCCGAACTGGGGCGGTTTTTCCTCCCCAGGCCGGATATTCCGGCCTTCACATAGGACCGGATAATCCGGCCCCCAGAAGTTGATCAAGGGCAAGCTCGGCGCGACGCTCATATAAGGGGCAGATTATCTGCCGGATATTCAGAGTCTGGGGCGGTGTTTTCTCCAGGCCGGATAATCCGGCCCTCACTTGGGCCGGACGGATAATCTGGCCCCCAAAGTGTCCAACAGCTGGTTTCGGAAGGAGGTATAAATACCCCTTCTTCCCCAACGTTCAGACTCCTTGTTTCATTCAAAATTGTCCAGACATTGTGCAAGAACTCTCATTCTCGATCTCCCACTTCAACCACCCGAAGGTCTTGATCTTTGGGGGAATTGAAGGAGGAGAAGTTCATCATCATCATCACAAATCAAGCGCTTCAACTCCTCTGCATTCACTTGGAGAAAACCCTGATCTAGTATTCTTCTCAATACCTAGATCTTGTTTATTGTATTTGATAACTTTGTTCTTGTGGCAGCTTGTTGTCATTTCGGGAGCCTCCAAGTTGTTGTGGAGTTGTTGCCCCGCTAGTTGTGTAAAGGCGTCAGTGCCTGCCTTGAAGGGTACCTATAGTGGAAAGGTGGATCAGGCCTTTGGTGGCGAGATCCATCGGAGAACAGGGTGAGGACTATTGTGGCGTGGTGGTCTTAGTATCGCCCACCCCTCCTACGCAGACGTACTTCCCTTAACAAGGAAGGAACTGTGGTCAAACAAATCCTGTGTCTCCGCGTGCTTCACTTCGGTTTACCCGTTCCTCTTCCACTCGCTCTTTACTCGCTAGTAGATAGGTTTGCATATAGGGAAATTCCACCTAATAGTTTATCTAGAGAATTTACTCTTTGTGCTAAGCCTAAAATTGAAAAAGTATTAAAAATTGGTGTAGCACCTATTCACCCCCCCCCCTCTAGGTGCCCATACGATCCATTTCAATTGGTATCAGAGCCCCGGCTCTTAATTCGGGCTTAACCGCCTAAGTGTAGTATGGGTACCAAGGATGATGGAAATGAGGTTGTGGATAAGGTCACAATGGATGATCTCAAGTCATTGGAAACAACCTTGTTGAAATCCTTTGAGGCCAAGATGGAGGAGATGAATCAAATGATTACTCGCCTTACATCATCCATAGCCCCATCTCCATCCTCCTCTAAGGCTGCCACGCCATCATCTAAGGAAAAGGGTAACACCGGATCCAAGGATGATGATGTGGAAGGTGAAAAACTTAATGGTTCCACCTCCAAGAAGGGAAGTGGTAAGGAGGAATATAGTGAGCTTCGCCACGTATATTCCCCTGACCCACCTATCCCTCATCCTCATATAAACAATAGGGGTGATCCGCCCAAGCTCACTGTATCCTCTTTCAATCAATGGCAATTCTTAATGAAATCTCATGTTTGCAGCTCCTCTATTGAACTTTGGAGGATTATTGAAGAGGATCTTCATATTGGAGATCAAACCAACCTAACAAGAAGAGAAGTTGTGGACAGCCAGTTGAATGCCACTGCTCTCCACATGATACAACTGGGTGTGGGTCCCAAGGACATGCCACACATTGAACATCTCAACACAGCTAAAGAAGCTTGGGATGCTCTTACAGATCTCTTTGTTGGGAATGAAAGCATGAGAAGGAACAGGTATGATGCCCTTAGTAATGAAGCTGAGGGATTCTACATGTTGGATGGTGAAAACTATGAGGACATGTATAGAAGACTCAAGGGCATCGCAACAACATTTAGAAAGCATGGGGCCACTCACATTGATGATGCATGGATAAAAAGGAAATATGTGAGTGCCTTAATGCCTTTCGAGCCAATGGACTTGAAGAGCTTGCAAGGTAGACATAACTACCATCAAATGACATCCGATCAAGTCATGCAAGAAATGGCCTCATTCAAAGTGGCAGCAAAGAATGCTGAAGATGTCCGTGCTCAGGCCATTGGAATGCAAAAGGGTGTCAATGTGGCTCTCAAAGCCAATGTTGTTGAGCAAGAGGAAGATGAAAGAGCTTTTGAGGTGGCATCCATGGACTGCCCCGATGAAGTCAAACGTGCTCATGGTGAGTACATGGCTTTTTATGCAAGGAACTTTTGGAAGGACCCTGCCAAAGCCAAGTCGGAACTTGAGCGCAAGAACGGGTCAAATGGAAGAAGAGAAAGTGGCCCAAGATTGAGAACTTGCTACAACTGTGGAGATAGAATGCACTTTGTAGCTGAGTGTCCGTATCAAAATAGAGAAGACAATGGTGGCAGGCTCATTCTTAAAGAGAAATCTAAAGCACCTAAGAAGAAGCCATTTATTAAGAAGAATTGCCCCTTCAAGAAGCAACCCAAGATCGTCTTAGTTGCACAAAAAGAATACTCCTCTGCAAGTGAAGATGAAGAGGATGATCATAGTTCCCGCGAGGTGGCTGCTATAGCCAGCACATCGACTCCTTCATCTCTCTTCAACTCGCCATGCGAGAACATCATCAACAACAACGCCACTTGCCTAATGGCAAGAGGGTCCGAGGTTTCAACTTCTAGATCTTCATTTCCTAAGACTAGCATTATTTTGGATATGGATGATCATGACAGTCTTAAAATGAAAGAAGAAGTTATTGCTTTTGATGCTCTTATGAGTCAACTTGCTCAAGCCGAAGATCTTCTTGAAGAAAAGGGCAGAATTGAAAGAGAAGATGCGTTGGAGATAGCTTCTTTGAAGAATGCCTTGGAAGAGGAAGAGGAAGCTCGAGTATCTTTGGAAGAGAGACTCGAATCCATTGAGGAGTCACAGGAAGAAGCTGTAGCTCAGCTCATCAAAGAACGTGACCATGCTCTTGCTAAGGTAAAGAAACTAAAGAAAGAAAAGATTGACTTTGGGACTGTTCATGCTAGACTTTTGGAGAAGTTTGATAATTTTGAAAGTGCTCACAAGGCATTGAAGAGTGATCATTCTACTTTAAATGAGTCTCATGACCAGCTCCAAACTCAATTGAAACGGTATGATGTGCCAAGTACCTCCACTTCATCCTCTAGAAAAGAAGACCTTGCGAGAAGTTCTCAACACAAAGGTAAAGGAGTTATTGATGAGATACTGAGCAGGCAAAGGACAAACAATAGTAAAGAAGGTCTTGGTTACATTCCCAAGACAAAGAACAAGAAAAACAACAAGAAGAAGAAGAGCAAGACTGCTCAATCAATGACTAGCAACATTTCCAATGACAAGACTTACTTTTAGTTCGTGCCCTTTGTAAAATGGGCTTTGCGGTTTATGTTGATGCTGATTTGGTGGTACTCTTGTGGAGCAAGTCTCTAAAAGTCGCTTTCGTGGGATATGTCGAAAATGACCTGTACGTGGTGGACTTTTCGGGGAAAACCACTATAGGCCCGATGTGTCTTTTCGGAAAGGCTGACGCGGGTTGGCTATGGCATCGCCGACTAGCCCACGTCAATATGAGAACTTTGCAGAGTCTCCACAAGGGTGGCCACATCCTTGGACTAAAAGAAAATGTCTCATTTGCCAAAGATCGTGTTTGCAGGGCATGTGTTGAAGGGAAAATGCATGACTCACCTCATCGAAGGAAAACTATTATCTCATCAAATAGGATTTTGGAGCTCCTTCATGTGGACCTATTCGGACCTCCATCTCATGCAAGCCTTGGTGGGAAGAAGTATTGCCTTGTGATTGTTGATGATTACTCAAGATACACTTGGGTTTATTTCTTCAAGTTGAAGAGTGAAACTCAACAAACAGTCGTCGACTTCGCCAACAAGGTTCAACGTCAGCACAACGTCCCCATTCTGGCTATAAGAAGTGATAACGGCTCTGAGTTCAAGAACTACACCTTAAATGAGTTCCTAAGTGAAGAGGGGATAATTAAGACATCAATATTCCGCTGTTTACACCCCTCAACAAAATGGTGTAGCCGAGAGGAAGAATCGAACTCTAATGGATATGGCAAGATCAATGTTAGCTGAATTTAAATATCCATATAACTTCTGAGCTGAAGCAATCTCTACTGCTTGTCATTCATCCAACTGATTATACCTCCGCAAGATCTTGGACAAGACTCTGTATGAAATACTTACCGGTAACAAGCCAAACATCTCATACTTTCGGGTATTCAGGTGTAAGTGTTTCTTTCTTATCAAAGGAGTTCGTTTATCTAAGTTTGAATCTAAGGCTTTAGAAGGTATTTTTGTTGGTTATGGTGCCGAATCCCACACTTATATAGTCTACAATAAGCTCTCTGGAACTGTTGTAGAATCTTGTAGTGTGGTGTTCGAGGAAAATGACTGTTCCCGTGCGGAGCAAGTTGGTGTTTGTGATGCAGATGTTGAAATACCCCTATATGCCATAAGAAGAATGGGTGTGGGATTTTTCCTCCCCATTGAGGAAACCCTTGTGGCGGATCGGGAAGGACAATGCTCTTCCCATGAAGAGCCCTTATCTACACATGCCCAACAAGTTCCCACCACGGGAGAAAATTCTGCACCATCTCCATCAACTGCTGAAGGTCAAGCTGTTCCAGAAAACTCCAGGCTAGATTATCCAGTGGACACCGGATTATCCGGCCACCCTGCTCCAGCTGACGATATTGCTCCTGGTGGTGAAGATATCAACGCAAGCTCTAGGCCGAATTTTCTGGCAGGCCCCGGATTATCCGGCCCCTCGCCAGTTCAAGCAAGCCCCACACTACCTGATGAAGCTACTACAAATTCTCCCAGGCCGGATTATCCGGCCCTGACTCTCTAGTTCAGCAGCCTCCTATTACGGCTACTGAGTCACCTCAAGGGAACGCATCACCACCACCTGCTGCTGATATTCCAGTTCCTGATCAAGGTCGAGTAAATGCTTCCAATGAAGATTCAAGTGATGAATCTACTCCTCCAAGAGACAACAAACTTATTGAACTTCGTCGTAAGGCTCGAGCTGATCGAAACCTTGAGTTGAGAGGTCACACTCTCGACAAGGTTGTTGGTGATCTTCGACGAAGGGTTTCTACAAGAAGAGAATTGGCCAGTTTTGGTGAGCATCAAGCTCATATCTCTATGGTGGAACCTAAGAAGGTCTTTGAAGCTCTTGAATACCCAGACTGGGTTGTTGCTATGCATGCAGAATTGAATAATTTCAAGCACAACAAAGTCTGGAAACTCGTGGAGAAACCCAAATAGTGCCGCAATGTTATCGGCACCAAGTGGATATTCAAAAACAAGCAAGACGAGAATGGCATTGTTGTGAGGAACAAGGCAAGACTTGTGGCACAAGGTTACTCCCAAGTTGAGGGCATTGACTTTGGCGAGACCTATGCTCCAGTGGCTTGCCTTGAGTCCATCTGTATCCTTCTTGCTTATGATGCCCATAACAATTTTAAGTTGCAGCAAATGGACGTCAAGAGTGCCTTCCTTAACGGTCCTCTACATGAGTTAGTATACGTAAAGCAACCCCCCGAGGTTTGAGGATCCTAACTTTCTGAACCATGTATACAAACTCGATAAGGCACTCTATGGCCTTAAACAAGCCCCACGTGCCATGTATGAGCACCTTAAAGAGCTTTTGTTAGATCATGGCTTTGAAGTTCGGAAAATCAATCCCACTCTTTTTACTAAGAAGGTTAAGGGGGAGCTCTTCATATGCCAACTACATGTAGACGATATCATCTTTCGTTTTACTAATAAAGCTTTTAATGATGATTTTTCAAAGCTTATGACTGACAGGTTTGAGATGTCCATGATGGGGGAATTACGGTCCTTTCTTGGATTCGAGATCAAGCAACTTAGAGAAGGAACCTTTATTAATCAAGCAAAGTACATCCAAGACATGCTCAAGAGATTCAAGATGACGTATCTAAATGGTGTCGCCACTCTGATGCAAACAAAATGTCATCTTGAACTTAACCCACATGGTAAAGATGTGGACCAAAAGGTATACCGGTCCATGATTGGTTCTCTTCTTTACCTCTGCGCATATAGACCCGATATAGTGTTGAGTGTGGGAGTGTGTGCAAGGTATCAAGCAGCTCCTAAAGAAAGCCACTTAGTGGCGGTCAAGAGGATCTTTCGATATTTGGTTCATTCCCCTAACTTTGGTCTCTGGTATCCCAAGGGCTCCAATTTCTCTTTATGTGGTTATACTGACTCAGATTGGGCTGGTGATAAGGATGATCGTTAATCCACTTCTGGAGCTTGTTAATTCTTGGGAAGATCTCTCGTATGTTGGTCATCTAAAAGCAGAATTGTATATCTCTCAACCGCCGAAGCTGAATATGTTGCTGCTGCCAGCGCTTGCACTCAACTATTGTGGATGAGGCAAACTTTAAAGGAATACGGTGTCCGTTGTGACAAAGTGCCTCTTTTATGTGATAATGAAAGTGCAATCAAAATTGCGTACAATCCTATTCATCACACAAGGACGAAGCATATTGAGATTCGGAATCATTTTATTCGAGACCATGTTGCTCGCGGCGATATTGATCTTTCCTTTGTGAGCACGAAGAACCAACTTGCGGATATTTTTACAAAGCCACTTGATGAAGCAAGATTCTGCTATTTGAGGAATGAGCTAAATATCATTGATTCGAGGAGCTTGTCTTGATTACCCATGCACTCACTTGTACATCTCAATCCTTCTTTGGTCTAGGTGTGGGCATGGATATAGGGGGAGTGTGGTCCTAACTCATTAGGCTAACCCTCCCCCCATAATGCCAAAAGCAAGATAAATCATTTCTCTTAATATCATTTTGTGATATGTGAGCTTATTGATGAGTATTGGTCGTGAACCCAAGATATATCTTTGTGGTGTCACACCATACACTCCAACAAGGTGGCCTCGACCACCGCCCCCTCCCTTGAGGAGAATTGGCTCTTTTTGGATGTTCTTTCCTATCTCATGTTCTTATGGGAATCACGCCTGAATCTTGGCTTTTATTTGATTTGGATTTTACAATTTTGAGTGTCTAGTACCATCTCAGTTTGGCTCTCTTAATCCTAAGCCTTTCCCTACCCCTAAGCCATCTATTCTAGCACACAAGTCCCTTGTACACCTTGTGGGGGTGTTGTTTGGGGACGCGCGGGCCTGGTTCTGTGTACAACAGAATCCCAGATTTGAGGCCGGGTAATCCGGCCCAAGTGTAGGCCGGATATTCCAGCCCTGGCAGATTTCATCTTAAAGGGCAGGGATCGGGGGGAAGGGCTCATAACGAGCAGCACTTCTCCCCCAATCCTCTCCTCCTCCTTAGCCGCCACCTGCCGTCCCCCACCCTCCCCGGAGCCTCTCCGACCACTGGATTTTCCGGGCCTCCCCGGATCTTCTTCTCCGCGCCTCCGGGTACCTTCTCCTCCGCGTTCTTCCTCCAATGAGTGAGAGTAACTCCCTCTCTCCCCATCTTTGGCTAGATGTGTTACTTGTTGGGTGGAACATTGTCTAGAGGGATGTGTTTTCGCATAGAAATCGTAGTCTTGCAGTTTCTAGGCCCGATCTACTTTTTTGCATTCAATCTAGGTGAAATCAAAATTTTCTGCCAGGGCCAGATTATCCGCCCCTGGCCAGGCCGGATAATCTGTCCGGACAGACTCGATTCTGATTCAGTTTCACTATGGATTATGCATTGCGTAGATTTGTCCTATGAACTTTTTGACTACTTTTTCCATGCTCTCTCCTGGACTTGTGTGTTTACTTATCCCCTTGCTATCGCCCTTATTCTCTTCACAGGTGGTTCTAGTGTTCCCAAGACCTACAAGCGCCACCCTCGCACCAAATACTTTCGGGATGACAGACAGGGTAACTTAGTGGATGAAGTTGAGTTAAGGAGAAGAAAGAACAAAGAGAAGCACATGGATGAACAAGCAAAGAGGACTAGGAAGGGGGTGTCCAAGAGGAAGGGCAAGGAGCCCAAGATCAACTATAGGACTTTGGATGCGGTCTCCTATTCCGCCATCCGTCACCGTGACTTGTTTGCTGAGCTGCCTCGTGATGATGAGCTGGGGGATACTCGTTTTTGGTGTGCAGAACAGAAGGGCATCTATGAAGATGTGTATGCCAGGATGAACATTAGGCCTATGCACCCGCTGGTACTTGCTGATGCTTTGGAGAAGTCTCATCTTGTGGATGCGATGTATGTGGCTGAGAGGATGGGGCTGCACCATTTCATGTCTCTCTAGTGCTCCTTTGACTCTGAGGTGGTGAAGCAGTTCTTCTCCACTTTGGTTATTTGTGGGGATGAGCGTCGCACTATGAAGTGGATGACTCATGACAGGCCTATGACTGCTGATTTTCACGTGTTTGCTGAGGTTCTTGGATACTCTTTCTGCAGCAGGGATAGAGCTAGTGGCCACCGCATCATCACCCAGCTGAAGCCCAACAAAGATGCAGCTCTCTCTCCTTGCACTGTGGACAATGTCACTGTGGGCACTATGGATGGCCTTGCTCCCACCTATGCTGCCTTAGTGGGTCTCTTTCGTGACTCCATTACTCCAAGTGGGGGCAACAATGACAGCATCCATGGTCACCTTGTTCAGCTACTTCAATTTTCTCATGAGGTTGCCTCTTGCGAGGACGAGTCAGTGCAGTACAGGCTGGATGTCATGGACTTCATTTACCATGAGCTGTGTGATGCTATGTTCAACCGTCTATCCATTCCCTATGCACCCTACATTATGATGCTCATCCGGCACCTGCTTCCTGCTGAGGAGTTCCACATCGACTCGATGCACAAGGCCAAGAAGATCTACACCAAGGTTCGGAAGACCTCTCACCCCTCCTCTGCTCCTGAGGGCCTCATGAGGGATGCTCGCCGGCCCCCTGTGCCTCCCGTTGCCCTTGAGATCAAGCAGCTGAACTGGTTCCAGCGTAACATACTCTGCATGGGCGTGGACACGCGCAAGGGTCAGTACGAGGCATACAAGCAGCGCCATGAGTTGGCTCACTCCCAGTAGCTCATTCTCCACCATGTGTCCGGTGCTTCAGGTGATCCTCTGGCCCCTACACCTCCCACTCCGTATGCTCGGTGGAACTCTTCCTCCGGGTTGAACTATGGTGAGCTAGAGTGTCACTTGTTCCCCTCTGCACCTGCTGCTGATGATGAGGATGAGAAAGGTGACACTCAGGAGCTTTAAGATGAGGATGAGGATGAGAATGAAGACGAGGACGAGGACGAGGACTACGAGTGATCCCGTGGGGCGCTAGCATCGCTCTTCTCCCTTTTTGGTGTCTCGATGCCAAAGGGGGAGAAGTTTAGGATGTCCGTGGATTTGCATGAGTCGGGCATAAGCACTTGCATTTTTCTATTCGTCATTTTCTTTCTTATGCCCATTTAGCGTTGAACTTTAAATTTGTGGTTTATGGTTGTTTGAGACTCTATGTGGTTGTCTGGATTATTATGCCTATGGATTTCATCTCATGGATTATGCTTATGGAGCTATCTATTCATATCCTATTGCTGGAGGTTTTATCATGGAAGGCGCTTATATTGGTTATCCGGTAATGATTGTGGCTTATGTCCAGGATGCCTTCCCTCTACCTCGGTGGTATGTTTATGTTGCTCATATGTCTATGGAATAGATTCACCTATTTGTGTGCATTTGTATTCCAATGCAAAATTCTATTATGCACACATTGAGGGGGAGTCTCTTTCATAGTTATTATTGTTTGTCTTGTGACTTTCTCCTGTAAATCCTGGTATTGTCATCTAACACCAAAAAGGGGGAGATTGAAAGAACATTTCATGTTTTCCTATGTTTTGCGTGTTAGATAACAATACTGTGGATTATCCGCCCCACCAAGGGCCGGATAATCCGGCCTACCTCATTGCTCAAAGGGAGCCAAGGCGTGTCGCTCGGTATCCAGTCGGATTTTCTCCCGGAAAATCCGAACTGGGGCGGTTTTTCCTCCCCAGGCCGGATAATCCGGCTGTCACATGGGCCAGATAATCCGGCCCCCAATTTTTGAGCAAAGGGAGCCAAGGCGCCTCGCTCGGTATCCGGTTGGATTTTCTCCCGGAAAATCCAAACTGGGCGGTTTTTCCTCCCCAGGCCGGATAATCCGGCCTTCACATAGGACCGGTAATCCGGGCCCCAGAAGTTGATCAAGGGCAAGCTCGGCGCGATGCTCATATAAGGGGCAGATTATCTGCCGGATATTCCGAGTCTAGGGCGGTGTTTTCCCCAGGCCGGATAATCTGGCCCCCAAAGTGTCCAACGGCTGGTTTCGTAAGGGCGTATAAATACGCCTTCTTCCCCAACGTTCAGACTCCTTGATTCATTCGAAATTTTCTAGACATTGTGCAAGAGCTCTCATTCTCGATCTCCCACTTCAACCACCCGAAGGTCTTGATCTTTGGGGGAATGGAAGGAGGAGAAGTTCATCATCATCACGAATCAAGCGCTTCAACTGCTCTCCATTCACTTGGAGAAACCCTTGATCTAGTATTCTTGTCAATACCTAGATCTTGTTTATTGTATTTGATAACTGTGTTCTTGTGGCAGCTTGTTGTCATTTCGGGAGCCTCCAAGTTGTTGTGGAGTTGTTGCCCTGCTAGTTGTGTAAAGGCGTCGGTGCCCGCCTCGAAGGGTACCTATAGTGGAAAGGTGGATCGGGCCTTTGGTGGCGAGATCCATCGGAGAATAGGGTGAGGCCTATTGTGGAGTGGTGGTCTTAGTACCGCCCACCCCTCCAACGCAGACGTACTTCCCTTAACAAGGAAGGAACTGCGGTCAAACAAATCCTGTGTCTCCGCGTGCTTCACTTTGGTTTACCCGTTCCTCTTCCACTCGCTCTTTACTCGCTAGTAGATAGGTTTGCATATAGGGAAATTCCACCTAATAGTTTATCTAGAGAACTTACTCTTTGTGCTAAGCCTAAAATTGAAAAAGTATTAAAAATTGGTGTAGCACCTATTCACCACCCCCCCTCTAGGTGCCCATACGATCCATTTCACTTTCCCATCTAGATAACCCCACACTGTCACCTTGAGCACTAGATGGTTCCAACAAACACCACAATTTCATAAAAACATCCAACTCCAAATATATCTCATAACAAGTAATTTCAATCTCTAGCCTAAGTGCATCATGGTGCGCATGTTGTCACTTTCACACACATGGGGAGAGCAGAGATCTATTAAAGCACTTGAGTAGCAAGGCAGATCTATAGATTACAAGCTCATGATCTCAATAAGATCATGCATAGAGAGAGAGATGAACACATAGCTACCAGTAGAACCCTTAGCCTCTGGAGAGAACTACTCCCTCCTCATCATGGGAATCAGCAATAATAATGGAGATGGCAGTGGAGATCGATAGAGATGGCTCCGGGGGCACTTCTTCGTCTCGGCAGGGTGCCGGAACAGGGACTTTCTATCCCCCGAATCTCCCCTTCGGTGGCGGCGGTGTTGCGGAACTTTTCGTGGCTGGAGGCTTGATGATCTAGGGTCTATGCATCGGGAGGCTTCTTATAGGCGAAGAGGCAAGGACGGTGGGCGGCCAGTGGGCCCACACCACCTGGTGGCGCGGCCAGGGCTAGCCCGCGCCACCACATGGTGTGACCGCCCTATGGCCCCACTCCGTCTCGTCTTCTGGCTCCGTGAGTCTTCCGGTAAAAATATCAACTTTGGCTTTGTCCCTTCCAATTCCGAGAATATTCATTTTTTGACTTTCCTGGAACCAAAAACAGCAGAAAACAGGCAGCTGGCACTGTGGCATCTTGTTAATAGGTTAGTCCAAGAAATCATTTGAAAAGTACTCCAAAGTTGGAACAAAACATAAGAAAGTTGATAAAAACCAAGCATGGAACATCAAAAATTATAGATACGTTAGCAACGTATCAACATCCCCAAGCTTAACTCCTACTCGTCCTCGAGTAGGTAAGTGATAAAAAGAAAGAATAATTTTTGAGGTGACATGCACCATCATAAACTTGATCAAAGTATTTGTAAAACATTTGAAAGCTGGGATCATAGTACTTCAACATAGCATGAAAGATAAAGTTCTAGCAGTAAGACAAAGAAACTATGTTGTAACATGAAAAGGCACAAACAAAAGATTCATGAATAACAATGCTTTGCAAGACGTTTGTTTGTTTCACATAAAGAAAACATAGCATAGTGGCATTCGGCTTGTTCCTCATAGAGTAGCAAACATAAATGCATAGGACACCTTCAAAGTTCATAAGAGTGACTAGATACAAATAGTTTAAAACAAGCAATATCAAAGTTATGCATCAATCAACAAGTCTTGGGACAATGCACATCGAACTAAGAATGGCCACTGTGCTCTCAAAGTAGGTGCATAAAGATAGAAGGTGGAGACTCAACATAAAAGTAAAAGAAAGGCCTTCATAGAAGGAAGGAGGGATTCAAGTTTCATAAAGAGCTTCCAAAAATTATGGTACTTATTAGCTTCCAGCTCTCATTTCCCCTATCATAAGCATCTTGTAGTGATTAAGGTTAAAGTGAACAAACTATGGAGTACATACTTGACAAAGTATAAGTTAGAAATCTCATGTCCCTTGAATACGACGGCCGCTCCTCATGCTACTCAAGTTTAGTCACCGGTAAGTTCTTGTCATAGTAAGTACATGTGTATCATAGAGAACCACCAACGGGGTACCCCTTGCCCGATGATACGGAAGAATCCCCATATTAAAATGACAAGGCAAGCAGACAACGAGCATCTCAGCAATCTTCTTATTTACCATGGGAAATGGTGCTTTTTTCTCTCTTTCCTCTTTTCGTATATCTCTTGTTTTTCTCTTTTCTTTTTCTCCTTTTTATCAATATCTGACTCTTTTTTTAATAAGAAGAATGCTTTATAGACAGCTTACTATGGTTACGCTACAGGTTTCAACCATGACAGCATGGATTAAACCAGCGACCCAGGCGTTTCTCTAACACATATACATAACTCCATGGACTTTCAAGCTCCCCTTTCATTTCACACCGACGACATCCATATACAAAAGAGCATGATATCAACTAGGTACAAAGTACAAGTGCAATGTTGAAAGCGTTCCCCATGACAACATGGTTCTGCTAATACCCAACATATAAGTGCAAGCATATACAAAATAGACGACACAATGGTTCAAGTTTATTAAGGGCAAGAAAAGTAAAGTGTGCCATCAAGTTTGTGAGAGCTTTAATCACTAGTTTTCTCATAACAAGTTTAATTCGGAAGGTAGATAAAAACATGAATATACTTGGAAAAGCATATGCTAGTAGGTAGGTATAGTGACCTATTTGGAATAACTTGGTTTTAGGAGTTGGATGCATGAGTGGGATTCATACTTAATTACGGAGGAGAGCAAAAGACTAGGAGCGACAAACTAAGAGAGCAATAATAGCCATAATCATGCAGAGCGACAAAACATCATTGATCAAAGCATAAAGTGATACTACAAGTTGAAAACTAAAGGATCACAAAGGCTTATGGTGACTTGGGATGGTCATAACATGGTGTGAGCATGCGCCAAGTCAACCAAAATAAAGCATCAAAGGAGAATACCACAATACTATGCTTTAATATGCTAAAACAACGCATGATTCTTCCAAGGCACATTAAGAAGTCTCAATTGTTTATAACAAGTCATGCTACAGTAAATAATACTAAGCATAAAGCCAAAACAATATCAAGCATGGCATGACAAAGCATAGGCCACAGTCAAAAACAAGCTCTCTTTACCACTTAAGCATGAACTTTCCTACTCGTTTCCAATCCAAACCAAACTATTTGAAAACCAATGTAAGAAAGAGGGGGTCCAACCAATTTAATTAGAAAACTAAGCAAACCAAGCAAATGAAAAACCAAAAACAAAAACGAAAAAGAAGACGCTCCAAGAACAACACAACTGTGCATGAAACAATAAAAACGAAGTGTTTGAAAGAAACCTAGGATTTTTATTGATGAAGAAGGGGATGCCTTGGGCATCCCCAAGCTTTGACGCTTGTACTTCTTGGATATTTCTTGGGCTGACACGCGTGGCATCCCCAAGCTTGAGCTTTAGTCCATTCTTCATCTAATTACATAATTCTCTCCATACACCTAAAATTTTTCCTTCATACAAAACTTCACACAATCTTTATTAGCAACATTAGTGCACTCAAGATAATTAGTCTTTGGGTTCAGTTTCAACACCAATAAAACTTCCATTAAAACACAAGCTACTATAGCAATTCCCTCAAAAATCTCAATTCCCCAAAGAGAACTCAAAAAGGAACCAACAAGAAGCAACTGCAAATAATTGCAGAAATCTGTCAAAACAGACCAGCAGTAAAAACCAAATTTTCGAAGACTTTATGTTGCTCAACTCGAAAAGTGTTGAACTAATGAAAGTTAAATAACAACCTGGGGCATAAGCACAAAAATTCATGCCTCAAAAGGACATACAGAGATTTTACACGAATTTTTACGGTGAAGAACAGAAATCTGTTCAAGGACAGCAACTTTTCCAAGCATTACTTCTCTCTCATTAGAGGTTACTCTTGGCACAAAAAGAAAATAAAAAGGATAAGGAGCAGTTATTACTGGATTAATAACTTCCAGGACTCATCTAAAACTTTTGGATTATCTCCCAATAAGTACTTTTCTTTAACGCCTTTAAGTTAGGCATGATAGTTTGAGAAGATGCTCACATAAGAAATATGAATTGAAGTAAAAGAGATCATCAAGAAGCAAATTCAAAGCACATTTAAGTCTAACCCACTTCCTATGCATAGGAGTCTTGTAAAGAAACACGTCATGAAAGCACAAAGCAACAAGCATAGGAAAGCAAAACAAGTGCAACTTCAAAATTTTCAACATAAAGAGGGGAAACTTAATATTGTTGAGATACATAAAACCATGTTTTCCTCTCTTATAAAAACTTTTAGTAGCATCATGAATAAAATTAACAATATAACTATCACATAAAACATTCTTATCATGAGCCACATGCATATAATAATTATTACTCTCCACATAAGCATAGTCATTCTTATCAATTGTAGTGGGAGAAAATTCAACAAAATAGCTATCATTATTATTCTCATCACCATAATCATCAAATATAGGAGGCATATTATAATCATAACTAATTTTCTTCTCAATAGTAGGTGGACTGAAAATATCATATTCATCATTGTAATCATCATATATTGGAGGCATAGTATCATCAAAGTAAATTTTCTCCTCCATGCTTGGGGGACTAAAAATATCATGCTCATCAAAACCAGCTTCCCCAAGCTTAGAATTTTCCATAGCATTAACAATAATGGTTTTCAAAGAATTCATACTAATAACATTGCTATTGGCATGCAAATAAAGTTCCATAGGTTTTTTAATTTTCTCTTCAAACACTTCATGTCCTAACTCAAGATAAATACTATAAAGCTCTCTAATTTTTTTGTTGTTTTCCATTAAGCCTAACTAGTGAAAATAAAAACAAGAAGGAATCTAAAGGAAATAACTTCTAGCACTCACACCGGAGGATGTGAGTACCTTTTACTTTACCTCCCCGGCAACGGCGCCAGAAAATAGCTTGATGTCTATGCACTTCTATTCTTGTAGACAGTTGTTGGGCCTCCAAGTGCAGAGGTTTGTAGAACATCAGCAAGTTTTCCCTTAAGTGGATCACCCAAGGTTTATCGAACTCAGGGAGGAAGTGGTTAAAGGTATCCCCTCTCAAGCAACCCTGCAATCAAGATACAAGAAGTCTCTTGTGTCCCCAACACACCCAATACACTTGTTAGGTGTATAGGTGCACTAGTTCGGCGAAGAGATAGTGAAATACAAGTGGTAATGGTGATAGAAAATAGCTTGATGGCATGGAAAAGACTAAAGTAAAATTGAAATAAAGATAGAAGTAAGCAAACATGTAATAGATCTAGTTGCAAACGGTGTTTCAATGCTTAGAAACAAGGCCTAGGGATCATACTTTCACTAGTGAACACTCTCATATAAATATATTCTCTTTATGATACTACGCTTAAGTACTCTCCAGTTGAACATTCTAATCGATGGTAGGGCTATAACAGCACACCTCAAAGTTCGCTTTCCGCATCTAGATAACCCCACACTGTCACCTTAAGCACTAGATGGTTCAAACAAACACCACAATTTCATAAAGACATCCAACTCCAAATATAACTCATAAAAAGTATTTGAAATCTCTAGCCTAAGTGCCACCATTGTGTGCACACTGTCAACTTGACACACATGGGGAGAGAAGAGATCTATTAAAGCACTTGAGTAGCAAGGTAGATCTATAGATTACAAGCTCATGATCTCAATAAGATCATACATAGATAGAGAGAGATGAACACATAGCTACCAGTAGAACCCTTAGCCTCGAGAGAGAACTACTCCCTCCTCATCATGGGAATCAGCAATGGTGATGGAGATGGTGGTGGAGATCGATGGAGATGGCTCCGGGGGCACTTCCCTATCTCGGCAGGGTTCCGGAACAGAGACTTTCTGTCCCCCGAATTTCCTTTTTGGTGGCAGCAGCGCTGCGGGACTTTTCGTGGCTGGAGGCTTGACAATTTAGGGTTTTTGCATCGGGAGGCATCTTATAGGCGAAGAGACAATGTCGGTGGGCGGCCAGGGGGCCACACCACCTGGTGGCACGGCCAGGGCTAGCCCGCGCCACCACATGGTGTGGCCGCCCTATGGCCCCTCTCCGTCTTGTCTTCTGGCTCCGTGAGTCCCTCGGTGAAAAACTGACTTTGGCTTTTGTCCTGTCCAATTCCGAGAATATTCATTTTCTGATTTTGTGGAACCAAAAACAACAGAAAACAGGCAGCTGGAACTTTGGCTCTTATTAATAGGTTTGTCCAAGAAATCATATGAAAAGTACTCCAAAGTGTGGACAAAACGTAAGAAAGTAGATAAAACCAAGCATGGAACATCAAAAATTATGGATACGTTAGGAACGTATCAAATATCTCAGAAGGTAATCTATCGAGAAAGTCTGGAAAGGATATAGAAGGATGTGGTCCAATGTCTTGTTAGTTTTGAGTTGGTGTTCCCCCCGTCCTTCTTCAATATTATGGCGCATCTCTTAGTTCACCTAGTCGAAGAGATTTCCATTCTCGGTCCTATATTTCTACACAATATGTGCCCCTTCGAGAGGTTCATGGGAGTCTTAAAGAAATATGTTCGTAACCATGCTAGGCCAAAAGGAAGCATCTCCAAGGGATATGGAACAGAGGAGGTCATTGGGTTCTGTGTAGACTTTCTTCCTGACCTTAAGCCGATTGGTCTTCCTGAATCATGGTATGAGGGGAGACTGAGTGGAAAAGGCACGCTAGGAGAGAAAGCAATGATATTTAGGGACGGGCATTCTTTGAATCAAGCACACTACACAGTTCTACAAAGTTCTACCTTCGTGGCTCCGTATATCGAGGAACACATGAATGTTGTACTCTCCAAGTGCCCATGAAAGGATGACTACTGGAATAAAGAAAATCACATGGAGACTTTTGGCACTTGGTTGCAATTACATCTCATGAATGACACCACTATTGGATATCAGCTCTACTTGTTGGCCGCGACACCATCTGCGACTGTATTGACTTTCCAAGGGTACGAGATAAATGGGAATACATTTTACACGATTGCCCAAGATAAAAAGAGCACCAACCAAAATAGTGGTGTCCGCTTTGATGCAATATGCGAGAATGGGAAAAAGGACACATACTATGGTTACATAGACGAGATATGGGAACTTGACTATGGACCTACTTTTAAGGTCCCTTTGTTTCGGTGCAGTTGGATCAACATGAATGGAGAAGGGGTAAAGGTAGACCAGTTGTACGGAATGACAAAAACGGATCTCAAGAATCTTGGTTAGAGATACGAACCATTCATCCTAGCCAATGATGTGTCTCGGGTTTTTTATATGAAGGACATGTCCTCTAGACCGAAAAAAAGAAAAAGTAAGGAAACGAATACATCAGATGATGAGCCCAGGCATCATATAGTTCTTTCAGGGAAAAGAAACATCACGGGAGTCCAGGACAAGACAGACATGTCAGAAGATTATGATAAGTTTGATGAAATTCCGCCCTTCACCATGAGAACTGACCCAAGCATCCTGTTAAGCAAAGAAGATGCTCCATGGTTACGGCCTAAGAAGCGATCATAGGGAAGGGATCGACATACACGGCGAAAGATGCATACCCTAAACCCTATGTAAATATATGTAATGTATGAAAACTTTATGTGATGTATGGAAACTTTATATGAGACCACGCGAAGGTTTCACATTGTTTGGATCATTTTTGAATTTCTTATGCCCGTTTCAAACTATATTCAAAATGGTGGGCATGAAGCTTCTTAGCCCAGGGCTGAGCCTCACTGAAAGTGGATCTCTGATGAAATAGCATGTTGTGAACCTATAAATAATTTTTTTTAAAATTCACAAGCATTATATCATGTACTTGTAGTTCAAATCTGGGAAACCTCCTACCAATTCAGCAGGAATTTTTCTTTTTCATGAGGGATGGACGAAAAGGTTCCAGATACACCGGTTGGGAAATTTTCCATCTAAGGTGGTCTAGTATTTTTTAAAAATGGGTTGTACCAATGCCAAACTTTAATTTGGTGGTTGCTTCACAGAACACCCCGATTTCGGCACGTGAAAAATGGAAATTAGCTTTTTCGTGCGTCGAAAAGTAAAACTTCCTCCTGCAACATCGTAAGTCATCCCAAGATGCACATGTGTGCACAATATGGGCACATTATCACAAACTATGCCCTGATTCTAGCCATAACATTGGTGGTTTGACCTAAATGCCATGAAACCTCGAACATGATAGGTCATTTTGTGAAGGACTTTTTATGATGTTTGCAATTTTTCATGTTCAATATTTTTCCTTGCAACTATGACACATAATATGACACCACACGAAGGTTTCACATTGATTGGATCATTTTTATATTTCTTATGCTCGTTTCAAACTATATTCAAAACGCGGGCATGAAGCTTCTTAGCCCGGGGCTGAGCCTTGCTGAACTTGAAGTGGATCTCTGATGAAATAGCATGTTGTGAACCTATAAACGATTTTAAAAAAATTCACAAGCAATATATCATGTACTTGTAGTTCAAATCTAGGCAAACTCCTACCGATTCGGTAGGAATTTGTCTTTTTCATGAGGGATGGACAGAAAGGTTCTAGATACACCGGTTGGTAAATTTTCCATCTAAGGTGGTCTAGTATTTTTGAAAAATGGTTGGTACTAATGCGATACTTTAATTTGGTGGTTGCTTCACAGAACACCCTGATTTCGGCACCTCAAAAATGGAAATTGGCTTTTTCGTGCGTCGAAAAGGAAAACTTCCTCCTGCAACATCGTAAGACATCCCAATATGCACATCTGTGCACAATATGGGCACATTATCACAAACTATGATCTGATTCTAGCCATAACATTGGTGGTTTGACCTAAATGCCTTGAAACCTCGAACATGATAGGTCATTTTGTGAAGGATTTTTTATGATGTTTGCAATTTTTCAAGTTCAATATTTTTATTTGCAACAATGATACATAATATGACACCACGTGAAGGTTTCACATTGTTTGGATCATTTTTGAATTTCTTATGCCTGTTTCAAACTATATTCAAAACGGCGGGCATGAAGCTTCTTAGCCCGGGGCTGAGCCTCGCTGAACTTGAAGTGGATCTCTGATGAAATAGCATGTTGTGAACCTATAAATGATTTTTAAAAAAAATTACAAGCATTATATCATGTACTTGTAGTTCAAATATGTGCAACCTCCTACCGATTTGGCAGGAATTTGTCTTTTTCATGAGGGATGGACGGAAATGTTCCAGATACACCGATTGGGAAATTGTCCATCTAAGGTGGTCTAGTATTTTTGAAAAATGGGTTGGTACTAATGCCAGACTTTAATTTGGTGGTTGCTTCACAGAACACCCCGATTTCGGCACCTCAAAAATGGAAATTGGCTTTTTCGTGCGTCGAAAAAGAAAACTTCCTCCTGCAATATCGTAAGCCATCCCAAGATGCACATGTATGCACAATATGGGCACATTATAACAAACTATGCCCTGATTCTAGCCATAACATTGGTGGTTTGACCTAAATGCCATGAAACCTCGAACATAATAGGTCATTTTGTGAAGGGTTTTTTGTGATGTTTGCAAATTTTCAAGTTCAGTATTTTTTCTTGCAACTATGACACATAATATGACACCACACGAAGGTTTCACATTGTTTGGTTCATTTTTGAATTTCTTATGCCTGTTTCAAACCATATTCAAAAACGACGGGGATGAAGCTTTTAGCCCAGGGCTGAGCCTCGCTGAACTTGAAGTGGATCTCTGATGAAATAGCATGTTGTGAACCTATAAATGATTTTTTTTAAAATTCACAAGCATTATATCATGTACTTCTACTTCAACTCTGGGCAACCTCCTACCAATTCGGCAGGAATTTGTCTTTTACATGTGGGATGGACGGAAAGGTTCCAAATACACCGGTTGGGAAATTGTCCATCTAAGGTGGTCTAGTATTTTTTTAAAATGGGTTGGTACCAATGCCAAACTTTAATTTGGTGGTTGCTTCATAGAACACCCCGATTTCGGCACCTCAAAAATGGAAATTGGCTTTTTCATGCAATAAAAAGGAAAACTTCCTCCTGCAATATCGTAAGCCATTCCAAGATGGACATGTGTGCACAATATGGGCACATTATCACAAAATTTGCGCTGATTCTAGCCATAACATTGGTGGTTTGGCCTAAATGCCATGAAACCTCCAACCGGATTGATCATTTTGTGAAGGTTTTTTGTGAGTTTGCAATTTGCCAAGTTTGGTATTTTTACTTGCAACTATATCATATAATATGACACCTCGTGAAGGTTTCACGTTGTTTGGATCGTTTTTGAATTTGTTATGCCTGATTGAAACCATATTCAAAACGGCGGGGATGAAGATTCCAAGCCCGGCTTCTTAGTCAATAGTTTGTATAGTTAGAATAATTATTTTTAAAAACAGAAAATGATTTTGGATTAGTTATTTAAATAGATGCACTTTCCTGTTGAAAGTTTTTTTTAATTCTAAATTATGCAATAAATATTTGTTAATGCAATTTTAATTAAAAATAGTAAAATTGTATAGTTAAAATAAAAATATTTGAAAACAAAAAATGGTTTTTGTTTAGTTATTTAAATTGAAGCACTTTTCCTGTTAAAAGTTTTTTGAAATTCTAAATAAATAATCATTTTAAATTGAAACATCTTATTAATTAAAGAAGAAAAGAAATTTGAAAAGGGCGGGAACACCAGAAGTTTGCCAAAAAAGCTGAAAAAGGGATCATCGGCCCCGGTTCGTCCTACGAACCGGACGAACCGGGACCAATGACCCTGGATGCGCGTGCTCACGTGGCGGCCCCATGAATGCTCCACCCCAGGCCATTGGTCCCGGTTCATCCCATCAACCGGGATGATATGAAGCAAGATTTTGAGGAGCTAAAGCTGGACCACCTTACAGAGGAAGATATGGAGCTGACTGAACTAGGAGAACTCAAAGAGAGGATTGTTGTATGGCCAAAGGAGCACATCGTGCTTCCAAATTATGTGCCGCCAAGGCCACCCACTCCTCAGAGCAGCAATCCACCTTCGTCGCCACCTCACCATTCTCCAGCGCAACCGTCGCCTTCACCGCCTCACCACTCAGCGTAGCCGTCTCCACCACCGCCTCAGCCATCTTCGCCGCTGCCTCAGCCGTCTCCGTCCACTGAGCCTCAGAGACAAAAGCGAAAGTATACTAAGAGGGAAGCACCAGCAGCAGCAGCAAGAGCACGTTCCGATCACCGAAACGTAAGCTATCGCCCCTCCCAAGAGTACCTCATAAGAATATGAAGAAACTACCTTACGAGAAGACATATGAGGAAATTAATGCGGCCGCAGATGCCCATTATTAAAAGTGGAAGATTGACATGGCTAACAAGAAAAAGCCGATAGAGCCATTCTTCCCGGTCATCGTAGAAGATAAAGCCAAAGCAGCCGTGCTTAGGATTCAGCTTCACCAACCCATAGCGCTCACATCAGACTATAATCGCTCTATTACCAAGTCGGCTGAGGCAAAAGAGTGGAGAGTCGGAAAAGAAGTTGCCAAGCTCGGATAATAGAAAAATCAATCGATCAAACCACTCAAAGTGTACGATACCAATGAGTAGAGAGCCCAAGAGCGGCATGATCCAAACATTGATCTGGAGTTTTCTATACTATAATTTAAGCTAAGGTAGGTTCGTCCTAACAAAATTTCCGTCCGAAATTTTTATTCCAACTTTAACCCTAGCGTTTCGAAGCTATTACACGCCATGCCACCGCTGAGTCAAACTTGACCGTTCGTTGAAAAAAAAGGAGAATAAACAAACCGCTGACCCGTTCTTCCTCCCGTGTGGTTCCCCTCCCGGTGCCCGCATCTAGCCTGAGCACGTCGACAGCACCCTCAAGTTCCCCGTTCGATGCGCAACCGCACCTCCCCAATCTGCTGTGAGCAGCCGACGGGTCGATCTCCCACCGCATCCTCAGCAGACCGGGAGGATCCATGGGATCCCGCCCTGCCACTGAGATCCCGTCGCTGTCGGTCCATCCCCGCGTGCCGCCCTAGATTTGATGGCTGGCCGATCCTACCCAACCCCGTCCAATCGATCCCCTCCTTCCTCCTCTGAGCAGCGACCACCGACGGCCATGCGGGCATGTCTGCCTTGTAGCAATGGCTAGGCTTCCCCTCCTCCCTTCCTCCTGCCCATGCTCCTATCCCACTGACACGCGTCGCCGTGCTCCCACCGGCGTGAGGCCGCTGCGCCCACCCTACTCCTCCACCACCGGAACGGGGCCATCGCGCTCACCCTGCTCCTCCCACGCCAGAGTGAGGTCCCGTGTCGAGCGCGATGGAATCACGACTGCGGTAGTGCAGGCCTGGTCCAGGAGCAGGAGGTGGTGCGGAGCAGCGGGATCAATCCGGAGATAGATTGATGCCTCATCCATCGATCTGTTGCTCGCCATGTCAGATCTGGCAGTGCGTCATGGCATGGCGACATTGCCGGCGTCATGCTGCTGGTGCTAGACAAGGCGACCTCCTCCTGTAACACGACGTCGCACCATCGACCCTCTTCTCATGGCTGCGACGTCTTCGTGTCTGAGGTCTCGCACGTTGTTGTGGTCCGGGCTCCAGACCCTTGTGGCCGTCAATGGACGTGGGCATATACGAGGCCGATTACGCGTCCTGCTGAGACGATAGGCGTGCTCGACCTGATCCAACAAGTTTCAACAGGTGGCATGCAAATTACTCTTATGTTTCTTCGTTTTCTGTAGACCATTGCGGTCACAACTCACAAGATCTTGCGTCTTGGTGAGTATGTTTGTGTTATGCCTCTGAACCGACCCAAAAGCTTGAAATGTTTTTTTATGCATAATTCGTCTTCCTCCGTGTGAATCTGATAGAGCTGGAAAGCAGATATTTTTGCTAATTCGTCCAAGAAGCCTAATGTGTCTCTGATCCCTTTGCTCTGTGTGGCAGTATGCCTTCTCCCTTTTCTCCAATACCAGGTCTGACGCCACCCTCCTAGATCGGTGGTGTCAAATTTGTTTTCTCAAGCTGACTTCAAATTTCAGAAATATAGATCGTAACTCATTTCTTACTACTTATGTATGGGTGGTATGGTAGCAAGAAGGGGATGTCTTAGATTTTATCACTTGGAATAATGTGCTACTTCTAAATTTTTCTATGTTTGATTAGGTTTTAATAATCTTGATTTTCATTTAGAAATATTATTGGAAAATGGTAGAGCTACATAGTTGATGTGACCTAGCCAAAGTGTAAGAAGCATACTCCTAAATTTAACAGCGTCAACAACGAGCTTGTAAATTGCATAGGCGATACATATGAAAGAAATTAGTCAAAACATCTTTAGGTTACAAGTGATGTGGAATCTTAGTCAATAAGAGATAATTAGATGAGTTGTCGCTTTTTATAATAGTTTTATCGAATTATGTTTTGAGAAAACTGTAATTTTATTGTTGGAATACCATGTTGGTTTTTCTATCTACAAGCAAGCCATATGAATTACTTCCTTGCCCAGAGAATCCATGATAGATGATACTAAGTCTGGATTTTTTGAGCCAGTGATTTTTATAAGCACGACCTCAAACCATATGAGTTATGTGCTCGGTGTACCAAAGGAAACCAATTGCAAATATTTCCCAAGATTGAAATCAAGTGAGAATTCAATGTGACAGAGTTTTCGAAATTATTTGACCACTGAGCAAAAGAAGGAGATTAACATATGTGAATATTTATATTATTTATGTTTTACATGTTAGACAGAAAAATTAAAGAGACCGTGACAACACACGGGCATTCAACTAGTATTCAACTGTACGGAGAAAAGGCCAAATTATATGGATTGTCTATTACTGAGTACATGAGCCGTATGGATGAGTTCGAGGGGCACCAACAAATAGCATATGTATACCGGCACGGGGCTCCTCTTGTCAATCCCGAGTTAGTCAAAGATCTACCAACAAAAATGCGAAGATTGCATAACTGGTACATGCAAGTCTCTGCTGAATCCAAAAACTGGATCTATACTGGATATAAACACCACCATTACGGTCATGGAGATGGCTTCCTACTGATTGAACTTTCAGAATTATTTTAGTTTTACCAACGAGATGCCCTCGACAAAACTATCGTCAGTGCCTATTGTTTATAAGTATTATTAATTTCTGTAATTAAGTCTTTATAACTTAACTCATTCGTTGCTTATATAATCTTACTCATTACTATACTAATTATATATGCAGAATGAAGATTCACGAATGCAACAAATGTCAAATCTATGACCTTGGGTTTGTTGACTGCAATTTCGTTCATAAAGTTACTCTAAAAACAAAACCCAAAGAGACAAAGGATAACTTGGTACACGTGTTGACGTATTTCGGGGAAATACTATTTCCTTACAACGCTGGGTGAGTGTTACTGTCTTGTACACATTCTATTTTCGCTTACTCGATGTTAAGCGTATAATTGACTCGTGTTATATTCTGTTAGTGTGTCTAGTTTTCACTACATTCTGTTAATCATTGTTGTTGACCAAGGAGTAGTAAAAGTCATGGACTCAAAATGCACACCTTTAGAAAAATGGGCGAACATGCAGGAATGCCTCCAGAAGGTTTGGAAACGGTTCATCGCCAACACTAGGGGTGTTTGGAAGTCAGAGCTTATATTTCAACCATTGACTGTAAGTACTACTTGTTAGATCCACGCATCTTTTTGATTCTAGTTTCAATACCATTATCATGCTTGATTATTATTTTAATTGAACTCCGTTCTCGTAAAGGGCTTGAGGTAGGAAGTCGGGAATAACTTATGTGGATACTATGTCTGCGAGTTCATTCGTCAGACGACCAAAGAGAAGGGCGCAGACTAGAACATTGAAAAAATTGAAGTACGATAAACAATAATCACAACTTTATTTTATTACCATCAATTGTGTTTAGTTTTATTCATATATATTGATCCTCTTCTTTAAATTAGATCGAATGGATGCGGGACGGTCTTCTATCACAAGAACGCGTGCAAGCAATTCAAGAGGAAATTACCGGATTCTTATTAGAACATGTCATAGATCCGAAAGGAGAATTTTTTACCTGGTTCATTTGGAAGGGTGAAGTGTAAAAAAGAAGATGTAAATTAGATTAAATTCGTGTGTGTACCGTTTGTAATTAATATGTTTCGACCAAGCACGACGGATGAGACGGTGTATAATATATTCGTGACCATGATGTGTAATACATATATATATATTCATACTACACCCGGGTGTAGTTACACCCACGTGTGTTTCACGTAATTTAGACAGTATCTATCATACTGGAGACTATATATAGGTAGTATGAAGTATATAAGAATATTTGGGTAGTATATATACTATTTTTTGGTAGTATGTAATTTTTATTTGCATACTCCTTTTGTACGTACAAATATGACGGTATTTTACATATATACTGAACTATGGGTTCATTTGCAATTTTTTCACCTAACTTGCTTGGAAGTATCTTAGATATAGTATATAAACATATTCAAACAGATAAAGTATTACAAATACTTCCGTAAAGCAGTATATGAGACGTGGATGTAGTTACACCCGGGAGTAAGATGTATTTTTTCTATATATATATATCGTGGTTTCATTATTGCTGTATATATGTAGTACCATTAAATTGAATACAAAACATCAAATAAATAAATGGAAAAAAACACAAAACCCTGCCACGGTACCACTAGTGGAAACGAGGTCTTTTGTTGATCCCGAAAAGGGGCTTTAACATTGGTTCTTCTACGAACCGGTGTTAAAGGGGGGGCCGTACCAGCGTGGCCCCTGTGGCAAAAAAGGAGCCCCCCTTTAACACCGGTTCGTGCCACGAACCGGTGTTAAAGGTCCCTGCAGCAGTGGCCCGCGCACACCCCCCCTTTAACACCGGTTCGTGGCATGAACCGGTGTTAAAGGGGGGGGCTATATAAGACACCACCCCAGCCCACACACACCCCACTCTTCCATTCTTTCACATTTTGGAGCCTAGCAAGAGGGTGTGAAGAGTGCTAGTTTGTGTTTTTTTCATATGCACTAGAGGTGTTCGGTGAAATGCCCGAGAGCTCAAAATAAGCTTTCTTGTTGCTCTTTCCGTCTCGGTCGAGGTCGGCAACTATAGTTTCATGTGTCATTGATGTACTATATATATAAATGGTCATCTCCCTATTATTTTTTGATATATACTACATATTAATGCAGATGAATCGGCAATGGATGTACGGTGACCGCCGCACTTCCGAGTACATTGCGGGCCTCCAAAATTTCATCGTTGTGGCTAATGCAAACCGTGGTCACAATGGTTTTATGTGCTGTCCGTGTGTTCACTGTCAGAACAATAAAGACTACTCAAATACCAGAACCATTCACGCCCACCTGCTTCGATCCGGTTTCATGCCCAGCTATAATTGTTGGACCAAGCACGGAGAAAAAGGGGTTGTGATGGAAGACAACGAAGAAGAAGAGGATGATGAAAACTATCATAATATGTATCCTGAATATGATGATAATGCAACGGAGGTAGATAATGAAGATCAAGAGGGAGCAGATGGGCCCGCTAATGACGATCTTGGTCGGGCCATTACTGATGCAAAGGAAGAATGTGAAACTGAAAAGGAGAAGGAGAAGCTGGAGCAGATGTTAAAGGATCACAAAACATTGTTGTATCCAACTTGCGAAGATGGCCACAAAAAGCTAGGTGCCACACTGGATTTGCTGCAATGGAAGGCAGAGAATGGTGTGACTGACAGCGCATTTTCAAAGTTGTTGGTAAAAATGAAGAATCTTCTTCCAAGAAATAATGAGTTGCCCTATAGTACATACCAAGCAAAGAAGGTTGTCTGCCCTCTAGGATTAGACGTGCAGAAGATACATGCCTGCATTAATGACTGCATCCTCTACCGCGGTGAGAAGTACGAGAATTTGGATGCATGCCCGGTATGCACTGCACTACGGTATAAGATCAGACGAGACGATCCTGGCGATGTTGAGGGCGAGGCCCCTAGGAAGAAGGTTCCCGCCAAGGTTATGTGGTATGCTCCTATAATACCACGGTTAAAACGTCTCTTCAGAAATAAAGAGCATGCCAAGTTGTTGCGATGGCACATGGAAGACCGTAAGAAAGACGCGATGTTGAGACACCCCGCTGATGGGTCACAGTGGAGAAAAGTCGAGCGAGAGTACCCGGACTTCGCACGTGACGGAAGGAACTTAAGGTTTGGTATAAGTACGGACGGCATGAATCCTTTTGGTGAGCAGATCTGCAGTCACAGCACCTGGCCTGTGACCCTATGTATCTATAACCTTCCTCCTTGGTTGTGTATGAAGAGGAAGTTCATTATGATGCCAGTACTCATCCAAGGCCCGAGGCAACCCGGCAACGACATTGATGTGTACCTAAGGCCATTAGTTGAAGAACTTTTACAGCTGTGGGCCAAACCAGGTGTACGTATGTGGGATGAGCACAAAGGGGAGCCATTTGACCTACGAGCATTGCTTTTTGTAACCATCAATGATTGGCCTGCTCTTAGTAACATTTCAGGGCAGACAAACAAGGGATACAATGCATGCACACACTGTTTAGATGATACTGAAAGTGTATATTTGGATAAATGTAAGAAGGTTGTGTACCTAGGGTATCGCCGATTTCTTCCGAACCTGCATCCAGTAAGAAAGAAAGGCAAGCATTTCAAACGTCTGGCAGAACCCCGGAGGAAGCCTGTCCTCCGTACCGGTGAGGAGGTATTTGGTATGGTCAAGGACCTCGAAGTAATCTTTGGAAAAGGTCCTGGCAGTCTATCTGTGCCGAATGACGATGCCGGACACGCTCCCATGTGGAAGAAGCAATCTATATTTTGGGACCTACCCTATTGGAAAGTCTTAGAGGTCCGCTCTTCAATCGACGTGATGCACGTGACGAAGAATGTTTGCGTGAACCTGCTAGGCTTTCTAGGAGTGTATGGGAAGACAAAAGATACACCGGAAGCACGACAGGACCAGCAACGTCTGAAGGCCCCTGAAGAGCCTATGCATCCTGAGAACGAGAAGGGTAAACGATGCCACTTAACTCCTGCCAGCTACGCTCTTACCAAAGCAGAGAAGGAAATCTTTTTTGAATGTCTGAGCAGTATCAAGGTCCCGTCTGGCTTCTCGTCGAATATAAAGGGAATAATAAATATGGCAGAGAAAAAATTCCAAAACCTGAAGTCTCATGACTGCCACGTGATTATGACACAATTGCTTCTGATTACATTGAGGGGGCTTCTACCTGAAAATGTTCGAGTACCCATTGTGAAGCTATGTGCATTCCTCAATGCAATATCTCAGAAGGTAATCGATCCAAAAGCCTACCAGGGTTACAAACAGATATGGCCCAATGTCTTGTCAGCTTTGAGTTGGTGTTCCCACCATCCTTCTTCAATATTATGACGCATCTCCTGGTTCACCTAGTAGAAGAGATTGCCATTCTCGGTCCTGTATTTCTACACAATATGTTCCCCTTTGAGAGGTACATGGGAGTCTTAAAGAAATATGTTCATAACCGTGCTAGGCCAGAAGGAAGCATCTCCAAGGGCTATGTAACAGAGGAGGTCATTGAGTTCTGTGTTTATTTTATTCCTGACCTTAAGGCGATTGGTGTTCCAGAATCACGACATGAGGGGAGACTGCGTGGAAAAGGCACCCTAGGATGTAAAGCAATGATATGTAGGGACGGGCATTCTCTCAATCAAGCACACTACACGGTTTTACAAAGATCTATCTTGGTTGCCCCGTATATCAATGAACACAAGAATTTAATACGCCTCAAACACCCGGGGCAGTCTGATGAATGGATTATAAGTGAACACATGGCGAGTTTTGGCGGCTGGCTGCAAAGACTTCTCACGAATAACACCACTGTTGGGGATCAGCTGTACTTGTTGGCCAGGACACCATCTTCGACTGTATGTACTTTCCAAGGGTACGAGATAAATGGGAATACATTTTACACGATAGGCCAAGATAAAAAGAGCACCAACCAAATCAGTGGTGTCCGCTTCGATGCAGCAGAAGACAATGGGCAAAAGACAACGTATTATGGGTTCATAGAGGAGATATGGGAACTTGACTATGGACCTAATTTTAAGGTCCCCTTGTTTCGATGCAAATGGGTCAAGCTAACAGGAGGAGGGGTTGAGGTAGACAAGAAGTACGGAATGACAACGGTGGATCTCAACAATCTTATGAAGAACTTAGACGAACCATTCGTCCTAGCCAATGATGTGGCTCAGGTTTTCTATGTGAAGGACATGTCCTCCAGACCAAAAAAAAGAAAAAATATGCAAACGAATACATCATATGATGAGCCCAAGCGTCACATAGTTCTTTCAGGGAAAAGAAACATCGTGGGAATCGAGGACAAGACAGACATGTCAGAAGATTATAATAAGTTTGATGAAATTCCGCCCTTCACAGTGAAAACTGACCCAAGCATTCCGTTAAGTAAAGAAGATGCTCCATGGTTACGTCTGAAGCGATCATAAGGAAGGACATATGCCAAGAAGTTCATGCTCATATTATGTAACTCTACTTCATGTTTTTAATGGCCGCACGAAATAATGTCGACACTCACCCCTATTATTAGTGTTGACTCGTGTTTTGTCCCGGTTGGTGTCTCCAACCGGGACTAAAGGTTCATCTTTAGTCCCGGTTGGTGTCTCCAACCGGGACTAAAGGTTCATCCCGCCATTTTTTCCCGCCATTTTTCTTCCCGCCAGTTCTTCTTCCCGCCATTTTTCTTCCCGCCATTTTTCTTCCCGCCATTTTTCTTCCCGCCAGTTCTTCCCTCCAGTTCTTCCCGCTATTTCACTATATATATATGTAGGGGGTTGGCCTCCATTGTCATTGCACATCTCTAGACTCATATCTGCAACCTCATCACTCTTTCCCATGGCTTCCACCGTAGCACTAACCCCCGGGGAGGCGGAGGCGCTTTGCGCCTCGAACTACCCCTGCCCGCCGGGCTACTATGTCCCCGTCGGCTGGATGCTGAGCGTCGGAGGCGTGCCGGTTCCTCCTGTCCCTCTAGGTGTGGCGCGCCGGATGGCCATCACGAACCACTACTACTTCGAGCTCACGCCGGAGCAGCGGAGGAATCCCAGATGGCATCCTGACTATTTCCCTACTTGGGAAGCCTTCTTCGTGGATCGGCATGAGAGGGCGCTCGCCAGGCACGAGGAGGACGGCCCACCTCCTCCTAACTTCAACGAGGCCGGCCGTCGGCTATGGTGGCGCGGTCGGACTCTCCAGAGCGTCATGGCCTATGACACTGCCGCCGACTCTAACCCTCGTCTGCGCTACCCTCAAGTCCAGCCCACGCGCTACCCTCAAGTCCAGCCCACGCGTACTCTCCAGAGGTTCAATTACGGCGACCCCGACGCCGACAGCGATGACGACGGCGGCGAGTATGACGACTACAGTGGCGAGTATTACAGGTGTAGGCAGGAGCATGACTGAATCACTCCAACATTCCGAAACAAATTCGGCCGATTGTTACTTAATCTGGCCATGTATCTTAATTTTCAGTTCTTTTATGTATCTTAATTTTCAGTTCCAGTTCGGCCGATTGTTACTTAATCTGGCCATGTATCTTAATTTTCAGTTCTTTTATGTACCAACAGGGGATCTGAAACCTTTCCGTCCACCTCTGGTGAAAAAGACAAATTCCTACCGAATCGGCAGGAAGTGGGTCAGATATGAACTACAATTACATGATACGATGCTCATGATTTTTTACAAAAATCATTTTTAGGTTCACAATATGCTATTTTATCAAAAAACAATGCAAGTTGAGCGAGGCTTGGTGAGATTCAAGTGTATACAAAAGATGCGACATTTAAATATCCAATCAATTCAAAAATGTTAATACAAAAGATGCGGCATTAAAATATGATTTGATCTAATAAAAATCATTTTTTATATGCTTAATATTTCTTATGTTCAAAGTTTTAGGATTTAACAATTTATTTTTGTTTGAATTGAATAATCAAAATTTATATGTAAGTGTTTTAATTATTTTGAAAATTTTCATGTAAAGTAAATATAAAATGATTTACATGAATGGATAGATATTATTTTTCTGAAAATTATGATATATTATTCATATTTTTCTGAGTTGAAATGAAAAAGATATGAATTTTCTAAATTCATATCATATTTTTTGAATTAAAAATGCCCCTTTAATGCATGAAATAAATGCCCCCCCCCTTTAACACCGGTTCCAGACAGGAACCGGTGTTAAAGGGAGGGTATTAAATGCACCATCCCCTTCCTTTCTTCCCCCCCAGAGCCAGATCAATCGAACCCCTCGCCGTCGCCACCGCGCGCCCTCGCCACCGAAGCCCTCCAGCCCTCGCCGTCGCCGCCCTCGCCACCGCGTGCGCGCCACCACCACCGCGCGCGCGCCACCGAAGCCGACGACCGCCACCGCCACCGCGCGCGCGCCACCGAAGCCGACGACCGCCACCGCCACCGCGCGCGTGCCACCGAAGCCGACGACCGCCACCGCCACCGCGCGCGCGCCACCGAAGCCGACGACGACGCCGGCGCCTACAAGAACCCCTACGCCGTGGTGAGCTAGCGGACCGCGCCTGGTCGTCCCCTCTGTTTCCTCCCCTTCTCTGTTTCCTCCTGGCGCGTGGCGGTGTGGAGCTCGCGCGGTGGTGCCACCGGCCGGCAGAGTGGAGCTCGCGCGGTGGCGCCACTCCGTCCTCTATGTCGTTCGAAATTTGCTATTGATTCCATTTACGATCTACAAGAAATGTTGTAAGCTAGAGGGCTCGAAATTTACTACTCTGATTTTTGATTCAATTTCATATACTTCTGTATATAAATCAAACCATTGTACTTATTAGTAGTAGGATCAAATCGGACACGAAAACTGCAATAGGAATGTAGGTACGAAACAGATGTACCAAGATGAAATCAAACAAGCTTTGTAGAAAGTATGATTTCAAACAATTGTACTTATTAGTAGTAGCTAGGATCAAATCGGACACGAAGACAGCTTTGACAGGGGAAGACCCAAACCTGATTTCGAGCTCGCATTGTCGGTGGTAGCTCGCGTCATCGGGTGTGGCGGGCAGGAGCGGCTACGCGAGCGCGTCCACGGATTGGGGCCAATGACAGGGATGTGGAGGGGATGGGTCAGGGAGACGGATTCGTCGGGGAGGCCCAGGGCCCAGGCACGGTACGGGGACGGCCTCCCCTCTCGGCTGCGGGGGCGGCCTAGGTGGGGTGCAAGCTCCGGTGGTGGCCATGGGGTGCGAGCTCGCGATGCGGCCTAGGTGGGGTGCAAGCTCCGATGTGGCCTAGGTGGGGTGCGTTATGCCAGCGATGTCGGGGTGTATGCATGGTCCTTCTGGGTTGCAGGTGTGTCCACTGATGTGGCCTTAGAAGGTGGACTACGCGGGCAGCTCTTTGGCGAGCGTCATGGCTTCTCCCCTCGGTGTGGGGCCTATCTTGGGGACATCCCCTCCACATTGTATCTGTTCTGCCAAGTTGTTTTCCGTCGCTATAATGTTTGCCTCGGCCCCCTCTTTTGAACAACGCCCGTTTTAGGTAGGCCGCATCACGCTACCTCGCGCTCCCTAGGTCGCTCTCCAACGCCGCCAGCCTCCGGTCAGCCACTGTAGCTAGCCCCTCTCATATGCATCCGGGATTTCTCCGAATTAGGGTTTGGACCCCTCGGAACTCGTTTAAAATGATCAAGCATCCTTAGGGTTTTAATTTCATTTGTGTATTTTTGTATGAATAATATGTATATTTGTCTATGAATCCAAGTCCACTTGAATGTTTACACTCTTACTCTAGATAATATTATTGTTTTAGAAACTATGGATCCACTTAGTAGAAATCTTGAAGAAGAAGAAATAATGGAGAACATTATTGATGAGGACACCTCACAATATCTGAACTTGGAGGGACATGATGACGACAGCTCAAGTACTAGTCACGGAGAAGATGAAGACTCCGGTGAACGCAATTTAATGGTTACAAAGTCCGGCGAGGTATATGCATTGATTAAGCCTCTGCTGACTTCCACCAACAATCTTCTTCTACATGTATTAATTAACGCTTCTTTCTTCTTTTAGCCCTCTGGATCGACCAGCCAGCAACCATCTTCTTCTACGAAAAAGAGCAAGCGAGGCGCGAGCCAGCGGTTGAAAGATCGTGCAAAGTTCACGATCGAAGCAGTCCGTGTTGATGGCAGGCCGATGGAGCCCAAGAAGGCCGCAAGCAAATTTGTACGTCAGGCTGGAGTTCTTGTTAGGGACCAAATCCCAATCATAATTGAAAATTGGAATAAGCCAAAGTCCGGCGACGGTACCTTTGTCGATGACAGATCCAAAGAAACGCTTTGGAATTCGTTGTTGGTAAATTTCACCCTTCCGCCAGAGGAGGATGAAAACAACCCGGTTATAAAGGAAAAGGTCAAAGAGTGGACTCTAAAGAAGATGGCTGACGCTTTCCGCAACTGGAAGACAAAATTGAACAAATTTGTCAAAGCTGGTGAGACTCCAAATTTCAAAGACGCATATTATGCGAAGATAAGACCTCACTGGCCCGAATTTGAGACATATAAAAAAAGTGCTATAGCTAAAAAGAGGTCAGAAACCAATACGCTTAATGCCCTGAAGAAGGAATATCACCAGAGGATGGGGTCAGGTGGCTACATATCTCAGAGGCCTAAGTGGGAGGAAGCTGAGAAGGCCCTGCGCGAGAGAGGGATCACACCCCAGACAGATGGGTGGGACCTACGTGCAAAGACTTGGTTCTACGGAATCGGGGCAAGGTTGGACCCAGAAACAGGATTGTGTATCTTCCCAACCCTCCTTGCCAAACCCGTCACTGAACTCATCACGGCATACGAGGAAACATCCGCCAGGACCTTCCATCCCGACAAAGAGAATGACCAGCTCACACGCGCCATCGGTAAAAAAGAACACCCTGAACATGCACGAGGCACAGGGGGTATGACGTGGAAGGATGGGTTTGCCGACTGGAGCGACTCTTACAGATGGCGCGACAGAAAAGAAAAAGAGCGTACAGAGCGGATGACACAGATAGAACATGCACTTGCGGCGCTGCAGGCGCAAGTGAATGCACAACAGAGCCATCAAGCTACCGACCCATCTCAGCGGCACGAAGAGCCTGCATTGGAAGCTGCCCGCGGCCCAGACTCTGCGCGGAAAAGCAGTGTGGCTTCCACGGAGAACGTGCATCCCACGCTTGAAATGACGGGTCCTCGATACCCCGTGGATGAGATCACGGAGAGCGAACACGCTGAGCTACATGTGAGATTAATGGGCTTATCCATTAAGGTGGCTGTCGGCTATGCCTTACCTCCTGTAGCTGGTGGAACTTACCACTGCCGACCGATTCCAGATGGCTATGCTATTGTCGGGGTGGATGAGGTTGTGAAGGCATATGAGGAAGCACAGCTTGACCATGCTACAGGTGAAGGGGAAACTCAACTCAAATTTGCAGTGAAAACAACCATTCTTTGGAAGAAGGAACACATTGTGCTTCCAAATTGGAGGTCACTGGCACCCCCGCCGTCTCCGCAGCGTCAGCAGTCTGAGCCGCTTCAGCTATCTCCTGCGCGGCAGCCATCTCCGGCGCGGCAGTCATCTCCTGCGCGGCAGCCATCTCCGGCCCGTCAGCCATCTCCTGCGCGGCAGCCATCTCTGGCCCGTCAGCCATCTCCGGTGCTTCAGCCATCTCCTCAGCGTAAGCGGAAGAGCACTGCCACGAGGAGCATCAGTAGCACTGCCACAAAGAAATCCGCAGGAAACCGTACGCCAAAGAGTTCAAAAAACTACGTCCCGCAGCCTTCGGCCAAGCCATTGCCGGTTTTACCGTGGAATCGCAGTGACGAGGAGACCAATAGGATCTCGGAAGAACAGGTCAAGAAATTCTTTGCACCTAGACGGGCCGAGCCAAAGGAGAAAATAGATCCGGCGGTGGTGGAGAAGTTTTACAAAAATCTTTCGAAACCTGAAACCCCACTTGTGCCGGACTACGAGCGCCAGATTTTGAAGGCGGATGCAAGGCGCCGTAGGGAGACTGAAAGTAGCAGTCGTGAGGCACCCCAGAAAACAGTTCCCATGCTCGGAGAGCAGGAAAACCAATCATGTGTCCCGCTCCAAATGTTCGACACACGGGACGCTCCTCCCGTAAATGATTACGAGGCAGAGCTACAAAGAAAGGCCAATGAGATGGGGATGACTTACATTGCATACTTGAACATTATGGGAGACAACTTGCCCAAATGCGATGCCAACCCCATACAGCCATGGAAGTATGGGAAGAATCTCGTCAAGAAAGAGGAGCTCAAGACTCTACCAACAAAGATGCGAAAATTGCACAAGTGGTACCTTCATTTCTGCAAGACGAGAAAGTTAGAATGGATCACGGCGCATATAAGAGATGATATTTTCTTCTGCGGAGATGACGCGATCAACTTCAACATTCAAGACTTGCATTTTCTATTCAATCAGAAGGAACTCGACAAAGCTGTCATCAGCCTTTATTGTGTGTAAGTACTATTTCTATAATTTATATCTCATCTCATTCACTTTATTAATTGCATGTATATATATATGCTCACCATATATGTATATACTATTATACAGGAAAAAGGTTATGGAATGCAGGAAAGGAGGCCCTTTTGACATTTGGTTCGTTGACCCAAATAGAGTTCATGAAGAAGTGGTAGAAACCAAACCCGGGCAAACAGAAGATTACTTGCTAACGTCTTTACTGAGACAACAAACCAAAAGGGAAATACTATTGCCTTACAACTTCTCGTGAGTACTGTTGCCCTCTCTCTTGTACACATTCTATTTCAGCTTACTCGATGTTAAGTGTAACTGATGATGAGTTATGCGTGCGTAGGTTCCACTTTATTCTGCTAGTCATTCAACCCGACTCAGGAAAAGTCCTTGTCATGGACTCGTTACGAAAAGAAAAAGAGATATGGGCAAACTTTAGAGAGATCCTCCAGAGGTAATTTCAATCATATTATCGCACTAGATCGGCAACTTTCGTGATAATAAGTAATTAATTACTCCTTTATCCATTTTCTTTGTCGGACAGGGTTTGGAAAAGGTTCACGGGCAGGGCCGTGGGTGAATGGTCAGAAGAACTAAAATTTGTAGACCAAAATGTAAGTAATACTAGCTAGCTTCCAATTCCATTATATCATGCTTTATTGATTATTATTTTGATTGAACTCTCTATTCTCGTAAAGTGCGCGCATCAGGGACACGGCAATAACTTATGTGGGTACTATGTTTGTGAATTCATTCGCAACACGATATGTGCGACGGGCCAAGCCACACTAGAACAACTTAGAGTAAGTAAACAAAGTCCACAACATTATTTTATTACCATCAATTGTGTTGAGTTTTATTCTTATATATATATTGACGGCCCATTCTTCATATATATTCAGACCGAACGGATGCGGGACCAACTCCTACCATTTAAATGCATACGAGCCATTCAAGAGGAATTGGCGGGGTTCATACTTGATGAGGTCGTCACGCCTGACGGAGAACTCTTTAGATATCCACCAAAATGAACGATGACGATGTATGTGCCGATGGCGATGTATGTGCCGATGACGATGTTTGTGTATAATAATAGTTGCTTAATTATTCATGTACTCGTATGTACCGATGACGATTTATGTGTATACCGCTCCCGATCGATTCCCCCTCGCTCCCCCCCCCCCCCCCCCCCCCCCCGCAGAAATACGCCCAGAACGGGGCAGAGGCAGAAGTCTGCCGCGGCAGAGATTTAGGCCGTTTTCCTGCCGCGGCAGAGTTCTGCCGCGGCAGGAAAACGGCCTAAATCTCTGCCGCGGCAGAAGAACCTTTAACACCGGTTCCGGATACGAACCGGTGTTAAAGGGGGGGGCTGAGGCCTGCGGCAGCCCCACGTGCGCCACCCTTTAACACCGGTTCGTATAAGAACCGGTGTTAAAGGGGCCCCCCCTCTAACACCGAACCCTCAACAGCGGTTGGGGAACCCTTGTTAGAGGGCCCTCCCAACCGGAGTTAAAGGGGGGGCATACACTAGTGTACACAAATAGCCCGAAATGCAGAGACCAACGATCCCGGTTCTTACCACGAAACGGGACCAATGATCCACGCCTCTCGTTGCGCGCGCGTCCACGTGAAGAGTCATTGGTCTTGGTTCATGCCACAAACCAGGACCAATGATCTATCCCCTCATTGCGCGCACTTCCACGTGAAGACCTATTGGTTCCGATTCGTGTCCGAACCGGGACCAGCATTGATCCCGATTGATTGGTCCAGACCAATACCGAGACGAAAGGGGTGGTTTTGCACTAGTGTACGCTGACTACATACCCGGCAGTGGCACCTAACCAAACCCATGCACACAAACCAACGGCCGGGTTTTGGGTTTGGTTCATGCAGACATATACTACTCCTATACGTGTACGTGATGGGTTTGGTTCAAGCCTTCAAGGCCGTGCTAGCTTTCTGCGCAAACAGTTCATGCCGGAGTACTACTACTGTAGCTATGTCCTCCCGTACTCCTACGCAAGTTGTAGTAGTACTAGTATATAGATAGGGACTAGGGACTGCTGCATAGTGTAATGACAAAAAAGCAGCAGCGTCCAATACAAGGATGTGTCCTCCGGTCCGGTGGATGATCTTGGCCTAGCTAGCTACTAGCTAGCAGGAAATCCAGGAAAGAAACGACAACTTGCCCCGGAGCACCGGTATATCTATTGGAGTACAACTTAATACTTCGGTGTTTCCCTGAAGTACCTCCTTTCTACAAAATAAGGGGTCTTATTTATTTGAAAAGTTTGGTCAAAGATTACTGGAAAATAGGACTGTCTCTGTTGACTTAATTTTTCATAGATACAGATACATATATATACACACACTAAAATACGTCTAGATATATCTGTGTATATATAGACAAAGTTGAGTTTTCTTATCCGAACAGAGAGACTGTTAACATTTACAATGTGAAATAGATACAATATTTTCATATGATATTATGATGATGGATAGTCTTTTGTATAGATTTGAACAAACTAGAAACCGTTCAGGATTTCCACACTTATTAATTTTGTGGAACAAGGAAATTTATACACTGCGGTAGACTAGCAGGGTGTACGAACAAGGAAATTGCTGCTACACGCTGTGCAGCGTTTGCCTCGTATTCTGCAAGGACCGTAGTGGAGTATATGGGGCATGCATGTCCTTTGTCCTCGGCCCATACTTCAACCTGTGACTAGGGAGGAGAATAGAACGCTGGAGGACGGGGAGAAGCGGCGTAGTACCAAGTTAAATGCCATGGTCAGATGGAGAGTGAATTTTCACGACATGGACTCTACTTAAATTACACATTTATCTGTACTAGAGATAGAATCGGTATACGGTGTTTGTCCTTGTACATGTATTGTAACTGCACTATGTGCATAAGTATACGAGGAGATCACGGGTGTATGCATTGACCACACGTCCACACCGAAACCCTATGTTTGACCTGGTATCACAGCCTTTCGTGCTCCTCTCTGTCGTGGTTTGTTATACAGCAGTGCCATACAGCGGTGTGAGGCCAATAGGTACGAGCAAAGATGTCTGTATGCGGGATTGGATATAAGCACTGCAATGGTCACACAGGCATACCTATGTTCGGGACCCTCAATGAGGTAATACCCCAACTCCTTCCTAAAATGGATATCAGGTCGATATGAAATACAAGGTTTCTCCTAGAGCTAGTTGTGTGTGTCTCTTCTCTCTTCTGTATTTTCTCAAACGAGCTGGGGGGTAAACTCTAGATTGACCAGCCCCTTTTCTGGAGCTCCTAGTGCCCCTTTTCTGGATCGACGGTGACGCGGGTGGAGATCACCCGATTCTAGCGGGGCAAGCTCCTCCCGCCGACGACGGAGGTGCATATGCGCCTTCCCAACGAGGGTGAGGTCATGCCTGCACCGCATCCGGGCGAGTGCATCATTTTCCTCTCCCATGTCGAGCATGGGCTCATGCTCCCCGCCAGCAACTTCCTCCCGAAGGTTTTGGCCTTCTACGACCTCCAGCTTCATCACCCTGTGGCAAACAATGTCGCCTTCCCCTCATACTTCGTCGAGATCTGTGAGGGATACATGGGGATTTGGCTACATCTTGGCCTCTTTTGCCGGCTATTCTTCTTCAAGGTGCAAACTAAGTAGTCAGGAGGCCCGCTAGTAGATTGCGGCGCCGCCACCCTCTATGCCCGGACACAAACCGACTTGCCGTAGTTTGCCTCGCCCGAATCCCTGAAGAATATAGTTAATAGTTTCATCGTGTGTGGTAGGATTGTTTAGCCACTGAAATCTTATGCTAAATAAAATATAATATTTTGGGAAAGCATTTTAGTTTGGGGAGAATCAATAATAGAATGATACTTATTGTATTTAAATAATTGAAGTTTAACACCCCATGTGGTTGTTACTATTGTTGTGATCTTTCATCATTATGAGAGGTAGTCAAATATTTATATGTTTTTTGTGCAATTAATAATTCTTGGTCAATCCAAGTAACACTTACATGACATTTAGATCATATTTAGAATTGCAAAATAAATTTTCTTAATGAAGTAAATTAACGTTCACAATAGGTAGACCAACTAGATAATAAGAAATTTATTTCATTAATTATTGTAGATTAGTCTATTTTTATTTACTTAACTGGTTGTAAGATGCCTTCCATTCTCTCTTCTGAAAAATAACCACTAAGAAGTGGTAAGTCTCCAAGGTGCTGACTTTGACCATTATTCTGATTATGATGTTATCTAAACATAAAAAATACAGAATATTGTCAACATTAATTTAATAAACATTTTAATTTTCTATTTTAACAATATACTCAACATGTTCCTTTTTACAAGATGTATTGAAAGGTAAACTCCAAATTGTTTTGTTATTTCCTTTTTATTCTAGTAAATATTGCTTATACTCCGTTTAACTACAAGGATCATTAATTTCTCACCGTAAGTACTCCTCCAACCAACATGTAATCAGGGACATTTTCTTCCTAAGTTTTGTTCAAATGCGAGCCTTAGGTCACCTTGCATGAAAAAAAAATCTTGATAAAATTAAACAGAGGCAATATTTACACCCATGGCCAAAGTTTGAGAAATTGACTACATGTGTCTAAAACCTTATTTATTTTCGAAGTGACGATAGTATATCTACTTTACCTCCCTGCCTTCTATCATTCAGAGTTGAGCATAATATTCTCCCTCCCTTACATACATTTTTTCATGTCATCTAACATGACATCATACATGGATAGTATAGTTTCATCTAATGCGTCATTTAACTTACTATGTGTGCTCAGATTTTATAATATTAAAAACAACTAGCATGGTGGCCCTCGCAAATGAAAGAGCGACATCTTTATTTTTCTTTGAAAGATGAGGATTGTCTTTACCGTGTCCAAATTAATCCGAAAATAAATTTATTGATTTTTTGCACATTCACACTATTTGATCTAACATAATTTATTAGCCTCTTCCAAATATAGTAGAGAGACGTAATGTATGATTTTTTGTTGATACTTATATTTCTATATTAGTTAGAATTTTAGATTGTGAGCTAACTGGCATGGTTAATAATCAGATTGTGAAATCATTAGGGGCTCCTATAGAAATGATCAGTTGATGTTTATATTACTTGAGGAATGACTGTCTGATGTTTAGACCTTTTTGATAGAATAAGAAATAATATTACTTAATAAAGTAAAGATTAATTTATCCTGGATATGCTGACTAAATAGTATGCACATATCGCTTATCATATTGTATTGTACTTTTAGTGGCTAATTGATAAATGCTAAAATATATAGATTGCAGTGAAATAATTATGATTTTCATCTAATTTCTATAACAATAATCACCATGTTGAGTATTAAGTATGTGACCTTATGGACATGTGCTTGATATATGGTAAATATACTCTGAAAAGTTTGTATTCTCATTGGAGTTTATAAGTATGTTAATTTACTTATGGTAGTGTGGAAGTTTACCCCCCCCCCCCCCGATAAATATACTCTGAAAAGTTTGTATTCTCATTGGAGTTTATAAGTATGATAATTTACTTATGGTAGTGTGGAAGTTTACGCCCCCCCCCCCCCCCGCAATACACACACCTAAAATGAGATGCATGGCTAGAAGGATCGTTCATGAATGATCCTAGGTGCTTATTTGACTTTGAAATTCTCCTTGCATTGAACCTACTCTCCAATAAATCTCTAGGGTGTAGTTTAGCTATGTTAGGTTAGTGCGCTATTTGCAGTAATCTCCTGCTGACCGAGATTGAGCAGTGTGGAAAGAAGGTATATTGGCTTGACTTTGAAATTCTCCTTGCATTGAACCTACTCTCCAATAAATCTCTAGGGTGTAGTTTAGCTATGTTAGGTTAGTGCGCTATTTGCAGTAATCTCCTGCTGGCCGAGATTGAGCAATGTGGAAAGAAGGTATATTGGCTCTATCGACATCCTATTATCTTGTAGATCATCGTTTATCACGCAGTAATCCATGAAGCTAATGTTTCCCATGCCTCGTCCTTTTTTCCACGACAGTTTGGCAAAGTTGGAAAATTTGACAATATGTCTTGTGAGCAGTATGTCCCTCGCAACCGTTTTTCTGCTGATATTCGGGTCCTACTTTTGAAGTTCTACTTGTCATGTAATATTTTAGAACTTGTGAGGATAATTCGAATTTTATATGCTACATTTTTAAAAAAAATTATACATTCATTGATATTCATATAGTCGTATGAATTGGTTTGTTTGTAGAGACTCTGATATATTTTCTTGCCTTCGTGTCATTTTTATATGCCACCAAGTCCTCGGGTCGTAGCATCCGTATGCCCTGAGATATGTCTTGGCACGTTACTATGTGTTGAATATCAACATGATGAACCTTTATTTAAATGGCCCGACCAAATATGGGAGTCTAAGAAAGACTAAACATTTAACATTTTAGATGCTTAAAAATATATTACTATTATCCTGTTATTAAACCTACCCTCAAATTTTACATCCAACTATCAAATTAATTGGATAAGACATGAATTATTAAGAAGATTTTATGTCACACACATGAACACACAAAGAATTATGAAGATGCACTTTGCTATCACAAATAAAAATTGTAGAAATTGTAATATGAGAGATTGCTTGATTTATTTTTGAGATGCACTTCCAAACATGCGTGATAATACATGTTGAGAAACAGTATATTTTTGTGCATTGGTCCTATGTGTTTAATTGGTTAGTACCGTTAAATTTTGGGTAAACACTGTAGGAGATCTATAGCTCAAATATCCATGAGATTTTGCATTGGTATATCAAGTCATGATTAAAGTCGCTTTCCAAATTTAATTCAGATGCATATGATGGATTAAGGCGAGAATCAATTTAGCCATATATAAGCAATTTATGGCTAACATTAGTTTTATTTTTTCTCACAAATGTCACTTCTATGACATTTCAAGCCATTGTAATATTACATGTTGAGAAAGAGTTGTATTTCAGTTTTTAGCCTTCCAGATTTGACCATTCTACACCACCATCTAGATTTAACAAAATAACCCTCTAGAAGTTAAATCTCAAATACCCATGTGTGTTTCTACCTAGAGTCCATAATTCATGTCAACTCTTCACTCGGATGCCCGCGATGGATTATGGGGATAAGTAGTTTAGGTCTATGTAATGTATTGTGTGCACAGAAGTTTGTGTTTTTACAATTTTTATATGCTAATGTACAATCATATGGTTTTCTCTTATCCTGTGACATGGGTAGTTTGCTTATTTTCTCAGGAACTATTTACTTCATATTGTTTTTGCTATATTTTTGTGGGAGGATTGGGATAGGGTTTCTTCTAAGATTTACCATGGCTACGGTATAAAAGATTAAATTTTTATTATACTCAAATATGTTAGAAAGAATATTTTATTGGTACAAATTCAGTTCCAGAGAATTTGAGTCTGCGAAACATTTACACACTCCTATATTTTCGTCTTGAGAATCAAATCTCCTAATTAACTAGAGATACATATGTCAGATTTAACAGGCGATATGCCATCAAATTATGCTTAATGGCTACCTACAAAAAAAACTACCCGCAAAAATATTATGCTTAATGGATAGCTTTTAACAGATGTGCTTCTAAGTTTTTAATACATGGCTATGTGGGCCTAGCCTAACTCGGTATGCAAAATAGAGATTCAAAATTGACCTGGCCTAAGAGCATCTCTAACAGTTGCCACATAATGCAGCAACAGTTTTGAGTGATGCGGTAGCACCTTTGCGATTTTGCTATTAAAAGAAAAAGGGAACAAAAGGTGGAATGCAAGCTATGCTAATTATTACTTGTTTCATATAGTTTGATAAATGCTAATTCACAAGTGCCTTATTTGGTTCTATATTTTATTCACATGCATAAATGGTTAACTTTAAGGTACTTTGTTTTCTAAGAAATGATTAGCACTATGGACACTTTAGCATGCTTGTAGAATTCTTTTTGTTAGCCCAAAATTCTCAAACAAGCAAAGACTTGTGTATCCAAATATCTGAAACTCCAAACAAGCATACATCATACCTACCTATGTGGCACTCGCTACTTCAAGTATAATATATGTTCTATGCTTTCAAGTACTTCAAAATAATCTCTTTGTTTTTGCTCAAAGCTCATGAGAAAGTAAGATGTGGGGTGAAAACCACACATGTATGCAACCGTATAAAACCTTAAGAAGGGAAAACATGAATTTGACCATGGGTAAATGAAAGTTACATGTTTGAAACTCTATAAGTTATTTGCTAGCCCAACCATGCTAACATGGGGAAGCTTTCAAGCATTGCACTAATATATTTTGTTGATATCATGTTCTTTTGGCTATGGATGCCTATTGATGTGAAATAAAATAGAAATGATCAAGTTTTTCCGAGTATGCATGCGTGTTAGAGGGATCATTGGGACTACCAACCTAATCCATGCTATATCATGGTGGAAGTTTACATCACAAATATTCTATCAAGCACCTTCAATAAAAATCTATGCAATAGTAAATAAAACAAAGTGCTGAGAAGATCAGTATGTCTGTTTGTCCTATCATTGGAGTATGTATGGTTTACCTTGGAGCTCAGGGGCCAAGGATCACTCGTATAAAGGGGTAGGAGGTACATCAGTGCCACCTTGTTTGGAACCGTATGCATATGAGGACGAATCTCTTGTGATCTTAAGTTGAGTAACACGAGAAACTAGGTACTTGTGGTCAACGGGCATGAGACGCTTAACTTGTAAAAGGTAAAACACATAAACCGTACCCACTTCTGCCAAAAAATATGCTTGGAACCCTATTCTTATAATTACCGTTGACATGAGTTACATCTAACAAAAAAATATTTTTGTTTATCTATTATGGAAAGCCTAGCACATATATTCCCTACTTACTTTTTGTTATAAAAGTGTCAAAAGATCAAAAGGATCAAAAGAGTCTTCCAAACTTCCATAGGTTAATCTAACATGCTTAATTCTTCATGGTACTTTTATTTGTTTCATCACAAAGCAACTTACTATTAAGCATGTTGTATAAAAGATATCACTTCATAGCTCACTTTCTTATTAGTATTCTTTGAAGATTGAACCATGTAAACTTAGTGTAACAATGTATGACATGAAACATAGCAACAAACTCCAAAGTCCATGTTTGGTTTTATCACCTTCATGTTCAAGGATGAGCATATGTTAGCTATTTTTTTTAAATACATTTTTTAATCAATCCACGAATAATACGCGAAATAGGCAAATCTCAAATCTAGCGTGGTGTCGTATTTTGAAATAACGAGGACGCGTTGTCGGCCTTTGAAGAAACGATCAGGCGGCGTCGTTTTTTCAAGTAACGATGACAGTGGAGACCGGGGCCCACCCGGCCGGGTTGTCGGCCGATAGCAGAGCAAAGCGTGGCATCAGCTTTTGAAAAAGCGATCATGCTCTGTCATTTTTCCAATCAACGACGGGAGTGGAGACCGGGGCCCACCCGGCCGGCTGTCGGAGGCATCGTCTTTTGAAAAGGCGACGAGGCCGTGTCGGCTATTGAGGACACGACGCTGCCCTTTATATGGCACGCGCCCGTGGCCAGGCCCCGCCTGCCTCCTTCTTCCTCTCCCTCAGCCCCGTGTTAGCTGCTAGTTCTTCCTCTCACCCATGGAGCTGCACCGATTTGGCCCGTTTTGCTGCTAAATTTTGCTGCATTTTCCACTAAAGTTGCTGCTGAAACACATTAGGAAGCTAGTAGACTCCTGATCTACTAACGGGATAGCCTGGTGAAGTGATTTGAGGCTTTTTTGGAGGGATTTGGTGGTGTTCTTGAGGAGCAATGGCTATGGTGGAGGCTGGGGCTAGGTCTTGAGGCAGCTGCATGGTCCATGGAGTCACTTGAGACTGATGCACGGCAGGACTTCGCACGCTTCAAGGGTAAACCCTAATTTTGTTGCTAACTACAGTCATTTGTGTATGTTTATCGGTAGCTTTGGATGTGTTCTGTTAGCTGCAAGATTATTCGTCTATAGGATTATAAGTATATTTGTGGGCTAAAATCTGCCATTGTACGAGCATTTGAAAAATTGCGGTATTTTTTTAGGTCGGAAGTTATGTCCAATAATGTAGTGTTTAGGTTCTACTATGGTGATGGTGTCGTCAGAACAAATGAGCACGTGGTTGATTTGAGTGATTTTTATTTTATTTATGAAGTGCTCTAGGATCCTGAAACAATATCCATTACTGAGTTGAAGGATTGGTTATCAGCTCGTTTAGGGCTCCCTCCGACCCATACTGTCGGTGTGCATGTATTATGGACTAAGTCAAGGAGTAAACTTGATTTTTTAGACCGATAGAAGAGCAAGCTAAATGGGTCAAATGGGTGAAAGCCTGTCTGAAAAGGGTAGTTAACCCCACTTTCTTAGTGCTTCCTGTGGCGAAAGAGCCTGTTTATGATCAGGGCCAGAGTAGTCAGACACAACATGCTGGTGGTGGTTATGATCATGACCAGAGCAGTCAAGCCAAAGACGAAGGTGGTGGTGGCTACTATCATGGCCAGAGCAGTCAAGGCCAAGATGGTGGTGGTGGTTATGAACCTGGTCAGAGTAGTTATGCACACACCAATTGTGGTGGTTATGAACCTAGTCAGAGTAGTTTTGCACACACCAAGGGTGGTGGATATGAATCAACTAAAGGTAATCATGGGACAGGAGAAGATATTTTCAGTGGTGAGTTTGATGAGGACGAGATACATGAAGGTTGGTTGCAAGATCAGATGGAAGCCGAAGATTCAGAAGGCTATAGTGATAACTCTCATGATTCCGACGAGTCTGATCAAGTAGACCAACCTATTCTGGCATCATGGAATGAAGACCACACAACAGTAATGAATGTGAATAATGGGCATGATTCCGTGTTGCACTATCACGCGAACAACATCTCCCTGGGTGCATATATCCTAGCAAGAGGGATCTGCAGGAAGCAATCGTTGAGTGGGCATTGTCCATGCAACGGGTTTTCAAAACGAAGGTGTCATCCCAACAATATTTGACTTTGGTTTGTGAGGTATCTGGATGTCCGGCCAGGGTCCATGCCCATCGTCCTAAGTATGACACCAACTGGAAGGTTAGCAATGTTGTGCAGCACACATGTCAACTTGACAATGTCCTTCAAGACCATCGTAATATCACGTCAACCCTCTTGGCCATACTGTTATACACTGAGATAGTGGAGACCAAACCCATGGTGGTGAAAGCTATCATCAACAAAGTTGCTGTCAGATTTCACTACAATATTTATTACAGAAAGGCTTGGAGGACTAAGCAGAGGGCACTGGAGGCAAGATTTGGTTCTTTTTGAGATGGATATGACTGTGTTGTTCGGATGCTCCATACACTACAGGCTAGGAATCCAGGCACATACGTCGACATCCAACACTTTATGTTGCCTCAATAACCCAATTTGAGGGTGTTGCATCGAGTGTTCTTCTCATTTTCTATATGCATAGAAGCATTCACTCACTGCCGACCAGTCATTTGTGTGGATGGTACATTTCTCACTGGCAAGTACAGGGGCCAGATCTTGACTGCCATAGGTCAAGACGGGAACAATCAAATTGTTCCACTTACATTTGCTTTGGTGGAGAGCGATGATGGCCCAAAATATATCGATCTTGTTGGGGAACCCCAAGAGGAAGGTATGATGAGCACAGCAGCAAGTTTTCCCTCAGTTATGAAACCAAGGTTTAATCGAACCAGTAGGAGCAAGGAAACGCCCCAAAGGTGTTGCTAGCTAAACTTTGGCAGGGCGCACTACCGGTGCCAGCAGCAACGTGGAGACCTGCACAACACAACCACAAAACTCTGCCCCCAACTTGCGATGAGGTTGTCAATCTCGCCGATTTTGCTGAAACCAAAGGATTAAACGTATCGAGTGGAAGAAAGTAATAGTTTGCAGAAAGTAAACACAAAGCAGTAAACAGTTGATTGTAGATTGATGGTAAAAGAAAGAACCGGGGTTAGTTCACTAGTGGTGGCTCTCCTTAAGATAGATGACATGTTGGGTGAACAAATTACAGCGGGGCAATTGACAAACATCGAGAAAGCATACAAGCATATACTACTCATCTTAACTCCTTTGAGATTCGATTGGGAATTACAACATTATACATAGACCGTCATCCAACTACACCTATGACTAATAATCCACCTTCAGGTTATCATCCGAACCCCCTCCAATATTAAGTTGCAAGCAACAGATAATTGCATTACAAATTGCGTGTAAAGTAAACAATACAATTGTTCTATGAACAAAGGATTGTTGTTTTCTCCCTAGTAGCAACAACACATCTAGTACCTTAGAGATTTCTGTCACTTCCCCAGATTACCAGAGCCATCTCAATATCCATCGGATCCCCGCAAACACAACATGCAGAATTACAAATAGGTGATCTTGATCATGAATAGAGCTCACAAGATCTATACATGATAGCACTAAGGAGGAGAACCAGCCATCTAGCTACTACATGGACCCGTAGTCCAGAGATGAACTACTCACGCATCACACCGGAGGCTTGCATGGTGATGAAGAAGGCCTCTAGGGTGAATTCCCCTCTCCGGCAGGGTGCTGGGAAGAGCTTCAGATCCTTCCCGATCTAGGGATGGAGATGACGGCGGCTACAGACTCTTTCATTGAATTTTGATCGGGTACTTAGGGTTTCTATATCGGAGGCATCTTATAGGAGGAAGGAGAGGCCGAGGGGTTGCCTGGGTTGGCCACACCACCCCCTGGCGTGGGCTAGGCCTAGCCGCGCGGCCAGGTGGTGTGGCCGCCCTTTGGCCCTTCTCCATCTCGTATTCTGGCTCCGGGTGTCCCTCGGTGAAAAACTGACTTTGGCTTTTGTCCCGTCCAATTCCGAGAATATTCATTTTTTGACTTTCCTAGAACCAAAAACAGCAGAAAATAGGCAGCTGGCACTGTGACTCTTGTTAATAGGTTAGTCCAATAAATCATATGAAAAGTACTCCAAAGTGTGGACAAAACATAAGAAAGTACATAAAACCAAGCATGAAACATCAATTATGGATACGTTAGCAACGTATCAACATCCCCAAGCTTAACTCATGCTCGTCCTCGAGTAGGTAAGTGATAAAAAGAAAGAATAATTTTTGAGGTGACATGCACCATCATAAACTTGATCAAAGTATTTGCAAAACATTCAAAGCTGCGATCATAGTACTTCAATCATAACATGAAAGACAAAGTTCTAGCAATAAGACAAAGAAACTATGTTGCAACATGAAAAGGCACAAAAGATTAATGAATAACAATGCTTTGCAAGACGTTTGTTTATTTCACATAAAGAAAACATAGCATAGTAGCATTCAGCTTGTCCCTCATAGAGTAGCAAACATAAATGCATAGGACACATTCAAAGTTCAAAGAGTGACTAGATACAAATAGTTTAAAACAAGCAATATCAAAGTTATGCATCAATCAACAAGTCTTGGGACAATGCACATAGAACTAAGAATGGCCACTATGCTCTCAAAGTAGGTGCATAAAGATAGAAGGTGGAGACTCAATATAATGGTGAAAGAAATGCCTTTTGTAAAAGGAAGTAGGGATTCAAGTCTCATAAAGAGCTTCCAAAAATTATGGTACTTAATAGCTTTCAGCTCTCATTGCCCCTATCATAAGCATCTTGAAGTGATTAAGGTTAAAGTGAACAAACTATGGAGTATATGCTTGGGAAAGTATAAGTTGGAAATCTCATGTCCCTTGAATACGAGGGCCACTCCTCATGCTACTCAAGCTTAGTCACCGGTAAGTTCTTCTCATTGTAAGTACATGTATATCATAGAGAACCGCCAACAGGGTACCCCTTGCCCGATGATATGGAAGAATCCCCATATCAAAATGACAAGGCAAGCAGACAACGAGCATCTCAGCAATATTTTTATTTACCATGGGAATATGGTGCTTTTTTCTCTCGTTCCTCTTTTCTCTTTTTTCTTTTTTCTTTTTCTCTTTTTTCTCAATATCTGACTCTTTTTTTATAAGAAGAATGCTTCATAGATAGCTCATTATGGTTACTTTGCAGGTTTCCACCATGACGACATGATTTAGACCAGCGGCCCAGGCGTTTCTCTAACACATATACATAACTCCATGGACTTACAAGCTACCCTTTCATTTCACACCGACGACATCCATAGACAAAAGAGCATGATATCAACTAGGTACAAAGTACAAGTGCAATGTTGAAAGCGTTCCCCATGACAACATGGTGAAGGGAATATGCCCGAGAGGCAATAATAAAGTGGTTATTATCGTATTCCATGTTTATGATAAATGTTTATTTTGCATGCTATAATTTTATTAATTGGAAATGTTAATACATGTGTGTTTAATAAACAAAATACAAAGTTCCTAGTAATGCCTCTCATATAAACTAGCTCGTTGATTAACAAGATGGTCAAGGTTTCTTGATCATGGACATTGGATGTTGTTAATAACGAGGTCACAACATTGGTGGAATGATGTCATGAACATTCATCCGAAGTATAGCATTACGATCAGAGTCATTATGTTTATATTGATATAACATCATACGAAGTAATCTTAGTCCTTGGACCATGAGATCATGTTAATCACTAACATCGGAAGTGTATCTTGATAACATCAAACGTCACACCATAACAGGGTGACTATAAAGGTGGGTTCAGTCCTACGAAGGTGTTATGTTGAGGCTTATGGATCAAGAGTGGGATTTGTCCATCCCGGTGACGGATAGATATACTCTGGGCCCTCTCGATGATATCACATTGAAATGGCTTGCAAGCAAGTGAGGTGATCACTAGAATGTTATATCACGGGAACGCGAAAAGAGTGCATGTTGGTAACGAGATCAAACTAGGTATTTGGATACCAATGATTGAATCTTGGACATGTAATATATCGTGAGACAAAGGGATTTAGTTATGACGTTAAAGGTTCACACGATCACAAGAGTCATTGTTGAATATATGGGAGCCAGTACGGATCTCCAGGTCCTGCTGCTGATTATTGATCAGAGAGGGGTCTCGATCATGTCTGCATTATTCGCCAACCGTAGGGTGACACACTTAAGGGATACCGACACCATTTGGAGCAAATATGTTTTAGATAAAGATTTAAGAAAGCGTTGGAATCATTTCGATGGAAACCGGAATTGTTTTGGGTGACATTGCTGAAATTGGTTCTACATGTGATATTGAAATGTTGTAGGGGGTTTTATGTGAATGTTTGTTAATTAATGTAATTAACAAAATTCTGAATAAAATAAATAAAATAGTTTTATTTAATGAGAGCTTGCATTAAATTTGGTGGAAATTAATGCATGTGTGAGTGGAATTTTGAGTGGAGGCTTTTTATAGGAGTGGGAGCTCCACCCACATGAATGTGGAAGAGGTGGGGGCACCACCATGGCTGACACACCATGGCCCTTGGGTTCCCCCCCTCTTCCCTATAAAAGGCCCCCCTCTCCTCCTCACAACACACACCTCCTCGTGAAGAATCTCTCTCCCCCTCTAGTTATTCCCCATGGTCTCGGATTAGCGAGATACATGTTCCCGGTGGCTTTATCTGGAAAGGAGTTGTTGCTTCTGCTGCTTTGCTGGAGCGAGGGACGGAGGTTGTCGGGGTACTGATGCGCTCGACTTTCGACGTAGAGCTTGTTGGGAACCCCAAGAGGAAGGTACGATGAATGCATCAGCAAGTCTTCCCTCGGTTATGAAACCAAGGTTTCATCAAACCAATCGGAGCAAGGAGACACCCCAAAGGTGTTACTAGCTGAGCTTTGGCAGGGTGCACTACCGGTGCTAGTAGCAACGTGGAGACCTGCACAACACAACCACAGAACTTTGTCCCCAACTTGCGATGAGGTTGTCAATCTCACCGTGTTTTGCGAAAAACAAAGGATTAAACGTATCGAATGGAAAGAAGTAAAAGGTTGCAAAAAGTAAACACAAAGCAGAAACAGATTGTAGATTGTATGTAAAGTAAAAGGACCGGGATCCATAGTTCACTAGAGGTGGCTCTCCTTAAGATACAAAACATGCTGGGTGAACAAATTACAGCGGGACAATTGACAAACACCGAGAAAGAAATACATGTATATACTAATCATCTTGACTCCTTTGAGACTTGATTGGGCATTACAACATAATACATAGACCGCCATCCAACTGCATCTATGACTAATAATCCACCTTCAGGTTATCATCCGAACCCCCTCCAATATTAAGTTGCAAGCAACAGATTATTGCTTTATGAACTGTGTGTAAAGTAAACAATACAATTGTTCTATGAACAAAGGATTGTTGTTTTCTCGCTAGTAGCAACAGCACATCTAGTACCTTAGAGATTTCTATCACTTCCCCAGATTTCTAGAGGCATGAACCCACTATCGAGCATAAATACTAACTCTTGGAGTTGCTAGCATCTACTTGGCCAAGATAGCTACTAACAACGGAAAGCATGCAAGATCTCAAATAACAAAGACATGATAGCATCAATAATCAATCTGAAATAGCATCTCAATATCCATCGGATCCCCGCAAACAGAACATGTATGAATTACAAGATGATCTTGATCATGAACAGAGCTCACAAGATCTAAACATGAAAGCACAAAGGAGGAGAAACCAGCCATCTAGCTACTACATGGATCCGTAGTCCAAGGATGAACTAGTCACGCATCACACCGGAGGCTTGCATGGTGATGAAGAAGGCCTCCAGGGTGAACTCCCCTCTCCGGCAGGGTGCTGGGAAGAGCTTCAGATCCCCCGATCTAGGGACAGAGACGACGGCCGCTACAGACTCTTTCGTGGATTTTTGATCGGGTACTTAGGGTTTTTGTCCTGAGGGCAACTTATAGGCGGAAGGAGAGGCCGAGGGGGTGCTGGGGGTGGCCAGACCACCCCCTGGCGTGGGCTAGGCCTGGCCGCGCGGCCAGGTGGTGTGGCCGGCCCCCAGCCCTTCTCCGTCTCGTATTCTGGCACTTGATCCCTTCTGGAAAAATAGGCACTTTGGCTTTTGTCCCGTCCAGTTCCGAGAATATTCATTTTCTGACTTTTTTGGAACCAAAAACAACAGAAAACAGGCAGCTGGCACTATGGCTCTTGTTAATAGGTTAGTCCAAGAAATCATAATAAAAGTACTCCAAAGTTGGAACAAAACACAAGAAAGTGGATAAAACTAAGCATGGAACATCAAAAATTATAGATACATTTGCAATGTATTAGGTACCAGACGTGTGTGCGATCACGGATGCACCGCTGCTTTGCGGTGCTGGACTTGGTGGTGCTAGACTTGCTGGAGCTAGATCTGATGGACGTACTGGAGCCGAACCTGCTGGACTACATCACGATCTTGAGATCGGCAAGTGTACGACTATATCATCCACGAGTTCCATCTCGTTAACAAAGCTTTGTTGTATTAGATGGTAAGTTCTCTATGGATGTATATCCACCCGTTGCTTGTATCTAGTAGATAGATCTTGGCGCATAGTTCCCATCGTAGGAATTTTTTTGTTTTCTATGCTGTGAACCCAACAGTGGTATCAGAGCCTGATCTATGCGTAGGTGCTTTTCATGGGTAGTACACATATGTTTATATGTGGGCGATGATGATCATGTCATTTCATCTTCTATGTATTTTGGATATTGGTGGCATGGTGGGATGAAGCGGCCCGGACCAACCTTACATGTTATCGCACATGAGACCGGTTCCACGACTGACATGCAACTAGTTTTGCATAAGTGGTTGGCGGGTGTCTGTCTCTCCTACTATAGTCAATATCTGATTTACAACGAGTTGCTAATAACTTGGTTATCCTCGTTGTGGTTCCATGTTCGTAGGTAAGATCGGTTCTATCTCCGAAAGCCCTAAGCCACGTAAAACTTGCAATGGATAAACTAGAAGCGTCTAGTTCAGATCGTTGCTAGGCTAGTGTCATCATATGGTAATGTTATAAGTAGATGTATGATATATACTCTTACAACACACCTAACGTGTAAGTTCCATAGACCTTCGCCTTACACACAAAGGAATGATAGAGATCATACCATGATGCATATGATAGAGATCAAATGCATGGCCATATCATCCCACTTTACACATTAGATGTTTGCATCTTATATTGCTAGTTTGGCGCTTTTAGTAGCATTGTAAGATGATCCCTCATTTAAATATCAAGATAAAATGTGTTCTTCCTTAAGTATGCACCATTCTATGGATCGTGTTCCGAGACATCATATGATGATCAGGTGTACTCGACTCTACGCTTTCATACAACGGGTGTAAGACAGTTATACACACGCGAATACTAAGGTTCTTACTTGGCAAGCCTAGCATGTATAGACATGGCCTCGGAACACGGACCGAAAGGTTAAGCATGAGTCATATAGTTGATGTAATACCCATATTAATGCTCACCTTTGAAGCTACACCGACTCACGTGATGATCGCACTTGGTGTAGTGGATTTGGTTCATGTAATCACCAAAAAAGCACGAGGGATATCATTTTTGAGTGGGAGTTCATTTCTAATTTGGATTAGTCGAACTCAATTTGTCATAAACTAAATCAAAGTGAATTTGCATAATTTGTTGTACTCATTGGCATCTGTTCACTACCTTATGCTTAGTTTTAATTGAGATAATAGAACTATAGAATTCTGGATATTTACTTTACAAACTAGTATCGTATTGCTTTGAATGTCAATTTAAAGTTTAGAAGTCCTATTTCAAACTTTCAGCAAACTCTATTTACTCCATGAAGTTTAATAAGTAGTATTAAATCAAGAGTAAGAATTCCAATGTTAGTATCTAAAGTATCATGTTTGCCTCCATGATTATTGATATTCAAAAGTTGTTTTAATATCAAGATTATCTAGGAGCTAAAATTTTTTTTCATAAACCATCATGTGTGAAAGATATTGTGATATCTGAAACAATGTTTATGGTTGCAATATGATAGAGTATAATTTAACAAAATACATATTCTCATATTGTATGAGAATTTGTGGAGGATGAAGATGCTGGGCATCCTAATCTACCAAAAAGGTTTTGGGAACTGATATTATACTCACGATTCATCCTTATAGGCTATAGTAGCCCGATCATGAAAGTTTTCATGATAAGGATGAATAGAAGATGTAAGTAAAATGTTTACTACACTAATAGATTACTAAAGAATGGATTTTTGAAAGAACACCAAACATTTGATGATGGTGATCCACTTCAAAGTGCCAGTCCAAAGGTATTAGTATTTGACTATATACACTTTGTACTATGTGTCATGTGAATGACACCACTATTGATGTTGATAGATTCTTTTAAAAGAAAAGGAATTGTTGAAAGAGAATCTATAAAATATTTGGCAGAAAAGAAAAGGTTGGAGATGTCCAACTTAGGTATATAGAAGATATACATGTTATGGTTGTATTCCTTGCTTGTTAAACAATGTGGTTCTGAGGTATTGGATACCGGTATTGGATATCGAATTGGTTGGTGTGAAGTGTCATACAGAACAACACAATTCATGAACTACAACGGCCTAAGTAACTGGCAAAATAATAAATGATGATGTTCATCGAAAACAAATAAAGTGTAATTGTGTTTTTCGTTGTCGTCAAACCTAGCCTTCAAGATTTGTTTTAATAATTGTTATTTTGTTCCGGTATTACGAGAACAATGGTTGTTCAAATAATTACCGTATTCCATAAAGGATGGATGAACTTTTACAAGTCTAGTTGGAGAAATCACATCCATAAACATTATTGCTAAAATGTCGTAAGAAAAATGATCGGAAGATCACTTATGAAGTGACATCGCTGTTTGAATTATATTGGAAAGTAAACATGAAGAAACTCCATGTTGATGGATTTTTGGAGTCTTTTGATTTTGATCAATTGACGCTTGTGAAACTTTCCTCGAGATAATTGAAACTTCGTTCATAGGCCAAAGAGGAACGGATGACTAACTTATTGGATATTATGCATGTTGATTTATATAGTCCATTATGTGTAGCCATATGGGATGGATCTTTTTGCTTCATATGCTTTCTCCAGAAATTTAAGTGAATATATCTATATATTTACTTAATAAGGGAGAAGTATGAAACATTTGAAAAATGTTCAAAGACTTTCAAGATGAAGTGAAAAATCAATGTAACAAGAAAAATAAAAGAGTTTATGATTTGATCATAAAGGAAGATATTTGAGTTATAGGTTTAGCAAAACACCTAAGATTTTATGAATTGTTCCATGAATTTGCATTTCCCGATAAACCACGGGAGTATGGTATGTTCGAGAGATCAAATCAAACCTTGTTTAAAATGGTAAGATCAAAGGTGTCATTTATAAAACTGCCATTATGTTTTAAGGATTAAAGCTTTAGAGACTACCTCTTTTACACTAAAAAGAGCACCATCGTGATCCGTTGAAATGACACCATATGAGTTATGGTTTGGGATAAAACCTGAATTGTCTTTTCTTAAATTTTGGTATGCTATGCATAAGTAAAAATTTTACAACCAAAGTCGGATAAGCACGTCTTTGTAGGTTATCCCAAAGAATTTGTTGGGTATTTCTCCATAACACCGAGGACAAAAGAGTTTGTCGCTTGGAACGTCAAGTTTCTTGAGAAGGAATTTTTCGTGAAAAGTTAAGTGGGAGGACAATAGAACTTTGATAAGGTTGTTGAAACTTATCTATATGTGCTAAGTAGCGCAGCGCTGGAAAGTGTCCTGGTGGCGGCCACAATGCTCATGGCTCCCGTGATTACAAAGGGTGTGATCTTGGAGATTAGAGTTCCTATTGAACCATGTGGGTCGGTAAGAATCAAATAGTAAGATTTGAAACAGAAGTCGTTATTGTTTTGACAATGATGAACCGACTGCATGCAAAGAAGCGATGATGGTCCCTAACTCCATAAAATGACTAGAAGTCATAGAATCCTTGATAGTATCCATACACAAGAAATCAAGTTTCTGAACTTGGAAGACCCTCCGGAAAGGCGTGAAGCCTATCGGTCATGTTTGGATCTATAAAGAAATATACATGGATGTTTAACATCTATGAAATAGTCGACATGTCGGAAAGAAGTTTACAACAATGTTCAAGGAGTTGAGTATGACAAAATTTGATCTTTCGTAGCGATATTTAGTCTTGACGGATTAATGTAGCAACCACTACATATAATTTGGTATATGGTAGTTGAATAAACAAAACAAGGTTCTTCTAATAGAATGGTTACCTAGGACATGTACATGACACGGCCCGAAGGGTTTTGTTAATTCAAAGGGTGCTAAAAGGGCATGCAAACTTCAATAGTTGAAGTGAGCATAGCGAAGTTGGAATCTTCACCATGATGAAAATGTTAAAGGAGTTTAATTTCATCGGAGATGATGAAGATGCTTGCATTTGCAAGAAATTAAGTGGGAGCGCTGAGACAAATTTCAAATACATTATGCAGAGTACATATTGTTGATTGGAAATGATGTATCTTTTATTGACACAAGTTAAGAATTTCATTAAAATAGGATTTCAATGAAAGACTTGGGCAAAACCGGAATATTTGGCATCAATGTCTATATGGATAGATTGAGGCACTAATATGGATATGCCAGACATACATATCTGAGATACTGAAAGGGTTCAATATGGAAACAACAAGAAAGGTTCTTGCTGCATTGAAAGGATTTTATCAAGATTCAAGTGCTTCAACACTTGTTGAGTAAAATCACATGAATATTTTGATCGATTATACCATGATATGTATATATCCAGATATGTCCTATGCTCTAAATATTATGAGCACATACTAGAATGATTAATAAGATGATCATTGGACGAAAGTAAAGATATTCTTATGAGCTTTGGAAGAACTAATAATATATCATGTATAAGTGATAAATAGTTAAAGGTAGTTCATTGTAAAGTGTTACATTGATACTAGTTTTGTCACAAGATACAAATTAAATTTATCTCGATTTAGACTATGGGTGGCACAATGTAATGGAAAGGATGTTCCATGATGGATGTGGATGAGTTCCAAAGTTGAGGCATTGTGACAGATACTATAACAAAAGGCTAAGTATATGACTGCTATAGTAGTAGCAAAGGAGGGCATTTGTGTTAAGTAGTTTGTTATCAAACTAGGTGTGGTTCGAAGTGGGCTAATACTATGAAGATATATTGTATGACAATAATATCAACATATTTTAACCAGAACGAACTAAAGGTCTCACCAAAGGACCAAATTTATACAATGCCATCTCATTTGAGAATGAGTGATTCGTAGAGACGCAAAGACATGCAAATACACACGGACCTGGAAGTGCCAGATCCGGAGATTATGTTAACCACCGATACATTGCAAATGTATCTATAATTTTTGATGTTCCATGCTTGGTTTTATCCACTTTATTGTGTTTTGTTCCAACTTTGGAGTACTTTTCATATGATTTATTGGACTAACCTATTAACAAGAGCCACAGTGCCAGCTGCCTGTTTTCTGCTGTTTTTGGTTCCAGGAAAGTCAGAAAATGGATATGCTCGGAATTGGACGGGACAAAATCCTAAGTGCCTATTTTTCCGGATGTCATCAAGTGCCAGAATACGAGACGGAGAGGGGCCAGGGGGCCACCACACCACCTGGCCGCATGGCCAGGCCTGGCCCGCGCCAGGGGGTGGTGTGGTCGCTCCCGGCACCCCCTCGGCCTCTCCTTCCGCCTATATATTGCCCTCAGGATGAAAACCCTAAGTGCCCGATCAAAAATCCACGAAAGAGTCTATAGCCGCCGTCATCTCCATCCCTAGATCGGGAGGGATCCAAAGCTCTTCCCGGCACCCTGCCGGAGAGGGGAATTCACCCTGGAGGCCTTCTTCATCACCATGCAAGCCTTCGGTGTGATGCGTGAGTAGTTCATCCTTGGACTACGGATCCATGTAGTAGCTAGATGGCTGGTTCTCCTCCTTTGTGCTTTCATGTCTAGATCTTGTGAGCTCCGTTCATGATCAAGATCATCTATTTGTAATTCTGCATGTTGTGTTTGCGGGGATCCGATGGATATTGAGATGCTATTTCAGATTGATTATTGATTTTATCATGTCTTTGTTTTTTGTGATCTTGCATGCGTTCCGTTGTTAGTAGCTATCTTGGCCAAGTAGATGCTAGCAACTCCAAGAGTTAGTATTTATGCTCGATAGTGGGTTCATGCCTCTGGTAATCTGGGGAAGTGACAGAAATCTCTAAGGTACTAGATGTGTTGTTGCTACTAGGGAGAAAATAACAATCCTTTGTTCATAGAACAATCATATTATTTACTTTACACGCAGTTCGTAAAGCAATAATCTGTTGCTTGCAACTTAATACTGGAGGGGGTTCGGATGATAACCTTAAGGTGGATTATTAGTCATAGATGCAGTTGGATGGCGGTCTATGTATAATGTTGTAATGCCCAATCAAGTCTGAAAGGAGTCAAGATGATTAGTATATGCATGTATTGCTTTCTCGGTGTTTGTCAATTGCCCCGCTGTAATTTGTTCACCCAGCATGTTATCGATCTAAGGAGAGCCACCTCTAGTGAACTATGGATCCCGGTCCTTGTCTTTTACATTCAATCTACAATCTTTTACTATTTTGTGTTTACTTTCTGCAAACTTTTACTTCTTTCCATTCGATACGTTTAATCCTTTGTTTTCCGCAAAACACGGTGAGATTGACAACCTCGTCGCAAGTTGGGGACAAAGTTCTGTGGTTGTGTTGTGCACGTCTCCACGTTGTTACTAGCACTAGTAGTGTGCCCTGCCAAAGCTCAGCTAGTAACACCTTTGGGGTGTTTCCTTGCTCCTACTGGTTCGATTAAACCTTGGTTTCATAACTGAGGGAAACTTGCTGCTGTGCTCATCATACCTTCCTCTTGGGGTTCCCAACGAGCTCCACATCAACACCGCCATCAAGCAATTTTCTGGGCGCCGTGCATTGAGCCATCAAGCGATTTTTTGGCGCCGTTGCCGGTGATTCAAGGACATCTTCACAAGAGGAGTCCCTCATAACCAATCTCTTTACTTTGTTGTTTTTGTTTTGCTTATTTTCTTTTTGCTTTGTTTGCCTATTTTGTTCTTCAAAAACACAAAAAAATTAGTTTTACTTGTTTGGTTTCTTATTTGAAAACCCAAAAAAAATGACTACTCTTGAAAACACTTAGTTGTGTGACTTCACTAGCACCAACAACAATGATTTTATGAGCACACCTATTGCTCCACCTGTGGCTGAAAATACTTTCTTTGAGATAAAACCTGCTTTACTCAATCTTGTTATGAGAGAGAAATTTTCTGGTATTGGTAATGAAGATGATGCTTCCCATCTAAATAACTTTGTTGAGCTTTGTGAGATGCAAAAGCATAGGGATATAGATGGTGATATTATTAAGCTGAAATTGTTTCCTTTCTCTTTGAGAGGAAAAGCTAAAGAATGGTTGAATTCCTTAACTAGGAATAGTATTGATTCTTGGACTAAATGCAAAGATGCTTTTATTGGAAAATACTATCCTCCTGCTAAGATCATATCCATGAGAAGTGAAATAATTAAGTTTAAACAACTTGATAATGAGCATGTTACTCAAGCTTGGGAAAGAATGAAATCTTTGGTAAAGAATTGTCCCACTCATGGACTGACTGCTTGGATGATCATCCAAACTTTTTATGCAGGATTGAACTATTCTTCAAGGAACCTATTGGATTCTGCTGCTGGAGGTACCTTTATGACCATCACTTTGGGTGCTGCAACCAAACTTCTAGACAATATGATGGTTAATTATTCTGAATGGCCTACTGAGAGAGATCCACAGGGTAAGAAGGTAAATTCTATTGAGGAAACCTCCTCCTTGAGTGATAAAATTGATATTATTATGTCTATGATTGTTAATGGGAAAGCCCATATTGATCCAAATAATGTTCCTGTGGCTTCTTTGGTTGCTCAAGAAGAGCAAGTTGATGTGAACTTCATAAGAAATAATAATTTTGGCAACAATGCTTATGGTAATAATGCTTATAGGAACAATTTTGGTAACAACAATTATAAGCCATATCCTCCCAACAATGGTAATGCTTATGGAAATTCTTACAACAATAATAAGAGTGCTCCCTCTGAACTTGAAGTTATGCTTAAAGACTTTATTAGTAAGCAATCTGCTTTCAAAAAAACAATTGAGGAAAAACTCTCTAATGCTGAAAGAAATATAGCATCTTTAGCTGAAGCTCAATCTACTTTGAATAAAATGGCTGCTAAACATGAAACTAATGAGAATCCCTTTGCAGCTACTAATGCCATACAAGTAAGAATTGATGAAAATGTTAGACTATTAGTTGAATTACATGCTAAGTGGGAAAGAGAAGATGAAATTGCTAGAAACATTAGTGTTTCTACTATTACCACCACTAGTGTTGAGGCTAGTAATAGTTCTACTACTTTAGATGATGAATTTGATTTTGATCTTGATGGTTGCAACATCTCTGAAGTTATTAAGTTCCTACAAAAGCTTGCTAAAAGTCCTAATGCTAGTGCTATGAACATGGCCTTTACAAAACACATTACTAATGCTCCCATAAAGATTAAAGAAGAAAAGATGAAACATAAAGCTTATATTCCTATAAAACAAGAAGATGGTTGGGAACCCATCATTAATATGAAAGTGAATGCCTTTGATTTCAAATCTTTATGTGATCTTGATAGTAGTGTTTCTATTATGCCTACAAGGATTTATGATATGCTTGATTTGCCTCCTCTTGAAGATTGTTATTTGAATGTCCCACTTGATGATAATGTTAGAAAGAAACTCATGGGGAGTCTTAATGATGTTCTTATTATGGTTAACGATTCCTATGTCCCCGTTGATTTCTATGTTTTGGATGTTGAATACAATGCTTCTTGTCCTATTACTTTAGGAAGACCTTTTCTTAGAACTGTTGGTGCCATCATTGGTATGAAAGAAGGCACCATTAAATATCAACTCCCACTCAAGAAAGGTATAGAACACTTCCCTAAAAAGAGATAAAAGATTTCTTTTGCTTCTCCTATGAAAACAAAATTTGGTCTTAATGCTTCTTCATTTGAGAACACTTGATTCTTTCTTTGCTTCTTATGCCTAACTTAAAGGCGTTAAAGAAAAGTACTTATTGGGAGATAACCCAAAAGTTTTAGATGAGTCTTGGAAGTTATTACCTCTGTAATAACCGCTCCTTATCCTTTTTATTTGCTTTTTGTGCCAAGAGTAACCTCTAATGAGAGAGAAGTAATGATTGGGAAAGTTGCTGTCCCGAAACAGATTTTTGTGCTTCACCATAAAGATTCATGAGAGAGATATGTATGTCGGATTGAGCTGTAATGTTTTGTGCTTCTGCCCCAGGTTGTTATCTAACTTTCGTTAGTTCAACACTTTTTGATTTGAGCAACAGCAGGTCTTCGAAAAAATTTGTCTTTACCTGCTGGTCTGTTTTGACAGATTTCTGCCATTTTCTGCATTTGCTTCTTGTGGGTTCTTTTTTGAGTTCTTTTGGGGAATTGAGATTTTTGAGGAAAATTATAAAGTAGCTAGTGTTCTAATGGAAGTTTATTTGGTGTTAGAACTGAACCTTAAGACTTATTTATCTTGAGTGCACTAATGTTGCTAATAAAGATTGTGTGAAGTTTTGTATGAAGGAAAAATTTCAGGTGTATGGAAGGAATGAGTAATGAGATGAAGGATGGACTAAATCTCAATCTTGGGGATGCCACGCATGTCACCCCAAGAAATAACCAAGAAGTACAAGCGTCAAAGCTTGGGGATGCCCAAGGCATCCCCTTCTTCATCAATAAAAATTCCAGGTTTCTTCCAAACGCTTCATTTTTATTGTTTCATGCACAGTTGTGTTGTTCTTGGAGCGTCTTCTTTTTCGTTTTCGTTTTGGTTTTTCATTTGCTTGGTTTGCTTAGTTTTCTGAATAATTGGTTGGACCCCCTATTTCATATATTGGTTTGCAAATAGTTTGGTTTGGTTTGGAAAAGAGTAGAAAAGTTCATGCTTATGTGGTAAAAAGAGCTTGTGTTTTGACTGTGGCCTATGCTTTGTCATTCCATGCTTGATATTGTTTTGGCTTTATGCTTAGTATTCTTTGCTGTAGCATTACTTGTTATAAACAATTGAGATTGCTTAATGTGCCTTTGAAGAATCATGCATTGTTTTAGCATATTAAAGCATAGTATTGTGGTATTCTCCTTTGATGCTTTATTTGGGTTGACTTGGCGCATGCTCACACCTTGTTATGACTTTCCAAAGTCACCATAGCCTTTATGATCTTTTAGTTTTCAACTTGTAGTATCACTTTATGCTTTGATCAATGATGTTTTGTCGCTCTGCATGATTATGGCCATTATTGCTCTCTTAGTTTGTCGCTCCCAGTCTTTTGCTAGCCTCCACAACAAAGTATGAGTTCCACTCATGCATCCAACTCCCTAAACCAAGTTATTCCAAAGAGTCCACCATACCTACCTACTAGCTTATGCTATTCCAAGTATATTCATGCTTTTGTTTACCTTCCACTTGTTATGAGAAAACTAGTGATTTAAGCGCTCTCACGAACTTGATGGCACACTTTACTTTACTTGCCCTTAATAAACTTCAACCATTGTGTCGTCTATGTTGTATATGCTTGCACTTATTTGTCGGGAATTAGCAGAACCATGCTTTCATGGGGAACGCTTTCAACATTGCACTTGGTACTTGTACCTAGTTGATATCATGCTCTTTTGTATATGGATGTCGTCGGTGTGAAATGAAAGGGGAGCTTGTAAGTCCATGGATTTATGTATATGTGTTAGAGAAACGCCTGGGCCGCTAGTCTAATTCATGCTGACATGGTGGAAACCTGCAGCGTAACCATAATAAGCTGTCTATGAAGCATTCTTCTTATAAAAAAAGAGTCATATATTGAGAAAAAAGAGAAAAAAAGAGATACTATGAAAAGAGGAAAGAGAGAAAAAAGCACCATATTCCCATGGTAAATAAGAAGGATGCTGAGATGCATGTTGTCTGCTTGCCTTGTCATTTTGATATGGGGGTTCTTTCATATCATCCGGCAAGGGGTACCCCATTGGCGGTTCTCTATGACACACATATACTTACAATGACAAGAACTTGCCGGTGACTAAACTTGAGTAGCATGAGGAGCGGCCCTCGTATACAAGGGACATGAGATTTCTGACTTATACTTCATGAAGCATGTACACCATAGTTTGTTCACTTTAACCTTAATCAGGTCAAGATGCTTATGATAGGGGCAATGAGAGCTGAAAGCTATAAGTACCATAATATTTGGAAGCTCTTTATGAGACTTGAATCCCTACTTCCTTTTACAAAAGGCCTTTCTTCCACCATTATATTGAGTCTCCACCTTCTATCTTTATGCACCTACTTTGAGAGCATAGTGGCCATTCTTAGTTCTATGTGCATTGTCCCAAGACTAGTTGATTGATGCATAACTTGATATTGCTTGTTTTAAACTATTGTATCTAGTCACTCTTATGAACTTTGAAGGTGTCCTATGCATTTATATTTGCTACTCTATTGAGGGACAAGCTGAATACTATTATGCTATGTTTTCTTTATGTGAAACAAACAAACGTCTTGCAAAGAATTGTTATTCATCAATCTTTTGTTTGTTCCTTTCCATGTTGCATCATAGTTTCTGTGCTTATTGCTAGAACTTTGTCTTTCATGTTATGATTGAAGTACTATGATCCCAGCTTTGAATGTTTTGCAAATACTTTGATCAAGTCTTTGATGGTTCATGTCACCTCAAAATTATTCTTTCTTTTTATCACTTACCTACTCGAGGACAAGCAGGAGTTAAGCTTGGGGATGTTGATACATTGCAAATATATCTATTATTTTTGATGTTCCATGCTTGGTTTTATCCACTTTCTTGTGTTTTGTTCCAACTTTGGAGTACTTTTCATATGATTTCTTGGACAAACCTATTAACAAGAGCCACAGTGCCAGCTGCCTGTTTTCTGCTGTTTTTGGTTCTAGGAAAGTCAGAAAATGAATATTCTCAGAATTGGACGGGACAAAAGCCAAAGTGCCTATTTTTTCGGATGTCATCAAGTGCCATAATACGAGACGGAGAGGGGCCAGGGGGCCACCACACCACCTGGCCGCGTGGCCAGGCCTGGCCCGTGCCAGGGGGTGGTGTGGCCGCTCCCGGCACCCCCTCGGCCTCTCCTTCCGCCTATATATTGCCCTCGAGATGAAAACCCTAAGTGCCCGATCAAAAATCCCCGAAAGAGTCTGTAGCCGCCGTCATCTCCATCCCTAGATCGGGAGGGATCTGAAGCTCTTCCCGGCACCCTGCCAGAGAGGGGAATTCGCCTTGGAGGCCTTCTTCATCACCATGCAATCCTCCGGTGTGATGCGTGAGTAGTTCATCATTGGACTACGGATCCATGTAGTAGCTAGATGGCTGGTTCTCCTCCTTTGTGCTTTCATGTCTAGATCTTGTGAGCTTTGTTCATGATCAAGATCATCTATTTGTAATTCTGCATGTTGTGTTTGCGGGGATCCGATGGATATTGAGATGCTATTTCAGATTGATTATTGATTCTATCATGTATTTGTTATTTGTGATCTTGCATGCTTTCCGTTGTTAGTAGCTATCTTGGCCAAGTAGATGCTAGCAACTCCAAGAGTTAGTATTTATGCTCGATAGTGGGTTCATGCCTCTGGTAATCTAGGGAAGTGATAGAAATCTCTAAGGTACTAGATGTGCTGTTGCTACTAGGGAGAAAACAACAATCCTTTGTTCATAGAACAATCGTATTGTTTACTTTACACGCAGTTCGTAAAGCAATAATCTGTTCCTTGCAACTTAATACTGGAGGGGGTTCGGATGATAACCTGAAGGTGGATTATTAGTCATAGATGCAGTTGGATGCCGGTCTATGTATAATGTTGTAATGCTCAATCAAGTCTCAAAGGAGTCAAGATGATTAGTATATGCATGTATTGCTTTCTCGGTGTTTGTCAATTGCCCCGTTGTAATTTGTTCACCTAGCATGTTATCTATCTAAGGAGAGCCACCTCTAGTGAACTATGGATCCCGGTCCTTGTCTTTTACATTCAATCTACAATATTTTACTGTTTTGTGTTTACTTTCTGCAAACTTTTACTTCTTTCCATTCGATACATTTAATCTTTTGTTTTCCGCAAAACACGGTGAGATTGACAACCTCATCGCAAGTTGGGGACAAAGTTCTGTGGTTGTGTTGTGCAGGTCTCCACGTTGCTACTAGCACCGGTAGTGCGCCCTGCCAAATCTCAGCTAGTAACACCTTTGGGGTGTTTCCTTGCTCCTACTGGTTCGATTAAACCTTGGTTTCATAACTGAGGGAAACTTGTTGATGTGTTCATCATACCTTCCTCTTGGGGTTCCCAACGAGCTCTACATCAACACCACCATCAAGCAATTTTCTAGGCGCCGTGCATTGAGCCATCAACCACTAGCAAACGCGTATAGTCAACACCAAGGTGTTGTATATACAAGTTTACAAACTGGATTATTTACTCTAGGGCACGTGGGAGACTGAAGGGAATATGCCTGAGAGGCAATAATAAAGTGGTTATTATCGTATTCCATGTTTATGATAAATGTTTATTTTGCATGATATAATTGTATTAATTGGAAACGTTAATACATGTATGTTTAATAAACAAAATACAAAGTTCCTAGTAATGCCTCTCATATAAACTAGCTCGTTGATTAACAAGATGATCAAGGTTTCCTGGTCATGGACATTGGATGTTGTTAATAACGAGGTCACAACTTTGGTGGAATGATGTGATGAACATTCATCCGAAGTATAGCATTACGATCAGAGTCATTATGTTTATATTGCTATAACATCATACGAAGTAATCTTAGTCCTTGGACCATGAGATCATGTTAATCACTAACACCAGAAGAGTATCTTGATAACATCAAACGTCACACCGTAACAGGGTGACTATAAAGGTGGGTTCAGTGCTACGAGGGTGTTATGTTGAGGCTCATGGATCAAGAGTGGGATTTGTCCATCCTGATGACGGATAGATATACTCTGGGCCCTCTCGGTGATATCACATTGAAATAGCTTGCAAGCAAGTGATGTGATTACTAGAATGTTATATCACGAGAACGAGAAAAGAGTGCATGTTGGTAACGAGATCAAACTAGGTATTTGGATACCAATGATCGAATCTCGGACATGTAATATATCGCTAGACAAAGGGATTTAGTTATGACGTTAAAGGTTCACACGATCACAAGAGTCATCGTTGAATATGTGGGAGTCAGTACAGATCTCCAGGTCCCGCGGCTGATTATTGATCGGAGAGGGGTCTCGATCATGTCTGCATTATTCGCGAACCGTAGGGTGACACACTTAAGGGATACCGACACCATTTGGAGCAAATATGTTTTAGATAAAGATTTAAGAAAGCGTTGGAATCATTTCGATGGAAACCAGAATTGTTTTGGGTGACATTGCTGAAACTGGTTCTGCATGTGATATTGAAATGTTGTAGGGGGTTTTATGTGAATGTTTGTTAATTAATGTAATTAACAAAATTCTGAATAAAATAAACAAAATAGTTTTATTTAATGAGAGCTTGCATTAAATTTGGTGGAAATTAATGCATGTGTGAGTGGAATTTTGAGTGGAGGCTTTTTATGGAAGTGGGAGATCCACCCACATGAATGTGGAAGAGGTGGGGGCACCACCATGGCTTCCACGCCATGGCCCTTGGGTGCCCCCCCTCTTCCCTATAAAAGGCCGCCCTCTCCTCCTCACAACACACACCTCCTCATGAAGGATCTCTCTCCCCTATAGTTATTCCCCATGGTCTCGGATTAGCGAGATACATGTTCCCGGTGGCTTTAGCTGGAAAGGAGTTGCTACTTCTGCTGCTTTGCTGGAGCGAGGGACAGAGGTTGTTGGGGTACCGGACGTATGTGCGATCACGGATGCACCGCTGCTTTGTGGTGCTGGACTTGGTGGTGCTGGACTTGCTGGAGTTGGATCTAATGGACGTGCTGGAGCCAAACCTGCTGGACTTCATCACGATCTTGAGATCAGCAAGTGTATGACTACATCGTCCACGAGTTCCGTCTCGTTAACAAAGCTTTGTTGTCTTTGAGGGTAAGTTCTCCATGGACGTATATCCACCTGTTGCTTGTATCTAGTAGATTGATCTTGGCGTATAGTTCCCATCGTAGGAATTTTTTTGCTTTCTATGCTGCAAACCCAACACATGGTTCTTCTAATCCCCAACAAATAAGTGCAAGCATATACAACATAGACGACATAGTGGTTCAAGTTTATTAAGGGCAAGAAAAGTAAAGTGTGCCATCAAGTTCGTGAGAGCTTTAATCACTAGTTTTCTCGTAACAAGTTTAATTAGGAAGGTAGATAAAAACAAGAATAAACTTGGAATATCATATGCTAGTAAGTAGGTATGGTATACTCTTTGAATAACTTGGTTTTAGGAGTTGGATGCATGAGTGGAACTCATACTTTGGTTGCGGAAGCTAGCAAAAGACTGGGAGCGACCAACTAAGAGAGCAATAATGGCCATAATCATGCAGAGTGACAAAACATCATTGATCAAAGCATAAATTGATACTACAAGTTGAAAACTAAAGGATCATAAAGGCTATGGTGACTTGGGATAGTCATAACATGGTGTGAGCATGCGCCAAGTCAACCCAAATAAAGCATCAAAGGAGAATACCACAATACTATGCTTTAATATGCTAAAACAATGCATGATTCTTCAAAGGCACATTAAGCAATCTCAATTGTTTATAACAAGTCATGCTACAACAAATAATACTAAGCATTAATCCAAAACAATATCGAGCATGGCATGACAAAGCATAGGCCACAGTCAAAAACAAGCTCTCTTTACCACTTAAGAATGAACTTTCCTACTCTTTTCCAATCCAAACCAAACTATTTGAAAACCAATGTATGAAAGAGGGGGTCCAACCAATTTATTCAGCAAACTAAGCAAAGCAAGCAAACGAAAAAGCAAAACCAAAATGAAAAAGAAGACGCTCCAAGAACAACACAACTTTGTATGAAACAATAAAAATGAAGTGTTTGAATGAAACCTGGGATTTTTATTGATGAAGAAGGGGATGCCTTGGGCATATCCAAGATTTGAAGCTTGTACTTCTTGGATATTTCTTGGGGTTACACGCGTGGCATCCCCAGTCTTGAGCTTTTCTCCCTCCTTCATCTCATTACTCATTCCTTCCATACACCTGAAATTTTTCCTTCATACAGAACTTCACACAATCTTTATTAGCAACATTAGTGCACTCAAGATAATAAGTCTTTAGGTTCAGTTATAACACCAATAAAACTTCCATTAAAACACTATCTATTGTATCACTTCCCTCAAAAATCTCAATTCCCCAAAAGAACTCAAAAAGGAACCAACAAGAAGCAAATGCAAATAATGGCAGAAATCTGTCAAAACAGACCAGCAGGTAAAGACGATTTTTTTGGAAGACCTTCTGTTTCTGAATTCGAAAAGTGTTGAACTAACGAAAGTTAGATAACAACCTGGAGAAGAAGAACAAAAATTCACGCCTTAAAAGGACGTACAGAGATTTTACACGAATATTTACGGTGAAGCACAGAAATCTGTTTCGGGACAGCAACTTTCCCAATCATTACTTCCCTCTCATTAGAAGTTACTCTTGGCACAAAAAGCAAATAAAAAGGATAAGGAGCGGTTATTACAGAGGTAATAACTCCCAAGACTCATCTAAAACTTTTGGGTTATCTCCCAATAAGTACTTTTCTTTAACGCCTTTAAGTTAGGCATAAGAAGCAAGAAAAAGGATCAAGTGTTCCCAAATGAAGAAGCATTAAGAGAAAATTTTGTTTTCATAGGAGAGGCAAAAGAAATCTTCTCTCTCCTCTTAGGGAAGTGTTCTATACCTTTCTTGAGTGGGAGTTGATATTTAATGGTGCCTTCTTTCATATCAATAATGGCACCAACAGTCCTAAGAAAAAGTCTTCCCAAAGTAATAGGACAAGAAGCATTGCATTCAACATCCAAAACATAGAAATCAACAGGGACATAGGCATTGTTAACCATAATAAGGACATCATTAATACTCCCCATGAGTTTCTTTTTTGCATTATCATCAAGTGGGACATTCAAATAAGAATCTTCAAGTGGTGGCAAATCAAGCATATCATAAATCCTTCTAGGCATAATAGAAACACTACTATCAAGATCACATAAAGCTTTGAAATCAAAATCATTCACTTTCATATTAATGATGGGTTCCCAACCATCTTCTTGTTTTATAGGAACGGAAGCTTTATGTTTCATCTTTTCTTCTTTAATTTTTATGTGAGCATCAGTAATGTGTTTTGTAAAGGCCATATCCATAGCACTAGCATTAGGACTTTTAGCAATCTTTTGTAGGAACTTAATAACTTCAGAGATATTGCAACCATCAAGATCAAAATCATAATTATCATCTAAAGTAGTAGAGCTATTACTAGCCTCAACACTAGTGGTAGTGATAGTAGAAACACTATTGTTTCTAGAAATTTCATCTTCTCTTTCCCACTTAACATGCAGTTCAGCTAATAGTCTGACATTTTCATCAATTCTTACTTGTATGGAATTAGTAGCTGCAAAGGGATTATCAATAGTTTCAGGTTTGGTAGCCATTTTATTAATCAGAACGATTGTGCTTCAGACAAAGATGATATATTTCTTTCAGCATTAGAAAGTTTCAATTGTAAACTAGGAATTTCCCTATTTAAATTCTCAAGTTGATGGCTAATATTCTTCAAAATGGTAGATTGTTCCTCCATAGTTCTAATACATAATTTATTTTGCTCATATTGCATTTGCATGAAGTTCTTAGTGGCTCTTTCAACTTCTAAAATTCTTCCTTCACTAGGTAATCCAGGTTTGCCATTATAACCATAAGTATTATTAGGAGGGTAGGGCCTAAAATTGTTATTACCATAACCATTGTTGCCAAAATTGTTATTTCTTATAAAGTTCACATCAACTTGCTCTTCTTGGGCAACCAAAGAGGCTAAGGGAACATGATTTGGATCAATATGAGCTTTCCCATTAACAAGCATAGACATAATAACATCAATTTTATCACTCAAGGAGGAGGTTTCTTCAACAGAATTTACCTTCTTACCTTGTGGAGATCTTTCAGTATGCCATTCAGAATAGTTAACCATCATATTATCCAGAAGCTTTGTTGCAGCACCCAAAGTATTGGTCATAAAGGTACCTCCCGCAGCAGAATCCAATAGATTTCTTGAAGAATAGTTCAATCCTACATAAAAGGTTTGGATAATCATCCAAGCAGTAAGTCCATGAGTGGGATAATTCTTTACCAAAGATTTCATTCTTTCCCAAGCTTGAGCAACATGTTCATTATCAGATTGTTTAAACTTCATTATTTCACTTCTCATAGATATAATCTTAGCAGGAGGATAGTATTTTCCAATGAAAGCATCTTTGCATTTAGTCCAAGAATCAATACTATTCCTAGTTAGGGAATTTAACCATTCTTTAGCTTTTCCTCTCAAAAAAGAAAGGAAACAATTTAAGCTTAATAATATCTCCGTCTATATCCCTATGCTTTTGCATCTCACAAAGTTCAACAAAGTTATTTAGATGGGCTACAGCATCTTCATTACCAATACCATAAAATTGTTCTCTCATAACAAGATTGAGCAAAGCAGGTTTTATCTCAAAGAAAGTAGCTTCAGGAACAGGTGGAGCAATGGGTGTGCTCATAAAATCATTGTTTTTGGTGCTAGTGAAGTCACACAACTTAGTGTTTTCAAGAGTAGTCATTTTTTGTGTTTTTTAATAAAGAACACAAACCAGTAAAACTAATTTTTTGTGTGTTTTTGATAAAGAAACAAGCAAACAAAGCAAAAGTAAACAAAGCAAAACAAAAATAACAAAGTAAAGAGATTGGTTATGTGGGACTCCCCTTGTGAAGATGTCCTTGATTCCCCGGCAACTGCGCTAGAAAAATAGCTTGATGGCCCAAAATATATCGAGATCGTTGGGGAACCCCAAGAGGAAGGTATGATGAGCACAGCAGCAAGTTTTCCCTCAGTTATGAAACCAAGGTTTAATCAAACTAGTAGAAGCAAGGAAACACCCCAAAAATGTTGCTAGCTGAACTTTGGCAGGGCGCACTACTGGTGCCAGCATCAACATGGAGACCTGCATAACACAACCACAGAACTCTGCCCCCAACTTGCGATGAGGTTGTCAATCTCACCGGTTTTGCTGAAAACAAAGGATTAAACGTATCGAGTGGAAGAAAGTAATAGTTTGCAGAAAGTAAACACAAAGCAGTAAACAGTTGATTGTAGAATGATGGTAAAAGAAAGGACCGGGTTCCATAGTTCACTAGTGGCGGCTCTCCTTCAGATAGATGACATGTTGGGTGAACAAATTACAGCGGGGCAATTGACAAACATCGAGAAAGCATACAAGCATATACTACTCATCTTGACTCCTTTGAGATTCGATTGGGCATTACAACATTATACATAGACCGCCATCGAACTGCATCTATGGCTAATAATCCACCTTCAGGTTATCATCCGAACCCCCTCCAGTATTAAGTTGCAAGCAACAGATTATTGCTTTACGAACTGCGTGTAAAGTAAACAATACGATTGTTCTATGAACAAAGGATTGTTGTTTTCTCCCTAGTAGCAACAACACATCTAGTACCTTAGAGATTTCTGTCACTTCCCCAGATTACTAGAGGCATGAACCCACTATCGAGCATAAATACTAACTCTTGGAGTTGCTAGCATCTACTTGGCCAAGGTAGATACTAACAACGGAAAGCATGCAAGATCACAAATAACAAAGACATGATAGAATCAATAATCATTCTGAAATAGCATCTCAATATCCATCGGATCCCCGCAAACACAACATGCAGAATTACAAATAGATGATCTTAATCATGAATGGAGCTCACAAGATCTAGACATGATAGCACAAAGGAGGAGAACCAGCCATCTAGCTACTACATGGACCCGTAGTCCAGAGATGAACTACTCACGCATGACACCGGAGGCTTGCATGGTGATGAAGAAGGCCTCCAGGGTGAATTCCCCTCTCCGGCAGGGTGCCGGGAAGAGCTTCAGATCCCTCCCGATCTAGGGATGGAGATGACGACGGCTACAGACTCTTTCGTGGAATTTTGATTGGGTACTTAGGGTTTCTGTATCGGAGGCATCTTATAGGCGGAAGGAGAGGCCGAGGGGGTGCCTGGGCTGGCCACACCACCCCCTGGCGCGGGCCAGGACTAGCCGCGCGACCAGGTGGTGTGGCCACCCACTGGCCCTTCTCCGTCTCGTATTCTGGCTCCGGGTGTCCCTCGGTGAAAAACTGACTTTAGCTTTTGTCCCGTCCAATTTCGAGAATATTCATTTTCTGACTTTCCTGGAACCAAAAACATCAGAAAATAGGCAGCTGGCACTGTGGCTCTTGTTAATAGGTTAGTCCAGGAAATCATATGAAAAGTAGTCCAAAGTGTGGACAAAACATAAGAAAGTAGATAAAACCAAGCATGGAACATCAAAAATTATGGATACGTTAGCAACGTATCAAGTGAGAACACTGAGAGTTGGGTATGGTTTTTTAGGCAGCTGAAGATAGCAATTGTGAGGGATTTACCGAATGTGTGCGTCCTTCATGATAAGCATCCTGGTATACTCAACGTGATAAGGAAGCTGACGCAGCTTGCTCCGGATGAACCAACTCCATGGCCAGACATGCAGAGTCGTTGGTGCATGCGGCATCTAGGGGCGAACTTTTTCTCATAGTTCAGGAACAAGGCCCTGATGAACCTATTCAAGAAGCTTTGCAAGCAGAACCAAGAATGTAAGTATATCAAGTGTCAGACCTATCTGGAAAGCAGTTAGAGGAGCAGCTGTAATGGCTCATGCGGCCGCGGTAGCTTAACAGACAGCAGTGGGAGTAGCACCGCTGAAGGAAGAACCCATTGCTCTTTGCGGTTTGCTAGGATTTTACCAACCCGGTACTAGGAGGAGGCCTGGCAGAAGGATTAAGAATTTTCAGGAATGGATAGAGCACGAGCCTATTGAGAGGTGGTCCCTGTTTCATGACACTCATGGTGCTAGGTTTGGCTTCATGACTACAAATCTTGCCGAAACTTACAACTTCGTCTTGAGAGGAAGCAGGGCTCTGCCATTAATAGCTATTGTCGAGTGTATTTTCACCGGAACTTTGAATTACTTCAGAGACAGACTCTGGATTGCTCAAATGCATATCATCAACAACCCAAACATGAGGTACTATTCAAAGATCATGGATTACATGAATGACAAAATGGAAAAGGCTCGGTCTATGCACGTTGTCGCCATCGGAAATCAAGAGCAAAGATTCGAGGTGCGCCTCCCTTCAACCAGGATCGGATCTAGAGAAGAGGTAAAGACACAATAGGAGAGGATAGGCAATGAGGACTGGCCGACATGTGAGTGCACCTGCAACAAACCCAAGCTGCTGCATCTGCCTTGCTCTCATGTACTTGTTGTGTGCGGGTGGTTAGGTATGGATGCGAGATCATTTGTGTCTCCCTATTTTCTTAAGGAGTCGGTGATCAATACATGGACTAGCAAGATGATGGGATATAGGTGATACGTCGTAAACGTATCTCTAAATTTTGATGTTCCACGCTTGTTTAGTATCTACTTTCTTATGTTTTGTTCATACTTTGAGGTATTTTTATACATTTTCTAGACTAACCTATTAACAAGATGCCATAGTGCCAGTTGCCTTTTTTGTGCTGTTTTTGGTTTCAGAAAAGCTCATAAAGAAATATTCTCGGAATTGGACGGGAAAAAAGCCAAAGTTCCTATTTTACTCGAAGACTCAAGGAGTCCAAAGGGGAGACGGAGGGGAGCCAGGAGGCTGACACACCCTAGGGTTGCACGGGTCACCCCTGGCCACGCCACCAGGGGTGTGGCCACCCCGGCCCACCTCTGGTATCGGCCCTTCACCTATATAAGCCTCCTGGGACGAAAACCCTAAGTACCAGATCAGAATTCCACGAAAAGTTCTGCAGCGCCGCCGCCACCCAAGAGGAGATTCGGGGGACAGAAGTCTCTATCCCGGCACCCTTCCGGGATGGGGAAGTGCCCCCGGATCCATATCCATCGACTCCACCACCATCTCCATCACCGTTGCTGACTCCCATGATGAGGAGGGAGTAGTTCTCTCTCGAGGCTAAGGGCTCTACCGATAGCTATGTGTTCATCTCTATCTCTATGCGTGACCTTATTCTGCTACTCAAGTGCTTTAATGAATCTCTGCTTATCGTGTGTGAAGTTGACAGTGTGCAAGTCGTGTGGCACTTTGGCTAAGGTTACATAAATACTTATCATGAGTATAATTTGAGTTGGATGTCTCTATGAGATTGTGGTGTTTGTTGGAACCATCTAGCGCTCAAGGTGACAGTGAGGGGTTATCTAGATGGGGAATGTGAACTTTAAGGTGTGCTATCATAGCCCTACATCGTCCAACCGGAGAGTAGTTTAGGGTAGCATAATGAAGAGAATATATTTACATGACAGTGTCCACTAGTGAAAGTATGATTCCTAGGCCTTGTTTCTAAGCATTGAAACACCGTTTACAATCAGTCCTGTTACATGTTTGCTTGTTGTCACTCTTATTTCAGATTGCAATTACCACTTATATTCATCCATATTACTTGTATTTCACTATCTATTCACCTAACTAGTGCACCTATACACCTGACAAGTGTATTGGGTGTGTTTGGGACACAAGAGACTTGTTGTATCTTGATTGCGGGGTTGTTTGAGAGGGATACCTTTGACCACTTTCTCCCTGAGTTTGATAAACCTTGGGTGATCCACTTAAGGGAAACTTGCTGCTGTTCTACAAACCTCTACCTACAAGAATATAAGAGAGCGTGGACATCAAGCTATTTTCTGGCGCCGTTGCCAGGGAGGTAAGGTAGAAGGTACTCACATCCTCTGGCTACTAAGCTATCTTCTAGTACTGTTGCTAGAGTGTGAGTGCTCGAAGTTATTTCCTTTAGATTCTGCAATTATATCTTTTTGTTTCTTGTTTTTATTTTCACTGGTTAGGCTTAATGGAAAACAACCTAAAAATTAGAGAGCTTTCTAGTATTTATCTTGAGTTAGGACATGAAGTGTTTGAAGAGAAAATTAAAAAACCTATGGAACTTTATTTGCATGCTAATAACAATGTTATTAGTATGAATTCTTTGAACACCATTATTGCTAATGCTATGGAAAATTCTAAGCTTGGGGAAGATGGTTTTGATGAGCATGATATTTTTAGTCCCCCAAGCACAAAGGAGAAAATTTACTTTGATGATACTATAACTCCAATATATGATGATTACGGTGATGAATATGATATTTTCAGTCCACCTACTGTTGAGGAGAAAATTAATTATGATTGCAATATGCCTCCTATATTTGATGATTATGGTGATGAGAATAATAATGATAGCTATTTTGTTGAATTTGCTCCTAGTACGATTAATAAGAATGACTATGCTTATAGGGAGAGTAATAATTATTTTATGCATGTGGCTCAAGATAAGAATGTTTTATGTGATATTTATATTGTTAATTTTATTCATGATGCTACTGAAAGTTATTATGAGAGAGGGAAACATGGTTTTATGTATCTTAACAATATTAAGTTTCACCTCTTTATGTTGAAAATTTTGAAGTTGCACTTATTTTGCTTTCCTATGCTTGTTGCTTTGTGCTTTCATGACTTGTTTCTTTACAAGATTATTTTTCATAAGAATTGGGTGACTTAATTTTTTTCCATATTTTCTTCTTGATGCTCTCTTTTACTTCAATTCATATTTCTTATGTGAGCATCATCGAAATTATCATGCCTAGCTCAAAGGCGTTAAAGAAAAGCACTTATTGGGAGATAACCCAAATTTTTATTCAGTAAGTTTTTCTTTTGTTGAGTCTTGGAAGTTATTGCCTTAGTAATAACCTCTCCTTACCCTTTTTGTGTGGTTTTTGTGCCAAGAATAACCTCTAATGAGAGAGAAGTAAGACTTGGGAAAGTTGTTGTCCCGAAACAGATTTTTGTGCTTCACTGTAAAAATTCGTGAAAAATCTTTGTATGTAGGATTGAGCTGTAATTGTTTGTGCTTCTGCCCCAGGTTATTATCCAACTTTCCTTAGTTTATCACTTTTTGATTTGAGCAACAGAAGGTCTTCAGAAAAATCAGTTTTTACCTGCTGGTATGTTTTGACAGATTTCTGCCATTATTTGCATTTGCCTCTTAATCTCTTCCTCTTTGAGTTCTCTTTGATCATTTGAGCTTTTAGAAGAAATTGCTACAGTAGCTTGTGTTTTAATGGAAGTTTTACTTGTGTTGAAACTAAACCAAAAGACTTATTATCTTGAATACACTAATGTTGCTAATGAAGATTGTGTGAAGTTTTGTATGAAGGAAATTTTCAAGTGTAGGGAAGAATAATGTAATGATATGAAGTATGGACAAAAGATCAAGCTTGGGGATGCCACCCGTGTCACCCCAAAAAATATTCAAGAAGTACAAGCTTCAAAGCGTGGGGATGCCAAGGCATCCCCTTCTTCATCAATAAAAATCTCAGGTTTTCTTCCAAAACACTTCATTTTAATTGTTTCATGCACAATTGTGTTGTTCTTGGAGCGTCTTCGTTTTTTATTTTTGTTTTGTTTTGCTTTATTTGCTGTAATAAGTTGGTTTTATCCCAGCACACTTCTTTCAAAGAGAGACACACCCTGTTATTCATTGCCTAGGACACTCTAGTTTTCACTCTTATTGTTCTGTGAGTGTTCTCCTTTGCTAGCACTGCGTTTAGCTTTAGTTTTGGATTGGTGTTGGAAAAGAGTAGGAACTTTCATGCTTATAAGTGGTACAAAAGGAGTATTGTTTTGACTATGGCCTAGACTTTATCATGTCATGTTTGATATTACTTTGACTTTATTCTTAGTAATTATTGTTGTAGCATGACTTGTTCCAAATAATTGAGATTGCTTAATGTGCCTTGAAAGAATCATGCGTTGTTTTAGCATATTAAAGCATAATATTGTGGTATTCTCCTTTGATGCTTTATTTGGGTTGACTTGGCGCATGCTCACACCATGTTAAGACTATACCAAGTCACCATAGCCTCTATGATCATTTAGTTTTCGACTTGTAATATTACTTTATGCTTTAATTAATAATGTTTTGTCGCTTTGCATGATTATGGACATTATTGCTCTCTTAGTTGGTCGCTCCCAGTCTTTTTCTAGCCTCCACATGTACCAAGTATGAGTTCCACTCATGCATCCAACTCCAACTAAAACCAAGTTATTCCAAAGAGTCCACCATACCTACTTATTAGCATTATTGTTATTCCAAGTATATTCATGTTTTTATCTACCTTCCGAATTAAACTTGTTATGTGAAAATTAGTGATTAAATCTCTCATGAACTTGATGGCACACTTTACTTTCTTGCACTTAATAGACCTGGTCCATTGTGCCTATCTATGTTGCGTATATGCTTGCATTTTGTAAGTTGTGAATTGGCAGAACCATGCTACCATGGGGAACACTTTCAACATTGCACTTTATTTAGTTGATATAATGTACTTTTGCTTATGGATCCCAGTGGTGTGAAATGAAAGGGGAGCTTGCAAGGCTCATGGAGTCCGTATATGTGTTAGAGAAACGCCTGTGCGGCTAGTCTAAGCCATGCCTAGTCATGGTGGAAACTTGCAGCATAACCATAGTGAGCAATCTATGAAGCATCCTAAATAAAAAAATAAAAAAAGGGAAAACCCTATGCAAATAGCAAATAAAAGGATCGTGGAGATGATCATTGTCTGCTTGCCTTGTCATTTTGATATGGGGTATCATAGGGCAAGGGGTACCCCGTAGGCAGTTCTCTATGATACACATGTACTTACAATGACAAGAACTTACTTGTGACTAAAGTTGAGTAGCATGAGGTTCGATACTCGTAAGCAAGGGGCATGAGATTTTCAGCTTATAACTTGTCAAGCATATCCTCATATTTGTTCACTTTAACCTTAATCACCTAAATATGCTTATGATAGGGGCAATGAGAGCTGAAAGATAATAAGTACCATAATTTTTGTAAGTTTTTATGAGACTTGAATCCCTGCTTCCTTTTATGAAGGGCCTTTCTTTTACTTTTATGTTGAGTCTCCATCTTCTATCTTTATTCACCTATTGAGAGAGCATAGTGGTCATTCTTAGTTTAATGTGCATTGTCCCAAAACTTGTTGGTTGATTCATAACTTTGATATTGCTTGTTCTTAAAATATTTGTATCTAGTCACCCTTATGAACTTTGAAGGTGTCCTATGCATTTATGTTTTACTACACCATGAGGGACAAGCTGAATACCATTCTCATTATGTTTTCTATATGTGGAACAAACAAACGTCTTTCAAATCATTGTTATTCATGAATCTTTTGTTTGTACCTTTTTATGTTACAACATAGTTGCTATGTCTTATTGTTAGAACTATATCTTTCATGTCTATGTTAGAGTACTATGATCCCAACTATCAATGTTTTACTAATACCTTGATCAAGATTGTGATGATGCATGTCACCTAAAAAATTATTCTTTTTTATCACTTACCTACTCGAGGACGAGCAGGAGTTAAGCTTGGGGATGTTGATTCGTCGTAAACATATCTCTAATTTTTGATGTTCCATGCTTGTTTAGTATCTACTTTCTTATCTTTTGTTCATACTTTGAGGTAACCTATTAAGAAGATGCCACAGTGTGAGTTGCCTGTTTTCTGCTGTTTTTGGTTTCAGAAAAGCTCGTAAAGAAATATTCTCGGAATTGGACGGGACAAAAGCCAAACTTCCTATTTTACCAGAAGACTCACGGAGTCCAAAGGGGAGACGGAGGGGAGCCAGGAGGCTGGCACACCCTAGGGTGGCGCGGGTCACCCCTGGCCACGCCACCAGGGGGTGTGGCCACCCTGGCCCACCTCTAGCATCGCCCCTTCGCCTATATAAGCCTCCCGGGACGAAAACCCTAAGTACCAGATCAGAATTCCATGAAAAGTTCCGCAGCTCCGCCGCCACCAAAGAGGAGATTTGGGGGACAGAAGTCTCTGTTCTGGCACCCTGCCGGGACGTGGAAGTGCCCCTAGATCCATCTCCATCGACTCCACCACCATCTCCATCACCGTTGCTGATTCCCATGATGATGAGGGAGTAGTTATCTCTCGAGAATAAGGGCTCTATTGGTAGCTATGTGTTCATCTCTCTCTCTCTATGCGTGATCTTATGAGATCATGAGCTTTGTAATCTATAGATCTATTCTGCTACTCAAGTGCTTTAATGAATCTCTGCTTATCGCCACGTGTGTGAAGTTGACAGTGTGCACACCGTGTGGCACTTTGGCTAAGGTTACATAAATACTTATCATGAGTATAATTTGAGTTGGATGTCTCTATGAGATTGTGGTGTTTATTCATCTAGAGCTCAAGGTGACAGTGAGGGGTTATCTAGATGGGGAATGCGAACTTTAAGGTGTGGTGTTATAGCCCTACATCATCCAATGGGAGAGTAGTTCAGGGTAGCATAATGAAGAGAAGATATTTATATGAGAGTGTCCACTAGTGAAAGTATGATCCCTAGGACTTCTTTCTAAGCATTGAAACACCATTTACAATCAGTCCTGTTACATGTTTGCTTGTTTCCACTCTTATTTCAGATTATAATTACCACTTATAATCATCCATATTACTTGTATTTCACTATCTCTTCGCCGAACTAGTGCACCTATACACCTGACAAGTGTATTGGGTGTGTTGGGGACACAAGAGACTTCTTGTATCTTGATTGCAGGGTTGCTTGAGAGGGATACCTTTGACCACTTATTCCGTGAGTTCGATAAACCTTGGGTGATCCACTTAAGGGAAACTTGCTGCTGTTCTATAAACCTCTGCACTTGGAGGCCCAACACTGTCTAAAAGAATAGAAGCGAGCGTAGACATCAATAGGGCATAGGGCAATTTCAACAACGTAAACCCTGGTGAAAGGATTTACATCCCAGATCCTGGACTAATGCGGACAGGCAGAGGAAGGCGACAATGTGTCTGCATCCGTAATGATATGGATGAATCCAAAGTCGGAGGCCCTACTAGACAATGTTTTCTATGCAATATGTTTGGTCATAGAGACACCAATTGTCAAATCTTCGGGACTAGAGGAGCGGCTCCTCATGGACGTGGCAATCGAGGAACAAGAGGAACAAGAGGGAGAGGAAGAAACTAGAATTTGTATTATGTATGGAACTATGTTATAAATTTGTATTTCGTATGGAACTATATTTTAAATTTGTAATATGTATGGACTATGTTTTAAATATGCAATATGCACTCTATTTTAAATTTGTAATATGTATGCACTCTGTTTTAAATTTGTATTATGTATGATTCTGGCAGGAAGCATTTTGGCGGGAAATATTTTAGATACATTGTCTTGAAAATTAATGGACATGTTGAACTTAAGATACATCACAACACTATAACTGAAATGAAGATACATCATGACACTACAACTAAAATGAAGTTACATCAAGACACTACAACTGAAATTAAGATACATCAGGACACTACAACTGAAATTAAGTTATATCAAGACACTACAACTGAAATTAAGATACATCGGGACACTACAACTGAAGTGCATATACATCGGTACTGATACATACGTCTACCTTCCTTGAGTCCAGCACGGGTACTTCCCGGTCTTGTCCCCACTTTCCTCTGCCGCACGCGCCTCGGCAGCCCTTTCTCTTAAGCTTTTCCTTTCCGCCTCACGGGCCTCCTTGCGCACCTGTTCCTGCCGCTCCTCTTCCTCCCTTCTCTTCCTGTTCAGCTCGTGGTTTCGAGCTTGCTCTGCTCGGAATTCTTTCATTTCTCTCTCGCGTTCCTTCTTCCCGTTCGCGGCCTTCCTTTCAACATGTTCCTCATCAAGAAAGCTCTCCCTTGCACATCGGCTCCTGTCCGCAATCTCCTGCACGGCCCAGGCTGGCTGCTCCGTGTCAATCCAATGGTACCACTTGCAAAGTGGAGGAGGAGACTTCAAGCAAATTAATGGAATGAATAAAAGAGCACATGATAACGTAAATGGTTCATATTAACCATGCTCTGAGAACATACTGGAGGCCTCTCGTAAGATGAACTTGCTTGCCGGGGCGGGCTTGCGTCGTAGTTGGGACACATGAAAAACTTCATGCCCATGCAGGTGGAGAAATCGATCGACTCCTTGACCTTCGCGAGATGTCCGCACCAACAACGCTCGTGTGTCACCCCTTGTGGCAACCTGCCATCTTTCATCTTCCTAGGCCTATACTCTAGGTTCGAACAGGGCACACTCATGACAGAGAGGACAAGGAAATGCGAGAGAACTAGAAAGAACAGGGTGAAGAGATAGCATCTCGGTGCCAGGATTATAGGGGCAACTAGGAGGAATTGGTGGGAGAAATCGGCAGGAAGAACTGGCAGGAGATAAACGGTGTGAAAGAGTGGCGGGAAAAATAACGGCGCGAATAGTGGCAGGATTCTACTGGCGGGAGATAAGCGCTGAACGGCTGGATTAGCCTAACATGCTGCATGATCCATGCAGCCGTCGGTGCAATAGGGGTCATCGTCAGCTTTTCAATAAATGGCATGGCCCGTCGGTTTTTCAAAAGCCGACCCTAGCTCGTCGGCGATTGAAAAGACGACCTGGCTAGTCGGCCTTTCAAAATGCGACCAGCTGGCTGACGCTATCCGACAGGCTGGTCGGTTTTCCAAAAGTCGACCGGGGCCGGTCGGTTCTTCAAAAGACGACACCGCGCTAGTTTCGTTAATACCCCAAATCGCGTATTATTCGTGGAATTGATTCAAAAAAATGTAGTTTTTAAAAAAATTAGCCATACGTTAAGCTTAATTGGGGACGCTAATACATGTAAAATGCATACATGAACTTTGTAGTTTATTGACATATATTCCCACATATCTACAACATTTATAATGCAATAACCATGCTTTATAATGATTTTGGGGGATTTACCAATGATCCCCTTTATTTTGGTTATAACTCTGCATGACAAGAAAACTCCATTTTGTGTATTTTGATCTCTTGGGGACCTAAAAAAGTCCAATGGAGCTAAAAGTCTGGGAAAGACAATATTTCGTGAAGGCAAGGATCTGGAGTGTTTGGACCTCACGAGGGAGGCCAGGAGGGCCGAAAGAGACTTGGTGGTGCGGCCAGGCCTAGTGCATGCGCCACTAGTGCTCTTTCTCTCCTCAGCCATCCGATTCGTTTCAATCTTGTGCCCACCGACATGGTTTGACCTAAAAACCACTATAAAAAGGGTCCCCCAGGGCATCCTCAAGGAGAGCACCGCATAAACATAGAAACACCAAAAAGGAGTCAGAACCAACGAAGATTGGAGGGGGATACTCCGCCGGAGCCGCCATCAGAGGGATCTCTACCTTCTCCAACATCTCCAACTTCATCACCATGATGAAGGGGAGTAGTCCATATCTGGACTATGGGTTTGTGACAATAGCTTGATCTCTCTCTCTCTCTCTCTCTCTCTCTCTCTCTCTCTCTCTCTCATTCTTCATAGATCTAGTACCATATGAGCTTACCTACATGATTATGGTCATATATGTAGTTCCTATGTGGTGGATCTCTATTCTATAATTTGATATTTGAAGGAATTTATCTATGTGTAAGATGTATTGATAGATGCATATGATGCACCCTGTTCTTAATTACTTGTTTTGATCCAACTTGTATGCAAGAACGTATGTGGGAGAAGTGTGTATTAGATGGAGTAATATGGTGGTGGTGATTGAATAGTGACAACAAATTCAAGGTTTTTACCCTTTTTTTGTTACCTCACTAGGTATAAAGTGAATTCATGTGCTATAATTATCGTATGACATCTTGATAATCTTGTTTGTTCAAGGTAGCATATGTGTGATTCAAACATCATGTCAAAGTACTTAAGGCTATACTCTGTTAATTCGTAATTCTAGATTGCTTGGAGTTTTCCCTTTCTAGAGGAGTATACGAGAGATGTGTTTCATCATATCTATATTGGGACGTGATGCCCATATGAATGCTTATCAAACACATAGTGATGTTCTACCAATATAATATTGATGATGCATTATTTTATGTCCACTCCAGTAGCTTTAAAAAGAGTAGACAAGTGAAACCATGAACCCGGTCCAAATTTTACCATAAGGAACAACCTACAACATTTCTATGATCATTTAGCTTTGCTGCAACTTATATCTAAAAACACAAAAAAATACTTTCTTTCTTGCAAACATATTAAACACAAAAGACCTTTATTTATTGCATTTACTTTACTTATTTTTATTTTTATTTCATATTATTAATACGAAACCTTATGCTTGACAACCAAACGGTGGAGTTGGGGACACAAGGCAAAAACTTTGCTCTGCGGGTTGCTTGAGAAGATAAGAAGAAGATACTCTTTGCCAATTTCCGAGAGTTCGATATAAACCCTCGAGTCACCCTTCTGAAAAAAAGATGCTTTCTACAACACTCTTCACTTGGAGCCCTAACGAGTTGGTACACACAGAGTTGTTGCCATCACAAGGTAAAGAAGAAAAGAAGATCTAGAAATTAAATAGGAAAATAGTCTAGGACTTTTTCATTTATTACTTTTGTAATTTTCTCTTTTTTATTCTCTGGTTAACAATGTATATTGTATTATTCAATAAAGATATTCTTTATTCTTCATTGTAATATCTTCCTTTTTATTTACTTGTATAAAGAAAATGCACTAGTGTGTAATGGACTAAAATTAGTTTTAGTCCTTTATCTTATATGATTTACATACTTCCTTATCACTACTTATTGTATTACTATACAATTGTGGACCTCTAATCACTTAAATATTTCTAAATTCATTTTGTAAATAATACATAAATCAATTTGATTTCAAATTTGAAATTCAGAAACATGTTTGAAATATTCTTCCCAAAACATAAGATATGCCTAGAGATTATGTAATAGTTCATAGCACTCACTCTGATGAACTAAACCCTGCATCATCGAAGTGAGAGAAACCCCGATCTCTCTAGCTTTTAGGTTTGCGATAAATTTACCCAGGTTTTCACATGCATGTATGGACATGCACACACTCACTTTTGCACTTCTAAAATTTTCCTAAATGCTCGGGCATTACATAACCTTAAAGTAAAGATCTAACGGTTAATATAATTTAGGTGGCGTGGATCAACTTGGTACCTCGAAAAACGCCCTTATATTATTTTTTGTATATAATAGATAGATAAGGCTCCATTTGGCATCAAAGTATTTTTAAAGTATTGAGGGAATACTTTGGTTTATGAAAAAATGAAGCATTAAATACTTTGAGGTGTTTGGATCCAACAAATAATGCAGTTTCAAAACTGAAGTATACTCCAAAACTATGTTTTTTTTAAGTATTTGAGAAAGAGGTCAGACCCTCTTTTTTCTAAAGCCGAGAAAAGAGAAAAACTAAAGTATTGTTTTGCTAGGCACTAAAATACTATGGTATTAACATACTTCAGTTTTAGGAAAACTTTATTGCCAAACTAGGCCTAAGTCTGTTAAAAAGGGAAGAATGGCTGTGTTTCCATTTATTTTCGTCGAATGTAGGGTGAAAGCGGGGACATTTTGTTAGATGATTAATGCTAATTTTAGTTAATATACTATACATTCTTTTTTGAACATTTTACCTAAGACGCGAAGATGTTGTTAGTCTGTGCTAACACAATGGTTTATATTTGCTCGAGTCTGGGACCGTGGTAGAGAGGAAGACCCAGTTATTTCATTTCTTCGGTCAGTTCCGTTTTCTGTACGTACGTCTCTGATTTCTTTTGTTGTAATCTAATACAATAAGACAACGTGCGTAGTACGGCAAGTGATCAAATTGCACGCGTAACGTGAAGTCGTATGCCGGATTGCCGGTGAGGAAGTTGACACGCTCACGTAGTTAGTTAATCCCACTACTCAGGGTGCAAAGTGGATTATAATTCCACTCACTCAGCTGTAAAAAGAAGGTCCACTCTCACCATGCGCTGAGGATGATCGGATAGGAATATGTACTAGTACTAGTACTGCCATGATGTGTACTGTAGCACACGATGTCAAAGTGAGCAGGTTCAAAGCCTCGATGTCCGAGAAAGGCTGAAAGATGAAAATGAAGGCTTCCCAAAATGCCTCTTCGCGTGAGTGTGTGTATATATGTGAGTTACGTATTGTGTCTTGGATCCCTGCAGGCTGCAGCATAATTGAAGAAGCTTGATGGGATGCATGTCTACTGGCCATATGCATGTGTCTGTCGCATTCATTTGAATGCAGGCCCCGCCACGCTCGACCTGCCAGCCAGCTATGGCCGTCGTCGCACCGTCCCCTGCGCGCTGAAGCGCTCGGGCAGCTTCATGTCCCATCGATCGAGCTAGCCTCGCGTGAACCAATATCAACCAAGGAGTACTACTAGTAACATGCACTTGATAATTCTCAAAAAACAAAAAATGCACTTGATGTGTAATTTTTCTTCTCTACCCCTTATTGTTTGATATTGGTTTGCTCGACATTCCAGGTTGCTAGCTGTCTAAATAAATTCGAAACGATGGAGAGTAAAAAGTTGTGCATGTCCTATCCTGGTACTCCAGTAGTACTCTACGGTGAAAGTTAAAGCAACACGCTATGGAGTACAGTGAGGTACCAATGCGTGTGCTAGCTGATATACCTGCAATTAATTATGTACTGACAAATAGTACATACAGACTCTAGTGACGGAGTAGTAGGCTTTACTTGCCACAGGAGATAAAGGATTCACTACAGAGATGTGCTGTGCCGCATCATTCGTCTTCTCCTCTGCTCTGATCTTGTCCATCAATGCCATTAGATGACCGTAGCCAACCCTGCCTGCGATAGTACTAGTAGGCCTCGTAGGTTATTGAGTACTCGTTCCTAATCCGAGCTCCTGCTCACCAGGCCCACGAGCATGCAATGCAACCAGTAGCGAACAGATTTTGAGAGTGCATATGCGTCGGTCTACATGCGTGTCCAAGTGATGGATGCATCACCGGCCGTGCTGCAGGTTATAAATATTTATTTACGACGTAGGTACGTTTCTGTCCACGCAGACGAAGGGCACGGCCTAAACGCGGGACCGCAAACGGACCAGTGTCCACAAATGTGAGGGCATCACTACAAGATGATAATCTTTATATTATTCAAAGATGTTTCATGTATTCATCTCTTTCCTAGCAAATTACACGGTCCTTTAGACCTCCATACACTCGTAAAGGTACAATTTTGACCTCTATTTTGTAAATTAATATAGCATTACTGTTTCTAAAAAATAATAGTAATAAACCTTGCCAAAAAAGGTAACTCACATCGAGATTATCACTTACATATACAATTTGGTCCTTTTCAGTGAACAAACAATAATCTCACAAACCAGAGCAGGGTCTCAAGTTTTCGGTTCTAGTAATTCGACACTATTTTATGTACTATTCTTCTGTCACCTTTCAGAAATTTTATATTTTGACTATAGTACTAATCAAAGCATATGTTGGAAGAGTAATTTTCTATCTTCTTTGTGTATAGGTTCCCAAAAATGTATCTATAGCATTGGTGTGTATGTGGTGAAGACTGATATGTTTAAGCCATGTGTAATATATGTTTATCATTTATAGTCCAACTAATAATTAACATGTATCCCCTCCGTTCTAAATTAATTGATACAACGTTTCTAGATAAACATGCATCTATACACTAAAACACGTCTAGATATATGTATCTAAAAAAGCTACGTCAATTAATTTGGAAAGGAGAGAGTAATACACATAAAAGTGTATTTTGTGTAAGATCCATATGATTATTTATTGATTGTAATTTACCTAGCTATAGTTATGAAAATGTACCAACTATGACGTGATTAAGTACAATTATCAAGATCTAATATGTGCAATATAGATTTAGGTATTGATTCTCAGCTCTAATATATATTGTCTATTTAGGAATATTCGTATACATCTATGGTTTGTGATTTATTAAGAAATATGATCCATGCTTTTGTATTTCTGAAAAGTCTAGCATCACACTCTAGCAAGGAGACATGTGCAATTGCAGGGCTAGAATACTTTCTACTTTGTTTTTTATCGTCATTGTGTTCTTTCTTTTGATTTACTAACATTTATATGGAAATGTATGTCCAAATATTGCAGCTTCATACAAAATTAGTAATTCTTATACAAAATGTTAAACACTCATGGATTGTACGCCATTTATTTGTTCTATTTTCTGCCTCCCGCATATTGCAAACAAGTTCTTTAGTATATAGTGCGTGCATTTTTATGATATGAATGGTCTGTAATTTGCCAAGATATTAATTCACTCATGATGACCCACAAGTATAGGGGGTGTATCGCAGTATTTTCGATAAGTAAGAGTGTCGAACCCAACGAGGAGCAGAAGGTGCTGGCTAGTGGTATAGATCAGGAATTCTCTGCAAATACTTAGCATACAGATTTTTAGGGGTTTTCGATAAAGCAAGTAAACAAAGTATGAGTAAATAAAAGACAGTAAGAATGAATGCAGCAAGTGGCCCAATCCTTTATGCAACAAAGGACAAGCCGGTTGTATTTCTATAGATGACCAAACGTTCTCGATAACACATGGGAAGACTGTCAAGTGCTTTCGCTTCATATAGTCGATTAATCTTCTCTAACTTGCTAAGTGTTGTGTGGGTGAACCTGTGCTAATGTACCGCCCCATCCAAGACTAAATACATACTTGTGATTAAACCCCCTTGCAAACATCCGTAAGTACAAGAAAGTAATTAAAGTAAAACCTAACCATAGCTTTAAACTCTAAGACCCTTACGTCCCTTGTGCAATGGTTTCCTAACGGAGGTTCAAGTTTCTGTCACTCCGGCAACCCCTATGACTAGTAGCCAAATACACAATGCATTCCCCTAGACCCATATAGGTGAAGTGTCATGTAGTCGACGTTCACATGACACCACTAGAAGAAGTACACCACAACTTAAATAACAATCTATTGAATCTTTCTCAACACAACTCCACTACTAATAACAAGACTTCTCCCATGATCTCAAGAACAAAACAAACTACTCAGAAGACATCATATGGATCATGATCAGAGATGGAATAATGATGTATAACAATCTGAACATAAACAATAATTCAATGGTTCACTCAATAGCATGAACTACAAAGAGTAATCAACACCGGGAAAGTTTCCCCTATGAACTATAGCAAGATTCAACCAATTGTTACAGCAATATGGAGATGGTGATGAGGGTGCTGATGGTGGTGATGGTGGTGGTGATGATGATGATGATGATCCCGATGCAGTCCAGCTTGATGGTGGTGTTGATGGCGACGATTTCCCCTCTCCGGGAAGGATCCCCTGGTAGAAATCTGTCTGTCGGAGAGATCTTTCTCTCTCGGTGTTTTCCGCCCCGCAGAGGCGGCGGAATCTTCCTGTGGTCGCTCCCCGAGTCTTAGGGTTTCGGGAGGTTGATATACGCCAGAGGGGAGAGGCTGGAGTGGGCCAGGGTGGCCACACCACTCCCTGGCGCGGCCTAGGCTTGCCCGCGCCATGGGGTGGTGTGGGCCCCCTGTGGCCCACCTCCACTCCATCTTCTGGCATCCCGAGTCTTCTGGAAAAATAGAATTTTCCGTATATTTTCCCGGATTTTCTGATCTTCGCGAATTTTGCCTCCAAACAGCACATTTTTCATCAGAATTCTGACTGCAGCGGTCCATGCTCCAAAAGTCATCAACCATGCAAAAACAGATGAAATAACATAAGTATCACCTCTCAATACGAAATATATCAATGAATAATAGTGAATTAAGACATAGAATAGTGATGCAAAATGGACGTATCAACTCACATTCGTCATAGCTTGTTATTACTGATAATGTAGATGTATTTCACAATAGATTATTCTTTAAGATAAGTAATTATTATTTATGTACTTGACATGAATTGTGTTTTCTAATAGTTTTGCTAAACATTCTCCACCTTTCGGTGACATGTTAATGCAATGCTTCACTTTATTTTGCCATCATATTGGCACAAATATCATTTGAATTGGAAATAAAGACAATAGAAAAATCTCGAGGAAAAAATATCAACTTTGGTTGAAATTTTGCATTGAAGTTTTCTTCTGGTTGTAAAGACATCGGCAAGTGTCAATGGTGGGTGATCAACATTTTCTAATGTAAAACTAAAACCATATAATTTCATATTGATCGTCATATGTCCCTATCATGCTCCTCTTTATCAGACGGTACTTTCCTCAAAGGCAATATGCTATTCATAAAATACCCATGTTAAACATTTTAACCTTGCTACTTATTGAGTAACTAAGAATAAATATCTCTAAGTCGATACTAAGAACCATCTGATGTGATCATCGAGATTCGTTTAAGTACAAAGTATAAAGGGATAAGGTAACCATGATCGCTAAAGTTATTTTTGCTCAATTTGTGTGTCTTTGTTGTTTTTAATAAATTAGCATAGTGGCCCTCACAAATGCGAGGACATCATAATTAACGGTTAAAATGAAGTTACAATTTCAAGGATATCATATTTGTTGATAAGTAATTATGTGGTTCGTGACTATAAGAAATATTATGGTAAATAAAAAATTAAGAGTAAGATCTTTAACAATGTTACTCATTTGGAATAATATTTATTAGTGATATGTTAAGACATCCATGTGTCTTGTTTGTAAGTGATATTTTCTCACTAAATAAAATTGTAGTTTTAATGTGATGTTAGATCAGTATGTGAAGTTAACTCACATTGATAAATTTTCTACATGAAATGAAAGAAACATTATCATCATGTAAATAGGCATGCTTAATAAAAAATAGTTACAATTGTTGCCTAATTGAACATCAACATGTTGTGGTATGTCTATTAACAATTATTGTTGTTTGCGTCTTTTTATCAATAATCATAGTTCTAGTGTGCTAATAAAAGAGGGCCCTCAATATTGACAATTGGATGATTGCACTTTGGTGAGAATTTTAAGCATGTTCATAATAATTTTAGTTATACATTGTGATATATTGGTTGTGATACTTGCGTACATATAAGATGATCGGTCGGATTGGGAGTTTGGTGTTTTGTTGTTTTATAGAATTGTTTACTATATCTTCCATTTCCAGTATTATTGTTACTTTAGTATATTATAGTTCAAGTCGATAATTTCTAGATATAAGATAATCACATGGTAAAAACTTTATTTTTTGGAATAGTCGATGTACCAAATTTAATCATATACATTAGTTTCTTTTAGTGTCTATACATAAAAGATAATCTAGTTTTCTGGTTTTTATAATTTTGTGGAAAAATTATATTTCTAGTGTTAGTGATCTTTTAGGGGAATGTTTTAGTAAACTGAATTGACGGAAAATTTATATCTATTTCTATGTTTTGTACTCAAATTGGAAATGTATAGTAGTTTCCTTGCGATGATTTTTTTATTCTTGACCATGCACGTGTATAAGTCAATGTACTCCAATAGGTGCCTTGATCAGTTTGTACTTTCTATTCCAGCATATCTTCTCATGCGAAAGCACCACGCCGTAGCTACAGCAAGTCAAATTGTTTTCTTCATCCATGGAAGTATTACCATAATAAAATAATTTCTTGTAACATGCTCGGCTATTTTCGCGGAGCAAGCAATATGTTTTTAACAGGCTAACTATTTTCACGGGATAGATATATGTATATGTGTACGTCCAGACTATTTTATTTCCATGTCCGATATATTATTGGATTCCTATGACATAAAAAACTTCGCGAGGCCGACTCGAATATGTTATGTCCTACCGTGTACGCTCGTGACGGCCAAAAGAATCTTATGCATGTACGTTTTGGACCCAACGTGTTAATGGTTATGATTTAACATCCTAGACATAAATTATATTTGTCTAAATATCAGAATAATTCAGATGATAACCAAAGAGTCTGGCCGAGGAAGGAGTCGTGGTGATTTCCTATTTTCTTTGGCCGGTACGTGTTACAAAAGAAACGAAATGAGTCCAAATACTATGGATATATTTACAATTACACGGTGGTTTTATTAGACATCCATACATCGCTATTAGTATATAATAATAGATAGATTAGTATATAATAATAGATAGATTAGTATATAATAATAGATAGATTTGAAATTTATCGAATGATAATCAGATTATTGTTAAGTTCAAAAAATCATTTGATTTTGAGCATTATGGGCTGTATTTTAAATTTAATTCCGGTCATGTGACTTTTAGTGTGCTACTCCCTCCCGTCCGCAAATAAGTGTACTTTTAGCCTTTGTTCTAAGTCAAATTTAATAGAGTTTACTAATAAGTTTATTGGAAAACTTAGCAATATTTATGGCATGAAATTAGTACTACTAGGTATGTTCTGAAATATAGTTTCATAATATATATGTTTGATACTATCTATGTTGCTACATTTGGTCTACAAAGTTGGTCAAAGTTTTAATTTTTGATTAAAGATAAAAGCTAGAAGTACAACGGAGGGAGTAGCGGGTTGGCCGGAGGTAGCCGGCTGCCACGAACCTGCAAGACCGGAGTAGTAGTTGATGCACGCGGGCAGGAGGCGTGATACACACACATCCGCTGGCAGGCGCAAATAAGTGCATAACTAGTCAATGCATGCAGACAAAATGGCACAAGAGTTTGGTCGTTGCCTGCGTCTGCGTATTATAACAATAACTGCTCTGTGTTCTCTAATTACCCCTGACTAAAGACCGAACCCTTGTGCCATAGCGCAATTCGATTCGACTACTACTACTAAGGACCTGTCCAGCTAAATCCTATACTCCCTTCGTCCCAAATTAGTTAAATTAAATTTGTTTAGATTCGACTGTATCTAGATATAATTTAGTATTAGATACATTCGTATTTTAAAAAAATTGAGTCAACTAATTTATTTAGTATTAGATACATCCGTATCTTAAAAAAATTGAGTCAACTAATTTGGATCGGAGGGAGTAGCATTTTAGACTTGCATGAATTTTCTTCGAGCAATGTTTTAATCACATGAAAAATAAAAGAATTGTAACATTAGGTTTGAGTGGATGAAAAAATTTCTCCAAAACATAGTGCTAAGCAATCCTATGGAAATTTTTCCTGGCATCCCTAATTGGTGCAGAGGCCCGGGAAGTAAAATTCTCCGTCCATTTTAGAGAGCCAGCCAAAGCATCGTTTAAACTGGAAGTGCACCTGCAAGTGAGATCCGGTCCTGAACATGGGGAGGGGCCGGTGGGGGCTAACCCTAGTGCCCGAAGACCTATGGCCGCCGCCATCGGAGCCGGTGCCATCTTCCATTTCGCTGGAGATGGAGTGCCTCGGATCTAGGTTCCGGTGTCTCGGATCCTATTCGTAATCGGATGGTGAGAAGGGTTTGGCGGCTAGGGAGGCTCTTGAGGCGCTTCAAGATGACACCAGGGAGTTGGGTTGGACGATTGTGTCTCGCCGACGATGCCGAACAGATGACAAGATCTGTCAAGAATTTTGGGAGAAAACGGGGTTCCCAACCCCGGCCTCTAGGTTTTGGGAGAAGGGCTCATCGGTGTCGCTATCTTGGGGCTCGGTCTCGCCAGCTATGGTGCATTGCCGGGGATCAAGTTTGTTGCGGTTCAGAGAAAGTGAAGCTCGCCAGTGACGCGTCCCTCCATTCGGAGCGGGGGTTTCCGTGTCTCCGACGGGGATCGTGTTGGCCCATGCTCCTCGGGTGAAATATCGAAGTTATGCAAGGGTTTATGCATATTTTTGTTAATTAAAGCAGTTTAAAAAATTCGAAATAAAATAAATAAAAGTTTTTTATTTAAAGAGAAAAATGCATTTAAATTAGTGGGTAATTAATACAAAGTGAGTGGAGTTTTATTAATGGGAGTGGGCTTAGTGGAAGATCCACTCACCATTATGGAGGGAGAGGCGGGGGCACCACCATGGCCGGCGGCGATGCCCCTTGGGGCGTCCCCCTCCCCTTTAAAGGAGGCCTCCTCCTCCTCTCTATTTACAACACGTCCTCGTGAAGGTTCTCTTCCGCCTCTAGTAAATTCTGCATGGCTTCGGATTAGCGTAGTACATGTTCTCAGTGGTTTCTCTGGAAGGATCTGCTTCTTCCGCTGTTTTGCTGGAGCAAGGAATCGGTGGTTGTCGGGTACTGGACGTGTGTGCGATCACGGATGCGCTGCTACTTTGCGGCGCTGGACTTTAACTCGACCTTGAGATCGGCAAGTGTATGACTACATTATCCACAAAATTAGATTTCGTTAACAAAGTTTTTTCGGTTTTCGAGGGTAAGATCTCTATGGATATATATCCACCTGTTGCATATATCTAGATAGATAGATCTTGGTGCTTAGTTGTTCGTATGGTAGGAATGTTGGAGATATGCCCTAGAGGCAATAATAAATATAGTTATTATTATATCTTTGTGTTTATGATAAATGTTTATATTCATGCTATAATAGTATTAACAAGGAAACATTAATACTTGTGTGAATTGTAAACTTAAATTGAAGTCCCTAGTATAGCCTCTATACTTCACTAGCTTGTTGGTTGATTAAATGATTGTGGTTTCCATATCATGAACATTGAGATGTTATCAACAACAAGATCATATCGTTAGGAGAATGATATGGTGGACATACTCCTATAGATAAGCGTAGCATAAAGATCAAGTCATTTCAATAGTTCAATTGCTATATGCTTTCTGATACATAGTAACCTAATTCCTTCGACCATGAGATCATGCATATCGCCTTTGCCGGATGGATGCTTTGATAACATCAAACACCACACCGTAACTGGGTGGCTATAAAGGTGGCATTAAGTGTTCGGAAAGTATTGGTTGAAACACATGGATCAAGAGTGGGATTTGTCCATCCACATGACGGATAGATATACTCTGGGCCCTCTCGGTGGAATGTCATCCAATTAGCTTGCAAGCATGTGACATGGTCACAAGGGATCACATATCACGGGAACGAGAAAAGAGTACTTATCGGTAACGAGGTTGAACTAGGTATGCAGAGATACCGACGATCATAACCTCGGATAAGTAACATATCGTGAGACAAAGGGAAATTGGTATCGTATGTAAGTGGTTCATTCGATCGCAAAGTAATCGTAGAAATATGTGGGAGCCATATGAATTTCCAGATTCCTCTATTGGTTATTGTTCGAAGAAGTGTCTCGATCATGTCCGCATAATTCACGAACCGTAGGGAGACACACTTAAGGATTCGACGTTGTTTGAGTAGTTATGGTATTATGAGAAAGAGACCGAATGTTGTTCGGAGTCTCGGATGGGATCCGGGATATCACGAGGTGATCCGGAATGGTCCGGAGAATAAGATTCATATAAGGAAAGTCCCCTTTCGGAGTTGGGGAATGGTTCCGGTGTTTTCATCGGGAACATTCTAGAAGGTCCCGGAATGTCCGGCACTCCGGAGGGGGAAGGGTACATGAATGTGTCATTGTAAGTTGGAATGATTGCATCATGTACTAGGTGTTCTTGCTGTCCAAAATAAAGGGTTTATTTAAATCCTAAATTGAAAAGTCAAACGGCTAGTTTGAAAGTCAAACGGCAATTTTGGGAAGTGGGAAGAGAGGAGGATTGGTGGAGGCCGAATTGGAGGAGGGTTCCTCCCTTGGCCGGCGCCCCACCAAGCCGACTTGGGGAGGGACTCTCCTCACCTTGGCCGGCCAGCCCTCCCACCTATATAAGGAGGGGCAGGGCTCCCTCCTAGTACACACAAGTTCCTATCTTCTACCTCCGGTTTAGAGCCGTTTTGGTTTAGAGCTTCTAATTGCTTTAGCCAGCGGTTTAGAGCCTTCTAATTGGTTTAGAGCCCTCTAATTGGTGTGTCTAATTACTAGACCACTAATAGCCTCTCTCATAAGCTCCACCATACTCGCACCGGCTTAAGGCGAAGCCCTGCGGGATTTCCCCTCTACTTCCGGTACCACGCCGTTGTGCTGCCGGAATCGCGAGGAGAGTGCTACAACCTCCGCTGCCTGCTGGAACAAGGGAGAGGAAGGTCTTCGTCGAGTACCGAACGTGTGACCGACTGCGGGAGCGCTGCTGGAACGTGGCGCCGGAAGGATCGTCTACGCGATCTTGAGATCGGAAAGAGTACGACTACATCACCCACGAGAATCTGCTCTCGTTAAACACTTTGGAATCTTCGAGGGTGAGTTATTCCATCGACTCATTGCTACAATCTAGTAGATAGATCTTGGCTTGTTTGTTTGTATGCGATAGAAATTTTTTGTTTTCCATGCTACGAACCCCTACAGTGGTATCAGAGCCGTGTCTATATGTAGATCTGTTGCACGAGTAGAACACAATGGTCATTGTGGGCGTTGATGCTTTTATTGTAGATTGCTTTTTGTGTACTTTGCATCTTGCGGTATGTTGGGATGAAGCGGCCCGGGCTAACCTTACATGACATCGTTCATGAGACTTGCTCCACGTTTGACATGCAACTTGTATTGCATAAGTGGCTTTGCGGGTGCCTGTTTCTCCTAGCATAGTTAAGATCCAATTTACAACGGGTAATCAACAATGCTAGTATCAATGTTGTGGTTCTTGTTCGTAAGTTAGAACGACACTTATTGAAAGCCCCAAACCACGTAAAATATGCAAAGAAAGTAGAGGCGTCTAACTTTGTTTTGCAGGGGTGTGCAGTGATGTGATATGGCCATGATTGTGATTATATTTGATGTATGCAATGTTCCTTATTGTAAGTTGGCAACCGGCAGGAGCCATATGGTTGTCTTTAATTTCTGTTAAGACCTGCGTGTCTATTCAAAATAGTTGTAATAGTTGAAGCTGGTGGACGACAACCATGAAGAAGCGTCATTGACCTTGATGCTATGCCGGTGATGATGGAGATCATGTTCGTGCTTGAAGATGGAGATCGGAAGCACAAAGAAGAAAAGGCCATATCATATCACATATTATGAATTGCATGTGATGTTAATCCTTTATGCATCTTGTATTGCTTAGTGGACGACGGTAGCATTATAAGATGATCCCTCATGCACATAAATTTCAAGTTCTAAAGTGTTCACCCTTAGTATGCACCGTTGCCAAAGCTTGCTGCTTCAAAGCACCACGTGATGATCGGGTGTCTTTGATTCCGCGGGTGAATACAACGTAAGCAAGCCAGATTTGCTTATGCGGTATCTAAGGTTTGATCTTGACGAGCCTAGCATGTACAGACATGGCCTCAGGAACACGGATCACCGAAAGGTAAAGCATGAATCATATAGTAGATATGATGAACATGTCGATTGTTCGCCATTGAAACTATATCAACTCTCGTGATGATCGGTGTTGATGTAGTGGATTTGGTTCATGTGATCACTAAAACAATGTGAGGGATGTTGTTTTGAGTGGGAGTTCACCTAGTTTAATTTCATTAATTAATTTGAACTCAATTTGTCATAAACTTAGTCTAAACTATTGCAAATATGTTGTAGATCAATGGCAGCCCCTACCATCAATTTTAATGCGTTCCTAGAGAAAGAAAAGTTGAAAAACAATGGAAGCAACTTCGCGGATTGGTTCCGCAATTTGAGGATTGTCCTCACAGCTGGTAATTTGACCTATGTGCTGGATGCACCGCTGGGTGACCCACCTGCAGCTGATGCTCCCGATGAAGTAAAGAATGTTTACCTCGCTCGGAAGAATCAGTACTCCATAGTTCAGTGTGCTATCTTGTATGGTTTAGAATCGGAGCTTCAGAAAAGGTTTGAGAATTCAGACCCATATGATATTGTCGAGGATCTCAAATTAATTTTTGAGACTCATGCGGCAATTGAAAGTTATGAAGCTTCTGAAAAGTTCTTTAACTGCAAGATGGAAGAGGGCAGCTCCGTCAGTGAGCATGTGCTTAAGATGTCTGGGCACGCAAATAAACTTCAAAGCTTGGGTATAGTGATTCCTAATACTTTGGGGGTTTACCGCATCCTCCAATCACTACCACCAAGTTACAAGAACTTTGTGATGAACTACAACATGCAGAACATGAACAAAGAGTTGCCAGAACTATTTGCTATGTTAAAGTCTGCAGAAGTGGAGATCAAGAAAGAGCACCAAGTGTTGATGGTCAATAAGACCACCAAATTCAAGAAAGGCAAGTCTAAGCAGATGGGACACTTCAAGAAGGGTGGTAAGAAAGTTGCCATGCCGACGAAGAAGACCAAGGCTGGACCCAAGCCTGATACTGAGTGCTTTTACTGCAAGTGAGAAGGTCACTGGAAGCGGAATTGCCCAAAGTACTTGGCGGATTTGAAGAACGGCAACATCAACAAGAAAGGTATATCTGATATACATGTTATTGATGTGTATCTCACTAGTATTCGTAGTAGTGCCTGGGTATTTGATACTGGTTCGGTTGCTCATATTTGTAACTCGAAACAGGAGCTGCAGAATAAACGGAAGCTAGCAAAGAACGAGGTGACGATGCGCGTGGGAAACGGATCAAAGGTTGATGTGATCGCGGTCGGCACGCTACCTCTTTATCTACCATCGGGATTAGTTTTGTACTTAAATAATTGTTATTTGGTGCCTGCGTTGAGCATGAACATTATATCGGGATCTTGTTTATTGCGAGACGGTTACTTGTTTAAATCCGAGAATAATGGTTGTTCGATTTATATGAGTAATATGTTTTATGCACATGCACCTTTGATAGATGGTCTATTCTTATTGAATCTCGATAGTAGAAATACACATATCAACAACATTGAGGCTAAACGTTTGAAATCAAGCGATAATTCGACCTATATGTGGCACTGTCGTCTTGGTCACATCGGAGTGAAACGTATGAAGAAACTCCATTCCGATGGACTTCTTGAATCACTTGATTTTGAATCACTTGAAAGATGCGAAGCATGTCTGATGGGTAAAATGACTAAGACTCCATTTTCTGGTATAATGGAGCGAGCTACGGACTTACTGGAAATCATACATACCGATGTGTGTGGTCCAATGAGTGTAGCATCGCGCGGTGGTTATCGTTATGTTCTTACCTTCACGGATGATTTGAGTAGATATGGGTATATCTATTTCATGAAACATAAGTCCGAAACTTTCGAGAAGTTTAAGGAGTTTCAAAGTGAGGTAGAGAATCAACGTAACAAGAAGATTAAATTTCTGCGTTCTGATCGTGGAGGTGAATATCTAAGTTACGAGTTTGGCGAGCATTTGAAGAAATGCGGAATACTTTCACAATTGACACCGCCGGGAACACCACAGCGTAATGGTGTGTCTGAACGTTGTAATCGAACCCTCTTAGATATGGTTCGTTCTATGATGTCACTTACAGATTTACCGCTAACATTTTGGGGTTATGCATTAGAAACAGCCGCATTCACTTTAAATAGGGCACCATCTAAATCCGTTGAAACGACACCGTATGAATTATGGTTTGGGAAGAAACCTAAATTGTCGTTCCTTAAAGTTTGGGGATGCGAAGCCTATGTAAAGAAGTTACAGCCGGACAAGCTTGAACCCAAAGCGGAAAAATGCGTCTTCATAGGATACCCGAAGGAAACTATTGGGTATACCTTCTATCATAGATCCGAAGGAAAAATCTTCGTTGCCAAGAATGGATCCTTTCTAGAGAAGGAATTTCTCTCGAAAGAAGTGACTGGAAGGAAAGTAGAACTCGACGAGGTTGTCGAACCTTCTCTCGAAATTGCGAGTAGCGCAGCACCGGAAGAAGTTCCTGTGGTGCCTGCACCAATAAGAGAGGAAGCTAATGATGGTGATCATGAAACTTCGGTTGAAGTTACTACAGAGCCTCGAAGGTCAACGAGAACTCGTACCACTCCAGATTGGTATGATTCCGTTATGAATGTCATGTTGGTGGACAACACCGATGACCCTGAGACATATGAGGAAGCGATGATGAGCCCAGATTCCAATAAATGGCAAGAAGCCATGAAATCCGAGATTGGATCCATGTACGAAAACCAAGTATGGACTTTGGTGGACTTACCGGATGGCCGGAAGGCTGTCGAGAACAAATGGATTTTCAAGAAGAAAACAGATGCTGATGGTAATGTTACTGTCTATAAAGCTCGACTTGTCGCAAAAGGGTTTCGACAAATTCAAGGAGTTGACTACGATGAGACTTTCTCACCGGTAGCGAAGCTAAAGTCTGTGAGGATTATGTTAGCAATCGCTGCATATTATGATTATGAGATATGGCAGATGGATGTCAAAACAGCATTCCTCAATGGAGACATTGATGAAGAGTTGTATATGATGCAACCCAAAGGTTTTGTCGATCCTAAAGACGCTAACAAGGTATGCAAGCTTCAACGGTCCATCTATGGATTGAAGCAGGCATCCCGAAGTTGGAATCAACGTTTTGATAAGGTAATCAAAAGTTTTGGTTTTATACAAACTTATGGAGAAGCTTGTATTTACAAGAAAGTGAGTGGGAGCTCTGTAGCATTCTTAATACTGTATGTGGATGACATATTGTTGATTGGGAATGATGTAGACCTTCTTAATAGTGTCAAGGAATATTTGAATAATAGTTTTTCAATGAAGGATCTTGGCGAAGCAGCTTACATATTAGGCATAAAGATTTATAGAGATAGATCGAAACGCCAAATATCATTGTCACAGAGTACATATTTGGACAAAGTTCTAAAGAAGTTTGGAATGGAAGAAAGCAAGAAAGGGTACTTGCCCATGTTGCCCAATACGACCTTAAGTAAAACTCAAAGTCCGACATCGGCAGAAGATAGAGAAAGGATGAGTAAGACTCCCTATGCATCAGCCATAGGATCTCTAATGTATGCCATGCTATGTACTAGACCCGACATTGCATATGCTGTTAGTTTAACTAGCAGATATCAAAGTGATCCAGGAGTGGATCATTGGACAGCGGTCAAAAACATCCTTAAGTACTTGAGAAGAACTAAGGATATGGTTCTTTCTTATGGAGGTGATGAACAGCTCGTTGTTAATGGTTACACCGATGCTAGTTGGAACACCGATCCAGATGATTCTAAATCACAATCTGGGTACGTATTTATTTTGAATGGTGCAGCAGTTAGCTGGAGGAGTGCAAAGCAAAGCGTTGTGGCGAGATCTTCAACTGAATCGGAATACATGGCTGCTTCGGAGGCTTCACAAGAAGCGATATGGATGAAAGAGTTCATTACAGAGCTGGGTGTGGTTCCTAGTGCGCTGGACCCAATGTCTATCTACTGTGATAACATGGGCGCCATAGCCAATGCGCAAGAACCAAGGTCACACAAGAAGCTGAAGCACATCAAGCTGCGTTTTCACGCTATTCGAGAACATATCCAGGATGGGGATATAAAGATTTGCAAAGTACACACAGATCTGAATGTGGCGGATCCGTTGACTAAACCTCTCCCGAGGGCAAAACATGACCAACACCAAACTGCCATGGGTGTTCGGTGTATTACCATGTAATCTAGATTAGATGACTCTAGTGCAAGTGGGAGACTGTTGGAGATATGCCCTAGAGGCAATAATAAATATAGTTATTATTATATCTTTGTGTTTATGATAAATGTTTATATTCATGCTATAATAGTATTAACAAGGAAACATTAATACTTGTGTGAATTGTAAACTTAAATTGAAGTCCCTAGTATAGCCTCTATACTTCACTAGCTTGTTGGTTGATTAAATGATTGTGGTTTCCATATCATGAACATTGAGATGTTATCAACAACAAGATCATATCGTTAGGAGAATGATATGGTGGACATACTCCTATAGATAAGCGTAGCATAAAGATCAAGTCATTTCAATAGTTCAATTGCTATATGCTTTCTGATACATAGTAACCTAATTCCTTCGACCATGAGATCATGCATATCGCCTTTGCCGGATGGATGCTTTGATAACATCAAACACCACACCGTAACTGGGTGGCTATAAAGGTGGCATTAAGTGTTCGGAAAGTATTGGTTGAAACACATGGATCAAGAGTGGGATTTGTCCATCCACATGACGGATAGATATACTCTGGGCCCTCTCGGTGGAATGTCATCCAATTAGCTTGCAAGCATGTGACATGGTTGTAGGGGTTCGTAGCATGGAAAACAAAAATTTTCTATCGCATACAAACAAACAAGCCAAGATCTATCTACTAGATTGTAGCAACGAGTCGATGGAATAACTCACCCTCGAAGATTCCAAAGTGTTTAACGAGAGCAGATTCTCGTGGGTGATGTAGTCGTACTCTTTCCGATCTCAAGATCGCGTAGACGATCCTTCCGGCGCCACGTTCCAGCAGCGCTCCCGCAGTCGGTCACACGTTCGGTACTCGACGAAGACCTTCCTCTCCCTTGTTCCAGCAGGCAGCGGAGGTTGTAGTACTCTCCTCGCGATTCCGGCAGTACAACGGCGTGGTACCGGAAGTAGAGGGGAGATCCCGCAGGGCTTCGCCTTAAGCCGGTGCGAGTATGGTGGAGCTTATGAGAGAGGCTATTAGTGGTCTAGTAATTAGACACACCAATTAGAGGGCTCTAAACCAATTAGAAGGCTCTAAACCAAAATAGCTCTAAACCGGGGTTTTAGATCTAGGGTTTAGTTTAGAGGGTAGGAACTAGTAGTGTTGTGTAGAGAGGGGAGCCCTGCCCCTCCCTTTATAGGTGGGAGGGCCGGCGGCCAAGGGGAGGAGTTCCTCCCCAACTCGGCCTTGGGAGGTGCGCCGGCCAAGGGGAGGAACCCTCCTCCAACTCGGCCTCCACCTCTCCTCCTCTTTCTCCTCTTTCCGAAAACTGGCAGTTTGACCGAAAACTGGCAGTTTGACTTTTTCAATTAGGATTTGAATTAACCCTTTATTTCGGACAGCGAGAACACTTAGTACATGATGCAATCATTCCAACATGCAATGACACATTCATGTACCCCTTCCCTCCCGGAGTGCCGGACATTCCGGGACCTTCTAGAATGTTCCCGATGAAAACACCGGAATCATTCCCGAACTCCGAAACGGGACTTTCCTTATATGAATCTTATTCTCTGGACCATTCCGGATCACCTCGTGATATCCCGGATCCCATCCGAGACTCCGAACAACATTCGGTCTCTTTCTCATAATACCATAACTACTCAAACAACGTCGAATCCTTAAGTGTGTCTCCCTACGGTTCGTGAATTATGCGGACATGATCGAGACACTTCTCCGAACAATAACCAATAGAGGAATCTGGAAATTCATATGGCTCCCACATATTTCTACGATTACTTTGCGATCGAATGAACCACTTACATACGATACCAATTTCCCTTTGTCTCACGATATGTTACTTATCCGAGGTTATGATCTTCGGTATCTCTGCATACCTAGTTCAACCTCGTTACTGATAAGTACTCTTTTCTCGTTCCCGTGATATGTGATCCCTTGTGACCCAGTCACATGCTTGCAAGCTAATTGGATGACATTTCACCGAGAGGGCCCAGAGAATATCTATCCGTCATGTGGATGGACAAATCCCACTCTTGATCCATGTGTTTCAACCAATACTTTCCGAACACTCAATACCACCTTTATAGCCACCCTGTTACGGTGTGGTGTTTGATGACATCAAAGCATCCATCCAGTAAAGGTGATATGCATGATCTCATGGTCGAAGGAATTAGGTTACTATGTATCAGAAAGCATATAGCAATTGAACTATTGAAATGACTTGATCTTTATGCTACGCTTATCTATAGGAGTATGTCCACCATATCATTCTCCTAACGATATGATCTTGTTGTTGATAACATCTCAATGTTCATGACAAAGAAACCACATCATCAATCAACCAACAAGCTAGTGAAGTATAGAGGCTATACTAGGGACTTCAAATTAAGTTTACAATTCACACAAGTATTAATGGTTTCCTTGTTAATACTATTATAGCATGAATGCAAACATTTATCATAAACACAAAGATATAATAATAACTATATTTATTATTGCCTCTAGGGCATATCTCCAACAGTCTCCCACTTGCACTAGAGTCATCTAATCTAGATTACATGGTAATATACCGAACACCCATGGCAGTTTGGTGTTGGTCATGTTTTGCCCTCGGGAGAGGTTTAGTCAACGGATCCGCCACATTCAGATCTGTGTGTACTTTGCAAATCTTTATATCCCCATCCTGGATATGTTCTCGAATAGCGTGAAAACGTAGCTTGATATGCTTCAGCTTCTTGTGTGACCTTGGTTCTTGCGCATTGGCTATGGCGCCCATGTTATCACAGTAGATAGACATTGGGTCCAGCGCACTAGGAACCACACCCAGCTCTGTAATGAACTCTTTCATCCATATCGCTTCTTGTGAAGCCTCCGAAGCAGCCATGTATTCCGATTCAGTTGAAGATCTCGCCACAACGCTTTGCTTTGCACTCCTCCAGCTAACTGCTGCACCATTCAAAATAAATACGTATCCAGATTGTGATTTAGAATCATCCGGATCAGTGTTCCAACTAGCATCGGTGTAACCATTAACAACGAGCTGTTCATCACCTCCATAAGAAAGAACCATATCCTTAGTTCTTCTCAAGTACTTAAGGATGTTTTTGACCGCTGTCCAATGATCCACTCCTGGATCACTTTGATATCTGCTAGTTAAACTAACAGCATATGCAATGTCGGGTCTAGTACATAGCATGGCATACATTAGAGATCCTATGGCTGAGGCATAGGGAGTCTTACTCATCCTTTCTCTATCTTCTGCCGATGTCGGACTTTGAGTTTTACTCAAGGTCGTATTGGGCAACATGGGCAAGAACCCTTTCTTGCTATCTTCCATTCCAAACCTCTTTAGAACTTTGTCCAAATATGTACTTTGTGACAATGATATTTGGCGTTTCGATCTATCTCTATAAATCTTTATGCCTAATATGTAAGCTGCTTCGCCAAGATCCTTCATTGAAAAACTATTATTCAAATATTCCTTGACACTATTAAGAAGGTCTACATCATTCCCAATCAACAATATGTCATCCACATACAGTATTAAGAATGCTACAGAGCTCCCACTCACTTTCTTGTAAATACAAGCTTCTCCATAAGTTTGTATAAAACCAAAACTTTTGATTACCTTATCAAAACGTTGATTCCAACTTCGGGATGCCTGCTTCAATCCATAGATGGACCGTTGAAGCTTGCATACCTTGTTAGCATCTTTAGGATCGACAAAACCTTTGGGTTGTATCATATACAACTCTTCATCAATGTCTCCATTGAGGAATGCTGTTTTGACATCCATCTGCCATATCTCATAATCATAATATGCAGCGATTGCTAACATAATCCTCACAGACTTTAGCTTCGCTACCGGTGAGAAAGTCTCATCGTAGTCAACTCCTTGAATTTGTCGAAACCCTTTTGCGACAAGTCGAGCTTTATAGACAGTAACATTACCATCAGCATCTGTTTTCTTCTTGAAAATCCATTTGTTCTCGACAGCCTTCCGGCCATCCGGTAAGTCCACCAAAGTCCATACTTGGTTTTCGTACATGGATCCAATCTCGGATTTCATGGCTTCTTGCCATTTATTGGAATCTGGGCTCATCATCGCTTCCTCATATGTCTCGGGGTCATCGGTGTTGTCCACCAACATGACATTCATAACGGAATCATACCAATCTGGAGTGGTACGAGTTCTCGTTGACCTCCGAGGCTCTGTAGCAACTTCAACCGAAGTTTCATGATCATCATCATTAGCTTCCTCTCTTATTGGTGCAGGCACCACAGGAACTTCTTCCGGTGCTGCGCTACTCGCAATTTCGAGAGAAGGTTCGACAACCTCGTCGAGTTCTACTTTCCTTCCAGTCACTTCTTTCGAGAGAAATTCCTTCTCTAGAAAGGATCCATTCTTGGCAACAAAGATTTTTCCTTCGGATCTATGATAGAAGGTATACCCAATAGTTTCCTTCGGGTATCCTATGAAGACGCATTTTTCCGCTTTGGGTTCAAGCTTGTCCGGCTGTAACTTCTTTACATAGGCTTCGCATCCCCAAACTTTAAGGAACGACAATTTAGGTTTCTTCCCAAACCATAATTCATACGGTGTCGTTTCAACGGATTTAGATGGTGCCCTATTTAAAGTGAATGCGGCTGTTTCTAATGCATAACCCCAAAATGTTAGCGGTAAATCTGTAAGTGACATCATAGAACGAACCATATCTAAGAGAGTTCGATTACGACGTTCGGACACACCATTACGCTGTGGTGTTCCCGGCGGTGTCAATTGTGAAAGTATTCCGCACTTCTTTAAATGCTCGCCAAACTCGTAACTTAGATATTCACCTCCACGATCAGAACGTAGAAATTTAATCTTCTTGTTACGTTGATTCTCTACCTCACTTTGAAACTCCTTAAACTTCTCGAAAGTTTCGGACTTATGTTTCATGAAATAGATATACCCATATCTACTCAAGTCATCCGTGAAGGTAAGAACATAATGATAACCACTGCGCGATGCTACACTCATTGGACCACACACATCGGTATGTATGATTTCCAATAAGTCTGTAGCTCGCTCCATTATACCAGAAAATGGAGTCTTAGTCATTTTACCCATCAGACATGCCTCGCATCTTTCAAGTGATTCAAAATCAAGTGATTCAAGAAGTCCATCGGAATGGAGTTTCTTCATACGCTTCACTCCAATGTGACCAAGACGACAGTGCCACATATAGGTCGAATTATCGCTTGATTTCAAACGTTTAGCTTCGATGTTATTAAGATGTGTATTTCTACTATCGAGATTCAATAAGAATAGACCATCTATCAAAGGTGCATGTGCGTAAAACATATTACTCATATAAATCGAACAACCATTATTCTCTGATTTAAACAAGTAACCGTCTCGCAATAAACAAGATCCTGATATAATGTTCATGCTCAACGCAGGCACCAAATAACAATTATTTAAGTATAAAACTAATCCCGATGGTAGATGAAGAGGTAGCGTGCCGACCGCGATCACATCAACCTTTGATCCGTTTCCCACACGCATCGACACCTCGTTCTTCGCTAGCTTCCGTTTATTCTGCAGCTCCTGTTTCGAGTTACAAATATGAGCAACCGAACCAGTATCAAATACCCAGGCACTACTACGAATACTAGTGAGATACACATCAATAACATGTATATCAAATATACCTTTCTTCTTGATGTTGCCGTTCTTCAAATCCGCCAAGTACTTTGGGCAATTCCGCTTCCAGTGACCTTCTCCCTTGCAGTAAAAGCACTCAGTTTCAGGCTTAGGTCCAGCCTTGGTCTTCTTCGTTGGCATGGTAACTTTCTTACCACCCTTCTTGAAGTGTCCCTTTTGCTTAGACTTGCCTTTCTTGAATTTGGTGGTCTTATTGACCATCAACACTTGGTGCTCTTTCTTGATCTCCACTTCTGCAGATTTTAACATAGCAAATAGTTCTGGCAACTCTTTGTTCATGTTCTGCATGTTGTAGTTCATCACAAAGTTCTTGTAACTTGGTGGTAGTGATTGGAGGATGCGGTAAACTCCCAAAGTATTAGGAATCACTATACCCAAACTTTGAAGTTTATTTGCGTGCCCAGACATCTTAAGCACATGCTCACTGACGGAGCTACCCTCTTCCATCTTGCAGTTAAAGAACTTTTCAGAAGCTTCATAACTTTCAATTGCCGCATGAGTCTCAAAAATTAATTTGAGATCCTCGACAATATCATATGGATCTGACTCTTCAAACCTTTTCTGAAGCTCCGATTCTAAACCATACAAGATAGCACACTGAACTATGGAGTACTGATTCTTCCGAGCGAGGTAAACATTCTTTACTTCATCGGTAGCATCAGCTGCAGGTGGGTCACCTAGCGGTGCATCCAGCACATAGGTCAAATTACCAGCTGTGAGGACAATCCTCAAATTGCGGAACCAATCCGCGAAGTTGCTTCCATTGTTTTTCAACTTTTCTTTCTCTAGGAACGCATTAAAATTGATGGTAGGGGCTGCCATTGATCTACAACATATTTGCAATAGTTTAGACTAAGTTTATGACAAATTGAGCTCAAATTAATTAATGAAATTAAACTAGGTGAACTCCCACTCAAAACAACATCCCTCACATTGTTTTAGTGATCACACGAACCAAAACTACTATATCAACACCGATCATCACGAGAGCCGATATAGTTTTAATGGCGAACAATCATCATGTTCATCATATCTACTATATGATTCATGCTTTGCCTTTCGGCGATCCGTGTTCCTGAGGCCATGTCTGTACATGCTAGGCTCGTCAAGATCAAACCTTAGTTACCGCATAAGCAAATCTGGCTTGCTTACGTTGTATTCACCCGCGGAATCAAAGACACCCGATCATCACGTGGTGCTTCGAAGCAACAAGCTTTGGCAACGGTGCATACTAAGGGTGAACACTTCAGAACTTGAAATTTATGTGCATGAGGGATCATCTTATAATGCTACCGTCGTCTACTAAGCAATACAAGATGCATAAAGGATTAACATCACATGCAATTCATAATATGTGATATGATATGGCCTTTCTTCTTTGTGCTTCCGATCTCCATCTTCAAGCACGAATATGATCTCCATCATCACCGGCATAGCATCAAGGTCAATGACGCTTCTTCATGGTTGTCGTCCACCAGCTTCAACTATTACAACTATTTTGAATAGACACGCAGGTCTTAACAGAAATTAAAGACAACCATATGGCTCCTGCCGGTTGCCAACTTACAATAAGGAACATTGCATACATCAAATATAATCACAATCATGGCCATATCACATCACTGCACACCCCTGCAAAACAAAGTTAGACGCTTCTACTTTCTTTGCATATTTTACGTGGTTTGGGGCTTTCCATAAGTGTCGTTCTAACCTACGAACAAGAACCACAACATTGATACTAGCATTGTTGATTACCCGTTGTAAATTGGATCTTTACTATGCTAGGAGAAACAGGCACCCGCAAAGCCACTTTATGCAATACAAGTTGCATGTTAAGCGTGGAGCAAGTCTCATGAACGATGTCATGTAAGGTTAGCCCGGGCCGCTTCATCCCAACATACCGCAAGATGCAAAGTACACAAAAAGCAATCTACAATAAAAGCATCAACGCCCACAATGACCATTGTGTTCTACTCGTGCAACAGATCTACATATAGACACGGCTCTGATACCACTGTAGGGGTTCGTAGCATGGAAAACAAAAATTTTCTATCGCATACAAACAAACAAGCCAAGATCTATCTACTAGATTGTAGCAACGAGTCGATGGAATAACTCACCCTCGAAGATTCCAAAGTGTTTAACGAGAGCAGATTCTCGTGGGTGATGTAGTCGTACTCTTTCCGATCTCAAGATCGCGTAGACGATCCTTCCGGCGCCACGTTCCAGCAGCGCTCCCGCAGTCGGTCACACGTTCGGTACTCGACGAAGACCTTCCTCTCCCTTGTTCCAGCAGGCAGCGGAGGTTGTAGTACTCTCCTCGCGATTCCGGCAGTACAACGGCGTGGTACCGGAAGTAGAGGGGAGATCCCGCAGGGCTTCGCCTTAAGCCGGTGCGAGTATGGTGGAGCTTATGAGAGAGGCTATTAGTGGTCTAGTAATTAGACACACCAATTAGAGGGCTCTAAACCAATTAGAAGGCTCTAAACCAAAATAGCTCTAAACCGGGGTTTTAGATCTAGGGTTTAGTTTAGAGGGTAGGAACTAGTAGTGTTGTGTAGAGAGGGGAGCCCTGCCCCTCCCTTTATAGGTGGGAGGGCCGGCGGCCAAGGGGAGGAGTTCCTCCCCAACTCGGCCTTGGGAGGTGCGCCGGCCAAGGGGAGGAACCCTCCTCCAACTCGGCCTCCACCTCTCCTCCTCTTTCTCCTCTTTCCGAAAACTGGCAGTTTGACCGAAAACTGGCAGTTTGACTTTTTCAATTAGGATTTGAATTAACCCTTTATTTCGGACAGCGAGAACACTTAGTACATGATGCAATCATTCCAACATGCAATGACACATTCATGTACCCCTTCCCTCCCGGAGTGCCGGACATTCCGGGACCTTCTAGAATGTTCCCGATGAAAACACCGGAATCATTCCCGAACTCCGAAACGGGACTTTCCTTATATGAATCTTATTCTCTGGACCATTCCGGATCACCTCGTGATATCCCGGATCCCATCCGAGACTCCGAACAACATTCGGTCTCTTTCTCATAATACCATAACTACTCAAACAACGTCGAATCCTTAAGTGTGTCTCCCTACGGTTCGTGAATTATGCGGACATGATCGAGACACTTCTCCGAACAATAACCAATAGAGGAATCTGGAAATTCATATGGCTCCCACATATTTCTACGATTACTTTGCGATCGAATGAACCACTTACATACGATACCAATTTCCCTTTGTCTCACGATATGTTACTTATCCGAGGTTATGATCTTCGGTATCTCTGCATACCTAGTTCAACCTCGTTACTGATAAGTACTCTTTTCTCGTTCCCGTGATATGTGATCCCTTGTGACCCAGTCACATGCTTGCAAGCTAATTGGATGACATTTCACCGAGAGGGCCCAGAGAATATCTATCCGTCATGTGGATGGACAAATCCCACTCTTGATCCATGTGTTTCAACCAATACTTTCCGAACACTCAATACCACCTTTATAGCCACCCTGTTACGGTGTGGTGTTTGATGACATCAAAGCATCCATCCAGTAAAGGTGATATGCATGATCTCATGGTCGAAGGAATTAGGTTACTATGTATCAGAAAGCATATAGCAATTGAACTATTGAAATGACTTGATCTTTATGCTACGCTTATCTATAGGAGTATGTCCACCATATCATTCTCCTAACGATATGATCTTGTTGTTGATAACATCTCAATGTTCATGACAAAGAAACCACATCATCAATCAACCAACAAGCTAGTGAAGTATAGAGGCTATACTAGGGACTTCAAATTAAGTTTACAATTCACACAAGTATTAATGGTTTCCTTGTTAATACTATTATAGCATGAATGCAAACATTTATCATAAACACAAAGATATAATAATAACTATATTTATTATTGCCTCTAGGGCATATCTCCAACAATGGTCACAAGGGATCACATATCACGGGAACGAGAAAAGAGTACTTATCGGTAACGAGGTTGAACTAGGTATGCAGAGATACCGACGATCATAACCTCGGATAAGTAACATATCGTGAGACAAAGGGAAATTGGTATCGTATGTAAGTGGTTCATTCGATCGCAAAGTAATCGTAGAAATATGTGGGAGCCATATGAATTTCCAGATTCCTCTATTGGTTATTGTTCGAAGAAGTGTCTCGATCATGTCCGCATAATTCACGAACCGTAGGGAGACACACTTAAGGATTCGACGTTGTTTGAGTAGTTATGGTATTATGAGAAAGAGACCGAATGTTGTTCGGAGTCTCGGATGGGATCCGGGACATCACGAGGTGATCCGGAATGGTCCGGAGAATAAGATTCATATAAGGAAAGTCCCCTTTCGGAGTTGGGGAATGGTTCCGGTGTTTTCATCGGGAACATTCTAGAAGGTCCCGGAATGTCCGGCACTCCGGAGGGGGAAGGGTACATGAATGTGTCATTGTAAGTTGGAATGATTGCATCATGTACTAGGTGTTCTTGCTGTCCAAAATAAAGGGTTTATTTAAATCCTAAATTGAAAAGTCAAACGGCTAGTTTGAAAGTCAAACGGCAATTTTGGGAAGTGGGAAGAGAGGAGGATTGGTGGAGGCCAAATTGGAGGAGGGTTCCTCCCTTGGCCGGCGCCCCACCAAGCCGACTTGGGGAGGGACTCTCCTCCCCTTGGCCGGCCAGCCCTCCCACCTATATAAGGAGGGGCAGGGCTCCCTCCTAGTACACACAAGTTCCTATCTTCTACCTCCGGTTTAGAGCCGTTTTGGTTTAGAGCTTCTAATTGCTTTAGCCAGCGGTTTAGAGCCTTCTAATTGGTTTAGAGCCCTCTAATTGGTGTGTCTAATTACTAAACCACTAATAGCCTCTCTCATAAGCTCCACCATACTCGCACCGGCTTAAGGCGAAGCCCTGCGGGATTTCCCCTCTACTTCCGGTACCACGCCGTTGTGCTGCCGGAATCGCGAGGAGAGTGCTACAACCTCCGCTGCCTGCTGGAACAAGGGAGAGGAAGGTCTTCGTCGAGTACCGAACGTGTGACCGACTGCGGGAGCGCTGCTGGAACGTGGCGCCGGAAGGATCGTCTACGCGATCTTGAGATCGGAAAGAGTACGACTACATCACCCACGAGAATCTGCTCTCGTTAAACACTTTGGAATCTTCGAGGGTGAGTTATTCCATCGACTCATTGCTACAATCTAGTAGATAGATCTTGGCTTGTTTGTTTGTATGCGATAGAAAATTTTTGTTTTCCATGCTACGAACCCCTACAAGGAATATTTTGTTTTCTTTGCTGCAAACCCAACACGTAACCTCATAACTCCTCTCGGGATGATGATAATGTGACAACATGGCATCAAACACAGCATCATCATCCATACTTCTATAGACATTGTCCATGAAGCCACGTTGTGCGCCGCAGGAGATTGACTGAGTATAATCGAAATAAACCAAAATTAGTTTTGATTTTCATTATAGTTGGATTGCACATATATATGAATTTCAGAAATTACACCATCCTAACAACAAAGTTTGGATGGAGCGGTATGTTAATCTTCAAGTTCTTGCAATGCCAACTTAGTTGATAACAATTACCGCATGCGTCTTTACTATAATCCACTTTACATATATCAAGAAGGAAGACACACAATTTTGTTTGCGTACGTAGTAAATGGATAGTAGCGTGGGTGTGCATAGCTAGCTTACTGTTGGACATCATCATCGAGGGCCGTATACATGAAGTAGATCACAGCTTGTTGATGAATGAGAAATATTTTTATCTTGTCTCCTATTGCATGTCGTGGTCATTCAACAGGTTTCTCTAGCCAGGTCCACTGACTAATGTCTGAATATCTATGTTGGTGACTGTAACAATGTAACTTTTGTCGGGCTCAGTGTAGGACACCAAATTAACCTCAAACAGGACATCATCATCAATAATTCTATGGAAATGTTTCATGAAGTCAGGTCGCCAAGCGTAGGAATTGACTGAATACAATCATAACAAAATAACAAAGCCCATGGTTCATTGATGCTTCTATCAACATGCATAGATTAGCATATATGAATTTAAAATCACATACCATTTTAATCTCAAACTTGACAGGGATAGGGATCTTCTTGTCCAGGCACCGCCCAAATGGTTGAGCACAACCGCCACACACTTCGTTAATATGATCGAGTCTACAAATATCAAGAAGGAAGACGCATAAGCATAAATAAACTTGCATTCATAGTAAATATAGCTAGCTAGCAGACGAAACATAAAATAGAACAAAGTACAAATTTTAATCAAAATTTCAGCGTAAAATTTGCTAAAATAGAACATATGAGCGCCAAAATTTTAAGAAACAGAAATGAATCAACGTTTCGTCAATACTTTTGGCCACTAGGGTATAATCCATGTAGAAAGAAACACACTCCGAATCATAATGATCCGCAAGCAACACGAGAACATTTCCACCGGCCAACACGAGTACATTTCCACAATTAATTTAAAATTGCTCAAAATTCTACAATTGATTCAAAAAATTTCACACAATAGAAATCTCTAAGATTAATCAAAATGGTACATATATCTATAGCAAAAAAAGAGGATTTGACGCGGCAGCCGGGGTTACTCACCTTCCTGGACGAGGCGTGGCGGAGTTGCTCACAGGGGGGCTGGCGGGGTCGCGCGGCAGAGGCTATGGACGGGCGAGCGAAGCGCGGATCGGGACGTGGACGGGCGAGCGCGGTGCGGACAGGGACGACGCTCACGAGAACGGCGGCGGAGGCGCTCAAGGTGGGGACTGTGGTTCAATTTTTTTTTGGTGGGGGAGGGGAGTGTACAATTTAGGATGCCACCACTATGCCACTTCGTGGTGGCGTTCAAAAGTTGCGAGATGCCACCACTATTTTTTTAAAAAGAAACCCTTCTTATTTATTAAAAGATAGATTAGTTTTTAATTTCAAAGTTGCATGGTACCACTTTTGTTTACACCAAAAATTTCGTGTAAAAATAATTTTCCTGGTACAAATAATAGCGGTGTTCGATATAGCTAAACGACATTAGTAACTTCTAGATCCGTGGTGTTCACTTATCTCGAACACCACTATTAGGTTTGTTCTGTCTGCGGCTGCCGGACCCACTTGCAGGCGTTTGGTTTTAGCTAAATGCCACCACTAGCGTAAGACGGTGGCGTTCGCGAATATATGCGTGCCAACAATATTTTGGTTAGAAGTTGTGGGCGTGTAAATATATTTTGGTTGGAAGTGGCGGCGTGTAAATATTTCTGCTATAGCCATTTTCCTACTAGTAAAGATTGCTCGAAGGCTACATGGTGGTGACGGCTTTTTTAGCGTGTACATGAGGTGCTCGCTACGAGTCTTCTAAATAGATGAGCGCTCTCGTTTTGTCTAGAGAGCATTTTGAGGTATGCGATATGTTCCTGGTTCATAGCTAATGGTGGAATTTTGTTGTTTTCAGGCATAGGTCCTTTTGACATTTTCTTCACACATTGTCGGGTTTATGAGTGTTTTGTGGATGCTTCGGGTTTTGTAGTATATGTTCTTTATCAGTAGTTTGTTGAAAATTTAAAAAACCGGTCATATGCATTTCAAAGAAAAAGGAGGGTCTCCTCGTCACCTTGTATTGGTTCAGTCTTTTGTGTCTTTGTTCATAAAGCAGGACGGACGAAAATCTGTTTTGAGATAACTAAGAATTGTTTTTCCTCCCCATCCCAAGTATCATTTGATACTCGGAGCCTTTTACCCCTTTTATTATTGAAAGTCAGAGTTGGTGACGCTGGCCCCTGTTACTTTACTGTAGTAACTCCCCATCTACCATATGTGTAGAGAAATACTACTAAAAAAATACTATGCACAGCTGCATGATGTAGCGGTGAGCTTTCTTTTGCTATATAAGCTAGTGACCGTCTTCTTCCCAAGCCTCCAGCCCCGCGGTGCCTCTCGATCTCCCCAACGGAACGCTGGTAGAGCACTAGCACTCCACGCCCCCAAGCCCCCCCCTCTCTCTCTCTCTGATCTAATATGTGTCTTCGATCTCTATCTGTGCTCACCTCTACCGCACTTCCTTCCCGTGTGTGTTTACAGATAGTTGCCGTGGGTGGAGAAGAGAAGATTCCCAGCCAAGTTGCCGGTCAAGTGCCCCTCCATCTGTGTAGCCATGGTACTTTCTCACTCTTCACTCCTTCCCTCTTCGTGATTATACTAGTAACTTGCATCTAATCTTGCTACTAATTAACTAATGCAGGAAGACCAGTCGACTTTAGTAGCGGAGCACTTCACCGCTAACGCTGTGCGGCTGCAAGCTACCAACAGGCTGAACGCACAGGTGCAGCAGCAGCAGCAGCAGCAGCAGGGGGGGAGCAACCAGGTAATTTTACTGGCGCATGCTGGCTTTGTGTTGCCAATGATGGAATCGAGTAGGCCGACGACTAGCTCAAGTCAGAACATATTCATATCTCTCACGTAATAATCTCCTTAAGGAAAAAAAATAGCCATGCTCTCCGTAAAGCAAGTATTAGTTAGCATGCATCCAGAGACACTTCACATCCTGCGAAAAGAAGACTAAGGATGAATGGAATCTATCGCTGTCTTCAATGTTGTCCTAGAATTACTAGTACAGGAGTAGGCTATACTTGTAAGAATAATTTTTGTGCTAGCAAGTAATATTGGCATTCTGTAAGATGTATATGTCAAGTCGAATAGATATATGCAAGCTTGTAGTTCGCCGGAGGCTACATCCTTAAAGCCTGCGGCCGGGCAACATCTGAAGGAAAAAAAAAAGCTTACTGGAACTATCAGCCATTCAGATGAAAGAAGATATATCAATATATACAAGCTTTTAGTTTCCGTGTATTAATCCATATAGAGATTTTTTCTTCTGAAATTAAAAGTATGCACTTAGTTTGGTTAGTGTTCCATGAGTTTAAATTTTGTAAAGCGACCCCTAGCACCGTTTAGCTATTGGTTATCTTTTTTAATTTTCTCTTCGGAATTTCTATGCAAACGTACATAAGATAATTGAGTTGTGTATTCTTGCATCCAATTTTTTCTATGAACAAAGTATGTTTTTGCCCCCCTAAACTTTTCACTTGGCTCATATTCTCCCCGCTAAACTTTTACTTGGCTCAATAACCCCCCCCCCCCCCCCTTAACACAAATATTCCCCATTAAATTTGGCCAATATTAGTCATGGTCATGTGTTGGTATGCGACTAATTGTGGATTGTAAAGATACGGTTCTAAAGCCACTTTTTCGCTGAGTAAAATCCCAGATTAAAGAGGTAACATGGACCATTAGTGATAATTTAGGGGGTTTAGCGAGCCAATAAAAGTTTAGGAGGCGAACATGAATCCTGTGAAAATTTTAGGGAGGGAAAGGAGACTTTGCTCTTTTTCTATTGATAGTGGTAGTTAATTGCTGTCATAAAACCGTACAAACATGCTGTCCCCCTAACAAAAACAAGTTGCATCAACTGTTTTTCTACTGCATGCCTTATCGAGAGATATAAACAATGTATAGATTCACTAAGGATTATAATCACGTACGATGCACAATGACTAATCTAATGGTGCATGCAGGTTGTGGTTGGTGGATTTGTTAGATCCTATTGCTTTTACCATGTGGAGGGTGGAGAGATATTTCAAGGCAAGATGTGGGTCCAGTTTGGTGCTCGGCAAATAGAAGTTCCTGTCACCGTGGTCCCCATAGGTGGGAGAGAAGAAGATGGAAAGACCGGAGCCAGAATCGTTAAGCAAACAGCCAAGGTATCTGATGTTTATAGTTGGGTGCTAGATGCCCATTTTAGCACGTACTGCCAGCGTCTCGGCCAACACGTCGTGGTGTACGAGGCATTCCTTGGCCGCTTCAACTTCGACGATCGAGAAGGTGGTGAAGCTTTCTTTGAGGATGAGGATGGGCCGAAAGAAAAGCTGACAAGCCATTGGTGTGATAAGATAAGGTATGTTTGGACATGCATGTACAGTACAATACTCGATCGATCTTGTACCCTCTAGATCTTGTCCACTCATGTATGAAACTGATTTGTTGTAGGAATCTGATGGATTTTTTGGATAGCGCACAATCGAGTTCGGTGACACATGGTGGTCTTAACGAACGCCGGAGCTACGTCCTTTGTAATGATGGTATTAAGCTTATTGACGTGTCGCGTAACGCAAGAAATTACACTAAGGGGAAGGACCTCACGGATCTCAGGAGCTTCATAAATTCTGATGGGTTTTTCGGTGTCCAGCAGTCTAGTCCCGAGTGGTACACTCTTGATCGGCTTCTCGGCTCCATCCTTGTGAAAGAGTAAGTAGTAACAGTAGGAGTATATACACTCGATCTACCCCGTTTCTCTGATTAGTATACTCCGTAGTCCTAGTAGTTTAATCTTTGCATGCATGCTTCCTTACAAGTAGTACTAGCTAGCTATAGTACTAGTAGTAGTAATAAGGCTACTACTAGATAATTACTTACAAATTGATCTCGCCCTATATTAATTACATGCAGGTTTAAGGCCGGCTGGAAGGATATTGTACTAGGACACCCAATATTACAGCCAACGGCTCACAAGACAATCCAAGCTATTCGGGGGGTGTACAGATCAAAGGAGGGGCTGAGTTTGATAGATGCAACAAAGCTTGCCAATTGGTTGCACTGGTGGTGGCCTGAACTCTATAAGGCATCACATCTCGAGCGGCCTCCTAAGAGGCGCGAGACTGATGAGCAGAGATTGAAGAGATTGAAGAGATTGAGAGAAGCGCGTCAAAGTCATTTGAGAAAACAGTTTGCAGTAAATTCCAGCGTCATCACTGCGCTCTTCGCTTACACCACGGCTGAGCAGCCAATCGCGTATGGCGGTCAGTTATACCATCTGGAAGCCATCAATCTTGGAAGAAACATGATACACCATGGAGCAAAATATATGCGGGTACCTACCCTACCCTAAGCATGCATGCAGCTGATTCTTCAAGTTCTTGTAATGCATCCATCTGATAGTTGTACATTATTTACTTGCACCTGCAGGAGTTGCAGAATGTAGAAGCAATGCTTCGGCAGATAAGAACTCATTTTGGGTCCTACTTTAGCTTTGCGTACTTCCTCGTGCACACGCTGAGTGAAGTCGACAGTCCTGATGGTGGCCCATACAAATGTAAGTTCTGAACAATGCATGCCTTACTATATGTTGTCAAGCTAGCCATTATATATATTGTTCTAACCGACGAGTCAAGTCATTGTTACAAGACAAGATTGACTAATTTTGTTTCATTGGATTGGTTCTTAGGCGAGGACACGGCACCACCGCCACCGCCAACGGCAAACACCATTGCGGCCCGCTTCCCCCCGGGATTTTTTTAATCAGGCAGCACTGAAGGTACGAAGCTCCAGCTGCTGAGGGAACTGAACTGCTGATCGCCTTAGTTCAGTCTTATGTGGATCGTTGTTACCTAGGCCTAGCTAGTAGTGGGTTCTTTCTTCGATCGGCCACCTGCATGTTCTTATTAGTTGGTGATTCCTAGCTGGGTCCTATAGACCAACGCAACAACTTGTATCTTTATTTGCATCCTAGTGTAACTGCAACCTGCATGTTCTTAATTGGTGACCATGGACCAACTTTATTTTTTCTATTTCAACTGCATTTCTTTGTATCCACTATTTGCTGTGTTTTACTATTAAGATATCATCCCACAACACTGATATGCGTGCGTGCGTGCACTTGTCTCTCTCGGCATTCCTTTCTGTTCCACCGTTAGGAAAGGAAGAGCTCTCTGCTTCTCATTTTTCGGTTAGGCAGCCCGATTAGCTTTTGGAAAACATAAGAGGAGAAAGCGGCCGGCACAAATAGGAGTATTTAACAACGTTTGCACATATGCATGCTGGATTCATGGCTAATGATGAACACGGGATCGGACTCCCCTGCAAATACAAAATGCTTGACACGGAGCTATATCAAACTGAGTTAAAACTATCTATCTATATCTCTCATAAAGCAAAACCTCACTACAATGTCATTCAACTTGTCTATCTCAACATCCAGCCTATAGCCACATGCATCATCAAAATGTCACGGTCGTCTAGTTCTCATCTCCACACGTCTATTTGTCTTGTACTTGTCCCGTACATGCGCCTATGAGAAGAAAAGAGTTTTCCCTTGAAAGAACTCCCACATGTACACATGCATTAGTCGTGAATGGATGGCCCATGTCCTCGATTAATCCTCCAAGAAACCAAAACGGTGCAGTGTACGTTCTAGCAAGCCTCATTCAATGACATAGAAATCTAAACGTGTAAATCGGCGATTCTTCTCTAGGCGAGTCACGTCCAGTGACCGAATGTAGGCTAGCCGTTTAATCTCCTCCACTAACAAGCTCTGTTGCACATATACTATATTTTCCGCCTAACACACTACCATGGAGGGCCTCTATCTCCCCACCGCTTTTTCCCTTGATGCATCTTCTGCATGACCATGACTTGCTGATATGCAACAGGCTTGCCTCTCTGAACACTGCCTCATATGTCGGCTTCAATGTTGTCATCTCTAATAATCTCTAATGGGGGTTGTAGCTTCTGCCGGCCGAGTGGGGTAGCTAATTTCTGTCCCTTTTCCTCTTAATCTACTTATTTATTTTGAGAGTTTGGTTTTGATGTGATGGTATGTATGGAATATATGGAAACAAATATGCATTATTTGGTATGTATGGAATATCTGGAAACAGATATGCATTATTTGGTTTGTATGGAATATATGGAAATTATTTATTGTTGGAATAAAAAGGAGAAAAAGGAGAAAGATAACCTACCATATGGGGGAGGCAGCACCCTAGGGTTTCTAAACCCTAGGGGCAGCGGCGGATGAAGGAGAGGCGGCGGCTGCCCCTCCTCTTGCCCCAATCCCATGTACCTCCCCTCCTCCTCCACCTATATAAAGGACCCCATGGGTTGCCCCAAGCACACAAGTTATTTATCTATAGAGGCGCAACCCTCTATCTCTCTATCCCTCTCCCTCGCGGAGAATTTTCCACACACATACGCCGAAAGGATGCCAAGATCTTATTGTGGAGTAAATCGTTCTGGATGGCGAAGCTCCAGCAGTTGGATAGTGGGATGCATAAACACCAGCAAATGGATTGCACTTGAGATCCTCGCACACAAGGTCACTTCGCAGGAATCAACAAGTTCTTCATCGACGACCATCATCAATTCATGAGAATTTGTGTCACAACTGTTTGGGTGGAACCTATGGGTCCACGCTAAAATTGCAAAGATGATTAGAAGCGCCTAACCCGTTTTTGGAGGGCATCCAAGTGAGGTGGTATATTATTTTTCATAGTTAAAGGAGTTTATGTATGAGATGATATTGATGAAAATATACCCTAGAGGCAATAATAAATGAGTTATTTATTGGGTTTTCTATTTTGATGCCCTTCGTTTCTTAGTTGTATTTAGTTTTGTCCAAGCTCAAAATTTCTGCTCACTTTTTCCCTCGCTCTTGTGTCAAACTCTCACAAAAGATCAAACGGTTGGTTTATGTTGGGTCGGTTTGACCATTAAATGCTGGGTGGGGTCACATAGGGTCGAATTATCCTTTGGTCGTTACTTGCTAATAAGTGGGGCCGCCAAGCGACATGTGGGAGCAACTTCTCTCTCTTGTCGCTCACCCACCCTTACCTTACCCAGTTTGGAGGGGGAACATAGGGCTACGTTGTAGCAGCTGCTCTCTCTCTGGCTCACCTCATTCCCCAAATTGGAAATAATTTAGGCTCTCTCTCTCTCTCTCTTGATCACCCCATTCCCTCCATGGAAACAAATATAGGCTAGGGAAACTTTTGTCTCTCTCTCGCTCACCAAATTCCCCCAAATTTGGAAACAAAACGACAACACCATCCATGCACATTAGCATATCATAATGATGAGTGTAAATGTGATGCATATTTGAGCATACAAACTATCATATTTTTACTCATCACATGCTATATCTAGCTACAACTATACCCATTATGCATTATGTTGGGTTCGAAGCATAGAAAACAAAAAAATTCCTATGTTGTGAACATCTAAGCATCAAGATCTATCCATCTAGATACAAGCAACGGGTGAATATACATCCATAGAGAACATACCCTTGAAAAACAAAAAGCATTGTTAACGAAACTGATTTCGTGGTTGATGTAGTCGTACACTTGCCGATCTCAAGATCGTGATAAAGTCCAGCAAGTCTAGCAGATCCAACACCAGCAAGTCCATCAGGGCTAGCACCGCAAAGAAGCGGTGCATCCGTGATCGCACACACGTCCGGTACCCCGACAACCTCCATCCCTCGCTCTAGCAAAGCAGTGGAAGTAGCAACTCCTTTCCAGATAAAGCCACCAGGAACATGTATCTCGCTAATCCAAGACCATGGGGAATAATTTTCAAAGGGGGAGAGAGATCCTTCACGACGAGGTGTATTTTGTGAGGAGGAGAGGGTGGCCTTTTATAGGGAGAGGGGGCCGCCCCTCCCATGTCCGGCGGCCATAGAGGTGCCCCCTCACCTCCTCTGATTCATGTGGGTGGAGCTCCCACTCACATAAAAAGCCTCCACTGAAAAAATCCCACTCACATGCATTAAATTGCCACCAAGTTTAATGCAACTCTCATTAAACAAAGATATTTTATTTATTTTATTCAGAATTTCGTTATTTATTTTAATTAACAAACATTCACATAAAACCCCTACAACATTTCATTATCTGATGGAGAACTAGTTTCTGCAATTTCACCCGAAACAATTCCGGTTTCTATCGAAATGATTCCATCTCTTTCTTAAATCTTTATCTGAAACATATTTTCTCCAAATGGTGTCGGTATCCCTTAAGTGTGTCACCCTACGGTTCACGAATAATGCAGACATGATCACGACCCCTCTCCGATGAATAATCAGCAGCGGGACCTGGAGATTCGTACTAACTCCCACACATTCAACGATGACTCTAGTGATCGTGTGAACCTTTAACGTTGTAACTAAATCCCTTTATCTCGCGATATATTACATGTACGAGATTCGAGCATCGGTATCCTTATACCTAGTTTTATCTCGTTACCGACATGCACCCTTTTCTCGTTCCCTTGATATAACATTCTAGTGATCACATCACTTGCTTGCAAGCTATCTCAATGTGATATCACCGAGAGGGCCCCGAGTATATCTATCCGCCATCGGGATGGACAAATCCCACTCTTGATCCATGAGCCTCTACATAACACCTTCGTAGCACCGAACCCACCTTTATAGTCAACCTGTCATGGTGTGATGTTTGATGTTATCAAGATACTCTTCTAGTGTTAGTGATTGATATGATCTCATGTTCTAAGGACTAGGATTACTTCGTATGATGTTATAGCAATATAAACACAATGACTTTGATTGTAATGCTATACTTCAGATGAATGTTCATCACATCATTCCACCAATGTTGTGACCTTGTTATTAACAACATCCAATGTCCATGATCAGGAAAACCTTGATCATCTTGTTAATCAACGAGCTAGTTTATAAGAGAGTCATAACTAGGAACTTTCTATTTGTTTATTAAGCACACATGTATTGACGTTTCAAAATCAATACAATTATAGCATGCAAAATAAACATTTATAATAAACATGGAATAAGATAATAACCAATTTATTATTGCCTCTCAGGCATATTTCCCTTCATTCTCCCACTTGCACTAGAGTCACTAATCTAGTTTGAAAATCTCTGCGTATTGAACACCTATGGCTTTTGCATATACACGATTGCTAGCGGTTAAAATATTCTTATCATGAGCCGCATGCATATAATAATTATTACTCTCCACATAAGCATAGTCATTCTTATTAATTGTGGTGGGAGCAAATTCAAAAAAATAGCTATCATTATATTCTCATCACCATAATCATCAAATATAGGAGGCATATTGTAATCATTAATTTTCTCCCCAATAGTAGGTGGACTGAAAATATCATATTCATCATTGTAATCATCATATATTGGAGGTTTGGTATCATCATAAGCAATAGAATAGCTATCTTCCAAAGCTGGGGAACTAAAAAGATCATTTTCATAAAAACTAGCTTCCCCAAGCTTAGACTTTTCCATATCATTAGCAATAATGGTGTCCAAAGAATTCATACTAACAACATTGCTATTAGGATGCAAATAAAGTTCCATAGGTTTTTTAATTTTCTCTTCAAACACTTCATGTCCTAACTCAAGATAAATACTATAAAGCTCTCTAAAATTTTCTTCCATTAAGCCTAACTAGTGAAAACAAGAAACAAAAAGACAAAATTGCAGAATCTAAAGGAAATAACTTCGAGCACTCACACCGGAGGATGTGAGTACCTTTTACCTTACCTCCCCGGCAACGTCGTCAGAAAATATCTTGATGTCTACGCACTTCTATTCTTGCAGACAGTTGTTGGGCATCCAATTGTAGAGGTTTGTAGAACAGTAGCAAGTTTTCCCTTAAGTGGATCACCCAAGGTTTATCGAACTTGGGGAGTAAGTGGTCAAAGGTATCCCCTCTCAAGCAACCATGCAATCAAGATACAAGAAGTCTCTTGTGTCCCCAACACACCCAATACACTTGTTAGGTGTATAGGTGCACTAGTTCGGCAAAGAGATGGTAAAATACAAGTGGTATGGATATAAGACAACAGTGCTAGAAAATAGCTTGGTGGCATGGAAGAGACTAAATGCAAACTAAAATAAAGATGGAAGCAAGCAAACATGTAACAAATCTAGTTGCAAACGGTGTTTCAATGCTTAGAAACAAGGCCTAGGGATCATACTTTCACTAGTGAACACTCTCATATAAATATCTTCTCTTTATGATACTACTCTAAATTACTCTCCGGTTGGACACTCTAATCCATGGTATGGCTAGATGGTTCCAACAAACACGACAATTTCATAAAGACATCCAACTCTAAATGTAACTCATAACAAGTATTTGTAATCTCTAGCCTAAGTGCCACCATGGTGTGCACGCTGTCACTTTCACACACATGGGGAGAGCAGAGATCTAGTAAAGCACTTGAGTAGCAAGGTAGATCTAATTGATTACAAAGCGCATGATCACAATATGATCATGCATAGAGAGAGAGATGAACACATAGCTACCAGTAGAATCCTTAGCCTCGAGGAAGAACTACTCCCTCATCATCATGGGAATCAGCAATGGCGATGGAGATGGTGGTGGAGATCGATGGTGATGGCTCTGGGGGCACTTTCCCTGTCCCGGCAGGGTGTCGGAACAGAGACTTTCTGTCCCCCGAATCTCCCCTTTGGTGGAGGCGGCGATGTGGAACTTTTTGTGGCTAGAGGCTGTTTGATTTAGGTTTTCTGCATGGGAGGCTTCTTATAGGCGAAAGGGCAATGTCGATGCAGGCCGTAGGGGCCCACACCACCTAGTGGCGCAGCCAGGGGGACCCACGCCACCCTATGGTGTGGATGGCCCCTGGCCCCTCTCTGTTTCGTCTTCTGGCTCCATGTTCCCCTCAGTGAAATATTGACTTTGGCTTTTGTCCCGTCCAATTCCGAGAATATTCATTTTCTGACTTTCTGGAACCAAAAATGGCAGACAACAGGCAAATGGCACAATGGCATCTTGTTAATAGGTTAGTTCCAGAAAGTGTATAAAAAGTACTCCAAAGTGTGGACAAAACATAAGAAAGTAGATATAAAACAAGCATGGAACATCAAAAATTATAGATACGTTAGCAACGTATGAACATCCCCAAGCTTAACTCCTGCTCATCCTCGAGTAGGTAAGTGATAAAAATAAAGAATAATTTTTGAGGTGACATGCACCGTCACAATCTTAATCAAGGCATATTGATAGCTGGTATCAAAGAACTTCAACATAGCATGAAACATAAAGTTCTAATAATAAGACATAGCAACTATGTTGTAACATGAAAAGGCACAAACAAAAGATTCATGTATAACAATGTTTTGCAAGACATTTGTTTGTTTCACATAAAGAAAACATAGCATAGTGGCATTCATCTTGTCCCTCATAGAGTAGCAAAAGATAAATGCATAGGACACCTTCAAACTTTATAAGGGTGACTAGATACAAATAGTTTAAGAACAAGCAATATCAATATTATGAATCAATCAATAAGTTTTGGGAGAATGCACATAGAACTAAGAATGATAACTATGCTCTGTTAATTGGTGCATAAAGATAGAAGATGGAGACTCAATATAAAAGTAAAAGAAAGGCCTTCATATAAGGAAGCAGGGATTCAAGTCTCATAAAGAGCTTCCAAAAATTATGGTACTTATTAGCTTTCAACTCTCATTGCCCCTATCATAAGCATCTTTAGGTGATTAAGGTTAAAGTGACACAACTAAGAGGATATGCTTGACAAGTTATAAGCTGAAATCTCATGCCCCTTACTTACGAGTACCGAACCTCATGCTACTCAACTTCAGTCACAAGTAAGCTCTTGTCATTGTAAGTACATATGTAGCATAGAGAACCGCCAATGGGGTACCCCTTGCACATGATACAGGAGCTATCCCATAATCAAAATGACAAGGCAAGCAGACAATGAGCATCTCAGCGATCTTTTTATTTGCTATTTGCATAGGTTTTTATTGAGGATGCTTCATAGAGTGCTCATTATGGTTATGCTGCAAGTTTCCACCATGATTAGACATGGCTTAGGCTAGCGGCCCAGGCGTTTCTCTAACACACATACAAACTCCATGATCTTACAAGTTCCCCTTTTATTTCACACCGCCGGGATCCATAAGCAAAAGAATCATGATATCAACGGAATAATAAGTGCAATGTTGAAAGCGTTCCCCATGATACATGGCTCTACTAACTTCAACTTATAAAGCACAAGGATATACGCAACAAAGATGGACGCAATGGTTCAAGATTATTAAGTGCAAGAAAGTAAAGTGTGCCATCAAGTTCGTGAGGGCTTTAATCACTAGTTTTCTCATAACAAGTTTAATCCGGAAGGTAGATAAAAACATGAATATACTTAGATAGCATATGCTAATAGGTAGGTATGGTGGACTCTTTGGAACAACTTGGTTTTATTTGGAATTGGATGCATGAGTGGAACTCATACTTGGTTATGGAGGCTAGCAAAAGACTGGGAGCGACCAACTAAGAGAGCAATAATGGCCATAATCATGCAAAGCGACAAAACATCATTAATTAAAGCATAAAGTGATATTACAAGTCGAAAACTAAAGGATTATCAAGGCTATGGTGACTTTGGATAGTCATAACATGGTGTGAGCATGCGCCAAGTCAACCCAAATAAAGCATCAAAGGAGAATACCACAATACTATGCTTTAATATGCTAAAACAACACATGATTCTTTCAAGGTACATTAAGCAATCTCAATTGTTTATAACATGTCATGCTAAAGCAAAAAAGCTCTAAACATAAAGCCAAAACAATATCAAGCATGACATGATAAAGTCTAAGTCATAGTCAAAAACAAGCTCCTTTTATACCACTTAAGCATGACCTTTCCCTACTCTTTTCCAATCCAAACCAACGTATTTGAAAGAACTCACAAAGATAATAATAAATAAAGATCAGTGATCTTGTATCACAAATCAAAAAAGAAGAACTAAAAAGTTCTAAGCTGAAAGCACAAGAAAACCAAGGCTAAACACAGTGATAGCAAAAGAGAACACTCACAAAACAATAAGAATGAAAACTAGATTGTTCTAGGCAATGAATAACGGGGTGTGTCTCTCTCCAAAAGAAGTGTGTTGGGCTCCAACCAACTTATTCAAGAAAACTAAGCAAACGAAAACCAAAACAAAAACGAAGACGCTCCAAGAACAACACAACTGTGCATGAAACAGTAAAAATGAAGTGTTTGGAAGAAACCTGAGATTTTTATTGATGAAGAAGGGGATGCCTTGGGCATCCCCAAGCTTTGACGCTTGTACTTCTTGGATATTTCTTGGGGTGACACACGTGGCATCCCCAAGCTTGAGCTTTAGTCCATTCTTCATCTCATTACATCATTCTCTCCATACACCTGAATTGTTTTCCTTCATACAAAACTTCGCACAATCTTTATTAGCAACATTAGTGTAGTCAAGATAATAAGTCTTTGGGTTCAGTTTAAACACCAATATCACTTCCATTAAAACACAATCTACTGTAGCACTTCCCTCAAAAATCTCAATTCCACAAAGAGAACCCAAAAAGGAACCAACAAGAAGCGAATGTAAATAATGGCAGAAATCTATCAAAACAGACCACCAGGTAAAAACGGGATTTTTCAAAGACCTTCTGTTGCTCAAATAAAAAAGTGTTGAACTAACGAAAGTTAGATAACAACCTGGGGCAGAAGCAAAAAAAAATCACGCCTCAAAACGACATACAGAGATTTTACACGATTTTTACAGCGAAGCACAAAAATCTGTTTCGGGACAGCAACTTTTCCAAGCATTACTTCTCTCTCATTAGAGGTTACTCTTGGCACAAAAAACAAATAAAAAGGATAAGGAGCAGTTATTACAGAGGTAATAACTTCGAAGACTCATCTAAATCTTTTGGGTTATCTCCCAATAAGTACTTTTCTTTAACGCCTTTAAGTTAGGCATGATAGTTTGAGAAGATGCTCACATAAGAAATATGAATTGAAGTAAAAGAGAGCATCAAGAAGCAAATTCAAAACACATTTAAGTCTAACCCACTTCCTATGCATAGGAATCTTGTAAAGAAACAAGTCATGAAAGCACAAAGCAACAAGCATAGTAAAGCAAAACAAGTGCAACTTCAAGACTTTCAACACAAAGAGGGGAAACCTAATATTATTTAGATGCATAAAACCATGTTTCCCTCTCTCTTAATAACTTTCAGTAGCATCATGAATAAAATTAACAATATAACTATCACATAAAACATTCTTATCATGAGCCACATGCATATAATAATTATTACTCTCCACATAAGCATAGTCATTCTTATTAATTGTGGTGGGAGAAAATTCAACAAAATAGCTATCATTATATTCTCATCACCATAATCGCCAAATATAGGAGGCATATTGTAATCATTAATTTTCTCCTCAATATTAGGTGGACTGAAAATATCATATTTATCATTATAATCATCATATATTGGAGGTTTGGTATCATCATAAGCAATAGAATAGCTATCTTCCAAAGCTAGGGAACTAAAAAGATCATTTTCACAAAAACTAGCTTCCCCAAGCTTAGACTTTTCCATAGCATTAGCAATAATGGTGTCCAAAGAATTCATACTAACAACATTGCTATTAGCATGCAAATAAAGTTCCATAGGTTTTTTAATTTTCTCTTCAAACACTTCATGTCCTAACTCAAGATAAATACTATAAAGCTCTCTAACTTTTTTTTGTTTTCCATTAAGCCTAACTAGTGAAAACAAGAAACAAAAGACAAAATTGCAGAATCTAAAGGAAATAACTTTGAGCACTCACACCGGAGGATGTGAATAGCTTTTACCTTACCTCCCCGGCAACGACGCCAGAAAATAGCTTGATGTCTACGCACTTCCATTCTTGTAGACAGTTGTTGGGCATCCAAGTGTAGAGGTTTGTAGAACAGTAGCAAGTTTTCCCTTAAGTGGATCACCCAAGGTTTATCGAACTCAGGGAGGAAGTGGTCAAGGGTATCCCCTCTCAATTAACCCTGCAATCAACATACAAGAAGTCTCTTGTGTCCCTAACACACCCAATACACTTGTTAGGTGTATAGGTGCACTAGTTCGGCAAAGAGATGGTAAAATACAAGTGGTATGGATTTAAGACAATGGTGCTAGAAAATAGCTTGGTGGCATGGAAGAGACTAAAGGCAAACTGAAATAAAGATGGAAGCAAGCAAACATGTAACAAATCTAGTTGCAAATGGTGTTTCAATGCTTAGAAATAAGGCCTAGGGATCATACTTTCACTAGTGAACACTCTCATATAAATATCTTCTCTTTATGATACTACTCCAAACTACTCTCCGGTTGGACACTCTAATCCATGGTATGGCTATAACAACACACCTCAAAGTACGCCTTTCCCATCTAGATAACCCCACACTGTCACCTGAGCACTAGATGGTTCCAACAAACACCACAATTTCATAAAGACATCTAACTCCAAATATAACTCATAACAAGTATTTGTAATGTCTAGCCTAAGTGCCACCATGGTGCGCACTGTCACTTTCACACACATGGGGAGAGCAGAGATCTATTAAAGCACTTGAGTAGCAAGGTAGATATAATTGATTACAAAGCTCATGAACACAATATGATCATGCATAGAGAGAGATGAACACATAGCTACTAGTAGAATCCTTAGCCTCGAGGAAGAACTACTCCCTCATCATCATGGGAATCAGCAATGGCGATGGAGATGGTGGTGGAGATCGATGGAGATGGCTCCGGGGGCACTTCCCCGTCCCGGCAGGGTGCCGGAACAGAGACTTTCTGTCCCCCGAATCTCCCCTTCGGTGGAGGCGACGCTGTGGAACTTTTCGTGGCTAGAGGCTATTCGATTTAGGTTTTCTGCAAGGCTTCTTATAGGTGAAAGAGCAAGGTCGATGGAGGCCGGAGGGGCCCACACCACCTGGTGGTGCGGCTAGGGGGGACCCGCTCCACCCTATGGTGTGGCTGGCCCCTGGCCCCTCTCCGTCTCGTCTTCTAGCACCGTGTTCCCCTCGGTGAAATATTGACTTTGGCTTTTGTCCTGTCCAATTCTGAGAATATTCATTTTCTGACTTTCTGGAACCAAAAACAGCAGAAAACAGGCAACTGGCAATGTGGCATCTTGTTAATAGGTTAGTTCCAGAAAGTGTATAAAAAGTACTACAAAGTATGGACAAAACACAAGAAAGTAGATATAAAACAAGCATCGAACATCAAAAATTATAGATACGTTAGCAACGTATCAACGACGACTCCCAGTGGCTGCGACGCAAGGTGGCGGCATCGCTAGGTGGCGGTGGTGCTTGGGTGGCGGCAGCGCTTGGGCTAGGGTTTCGGGGTTATGGGGTGTGGCGCCCCGTCGCCTCCTTTTATGGGTGGGAGAGGCGGATAGGGAGTGGCCTAGTCCACCCCCAACTCTCCTTTGGCCGGCGGATTGGGGAGGGAGAGGGAAACCTCTTCCCTCCAGGTTTCCTCTCCTTCCACCACTCGAACATTGACTTTTCAAACACTTGTTTGATATTTATTACACATTCTTTCTTTTAACCAACCAAGTGACCTATGGTATGAACCATTCATCCCATTAGGGTTTAGTACATTCCATGTACCCCTTCCCCCGAAGCGGTGGACCTTCTAGAACTTTCTAGAAGGTTCTGGTCAAAACACCGAAAACATTTTTGAACCCCGAAAATTGACTTTCCTTATATGAATCTCATTCTCCGGACCATTTCGGATCTCCTCGTGATGTCCTGGATACAATTTGAGACTTCGAACAACATTCAACTCACCAACACGCATTACATATCTACTAAACAACATCGAATCCTTATGTGTGTCTCCATACAGTTCGTGAACTATGCAGACATGATCGAGACTCCGATCAATACCCAATAGAGGAATCTGGAAATTCATATGGCTCCCACATATTTATAAAAATGACTTCATGATCAAAATGAACCATTAACATTCGAAACCAATTCATATTCGTCTCACGATACTTTACTTATCTGAGGTTTGATCGTCGGTATCTCTATACCTAGTTCAACCTCGTTACCGATAAGTACTATTTACTCATTCCTGTGGAATGGCATCCCTTGTGACCAAGTCACATGCTTGCAAGCTAATTGGATGGCATTACATCAAGAGGGCCCAAAGTATATCTCTCCGTCATATGGATGGACAAGTCCTACTCTTGATCCATGCGCTTTAACACATACTTCCAGAATACCTAATGCCACCTTTATAGCTACCCAGTTACGAAAGTGGTGTTCGATGTCATCAAAGTATCCCTCTAGTGATGGCAATTAACATAATCTCATGGTCGAAGCATTAGGTTACAATGTATATGAAAGCTTATAGCAAACAAACTTCTAAATGACTTGGTCTTCATGCTACGTTTAATTATAGGAGTGTGACCATCACATCATTCTCCTAATGATATGATCTTGTTATTAATAACATCCAATGCTCATGATCAGGAAACTATGATCATCTATTAATCAACAAGTTGGTCTAACAAGAGGCTTTACTAGGGACTCTTTTATGTTCACAAAACACACATGTATTAATGTTACCGGTTAATAAAATTGTAGCATGAGCTATAAACATTTATCATAAACACAAAGATATAATATAATCATTTTATTATTGCCACTTGGGCATATCTCCAACAGAACAAGAGCTCCAAGAACCAGGGTTGCTGTCCGCTGATACTGTCGTGTCGCTGAGGCCAAACAAGAGTGTTGTTGGTACTGCTCATGGACTACGTCATGGCGTCACTGTTGTTGTCCCAGCCATCACCCTGGTCCTGCATGAGTGGTGGTGGAGGGACATTGTAGCTCAAACAAAGCCTGTCTCAAGATGCGGCTCGAACTATGCCTATCTCCAGTGGCTCGAGAGTCAGAGAAGGCCCAAAACGAAGAGGGGAACGACGGTGATAGCGACGGGAATGGCGGCGGCACATACCAACTCCGAAGCAGAACTCGAAAAATGCCATGGCCACCAGCTGTGTAGGAGCTCCGTGGAGGAGGTTGGCCACTAGGAGCTCGTGGCACAACATACCTAACCACACATCCCACACCTCGCTAGAAGCTTGTTTCATCCAAGATCCAGGTGACCTCGCCGGCAGCCACCGTACCCCTGCCTCTACCTTGTTGCTCCAAGTAGCATCGCCAGCTCCCGCCTACCTCTGGCAAGTCCCATATCTGGATTGGGAGGGAAAGATAAATAGGAAGCAGAGGACACAAGATGTTTCTATCAAGATCAGGAAAAACAGTACATGTAGGGAGATAAAAGAGAAGGAAATATGCAAGCCAACACCTGCCTGTGACTACCTATTTGCATGCACACGTGTCGGAAGTTTAAACACAAAATCATGATGAATTGCATGCATCCCAAGATAGAAGAAACAATCCAAAGACATATCGACAATAAAATTAATGATTGTGAGGAAAAAAACAAAAAGGCAATGATACAAAAAACAAAAGGACAATCATACAAAAAAGGCAATGATTACATGCATAGATGCGGTCAGCTACGAGACATCCCTGTGCATACATGCGATCCACTAAGACACCGCAGTGATAATGGCACACCAAATGAGAGCCAACGTTTTTTTTCAAGCGAATGACATGCGGGAACCACAGAACCCTACAAGGACACGCATTAGCAGCACACACACACCTAGCCTACCAAGACAAAACGCTACACTTCACCTAGGAACACACATAGACGCGATAGGAGGACACGGGTCAGCGCCAAACAAATTAAATGGACTCCCCAAAAGGGCCCAAAGTATATCTCTCCGTCATATGGATGGACAAGTCCCACTCTTGATCCATGCGCTTCAACACATACTTTCAGAATACCTAATGCCACCTTTATAGCTACCCAGTTACGGAAGTGGTGTTTGATGTCATCAAAGTATCCCTCTAGTGATGGCAATTAACATAATCTCATGGTTGAAGGATTAGGTTAAAATGTATATGAAAGCTTATAGCAAACAAACTTCTAAATGACTTGATTTTCATGCTACGCTTAATTATGCTTAATTATAGGAGTGTGTCCATCACATCATTCTCCTAATGATATGATCTTGTTATTAATAACATCCAATGCTCATGATCAGGAAACCATGATCATCTATTAATCAATGAGCTAGTCTAACAAGAGGCTTTACTAGGGACTCCTTTATGTTCACAAAACACACATGTATTAATGTTACCGGTTAATAAAATTGTAGCATGAGCTATAAACATTTATCATAAACACAAAGATATAATAATAATCATTTTATTATTGCCTCTTGGGCATATCTCCAACAGAACAAGAGCTCCAAGAACCAGGGTTGCTGTCCGCTGATACTGCCGTGTCGCCGAGGCCAAACAAGAGCGTTGTCAGTACTGATCATGGACTACGACATGGCATCACTGCTGCTGTCCTAGCCATCACCCTGGTCCTGCATGGGTGGTGGTGGAGGGACATTGTAGCTCAAACAACGCCTGTCTCAAGATGTGGCTCGAACTATGCCTATCTCCAGTGGCTCGAGAGTTATAGAAGGCCCAGAACGAAGAGGGGAACAATGGTGATAGCGATGGGAATGGCAGCGGCACATACCAACTCCGAAGCAGAACTCGACAAATGCCATGGCCACCAGCTATGTAGGAGCTCCGTGGAGGAGGTTGGCCACTAGGAGCTCGTGGCACAACATACCTGACCACACATGCCACACCTCGCTAGAAGCTTGTTTCATCCAAGATTCAGGCGACCTCGCCGGCAGCCACCGTACCCCCCGCCTCTACCTTGTCGCTCCAAGTAGCATCGCCAGCTCCCGCCTACCTCTGGCAAGTCCCATACCTGGATTGGGAGGGAAAGATAAATAGGAAGCAAAGGACACAAGATGTTTCTATCAAGATCAGGAAAGACAGTACATGTAGGGAGATAAAAGAGAAGGAAACATGCAAGCCAACACCTGCCTGTGACTACCTATTTGCATGCACACGTGTCGGAAGTTTAAACACAAAATCATGATAAATTGCATGCATCCCAAGATAGAATAAACAATCCAAAGACATATCGATAATAAAATTAATGATTGTGGAGAAAAAACAAAAAGGCAATGATACAAAAAAACAAAAGGACAATCATAAAAAAACAAAAAATGCAATGATTACATTCATAGATGCGATCAGCTACGAGACATCCCTGTGCATACATGCGATCAACTCGAAGACACCGCAGTGATAATGGGACACCAAAGGGGAGCCAATATTTTTTTCAAGCGAATGACATGCGGGAACCACAGAACCCTACAAGGACACGCATTAGCAGCACACACACCTAGCCTACCAAGACAAAACGCTACACTTCACCCAGGAACACACATAGACGCGAGAGGAGGACACGTGTCAGCGGCAAATAAATTAAATGGACTCCCCAAAAATCTGAAAAAAGAGAAGCCTATAGGTTAAAGATCTTTAGATATTACATTCTAAACAATAGATTATTTCTTGGTCGTTTCTCTTCATACCAAAATAATACACTCGGATATGCAAGGGCCACCTTGCTAGTACTGAAGTATATTCTTTTTCTAAATCATAGAATTACATAGTATAGTATAAAAATTTGGGTCCACGTGTCAGATACACTGTTAAGCACCCTAAACTATATATCTGGGCTAGCTGCAAAGCATTACACCAAAAGAAGTTGGGGTCAGCTGCAAAAGTAATTTTGATCATGTGTTTTGTTCAACATTGTCTTCAAAAATTGGGCCGACCGCGCTACCACATGCCATCCATGCATCTGCGTGATTCTACCGCCACTCTATCGTCCCCGGCCGAAATCGCACTACCTCGACCTCAATGCCGCCTGTTGCCATACTACAAGAATCCGGGCGATCCATGACGTTTTTTCATGCCGGTACCTAAAAACGTCGCGGATCCGTGACGGTCTATTTTTTTCATCGGGGGGGGGGGGGGGGGGCTCGGAGGGCCTCCGACCTGGTCATTCATAACGTTTTCGGATTTGGTTGAGGTGATATCGTTGTAGATTTCGACCCCGGCCCTGAAGCCCAGTTATCCAATTGGTCTCACGTATAATCGTCATGGAAATCGCTGCGTGGCATGTTTGAATCATTTTTCCAACGAACGCGTCATCCGTGAACTAACCCCACCTGTCAGCGCAGTATGCACGATAGTACTTGATGGAATCTGGCCAGTCCCAGATGTCAGTCTGTTTGATCCAAACTTGCAGTGCATGGCTAGTTCACGCGCTAGTTTCAAAAAACGGCCTGTTGATCCAAACTTGCAGTGACAGTTCTGCATCTTCTCCCACATCTCCTTGCAGTGGTAGTTCTTCGTCTTCTCCCCTTCTTCTTCTCCTCTCGTCTCCTCGCAGTGGCAGTTCCGCTTCGTCTCCTCTCGTCTTCTCCTCTTCTTCTTCTCCTCTCGTATCCATGTTCTACTTTCTTCCTCGATCAATAGGAACCATTCCCACGTAAGCCATGGCCAGCAGCCGAATGAAGACGAACTGGTCCAATCTGCCGGCCGACCCACTTTGCAAGAGCGTAGACTAGTTGATGGAGAAAGAGGAGTACGCCGACACCTATGCTGCTTGTCGGGAAGTATGCATTGATTGGCGCCGCACTTTAAAATATCCCGAATTCCATCTTAACAACTGGATCCTGATAAATCACACACTTCCAGACATCGGCGACTTCACCTTCCTCAACCTCGCCACTAGTCGTTGCTTCACGGCAAATCTAATGGACGTCCATCGCAAGTGCACATTCACATCCGATATATATATAACGTTCATTTATTTGTATTTTCCATTGTAAACCCCGTGCCGAGGATAACTGTGTCCTCTTCTTCCAAAGATTCTACTTCTTCGGTGTTTCTCATGGCGACATCGTGCTTGCTCAGAGGGTGGAGCCGTACAAGATTCGGCTTCGGAACCCATTCACTCATAAGTCCAACACTGAGTTTCAAGCACACATATCATTTGAGCTTCTGCAATCTGTCATCGTGACGAAGTCCCCGACGATGGTGTTCATTTGTGAAAGCGCATGTGTGCGCCTATGTGTGATTTTGGTAATTAATGACAATCCCTATGGACTAATGTTTACATTGAGTTATACTTAAGGATATATCCATAGACAATGCTTGAGCCATATGGTGGTCTCAAGGCTGATAGAAGAAGAAAATGTAGAAGATCAAGTGATGACCAAGATGTCCAAGGAGTGATCCAAAGGATTGGTCATGAGAGAGTTGAGCCTATGGCAAGTGTGTCTTGAGATGGAGTGATCTCATGTGTACCTTCAAGAAACCAACATAATAAAGAAAGAAGAAATGAAGTGCAAGTTCAAGATGAGCCATCTCGATGAGAACATATGATTGAATCTTGCCATCCTTATAGTGATCATGGATATGCGAAGATATGCCTAACATATAAGCTCTCCCATAGTGGAGTATGGGGAGCAAATTCCAAGTCTTCACCAAGCTAGCACAATCAAGAAATGTGTTCCATCTTGAGGTGTACAAGATCGTCATCATCAAGCTCAAGTGGAATATGCGCAAGGCAAAGATATGATCTTGATAGGGTTTCTTTCTTACCGGTCTCATGGTGTTAGTTGGGGAGAGCAGTTTATATGATAGATAACCGTACTATCCACAGGGGCTCTCGAGTGAGTAACTTGATCATATCCCTCGGTGCACTAGTAGAAACCGGGCAATTTGCCCCGGTTCGTAAGGGCCTTTAGCCCCGGATTTCGAACCGGGGCTGCGAAAGCGGGACTAAAGGTCCAAGCTTTAGCCCCGGTTCAGTTACGAACCGGGGCTAGAGGTCCAACCATGTGGCCTGCTAGGCGCGCTGGGCGGCAGGACATTTAGCCCCGGGTCATGTTACGAACCGGGACTAAAGGTTCCCTGCCACAGCAGCATTTTGTGCCATTTGGCTGCCGCGGCAGGGGATGGGGTTTTAGGATTTTGTGTTTTTCTTTCCATTTTGTGTTTTGTGTTCAATTATTTTTCATTCTGTGTTTTCATTAGAAACAAGTTTTCGTATACATACAGAACGCTACTACACAGTACTTGGCCACATTGACGCAATATATAATATAATTACTCTTACAAGCATATATGGAGTCCCAACAAGGTCCAAAGCATGTCTATTTGATTAGATTGAATAACTGAAATAATTCTGTAAATTTAATAGGGACCTCGTCTTCAATGAAGTAATGCGATTTTCGAACTTTCAGTATGAGCCAATTTTGCTGTTCTTTTGATGCTTTCATGTACCATTCATGGAATCGTCGCATTTGTGTTGGCATATCCCGAAGCCTCTCAGAATTGACCAGAGGCTCCCCGTTAACAAATTTGGGTGCTACCTCAGCCTTGGGCATATCGCCGTGAATAATTTCATGAATAGGCATACCACATTGCTCGGCCAATATCCTAGCCGTTTCCAGATCCATAGGTTCTCCTCATATAGTTGAGGTTTGGGTATGTTCACCTGGAGTGGGGGAGCGATTGGTTTTCTTGTTTCCCCAGCTGGGGAACATCTCTTTTGGTTCTTCGGCTACCACTCGATTGTTTTGCTTGTTTCCCCAGCTGAAGGACGTTTGTTCTGATGCTTCCGCTACCACTCGTTTGTTTTGCTTGTTCCCCCTGCTGGGGAACCTCTTTTTTTATGCTTCCTCTACCGCTTGATCTCTTTTGTTTCAATGTCTTCTGAAGACATCGTGTATAGTCATCTGGCACATTTAACTGAGCTTGGGATGGCTGCGTCAGTAATTTCCTAAAGTGCTCCTTGGTTTCTGGTTTTATTTGGACCTCTGGCTCAGGTTGTTTCTTTTTAAAATGAGCATCCACTTCGGCACGTACGACCGCATCGGTCTCCTCATCGGTCAGGTCGTAAGCCCTCTTGGGAGGAACCGGTGGTACTCTCGGGAGGGGCGACAACTATCGCTTCGGGCGTTGGTTATCGCTCGACGGAGCGGTGTTATTGTTCCGCTTTTGCCCCTTAGTGGGTGGAGGCGGCTGTGTAGATTGAGATGGACTCGTGTTGGGGTCATGGATTGGACTATTACTGGGAGGAGACGACGCACTTGGAGGTGGACTTGGAGGAGATGGTGCACTCGGAGGAGATGGTTGCCTTGGTGGAGAAGGTGGCCTTGGTGTCGAGCCTGGAAACTTGATGTATTCTTTTTTCCAAAGAATGAAGCCACTCGTGACTTCTGCCAGTGTCGTCTCCCCTTCACCTCTAGGGATGTCAAGATGTAGTGACTGACACATAGGTAGAATTTCATCCACACCGACACGAGCATAGCCAGCTGGAATCGGATTGCAATGGTAGGTCGCTCCCGGTGCAGAAGGTAAAGCAAAGCCGACCGCCACCTTCATGGATATATTCTTCAGTTCAACATGCAGCTCACAACTAGTCTTCTCCTTAATTGCATCCACGGGGTACACATCCATCGTTGCATCATTACCGTGGCCCTCCGTGGAAGCCACGCTGCTTTTCCATTGCGATGGGCTGACCGTACTGTCCGGTTTAGGATCTTGCTGTCGGAGTCCTTTAAGTTCATTAAGCTCTTGGCGATACTCCTGCAGCGTGGCTTCAAACCTCGCGAACCGCTCCGTATCCTCCTCTTTTCGATCGGCTTCTGTACGTGTCACGGTGCTCGGGAAACCCGATAACCCATGGATAAGAAGGTCTGAACCCTCTTGTTCGTCCAGCCTTTTCAGGATTCCCGAGAGCCTTTGTCAGCTCATCGTTCTCTCTGTCAGGAATAAACGTTCCCTCTTCAACCTCTTTCATCACTTTAACAAGTTCTTTCTTGGGTGTAGAAATTTCTTCGGCTGCAACAATTTCGCCTGTTTCTGGGTCTAATGATGCCCCATGCCCGAATACCCAATTTCTTGACCTCAAGGGCCAACTAGATGTAGTTGGAGTGACCCCTTTAGCCTCTGGGTCAGCCTCAGCTTTATCCCACTTAGGCATGACACTCCTGTAACCACCTGTGCCCATATGATGGTGATATTTCTTTTTGGCTGCATTTTCCTTATTTTTTGCTGATATTGCCTTAGCTGGTGCTGAGGTATTGTATTCCACAAATGCGGCCTAGTTATCCTGCTGCAACTCTAGTGGGCCAACGAATGGAGGAGTTGTTTCGTTCAAGACATACTTGTGGTACAATCTTTTTTTCCATTCCTTGAATAGTTCGGCCATCTTCTTAAGAGCAAAGTGCTTGACTTTCCTCGTCATTTGCTGTGTGAGCTCATCAGTCTCCAAGACTGGTAGGGTGAAATGTGTCATGAGAGAATTCCACATTGTATCTTTCGCTCTGTCATCTACAAAACTAGCCCCAGCTGGATCCTTTTTCTTTCCTGGCTTGTTCCAGTTTCGCGTGGTGATCAGGACTTTGTCTCTAACAATCACTCCGCATTGACTTGTAAATGCATTCGCAGCTTCTTTGGGCTCCAGCGGTTGACCCTACAGAGAGACTAAGTTAATGCTGAAACGGACATCAGCGGGCAACTTGTGTGTCGGGCCTCTTGTATTTGTAGAAGATTGGCCGGAAGCGGAGGTCTAAGAGAAGAAACATTCGTCAGTACATATATACGAATCAATTAGTGCATCTATACTAGTGAACGATCGATAGAGGTTTTATATACCTTGACGGAGTTTGTCATTATTATGGTGTCTTCACCATGGTCTCCACCATGGTCAGCACCATCGTCTCCAATATTTTCTCCACCATCGTCTCCTCTAGACAAATTAAGATATTCGGAGCCATCATAATAAGACCCCCCAGTACCCTCATCTATCATGTTGAGAAGCTCCTCTTCATTCTGTCTACCGTCCATAACTTAACTAATACGGAAAAAGAATATTGCATTAAGTAAAAGAATATTACAACTGCGACAACTCGGATGCAGTACTTAGTGATTAAGATAAAGTACAATAATATAAGATAAAGTATATTATTAATACATCACCGGAGAATAGCTCGGGTGCATTATAGGATAAAGTATAAGATAAAGTACATTATTAATACATCACCGGAGAATAGCTCGGGTGCATTATAGGATAAAGTATAAGATAAAGTACATTATTAAGATAAACTAGCGAACGCGGCTGTCGTGTTCTGTGCTACGGGAGCTCTGCAGCCATAGAAGAGGAACCATCACCGAAGAATAGCTCGGGTGAGATCCGTGAACCTGCCAGATATTGGAGAACCTAGTCTCCAAAAGATACATGTATCGCCGTACATGCTCGTCCTCCTCCCTGATACGACGGCGTACCACCTCCTCGGGGGCTGGCTCCCTCTGCACCGCTCCTGGACCTCGTGGACGCCACCAAAGAAGCTCCGGGTCAACGATGATACCCAGATTCCTCACCAAGGTACGAGTCCCGACAGGTAGCACCTCCCAGTGCCAACCCGATGGAGCCCAGACTCGGACATCTCCGACGGAGTCCAGTAGGCTCGGACGAGGTGGACGCGGCATAACTAAATAATAGCAATAAATTACAATCATAAAACATAATTAACTAAGTAACCCTAACTAACCCTAGATAATACTAACCTATACAATTAACCTAATACTAATACTAAGTAATACTAATACTAATACTAAATACTAGTACTAATACATACAAAATACTAACTAAATACTAATACTACTAATACTAATACTAATACTAATACTAATATTAATACTAAATACTAATACTAATACTAATACTAATACTAATACTAATACTAATACTAATACTAATACTAATACTAATACTAATAACAATACCAATACCAATACCAATACCAATACCAATACGAATACGAATACCAATACCAATACCAATACCAATACTAATACTAATACTAATACTAATTAATACTAATACTAATACTAATACTAATACAAAAATACTAATACCAAATACTAATACTAATAGTAATACTAAATACTAACCTAATACTAACCTAATTACTACTAACCAAAATTAAAACATAATTAAACCTAATACTAATACTAAAACTGACGGCGAGGCGGCGATCACCGTACCTGACAGCGAGGCGGTGCGGGCGGCGCGGCCGGAGACGGGACACGGACGGGGGCGCGGAGGCGGGCAGCGCGGAGACAGGATAGACGGTGCGGGCGGCGGGCGGTGGCGGGACGGACGGCGACGGCAGCACGGAGGGCGCGACACGGACGGTGGCACGAACGGGCGGCACGGGCGGTGCCACGACCCGGGGCGGGGGTGGGGTATTTATACCACCCCCCTTTAGCCTCGGGTTGTAGTACGAACTGGGGCTAAAGGTCCCCCTTTAGCCCACCTTTAGCCCCGGTTCGTATTACAACTCGGGGCTAAAGGTGTTTTCGGCCCGCCGCACTTCCCGCGCGCCAAAACCCTTTAGCCCTGGTTTGTAGGTTATTTTTGGCGCCAAACCCAAAAATGGTTTATAGTTTTCAGAAAATTATGTATTATATATCAAATTTTTTAGAAAAAGAAGATCTACAATTTAAATCTATTATCATACTTTATTATACAGCTTAAATTAAATTATCTATTATCTAACAAGTATTATATTTAGTAGAAATGTTCACAAATAATAATAAAAATATAGTTTATTATTTAAAAATGGAAAAATACATATAATATAGCAAAATATTCACAGAAATATAGTAGAAATGTTCTCCCGCCATTTCCCTCGCTTCCCGCCATGTTCTCCCGCCATTTCCCTCGCTTCCCGCCATGTTCTCCCGCCATTTCCTCCGCTTCCCGCCATGTTTCTCCCGCTATTTCGCCCGCTTCCCGCCATGTTCTCCTGCCATGTCCCTCTATATCTAGGCCGACCGCCATTTCCATCGACACATCCACACCTTCTCTCTCACAACAATGGACACCGCTTACTGGGCTTTTTTGACGCTCGAGGAGACCGAGGCGCTATGTGCCTCCAGCTACCCATGCCCGCCGGGGTACCGGCTGCCGGCTGGCTGGATGCTGAGCGCTGGAGGGGTTCCTGTTCCTCCTATGTCTCAACGTTCGACCCGCCAGGCGGCCATCATGAGCCACTTCTACCTTGAGCTCACGCCGGAGCAGCGGATGGATCCCCATTGGGATCCTGACAACCTCGACACCTGGAATGCCTTCTTCGCAAACCGGTAGGAAAGGGAGCTCGCCAGGTACGAGGGTGACGGCCCGCCCCCAGTGAACCACAACGAGGCTGGTCGCCTCCTGTGGTGGGTGAACCGGACTATCGCTAGTGTGATGCGCTACATCGCCATGGGAGACCATCCTCGCCTGAGGTACCCACACTTTCACTAGCAGCATAGCCACAAGAATGGTGGTGGTGGTGAAGGCCTAGGGCGTACTGGGGTCGTCATCCGGGAGCCCCTCCCCCGCGCGTCGTGAATCCGAGGCCGGAGGATCTATCCGCGTGCTACGAGGAAGGGCTGAGGATCCGTCCGTGTGCCACGAGTGACGACAACGACGATGACGATTCCGAAGACGACCCAGAAGCTGTGTACTACAGGGCTAGATATGATTATGACTAATTTTTACATTTTCATATTAATAAATGTCTGGCCACAACAAGTTGCAATACTACCTATTGAGATCGAGAAAGTTCATATCCATATACATATAAGAAGATCATTAAAAATAAAGGTTTAAAAATATTGTACATCACCAACATCCACACATGTTAGGGTTTTCTTCTAATCCGTAACCATGGAGCATCTTCCTTATTTAACGGGATGCTTGGGTCATCCTTCACAGCGAAGGGCGGAATTTCATGAAACTTATCATAATCGTCTGACATGTCTGTCTTATCCTCCACCCCCACAATGTTTCTTTTTCTGAAAGAACTATGTGGCGCTTTGGCTCATCGGATGCTATATTCTTTTGCTTATCTTTCCTTTTTCTTGGTTTGGTAGACATGTCCTTCACATAAAAAACCTGAGCCACATCATTGGCTAGGACAAATGGTTCATCTCTCTACGCAAGGTTGTTGAGATCCACTGTTGTCATTCCGTATTTCTTGTCTACCTCAACCCCGCCTCCTGTCAGCTTGACCCATTTGCACCGAAACAAAGGAACCTTAAAAAAAGGTCCATAGTCAAGTTCCCATATCTCCTCTATGTAACCATAATATGTGTCCTTTTGCCCATTCTCGTCTGTTGCATCAAATCGGGCACCACTGTTTTGATTGGTGCTCTTTTTATCTTGGGCGATCGTGTAAAATGTATTCCCATTTATCTCGTACCCTTGAAAGTCAATATAGTCGAAGATGGTGACCTGGCCAACAAGTACAACTGCTCTCCAACATTTATGTCATTCATGAGATGTGACTACAACCAACCACCGAAAGTCCTCATATGTTCATCTCTAATCTAGGAGCCAGGCTTCCCCGGGTTGTTGGAGTGTACAATATTCTTGTGTTCCTCGATATACGGAGCCACCAAGGTGGAACTTTGCAGAACTGTGTAGTGTGCTTTAGTGAGAGAATGTCCGTCCATACATATCCTTGCTTTCTTTCCTAGCGTGCCTTTTCCACTAATTCTACCCTCATGCCGTGATTCAGGAACACCGATGGGCTTAAGGTTAGGAATAAAGTCAACACAAAACTCAATGACCTCCTCTGTTCCATATCCCTTTGAGATGCTTCCTTCTGGCCTAGCACGGTTATGAACATATTTCTTTAACACTCCCATGAACCTCTCAAAGGGGAACATATTGTGTAGAAATACAGGACCAAGAATGTTAATCTCATCGACTAGGTGAACTAGGAGGTGAGTCATAATATTGAAGAAGGATGGTGGGAACACCAACTCGAAGCTGACAAGACATTGGACCACATCTTTCTGTAACCTTAGTAGACTATCTAGACTGATTACCTTCTGAGAAATTGCATTGAGAAACGCACATAGCTTCACAATGGGTACTCGAACATTTTCCGGCAGGAGTCCCCTCAATGCAATCGGAAGCAGCTAGGTCATAAGCACGTGGCAGTCATGAGACTTTAGGTTTTGAATTTTTTTCTCTACCATATTTATTATTCCCTTTATGTTCGACGAGAAACTAGACGGGACCTTGATACTGTAAAGGACTTCAAAAAAGATTTCCTTCTCTTCTTTGGTAAGATCGTAGCTAGCAGTACGATCAAACAGCTCTGGATGCATGCCGTCTCGGTCTTTTATACGTTGTTGGTCCTGCCGTGTTTCAGGTGTATCTTTGCTCTTCCCATACACGCCCAAGAAGCCTAGCAGCATCACGCAAAGATTCTTCGTCAGGTGCATCACGTCAGTTGCAGAGCGGACCTCTAGGACTTTCCAATAGGGTAGCTCCCAAAATATAGATTTCTTTTTCCACTTGGGTGCATGTCGAACATCGTCCTTCGGAACAGATTGTCTACCAGGACCCTTTCCAAAGATTACTTTTAAATCCTTCACCATGTCAAATACATCATCACCAGTACGGCGGATAGGCTTACACCGGCTATCTGCCTCACCATTGAAATGCTTACCTTTCTTCCTTAGGATGTGCGAGGGCGGAAGAAAATGACGATTCCCCAGGTACACATTCTTCTTACATTTATCCAAATATATACTTTCAGTATCGTTTAAACAGTATGTGCATGCATTGTATCCCTTGTTTGTCTGTCCTGAAATGTTACTAAGAGCAGGCCAATCATTGATTGTTATGAACAACAACGCTTGTAGGTCAAATTCCTCTTGCTTGTTCTCATCCCACACATGTACACCTTGTTCGTGCCACAACTGTAAGAGTTCTTCAACTAATGGCCTTAGGTACACATAAATGTCGTTGCCGGGTTGCTTCGGGCCTTGGATGAGCACTGGCATCATAATAAACTTCCGCTTCATGCACAACCAAGGAGGAAGGTTATAAATACACAGAGTCACAGGCCAGGTGCTATGACTGGAGCTCTGCTCCCCAAAAGGATTCATGCCATCTGTACTTAGACCAAACCATAAGTTCCTCGCATCACCTGCAAAGTCCGGAAACTCTCTCTCGATTTTTCTCCACTACGACCCATCAGCGGGGGTGTCTCAACATCTCGTCTTTCTTACGGTCTTCCATGTGCCATCGCAACAACTTGGCATGCTCTTTGTTCCTGAATAAACGTTTCAACCGTGGTATTATAGGAGCATACCACATCACCTTGGCAGGAACCCTCTTCATGCGGCGCTCGCCCTCAACATCACCAGGGTCATCTCGTCTTATCTTATACTGCAATGCAGTGCATACTGGGCATGCATCCAAATTCTCATACTCGCCGCGGTAGAGGATGCAATCATTAATGCATGCATGTATCTTCTGCACCTCTAATCCTAGAGGGCAGACAACCTTCTTTGCTTCGTAGGTACTGGCGGGCAGTTCGTTATCCTTTGGAAGCAACTTCTTCATTATTCTCAGCAACTTTTCAAATCCTTTGTCAGTCACACCGTTCTCTGCCTTCCATTGCAGCAATTCCAGTGTGCTACCTAGTTTTTTGTGCCCATCTTCACAATTTGGGTACAACAATTTTTTGTGATCCTCTAACATCTTCTTGAACTTCAACCTCTCCCTTTAAGTTACGCATTCTTCCTGGGCATCAGCAATGGCCCGACTAAGATCATCATCGGGCAGATCTGATGCCCGTTCTTCATCTTTTTCTTCATCAATGTCTTCCATTGTACTACCATCGTATTCAGGGTAGTCGTTGTCATTCTCTTCTTCTTTGTTGTCTTCCATCATAACCCCTCTTTTTCCGTGCTTGGTCCAACAATTATAGCCGGTCATGAAACCGGACCGAAACAGGTGGCTGTGAAGGACTCTTGAGGAAGAGTATTCTTTATGATTCCGACAGACACCACATGGACAAGACATAAAACCACTCCGCTTGTTTGCCTCGGCCACAAGAAGAAAAGAATGCACGCCTTTAATGAACTCATTAGAGAGTCGGTCAGCGTACATCCATTGCCGGCTCATCTGCAATATATAATTAATTAAGTACATCAAACATAATCATAATTAATTAGTACTAATCTAAAACCAGCAACCGGGACTAAAGATATGATGAACCTTTAGTCCCGGTTGGAGGCACCAACCGGGACTAAATGTGGATGTGGAGACAACATATCGACACTATGTCCTCAGTGGGCAGCACTAAGCCAGTGAATTAAATGCCGACACTATTTTGGGTGGGTGGCAGCACTATGCCAGCGTGAGTGTGTCGACATTATGTCATCAGTGCCCGACACTATGTTGTGCTGCTTAATCTATAAATAGGTATGCATTCTTGTGAAGAACTGCAAGATGGTGTGTGAGACCAGGTACACCACTACGGCGGAGCTTCTCGAAGATGTCTTAGGACCTCGTCCTCAGACATCTTCGAGGAGCTCGCCGTGGAGGCACTCTCTAATATGTGAAATTAGTTAGCTCCACCAGCATACTGATTTAGCTAGAGAAGATATACACCAAAAGATGGTGTGGGAGAGCAGGGACACCACTACGGCAGAGCTTCTCGAAGATGTCTTAGGATCCCGTCCTCAGACATCTTCGGCCCGTCAGCCATCTCCTGCGCGGCAGCCATCTCCGGCCCGTCAGCCATCTCCTGCGCGGCAGCCATCTCTGGCCCGTCAGCCATCTCCGGTGCTTCAGCCATCTCCTCAGCGTAAGCGGAAGAGCACTGCCACGAGGAGCATCAGTAGCACTGCCACAAAGAAATCCGCAGGAAACCGTACGCCAAAGAGTTCAAAAAACTACGTCCCGCAGCCTTCCGCCAAGCCATTGCCGGTTTTACCGTGGAATCGCAGTGACGAGGAGACCCATAGGATCTCGGAAGAACAGGTCAAGAAATTCTTTGCACCTAGACGGGCCGAGCCAAAGGAGAAAATAGATCCGGCGGTGGTGGAGAAGTTTTACAAAAATCTTTCGAAACCTGAAACCCCACTTGTGCCGGACTACGAGCGCCAGATTTTGAAGGCGGATGCAAGGCGCCGTAGGGAGACTGAAAGTAGCAGTCGTGAGGCACCCCAGAAAACAGTTCCCATGCTCGGAGAGCAGGAAAACCAATCATGTGCCCCGCTCCAAATGTTCGACACACGGGACGCTCCTCCCGTAAATGATTACGAGGCAGAGCTACAAAGAAAGGCCAATGAGATGGGGATGACTTACATTGCATACTTGAACGTCATGGGAGACAACTTGCCCAAATGCGATGCCAACCCCATACAGCCATGGAAGTATGGGAAGAATCTCGTCAAGAAAGAGGAGCTCAAGACTCTACCAACAAAGATGCGAAAATTGCACAAGTGGTACCTTCATTTCTGCAAGACGAGAAAGTTAGAATGGATCACGGCGCATATAAGAGATGATATTTTCTTCTGCGGAGATGACGCGATCGACTTCAACATTCAAGACTTGCATTTTCTATTCAATCAGAAGGAACTCGACAAAGCTGCCATCAGCCTTTATTGTGTGTAAGTACTATTTCTATAATTTATATCTCATCTCATTCACTTTATTAATTGCATGTATATATATATGCTCACCATATATGTATATACTATTATGCAGGAAAAAGGTTATGGAATGCAGGAAAGGAGGCCCTTTTGACATTGGGTTCGTTGACCCAAATAGAGTTCATGAAGAAGTGGTAGAAACCAAACCCGGGCAAACAGAAGATTACTTGCTAACGTCTTTACTGAGACAACAAACCAAAAGGGAAATACTATTGCCTTACAACTTCTCGTGAGTACTGTTACCCTCTCTCTTGTACACATTCTATTTCAGCTTACTCGATGTTAAGTGTAACTGATGATGAGTTATGCGTGCGTAGGTTCCACTTTATTCTGCTAGTCATTCAACCCGACTCAGGAAAAGTCCTTGTCATGGACTCGTTACGAAAAGAAAAAGAGATATGGGCAAACTTTAGAGAGATGCTCCAGAGGTAATTTCAATCATATTATCGCACTAGATCGGCAACTTTCGTGACAATAAGTAATTAATTACTCCTTTATCCATTTTCTTTGTCGGACAGGGTTTGGAAAAGGTTCACGGGCAGGGCCGTGGGTGAATGGTCAGAAGAACTAAAATTTGTAGACCAAAATGTAAGTAATACTAGCTAGCTTCCAATTCCATTATATCATGCTTTATTGATTATTATATTGATTGAACTCTCTATTCTCGTAAAGTGCGCGCATCAGGGACACGACAATAACTTATGTGGGTACTATGTTTGCGAATTCATTCGCAACACGATATGTGCGACGGGCCAAGCCACACTAGAACAACTTAGAGTAAGTAAACAAAGTCCACAATATTATTTTATTACCATCAATTGTGTTGAGTTTTATTCTTATATATATATTGACGGCCCATTCTTCATATATATTCAGATCGAACGGATGCTGGACCAACTCCTACCATTTGAACGCATACGAGCCATTCAAGAGGAATTGGCGGGGTTCATACTTGATGAGGTCGTCACGCCTGGCGGAGAACTCTTTAGATATCCACCAAAATGAATGATGACGATGTATGTGCCGATGACGATGTATGTGCCGATGACGATGTTTGTGTATAATAATAGTTGCTTAATTATTCATGTACTCGTATGTACCGATGACGATTTATGTGTATACCGCTCCCGATCGATTCCCCCTCGCTCCTCCCCCTCCCGCAGAAATACGCCTAGAACGGAGCAGAGGCAGAAGTATGCCGCGACAGAGATTTAGGCCGTTTTCCTGCCGCGACAGAGTTTCTGCCGCGGCAGGAAAACGGCCTAAATCTCTGCCGCGGCAGAAGAACCTTTAACACCGGTTCCGGATACATACGAGTGTAGAACCGGGGCTAGTGTCTGCCACCCCCTGGGGCCAGTTCTAGCCGTTGGACCGGGGCATTAGTCCCGGTTTGTAGCAAAACCGGGGCTAATACCCCTGGACCAAAGGTCTGTTTTCTACTAGTGGTGAGAGCTCAAACCTTTGCATAGTTAGAATCATATTTCTTGTTTATTATTTGGTTCTTGTCCATGAGAGGATTTAGAGCTTGTGTCAATATCTATGAAAATCTCAAGTTCATCGAAAACGGATTTTATATGCATTTTCTATTGTGGTTTCAATATTGGAGGATCTACCGGTTTGTCTTTTATAGATAGGTTAAAACTTTCATCATTTGTTTCTATCCTCCCTTGATGGACTATGATGGTTTCCTGCATGCTCTTGTAGAACTCATTACTACCTTCAAAACGAGCCCAAGATCATCAAAATTGGAGTCCGGCTGCAAAAGTTATGATGGTTTCAGTTTTGGTGTTTCAGCCAGTTTTTTGAGGGGCGGATTATCTAGCCAAATATCCAGCCCAAATATCCGCCCCCTATACACAGCGACGCGCCGCGAAGTCCTTAGCAATATTTTGGCCCGGGGAACCCGGAATATCCGGGGGAGGGGCGGATTATCCGGCCTGGGAGGTCCCAAACAGTCATATTTCGTTGGGGAGGGGTATAAATAGATCCCTTCTTCCTCCTTAGGCTTTGTTGGTTGCATTCTCTCTCTCCTCCATCGTTTTAACCTTCAAGAGCTTGCAAATACTCTCAATCCCTCCCATATTTCTTGAATCTTTTTGGGGGATTTGAAACGGGAGATCTAGATCTACAACTCCACCAATCCAACTCTCCTCTATGTGAGGAGAACATCTTGGGATCTAGATCTTGGGGTTTCTTTTGTGGATTTCCTCTTGTGTTCTTCCTTCCTTATTCCCCCAATAGCTTTTGTAGCTTTGGTAGAATTTGGAGAAGGACTTGAGCACTTCTTGTGTTCTTGCCATTGCATTTGGTACATTGGTTTGAGTTCTCGGTGAGGATTCGATTGGGTGAAAGGTGAGAAGCTTTTTACTCTTGGGTTCTTGGAGCCCTAGACGGTTTAGTTGTTTTGCAGGTTGTGGATTACTTGGGGTATCCAATTAAGTTGTGGAGCTTTCCCCGAGCTTGTTTGTTGGGAGCCTCCAATTGAGTTGTGGAGAAGTGCCCCAATATTTGTGAGAGGTTACGGATTGCCACCAACAAGTGGACGGGTAATGAAGAAGTGAACCAGGCCTCTTGTGGCGAGGTTCACAGGAGAATACGGTGAGGCCTTTTGTGGCGTGGTGGTCTTAGTACCGCCCACCCCTCCAAGGAGACGTCCTCCTGTTATAGGAGGAACTCGGTAATACATCGGTGTCTCTGCGTGCCTCGGTTATCTCTATACCCGAGCTATTTAGTTATGCACTTTCTTTGTGATAGCCTTCATGCTTGAAGTCATTTATCTAGCTATCACATAGTTGTTTATCTTGCTTAGCATAAGTTGTTGGTGCACATAGGTGAACCGTAGTTTATATAGGTTTTGTGCTTGACAAAGTAAACGCTAGTTTTGTTCCGCCTTTATTAAGCCCATCTCGTAAAAGTTTTTAAACCGCCTATTCACCCCCTCTAGGCGGCATCTATGTCCTCTTCAATTGGTATCAGAGCCTAGTCTCTCTTTTTGGGCTTCACCGCCTTGAGAGTAAAGATGTCGGCTAGGGGATTAGTGCATGATGACATTTTCATATTCGATGGCACAAATTATGATGTTTGTAAATTTTGCTTAATTGGTCATTTCCAGATCATACATCCAAATGTAGAGAGAATTCTAGATATGGTTTTTTCTCCTCCTATGGATCCCCAAAATCTATCTTTAGAGGAGAAGTTAAAATCTTATCTAGATGCTCTAGCTACTAATGTGATTGTTAATGTTGTGAGCAATGTAGTTATTTCATCTATCATGCCTTATCGGAGCGCTCATGAGTTATGGACAAAACTTAAAGATAAATATGATGTGTCCAATATTATTGATGATGATAATATTGCTTCCACTTTCGGTCGTTATGCGTTCTCATCTTCTTCCACTTCACCAAAGTGTGGCAAGACACAAGGTACAATGCTTCATCTTTGGACTTAAACACTTCTAGCACTATATATAATTTACATGCTCGTGTTGATAGTCCTTTCATATCATGTGTAAGTTGTTTGAATAAATCTGATGATGATATGCTTGATATTCCTTGTTGCCATGATATAAATGCTTCTATGTCCTTTATTTTACAAAAACTTATTCAAAAACTCTATCATGCATTAAAACAAAGTAACGTTTTATAAACGAAAATAAATGTGCATTGGTGGGCAATGGAATCATGGTTGGGAAGCCGTGTGGTGGAGATTCCATTGTATCAGGAAAGTTATGACATAACAATGAATGTGGTAAGTGATTCAAAGCGTCGTATAAACCATGCTAACCATAGATCTCGGAATGGGATGGGCAAGTCATCTAGATCTTCTTCCTATCGTGTGTATTCGTAGCCTAAGTTGGGTTGTGATCAAAAGTGGAGATCAATGGGTGGGAGCCCATAATGTCCCTATCATGTGTTGCAGGATAACGACCAAGAATATTAAAAGGGATGGCAATTGAGTGTAGGTCTTAAATCGAAGCTCATTGCAATGGGTAAGCAGCGGGTTCATGGAGAAGGGTAGTTATTCTCTATTCTTTATTCTAGGCCTCATACATATGGTGGTGTGAATGGGATTCGTGACCCGGATGTGCAACATAGCTAAAGACATTTGTGGGTAAAGTAGCACACCTCTTGAGAGTGTATAGTCCTGACATGTTACTCCTTATTCTGGGAAATACCTGCGAAGGTAAAGGGACTCCATGAAGTCCTGTACAACCCGTGAAGGCTGACCGACATAGATTTTCTAAAACTAAAACTTACCTTTTCTAAAAACCCAATTTGAGAACTGCACAATCCTAGGATGTCTGATCCGCATGGATTCATCAAGCATCTACATATTTAAAAATTGTTGAGTATGATATACTCAATCTATGTTCTTATCCCTTTCTAGACTTTGGTAGTGGTTAATATAATCCCAATCCAAGAAGACGACAAAGGAGGACCACTACGGGGAACCAAGGATCAAAGTAGTCAATAGTGATAGATACTTCAAACAGTGATGGAGAAGATCAAGTTAAAAATAGACGGGAATCAATTCCCAAAGATAGGAACCATACCATTAGAGAATGCTGCTAGAGCAATTAGCCCGCCTTTAGCTACCGAGATAGGCCTAGAGGTAGATCTAGTGCTAGACTAGTCTACAAGTGTCGTGGTGGTGTCATGGCAGATGCCATGGATAGGCTAAAGGTGGGACTAAACGCACTAGAGGAATCCAGGGAGGGATAGTGTGGTGATTCCACACACAGTTGCTTTGTACTCAATGAGATTCCAAGGTTACAAGTGCTCCTTGAGCTGTATTGGGGAGAGGAGGAAGAAGGAACTCTCTTACTCTCACCACTAGCTAGCTCTCAGGAAACTAGAATTGAACAAGTAAAGACCAACCCCTTCTACAGAGGCCCTAGCCCTCCTTATATAGGGGTGTCTAGGTCTCCAACTAGGGCATACGTGGAGGCATATTCCAAGGAATATGCTTCTTCCCAAAATAGCAAACCAACCGGGTCACTTTTCCCCGTCGTAAGCCATGCAGAGGCTACAGGAGCCTCTACGGCGCCAGCCTCATCCGACACTGGCAACGTCACCCTTGTTGGCCACACCTCGGTGGTCCTAGCCTCTATCCGCTTCGCTCATGCTCTGCGTACAGTGACCTCCTTTTGACCAGCGAGATACCTTCCTTCTCTTGCAAGCCTGATATAACCCGGATCATGCCTGGTTAATCCGGTCACACCTGTACCTGCATACAAGTTAGATATATCCTACCGACATACGACATAAGTCGGCTGAGCCCAGTTAGGTGGACATCCCCTGGTCCGGGTTACTCCGTGATTTGGCCTGCCTTGAGGTGACTCGGCCAGCACTGTTGGAAATATGCCCTAGAGACAAATAGTAGTAAGGAGTATTATCATATTTCATATAGTTTATGATTAAGTTTTATATCATGCTATAAATGTATTGAGTGGAAACATCAATACACGTGTGATATACAAACAACCAGGGGTTCCCAGTGAAACTCTAGTCACTGGTTCATTGGTCAACGGATGGTCATGTTTCCTGATCATGTGGCATTTATGCCAGTTGGAAATGAGGTCATCTCATTCTGAGAATTAGATGATGAACCAATACCCAACCTAAACATCGTGACCCGATCATGTCATGAAGTTCAAGTTACGAGGATTAGAAATGGATCCTCATAGACTATTCCTTAGACCGTGAGGCTATATCAATCACTGTCTCCCGAGAGTGCTTAGATAGCATCAAACGCCATCTGGTAAAATGGTTGTTATAAAGGTGTTTTCAGGTATTCAGAGGAAACCGTAGAGGCAATATATGTCAAGAGCGGGATTTGTCCGTCCATGTGACGGGAAGATACTCAAGGGCCCACTCGGAGAAGTTATATCCAATAGCTGCGCAGCGTGTGATTAGATCATGGGGATATCACTTGTCGGAACGAGTTAAGTAGGATTGGTCAGTAACGAGATTGAACACGACATGGTGATGTCAATGATCAGATCTCGGGCAATGCAAGTATCAAATGACAAAGGGAATAAGACAAGAGTGTCCTGGTTCAAACGACGAAAGATCTTCGTGGAACGCACAGGGGTCACATGGCCATCCAGGTCCCTCTGTCGATCATTGGTGCGGGAGTGTCCCAACCATGTCTGGAGTGTTCCCAAACCGTGGGGTATCACGCTTAAGGGCTTGATGATGCTTAGAGAGTATTTATAGGATCGGTAGAACCGCCGAAGAAAATAAGGGAGAAAACCGGAAGGGTTTCGGTAAATCCGGAGGATGTCCGGAGTGGAGGTGGAAGGTGTTCCATGGCCACGGAGATTAGATAATGTGTGAATGAATGTTAAATATTGATTTAATCATTTATTCATAATTATTTAATAAAGAGAAAATCAATTAAAAAGGTCAAAGGCTTAATGGGACAATTCCGGAGGGAGAGGGCCCATTAGGGAAAGGAGAGAGGGAGAAGGGGCCATGGGGTGGTCGGTGGCCCTATTGGGCCAGCCCCCCACGTGGGGCCCATGAGGGGGTGGCCGGCGGCGCCTCCCCCTCCCCCTCCTCACCTTTAGTCCCACCCCGGGACTTGAGGGGAGGTAGTACCTCCCCTCCCCCTATATATAGTAGGGTATTTGGCCTAGAAAATACACCAATAATCAATAAAGGTCTCCCCACTTTTGGGAGGACCTCCAATTGATATTTTCTCTCTCCCCCTCTCTCTCTCGTGACCGTGGTCCCAAGTCTGGACTGCGCAAGCGAGAGACATCTTCACCGCGGAGCGCCGTCGCGCTGCGGGATTCGGATCCAGGAGCTCTACTTCCGCAACTGCTGCTGGATCGGGGAAGCGGGAGTCATCGTCAGGCATCGGACGTGTGTAACTCCCCGCGAGGTGTCGCACTTGAGGCACTCAAGTCGTTGGAGCCAGAAAGGAGCGCAAGGACTTCATCACGACCTTGAGGTCGGCTTCGGCTCGTGTACATCAACCACGCTCTCCTGAGCGTTGCCAACGCTTTTCGGTCTTCAAGGGTAAGTTCGCGAAAATCCCCTCCCGTTACTGTATTACTAATAGATAGGTCCTGGCAGCTTCAGGGGTTCAGGGGCGTAGAGTAAAATTTATTGTTTTTACGCGCGGAACCCTATAGTGGTATCAGAGCTAGATCTATGCATAGTAATGCTAGTACGGGTAGAACACACGAGATGTAGCGTGTGGGCGTTAATCTTTTAGTTGTTACCCTCCCACGTGTACTTGTGTATACCACAGTAATGCTTGATGAAGTGGCTCCCAACCGACTTTACGCGTTCATTCGCGAGACTGGTCCACTCTTGGCATATGGCTTGTACCGTATAAAGTGGCTTAAGGGGGTGTCTGTCTCTCTCACATTAGTTGGTATACCATTTGCAACATAGGGCCCCGAAAGGGGTGTAGTATAGACAACTACTTGATCAGCGTTGTGCTGAAAGTTCGTAGGTAAGAACGGTTCTTGTGTGAAAGCCCATTCAGCCACGTAAAACATGCAAAGATAAAGTAGAGGCGTCTAACTTTGTTTTGCAGGGGGGCGTTGCTTTGTGATATGGTTTTGACAAAGGTAAAGTGGTTACCTTTTGTTACATAGTAGTAGATAGTAACGGAGGTGATGGACTACCACGCCGGAATGACACTGGTACCCTGGTGTCTACGGCGCCGGTACCCTGGCGCCGGAACCCGGTGACGCGGATGGAGATCACGACGTGAAGGACCATATCACATAGCATTTACATTCAATGTTATTGTTTGTATGTCTTATTGTGTGCTAGTATTAGATACTCGACCGTAGCCTAATAAGATGATCCCTGTTAAAATAACCAACGATTGTGTTCCCCCTTAGTGTGCACCACCAAGAAAGTTCTTCGGTATGAGGCAGGCCGTGATGATCGGGTGTCAGACATATCTACGTTCACATACAGTGGGTGTAAGCCATGTTGCACAGCGAAAACACTAAGGTTGAGTTGGCGACCCTAGAATGTACAGACATGGCCTCGGAACACGGATGGTCGAAAGATCGAGCACGAGTCGCATGAATGATGTGACCGACGTTTAGCGTCCACCCTTGAACCCACATTGATGGCCGTGATGATCGGGGGAGATGTGGCTGATAGGGGTCGTGTTATCACTAGGAACCCTCTTTGGGGATAGGTGTTTCTGAGTGGAGTTATTATTAACTCATTTAATTATAAACTTAGTCTAAATTCCTTTTGCAATTATAAATGTAGAAAATGGTTCTTCCCGAGATTACCTTTCCTATAGACGATTGGTTTAAAGGAGAAAAGCTCAAGTTAGATGGATCCAACTTTTCTGCATGGGTCATACGCCTGTTTGATCTCCTTGGGAGAATAATGTAGCTGACTACATGACCTGCGAGATGTATCTAGAGCCACCCTATTATCATGAGACCCAGGAGCAGCGGGATCTACGTTATCGTTGTCGTGTGATGGCCACATTCATATCAGTGACCATGCGCCTCGGAATGGAGGATGGGTTGTGGCCAATGGTGGGGAGTATCAAGCCCCGGATGGTCATGACACATCTGAGAGCACATTTCGTGGAACAAGTGTGCATGTGGGAGTATGAGCTGATGGGGGATTTCCTCTCCATAAAGATGGAGGAGGGCTCCTCACTCGATGAGCACTTATTACGCCTCTACGATGCGTACATGAGTCTGGCATACTACCTGGACAACTGGTTCTCAAGCTCATTTGCGATGGGAGTTGTGCTACGGTCGCTTCCTCGAAGCTTCCAAACACAAGTCAGGATCTGCATTATGAGAGGCCACACGGAAACATTGGATTTCCTCGAGTTCATATCACATTTCAGAAATGTGGTAGATGAACCCAACGTCGCTGGAGTCGTCAACGACAAAGGTATATATTTGATATAAGTTTTATAAAATGTTATAATCTTGCAAACACATTGCAGTGTTAAGTATATCTGATACTTGTTCTGTTTTACTGAAAACAGGTCCTTCTACATGAGAGGTGCTTGCTGGAGAGGAGGTGACGTTGCGTGTTGATGGCGAGAATGATGATGATGGCCGACGACACTCTCCCTCGACATTTATCATTTAGTTTATGTTTTATGATGATTAATGTAATCAAGAGATTGTGAACTCCTTTAGTTTGTCTCACACTTTATGAGACGGTTATTCATATCGGTTTGTAACAAACAGTTGTTCTGCTTTTATGAATGATTTCTATTCGTGTTCATATCTTGTTTGATTACTTGTGAATTATCCTTATTGTTATGAAACTAATTGATAATGTATGAACATTTATAAAACATTAAAAATGCCTTGTTTAAAATACCCAACTTAATGATATTTCATTAAATGAATGAAACCATTGTTTAAATTCAAACTTATGTAATAATATGTGAAAGTCATTCGATTTCTTCTCACATATAAATCATGCCTAAGTTCGGCAAAATAACTTGAACACTGTGTATTACTTGAATACAAAGTGTTTAAAGAATTGTTAAAAGTAAATACATATTCGATGTATTGTGTTTTAACGAAACTGGTAATTATCATTAAATGATTGTTTAAATGTGTAAAGTAATTTACCAAAGGAAACATGAATATGAAACTATTTGATTTGATCAAAGTGTTTCATCAATAAGAGGGTATAAATATAAAAGAGAATCAAATTGCTATGATTTGATCAATAGTAATGAAATTCGAACTTTATAAGAATGGCATAAAAGAAATTGTGGAATGCAAAGTGTTTTGAAACGCCAAAATGCAAAGCATCACAATGTGATATTAGATATCAAAGAGGGTTGAATAGAAGGCACCAAGTAAATCGTTGTAGTGTATATGTAGAGACCATTAGTTTAGAAATAGTTAGCACTCAATTAGAATTGGTAAACCATTTGAATTCGGATAGTTTTGGGGTTATTCGATATAACCAAAACAATAGCGAATAAGTCCTTGTAGAGTATTCATTGGAAACTTTGAATACGAAATCCATAGCTCAAACCAAAAGGAAAGCAAGATTAGTATTATTTGGATTTTGGTGCATTCTTGAGAAAGCTCACTTCTAGTGATGTTTCTCAATTATGAGCAAATGGAAATTAGTGTAAAACACGATGAGGATTCAAAACCCTGCATAAGAATGTTGAGAAGCGCAACGGACATCGTTCCTTAACGATTCTCTTCATGGAAGGAAAGAATCAATGATTTTGATCATTGTGTTTTTCCCTCCAATATTGTTTTTCACTATATGAAGTAGGATTCAAAATGTAAATCCATATCTTGTATGGACACATTTGTGAATCACTTGTCATGATTTTGGAATATGACATATCTACGAACTACAAAGGAAATAATGGTAAACTAAATTATGAGAAATCCTAGAAGCTAACTTCCCTTAAGATTAGAAATCAATTAGTTGTTGAATCTTACAAGTAAAAGGGAATACTTGGAATTTTCCCAAATGACTACAAAGCCATAGTAGGAAAAAGGGGTGAATGACAAAAGCACAATTTGTCAAGTATTGGACAAATTCAAATGAATTTGATTCGTGTGTGCTAAATGTCTAGTGGATTTAAAACTAGTAAAGTACTAGTATCTCATAGTAAATCTCCAAGTTTGATATTTGATCAAAAGATTTTTAAGTTATTCAAAATAATAAGGAGATATGCAATTTGCATAAAATTGAGTGGGGGCTATGAAAGTCTTCCTGAAACAATATGTGATTGGCATATTTTAAGTGGGAGCAATATAAGACTCGAATTCAAATATGTAGGAACATATTTTGAGTGGGAGCTTATAGGAGTAATTCTTAAATATGTTAAGGATGAAACTGCAAATACTTATAAATAATGATTTATAAGATGTAGAAGTTGATAATAGGTGTATTATGATATTATGTATTATTCCTTAAGGGATTCTGAAAGGGGTTTCGGAATAGAAGATAATTAAGGAACTGGTCCTTAATAACTCAAAGTAGGAATAGTGTTGAGTTTAGCATCAATGGTTGAAAGAAATAAAAGGATGATCGTCATCTACTATATTAAGACTTAGGTTCTATCTTAGTAAACCATGATGATAACTTAGCATAATATGTAATCCAAATAAGGAACGTTTGAAAGTGATTAAGTTCGCATCATAGAATGTTGAGCTAAGTTTGTCCGCAGTATATAGTAGAGAACTGTGGATATATTTTCCAAATCCATAAAGGATGACATATCTTAAAGCATAAATAGTTATGTTATAAGGGAATATGTTGGAAACTCATGTAGATACCAATTAAAGTCAAATACGAAGCGAGGTGAACAAAACATCGAAAGTTGCACATAGTGCTCTAGTATTTCGATGAATGCATTTATAATAATAGATAAGGGTACCATCTAAAGTGTTGTATAATGTTATGGCGAGGCTAGTTCGCTTTTAACATAGAATGATGTGTCCCAGGGCACAGTGCCCACGATAAAGCCCTCGAGGTTGATCTAACGTCACTGTAGGATCCTGGAATCAGGCCTCGCTCTACTGCCATAGCGACGATGCGTACACACAGATGCTATCATGTGATGATAAAGTATTAATGTCAATCAAGGTGACATTAGTAAGTTGCAAAGGATTTGGGACTGTAAAGTATAGACCCAAGACTCAACCTCTTCCATGAGCAAGCATGTTCAGGGTACCGGTAACATGGTGTCAATGATTTAGAACAAATGCAGCTAGCATATTTGTACTCTAGTGCAAGTGGGAGACTGTTGGAAATATGCCCTAGAGACAAATAGTAGTAAGGACTATTATCATATTTCATATAGTTTATGATTAAGTTTTATATCATACTATAACTGTATTGAGTGGAAACATCAATACACGTGTGATATACAAACAACCAGGGATTCCTAGTGAAACTCTAGTCACTGGTTCATTGGTCAACGGATGATCATGTTTCCTGATGATGTGGCATTTATGCCAGTTGGAAATGAGGTCATCTCATTCTGAGAATGAGATGATGAACCAATACCCAACATAAACATCATGACCCGATCATGTCACGAAGTTCAAGTTATGATGATTAGAAATGGATCCTCGTAGACTATTCCTTAGACCGTGAGGTTATATGAATCACTGTATCCCGAGAGTGCTTCGATAGCATCAAACGCCATCTGGTAAAACGGTGGTTATAAAGGTGTGTTCAGGTATTCAGAGGAAACCATAGAGGCAATATATGTCAAGAGCAGGATTTGTCCGTCCATGTGACGGGAAGATACTCAAGGGCCCACTCAGAGAAGTTATATCCAATAGATGCGCATCGTGTGATTAGATCGTGAGGATATCACTTGTCGGAACGAGTTAAGTAGCATTGTTCAGTAACGAGATTGAACACGACATGGTGATGTCAATGATCAGATCTCGGGCAATGCAAGTATCAAATGACAAAGGGAATAAGACACGACTATCCCGGTTCAAACGACGAAAGATCTTCATGGAACGAACAGGGGTCACATGGTCATCCAGGTCCCTCTGTCGATCATTGGTGTGGGAGTGTCCCGACCATGTCTGGAGTGTTCCCGAACTGTGGGGTATCACGCTTAAGGGCTTGATGATGCTTAGAGAGTATTTATAGGATCGGTAGAATCGCCGAAGAAAAGAAGGGAGAAAATCGGAAGGGTTTCGGTAAATCTGGAGGATGTCCAAAGTGGAGGTGGAAGGTGTTCCATGGCCACGGAGATTAGATAATGTGTGAATGAATGTTAAATATTGATTTAATCATTTATTCATAATTATTTAATAAAGAGAAAATCAATTAAAAAGGTCAAAGGCTTAATGGGCCAATTTTGGAGGGAGAGGGCCCATTAGGGAAAGGAGAGAGGGAGAAGGGGCCATGGGGTGGCCGGTGGCCCTATTGGGCCAGCCCCCCACATGGGGCCCATGAGGGGGTGGCCGGCGACGCCTCCCCCCTCCCCCCTCCTCACCTTTAGTCCCATCCCGGGACTTGAGGGGAGGTAGTACCTCCCCTCCCCCTATATATAGTGGGGTATTTGGTCTAGAAAAATACACCAATAATAAATAAATGTCTCCCCACTTTTGGGAGGACCTCCAATTGATATTTTCTCTCTCCCCCTCTCTCTCTCGTGACCGTGGTCCCCAGTCTGGACTGCGCAAGCGAGAGACATCTTCACCGCTGAGCGTCGTCGCGCTGCGGGATTCGGATCCGGGAGCTCTACTTCCGCAACTGCTGCTGGATCGGGGAAGCGGGAGTCATCGTTAGGCACCGGACGTGTGTAACTCCCCGCGAGGTGTCGCACTTGAGGCACTCAAGTCGTTGGAGCCAGAAGGAGCGCAAGGACTTCATCACGACCTTGAGGTCGGCTTCGGCTTGTCTACATCAACCACGCTCTCCTGAGCGTTGCCAACGCTTTTCGGTCTTCAAGGGTAAGTTCACAAAAAGCCCCTCCCATTACTGTATTACTAATAGATAGGTCCTGGCACCTTCAGGGGTTCAGGGGCCTAGAGTAAAATTTATTGTTTTTATGCGCGGAACCCTACAAGCACTTGCTTTGACCTTGCCGTACCTCGGCTAACTCGGCCTTTATACCCCGGCGTGACCCTATCCGGGGGTATCCCCCCCCCCCAACATTAGTCCCCGAAGCTGGTGCGGTCTTAGCTGCCTTAGCCCCTAAGGCCACAACAGGTTCAATTTTACCGAGCCTTTTGCTCTCATTTCCGAGTTACCTCCTATCTCGGATTTCATTGACTTTCTTTTCCCTTGGCACATTCTGAGTTTTCACTCGCTGGCCGGGTCACTCCATACTCATCCGAGTTATTCTTCCTTCTCTTGTAAGCTTCCCCACGTGGAGGGTAATCATTACTTTGCCTCATTTTAAGGGCCTACGCCAGTAACCGCCACAGTTATTGTCAGATATTACTGTTGCACATGTCACATCGTGTCTGTCTCCTTGTTAACTATATCATAACGTCACGTCATGGGATCTCCTGCGCCCTGTGGCCCTTCCTGTGGCTCGTTTCTGATTGGTTGATCCGGATTATACATGGCCACACGGTGTAGCCCATCCGCACAGCATGATCCCACTACCCCTCTAGGGCGTGGTTAAATAGGGGAGGGGCGCGCCCCTTGGGACTTTTCCCCATATTAGCGCCCCTCTACCTCTCCTTCTTCTTCTTCCTCCCAGTGACAGCGCCGCCGCCACACCGTTCCTCGCGCATCGGCGTTGCCGCCACTCCCGCGCATCTCCACCGCCACGGGTCTGCGCCAGTCCAGGACACTGCCCCCCACCGTCGTTAGGGCCAGTGAGGACAGTGACTTAGAGATGACAGAGGAAGAACTCGCTGTCTCAGAGCAGGAAATGGAGGAGGAAGCGGGAACGCCGACCGCGGTGCTTGGGCTGGGTCCTAGGTATGCCAGGACGACCTTGACTTGTTGTACCGCACCCGGCGTATCCCGGAGGGCGTCATCGCCCGCCTCGCCGCCGAGGAGCTTGCTCCCTCACCCAATCCGGGTGAGTTTGTAGTGTTCCTCTCCCACTTTCAGCGTGGATTTGGGCTCCCTGTTAGTGATTTCTTCCAAGATTGGCTCAACACATACGAGCTTCAACCGCACCACCTTCCGACAAACGCCATCACATCTCTTTCCGCCTTTGCTTCCACCATAGAGGGATACGCCGGATTGTGTCCCACTAAGGAGCTCTAGATCCGTTTTTCGGTCTACGCCGGAACGTGATTCTGAATAAAGAGCTTGACCCGGAGGACAAGCAACTCACGCAGTTCGGTGTTGCCTCTATCTCTCCTAGGAAACAGTCCATCTTTCCTCGAGTCACGGGGCTTGATTCGTGCAAGGGCTGGGCCCGAACCTTATTTTATGTTAGAAATAGCACAAAGGAAGATCTGATCCGGCTGCGCCCCTACGCTCCGGGTCCTCCTAATCCGGATCTATGGGACCGGATCTTCAAGAAACCCACAGTCCTGGCGAACAAGGTCAACCAGCGATTTCAGGAGCTGAAAGACGCCAAGATGCGCAACAAGGTTGTGATGATCACTTGCGTTCGCAACCGGATCTCCCCTCTCCAGAAACGCACACACAAGTTGTGCCATATGAGCTGGCGCCTTGACACCAACCGGACTTCCTCCTTTGAGCTGAGCAACACCGAGATTTATCGCCAGATCAAGGCCCTCTTCACCATTGATAAGAACTTCTCTGCTGATTGGGAGTGGGGAGTTGAACACTTCTACCGAGACATGCTTCCTCCCGTGGTAATTCTCGTGTTTTAATTTCTTTCCGAGTTATATTGTATGTCAGAGTATGTTGCTTATTTGATCTTCTTGTATTTCTCTCTCAGCTGTTTCTTCAGCAAACACTCGAGGATGGTGCCGACCCTTCGCAGAAATGGGCGAAGGATCGCGATTCCCCGGACGAGGAGGAGCCGGATCAGGAAATGTTCCTGCCACTCCCTGACGCGATCAAGCGACATACCGGTAAATTCTCTTCCATTAGAGATTGGCCTGAAGATGAAGATGATTCTGATGTTGAGGTGATGGAAGCATTGACATTTTCCCCCTTTCTTATGCCTATCCGGCATCAGCTAACCCCGGTGGGCAGATCCATGAAGATCCTCCCCTTTCCACGGGTGAGCCAGTCCCGGTCGCATCGAAGAAAAGGGGGGCCGCATCTGCTTCTTCCTCCGGATCTTCTAAGCCAACCAAAAGGCGAAATAAGTCTGTAGACAAAGCTGCCACCAAGTCCACGACTAAGGCCGTAGCCCGGAGGGATTGCAATCCAAAGGAGCCTTTGACCTCAGATGAGTAAGTCACTTCTCCCTTATCCAATCTTCTGTTTCGCGTTTTGCTATTCATTTGTTCTTCCTTTGTTATAGTTTCTCATCATTCATCATTTGATTCGGCAGGGCCGTGGTGGAGGTTCCTCGGAGTGGATCCGGCATCGCCTCGCCGCTCTGACATAGCCCCTTCTCCCCCTCATGGCGATGATTCACGCCCGTTGAGCCCCATTCAGGAGGGTTCAGTGGCTGCTCTGGGTTCTAACCCACCTCGTCAAGAGGAGGGCAACCTCCGAACAGGGGGAAGTGGTTCTGTCGAGGCTGCAGTTGCTCCCTCTTTGGCTCAGCCGCAACCAGCCACCACCGAGGTTCCTTCAGCACCCCGCCCAAGACAAAAATCGGCACCAGCACCAGCAGCAGCCGCACAAGCATCAGCAACAACACCAAGCCCCTCTGCCTCGTCCGAGTCTTCCAAGACTCGGCAAGAAGGCACCAGTAGCACCAAGGCTAGCACTAAGGCAGCTCCCAAAGCCAAATCCGCGGCTCAGAGCTCCACCTCTCAGCAGCAGCCCAAGGGCAAGAAAGCTCCTGACGCCACCAGGGAAGCGTCAATAGAAGCTAGACAGCGTACACTTGCGTCCATGCTCTCGAAGAAAACCCCGCCGACGAAGGACACTTCTGCTGAGTCAGCTGATGCGCAACTCGTCTTGCACACTAACCCCGCTGTTGCACAGGTTGAGAGAAGGGAGGCCCATGCCAAGGGTTTAGTCGCGCCCCATATGCTCAGCGGAGAACGCTATCCTTCGACCTTGATCGAGTTTGTTAACAACTGGAACAAGGCGGAGTTTGTCCATAACGACGATCTCCCTGAGAAGTTTGGGCCTGCCGATTTTGCTGCACAGATGAACACAGCTGCCAAGGCAATCAACCTTGCGGGTCGGATGATGGAGGTACACTATTTCGCCTTTACCTTAACATGTACTAGATATTAGTGATATCACCATTAGTCCCCGAGCCTCCGGGGGAGTAACTTGTTACTCGGCCGGATGCTCCTTAGAGAACTAGCGTAGCTCCTTAGTAACTTCGAATATGCACACACCTAGATCTGGGTTAAGTTCCACATGGCCCGGATCTTGGTCACTTCGAATATGCACACACCTGGAGCCGGGTTAAGTTCCACTTGGCCTGGATTTTGTGCACTTCGAATATGCACACACCTAGAGCCGGGTTAAGTTCCACTTGGCCCGAATTTTGTACACTTCGAATATGCACACACCTAGAACCGGGTTAAGTTCCACTTGGCCCGGATTTTGTACACTTCGAATATGCACATGACTAAGCTATCTTTTTGTACTCTTTTCAGGTGACCACCAATCGCCGGAGCGCTGAGTTTCAGCATCTCTTGGACACTCACAAGATGCTGCGCAAAAAACAATAAGAATGAAAACTAGATTGTTCTAGGCATTGAATAACGGGGTGTGTCTCTCTCCAAAAGAAGTGTATTGGGATCCAACCAACTTATTCAAGCAAACTAAGCAAAATAAAACCAAAAACAAAAATGAAGACGCTCCAAGAACAACACAACTATGCATGAAACAATAAAAATGAAGTGTTTGGAAGAAACCTGAGATTTTTATTGATGAAGAAGGGGATGCCTTGGGCATCGGCATCCCCAAGCTTTGACGCTTGTACTTCTTGGATATTTCTTGGGGTGACACGCGTGGCATCCCCAAGCTTGAGCTTTAGTCCATTCTTCATCTCATTACATCATTCTCTCCATACACCTCAATTGTTTTCCTTCATACAAAACTTCACACAATCTTTATTAGCAACATTAGTGTAGTCAAGATAATAAGTCTTTGGATTCAGTTTCAACACCAATATAACGTCCATTAAAACACAATCTACTGTAGCACTTCCCTCAAAAATCTCGATCCCCCAAAGAAAACAAAAAAGGAACCAACAAGAAGCGAATGTAAATAATGGTAGAAATCTGTCAAAACAGACCAGCAGGTAAAAACGGATTTTTTCAAAGACCTTATGTTGCTCAAATCAAAAAGTGTTGAACTAACGAAAGTTAGATAACAACCAGGGGCAGAAGCAAAAAAAATTCACGCCTCAAAACGACGTACAGAGATTTTACACGAATTTTTACTGCGAAGCACAAAAATCTGTTTCGGGACAGCAACTTTCCCAAGCATTACTTCTCTCTCATTAGAGGTTACTCTTGGCACAAAAAGCAAATAAAAAGGATAAGGAGCAGTTATTACAGAGGTAATAACTTCCAAGACTCATCTAAAACTTTTGGTTTATCTCCCAATAAGTACTTTTCTTTAACGCCTTTAAGTTAGGCATGATAGTTTGAGAAGATGCTCACATAAGAAATATGAATTGAAGTAAAAGAGAGCATCAAGAAGCAAATTCAAAACACATTTAAGTCTAACACACTTCCTATGCATAGGAATCTTGTAAAGAAACAAGTCATGAAAGCACAAAGCAACAAGCATAGTAAAGCAAAACAAGTGCAACTTCAAGACTTTCAACATAAAGAGGGGAAACCTAATATTATTGAGATGCATAAAACCATATTTCCCTCTCTCATAATAACTTTCTGTAGCATCATGAATAAAATTAACAATATAAATATCACATAAAACATTCTTATCATGAGCCACATGCATATAATAATTATTACTCTCCACATAAGCATAGTCATTCTTATTAATTATGGTGGGAGCAAATTCAACAAAATAGCTATCATTATATTCTCATCACCATAATCATCAAATATAGGAGGCATATTGTAATCATTAATTTTCTCCTCAATAGTAGGTGGACTGAAAATATCATATTCATCATTGCAATCATCATATATTGGAGGTTTGGTATCATCATAAGAAATAGAATAGCTATCTTCCAAAGTTGGGGAACTAAAAAGATCATTTTCATAAAAACTAGCTTCCCCAAGCTTAGACTTTTCCATAGCATTAGCAATAATGGTGTCCAAAGAATTCATACTAACAACATTGCTATTAGCATGCAAATAAAGTTCCATAGGTTTTTTAATTTTCTCTTCAAATACTTCATGTCCTAACTCAAGATAAATACTATAAAGCTCTCTAAAATTTTCTTCCATTAAGCCTAACTAGTGAAAACAAGAAACAAAAAGACAAAATTGCAGAATCTAAAGGAAATAACTTCGAGCACTCACACCGGAGGATGTGAGTACCTTTTACCTTACCTCCCCGGCAACGGCGTCAGAAAATAGCTTGATGTCTACGCACTTCTATTCTTGTAGACAGTTGTTGGGCATCCAAGTGTAGAGGTTTGTAGAACAGTAGCAAGTTTTCCCTTAAGTGGATCACCCAAGGTTTATCGAACTTGGGGAGGAAGTGGTCAAAGGTATCCCCTCTCAAGCAACCCTACAATCAAGATACAAGAAGTCTCTTGTGTCCCCAACACACCCAATACACTTGTTAGGTGTATAGGTGCACTAGTTCGGCAAAGAGATGGTAAATAAGTGGTATGGATATAAGACAACAGTGCTAGAAATAGCTTGGTGGCATGGAAGAGACTAAAGGCAAACTAAAATAAAGATGGAAGCAAGCAAACATGTAACAAATCTAGTTGCAAACGGTGTTTCAATGCTTAGAAACAAGGCCTAGTGATCATACTTTCACTAGTGAACACTCTCATATAAATATCTTCTCTTTATGATACTACTCTAAACTACTCTCTGGTTGGACACTCTAATCCATGGTACGCCTATAACAGCACACCTCAAAGTACGCCTTTCCCATCTAGATAACCCCACACTATCACCTTGAGCACTAGATGCTTCCAACAAACACCACAATTTCATAAAGACATCTAACTCCAAATATAACTCATAACAAGTATTTGTAATGTCTAGCCTAAGTGCCACCGTGGTGTGCACACTGTCACTTTCACAGACATGGGGAGAGCAGAGATCTATTAAAGCACTTGAGTAGCAAGGTAGATCTAATTGATTACAAAGCTCATGATCACAATATGATCATGCATACAGAGAGAGATGAACACATAGCTACCGGTAGAATCCTTAGCCTCGAGGAAGAACTACTCCCTCATCATCATGGGAATCAGCAATGGTGATGGAGATGGTGGTGGATATCGATGGAGATGGCTCCGGGGGCACTTCCCCATCCCAGTAGGGTGCCGGAACAGAGACTTTCTGTCCCCCGAATATCCCCTTCGGGGGAGGCGGCGCTGCGGAACTTTTCGTGGCTAGAGGCTGTTCGATTTAGGTTTTCTGCAAGGCTTCTTACAGGTGAAAGGGCAAGGTCGATGGAGGCCGGAGGGTCCCACACCACCTGGTGGTGCGGCTAGGGGGACCCACTCCACCCTATGGTGTGGCTGGCCCCTGGCCCCTCTCCGTCTCGTCTTATGGCTCTGTGTTTCCCTCGGTGAAATATTGACTTTGGCTTTTGTCCCGTCCAATTCCGAGAATACTCATTTTCTGACTTTCTGGAACCAAAAACAGCAGAAAACAGGCAACTGGCAATGTGACATCTTGTAAATAGGTTAGTTCCAGAAAGTGTATAAAAAGTACTCCAAAGTGTGGACAAAACATAAGAAAGTAGATATAAAACAAGCATGGAACATCAAAAATTATAGATACGTTAGCAACGTATCAGTGGCGACTCCTAGTGGCAGCGGTGCAAGGTGGCGGCATCGCTAGGTGGCGGTGGTGCTTGGGTGGCGGCGGCGCTTGGGCTAGGGTTTCGGGGTTATGGGGTGTGGTGCCCCCTCGCCTCCTTTTATGGGTGGGAGAGGCTGCTAGGGAGTGGCCGAGTCCACCCCCAACTCCCCTTTGGCTGGCGGATTGGGGAGGGAAAGGGAAACCTCTTCCCTCCAGGTTTCTTCTCCTTCCACCACTCGAACATTGACTTTTCAAACACTTGTTTGATATTTATTACACATTCTTTCTTTTAACCAACCAAGTGACCTATGGTATGAACCATTCATCCCATTAGGGTTTAGTACATTCCATGTACCCCTTCCCTCCGAAGCGGTGGAGCTTCTAGAACTTTCTAGAAGCTTCTGGTCAAAACACCGAAAACATTTCTGAACCCCGAAAATTGACTTTCCTTATATGAATCTCATTCTCCGGACCATTTCGGATCTCCTCGTGCTGTCCTAGATCCAATTTGAGACTTCCAACAACATTCAACTCACCAACACATATTACATATCTACTAAACAACATCGAATCCTTAAGTGTGTCTCCATACAGTTCGTGAACTATGCAGACATGATCGAGACTCCGATCAATACCCAATAGAGGAATCTGGAAATTCATATGGCTCCCACATATTTATAAAATGACTTTGTGATCAAAATGAACCATTATAATTCGAAACCAATTCCTATTTGTCTCACGGTACTTTACTTATGTGAGGTTTGATCATCGGTATCTCTATACCTAGTTCAACCTCGTTACCGATAAGTACTATTTACTCATTACTGTGGAATGGCATCCCTTGTGACCAAGTCACATGCTTGCAAGCTAATTGGATGGCATTACATCAAGAGGGCCCAAAGTATATCTCTCCGTCATATGGATGGACAAGTCCTACCCTTGATCCATGTGCTTTAACACATACTTTCAGAATACCTAATGCCACCTTTATAGCTACCCAGTTACGAAAGTGGTGTTCGATGTCATCAAAGTATCCCTCTAGTGATGGCAATTAACATAATCTCATGGTCGAAGGATTAGGTTACAATGTATATGAAAGCTTATAGCAAACAAACTTCTAAATGACTTGGTCTTCATGCTACGTTTAATTATAGGAGTGTGTCCATCACATCATTCTCCTAATGATATGATCTTGTTATTAATAACATCCAATGCTCATGATCAGGAAACTATGATCATCTATTAATCAACAAGTTGGTCTAACAAGAGGCTTTACTAGGGACTCTTTTATGTTCACAAAACACACATGTATTAATGTTACCAGTTAATAAAATTGTAGCATGAGCTATAAACATTTATCATAAACACAAAGATATAATATAATCATTTTATTATTGCCACTTGGGCATATCTCCAACAGAACAAGAGCTCCAAGAACCAGGGTTGCTGTCCGCTGATACTGCCGTGTCGCTGAGGCCAAACAAGAGTGTTGTTGGTACTGCTCATGGACTACGTCATGGCGTCACTGTTGTTGTCCCAGCCATCACCCTGGTCCTGCATGAGTGGTGGTGGAGGGACATTGTAGCTCAAACAACGCCTGTCTCAAGATGCGGCTCGAACTATGCCTATCTCCAGTGGCTCGAGAGTCAGAGAAGGCCCAAAACGAAGAGGGGAACGACGGTGATAGCGACGGGAATGGCGGCGGCACATACCAACTCCGAAGCAGAACTCGAAAAATGCCATGGCCACCAGCTGTGTAGGAGCTCCGTGGAGGAGGTTGGCCACTAGGAGCTCGTGGCACAACATACCTAACCACACATCCCACACCTCGCTAGAAGCTTGTTTCATCCAAGATCCAGGTGACCTCGCCGGCAGCCACCGTACCCCTGCCTCTACCTTGTTGCTCCAAGTAGCATCGCCAGCTCCCGCCTACCTCTGGCAAGTCCCATATCTGGATTGGGAGGGAAAGATAAATAGGAAGGAGAGGACACAAGATGTTTCTATCAAGATCAGGAAAGACAGTACATGTAGGGAGATAAAAGAGAAGGAAATATGCAAGCCAACACCTGCCTGTGACTACCTATTTGCATGCACACGTGTCGGAAGTTTAAACACAAAATCATGATGAATTGCATGCATCCCAAGATAGAAGAAACAATCCAAAGACATATCGACAATAAAATTAATGATTGTGAGGAAAAAAACAAAAAGGCAATGATACAAAAAAACAAAAGGACAATCATACACAAAAAAAGGCAATGATTACATGCATAGATGCGGTCAGCTACGAGACATCCCTGTGCATACATGCGATCCACTAAGACACCGCAGTGATAATGGCACACCAAATGAGAGCCAACGTTTTTTTTCAAGCGAATGACATGCGGGAACCACAGAACCCTACAAGGACACGCATTAGCAGCACACACACACCTAGCCTACCAAGACAAAACGCTACACTTCACCTAGGAACACACATAGACGCGATAGGAGGACACGGGTCAGCGCCAAACAAATTAAATGGACTCCCCAAAAATCTGAAAAAAGAGAAGCATATAGGTTAAAGATCTTTAGATATTACATGCTAAACAATAGATTATTTCTTGGTCGTTTCTCTTCATACCAAAATAATACACTCGGATATGCAAGGGCCACCTTGCTAGTACTGAAGTATATTCTTTTTCTAAATCATATAATTACAGAGTATAGTATAAAATTTGGGTCCACGTGTCAGATACACTGTTAAGCACCCTAAACTATATATCTGGGCTAGCTGCAAAGCATTACACCAAAAGAAGTTGGGGTCAGCTGCAAAAGTAATTTTGATCATGTGTTTTGTTCAACATTGTCATCAAAAATTGGGTCGGCCGTGCTACCACATGCCATCCATGCATCTGCGCGATTCTACCGCCACTCTATCGTCCCCAGCCGAAATCGCACTACCTCGACCTCAACGCCGCCTGCCGCCACACTACAAGAATCCGGGCGATCCATGACGTTTTTTTCATGCCGGTACCTAAAAATGTCGTGGATCCGTGACGGTCTAGTTTTTTTCATCGAGAGGGGCTCGGAGGGCCTCCGGCCTGGTCATTCATAATGTTTCTAGATTTTGTTGCGGTGATATCGTTGCAGATTTCGACCCCGGCCCTGAAGCCCAGTTATCCAATTCGTCTCGCGTATAATCGCCATGGAAATCGTTGCGCTGCATGTTTGAATCATTTTTCCAACGAACGCATCATCTATGAACTAACCCCACCTGTCAGCGTAGTATGCACGATAGTACTTGATGGAATATGGCCGGTCCCACATGTCAGTCTGTTTGATCCAAACTTGCAGTGCATGGCTAGTTCACGCGCTAGTTTCGAAAAATAGCCTGTTGATCCAAACTTGTAGTGACAGTTCTGCATCTTCTCCCACATCTCCTTGCAGTGGTTTTTCCTCGTCTTCTCCCCTTCTTCTTCTCCTCTCATCTTCTCCTCTCGTCTCCTCTCGTCTTCTCCTCTTCTTCTTCTCCTCTAGTATCGATGTTCTTCTTTCTTCCTCGATCAATAGGAACCATTCCCACGTAAGCCATGGCTAGCAGCCGAATGAAGAGGAACTGGTCCAATCTCTCGGCCGACCCACTTTGCAAGATCGTAGACTACTTGATGGAGAAAGAGGAGTACGCCGACACCTATACTGCTTGTCGGGAAGTCTGCACTGATTGGCGTCGTACTTTAAAATATCTCAAATTCCATCTTAACAACTGGATCCTGATAGATCACACACTTCCAGACATCGGCGACTTCACCTTCCTCAACCTCGCCACTAGTTGTTGCTTCACGGCAAATCTAGTGGACGTCCATCGCAAGTTCACATTCACATCCGATATATATATAATTCATTTATTTGTATTTTCCATTGTAAAGCCCGTGCCAAGGCTAACTATGTCCTCTTCTTCCAAAGATTCTACTTCTTCGGTGTTTCTCATGGCGTCATCGTGCTTGCTAATACGTCCATTTTACATCACTATTCTATGTCTTAATTCACTATTATTCATTGATATATTTCATATTGAGAGATGATACTTATGTTATTTTATCTATTTTTGCATGGTTGATGTCTTTTGGGAGCATGGACCGCTGCAGTCAGGGTTCTGATGGAAAAGGTGTTGTTTGGAGGTAAAATTCACGAAGATCAGAAAATCCGGGAAAATATACCGAAAATCCTATTTTTCCAGAAGATTGAGGATGCCAGAAGATGGAGTGGAGGTGGGCCACAGGGGGCCCACACCACACCATGGCGCGGGCAGGCCTAGGCCGTGCCTGGGAGTGGTGTGGCCGGCCTGGCCCACTCCAGCCTCTCTCCTCTGGCGTATATCATCCTCACGAAACCCTAAGACTCGGGGGAGCGACCACAGAAAGATTTCGCTGCCTCTGCGGGGCGGAAAATACCGAGAGAGAAAGATCTCTCCGGCAGATAGATTTCTGCCAAGGGAATTCCTTCCCGAAGAGGGGAGATCGTCGCCATCAACACCACCATCAATCTGGACTTCATTGGGATCATCATCATTATCAGCACCATCATCACCATCTCCATATTGTTGTAACAATTGTGGTGAATCTTGCATAGTTCACAGGGGAAACTTTCCCGGCGTTGATTACTCTCTGTAGTTGATGATATTGAGTGAACCATTGAATTATTGTTTTTGTTCAGATTGTTATACATGATTATTCCATCTCTGATCATGATCCATATGATGACTTGTGAGTAGTTTGTTTTGTTCTTGAGGACATGGGAGAAGTCTTGTTGTTAGTAGTGGAGTTGCATTGAGAAAGATTCAATAGATTGTTATTTAAGTTGTGGTGTACTTCTTCTAGTGGTGTCATGTGAACATCGACTACATGACACTTCACCTATATGGGCCTAGGGGAATGCATTGTGTATTTGGCTACTAATCGTAGGGGTTGCCAGAGTGAAAGAAACCTGAACCCCCGTTAGGAAACCATTGCACAAGGGACGTAAGGGTCTTAGAGTTTAAAGCTGTGGTTAGGTTTCTATCTTAATTACTTTCTTGTACTTACGGATGTTTGCAAGGGGTATAATCACAAGTATGTATTTAGTCTTGGATGGGTGGTACATTAGCATAGGTTCACCCACACAACACTTAGCAAGCTAAAGAAGATTAATCGACTATATGAAGCGAAAGCACTTGACAGTCTTCCCATGTGTCCTCGAGAACGTTTGGTCATCTTAAGTAATACATCCGGCTTGTCCTTTGCTGCATAAAGGATTGGGCCACTTGCTGCATTTATTCCTACTGTCTTTTATTTACTCGTACTTTGTTTACTTGCTTTATTAAAAACCCCTAAAAATATGTTTGCTAAGTATTTGCAGAGAATTCCTGATCCATACCACTAGCCAGCACCTTCTGCTCCTCGTTGGGTTCGACACTCTTACTTATCGAAAATACTGCGATACACCCCCTATACTTGTGGGTCGTCAATACTATTTTCTGGCGCCATTGCCGGGGAGTGAAGCGCTATTGGAGAGTGGAACTGGTAAAGGAAACTTCTACTCTGAGTATTGTTTACTTCTGCTAGTTGCTTTATTTTTGTTATGGATAATTCGCTGAGTTTCTTATTTGGTAATGCTACCAGCACTGCTAAGGTAGTAGATAAGCCACCACCTGCTGAGAAAGAAGTTTTCAAAATACCTACAAGAATTATTGATTGTGTTATGGATAACTACTATGTTGGGGATGGAACTGTCCATCCTGGTGATCATTTACTCTTTATACACGAATTATGCGGGTTGTTCAAGTGTGCAGGTATTACTATAGATCAAGTTAAGAAGAAGTTATTCTCATTATCACTGAAAGGAAGAGCTGAGGAATGGTATAAGCTGCTGAAGAATGGTCAAGCTCTGGAATGGGAGGAAATAGTGCCTCTCTTTTATTCAAAGTTTTATCCTCCTAGTGAGATTCATAAAGATCGGAATCAAATATACAACTTTTGGCCTCTTGATTGAGAGAGTACAACTCAAGCTTGGGGGATATTGAAGTTACTAATGCTAAAATGTCCCATTCATGAGCTCCCCAACAATATTATTATCAACAACTTTTATGCAAGGGTCCCTCTACATGATAAAGATTTATTGGATGCTTCTTGTGCTGGATCATTCACTCGTATGGAAGAAGAAGCTAAATGGGATCTTCTGGACCGTATTCAAGACAATGCTGAAGCTTGGGAGAATGACAAAGGTAGAAAGTCAGGTATAAATTATGATTATGAATGCATTGAATCTTTTATGGGAACTGATGACTTTCAAAATATTAGCAATATTTATGGTCTTGATTTGCAAGTTATTACAAATTGCTATAGAGCTTTTGCTTCCTATATCGAAATTCCAAAAAGGGGATGGAACAAATACCATGCACCTTACAAAGATATTGTTGACTATGCTCCTATTGGAAGTGCTGAGTATTGCATTATTGATTCCATCTTACCCAAACCTTATATCGAGAAGATTCCCTTCCCCGAAAAGGTAAAGGACCATCCTATGATAACTAATGTAATCACCAAAAGTGAAAAAAGAACTATAAAACCCGATGAACAAATAAACATTGAACCTGTGGTAGCAATTGTGAAAGACCTTGTCACTAAAAGCGTAGAAGATGGGCACATAGTCTTTTGTGAGGATGCTTCTAATATTGTTTCACATCCCAATAGAACTAAAAAGGCTAGTGTTCCTGTGCTTTTTGTTAGAATTGGTGATCATTGCTATTATGGTTTATGTGCTATTGGTGCAAGTTCTAGTGTTATTCCTTATGAGCTTTACAGAGAAATTATGCATGAAATCAGTCCTTGCGAGTTGGAAGAGATTGATGTGGTTATTCACCTTGCTAATAGAGAGACCATCTCTCCAATTGGTATTGTACGAGACGTGGAAGTTCTTTGTGGTAAGATTAAGTACCCTGCCGATTTTCTAGTACTTGGTTCGGCTGCTAGTAAAACCTACCCTATCATTTTTGGTAGACCTTTCTTAAGTACTTGTGGAGCTATTATTGATTGAAAGAGGGAGAAATTCTTGACTAAGTTCGATGGGGAATCTTATGAGTTTGATTTTTCGAAATTTGCTAAAGAACCTTGCGAAGAGGAAACCCATGATGAGGATTTCAGGGTTGAACAACTTGCTTCTATTTCTCTTGCTCCTAACAATGCTTTGCAGCATTTATGGAAGATCATGAAAGTGAAATCTTCATGGAAGAAAGGAATGAGATTGACAGGATTCTCCGTGATCAACCTATGATTCTTAAGCACGACTTGCATGTAGAAGACTTGGGTACCACGATGCCACCTAAAAAGGATCCTGTTTTCAATCTAAAACCTCTCCCTGATGATCTTAAATATGCTTATATTGATGATAAAAAGATATATCCTGTTATTGTTAGCGCTAAACTTTCAGGGAAGGAAGAAGAAAGGTTATTGGAAGTTTTGAAGAAACATCGAGGAGCTATGGGCTATATTATGGATGATTTAAAAGGGATTTCACCTACTATATGTCAGCACTCTATCAACATAGAACCAGATGCGAAGCCAGTAGTAGAACACCAACGACGTTTAAATCCTAGGATGAAGGAAGTGGTAAGGAATGAGGTATTGAAACTCCTTGATGCTAATATTATTTACCCTATTGCTGATAGTGAATGGGTTAGTCCTGTTCATTGTGTTCCTAAAAAGGGAGGTATTACCGTTGTCCCTAATGATAATGATGAGCTTATTCCTCAAAGAATAGTGGTAGGCTATAGGATGTGGATTGATTTCAGGAAAGTCAATAAAGTTACTGAGAAAGATCACTACCCGCTTCCTTTTATTGATCAAATGTTGGAAAGGTTGTCTAAAAAGACTCATTTTGTTTTCTTGATGGTTATTCTGGTTTCTCTCAAATTGTTGTTAAACAACAAGATCAAGAAAAAACTACTTTTACTTGCCCTTATGGAACTTATGCTTATAGACGTATGCATTTTGGTCTATGTAATGCTCATGCTACTTTCCAAAGGTGCATGTCTGCTATCTTTCATGGTTTTTGTGAGGAGATTGTAGAAGTGTTCATGGATGACTTTTCTGTCTATGGAACTTCTTTTGATAATTGTCTGCACAACCTTGATAAAGTTTTGCAGAGATGTGAAGAAACTAATCTTGTTCTTAATTGGGAGAAATGCCACTTCATGGTTAATGAAGGGATTGTTCTTGGGCATAAAGTTTCCGAAAGAGGCATAGAAGTTGATAGAGCTAAGGTTGAGGCAATTGAGAAGATGCCATGTCCAAGAGACATCAAAGGTATTCGTAGTATCCTTGGTCATGCTGGTTTCTATAGGAGGTTTATTAAGGACTTCTCTAGGATATGAAAACCTCTCAGTAATCTTCTTCAAAAAGATGTACCTTTTGTTTTTGATGATGATTGTAGGGAAGCTTTTGAAAATCTTAAGAAGGCTTTAACTACAACCCCTATTGTTCAACCACCTGATTGGAGTTTACCCTTTAAAATAATGTGTGATGCTAGTGATTTTGCTGTAGGGGTTGTCCTTGGGCAATGTATTGATAAAAAGTTAAACGTTATTCATTATGCTAGTAAGACTCTAGACGTTGCTCAAAGGAATTATGCCACTACTGAAAAGGAATTTCTAGCTGTTGTTTTTGCCTGTGATAAGTTTAGGCCCTATATTGTGGACTCAAAAGTAACCATTTATACTGATCATGCTGCTATTAAATATCTTATGACGAAGAAGGACGCTAAGCCTAGACTTATTAGATGGGCACTGCTTTTACAAGAGTTTGATCTACACATAGTACACAGGAAGGGTGCTGAAAACCCTATAGCTGATAATTTATCTCGTTTGGAAAACATCTCTTTTGATCCTATGCCTGTTAATGATAGTTTCCCAATTGAATAGTTAGCCGCAGTAGGGGTGAGCTCGCGAGGAAGCCCTTGGTATGCTGATTATGCTAACTTTATTGTCTCCAAGTATTTGCCTCCAACTTTTACAGCTCAGCAACAAAGAAAGTTCTTTTATGATTTGAGGCATTATTTTTGGGATGACCCACACTTATACAAAGAAGGGGTTGATGGTATTATGCGAAGATGTGTTCCCGAATATGAACAAAAAGAGATATTGCGTAAATGTCATGGTAGTTCTTATGGAGGACATCATGCAGGAGATAGAACCGCACAAAAGGTACTACAATCAGGTTTCTACTGGCCTACCCTTTTTAAAGATGCAAGAAAATGTGTTTTATCTTGTGATGAATGTCAGCGTGTTGGTAATATTTCTAGACGCAATGAAATGCCTATGAACTACTCTCTAGTTATTGAACCTTTTGATTGTTGGGGATTCGACTTTATGGGTCATTTCCCTCCTTCAAAGGGTTACACTCATATTCTTGTTGACGTTGATTATGTTACTAAGTGGGTAGAAGCCATTCCTACGAAAAGTGCTGACGGGGAAACCTCTCTAAAAATGCTTAAGGACGTTATCTTTCCTAGGTTTGGAGTGCCTAGGTATCTCATGACTGATGGGGGTTCTCATTTCATTCATGGCGGTTTTAGGAAGACCCTCGCTAAATATGATGTTAATCATAGAATTGCTTCAGCTTATCACCCCCAGACAAGCGGGAAAGTAGAGTTATCAAATAGAGAAATTAAATCTATCTTGCAAAAGACTGTTAATAGGTCTAGAAAAACTGGGCTAAGAAGTTGAATGATGCTTTATGGGCTTATAGAACTGCTTACAAAAATCCTATGGGAATGTCTCCTTATAAAATGGTTTATGGGAAAGCTTGCCACCTACCTTTAGAATTAGAACACAAAGCTTACTGGGCAGTGAAAGAATTAAATAGAGATTGTAAGCTCGCTGGTGAGAAAATATTATTTGACTTAAGTTCTTTAGATGAATGGAGGAGTGAAGCCTATGAGAATGCTAGGCTCTTTAAGGAAAAAGTTAAAAGATGGCATGACAAGTGAATACTTAAGAGAGAGTTTCATGTTGGTGAGAAAGTTCTATTGTATAGGTCTCTTCTCAGATTTTTTGCAGGTAAGCTACTATCAAAGTGGGAAGGACCTTTCATCATTGAAGAAGTATACTGTTCAGGAGCAATAAAAATTTCTTCTCTAAAAGATAATACTACACAAGTAGTGAATGGACAGCGACTCAAACACTATATTGCTGGAGATTCTTACAATGAAGATGTTGATGCCTTTCAAGTTATAACTCCAGAGAAATTCATTGAGGACCAAATTCAGAGACCTGTAGAGTCTGTTTCCAACTAGGTAACAGTTCTGGTAAGAAAAGTTCCGCGAAAATACAATCCAACTATATTTTTGCAGTTTTCAGTCAATATGGAAAGCCACGAAGCGAAAAAGGGACGGAAACGGAGCCAGGGTGGCCCACACCACCCCATGGCGTGGGCCCACCCCTGGCTGCGCCACCAGGTGGTGAGGCCACCCAGGACTCCGCCTCCGACTCGTTTTCTCCTAGTACCTTCCTTTTTGTTGTGAAACTCCGTAATATATAACCCCCCGGATCTTCCGAGGTTCGTATATCGTGCTTTCGTCGTGTTTTTGTTTCGATCTATTTCTGCCAGGTAGAATCCTAGGTTTGGAGCCACAATGTCCTCCTCTGGATTATCAAAGGGGGATTCCTTAGAAGATATCATCAACCCATACATGAGAGAATTGAAGATCCATCCTAAGGAGTTGTTGCTCGAAGATGGGGAGGTCCGGATTAAGGAGGTTCAAGGCCCTAAAGGTGAAGGAAGTCTGGAGGACAGGATGGAAGCACTGGAGCAAGAAGTCTTTAGGTACAGGATGATGGCGGAACGCGAAGTGGACATCATCCATAAGATTTGTTCCGAACTCATCACCGAGCACCAAAAGGAGACTGCTGAACTCAAAGACGAAGTCTTCTCACTCTGCCAAACAACCAACAAACTGCAAGCATAGTTCTATGACGTTCAAAATCAAAACTGTGAGTATGAGGCTAGATTTAAACGCATAAGTGCTGCTGCAAGTTTCAGGATGTTGGAAACCACGATGTCCTTTGTTGATGGGAAGCCTTTACCCTGGAAGACAGACGAAGATGAGAGGATACCACCACCACCGAAGGAATAACTCGTCATCAGGTTTGGCATCCCCTTGGTTTGTTCCAAGCTTGGGGGAGTGTCGCGGTATCATATCACTATCTTCTATCTTTTTACCTTATTAGTAGAGTCATATCATGAATAGAGGAGTTATTATGTAGTATGGTTTGCATTATGGAAGTGTCCCCTCTCTCGTTAGATTGTAACCCTTGGTGTGAATTTCCGTTATGGAATATTAATGATAAGTTCTATCATCCACTCTTTTGCATAGCTTATATAAGTTTCCAATTCGTGGTTATATGATTGATCTTGTTGTTAGTATTGGTATCACTTTGGGATCATTGAGTTAATTTAGTTGGTTTTGGCAAACCTGGCTCGGTCAGTAGCACACTATTTTTGAGAGTTGAATGAAAAAGATAAAAGTACCTTTAAAGAAAAATTATTTCATCATCTTTCTTTCTTGATTTGCTCATAAGTCTAGTATTCTCTAGTTAAGATCTTTTGTGCTTCCAAGGAAGATTGCATGTTTGTCTTTATCACTTGTATGTTTGTTCGTTTCCTTCAGCTTTTATACTTTCTACCCAACCTTGCTAGCGAAAAACCTGTACTGAGAGGGTATTCTTCTCGTGCATCCACCTCCTTTAAACCAAACCCATGCCATATGTGTCCACCATACCTACCTAGTAGTATTATTGCTATTCCAAGTAAATTCTTGTTTTCTCTACCTTCCAAATTAAACTTGTTATGTGAAAATTAGTGATTAAAGCTCTCACGAACTTGATGGCACACTTTACTTTCTTGCATTTAATAAACTTGAACCATTGGGTCCTTCTTTGTTGCGTATATGCTTGCGTTTTATGAGTTGAAGTTAGCCGAACCATGTATCATAGGGACCGCTTTCAACACTTCATTGGTACTTGTACCAAGTTGATATCATGTTCTTTTGCTTATGGATCCCGACGGTGTCAAATAAAAGTGGAACTTGTAAGATCATGGAGTTTATATATGTGTTAGACAAACGCATGGGCCGCTAGCCTAAGCCATGCCTAATCATGGTGGAAACTTGCATCATAACTATAGTGAGCATTCTATGAAGCATCCTCAAAAAAACCTATGCAAATAGCAAATAAAAAGATCGCTGAGATGCTCACTGTCTGCTTGCCTTATCTTTTTGAATATGGGATAGCTCCTGTGTCATGTGCAAGGGGTACCCCGTTGGCGGTTCTCAATGATACGCATGTATTTACAATGACAAGAGCTTGCTCGTGACTGAAGTTGAGTAGCATGAGGATCGGTACTCATAAGTAAGGGGCATGAGATTTCAACTTATAACTTGTCAAGCATATCCTCTTAGTTGTGTCACTTTAACCTTAATCACCTAAAGATGCCTATGATAGGGGCAATGAGAGCTGAAAGCTAGTAAGTATCATAATTTTTGGGAGCTCTTTATGAGACTTGCAATCCCTGCTTCCCTCTTTGAAGGGACTTTCTTTTACTTTGTAGTTGAGTCAGTAAACCTATTCCCTTCTATCTCAGCAAGTATTTTGAGTTGATGTGTTTCATTCATTCATATGATGATTTATGCAATCATGTTTATTATGTTCCTTGTTTTTTACATTGCTCTTATCTTGATGTTTACTACTTTGAAAGCTATCATTGAAAACCCAGCCATTTGTGAACTCCAGCAAATTATCAACTATTCTTCGACCAAGAGCTAAGCTTGTCATTACCAATTCTGATTCACTTTATGTATCTTTATTGTGTTTCCTTTACTCATTGCAAGTTGAGTTATATAATAGTGAGTTGTCCTCTATTATGATCTAGGTGTTTGATGAATGTGATGCTTCTTGTCCATATTCTTTTATCGACTCTTCACTCCATAAACCTGAGGCCATGTTTATTGAGCTCAGTTTCGCTTGGGAACAAGCGAAGTCTAAGCTTGGGGGGAGTTGATACGTCCATTTTGCATCACTATTCTATGTCTTAATTCACTATTATTCATTGATATATTTCATATTGAGAGATGATACTTATGTTATTTTATCTATTTTTGCATGGTTGATGACTTTTGGGAGAATGGACCGCTGCAGTCATGATTCTGATGGAAAAGGTGCTGTTTGGAGGCAAAATTCGCGAAGATCAGAAAATCCGGGAAAATATACGGAAAATCCTATTTTTCCAGAAGATTGAGGATGCTAGAAGATGGAGTGGAGGTGGGCCACAGGGGGCCCACACCACCCCATGGCGCGGGCAGGCCTAGGCCGCGCCTGGGAGTGGTGTGGCCACCCTGGCCCACTCCAGCCTCTCTCCTCTAGCGTATATCATCCCCACGAAACCCTAAGACTCAGGGGAGCGACCACGGAAAGATTCCACCGCCTCTGCAGGGCGGAAAACACCGAGAGAGAAAGATCTCTCCGGCAGACAGATTTCTGTCGGGGGAATTCCTTCCCAGAGAGGGGAGATCGTCGCCATCAACACCATGATCAAGCTGGACTTCATCGGGATCATCATCATCACCATCATCATCATTAGCAGCACCATCATCACCATCTCCATATTGCTGTAACAATTGTGGTGAATCTTGCATAGTTCACAGGGGAAACTTTCCCGGTGTTGATTACTCTCTATAGTTGATGCTATTGAGTGAACCATTGAATTATTGTTTATGTTCAGATTGTTATACATCATTATTCCATCTCTGATCATGATCCATATGATATCTTGTGAGTAGTTCGTTTTGTTCTTGAGGACATGGGGGAAGTCTTGTTGTTAGTAGTGGAGTTGCATTGAGAAAGATTCAATAGATTGTTATTTAAGTTGTGGTGTACTTCTTCTAGTGGTGTCATGTGAACGTCGACTACATGACACTTCACCTATATGGGTCTAGGGGAATGCATTGTGTATTTGGCTACTAATCGTAGGGGTTGCCGGAGTGACAGAAACCTGAACCCCTGTTAGGAAACCATTGCACAAGGGACATAAGGGCCTTAGAGTTTAAAGTTGTGGTTAGGTTTCTACCTTAATTACTTTCTTGTACTTACGGATGTTTGCAAGGGGTATAATCACAAGTATGTATTTAGTCTTGGATGGGGCGGTACATTAGCACAGGTTCACCCACACAACACTTAGCAAGCTAAATAAGATTAATTGACTATATGAAGCGAAAGCACTTGACAGTCTTCCCATGTGTCCTCGAGAACGTTTGGTCATCTTAAGTAATACATCCGGCTTGTCATTTGCTGCATAAAGGATTGGGCCACTTGCTGCATTTATTCCTACTGTCTTTTATTTACTCGTACTTTGTTTACTTGCTTTATTAAAAACCCCTAAAAATATGTTTGCTAAGTATTTGCAGAGAATTCCTGATCCATACCACTAGCCAGCACCTTCTGCTCCTCGTTGGGTTCGACACTCTTATTTATCAAAAATACTGCGATACACCCCCTATACTTGTGGGTCCTCCTTACATTTAAGAAACTTGAACCAATGGGTCCTTCTTTGTTGCGTATATGCTTGCGCTTTATGAGTTGAAGTTAGCCGAACCATGTATCATGGGGACCGCTTTCAACACTTCATTGGTACTTGTACCTAGTTGATATCATGTTCTTTTGCTTATGGATCCCGGCGGTGTCAAATAAAAGTGGAACTTGTAAGATCATGGAGTTTATATATGTGTTAGAGAAACGCCTGGGCCGCTAGCCTAAGCCATGCCTAATCATGGTGGAAACTTGCAGCATAACTATAGTGAGCATTCTATGAAGCATCCTCAAAAAAAACCTATGCAAATAGCAAATAAAAAGATCGCTGAGATGCTCACTGTCTGCTTGCCTTGTCATTTTGATTATGGGATAGCTCCTGTGTCATGTGCAAGGGGTACCCCGTTGGCGGTTCTACAATGACAAGAGCTTGCTCGTGACTGAAGTTGAGTAGCATGAGGATCGATACTCATAAGTAAGGGGCATGAGATTTCAACTTATAACTTGTCAAGCATATCCTCTTAGTTGTGTCACTTTAACCTTAATCACCTAAAGATGCCTATGATAGGGGAAATGATAGGTGAAAGCTAGTAAGTATCATAATTTTTGGGAGCTCTTTATGAGACTTGCAATCCCTGCTTACCTCTTTGAAGGGCCTTTATTTTACTTTGTAGTTGAGTCAGTAAACCTATTCCCTTCTATCTCAGCAAGTATTTTGAGTTGATGTGTTTCATTCATTCATATGATGATTTATGCAATCATGTTTCTTATGTTCCTTGTTTTTTACATGGCTCTTATCTTGATATTTACTACTTTGAAAGCTATCATTGAAAACCCAGCCATTTGTGAACTCCAGCAAATTATCAACTATTCTTCGACCAAGAGCTAAGCTTGCCATTACCAATTCTGATTCACTTTATCTATCTTTATTGTGTTTCCTTTACTCATTGCAAGTTGAGTTATATAATAGTGATTTGTCCTCTATTATGATCTATGTGTTTGATGAATGTGATGCTTCTTGTCCGTATTCTTTTATCGACTCTTCACTCCATAAACATGAGGCCATGTTTATTGAGCTCAGTTTCGCTTGGGGACAAGCGAAGTCTAAGCTTGGGGGGAGTTGATACGTCCATTTTGCATCACTATTCTATGTCTTAATTCACTATTATTCATTCATATATTTCATATTGAGAGATGATACTTATGTTATTTTATCTATTTTTGCATGGTTGATGACTTTTGGGAGAATGGACCGCTGCAGTCAGGATTCTGATGGAAAAGGTGCTGTTTGGAGGCAAAACTCGCGAAGATCAGAAAATCCGGGAAAATATACGGAAAATCCTATTTTTCCAGAAGATTGAGGATGCCAGAAGATGGAGTGGAGGTGGGCCACAGGGGGCCCACACCACCCCATGGCGCGGGCAGGCCTAGGCCGCGCCTAGGAGTGGTGTGGCCACCCTGGCCCACTCCAGCCTCTCTCCTCTGGCGTATATCATCCCCACGAAACCCTAAGACTCGGGGGAGCGCACACAGAAAGATTCCACCGCCTCTACAGGGTAGAAAACACCGAGAGACAAAGATCTCTCCGGCAGACAGATTTCTACCGGGGGAATTCCTTCCCAGAGAGGGGAGATCGTCGCCATCAACACCACCATCAAGCTGGACTTCATCGGGATCATCATCATCATCACCATCATCATCATCAGCATCACCATCTCCATATTGTTGTAACAATTGTGGTGAATCTTGCATAGTTCATTTGCTGCATAAAGGATTGGGCCACTTGCTGCATTTATTCCTACTATCTTTTATTTACTCGTACTTTGTTTACTTGCTTTATCGAAAACCCCTAAAAATCCGTTTGCTAAGTATTTGCAGAGAATTCCTGATCCATACCACTAGCCAGCACCTTCTGCTCCTCGTTGGGTTCGACACTCTTACTTATCGAAAATACTGCGATACACCCCCTATACTTGTGGGTCATCACTTGCTCAGAGGGTGGAGCTGTACAAGATTCGGCTTCTGAACCCATTCACTCATAAGTCCAACACTGAGTTTCAAGCACACATACCATCTGAGCTTCTGCAATCTGTCATCGTGACGAAGTCCCCGATGATGGTGTTCATTTGTGAAAGCGCATGTGTGCGCCTATGTGTGATTTTGGTAATCAATGACAATCCCTATGGACTAATGTTTACATTGAGTTATACTTAAGGATATATCCATAGACAATGCTTGAGCCATATGGTGGTCTCAAGGCTGATAGAAGAAGAAAATGAAGAAGATCAAGTGATGACCAAGATGTTCAAGGAGTGATCCAAAGGATTGTTCATGAGAGAGTTGAGCCTATGGCAAGTTTGTCTTGAAGAACAAGATGGAGTGATCTCATGTGTACCTTCAAGACACCAACATAATAAAGAAAGAAGAAGTGAAGTGCAAGTGCAAGTTCAAGATGAGCCATCTCAATGAGAACATATGATTGAATCTTGCCATCCTTATAGTGATCATGGATATGCGAAGATATGCCTAAAAGATAAGCTCTCCCATAGTGGAGTATGGGGGAGCAAATTCCAAGTCTTCACCAAGCTAGCACAATCAAGAAATGTGTTCCATCTTGAGGTATACAAGATCGTCATCATCAAGCTCAAGTGGAATATGCGCAAGGCAAAGATATAATCTTGATAGGGTTTCTTTCTTACCGGTCTCATGGTGTTAGTTGGGGTGACCGGTTTATATGATAGATAACCGTACTATCAAGAGGGGCTCTCGAGTGAGTAACTTGATCATATCCCTCGGTGAGAGCTCAAACCTTTGCATAATTGGAATCATCTTTCTTGGTTATTATTTGGTTCTTGTCCATGAGAGGATTTAGAGCTTGTGTCAATATCTATGAAAATCTCAAGTTCATCGAAAACGGATTTCATATGCATTTTCTATTGTGGTTTCAATATTGGAGGATCTACCGGTTTGTCTTTTATAGATAGGTTAAAACTTTCATCATTTGTTTCTATCCTCCCTTGCTGGACTATGATGGTTCCCTGCATGATCTTGTAGAACTCGTTACTACCTTCGAAACGAGCCTAAGATCATCAAAATTGGAGTCCGGATGCAAAAGTTATGATGGTTTCAGTTTTGGTGTTTCTACAAGTTTTTTGAGGGGCGGATTATCCGGACAAATATCCGGCCCAAATATCTGCCCCCTATACACAGCGACGCGCCGCGAAGTCCTTAGCCTATTTTGGCCCAGGGAACCCGGAATATCCGGGGGAGGGGCGGATTATCCGGCCTGGGAGGTCCCAATCAGTCATATTTCGTTGTGGAGGGGTATAAATAGATCCCTTCTTCCTCCTTAGGCTTTGTTGGTTGCATTCTCTCTCTCCTCCATTGTTTTAAACTTCAAGAGCTTGCAAATACTCTCAATCCCTCCCATATTTCTTGAATCTTTTTGGGGGATTTGAAAGGGGAGATATAGATCTACAATTCCACTAATCCATCTCTCCTCTATGTGAGGAGAACATCTTGGGATCTAGATCTTGGGGTTTCTTTTGTGGATTTCCTCTTGTGTTCTTCCTTCCTTATTGCCCCAATAGCTTTTGTAGCTTTGGTGGAATTTGGGAGAGAAGGACTTGAGCACTTCTTGTGTTCTTGCCATTGCATTTGGTACATCGGTTTAAGTTCTTGGTGAGGATTCGATTGGGTGAAAGGTTGGGAAGCCGTGTGGTGGAGATTCCATTGTATCGGGAAAGTTATGACATAACAATGAATGTGGTAAGTGATTCAAAGCGTCGTATAAACCATGCTAACCATAGATCTCGGAATGGGATGGGCAAGTCATCTAGATCTTGTTCCTACTATGTGTATTTGTAGCCTAAGTTGGGTTGTGATCCAAAGTGGAGATCAATGGGTGGGAGCCTGTAATGTCCATGTCATGTGTTGCAGGATAACGACCAAGAATATTAAAAGGGATGGCCATTGGGTGTAGGTCTTAAATCGAAGCTCATTGCAATGGGTAAGCAGCGGGTTCATGGAGAAGGGTAGTTATTCTCTAGTATTTATTCTAGGCCTCATAGATATGGTAGTGTGAATGGGATTCGCGACCCGGATGTGCAACATAGCTAAAGACATTTGTGGGTAAAGTAGCACACCTCTCGAGAGTGTATAAACCTGACATGTTACTCCTTATTCTGGGAAATACCTGCGAAGGTAGTGTGGAAAGGGACTCCATGAAGTCCTATACAGCCCGTGAAGGCTGACAGACATAGATTTTCTAAAACTAAAACTTACCTTTTCTAAAAACCCGATTTGAGGACTACACAGTCCTAGGATGTCTGATCCGCATGGATTCATCAAGCATCTACATATTTAAAAATTGTTGAGTATGCTATACTCAATCTATCTTCTTATCCCTTGCTACACTTTGGTAGTGGTTAACATAATCCCAATCCAAGAAGACAACAAAGGAGGACCACTACGGGGAACCAAGGATCAAAGTAGTCAACAGTGATAGATACTTCAAACAGTGATGGAGAAGATCAAGTTAAACATAGACGGGAATCAATTCCCAAAGATAGGAACCATACCATTAGAGAATGCTGCTAGAGCAATTAGCCCGCCTTTAGTTACCGAGATAGGCCTAGAGGTAGATCTAGTGCTAGACTAGACTACAAGTGTCGTTGTGGTGTCACGGCAGATGCCATGGATAGGCTAAAGGTGGGACTAAATGCACTAGAGGAATCCAGGGAGGGATAGTGTGGTGATTCCACACACAGTTGCTTTGTACTCAATGAGATTCCAAGGTTACAAGTGCTCCTTGAGCTGTATTGGGGAGAGGAGGAAGAAGGAACTCTCTTACTCTCACCACTAGCTAGCTCTCAGGAAACTAGAATTGAACAAGTAAAGACCAACCCCTTCTACGGAGGCCCTATCCCTCCTTATATAGGGGTGGCTAGGTCTCCAACTAGGGCATACGTGGAGGCATATTCCAAGGAATATGCCTCTTCCCAAAATAGCAAACCGACCGGGTCAATTTTCCCCGTCGTAAGCCATGCAGAGGCTACGTGAGCCTCTAAGGCGCCAGCGTCATCCGATACTGGCAACGTCACCCTTGTTGGCCACGCCTCGGTGGTCCTAGCCTCTGTCTGATTCGCTCATGCTCTGCGTACAGTGACCTCCTTTTGACGAGTGAGATACCTTCCTTCTCTTGCAAGCCTGATATAACCCAGATCATGCGTGGTTAATCCAGCCACACCTGTACCTGCATACAAGTTAGATATATCCTGCCGACATACGACATAAGTCGTATGAGACCATGTTAGGTGGACATCCCGTGGTCCGGGTTACTCCGTGATTCGGCCTGCCTTGAGGTGACTCGGCCAGCACTTGCTTTGACCTTGCCGTACCTCGGCTAACTCGGCCTTTATACCCCGGCGTGACCCTAGCCGGGGGTATCCCCCCAACATTAGTCCCTGAAGCTGGTGCGGTCTTAGCTGCCTTAGCCGCTAAGGCCACAGCAGGTTCAATTTTACCGAGCCTTTTGCTCCCTTTTCCGAGTTACCTCCTATCTCGGATTTCATTGACTTTCTTTTCCCTTGGCACATTCCGATTTTGCACTCGCTGGTCGGGTCACTCCATACTCATCCGAGTTATTCTTCCTTCTCTTGTACGCTTCCCCACGTAGAGGGTAATCATTACTTTGCCTCATTTTAAGGGCATGTGCCAGTAACTGCCGCAGTTATTGTCAGATATTACTGTTGCACACGTCAAATCGTATTTGTCTCCTCGTTAACTGTATCATAACGTCACGTCGTGGGATCTCCTGCGCCCTGTGGCCCTTCCTGTGGCTCGTTTCTGATTGGTTGATCTGGATTATACATGGCCACACGGTGTAGCCCATCCGCACAGCACGATCCCACTACCCCTCTCGGGCGTGGTTAAATAGGGGAGGGGCGCGCCCCTTGGGACTTTTCCCCATCTTAGCGCCCCTCTGCCTCTCCTTCTTCTTCTTCCTCCTAGCGACAGTGCCGCCACCGCACCCGCTTAGCTGCGCCTCCGCACCGTTCCTCGCGCATCAGCATCGCCACCACTCCCACACATCTCCACCGCCATGGGTCCGCGCCAATCCAGGCCACTGCCCCCCACCGCCGTTAGGGCCAGTGAGGACAGTGACTTAGAGATGACGGAGGAAGAACTCGCCGTCGCGGAGCAGGAAATGGAGGAGGAAGCGAGGAACACCGACCACGGTGCTTGGGCTGGGTCCTGGGTATTCCAGGATGACCTTGACTGGTTGTACCACACCCGACGTATCCCGCAGGGCGTCATCGCCCGCCTCGCCTCCGAGGAGCTTGCTCCCTCACCCAATATGGGTGAATTTGTAGTGTTCCTCTCCCACTTCCAGCGTGGATTTGGGCTCCTCGTTAGCGATTTCTTCCAATATTGACTCAACACATATGAGCTTCAACCATACCACCTTCCGGCAAACGCCATCACATCTCTTTCCGCCTTTGCTTCCACCATAGAGGGCTACACCGGATTGTGGCCCACTAAGGAGCTCTGGATCCGTTTTTCGGTCTACGCTGGAACTTGATTCCGAATAAGGAGCTTAACCCAGAGGACAAGCAACTCACGTAGTTCGGCACTACCTCTATCTCTCCTAGGAAACAGTCCATCTTTCCCCGAGTCACGGGGCTTGATTCGTGCAAGGGCTGGGCCCGAACCTTCTTTTATGTTAGAAATAGCACAAAGGAAGATCTGATCCGGCTGCACCCCTATGCTCCGGGTCCTCCTAATCCGGATCTGTGGGACCGGATCTCCAAGAAACCCACAGTCCTGGTGAACCAGGTCAACAAGCAATTTCAGGAGCTAAAAGACGCCAAGATGCGCAACGAGGATGCGATGATCACTTTCATTCGCAACCGGATCTCCCCTCTCCAGAAACGCACACACAAGTTGTGCCATATGAGCTGGCGCCTTGACCCCAACCGGACTTCCTCCTTTGAGCTGAGCAACACCGAGATTTATCGCCGGGTCAAGGCCCTCTTCACCACTGATAAGAACTTCTCCGCTGATTGGGAGTGGGGAGTTGAAGACTTCTGCCGAGACAGGCTTCCTCCCGTGGTAATTCTCGTGTTTTAATTTCTTTCTGAGTTATATTGTATGTCGGAGTATGTTGCTTATTTGGTCTTCTTGTATTTATCTCTCAGCTGTTTCTTCAGCAAACACTCGAGGATGGCGCCGACCCTTCGCAGAAATGGGCGAAGGATCACGATGCCCGGGACGAGGAGGAGCCGGATCAGGAAATGTTCCTGCCACTCCCTGACGTGACCAAGCGACATACCGGTAAATTCTCTTCCATTAGAGATTAGCCTGAAGATGAAGATGATTCTGATGTTGAGGTGATGGAAGCATTTGACGTTTTCCCCCTTTCTTACGCCTATCCGGCATCAGCTAACCCCGGTGGGCAGATCCATGAAGATCCTCCCCTTGCCACGGGTGAGCCAGTCCCGGTCGCATCAAAGAAAAGGGGGGCCGCATCTGCTTCTTCCTCCGGACCTTCTAAGCCAACCAAAAGGCGAAAGAAGTCCGCAGACAAAGCTGCCACCAAGTCCACGACTAAGGCCGTAGCCCGGAGGGCTCGCAATCCAAAGGAGACTTTGACCTCAGATGAGTAAGTCACTTCTCCCTTATCCAATCTTCTGTTTCGCGTTTTGCTATTCATTTGTTCTTCCTTTGTTATAGTTTCTCATCATTCATCATTTGATTCGGCAGGGCCGTGGTGGAGGTTCCTCAGAGTGGATCCGGCATCGCCTCGCCGCTCTGACATAGCCCTTCTCCCCCTCGTGGCGACGATTCACGCCCGTTGAGCCCCATTCAGGAGGGTTCAGCGGCTGCTCCGGGTTCTAGCCCACCTCGTCAAGAGGAGGGCAACCTCGGAACAGGGGGAAGTGGTTCTGCCGAGGCTGCAGTTGCTCCCTCTTTGGCTCAGCCACAACTAGCCACCACCGAGGTTCCTTCAGCACCCCCGCCAAGACAAAAATTAGCACAGCACTAGCACCAGCCGCACAAGCATCAGCAATAGCACCAAGCCCCTCCGCCTCGTCCGAGTCTTCTAAGACTCGGTGAGAAGGCACCAGCAGCACCAAGGCTAGCACTAAGGCAGCTCCCAAAGCCAAATCCGCGGCTCAGACCTCCACCTCTCAGCAATAGCCCAAGGGCAATAAAGCTCCTGACGCCACCAGGGCAGCATCAATCGAAGCTGGACAGCGTACACTTCCATCCATGCTCTCGAAGAAAACCCCGCTGATGAAGGACACTTCTGCCGAGTCAGCTGATGCGCAACTCGTCTTGCACACTAGCCCCGTTGTTGCATAGGTTGAGAGAAGGGAGGCCCACGCCAAGGGTTTAGTCGCGCCCCATATGCTCAGCAGAGAACGCTATCCTCCGACCTTGATCGAGTTTGTTAACAACTGGAACAAGGCGGAGTTCGTCCATAACGACGATCTCCCTAAGAAGTTTGGGCATGCCGAGTTTGCTGCACAGATGAACACAGCTGCCAAGGCAATCAACCTTGCGGGTCGGATGATGGAGGTACGCTATTTAGCCTTTACCTTAACATGTACTAGATATTAGTGATATAACCATTAGTCCCCGAGCCTCCGGGGGAGTAACTTGTTACTCGGCCGGATGCTCCTTAGAGAACTAGCATAGATCCTTAGTAACTTCGAATATGCACACACCTAGAGCCGGGTTAAGTTTCACTTGGCCCGGATCTTGATCACTTCGAATATGCACACACCTAGAGCCGGGTTAAGTTCCACTTGGCCCGGATTTTGTACACTTCGAATATGCACACACCTAGAGCCGGGTTAAGTTCCACTTGGCCCGGATTTTGTACACTTCGAATATGCACACACCTAGAACCGGGTTAAGTTTCACTTGGCCCAGATTTTGTACACTTCGAATATGCACATGACTAAGCTATCTTTTTGTACTCTTTTCAGGTGACCACCAATCGCTGGAGCGCTGAGTTTCAGCGTCTCTTGGGCACTCACAAGATGCTGCGCGAAACATACTACGCTTCTTGCCGAATACAATAAAAGGGGTATGTTCTTTCCTTGGCGTTTTTCCATTTCTCTTCGTCTTTTTCCGCCAAACTAATCCATCATTCAGATTGCGCAGCTGGAGTGGAGGCCAAGAACATCCTCATGAGGAAAAACTTGGACCAAATAAAGGGTAAGTAATTTTTGCTTAATTTTCCTATGCTCTCTATCTCCTTTTCTCCTTGGCTCGGCAAATATTCATACCTCGGCTTTGCCAGGTCAACAAACTATTTCAGCATCTCTTGAAGATAGTGTTCTCGTGCCTGATATGATGCTGCATTTTCTCGAACAAGCAGGGCAGCACCAGGCCGAACTCAAGAAGAAGGATCACGAGCTTGCCCTCCTCCGAACCAAAGATGAAGAAATTGCCAAGCTCAAGGCAGACATGAAAAAGCTCAAGGTGCTGCACAAATCCGAACTTGATAAAGCTGGCCAGAATTTTACTGAAGAACGAGAACGTCTCAACCTCCAAATTTCCAAGGACCAAGAACTGCTTAAGGAGGCCGACATTAAGCTTGAGTCGGCAAATGCTGAACTTGTGCAACTCCGGAAGAGGCGTGACAACTGCACCACTGAGCTGACCCGGATCCACAGCCATATCTCACGTAAGTTCTTTTTCTTTAGCCAGCATGAATCTCTCCGGGTCGACCTCTTTTACTAAATTCACTTGTCTTGTTTTTTCAGACAAATTTCAGGAGGGTGGTGCCATTGCATCCAATGCTGTTACCAAGTTCCGCCAGCAAAGAGGTACTCCATCTGGTCATGGCGCCATTCCTCTTGATCTAGAGGACTTGCTTGTCAGCTTGTCCTCTCAATTTGAAATCATGAAGAACCACGGCAAGGATATTCTAAGCGCAGCAATCCGGGTCTTCAATGCCCTTTGGCCTGGTGAAGACACTCTGGAGGGCTCCGCTGCTCTAATCAACAAGTTAATGGAGTGCGAGACCTAGCTAGACCTCTGGAGGGAATCCGACGGACGTGCCGGAGCTGAGACCGTTCTCCACTATGTGCTCACATGGTACGAGAAAATTAATCTCGATCTTCTCGAGCACATGCGCACCGGGTCAAGGTGGTCCACTGATCCGGATTGTGTAGCTCGGCACAAGGCTTGCACCCATAACCTCATTCAATATGCCCCCATCCATCAATGGAACGAGGGACCAAGCTTTCTCGATGCTGTTGACGACGAAGACGTCGAAGATGGTGCCGGTGAAGATGATGAGGGCGAAGCTTCGGGCGTCGAAGAAGATGAAGATGATGGCCGAGGCTGGAGTTCCACCTACTGGCACTGAGTTACCTCCCCCTGCTGCTCCTTGATTAAAAACACTTTGTAGTTTATGAGATCCCCGGTATGCCGGGTGCAAATGTATTAAGCACACAAGTTATATTTTTCTACTAAGTTGTTTGTGCCGGATTAACATGGGCGTAGTCCCCGAGTTCCATTTTCTTGTTTCTCCAATTTCTTGGCTCGGCTCGTGTCTACCTTGGTTCGGTTTTATGACTTACGAGTCCGAGTTTCAAAAATTGACTTAACAATACTTGGAAACTTTAGGATTGGCTCAAAATAATTCAGCATAGTAAACATAAAGTAAGCATAACGTTAGTCTGAATGACAAACGTGATCTCGATTAAGTTCCTTTCCTTAGATGTTTTTCGTGTGCTACGCAATTCCAAACTTGTTCTCTTGCTTGCCATGAAGCCAAATCTTGTTGGACAGCAGCAAGTCGAAGAGTTAGGTTTTCGGTGCGCACACACTACTAATCCGGCTTAGGTATAAGCAACTTACGCCAGTCGACATATAAATAATAAATACAGAAAACAAACAATAAATATTACTAAGGCAGCCCCCGAGTTACTGCTCGAGGTGCCAAGATTTCATTGATAAGCTCATTGTCGGCATACATACCAACATATGAGAGACTCGGATACACACACTTCTTCGCTAAGTGTAGAACGGGCGAAGTAGAGCTACATTCCATGGTCGCTTAGATTCCTTGCCGGACGTGTCCGCCTTGTTCTTCTCCTGTGGTTTTGCATCGATGAGATAATACGAGTCATTGTGCAATGCTTTGCTCACAATGAATGGACCTTCCCATGGGGGGGAAACTTATGCATGCCAGCAGTACGTTGTACCAATCGGAGTACCAGATCACCTTCTCAGAAAATTGGGGGGTTTACTTTTCGGCTATGATAGCGTCGGAGATTTTGCTGATATATGGCGGATCTGGACAATGCCAATTCTCTCGCTTCTTCCAGCAGATCAACATCATTTTGCCGGGCTTCTTGCACTTTGGCTTCTGTGTATTGGGTGACCCTAGGCGAGTCATGCTCTATGTCGGCTGGTAATACAGCTTTTGCCCCATATACCAGAAAGAATGGCGTATAGCCTGTTGATCGATTCGGAGTTGTTCTTTAACTGCACAGTACCGCTGGTAGTTCTTCTATCCAGCACCCCGCTGATCTTTGCAGCGGCTCAATGAGCCGGGGTTTTATCCCGGATAATACCAATCCGTTGGATCTTTCCACTTGTTTGTTTGATGCGGGGTGAGCTAAGATGATATCTTTGAGGAATGTCACGGCAGTAGCTCCATCACATTTTCTTATTGGCTTCACTTCAATCCATTTAGTAAACTTGTCAACCATGACCAAGATGTGGGTCATGTTCCCTCTTGCTAGTTTAAACGGGCCAACCATGTCCAAACACCATACGGCAAATGGCCAGGTAATTGGTATGGTCTTGAGCTCCGACATTGGCATATGCGTCTTGGTAGCATATCTTTGACAACCATTGCACTTTCTTACCAGATCCTCTGCTTGTTCCAATGCACTTGGCCAGTAAAACCCGTGACGGAAAGCTTTTGCCACCAAGGCTCTGGACGAGGTGTGATGCCCACATTCCCCTTGATGTATATCATGAAGAATGTCAACTCCTTCTTCCGGGTCAACACATCACTAGAGAACGTTTGTCACACTCCTTTTGTATAGCTCGGAATTGATGATCGTGTATGCTTTTGCTCTCCTCTGAGTTTGCCTGGAAAGCACCTCCTCACCGGGCAAGGTTCCATCTTTCACGAATTGAAATATGGGCAGCGCCCAAGCTGGTATAGCTCGTACTGGGAACACATCCTCATCAATATCCATCTGATCCATCGGCATAACCTCAACCGGATCATGCTGTTTAGTCCCCAGGTCGTGCGAAGTAGTCCCTGAGTTTGTCGAGGCAGTCCCCGGGTTTCGTGAACCACTTCCCACATCAATATCCATGGGCACAGCTTCCGATTCCGGATTTGCCGGGATAAAAATTGAGTCGGATTCCGGGGATGGCCTGATAGATGGTTTTCTGAGGTGCTCTAGTGCTACCCCTAGCGGGATTGCTTGTCGGGTTGATCCGAGCTTCGACAATACATCGGCGGCCTCATTTTCCACCCGAGGTATATGATGAAATTCGCATCCCTCAAAGTATCCTGATATCTTCTGCACATGAAATCTGTACAGTGCCATATTTGCATCCAAAGCATCCCATTGTCCGGAGACTTGCTGGACTACGAGATCCGAGTCACCGAAGCATTGGATCCGACATATTCCAATTTCTTTTGCCACCTTGAGCCCATGCACAAGTGCTTCATATTCTGCAACATTTTTTGATGTTGTGAAGTGGATCTGCAGCACGTATTTCAGCTGGTCCTTCTTGGGCGAGGTAAGCACAACTCCGGCGCCTAACCCGGTTTTTGTTTTTGACCCGTCAGAGTGCATTCTCCAGTAGTTCGGATCTGGCAATGGTGGCTCATATTGCACCTCGGCCCAATCCACAAAAAAGTCAGCCACAGCCTGAGACTTGATTGCTTCTCTCCTGTCATATTGTGGCGCATAAGGGGCTAGCTCAATTGCCCATTTTGCAATCCTACCACTTGCATCCTTGTTGCTCATTATCTCGGATATGGGAGCTTCACATATTACTTTTATGGGGTGCTCTTCAAAATAGGGCTTTAGCTTTTTGGCCGCCATATACACACCATATGCCATCTTCTGATAATGGGGATAATTTTGCTTCGAAGCTGATAATACCTCGCTCAGATAATATACTGGCATTTGCACTGACTTACCCTCTTCATCGCGCTCTACCACAATTACTGCACTTACAACTCGGTTGGTTGCGGCTATATAGAGCAACATTGGCTCCTTTGGTAGTGGAGAGGCTAACACTGGTGTAGTGGCTAACATTTTCTTTAATTGGATAAAGGTTGCATTAGCCTGCGGTGTCCAAATGAACTTGTCCGATTTTTTCATGAGTTGATAGAGAGGCAGTGCCTTTTCTCCCAACCGACATACAAACCGACTTAAGGATGCCAGGCAACCAGTGAACTTCTGGACATCATTAAGGCACTTCGGTAGTTCCATTTGCTCTATGGCTCGGATTTTAGATGGATTAACTTCAATACCTCGGCTGGAGATAAGAAATCCGAGTAATTTTCCAGCCAGGACACCGAAGGTACATTTCTCCGGGTTAAGCTTCATTCGGAACCTTCTCAGGTTTGCGAATGTTTGCCTGATATCATCAAGGAGCGTTTTGCTTTCCTTGGTCTTTATAACAACATCATCCACATATACCTGCACATTTTGACCAATTTGGTCGTGTAGACATTTCTGCATACATCTTTGGTATATTGCCCCTGCATTACATAAGCCAAAAGGCATGGTGCGATAGCAATAAGCCCCATACGGGGTGATAAATGCAGTCTTTATTTGATCACTTGGGTTCAGAGGTATCTGGTGGAAACCAGAATATGCATCAATGAACGACAACAGTTCACACCCAGCAGTGGAATCTATGACCTGGTCTATCCCTTGGCAGTGGGAATGGATCTTTCGGACACGCCTTATTTAGGTTCGTGTAATCGATACACATGCGCCAAACCACTGCCACGTTCGGATCATCCTTCTTCTTCTCCACCAGCACTGGATTAGATATCCAATCTGAGTAAAGTACTTCCATGATAAATCTAGCTGCTAGGAGCCGAGCTATCTCATCTCTGATGACCTTTCTCCTGTCTTCGGCGAAGCGGCGGAGAGGTTGCTTCACCGGCTTTGCTCCGGGTCTTACATTCAAAGAGTGCTCGGCCAACTCCCTCGGAACACCATGCAAGTCTTGTGTGGACCACGCAAAAATATCCCAATTCTCATGGAGGAAGTTGACGAGCTCGCTTTCCTATTTGTCATTTAACCCGGCACCAATTGTTACGGTGCGCTCTAGGAACATATCATCAACAGGCACTTTCTTGGTATCCTTTGTCGCTTGGAATGAGACACTACCATGCGGTTTACTCAGTGCCGACATATATTGCTGCGCGGATTGAGCCAATGTCGCCACCTCCTGGATCTTTCTCTTCTCTTGCGCAATCACGAGTGACTCGGCCAGGTTAGACCCAGCTGACGCACACTCAATGGAACGTCAGATATCACCAGTTATGGTAATCACACCATTTGGCCCGGGCAGCTTCATCTTCAAGTAACTGATGTGAGAACAATCCATGAACTTGTTCATAGCTAGCCTGCCAAGTAATGCGTGATACACACTCTCCAAATTGACAACCTCGAATTCTAAATTCTTAGTTTGGCAGTTATCTCTCATGCCGAACACGACGTCAACCCGGACATTGCCAATGGGTTCGCAGTAAATGCCTGGCATGATGCCATGGAAAGTTGTCCTTGTAGCTTGGAGCATGTTCTCCGAGATACCCAACTTGCGCATCGTGTCCAAGTACATGATATTCATGCTGCTGCCATTGTCAATCAGCACCTTTGAGAACCTCACATTGATGTTTGGCCCAATGTATGTTGGGTCCAACACTAGTGCATACGAACCAGGACTTGGCATAAGCTTGGGATGATCTTTGATGCTCCAGGTAATTTCCTGGTCCGACCAAGGAATATACCTCGTCACCGCTGGCATTACCGCATTAACTTCCATGTGTCGGCGCTGCAAGCTCTTTCTGTCTGTCTCTTCTGTGGTGAACACACAGTAACTCTGATGATGCTCTCTGTACTCATTTCTCCCCTCATTTCCAGGGTACCTTTGATCTGGTTGATGTTGGTCTTCCACTTGATGCACTGCATCCCTTCTCTCATGGTTTTCATACCTCGGCGGAGGGGGAGGCAACATTAACTGTTGCTATTCGCTCCGGAGAGAAATTGCTGCCGGGGTAACTCCTACCGAGGTTGATCATTCCGAGGTGCCTGAGCATTCCCCAAACCACTTTGTTCTATCTTTTGCATCCACTCACACTGCCTGGTTGTGTGACCCGCTGGGTTACTCGGATTTGGCGTGTGAAATTTACATGGCTGATCCAACATTGCCTCATAAGTATACCTCGGATGGTCCTTCTTTTCTTGCCACTGTTTCTTCTGTTCTTGCATCCAAGTTTTCTTGCCATCATTCCTTGGGGTCCATTGTTGCCCTCCAGTTTTCTGACGTTGGTTGCTTCCTGCACCGGGTTGATCTTGATTCATAGCAGCAACTTGTTGCAAACTGTACCGGTAATCCGGTCTATCATCTCTTCTTTTACCCCGGTAATCATTCCTCTGGGATGACCCGGCTCCATCTCGCTGGTAGTACTCCTCGTTTGACTCGTTTGACATGAGCCTAGGCTGAGTCGGATCACCCAGGGCATATGAATCAGCAATCCGGATTGTCTCTGCCAATGTAGTTGGCATATCCCTTTGCAACCTTTGCCATAGCATGCTTGCATATCTACACCCCTGAGCAAACCAAGCTATGGCATGTGACTCAATTACACCCTCACATGAGTTATGCACATTGCACCAGCAGGTTAAGAATTCCCGGTCTGTCTCATTCGGTCTCTGCTTGCACATTGCTAGGGTATGTGCTATGTTGGGCCTCTGATACGTGCTTGAGAAATTACTAACAAACATTTCCTCAAAGTCGATCCAACAGTTAATACTTCCGGGCGGCAAATTGTTTAGCCATACCCTCGCTGGCCCCTCCAGCATCTGAGGTACATATCTCACAGCCCATCTCAAGTTGCCCGTAGCAATTTTTACAGCTGTTGCGTAGTTAATCAACCAATCCTCCGACTTTGTGTTGCCGTCATATGTATTAGTGCCTCTAGGTAACTAGAAGTTAGGTACCGGAGGTTCCTTCATGATCCGGGGCCCAAAACACGCTGGACCCGGAGGACCTTGACACTCAATTTGCTCCGACCTATAAAACCGATCCAGTTTTAACCTGGCGTCATCAGGCATCAAGTTCATGCTTCCCAATCTTGACCCTATCACGTGATAGTCCGGCCTGGGATACCCAGCGTTCACCATTTCCGAATCACCATCATTGTATCTATCTTGCTCTTGTGGAGCTGCTCTCTGTTGCATACCTTGGTCGGCACTGCGCTCTTACCATGGTACATTCCGCTGGTGCGGTTGCCCTGCACCTGCCGAATTGCGTTGTCTGGCATTGCCGTTCACAGCGTTCCCCTGACCGGCAATTCCTTGGTCGCGGTTACCTCGGCCAGCTTCACCTCGGCTCACACTTCGTCGATCCTCATTTCTCTGCACTTCTTTTCCTTTCCCTGCCCTTGCCGGGTCATATGGGACTATTTGTTTATTCCTCCTGGCCGAGGTTACTACCTCTTCTATCCTAGGACCACCATGAGGAGACGATGCAGCTCCAGCTGATTTCTCCGGGTTACCTACCGCCGAATGAACGATCTTGGAGGCCCTAGCTCTTTCCGGGTTAGCCCTGAGCAATTCTTCATTCTGTCTGTTTGCGATCCGAACTAACTCATTAACCCTTTCCTGCTGTCTCTGACGGGCTTCACCCGTTAAACCCTCTAACTCGGACGCAGCTGCATATGCTGCTCTGAGGTTCTTTGCCGGGGTACTATACTTCGGCAGCCCCACGGAAAGACAGTTCTCTGATTCCTCAATCATGATATCACCCTCTTTGTTCATTTCACTCATGAGATTTCTCCCCTTTACTTTTACAGCATCAACCTTATTTGCCTTTGCGTACTCACGCAATGTCATGTTCAACGACTGCTGAGCCGCGGCTATCTTTTTCGCACCCTCTAGTATTTTTTGCCTAGTCTCCTCTAACTCGGCTTGTGCCTGAGCCGGATCTACTACTGCTGCTACAGGGCTCACCAAGCTATCTATTGCCTACTGCAGCACATTCTCTAGCCTCTCTAGAGGAGGACCTCTACTTTTCCTTGGTGCCTTGGGCGTTACCTCCGGATCTGGTGCTGGATCCTTGCTCGCGCCAAGGCCTGGCGCAGTCATCATCACCTCGACATGGTCAAGGGAGCGAGTGATATGCGCCCCACGAGCCGCGCTAAGGGGTGGCTCGCCTCCTTCGACGACGTTCCGCGGGTGAACGCAAGACACATCGACAATGATGTAGATCTTGTGCGCGCCAAGCTTGACGAAGAGGCCGTTGCGTGGAAGAGGACGCTTGCCAAAGTAGCCAGCATTGTCGCTGACGAATTCCAGCGCTCCAAAGCGCTGAACGAGCTCGGAGACGATGCGTTCGCCGGTGCCGATGAAGTTTCCCGTCCGGATCTTCACTCCTGCTAGCGCTGCTAGCCCCATGGTGGGCGCCAACTATTGTGGTGGTGTCACGGCAGATGCCATGGATAGGCTAAAGGTGGGACTAAATGCACTAGAGGAATCCAGGGAGGGATAGTGTGGTGATTCCACACACAGTTGCTTTGTACTCAATGAGATTCCAAGGTTACAAGTGCTCCTTGAGCTGTATTCGGGATAGGATGAAGAAGGAACTCTCTTACTCTCACCACTAGCTAGCTCTTAGGAAACTAGAATTGAACAAGTAAAGACCAATCCCTTCTACAGAGGCCTAGCCCTCCTTATATAGGGGTGGCTAGGTCTCCAACTAGGGCATACGTGGAAGCATATTCCAAGGAATATGCCTCTTCCCAAAATAGCAAACCGATCGGGTCACTTTTCCCCGTCGTAAGCCATGTAGAGGCTATGTGAGCCTCTGTGGCGCCAGCGTCATCCGACACTGGCAACATCACCCTTGTTGGACACGCCTCGGTGGTCCTAGCCTCTGTCTGCTTCGCTCATGCTCTGCATACAGTGACCTCCTTTTGACCAGCGAGATACCTTCCTTCTCTTGCAAGCGTGATATAACTCGGATCATGCCTGGTTAATCCGGCCACACCTGTACCTGCATACAAGTTAGATATATCATGCCAACATACGACATAAGTCAGCTAAGACCCAGTTAGGTGGACATCCCCTGGTCCGGGTTACTCCGTGATTCGGCCTGCCTTGAGGTGACTCAGCCAGCACTTGCTTTGACCTTGCCGTACCTCGGCTAACTCGGCCTTTATACCCCGACGTGACCCTACCCGGGGGTATCCCCCAACAACAAGCTGCTTCTTCTTGGTTTTGGCTTGAACGGAACTTATCAGACAAGCTCACTATCTCACGGAAGTTCCAAGGATATTCTATGAAGATCTATGGTATGAATACTATAGTTATACCTTGGACCTGTGATATTTCTGTTGTACTACTCTGGTAGGTGTAATATTCGTGGAACGATGTTCCGTGAGTGTTATGCCAATGAATTACGCACTACAACATGCAATGGTGTGCTGCGTCACCGTAGGAATGACAATGATGAGAGCCGATGTGAAAGAGCTCGAGGAGCAAACAATGGCAAGATTCCTCAATGGTTTGAACTGACCAATGTGGAAAATTGTATATTTCTATCCTTACAAGAGCCTCGTCGAGATTCTATACCAAGCCACCAAGGCCAAGCATGACTTGCAAACAGAAAACACATTTGAGAAGACCAAGGCATACTTTGTTTCAATCAATGCAAATGCCTCCAACAAGTCAACAAATCAAGCACCAAGCTCATCCAAGAAAACAAAGACTCCAATGGCATCAACCTCCAAGAGAACAACCGCAAATAATGAAGTCACTTCCTACAAGTGTGGAGGAAAGATCCACAAGTCCTATGAGTGCATCAACACAAAAGCTATGCTAACGGATGAAAATGACGACACCTATTCCATGAGTGAAGGAGAATATGAAGCATTGCCACAAGTTTCTCTATCAAAGTAAGTTTCCATGAAAGATAAGGACACACTTCTGTGCAAGAATGATCCAAGCCCTTCACTAGTCACCACAAAGGTCTTGACAACTAACTCCATACCAAGAGAATACCAACACCTCAATATCTTCCAAGCTTGAGTCGGAATTTATGGCAAGTCCATAAAAGTGATCATAGATGGAGGACATTGTCATGACCTCGCGAGTACCGAACTTTGTGAAAAACTCAAGTTGGAATATATATGGAGCATCCCCATCCATATCATGTCAAATGGCTTAGTGACAATGGAACCCTCAAGATAAAATTCAAAGTCAAAGTCTCCTTCAAGATTGGCCCCTATGAAGACATCGTCGAGTGTGATGTAGTGCCTATGATCATTTGTCACGTGCTACTTGGGAGACCATGGCAATATGATAGATGAGATATACATAATGGTAACACAATCCAATACTCCTTCAAGTATAACAACAAAACCTTTGTACTCCAATCGGCCATGACGGCAAGCCAAATCATTGCTTCCAATGCACTAAGCTTACCCAAGATACAACAAGAAAAGGATCATTGTGAGATGAGAGGTGAGAGAGTGAACTACCTACATGGAGTCAGAGCCAAAAGCCTAAATTGAGTGGGAAAATCAAGAGTGCCACGTCGCAGGCCACCAAAAGTGAGATGAGTGATTTGAGTGTGACACATGATAACAAGTCATCATACAATTCTCTCTATTTGTTATCGGTTTTGCAAGGTAATGACCCACAAGTATAGGGGGGTGTATCGCAGTATTTTCGGGGGAAGTGAAACCCAATTTATTGATTCGACATAAGGGGAGCCAAAGAATATTTATAAGCCTTAACAATTGAGTTGTCAATTCAGCTGCACCTGGAAACAATCTTGCTCACAGCAGTTTATCGGTAGCAACAGTTTTGTAGTAGGACTAGTAAAGTAACAGCAGTAGTAAAGCAAAGACAGTAGTAACAATAGCAGTAAACAGTAGGATTCGAGCTATGCTCCTCGGCAACGGTGCAAGAAAATAGTCTTGATGACCCACAAGTATAGGGGGTGTATCGCAGTATTTTCGAGGGAAGTGAAATTCAATTTATTGATTCGACACAAGGGGAGCCAAAGAATATTTATAAGCCTTAACAACTGAGGTGTCAATTCAGCTGCACCTGGAAACAATCTTGCTCACAGCAGTTTATCTGTAGCAACAGTTTTGTAGTAGCAATAGCAAAGTAATAGAAGTAGTAAAAGTAAAGACAGTAGTAGAAATTGCAGTAAACAGCAGGATTAAAGCGCGGTAGGCATAGGGATGGATGGACGGGCGTTGCATGGACAAGACAATTCATATAGCAATCAAAACATAGGGCATTTGCAGATAAATAAGATAAAGCATCCAAGTACTAAATAATCATAGGCATGTGTTCCATATATAGTCATACGTTCTCGCAATGAGAACTTGCAGAACATCTTTTGTCCTGCCAGCCTGTTTGTAGCGGGGCCTCAAGGGAACTACTGGCAATTAAGGTGCTCCTTTTAATAGAGCAACGGAGCAAAGCATTAACACTCCATGAACACATGTGATCGTCACATCAAAGCCATTCCTTCCGGTTATCCCGATTTCTGTCACTTCAGGGCCTTTTGTTCCGGACAACAACGTGCATATACAACTTGCTGGTAAGACCATAAACAATACTATCATAATGAATCAATAACATGTTCAGATCTGAAATCATGGCACTCGGTCCCTAGTGACAAGCATTAAGCATAACAAGTCGCAACAAAGTCAAAAAGCACTAATAGTAGATACTAGGCACCATGCCCTAACAATCAGATGCTATTATATGAACGATCTCATCCAATCCCTACCATCCCCATAGCCTACATCAGGGGATTACTCACTCATAGATGGGGGAAGCATGGATGGTCGATGGAGAAGCAATGGTGATGATGATGGCGATGATCTCCTCCAATTCCCCGTCCCGGCAGAGTGCCAGAACGGAGTTTCTGGTTCCGAATCGTGGAATCTGGTGGTGGCAGCGGGACACTTTCCAGCGCTGCGCTACTTAGCACATATAGCTAAGGTTCAACAACCTTATCAAAGTTCTATTGTCCTCCCACTGAACTTTTCGCGAAAAATTCCTTCTCAAGAAACTTGACGTTCCAAGTAACAGACTCTTTTGTCCTCGGTGTTATGGAGAAATTTCCAGAAAATTCTTTGGGATAACCTACAAATACATGCTTATCCGACTTTGGTTGTAAACATTTTACTTATGCATAGCATACCAAAATTTAAGAAAAGACAATTCGGGTTTTATCCCAAACCATAACTTATATGGTGTCATTTCAATGGATCACGATGGTGCTCTTTTCAGTGTAAAAGCGGTAGTCTCTAAAGCTTCAATCCTTAAAACATAATGGCAGTTTCATAAATGGCACCTTTGATCTTACCATGTCAAACATGGTTTGATTTCATCTCTCGAATATGCCATACTCCTATGGTTTATCGGGAAACACAAATCATGGAACAATTCCTCAAATCTTAAGTGTTTTGCTAAACATGTAACTCAAATATCTTCCTTTATGATCAAATCATAAACTCTTTTATTTTCTTGTTACAATGATTTTCACTTCATCTTGAAAGTCTTTGAACAATTTTCAAATGTTTCATACTTCTTCCTTATTAAGTAAATATATAGATATATTCCCTTAAATTTCTGGAGAAAGCATATGAAGCAAAAAGATCCATCGCATATGGCTACACATAATGGACTATATACATCAACATGCATAATATCCAATAAGTTAGTCATTTGTTCCTCTTTGGCCTATGAACGTAGTTTCAATTATCTCGAGGAAAGTTTCACAAGCGTCAATTGATCAAAATCAAAAGACTCCAAAAATCCATCAACATGGAGTTTCTTCATGTTTACTTTCCAATATAATTCAAATAGCGATGTCACTTCATAAGTGATCTTCCAATCATTTGTCTTACGACATTTTAGTAATAATGTTTATGGATGTGATTTCTCCAACTAGACTTGTAAAAGTTCATCCATCCTTTATGGAATACGGTAATTATTTGAACAACCATTGTTCTCGTAATACCAGAACAAAATAACAATTATTAAAAAACAAATCTTGAAGGCTAGGTTTGACGACAACGAAAAACACAATAACACTTTATTTGTTTTCGATGAACATCATCACATATTCTTTTGCTAGTTACTTAGGCCATTGCAGTTCATGAATTGTGTTGTTCTGTATGACACTTCACACCAACCAATTCGATATCCAATACCTAAGAACCACATTGTTTAACAAGAAAATAATACAACCATAACATGTATATCTTCCATATACCTAAGTTGGACATCTCCAACTTTTCTTTTCAGCCAAATATTTTATAGATTCTCTTTCAGCAATTCTTTTTCTTTTAAAAGAATCTATCAACATCAATAGTGGTGTCATTCACATGACACATAGGACAAAGCGTATATAGTTAAATACTGATACCTTTGGACTTGCACTTTGAAGTGGATCACCATCATCAAATGTTTGGTGTTCTTTCAAAAAAATCCATTCTTTAGTAATCTATTAGTGTAGTAAACATTTTACTTACATCTTCTATTCATCCTTATCATGACAACTTTCGTGATCAAGCTACTATAGCCTATAAGAAAGAATCACAAGTATAACGTTAGTTCCCAAAACCTTTTTGGGAGATCCGGATGCCTAGCATCTTCATCCTTCACAAATTCTCATACAATATGAGAACATGTATTTTGCTAAATTATACTATATCATAATGCAACCAAAAAGATTATTTCAGATATCACAATATCTTTCACACATGATGGTTTCTGAAACAATTTTCAGCTCCTAGATAATCTTGATATTAAACAACTTTTGAATATCAATAATCATGGAGGCAAACATGATACATTAGATACTTACATTAGAATTCTTACTCTTGATTTAATACTACTTATTAAACTTCATGGAGTAAATAGAGTTTGCTGAAAGTTTGTAATAGGACTTATAAACTTTAAATTGACATTCAAAACAATACGATACCAGTTCGTAAAGTAAATATCCAGAATTCTATAGTTCTATTATCTCAATTAAAACTAAGCATAAGGTAGTGAACAGATGCCAATGACTACAACAAATTATGCAAATTCACTTCTATTTAGTTTACGACAAATTGAGTTCAACTAATCCAAATTAGAAATGAACTCCCACTCAAAAACGACATCCCTCATGCCCTTTTGGTGATTACATGAACCAAATCCACTACACCAAGTCCGATCATCACGTGAGTCGGTGTAGCTTCAAAAGCGAGCATCAATATGGGCATCACATCAACTATATGACTCATGCTTAACCTTTCGGTCCGTGTTCCAAGGCCATGTCTGTACATGCTAGGCTCGTCAAGTAAGAACCTTAGTATTCCGCGTGTGTAAAACTGTCTTACACCTGTTGTATGAAAGCGCGGAGTCGAGTACACCCGATCATCACGTGATGTCTCGAAACACGATCCATAGAACGGTGCATACTTAAGGAAGAACACATTTTTATATTGATATCTAAATGAGGAATCATCTTAAAATGCTACTAAAACGCCAAACTAGCAATATAAGATGCAAACATCTAATGTGTAAAGTGGGATGATATGGTCCATGCATTTGATCACCATCATATGCATCGTGGTATGATCTCTATCATTCCTTTGTGTGTAAGGCCAATGTCTATGGAACTTACACGTTAAGTGTGTTGTAAGAGTATCTATCATACATCAACTTACAACATTACCATATCATGACACTAGCCCAGCAACAATCTAAACTAGACGCCTCTAATTTATCCATTACAAGTTTTACGTGGCTTAGGTCTTTCGGAGATAGAACCGGTCTTACCTACGAACATGGAACCACAACGAGGATAACCAAGTTATTAGCAACTCGTTGTAAATCAGATATTGACTATAGTTGGAGAGACAGACACCTGCCAGCCACTTATGCAAAACTAGTTGCATGTCAGTCGTGGAACCGGTCTCATGTGCGATGGCATGTAAGGTTGGTCTGGGCCGCTTCATCCCACTATGCCATCAATATCTAAAATACATAGAAGATGCAATAACATGATCATCATCGCCCACATATAAACATATGTGTACTACCCGTGCAAAGCACCTACGCATAGATTAGGCTCTGATACCACTTTTGGGTTCGCAGCATAGAAAACAAAAAATTTCCTACGATGGGAACTATACGCCAAGATCTATCTACTAGATACAAGCAACGGGTGGATATACATCCATAGAGAACTTACCCTCGTAGACAACAAAGCTTTGTTAACGAGTTGGAACTTGTGGATGATGTAGTCGTACACTTGCCGATCTCAAGATCATGATGAAGCCCAGTAGGTCCGGCTCCAGCACGTCCATCAGATACAGCTCCAACAAGTCCAGCACCGCAAAGCAGCGGTGCATCCGTGATCGCACACACGTCCGGTACCCCGACAACCTCCATCCCTCGCTCCAGCGAAGCAGCGGAAGCAGCAACTCCTTTCCAGATAAAGCCACCAGGAACATGTATCTCGCTAATCCGAGACCATGGGGGAACAATACTAGAGGGGGAGAGAGATCCTTCACGAGGAGGTGTATGGAAGAAGGAGTGAGAGGGGGGACTTTTATAGGAGGAGCGGAGGGTACCCCTCCCATGGCCGACGCCCATGGAGGGTGTCCCTTCACCTCCCCCATTCATGTGGTGGTAACCCCTCCACATTAAAATGCCCCTTCACATTCTCTTTTAAAGTCTCCACTTTAAATGCATTAAATTTCTCCAAATTTAATGCTCTCTTATTTAATAAAACTCTTTTATTATCATTTTTATTCAGAATTTTGTTAATTAATTTAATTAACAAACATTCACATAAAACCCCTGCAACATTTCAATATTACATGCAGAACCAATTTCAGCAATTTCACCCGAAACAGTTTCGATGTTTATTGAAATAATTCCAGCGCTTTCTTAAATCTTTATCCTAAACATATTTGCTCCAAATGGTTTCGGTATCCCTTAAGTGTGTCACCCTATGGTTCGTGAACAATGCAGGCATGATCGAGACCCTTCTCAGATCAATAATCAGAAGCGGGGCCTGGAGATCCATACTGACTCCTACACATTCAACGATGACTTCTGTGATCGTGAGAACCTTTAATGCTAGTAACTAAATCCCTTTGTCTCGCGATATATTACATGTCCGAGAATCGATCATCGGTATCTCCATACCTAGTTTGATCTCGTTACTGACATGTACTCTTTTCTTGTTCCCGTGATATAATATTCTAGTGATCACATCACTTGCTTGCAAGCTATCTTAATGTGATATCACCGAGAGGGCCCAGAGTATATCTATCCGTCATCGGGATGGACAAATCCCACACTTGATCCATGAGCCTCAACATAACACCTTCGTAGCACTGAACCCACCTTTATAGTCACCATGTTATGGTGTGACGTTTGATGTTATCAAGATACTCTTCCGGTGTTAGCAATTAACATGATCTCATTGCTATCACTTCGGAGCCTTTGGTTCCGGACAATAATATGTGTATACAACTTGCCCATGATTCAGGCAATATCTCTTTTTCTCCTTGTTTAATATCAAAAAGTTCCTACAAAATAGCATGTCTAGCGCTAGGAGGAAAATATTTCTAAAGGAAGGTACTAATCAAGCAATCAGGGCTATCAATAGATCTAGGAGGTAAATTATCAAACCAAGTTTTAGCTTCTCCTTTCAATGAAAAAGGGAAAAATTTAGCAACAAAGTAAGTGTGCATCTTAATATCATCAGAAAATAGACCACTCAAAGCTCAGTTATATGTCCTACTGCACTTTCATTCTTAGTCCCACAAAAAGGTTATTTCTCAACAATAGTTATGTAAGATAAATCAAGAGAGAAATCATAATCCTTATCTTTAATGTTTATGGGAGATGCAGCAAACTTAGCACTAGGAGACAATTTGGGTTTTATAGTATGCCTCTCAAGGAGACTATTAATAGCACTCCTATCATGGGTGTTTTGACATTCTTTAATAAATTCATCGGTCATCTCTATATAATCGTCTTCAATATCATAGCTCTCTCTAGACTTAGGTGAACTGACAGGTGTAGTAGTGTCTTCATTACGAGTTTCAGTATTTCCAGCTATAGTTCTAGCAATCGTAGCATCTAGGAAAGGACCTAATGAACCACTTTTATCAAGCATAGTAGAAGCAGCATCATAAGTATCAGAAGTTTCAGATTTAGCAATAGTAGCAGTGTGTGTAGCATGTGTATGTGGTGGTGTAAGGAACTTACTCATAACAGATGGTGAATCAAGAGCAACAGAGGTGTTCAGAACCATACCTCTTCTTGTAGTGGATGGTAAAATAGGGACCTTGCCATCACGAGACTTACCCATCATGGATGGATGGCAGCGAACAATAGTGATTCCAAGCGAACTTGATAAATAGAGCTATGCTCCCCGGCAACGGCGCAAGAAAATAGTCTTGATGACCCACAAGTATAGGGGGTGTATCGCAGTATTTTCGAGGGAAGTGAAATCCAATTTATTGATTCGACACAAGGGGAGCCAAAGAATATATATAAGCCTTAACAACTGAGTTGTCAATTCAGCTGCACCTGGAAACAATCTTGCTCATAGCAGTTTATCAGTAGCAACAGTTTTGTAGTAGCAATAGAAAAGTAATAGCAGTAGTAAAAGTAAAGACAGTAGTAGAAATTGTAGTAAACAATAGGATTAAAGCGCGGTAGGCATAGGGATGGATGGATGGGCATTGCATGGACAAGACAATTCATATGGCAATCAAAACATAGGGCAATTGCAGATAAATAAGATAAAGCATCCAAGTACTAAATAATCATAGGCATGTGTTCCATATATAGTCATACGTTCTCGCAATGAGAACTTGCAGAACATCTTTTGTCCAACTAGCCCGTTTGCAGCGGGGCCTCAAGGGAACTACTGGCAATTAAGGTACTCCTTTTAATAGAGCACCGCAGCAAAGCATTAACACTCCGTGAACACATGTGATCCTCACATCAAAGCCATTCCCTCTGGTTATCCCGATTGCTGCCACTTCGGGGCCTTTGGTTCCGGACAACAATATGTGTATAAAACTTGCAGGTAAGACCATAAAAAATACTATCATAATGAATCAATAACATGTTTAGATCTGAAATCATGGCACTCGGGCCCTAGTGACAAGCATTAAGCATAACAAGTTGCAACAAAGTCAAAAAGCACTCATAATAGATACTAGGCACCATGCCCTAACAATCTGATGCCATTACATGAACGATCTCATCCAATCCCTACCATCCCCATAGCCTACATCGGGGGATTACTCACTCATAGATGGGGGAAACATGGATGGTCGATGGAGAAGCGATGGTGATGATGATGGCGATGATCTCCTCCAAATCCCATCCTGCAGGGTGCTAGAACAGAGTTTCTGGTTCCGAATCACGGAATCTGGTGGTGCCGGTGTAGCGGAACTCTTTCTGGAAAAACGTCGAACCCCCCTTGGTTTTTAGGTCAAGATGCAACTTATAGGCGAAGAGGGAGGCCGAGGGGTGACCGAGGCGGCCACACCACCCCTAGGTGCAGCCTGGCCTGGCCCGCGTGGCCAGGTGGTGTGGGCCCCTCATGGCCCTCCTCCGTATCGTCTTCTGCCTCTGTGAATCTTCTGGTGAAATAGGATTTTTGGCATATATTTCGGGATTTTTCCTGATAGTTGATTTTCTGCACAAAAACTAGACACCAAGGTAATTTTGCTGAAAACAGCGTCAGTCCATGTTAGTTGTATCCAAATCACACAAGTTTAGAGGAAAAACAATAGCAAAAGTGTTTAGGAAAGTAGATATGTTTTGGACGTATCAACTCCCCCCAAGCTTAGCTTATTTCTTGTCCTCAAGCAATTCAGTTGAAAACTGAGTGTGATAAAAGAAACTTTCACAAACACATTTGCTTCATAAGATGTATATATTCTCAGCATATGATCAAGTACTTGGTCAATTCATAATAAGGAGTATGCAAATAAGGTTACTCAATAGTCATTGCAAGCTATGAAGAGATTCTAACTCAAAAATAGTAATTAGCATGAAACATAAACATAAGAAACATTGCAATGCTCATAAAAAGGTATGATAGAGTGGTATCTCGCTTGCCTTTGATCGTAGGACAAACATAAATGCCAAGGCACCTCTGAAGTTCAAGTGAAGACTAGATGAAAAGATATCAAAGATACAAGCATCAAAGTCATGACACAATTAATCCAAATTTTGAGACAAGCATATTACACTAAGAATGACAATTATGCTCTCAAGAAAGTGCTCATAGAATAGGTGATGACTCAACAAGGAAGTGAAAAGGTTTTGAAAAGTTTGAAAGGCTTCCAAATGCTGAAAGTATGGTACTCATTAGCTTTGAGCTCTCACTGTCCCTATCATAAGCATCTTTAAATGGTTAAGGTTAAAGTGACACAACTAAGAGGATATGCTTGAAAAGTTATAAGTTGAAATCTCATGCCCCTTGCTTACGAGTACCAAACCTCATGCTACTCAACTTCAGTCACAAGTAAGCTCTTGTCATTGTAAGTACATATGTATCATAGAGAACCGCCAATGGGGTACCCCTTGCACATGATACAGGAGCTATCCCATAATCAAAATGACAAGGCAAGTAGACAATGAGCATCTCAACGATCTTTTTATTTGTTATTTGCATAGGTTTTTATTGAAGATGCTTCATAGAGTGCTCATTATGGTTATGCTGCAAGTTTCCACCATGATTAGGCATGGCTTAGGCTAGCGGCCCAGGCGTTTCTCTAACACACATACAAACTCCATGATCTTACAAGTTCCCCTTTTATTTCACACCTTCGGGATCCATAAGCAAAAGAATCATGATATCAACGGAATAATAAGTACAATGTTGAAAGTGTTCCCCATGATACATGGTTCTGCTAACTTCAACTCATAAAGCGCAAGCATATACGCAACAAAGAAGGACACAATGGTTCAAGATTATTAAGTGCAAGAAAATAAAGTGTGCCGTCAAGTTCATGAGAGCTTTACTAACTAACTTTCTCATAACAAGCAAACATTTTATTCGGAAGAAAATAAGGCATACTGAATATGCACGGACTAGCAAATGATGCTAATAGGTAGGTATGGTGGACACTTTTGGCAATATTGGTTTTGGGGAGTTGGAAACATGAGTACAGCTCATACTCAGTGCAAGTGAAGGCTAGCAATAGTAAGGGAGCGACAAACAAGAGAACAATAACTGTCATAATCATGCTTGCAACAAAACAGGACTAATTATGGCATAAAAGTGATCCAAGTCCCCTGAGGAAAAATAATTCATCGAGTCTTAAGTGATTATTGTTTCAGTCATATGCATGCGTGAGCATGTGCCAAGTCAATTCAAATGAAACATTTAGAGGAGGATACCACAGTGTCATACCAAGTTAGGAATAGAACAATGCAAGCAAACATTCATATGGCATGCTAAAAACAATTAGCAAGATGGAGCTAATCATAAGAAAGCAAGAACTACTAAGCATCCATAAATAACATACACCCTACATGAACAGACTAAGCATGCCCACAATGATGAGTATATGTACAAAAATGAAAACAAATAGAGTTCGTTACCAGCCTGCCACACCTCAAGTTGTCATTAATCCTCATTATTTCCCTTCACTTGTGTGGCTTGAATGATAACATGAAACCAAATTCCACTGACGACTGCTGAACCCTGCAACAAACTTCACAAAAACCAAAGAAGAACAACAAATATTTTTGGTGTTTCTATTTTTAAAGGCAAGAACCAAAAGAAAGAACAAGCAAATCGAAATCTTTTTGGGTTTTTTGAATAATCAAAACAAAGCAAGAAGGAATAAGCAAACCAAGGCTAAAAAGACAAAGAAGCAAACAATGAGAAACAAATAAAATATTTTTGGTCTTTTGTGTTTTAGAAAGCAAAAGTAAAGAAATAACGAAAACTAAAAAGAGAACGAAGCATGGATATACAAAGTGCCGACTAAACATGATATGTAGATGAGTGTGATGTCGGTGTACCTCCCCCCAAGCTTAGGCTTTTGGCCTAAGTGGGTATCAATCCCAAGCTGACCAAGATGGAGCGCCTCCTTAGTACGGAGAGGAGGTTCCCTCATCCTGATACAAGCTCGAGGACGCCCCACCGTAGTGCGCAGAATAGTCGTAAGAAGGCACATCCTCCTGGTGCTGCCTGTGGAAACCAAGCAAGCGGAGTTGCTCGTCCACCTCCTCCTTAGAACGCGATCATGGCCTCCTGTAAATACTGAACAAAGTGGATTGTGGCAAAGGAATTTCCCTCTCATCTCCGTCAGTAAACAACATTCTGTATACTAAACTATCCGTACTAGGGTCAGCAGTGACAAAGTGATGCATTTTCATAGCAGCAAGATCAAGCCTTTGTGGTGCCAACACAGTGTCCTTAGGATCCATAGAGAGTTCTAAAGAAGCAACCATGTGTGAGGCAATAATGCCCCCATAAATAGGTCCCCTAGCAGCTAGGCGGCGAGCAATGAGAGAGCCAAGATTTTACTTGGTATCATTATTAACTACAGCAGCAAGGAAGGCTAAATTATAATTAGAAATATTACTAGTGTTCTCCCTACCAAGAATGCTAGTGGCAAGATAATAAGCAAAATATCTAAGAGATGGTAGAGCTCCAGCAAATCAGCGGGTCAACCTTGGATCTTCTTTACTATCCCCATCATGCCTATACCTATGATGCTGTAAAATCTTTCCAATGACATGGTAATAGGCTGATTATAAATTCTGAAAGAAACAGTTGACTCATAAGGGGTGTTAGTGAAAAATGAAACTCTCAACGAAGTTTTGGTGAGCATGGCATATTGCTCACTCTCATCTTCCATGTACGTGGTCAGGCCAACCCTCTGAACCAGTAGTAAGAAATCATTGAGGATCCCTGCAGCTTGCAAAAAGGTAAAACAAGGGAAGGTAGATGGGTGAGCATCTCCCTCATCTCCTTCATTGCCAAAGTGTGGTACAATAAGATCTTCATTGTATGATGGCCTAAACTGAGAGGCTGATCTTGAAGGCCTTTCCCTCCTGGGTGTGTCCCTCTCAAATATTTCTCCAAAGGTGTGGTTGTTCATCTTTGATATTCTGAAATTTAAACATCCATTATACAAGTGATTGCAAAGTGAATACATAATGAAGGGAACTACTCATAGGGACTTGTAAGAGGCCTAAACATGCATCAAAACAATATCTCTAAGCATTGAACAAGCTTACAAGCTCACATAACCTTTCACCTACAGCTACAAAATACTCAAGATATAAACCACTAAACACAAATCTACTTAGACAAGCGGAGGAGTCACATACTGGAGAACAAATGCTCCAAATTTCAGCAACAAAGATGGGCTGAGCAAGGAGATCGAAAAATCATGGTCAAGAACAGCAAGAACACGATTTCGAGCAATGAGCTAGTGTTTTCTCGGGAGAGAAGGCAGTGGGAAGTGAGAGAGTAAGTGGAGGCTTAGGGTGGCCCACACCATGGCCAGGCGTGCCCCTGGGGTGGCCGCACCACCAGGTGGTGTGCCTGCCTGGTGGGCCCCCCTGGGTCACTCCAGGCACTCCTCTGCCCCTTTTTTCACGTAAAAATTTAATATGAATTTTCTAGAATTTTTCGAGACACTTTATTTTTTTATCAATTTTCAGGTATAGAAGAATGATTTTCTAACAGAAAGATGTTTTTGGAATGATGCAATGACAAAACAAAACTAAAACTTCATAAGTTCTAAGACACTCTAATATGCAAGCAACTAACGATAGAAAAGTAAACTAAACGAAAGCAAAAACTACAATGGGTAAAATAAAGTAAGCAAAAATAATCACGGTGAAAACATTGTTTTGTTCATTAAAATCCCTTTGTTAACAAGGTTGATCAGGTCTTGTTACCAAAACAATTTTATATGAAACAAAACTTTGTATTCCACTAATGATTATGTTACCTCAACCTTGATAGCAATGGTCCCAATCATAATAGTTTCATATTTTTCTCGTGGTATGGGACAATATATTTCTCTAACTTGGATGCCCTCAACATGTTCAATTGAATTTAAGCCACAAGTCCTATCAATCTTCTTGGGGAAATAGATAGTATGATACTTGTCATTAACATTAAAAGTCACCTTTCCTTGATTACAATTAATAACAGCTCCTACAGTATTAGGAAAAGGTCTCCCAAGAATAATAGACATATTATCATCTTCAGGCATTTCAACCACAACAAAATTAGTTAATATCAAGCAATTATGATCCACTTGAACAAGTACATCCTCACATATACCAACAGGAATATTAGTAGATTTATCAGCCATTTGCAAAGATATATCAGTTGGTATTAGTTTTTCCAATTGAAGTCTCTTATAGAGAGAAAAAGGCATAACACTAACTCCTGCTCCCAAGTCACACAAAGCAGTTCTAACATAACTATTTTTAATAGAGCATGGAATAGTTGGAATCCCTAGGTCTCCCAGTTTCTTTGGAACCTTACCATTAAAGGAATAATTAGCAAGCAAAGTAGAAATTTCTGCATTAGGGATCTTCCTTTTATTAGAGATAATATCCTTCATATACTTTGAATAAGGAGGCAATTTAATAGCATCAGTCAAAGGTATTTGCAAAAATAAAGGTTTCATCCACTCACAAAACTTATTATAGTGTTCATCTTCCTTTGACTTGTGTTTCTTATCAGGGAAAGGCATAGGTTTTTGGACCCAAGGCTCTCTTTCACTACCATGTTTCTTAGCAACAAAATCTTCTTTAGTGTATTTAGTATTCTTAGTGTGCCTTTCAGGTTCTTCTTCAACTTTTTCTTTATCAGGAACATCATTTTCCTCATTACCACTTTTAGTTTCAGCATCAGAGACAGATATACTATTAGGATCTTTAGCAGGTTCAGAGGGTTCTACAATAGTTTTATGTTTCCTTTTCTTTTCTTAGGAGTAGTACCACTATTTTTAGCTTGTTGAGAATCCTGCTCAATTCTTTTAGGATGCCCCTCAGGATATAGAGGATTCTGGATGGCATCACCACTTCTAGTTCTAATTTCATAAGCATGTTTTTCTTTAGTAGCATTAACTAGCAAGTATTTTTGTACTTTAATAAGCTGATCAATTTGAGTTTGAGCCATTTTAAAAAAATTAACAAGCATTTTAACATCATTAGAGGTTCTTTCCATAATATCCTTCAACTCAACAATAGCTCTAGAGTTTTCTATTAGATGATTTTGCACCCTTTTATTAAAATTATCTTGTTTAACGATAAAAATATCAAATTCTTCGAAGTATTGATCAGGAGGTTTAGAGTAAGGAATATCACCTTCATAAAAATGTTGGAGAGAGTGTACCTCAATAGTGGATGAGTGGGAGATTCGCTTACATAATTCTTCTATAGGAGGTAAATTCTTCACATCTTCAGCTTTAATACCCTTCTTCTTAAGACATTTCTTGGCTTCCTTCATCACTTCATCATTTAGTTCAATAACTCCCCTCTTCTTTGATGTTGGTATAGGCGCAGGCACGGTTAACTCAGGTGTAGTTGTCTCTGGTATAGTTGGTTCAGATGAAGTCCAGTCTTCATAATTCTTGCTTATTTTAGCCATTAATTCCTCAGCTTCTTTGGGAGTTCTATTCCTGAAAACACAATCCGCACAACTATCCAGGTATGTCCTAAATTCTTCAGTTAGTCCATTATAATATATATCAAGAAGCTCATTTTTTAGGTAATGGACATCCAGCTTGTGCATGAATCAAAGCACCAAACGTTGACCATGATTCAGGCAATATCTCTTTTTCTCCATGTTTAAAATCAAAAAGTTCCTGCAAAATAGCATGTCTAGCGCTAGGAGGAAAATATTTCTGAAGGAAGGTACTAATCAAGCAATTAGGGCTATCAGTAGATCCAGGAGATACATTATTAAACCAAGTTTTAGCTTCTCCTTTCAATGAAAAAGGGAAAATTTTAGCAACAAAGTAAGTGTGCATCTTAATATCATCAGAAAATAGACCACTCATGGTAGAAAGCTCAGTCATATGTGCTACCGCACTTTCATTCTTAGTCCCACAAAAAGGTTCTTTCTCAACAATAGTTATGTAAGATAAATCAAGAGAGAAATCATAATCCTTATCTTTAATGTTTATGGGAGATGCAGCAAACTTAGCATTAGGAGACAATTTGGGTTTTATAGTATGCCTCTCAAGGAGACTCTTAATAGCACTCCTATCATGGGTGTTTTGACATTCTTTAATAAATTCATCGGTCATCTCTATATAATCGTCTTCAATATCATAGCTCTCTCTAGACTTAGGTGAACTGACAGGTGTAGTAGTGTCTTCATTAGGAGTTTCAGTATTTCCAGCTATAGTTCTAGCAATCGTAGCATCTAGGAAAGGACCTAATGAACCACTTTTATCAAGCATAGTAGAAGCAGCATCATAAGTATCAGAAGTTTCAGATTCAACAGTAGTAGCAGTGTGTGTAGCATGTGTATGTCGTGGTGTAAGGAACTTACTCATAATAGATGGTGAATCAAGAGCAACATAGGTGTTCAGAACCGTACCTATTCTTGTAGTGGATGGTAAAATAGGGACCTTGCCATCACGAGACTTACCCATGATGGATGGATGGCAGCGAACAATAGTGATTCCAAGTGAACTTGATAAATAGAGCTAGGCTCCCCGGCAACGGCGCTAGAAAATAGTCTTGATGACCCACAAGTATAGGGGGTGTATCGCAGTATTTTCGAGGGAAATGAAACCCAATTTATTGATTCGACACAAGGAGAGCCAAAGAATATTTATAAGCCTTAACAACTGAGTTGTCAATTTAGCTGCACGTGGAAACAATCTTGCTCACAACAGTTTATCAGTAGCAATAGTTTTGTAGTAGCAATAGCAAAGTAATAGCAGTAGTAAAAGTAAAGATAGTAGTAGAAATTGCAGTAAATAGTAGGATTAAAGCGCGGTAGGTATAGGGATGGATGGACGGGTGTTGCATGGACAAGACAATTCATATGGCAATCAAAATACATGGGATTTGCAGATAAATAAGATAAAGCATCCAAGTACTAAATAATCATAGCCACGTGTTTCATATATAGTCATACGTGCTCGCAATGAGAACTTGCACAACATCTTTTGTCCTGCCAGCCCGTTTGCAGCGGGGCCTCAAGGTAACTACTGGCAATTAAGGTACTCCTTTTAATAGAGCACCGGAGCAAAGCATTAACACTCCGTGAACACATGTGATCCTCACATCAAAGCCATTCCCTCCGGTTATCCTGATTGCTGTCACTTCGGGGCCTTTGGTTCCGGACAACAATATGTGTATACAACTTGCAGGTAAGACCATAAACAATACTATCATAATGAATCAATAACATGTTCAGATCTGAAATCATGGCACCCGGGCCCTAGTGACAAGCATTAAGCATAACAAGTTGCAACACAGTCAAAAAGCAGTAATAATAAATACTAGGCACCATGCCCTAACAATCTGATGCCATTACATGAACGATCTCATCCAATTCCTACCATCCCCATAGCCTACATCAGGGGATTACTCACTCATAGATGGGGGAAACATGGATGGTCGATGGAGAAGCGATGGTGATGATGTTGGCGATGATCTCCTCCAATTCCTCGTCCTGGCAGGGTGCCAGAACGGAGTTTCTGGTTCTAAATCACAGAATCTGGTGGTGGCGGCATAGAGGAACTCTTTCTAGAAAAACGTCGAATCCCCCTTGGTTTTTAGGTCAAGAGGCAACTTATAGGCAAAGAGGGAGGCCGAGGGGGTGACTGAGGCATCCACACCACCCCCAGGCGCGACCTGGCCTGGCCCGCGCGGCCAGGTGGTGTGGGCCCCTTATGGCCCTCCTCCGTCTCGTCTTCTGGCTCCGTGAATCTTCTGGTGAAATAGGATTTTTCGCATATTTTCTGGGATTTTTCCTGATAGTTGATTTTCTACACAAAAACTAGACACCAAGGTAATTCTGCTGAAAACAGCGTCAGTCCGCGTTAGTTGTATCCAAATCACATAAGTTTAGAGTAAAAACAATAGCAAAAGTGTTCGGGAAAGTAGAAATGTTTTGGACGTATCACAAGGTACTCAAGATAGGCCACCACCTCCAAGGCATGCTCGACAAGATCTACCACACCAACATGAAGAGAACAAGGAATACAAGACTTCTTTTGTGTGTGGCCAGAACGGGATGCTTTCCAATGCCAAGTACTATCTTCAACAACTATGAACAAAGCTTTGACACCGAAGATCCAACCTCATACAATTTCAACGCTAAGGGCAAATCTCCTCCAACACATGGTGAAGACGGATTATTGTCGAGGTCGACTCTTTTTCAAGAAGGAAAGATCTCTCCGGCAGACAGATTTCTACCGGGGGAATTCCTTCCCAGAGAGGGGAGATCGTCGCCATCAACACCACCATCAAGCTGGACTTCATCGGGATCATCATCATCATCATCATCACCATCATCATCAGCAGCATCACCATCTCCATATTGCTGTAACAATTGTGGTGAATCTTGCATAGTTCATAGGGGAAACTTTCCCGGCGTTGCATTGAGAAAGATTCAATAGATTGTTATTTAAGTTGTGGTGTACTTCTTCTAGTGGTGTCATGTGAACGTCGACTACATGACACTTCACCTATATGGGCCTAGGGGAATGCATTGTGTATTTGGCTACTAATCGTAGGGGTTGCCGGGGTGACAGAAACCTGAACCCCTGTTAGGAAACCATTGCACAAGGGACGTAAGGGTCTTAGAGTTTAAAGTTGTGGTTAGGTTTCTACCTTAATTACTTTCTTGTACTTACGGATGTTTGCAAGGGGTATAATCACAAGTATGTATTTAGTGTTGGATGGGTCGGTACATTAGCACAGGTTCACCCACACAACACTTAGCAAGCTAAAGAAGATTAATCGACTATATGAAGCGAAAGCACTTGACAGTCTTCCCATGTATCCTCGAGAACGTTTGGTCATCTTAAGTAATACATCCGGCTTGTCCTTTGCTGCATAAAGGATTGGGCCACTTGCTGCATTTATTCCTACTATCTTTTATTTACTCGTACTTTGTTTACTTGCTTTATCGAAAACCCCTAAAAATCCGTTTGCTAAGTATTTGCAGAGAATTCCTGATCCATACCACTAGCCAGCATCTTCTGCTCCTCGTTGGGTTCGACACTCTTACTTATCGAAAATACTGCGATACACCCCCTATACTTGTGGGTCATCACTTGCTCAGAGGGTGGAGCTGTACAAGATTCGGCTTCTGAACCCATTCACTCATAAGTCCAACACTGAGTTTCAAGCACACATACCATCTGAGCTTCTGCAATCTGTCATCGTGATGAAGTCCCCGATGATGGTGTTCATTTGTGAAAGCGCATGTGTGCGCCTATGTGTGATTTTGGTAATCAATGACAATCCCTATGGACTAATGTTTACATTGAGTTATACTTAAGGATATATCCATAGACAATGCTTGAGCCATATGGTGGTCTCAAGGCTGATAGAAGAAGAAAATGAAGAAGATCAAGTGATGACCAAGATGTTCAAGGAGTGATCCAAAGGATTGGTCATGAGAGAGTTGAGCCTATGGCAAGTGTGTCTTGAAGAACAAGATGGAGTGATCGCATGTGTACCTTCAAGACACCAACATAATAAAGAAAGAAGAAGTGAAGTGCAAGTTCAAGATGAGCCATCTCAATGAGAACATATGATTGAATCTTGCCATCCTTATAGTGATCATGGATATGCGAAGATATGCCTAAAAGATAAGCTCTCCCATAGTGGAGTATGGGGGAGCAAATTCCAAGTCTTCACCAAGCTAGCACAATCAAGAAATGTGTTCCATCTTGAGGTGTACAAGATCGTCATCATCAAGCTCAAGTGGAATATACGCAAGGCAAAGATATGATCTTGATAGGGTTTCTTTCTTACCGGTCTCATGGTGTTAGTTGGGGTGACCGGTTTATATGATAGATAACCGTACTATCAAGAGGGGCTCTCGAGTGAGTAACTTGATCATATCCCTCGGTGAGAGCTCAAACCTTTGCATAATTGGAATCATCTTTCTTGGTTATTATTTGGTTCTTGTCCATGAGAGGATTTAGAGCTTGTGTCAATATCTATGAAAATCTCAAGTTCATCAAAAACGGATTTCATATGCATTTTCTATTGTGGTTTCAATATTGGAGGATCTACCGGTTTGTCTTTTATAGATAGGTTAAAACTTTCATCATTTGTTTCTATCCTCCCTTGCTGGACTATGATGGTTCCCTGCATGATCTTGTAGAACTCGTTACTACCTTCGAAACGAGCCCAAGATCATCAAAATTGGAGTCCGGATGCAAAAGTTATGATGGTTTCAGTTTTGGTGTTTCTACAAGTTTTTTGAGGGGCGGATTATCCGGACAAATATCCGGCCCAAATATCTGCCCCCTATACACAGCGACGCGCCGCGAAGTCCTTAGCCTATTTTGGCCCAGGGAACCCGGAATATCCGGGGGAGGGGCGGATTATCCGGCCTGGGAGGTCCCAATCAGTCATATTTCGTTGTGGAGGGGTATAAATAGATCCCTTCTTCCTCCTTAGGCTTTGTTGGTTGCATTCTCTCTCTCCTCCATTGTTTTAAACTTCAAGAGCTTGCAAATACTCTCAATCCCTCCCATATTTCTTGAATCTTTTTGGGGGATTTTAAAGGGGAGATCTAGATCTACAATTCCACCAATCCATCTCTCCTCTATGTGAGGAGAACATCTTGGGATCTAGATCTTGGGGTTTCTTTTGTGGATTTCCTCTTGTGTTCTTCCTTCCTTATTGCCCCAATAGCTTTTGTAGCTTTGGTGGAATTTGGGAGAGAAGGACTTGAGCACTTCTTGTGTTCTTGCCATTGCATTTGGTACATCGGTTTAAGTTCTTGGTGAGGATTCAATTGGGTGAAAGGTTGGGAAGCCGTGTGGTGGAGATTCCATTGTATCGGGAAAGTTATGACATAACAATGAATGTGGTAAGTGATTCAAAGCATCGTATAAACCATGCTAACCATAGATCTCGGAATGGGATGGGCAAGTCATCTAGATCTTCTTCCTACTATGTGTATTTGTAGCCTAAGTTGGGTTGTGATCCAAAGTGGAGATCAATGGGTGGGAGCCCGTAATGTCCATGTCATGTGTTGCAGGATAACGACCAAGAATATTAAAAGGGATGGCCATTGGGTGTAGGTCTTAAATTGAAGCTCATTGCAATGGGTAAGCAGCGGGTTCATGGAGAAGGGTAGTTATTCTCTAGTATTTATTCTAGGCCTCATAGATATGGTAGTGTGAATGGGATTCGCGACCCGGATGTGCAACATAGCTAAAGACATTTGTGGGTAAAGTAGCACACCTCTCGAGAGTGTATAAACCTGACATGTTACTCCTTATTCTGGGAAATACCTGCGAAGGTAGTGTGGAAAGGGACTCCATGAAGTCCTATACAGCCCGTGAAGGCTGACAGACATAGATTTTCTAAAACTAAAACTTACCTTTTCTAAAAACCCGATTTGAGAACTGCACAGTCCTAGGATGTCTGATCCGCATGGATTCATCAAGCATCTACATATTTAAAAATTGTTGAGTATGCTATACTCAATCTATCTTCTTATCCCTTGCTACACTTTGGTAGTGGTTAACATAATCCCAATCCAAGAAGATAACAAAGGAGGACCACTACGGGGAACCAAGGATCAAAGTAGTCAACAGTGATAGATACTTCAAACAGTGATGGAGAAGATCAAGTTAAACATAGACGGGAATCAATTCCCAAAGATAGGAACCATACCATTAGAGAATGCTGCTAGAGCAATTAGCCCGCCTTTAGTTACCGAGATAGGCCTAGAGGTAGATCTAGTGCTAGACTAGACTACAAGTGTCGTTGTGGTGTCACGGCAGATGCCATGGATAGGCTAAAGGTGGGACTAAATGCACTAGAGGAATCCAGGGAGGGATAGTGTGGTGATTCCACACACAGTTGCTTTGTACTCAATGAGATTCCAAGGTTACAAGTGCTCCTTGAGCTGTATTGGGGAGAGGAGGAAGAAGGAACTCTCTTACTCTCACCACTAGCTAGCTCTCAGGAAACTAGAATTGAACAAGTAAAGACCAACCCCTTCTACGGAGGCCCTATCCCTCCTTATATAGGGGTGGCTAGGTCTCCAACTAGGGCATACGTGGAGGCATATTCCAAGGAATATGCCTCTTCCCAAAATAGCAAACCGACCGGGTCAATTTTCCCCGTCGTAAGCCATGCAGAGGCTACGTGAGCCTCTACGGCGCCAGCGTCATCCGATACTGGCAACATCACCCTTGTTGGCCACGCCTCGGTGGTCCTAGCCTCTGTCTGATTCGCTCATGCTCTGCGTACAGTGACATCCTTTTGACCAGTGAGATACCTTCCTTCTCTTGCAAGCCTGATATAACCCAGATCATGCCTGGTTAATCCAGCTACACCTGTACCTGCATACAAGTTAGATATATTCATACGACATAAGTCGTATGAGACCATGTTAGGTGGACATCCCCTGGTCCGGGTTACTCCGTGATTCGGCCTGCCTTGAGGTGACTCGGCCAGCACTTGCTTTGACCTTGTCGTACCTCGGCTAACTCGGCCTTTATACCCCGGCGTGACCCTAGCCGGGGGTATCCCCCCAACATTAGTCCCTGAAGCTGGTGCGGTCTTAGCTGCCTTAGCCGCTAAGGCTACAGCAGGTTCAATTATACCGGGCCTTTTGCTCCCTTTTCCGAGTTACCTCCTATCTCGGATTTCATTAACTTTCTTTTCCCTTGGCACATTCCGATTTTGCACTCGCTGGTCGGGTCACTCCATACTCATCTGAGTTATTCTTCCTTCTCTTGTACGCTTCCCCACGTAGAGGGTAATCATTACTTTGCCTCATTTTAAGGGCATGTGCCAGTAACTGCCGCAGTTATTGTCAGATATTACTGTTGCACACGTCAAATCGTATTTGTCTCCTCGTTAACTATATCATAACGTCACGTCGTGGGATCTCCTGCGCCCTGTGGCCCTTCCTGTGGCTCGTTTCTGATTGGTTGATCTGGATTATACATGGCCACACGGTGTAGCCCATCCGCACAGCACGATCCCACTACCCCTCTCGGGTGTGGTTAAATAGGGGAGGGGCGCGCCCCTTGGGACTTTTCCCCATCTTAGCGCCCCTCTGCCTCTCCTTCTTCTTCTTCCTCCTAGCGACAGTGCCGCCACCGCACCCGCTTAGCTGCGCCGCCGCACCGTTCCTCGCGCATCAGCATCGCCACCACTCCCACACATCTCCACCGCCATGGGTCCGCGCCAATCCAGGCCACTGCCCCCCACCACCGTTAGGGCCAGTGAGGACAGTGACTTAGAGATGACGGAGGAAGAACTCGCCGTCGCGGAGCAGGAAATGGAGGAGGAAGCGAGGAACACCGACCACGGTGCTTGGGCTGGGTCCTGGGTATTCCAGGATGACCTTGACTGGTTGTACCACACCCGACGTATCCCGCAGGGCGTCATCGCTTGTGTCGCCTCCGAGGAGCTTGCTCCCTCACCCAATATGGGTGAATTTGTAGTGTTCCTCTCCCACTTCCAGCGTGGATTTGGGCTCCTCGTTAGCGATTTCTTCCAATATTGACTCAACACATATGAGCTTCAACCATACCACCTTCCGGCAAACGCCATCACATCTCTTTCCGCCTTTGCTTCCACCATAGAGGGCTACACCGGATTGTGGCCCACTAAGGAGCTCTGGATCCGTTTTTCGGTCTACGCCGGAACTTGATTCCGAATAAGGAGCTTGACCCAGAGGACAAGCAACTCACGTAGTTCGGCACTACCTCTATCTCTCCTAGGAAACAGTCCATCTTTCCCCGAGTCATGGGGCTTGATTCGTGCAAGGGTTGGGCCCGAACCTTCTTTTATGTTAGAAATAGCACAAAGGAAGATCTGATCCGGCTGCACCCCTATGCTCCGGGTCCTCCTAATCCGGATCTGTGGGACCGGATCTCCAAGAAACCCACAGTCCTGGCGAACCAGGTCAACAAGCAATTTCAGGAGCTAAAAGACGCCAAGATGCGCAACGAGGATGCGATGATCACTTTCATCCGCAACCGGATCTCCCCTCTCCAGAAACGCACACACAAGTTGTGCCATATGAGCTGGCGCCTTGACCCCAACCGGACTTCCTCCTTTGAGCTGAGCAACACCGAGATTTATCGCCGGGTCAAGGCCCTCTTCACCACTGATAAGAACTTCTCCGCTGATTGGGAGTGGGGAGTTGAAGACTTCTGCCGAGACAGGCTTCCTCCCGTGGTAATTCTCGTGTTTTAATTTCTTTCCGAGTTATATTGTATGTCGGAGTATGTTGCTTATTTGGTCTTCTTGTATTTATCTCTCAGCTGTTTCTTCAGCAAACACTCGAGGATGGCGCCGACCCTTCGCAGAAATGGGCGAAGGATCGCGATGCCCCGGACGAGGAGGAGCCGGATCAGGAAATGTTCCTGCCACTCCCTGACGTGACCAAGCGACATACCGGTAAATTCTCTTCCATTAGAGATTAGCCTGAAGATGAAGATGATTCTGATGTTGAGGTGATGGAAGCATTTGACGTTGTCCCCCTTTCTTATGCCTATCCGGCATCAGCTAACCCCGGTGGGCAGATCCATGAAGATCCTCCCCTTGCCACGGGTGAGCCAGTCCCGGTCGCATCAAAGAAAAGGGGGGCCGCATCTACTTCTTCCTCCGGACCTTCTAAGCCAACCAAAAGGCGAAAGAAGTCCGCAGACAAAGCTGCCACCAAGTCCACGACTAAGGCCGTAGCCCGGAGGGCTCGCAATCCAAAGGAGCCTTTGACCTCAGATGAGTAAGTCACTTCTCCCATATCCAATCTTCTGTTTCGCGTTTTGCTATTCATTTGTTCTTCCTTTGTTATAGTTTCTCATCATTCATCATTTGATTCGGCAGGGCCGTGGTGGAGGTTCCTCAGAGTGGATCTGGCATCGCCTCGCCGCTCTGACATAGCCCTTCTCCCCCTCGTGGCGACGATTCACGCCCGTTGAGCCCCATTCAGGAGGGCTCAGCGGCTGCTCCGGGTTCTAGCCCACCTCGTCAAGAGGAGGGCAACCTCGGAACAGGGGGAAGTGGTTCTGCCGAGGCTACAGTTGCTCCCTCTTTGGCTCAGCCGCAACTAGCCACCACCGAGGTTCCTTCAGCACCCCCACCAAGACAAAAATTAGCACAGCACTAGCACCAGCCGCACAAGCATCAGCAACAGCACCAAGCCCCTCCGCCTCGTCCGAGTCTTCCAAGACTCGGTGAGAAGGCACCAGCAGCACCAAGGCTAGCACTAAGGCAGCTCCCAAAGCCAAATCCGCGGCTCAGACCTCCACCTCTCAGCAAAAGCCCAAGGGCAATAAAGCTCCTGACGCCACCAGGGCAGCGTCAATCGAAGCTGGACAGTGTACACTTGCATCCATGCTCTCGAAGAAAACCCCGCCGATGAAGGACACTTCTACCGAGTCAGCTGATGCGCAACTCGTCTTGCACACTAGCCCCGTTGTTGCATAGGTTGAGAGAAGGGAGGCCCACGCCAAGGGTTTAGTCGCGCCCCATATGCTCAGCAGAGAACGCTATCCTCCGACCTTGATCGAGTTTGTTAACAACTGGAACAAGGCGGAGTTCGTCCATAACGACGATCTCCCTAAGAAGTTTGGGCATGCCGAGTTTGCTGCACAGATGAACACAGCTGCCAAGGCAATCAACCTTGCGGGTCGGATGATGGAGGTACGCTATTTAGCCTTTACCTTAACATGTACTAGATATTAGTGATATAACCATTAGTCCCCGAGCCTCCGGGGGAGTAACTTGTTACTCGGCCGGATGCTCCTTAGAGAACTAGCATAGCTCCTTAGTAACTTCGAATATGCACACACCTAGAGCCGAGTTAAGTTTCACTTGGCCCGGATCTTGATCACTTCGAATATGCACACACCTAGAGCCGGGTTAAGTTCCACTTGGCCCGGATTTTGTACACTTCGAATATGCACACACCTAGAGCCGGGTTAAGTTCCACTTGGCCCGGATTTTGTACACTTCGAATATGCACACACCTAGAACCGGGTTAAGTTTCACTTGGCCCAGATTTTGTACACTTCGAATATGTACATGACTAAGCTATCTTTTTGTACTCTTTTCAGGTGACCACCAATCGCTGGAGCGCTGAGTTTCAGCGTCTCTTGGGCACTCACAAGATGCTGCGCGAAACATACTATGCTTCTCGCCGAATACGATAAAAGGGGTATGTTCTTTCCTTGGCGTTTTTCCATTTCTCTTCGTATTTTTCTGCCAAACTAATCCATCATTCAGATTGCGCAGCTGGAGTGGAGGCCAAGAACATCCTCATGAGGAAAAACTTGGACCAAATAAAGGGTAAGTCATTTTTGCTTAATTTTCCTATGCTCTCTATCTCCTTTTCTCCTTGGCTCGGCAAATATTCATACCTCGGCTTTGCCAGGTCAACAAACTATTTCAGCATCTCTTGAAGATAGTGTTCTCGTGCCTGATATGATGCTGCATTTTCTCGAACAAGCAGGGCAGCACCAGGCCGAACTCAAGAAGAAGTATCACGAGCTTGCCCTCCTTCGAACCAAAGATGAAGAAATTGCCAAGCTCAAGGCAGACATGAAAAAGCTCAAGGTGCTGCACAAATCCGAACTTGATAAAGCTGGCCAGAATTTTACTGAAGAACGAGAACGTCTCAACCTCCAAATTGCCAAGGACCAAGAACTGCTTAAGGAGGCCGACATTAAGCTTGAGTCGGCAAATGCTGAACTTGTGCAACTCCGGAAGAGGCGTGACAACTGCACCACTGAGCTGACCCGGATCCACAGCCATATCTCACGTAAGTTCTTTTTCTTTAGCCGGCATGAATCTCTCCGGGTCGACCTCTTTTACTAAATTCACTTGTCTTGTTTTTTCAGACAAATTTCAGGAGGGTGATGCCATTGCATCCAATGCTGTTACCAAGTTCCGCCAGCAAAGAGGTACTCCATCTGGTCATGGCGCCATTCCTCTTGATCTAGAGGACTTGCTTGTCAGCTTGTCCTCTCAATTTGAAATCATGAAGAACCACGGCAAGGATATTCTAAGCGCAGCAATCCGGGTCTTCAATGCCCTTTGGCCTGGTGAAGACACTCTGGAGGGCTCCGCTGCTCTAATCAACAAGTTAATGGAGTGCGAGACCTAGCTAGACCTCTGGAGGGAATCCGACGGACGTGCCGGAGCTGAGACCGTTCTCCACTATGTGCTCACATGGTACGAGAAAATTAATCTCGATCTTCTCGAGCACATGCGCACCGAGTCAAGGTGGTCCACTGATCCGGATTGTGTAGCTCGGCACAAGGCTTGCACCCATAACCTCATTCAATATGCCCCCATCTATCAATGGAACGAGGGACCAAGCTTTCTCGATGCCGTTGACGACGAAGACGTCGAAGATGGTGCCGGTGAAGATGATGAGGGCGAAGCTTCGGACGTCGAAGAAGATGAAGATGATGCTAAAGCCGAGGCTGGAGTTCCACCTACTGGCACTGAGTTACCTCCCCCTGCTGCTCCTTGATTAAAAACACTTTGCAGTTTATGAGATCCCCGGTATGCTGGGTGCAAATGTATTAAGCACACAAGTTATATTTTTCTACTAAGTTGTTTGTGCCGGATTAACATGGGCGTAGTCCCCGAGTTTCATTTTCTTGTTTCTCCAATTTCTTGGCTCGGCTCGTGTCTACCTTGGTTCGATTTTATGACTTACGAGTCCGAGTTTCAAAAATTGACTTAACAATACTTGGAAACTTTAGGATTGGCTCAAAATAATTCGGCATAGTAAACATAAAGTAAGCATAAGGTTAGTATGAATGACAAACGTGATCTCGATTAAGTTCCTTTCCTTAGATGTTTTTCGTGTGCTACGCAATTCCAAACTTGTTCTCTTGCTTGCCATGAAGCCAAATCTTGTTGGACAGCAGCAAGTCGAAGAGTTAGGTTTTCGGTGCGCACACACTACTAATCCGTCTTAGGTATAAGCAACTTACGCCAGTCGACATATAAATAATAAATACAGAAAACAAACAATAAATATTACTAAGGCAGCCCCCGAGTTACTGCTCGAGGTGCCAAGATTTCATTGATAAGCTCATTGTCGGCATACATACCGACATATGAGAGACTCGGATACACACACTTCTTCGCTAAGTGTAGAACGGGCGAAGTAGAGCTACATTCCATGGTCGCTTAGATTCCTTGCCGGACGTGTCCGCCTTGTTCTTCTCCTGTGGTTTTGCATCGATGAGATAATACGAGTCATTGTGCAATGCTTTGCTCACAATGAATGGCCCTTCCCATGGGGGGGAAACTTATGCATGCCAGCAGTACGTTGTACCAATCGGAGTACCAGATCACCTTCTCAGAAAATTCGGGGGTTTACTTTCCGGCTATGATAGCATCAGAGATTTTGCTGATATATGGCGGATCTGGACAATGCCAATTCTCTCGCTTCTTCTAGCAGATCAACATCATTTTGCCGGGCTTCTTGCACTTTGGCTTCTGTGTATTGGGTGACCCTAGGCGAGTCATGCTCTATGTCGGCTGGTAATACAGCTTTTGCCCCATATACCAGAAAGAATGGCGTATAGCCTGTTGATCGATTCGGAGTTGTTCTTTAACTGCATAGTACCGCTGGTAGTTCTTCTATCCAGCACCCCGCTGATCTTTGCAGTGGCTCAATGAGCCGGGGTTTTATCCCGGATAATACCAATCCGTTGGATCTTTCCACTTGTTTGTTTGATGCGGGGTGAGCTAAGATGATATCTTTGAGGAATGTCACGGTAGTAGCTCCATCACATTTTCTTATTGGCTTCACTTCAATCCATTTAGTAAACTTGTCAACCATGACCAAGATGTGGGTCATGTTCCCTCTTGCTGGTTTAAACGGGCCAACCATGTCCAAACACCATACGTCAAATGGCCAGGTAATTGGTATGGTCTTGAGCTCCGACATTGGCATATGCGTCTTGGTAGCATATCTTTGACAACCATTGCACTTTCTTACCAGATCCTCTGCTTGTTCCAATGCACTTGGCCAGTAAAACCCGTGACGGAAAGCTTTTGCCACCAAGGCTCTGGACGAGGTGTGATGCCCACATTCCCCTTGATGTATATCACGAAGAATGTCAACTCCTTATTCCGGGTCAACACATCACTGGAGAACGTTTGTCACACTCCTTTTGTATAGATCGGAATTGATGATCGTGTATGCTTTTGCTCTCCTCTGAGTTTGCCTGGAAAGCACCTCCTCACCGGGCAAGGTTCCATCTTTCACGAATTGAAATATGGGCAGCGCCCAAGCTGGTATAGCTCGTACTGGGAACACATCCTCATCAATATCCATCTGATCCATCGGCATAACCTCAACCGGATCATGCTGCGCAGTCCCCGGGTCTTGCGAAGTAGTCCCCGGGTTTCGTGAACCACTTCCCACATCAATATCCATGGGCACAGCTTCCGATTCCGGATTTGCCGGGATAAAAATTGAGTCGGATTCCGGGGATGGCCTGATAGATGGTTTTGTGAGGTGCTCTAGTGCTACCCCTGGCGGGATTGCTTGTCGGGTTGATCTGAGCTTCGACAATACATCGGCGGCCTCATTTTCCACCCGAGGTATATGATGAAATTCGCATCCCTCAAAGTATCCTGATATCTTCTGCACATGAAATCTGTACAGTGCCATATTTGCATCCAAAGCATCCCATTGTCCGGAGACTTGCTGGACTACGAGATCCGAGTCACCGAAGCATTGGATCCGACGTATTCCAATTTCTTTTGCCACCTTGAGCCCATGCACAAGTGCTTCATATTCTGCAACATTTTTTGAGGCTGTGAAGTGGATCTGCAGCACGTATTTCAGCTGGTCCTTCTTGGGCGAGGTAAGCACAACTCCGGCGCCTAACCCGGTTTTTGTTTTTGACCCGTCAGAGTGCATTCTCCAGTAGTTCGGATCTGGCAATGGTGGCTCATATTGCACCTCGGCCCAATCCACAAAAAAGTCAGCCACAGCCTGAGACTTGATTGCTTCTCTCCTGTCATATTGTGGCGCATAAGGGGCTAGCTCAATTGCCCATTTTGCAATCCTGCCACTTGCATCCTTGTTGCTCATTATCTCGGATATGGGGGCTTCACATATTACTTTTATGGGGTGCTCTTCAAAATAGTGCTTTAGCTTTTTGGCCGCCATATACACACCATATGCCATCTTCTGATAATGGGGATAATTTTGCTTCGAAGCTGATAATACCTCGCTCAGATAATATACTGGCATTTGCACTGACTTACCCTCTTCGTCGCGCTCTACCACAATTACTGCACTTACAACTCGGTTGGTTGCGGCTATATAGAGCAACATTGGATCCTTTGGTAGTGGAGAGGCTAACACTGGTGTAGTGGCTAACATTTTCTTTAATTGGATAAAGGTTGCATTAGCCTGCGGTGTCCAAATGAACTTGTCCGATTTTTTCATGAGTTGATAGAGAGGCAGTGCCTTTTCTCCCAACCGACATACAAACCGACTTAAGGATGCCAGGCAACCAGTGAACTTCTGGACATCATTAAGGCACTTCGGTAGTTCCATTCGCTCTATGGCTCGGATTTTAGATGGATTAACTTCAATACCTCGGCTGGAGATAAGAAATCTGAGTAATTTTCCAGCCAGGACACCGAAGGTACATTTCTCCGGGTTAAGCTTCATTCGGAACCTTCTCAGGTTTGCGAATGTTTGCCTGATATCATCAAGGAGCGTTTTGCTTTCCTTGGTCTTTATAACAACATCATCCACATATACCTGCACATTTTGACCAATTTGGTCGTGTAGACATTTCTGCATACATCTTTGGTATATTGCCCCTGCATTACATAAGCCAAAAGGCATGGTGCGATAGCAATAAGCCCCATACGGGGTGATAAATGCAGTCTTTATTTGATCACTTGGGTTCAGAGGTATCTGGTGGAAACCAGAATATGCATCAATGAACGACAACAGTTCACACCCAGCAGTGGAATCTATGACCTGGTCTATCCTTGGCAGTGGGAATGGATCTTTCGGACACGCCTTATTTAGGTTCGTGTAATCGATACACATGCGCCAAACCACTGCCACGTTCGGATCATCCTTCTTCTTCTCCACCAGCACCGGATTAGATATCCAATCTGGGTAAAGTACTTCCATGATAAATCTAGCTGCTAGGAGCCGAGCTATCTCATCTCTGATGACCTTTCTCCTGTCTTCGGCGAAGCGGCGGAGAGGTTGCTTCACCGGCTTTGCTCCGGGTCTTACATTCAAAGAGTGCTCGTCCAACTCCCTCGGAACACCTTGCAAGTCTTGTGTGGACCACGCAAAAATATCCCAATTCTCATGGAGGAAGTTGACGAGCTCGCTTTCCTATTTGTCATTTAACCCGGCACCAATTGTTACGGTGCGCTCTAGGAACATATCATCAACAGGCACTTTCTTGGTATCCTTTGTCGCTTGGAATGAGACACTACCATGCGGGTTACTCAGTGCCGACATATATTGCTGCGCGGATTGAGACAATGTCGCCACCTCCTGGATCTTTCTCTTCTCTTGCGCAATCACGAGTGACTCGGCCAGGTTAGACCCAGCTGACGCACACTCAATGGAACGTCAGATATCACCAGTTATGGTAATCACACCATTTGGCCCGGGCAGCTTCATCTTCAAGTAACTGATGTGAGAACTAGCCATGAACTTGTTCAGAGCTAGCCTGCCAAGTAACGCGTGATACTCACTCTCCAAATTGACAACCTCGAATTCTAAATTCTCAGTTTGGCAGTTATCTCTCATGCCGAACACCACGTCAACCCGGACATTGCCAATGGGTTCGCAGTAAATGCCTGGCATGATGCCATGGAAAGTTGTCCTTGTAGCTTGGAGCATGTTCTCCGAGATACCCAACTTGCGCATCGTGTCCAAGTACATGATATTTATGCTGCTGCCATTGTCAATCAGCACCTTTGAGAACCTCACATTGATGTTTGGCCCAATGTATGTTGGGTCCAACACTAGTGCATACGAACCAGGACTTGGCATAAGCTTGGGATGATCTTTGATGCTCCAGGTAATTTCCTGGTCCGACCAAGGAATATACCTCGTCACCGCTGGCATTACCGCATTAACTTCCATGTGTCGGCGCTGCAAGCTCTTTCTGTCTGTCTCTTCTGTGGTGAACACACAGTAACTCTGATGATGCTCTCTGTACTCATTTCTCCCCTCATTTCCAGGGTACCTTTGATCTGGTTGATGTTGGTCTTCCACTTGATGCACTGCATCCCTTCTCTCATGGTTTTCATACCTCGGCGGAGGGGGAGGCAACATTAACTGTTGCTATTCGCTCCGGAGAGAAATTGCTGCCGGGGTAACTCCTGCCAAGGTTGATCATTCCGAGGTGCCTGAGCATTCCCCAAACCACTTTGTTCTATCTTTTGCATCCACTCACACTGCCTGGTTGTGTGACCCGCTGGGTTACTCGGATTTGGCGTGTGAAATTTACATGGTTGATCCAACATTGCCTCATAAGTATACCTCGGACGGTCCTTCTTTTCTTGCCACTGTTTCTTCTGTTCTTGCATCCAAGTTTTCTTGCCATCATTCCTTGGGGTCCATTGTTGCCCTCCAGTTTTTTGACGTTGGTTGCTTCCTGCACCGGGTTGATCTTGATTCATAGCAGCAACTTGTTGCAAACTGTACCGGTAATCCGGTCTATCATCTCTTCTTTTACCCCGGTAATCATTCCTCCGGGATGACCCGGCTCCATCTCGCTGGTAGTACTCCTCGTTTGACTCGTTTGACATGAGCCTAGGCTGAGTCGGATCACCCAGGGCATATGAATCAGCAATCCGGATTGTCTCTGCCAATGTAGTTGGCATATCTCTTTGCAACCTTTGCCATAGCATGCTTGCATATCTACACCCCTGAGCAAACCAAGCTATGGCATGTGACTCAATTACACCCTCACATGAGTTATGCACATTGCACCAGCAGGTTAAGAATTCCCGGTCTGTCTCATTCGGTCTCTGCTTGCACATTGCTAGGGTATGTGGTATGTTGGGCCTCTGATACGTGCTTGAGAAATTACTAACAAACATTTCCTCAAAGTCGATCCAACAGTTAATACTTCCGGGCGGAAAATTGTTTAGCCATACCCTCGCTGGCCCCTCCAGCATCTGAGGTACATATCTCACAGCCCATCTCAAGTTGCCCGTAGCAATTTTTACACCTGTTGCATAGTTAATCAACCAATCCTCCGACTTTGTGTTGCCGTCATATGTATTAGTGCCTCTAGGTAACTATAAGTTAGGTACCGGAGGTTCCTTCATGATCCGGGGCCCAAAACACGCTGGACCCGGAGGACCTTGACACTCAATTTGCTCCGACCTATAAAGCCGATCCAGTTTTAACCTGGCGTCATCAGGCATCAAGTTCATGCTTCCCAATCTTGACCCTATCACGTGATAGTCCGGCCTGGGATACCCAGCGTTCACCATTTCCGAATCACCATCATTGTATCTATCTTGCTCTTGTGGAGCTGCTCTCTGTTGCATACCTTGGTCGGCACTGCGCTCTTGCCATGGTACATTCTGCTGGTGCGGTTGCCCTGCACCTGCCGAATTGCGTTGTCTGGCATTGCCGTTCACAGCGTTCCCCTGACCGGCAATTCCTTGGTCGCGGTTACCTCGGCCAGCTTCACCTCGGCTCACACTTCGTCGATCCTCATTTCTCTGCACTTCTTTTCCTTTCCCTGCCCTTGCCGGGTCATATGGGACTATTTGTTTATTCCTCCTGGCCGAGGTTACTACCTCTTCTATCCTAGGACCACCATGAGGAGACGATGCAGCTCCAGCTGATTTCTCCGGGTTACCTACCGCCGAATGAACGATCTTGGAGGCCCTAGCTCTTTCCGGGTTAGCCCTGAGCAATTCTTCATTCTGTCTGTTTGCGATCCGAACTAACTCATTAACCCTTTCCTGCTGTCTCTGACGGGCTTCACCCGTTAAACCCTCTAACTCGGACGCAGCTGCATATGCTGCTCTGAGGTTCTTTGCCGGGGTACTATACTTCGGCAGCCCCACGGAAAGACAGTTCTCTGATTCCTCAATCATGATATCACCCTCTTTGTTCATTTCACTCATGAGATTTCTCCCCTTTACTTTTACAGCATCAACCTTATTTGCCTTTGCGTACTCACGCAATGTCATGTTCAACGACTGCTGAGCCGCTGCTATCTTTTTCGCACCCTCTAGTATTTTTTGCCTAGTCTCCTCTAACTCGGCTTGTGCCTGAGCCGGATCTACTACTGCTGCTACAGGGCTCACCAAGCTATCTATTGCCTACTGCAGCACATTCTCTAGCCTCTCTAGAGGAGGACCTCTACTTTTCCTTGGTGCCTTGGGCGTTACCTCCGGATCTGGTGCTGGATCCTTGCTCGCGCCAGCGCCTGGCGCAGTCATCATCACCTCGGCATGGTCAAGGGAGCGAGTGATACGCGCCCCACGAGCCGCGCTAAGGGGTGGCTCGCCTCCTTCGACGACGTTCCGCGGGTGAACGCACGACACATCGACAATGACGTAGATCTTGTGCGCGCCAAGCTTGACGAAGAGGCCGTTGCGTGGAAGAGGACGCTTGCCAAAGTAGCCAGCATTGTCGCTGACGAATTCCCGCGCTCCAAAGCGCTGAACGAGCTCGGAGACGATGCGTTCGCCCGTGCCGATGAAGTTTCCCGTCCGGATCTTCACTCCTGCTAGCGCTGCTAGCCCCATGGTGGGCGCCAACTATTGTGGTGGTGTCACGGCAGATGCCATGGATAGGCTAAAGGTGGGACTAAATGCACTAGAGGAATCCAGGGAGGGATAGTGTGGTGATTCCACACACAGTTGCTTTGTACTCAATGAGATTCCAAGGTTACAAGTGCTCCTTGAGCTGTATTCGGGATAGGACGAAGAAGGAACTCTCTTACTCTCACCACTAGCTAGCTCTTAGGAAACTAGAATTGAACAAGTAAAGACCAACCCCTTCTACAGAGGCCTAGACCTCCTTATATAGGGATGGCTAGGTCTCCAACTAGGGCATACGTGGAAGCATATTCCAAGGAATATGCCTCTTCCCAAAATAGCAAACCGATCGGGTCACTTTTCCCCGTCGTAAGCCATGTAGAGGCTACGTGAGCCTCTGTGGCGCCAGCGTCATCCGACACTGGCAACATCACCCTTGTCGGATACGCCTCGGTGGTCCTAGCCTCTGTCTGCTTCGCTCATGCTCTGCATACTGACCTCCTTTTGACCAGCGAGATACCTTCCTTCTCTTGCAAGCGTGATATAACTCGGATCATGCCTGGTTAATCCGGCCACACCTGTACCTGCATACAAGTTAGATATATCATGCCAACATACGACATAAGTCAGCTAAGACCCAGTTAGGTGGACATCCCCTGGTCCGGGTTACTCCGTGATTCGGCCTGCCTTGAGGTGACTCAGCCAGCACTTGCTTTGACCTTGCCGTACCTCGGCTAACTCGGCCTTTATACCCCGACGTGACCCTACCCGGGGGTATCCCCCAACAACAAGCTGCTTCTTCTTGGTTTTGGCTTGAACGGAACTTATCAGACAAGCTCACTATCTCACGGAAGTTCCAAGGATATTCTATGAAGATCTATGGTATGAATACTATAGTTATACCTTGGACCTGTGATATTTCTGTTGTACTACTCTGGTAGGTGTAATATTCGTGGAACGATGTTCCGTGAGTGTTATGCCAATGAATTACGCACTACAACATGCAATGGTGTGCTGCGTCACCGTAGGAATGACAATGATGAGAGCCGATGTGAAAGAGCTCGAGGAGCAAACAATGGCAAGATTCCTCAATGGTTTGAACTGACCAATGTGGAAAATTGTATATTTCTATCCTTACAAGAGCCTCGTCGAGATTCTAACCAAGCCACCAAGGCCAAGCATGACTTGCAAACAGAAAACACATTTGAGAAGACCAAGGCATACTTTGTTTCAATCAATGCAAATGCCTCCAACAAGTCAACAAATCAAGCACCAAGCTCATCCAAGAAAACAAAGACTCCAATGGCATCAACCTCCAAGAGAACAACCGCAAATAATGAAGTCACTTCCTACAAGTGTGGAGGAAAGATCCACAAGTCCTATGAGTGCATCAACACAAAAGCTATGCTAATGGATGAAAATGGCGACACCTATTCCATGAGTGAAGTAGAATATGAAGCATTGCCACAAGTTTCTCTATCAAAGTAAGTTTCCATGAAAGATAAGGACACACTTCTGTGCAAGAATGATCCAAGCCCTTCACTAGTCACCACAAAGGTCTTGATAACTAACTCCATACCAAGAGAATACCAACACCTCAATATCTTCCAAGCTTGAGTCGGAATTTATGGCAAGTCCATAAAAGTGATCATAGATGGAGGACATTGTCATGACCTCGCGAGTACCGAACTTTGTGAAAAACTCAAGTTGGAATATATATGGAGCATCCCCATCCATATCATGTCAAATGGCTTAGTGACAATGGAACCCTCAAGATAAAATTCAAAGTCAAAGTCTCCTTCAAGATTGGCCCCTATGAAGACATCGTCGAGTGTGATGTAGTGCCTATGATCATTTGTCACGTGCTACTTGGGAGACCATGGCAATATGATAGATGAGATATACATAATGGTAACACAATCCAATACTCCTTCAAGTAGAACAACAAAACCTTTGTACTCCAACCGGCCATGACGGCAAGCCAAATCATTGCTTCCAATGCACTAAGCTTACCCAAGATACAACAAGAAAAGGATCATTGTGAGATGAGAGGTGAGAGAGTGAACATGGAGTCAGAGCCAAAAGCCTAAATTGAGTGGGAAAATCAAGAGTGCCACGTCGCAGGCCACCAAAAGTGAGATGAGTGATTTGAGTGTGACACATGATAACAAGTCATCATACAATTCTCTCTATTTGTTATCGGTTTTGCAAGGTAATGACCCACAAGTATAGGGGGTGTATCGCAGTATTTTCGGGGGAAGTGAAACCCAATTTATTGATTCGACATAAGGGGAGCCAAAGAATATTTATAAGCCTTAACAATTGAGTTGTCAATTTAGCTGCACCTGGAAACAATCTTGCTCACAGCAGTTTATCGGTAGCAACAGTTTTGTAGTAGGACTAGTAAAGTAACAGCAGTAGTAAAGCAAAGACAGTAGTAACAATAGCAGTAAACAGTAGGATTCGAGCTATGCTCCTCGGCAACGGTGCAAGAAAATAGTCTTGATGACCCACAAGTATAGGGGGTGTATCGCAGTATTTTCGAGGGAAGTGAAATCCAATTTATTGATTCGACACAAGGGGAGCCAAAGAATATTTATAAGCCTTAACAACTGAGGTGTCAATTCAGCTGCACCTGGAAACAATCTTGCTCACAGCAGTTTATCAGTAGCAACAGTTTTGTAGTAGCAATAGCAAAGTAATAGAAGTAGTAAAAGTAAAGACAGTAGTAGAAATTGCAGTAAACAGTAGGATTAAAGCGCGGTAGGCATAGGGATGGATGGACGGGCGTTGCATGGACAAGAAAATTCATATAGCAATCAAAACATAGGGCATTTGCAGATAAATAAGATAAAGCATCCAAGTACTAAATAATCATAGGCATGTGTTACATATATAGTCATACGTTCTCGCAATGAGAACTTGCAGAACATCTTTTGTCCTGCCAGCCTGTTTGTAGCGGGGCCTCAAGGGAACTACTGGCAATTAAGGTGCTCCTTTTAATAGAGCAACGGAGCAAAGCATTAACACTCCATGAACACATGTGATCCTCACATCAAAGCCATTCCTTCCGGTTATCCCGATTTCTGTCACTTCAGGGCCTTTTGTTTCGGACAACAACGTGCATATACAACTTGCTGGTAAGACCATAAACAATACTATCATAATGAATCAATAACATGTTCAGATCTGAAATCATGGCACTCGGTCCCTAGTGACAAGCATTAAGCATAACAAGTCGCAACAAAGTCAAAAAGCACTAATAGTAGATACTAGGCACCATGCCCTAACAATCAGATGCTATTATATGAACGATCTCATCCAATCCCTACCATCCCCATAGCCTACATCAGGGGATTACTCACTCATAGATGGGGGAAGCATGGATGGTCGATGGAGAAGCAATGGTGATGATGATGGCGATGATCTCCTCCAATTCCCCGTCCCGGCAGAGTGCCAGAACGGAGTTTCTGGTTCCGAATCGTGGAATCTGGTGGTGGCAGCGGGACACTTTCCAGCGCTGCGCTACTTATCACATATAGCTAAGGTTCAACAACCTTATCAAAGTTCTATTGTCCTCCCACTTAACTTTTCGCGAAAAATTCCTTCTCAAGAAACTTGACGTTCCAAGTAACAGACTCTTTTGTCCTCGGTGTTATGGAGAAATTTCCAGAAAATTCTTTGGGATAACCTACAAATACATGCTTATCCGACTTTGGTTGTAAACATTTTACTGATGCATAGCATACCAAAATTTAAGAAAAGACAATTCGGGTTTTATCCCAAACCATAACTTATATGGTGTCATTTCAATGGATCACGATGGTGCTCTTTTCAGTGTAAAAGCGGTAGTCTCTAAAGCTTCAATCCTTAAAACATAATGGCAGTTTCATAAATGGCACCTTTGATCTTACCATGTCAAACATGGTTTGATTTCATCTCTCGAATATGCCATACTCCTATGGTTTATCGGGAAACACAAATCATGGAACAATTCCTCAAATCTTAAGTGTTTTGCTAAACATGTAACTCAAATATCTTCCTTTATGATCAAATCATAAACTCTTTTATTTTCTTGTTACAATGATTTTCACTTCATCTTGAAAGTCTTTGAACAATTTTCAAATGTTTCATACTTCTTCCTTATTAAGTAAATTTATAGATATATTCCCTTAAATTTCTGGAGAAAGCATATGAAGCAAAAAGATCCATCGCATATGGCTACACATAATGGACTATATACATCAACATGCATAATATCCAATAAGTTAGTCATTTGTTCCTCTTTGGCCTATGAACGTAGTTTCAATTATCTCGAGGAAAGTTTCACAAGCGTCAATTGATCAAAATCAAAAGACTCCAAAAATCCATCAACATGGAGTTTCTTCATGTTTACTTTCCAATATAATTCAAATAGCGATGTCACTTCATAAGTGATCTTCCAATCATTTGTCTTACGACATTTTAGTAATAATGTTTATGGATGTGATTTCTCCAACTAGACTTGTAAAAGTTCATCCATCCTTTATGGAATACGGTAATTATTTGAACAACCATTGTTCTCGTAATACCAGAACAAAATAACAATTATTAAAAAACAAATCTTGACTAGGTTTGACGACAACGAAAAACACAATAACACTTTATTTGTTTTCGATGAACATCATCACATATTCTTTTGCTAGTTACTTAGGCCATTGCAGTTCATGAATTGTGTTGTTCTGTATGACACTTCACACCAACCAATTCGATATCCAATACCTAAGAACCACATTGTTTAACAAGAAAATAATACAACCATAACATGTATATCTTCCATATACCTAAGTTGGACATCTCCAACTTTTCTTTTCAGCCAAATATTTTATAGATTCTCTTTCAGCAATTCTTTTTCTTTTAAAAGAATCTATCAACATCAATAGTGGTGTCATTCACATGACACATAGTACAAAGCGTATATAGTTAAATACTGATACCTTTGGACTTGCACTTTGAAGTGGATCACCATCATCAAATGTTTGGTGTTCTTTCAAAAAAATCCATTCTTTAGTAATCTATTAGTGTAGTAAACATTTTACTTACATCTTCTATTCATCCTTATCATGACAACTTTCGTGATCAAGCTACTATAGCCTATAAGAAAGAATCACAAGTATAACGTTAGTTCCCAAAACCTTTTTGGGAGATCCGGATGCCTAGCATCTTCATCCTTCACAAATTCTCATACAATATGATAACATGTATTTTGCTAAATTATACTATATCATAATGCAACCAAAAACATTATTTCAGATATCACAATATCTTTCACACATGATGGTTTCTGAAACAATTTTCAGCTCCTAGATAATCTTGATATTAAACAACTTTTGAATATCAATAATCATGGAGGCAAACATGATACATTAGATACTTACATTGGAATTCTTACTCTTGATTTAATACTACTTATTAAACTTCATGGAGTAAATAGAGTTTGCTGAAAGTTTGTAATAGGACTTATAAACTTTAAATTGACATTCAAAACAATACGATAGCAGTTCGTAAAGTAAATATCCAGAATTCTATAGTTCTATTATCTCAATTAAAACTAAGCATAAGGTAGTGAACAGATGCCAATGACTACAACAAATTATGCAAATTCACTTCGATTTAGTTTACGACAAATTGAGTTCGACTAATCCAAATTAGAAATGAACTCCCACTCAAAAACAACATCCCTCATGCCCTTTTGGTGATTACATGAACCAAATCCACTGCACCAAGTCCGATCATCACGTGAGTCGGTGTAGCTTCAAAAGCGAGCATCAATATGGGCATCACATCAACTATATGACTCATGCTTAACCTTTCGGTCCGTGTTCCAAGGCCATGTCTGTACATGCTAGGCTCGTCAAGTAAGAACCTTAGTATTCCGCGTGTGTAAAACTGTCTTACACCTGTTGTATGAAAGCGCGGAGTCGAGTACACCCGATCATCACGTGATGTCTCGAAACACGATCCATAGAACGGTGCATACTTAAGGAAGAACACATTTTTATATTGATATCTAAATGAGGAATCATCTTAAAATGCTACTAAAACGCCAAACTAGCAATATAAGATGCAAACATCTAATGTTTAAAGTGGGATGATATGGTCCATGCATTTGATCACCATCATATGCATCGTGGTATGATCTCTATCATTCCTTTGTGTGTAAGGCCAATGTCTATGGAACTTACACGTTAAGTGTGTTGTAAGAGTATCTATCATACATCAACTTACAACATTACCATATCATGACACTAGCCCAGCAACAATCTAAACTAGACGCCTCTAATTTATCCATTACAAGTTTTACGTGGCTTAGGTCTTTCGGAGATAGAACCGGTCTTACCTACGAACATGGAACCACAACGAGGATAACCAAGTTATTAGCAACTCGTTGTAAATCAGATATTGACTATAGTTGGAGAGACAGACACCCGCCAGCCACTTATGCAAAACTAGTTGCATGTCAGTCGTGGAACCGGTCTCATGTGCGATGGCATGTAAGGTTGGTCTGGGCCGCTTCATCCCACTATGCCATCAATATCTAAAATACATAGAAGATGCAATAACATGATCATCATCGCCCACATATAAACATATGTGTACTACCCGTGCAAAGCACCTACGCATAGATTAGGCTCTGATACCACTTTTGGGTTCGCAGCATAGAAAAACAAAAAATTTCCTACGATGGGAACTATACGCCAAGATCTATCTACTAGATACAAGCAACGGGTGGATATACATCCATAGAGAACTTACCCTCGTAGACAACAAAGCTTTGTTAACGAGTTGGAACTTGTGGATGATGTAGTCGTACACTTGCCGATCTCAAGATCGTGATGAAGCCCAGTAGGTCCGGCTCCAGCACGTCCATCAGATACAGCTCCAACAAGTCCAGCACCGCAAAGCAGCGGTGCATCCGTGATCGCACACACGTCCGGTACCCCGACAACCTCCATCCCTCGCTCCAGCGAAGCAGCGGAAGCAGCAACTCCTTTCCAGATAAAGCCACCAGGAACATGTATCTCGCTAATCCGAGACCATGGGGGAACAATACTAGAGGGGGAGAGAGATCCTTCACGAGGAGGTGTATGGAAGAAGGAGTGAGAGGGGGGACTTTTATAGGAGGAGCGGAGGGTACCCCTCCCATGGCCGACGCCCATGGAGGGTGTCCCTTCACCTCCCCCATTCATGTGGTGGTAACCCCTCCACATTAAAATGCCCCTTCACATTCTCTTTTAAAGTCTCCACTTTAAATGCATTAAATTTCTCCAAATTTAATGCTCTCTTATTTAATAAAACTCTTTTATTATCATTTTTATTCAGAATTTTGTTAATTAATTTAATTAACAAACATTCACATAAAACCCCTGCAACATTTCAATATTACATGCAGAACCAATTTCAGCAATTTCACCCGAAACAGTTTCGATGTTTATTGAAATAATTCCAGCGCTTTCTTAAATCTTTATCCGAAACATATTTGCTCCAAATGGTTTCGGTATCCCTTAAGTGTGTCACCCTATGGTTCGTGAACAATGCAGGCATGATCGAGACCCTTCTCAGATCAATAATCAGAAGCGGGGCCTGGAGATCCATACTGACTCCTACACATTCAACGATGACTTCTGTGATCGTGAGAACCTTTAATGCTAGTAACTAAATCCCTTTGTCTCGCGATATATTACATGTCCGAGAATCGATCATCGGTATCTCCATACCTAGTTTGATCTCGTTACTGACATGTACTCTTTTCTTGTTCCCGTGATATAATATTCTAGTGATCACATCACTTGCTTGCAAGCTATCTTAATGTGATATCACCGAGAGGGCCCAGAGTATATCTATCCGTCATCGGGATGGACAAATCCCACACTTGATCCATGAGCCTCAACATAACACCTTCGTAGCACTGAACCCACCTTTATAGTCACCATGTTATGGTGTGACGTTTGATGTTATCAAGATACTCTTCCGGTGTTAGCAATTAACATGATCTCATTGCTATCACTTCGGAGCCTTTGGTTCCGGACAATAATATGTGTATACAACTTGCCCATGATTCAGGCAATATCTCTTTTTCTCCTTGTTTAATATCAAAAAGTTCCTACAAAATAGCATGTCTAGCGCTAGGAGGAAAATATTTCTAAAGGAAGGTACTAATCAAGCAATCAGGGCTATCAATAGATCTAGGAGGTAAATTATCAAACCAAGTTTTAGCTTCTCCTTTCAATGAAAAAGGGAAAAATTTAGCAACAAAGTAAGTGCGCATCTTAATATCATCAGAAAATAGACCACTCAAAGCTCAGTTATATGTCCTACTGCACTTTCATTCTTAGTCCCACAAAAAGGTTATTTCTCAACAATAGTTATGTAAGATAAATCAAGAGAGAAATCATAATCCTTATCTTTAATGTTTATGGGAGATGCAGCAAACTTAGCACTAGGAGACAATTTGGGTTTTATAGTATGCCTCTCAAGGAGACTATTAATAGCACTCCTATCATGGGTGTTTTGACATTCTTTAATAAATTCATCGGTCATCTCTATATAATCGTCTTCAATATCATAGCTCTCTCTAGACTTAGGTGAACTGACAGGTGTAGTAGTGTCTTCATTACGAGTTTCAGTATTTCCAGCTATAGTTCTAGCAATCGTAGCATCTAGGAAAGAACCTAATGAACCACTTTTATCAAGCATAGTAGAAGCAGCATCATAAGTATCAGAAGTTTCAGATTTAGCAATAGTAGCAGTGTGTGTAGCATGTGTATGTGGTGGTGTAAGGAACTTACTCATAACAGATGGTGAATCAAGAGCAACAGAGGTGTTCAGAACCATACCTCTTCTTGTAGTGGATGGTAAAATAGGGACCTTGCCATCACGAGACTTACCCATCATGGATGGATGGCAGCGAACAATAGTGATTCCAAGCGAACTTGATAAATAGAGCTATGCTCCCCGGCAACGGCGCAAGAAAATAGTCTTGATGACCCACAAGTATAGGGGGTGTATCGCAGTATTTTCGAGGGAAGTGAAATCCAATTTATTGATTCGACACAAGGGGAGCCAAAGAATATATATAAGCCTTAACAACTGAGTTGTCAATTCAGCTGCACCTGGAAACAATCTTGCTCATAGCAGTTTATCAGTAGCAACAGTTTTGTAGTAGCAATAGAAAAGTAATAGCAGTAGTAAAAGTAAAGACAGTAGTAGAAATTGTAGTAAACAATAGGATTAAAGCGCGGTAGGCATAGGGATGGATGGATGGGCATTGCATGGACAAGACAATTCATATGGCAATCAAAACATAGGGCAATTGCAGATAAATAAGATAAAGCATCCAAGTACTAAATAATCATAGGCATGTGTTCCATATATAGTCATACGTTCTCGCAATGAGAACTTGCAGAACATCTTTTGTCCAACTAGCCCGTTTGCAGCGGGGCCTCAAGGGAACTACTGGCAATTAAGGTACTCCTTTTAATAGAGCACCGCAGCAAAGCATTAACACTCCGTGAACACATGTGATCCTCACATCAAAGCCATTCCCTCTGGTTATCCCGATTGCTGCCACTTCGGGGCCTTTGGTTCCGGACAACAATATGTGTATAAAACTTGCAGGTAAGACCATAAAAAATACTATCATAATGAATCAATAACATGTTTAGATCTGAAATCATGGCACTCGGGCCCTAGTGACAAGCATTAAGCATAACAAGTTGCAACAAAGTCAAAAAGCACTCATAATAGATACTAGGCACCATGCCCTAACAATCTGATGCCATTACATGAACGATCTCATCCAATCCCTACCATCCCCATAGCCTACATCGGGGGATTACTCACTCATAGATGGGGGAAACATGGATGGTCGATGGAGAAGCGATGGTGATGATGATGGCGATGATCTCCTCCAAATCCCATCCTGCAGGGTGCTAGAACAGAGTTTCTGGTTCCGAATCACGGAATCTGGTGGTGCCGGTGTAGCGGAACTCTTTCTGGAAAAACGTCGAACCCCCCTTGGTTTTTAGGTCAAGATGCAACTTATAGGCGAAGAGGGAGGCCGAGGGGTGACCGAGGCGGCCACACCACCCCTAGGTGCAGCCTGGCCTGGCCCGCGTGGCCAGGTGGTGTGGGCCCCTCATGGCCCTCCTCCGTATCGTCTTCTGCCTCTGTGAATCTTCTGGTGAAATAGGATTTTTGGCATATATTTCGGGATTTTTCCTGATAGTTGATTTTCTGCACAAAAACTAGACACCAAGGTAATTTTGCTGAAAACAGCGTCAGTCCATGTTAGTTGTATCCAAATCACACAAGTTTAGAGGAAAAACAATAGCAAAAGTGTTTAGGAAAGTAGATATGTTTTGGACGTATCAACTCCCCCCAAGCTTAGCTTATTTCTTGTCCTCAAGCAATTCAGTTGAAAACTGAGTGTGATAAAAGAAACTTTCACAAACACATTTGCTTCATAAGATGTATATATTCTCAGCATATGATCAAGTACTTGGTCAATTCATAATAAGGAGTATGCAAATAAGGTTACTCAATAGTCATTGCAAGCTATGAAGAGATTCTAACTCAAAAATAGTAATTAGCATGAAACATAAACATAAGAAACATTGCAATGCTCATAAAAAGGTATGATAGAGTGGTATCTCGCTTGCCTTTGATCGTAGGACAAACATAAATGCCAAGGCACCTCTGAAGTTCAAGTGAAGACTAGATGAAAAGATATCAAAGATACAAGCATCAAAGTCATGACACAATTAATCCAAATTTTGAGACAAGCATATTACACTAAGAATGACAATTATGCTCTCAAGAAAGTGCTCATAGAATAGGTGATGACTCAACAAGGAAGTGAAAAGGTTTTGAAAAGTTTGAAAGGCTTCCAAATGCTGAAAGTATGGTACTCATTAGCTTTGAGCTCTCACTGTCCCTATCATAAGCATCTTTAAATGGTTAAGGTTAAAGTGACACAACTAAGAGGATATGCTTGAAAAGTTATAAGTTGAAATCTCATGCCCCTTGCTTACGAGTACCGAACCTCATGCTACTCAACTTCAGTCACAAGTAAGCTCTTGTCATTGTAAGTACATATGTATCATAGAGAACCGCCAATGGGGTACCCCTTGCACATGATACAGGAGCTATCCCATAATCAAAATGACAAGGCAAGTAGACAATGAGCATCTCAACGATCTTTTTATTTGTTATTTGCATAGGTTTTTATTGAAGATGCTTCATAGAGTGCTCATTATGGTTATGCTGCAAGTTTCCACCATGATTAGGCATGGCTTAGGCTAGCGGCCCAGGCGTTTCTCTAACACACATACAAACTCCATGATCTTACAAGTTCCCCTTTTATTTCACACCTTCGGGATCCATAAGCAAAAGAATCATGATATCAACGGAATAATAAGTACAATGTTGAAAGTGTTCCCCATGATACATGGTTCTGCTAACTTCAACTCATAAAGCGCAAGCATATACGCAACAAAGAAGGACACAATGGTTCAAGATTATTAAGTGCAAGAAAATAAAGTGTGCCGTCAAGTTCATGAGAGCTTTACTAACTAACTTTCTCATAACAAGCAAACATTTTATTCGGAAGAAAATAAGGCATACTGAATATGCACGGACTAGCAAATGATGCTAATAGGTAGGTATGGTGGACACTTTTGGCAATATTGGTTTTGGGGAGTTGGAAACATGAGTACAGCTCATACTCAGTGCAAGTGAAGGCTAGCAATAGTAAGGGAGCGACAAACAAGAGAACAATAACTGTCATAATCATGCTTGCAACAAAACAGGACTAATTATGGCATAAAAGTGATCCAAGTCCCCTGAGGAAAAATAATTCATCGAGTCTTAAGTGATTATTGTTTCAGTCATATGCATGCGTGAGCATGTGCCAAGTCAATTCAAATGAAACATTTAGAGGAGGATACCACAGTGTCATACCAAGTTAGGAATAGAACAATGCAAGCAAACATTCATATGGCATGCTAAAAACAATTAGCAAGATGGAGCTAATCATAAGAAAGCAAGAACTACTAAGCATCCATAAATAACATACACCCTACATGAACAGACTAAGCATGCCCACAATGATGAGTATATGTACAAAAATGAAAACAAATAGAGTTCGTTACCAGCCTGCCACACCTCAAGTTGTCATTAATCCTCATTATTTCCCTTCACTTGTGTGGCTTGAATGATAACATGAAACCAAATTCCACTGACGACTGCTGAACCCTGCAACAAACTTCACAAAAACCAAAGAAGAACAACAAATATTTTTGGTGTTTCTATTTTTAAAGGCAAGAACCAAAAGAAAGAACAAGCAAATCGAAATCTTTTTGGGTTTTTTGAATAATCAAAACAAAGCAAGAAGGAATAAGCAAACCAAGGCTAAAAAGACAAAGAAGCAAACAATGAGAAACAAATAAAATATTTTTGGTCTTTTTGTGTTTTAGAAAGCAAAAGTAAAGAAATAACGAAAACTAAAAAGAGAACGAAGCATGGATATACAAAGTGCCGACTAAACATGATATGTAGATGAGTGTGATGTCGGTGTACCTCCCCCCAAGCTTAGGCTTTTGGCCTAAGTGGGTATCAATCCCAAGCTGACCAAGATGGAGCGCCTCCTTAGTACGGAGAGGAGGTTCCCTCATCCTGATACAAGCTCGAGGACGCCCCACCGTAGTGCGCAGAATAGTCGTAAGAAGGCACATCCTCCTGGTGCTGCCTGTGGAAACCAAGCAAGCGGAGTTGCTCGTCCACCTCCTCCTTAGAACGCGATCATGGCCTCCTGTAAATACTGAACAAAGTGGATTGTGGCAAAGGAATTTCCCTCTCATCTCCGTCAGTAAACAACATTCTGTATACTAAACTATCCGTACTAGGGTCAGCAGTGACAAAGTGATGCATTTTCATAGCAGCAAGATCAAGCCTTTGTGGTGCCAACACAGTGTCCTTAGGATCCATAGAGAGTTCTAAAGAAGCAACCATGTGTGAGGCAATAATGCCCCCATAAATAGGTCCCCTAGCAGCTAGGCGGCGAGCAATGAGAGAGCCAAGATTTTACTTGGTATCATTATTAACTACAGCAGCAAGGAAGGCTAAATTATAATTAGAAATATTACTAGTGTTCTCCCTACCAAGAATGCTAGTGGCAAGATAATAAGCAAAATATCTAAGAGATGGTAGAGCTCTAGCAAATCAGCGGGTCAACCTTGGATCTTCTTTACTATCCCCATCATGCCTATACCTATGATGCTGTAAAATCTTTCCAATGACATGGTAATAGGCTGATTATAAATTCTGAAAGAAACAGTTGACTCATAAGGGGTGTTAGTGAAAAATGAAACTCTCAACGAAGTTTTGGTGAGCATGGCATATTGCTCACTCTCATCTTCCATGTACGTGGTCAGGCCAACCCTCTGAACCAGTAGTAAGAAATCATTGAGGATCCCTGCAGCTTGCAAAAAGGTAAAACAAGGGAAGGTAGATGGGTGAGCATCTCCCTCATCTCCTTCATTGCCAAAGTGTGGTACAATAAGATCTTCATTGTATGATGGCCTAAACTGAGAGGCTGATCTTGAAGGCCTTTCCCTCCTGGGTGTGTCCCTCTCAAATATTTCTCCAAAGGTGTGGTTGTTCATCTTTGATATTCTGAAATTTAAACATCCATTATACAAGTGATTGCAAAGTGAATACATAATGAAGGGAACTACTCATAGGGACTTGTAAGAGGCCTAAACATGCATCAAAACAATATCTCTAAGCATTGAACAAGCTTACAAGCTCACATAACCTTTCACCTACAGCTGCAAAATACTCAAGATATAAACCACTAAACACAAATCTACTTAGACAAGCGGAGGAGTCACATACTGGAGAACAAATGCTCCAAATTTCAGCAACAAAGATGGGCTGAGCAAGGAGATCGAAAAATCATGGTCAAGAACAGCAAGAACACGATTTCGAGCAATGAGCTAGTGTTTTCTCGGGAGAGAAGGCAGTGGGAAGTGAGAGAGTAAGTGGAGGCTTAGGGTGGCCCACACCATGGCCAGGCGTGCCCCTGGGGTGGCCGCGCCACCAGGTGGTGTGCCTGCCTGGTGGGCCCCCCTGGGTCACTCCAGGCACTCCTCTGCCCCTTTTTTCACGTAAAAATTTAATATGAATTTTCTAGAATTTTTCGAGACACTTTATTTTTTTATCAATTTTCAGGTATAGAAGAATGATTTTCTAACAGAAAGATGTTTTTGGAATGATGCAATGACAAAACAAAACTAAAACTTCATAAGTTCTAAGACACTCTAATATGCAAGCAACTAACGATAGAAAAGTAAACTAAACGAAAGCAAAAACTACAATGGGTAAAATAAAGTAAGCAAAAATAATCACGGTGAAAACATTGTTTTGTTCATTAAAATCCCTTTGTTAACAAGGTTGATCAGGTCTTGTTACCAAAACAATTTTATATGAAACAAAACTTTGTATTCCACTAATGATTATGTTACCTCAACCTTGATAGCAATGGTCCCAATCATAATAGTTTCATATTTTTCTCGTGGTATGGGACAATATATTTCTCTAACTTGGATGCCCTCAACATGTTCAATTGAATTTAAGCCACAAGTCCTATCAATCTTCTTGGGGAAATAGATAGTATGATACTTGTCATTAACATTAAAAGTCACCTTTCCTTGATTACAATTAATAACAGCTCCTACAGTATTAGGAAAAGGTCTCCCAAGAATAATAGACATATTATCATCTTCAGGCATTTCAACCACAACAAAATTAGTTAATATCAAGCAATTATGATCCACTTGAACAAGTACATCCTCACATATACCAACAGGAATATTAGTAGATTTATCAGCCATTTGCAAAGATATATCAGTTGGTATTAGTTTTTCCAATTGAAGTCTCTTATAGAGAGAAAAAGGCATAACACTAACTCCTGCTCCCAAGTCACACAAAGCAGTTCTAACATAACTATTTTTAATAGAGCATGGAATAGTTGGAATCCCTAGGTCTCCCAGTTTCTTTGGAACCTTACCATTAAAGGAATAATTAGCAAGCAAAGTAGAAATTTCTGCATTAGGGATCTTCCTTTTATTAGAGATAATATCCTTCATATACTTTGAATAAGGAGGCAATTTAATAGCATCAGTCAAAGGTATTTGCAAAAATAAAGGTTTCATCCACTCACAAAACTTATTATAGTGTTCATCTTCCTTTGACTTGTGTTTCTTATCAGGGAAAGGCATAGGTTTTTGGACCCAAGGCTCTCTTTCACTACCATGTTTCTTAGCAACAAAATCTTCTTTAGTGTATTTAGTATTCTTAGTGTGCCTTTCAGGTTCTTCTTCAACTTTTTCTTTATCAGGAACATCATTTTCCTCATTACCACTTTTAGTTTCAGCATCAGAGACAGATATACTATTAGGATCTTTAGCAGGTTTAGAGGGTTCTACAATAGTTTTATGTTTCCTTTTCTTTTCTTAGGAGTAGTACCACTATTTTTAGCTTGTTGAGAATCCTGCTCAATTCTTTTAGGATGCCCCTCAGGATATAGAGGATTCTGGATGGCAGCACCACTTCTAGTTCTAATTTCATAAGCATGTTTTTCTTTAGTAGCATTAACTAGCAAGTATTTTTGTACTTTAATAAGCTGATCAATTTGAGTTTGAGCCATTTTAAAAAAATTAACAAGCATTTTAACATCATTAGAGGTTCTTTCCATAATATCCTTCAACTCAACAATAGCTCTAGAGTTTTCTATTAGATGATTTTGCACCCTTTTATTAAAATTATCTTGTTTAACGATAAAAATATCAAATTCTTCGAAGTATTGATCAGGAGGTTTAGAGTAAGGAATATCACCTTCATAAAAATGTTGGAGAGAGTGTACCTCAATAGTGGATGAGTGGGAGATTCGCTTACATAATTCTTCTATAGGAGGTAAATTCTTCACATCTTCAGCTTTAATACCCTTCTTCTTAAGACATTTCTTGGCTTCCTTCATCACTTCATCATTTAGTTCAATAACTCCCCTCTTCTTTGATGTTGGTATAGGCGCAGGCACGGTTAACTCAGGTGTAGTTGTCTCTGGTATAGTTGGTTCAGATGAAGTCCAGTCTTCATAATTCTTGCTTATTTTAGCCATTAATTCCTCAGCTTCTTTGGGAGTTCTATTCCTGAAAACACAATCCGCACAACTATCCAGGTATGTCCTAAATTCTTCAGTTAGTCCATTATAATATATATCAAGAAGCTCATTTTTTAGGTAATGGACATCCAGCTTGTGCATGAATCAAAGCACCAAACGTTGACCATGATTCAGGCAATATCTCTTTTTCTCCATGTTTAAAATCAAAAAGTTCCTGCAAAATAGCATGTCTAGCGCTAGGAGGAAAATATTTCTGAAGGAAGGTACTAATCAAGCAATTAGGGCTATCAGTAGATCCAGGAGATACATTATTAAACCAAGTTTTAGCTTCTCCTTTCAATGAAAAAGGGAAAATTTTAGCAACAAAGTAAGTGTGCATCTTAATATCATCAGAAAATAGACCACTCATGGTAGAAAGCTCAGTCATATGTGCTACCGCACTTTCATTCTTAGTCCCACAAAAAGGTTCTTTCTCAACAATAGTTATGTAAGATAAATCAAGAGAGAAATCATAATCCTTATCTTTAATGTTTATGGGAGATGCAGCAAACTTAGCATTAGGAGACAATTTGGGTTTTATAGTATGCCTCTCAAGGAGACTCTTAATAGCACTCCTATCATGGGTGTTTTGACATTCTTTAATAAATTCATCGGTCATCTCTATATAATCGTCTTCAATATCATAGCTCTCTCTAGACTTAGGTGAACTGACAGGTGTAGTAGTGTCTTCATTAGGAGTTTCAGTATTTCCAGCTATAGTTCTAGCAATCGTAGCATCTAGGAAAGGACCTAATGAACCACTTTTATCAAGCATAGTAGAAGCAGCATCATAAGTATCAGAAGTTTCAGATTCAACAGTAGTAGCAGTGTGTGTAGCATGTGTATGTCGTGGTGTAAGGAACTTACTCATAATAGATGGTGAATCAAGAGCAACATAGGTGTTCAGAACCGTACCTATTCTTGTAGTGGATGGTAAAATAGGGACCTTGCCATCACGAGACTTACCCATGATGGATGGATGGCAGCGAACAATAGTGATTCCAAGTGAACTTGATAAATAGAGCTAGGCTCCCCGGCAACGGCGCTAGAAAATAGTCTTGATGACCCACAAGTATAGGGGGTGTATCGCAGTATTTTCGAGGGAAATGAAACCCAATTTATTGATTCGACACAAGGAGAGCCAAAGAATATTTATAAGCCTTAACAACTGAGTTGTCAATTTAGCTGCACGTGGAAACAATCTTGCTCACAACAGTTTATCAGTAGCAATAGTTTTGTAGTAGCAATAGCAAAGTAATAGCAGTAGTAAAAGTAAAGATAGTAGTAGAAATTGCAGTAAATAGTAGGATTAAAGCGCGGTAGGTATAGGGATGGATGGACGGGTGTTGCATGGACAAGACAATTCATATGGCAATCAAAATACATGGGATTTGCAGATAAATAAGATAAAGCATCCAAGTACTAAATAATCATAGCCACGTGTTTCATATATAGTCATACGTGCTCGCAATGAGAACTTGCACAACATCTTTTGTCCTGCCAGCCCGTTTGCAGCGGGGCCTCAAGGTAACTACTGGCAATTAAGGTACTCCTTTTAATAGAGCACCGGAGCAAAGCATTAACACTCCGTGAACACATGTGATCCTCACATCAAAGCCATTCCCTCCGGTTATCCTGATTGCTGTCACTTCGGGGCCTTTGGTTCCGGACAACAATATGTGTATACAACTTGCAGGTAAGACCATAAACAATACTATCATAATGAATCAATAACATGTTCAGATCTGAAATCATGGCACCCGGGCCCTAGTGACAAGCATTAAGCATAACAAGTTGCAACACAGTCAAAAAGCAGTAATAATAAATACTAGGCACCATGCCCTAACAATCTGATGCCATTACATGAACGATCTCATCCAATTCCTACCATCCCCATAGCCTACATCAGGGGATTACTCACTCATAGATGGGGGAAACATGGATGGTCGATGGAGAAGCGATGGTGATGATGTTGGCGATGATCTCCTCCAATTCCTCGTCCTGGCAGGGTGCCAGAACGGAGTTTCTGGTTCTAAATCACAGAATCTGGTGGTGGCGGCATAGAGGAACTCTTTCTAGAAAAACGTCGAATCCCCCTTGGTTTTTAGGTCAAGAGGCAACTTATAGGCAAAGAGGGAGGCCGAGGGGGTGACTGAGGCATCCACACCACCCCCAGGCGCGACCTGGCCTGGCCCGCGCGGCCAGGTGGTGTGGGCCCCTTATGGCCCTCCTCCGTCTCGTCTTCTGGCTCCGTGAATCTTCTGGTGAAATAGGATTTTTCGCATATTTTCCGGGATTTTTCCTGATAGTTGATTTTCTACACAAAAACTAGACACCAAGGTAATTCTGCTGAAAACAGCGTCAGTCCGCGTTAGTTGTATCCAAATCACATAAGTTTAGAGTAAAAACAATAGCAAAAGTGTTCGGGAAAGTAGAAATGTTTTGGACGTATCACAAGGTACTCAAGATAGGCCACCACCTCCAAGGCATGCTCGACAAGATCTACCACACCAACATGAAGAGAACAAGGAATACAAGACTTCTTTTGTGTGTGGCCAGAACGGGATGCTTTCCAATGCCAAGTACTATCTTCAACAACTATGAACAAAGCTTTGACACCGAAGATCCAACCTCATACAATTTCAACGCTAAGGGCAAATCTCCTCCAACACATGGTGAAGACGGATTATTGTCGAGGTCGACTCTTTTTCAAGAAGGAAAGATCTCTCCGGCAGACAGATTTCTACCGGGGGAATTCCTTCCCAGAGAGGGGAGATCGTCGCCATCAACACCACCATCAAGCTGGACTTCATCGGGATCATCATCATCATCATCATCACCATCATCATCAGCAGCATCACCATCTCCATATTGCTGTAACAATTGTGGTGAATCTTGCATAGTTCATAGGGGAAACTTTCCCGGCGTTGCATTGAGAAAGATTCAATAGATTGTTATTTAAGTTGTGGTGTACTTCTTCTAGTGGTGTCATGTGAACGTCGACTACATGACACTTCACCTATATGGGCCTAGGGGAATGCATTGTGTATTTGGCTACTAATCGTAGGGGTTGCCGGGGTGACAGAAACCTGAACCCCTGTTAGGAAACCATTGCACAAGGGACGTAAGGGTCTTAGAGTTTAAAGTTGTGGTTAGGTTTCTACCTTAATTACTTTCTTGTACTTACGGATGTTTGCAAGGGGTATAATCACAAGTATGTATTTAGTGTTGGATGGGTCGGTACATTAGCACAGGTTCACCCACACAACACTTAGCAAGCTAAAGAAGATTAATCGACTATATGAAGCGAAAGCACTTGACAGTCTTCCCATGTATCCTCGAGAACGTTTGGTCATCTTAAGTAATACATCCGGCTTGTCCTTTGCTGCATAAAGGATTGGGCCACTTGCTGCATTTATTCCTACTATCTTTTATTTACTCGTACTTTGTTTACTTGCTTTATCGAAAACCCCTAAAAATCCGTTTGCTAAGTATTTGCAGAGAATTCCTGATCCATACCACTAGCCAGCATCTTCTGCTCCTCGTTGGGTTCGACACTCTTACTTATCGAAAATACTGCGATACACCCCCTATACTTGTGGGTCATCACTTGCTCAGAGGGTGGAGCTGTACAAGATTCGGCTTCTGAACCCATTCACTCATAAGTCCAACACTGAGTTTCAAGCACACATACCATCTGAGCTTCTGCAATCTGTCATCGTGATGAAGTCCCCGATGATGGTGTTCATTTGTGAAAGCGCATGTGTGCGCCTATGTGTGATTTTGGTAATCAATGACAATCCCTATGGACTAATGTTTACATTGAGTTATACTTAAGGATATATCCATAGACAATGCTTGAGCCATATGGTGGTCTCAAGGCTGATAGAAGAAGAAAATGAAGAAGATCAAGTGATGACCAAGATGTTCAAGGAGTGATCCAAAGGATTGGTCATGAGAGAGTTGAGCCTATGGCAAGTGTGTCTTGAAGAACAAGATGGAGTGATCGCATGTGTACCTTCAAGACACCAACATAATAAAGAAAGAAGAAGTGAAGTGCAAGTTCAAGATGAGCCATCTCAATGAGAACATATGATTGAATCTTGCCATCCTTATAGTGATCATGGATATGCGAAGATATGCCTAAAAGATAAGCTCTCCCATAGTGGAGTATGGGGGAGCAAATTCCAAGTCTTCACCAAGCTAGCACAATCAAGAAATGTGTTCCATCTTGAGGTGTACAAGATCGTCATCATCAAGCTCAAGTGGAATATACGCAAGGCAAAGATATGATCTTGATAGGGTTTCTTTCTTACCGGTCTCATGGTGTTAGTTGGGGTGACCGGTTTATATGATAGATAACCGTACTATCAAGAGGGGCTCTCGAGTGAGTAACTTGATCATATCCCTCGGTGAGAGCTCAAACCTTTGCATAATTGGAATCATCTTTCTTGGTTATTATTTGGTTCTTGTCCATGAGAGGATTTAGAGCTTGTGTCAATATCTATGAAAATCTCAAGTTCATCAAAAACGGATTTCATATGCATTTTCTATTGTGGTTTCAATATTGGAGGATCTACCGGTTTGTCTTTTATAGATAGGTTAAAACTTTCATCATTTGTTTCTATCCTCCCTTGCTGGACTATGATGGTTCCCTGCATGATCTTGTAGAACTCGTTACTACCTTCGAAACGAGCCCAAGATCATCAAAATTGGAGTCCGGATGCAAAAGTTATGATGGTTTCAGTTTTGGTGTTTCTACAAGTTTTTTGAGGGGCGGATTATCCGGACAAATATCCGGCCCAAATATCTGCCCCCTATACACAGCGACGCGCCGCGAAGTCCTTAGCCTATTTTGGCCCAGGGAACCCGGAATATCCGGGGGAGGGGCGGATTATCCGGCCTGGGAGGTCCCAATCAGTCATATTTCGTTGTGGAGGGGTATAAATAGATCCCTTCTTCCTCCTTAGGCTTTGTTGGTTGCATTCTCTCTCTCCTCCATTGTTTTAAACTTCAAGAGCTTGCAAATACTCTCAATCCCTCCCATATTTCTTGAATCTTTTTGGGGGATTTTAAAGGGGAGATCTAGATCTACAATTCCACCAATCCATCTCTCCTCTATGTGAGGAGAACATCTTGGGATCTAGATCTTGGGGTTTCTTTTGTGGATTTCCTCTTGTGTTCTTCCTTCCTTATTGCCCCAATAGCTTTTGTAGCTTTGGTGGAATTTGGGAGAGAAGGACTTGAGCACTTCTTGTGTTCTTGCCATTGCATTTGGTACATCGGTTTAAGTTCTTGGTGAGGATTCAATTGGGTGAAAGGTTGGGAAGCCGTGTGGTGGAGATTCCATTGTATCGGGAAAGTTATGACATAACAATGAATGTGGTAAGTGATTCAAAGCATCGTATAAACCATGCTAACCATAGATCTCGGAATGGGATGGGCAAGTCATCTAGATCTTCTTCCTACTATGTGTATTTGTAGCCTAAGTTGGGTTGTGATCCAAAGTGGAGATCAATGGGTGGGAGCCCGTAATGTCCATGTCATGTGTTGCAGGATAACGACCAAGAATATTAAAAGGGATGGCCATTGGGTGTAGGTCTTAAATTGAAGCTCATTGCAATGGGTAAGCAGCGGGTTCATGGAGAAGGGTAGTTATTCTCTAGTATTTATTCTAGGCCTCATAGATATGGTAGTGTGAATGGGATTCGCGACCCGGATGTGCAACATAGCTAAAGACATTTGTGGGTAAAGTAGCACACCTCTCGAGAGTGTATAAACCTGACATGTTACTCCTTATTCTGGGAAATACCTGCGAAGGTAGTGTGGAAAGGGACTCCATGAAGTCCTATACAGCCCGTGAAGGCTGACAGACATAGATTTTCTAAAACTAAAACTTACCTTTTCTAAAAACCCGATTTGAGAACTGCACAGTCCTAGGATGTCTGATCCGCATGGATTCATCAAGCATCTACATATTTAAAAATTGTTGAGTATGCTATACTCAATCTATCTTCTTATCCCTTGCTACACTTTGGTAGTGGTTAACATAATCCCAATCCAAGAAGATAACAAAGGAGGACCACTACGGGGAACCAAGGATCAAAGTAGTCAACAGTGATAGATACTTCAAACAGTGATGGAGAAGATCAAGTTAAACATAGACGGGAATCAATTCCCAAAGATAGGAACCATACCATTAGAGAATGCTGCTAGAGCAATTAGCCCGCCTTTAGTTACCGAGATAGGCCTAGAGGTAGATCTAGTGCTAGACTAGACTACAAGTGTCGTTGTGGTGTCACGGCAGATGCCATGGATAGGCTAAAGGTGGGACTAAATGCACTAGAGGAATCCAGGGAGGGATAGTGTGGTGATTCCACACACAGTTGCTTTGTACTCAATGAGATTCCAAGGTTACAAGTGCTCCTTGAGCTGTATTGGGGAGAGGAGGAAGAAGGAACTCTCTTACTCTCACCACTAGCTAGCTCTCAGGAAACTAGAATTGAACAAGTAAAGACCAACCCCTTCTACGGAGGCCCTATCCCTCCTTATATAGGGGTGGCTAGGTCTCCAACTAGGGCATACGTGGAGGCATATTCCAAGGAATATGCCTCTTCCCAAAATAGCAAACCGACCGGGTCAATTTTCCCCGTCGTAAGCCATGCAGAGGCTACGTGAGCCTCTACGGCGCCAGCGTCATCCGATACTGGCAACATCACCCTTGTTGGCCACGCCTCGGTGGTCCTAGCCTCTGTCTGATTCGCTCATGCTCTGCGTACAGTGACATCCTTTTGACCAGTGAGATACCTTCCTTCTCTTGCAAGCCTGATATAACCCAGATCATGCCTGGTTAATCCAGCTACACCTGTACCTGCATACAAGTTAGATATATTCATACGACATAAGTCGTATGAGACCATGTTAGGTGGACATCCCCTGGTCCGGGTTACTCCGTGATTCGGCCTGCCTTGAGGTGACTCGGCCAGCACTTGCTTTGACCTTGTCGTACCTCGGCTAACTCGGCCTTTATACCCCGGCGTGACCCTAGCCGGGGGTATCCCCCCAACATTAGTCCCTGAAGCTGGTGCGGTCTTAGCTGCCTTAGCCGCTAAGGCTACAGCAGGTTCAATTATACCGGGCCTTTTGCTCCCTTTTCCGAGTTACCTCCTATCTCGGATTTCATTAACTTTCTTTTCCCTTGGCACATTCCGATTTTGCACTCGCTGGTCGGGTCACTCCATACTCATCTGAGTTATTCTTCCTTCTCTTGTACGCTTCCCCACGTAGAGGGTAATCATTACTTTGCCTCATTTTAAGGGCATGTGCCAGTAACTGCCGCAGTTATTGTCAGATATTACTGTTGCACACGTCAAATCGTATTTGTCTCCTCGTTAACTATATCATAACGTCACGTCGTGGGATCTCCTGCGCCCTGTGGCCCTTCCTGTGGCTCGTTTCTGATTGGTTGATCTGGATTATACATGGCCACACGGTGTAGCCCATCCGCACAGCACGATCCCACTACCCCTCTCGGGTGTGGTTAAATAGGGGAGGGGCGCGCCCCTTGGGACTTTTCCCCATCTTAGCGCCCCTCTGCCTCTCCTTCTTCTTCTTCCTCCTAGCGACAGTGCCGCCACCGCACCCGCTTAGCTGCGCCGCCGCACCGTTCCTCGCGCATCAGCATCGCCACCACTCCCACACATCTCCACCGCCATGGGTCCGCGCCAATCCAGGCCACTGCCCCCCACCGCCGTTAGGGCCAGTGAGGACAGTGACTTAGAGATGACGGAGGAAGAACTCGCCGTCGCGGAGCAGGAAATGGAGGAGGAAGCGAGGAACACCGACCACGGTGCTTGGGCTGGGTCCTGGGTATTCCAGGATGACCTTGACTGGTTGTACCACACCCGACGTATCCCGCAGGGCGTCATCGCTTGTGTCGCCTCCGAGGAGCTTGCTCCCTCACCCAATATGGGTGAATTTGTAGTGTTCCTCTCCCACTTCCAGCGTGGATTTGGGCTCCTCGTTAGCGATTTCTTCCAATATTGACTCAACACATATGAGCTTCAACCATACCACCTTCCGGCAAACGCCATCACATCTCTTTCCGCCTTTGCTTCCACCATAGAGGGCTACACCGGATTGTGGCCCACTAAGGAGCTCTGGATCCGTTTTTCGGTCTACGCCGGAACTTGATTCCGAATAAGGAGCTTGACCCAGAGGACAAGCAACTCACGTAGTTCGGCACTACCTCTATCTCTCCTAGGAAACAGTCCATCTTTCCCCGAGTCATGGGGCTTGATTCGTGCAAGGGTTGGGCCCGAACCTTCTTTTATGTTAGAAATAGCACAAAGGAAGATCTGATCCGGCTGCACCCCTATGCTCCGGGTCCTCCTAATCCGGATCTGTGGGACCGGATCTCCAAGAAACCCACAGTCCTGGCGAACCAGGTCAACAAGCAATTTCAGGAGCTAAAAGACGCCAAGATGCGCAACGAGGATGCGATGATCACTTTCATCCGCAACCGGATCTCCCCTCTCCAGAAACGCACACACAAGTTGTGCCATATGAGCTGGCGCCTTGACCCCAACCGGACTTCCTCCTTTGAGCTGAGCAACACCGAGATTTATCGCCGGGTCAAGGCCCTCTTCACCACTGATAAGAACTTCTCCGCTGATTGGGAGTGGGGAGTTGAAGACTTCTGCCGAGACAGGCTTCCTCCCGTGGTAATTCTCGTGTTTTAATTTCTTTCCGAGTTATATTGTATGTCGGAGTATGTTGCTTATTTGGTCTTCTTGTATTTATCTCTCAGCTGTTTCTTCAGCAAACACTCGAGGATGGCGCCGACCCTTCGCAGAAATGGGCGAAGGATCGCGATGCCCCGGACGAGGAGGAGCCGGATCAGGAAATGTTCCTGCCACTCCCTGACGTGACCAAGCGACATACCGGTAAATTCTCTTCCATTAGAGATTAGCCTGAAGATGAAGATGATTCTGATGTTGAGGTGATGGAAGCATTTGACGTTGTCCCCCTTTCTTATGCCTATCCGGCATCAGCTAACCCCGGTGGGCAGATCCATGAAGATCCTCCCCTTGCCACGGGTGAGACAGTCCCGGTCGCATCAAAGAAAAGGGGGGCCGCATCTACTTCTTCCTCCGGACCTTCTAAGCCAACCAAAAGGCGAAAGAAGTCCGCAGACAAAGCTGCCACCAAGTCCACGACTAAGGCCGTAGCCCGGAGGGCTCGCAATCCAAAGGAGCCTTTGACCTCAGATGAGTAAGTCACTTCTCCCATATCCAATCTTCTGTTTCGCGTTTTGCTATTCATTTGTTCTTCCTTTGTTATAGTTTCTCATCATTCATCATTTGATTCGGCAGGGCCGTGGTGGAGGTTCCTCAGAGTGGATCCGGCATCGCCTCGCCGCTCTGACATAGCCCTTCTCCCCCTCGTGGCGACGATTCACGCCCGTTGAGCCCCATTCAGGAGGGCTCAGCGGCTGCTCCGGGTTCTAGCCCACCTCGTCAAGAGGAGGGCAACCTCGGAACAGGGGGAAGTGGTTCTGCCGAGGCTGCAGTTGCTCCCTCTTTGGCTCAGCCGCAACTAGCCACCACCGAGGTTCCTTCAGCACCCCCACCAAGACAAAAATTAGCACAGCACTAGCACCAGCCGCACAAGCATCAGCAACAGCACCAAGCCCCTCCGCCTCGTCCGAGTCTTCCAAGACTCGGTGAGAAGGCACCAGCAGCACCAAGGCTAGCACTAAGGCAGCTCCCAAAGCCAAATCCGCGGCTCAGACCTCCACCTCTCAGCAAAAGCCCAAGGGCAATAAAGCTCCTGACGCCACCAGGGCAGCGTCAATCGAAGCTGGACAGTGTACACTTGCATCCATGCTCTCGAAGAAAACCCCGCCGATGAAGGACACTTCTACCGAGTCAGCTGATGCGCAACTCGTCTTGCACACTAGCCCCGTTGTTGCATAGGTTGAGAGAAGGGAGGCCCACGCCAAGGGTTTAGTCGCGCCCCATATGCTCAGCAGAGAACGCTATCCTCCGACCTTGATCGAGTTTGTTAACAACTGGAACAAGGCGGAGTTCGTCCATAACGACGATCTCCCTAAGAAGTTTGGGCATGCCGAGTTTGCTGCACAGATGAACACAGCTGCCAAGGCAATCAACCTTGCGGGTCGGATGATGGAGGTACGCTATTTAGCCTTTACCTTAACATGTACTAGATATTAGTGATATAACCATTAGTCCCCGAGCCTCCGGGGGAGTAACTTGTTACTCGGCCGGATGCTCCTTAGAGAACTAGCATAGCTCCTTAGTAACTTCGAATATGCACACACCTAGAGCCGAGTTAAGTTTCACTTGGCCCGGATCTTGATCACTTCGAATATGCACACACCTAGAGCCGGGTTAAGTTCCACTTGGCCCGGATTTTGTACACTTCGAATATGCACACACCTAGAGCCGGGTTAAGTTCCACTTGGCCCGGATTTTGTACACTTCGAATATGCACACACCTAGAACCGGGTTAAGTTTCACTTGGCCCAGATTTTGTACACTTCGAATATGTACATGACTAAGCTATCTTTTTGTACTCTTTTCAGGTGACCACCAATCGCTGGAGCGCTGAGTTTCAGCGTCTCTTGGGCACTCACAAGATGCTGCGCGAAACATACTATGCTTCTCGCCGAATACGATAAAAGGGGTATGTTCTTTCCTTGGCATTTTTCCATTTCTCTTCGTATTTTTCTGCCAAACTAATCCATCATTCAGATTGCGCAGCTGGAGTGGAGGCCAAGAACATCCTCATGAGGAAAAACTTGGACCAAATAAAGGGTAAGTCATTTTTGCTTAATTTTCCTATGCTCTCTATCTCCTTTTCTCCTTGGCTCGGCAAATATTCATACCTCGGCTTTGCCAGGTCAACAAACTATTTCAGCATCTCTTGAAGATAGTGTTCTCGTGCCTGATATGATGCTGCATTTTCTCGAACAAGCAGGGCAGCACCAGGCCGAACTCAAGAAGAAGTATCACGAGCTTGCCCTCCTTCGAACCAAAGATGAAGAAATTGCCAAGCTCAAGGCAGACATGAAAAAGCTCAAGGTGCTGCACAAATCCGAACTTGATAAAGCTGGCCAGAATTTTACTGAAGAACGAGAACGTCTCAACCTCCAAATTGCCAAGGACCAAGAACTGCTTAAGGAGGCCGACATTAAGCTTGAGTCGGCAAATGCTGAACTTGTGCAACTCCGGAAGAGGCGTGACAACTGCACCACTGAGCTGACCCGGATCCACAGCCATATCTCACGTAAGTTCTTTTTCTTTAGCCGGCATGAATCTCTCCGGGTCGACCTCTTTTACTAAATTCACTTGTCTTGTTTTTTCAGACAAATTTCAGGAGGGTGATGCCATTGCATCCAATGCTGTTACCAAGTTCCGCCAGCAAAGAGGTACTCCATCTGGTCATGGCGCCATTCCTCTTGATCTAGAGGACTTGCTTGTCAGCTTGTCCTCTCAATTTGAAATCATGAAGAACCACGGCAAGGATATTCTAAGCGCAGCAATCCGGGTCTTCAATGCCCTTTGGCCTGGTGAAGACACTCTGGAGGGCTCCGCTGCTCTAATCAACAAGTTAATGGAGTGCGAGACCTAGCTAGACCTCTGGAGGGAATCCGACGGACGTGCCGGAGCTGAGACCGTTCTCCACTATGTGCTCACATGGTACGAGAAAATTAATCTCGATCTTCTCGAGCACATGCGCACCGAGTCAAGGTGGTCCACTGATCCGGATTGTGTAGCTCGGCACAAGGCTTGCACCCATAACCTCATTCAATATGCCCCCATCTATCAATGGAACGAGGGACCAAGCTTTCTCGATGCCGTTGACGACGAAGACGTCGAAGATGGTGCCGGTGAAGATGATGAGGGCGAAGCTTCGGACGTCGAAGAAGATGAAGATGATGCTAAAGCCGAGGCTGGAGTTCCACCTACTGGCACTGAGTTACCTCCCCCTGCTGCTCCTTGATTAAAAACACTTTGCAGTTTATGAGATCCCCGGTATGCTGGGTGCAAATGTATTAAGCACACAAGTTATATTTTTCTACTAAGTTGTTTGTGCCGGATTAACATGGGCGTAGTCCCCGAGTTTCATTTTCTTGTTTCTCCAATTTCTTGGCTCGGCTCGTGTCTACCTTGGTTCGATTTTATGACTTACGAGTCCGAGTTTCAAAAATTGACTTAACAATACTTGGAAACTTTAGGATTGGCTCAAAATAATTCGGCATAGTAAACATAAAGTAAGCATAAGGTTAGTATGAATGACAAACGTGATCTCGATTAAGTTCCTTTCCTTAGATGTTTTTCGTGTGCTACGCAATTCCAAACTTGTTCTCTTGCTTGCCATGAAGCCAAATCTTGTTGGACAGCAGCAAGTCGAAGAGTTAGGTTTTCGGTGCGCACACACTACTAATCCGTCTTAGGTATAAGCAACTTACGCCAGTCGACATATAAATAATAAATACAGAAAACAAACAATAAATATTACTAAGGCAGCCCCCGAGTTACTGCTCGAGGTGCCAAGATTTCATTGATAAGCTCATTGTCGGCATACATACCGACATATGAGAGACTCGGATACACACACTTCTTCGCTAAGTGTAGAACGGGCGAAGTAGAGCTACATTCCATGGTCGCTTAGATTCCTTGCCGGACGTGTCCGCCTTGTTCTTCTCCTGTGGTTTTGCATCGATGAGATAATACGAGTCATTGTGCAATGCTTTGCTCACAATGAATGGCCCTTCCCATGGGGGGGAAACTTATGCATGCCAGCAGTACGTTGTACCAATCGGAGTACCAGATCACCTTCTCAGAAAATTCGGGGGTTTACTTTCCGGCTATGATAGCATCAGAGATTTTGCTGATATATGGCGGATCTGGACAATGCCAATTCTCTCGCTTCTTCTAGCAGATCAACATCATTTTGCCGGGCTTCTTGCACTTTGGCTTCTGTGTATTGGGTGACCCTAGGCGAGTCATGCTCTATGTCGGCTGGTAATACAGCTTTTGCCCCATATACCAGAAAGAATGGCGTATAGCCTGTTGATCGATTCGGAGTTGTTCTTTAACTGCATAGTACCGCTGGTAGTTCTTCTATCCAGCACCCCGCTGATCTTTGCAGTGGCTCAATGAGCCGGGGTTTTATCCCGGATAATACCAATCCGTTGGATCTTTCCACTTGTTTGTTTGATGCGGGGTGAGCTAAGATGATATCTTTGAGGAATGTCACGGTAGTAGCTCCATCACATTTTCTTATTGGCTTCACTTCAATCCATTTAGTAAACTTGTCAACCATGACCAAGATGTGGGTCATGTTCCCTCTTGCTGGTTTAAACGGGCCAACCATGTCCAAACACCATACGTCAAATGGCCAGGTAATTGGTATGGTCTTGAGCTCCGACATTGGCATATGCGTCTTGGTAGCATATCTTTGACAACCATTGCACTTTCTTACCAGATCCTCTGCTTGTTCCAATGCACTTGGCCAGTAAAACCCGTGACGGAAAGCTTTTGCCACCAAGGCTCTGGACGAGGTGTGATGCCCACATTCCCCTTGATGTATATCACGAAGAATGTCAACTCCTTATTCCGGGTCAACACATCACTGGAGAACGTTTGTCACACTCCTTTTGTATAGATCGGAATTGATGATCGTGTATGCTTTTGCTCTCCTCTGAGTTTGCCTGGAAAGCACCTCCTCACCGGGCAAGGTTCCATCTTTCACGAATTGAAATATGGGCAGCGCCCAAGCTGGTATAGCTCGTACTGGGAACACATCCTCATCAATATCCATCTGATCCATCGGCATAACCTCAACCGGATCATGCTGCGCAGTCCCCGAGTCTTGCGAAGTAGTCCCCGGGTTTCGTGAACCACTTCCCACATCAATATCCATGGGCACAGCTTCCGATTCCGGATTTGCCGGGATAAAAATTGAGTCGGATTCCGGGGATGGCCTGATAGATGGTTTTCTGAGGTGCTCTAGTGCTACCCCTGGCGGGATTGCTTGTCGGGTTGATCTGAGCTTCGACAATACATCGGCGGCCTCATTTTCCACCCGAGGTATATGATGAAATTCGCATCCCTCAAAGTATCCTGATATCTTCTGCACATGAAATCTGTACAGTGCCATATTTGCATCCAAAGCATCCCATTGTCCGGAGACTTGCTGGACTACGAGATCCGAGTCACCGAAGCATTGGATCCGACGTATTCCAATTTCTTTTGCCACCTTGAGCCCATGCACAAGTGCTTCATATTCTGCAACATTTTTTGAGGCTGTGAAGTGGATCTGCAGCACGTATTTCAGCTGGTCCTTCTTGGGCGAGGTAAGCACAACTCCGGCGCCTAACCCGGTTTTTGTTTTTGACCCGTCAGAGTGCATTCTCCAGTAGTTCGGATCTGGCAATGGTGGCTCATATTGCACCTCGGCCCAATCCACAAAAAAGTCAGCCACAGCCTGAGACTTGATTGCTTCTCTCCTGTCATATTGTGGCGCATAAGGGGCTAGCTCAATTGCCCATTTTGCAATCCTGCCACTTGCATCCTTGTTGCTCATTATCTCGGATATGGGGGCTTCACATATTACTTTTATGGGGTGCTCTTCAAAATAGTGCTTTAGCTTTTTGGCCGCCATATACACACCATATGCCATCTTCTGATAATGGGGATAATTTTGCTTCGAAGCTGATAATACCTCGCTCAGATAATATACTGGCATTTGCACTGACTTACCCTCTTCGTCGCGCTCTACCACAATTACTGCACTTACAACTCGGTTGGTTGCGGCTATATAGAGCAACATTGGATCCTTTGGTAGTGGAGAGGCTAACACTGGTGTAGTGGCTAACATTTTCTTTAATTGGATAAAGGTTGCATTAGCCTGCGGTGTCCAAATGAACTTGTCCGATTTTTTCATGAGTTGATAGAGAGGCAGTGCCTTTTCTCCCAACCGACATACAAACCGACTTAAGGATGCCAGGCAACCAGTGAACTTCTGGACATCATTAAGGCACTTCGGTAGTTCCATTCGCTCTATGGCTCGGATTTTAGATGGATTAACTTCAATACCTCGGCTGGAGATAAGAAATCTGAGTAATTTTCCAGCCAGGACACCGAAGGTACATTTCTCCGGGTTAAGCTTCATTCGGAACCTTCTCAGGTTTGCGAATGTTTGCCTGATATCATCAAGGAGCGTTTTGCTTTCCTTGGTCTTTATAACAACATCATCCACATATACCTGCACATTTTGACCAATTTGGTCGTGTAGACATTTCTGCATACATCTTTGGTATATTGCCCCTGCATTACATAAGCCAAAAGGCATGGTGCGATAGCAATAAGCCCCATACGGGGTGATAAATGCAGTCTTTATTTGATCACTTGGGTTCAGAGGTATCTGGTGGAAACCAGAATATGCATCAATGAACGACAACAGTTCACACCCAGCAGTGGAATCTATGACCTGGTCTATCCTTGGCAGTGGGAATGGATCTTTCGGACACGCCTTATTTAGGTTCGTGTAATCGATACACATGCGCCAAACCACTGCCACGTTCGGATCATCCTTCTTCTTCTCCACCAGCACCGGATTAGATATCCAATCTGGGTAAAGTACTTCCATGATAAATCTAGCTGCTAGGAGCCGAGCTATCTCATCTCTGATGACCTTTCTCCTGTCTTCGGCGAAGCGGCGGAGAGGTTGCTTCACCGGCTTTGCTCCGGGTCTTACATTCAAAGAGTGCTCGTCCAACTCCCTCGGAACACCTTGCAAGTCTTGTGTGGACCACGCAAAAATATCCCAATTCTCATGGAGGAAGTTGACGAGCTCGCTTTCCTATTTGTCATTTAACCCGGCACCAATTGTTACGGTGCGCTCTAGGAACATATCATCAACAGGCACTTTCTTGGTATCCTTTGTCGCTTGGAATGAGACACTACCATGCGGGTTACTCAGTGCCGACATATATTGCTGCGCGGATTGAGACAATGTCGCCACCTCCTGGATCTTTCTCTTCTCTTGCGCAATCACGAGTGACTCGGCCAGGTTAGACCCAGCTGACGCACACTCAATGGAACGTCAGATATCACCAGTTATGGTAATCACACCATTTGGCCCGGGCAGCTTCATCTTCAAGTAACTGATGTGAGAACTAGCCATGAACTTGTTCAGAGCTAGCCTGCCAAGTAACGCGTGATACTCACTCTCCAAATTGACAACCTCGAATTCTAAATTCTCAGTTTGGCAGTTATCTCTCATGCCGAACACCACGTCAACCTGGACATTGCCAATGGGTTCGCAGTAAATGCCTGGCATGATGCCATGGAAAGTTGTCCTTGTAGCTTGGAGCATGTTCTCCGAGATACCCAACTTGCGCATCGTGTCCAAGTACATGATATTTATGCTGCTGCCATTGTCAATCAGCACCTTTGAGAACCTCACATTGATGTTTGGCCCAATGTATGTTGGGTCCAACACTAGTGCATACGAACCAGGACTTGGCATAAGCTTGGGATGATCTTTGATGCTCCAGGTAATTTCCTGGTCCGACCAAGGAATATACCTCGTCACCGCTGGCATTACCGCATTAACTTCCATGTGTCGGCGCTGCAAGCTCTTTCTGTCTGTCTCTTCTGTGGTGAACACACAGTAACTCTGATGATGCTCTCTGTACTCATTTCTCCCCTCATTTCCAGGGTACCTTTGATCTGGTTGATGTTGGTCTTCCACTTGATGCACTGCATCCCTTCTCTCATGGTTTTCATACCTCGGCGGAGGGGGAGGCAACATTAACTGTTGCTATTCGCTCCGGAGAGAAATTGCTGCCGGGGTAACTCCTGCCAAGGTTGATCATTCCGAGGTGCCTGAGCATTCCCCAAACCACTTTGTTCTATCTTTTGCATCCACTCACACTGCCTGGTTGTGTGACCCGCTGGGTTACTCGGATTTGGCGTGTGAAATTTACATGGTTGATCCAACATTGCCTCATAAGTATACCTCGGACGGTCCTTCTTTTCTTGCCACTGTTTCTTCTGTTCTTGCATCCAAGTTTTCTTGCCATCATTCCTTGGGGTCCATTGTTGCCCTCCAGTTTTTTGACGTTGGTTGCTTCCTGCACCGGGTTGATCTTGATTCATAGCAGCAACTTGTTGCAAACTGTACCGGTAATCCGGTCTATCATCTCTTCTTTTACCCCGGTAATCATTCCTCCGGGATGACCCGGCTCCATCTCGCTGGTAGTACTCCTCGTTTGACTCGTTTGACATGAGCCTAGGCTGAGTCGGATCACCCAGGGCATATGAATCAGCAATCCGGATTGTCTCTGCCAATGTAGTTGGCATATCTCTTTGCAACCTTTGCCATAGCATGCTTGCATATCTACACCCCTGAGCAAACCAAGCTATGGCATGTGACTCAATTACACCCTCACATGAGTTATGCACATTGCACCAGCAGGTTAAGAATTCCCGGTCTGTCTCATTCGGTCTCTGCTTGCACATTGCTAGGGTATGTGGTATGTTGGGCCTCTGATACGTGCTTGAGAAATTACTAACAAACATTTCCTCAAAGTCGATCCAACAGTTAATACTTCCGGGCGGCAAATTGTTTAGCCATACCCTCGCTGGCCCCTCCAGCATCTGAGGTACATATCTCACAGCCCATCTCAAGTTGCCCGTAGCAATTTTTACACCTGTTGCATAGTTAATCAACCAATCCTCCGACTTTGTGTTGCCGTCATATGTATTAGTGCCTCTAGGTAACTATAAGTTAGGTACCGGAGGTTCCTTCATGATCCGGGGCCCAAAACACGCTGGACCCGGAGGACCTTGACACTCAATTTGCTCCGACCTATAAAGCCGATCCAGTTTTAACCTGGCGTCATCAGGCATCAAGTTCATGCTTCCCAATCTTGACCCTATCACGTGATAGTCCGGCCTGGGATACCCAGCGTTCACCATTTCCGAATCACCATCATTGTATCTATCTTGCTCTTGTGGAGCTGCTCTCTGTTGCATACCTTGGTCGGCACTGCGCTCTTGCCATGGTACATTCCGCTGGTGCGGTTGCCCTGCACCTGCCGAATTGCGTTGTCTGGCATTGCCGTTCACAGCGTTCCCCTGACCGGCAATTCCTTGGTCGCGGTTACCTCGGCCAGCTTCACCTCGGCTCACACTTCGTCGATCCTCATTTCTCTGCACTTCTTTTCCTTTCCCTGCCCTTGCCGGGTCATATGGGACTATTTGTTTATTCCTCCTGGCCGAGGTTACTACCTCTTCTATCCTAGGACCACCATGAGGAGACGATGCAGCTCCAGCTGATTTCTCCGGGTTACCTACCGCCGAATGAACGATCTTGGAGGCCCTAGCTCTTTCCGGGTTAGCCCTGAGCAATTCTTCATTCTGTCTGTTTGCGATCCGAACTAACTCATTAACCCTTTCCTGCTGTCTCTGACGGGCTTCACCCGTTAAACCCTCTAACTCGGACGCAGCTGCATATGCTGCTCTGAGGTTCTTTGCCGGGGTACTATACTTCGGCAGCCCCACGGAAAGACAGTTCTCTGATTCCTCAATCATGATATCACCCTCTTTGTTCATTTCACTCATGAGATTTCTCCCCTTTACTTTTACAGCATCAACCTTATTTGCCTTTGCGTACTCACGCAATGTCATGTTCAACGACTGCTGAGCCGCGGCTATCTTTTTCGCACCCTCTAGTATTTTTTGCCTAGTCTCCTCTAACTCGGCTTGTGCCTGAGCCGGATCTACTACTGCTGCTACAGGGCTCACCAAGCTATCTATTGCCTACTGCAGCACATTCTCTAGCCTCTCTAGAGGAGGACCTCTACTTTTCCTTGGTGCCTTGGGCGTTACCTCCGGATCTGGTGCTGGATCCTTGCTCGCGCCAGCGCCTGGCGCAGTCATCATCACCTCGGCATGGTCAAGGGAGCGAGTGATACGCGCCCCACGAGCCGCGCTAAGGGGTGGCTCGCCTCCTTCGACGACGTTCCGCGGGTGAACGCACGACACATCGACAATGACGTAGATCTTGTGCGCGCCAAGCTTGACGAAGAGGCCGTTGCGTGGAAGAGGACGCTTGCCAAAGTAGCCAGCATTGTCGCTGACGAATTCCAGCGCTCCAAAGCGCTGAACGAGCTCGGAGACGATGCGTTCGCCCGTGCCGATGAAGTTTCCCGTCCGGATCTTCACTCCTGCTAGCGCTGCTAGCCCCATGGTGGGCGCCAACTATTGTGGTGGTGTCACGGCAGATGCCATGGATAGGCTAAAGGTGGGACTAAATGCACTAGAGGAATCCAGGGAGGGATAGTGTGGTGATTCCACACACAGTTGCTTTGTACTCAATGAGATTCCAAGGTTACAAGTGCTCCTTGAGCTGTATTCGGGATAGGACGAAGAAGGAACTCTCTTACTCTCACCACTAGCTAGCTCTTAGGAAACTAGAATTGAACAAGTAAAGACCAACCCCTTCTACAGAGGCCTAGACCTCCTTATATAGGGATGGCTAGGTCTCCAACTAGGGCATACGTGGAAGCATATTCCAAGGAATATGCCTCTTCCCAAAATAGCAAACCGATCGGGTCACTTTTCCCCGTCGTAAGCCATGTAGAGGCTACGTGAGCCTCTGTGGCGCCAGCGTCATCCGACACTGGCAACATCACCCTTGTCGGATACGCCTCGGTGGTCCTAGCCTCTGTCTGCTTCGCTCATGCTCTGCATACTGACCTCCTTTTGACCAGCGAGATACCTTCCTTCTCTTGCAAGCGTGATATAACTCGGATCATGCCTGGTTAATCCGGCCACACCTGTACCTGCATACAAGTTAGATATATCATGCCAACATACGACATAAGTCAGCTAAGACCCAGTTAGGTGGACATCCCCTGGTCCGGGTTACTCCGTGATTCGGCCTGCCTTGAGGTGACTCAGCCAGCACTTGCTTTGACCTTGCCGTACCTCGGCTAACTCGGCCTTTATACCCCGACGTGACCCTACCCGGGGGTATCCCCCAACAACAAGCTGCTTCTTCTTGGTTTTGGCTTGAACGGAACTTATCAGACAAGCTCACTATCTCACGGAAGTTCCAAGGATATTCTATGAAGATCTATGGTATGAATACTATAGTTATACCTTGGACCTGTGATATTTCTGTTGTACTACTCTGGTAGGTGTAATATTCGTGGAACGATGTTCCGTGAGTGTTATGCCAATGAATTACGCACTACAACATGCAATGGTGTGCTGCGTCACCGTAGGAATGACAATGATGAGAGCCGATGTGAAAGAGCTCGAGGAGCAAACAATGGCAAGATTCCTCAATGGTTTGAACTGACCAATGTGGAAAATTGTATATTTCTATCCTTACAAGAGCCTCGTCGAGATTCTAACCAAGCCACCAAGGCCAAGCATGACTTGCAAACAGAAAACACATTTGAGAAGACCAAGGCATACTTTGTTTCAATCAATGCAAATGCCTCCAACAAGTCAACAAATCAAGCACCAAGCTCATCCAAGAAAACAAAGACTCCAATGGCATCAACCTCCAAGAGAACAACCGCAAATAATGAAGTCACTTCCTACAAGTGTGGAGGAAAGATCCACAAGTCCTATGAGTGCATCAACACAAAAGCTATGCTAATGGATGAAAATGGCGACACCTATTCCATGAGTGAAGTAGAATATGAAGCATTGCCACAAGTTTCTCTATCAAAGTAAGTTTCCATGAAAGATAAGGACACACTTCTGTGCAAGAATGATCCAAGCCCTTCACTAGTCACCACAAAGGTCTTGACAACTAACTCCATACCAAGAGAATACCAACACCTCAATATCTTCCAAGCTTGAGTCGGAATTTATGGCAAGTCCATAAAAGTGATCATAGATGGAGGACATTGTCATGACCTCGCGAGTACCGAACTTTGTGAAAAACTCAAGTTGGAATATATATGGAGCATCCCCATCCATATCATGTCAAATGGCTTAGTGACAATGGAACCCTCAAGATAAAATTCAAAGTCAAAGTCTCCTTCAAGATTGGCCCCTATGAAGACATCGTCGAGTGTGATGTAGTGCCTATGATCATTTGTCACGTGCTACTTGGGAGACCATGGCAATATGATAGATGAGATATACATAATGGTAACACAATCCAATACTCCTTCAAGTAGAACAACAAAACCTTTGTACTCCAACCGGCCATGACGGCAAGCCAAATCATTGCTTCCAATGCACTAAGCTTACCCAAGATACAACAAGAAAAGGATCATTGTGAGATGAGAGGTGAGAGAGTGAACATGGAGTCAGAGCCAAAAGCCTAAATTGAGTGGGAAAATCAAGAGTGCCACGTCGCAGGCCACCAAAAGTGAGATGAGTGATTTGAGTGTGACACATGATAACAAGTCATCATACAATTCTCTCTATTTGTTATCGGTTTTGCAAGGTAATGACCCACAAGTATAGGGGGTGTATCGCAGTATTTTCGGGGGAAGTGAAACCCAATTTATTGATTCGACATAAGGGGAGCCAAAGAATATTTATAAGCCTTAACAATTGAGTTGTCAATTTAGCTGCACCTGGAAACAATCTTGCTCACAGCAGTTTATCGGTAGCAACAGTTTTGTAGTAGGACTAGTAAAGTAACAGCAGTAGTAAAGCAAAGACAGTAGTAACAATAGCAGTAAACAGTAGGATTCGAGCTATGCTCCTCGGCAACGGTGCAAGAAAATAGTCTTGATGACCCACAAGTATAGGGGGTGTATCGCAGTATTTTCGAGGGAAGTGAAATCCAATTTATTGATTCGACACAAGGGGAGCCAAAGAATATTTATAAGCCTTAACAACTGAGGTGTCAATTCAACTGAAACTGGAAACAATCTTGCTCACAGCAGTTTATCAGTAGCAACAGTTTTGTAGTAGCAATAGCAAAGTAATAGAAGTAGTAAAAGTAAAGACAGTAGTAGAAATTGCAGTAAACAGTAGGATTAAAGCGCGGTAGGCATAGGGATGGATGGACGGGCGTTGCATGGACAAGAAAATTCATATAGCAATCAAAACATAGGGCATTTGCAGATAAATAAGATAAAGCATCCAAGTACTAAATAATCATAGGCATGTGTTACATATATAGTCATACGTTCTCGCAATGAGAACTTGCAGAACATCTTTTGTCCTGCCAGCCTGTTTGTAGCGGGGCCTCAAGGGAACTACTGGCAATTAAGGTGCTCCTTTTAATAGAGCAACGAAGCAAAGCATTAACACTCCATGAACACATGTGATCCTCACATCAAAGCCATTCCTTCCGGTTATCCCGATTTCTGTCACTTCAGGGCCTTTTGTTTCGGACAACAACGTGCATATACAACTTGCTGGTAAGACCATAAACAATACTATCATAATGAATCAATAACATGTTCAGATCTGAAATCATGGCACTCGGTCCCTAGTGACAAGCATTAAGCATAACAAGTCGCAACAAAGTCAAAAAGCACTAATAGTAGATACTAGGCACCATGCCCTAACAATCAGATGCTATTATATGAACGATCTCATCCAATCCCTACCATCCCCATAGCCTACATCAGGGGATTACTCACTCATAGATGGGGGAAGCATGGATGGTCGATGGAGAAGCAATGGTGATGATGATGGCGATGATCTCCTCCAATTCCCCGTCCCGGCAGAGTGCCAGAACGGAGTTTCTGGTTCCGAATCGTGGAATCTGGTGGTGGCAGCGGGACACTTTCCAGCGCTGCGCTACTTATCACATATAGCTAAGGTTCAACAACCTTATCAAAGTTCTATTGTCCTCCCACTTAACTTTTCGCGAAAAATTCCTTCTCAAGAAACTTGACGTTCCAAGTAACAGACTCTTTTGTCCTCGGTGTTATGGAGAAATTTCCAGAAAATTCTTTGGGATAACCTACAAATACATGCTTATCCGACTTTGGTTGTTAACATTTTACTTATGCATAGCATACCAAAATTTAAGAAAAGACAATTCGGGTTTTATCCCAAACCATAACTTATATGGTGTCATTTCAATGGATCACGATGGTGCTCTTTTCAGTGTAAAAGCGGTAGTCTCTAAAGCTTCAATCCTTAAAACATAATGGCAGTTTCATAAATGGCACCTTTGATCTTACCATGTCAAACATGGTTTGATTTCATCTCTCGAATATGCCATACTCCTATGGTTTATCGGGAAACACAAATCATGGAACAATTCCTCAAATCTTAAGTGTTTTGCTAAACATGTAACTCAAATATCTTCCTTTATGATCAAATCATAAACTCTTTTATTTTCTTGTTACAATGATTTTCACTTCATCTTGAAAGTCTTTGAACAATTTTCAAATGTTTCATACTTCTTCCTTATTAAGTAAATTTATAGATATATTCCCTTAAATTTCTGGAGAAAGCATATGAAGCAAAAAGATCCATCGCATATGGCTACACATAATGGACTATATACATCAACATGCATAATATCCAATAAGTTAGTCATTTGTTCCTCTTTGGCCTATGAACGTAGTTTCAATTATCTCGAGGAAAGTTTCACAAGCGTCAATTGATCAAAATCAAAAGACTCCAAAAATCCATCAACATGGAGTTTCTTCATGTTTACTTTCCAATATAATTCAAATAGCGATGTCACTTCATAAGTGATCTTCCAATCATTTGTCTTACGACATTTTAGTAATAATGTTTATGGATGTGATTTCTCCAACTAGACTTGTAAAAGTTCATCCATCCTTTATGGAATACGGTAATTATTTGAACAACCATTGTTCTCGTAATACCAGAACAAAATAACAATTATTAAAAAACAAATCTTGACTAGGTTTGACGACAACGAAAAACACAATAACACTTTATTTGTTTTCGATGAACATCATCACATATTCTTTTGCTAGTTACTTAGGCCATTGCAGTTCATGAATTGTGTTGTTCTGTATGACACTTCACACCAACCAATTCGATATCCAATACCTAAGAACCACATTGTTTAACAAGAAAATAATACAACCATAACATGTATATCTTCCATATACCTAAGTTGGACATCTCCAACTTTTCTTTTCAGCCAAATATTTTATAGATTCTCTTTCAGCAATTCTTTTTCTTTTAAAAGAATCTATCAACATCAATAGTGGTGTCATTCACATGACACATAGTACAAAGCGTATATAGTTAAATACTGATACCTTTGGACTTGCACTTTGAAGTGGATCACCATCATCAAATGTTTGGTGTTCTTTCAAAAAAATCCATTCTTTAGTAATCTATTAGTGTAGTAAACATTTTACTTACATCTTCTATTCATCCTTATCATGACAACTTTCGTGATCAAGCTACTATAGCCTATAAGAAAGAATCACAAGTATAACGTTAGTTCCCAAAACCTTTTTGGGAGATCCGGATGCCTAGCATCTTCATCCTTCACAAATTCTCATACAATATGATAACATGTATTTTGCTAAATTATACTATATCATAATGCAACCAAAAACATTATTTCAGATATCACAATATCTTTCACACATGATGGTTTCTGAAACAATTTTCAGCTCCTAGATAATCTTGATATTAAACAACTTTTGAATATCAATAATCATGGAGGCAAACATGATACATTAGATACTTACATTGGAATTCTTACTCTTGATTTAATACTACTTATTAAACTTCATGGAGTAAATAGAGTTTGCTGAAAGTTTGTAATAGGACTTATAAACTTTAAATTGACATTCAAAACAATACGATAGCAGTTCGTAAAGTAAATATCCAGAATTCTATAGTTCTATTATCTCAATTAAAACTAAGCATAAGGTAGTGAACAGATGCCAATGACTACAACAAATTATGCAAATTCACTTCGATTTAGTTTACGACAAATTGAGTTCGACTAATCCAAATTAGAAATGAACTCCCACTCAAAAACAACATCCCTCATGCCCTTTTGGTGATTACATGAACCAAATCCACTGCACCAAGTCCGATCATCACGTGAGTCGGTGTAGCTTCAAAAGCGAGCATCAATATGGGCATCACATCAACTATATGACTCATGCTTAACCTTTCGGTCCGTGTTCCAAGGCCATGTCTGTACATGCTAGGCTCGTCAAGTAAGAACCTTAGTATTCCGCGTGTGTAAAACTGTCTTACACCTGTTGTATGAAAGCGCGGAGTCGAGTACACCCGATCATCACGTGATGTCTCGAAACACGATCCATAGAACGGTGCATACTTAAGGAAGAACACATTTTTATATTGATATCTAAATGAGGAATCATCTTAAAATGCTACTAAAACGCCAAACTAGCAATATAAGATGCAAACATCTAATGTTTAAAGTGGGATGATATGGTCCATGCATTTGATCACCATCATATGCATCGTGGTATGATCTCTATCATTCCTTTGTGTGTAAGGCCAATGTCTATGGAACTTACACGTTAAGTGTGTTGTAAGAGTATCTATCATACATCAACTTACAACATTACCATATCATGACACTAGCCCAGCAACAATCTAAACTAGACGCCTCTAATTTATCCATTACAAGTTTTACGTGGCTTAGGTCTTTCGGAGATAGAACCGGTCTTACCTACGAACATGGAACCACAACGAGGATAACCAAGTTATTAGCAACTCGTTGTAAATCAGATATTGACTATAGTTGGAGAGACAGACACCCGCCAGCCACTTATGCAAAACTAGTTGCATGTCAGTCGTGGAACCGGTCTCATGTGCGATGGCATGTAAGGTTGGTCTGGGCCGCTTCATCCCACTATGCCATCAATATCTAAAATACATAGAAGATGCAATAACATGATCATCATCGCCCACATATAAACATATGTGTACTACCCGTGCAAAGCACCTACGCATAGATTAGGCTCTGATACCACTTTTGGGTTCGCAGCATAGAAAAACAAAAAATTTCCTACGATGGGAACTATACGCCAAGATCTATCTACTAGATACAAGCAACGGGTGGATATACATCCATAGAGAACTTACCCTCGTAGACAACAAAGCTTTGTTAATGAGTTGGAACTTGTGGATGATGTAGTCGTACACTTGCCGATCTCAAGATCGTGATGAAGCCTAGTAGGTCCGGCTCCAGCACGTCCATCAGATACAGCTCCAACAAGTCCAGCACCGCAAAGCAGCGGTGCATCCGTGATCGCACACACGTCCGGTACCCCGACAACCTCCATCCCTCGCTCCAGCGAAGCAGCGGAAGCAGCAACTCCTTTCTAGATAAAGCCACCAGGAACATGTATCTCGCTAATCCGAGACCATGGGGGAACAATACTAGAGGGGGAGAGAGATCCTTCACGAGGAGGTGTATGGAAGAAGGAGTGAGAGGGGGACTTTTATAGTAGGAGCGGAGGGTACCCCTCCCATGGCCGGCGCCCATGGAGGGTGTCCCTTCACCTCCCCCATTCATGTGGTGGTAACCCCTCCACATTAAAATGCCCCTTCACATTCTCTTTTAAAGTCTCCACTTTAAATGCATTAAATTTCTCCAAATTTAATGCTCTCTTATTTAATAAAACTCTTTTATTATCATTTTTATTCAGAATTTTGTTAATTAATTTAATTAACAAACATTCACATAAAACCCCCTGCAACATTTCAATATTACATGCAGAACCAATTTCAGCAATTTCACCCGAAACAGTTTTGATGTTTATTGAAATAATTCCAGCGCTTTCTTAAATCTTTATCCGAAACATATTTGCTCCAAATGGTGTCGGTATCCCTTAAGTGTGTCACCCTATGGTTCGTGAACAATGCAGGCATGATCGAGACCCTTCTCAGATCAATAATCAGAAGCGGGGCCTGGAGATCCATACTGACTCCTACACATTCAACGATGACTTCTGTGATCGTGAGAACCTTTAATGCTAGTAACTAAATCCCTTTGTCTCGTGATATATTACATGTCCGAGAATCGATCATCGGTATCTTCATACCTAGTTTGATCTCGTTACTGACATGTACTCTTTTCTTGTTCCCGTGATATAATATTCTAGTGATCACATCACTTGCTTGCAAGCTATCTTAATGTGATATCACCGAGAGGGCCCAGAGTATATCTATCCGTCATCGGGATGGACAAATCCCACACTTGATCCATGAGCCTCAACATAACACCTTCGTAGCACTGAACCCACCTTTATAGTCACCATGTTATGGTGTGACGTTTGATGTTATCAAGATACTCTTCCGGTGTTAGCAATTAACATGATCTCATTGCTATCACTTCGGAGCCTTTGGTTCCGGACAATAATATGTGTATACAACTTGCCCATGATTCAGGCAATATCTCTTTTTCTCCTTGTTTAAAATCAAAAAGTTCCTACAAAATATCATGTCTAGCGCTAGGAGGAAAATATTTCTAAAAGGAAGGTACTAATCAAGCAATCAGGGCTATCAATAGATCTAGGAGGTAAATTATCAAACCAAGTTTTAGCTTCTCCTTTCAATGAAAAAGGGAAAAATTTAGCAACAAAGTAAGTGCGCATCTTAATATCATCAGAAAATAGACCACTCAAAGCTCAGTTATATGTCCTACTGCACTTTCATTCTTAGTCCCACAAAAAGGTTATTTCTCAACAATAGTTATGTAAGATAAATCAAGAGAGAAATCATAATCCTTATCTTTAATGTTTATGGGAGATGCAGCAAACTTAGCACTAGGAGACAATTTGGGTTTTATAGTACGCCTCTCAAGGAGACTATTAATAGCACTCCTATCATGGGTGTTTTGACATTCTTTAATAAATTCATCGGTCATCTCTATATAATCGTCTTTAATATCATAGCTCTCTCTAGACTCAGGTGAACTGACAGGTGTAGTAGTGTCTTCATTACGAGTTTCAGTATTTCCAGCTATAGTTCTAGCAATCGTAGCATCTAGGAAAGGACCTAATGAACCACTTTTATCAAGCATAGTAGAAGCAGCATCATAAGTATCAGAAGTTTCAGATTTAGCAATAGTAGCAGTGTGTGTAGCATGTGTATGTGGTGGTGTAAGGAACTTACTCATAACAGATGGTGAATCAAGAGCAACAGAGGTGTTCAGAACCATACCTCTTCTTGTAGTGGATGGTAAAATAGGGACCTTGCCATCACGAGACTTACCCATCATGGATGGATGGCAGCGAACAATAGTGATTCCAAGTGAACTTGATAAATAGAGCTATGCTCCCCGGCAACGGCGCAAGAAAATAGTCTTGATGACCCACAAGTATAGGGGGTGTATCGCAGTATTTTCGAGGGAAGTGAAATCCAATTTATTGATTCGACACAAGGGGAGCCAAAGAATATATATAAGCCTTAACAACTGAGTTGTCAATTCAGCTGCACCTGGAAACAATCTTGCTCATAGCAGTTTATCAGTAGCAACAGTTTTGTAGTAGCAATAGAAAAGTAATAGCAGTAGTAAAAGTAAAGACAGTAGTAGAAATTGTAGTAAACAATAGGATTAAAGCGCGGTAGGCATAGGGATGGATGGATGGGCATTGCATGGACAAGACAATTCATATGGCAATCAAAACATAGGGCAATTGCAGATAAATAAGATAAAGCATCCAAGTACTAAATAATCATAGGCATGTGTTCCATATATAGTCATACGTTCTCGCAATGAGAACTTGCAGAACATCTTTTGTCCAACTAGCCCGTTTGCAGCGGGGCCTCAAGGGAACTACTGGCAATTAAGGTACTCCTTTTAATAGAGCACCGCAGCAAAGCATTAACACTCCGTGAACACATGTGATCCTCACATCAAAGCCATTCCCTCTGGTTATCCCGATTGCTGCCACTTCGGGGCCTTTGGTTCCGGACAACAATATGTGTATAAAACTTGCAGGTAAGACCATAAAAAATACTATCATAATGAATCAATAACATGTTTAGATCTGAAATCATGGCACTCGGGCCCTAGTGACAAGCATTAAGCATAACAAGTTGCAACAAAGTCAAAAAGCACTCATAATAGATACTAGGCACCATGCCCTAACAATCTGATGCCATTACATGAACGATCTCATCCAATCCCTACCATCCCCATAGCCTACATCGGGGGATTACTCACTCATAGATGGGGGAAACATGGATGGTCGATGGAGAAGCGATGGTGATGATGATGGCGATGATCTCCTCCAAATCCCATCCTGCAGGGTGCCAGAACAGAGTTTCTGGTTCCGAATCACGGAATCTGGTGGTGCCGGTGTAGCGGAACTCTTTCTGGAAAAACGTCGAACCCCCCTTGGTTTTTAGGTCAAGAGGCAACTTATAGGCGAAGAGGGAGGCCGAGGGGTGACCGAGGCAGCCACACCACCCCCAGGTGCGGCCTGGCCTGGCCCGCGTGGCCAGGTGGTGTGGGCCCCTCATGGCCCTCCTCCGTATCGTCTTCTGCCTCTGTGAATCTTCTGGTGAAATAGGATTTTTGGCATATTTTTCGGGATTTTTCCTGATAGTTGATTTTCTGCACAAAAACTAGACACCAAGGTAATTTTGCTGAAAACAGCGTCAGTCCATGTTAGTTGTATCCAAATCACACAAGTTTAGAGGAAAAACAATAGCAAAAGTGTTTAGGAAAGTAGATATGTTTTGGACGTATCAACTCCCCCCAAGCTTAGCTTATTTCTTGTCCTCAAGCAATTCAGTTGAAAACTGAGTGTGATAAAAGAAACTTTCACAAACACATTTGCTTCATAAGATGTATATATTCTCAGCATATGATCAAGTACTTGGTCAATTCATAATAAGGAGTATGCAAATAAGGTTACTCAATAGTCATTGCAAGCTATGAAGAGATTCTAACTCAAAAATAGTAATTAGCATGAAACATAAACATAAGAAACATTGCAATGCTCATAAAAAGGTATGATAGAGTGGTATCTCGCTTGCCTTTGATCGTAGGACAAACATAAATGCCAAGGCACCTCTGAAGTTCAAGTGAAGACTAGATGAAAAGATATCAAAGATACAAGCATCAAAGTCATGACACAATTAATCCAAATTTTGAGACAAGCATATTACACTAAGAATGACAACTATGCTCTCAAGAAAGTGCTCATAGAATAGGTGATGACTCAACAAAGAAGTGAAAAGGTTTTGAAAAGTTTGAAAGGCTTCCAAATGCTGAAAGTATGGTACTCATTAGCTTTGAGCTCTCACTGTCCCTATCATAAGCATCTTTAAATGGTTAAGGTTAAAGTGATACAACTAAGAGGATATGCTTGAAAAGTTATAAGTTGAAATCTCATGCCCCTTGCTTACGAGTACCGAACCTCATGCTACTCAACTTCAGTCACAAGTAAGCTCTTGTCATTATAAGTACATATGTATCATAGAGAACCGCCAACGGGGTACCCCTTGCACATGATACAGGAGCTATCCCATAATCAAAATGACAAGGCAAGTAGACAATGAGCATCTCAACGATCTTTTTATTTGTTATTTGCATAGGTTTTTATTGAAGATGCTTCATAGAGTGCTCATTATGGTTATGCTGCAAGTTTCCACCATGATTAGGCATGGCTTAGGCTAGCGGCCCAGGCGTTTCTCTAACACACATACAAACTCCATGATCTTACAAGTTCCCCTTTTATTTCACACCTTCGGGATCCATAAGCAAAAGAATCATGATATCAACAGAATAATAAGTACAATGTTGAAAGCGTTCCCCATGATACATGGTTCTGCTAACTTCAACTCATAAAGCGCAAGCATATACGCAACAAAGAAGGACACAATGGTTCAAGATTATTAAGTGCAAGAAAATAAAGTGTGCCGTCAAGTTCGTGAGAGCTTTACTAACTAACTTTCTCATAACAAGCAAACATTTTATTCGGAAGAAAACAAGGCATACTGAATATGCATGGACTAGCAAATGATGCTAATAGGTAGGTATGGTGGACACTTTTGGCAATATTGGTTTTGGGGAGTTGGAAACATGAGTAGAGCTCATACTCAGTGCAAGTGAAGGCTAGCAATAGTAAGGGAGCGACAAACAAGAGAACAATAACTGTCATAATCATGCTTGCAACAAAACAGGACTAATTATGGCATAAAAGTGATCCAAGTCCCCTGAGGAAAAATAATTCATCGAGTCTTAACTGATTATTGTTTCAGTCATATGCATGTGTGAGCATGTGCCAAGTCAATTCAAATGAAACATTCAGAGGAGGATACCACAGTGTCATACCAAGTTAGGAATAGAACAATGCAAGCAAACATTCATATGGCATGCTAAAAACAATTAGCAAGATGGAGCTAATCATAAGAAAGCAAGAACTACTAAGCATCCATAAATAACATACACCCTACATGAACAGACTAAGCATGCCCACAATGATGAGTATATGTACAAAAATGAAAACAAATAGAGTTCGTTACCAGCCTCTTGCCACACCTCAAGTTGTCATTAATCCTCATTATTTCCCTTCACTTGTGTGGCTTGAATGATAACATGAAATCAAATTCCACTGACGACTGCTGAACCCTGCAACAAACTTCACAAAAACCAAAGAAGAACAACAAATATTTTTGGTGTTTCTATTTTTAAAGGCAAGAACCAAAAGAAAGAACAAGCAAATCGAAATCTTTTTGGGTTTTTTGAATAATCAAAACAAAGCAAGAAGGAATAAGCAAACCAAGGCTAAAAAGACAAAGAAGCAAACAATGAGAAACAAATAAAATATTTTTGGTCTTTTTGTGTTTTAGAAAGCAAAAGTAAAGAAATAACGAAAACTAAAAAGAGAACGAAGCATGGATATACAAAGTGTCGACTAAACATGATATGTAGATGAGTGTGATGTCGGTGTACCTCCCCCCAAGCTTAGGCTTTTGGCCTAAGTGGGTATCAATCCCAAGCTGACCAAGATGGAGCGCCTCCTTAGTACGGAGAGGGGGTTCCCTCATCCTGATACGAGCTCGAGGACGCCCCACCGTAGTGCGCAAAATAGTCGTAAGAAGGCACATCCTCCTGGTGCTGCCTGTGGAAACCAAGCAAGCGGAGCTGCTCGTCCACCTCCTCCTTAGAACGCGACCATGGCCTCCTGTAAATACTGAACAAAGTGGATTGTGGCAAAGGAATTTCCCTCTCATCTCCGTCAGTAAACAACATTCTGTATACTAAACTATCCGTACTAGGGTCAGCAGTGACAAAGTGATGCATTTTCATAGCAGCAAGATCAAGCCTTTGTGGTGCCAACACAGTGTCCTTAGGATCCATAGAGAGTTCTAAAGAAGCAACCATGTGTGAGGCAATAATGCCCCCATAAATAGGTCCCCTAGCAGCTAGGCGGCGAGCAATGAGAGAGCCAAGATTTTACTTGGTATCATTATTAACTGCAGCAGCAAGGAAGGCTAAATTATAATTAGAAATATTACTAGTGTTCTCCCTACCAAGAATGCTAGTGGCAAGATAATAAGCAAAATATCTAAGAGATGGTAGAGCTCCAGCAAATCAGCGGGTCAACCTTGGATCTTCTTTACTATCCCCATCATGCCTATACCTATGATGCTGTAAAATCTTTCCAATGACATGGTAATAGGCTGATTATAAATTCTGAAAGAAACAGCTGACTGATAAGGGGTGTTAGTGAAAAATGAAACTCTCAACGAAGTTTTGGTGAGCATGGCATATTGCTCACTCTCATCTTCCATGTACGTGGTCAGGCCAACCCTCTGAACCAGTAGTAAGAAATCATTGAGGATCCCTGCAGCTTGCAAAAAGGTAAAACAAGGGAAGGTAGATGGGTGAGCATCTCCCTCATCTCCTTCATTGCCAAAGCGTGGTACAATAAGATCTTCATTGTATGATGGCCTAAACTGAGAGGCTGATCTTTAAGGCCTTGCCCTCCTGGGTGTGTCCCTCTCAAATATTTCTCCAAAGGTGTGGTTGTTCATCTTTGATATTCTGAAATTTAAACATCCATTATACAAGTGATTGCAAAGTGAATACATAATGAAGGGAACTACTCATAGGGACTTGTAAGAGGCCTAAACATGCATCAAAACAATATCTCTAAGCATCGAACAAGCTTACAAGCTCACATAACCTTTCACCTACAGCTGCAAAATACTCAAGATATAAACCACTAAACACAAATCTACTTAGACAAGCGGAGGAGTCACATACTGGAGAACAAATGCTCCAAATTTCAGCAGCAAAGATGGGCTGAGCAAGGAGATCGAAAAATCATGGTCAAGAACAGAAAGAACACGATTTCGAGCAATGAGCTAGTGTTTTCTCGGGAGAGAAGGCAGTGGGAAGTGAGAGAGTAAGTGGAGGGTTAGGGGTGGCCCACACCATGGCCAGGCGTGCCCCTGGTGTGGCCGCGCCACCAGGTGGTGTGCCTGCCTTGTGGGCCCCCCTGGGTCACTCCAGGCACTCCTCTACCCCTTTTTCACGTAAAAATTTAATATGAATTTTCTAGAATTTTTCTAGACACTTTATTTTTTTAGCAATTTTCAGGTATAGAAGAATGATTTTCTAACAGAAAGATGTTTTTGGAATGATGCAATGACAAAAAAAACTAAAACTTCATAAGTTCTAAGACACTCTAATATGCAAGCAACTAACGATAGAAAAGTAAACTAAAAGAAAGCAAAAACTACAATGGGTAAAATAAAGTAAGCAAAAATAATCACGGTGAAAACATTGTTTTGTTCATTAAAATCCCTTTGTTAACAAGGTTGATCAGTTCTTGTTACCAAAACAATTTTATATGAAACAAAACTTTGTATTCCACTAATGATTATGTTACCTCAACCTTGATAGCAATGGTCCCAATCATAATAGTTTCATATTTTTCTCGTGGTATGGGACAATATATTTCTCTAACTTGGATGCCCTCAACATGTTCAATTGAATTTAAGCCACAAGTCCTATCAATCTTCTTGGGGAAATAGATAGTATGATACTTGTCATTAACATTAAAAGTCACCTTTCCTTGATTACAATTAATAACAGCTCCTACAGTATTAGGAAAAGGTCTCCCAAGAATAATAGACATATTATCATCTTCAGGCATTTCAACCACAACAAAATTAGTTAATATCAAGCAATTATGAGCCACTTGAACAAGTACATCCTCACATATACCAACAGGAATATTAGTAGATTTATCAGCCATTTGCAAAGATATATCAGTTGGTATTAGTTTTTCCAATTGAAGTCTCTTATAGAGAGAAAAAGGCATAACACTAACTCCTGCTCCCAAGTCACACAAAGCAGTTCTAACATAACTATTTTTAATAGAGCATGGAATAGTTGGAATCCCTAGGTCTCCCAGTTTCTTTGGAACCTTACCATTAAAGGAATAATTAGCAAGCAAAGTAGAAATTTCTGCATTAGGGATCTTCCTTTTATTAGAGATAATATCCTTCATATACTTTGAATAAGGAGGCAATTTAATAGCATCAGTCAAAGGTATTTGCAAAAATAAAGGTTTCATCCACTCACAAAACTTATTATAGTGTTCATCTTCCTTTGACTTGTGTTTCTTATCAGGGAAAGGCATAGGTTTTTGGACCCAAGGCTCTCTTTCACTACCATGTTTCTTAGCAACAAAATCTTCTTTAGTGTATTTAGTATTCTTAGTGTGCCTTTCAGGTTCTTCTTCAACTTTTTCTTTATCAGGAACATCATTTTCCTCATTACCACTTTTAGTTTCAGCATCAGAGACAGATATACTATTAGGATCTTTAGCAGGTTCAGAGGGTTCTACAATAGTTTTATGTTTCCTTTTCTTTTCTTAGGAGTAGTACCACTATTTTTAGCTTGTTGAGAATCCTGCTCAATTCTTTTAGGATGCCCCTCAGGATATAGAGGATTCTGGATGGCAGCACCACTTCTAGTTCTAATTTCATAAGCATGTTTTTCTTTAGTAGCATTAACTAGCAAGTATTTTTGTACTTTAATAAGCTGATCAATTTGAGTTTGAGCCATTTTAAAAAAATTAACAAGCATTTTAACATCATTAGAGGTTCTTTCCATAATATCCTTCAACTCAACAATAGCTCTAGAGTTTTCTATTAGATGATTTTGCACCCTTTTATTAAAATTATCTTGTTTAACGATAAAAATATCAAATTCTTCGAAGTATTGATCAGGAGGTTTAGAGTAAGGAATATCACCTTCATAAAAATGTTGGAGAGAGTGTACCTCAATAGTGGATGAGTGGGAGATTCGCTTACATAATTCTTCTATAGGAGGTAAATTCTTCACATCTTCAGCTTTAATACCCTTCTTCTTAAGACATTTCTTGGCTTCCTTCATCACTTCATCATTTAGTTCAATAACTCCCCTCTTCTTTGATGTTGGTATAGGCGCAGGCACGGTTAACTCAGGTGTAGTTGTCTCTGGTATAGTTGGTTCAGATGAAGTCCAGTCTTCATAATTCTTGCTTATTTTAGCCATTAATTCCTCAGCTTCTTTGGGAGTTCTATTCCTGAAAACACAATCCGCACAACTATCCAGGTATGTCCTAAATTCTTCAGTTAGTCCATTATAATATATATCAAGAAGCTCATTTTTTAGGTAATGGACATCCAGCTTGTGCATGAATCAAAGCACCAAACGTTGCCCATGATTCAGGCAATATCTCTTTTTCTCCCTGTTTAAAATCAAAAAGTTCCTGCAAAATAGCATGTCTAGCGCTAGGAGGAAAATATTTCTGAAGGAAGGTACTAATCAAGCAATCAGGGCTATCAGTAGATCCAGGAGATAAATTATTAAACCAAGTTTTAGCTTCTCCTTTCAATGAAAAAGGGAAAATTTTAGCAACAAAGTAAGTGTGCATCTTAATATCATCAGAAAATAGACCACTCATGGTAGAAAGCTCAGTCATATGTGCTACCGCACTTTCATTCTTAGTCCCACAAAAAGGTTCTTTCTCAACAATAGTTATGTAAGATAAATCAAGAGAGAAATCATAATCCTTATCTTTAATGTTTATGGGAGATGCAGCAAACTTAGCATTAGGAGAAAATTTGGGTTTTATAGTATGCCTCTCAAGGAGACTCTTAATAGCACTCCTATCATGGGTGTTTTGACATTCTTTAATAAATTCATCGGTCATCTCTATATAATCGTCTTCAATATCATAGCTCTCTCTAGACTTAGGTGAACTGACAGGTGTAGTAGTGTCTTCATTAGGAGTTTCAGTATTTCCAGCTATAGTTCTAGCAATCGTAGCATCTAGGAAAGGACCTAATGAACCACTTTTATCAAGCATAGTAGAAGCAGCATCATAAGTATCAGAAGTTTCAGATTCAACAGTAGTAGCAGTGTGTGTAGCATGTGTATGTCGTGGTGTAAGGAACTTACTCATAATAGATGGTGAATCAAGAGCAACATAGGTGTTTAGAACCGTACCTATTCTTGTAGTGGATGGTAAAATAGGGACCTTGCCATCACGAGACTTACCCATGATGGATGGATGGCAGCGAACAATAGTGATTCCAAGTGAACTTGATAAATAGAGCTAGGCTCCCCGGCAACGGTGCTAGAAAATAGTCTTGATGACCCACAAGTATAGGGGGTGTATCGCAGTATTTTCGAGGGAAATGAAACCCAATTTATTGATTCGACACAAGGAGAGCCAAAGAATATTTATAAGCCTTAACAACTGAGTTGTCAATTTAGCTGTACCTGGAAACAATCTTGCTCACAACAGCTTATCAGTAGCAATAGTTTTGTAGTATCAATAGCAAAGTAATAGCAGTAGTAAAAGTAAAGATAGTAGTAGAAATTGCAGTAAATAGTAGGATTAAAGCGCGGTAGGTATAGGGATGGATGGACGGGCATTGCATGGACAAGACAATTCATATGGCAATCAAAATACATGGGATTTGCAGATAAATAAGATAAAGCATCCAAGTACTAAATAATCATAGGCACGTGTTTCATATATAGTCATACGTTCTCGCAATGAGAACTTGCACAACATCTTTTGTCCTGCCAGCCCGTTTGCAGCGGGGCCTCAAGGTAACTATTGGCAATTAAGGTACTCCTTTTAATAGAGCACCGGAGCAAAGCATTAACACTCCGTGAACACATGTGATCCTCACATCAAAGCCATTCCCTCCGGTCATCCTGATTGCTGTCACTTCGGGGCCTTTGGTTCCGGACAACAATATATGTATACAACTTGCAGGTAAGACCATAAATAATACTATCATAATGAATCAATAACATGTTCAGATCTGAAATCATGGCACCCGGGCCCTAGTGACAAGCATTAAGCATAACAAGTTGCAACACAGTCAAAAAGCACTAATAATAGATACTAGGCACCATGCCCTAACAATCTGATGCCATTACATGAACGATCTCATCCAATTCCTACCATCCCCATAGCCTACATCAGGGGATTACTCACTCATAGATGGGGGAAACATGGATGGTCGATGGAGAAGCGATGGTGATGATGTTGGCGATGATCTCCTCCAATTCCTCGTCCCGGCAGGGTGCCAGAACGGAGTTTCTGGTTCTAAATCACAGAATCTGGTGGTGGCGGCGTAGCGGAACTCTTTCTAGAAAAACGTCGAACCCCCCTTGGTTTTTAGGTCAAGAGGCAACTTATAGGCAAAGAGGGAGGCCGAGGGGTGACTGAGGCATCCACACCACCCCCAGGCGCGACCTGGCCTGGCCCGCGCGGCCAGGTGGTGTGGGCCCCTCATGGCCCTCCTCCGTCTCGTCTTCTGGCTCCGTGAATCTTCTGGTGAAATAGGATTTTTGGCATATTTTCCGGGATTTTTCCTGATAGTTGATTTTCTACACAAAAACTAGACACCAAGGTAATTCTGCTGAAAACAGCGTCAGTCCGCGTTAGTTGTATCCAAATCACATAAGTTTAGAGTAAAAACAATAGCAAAAGTGTTCGGGAAAGTAGAAATGTTTTGGACGTATCACAAGGTACTCAAGATAGGCCACCACCTCCAAGGCATGCTCGACAAGATCTACCACACCAACATGAAGAGAACAAGGAATGCAAGACTTCTTTTGTGTGTGGCCAGAACGGGATGCTTTCCAATGCCAAGTACTATCTTCAACAACTATGAACAAAGCTTTGACACCGAAGATCCAACCTCATACAAGTTCAACGCTAAGGGCAAATCTCCTCCAACACATGGTGATGACGGATTATTGTCGAGGTCGACTCTTTTTCAAGAAGGAAAGATGATGTATCCCATCATATGGCTGGAACTACGTCATGCTACTCCAACCTTGGCACCTAAGGTGAACTCATTTCATATCTTGTCCTCCACTAGTCCTCATGTGAATGGGATCCTACTTGAGCGAAATGCCTATCTTATGCCTAGATCCCTACCCATTGCAATGAGGAGATGCAAAAGATAACCAAGAAGCCAACACCCCCAAGCAAGAAGCATGGAAGAGGAGATGGAGGAAGCTGGGAGTGAACCGGCGACCAACATGATCGCTAGTTCTAGCACCTAAACAAGCCAAGCAAACCGGCGCCCATCAAACTAGAATCGACGCCCGCCGAACCAGAACCAACGCCTGCCGAACCAGAATCGGCGCCTGCCAAATCGATATACCGAAGTGCAAACCGACGCCAGGAGCCTCCAAACCGGCACGCCGGTTCGAGCCGACCAAACCGACGCCAAGGTCAACGTCGTTGAACGTGCCACTGAAATGCTTACTACGCACAGAAACATGTCTGATGCTCTAGAATATTCCCCTACCTACCAATTTGCCCCTAGTACTAAATAGCCCCTTGTGGCTCCGATCTGGGACTATGATGAATTTGAGTTGAATTGGCTTAGCCTCCACTTTTTATAGGAAATATCTCTTAGATCTAGATCTAGATCAAGGTTGTACAAGGGCCTCTTCGTTTGAGCACTCTTTCTATATTGTGATATCAATTGCGGTCACCTCGCCCATAGGTTCTCTATCAATTGTAATCTCTTCACAAGTAGATTCTAGCGGCTCCAAATCGATCTTCCTATCGTGTATCTCTAGCTAGTGGATTCTATCGGGTTGGTGATCAGAGCTAACGAGGGAAACTAAAACCATGTGTGTTTCTGTTTGTGTGTGTTTGTATCTTTACCTATAAATATCAATGAAGATATCCTCTTTTAGAGGCTATGTCTATTTGTTAGTTCACGATCCCTCTTACTAACTGGAATAAATGAATTAGTAGATCTATTCCGTGCAAAATGGGAATGGGCGCTAGGGAATCATAGGGTGAGCCATACAAGAGTGAGTCGGATTCTATTTACGTTTTCGGTTTGGTTCAGGCCCCTTCGATCTTTTGCCTATAAGGGAAGGGAAAGGAGTCTAAATCTAGACATTAACGAACCAGCATTGATGGACATTGACACAAGAAATTTGACTCGACGATCCGAAAAGAATTTTGCTAAAATAAAAAAGGACTTTCTTTCCAAAGCAAGATGCTAATTTGATTAATACCAGGAAATGGAATGAATTTATGCTTCACTAATCAAATGATAAATGGCTACAAGCTTGGCTTTCCCCTCGCTTACCCCTTCAAATCCATGAAGATCAGGCCCCTAGGGTCAAATCTCAAGGAGCCCACAACATCTTCTTAGAAGGGCAATTCTAGCAACTAGAGCATGTCTAGGTCCTTCATTTTTGTTTGATTCATGCTTTAAGATTGGTGCTCCAAGTTTTATCAAATTTCATCTTGTTTCATAGCTTTAAGATTGGTGCACGCTAACCCACTTTCTGCATCTTCTTATGCCAGCAAAATTTCTATGCCAGCAAAATTTCTATGGGCATCAAGAAATTGTGATTTGTAAATCTTTTCTATTTAGTAGTCTTACTACAGAATGTTCTTGTAAATTATGGCCAATACCAGGTATATAAGCAGTGATTTCAAATCGTAAGGCAGAGTAAGTTCTTTTAATCATCCAGCAGAAGCAGATTATGAATCTTTACAAAGTATCAAGCAGCCGATTACAAATCGGCAAGTAGCTATGTGAAACTCTGGTGAAACCCAACATAGGTATGCAAAAAAAATCATGTTGAAACACAAGATATTAGACTGGTATAAAGAGTTATACAGTTGTTAAATATGCATGATCACATTTGGATTACTTTCACCATTGCAACACACAGGTACTTTGGTAATAATGCTACTACAAAAGAAGTAGAAATTACACACCATCCAGAGTCAAAGGACTCTATGTTCGGCACTTGGTCAAATTCAAATTGACATTCAGATCAGTCAAATACAAACATAACTCACCAAAGTTACACAAATGTAGTCATATTCTACCAACGGAGACATACAGACATAACACAAGACAAGTGAAGTTCACAAATCTCCTGATATTAAACCCAACAAGGGAGTGATACACACATAACTCAACGGTGGGTTACAAGGCCGCAACCCTAGTCATACTCAGGGTTGTGGTGCCTGGTGAGCAGCCATTACTTCATACTTGGAGTTGTAGCGCTTAGTGAGCAGCCTAGGCAACAACTGCTTGAGCAGCGAATCAACTCGACCTTCCAATTTAACTCCTGATTCGGCCTATTACACAATTTTTTTTAGCACAATCAACACCCTTAAGAGAAAAAAATGAGTTTGCATAGAATAGACCAGACATCAGTCAATAGTTCCAAAGGAACAAATGAGAAGTCCTCTGCTAGTGTTAGAAAACATAATGCATTAAAAAGCAACTACCCTCAAGATTTTGACTAAGGTTTTCTTATTTGGAAATACTTTAAGAAAATCTAATGGCGTTATTTCAAAGCACTAATTTATATATTTTCGCATATATTAATAGTTGTCAAATTAAAATTCCAACCACATGGATCCCTACGTGACCTTTATTAGAGGCAGAGAAGAGGATTAACTTGGTTGCACAGTATTCACCATGTGAAAATTATACTCCAGAGCATTTATTAGTTTACATTAACTTGGTTGCGCAGGATTCACCATGTGAAAATTATACTCCAGACATTTATTGGTTTACATTCCAGACATAATCCGTAAGAAACCCCAATCCTTCAGAGTGTGGTCCAGCTACTCAGTACTACCGATCAGACACTTGAGATAAAAACAGGGAGATAAATTGATATATCTATTTAGATGAACACTAGATAGGGTTTGTGTTACTAATAACAGCCCAGGACAGGAGTCATAACTATCTTTACCTCAGCCGACTTCCTGAAATGCTGTGGGTAGTGAGCAGTCACGACATTTGCAAAATGCATAGCCCCTTTGAAGCCCGTAGAAAAGTCTGCACCACGTTGTTCTTGAAGGTCGATTATTGATTGAAGTATTGGGTCTGCATTGCCAGCAGTAATCTTCCATCCATCTTGTGGGTTAGCGTGCTCCGCCAACCATGTCTCTTCCAGATCATTGAGTCTAGCCTTATCAAAATGGTGGTACATAAGCTCCCTACTAGCGGGCAAGAGGAGGACCGGAGCTTCCAGAATATCATGCACACTAATTGGAAATCAGTAATTATGCGTAAGACACAAAAGAAAATACATCCAAACTAGATATATACTAAAGTCAGCTAAAAGACGTATATTTGTATAGTTCAGATTTATACCTTGCTTCTGGATTATTGACAAGGTCAACAAAGTCATTTAATTCATCATCCTTCCATACAGGGTAAATATGATGCAATATCATGATGCCGAAATCATTCCGAATCAGCATCTCATCCTTTTCTTCTTCTCTCTTATCACGAATGCATAACGGGTCGATTTTGATCTTATTCTCTATCATGTGATAGCTGCAAGGATTGGCCAAAGAATCCGATGTATACCCTTCCTGCCAAATCATCGCAATGGCCTGGTAGGCAGTCCTATATACATGACAAACACACCGAGTAAGCTCAACCAACCTGTATTTATATAAAAAGCACACTAACAACCACAACTCAACTTGTGTGGCATACAAAACTACCGCAGTCATTAAGCAAATATCACACAGGAAAAAATTCAAAATGATGGGACTATGCTTTCACTAAAGCAGAGAAACTAGCAGAGAACAAGGATACAGTTCAGTAAGAAAAAACAGAGCAAACTACAAAGCAACTATGTGGGTACATGTAAACAGACCAAATGTCATGGTGCATGGAAGATATTAGGCCTTCCACATCAAAACTTGGTTACTAGAGCAATCTTCTCTACTCTGCTCAGCACCTTCATCTTCCAAGCGCCACCACTTGACCACCAGCCGCTCCTCTAAGGAAAGAGGTGATTTCAAGAGACCTTTTTGGGCTGCTGATTTTGGTAAATGGCAAGAGCTTACGGATCTAGTGGCAGGTATGGCGCCCAATGATGATCAGGATGTTTCTCGATGGGCAATTTGGAAAACTGGAACTTACTTGGCGAAATCTGCTTATAATCAGGTACTATCCGAGGGTCCATGATCAAAGGATGATGGACAGGTGGAGAGCTTTTTCCCTTTGAAACAAAAACTTTTCGTCTGGACGTGTGCCCATAGAAGAATCAGGTACTATAAAAGGAAGGGTGGACAGGGAGGGGCGGCTGCAGTTCCTGTGTCCTGTTTTACAAGGGGCATGGGGATGTATGGCACAAGCTTTGAACTGGCAGGGGGTCCAAACAATATCATTGGCTTGTTTCAATGTGCTTTAGGGGCACCTGGGTGTAAAAATAATTACGTAGGATGGATGCTGATTGGGGGGCTAGCCTGGTCTATCTGGACTACAAAAAACGAAGTTTTTTTAAGGGGGAAGTTGCGCTTGTTCTTCCATGACCAACATGTTCAAAGCCTCGGCTTTATTTTCAGTGGAAGATGTTGCTACCAGCAAATCATGAAGGCATGCTAGAATTGATGGTAGAGAAGCTTCTTCGTAAGGTCCAGCTTCAGGTATTGGGGAATAGAAACAGAACGGATAAGCTGCTGGATCATTTAAGCAGTAGTCATGGTTTTTAAGGCGTTAAGGCGTCATAAGGCGATGCAGGGGCGCTCTGACGCCTAGGCGACGCCTAGGCGGGCGCTTTGGACGCCTAGGCGCCTAAGGCGGCCATTTTTTCAAGGCGGAGGGGGAGCGCCTGGACGCCTAAGCGTCGCCTAGGCGACACCTTTAAAACCATGGCAGTAGTTGCTCGTGGACGTTTACTACACTCATGTTGAACTTATGTCCTTGTGTTCATCGTACCTTGCCCTTGTCCCTGAGTGGGCATTATATTTCTCTGGTCATTGGATAGCCCTTTCACTAGAGGGTTTGGTTGGATGGGTGGTCATTCTGTAGCTGCTCCTGCATGGGCATTTAATTTCCTTTTTTGTATGCTGGTTTCCAGCAAGCAAACCTTGTAGTGAACCACTTGGATATATTTTATAAGAGTTAACCTTCCAAACTTTGTCTAAAAAGGGGGTTTTTACCAATCTTTCAGCGAGTGGGGGAAGCTGCTTGCTGCACCACATCGAGCGCAGGTCACTGCTGCACCGCCTTGTAGCAAGCCTAGGTGGGTTTAGGTGGGCCTTGTGTTGCAGTAGCGATGTGTTGAATAGGACCAGATCTGCTGGAGGTAATTCCTAGTACTACTTTTTCAGTTCCTGGTCTGGAGGAAGTGTTAGTCATCATGTGTGGATGGTAACAGGGATTACTACAATTGTGGAGCGACAGGCCTATCCCCTTGCTTGTACTACTATGTCTCTAGATGTGGGCTCAGAGTTATGGATCATTGTGCTAAAAAGTTGTGTGACAGACTATCATCATTGTGCTAGTTGTTAGTTGGAAAACACTATACTCCATAATTGTTTGGGTCATTTTATCCAAAGTAAGATAATACTCCCTCCGATCCATATTAGTTGTCGTTGAAATAGATGTATCTAGACATGTTTTAGTGCTAGATCCATCCATTTTAGCGACAAGTAATATGGATCGGAGGGAGTAACACGGAAGTGCGAAAAAACATAAATTTTCAAAAGCAAAGGGAACACTTGCTTAGCAAACATTTATACAGCAAACTAAAAAACGTTCATGCAACATGTAAATCAATACCAGAGCAGTTGCTGCACTTCCGGTGGGATAGAAGTTGATGATGGTGCCTTTTCTTTTTCAGCTTCTAACCAAGCATCGAGAGTGAGGGTAGGCAGAGGCATCCTATATGCTGAGATAACTTTTGAAATCTGTGTATTGTACCCCGCAACCAATGGTCTCAGGATTCCATCATGCTTCAAACTTAAGCTTCTCCTCATCATATTCTCTACAGCAACCTGCTGATCTGTTCCATGGACTAAGAACACAGCCTCCCTTTTGTAGTTGTCATCTGAGGCATCGACTATACCTTCGAATGAAAGATCTTGCATACTGTTTCCATTGAATGTGTGCCCCTCATTCCAATGACGGGCTGGGTCATACGTGAACTGATAAATATCAGCTGAAATGCCAGAATAGCCATGTTGATTCTGTTCCAGTAGGTGACTTTTGGATGCATTGACAATGGAAGTCAAGTTTGGCTACATTTAGAACACAAGTATGGGTTACGATGTTGTACAATAAACAAAACAAAATAACATGATTACTTACAGGAAATATTAAGTTGCTACGAGTTATTTGATAAGTTAAAAAATCTAAGTCATATCAAATTGATATTGATGCAAGTTAAAAGTGAACAAGTATATGGAAGAAATAGCTCAACATAAAGCAGCCAATTTCTAATAGGATTGTATATATGCATAATAAAAAAGAAAGAGAACAAATTAGTGCCTACATGATCTAACTCCATTGCTTGCTGCACGTCCTCCATTGCTTGCTGAAACACTCAAATCAACTCAAGTAACTGCAATATCTCATCAAAATTAGAGGAATAACCATGTGTCCTTAGTTGATGCAGACAATAAAAATTGCAACACAAAATGAACAACGACATGATTTGTTATATTAATACATGGTCCATCAACATTTCCAATATATAGATCGAGTAAGATCCCATGATGCACTACATACATAATAGTTCGAGCATAATTTACTAAAACAGTAATCTTCATCAATCAGCAAGTACTCATTCTCACCCAGATCAGGAAGAAACATGAACCTTGTGCAACAATACTTGAAGAATAGAAAAAGTGATAGATACAATCAGAAGCTCGGGTTTGCCATGACCTTACTATGATAGCATTTACAATCATAATCATAAAACATAAAAGAGAAAACAAGTCTCGTCATGAAGATTCATCATCATTCATATAATTGCTCGAACATTCAAGATTCAACCACAAGCATATATTCATTTTAAGATTCAACCACAAGCATATATTCATTTTATGGAAAGGCGCGAGAGATCAAACTACTAGCTGCCGCTGAGGTAGCGCTAGCTAAAACGCACACGAGTTCCTGCGAAACCCTTGATTTCACGTTGTTTTCACAATTACTGCAAGAAATACACCCACGGCTTTGTGGCACTCATATAGTACATCTGATAAAAAATAGCTACCTGCCATTATATGTTCCATTGTTCCAAACGTACAGCGTGAATACTTGATATGTTTATCGACCAATAATCGAATAGTAATTTAGTCAACTAGTGATGTGATGTTTATCGACCGAGAATCGAACAGTAATTCAACTAGTGATGTGCTATGATGCAGGGATACAGCACAGAAGTGCCGGTATGAATGCAGGATACTGCATTAAAACGGGGATACACATGGGATACTTGGGCTCTGTTTTTGGAATTAAAAAAAGAGAACAAATTAGAAATCGGCTGGGATACCCAAAGACTACATACGGGCCTGCTACTACTCGATCGGGCCTGCTACTACTCGATCGACAGCCCATCGAAAGGACTAATCGATGGCTGAAACATGATCGCTTGGACTCCTCACCTGGACTTGAAAAGACCATGCTAGCTTAACTTCACTAATGTCAACTTCCTTTTTTTCTATAATATTGTTTATTGGTGCTGATTTTCCCGTATGCATTTATACATATACTTGCTGTATGCCCCTAAGGCTACATTGAGAAAAGGCCGTTTTCCCGTATCGCCGTATCCATACCTCATATTCGTATTCCCGTACCATGTAACATAGGTGATATGTAGCAGCATACACTACTATTCATAGCAAGTTAGCAACCGGATTACCAATCCGATGAATTAATACCAATAAACATAAACTCTGTTGCTCGCCAGCTGAGTCTTTATACTGATATAGTCCATGTATACAATAGATGTGTGTGTAGCACTCAATTTTTAATGTAACGGAATAAAGTAAAGCATGTGTGAGCGCCTAGAGGTAAAACAAAATAAATACACCTGCTGTCTACTTCTCGTTTTCAAAGTGGCATGTATCAATATACGGCTTCTAGTTTAAAGCTCCCTGACTTTCACTACTCACTCATAGACCAACAGTAAAACCAACATTTAGAAAATAAAAGAGACCAAACAGAATACTCCCTCCGTCTAGAAATAAGTGACTTGCATTTGTCTAAATTAGCATGTATCTATACACTAAAAGTTGTCTAGATTCATCCAAATCTAGACAAATCCAAGTCACTTATTTCTAGACGGAGGGAGTACTTATCTCGCCCGGCCCCAATTAAAGAACATCACAAAATACCACGAGACAACCTCTAGACCAAATGTTCTTAATCAGCAAGTGTTCTAATTCAGCATTTTCTTTACATTCACAGGACATGAGCAGGTGTTGTAATTTAGCATGTTCTTTACATTCACAGGAGATGGTAAAACTTGCGCCTCGGCTCCAGTTTTTACTGAAATCGGGGTATATACATGTAGTGCAAACAGGATTCAGCATCCTCCCACAGAGCTATCGTGATTTGGCGCAAGAAATCAAGGTATAATAATAATAATAACACATGAAGTAAAAGGGACTACCTTGTATTGAGAAAAGACGAGCAGCAACCTCAAAAAGGCAGCATCTAGTCCATCGGAGGTGAGAATGAGGAAGCTGAACTGGATGGCGTGCAGAGCTGAACTATCCTCTTCCTCGAGTACTCGTGGATGGAGCTGATGGCGGCGGAGTTGGAGACGGCGGCGAGATGCGACAGACAGCGGAGTGGGGGGAGTGCGGTGAGGGGTGGAGCAGGAGGTGAGGTGGAGTAGGATGGCGTGCTTAGTTTAGCATACCGTCGACGGAGTTGAGATCCCTTTGGTGACAGATCCGCGACGCCCCTCCCGCTAGGGCCATCAGTGCCTCACCGTGGCAAACGAGGAGGTCTGGGGGCTGAGCATTTGTGTCGGCGGCGGGGAACAAATCTGAGGCGAGGATGTGGGGGTGGGGAGGCGGTTAGGGTTTTACCTGCGCTAGAGGCTAGATTTATCTCTACGCACGCTCCACCTCCGCCCATGCCGTGGCAACGATCCGGACACGCGGTAGCATCTGCCCTTGCAGACGTGGCTGGACATGTCGCACAGCTGCCCCTCAGGTTGAATTTTGTTTATATTTGAACAGCAGTCGCATCGATCCGCGGGGAAATATTCACACGCGCGCGTTACACACAATGGGTTTCTATGTCGAGTCTACCTCTTGTCTTGGTTGATCGAGCGCCTCACTAACCAAACAAAAAAAAAGCATACCTACTCCATATATGGGGCCATGTCTGGCTAGCGGCTAGCACGTCTCGCCTCCGACAACGAAACGCCCGATGATGCGTGGTTGACTTATCGGACCTAGTAGCTAAGTACGTGTGCTCTCTTGTTAATTTGTCAACGATGCTCTGCTCAGATTACTCATTGGTAGCTCAGTGTGCCGTTTACATACCGACATATCTTAAACTGAGAGGTGTGAGATGTTGCGCTTGCGCTTCTTGACACATGGAGCAGGACTTTTTTTTTCATACTACGCGTCCGTACCCTCCGGTCACATGATCGCCTAATCGTCCAGAGACCAACATTGCCTGATCCCTTCATCGTCCAGGGACCCAGGTTGCCTGTTCTTCTGAGCCTGATCCCCTGATCATCCAGAGCACGAGGTCGCCCGGATCGTCCAGAGGCCCATGTCGCCAGGCTGCGGAGAGGGCGGGCGTGGGGGTGAGGGCAGCCACCCTCAACAGAAGCGGGGAATGGGCGGCACGGTGGCGGTGGCAAGAAGCGAGACCTAGCCCCGGACCTGCGCCTCACTGTGATTCTGAGATTCTCCTCCGGCACGGCACGGCACGGCACGACACGGCCCGACACAGATTGCTATGATTCTGCTCTTCTCCTCCAGCCCTGCAACAATTGGATACCCATCACATCAGTGCGGTTATCCAGTACCTCAACTGTACTCCACCCCGATGAACAAGTAGATGAACACAGCCTTGGCTTAAACATCAAAAATAATGCAGTTGAACACAAGTGAGATAACAGTGCAAGGTGTTGTATAGTTGAGCTTAAAGTACCACACCCTTGGCTTAAACATCCAAAATGAAACACTTGGCATTTGTAGTACCTATGCAGATAACATCAAAACGCCGCAGATAATATCAGTTCTGAAACACTTGGCATTTGTAGTACCTATGCAGTCGTGCAAGCAACACCCAAAGATTTGACAGTAAGAACTCTTCATAGGTAAAAGCAAAAGTAAGGGAACTAATGTTCCATAACTGCGAATCAACAAGGATGCAACAATGTTTATTCAGTTAAGCCGTTTTCATGTGTTAACTTTCCCAGGCAATAAAATTTCTAGTCTATCCAAAAGGCAACTCATAGTTACAGAGATCCCTATTCCCGAACTATGCATGGTGCAACTCCAGCAAGTAAAACCCCAATTCTACAGCCTTAAGAGACAATATATAGCACAGTGACAATCAAAAAAAGGTGAGCAATCATACATACTGGGGAAAGAACCAGACCTTGATTCCCGCCTCACTGCATTAACAAGAAGCTGATTGAACTCCCATGGGATGTAATGCATCTGGACTCCGGAGGACACATTGCGCACATAGTAGATCGACACAAAGAACACCAACCTCTTGATACAAATCACTGCTTGGCTTGGAGGCTTGTCCACTTTGAAGTCCATAATGCTGATGAAGAACAACTTCACTGGAATAAAGTGATTCAGTCTTGTGATTCAGAGATAGTACTCCAAAAAAATAAAGCAACTACTCCATGGTAACATCTGCCAACAAATCGAGGATGACGTTTGCACACACACATGTACAACAGCTAAAACTATTCTAAGATGATGTTTGCAACCAGGTGCACAAGCTAGCTAGCTTCTCATTCACCATAGTTGATCAAAACAGGGAGTCTATGCATATGTATATACTGCAGTATCCAGGGAGTACTATTTTTTAGCAGTAAAAGAACATGATGAGCAAACAAGTTCAAGTGTCTAGACAACCAATGAACTTCAGATTCCACCAAAATTTCAGCCAAGTTAATCAAGTCATGATGAGGATGACAAGCTGGATAGATGAGCAAGAAATGCACACCACAGACCAATTGGAAAATTCTTCTGAGCTTAATTAAGAAATAAAAATAAAAAGAGATGATTTTGACTCTGAAATTCTAATCTGAGCTTAATTGGAGTAGAAGCAAGCAAGCTACTGTAGCGACCAAGGGATCTACTCCATGATGATACTCAAGATCTACAAGAATAATTATACTCCTACAAGACACACTAAATAGGCAATGGTAGTACAAAAAAAGCCTACTCCTCCTGAAATTTGCAGGAGTAATTTCAGAGCAAGTACTCCTATTGAAATTTGTAGGAGTAATTTCAGAGCATGTAATTCCAGAGCAATCCATAATTCCAGAGCAAGTAATTTCGGAGCAAGGCTACTCCTACTGATAAAAATAGGCTACTGATGATGAAATCATCAGCAACCAACACACACATCATCAAATACTGATGATGAAATCAGTACTTTGGGAGTACAGTCCATAATCTAGAGTTCCATCATCAAGTAATGATGATGAAATCATCAGCAATCAATACATACATGAAGAAATTTCAGAGCAAACCTTAGCGAGTGCGGGGTCGAAGACGACGTGGGCACGGTTCTGCAGCAGGAGACAGCGGCACTCCGGAGATGGGCGGGCGGAGCAGGCGGCCTCGACGACCACCGTTACTGCTGCATCTGCTCCTGGGTGTCACCCTTGTCTTGTTCCTCACCGTGCTCCGCGTCCGTGACCCCAGCCGCATCGTCTCACCGTGCTCCTTCGGAGCGGGGAGAGCAGGCCAGGAACATTCTGGCTCGGAGCTTTTCTGCCAAAAATTGGAACAGCCAGGTAGACAATATTAGAGAACTTGTGACAAAGAATTTTGCATCAAAAGTTCAAGCTCATAAGTTCATTTTTTGCAACAATAACAAGCACTACCGGCCACAAATTTTCAATTTTTTTGATGAAAATTCAAAAATGGAAGAACAGTTAGACACACTCCACAAATGTTCAGTTTCACTAACCACAAATGTTCAGTTTCACATGCTACAGAAAGAAGAACCTCAGGGATAAGCACATGATTTCTGAACCTCAGGGATAAGCACATGATTTCTGAACCTCAGGGAGTATTTGCTCACTAAGGTGTGTTCAGTTCGGGAACGAAGTGGAATGGAATGTCATGGTTCCATTCCACTGGAATGGGTTGGTTATGTTCTTGTGTTTGGTTAGGACAAAAAATGTGTAATGGAATGGTTCCATCCTATGTTCGGTTGGGCCAAAAAAGTAGAATAGAATGGTTCCGTACTATGTTTGGGTGCATTTAGCAAAAAGGATGGCAAGAGAATAGAGAGAGTAAGAACGTTTGGGTGGCTTTAGCATAGAGGAACAGGTAGATTCCACCAATTTGGTGGAATGGGTGCATTCTAGATCTAGAGGGAATATTCTCTTTTGAGGAACCACTCCGTTCCATTCCAATTCTCAACTGAACACTAGAACGGCTCTCAGGTGTGGAACCATTCCATTCCATTCCACTTCGTGACACCAACCGAACGCACCTAACAGTTACAGAAACAATTCCATCTACACTGCCAAAATCTATTTACATCTACACTTAAAAATGCACTTGCAAATCACATCAACCATGTACTGAATAGATGGAGGGATAAAAGATACAAACTTTGGCAAGAAAAGATACAAATTTTAGCAAGAATAGATGGAGGAAGAGAGGGAGCTCACCAGGTAGCAGCAGCATGTCGAGGACGTGCAAGAAGACGAGGAGGGGCTTGAGGCCGTCAGAGTAGAACGAGAGGGAGCTGCTGACGGCATCCACGTGCTAGGGCTTTGGATCCCCTCCTGCTGCTGCTTCCCCACATGCTCGGGCTTCACGTGGGGGGCGGTGGAGAGGATTAAGGGCAGGCAGAGGGGTGAACAGCCGGTGGCGGGTGGCCAGCAAGGCTGACCTTAGGTAGCCGGAGGAGGCGCCTCCCTCGTTGCAGGCTGCTCCACTCGGGCTGATCCAGGAGGAGGGACACCGGGGCGCCGCTCGTCCGGGAACTCAAGTTAAAGGCGGATGAGGAGCCTGCCGGCAGCGAGGAGTAAGGGATCCAGACCAGCGGCGCTAAATCTGGTGCAGGAGAAGGGAGGGGAGTGAGTCACAAGATGGACACAGGAGGTAAGACCGGCTTGGGGCTGTCGAGACGCTAGGGTAATTTGGGAAACGCGGAAATTTCGTGACCGTGGCAAAATGTGACCTGGATTCCTAAAATGTCTTATATATTGACACGGAATTCCTAAAACGTCTTATATATTGGCAAGGAGGGAGTACATCAAAAAAAAAAATTACAGTGAGCAACAGACCTGGTTTAATACCACAAGCAACATCATGTTACTTGATCAAGGTAATGAACTAATGAAGTCAAAACCAACATGCATGTTACTTGATCAAGGTAATGAACTAATGAAGTCAAAACCAGCTAACTTACGAAAACCACACAGTAGCCTTGTTCGACCCCAATGTATAGAACTGGACCGTGTACATTCTCCAGCTCCAACAATAACGAAACCAAAACATTAGCAATCTCATGGATCTTCCACCAACTGCAACTCATTATTGTAAACATTAAAAAAAAGTTCAACTCACACCCATTTAGTCACTTGCATGCCTGTATGGTGATAAGAAAGAAAAATAGCTACCATAGGAGAAGTGCCTAATTAATAGAGTAATTTACAGAGGCAACCTAGTTCCCCTTGTCTCCAACAACACACATTCAACAGAAACAAGACTGCTGTAATACTAGACTATACTCGTACAGAGGTATGTTTGGAGTGTGGTTGCAAAATCTGTCTGCATGAAGCTGAAGAAGGGGAGTTGCTGCGTGAAGGAGCTGAGACTTTGCAGAGGAATGCGCTGGCTGAGGCTGAAGGCATGGACAGGGCGAGGGTACCTCTGCTGGGACTGCCACCAATTAGCCGCAAACGCCCCAGGTCGCCTGCGGAGGAACAGGAAGAAGATTGAGGAAAAAAAAGAGGAGCCCTTTTGGCCATCGACCGACAGAAAAGCTTGTGGTGTCAGTTCGAAGTTTATTTTGGCATGTACTTTGTCCCGTTGATCTGTGGTGCTTATTTGGCGTAGTTTAAAAACACTAGCCTAAGTCTGTTGGCGGTGATCTTGCGTCTCTCTCTCTTTCTTTCTTTCTCTTGTTTTGGGATAACTAGTCCTAGAAGAACGGCTCTGGTTGTTTTGACAGAGCTTGGCTTCCAGGAGCATAAACCTGTGTTGGTGGATGATGGTGTGTGTTGGTTGTTCCGTTATCGGTTGATAGTGGAACCCGACCCCTATGTGATGGGGGTTGTATGGAAAAAAAAATTAAGCCCCAGGCCAGAATAAGTATATATCATATTCAGGGATACTTTTGTCTGATATTGAGTTAGACTAAACACTACTTGCCTCAAAAGGATTCACAACGAAAGCGAACCAAAATAATTGTCACTACGATACTGTAAGGATGAAAACATACCTACCTAAAAAGGGTTCACAACAAAAGCGAACAAAAATAATTGTAATAACCAGATCTTAATTTGTCACTACAATACTTTTTTCGAAGCAGCTGAATACACACCTTAAGCATGTCAAAGACCTTCTCAGCGGTACATTTCTGTTGAAGAGTTGCACTTGCACCCTTCTGTTGCACCTTACCAGGATGAATGCATAATGTCACCCTTCTGTACTGTTTTTTAACAGCAGCACCAGTAACCAAATCTGTCAAGGATACAGCTTGCCATCCACACTCTGGCCAAAGTATCTGCTTAGGAGGAAGCAAAAGAAAATACTGAGCATATTTATGAAATAAAACAATGATAACAACTAAACGTAAATCATGGAACCAGTTGAAAACATAAGGAGAATAACTTCAGTGGAAAAGGAATCAGTGGCTCACATATTACAGAGTTGATAATAAAGCACGTAAGTTGCCCTATTTTCCAGCAGCCCACCTCTTAATCTCAAAGTCTAATGAGTCGCCAATTCTCTAGAATCAAGAAAATCCAAAAAGAACAAACTACCTATTAGCAACCAAGAAAGTCAAGCTTAAAGGGCCAAGACATGTGGAGCCTTAGGAAAAAGTTATCGCGCACCTGATAACTCTGTCACGAAACAGGGCAGGCTGAAACTGGGGTCATCGGACGTCCTTCGTACCAAGATCAGATGTATTTGCTCACCCATCTCTTGCAGCAAAATATAGAGTATCAATAGACACGTAAATAGATAAGAAGAAAAATCAAGCCAAGAAGAGCACATGATTTGTAAATGTAAAGATTGATGAATCATGAAAAGTACAGTGCTTTTGCTGCAAGAAAAATGAAATAGAATGTACAAAATTTGTTCTTTGTTTACAAAATCTGTTAGCTCTTATGTAGTAAAAGCATTGCTGAACTGACTATAAGAAGATTTTAGCTGTCAGGGGATGAATTTGAGTAGGGAATATTCTGTGTGGACAAAAATACATGGTACTTAGATAACCTTCCTCCGGACCTGATGATTTTTAAGTGTAGAAATGAAATCCACAGTTGCCAATTGGCCTTTTTTCTTTTCCTGCAATTCGTTAGGTGTTGCCTACTTATCCTCGTAGTACTGTTTCTTTAGACTACATTGCAGTGGAATAATGTTTTTGGAATAGATACAATGTACTACAGTATTAAGTTACACGCTAAATTCTGGGAAGGAGAGGTAGAGATACAATGTACTACAGTATTAAGTTACGCGCTAAATTCTGGGAAGGAGAGGTAGCATGGCATACATGATTTCTCTCAGTCACCACACTAATCATTTCGAGTGGCCAGTTGAACATCTTGCATATTCTGTGGCTAGATAAAGATACAGCGGTTGCCACAGACTCGCTAGAACATTAACTTAGGTCAGTCTTCAATAACATTACAATAAGTTTACACAAGATAATACCATGAGATAAAGATACACTTGTTGCCAGACAGGCTACAACATTAACTTAGGTCAGTCTTCAATAACTTTACAATAAGTTTACACAAGATAATACCGTGATATAAGCACCATGAATAGATAAACCAACATAGTCCAGGCAAAACACAAGATTGCAGTTCCTAAAGGCAGAAACAAAATCAACCAAGGGCAAAAAAACTAAGCACGGAAATTAACTTGGTGTTTTAGTGTTTAAACACTATCAGTGACCATTTTTCTTTGTAGACATAGGAAAGCAATGTCAGCAAGTTAGGACTGCAAATAAAAAATATATCAGAAATGATAACTTTGCAGATCGGGAAAATAGATCCTGGAATGGCTAAATCAGGCCTGTCGCAAAAGGTTACTGCTTAACTAGGATTGCATAGTTCCACCACAAGGTTGTTGACTTAGATGACCCATACCTAGTTGACAAATTAATGATGTTCTGCATAATGTTCAAAAATGCATACTACATGCGGATAGCATTAGTTTGTCTTGTGGGAATTGGGAAGGAGATGCCTAGGCAACATGCTAGGCAACTCGTCCAAAAAACAGAAGTATATTCTCTAAACATATTGCCATGTGTCAACCGACTTTCTAACAATGACATATTTACCCACAAATAAGTATGTTGTCGATTAACCCAAATAACCAATACCATGCCATATAGGAACATTAGTTAACAAAGCATGCCTAAGTACAGCACATGCCAACCACCGTATACTTGGAAGTTGATAATAGGTGATATCCAAACAAACATATAAGGGTGAATAAATTTTATAGGATGCAACAGATCGATATAATACAGAACACGATTTCAGTATCACATGAAAATATGACAACAGAGATGAATCGATATCAATGTACAGCATCATTATCACTCTACATAGTGTTCTTGTCGGAAATGTAGTTAGTAGTACTGGTTAGTGATTACTGTCGGTATGTGTAAGATATGGGTGGTGTGACTTCGACGTCACTCCACTTCGCTGAACCATGGGCCCGCCATGTTATGGGACCCGTTGTCAGCCATAGAAGAAAGCTAGGCCAGTGTAACCAAGTACTCACCGCTGCAGTCACATCTGAGATCTGACGATCGAGATCCAGGTTTTTCTGACGATCCAACGGTCAAAAATGCGCATGCCAGGAGGTCCTCAGGAGCTGCACTCATGCTTTTGGAACGTTGTTGAATCTCTGCTCCCATCTATTATTGTGTCATTCACAATTAGCATCCTACTTCAGAGAAGCTGCCAAAATTAGGAAAGCCAAGGTCACTTCTAATAACAGTTGTTCAGAGAAAATAAAGAGTCCCTACTATGCAGGATAGAAATGGTAGCCTTACAAGGTAAATGAAATTGACGTGGTCTATTGTAAAAGTAGTGTTACTAAAAGTCCTAAGCAAAACGATGTATTTAATATAACCATGAATGATTGAACGCGGGACGTGTCCTAAATGTTCTCTCTTGGATATGCCTGCTCAACCATTACTGTATAGGCAGTCAGAAATTCAGAAGCATGAGTAACAGAAGTGTCATGGTTTAATTGGAAAAAACTGAAGCCCGTTAATGTCCAACTCTTCCAAGTGGCATAACAGTCTTTTTCATTAGCATTAAAAAAGCTGGCCAAACATTATCATTAGCACACTGAACTACCTGCCAGCCTTCATTTGCTTAATTTCAGGACTCCCAAGGCTCCAATCTTATTAAAATTACATGAGGAGACTATTGGAATAAGTTGCTTGCTGGCTGTTTCAACATTATCCAAACTTAAAGTTCTTTCAAGAATAGGTGCATCCAAAGCAAACCGGCAGTTAATGAGTGCTGGACGTCTGCCTATTAAATAAGTCTAACATCTTTAGACTATCAAACAAGAACGGATCCTACGGCAAAATGAAGACATCAGGAGCTGGCTTGAAACTGCAGCCAAAGGGGTTAGGTTGTTGATTAATCTCACCATGTGGCACATCTAGAAGCATCGAAACAGCAGGTTGCAAGGCTTGATTCTAAATCATAAAAAAAGCCACTATCAATGAGGTATTTGTAGTTTAGCTTCTTTCGAGTTTTCTGATTTTTGTACAGTATATTGTTTGTCGTCGCAGCCACGCTTGTGGTGTTGTACTTCACGCCTTCTAATAGAAAAACAACAAGCATTTAGATGCATCTTCGAGAAAAAAGAATGGATCCAGCCCACTCTTGTATGTGAACTGTAAGACTGACTGAAACTACATGTACCGGATGTACAGTCCGGTCCCACAAACTAAACCATGAGAGCAGAGGCCACTAAGCTTACCCAACCCACATCCATAGGAGTTATGCTCAATATGAATATAAGAGATGTGTTTCTGGAGAATATATTAAAAAAATCATACAAACAAACATTTATGTAATCTGATTACACTCTAGCAACAACATGAGTACAGAATATAAATCTAACACAAGGGAAAATTTGCTATCATTGTTAAACCTCAAAATCGCAATTATTACAGAAGAATGTATGGTTGTGCCAATGACTAGACGGTGTACAAATCACTGAAGCAATAAACTTTTGGTACTATACTATGCTGCCAAGCTGTACAAATCACTTAAGCACAGAAAAACTTATTTTTTCCAAACACAGCTTCACAGTTGGTAATAATATTGCCAATGCTTTACTTCCTTTTACCTAGCTTATTATTTATTAAACCAAAACTTCCATTGATTTGAAACTGATCTTTTTAAAACATGTCAAAGAAATGACTGAAAGTGTATGGAAGGTAACCTTTAGTTCATCAGATTGGTGGTTCGTTTTGGGCCTTGAACCAGAATGAAGACATCTGCAATCCTCAGCCAGCAGCAGTTCACTCTGCACTCCTACGGCCAATGACAGAGGCAACTACTTCTGCAGGAGAGCACAGTCTCTTTTGAGTTTCTGTTCTGCACAATAGCTTAATCAGTTCCAACAACACTGCTGAATCAGGTGCATCTAGAAGGCTAAGAACAAACAAATAAAAGTGCATAGGTAAACTGAAGATCTGGCTCTTGCATGATTAATCATCAAATGGAGGGAAGATGAGAGGAGGAGCTAGCTCTACCTGCTCTCGGAGACGAATAAACACTTGTATTAGCATCTGGAAGAACCCTCGGTACAGGCAAGCACCACTTCCAGGGGAGCATCAACGGTCAATCACGCCACAGTGACCGAGCCGAGACGAGAACTACCACTGGCTATCAAGCCGACAACAGCAGGAGCACACCCCAACCACGAAACCAGGCACGAATACACAAGGCCTCTGACGGCGAAGGAACAACCCGGCTGCTCCGTCGCAACAGCGCAAAGCAGCAAGAACAACTCAGGGGCAGGGCACCACCATGTGGGCCGAAAGCGTCAGAAGTAGAGCAGCAGCGACCCTCGTTCCGGCTGCTCCTGGCGGTACAGCCGGAGGAAGAAGAGCCCCGGCGTTGATCAGCCTGAGGCGCGGTGGCAATGGCGATGGCGTCCACCCACGCGCCGAGTAGCGCCGGGAGCCTACCACCGGGCGAAATCCTCCGGGCGCGCGCCCCGGTCAGGCACGGAAATCTCGGCCTCGGCCCCTCTAGGTCGGCCCTCCGCCGCCCTCTCCAACCGCGGCACTGTCTCCGCAAAGCCGCTTCTGCGGCGTGCGGCCTCTTGCGTCAGGCGAAAGGTTCTGCGGCAGGGGAGGGCCACGCGGCTCCTGCTGCTCCTCATAGTCACCGAAGACGCAGGAGAGGAGTGGAGGCCACTCGAGGTGGCCGGAGCCGAGCTCCACCTCGCCCTCCCTTGTCAGCATCGCATCCGGGCCTCGGAGCCGAAGTCCAAACTGCAGCATGGAAAGAGAGGACGGCTAGCTGCCGCAGCCGCCGCCCAACTGAGGGCTGATCCGCCACGTAGCCTGCGTCAATCCTTGCTGGCCGCCGTTCCCTCGGCCGGTGCGCTCGGGACGTTGCCGTCCATGGCGGGCTGAAGTTGTGGGAATCGGCCAGATCCCTCCGGGAACAGATGAGACTCCGGCGGCGGTATCGAGGCGGCGGCGGCGCGCTTGAAGAGAGGAAAGCACGGGAGAGGCAGCAGGGTGTGAGGGGGGAGGAAAGGCTTTTTTTTAAAAAAAAACGAATTATTTATTTAATTTCATGAATAATACAAAAAATTGAGTATTGTCAAATATAGCGCGGCGGGGGGCATGGAAACCCGACCAGACCTTGACACCTGACCGTAGTGGAGCACAGGGCCCGCCCTACCGAGCTGTCGGCCGACAAAGGAGGAGCGGGGACTCTTCGGGAGCGGAGGTCCTGACCGGCCTGTCGGGATTTGAATCCCCGAGCAGGTGCCTTCTTATCCACGCGCAGGCGTTGGCCAGCCCGGTGGTTCCTCTTCTTCTTCTTCTTCTTCTTCTTCTTCTTTCTTCCTCTCGTTTTCAGCGTTTGCTCCACCGATTTTCGGCTAATTTCTACTGAGATTTACACCCAAAGTTGTTGTTGAAATACATTAGGAAGCTAGGGAAGGCCGATCTACTGATGGGATAGTTTGGTGAAGTGATTTGGGGCATATTTGTGGAGAAAGTTGATGGTGTTCTTGGGGAGCAATGGCTATGGTGGGGGCCGAGGCTAGAGCTTGAGGTAGCTGCATGGTGGAGGTGCCGATCCGGCGACTGCACGGCAGGACTTCGCACGCTTCAAGGGTAAATCCTAGTTTCTCGCTAACTACAGTCATTTGTGTATGTTTATGGGTAGACTTGGATGTGGTCTATTAGCTGTTAGATTATTCGGCTATAAATTAGAAGTATATTTGTAGAATATAATGTGCCATTGTACCGGCATTTGACGAATTTCGGTATTTTTTAGGTCGAAAGTTATGTCAGACGGTTTTACTATGGTAACGGTGTAGTCAGAACAAATGAGCACGGAGTTCATTTGGGAGAGTATCAGTGGATTGATAAAGAGCTCCCGGCTCCTAAAACATGGTCCGTTAGTGAGTTGAAGGATTGGTTATCTGCTTCTTTAGGGCTCTGCTAGCTCGTGGTTGATGTAGAGCTCGTTGGGAACCCCCAAAAGGAAGGTATAATGAGCACAGCAGTGAGTTTTCCCTTAGTTATGAGACCAAGGTTTAATCGAACCAGTAGGAGCAAGAAAACACCCAAAGGTGTTACTAGCTGAGCTTTGGCAGGGCGCACTACCGGTGCTAGTAGCAACGTGGAGACCTGCACAACACAACCACAGAACTTTGTCCCCAACTTGCGGTGAGGTTATCAATCTCACCGTGTTTTGCGGAAACAAAGGATTAAACGTATCGAATGGAAAGAAGTAAAAGTTTACAGAAAGTAAACACAAAACAGTAAAAGATTGTAGATTGTATGTAAAGTAAAAGGACCGGGATCCATAGTTCACTAGAGGTGGCTCTCCTTAGATAGATAACATGCTGGGTGAATAAATTACAGCGGGGCAATTGACAAACACCGAGAAAGCAATACATGCATATACTGATCATCTTGACTCCTCTGAGACTTGATTGGGCATTACAACATAATACATAGACCGCCATCCAACTGCATCTATGACTAATAATCCACCTTCAGGTTATCATCCGAACCCCCTCCAGTATTAAGTTGCAAGCAACAGATTATTGCTTTACGAACTGCGTGTAAAGTAAACAATACGATTGTTCTATGAACAAAGGATTGTTGTTTTCTCCCTAGTAGCAACAGCACATCTAGTATCTTAGAGATTTCTGTCACTTCCCCAGATTACCAGAGGCATGAACCCACTATCGAGCATAAATACTAACTCTTGGAGTTGCTAGCATCTACTTGGCCAAGATAGCTACTGACAACGGAAAGCATGCAAGATCTCAAATAACAAAGACATGAGAGAATCAATAATCAATCTGAAATAGCATCTCAATATCCATCGGATTCCCGCAAACACAACATGTATGAATTACAAATAGATGATCTTGATCATGAACGGAGCTCACAAGATCTAAACATGAAAGCACAAAGGAGGAGAAACCAGCCATCTAGCTACTACATGGATCCGTAGTCCAAGGATGAACTACTCACATCACACCGAAGGCTTGCATGGTGATGAAGAAGGCCTCCAGGGTGAATTCCCCTCTCCGGCAGGGTGCCGGGAAGAGCTTCAGATCCCCCCGATCTAGGGACAGAGACGACGGCGGATACATACTCTTTCGTGGATTTTTGATCGGGTACTTAGGGTTTTCGTCCCGAGGGCAACTTATAGGCGGAAGGAGAGGCTGAGGGGGTGCCGGGAGCGGCCACACCACCCCCTGGCGCGGGCCAGGCCTGGCCGCGCGGCCAGGTGGTGTGGCCGGCCCCTGGCCCTTCTCCGTCTCGTATTCTGGCACTTGATCCCTTTCGGAAAAATAGGCACTTTGGCTTTTGTCCCGTCCAATTCCGAGAATATTCATTTTCTGACTTTCCTGGAACCAAAAACAGCAGAAAACAGGCAGCTGGCATTGTGGCTCTTGTTAATAGGTTAGTCCAAGAAATCATATGAAAAGTACTCCAAAGTTGAAACAAAACATAAGAAAGTGGATAAAACCAAGCATGGAACATCAAAAATTATAGATACATTTGCAATGTATCAACATCCCCAAGCTTAACTCCTGCTCGTCCTCGAGTAGGTAAGTGATAAAAAGAAATAATTTTTGAGGTGACATGCACCATCAAAGACTTGATCAAAGTATTTGCAAAACATTCAAAGCTGGGATCATAGTACTTCAATCATAACATAAAAGACAAAGTTCACAGAAGTGAGTTTTCCCTCAGTTATGAGACCAAGGTTTAATCGAACCAGTAGGAGCAAGGAAACACCCAAAGGTGTTACTAGCTGAGCTTTGGCAGGGCGCACTACCGGTGCTAGTAGCAACGTGGAGACCTGCACAACACAACCACAGAACTTTGTCCCCAACTTGCGGTGAGGTTATCAATCTCACCGTGTTTTGCGGAAACAAAGGATTAAACGTATCGAATGGAAAGAAGTAAAAGTTTACAGAAAGTAAACACAAAACAGTAAAAGATTGTAGATTGTATGTAAAGTAAAAGGACCGGGATCCATAGTTCACTAGAGGTGGCTCTCCTTAGATAGATAACATGCTGGGTGAATAAATTACAGCGGGGCAATTGACAAACACCGAGAAAGCAATACATGCATATACTGATCATCTTGACTCCTCTGAGACTTGATTGGGCATTACAACATAATACATAGACCGCCATCCAACTGCATCTATGACTAATAATCCACCTTCAGGTTATCATCCGAACCCCCTCCAGTATTAAGTTGCAAGCAACAGATTATTGCTTTACGAACTGCGTGTAAAGTAAACAATACGATTGTTCTATGAACAAAGGATTGTTGTTTTCTCCCTAGTAGCAACAGCACATCTAGTACCTTAGAGATTTCTGTCACTTCCCCAGATTACCAGAGGCATGAACCCACTATCGAGCATAAATACTAACTCTTGGAGTTGCTAGCATCTACTTGGCCAAGATAGCTACTAACAACGGAAAGCATGCAAGATCTCAAATAACAAAGACATGAGAGAATCAATAATCAATCTGAAATAGCATCTCAATATCCATCGGATTCCCGCAAACACAACATGTATGAATTACAAATAGATGATCTTGATCATGAACGGAGCTCACAAGATCTAAACATGAAACCACAAAGGAGGAGAAACCAGCCATCTAGCTACTACATGGATCCGTAGTCCAAGGATGAACTACTCACGCATCACACCGGAGGCTTGCATGGTGATGAAGAAGGCCTCCAGGGTGAATTCCCCTCTCTGGCAGGGTGCCGGGAAGAGCTTCAGATCCCCCCTCCCGATCTAGGGACAGAGACGACGGCGGATATATACTCTTTCGTGGATTTTTTATCGGGTACTTAGGGTTTTCGTCCTGAGGGCAACTTATAGGCGGAAGGAGAGGCTGAGGGGGTGCCGGGAGCGGCCACACCACCCCCTGGCGCGGGCCAGGCCTGGCCGCGCGGCCAGGTGGTGTGGCCTGTTGGAGATATGCCCAAGAGGCAATAATAAAAGTGGTTATTATTATATCTTTGTGTTTATGATGAAAGTTTACATCCCATGCTATAATTGTATTATTAGGAAACACTAATACTTGTGTGTTTTGTAAACATAAAAGAGTCCCTAGTAAGCCTCTTGTTGAACTAGCGTGTTGATTGATTGATGATCATGGTTTCCTGATCATGGACATTGGATGTGATTAATAACAAGGTTATATCATTAGGAGAATGATGTGATGGACACACACCCATAGTAAGCGTAGCATAAGATCAAGTCATTAAGTTCGTATTGCTGTAAGATTTGAAATACATAGTAACCTAATCCTTCGACCATGAGGTTATGTTAATCACCATCACCGGATGGGTACTTTGATGACATCAAACGCCGCTTTGTAACTGGGCGGTTTTAAAGGTGTCATTGGGTATTCTGAAAGTATGTGTTGAAGCGCATAGACTAAGATTGGGATTTGTCCATCCATATGACGGATAGATATACTCTGGGCCCTCTCGGTGGAATGTCATCTAGATAGCTTGCAAGCATGTGACTGGGTCACAAGGGATGACATAACATGGAACGAGTAAAGAGTGCTTATCAGTAACGAGGAAGAACTAGGTATGAAGATACTGACGATCAAACCTCGGATAAGTAGAATATCGTGTGACAAAGGGAATTGGTTTCGTATGTTAAATGGTTCTATCGATCACAAAGTAATCGTTGAGTATGTGGGAGCCATTATGGATCTCCAGATCCCGCTGATGGTTATTGATCGGAGAGGTGTCTTCATCATGTCTGCATATTCACGAACCGTAGGGTGACACACTTAAGGTTCGAAGTTGTTTTAAGTAGATATGGAATTTGCGTTGGAGACCGAATGTTGTTCGGAGTCTCGTAATGGATCCGGGACATCACGAGGAGATCCGTAATGGTCCGGAGAATAAGATTCATATATTGGGGATCATTTTATAAGTTAGGAAATGTTCCGGAGTGTTTGTATGGAGATTCTAGAAGGTTTCGGAATGTTCTGGAAGGTTCTAGAGGATTTCTTGGAGTTTACTTGAAAACCAAGAAAGGGATCAAGGGAGTCCAAGTGGGGAAATACACGGATTCGTGGGGGAGGAGGACTCCTCCCCCAACCCGCCGGCCCAAGGAGGAGGGGAGTCCTACTAGGACTCCCCCTCCCCAGGCGTGCCTCCCTCCCTTAAATAGAAGGGAGGGGGTGCCCCCTCTTGCCCTCCTCTCATAACAACCAATCTCAGCCGCCTCTCTCCTCCACCTTTCTTCTGCACAGGCATAGGCGAAGCCCTGCAGAATTCTCATCTCCACCACCACCACCACCACCACGCCGTCGTGCTGCTGGGATTCCGTGGAGAAGATCTACTACCTCCGCTGCTCGCTGGAACGGGGAGAGGAAGGTCTGCTTCGACTCCGCACGTGTGACCGTCTGCAGAAGCGCTGCCGGAACGCGGCGCCGGAAGGATCGTCCACACGATCTTGAGATCGACAAGTGATCGACTACATCATCCACGAGAGCTAATCTCGTAATGCTTTCGGTTCTACGAGGGTTAGTACCGATCTATCTCGTTGCTCATGTCTAATAGATTAGATCTTGGCTTTTATCTAGATTAGATCTGGGTTTTGTTCGTTCTTGCGGTAGATTTTTTTTTGTTTTCCATGCTACGAACCCATCATGGCCGGACCCTGGCCCTTCTCCGTCTCGTATTCTGGCACTTGATCCCTTCCGGAAAAATAGGCACTTTGGCTTTTGTCCCGTCCAATTCCGAGAATATTCATTTTCTGACTTTCCTGGAACCAAAAACAGCAGAAAATAGGCAGCTGGCACTGTGGCTCTTGTTAATAGGTTAGTCGAAGAAATCATATGAAAAGTACTCCAAAGTTGGAACAAAACACAAGAAAGTGGATAAAACCAAGCATGGAACATAAAAAAATATAGATACATTTGCAATGTATCAGGCTCCCTCCGACCCATACTGTCGGTGTGCATGCATTATGGTCTAAGTCAAGGACTACCCCTCTGTTTTATTTGAGACCGATAGAAGTGCAATCTAAATGGGTCAAATGGGTGCAATCTTGCCAAACAAGGAGAGTTAATCCTATTGCCTTAGTGCTTCATGTGGCAAAAGAGGGTGGGTATGATCATGGCTAAAGTAGCCAGACCCAATATGGTGGTGGTGGTTATGATCATGGCCAAAGTAGTCAAGCCCAAGACGGAGGTGGTGGTGTCTACTCTCCTGGCCAGAGCAGTCAAGGCCAAGATGGGGGTGGTGGTTATGAATTTGGTCAAAGTAGTTATGCACACACACTAGGGGTGGTGGTTATGAATCAGCTGATGGTAGTCATGGGACAAGAGAAGACATTTTCAATGGTGAGGCTGATGAGGATGAGATATACGAAGGTTTGTTGCAAAATCATATGGAAGCCGAAGATTCAAACGGCGATAGTGATACCGCTGATGATTTTGCTGAGTCTGATGAAGAAGAGATCGTCCAACCTATTCCGGCATCATGGAATAATGACCAAAAACAACAATGAATGTGAACGATGGGAATGATTCTGCCTGGCACTATCACGGGAACAACGTCTCCCAGGGTGCATTATATCCTAGCAAGAGACATCTATAGGAAGCAGTTGTTGGTTGGGCATTGTCCATGCAACATGTCTTCAAAACCCAAGTGTCCTCTTAGAAATATTTGACAATGGTGTGCGAGAAAGTCGGAGGCCCCACAAGGGTGCATGCCTATTGCCCTATTTATGACACCAACTGGAAGGTGAGCGATGCTGTGCTGCACACATGTCAACTTCCCAGTCTCCTTCAGGAGCATCGCAACCTCACATCAACCCTCCTGGCTAGATTGTTATACACAAAGATAGTGGAGAGCAAAGCCATGGAGGTGAAAGCTATCATCAACAAAGTTGTCAGATTTTGCTACAAGATTTTGTACGGAAAGGCTTGGAGGACTAAGCAGAGGGCATTGGAGGCAAGATTTGGTTCGTTTCAAGGCGGATATGACTGTGTTGTTGGATGCTCCAGACACTGCATGCTAGGAATCCAGGCACCTACATCGACATCCAACACTTTACATTGCCACAGGAACCAAATATGAGGGTGTTGCATCGAGTGTTCTTCTCATTTGATATATGCGTAGAAGCTTTCACTCCCTGTCGACCAGTCATTTGTGTGGATGGTACACTTCTCACTGGCAAGTACAGGGGTCGGATCTTGACTGCCATTGGTCAAGACAGGAACAATCAAGTTTTTCCACTTGCATTTGCTTTCATGGAGAGCGAGAACACCGAGAGTTGGGTATGGATTTTTAGGCAGCTGAAGATAGCAATTGTGAAAGATACACCAAATTTGTGCATCCTTCATGACAGGCATCTGGGTATACTCAGCGCGATAAAGTGAAGGGTTCCACAATAGAAAACAAAAAAATTCCTATGTTGGAACTTCCTAACGCCCAAGATCTATCTATGTAGTAATGTGGTAACGACTGGAGCGCATAAAATACATACCCTTGTAGACTGTACGCGGTTAACATTCTGAGGGGAACGGGGTTGAAGTAGTCAAACTTGTAGCCGACCTCAAGGTCGTGAAGCTCCTCGCAGGTCAACCCCTTGCTCCTTCTTCATCATGCAGCAGCTCCATCTCACGACATCCAAGGTGCCTCAAGTGAGTCCCCTCGTGGTTTCGTACACATACGGTGTATGATGATGACCTCCAGCTCCTTGATCCCTGCCGGGAGTGCGAAAGTAGATCTCCGGCTTGGAATCCCTGCAGTGCAACGGCGTGCTGCAGGTGCGGTGTCTCTTTCATGGGCAGTCCTTACTTGGGACCGTGCCAACGCATGGAGACGAGAGAGAGAGGGAAGGATAAAGTCAACCAAAGGACTTCTCCAAATACTGGTGTGTCTATTCCCACCCATGGGCACCCCTTTATATAGGGGGAGGGGTGTGCCCTCCCCTTTGGGTTTCCCATGTGGAACTAAACAAGGGAGAGAGGGGGGAGGTGCCATGGGCCTCATGGGCCAACCGGCCAGGGGTAGGCCCCACCCCGCGCACAACCCTAGGCTGGCTGGGTGATCCACCTTGAGGCGGCTAGGCCTTGGCCCTTTGGCCCTTGGACCTTCCCTCCTTCGGTTTTTCCTCATGGGCCCTTTTTCCCTAAGAAGTTTGGCCCATTAGTGGAATACCCCTTCAAATTAGATTTTAATATTATATTTAATATTAATTACATTAATTAAAATGTAAATACATATTACAAAATCCGATTTGACCCGGAACACCTTTTGGTTCCCTTTCGATTTTCTCCGAACGACTTTGGAACTTTCCTGGAACGATTTCGGTTCTCTCACGGAACTTTTCCAGTTTCCTTTTCTCTTTCATATGGTGATTCCATCTTACAGAGGATCTCTAGCTCATCGTACCCTTAAGTGTATTTCCCCATGGCTCGGGAATGGCACAGACATGATCTCCATCAATGATCAATAGCGGGACCGGGATGCCCATAATGACCCCTGTGCATTCCACGATGATAATGTCATTTGAACCGTAAACAGTCATTTCCCATACCCTTTGCCACTTGATACCTAGTTCACCTGAGATTTGATCTACGGTATCTCCATACCTTCGTTCGATCTCGTTACCGATGAACTTGTTTTCTCGTTTCCGTGTCGTTGCATTCCGTGACTCAGTCACATGCTTGCAAGCTTCGTTAATGCAACGTTGCCGAGATGGCCGCTAATGTATCTGTCTGTTACATGGATGGGAAAATCCTAGTCTTGATATGTACTCCTCTACACACCCCTTTGGGAAACATGAGTGGCACCTTTTAGATCACCTAGTAACAATGTGATACTTGATAACCATCTAAGCTCCCTCTAGAACGGTGATTTGCATTAACTCACAGTCTAAGGATCAGGTTGCGAGGTTTCCTTAGTTTATCATTAATGGTGAACTTTGTAACTAGATCTCATTACAACTGGTTGGTTGTTTGTCTATCACATCATTCAAATAATGACCAGTAGTGGAAAACAGGCCTCCAGTCCCGGCCCGTAAGGGGCTTTAGTCCCGATCCTGATAACCGGGACTGGATGGGCGGGACTAAAGGCCCACCCATTAGTCCCGGCCCTCTTACCAGCCGGGACCAATGGGCATCCACGTGGCTGTCTCTGCGGGCGCTGGGTGCCCCCCATTAGTCCCGGTTCGTATTACGAACTAGGACAAATGGTTCTCTGTCGCGGCAGCATTTTAGGCACTTTCTCTGCCGCGGCAGAGAATTTAATTTGTATTCTTTTTTCATTTCAAAATAGTTTTCTATGCTACCACATACCGTACATGTTCGTGCATACATAAGATAACTTCTCTTAAGATCGAACATACAAATATATACATGATAGTTACACATGGAGATCACAATTATCGGGACTAGAGCCCGTCTATTCAATTACACGGTCGGGGATCATCGGCGCCTATTCACACTAAATTCTCCGGCGTCGTCTATCATCTCGTTCATCAAGAATCCTGCCAGTTCTTCAGCAATTGCTACTACGCGTTGCTGTGGTAGGAGCTGATCCCGCATTTTCTCGAACTATATAAGAAAAGGAGATCAATATGAATATCAATCATGATAACAAAAAGTGACGGTAATAAAAATAATGTTATGAATGTATTGCTTACATCGACTCTATAATCATTCAGCTCACTGGTAAACGTGCGAATGAACTCGCAAACGTAGAATCCACATAGATTCGTCCCCTATGGCTGCCTCACGCACTTTACGAGAATAGAATTCAATCAAAATAATAATCATGCATCATAATTGTATTGAAACTAGAAGTAAAGAGATGCGCCTACTACTTACCGAGACCGGCTTAAACGTCAGCTTCTCAGTAAAGGCACCCGTAACCGCACTCTTGAACTGGTTCCAAACCCTACCCGGTAAAGAAAATGAATGAGTTATTTATTACGTGATATCTCAGGAAATCAACGAAAGAGACCACTGTAGCGCAAAAATTACCTCTGGAGCATGTTCTGCATGTCACTAAACTATTCCAGGGGTCTCTTTAATGGGTCCATGACTTCAACTCTTCCCTTATCAAGTTGAATGTCCATGAGAATCCAGTGTAAACTATACACGTTTATATATACATCAGTAACTCATCAATTACACTTAACATCGAGTAAGCAAAAGAGAATGTGTACAATAGAGTAAGACACTCACGCGAAATTGTAAGGAAACAGTATGTGGTCACAGAAATTTTGCTCCGTTAGAAACCTTAGAAGGTTTTCCTGTCTTTCCTCAGGTTTTTCCTTTAGCGTCCGACAATGTATTTTATCTGGGTCAATGAACCCAACACTGAAGATTGACCTTCTTTTACATTCCATGATCTTCATTCTGCATAATAATAGAGTACAAAAGGATATAATTAGGATAATTATATGCAATGAACTGAACAACTGAAAAAAATGAACAGCTTATATATAGACAATGAATTCAACAACTTACAGACAATAGAAACTCATGAGAGTTTTGTCGATGGCGTCGAAAGTGTATAACTGGAAGAGTTCTTGAAACTCAACATGGACCTCTTCTTCTCAGAAGTAGTAGTCATGTGGGACTTTCGCCACGATCATTATTCTCTCCTCCTTTACGGCATTCAAGTACCATTTATGTAAACTCCGCATTTGTGTTGGTAGTTGTTGGAACCGCTCAAAGCTGACCAGAGGCTTCCCTGGGACATATGTAGGGACTACCTGAGCCTTGGGTAACTTGTCGTCCTGGGAACCTAGCAATTCCTCAACAGTCACATTCATAGCGGCCGCAAGCTTCTTAGCTTCTTCCATATCCTGCTGGGGAGTGTCATAGGATACCACCTTGAGAGGTGGGGTCGATTTTTTGGCCTGTTCCCTGAGCTGGGGGACGTCCTTTCTTTTCCCGGTTGCACTTTGACTTGATGATTTGCTCCCGCTTGCACTTCTACTTGATTTGCTCTTCTTCACTTCCTTCTGAAGTGTGCGTCGATAGTCATCTGGCTTATGGTGCAAGTCATATTGCGATTTTGTGTTCAGAAAATAAAGTGCATACGCTTTTTGCTTCTCGGTGTATACCGGGGCGGGCTCGGGTTTCTTCGTTTGAAGCTGCACAACACATTCGGCCTTTACGATCATGTCGGTTTCCTTGTCAGTACGATCGTAAGGTCTGATAGGAAGATTCTTATGATGTACTCTTGGGAGGGGCGACATTTGTCGTTTTGGGCTCCTGCGTCGTTTAGTACTAATCGGAGGCTACGTCAGAGATCGAGATGGACTCGGGCTGTGGTGGTCGTAGTCATGGGGTGGGCTTCTTGGAGGTGATGGAGGTGAAGGTGACATGCGACCACTCAGAGGCGGTGTTGGCTTTGGCGTCCAGCCTGGAAGCTTGATGTTGTTCTTGTCCCATAGAATGATACCACCCAGTACTTCTCCGAGTGTCCTCTCACCTTCAGGTCCAGGGATGTCAAGCTCCATTGAGTCCCACCCCATTGTGATTTCATCCACACCAACTTTAGCATAGCCAGCTGGAATCTCACGGCCATGCCAGCGTGCGCCAGGTGGACAAGGTAAAGCACATCCGACCGCCACCTTGATGGATAGGTTCTTCACCTTCTGATGGAGCTCACAAGATGCCTGCTCCTTGATTCCATCCACGGGGTAGCCGGGACCGCCATCTACCATACGTGCATCGTCAGAAGGGACCTCCGATTCAGCCACGCTGCTTTTCCGCTGAGATGGGACGACGGTAATATTGAGTACAGGATCTTGCAGGCGCGCTGCTCCTCGAAGTTCGTCAATCTGTTGCTGATGCATTCGAAGTGTTCCTATCAACTCGGTGAACTTGTCTCCCTCCTCCTCCTGCCGTCACCTCTTTGCTCTCTCTCGGCTCCTATAAGTATCTCTGTCTTTGGGAAACCCCATCTCCCACGTATAACTAGGGCCAAGGCCTCGTACACGTCCTCCGCGTTCGTCATACCCGAGGACCTTTGTCAGCAAGTCTTTCTCTCTATCGGGATGGAACTTTGTTGTCCCCGCTTTAATCTCCTTCACCACTTTCTACCATGTATCCCGGGGTATCCTAATCCCGTCACTGCAAATAAGGTCCCCTGTACTTTCGTCATACTCACTCCCATGCCCAAGGAACCAATTCCTTGCCCTCAGATCCCATTCTTCGCGTATTGGTTCTGGAGTGATCCCTTTAGCAAGCAGCTCATTCTCTTTAGCATCCCACTTTGGCATGGCAGCCGCGTAGCCCCCTGGCCCCAGGTGATGGTGATATTTCTTCATCGCGGCATTTTTCTTGTTTTTTCCGACATTTCCATAGCAGGTTGTGACTCCTTGTACTTCACAAATGCATCCCAGTTAGCCTGCTGCTTCGTTAGATAGCATTCAAATTTAGGAGCCTTCTTTGTCTTCTGATACTTTTGCCATAATGCTTTCTTACAGTTCTTGAATAGTTCGGCCATCTGCGTAAGAGTCCACTGCTTGACTTTCTTCCTCAACACAGCTGTGTCGACATCATCCTCACATTCTGGCAGGGTGAAATGTGTCATGAGGTCATTCCAAAGACCCTCTTTGCACCTGTCGGAGACATACTCACCCTCTTTCGCCCCTTTGGTCTTATTCCACTCTCGAACGGTGATCGGGATGCGATCCCTAACCATAACTCCGCATTGTTGTTTAAATACAGTTTTAGCCTTTTCCGGTTCCACCGGTTCATCCCGTGGTGATACCCGCGTAATTGTATAACGCATAGATGTGTCCAACTTTTTGGCCGGGCCTCGTTTGTAATATTTTTTGCTCGATGTGGAGGCCTAAGAGAAGAAACATTCGTCAATTTTTATATATATACAACTCAGTTAATGCATCTACTGATCACCAGACTTCATATATATACCTTGTCGTCGGCTTCTCCACCACCGGAGCCATCGGCTTCTCCACCACCGGAGCCGTCGGCTCCTCCACCACCGGAGCCGTCGGCTTCTCCACCACCGGAGCCCTCGGCTTCTCCTTGATCATTTCGGTCGACCTCTTCTCCCTCACCGGAGGGGTTCAGATAAATCGACGGAGATTCGGGTGGATCAACATGGGGGGTGTCATTGATCATATCCTCAAGAATTTCTTCCTGTGGTAGGTCTCTCTGGATTGGATCCATAGTTTTCTACAAAATGCACAGAATAACATTTTTCATTCAATATTGCTGCATAAAATAACACTAAACAATAATATGAACACGCAATTTGCTACAATAATACTAAACAGTAGCAAAATTCTAGTGATGCCCTAACCCTAACCCTAAGTCCGGGCGGCCCGCAAGCACCACCACCCTAACCCTATCTCCGGGCGGCCCACGAGCACTACCACCCTAACCCTAAGTCTGGGCGGCCCGCGAGCACCACCACCCTAACCCTAAGTCCGGGGGTCCGCGAGCACTACCATATTAACCCTAAGTCCGGGTGCGCGCGAGCACTACCACCCAAACCCTAAGTCCGTGCGGCCCGCGAGCACCACCACCCTAACCCTAAGTCCCGGGGCCCGCGAGCACTACCACATTAACCCCAAATATTTCTATATAAAAATAATTCCTATATACAAATATTTTCTATATACAAATAATTCCTATATACAAATAATTCCTATATACAAATATTTCTATATACAAAAAAATTCTATATACAAATATTTCCTATATACAAATATTTCTATATACAAAAAAATTCTATATACAAATATTTCCTATATACAAATATTTTCTATATACAAATAATTCCTATATACAAATAATTCCTATATACAAATATTTCTATATACAAAATATTTCCTATATACAAATAATTCCTATATACAAATATTTCTATATACAAAAAAATTCTATATACAAATATTTCCTATATACAAATATTTTCTATATACAAATAATTTCTATATAGAAATAATTCCTATATACAAATATTTCTAAATACAAAAAAATTCATATATACAAATATTTCTATATACAAAAAAATTCATATATACAAATAATTCCTATATACAAATATTTCTATATACAAAAAATTCTATATACAAATATTTCCTATACACAATTTTTTTTCTATACACAAAATATTTCCTATACACTTCTATACCAGCGGTGGCGATGGCGACCAACGAGGGGAGGGGCGAGGCCGGGGCTGGGGCGGAGCTCGTGGCGGCGTGGGTGGCCACGACAGCGTGGAGAGGTATGGTGGCCGGGGCGGTTAGCCGGGGAGGCGCCACGCGGGGAGGAGCTCGTGGCGGCGAGGGGAGGCGCGATGCAGGGAGGTTAGCCGGGAAGGCGCAGCCGAGGACGGCGCCGGAGATTTGGCAGCCTGGCGGCGTAACTGCGCTCCTCGCGAGTGCTTCCTTCGGTCGATGGATTCGACCGGGGAAGAAGCGGCGCATTAAGTACCCACCCACCCTTTAGTCCCGGTGCGTGGCTAGAACCGGGACTAAAGGGGGGTCTTTAGTCCCGGTTCCAGCCATGCACCGGGACTAAAGGCTTTGGGTGCCTTTTCGCATGTAGAGCCTTTAGTCCTGGATGGTGTTCTGGGCCGGGACTAAAGGCCCAAATTTGCGCGCGCTGGGCCTAAGTTGGCGCCTGTTTTTTCAAATATCACAATTTGTAGCTATTAGATTTTTTAAACATTTGAATTATACAGTTTTTGCATACTTATGAATTTGAGAAAAATTTCAACATGAAAAGTTTTTGAATTTGAATAAGTAATCCAAATCTATTTTCTGTTTTATAAAATAATTATTCTAACTAGTGAAACTAATAACCATTTTGCCATTTCCAATTTAAAAATGCATTAACTATTATATTTTGCATATTTTTAACATAAAAAGTATTTGAATTTGAATAAGTAATCCAAATCTATTTTCTGTTTTATAAAATAATTATTCTAACTAGTGAAACTAATAACCATTTTGCCATTTCTAATTTAAAAATGCATTAACTATTATATTTTGCATATTTTTAACATAAAAAGTATTTGAATTTGAATCAGAGATTCAAATCCATTTTCTGTTTTATAAAAAATTTATTCTAACTAGTGAAACTAATAACCATTTTGCCATTTCCAATTTAAAAATGCATTAATTATTATATTTTGCATATTTTAAACATAAAAAGTATTTGAATTTGAATCAGAGATTCAAATCCATTTTCTGTTTTATAAAATAATTATTCTAACTAGTGAAACTAATAACCATTTTGCCATTTCCAATTTAAAAATGCATTAACTATTATATTTTGCATATTTTTAACATAAAAAGTATTTGAATTTGAATAAGTAATCCAACTCTATTTTCGGTTTTATAAAATAATTATTCTAACTAGTGAAACTAATAACCATTTTGCCATTTCCAATTTAAAAATGCATTAACTATTATATTTTGCATATTTTTAACATAAAAAGTATTTGAATTTGAATCAGAGATTCAAATCCATTTTCTGTTTTATAAAAAAATTATTCTAACTAGTGAAACTAATAACCATTTTGCCATTTCCAATTTAAAAATGCATTAATTATTATATTTTGCATATTTTTAACATAAAAAGTATTTGAATTTGAATCAGAGATTCAAATCCATTTTCTGTTTTATAAAATAATTATTCTAACTAGTGAAACTAATAACCATTTTGCCATTTCCAATTTAAAAATGCATTAACTATTATATTTTGCATATTTTTAACATAAAAAGTATTTGAATTTGAATAAGTAATCCAAATATATTTTCTGTTTTATAAAATAATTATTCTAACTAGTGAAACTAATAACCATTTTGCCATTTCCAATTTAAAAATGCATTAACTATTATATTTTGCATATTTTTAACATAAAAAGTATCTGAATTTGAATAAGTAATCCAAATCTATTTTCTGTTTTATAAAATAATTATTCTAACTAGTGAAACTAATAACCATTTTGCCATTTCCAATTTAAAAATGCATTAACTATTATATTTTGCATATTTTTAACATAAAAAGTATTTGAATTTGAATCAGAGATTCAAATCCATTTTCTGTTTTATAAAATAATTATTCTAACTAGTCAAACTATTAACCATTTTGCCATTTTCATGTGATTCCGATGCTCCGGTGGTCTTCCTCTGGCGAAACCCTAGACTGGGGGCCTTGGAACTTCCGAAGATGCCATAGGGCGTGTGCACCAAGGGCATCTTCGAGAAATTCTGCCACGGGAGATTTCCAAACCCTTTCCTCCATCCATGGGGATGAAACTCTCCATCCATGTTGGCTTGGTCGTTGCCATAACACATCTACACTCATATCTGCCGCCTCTCTCCACTCTATCCCATGGCTTCCACCATACCTCTAACCCCAGGGAGGCGGAGATGTAGTCTTTCACGGGCTAGCAGGAAAATATTTTCCGAGGCAGAACTTCCGAAGATGCCATAGGGCGTGTGCACCAAGGGCATCTTCGAGAAGTTCCGCCACGGGAGATTTCCCAACCCTTTCCTCCATCCATGGGGATGAAACTCTCCATCCATGTTGGCTTGTTGAGTTGCTTGCCATGGCGTATCGATGCTCCTTTTATAGGCACGGCGCCGCTTCTACTTTGTCTTCTTCCTCTGACAGGGCGTCGTGCGCTACATCGAGCAGTGCAGTCCACCCACGCGTCCTTATCCTACCGACAGCTTTAGTCCCGATTTGAGCCCCCACCCGGTACTAAAGGTTATCCACGCGTCCTTATCCCACCGACAGTTTTGTTAGATGACACAAAAACCACCTTTAGTCCCGGTTTCACCCACCAGCCGGTACTAAAGGTTAGCCACCCCCCAGATAAGGCCCTCCCACATAAGCCTCCCCCAGATAAGGCCCCCCATCTTTTGTCCCGGTTTGAGTCCCCACCCGGGATGAAAGTTTCCCGTGCCACTGTGTTCCCGTGCTTTCCACCGGTTCCTACCTCTGTCTTCCCGCCATTTTTTCAGTATATATATGTACGCTTGGCCTCCATTTACATATCACATCTAGACTCATAATTCTCTTCCCATGGCTTCCATCGTATCTCTAACCACCCGGGAGGCGAAGGCGCTTTGCGCCTCGAACTACCCCTGCTATGTATCCTTAGTGTTTGTGGGTTCCTTCTCTTGTGATGGTTCCTTCTCTTTGTGTGATCACCTACCGCGGCTCATAACGTCTAGTTTGATTGAGCAAGATGTATTACATGAAAGGGGACCTTTATGTCCCAAATAAAAGGTTTAATACATTACATAGATTTATGTCTCAAATAAAAGGTTTAATTACATAGATTTATGTCTCATATAAAAGGTTTAATACATTATTACACATCACCAACATCTAGTGTTGTGGTTTTCTTCTGCACCGTAGCCATGGAGAATCTTCATCATTTAACAGGATGCTTGGGTCAGTTTTCACTTTGAAGGGCGGAATTTCATGAAACTTATTGTAATCTTCTGACATGTCTGTCTTGTCATCCACTCCCACGATGGTTCTCTTCCCTGAAAGAACTATGTGGCGCTTTGGCTCATCGTATTTTGTACTCTTTTGCTTATCTTTCCTTTTTCTCGGTTTGGTAGACATGTCCTTCACATAGAAAACCTGAGCCACATCGTTGGCTAGGAAGAATGGTTCATCCATGTATGCAAGATTGTTGAGATCCACTGTTGTCATGCCGTACTTTTCGTCTACATGTACCCCGCCTCCTGTCAGCTTGACCCATTTGCACCGAAACAAAGGGACCTTAAAAGTAGGTCCATAGTCAAGTTCCCATATCTCCTCTATGTACCCATAATATGTGTCAATCTGCCCATTGTCATCTGTTGCATCAAAGCGGACACCACTGTTTTGGTTGGTGCTCTTTTTATCTTGGGCGATCGTGTAAAATGTATTCTCATTTATCTCGTACCCTTGGAAAGTACATATAGTCGAAGATGGTAACCTGGCCAACGAGTACAACTCATCTCCAACAGTGGTGTTATTCATGAGATGTGTCTGCAACCAATTGCCAAAATTCTTCTCGTGTTCCCCTTTAATCAAGGTTTTAGGCTTCCCCGGGTTTTCAGAGCGTAGAATATTCTTGTGTTTCTCGATATACGGAGCCACCATGGTGGAATTGTGTAGAACTGTGTAGTGTGCTTGAGTGAAAGAATGCCCGTCCCTACATACCATTGATTTCCTTCCTAGTGTGCCTTTTCTAGTCATCCTCCCCTCATACCGAGATTCAGGAACACCAATCGACTTAAGGTCAGGAAGAAAGTCAACACAAAACTCAATGACCTCCTCTTTTCCATAGCCCTTGGAGATGCTTCCTTCTGGCCTAGCACGGTTATGAACATATTTCTTTAAGACTCCCATGAACCTCTCGAAGGGGAACATATTGTGTAGAAACACAGGACCGAGAATTCTAATCTCTTCGACTAGGTGAACTAGGAGGTGCGTCATAATATTGAAGAAGGATGGCGGGAACAAAAACTCGAAGCTGACCAGACATTGGACCACATCAATCTGTAACCCTGATAGACTTTCTCGATCGATTACCTTCTGAGAAATTGCATTGAGGAATGCACATACCTTCACAATGGCTAGTCGAACATTTTCTGGTAGAATTCCCCTCAATGCAACCAGAAGCAATTGCGTCATAAGCACATGGCAGTCATGAGACTTTAGGTTTTGAAATTTTTTCTCTTTCATATTTACTATTCCCTTTATATTCGACAAGAAGCCAGACGGGACCTTACTACTGAAAAGGACTTCAAAAAAGATTTCCTTCTCTTCTTTGGTAAGAGCATAGCTGGCAAGCCCTTGAAACTGCCCTGGATGCTTGCCATCTCGTCCTTTATGATGTTGCTGGTCCTCCCGTGCTGCCGGGGTATATTTTGACTTCCCATACAAGCCCAGGAAGCCTAGAATATTCACGCAAAGATTCTTCGTCAGGTGCATCACGTCGATTGCAGAGCAGACCTCATGCACTTTCCAATAGGGTAGCTCCCAAAATATAGATTTCTTCTTCCACATGGGTGCGTGTCCGGTAATGGGGTCTTTCGGAACAGGTTGTCCTCCAGGACCCTTTCCAAAGATTACATCCAAATCCTTGACCATACCAAATACATCAGCACCACTACGGGGGACAGGCTTCGTCCGGGTTTCTGCCTTGCCATTGAAATGCTTGCCTTTCTTCTTTAAGGGATGACTAGGTGGAATAAAACGACGATTGTACGGGTACACATTCTTTCTACATTTATCTAGATATATACTTTCAGTCTCATCTAAACAGTGTGTGCATGCATTGTATCCTTTGTTCGTTTGTCCTGAAATGTTACTAAGAGCAGGCCAATCATTGATGGTTACGAACAACAACGCTTGTAGGTCAAATTCCTGCTGTTTGTGCTCATCCCACACACGTACACCTGGTTTGGACCACAATTGTAGAAGTTCATCAACTAATGGCCTTAGGTACACATCAATGTCATTGCTGGGTTGCTTCGGGCCTTGGATGAGCACTGGCATCATAATGAACTTCCGCTTCATGCACAACCAAGGAGGAAGGTTGTAGATACATAGAGTCACGGGCCAGGTGCTGTGACTGCAGTTCTACTCCCCGAAAGGATTCATGCCATCGGTACTTAGACCAAACCATAAGTTCCTTGCGTCACCAGCAAAGTCCGGGAAGTCTCTCTCGATTTTTCTCCACTGCCGACCATCCGCAGGGTGCCTCAACATCCCGTCTTTCTTACGGTCTTCCATGTGCCATCGCAATAACTTGGCATGCTCTTTATTTCTAAACAAACGTTTCAACCGTGGTATTATAGGAGCATACCACATCACCTTGGCAGGAACCCTCTTCCTGGGTTGCTCGCCCTCAACATCACCAGGGTCATCTTTTCTGATCTTATACCGCAATGCAGTGCATACCGGGCATTTATCCATATTCTCGTACTTCTCACCGCGGTAGAGGATGCAGTCATTAGGGCATGCATGTATCTTCTGCACGTCTAATCCTAGAGGGCAGACAAGTTTCTTTGCTTCGTACGTACTGGAGGGCAATTGGTTATTTCTTGGAAGCAGCTTCTTCATTATTACTAGCAACTTTTCAAATCCGAGTCAGTCATACCGGTCTCTGCCTTCCATTTCAACAATTCCAGTGTGCTACCCAGCTTCTTCTGGCCATCTTCACAAGTTGGATACAGCAATGTGTTGTGGTCCTATAACATCTGCTCGAACTGCAACCTCTCCTTTTCTGTGTCGCAGTCTCGCCTTGCATCACTAATGACCCGACCAAAATCATCAACGGGCTCATCTCGTTCCCGTTCTTCACCCCCTTCTTTTTCATTATCTTCAACTGCGGTATCATCGTATTCAGGAAACATAGATCGGTAGTTGTCATCATCATTCTCTTCTTCATCGCCGTCTTCCATCATAACCCCTCTTTCTCCGTGCTTGGTCCAAACATTATAGCCGGAAATGAAACCGGACCGAAGCAGGTGGCTCTGAATGACTCTTGAGGAAGTGTGAGCCTGCTCATTCCGACATTCAACACATGGACAACACATACAACCATCCCGCCGCTTGTTCGCCTCGGCCACAAGGCGAAAAGAACGCACGCCTTCTCTGTAAGCGTCAGAGCGTCGGTCACCGTACATCCATGGGTGGCTCATCTGCATCATACAACCATGCATATATATCAAACGCAATCACGATGCTTAAATTAGTACCACGCAGTCAAAACGAGAAAATAGTTGCTAACCTTTTAGGACACTTCAAAACAAAGAGGAGAAACCTTAAGTGTCGCTCTGGCAGCTCATATCATATTTTCTCTTGTGTGAACTCAAGTGGCATCGCTCTAATAGGCATTTCACCGAACACCTCTAGTGCATATGAAGAAAAAAAGTTAGCACAAAGTTATACCCACCTCTCACATAGGAAAAAACAGGAGAGAGTGGAGGGCTGGGTGCATATATATAGGGCCAGGCCATTAGTCCCGGTTTGAGATACAAACCGGGACTAAAGGTTCTGCACGCCGGCCCAGACCTATTTGTCCTGGTTTGTATCTCAAACCAGGACTAATGGCTTCTTACGGACCGGGACATAGTGCCTCGGCCTCCTCGGGCCGTCTGGTTTGGACCATTAGTCCCGGCCCCAGCCACGGCCGGGACTAATGGCCCGAACCAAAGGCCCATTTTCTACTAGTGGACGTGACCTCATTGTCAATTGGCATAAATGCCCATGATCTCGAAACCCTAGATCATCTTCATGACCAATGAACTAGTTCGCTATAGGTAACTAGAGACTTGGTTTGTTTACATACCACATGTGTATTAACGTTTCGTATTAATACAGTTATAGCACAATATGAAACTATTACAAACTAACTGAGATATGGCAATAAAAACCTATTTATTATTTGCCTCTAGGGCATATCTCCTTCATAAATAAGCTGGCGCAGCCTGCTCTTGATGAACTAACTCCATGGCAGGACATGCAGAGACATTGGTGCATGCGGTATCTAGGGTCCAACTTTTTTCTCACAATTCAAGAACAAGGCCCTGATGAATCTATTCAAGAAGCTTTGAAAGAAGAACCAAGAGTGGAAGTATATCAAGTGTCATGGCTATCTGGATGACTTCACTAAAAAACATGTTAGGCAGATGAAAGCAGCGAGAGTAGCAGCTGTCGCGGATCATGCACATGTGATAGTTGCACAGACAGCAACAGGATCAACACCACCAGAAGAACCCATTGCTCTTTGTGATTTGCCAGGATTTGACCAGCCAGGTACTAGGAGGATGCCTGGGAGACGGATTAAAAAATCACGAATGGATAGAGCACGAGCTTGTGGAGAGGTGGTCTCTGCTGCACGGCCCTCATGGATCTAGTTTTGGCATGATGACTACAAATCTCACTGAAACTTACAACTTCGTGTTGAGAGGAAGCAGGACTCTACCATTAACAACCATTGTGGAGTGTATTTTCACTGGAACTTTAAAGTACTTTAGAGATAGACTCTACATGGATCAGATGCATATCATCAACAATCCAAACATGAGGTACTGCTCAAAGATTATGCATTACATGAATGACAAGATTGAAAAGGCTCGGTCTATGAATGTCGTCACCATTGGTAATCAAGAAAGAAGGTTTGAGGTGCGCCTACCTTCCAACAGGATCGAAACTGGAGAAGAGGTAAATACACGGGAGGTGAGGATAGGCAATGAAGACTGGCAACGTGTGAGTGCACCTGCAACAAACCAAAGCTGCTGCACCTACCTTGCTCCCATGTACTTGTTGCGTGCGGGCAGTTAGGTATGGATGCAATCTCGTTTGTGTCTCCTTATTTTCTTAAGGAGTCAGTGATCAATACATGGACTGGCGAGATGATGGGATATAGGGCTGACGAGGGGTTAACTCATCAATGCCCATCGTTGATGGACGTAGGTTCGACGAAGTGGGGAGCGCTGGAGGCATCGATCGTCTAACAGACAAGCACACAGGTGACACGAGGTTTTACCCAGGTCCATGCCTCGTAGAGGACCCTACTCCTACTTGTATGCTCTTGATTACGAGGGAGTCGAAGGTTACAAGGGTGCGCAGATGCAATCTGGCAAATGTGTATGTGAGTCTTGTGGATTGTCCTCCTTACCACCCCCTCCTAGCCTTTATATAGAGAGGCTAGGTCTCGGGGTAGCAGGTCGAGTCGGTTACAGATTAGGGTTTCCCTTTAATTTTCTATCTACACTTTGTCGTGTTCTTCAAGCAGTCGAACTCCTGTGGGCCACCCTAATCCTTGTTGGGCTTCATTCGCACCATGGACTCCTCCTTGGACTGGACCATATAGGCTAATATCGAGTACCTGTAAGGTATACCCATGTCAGTAGCCCCCGAGTGTCCAGCTGAATCGTAGATTTGGGTGGAGACTATAAGTCTTTCGAGTGCATGGGATATAGGCTCATCCGAAGTTCTTTCGGGTGCCATAGTTTGTGTCATAGGGATTGTCGATACGCGTGCCTGATTCATCTGACGGATCGGGATCAGTTAACAACCTTAGGGCAAAACAACGCTATCTACTCAAACTCGAGTCCCCAAACTCGAATTCGGAATAATGCTGGCGTAATTCGACTCCTGGAGCGGAGGCCTTATAGAGTCAAATTCCAATGTTTTAGATGTGGGAACTCGACGCGTTTGTCAAGGCCTTTTCATCGTGCCTGCGGGCACGGATTATTTTCTAGTAGAGCGCAATAGGTGCATTGCTAGGCCTTTTGCAGGTCTTACCTTCATGTTGTTAACATGGCATCCGAAAGCTTATTCACTGTGGAGGTGATTCGGGTGACCCAGGAGACGTTGTCTCTTTGTAGGGTATGTTCAGTGATTATGAAGTGAAGTCGCCGAATGCTTCGAATGCCCATGGTGTGGACGTAGTCGACACTTTTTGGCCCTGTACAAATATTTTTTCGTTTCATAGGGTGCACGACCAGCGCTCCCTATGGGAGTAGCCCCCGAGTGCCTATTCGAGTCGCAGACTCGAGTGGGGACTTTAAACAATTGTTGACTGCTGTCATTAGTTTTACCTTTTCCAAGTGTGCTTTCAGCGCTGCCTATGGGAGGAGCCCCCGAGTCCATCATCGAATCGTTAATTCGACCGAGGGGGTTGAGATGAAAATGTCTTGCCGTTCTATGCCATTTTATAATATTCGGGTGCGCGGGCAGCGCTCCTGTTAGGAGTAGCCCCCGAGTGCTTGGTCGAGTCGTAGAGTCGACCAAGGACTAGATAGGTCAAAGAAAAAGCTTCTGCTAGAGTAGGTTTCGTTGATGATGTCATGGCAGTGTATGCCCTTTTGTAATGTTCGAGTGCGTGGCCAGCGCTCTTATTAGGAGTAGCCCCCGAGTACTTGGTCGACTCGTAGAGTCAAGTAGGGACTAAATCAATCGAAGAAAATATCTGTTGGAGTGAGTCTTTTGATGACGTTAGTGTTGACGATCGGGTGAGGTTGGTTGCCCGCATAAGCGGTGCTGATTGGACGTGATGGGGGTGGACCCCAAGATCTGACCGGGATTTGACTAGTCACGCGTAATATTTGTTTTAACTGCGCCTCCTTGATTCCCGCGCGTAGTAGGGAACGTGCAATGACAGTTCGGTATTACCACCTCCACGTGTCTTCATTGATATGCGCCATGCATATAGGTAAAGTTCCGCGGGCCGTTGGATGATATCCCTCGGTGCTTAAGTAGGGTTTTGGGTGCGGTAATTTTTCGCACTTGATCTTCTTCTTCCTGTGCACACATCACCATTGCCATTCTCCTCTACTACCTTCATCCATTGCTCGCGCTATGCTGTATATTCTCAAAGCATTTCCCAGTTACTTCCTCCGGCCTCTCCGCCGCCGCAAGATGGGGAAAAAGAAGGGAGGCGCTGTCGCTAGATCTTTGCTATTGCTGCTGTGACAAAGAAGAATGGCGTCGACACCGTTGGGTCCGGTATCGCCACCGCTACCAAGAAGAAGGGTCCAGCGACCCGCGTGACCAACGGGTCATGGAGGCACACCTTTTTGAAGGAGCACGAGCTGCACACTCATTGCCAGGACGGCCTGTTACCCACCAATGTAGCAGATTGCAGGATGCTAGGGCTAGAGGTAATCCCCAATCCTCCTGTTGGATTTCGGGTGATGTTTTTGGCCTTCATCATTCGCAGTCTTTCTCTCCCCCTCCACAATTTTGTGTGAGGGTTGTTGTGTTTCTATGGGCTCCAGCTGCATCAGCTGGCCCCAAATTCTATCTTGCACATCGCGTGCTACATCACCCTCTGCGAGTGTTGGCTCGGAATCGAGCCACACTTTGGCCTCTTCAAGAAGTTGTTCAAGTTGAAGCGGCAGTCGGGTTCTGGCTCGGTTGTGTATGATGTTGGCATCTGCGGGATCTTCGTGGACCTCAATGTCCAATACTTCAGCCTCAAAAGCACCGAGTCCGTCCAAGATGGAAGGAGAAATGGTTTTACATTCGCGATCAACATGTTGATGGCGAACGGTATGGACTTGCTCCTTTTGATCCCAAGGCAGAGCTGAGGAGGAAGAGGTCCTGGAAGAATGTTATCATGCCGGCTGAGGCGGAGGAGGTTGAAGTCTTGTACAAGCGTGTCTACGACCTTCAGCTTGTCCCAGGCCAATAAATCGAAGGCATCAACCTCATTCGAACATTCTTGCGTCATCGGGTGCAGCCTCTGCAGGCCAGGGCACACCCGATGTTCCTCTAGACCGGTGGCGATGACATCACTCGCGTCTCGAAGGAGGACATATCTTCAGGCAAGGTTGATAAAAGGGTCAGGTCGGTGACCAAATATACTGCTAAGGACAAGATTCCTGGCGACTCAGCCGTCCTACCTTTCCGCGCAAGTAACTTTCCTCCTGAGGTAACTTTGTCATTGTCTTTTGTCTTCTTGTCATTTTTCCTATAAGGATTGCCTTGATTGTAGTTTGTTGATCATATTAGGAATGGAAAGTGGGGGCGTCGCTACTGACTCAGACAGAGGAAGTTCTACCCTCCGAGCTGAGGACGACGAATCAGGTTCGACTGTGCCTGCATAGGAAATCCCTGAGTCCAGCAAGGGCGGCACTCGCAAGCGTTCCCGGAGCGAAGACTCTAACACGTCTAAGCCGGAGGTGCCGAAGGATACTTCTGCTGAGGTAGGTACTACCAACCTGATTCCAGTGGTTCTTGTCCGTGGCATGGCTCCATCACCACTGAAGAAACCGAAGAAGTTGAAAGAGCTGCTGGAAGAGGACCTTGACCTCGACAATTTTGACGGGTAAGTCTTCTGCTAGGGTATGAGGGCTTGTTTGACTTGCATTTGTACTTGTGCTAAATCGTTGTTATGAACTTGCTGCAGTAGGACCGCATCATTGTCATGATCGGATGACTGCCAGTTCCTGGGGGATACTGGAGTCGTGGACTCCAAAGGTGCAGATGCGGAGGGATCGACATCGTCCCTAAAGATAGAGGCCAACTCCAAGGAGAGTTCCTCAAGCTTGCCCCACTCGGGGAGACATAGGGTTCTTGTCCGGCCCACCAAGAAAACACTTTCGAAGTCTTTGAGTGACCATGTAAGTGTTCATGAGCTTTGTGCTTGGAGTTTTTTGTTCGGAGTTGAAACTTTGCAATGATATATGTTTTCCTCTATAGCCCATCCTGTAGGAGGCTGTTTGTTTAAGCGAGAAGATTGTGTCCTTTTGGGCCGGCAGCATGCCCGGCTGGATACTAACAACCAGCAGCTATAGAGTAAGACCGTCGACACGTGTTGTATCGCTGAATTTTTGTTTTGTCTGGGCTTGACGTGTTTTCCTTGCTCTTCAGGGGAAAATAATGACCTGCTTCATCAAGTAACTTCTCTTGAGAAGGGCTTGAGAGCGGCGGAGACCAAGTGAGACGAGGCACTCAAAGCTCTCAAGCGTCTCAAGCAGGAGTCGAGGAAGTGCGAGGACTTGGTGGCCACCGCAACTGATAGAGAAAAGGGGTTCGCAGAATAACTTTTCTCTGTCTCACAAGCGCTCTCTGGTATGTGTATATCTGATCTTTTTCACTATGCTTGTATTCTCCTCTTTGGTCATGCTTGCTAACTTGATGGAATGTGATTTCAGATGATGTTGGAGTTGGATTCGACCGCCAGGCTCTGGCCCATGGGGACGCCTTGGTGGATGTTTTGACAACGATCGAAGATCGCGGTGCCTCTGCTCAAGACGCCCTCAAAAAGGCCAAGGCCATTCCGAGACTTCTTCGTGAAGATATGCTCCCCAAGGCCAAGCTGGTTGATGATCTTGATGGCTTAGTCAAGACCTTCGTGGGTAGCGTGCTTGTGGATTTCAAGAACACGCAGAAGGGAGTAAGCGTGTCCTTGGGCTTGGCGATGGCACAAGCCTGCGGTGCCAATCTGGACGTCAGTCGGATAACCTCGAGGATGCCAACGACCGCAGATAACCAAGGATACGCCACCGCACCTAGAACCCTAGATCTTGGTGCATTGCCGCCACCTCCAGTACAACCACCATCAGGGCAATCACAACCCGAAACAAACAGAAACCGCAAAGACGAGTATCTAAGGTCTAGAGGTGCAATGTCTATGATCCAGAAAGGGCACCCATCCAACAGGTTCCAAAAGCTGATCACATGACAAGTTAACATGGCAGAAACAGTGCTAGTACCCACACCCGAATACCTTCATTGGCCAGAGCAAGAAATCACATTTAGCAGGGCCGATCACCCACTTTGGGTCCCACTACCAGGTCATTCAGCTCTGATTGTGGAAGCCTAAATTGGCAGGTTCGACGTGAGCAAAGTTTTTTTGGACGCAGGCAGCAGCATTAATCTAATCTACGCCAAAACCCTGCCAGCAATGAATTGACCCTTAGCAAACCTGGCACCTACAGACATGACTTTCCACGACATAGTCATAGGCAAAGCCGAAATTCCTCTAGGCAAAGTCTATCTTGACGTAGTCTTCGGAACAAGGAACAATTTTAGGCGTGAAAAAATCGAGTTTGAAGTCATGGGCTGGCCAACGCAATACCACGCTATTCGCCGACGAATTGGTGGCCCAAGACATGGCCCAATGGTTCTTTGGCATCCGTGAGGGAGCTACGACCTTTGCGTGCGAAAATCATGGCCCAAAATTTGAATGGTCGCTAAACTATCAGGTTCATTTGCTACTCTTTATCATCATCCCTGTCGTACCATTTATCATGTCACGTGGTGATCAAAATTGTTCTATTTACCAATGTAGATCCAGAAGTTTGGATACCTAGCCATTCCGATGATTGAGCCGCAAATTATGTGCAGCCTGGAGGTGTACATAATGTGGCTTCTCGGAAAGGTGATGTTCACCGAGAACCACGTCTCGACCATTAGGGTGCGCTACATCCACTTTTCCAGAGAGATCGTGGAAGCGACGTGCCAGAACGACATCACAAAGTGGAGCTGGGGTTCTGCTGTCTTAGCAGCTATGTACTGAGGTATGTGCATTGCTTGCCAGCTATCCAAGGAAAGGTATACCTTGTTAAGATGCCCAATGTTGCTGTAGTTGTGGGCATGGGAGAGGTTCCCTATCGGCCACCCGGATCGGGGGTTAAGTCTCGGATGAGGTTAATATAACACGTCGCATGATCCATGCAGGCTTTGTTGAAGTATGATCCAAATTCTATTAAGGAGGCTAACTTCTGACGGAGCGGAGCGAGGCCCGTCATCGGGAGGCTTGGGCTGAAGCGAATTATGTGCATGCTGATGTATGGGGACCTTCCCGTAAGACTTCTATTGGTGGTGCTAATTACATGCTTACCATTATTGATAACTACTCAAGAAAAGTGTGGCCATATTTTCTGAAACATAAATCTGATGTTTTGATGCTTTTAAGAAGTGGAAAGTTATGGTAGAAGAACAAACTGAAAGGAAGGTAAAGGTACTACGTACTGACAATGGTATGGAATTCTGTTCTAATAATTTTGAGGAGTTTTATAGTAATGATGGTATGATTAGGCACCACACCATCCTTTACACTCCTCAGCAGAATGGCGTGGCTGAGTGCATGAACAGAACCATCATCTCGAGGGCTCGCTGTATGTTGTCCAATGCAGGTATGCATAGACATTTCTAGGCTGAAGCAGCCAACACAGCGTGCTACCTCATCAACAGGTCACCTTCTATTCCACTTGAGAAGAAAACTCCCATTGAGGTATGGTCAGGTTCGCTTGCTGATTATTCACAGTTGAGAGTTTTTGGTTGCACTTCTTATGCTCACGTTGATAATGGAAAGTTAGAGCCTAGAGCTATTAAGTGCATGTTCCTTGGTTATGGTTCAGGAGTTAAGGCATATAAACTATGGAATCCTAAAACTAAAAGGATTTTATTGAGTAGGAACGTCGTTTTTAATGAATCCGTTATGTATCATGACAGCTTGCCATCAGATCCCTCTCATGTTGCTATCAGAGAGGAGGGAGTTAGTGTGCAGGTGGAGCACCTGCAGAAAACTGTTGTAATAATGCTGTTGTTGATGATACTCATGAGGACAATATTGATGATGATGTTGTTCAACACTCACCTACTGTTTTGCAGCAACCACAGGAATCTTTTGTTGCTGATAGACCGAGGCGTAACATAATTCCACCTCGTCGTTTAATTGAAGAGTGTAATCTTGCTCATTATGCTTTGAGTTGGGCTAAACAGGTGGAGCATGATACTGAACCTGCTACATACAATGAAGTTGTTGCATCCGTTGACCGCGAGAAGTGGATTTCTGCTATGCAAGAAGAGATGCAATTGCTTGATAAGAATGATACATGGGAAGTTGTGCGCTTTCCTAAACAGAAGAAGGCTGCCCGCTGTAAGTGGATATACAAGAGAAAGGAAGGTTTTTCTCCTAATGAGCCTCCAAGGTTTAAGGCAAGGTTAGTAGCAAAAGGTTTCAGCCAGATTCTAGGTATTGACTATAATGATGTTTTCTCTCCGGTTGTGAAGCATAGTTCTATTCATGCTTTCTTTGGTATTGTTTCTATGCATGATCTTGAGCTTGAGCGGCTAGATGTAAAGACTGCTTTTCTGCATGGTGAACTAGAGGAGGAGATTTACATGGACCAACCTGAAGGGTTCATAGTTCCTGGAAAAGAGGATTTTGTGTGCAAATTGAAGAGATCGCTTTATGGTTTGAAGCAATCTCCAAGACAGTGGTATAAAAGGTTTGATTCATTTATGATCTCACAAGGTTTTAAGAGATCTCAGTTTGATAGTTGTGTTTACATAAAGTTTGTTAATGGATCACCTATTTACTTGCTGTTATATGTTGATGATATGTTAATTGCTGCCAAGAGCATGAAAGAAATCACTACTTTGAAGGCACACCTAAGTAGTGAATTTGAGATGAAAGATCTTGGTGCTGCTAAGAAAATCATAGGTATGGAAATTAAACAGGACAGAAAATCTAGGTTGTTGTTTTTTAGTCAGCAAAGTTACATTGAGAAAGTTCTTCAATGTTTTAATATGAATGATGCAAAGTCAGTTAGTACTCTTGTTGCTCCTCACTTTAAATTGTCAGCATTGCAATGTCCTAGTTCTGATGAATATATTGAGTACATGTATCGGGTTCCTTATTCTAGTGTTGTTGGTTCCTTGATGTATGCCATGGTTTGTTCTCACCCTGATTTATCTTATGCTATGAGTTTGGTGAGTCGTTACATGGCTAATCCTAGTAAAGAACATTGGAAAGTTGTTCAGTGGATTTTCAGGTACCTCTGTGGCACATCCAACGGTTGCTTGAAGTTTGGCAAGACTGATGAGGGACTCGCAGGCTATGTGGATTCAGATTTTGCTGCCGACTTGGATAAGAGGAGGTCCCTCATAGGTTATGTGTTCACAGTAGGTGGATGTGCCGTGAGTTGGAAGGCAACGCTGCAACCAGTTGTTGCTTTATCTACAACCGAAGCAGAATATATGGCTGTTGCTGAAGCTTACAAAGAGTCTGTTTGGTTGAAAGGTTTGTATGCTGAGCTTTCTTAGGATGATTCTTGCATTAATCTGTTCTGTGACAGTCAAAGTGCTATTTACCTTACTAAGGATCAGATGTTCCATGAGAGAACAAAGCACATTGATATCAAGTACCATTATGTTCGTGACATTGTTGCACAAGGTACACTAAAGGTATGCAATATAAGCACTCATGATAATCCTACTGATATGATGACAAAGCATGTTCTTGTTGCTAAGTTTGAGCTATGCTCAAGCTTAGTTGGTATAACTGCTTAGCCTAAGTGGCTGTTGGCACCGAAAGTGTTTTCTTTGTTTGTTTAGGGAGATGATTATTGTTGATGCTACAAGAAGGAATTTGTGTCAAGGTGGAGTTTGTTATATGTTGATCCAAATTCTACAAAATAAAGGCCAACTTCCAGCCAGCGAAACTTCACTATAACAGATCGTTGATAACCTAGGTTACCACCGCTATATATACCTCTTGTAAGCCGCCGGCTGGGATAAGTTGTATCTGTGAAATCCCCGGTGTTGTGTAAACACTCCCTATTATAGTGAAGATTTGCTAGCTGGCGCCCGTGGTTTTTTCCCTCTCTTTGTTTGAGAGGGTTTTCCACGTTAAATCTGTGTCCCCTTTGCTGCGATTTTATTTTCGTTCTTCGTTATTTGATTGTTGCAAAGTTAATAGGCTTCGGGGGCTTGTAGACTAATTGGGGGTTAAGACCCTGATTAGGCTTGTCAGAGTGCCGCCCCACGACGGCTTCTCTGCCACGCCTGCCCTGACACCGACAAGGTCGTCGGGATTTTGTCCCGCGATAGGTCCTGGTCGGGATTCGAGGCCCCGAGGCCGCGCTACATTTGATAATACTCAAAATTCTGTATTATTCGTGAAATTAAATAAATAATTCATATTATTTAAAAAAGAATAGCGGAGGAAAGTGGGGGAATCAGAGGATCTCCACTCAGGGAGAAAATTACAAAAGAGACAATAGCCAAAATACCACTAATAAAAAAGTAGCCAAAATACCACTCAAGTATGGATTTTCATGCCACGATACCACTAGTTCCTAACTGAGTCTAACGGTGTTAAATAAAGACCTACATGCCCTTGGTGACAGTGCTTCTTCTTCCCCAGTGTCAAATAAGATTCGTCCGAGGCTGGGCGGCATGGACAACAGCAAGGTCGCATCAGTTGGATGCATCGCGGCCTAGTCTACCTGCACATGTCTGCCCCTCCGTATGGCCATTATGCACTTGCTTTTGCGTCTGCTCCATGCTACTCGACAACAACATAGCAACCATAGAAGACTCTACGGCGACTCTGTAGCTCGCCTGACGGTGGGCGCAGCAGCCAGGTGTAATCTTCTTGCAACAGGCTCAAAATGCATCGTGGTAGAAACCTAGGAAAAGGAGGGTTGGCATGCCATGACGCCGAGAGAGTAGTCCGGGGTGTGGGCAAGCAGGCAGCAGTGGCAACACAGAGAGTGTAGGGAAGGTCATGAGCAAGAGGCGCGCGGTGGCAGGCCATTGGCCCAGCTATGGAAGATCCAATCACCACCACCGATCGGATTGTAGTGTTCTGTGTGTGCGTGAACAGAAGGGTACTTTTGGGAAGGGAAGAAAAACTGACAACTTGGCTTTGTGTTGACTAATGGCTTAGGTTTGACAACTAGCAGAGTGGTATTTTGGCATGGAAAAACTAAAGATCAGTGCTATTTTGGCTATTCGGTTTATACTAGTGGTATTTTGGAACTCTTGGTTCTAAGTAGTGGTATTTTGGCTATTGTCTCATTACAAAAAACCTACCACAATTGAGGTTAGGGTTTTAAAAAAGGGAATTCTATTTGGGTGCCCCTGGTTGCTAGTTCTACTCGCTTTTGTCCAAGCTCTTGTGTGAAAAACTCACAGAAGTTGTAAACGGCAGGCTGTCGTCGGGTGGAATGCTTGACCATTAACTTACCTGCTGGCGAGTGGGGCAGCACTGGACCGGGTCCCTTTACCCGCAATCTCTCTCACCCGAAGCATTTGATCGTTACTCGTTGACTAGTGGCCCGCTTCATAAAGGTTTGGTTACATTGTTGAAGACAATGACAGGTGGGGATGGTGCATGGATACGAGGGGAGTTTGAGAGAGCTCCATAGTCATTGCATGCACATGGATGAGTAGCCTGCGACAGTGTCAAGATGCTAGCGACTACCATGGAGCACCCTAGGAAGTGAGACCATGTGCGTTAGATATATAGGAAAGGGACACATTTGACGGTCCCGAGAAGAGGAGAAACGATGGTGGGCATCGACGACAACATCCACTCTTCTATGATGGTGTCAGAGATGAATGCGAGCAATGGACAAAGAACTAGTATCTCTCCATTCTAGCATGGACATATGGGTGCTAGGGGAGTGTGGTAGCGCATGGACAGATGTGATGTGGTTTGTGTAGTCAAATAGATCTCGACGGTACTCCACAAGGGTGTTGGGTTCGCAACATAGAAAACAAAAAAAATCCTACGATATGAACAACTAAGCACCAAGATCTATCTACCTAGATACAATCAACGGGTGGAGATACATCCATAGAGAACTTACCCTCGAAATATGAATAGCGTTACAAGATTTATTCTCGTGTATGATGTAGTCGTACACTTGCCGATCTCAAGATCGTGATGAAGTCCAGCGCCACAAAGCAGCAGCGCATCCGTGATCGTACACACGTCCAGCACCCTGACAACCTCTGAGTCCATGCTCTAGCAAAGCAATGGAAGCAGCAAATCCTTCCAAAGAAACCACCGGGAACATGTACTTCGCTAATCCGAAGCCATGGGGAATATTCTAGAGGGGGAGAGAGATCCTTCACGAGGAGGTGTGAGTGTGAGAGGAGAGGACAGATCCTTTTATAGGGGGAGGGGCAACCCTTTCCCATGGCCCACAGCCAAAGGAGGTGCCCCCACCTCTCCCTCATTCATGTGGGTGGAAGCTCCACTCACACAAATTCATCTCCACTCACATGTCCAATCACATGCATTAATTTTCCACCAAAATTAATGTCATTTCTCATTTAATGAAACTATTTTATTTAGAAATTTGTTAATTACTTTAATTAACAAACATCTGCATAAAACCCCTTACAATACTTCGATATTACATCTGCATCCATTTTCAACAATTTCACCTAAAACAATTCTGGTGTCCATCAAAATAATTCCAGTGCTTTCAAATCCTTTCTCTAGTATTATATTTGCTCCATTTGGTGTCGGTGTACCTTAAGTGTGCTACCCTACGGTTTGGGAATGATGCACACATGATCGAGACCCCTCTCCGATCAATAATCAACAGCGAGACCTAGAGATCCGTACTGACTCCCACATATTAAATGATGACTCTATTGATCGTGAGAACCTTTAGCGTAATAACTAAATACCTTTGTCTTGCGATATATTACATGTCTGAGATTCAATCGTCAGTATCCCTGTACCTAGTTTGATCTCGTTACCGACAAGTACTATTTTCTCATTCACGTGATATAACATTCCTTGTGATCTTATCACTTGCTTGCAAGCTGTGTTAATGTGATATCACCGAGAGGGCCTTGAGTATATCTCTCCATCATCGGGATGGAAAAATCCACTCTTGATCCATGAGCCTCAACATAACACTTTAGACTACCCAAACACACCTTTATAGTCACCCTATTACGGTGTGATGTTTGATGTTATCAAAGTACCCTTCCGGTGTTCGCAATTAACATGATCTCATGGTCTAAGGAATAGGGTTACTTTGTATGATGTTATAGAAATGTAAACACAATGACTTTGATCATATGACTATACTTTGGGTGAATGTTCATCACATCATTCCACCATATTGTGACCTCGTTATTAACAACATCCAATGTCCATGATCAGGAAACCTTGATCATCTTGTTAATCAACGAGCTTGTTTATTTAAGAGGCATAACTAGGAACTTTTTATTTGTTTATTAAACACACATGTATTAAAGTTTCCAATTAATACAATTATTGAAGGGTTCCATGGCAGAAAACAAAAAATTCCTACGCTGGAACTCCCTAATGCCCAAGATCTATCTATGTAGTAATGCAGTAACAACCGGAGCGTATATAATATGTACCCTTATAGACCATACACGGTTAATGTTCCTAGGGGAACATGGTTGAAGTAGTCGAACTCGTGGCTGACCTCAAGGTCGTGATGCTCCTCGCAGGTCACCCCTTGGTCCATCTTCATCGTGCAGCAGCTCCGACTCACGACATCCAAGGTGCCCCAAGTGTGGCCCTCGCGGTTTCGTACACATACGATGTACGATGATGACCCCTGGCTCCCCGATCCCGCCGGGAGTGCGGAAGTAGATCTCCGGCTTGGAATCCCCGCAGCACAACGGTGTGCCGCGGTGGAGCCTTGTTCGCACAACCCATACATGGGGGCCATGGTCACAAGGGAGAGAGAGGAGAGAAAGGCAACCAAAGGCCTTCTCTATTTTCATTTTGTCAATTCCCACCCATGGGCACCCCTTTATATAGGGGGAGGGAGGTGTACCCTCCCCTTTGGGTTTCCCATGTGGGACTAAACAAGGGAGAGATCTAGGGGGAGGTGGCACCATGGGCCTCTAGGGCACCATGGGCCAGCCGGCCAGGGGTGTGCCCCACCCCACGTACAGCCCAAGGCTGGCCGAGTGGGCCCCATGTGGTGGCTAGGCCTTGCCCCCTTTGGACCTTGGCCCTTCCCTCTTGTGGTTTTCCCTCATGGGTCCTTTTTCCCTAGGAATTTGGCCCATTAGTAGAATATCCTTTCAAATTAGATTTTAATATTATATTTAATATTAATTACATTAATTAATATGTAAATACATATTACAAAATCCAATTTAACCTGAAACACCTTTCGGTTCCTTTTTGATTTCCTCCGAACGACTTCGGAACTTTCCTGGAACGATTCCGGTTCTCTCATGGAACTTTTCCGGTTTGCTTTTATCTTTCATATGGTGATTCCAACTGACAGAGGATCTCTAGATCATCGTACCCTTAAGTGTATTTCCCCACGGCTCAGGAATGGCACAAACATGATCTCCATCAATGATCAGTAGAGGGATCGGGATGCCCATTTGACCCCTGTGCATTCCATGATTATAATGTCGTTTGAACCGTAAACGTTGTTTCCCATTCCCTTTGCCACTTGATACCTAGTTCACCCAAGATTTGATCTACGGTATCTCCATATGTTCGTTTGATCTTGTTACTAATGAACTTGTTTACTCGTTCCCATGTCGTTGCATTCCATGACCAAGTCACACGCTTGCAAGCTTCGTTAATGCAACATCACCGAGATGGCCAAATGTATCTATCCGTTACATGGATTGGCAAATCTTGGTCTTGATATGTACTCCTCTACACGCCCCTTTGGGAAACCTAAGTAACACCTTTTTGATTACCCTCTCATGAGATGATACTTCATACCATCTAAGCTCCCTCCAGAATGATGATTTGCATTATCTCACAGTCTAAGGATTAGGTTGCGAGGTTTCCTTAGTTTATCATTAATGGTGAACTTTGTAACTAGATATCATTATGATACAAATGTTGGGTGTTTGTCTATCACATCATTCAACAAATGATGTGACCTCATTGTCAATTGGCATAAATGCCCATGATCTTGAAACCCTAGATCATCCTCAGGACCAATGAGCTAGTTCGCTAGAGGCAACTAGAGAATTGGTTTGCTTACATACCACACCTGTACCAATGTTTCCACTTGATACAGTTATAGCATAATATGAAACTATTATGAACTAATTGAGATATGACAATAAAAACCTATTTATTATTTGCCTCTAGGGCATATCTCCTTCAATTATAGCATGAAAAATAAACATATATCATATACTTGGAATAAGATAATAACAACTTTATTATTGCGTCTCGGGCATATTTTCTTTAGTCTCCCACTTGCACTAGAGACAATAATCTAGATTACATAGTGATAAATCTAACACACATGGAGTTCTGGTGTTGATCATGTTTTACCCTAGGGGGAGTTTTAGTCAACGGATCTGCTACATTCAAATCCATATGTACTTTACAAATCTTTATATATCCATCCTTGACTTGCTCGCAGATGGAGTGAAACTGACACTTTAATGTGCTTGGAATTCTTGTGAGACCTTGGTTCTTTGGCATTGGCTATGGCTCCATTGTTGTCACAATAGATCACCATTGGGTCCAGCGCACTGGGAACCACACTTAGTTCAGCTATGAACTCCTTCATCCAAACCGCTTCCAGCGCCACTTTTGAAGGAGCAACATATTCCGCTTCCATTGTTGATCCAGCCACCACGGGTTGTTTGGAACTCCTCCAACTAACTATTGCTCCATTCATGAGAAACACGTACCTGGATTGCGACTTAGAGTCATCTAGATCGGTGTCGAAGCTAGCATCAACATAACACTTAGCGACGAGCTCTTCTTCACCTCCGTACATGAGAAACATGTCCTTCCTTCTCAAGTACTTAAGGATATTATTGATAGCTATCCAATGTTCCAAACCTATATCAGATTGGTACCTGCTAGTCAAGCTAATAGCATGTGCCACATTCAGTCTTGTACACAACATGGCATACATGATAGAGCCTATGGATGATGCATAGGGGATTCTATCCATTATCTCTCTATCTTCTGCCGTAGCTGGACTTTGAGTCGTACTCAATGTCTTGCCTTGCAACATAGGTAAGAACCCTTTATTACTTCCATCCATACTAAACTTTTTCAATAACTTGTCAAGGTATGTACTTTGTGGTAGCCAATTAGGCGTCATGATCTATCTCTATAGATTTTGATGCCTAGTATGTATGATGCTTCACCAAGGCGCTTCATTGAAAAATTGTTGTTTAGATAACTTTTAATTCCATTTAAAAGATCTATATCATTTCCAATCAACAATATGCCATCCACATATAATATTAGAAATGCCACGGATATCCCACTCACTTTCTTGTAAATACAAGCTTCTCCGTAAGTTTGGACAAATCCAAACCCTTTGATCACCTCATCAAAGCGGAGATTCCAACTCTATGATGCTTGCTTCAGTCGATAGATGGATCGCTGAAGTTTGCATATCTTGTCAACATTCTTAGGATCAACAAAACCCTTTGGTTGTACCATATACAACTCTTCCTCAATGTTACCATTAAGGAATGCAATTTTGACATCCATCTACTAGTTTTCATAACTGGAAAATGCAGGAATTGCTAACATAATCCTAACCAACTTTAGCATCTCTACGGGAGAAAAAGGCTCATCGTAGTCAACTCCTTGAATTTTTCAAAACCCCTTTGATACTTTGTAAACGTATCTATAATTTTTGATGTTCCATGCTTGTTTAGTATCTACTTTCTTATGTTTTGTCCACACTTTGGGGTATTTTTATACATTTTCTAGAACTAACCTATTAACAAGATGCCACAGTGCCAGTTGCCTGTTTTCTACTGTTTTTGGTTTCAGAAAAGCTAGTAAGGAAATATTCTCGGAATTGGACCGAACAAAAGCCAAAGTCAATATTTTACTCGAAGCAACATGGAGTCCGGAGGGGAGACAAAGTGGTGCACCAGGGCGGCCACACCTGGTGGCGATGCGGCCTGGGGGCGCCACTAGGGGGTGTGGCCCTCTGGTGCTCTACCGACCTTGCCCCTTCGCCTATAAAAGCCTCCCGGGATGAAAACCCTAAGTACTTGATAAAAATTCCACGAAAGAGTCTGTAGCCACCGATATCTCGATCCCTAGATCGGGGGGGAGGGGGGGTCCAAAGCTCTTCCCGGCACCCTGCCGGAGGGGAGAGATCACCCTGGAGGCCTTCTTCATCACCATGCTTGCCTCCGGTGTGATGTGTGAGTAGTTCATCTCTGGACTATGGGTCCATGTAGTAGCTAGATGGTTGGTTCTTCTCCTTTGTGTTATCATGTTTAGATCTTGTGAGCTCCGTTCATGATCAAGATCATCTATTTGTAATCTTACATGTTGTGTTTGCGGGGATCCGATGGATATTGAGATGCTATTTCAGATTGATTATTGATTCTATCATGTCTATGTTATTTGTGATCTTGCATGCTTTCCGTTGTTAGTAACTATCTTGGCCAAGTAGATGCTAGCAACTCCAAGAGGGAGTATTTATGATCGATAGTGGGTTCATGCCTCTAGTAATCTGGGGAAGTGACATGAATCTCTAAGGTACTAGATGTGATATTGGTACTAGGGAGAAAACATCAATCCTTTGTCCATGGGATAATCATATTGTTTACTTTACACACTTTCCTTAATGCAATTATCTATTGCTTGCAACTTAATACCGGAGGGGGTTCGGATGATAACCTGAAGGTGGATTATTAGTCATATATGCAGTTGGATTACGGTCTATGTATAATGTTGTAATGCTCAACGAAATCTCATAGGAGTCAAGATGATTAGTATATGCATGGTGTGCTTTCTCGAGTTTGTCAATTGCCCCACTATAATTTGTTCACCCAACATGTTATTTATCTTAAGGAGAATCACCTCTAGTGAACTATGGACCCGGTGCATTCTTTTACCATTGATAAACCATCTACTATTTACTTTCTGCAAGCAATTACTATCTTCTACACAATACGTTTAATCCTTTGTTTCTAGCAAAAGCGGTGAGATTGACAACCTCACTGTATGTTGGGGCAAAGTTCTGTGGTTGTGTTGTGCAGGATTCCAAGTTGGAAACAACACCTTGGAGTTGTTTCCTTGCTCCTACTGGTTCGATAACATTGGTTTCATAATTGAGGTAAAACTTGCTATTGTGCTCATCATACCTTCCTCTTGGGGTTCCCAACGAGATTGATATATTTTGAGCCATCAAGCCTTTTTTCTAGCGCCGTTGCCGGGGAGTTAAGGACATCTTCACAAGGGGAGTCCCTCACAACCAATCTCTTTACTTTTTTTTGTTTTTCTTAGTTCATTTCTGCTTTGTTTGATTGTTTCTTTTATCAAAAACACAAAAAAATTAGTTGTACTGGTTTGCTTCCTTTATTAAAAACACAAAAATGAATACTCCTGAAAATACTAAGTTGGGTGACTTCACTAGCACCAACAACAATGATTTCATGTGCACACCTATTGCTCCACCTGTTCCTGAAGCTACTTTCTTTGCAATTAAACCTGCTTTGCTCAATCTTGTTATGAAAGAACAATTTTTTGGTGTGTTGGTACTGAAGATGCTGCTGCTCACCTTAATAACTTTGTTGAACTTTGTGAGATGCAAAAACATAGGGATATAGATGGAGATATTATTAAGCTAAATTTGTTTCCTTTATCTTTGAGAGGAAAAGCTAAAGAATGGTTGCTATCCCTAACTAGAAACAGTATTGACTCTTAGACTAAATGCAAAGATGATTTCATTGGAAAATACTATCCTCCTGCTAAGATCATATCTATGAGAAGTGAAATAATGAAATTTAAACAATCTGATAACGAACATGTTGCTCAAGCTTCGGAAAGAATGAAATCTTTGGTAAAGAATTGTCCCACTCATGGACTGACTGCTTGGATGATTATCCAAACCTTTTATGCATGACTGAATTATTCTTCAAGAAATCTGCTGGATTCTGCTGCTAGAGGTACCTTTATGACCATTACTTTGGGTGCTGCAACAAAGCTCCTTGATAATATGATGGTTAACTATTCTGAATGGCACACTGAGAGAGCTTCACAAGGTAAGAAGGTAAATTTTATTGAAGAAACCTCCTCCTTGAGTGATAAAATTGATGTTATTATGTCTATGATTGTTAATGGGAAAGCTCATATTGATCCAAATCATGTTCCCTTAGCCTCTTTGGTTGCTCAAGAAGAGAAAGTTGATGTGAAATTTATTAGAAATAATAATTTTGGCAACAATGCTTATGGTAATAACAATTATAGGCCTTACCCTCCTAATAATACTTATGGTTATCATGGTAAATCTGGAATGCCTAGTGAAGAAATAATTTTAGAAGTTGAAAGAGCCACTAAAAACTTCATGCAAATGCAATATGAGCAGAATACATTATTTACTAAAACCATGGAGGAACAATCTACTATTTTGAAAAATATTAGTCATCAACTTGAGAGTTTAAATAGGGAAATTCCTAGTTTGCAATTAAAACTTTCGAATGCTGAAAGAAATATATCATCTTTTTCTGAAGCACAATCCTCTTTGATTAATAAAATGGCTGATAAACCTGAAACAATGGAAAATCCCTTTGCTGCTACTAATGCCATACAAGTTAGAATTGATGAAAATGTTAGACTGTTAGCTGAATTGCATGCTAAGTGGGAAAGAGAAGATGAAATTGCTAGAAATAGTAGTATTTGTACTATCACCACCACTAATGTTGATGCTAGAAAACTACATAAAGTTCCCATTCCTTTTGCAACAATGCCTAAAACCAATGGAACCTTTTCTAATAAAAATGCTGAAATTCTTTGAAATATGGGAAACAATAGCTCTACTACCTTGGATGGTAATTATGATTTTGATCTTGATGGTTGCAATATCTCTGAAGTAATTATGTTCCTACAAAATCTTGCTAAAAGTCCTAATGCTAGTGCTATGAATATGGCATTTACAAAACACATTAGGGACGCTCTTCTAGCCCAAAATATATCGAGCTCATTGGGGAACCCCAAGAGGAAGGTATGATGAGCACCACAGTAAGTTTTCCCTTAGTACAAAACCAAGGTTATCAATCTAGTAGGAGCAAGGAAACACCCCAAAGGTGTTGCTAGCTGAGCCTTGGTAGGGTGCACTACCGGTGCTAGTAGCAACGTGGAGACCTACACAACACAACCACAAAACTCTGTCCCCAACTTGCGATGAGGTTATCAATCTCACCGGTTTGCTGAAAACAAAGGATTAAACGTATTGAATGGAAAGAAGTAATAGTTTGCGTAAAGTAAACAAAAAGCAGTAAACAGTTTGATTGTAGATTGAAAGTAAAAGAAAGGATCGGGGTCCATAGTTCACTAGAGGTGGCTCTCCTTAAGATAGATAACATGCTGGGTGAGCAAATTACAACGGGGCAATTGACAAACATCGAGAAAGCATACAAGCATATACTAATCATCTTGACTCATTTGAGACTTGATTGGGCATTACAACATTATACATAGACCGCCGTCCAACTGCATCTATGACTAATAATCCACCTTCAGGTTATCATCCGAACCCCCTCCAGTATTAAGTTGTAAGCAATAGATTATTGCATTATGAATTGCGTGTAAAGTAAACAATACGATTGTTCTATGAACAAAGGATTGTTGTTTTCTCCCTAGTAGCAACATAACATCTAGTACCTTAGAGATTTCTGTCACTTCCCTAGATTACCAGAGGCATGAACCCACTATCGAGCATAAATACTAACTCTTGGAGTTGCTAGCATCTACTTGGCCAAGATAGCTACTAACAATGGAAAGCATGCAAGATCACAAATAACAAAGACATGATATAATCAATAATCAATCTGAAATAGCATCTCAATATCCACCGGATCCCCGCAAACACAACATGCAGAATTACAAATAGATGATCTTGATCATGAACGGAGCTCACAAGATCTAGATATGAAATCACAAAGGAGGATAACCAGCCATCTAGCTACTACATGGACCCGTAGTCCAGAGATGAACTACTCACGCATCACACTAGAGGCTTGCATGATGATTAAGAAGGCCTCCAGGGTGAATTCCCCTCTCCGGCAGGGTGCCGAGAAGAGCTTCAGATCCCTCCCGATCTAGGGATGGAGATGACGGCGGCTACAGACTCTTTCGTGGAATTTTGATCGGGTACTTAGGGTTTTCGTATCAGAGGCAATGTATAGGCGGAAGGAGATGCCGAGGGGGTGTCTGGGGCGGCCAGACCACCCCCTGGCGCGGGCCAGGCCTGGCCACGCGGCCAGGTGGTGTGGCCAGGCCCCAGCCCCTCTCCGTCTCGTATTCTGGATCCAGATGTCTCCCGGTAAAATATTTACTTTGGCTTTTGTCCCGTCCAATTCCAAGGATATTCATTTTCTGACTTCCTGAAACCAAAAACAGCAGAAAATAGGCAGCTGGCATTGTGGCTCTTGTTAATAGGTTAGTCCAAGAAATCATATGAAAAGTACTCCAAAGTGTGGACAAAACACAAGAAAGTAGATAAAACCAAGCATGGAACATCAAAAATTATAGATACATTTGCAATGTATCAACATCCCCAAGCTTAACTCCTGCTCGTCCTCGAGTAGGTAAGTGATAAAAAGAAATAATAATTTTTGAGGTGACATGCACCATCATAAACTTGATCAAAGTATTTGTAAAACATTCGAAGCTGGGATCATAGTATTTCAATCATAACATGAAAGACAAAGTTCTAGCAATAAGACAAAGAAACTATGATGCAACATGAAAAGGCACAAACAAAAGATTCATGAATAATAATGCTTTGCAAGACATTTGTTTGTTTCACATAAAGAAAACGTAGCATAATAGTATTTCAGCTTGTCCCTCATAGAGTAGCAAACATAAATGCATAGGACACCTTCAAAGTTCATAACAATGACTAGATACAAATAGTTTAAAACAAGCAATATCAAGGTATGCATCAATCAACTAGTCTTGGGACAATGCACATAGAACTAAGAATGGCCACTATGCTCTCAGAGTAGGTGCATAAAGGTAGAAGGTGGAGACTCAATATAATGGTGGAAGAAAGGCCTTCATAAAAGGAAGCAGAGATTCAAGTTTCATAAAGAGCTTCCAAAAATTATGGTACTTATAGCTTTCAACTCTCATTGCCCCTATCATAAGCATCTTTAAGTGATTAAGGTTAAAGTGAACAAACTATGGTGTACATGCTTGACGAAGTATAAGTTAGAAATCTTATGTCCCTTGAATACGAGGGCCGCTCCTCATGCTACTCAAGTATAGTCACTGGTAAGTTCTTGTCATCGTAAGTACATGTGTATCATAGAGAACCGCCAACGGGGTACCCCTTGCCCGATGATACGGAAGAATCCCCATATCAAAATGACAAGGCAAGCAGACAACAAGCATCTTAGCAATCTTCTTATTTACCATGGGAATATGGTGCTTTTTTCTCTCTTTCCTCTTTTCATAATCTCTTTTTTCTCTCTCTTTTTCTCAATATAGGACACTTTTTTATAAGAAGAATGCTTCATAGACAGCTCATAATGGTTACGCTGCAGGTTTCCACAATGTCAGCATGGATTAGACCAACGGCCTAGGCGTTTCTCTAACACATATACATAACTCCATGGACTTACAAGCCCCCCTTTCATTTCACACCGACGACATCCATAGACAAAAGAGCATGATATCAACTAGGTACAAAGTACCCATGCAATGTTGAAAGCGTTCCCCATGACAACATGGTTCTGCTAGTCCCCAACAAATAAGTGCAAGCATATACAACATAGACGACACAATGGTTCAAGTTTATTAAGGGCAAGCGAAGTAAAGTGTTCCATCAAGTTTGTGAGATATTTAATCACTAGTTTTCTCATAACAAGTTTAATTTGGAAGGTAAACAAAAGCATGAATATACTTGGAATAGCATATGCTAGTAGGTAGGTATGGTGGACTCTTTGGAATAACTTGGTTTAAGGAGTTGGATGCATGAGTGGAACTCATACTTGGTTACGAAGGCTAGCAAAAGACTGGGAGCGGCAAACTAAGAGAGCAATAATGTCCATAATCATGCAGAGCGACAAAACATCATTTATCAAAGCATAATGTGATACTACAAGTTGAAAACAAAAGGATCATCAAGGCTATGGTGACTTTGGATAGTCATAACATGGTGTGAGCATGCGCCAAGTCAACCCAAATAAAGCATCAAAGGAGAATACCACTATACTATGCTTTAATATGCTAAAACAACGCATGATTCATCCAAGGCACATTAAGCAATCTCAATTGTTTATAACAAGTCATGCTACCGCAAAGAATTCTAAGCATAAAACCAAAATAATATCAGGCATGGCATGACAAAGCATAGGCCACAGTCAAAAACAAGCTCTCTTTAACACTGAAGCATGAACTTGCCTACTCTTTTCCAAACCAAACCAAACTATTTGAAAACCAATGTATGAAAGAGGGGGTCCAACCAATTTATTCAGAAAACTAAACAAACAAATCAAACGAAAAAACCAAAACGAAAATGAAAAAGAAGACGGTCCAAGAACAACACAACTATGCATGAAACAATAAAATGAAGCGTTTGGAAGAAACCTAGGATTTTTATTGATGGAGAGGGGGATGCATTGGGCATACCCAAGCTTTGACGCTTGTACTTCTCGGATATTTCTTGGGGTGACACGCGTGGCATCCCCAAGCTTAAGCTTTAGTCCATCCTTCATCTCATTACTCATTCCTTCCATACACCTGAAATTTTTCCTTCATACAAAACTTCACACAATCTTTATTAGCAACATTAGTGCACTTAAGATAATAAATCTTGAGGTTCAGTTCTAACACTAATAAGCTTCCATTAAAACACTAGCTACTTTAGCACTTCCCTCAAAAAGCTCAATTCCCCAAAAGAACTCAAAAAGGAACCAAGAAGAAGCAAATGCAGAAAATGGTAGAAATCTGTCAAACCAGACCAGCAGGTAAAGACGAATTTTCGAAGACCTTCTGTTGCTCAAATCAAAAAGTGTTGAACTAGCGAAAGTTAGATAAAAACCTAGGTCAGAAGCACAAAAATTCACGCCTCAAAAGGACGTACAGAGATTTTACACGAATTTTTACGGTGAAGCACAGATATCTGTTTCGGGACAGCAACTTTCCCAATCATTACTTCTCTCTCATTAGAGGTTACTCTTGGCACAAAAATTAAATAAAAAGGATAAGGAGAGGTTATTACTGAAGTAATAACTTCCAAGACTCATCCAAAACTTTTGGGTTATCTCCCAATAAGTACTTTTCTTTAACGCCTTTAAGTTAGGCATAAGAAGCAAGAAAAAGAATCAAGTGTTCTCAAATGAAGAAGCATTGGGAGAAAATTTTGTTTTCATAGGAGAGAAAAAAGAAATCTTCTCTCTCTTCTTAGGGAAGTGTTCTATACCTTTCTTGAGTGGGAGTTGATATTTAATGGTGCCATCTTTCATATCAATAATGGCACCAACAGTTCTAAGAAAAGGTCTTCCCAAAGTTATAGGACAAGAAGCATTGCATTCAACATCCAGAACATAGAAATCAACAGGGACATAGGCATTGTTAACCATAATAAGAACATCATTAATACCCCCATGAGTTTCTTTTTAGCATTATCATCAAGTGGGACATTCAAATAACAATCTTCAAGTGGAGGCAAATCAAGCATATCATAAATCCTTCTAGGCATAATAGAAACACTACTATCAAGATCACATAAAGCTTTGAAATCAAAATCATTCACTTTCATATTAATGATGGGTTCCTAACCATCTTCTTGTTTTATAGGAATAGAAGCTTTATGTTTCATCTTTTCTTCTTTAATCTTTATGAGAGCATCAGTAATGTGTTTTGTAAAGGCCATGTTCATAGCACTAGCATTAGGACTTTTAGCAAGCTTTTGTAGGAACTTAAAAACTTCAGAGATATTGCAACCATCAAGATCAAAATCAAATTTATCATCTAAAGTAGTAGAACTATTACTAGACTCAACACTAGTGGTAGTGATAGTAGAAACACTAATGTTTCTAGCAATTTCATCCTCTCTTTCCCACTTAGCATGTAATTCAGCTAATAGTCTAACATTTTCATCAATTCTTACTTGTATAGCATTAGTAGCTGCAAAGGGATTATCATTAGTTTCAGGTTTAGCAGCCATTTTATTCAAAGAAGATTGAGCTTCAGCCAAAGATGCTATATTTCTTTCAACATTAGAGAGTTTTTCCTTAATAGTTTTATTGAAAGCAGTTTGTTTACTAATAAAGTATTTAAGCATAACTTCAAGTTTAGAGGGAGCACTCCTATTGTTGTTGTAGGAATTTCCATAAGCATTACCATTGTTGGGAGGATATGGCTTATAATTGTTACCAAAATTATTCCTATAAGCATTATTGCCAAAATTGTTATTTCTTATAAAGTTCACATCAACTTGCTCTTCTTGAGCAACCAAAGAGGCTAAGGGAACATTATTTGGATCAATATGGGCTTTCCCATTAACAAGCATAGACATAATAACATCAATCTTATCACTCAAGGAGGAGGTTTCCTCAACAAAATTTACCTTCTTACCTTATGGAGCTCTCTCAGTATGCCATTCAAAATAGTTAACCATCATATTATCCAGAAGCTTTGTTGCAGCACCCAAAGTAATGGTCATAAAGGTACCTCCAGCAGCAGAATCCAATAGGTTCCTTGAAGAATAGTTCAATCCTGCATAAAAGTTTGGATGATCATCCAAGCAGTGAGTCCATGAGTGGGATAATTCTTTACCAAAGATTTCATTCTTTCCCAAGCTTGAGCAACATGTTCATTATCAGATTGTTTAAACTTCATTATTTCACTTCTCATAGATATAATCTTAGCAGGAGGATAGTATTTTCGAATAAAATCATCTTTGCATTTAGTCCAAGAATCAATACTATTCCTAGTTAAGGAATTCAACCATTCTTTAGCTTTTCCTCTCAAAGAGAAAGGAAACAATTTAAGCTTAATAATATCTCCATCTATATCCCTATGCTTTTGCATCTCACAAAGTTCAACAAAGTTATTTAGATGGGTAGCAGCATCTTCATTACCAATACTGGAAACTTGTTCTCTCATAACAAGATTGAGTAAAGTAGGTTTAATTTCAAAGAAAGTAGCTTCAGGCACAGGTGGAGCAATAGGTGTGCTCATAAAATCATTGTTGTTGGTGCTAGTGAAGTCACACAACTTAGTGTTTTCAAGAATAGTCATTTTTTGTATTTTTAATAAAGAAAGCAAACTTGTAGAAGTAATTTTTTTGTGTTCTTGATAAAGAAACAAGCAAACAAAACAAAAGTATACTAAGCAAAACAAAAATAAGAAAGTAGAGAGATTAGTTATGAGGGACTCCCCTTGTGAAGATGTCCTTGACTCCCCGGCAACGGCGCCAGAAAAAGTCTTTGATGGCGTGGTTGATGTGGGAGCTTCTTCTTCGTTACCCGGCAACGGCGCCAGAAAAATTTCTTGCTGGCCCAAAATATATCGAGCTCGTTGGGGAACCCCAAGAGGAAGGTATGATGAGCACAACAGTAAGTTTTCCCTCAGTACGAAACCAAGGTTAGCAATCCAGTAGGAGCAAGGAAACACCCCAAAGGTGTTTCTAGCTGAGCCTTGGCAGGGCGCACTACCGGTGCCAGTAGCAACGTGGAGACCTGCACAACACAACCACAAAACTCTGTCCCCAACTTGCGATGAGGTTATCAATCTCATCGGTTTTGCTGAAAACAAAGGATTAAACGTATTGGATGGAAAGAAGTAATAGTTTGCAGAAAGTAAACAAAAAGCAGTAAACAGTTTGATTGTAGATTGAAAGTAAAAGAAAGGATCGGGGTCCATAGTTCACTAGAGGTGGCTCTCCTTAAGATAGATAACATGCTGGGTGAGCAAATTACAGCGGGGCAATTGACAAACATCGAGAAAGCATACAAGCATATACTAATCATCTTGACTCATTTGAGACTTGATTGGGCATTACAACATTATACATAGACCGTCATCCAACTGCATCTATGACTAATAATCCACCTTTAGGTTATCATCCGAACCCCCTCTAGTATTAAGTTGTAAGCAATAGATTATTGCATTATGAATTGCATGTAAAGTAAACAATACGATTGTTCTATGAACAAAGGATTGTTGTTTTCTCCCTAGTAGCAACAGCACATCTAGTACCTTAGAGATTTCTGTCACTTCCCTAGATTACCAGAGGCATGAACCCACTATCGAGCATAAATACTAACTCTTGGAGTTGCTAGCATCTACTTGGCAAAGATAGCTACTAACAACGGAAACCATGCAAGATCACAAATAACAAAGACATGATACAATCAATAACCAATCTAAAATAGCATCTCAATATCCATCGGATCCCCACAAACACAACATGCAGAATTACAAATAGATGATCTTGATCATGAACGGAGCTCACAAGATCTAGACATGAAAGCACAAAGGAGGAGAACCAGCCATCTAGCTACTACATGGACCCGTAGTCCAGAGATGAACTACTCACGCATCACACCGGAGGCTTACATGATGATGAAGAAGGCCTCCAGGGTGAATTCCCCTCTTCGCCAGGGTGCTGGGAAGAGCTTCAGATCCCTCCCAATCGTGGGATGGAGATGATGGCGGCTACAAACTCTTTCTGAAGGGAATATGCCCGAGAGGCAATAATAAAGTGGTTATTATCTTATTCCATGTTTATGATAAATGTTTATTTTGCATGCTATAATTGTATCGATCGGAAACGTCAATACATGTGTGTTTAATAAACAAAAAGGGTTCCTAGTTATGCCTCTCTTATAGACTAGCTCGTTGATTAACAAGATGATCAAGGTTTCCTCATCATGCACATTGGATGTTGTTAATAACGAGGTCACAACATTGGTGGAATGATGTGATGAACATTCATCCGGAGTATAGCATTACGATCAAAGTCATTATGTTTATATTGCTTGAACATCATACGAAGTAATCTTTATCCTTAGACCATGAGATCATGTAAATTTCTAACACCGGAAGAGTATCTTGATAACATCAAACGTCACACCGTAACAGGGTGACTATAAAGATGGGTTCAGTGCTACAAAGGTGTTATGTTGAGGCTCATGGATCAAGATTGGAATTTGTCAATCCTGATGACGGATAGATATACTCTGGGCCCTCTCGGTGATATCACATTAAGATAGCTTGCAAGCAAGTGATGTGATCACTAGAATGTTATATCACAGGAACGAGAAAAGAGTGCATGTCGGAAACGAGATCAAACTAGGTATGGAGATACCGATGATCGAATCTCGGACATGTAATATATCGCGAGACAAAGGGATTTAGTTACTAGCGTTAAAGGTTCTCACGATCACAGAAGTCATCGTTGAGTGTGTAGGAGTCAGTATGGATCTCTAGGTCCCGCTGCTGATTATTGATCGGAGAGGGGGCTTGATCATGTATGCATTATTCACGAACCATAGGGTGACACACTTAAGGGATACCGACACCATTTGGAGCAAATATGTTTCAGATAAAGATTTAAGAAAGCGCTGGAATTATTTCAATAGACACCAAAACTGTTTCGGGTGAAATTGCTGAAATTGGTTCTGCATGTAATATTGAAATGTTGCAGGGGATTTTATGTGACTGTTTTTTACTTAAAGTAATTAACAAAATTCTGAATAAAAATAATAAAAGAGTTTTATTAAATGAGAGAGCATTAAATTTGGAGAAATTTAATGCATTTAAAGTGGAGACTTTAAAGGGGAATGTGAAGAGGCATTTTAATGTGGAGGGGTTACCACCACATGAATGGAGGAGGTGAAGAGGCACCTCCTCCATGCGCCGGCCATGAAGGAGGGGCACCCCCTCCTCCTATAAAAGGCCACCCTCTCCTCACTTCTCACTCACACCTCCTTGTGAAGGATCTCTCTCCCCCTCTAGTATTATTCCCCCATGGTCTTGGATTAGCGAGATATATGTTCCCAGTGGCTTTATCTGGAAAGGAGTTGCTGCTTCCACTGCTTTACTGGAGCGAGGGACGGAGGTTGTCGGGGTACCGGACATGTGTGCGATCACGGATGCATCGCTGCTTTGCGGTGCTGGACTTGGTGGTGCCGGAGCTGGATCTGATGGGCGTGATGGAGCCGGACCTGCTGGACTTCATCACGATCTTGAGATCGGCATGTGTACGACTACATCAACCACGAGTTCCTACTCGTTAAAAAAACTCGTTGTCTTCGAGGGTAAGTTCTTGTTAGATGTATGTCCACCCGTTGCTCTGTACCTAGTAGATAGATCTTGGCGTGTAGTTCACACCGTAGGAAATTTTTTGTTTTCTATGCTACGGACCCAACAGTGGTATCAGAGCCAGATCTATGTGTAGGTGCTTTGCACGGGTAATACACATATGTTTATATGTGGGCGATGATGATCATGTTATTGCATCTTCTATGTATTTTGGATATTGGTGGCATAGTGGGATGAAGCGGCCCGGACCAACCTTACATGTCATCGTACATGAGACCGGTTCCACGACTGACATGCAACTAGTTTTGCATAAGTGGCTGGCGGGTGTCTGTCTCTCCTACTATAGTCAATATCTGATTTACAACGAGTTGCTAATAACTTGGTTATCCTCGTTGTGGTTCATGTTCGTAGGTAAGAATGATTCTATCTCCAAAAGACCTAAGCCACGCAAAACTTGCAATTGATAAATTAGAGGCGTCTAGTTTAGATCATTGCTGGGCTAGTGTCTTGGTATGGTATTGTTGTAAGTAGATGTATGATAGATACCCTTACAACACACTCAACGTGTAAGTTCCATAGACCTTGGCCTTACACACAAAGGAATGATAGAGATCATACCACGATGCAAGTGATAGAGATCAAATGCATGAACCATATCATCTCACTTTACACATTAGATGTTAGCATCTTATAATGCTAGTTTGGCGTTTTCTATAGCATTGTAAGATGATCCTCATTTAGATATCAAGATAAAAATGTGTTCTTCCTTAAGTATGCACCATTTTGTGGATCGTATTTCGAGACATCACGTGATGATCGGTGTACTCGACTCTATACTTTCATACAAACAGGTGTAAGACAGTTTTACACATGCGAGTACCAAGGTTCTTACTTGGCGAGCCTAGCATGTACAGACATGGCCTCGGAACACGGACCGAAAGGTTAAGCATGAGTCATATAGTTGATATGATGCCCATATAGATGCTCGCCTTTGAAGCTACATCAACTCACATGATGATTGGACTTGGTGTAGTGGATTTGGTTCATGTAATCACCAAAAAGACACGAGGGATGTCATTTTTGAGTGGGAGTTCATTAGTAATTTGGATTAGTCGAACTCAATTTGTCATAAATTAAATCAAAGTGAATTTGCATAGTTTTTATTTGATATAATAGAACTATAGAATTCTGGATATTTACTTTACAAACTGGTATCGTATTGTTTTGAATGTCAATTTAAAGTTTATAAGTCTTATTGCAAACTTTCAGCAAACTCTATTTACTCCATGAAGTTTAATAAGTAGTATTAAATCAAGAGTAAGAATTCCAATGTTAGTATCTAAAGTATCATGTTTGCCTCCATGATTATTGATATTCAAAAGTTGTTTTAATATCAAGAGTATATTGGAGCTGAAAATTGTTTCAGAAACCATCATGTGTGAAAGACATTGTGATATCTAAAACAATGTTTTTGGTTGCATTATGATAGAGTATAATTTAGCAAAATACATGTTCTCATATTGTATGAGAATTTGTGAAGGATGGAGATGCTAGGCATCCGAATCTACCAAAAAGGTTTTGGGAACTAATATTATACTCGTGATTCTTCCTTATAAGCTATAGTAGCTTGATCATGAAAGTTGTCATGATAAGGATGAATAGAAGATGTAAGTAAAATGTTTACTACACTGATAGATTACTAAAGAATGGATTTTTGAAAGAACACCAAACATTTGATGATGGTGATCCACTTCAAAGTGCAAGTCCAAAGGTATTAGTATTTGACTATATACGCTTTGTACCATGTGTCATGTTGATGACACCACTATTGATGTTGATAGACTATTTTAAAAGAAAAGGAATTGCTGAAAGATAATCTATAAAATATTTGGCAGAAAATAAAAGGTTGGAGATGTCCAACTTAGGTATATAAAAGATATACATGTTATGGCTGTATTCCTTACTTGTTAAACAATGTGGCTCTTAGGTATTGGATACCAGTATTGGATACCGAATTGGTTGGTATGAAGTGTCATACAGGACAACGCAATTCATGAACTACAATGGCCTAAGTAACTAGCAAGAGAATGAGTGATGATGTTCATCGAAAACAAATAAAGTGTTATTGTGTTTTTCATTATCGTCAAACCTAGCCTTCAAGATTTGTTTTAATAATTGTTATTTTGTTCTGGTATTACGAGAACAATGGTTGTTCAAATAATTACCGTATTCCATAAAGGATGGATGAACTTTTACAAGTCTAGTGGGAGAAATCACATCCATAAACACTATTGCTAAAATGTCGCAAGACAAATGATTGAAAGATCACTTATGAAGTGACACCGCTGTTTAAATTATATTTGAAAGAAAACATGAAGAAACTCCATGTTGATGGAATTTTGGAGTCTTTGATTTTTATCAATTGACGCATGTGAGACTTTCCTCGAGATAATTGAAACTCCGTTCATAGGCCAAAGAGGAACGAATGACTAGCTTATTGGAAATTGTGCATGCTGATGTGCATAAGTCCATTATGTGTAGCCATATGCGATGGATCTTTTTGCTTCATATGCTTTCTCCGAAAATTTGAGTGAATATATCTGTATATTTACTTAATAAGGAAGAAGTATGAAACATTTGAAAATTGATCAAAGACTTTCAAGATGAAGTGGAAAATCATTGTAACAAGAAAATAAAGAGTTTATGATTGGATCATTGTGAGATCCAGGCACATGGCTTAGTATGATTGATAGGATACCCATATCAACAAGTTGCAACTTCTTTTCCAGAAGCTCATTCGAAAAGAACTCTAAGGTTAAGCGTGCTTGGCCTAGAGCAATTCTAGGATGGGTGACCGACCGGGAAGTGGGTACCGGGTGCGCACGAGTGATGACAAAGTGCGCAGAAAAGACTAGTGTTGGTCTGTGGGGTCAGTCTAGATATCCTATTAAGGTGCTAGGAGTCACACCCCCCGGGCCCAGGAGTGGACGGGGTGTTACAATCATAAAGGAAGACATTTGAGTTACATGTTTAGCAAAAACACCTAAGACTTGAGGAATTGTTCCATGATTTGTGTTTCCCAATAAACCATAGGAGTATGGCATATTCGAGAGATGAAATCAAACCATGTTTGACATGGTAAGATCAAGGGTGTCATTTATAAAACTGCCATTATGTTTTAAGGATTGAAGCTTTAGAGACTACCACTTTTACACTGAAAAGAGCACCATCGTGATCCGTTGAAATGACACCATATGAGTTATGGTTTGGGATAAAGCCCGAATTGTCTTTTCTTAAATTTTGGTATGCTATGCATAAGTAAAATGTTTACAACCAAAGTCGGATAAGCACGTCTTTGTAGGTTATCCCAAAGAATTTGTTGGGAATTTCTCCATAACACCAAGGACAAAAAAGTTTGTCGCTTGGAACGTCAAGTTTCTTGAGAAGGAACTTTTCGTGAAAAGTTAAGTGGGAGGACAATAAAAATTTGATAAGGTTGTTGAACCTTAGCTATATGTGCTAAGTAGCACAGCGCCGGAAAGTGTCCCGGTGGCGGCCACAATGCTCATGGCTCTCGTGATTACAAAAGGTGTGATCTCGGAGATTAGAGTTCCTATAGAACCATGTGGGTCGGTAAGAATCAAATAGTAAGATTTGATAAGCAAGTCGTTATTGTTTTGACAATGATGAACCGACTACATGCAAAGAAGCGATGATGGGCCCTGACTCCATAAAATGACTAGAAGTCATAGAATCTGTGATAGTATCCATACACGAGAAATCAAGTTTCTAAACTTGGAAGACCCTCCAGAAAGGCGTGAAGCCTATCGGTCGTGTTTGGATCTATAAAGAAATAAGACATGGATGTTTAACATCTATGAAATAGTCGACATGTCGGAAATAAGTTTACGACAATGTTCAAGGAGTTGACTATGACAAGATTTGATCTTTCATAGCGATATATAGTCTTGACGAATTAATGTAGCAACCACTACATATAATTTGGTATATGGTAGTTGAATAAAAAAACAAGGTTCTTCTAATAGAACGGTAACCTAGGACGTGTACATGACATGGTTCGAAGGGTTTTGTTAATTCAAAGGGTGCTAAAAGGGCATGTAAACTTCAATAGTTGAAGTAAGCACAACGGAGTTGGAATCTTCACCATGATGAAACTGTTAAAAGAGTTTAAATTCATCAGAGATGATGAAGATGCTTGCATTTGCAAGAAATTAAGTGGGAGCGCTGAGCCATATTTCTAATACATTATGTAGAGGACATATTGTTGATTGTAAATGATGTATCTTGTATTAACACAAGTTAAGAATTTCATTAAAATAAGATTTCGATGGAAGACTTGGGCAAACCCGGAATATTTGGCATCAATATCTATATGGATAGATTAAGGCGCAAATATGGTTGTGCCAGACATACACATATGATATATTGAAAGGGTTCAATATGGAAACAACAAGAAAGGTTCTTGCTGCATGGAAAGAATTGTATCAAGATTCAAGTGTTTCAACACTTGGTGAGTAAAATCACATGAAGATTTTGATCGATTATACCATGATATGTATATATCCAGAATGTCCTATGCTCTAAATGTTATGAGCATATACCAGAATGATTCATAAGATGATCATTGGACAATAGTAAAGATATTCTTATGAGCTTTGGAAGAACTAAGAATATATCATGTGTAAGTGACAAATAGTTAAAGGTAGTTCATTGTAAAGTGTTACATTAATACTAATTTTGTCACAAGATACAAATTAAATTTATCTCAATTTAGACTATGGGTGGCACAATGTAATGGAAAGGATGTTCCATGATGGATTTGGATGAGTTCCAAAGTTGAGAAATTGTGACGGATACTACAACAAAAGGCTAAGTATATAACTGCTATAGTAGCAACAAAGGAGGGTATTTGTGTTAAGTAGTTTGTTATCAAACTAGGTGTGGTTCAAAGTGGGCTAATACTATGAAGATATATTGTGTGACAATAATATGAACATATTTTGAGCCGAACGAACTAAAGGTCTCACCAAAGCACCAAATTTATACAATGCCATCTCATTTGAGAATGAATGATGCGTAGAGACGCAAAGACATGCAAATACACACGGACCTGAAACTGTCATATTCGGAGATTATGTTAAACACTAGCAATAGCGTATATGCAACACAAGAAAGCCATAGGTGTTCAATATGCAAAGTTTTTCAAACTAGATTATTGACTCTAGTGCAAGTGGGAGACTGAAGGGAATATGTCCGAGAGGCAATAATAAAGTGGTTATTATCTTATTCCATGTTTATGATAAATGTTTATTTTTCATGCTATAATTGTATTGGTCAGAAACGTCAATACATGTGTGTTTAATAAACAAAAAGGGTTCCTAGTTATGCCTCTCTTATAGACTAGCTCGTTGATTAACAAGATGATCAAGGTTTCCTGATCATGCACATTGGATGTTGTTAATAACGAGGTGACAACATTGGTGGAATGATGTGTTGAACATTCATCCGAAGTATAGCATTACGATCAAAGTCATTATGTTTATATTGCTATAACATCATACGAAGTAATCTTTATCCTTAGACCATGAGATCATGTTAATTGCTAACACTAGAAGAGTATCTTGATAACATCAAACGTCACACCGTAACAGGGTGACTATAAAGATGGGTTCAGTGCTATGAAGGTGTTATGTTGAGGCTCATGGATCAAGAGTGGAATTTGTCAATCCCGATGATGGATAGATATACTCTGGGCCCTCTCGGTGATATCACATTAAGATAGCTTGCAAGCAAGTGATGTGATCACTAGAATGTTATATCACGGGAACGAGAAAAGAGTGCATGTCGGAAACGAGATCAAACTAGGTATGGAGATACCGATGATCGAATCTCGGACATGTAATATATCGCGAGACAAAGGGATTTAGTTACTAGCGTTAAAGGTTCTCACGATCACAGAGGTCATCGTTGAATGTGTAGGAGTCAGTATGGCTTTCCAGGTCTCGCTGCTGATTATTGATCGGAGAGGGGTCTCGATCATGTCTGCATTATTCGCGAACCGTAGGGTGACACACTTAAGGGATACCGACACCATTTGGAGCAAATATGTTTCAGATAAAGATTTAAGAAAGTGCTGGAATTATTTCAATAGACACCGAAACTGTTTCGGGTGAAATTGCTGAAACTGGTTCTGCATGTAATATTGAAATGTTGCAGGGGGGTTTTATGTGAATGTTTGTTAATTAAAGTAATTAACAAAATTCTGAATAAAAATAATAAAAGAGTTTTATTAAATGAGAGAGCATTAAATTTGGAGAAATTTAATGCATTTAAAGTGGAGACTTTAAAAGGGAATGTGAAGAGGCATTTTAATGTGGAGGGGTTACCACCACATGAATGGAGGAGGTGAAGAGGCACCTCCTCCATGCGCCGGCCATGAAGGAGGGGCACCCCCTCCTCCTATAAAAGGCCACCCTCTCTTCACTTCTCACTCACACCTCCTTGTGAAGGATCTCTCTCCCCCTCTAGTATTATTCCCCCATGGTCTCGGATTAGCGAGATACATGTTCCCGGTGGCTTTATCTGGAAAGGAGTTGCTTCTTCCGCTGCTTTGCTGGAGCGAGGGATGGAGGTTGTCGGGATACTGGACATGTGTGCGATCACGGATGCACCGCTGCTTTGCGGTGCTGGACTTGGTGGTGTTGGAGCTAGATCTGATGGACGTGCTGGAGCCGGACCTGCTGGACTTCATCACGATCTTGAGATCAGCAAGTGTACGACTACATCAACCACGAGTTCCTACTCGTTAACAAAACTCGTTGTCTTCGAGGGTAAGTTCTCGTGGGTGTATGTCCACCTGTTGCTCTATACCTAGTAGATAAATCTTGGCGTGTAGTTCACACCGTAGGAATTTTTTTGTTTTCTATGCTGCGGACCCAACACTTTCGTGGAATTTTGATCGGGTACTTAGGGTTTCCATATCAGAGGCAATATATAGGCGGAAGGAGAGGCCGAGAGGGTGCCTAGGACGACCAGACCACCCCTGGCGCGGGCCAGGCCTGACCGCACGGCCAGATGGTGTGGCCAGGCCCCAGCCCCTCTCCGTCTCGTATTCTGGCTCCAGATGTCTCCTGGTAAAATAGTGACTTTGGCTTTTGTCCCGTACAATTCCGAGAATATTCATTTTTTGATTTCTTGAAACCAAAAACAGCAGAAAACAGGCAGCTGGCACTGTGGCTCATGTTAATAGGTTAGTCCAAGAAATCATATGAAAAGTACTCCAAAGTGTGGACAAAACACAAGAAAGTAGATAAAACCAAGCATGGATCATCGAAAATTATAGATACATTTGCAATGTATCACGCTCTCATAAAAATTAAAGAAGAAAAGATGAAACATAAAGCTTCTATCCTTATGAAATTAGAAGATGGTTGGGAACCCATCATTAATATTAAAGTGAATGATTTTGATCTAAAAGATTTATGTGATCTTGATAGTAGTGTTTATATTATGCCTAGAAGGATTAATGAAATACTTGATTTACCACCATTGGAAGATTGTTATTTTGATGTCCAACTTGATGATAATGCTAAAAAGAAACTCATGGGGAGTATTAATGATGTTCTTATTATGGTTAACAATACCTATGTCCCTGTTGATTTCTATGTTTTGGATGTTGAATGCAATGCTTCTTGTCTTATTATTTTGGGAAGATCTTTTCTTAGAACTGTTGGTGCAATTATTGATATGAAAGAAGGCACCTTTAAATATCAATTCCCACTCAAGAAAGGTATAGAACACTTCCCTAATAAGAGAGGGAATATTCCTTTTGCCTCTCCTATTAAAACATAATTTGCTCTTAATGCTTCTACATTTGAGAATACTTGAATCTTGCTTCTTATGCCTAGCTCAAAGGCGTTAATGAAAAGCATTTATTGGGAGGTAACCCAAATTTTTAGTCAATAAATTTTTCTTTTGTTGAGTCTTGGAAGTTATTGCTTCAGTAATAAACTCTCCTTATCATTTTTGTGTGGTTTTTGTGCCAAGAATAACCTCTAATAAGAGAGAAATAATGCTTGGGAAAGTTGCTATCCCGAAACAGCTTTTTGTGCTTCACTATAAAAATTCATGAAAAACCCCTATACGTCGGATTGAGCTGTAATGTTTTGTGCTTCTGCCTCCCGTTGTTATGTAAATTTAGTCAGTTCAGAACTTTTCGATTGGAGCAACCAAAGGTCTTCGAAAAAAATCAGTTTTTACCTGCTGGTCTGTTTTGACAGATTTCTGCCATTATTTGCATTTGCCTCTTAATCTCTTTCTCTTTGAGTTCTCTTTGATCACTTGATCTTTTAAAAGGAATTGCTACAATAGCTTGTGTTTTAATGGATGTTTTACTTGTGTTGAAACTGAACCAAAAGACTTATTAACTTGAGTACACTAATGTTGCTAATGAAGATTGTGTGAAGTTTTGTATGAAGGAAATTTTAAAGTGTAGGGAAGAATAATGTGATAAGGTGAAGTATGGACAAAATCTCAAGCTTGGGGATGCCACCCGTGTCACCCCAAGAAATATTCAAGAAGTACAAGCTTTGACGCTTGGGGATGCCCAAGGCATCCCCTTCTTCATCAATAAAAATCTCAAGTTTTCTTCCAAATACTTCATTTTTATTGTTTCATGCACAGTTGTGTTGTTCTTGGAGCGTCTTTGGTTTATTTTTAGTTTTCTTTTGCTTAGTTTGCTGAAATAAATTGGTTGGACCCCCGCATTCATACATAGTTTCAAATACGTTGATTTGGATTGGAAAAGAGTAGGAAAGTTCATGCTTATAAGTGGTATAAAAGGAGTCTTGTTTTGACTGTGGCTTAGACTTTATGATGTCATGTTTGATATTGCTATGACTTTATGCTTAGTAATTATTGTTGTAACATGACTTGTTACAAACAATTGAGATTCCTTAATGTGCCTTAAAAGAATCATGCGTTGTTTTAGCATATAAAAGCATAATATTGTGGTATTCTCCTTTGATGCTTCATTTGAGTTGACTTGGCGCATGCTCACACCATGTTAAGACTATACCAAGTCACCATAGCCTGTATGATCATTTAGTCTTCGACTTGTAATATCACTTTATGCTTTAATCAATAATGTTTTGTCGCTTGCATGATTATGGCCATTATTGCTCTCTTAGTTGGTCGCTCCCAGTCTTTTGCTAGCCTCCACATGTACCAAGTATGAATTCCACTCATGCATCCAACTCCAAATAAAACCAAGTTATTCCAAAGAGTCCACCATACCTACCTATTATCATTATTGCTATTCCAAGTATATTCATGTTTTTATGTACCTTCCGAATTAAACTTGTTATGTGAAAATTAGTGATTAAAGCTCTCACGAACTTGATGGCACACTTTACTTTCTTGCACTTAATAAACTTGAACGATTGTGCCCATCTATGTTGTGTATATGCTTGTGTTTTGTAAGTTGTGAATTAGTAGAACCATATTACCATGGGGAACGCTTTCAACATTGCACTTTATTTAGTTGATATCATGTTGTTTTGCTTATGGATCCCGATGGTGTGAAATAAAAGGGGAGCTTGTAAAGCTCATGGAGTTTGTATATGTGTTAGAGAAACGCCTGGACGGCTAGCCTAAGCCATGCCTAATCATGGTGGAAACTTGCAGCATAACCATAGTGAGCAATCTGTGAAGCATCCTCAATAAAAATCCCTATGCAAATAGGAAATAAAAAGATCGCTGAGATGCTCATTGTCTGTTGCCTTGTCATTTTGATATGGGAAAGCTCCTGTATCATGGGGTAAGGGGTACCCCGTTGGCGGTTCTCTATGATACACATGTACTTACAATGACAAGAACTTACTTGTGACTAAAGTTGAGTAGCATGAGGTTCGGTACTTGTAAGCAATGGGCATGAGATTTTCAGCTTATAACTTGTCAAGCATATCCTCATATTTGTTCACTTTAACCTTAATCACCTAAATATGCTTATGATAGGGGTCATGAGAGCTGAAAGCTAATAAGTACCATAATTTTTGGAAGCTCTTTATGAGACTTGAATCCCTACTTCCTTCTATGAAGGGCCTTTCTTTTACTTTTATGTTGAGTCTCCATCTTCTATATTTATGCACCTATTGAGAGCGCATAGAGGTCATTTTTAGTTTAATGTGCATTGTCCCAAAACTTGTTGATTGATTCATAACTTTTATATTGCTTGTTCTTAAATTATATGTATCTAGTCACCCTTATGCACTTTGAAGGTGTCCTATACATTTATGTTTTGCTATACCATGAGGGAGAAGCTGAATACCATTCTCATTATGTTTTCTATATGTGAAGCAAACAAACGTCTTTCAAAGCATTGTTATTCATGAATCTTTTGTTTGTACCTTTTCATGTTACAACATAGTTGCTATGTCTTATTGTTAGAACTATATCTTTCATGCTATGTTAAAGTACTATGATCCCAGCTATCAATGTTTTACAAATACCTTGATCAAGATTGTGATGGTGCATGTCACCTCAAAAATTATCCTTTTTTATCACTTACCTACTCGAGGATGAGCAGGAGTTAAGCTTGGTGATATTGATACGTCTTAAACGTATCTATAATTTTTGATGTTCGATGCTTGTTTAGTATCTACTTTCTTATGTTTTGTCCACACTTTGGGGTATTTTTATACATTTTCTGGAAATAACCTATTAACAAGATGCCACAGTGCCAGTTGCCTATTTTCTGTTGTTTTTGGTTTTAGAAAATCTAGTAAGGAAATATTCTCGGAATTGGACCGGACAAAAGCCAAAGTCAATATTTTACCCGAAGCAACACGGAGTACGGAGGGGAGAAGAAGTGGTGCACTAGGGCGGCCACACCTAGTGGCGGTGTGGCCTGGGGGACACCAGGGGGTGTGGGCCCCTAGTGCTCCACCGACCTTGCCCCTTCGCCTATAAAAGCGTCCCGGGATGAAAACCCTAAGTACCCAATAAAAATTCCATGAAAGAGTCTATAGCCACCGCCATCTCGATCCCTAGACCGGGGGGATCCGAAGCTCTTCTCGGCACCCTGCCGGAGGGGAGAGATCATCCTGGAGGCCTTCTTCATCACCATGCTTGACTCCGGTGGGATGTGAGTAGTTCATCTCTGGACTACGGGTCCATGTAGTAGCTAGATGGTTGGTTCTTCTCCTTTGTGCTATCATGTTTAGATCTTGTGAGCTCTGTTCATGATCAAGATCATCTATTTGTAATCCATGCATGTTGTGTTTGCGGGGATCCGATGGATTGATTCTATCATGTCTTTGTTATTTGTGATCTTTCATGCTTTCTGTTGTTAGTATCTATATTGGCCAAGTAGATGCTAGCAACTCCAAGAGTTAGTATTTATGCTCGATAGTGGGTTCATGCCTCTGGTAATCTGGGGAAGTGACAGAAATCTCTAAGGTACTAGATGTGCTGTTGCTACTAGGGAGAAAACAACAATCCTTTGTCCATGGGATAATCGTATTGTTTACTTTACACACTTTGCTTAATGCAATTATCTGTTGCTTGCAACTTAATACTAGAGGGGGTTTGGATGATAACCTGAAGGTGGATTATTAGTCATAGATGCAGTTGGATTATGGTCTATGTATAATGTTGTAATGCCCAATCAAATCTCATAGGAGTCAAGATGATTAGTATATGCATGGTATGCTTTCTCGAGTTTGTCAATTTCCCCGCTATAATTTGTTCACCCAACATGTTATTTATCTTAAGGAGAATCACCTCTAGTGAACTATGGACCCCGGTCCATTCTTTTACCATTGATAAACCATCTACTATTTACTATTTACTGTTTACTTTCTGCAAGCAATTACTATCTTCTACACAATACGTTTAATCCTTTGTTTCCAACAAAAGCGGTGAGATTGACTACCTCATTGTAAGTTGGGGCAAAGTTTTGTGGTTGTGTTGTGCAGGATTCCAAGTTGGAAACAACACCTTGGAGTTGTTTCCTTGCTCCTACTGGTTCGATAACCTTGGTTTCATAACTGAAGGAAAACTTGCTGCTGTGCTCATCATACCTTCCTCTTAGGGTTCCCAACGAGCTCGATATAATTTAAGCCATCACCCTTTGTGACAAGTCGAGCTTTATAGATGGTCACATTACCATCAACGTCAGTTTTCTTTTTGAAAATCCATTTATTCTCAATGGCCTTCCAGTCATGAGGTAAGTCGACCAATGTTCAAACCTGGTTTTCATCGATGGATCCCATCTTGGATTGCATGGCTTCTAGCCATTTGTTGGAATCCGGGCTCATCATCGCTTCTTCATACATTCCAGGGTCATCATATCCATCAACCATGAAATTCATGACATGATTTTCGTACAGTTTAGAGATGCACGTGTCTTGCTTGACCTGTGAGGATCAGTAGTGTCGTCTTTCTGAGTTTCATTATCTTTATCATCAGTTCCCTCTTCATCTGGTGAAGTCAACCCCGGAAATTTTTTTGGCACTGCGCCACTCGTCATTTCATGAAGAGAAGGTTCAATAACCTCGTCGAGTTCTACCTTCCTACTACTCACACTTTTTGCGATAAACTCCTTCTCTAGAAACGATCCATTCTTGTTAACGAAAACCTTGCCTTCGGATCTATGATAGAAGGAATACACAACTGTTTCTTTAGGGTATCCTGTGAAGACACATTTTTTGAAGGGAATATGCCCGAGAGGCAATAATAAGGTGGTTATTATCTTATTCCATGTTTATGATAAATGTTTATTTTGCATGCTATACTTGTATTAATTGGAAACGTTAATACATGTATGTTTAATAAACAAAATACAAAGTTCCTAGTAATGCCTCTCATATAAACTAGCTCGTTGATTAACAAGATGATTAAGGTTTCCTGATCATGGACATTGGATGTTGTTAATAGCGAGGTCACAACATTGGTAGAATGATGTGATGAACTTTCATCCAAAGTATATCCTTACGATCAAAGTCATTATGTTTATATTGCTATAACATCATACGAAGTAATCCTAGTCCTTAGACCATGATATCATGTTAATCACTAACACCGAAAGAGTATCTTGATAACATCAAACGTCACACCGTAAAAGGGTGACTACAAAGGTGGGTTTAGTGCTACGAAGGTGTTATGTAGAGGCTCATGGATCAAGAGTGGGATTTGTCCACCCCTGTGACGGATAGATATACTCAGGGCCCTCTCAGTGATATCACATTGAAATAGCTTGCAAGCAAGTGATGAGATCACTAGAATGTTATATCACGGGAACAAGAAAAGAGTGCATGTCGGCAACGAGATCATTGAGATACTGATGATCGAATCTCGGACATGTAATATATCGCGAGACAAAGGGATTTAGTTATGACGTTAAAGGTTCACACGATCACTAGAGTCATCATTGAATGTGTGGGAGTCAGTATAGATCTCCAGGTCCCGTTGCTGATTATTGATCGGAGAGGGGTCTCGATCATGTCTGCATTATTCGCGAACCGTACGGTGACACACTTAAGGGATACCAACACCATTTGGAGCAAATATGTTTCAGATAAAGATTTAAGAAAGCGCTGGAATCATTTCGATGGAAACCAGAATTGTTTTGGGTGAAATTGCATAAACCGGTTCTGCATGTGATATTGAAATGTTGCAGGGGTTTTATGTGAATGTTTGTTAATTAAAGTGATTAACAAATTTCTGAATAAAATAAATAAAATAGTTTTATTTAATGAGAGCTTGCATTAAATGTGGTGGAAATTTAATGCATGTAAGTGGAAGTGTGAGTGGAGGCATATTTATGTGAGTGGAGCATCCACCACATGAATGATGGAAGAGGTTGGGGCACCACCATGGCTTCCACGCCATGGCCCTTGGCTGCCCCCCTCTTCCCTATAAAAGGCCCCCTCTCCTCCTCACAAAGCACACCTCCTCGTGAAGGATCTCTCTTCCCATCTAGAAATTATTCCCCATGGTCTCGGATTAGCGAGATACATGTTCTCGATGGATTTATCTGGAAAGGAGTTGCTGCTTCCGCTGCTTTGCTGGAGCGAGGGACGGAGGTTGTCGGGGTACCGAACGTGTGTGCGATCATGGATGCACCGCTGCTTTGCGGTGCTGGACTTGGTGGTACTGGACTTGCTGGAACTGGATCTAATGGACGTGCTGGAGCTGGACCTGCTCGACTTGCTGGGCTTCATCATGATCTTGAGATCTGCAAGTGTACGACTACATCATCCACGAGTTCCATCTCGTTAACAAAGCTTTGTTGTCTTAGAGGGTATGTTGTCTATGGATGTATATCCACCCGTTGCTTGTATGTAATAGATAGATCTTGGCGTATAATAGTTCCCATCTTAGGAATTTTTTTTGTTTTCTATGCTACGAACCCAACAGTGGTATTAGAGCCTAATCTATGCGTAGGTGCTTTGCACGGGTAGTACACATATGTTTATATGTGGGTGATAATGATCATGGTATTGCTTATTTCATGAATTTTGGATATTGGTGGCATAGTGGGATGAAGCGGCCCGGACTAACTTTACATGTCCTCGCACATGAGACCGGTTCCACGATTGACATGCAAATAGTTTTGCATAAGTGGCTAGCGGGTTTCTGTCTCTCCTACTATAGTCAATATCTAATTTACAACGAGTTGCTAATAACTTAGTTATCATCGTTGTGGTTCCATGTTCGTAGGTAAGACCGGTTCTATCTTTGAAAGCCCTAAGCCACGTAAAACTTGCAATGGATAAATTAGAAGCGTCTAGTTTAGATTGTTGCTGGGCTAGTGTCAAGATATGGTAATGTTGTAAGTTGATGTATAGTTGATACTCTTACAACACACTTAACGTGTAAGTTCAATAGACCTTGGCCTTACACACAAAGGAATGATAAAGATCATACCACGATGCACGTGATGGTGATCAAATGCATGGACCATATCATTCCACTTTACACATATGATGTTTGGATCTTATATTGCTAGTTTGGCGTTTTAGTAGCATTATAAGATGATCCCTCATTTAGATATCAAGATAAAAATGTGTTCTCCCTTAAGTACGCACCGTTTATGTTTTGCCACTTCAAGACATCACGTGATGATTGGGTGTACTTGAATCCACGATCATATTTCGGGTGTAAGACAGTTTTACACACGCGAGTACTAAGGTTCTTACTTGGCGAGCCTAGCATGTATAGACATGGCCTCGGAACACAGATCAAAAGGTTAAGAATGAGTCATATATTTTATATGATGCCCATATAGATGCTTGCCTTTGAAGCTACACCGACTCACGTGATGATCGGACTTGGTGTAGTGGATTTGGTTCATGTAATCACCAAAATGGCACGAGGGATGTCGTTTTTGAGTGGGAGTTAATTTGTAATTTGGATTATTCGAACTCAATTCATCATAAACTACAATCAAAGTGTATTTGCATAATTTGTTGTAGTAATTGGCATCTGTTTACTACCTTATGCTTAGTTTTAGTTGAGATAATAGAACTATAGAATTCTGGATATTTGCTATACGAACTGGTATCATATTGTTTTGAATGTCAATTTTAGAAGTCCTATTGCAAACTTTCAGCAAACTCTATTTACTCCATGAAGTTTAATAAGCAATATTAAATCGATAGTAAGAATTCCAATGCTAGTATCTAAAGTATCATGTTTGCCTCCATGATTCTTGATATTCAAAAGTTATTTTTAATATCGAGGTTATCTAGGAGCTGAAAGAATTGTTTCAGAAGCCATCATATGTGGAAGATATTTTGATATCTAAAAAAATGTTTATGGTTGCAATATGATAGAGTATAATTTGTCAAAATACATGTTCTCACATTGTATGAGAATTTGCGAAGGTTGGAGACGCTAGACGTCTTAATCTCCCAAAAGGTTTTGGGAATTGACATTATACTCACGGTTCGTCCTTATAGGCCATAGTAGCTTGATAATAAAAGTTGTGATGATAAGGATGAATAGAAGATGTAAGTAAAATGTTTAATACACTAAAAGATTACTAAAGAATGGATTTTTTAAAGAACACCAAACATTTGATGATGGTGATCAACTTCAAAGTGCAAGTCCAAAGGTATTATTATTTTACTATACATGCTTTGGACTATGTGTCACATGTATGGCGCCACTATTGATGTTGATAGATTATTTTAAAAGGAAAAGGAAATGCTAAAAGAGAATCTATAAAATATTTGGTAGAAAATAAAAGGCTAGAAATGTCCAGCTAAGGTATATAGATAATATACATGTTATGGTTGTATTCTTTGCTTGTTAAACAATGTGGTTCTTGGGTATTGGATACCGAATTGGTTGGTATGAAATATCATGCAGAACGACGCAATTCATGAACTACAATGGCCTAAGTAACTAGCAAAAGAATATGTGATGATGTTCATCGAAAACAAATAAAGTGTTATTGTATTCATCGTTGACATCAAAGCTTGCCTTCAAGATTTGTTTAAATAATTGTTATTTTATTCTGGTATAATGAGAACAATAGTTGTTCAAATAATTACCATATTCCATAGAAGATGGATGAACTTTTGCAAGTCTAGTTGGATAAATCACATCCATAAACTAATGCTAAAATGTCGCAAGACAAATGATCGAAAGATCTCTTACAAAGTGACATCACCGTTTAAATTATATTGGAAAGAGAACATGAAGAAACTCCATTTTGATGGATTTTTGGAGTCTATGATTTTGATTAAATGACGCTTGTGAGACTTTCCTCGAGATAAATAAAACTCCATTCATAGGCCAAAGAGGAAAGAATGACTAACTTATTGGAATTTGTGCATGCTGATGTGCATAATCCATTATGTGTAGCCATATGTGATGGACCTGTTTGCTTCATATGCTTTCTCCGGAAATTTGAGTGAATATATCTATATATTTACTTAATAAAGAATAAGTATGAAACATTTGAGAATTGTTCAAAGACTTTCAAAGATGAAGTGAAAAATCATTGTAACAAGAAAATAAAGAATTTATGATTTGATCATAAATGAAGATATTTGAGTTACAGATTTAGCAAAAACACCTAAGATTTTGGGAATTGTTCCATGGATTTGCATTTCCCGATAAACCATAGGAGTATGGTATATTCGAGAGATCAAATCAAACCTTGTTTGACATGGTAAGATCAAAGGTGTCATTTATAAAACTGTCATTATATTTTAAAGATTAAAGCTTTAGAGACTACCGCTTTTACACTGAAAAGAGCACCATCGTGATCTGTTGAAATGACACCATATAAGTTATGGTTTGGGATAAAACCCTAGTTGTCTTTTCTTTAAATTTTGGTATGCTATGCATAAGTAAAATGTTTACAACCAAAGTTGGGTAAGCACGTCTTTGTAGGTTATCCCAAAGAATTTGTTGGGTATTCCTCCATAACACTAAGAAGAAAAGAGTTTGTCGCTTGGAAAGTTAAGTTTCTTGAAAGGATTTTTTCACAAAAAGTTAAGTGGGAGGACAATAGAACTTTGATAAGGTTATTGAATCTTAGCTATATGTGCTAAGTAGCACAGGGCCAGAAAGTGTTCTAATGCAGCCACAATGCTCATGGCTCCCATGATTACAAAGGTTGTGATTTTGGAGATTAGAGTTCCTATTTGAACCGTATGCATCGGGTAATAATCAAATAGTGAGATTTGATAAACAAGTCGTTATTGTTTTGACAATAATGAATCGACTGCATGCAAATAAGCGATGATGGGCCCTGACTCCATAGAATGACTAGAAGTCATAAAATCCGTGATAGTTTCCATACATGAGAAATCAAGCTTTTGAACTTGGAAGACCCTCTGAAAAGGCATGAAGCCTATCGGTCATGTTTGGATCTATAAAGAAATAGACATGGATGTTTCACATCTATGAAATAATCGACATGTCGAAAAGGAATTTATGACAATGTTCAAGGAGTTGGCTATGACAAGATTTGATCTTTCATAGCGATATTTAGTCTTGACGGATTAATCTAGCAACCACTACATATAATTTGGTGTATGGTAGTTGAATAAACAAAACAATGTTCTTATAATAGAATGGTTACCTAGGACGTGTACAAGACACTGTCCGAAGGGTTTTGTTAATTCAAAGGGTGCTAAAAGGGCATGCAAACTTCAATAGTTGAAGTGAGCATAGTGGAGTTGGAATCTTCACCGTGATGAAAATGTTAAAGGAGTTTAATTTCATCGGAGACGTTGACGATGCTTGCATTTGCAAGAAATTAAGTGGGAGCGCTGAGACAAAATTCCAATACATTATGCAGAGTACATATTGTTGATTGGAAATGATGTATCTTTTATTGACACAGGTTAAGAATTTCATTTTGATGAAAGACTTGGGCAAAACCGAAATATTCGGCATCAATGTCTATATGGATAGATTGAGGCGCTAATATGGTTGTGTCAGACATACATATATGATATATTGAAAAGGGTTCAATATGGAAGCAACAAGAAAGGTTCTTGCTGCATGGATGTAAACACCCAGATTTTTAATCCCAGATGCCTATTATGCCATACATCACAATCCCAAGATTACCATTTTTGCGAGACATAACAGAATTGGTACCACAGTACATCATCCATTACAAACCATAATAAAGGTCTTACAAATAAAGGATATCATGATCCAGTCATAATACAATCAAAGCAGCGGAAAGTAAACGTAGTAGGAGCTCCATCTTCAGGGTCATAGGTAATGCTGGCGATGGGAGATGATCCTAGTTGTCATAAACCTCCTACTGTCCATCTTCCTAGTAGTCCTCTGATGTCTACACACTTCTATTCTTGTAGACAGTTGTTGGGCCTCCAAGTGCGGAGGTTTGTAGAACAGCAGCAAGTTTTCCCTTAAGTGGATCACCCAAGGTTTGTCGAACTCAGGAAGGAAGTGGTCAAAGGTATCCCCTCTCAAGCAACCCTGCAATCAAGATACAAGAAGTCTCTTGTGTCCCCAACACACCCAATACACTTGTCAGGTGTATAGGTGCACTAGTTCAGTGAAGAGATAGTGAAATACAAGTGGTATGGATAAGTATAAGTGGTAACGGTGCTAGAAAATAACTTGAAGGCGTGGAAAAGACTAAAGTAAAACTGTAGTAAAAATGGAAGCAAGCAAACATGTAACAGATCTAGTAGCAAACGGTGTATCAATCCTTAGAAAAAAGGCCTAGGGATCATACTTTCACTAGTGAACACTCTAAGACAAATATTTTATCTTTATGATACTACTCTTAACTACTCTCTGGTTGGACACTCTAATCCATGGTAGGGCTATAACATCACACCTCAAAGTAAGCCTTTCCCATCTAGAAAACCCCACACTATCACCTTGAGTACTAGATGAGTCCAACAAACACCACAATTTCATAAAGACATCCAACTCCAAATATAACTCATAACAAGTATTTGTAATCTCTAGCCTAAGTGCCACCATGGTGAGCACGCTGTCACTTTCACACACATGGGGAGAGCAGAGATCTATTAAGCACTTGAGTAGCAAGGTAGATCTACTAGATTACAAAGCTCATGATCACAATATGATCATGCTTAGAGAGAGATGAACACATAGCTACCGGTAGAACCCTTAGCCTCGAGAGAGAACTACTCCCTCCTCATCATGGGAATCAGTAACGATGATGGAGATGGTGGTGGAGATCTATGCAGATGGCTCCGGGGGCACTTCCCCGTCCCGGTAGGGTGCCAGAACAGAGACTATCTGTCCCTCGAATCTCCCCTTCGGTGGCGGCGGCGCTGCGGAACTTTTCGTGGCTGGAGGCTTGGCTATTTAGGGTTTTGGTATCGGGAGGCTCTTATAGGCGAAGGAGACAAGGTCGGTGGCCGCCCAGGGGGCCCACACCATGCCCTGGCGCGGCCTAGGCTGGCCCGCGCCAAGGGGGGTGTGGCCACCCCGTGGCCCCTCTTCGACTCTCCTTCTGGCTCCGTGAGTCTTCCGGGAAAATAGTAACTTTGGCTTTTTTCCCGCCCAATTTCGAGAATATTCATTTTCTGACTTCCTGGAACGAAAAACAGTAGAAAACAGGCAACTGGCACTATGTCATCTTGTTAATAGGTTAGTCCAAGAAATCATATGAAAAGTACTCGAAAGTGTGGACAAAACATAAGAAAGTAGATAAAACCAAGCATGGAACATCAAAAATTATAGATACATTTGCAATGTATCATCCTCCTCATAGTCTGGCCACGGGAATAGCCAGGGACAAAGCCATGAGTACTCTTTAAGTACTCACAAAATGTCACTAACAAGTAAGGTAGTTCTAGTAGGAATTTTCAGCTCTAGGTTTATTTGCAAAAAGCCAGGTTTATTTCATAAGAGTTCAAAAGTAAAGAATCTAATTTAATCACTTAAGTGGGAACCTAGTTTTCATATCCACAACCCTGTTGTGGTCAAGTCAAGGTCATAGTTCAATTCACAAGTTATTTTGAAAACATCTGACAATGGAACAGTATGGCCATGACCGCGCACGCGGCTATTCGAATAGTTTGACACTCTACAGAGGTGGTACACTTTCACCACAAAATTCGCTACATCCGTTAGGGATAACCCTGAATCATCATACCTAGTATGTGGATAATCAATCATAACCTTTCAATTACACACTCTAGTATAGGCACCTCCCCTATGAGCTTGGCCTCCCAGCCATGGCCATCTGCCATCCTGGGCACTACATAGGTGGACATTCACATTCACGAGGTAGCCTCAGCTCAACCTCTTTCCGCGAGGGAACCCATACTAAGGCATATTGTGGTTGTACGGTAAAATTGGAATGCTATCGCATCTGAACCCAACCATCAATTTTTATAAAGGGCTAAGGCTCATGCCTCAACATTTTCATTATCAAATCCTTTTGTGTCCATAAGACATGTCAAAACATTTCAATAGAATGAATCCTCATTCCAAGGTTTTCATAATCATTTTCACCAAGTATTCCCATATAAATTGATCAACTTTTATGCTTAGCACTAGCCACTAAAGTTGAGGGTACTCACTAATTAGGGGTACTAATCAAGTGTAACTATCCAACTCTAGTTTTATGCCTTTTGATGACATCTAAGTATAACTACTTAGGCCTAGTTTTATACTCTTTATGGTATCTATCCTATTTTTCCAATACGCACAAAGCACTAACTAAAAGTAAAGAACTTTGTTAAAAAGTAAAAGAATAAAGCTTGCAAGTAAAACATGGGATTGGTATAATCAAGGTTGCATAACCAAAGCATGCCTAATGCATCTTACATAGGTCATCTTGCAAGGATGGCTTGCATAGTTAACTTGTAGTGTTTGGCTTGCATAGTTAACTGGTAGTGTTAGGCTTGCCTTGAGTAGCGCAGTGGTTGAAGTTCTCTTCTTCTTCTTCTTCTTCTTGGTAGTACTCCTCCTCCTCGTATCTTGGGTCAGTATTATCATCTATAAATGAATACGAGGTACACAATCACCAAATAATACTTAACTACTTCTATGTAGCACACAAAGGCTCATACTTGATGATCTAGCATCATCACAATCATCACATGAAATAAAGACCTAGTCTTATTTTTCTTATTTTAGAAAAGTAATTTCTACTCATTGAAAATACTCAAGATTTAATATTCTCCAATTAACATATGGGATCATGTTGACACATGTCATCACCACATATTCTAATACTTGGGAATGTGATTTAAAGTGGTGGTCATATTTTATAAAGTTTAAAATTACTATTTAATACAATTAAAGTGACTAGAAATGCCTATATAGCATTCTTTTGGTACTAGTCCAAGATCACTGCATGTAAACCTAAATATTTTTACATATTCAAATAGATCTTATCAAATGTGATTTTTGAGAGTTGGAATCAACTCAAAAGCAGTTATGGTTGATTTTTAAAAAATGTTTGAAGTTGGAAAAGTCTCTATCTTGTTTTTTTACTATAGGTGCTCTATAATTTCAAATGGTTTGAATCCCACTGACTTGGATAGATATTTTGAATACCTTTCTAACAAAATTGGAATCATGCAGTTTGTTTCAGTGGATCTCTTTGAATCTATTTTTGAATCTACTGACAGAATCTAGTTTTAACTAAAATGGGAAAAATCTATTTGAATCGACGGGCTCTGCACGGGAAAATAAACGGGCCGGCCCAGCTGCACTGCACTGGTGCAGTGGGCTGCTCATAGGTGGGTCCTACTGGTCAGCGACTCATCTAAACTGAAACGGTATCTTTCAATCTGGGTCGTGCGATTATAGAGCGATCGACGGCTAAGCATCATCGTCTCTGTCGCATAGCTCCGGCGAGAGTAAACACTAACATGAATGGTGGGGGTATGTGGGGGCTCACCTAGGCTCCAGCTAAGGTCGGCGATGGGGGCGAATGAGGTTGTCATCGACGGCGAGTAGAATGGTGGTCGCGGCGGCTCCTAGGGTGGTCGCAATCAACGGGCTCCTTCCTCCTCTGCAGCGGCGGACTATGGCTAAATTCCGGCGGTGTGTTGCTCACCTTGATCCGGGGAGAGGTGTGGGAGGTGTCTGAGAAAGAGGGGAGTGAGATGGTGTGGCGAATGAGGGCTGGGGTGGCCTCTATTTATACACCGACGAGAGGGACATAGCGGGATGGTTCGGGCTCGTCGGCGACGTTGATACAGGGGGCTAGCGGCATGGCTGAGGGTATGGGTCGACATGGTGCTTCAGGGCGGTCATCATGTGAGTGATGGCGCGGCAAGGGGCGGTCAAGAACGGTCGAGAATGGTCCGTGCTCTATGCGGGAACGACGGCCTTCGATACAGCGCACAGTGGCTACGGTCCACGCGGAGGCGAACGGGCGTGTCTAGGGGGTAGCTAGGGTCACGGCGAGTGCGGGCACGCGCGGAGAGGGCAAGGTGAGGCGTGTGTGTGCGTGTCGGCTGCGGCGCTCTGGCGCGCTCTCGGCATGGCAGACAGATAGGTGGGTGCGGCAATCACGGGGTGGACAAAGGGTGACAGTGGTGTGGTGCCTGTCTCCTGGACATCGTGGGAGAGGGCGGCGTGGTCTATGGCGAGCGGGGCTTGGTCGACCGGCGCGGCGAGCTCGGGCGGCGCTTCACTGGTGCAAACGGAAAAGGGGGATTGTGTCCACTGCGTTGCTAGGTGCTGGGGGAGACCAGGGGAGAGAATTAAGGGACTAGTGGCGATTGATCATTGCTAAGAATAATAGAAGTTAGGAGTGTTGATTTGTGTCTGCTAGGTGCTCGACCAAATGGCGGCATGAATTTAAGTTTTGAATTTTTGGATGAATTTTGGTGAGTGTCCTAAGTACTTGCTTGGTATTCTATGGTTGCTTGGAAAATTCAAGGTGAATTGATTTGAGTTGTTTTTGAAAATAGGTGATCTATGCATATGAACTTGATTCAATTTTGCAATATCCTTTAAATAGATTTGGAATTTGTTTCTATTGGTTTGTAAAGTGGGCTTGGGTTCATTTTTACTTGGTCTAGCAAGGGGTGAAAAGAATTGAGAAAGTTTCTGTTAGAAATCTTTGACTAGAAACACTCAAAGTGGTCTAGTGGTTAATTTTGGTCAAAATGACCATTTGATCATAAGATTCATATTTGATTTTATTTTCTTTGGATTTTGTTTGTAATTGGCCTAGATGATGTAGTATTCATCTTTAAACCATTCCTTATCATTTGTAGCAATCAAACATGGCACTTGCACTCATTCACAAACTATTCCAATTCACACATACACTAATATTAAATTTAATAATAAAAGTTTTTGTTAACCCTAAACTTGGGTTATTAGAACTTGATAATCTTGATTAATATTTTTGGGGTGTTACAAACCTTCCCTCCTTAAACAAAATCTCGTCCCGAGATTTAAGAAAAACTAGGAACTAAAGAGATTTGGAAACTCAGTCCTAATGTAATCTTCTCGCTCCCAAGTAGCTTCTTCTTCAGTATGGTTTCTCCACTGGATCTTGAGAAACTTGATACTCTGGGTCCTGGTGGTTCTGAAGACTTCTTCCAAAATACAAATGTGTACTTCCCGATAGGTTAGATCCTTGTTGATATCTATGGATCGGTGATCGATGTTCTTGAACACTTCGGTCTTCTCCAGAACTTCTAAGCATTTGCGAAGTAACGATATATGGAACACATCATGTATGGATGCCATCTCCTCCGATAGTTCCAGTTGATATGATACTTCTCCTCGGCGATTCAAAATCTTGAAGGGTCCAATATATCTAGGGGTTAACTTCCCTTTTAGTTGGAAATGTTACATTCCTTTCAAGGGTGATACTTTGAGATATACAAAATCTCTGACATTAAAGGTCAGGTCTCGAAGTCTTTTGTCAGCATAACTCTTCTATCTAGATTAGGCGGTCTTGAGGTGTTCATGGACTTTGTGAACCTTCTCTTCGGCTTCTCGTAGGATGTTGGGTCCAAAAATCTGACTCTCTCCTACTTGCGACCAATTCAGGGGGTACGACACTTCCTTCCATATAGAAATTCAAATGGGGCCATTTGCAAACTAGCTTGATAACTAATGTTTGTATGCGAATTCTGCGAAAGGCAGACAATCTTCCCATTTTGATCCATATTCTAGCACACAAACTCTCAATATATCTTCTAAGATTTGGTTGACTCTTTCAGTTTGTCCATAGGTTTGCGGGTGATAGGCTGTGCTGAAGTTCATCTTGGTTCCTAATCCTTCTTGGACTTTCTGCCAAAATCTTAAGGTAAACTAGGTTCCTCGATCCGACAATATGGTCTTAGGGGTTCCATGCAAACTGACGATTCTAGCAATGTACATCTCTGCTAGCTTCGAACTTTGGCATGTGGTCTTGACAGGTATAAAATGGGCTACCTTAGACAGTCTATCCACTATGACCCAAATAGAGTCATTTCCCCTACGAGATGTAGGCAAACCAGTGATGAAATCCATTCTGACAGAATCCCATTTCCATTCCGGAATCTGCAATGGTTGCAAAAGTCCTGCTGGTCGCTAATGTTCCGCTTTGACTCTCTGACAGATATCGCACTTGGCTATGTAGCTTCCGATTTCTCTCTTCATCTTGTGCCACCAAAATTGCTCCTTCAAATCCTGATACATCTTTGTTCCTCCGGGATGGATAGAATAAAGAGTATCATGAGCTTCTTGCATGATGACTTGTTTCAACTCGGAATCTGCTAGCACACAGATACGTCCTTTGTACCACAAAACTCCTTCTTCATCTTCGGTGAATCCGGGTACCTTCCTTGTACCGATACGACGCTTGATTCCGTCGATACTTGCATTTCCTTTCTGCGCCTCGTTGATCTGACTGATCAAAGTGGGTTGAAGTTCATTGCTGGCTAAAAATCCTTCGCTAACTAGCTCTGTTCTAAACTGCTCCAACTCTTCATGCAAACTTGGCTGGGCTTCTTTAATCATGGTGTTTAATCTACATGGCAATCTACTAAGAGCATCCGCTACCACATTGGCTTTGCCAGGGTGATAGTGAATGTCAAGGTCATAATCTTTGATTAACTCTATCCATCTCCTTTGCCTCATATTCAGCTCCTTCTGGGTGAAAATATACTTCGTACTCTTGTGATCTGAACAAATTTCACAGCGGTTACCCATAAGGTAATGACGCCAGGTCTTCAAAGCTAAAACTACAACTGCTAGTTCTAAGTCATATGTAGGGTAGTTTTGCTCATGCTGCTTCAGTTGTCTAGACATATATGATATGACTTTGCCTTCTTGCATTAACACACATACAAGACCAATATTGGATGCATCACAATACACATCAAAAGGCTTCTTGATACCCGGCATAATCAGAATTGGGGCTAAAATCAATCTCTTCTTGAGCTGTTGAAAACTTGCTTCACATTTGTCCGTCCATTCAAACTTCCGATCTTTCTTCAACAGTTGGGATATTGGTCTTGCGATGCTTGAAAATCCTTCTACGAACTTGCGATAATATCCCGCTAATCCGAGAAATGCACGGACTTGGGTTTGAGTGGTTGGGGCTTTCCATTTTTCAACATACTTAATCTTGGTGGGATCGACAACAATTCCTCCTGCCGACATGATATGTCCTAGGAATCCTACTTCCTTCAACCAGAACTCACATTTGCTAAACTTGGCATACAACTGATCCTCTCTAAGGGTTTCAAGGATGGTCCTCAGGTGTAGCTCATGGTCTTCTTCTAACTTGGAATAGATCGAATATCGTCGATAAAAACAACGACAAACTTATCCAGGAAGTTCATAAAAATCTTATTCATGAGATTCATGAAATAAGCAGGGGCATTTGTTAATCCAAAAGACATGACAATGTACTCATACAATCCATATCTGGTGGTAAAGGGGGTCTTTGGAATGTCCGTTGCACGAATCTTGAGTTGATGATAACCAGTTCTAAGATCAATCTTAGAAAACACTCTGGAATCAGTCAACTGGTCAAACATATCCTCTATCTTCGGTAGTGGGTACTTGTTCTTGATGGTGACATCATTCAGCTTCCGGTAATCTGTGCACAAACGGTTACCTCCATCTTTCTTATCCACAAACAAAACAGGTGATCTCCATGGCGATGCACTTGGTTGAATCGGACCTTTCTCCACCAAAGCATCAAGTAGCTTCTTTAGCTCCACTAATTCAGATGGGTTCATACTATAAGGTCTATGAGCTATGGGTCCAGTTCTAGGAACTAGTTCAATGATGAACTTGATATCCCGATCTGGGGGCATACCGGGTGATGACCCACAAGTATAGGGGGAGTATCGCAGTATTTTCGTTAAGTAAGAGTGTCGAACCCAACGAGGAGCAGAAGGTGCTGGCTAGTGGTATGGATCAGGAATTCTCTGCAAATACTTAGCAAACAGATTTTTAGGGGTTTTTGATAATGCAAGTAAACGAAGTACGAGTAAATAAAAGACATTAAGAACAAATGCAGCAAGTGGCCCAATCCTTTATGCAGCAAAGGACAAGCCGGTTGTATTACTTAAGATGACCAAATATTCTCTAGGACACATGGGAAGACTGTCAAGTGCTTTCGCTTCATATAGTTGATTAATCTTCTTTAGCTTGCTAAGTGTTGTGTGGGTGAACCTATGCTAATGTACCGACCTTAATAGGACTAATACATACTTGTGATTATACCCCTTGCAAACATCCGTAAGTACAAAAAAGTAATTAAGGTAGAAACCTAATCACAACTTTAAACTCTAAGACCTTTACGTCCCTTGTGCAATGGTTTCCTAACGGGGGTTTAGGTTTCTGTCACTTCGGCAACCCCTACGATTAGTAGCCAAATACACAATGCATTCCCCTAGGCCCATATAGGTGAAGTGTCATGTAGTCGACGTTCACATGACACCACTAGAAGAAGTACACCACAACTTAAATATCAAACTATTGAATCTTTCTCAACACAATTCCACTACTAACAACATGACTTATCCCATGTCCTCAAGAACAAAACGAACTGCTCACAAGACATCATATGGATCATGATCAGAGATGGAATAATGATGTATAACAATCTGAACATAAACAATAATTCAATGGTTCACTCAATAGCATCAACTACAAAGAGTAATCAACACCAGGAAAGTTTCCCCTAAGAACTATGCAAGATTCAACCCAATTGTTACGTCAATATGGAGATGGTGATGAGGGTGCTGCTGCTGATGATGGTGGTGATGATGATGATCCTGATGAAGTCCAGCTTGATGTTGGTGTTGATGGCGACGATCTCCCCTCTCCGGGAAGGAATTCCCCCGGCAGAAATCTGTCTACCGGAGAGATCTTTCTCTCTTGGTGTTTTCCGCCCCCCAGAGGCGGCGGAATCTTTCTGTGGTTGCCCCCCGAGTTTTAGGGTTTCAGGAGGATTATATACGCCAGAGGGGAGAGCCAGAGGTGAGCCAGGGTGGCCACACCACCTGGTGGCGCGACCTAGGATGGCCCGCGCCTGGGGGTGGTGTGGGCCCCCTGTGGCCCATCTCTACTCCTCCTTCTGGCTTCCTTCGTCTTTTGAAAAATAGGATTTTCCGTATATTTTCCCGGATTTTCTGGTCTTCGCAAATTTTGCCTCCAAACAACACCTTTTCCATCAGAATCCTGACTGCAGCGGTCCATGCTCCAAAAGTCATCAACCATGCAAAAACAGATGAAATAAGTATCATCTCTTAATATGAAATATATCAATGAATAATAGTGAATTATGATATAGAATAGTGATGCAAAATGGATGTATCAACTCCCCCAAGCTTAGACTTCGCTTGTCCCCAAGCGAAACTGAGCTCAATAAACATGACCTCAGGTTTATGGAGTGAAGAGTCGATAAAAGAATACGAACAAGAAGCATCACATTCATCAATACATAGATCATAATAGAAGACAACTCACTATTATATAACTCAACTTGCAATGAGTAAAGGAAACACAATAAAGACACATAAAGCAAATCATAATTGGTAATGGCAAACTTAACTCTTGGTCGAAGAATAGTTGATACTTTGTTGGAGTTCACAAATAACTGATTTTTAATGATAGCTTTCAAAGTAGTAATCACCAAGATAAGAGCAATGTGCAAAACAAGGAACATAAGAAACATGATTGAATAAATCATCATATGAATGAATGAAACACAACAACTCAAAATACTTGCTGAGATAGAAGGGAATAGGTTTACTGACTCAACTAATAAGTAAAAGAAAGGCCGTTCGCAGAGGGAAGCAGGGATTTCAAGTTTCATAAAGAGCTCCCAAAAATTATGATACTTATTAGCTTTCAGCTCTCATTTCCCCTATCATAGGCATCTTTAGGTGGTTAAGGTTAAAGTGATCAAATACGAGGATATGCTTGACAAGTTGTAAATTGAGAATCTCACGTCCCTTGAATACGAGGGCCGCTCCTCATGCTACTCAAGTTTAGTCACCGGTAAGTTCTTGTCATCGTAAGCACATGTGTATCATAGAGAACCGCCAATGGGGTACCCCTTGCCCGATGATACGGAAGAATCCCCATATCAAAATGACAAGGCAAGCAGACAACAAGTATCTCAGAATCTTCTTATTTACCATGGGAATATGGTGCTTTTTTCTATCTTTCCTCTTTTCATAATTTTTTCTTTTTCTTTCTTTTTTCTCAATATCGGACTCTTTTTTTATGTAAGAAGAATGCTTCATAGATACTCGTTATGGTTACGCTGTAGGTTTCCACCATGTCAGCATGGACTAGACCAGCGGCTCAGGCGTTTCTCTAACACACATGCATAACTCCATGGACTTACAAGCTCCCCTTTCATTTCACACCGACGACATCCATAGACAAAAGAACATGATATCAACTAGGTACAAAGTACCAGTGCAATGTTGAAAGCGTTCCCCATGACAGCATGGTTCTGCTAATTCTCAACTCACAAAGCGCAAGCATATACGCAACATAGATGGGCACAATGGTTCAAGTTTATTAAGTGCAAGAAAGTAAAGTGTGCCATCAAGTTCGTGATAGCTTTAATCACTAATTTTCACATAACAAGTTTAATTTGGAAGGTAGATAAAAACAAGAATTTACTTGGAATAGCAATAATGCTAATAGGTAGGTATGGTGGACACAAATGGCATATGTTTGGTTTAAAGGAAGTGGATGCACGAGAAGAATTCCCTCTCAGTACAGGTTTTTGGCTAGCAAGGCTTGGTAGCAAGTATAAGAGTTGAAGGAAACAAACAAACATACAAGTGATAAAGACAAACATGCAATCTTCCTTGGAAGCACAAAATTTCTTAACTAGAGAATACTAAACTTATGAGCAAATCAAGAAAGAAAGGTGATGAATTTTTTTTCTTTAGAGTACTTTTATCTTTTATTCAACTCTCAAAAATAGTGTTGCTACTGACCGAGCCAGGTTTGCCAAAACCAACTATATTAACTCAATGATCCCAAAGTGCTACCAATACTAACAACAAGATCAATCATATAACCACGAATTGAAAACTAATATAAGATATGCAAAAGAGTGAATGATAGAACTTCTCATTAATATTCCATAACGGCAACTCACACCAAGGGATACATATCTAACGAGACAGGGGACACTTCCATAATGCAAACCATCCTACATGATAACTTCTCTATTCATGATATGACTCTACTAAAAAGGGTAAAAAGATAGAATATAGTGATATGATACCGCGACACTCCCCCAAGCTTGGAACAAACCAAGGGGATGCCAAACCTGATGACACCAATATCTTCATCTTCATACTCATATTTCTTGAGTCATGAAACCTTTCACTTCCTTATTACACCATTATCTCCACTACCTGGAACTTTCTTCCACACAAAACTTCACACAGTTCTCACTAGCAACCTTAGTGCAAGTGAAGTGATAAAACCTCTTGAGTCCAATTTCAACTGAAAACCATCAAAACATAAGCTACTGTAGCAACTCCTTCTGAAAACCCAAAAAGAATTCAAAAAGGAAATCGATTAAAGAAGCAAATGCAAGAGTGGCAAAATCTGTCAAAACAGACCAGCAGGTAAAGATCATTTTTTTCGAAAATCTCTGTTGCTCAAATCAAAAAGTGCAAAACTAATGAAAGTTAAATAACAACCTGGGTCAAAAGCACAAAACATTATAGCTCAATCTGACATACAGAGATCTCTCACGAATTTTTACGGTGAAGCACAAAAATCTGTTTCGGGACAACAACTTCCCCAAATATTACTTCTCTCTCATTAGAAGTTGATCTTGACACAAAAACCAAACAAAACGGATAAGGAGAGGTTATTACCTAAGTAATAACTTCCAAGACTCAAAGAAACAAAAACAAACTGAAAGCAAAAAATAAACTGGGCTGTCTCCCAAAAAGCTCTTACTTTATAGCCATTATGATGGGCATGATAATTTCAAAGATGCTCACATAGGAATATGAGTTGAAGTGAAAGAGAGCATTAAGAATCAAAAATACACACATTTGAGTCTAACCCACTTCCTATGCAAGGGAATTTTGTAAACAAACAGGTTGTTGAAACCAGAGGCTACTAGCATAGGAAGGCAAAAGAAGTGCAACATAAAAACTTTCAGCATAAAACAAGGAAACTTGATATTATTGAGATACATAAGAACACTTTTCCCTCTCTCATAGTAACTTTCAATATCATGCATAAACTTAACAATATAACTATCACAAGGGCCATCGTAACAATGATCACTTATTCTAACAGAAAACACAGGAATACTAGCTCTCATAACACTACTTTGTGAAACAATATTAGAGGTATCCTTACAAAGGATAGTGTGTCCCTCTTCTTCATACTTAGTGACAAAGTCTTAAACATTTGCTATCATGGGTTCATCAACCATTTGTTTATCAGGTTCAACAACTTTGCTTGTACTTTCATTAACCATATTAGCTATCATAGAATGTTCCTTTATCTTAACTGGGAAAGGGATTTTCTCAATATAAGGTTCAGGTAAGACATGATTAGTAGTATAAACTTCAGTATTTCTTGCAGGAAAACTCTTAGCAACATCTTTATAAGGTTCATGATACTTATTCCACTTCTTTTTAGGCACTTCAATGTAGGAAGCAAAAGCCTTAAAATAAGTAGCAATAGCTTGAGAGTCTAGACCATAAGCATTTTTAATATTTTGAAATTCATCAGTTCCCATAAAAGATTCAATGCATTCATAATCATAATTTATACCTGACTTTCTACCTTTGTCATTCTTCCAAGCTTCAGCGTTATCTTGAATACGGTCCAGAAGATCCCATTGAGCTTCTTTTTCCATGCGAGTGAATGATCCAGCACAAGAAGCATCCAATAAATCCTTATCATGAAGAGGGAGCCTTGCATAAAAGTTATTGATAATAATATTATTAGGGAGCTCATGAATGGGACATTTGAGCATTAGTAACTTCAATCTCCCCCAAGCTTGAGATGTACTCTCTCCATCAAGAGGCCAAAAGTTGTATATTTGATTCCGATCTTTATGAATCTCACTAGGAGGATACAACTTTGAATAAAAGAGAGGCACTATTTCCTTCCATTCAAGAGCTTGACCATTCTTCAGCAGCTTATACCATTCCTCAGCTCTTCCTTTCAGTGATAATGAGAATAACTTCTTCTTAACTTGATCTGTAGTAATACCTGCACACTTGAACAACCCGCATAATTCGTGTATAAAGAGCAAATGATCACCGGGATGGACAGTTCCATCCCCAACATAGTAGTTATCCATAACACGATCAATACTTCTTGTAGGTATTTTAAAAGCATCATTCTCAGCAGGTGGTGGTTCATCTACTACCTTAGCAGTGGTAGTAGCTTTACCAAATAAGACACTCAGCGAATTATCCATAACGAAAATAAAGCAACTAACAGAAGTAAACAATACTCACAGTAGAAGTTTCCTCTACCAGTTCCACTCTCCAATAGCGCTTCACTCCCCAGCAATGGCGCCAGAAAATAGTCTTGATGACCCACAAGTATAGGGGGTGTATTGCAGTATTTTTGATAAGTAAGAGTGTCGAACCCAACGAGGAGCAGAAGGTGCTGGCTAGTGGTATGGATCAGGAATTCTCTGCAAATACTTAGCAAACGGATTTTTAGGGTTTTTTGATAATGCAAGTAAACGAAGTACAAGTAAATAAAAGACAATAAGAACAAATGCAGCAAGTGGCCCAATCCTTTATGCAGCAAAGGACAAGCCGGTTGTATTACTTAAGATGACCAAACGTTCTCGAGGATACATGGGAAGACTGTCAAGTGCTTTTGCTTCATATAGTTGATTAATCTTCTTTAGCTTGCTAAGTGTTGTGTGGGTGAACCTGTGCTAATGTACCTACCTTCCTAGGACTAATACATACTTGTGATTATACCCCTTGCAAACATCCGTAAGTACAAGAAAGTAATTAAGATAGAATCCTAACCACAGCTTTAAACTCTAAGACCCCTACGTCCCTTGTGCAATGGTTTCCTAATGGGGGATCAGGTTTCTGTCACTCCGGCAACCCCTACGATTAATAGCCAAATACACAATGCATTCCCCTAGGCCCATATAGGTAAAGTGTCATGTAGTTGACGTTCACATGACACCACTAGAAGAAGTACAACACAACTTAAATATCAAACTATTGAATCTTTCTCAACACAATTCCACTACTAACAACATGACTTCTCCCATGTCCTCAAGAACAAAACGAAATACTCACAAGACATCATATGGATCATGATCAGAGATGGAATAATGATGTATAACAATCTGAACATAAACGATAATTCAATGGTTCACTCAATAGCATCAACTACAAAGAGTAATCAACACCGGGAAAGTTTCCCCTAAGAACTATGCAAGATTCAACCGAATTGTTACAGCAATATGGAGATGGTGATGAGGTTGCTGCTAATGATGATGGTGTTGATGATGATGATCCCGATGAAGTCCAGCTTGATGGTGGTGTTGATGGCGACGATCTCCCCTCTCCGGGAAGGAATTCCTCCGGCAGAAATCTGTCTGCCGAAGAGATCTTTCTCTCTCGGTGTTTTCCGCCCCGCAGAGGCAGCGCAATCTTTCTATGGTCTCCCTCGAGTTTTAGGGTTTCGAGGGGATGATATACGCCAGAGGGGAGAGCAAAGGTGGGCCAGGGCAGCCACACCACCTTGTGGCGTGGCCTAGGGTGGCCCGTGCCAGGGGGTGGTGTGGGCCCCCTGTGGCCCATCTCCACTCCTCCTTCTCGCTTCCTTCATCTTCTGAAAATTGGATTTTCCTTATATTTTCCCGGATTTTCTGATCTTCACGAATTTTGCCTCCAAACAACACCTTTTCCATCAGAATCCTGACTGCAGCGGTCCATGCTCCAAAAGTCATCAACCATGCAAAAACAGATGAAATAACATAAGTATCATCTCTTAATATGAAATATATCAATGAATAACAGTGAATTATGATATAGAATAGTGATGCAAAATGGACTACTCTGACTTGGTCTAGGGTTGGTTGGGCTAGACTCTTGTTGCATTTGAATTGATGGGGCAGTGTCTCAGATACATGCTCTACTGATACTCCAGTGCTACTGGTCATGGTTATGGCTTTCTTGGCACAGTCGATTAATCCTTTATGTTTCGACATCCAATCCATTCCTAGTACTACTTCCAAACCTTTGGTTCCAAGTACTATTACATTAGCATAAAAATCTATTCCAACCTTGCAAAAATTTCTAGCTTTGGTGGTTGAACCAGGTATTTGAACTATCATAACATGCTTCAATTTTGTTGGTTGAATCTTACTAGTGCATGCAAATTGTTCTGTAACAAAGAAGTGCGATGCTCCAGAATCAAAGAACACTCTTGCAAGTACTAAGTTAACAGAAAACATACCCAGCACGACATATGGCGCTTCCTAAGCTTCTTCAGCATTCATGTGGAACAGACGGCCGTTGCGGTTGAGCGAGTTCCCTGGGACAAATCTCCTGCCAGGCTGAACGCGATGTTGCTGCTGAGCGGGTGCATTCACATTGGTGGTTGCTGCAAGCTTCTTGGGGCACTCATTGGAGTAGTGACCCTTGACTCCGCATTAAAAGCAAGTAATCAGGGACTTGTCTTTTCCTGCAATAGGCACAACATTGCTTCCAGTCCTTGGGGCAGTATTGTTGTTGTTGTTGGACTTGGGTGATGCACGGTTGAAGTTATTGGAGTTGCCGAGGTTATTGTTGTGGTTTCCTCCAGACCTCAAGTTTCCTCCGCTACAATTGGGATAGTTTGGACGGGACATAGGGGGTCTGTTGTTTCTTGGGGCATATCCTGCAGACGGGTTGGGGCGATACTTCTAGGTATTGTGGGATCCAGGCTGGTGCATCATCCCGCGCTTGCGATTGTCATTGTCCTGGTTTATCTTCTCTTCCATCTGGATAGCAGAGTCCACTAAAGCTCCAAGATCATCAAAGGGAATGTTGACTAGCACGGTTTGCATCTCATCATGCAGTCCGTTCAGGAATCTCTCTTTCTTCTTTGCTTCTGTGTCAATCTCATCAGGGGCATATCTAGCTAAAGATAAGAATTTGTCACGGTATTCCACCATAGTCATTCTCCCTTGTTTCAAATCTCTGAACTTATCCCTCATCCTCTTAATCAGACCCAGGGGCACATGAGTCCTGCTGAACTTGATTTTGAACTCATCCCAAGTCATCATCTGACCTCCATTCTTGGTACGGGTGATATTCCACCAGGCTCTTGCATCACCTACTAGATAATGGGTGGCAAACAGTACTTTTTCATTGTCCTCAACTCCTGTGACCTCTAAGTTGTTCTCCATGGTTTGTAGCCTGTCATCAGCATCTAAGGGCTCTTTAGACTTATTAAAGATAAGGGGGATTGGTGTTTTGGAAGTTCTTGAGCTTGGATCCATGGTTATCCTGGTTTCCGTGGCCTTGATTATTGTGGGTCATTTGAGATATCTGTTGAAGAGTGGCTAAGTTGGCTTGACGTTCAGCTCTACTAGCTTCACAGTCAGAAACTAGCATTTGCAGAATCTGCAGCATTGGGTCCTGAGATGAACTGCTTCCTCCAGGATTTCCGCGAGTCATCTGAAGATTGAGATAGATAATGAGATAAGAGGAAAATCTCTAAGGTTCATGGTTTTGTTTCAAAAGCTTTAACTTTGATTTTGACTCAGATTTTGAAAACTAACAACTTCCTCTCATTCATTCATTCAAAGCACACAATACAAACACACACACCACAACACAAATAGAAAACAAATGGTTTTAAGAACCATTACGTGAAACTACGATATAGTGGGACTGGGTACAACTCACTCCTACGGTAGTGCTCAAGTGCATCTAATCATCATCAATGAATGCGGAATCATCATCATCAGTGTGGAACTCCATGGCATCGTCCTCCAGGTAGTCGTCATCATCACTAAGGTAAGAGTAGAGATCTCCGCAGATATCTTCACCTTCCTCCTCCTTCGCTTCAAGCTGGATCTCCTGTTCACGGATGGTCTTCTCGAGAGTGGCCACCTTCTTGCGAATACGATCGATGGTGCGATCCTTCTTGTCACGCTGACGGTGAAGTGATTGGCGCTCTTTGGCGAGGATGGCGAGGGTCTAGTCCTTCTTGACTGCAATGGCATGGTTGTGGTTGGCGTAGGCACAAGCATTGTCCAACTCTTGTTGTCTATCATACAACATGAAGTCGAGATTATCCACCTGGTGCTTCAAATCCTGGTGTTTTGGCATATCCAAGGCCATTCCCATAGAATCACGCCTTGCGTAGTGAGCAAAGCAAGTTCCAATGATCTGGTTGATGTTTTGTCCACACAGACAGGCAAGAGCTGCTTGTATAGCCCTGGCTAATCCATCTAGCCAGTTATTCTCCCGAACACTAAATTGGATCTTCTCTGAGGTGGGTGCTTTCATCTTGCCTCTGAGATCTGCAACTATCAGTCACTGCAGTTCTCCTCCTTGCTGATCATTGAGTTGGGCCCCGAAGAATTCCGGGTGCGAGCGCTCAAGATACTCTACGAGTGCATCGAGATCCCTATCAAAGATCAGGTGGCCTCCGTTGCCCAGCTGGTAGAACTTGCTATACTTTACCTCCATCTATAAGAATTTAGGGTGAGCAAGTTAGTGGGGTGATCAAGTGTGTCAAATTTTATGTAGGATTGCAAGAATTTTTGAGGAACAAGATTTTTTTTGAAAGAATCTCAAGGATAAGAGAGGGAATAGGTTTTCATAAATACTCACTTCTTTTGTTTTGAAACTAAGTTTTTGTTCAAACGTCCATTCTAACTAGGGTCTCCTATGGTCAGGATGGCTCTGATACCAACTTGTCAACACCCGAATTTTTAATCCCAGATGCCTGTTATGCCATACATCGCGATCCTAGGATTACCATTTTTGCGAGACATAACAAAATTGGTACCACAGTACAACATCCATTACAAACCATAATAAATGTCTTACAAATAAAGGATCTCATTATCCAGTCTTAATACAATCAAAGCAGCGGAAAGTAAATGTAGTAGGCGCTCCATCTTTAGGGTCAGAGGCAATGCTGACGATGGGAGATGATCCTAGTTATCATAGACCTCCTGTTGTCTATCTTCCTGGTAGTCCTCCTCATAGTCTGGCCACGGGAATAGCCAGGGACAAAGCCATGAGTACTCTTTAAGTACTCGCAAACTATCGCTAACAAGTAAGGTAGTTCTAGTAGGAATCTTAACCTCTAGGTTTATTTTCAAAAAGCCAGGTTTATTTCATAAGAGTTCAAAAGTAAAGAATCTAATTTAATCACTTAAGTGGGAACCTAGTTTTCATATCCACAACCCTGTTGTGGTCAAGTCAAGGTCATAGTTCAATTCACAAGTCAATTTGAAAACATCTGACAATGGAGCAGTATGGCCACTCCAACTATCCATGACCGCGGACGCGGCTATTCGAATAGTTTGACACTCTGTAGAGGCGGTACACTTTCACCACAAAATTTGATACATTCGTCAGGGATAACCCTGAATCATCATACGTAGTATGCGGATAATCAATCATAACCTTTCAATTACACACTCTAGTATAGGCACCTCCCCTATGAGCTTGGCCTCCCAGCCATGGCCATCTGCCATCCTGGGCATTGCATAGGTGAACATTCACATTCATGAGGTAGCCTCATCTCAACCTCTTTCCGCGAGGGAACCCATACTAAGGCATATAAACTTCCAGTTAAGCCCTACCCAATTCGGGTATTGTGGTTGTACGGTAAAATTGGAATGGTATCGCATTCGAACCCAACCATCAATTTTTATAAAGGGCTAAGGCTCATGCCTCAACATTTTCATCATCAAATCCTTTTGTGTCCATAACACATGTTAAAACATTTCAATAGAATGAATCCTCATTCCAATGTTTTCATAATCATTTTCACCAAGTATTCCCATCTAAAGTGATCAACTTTTATGCTTAGCACTAGCCACCAAAGTTGAGGGTATTCACTAACGAGGGGTACTAATCAAGTATAACTATCCAACTCTAGTTTTATGCCTTTTGATGACATCTAAGTATAACTACTTAGGGCTAGTTTTATACTATTTATGGTATCTATCCTATTTTTCCAATACTCACAAAGCACTAACCAAAAGTAAAGAACTTTGGTAAAAAGTAAAAGAATAAATCTTGCAAGTAAAACTTGGCATTGGTATAATCAAGGTTGCATAACCAAAGCATGCCTAATGCATCTTGCATAGGTCATCTTGCAAGGATGGCTTGCATAGTTAACTTGTAGTGTTAGGCTTGCATAATTAACTTGTACTTTTAGGCTTGCCTTGGGTAACGTAGTGGTTGAAGTTCTCTTCTTCTTCTTCTTCTTCTTCTTGGTAATACTCCTCCTCCTCGTATCCCGGGTCGGTACTATCGTCTATAAATGAATACGAGGTACACAATCACCAAGCAATACTTAACTACTTCTATGTAGCACACAAAGGCTCATACTTGATGATCTAGCATCATCACAATCATCACATGAAATAAAGACCTAGTCTTATTTTTATTATTTTAGAAAAGTAATTTCTACTCATTGAAAATACTCAAGATTTAATATTCTCCAATTAACATATGGGATCATGTTGACACATGTCATCACCACATATTCTAATACTTGGGAATGTGATTTAAAGTGGTGGTCATATTTTATAAAGTTTAAAATTACTATTTAATACAATTAAAGTGACTAGAAATGCCTATATAGCATTCTTTTGGTACTAGTCCAAGATCACTGCATGTAAACCTAAATATTTTTACATATTCAGATAGATCTTGTCAAATGTCATTTTTGAGAGTTGGAATCAACTCAAAAGTAGTTATGGTTGATTTTTAAAAAATGTTTGAATCCCACAGGCCTAGATAGATATTTTGAATACCTTTCTAACAAAATTTGAATCATGCAATTTGGTTCAGTGAAACTCTTTGAATCGATTTTTGAATCTACTGACATAATCTAGTTTTAACTAAAATGGGAAAAATCTATTTGAATCGACGGGCTCTGCGCGGGAAACTAAATCGGCCGACCCAGCTGCGCTGGCACAGCGGGCTACTGACAGGCGGGTCCTACTAGTCAGCGACTCATCTACACTGAAGCGGTATCTTTCAATCTGGGTCGTGCGATTAGACTGCGATCGACGGCTGAGCATCATCGTCTCCATTGCACAGCTCCGGCGAGACTGAAACCCTAACGCGAACGGTGGGGGTACGTGGGGGCTCACCTGGACTCCAGCTAAGGTTGGCAATGGGGGTGAATGAGGTTGTCCTCGACGGCGAGTCGAATGGTGGTCGCGGCGGCTCCTGGGGTGGTCACAATCAAAGGGCTCCTTCCTCCTCTACAGCGGCGGACTCCGGCTAAGTTCCGGCGTTGTGTTGCTTGCCTTGCTCCGGGGACAGGTGTGGGAGGTGTCTGAGAGAGAGGGGAGTGAGATGGTGTGGCAAATGAGGGCTGGGGTGGCCTCTATTTATACACCGGCGAGAGGGACAGACTGGGATGGCTCGGGATCATTGGCAACGTCGATACAGGCGGCTAGCGGCATGGCTGAGGTTAGGGGTTGACGTGGTACTTCAGGGCAGTCGTCATGCGAGTGATGGCACGGCAAGGGGAGATCGAGAATGGTCGGGAACTGTCCGTGCTCTGTACAGGAACAGCGGCGTTCGAGACGGCGCACAGTGGCTACAATCCACGTGGCGGCGAACGGGCGTGTCTGGGGGGTATCTAGGGTCACGGCGAGTGTGGGCACGCGCAGAGAGGGCAAGGCACGACGTGTGTGCGCGTGTCATCTGCTGCGCTCTGGCGTGCTCTCGGCATGGCAGACAGAGAGGTGGGCGCGGCGATCACGGCTAGTCCATGGCTTGCCTGCGGTCGAGTGGTGGATAGAGGGTGGCGGTGGTGTGGTGCCTGTCTCCTGGACATCGTGGGAGAGGGCGGCGTGGTCTGTGGTGAGCGAGGCTTGGTCGACCGGCGCAGCGAGCTCCGGCGACGCTTCACTGGTGCAAACGGCAAAGGGGGATTGTATCCACTGTGTTGCTAGGTGCTGGGGGATACCAAGGGAGATAATTAAGGGACTAGTGGCGATTGATCACTGCTCAGAACAGTAGAAGTTAGGCAGTGTTGATTTGTGTCTGCCAGGTGCTCGACCAAATGGCCGCATGAATTTAAGTTTTGAATTTTTGGATGAATTTTGGTGAGTGTCCTGAGTACTTTCTTGGTAGTCTGTGGTTGCTTGGAAAAGTCAAGGTGAATTGATTTGAGTGGTTTTTGAAAAGTGGTGATCTACGCATATGAACTTGATTCAATTTTGCAATGTCCTTTAAATAGATTTGGAATTTGTTTTTGTTGGTTTGTAAAGTGGGCTTGGGTTCACTTTTACTTGGTCTAGCAAGGGGTGAAAATAATTGAGAAAGTTTCTGTTAGAATCTTTGACTAGAAACACTGAAAGTGGTCTACTGATTAATTTTGGTCAAAATGACCATTTGATCATAAGATTCATATTTGATTTTATTTTCTTTGGATTTTGTTTCTAATTGGCCTAGATGATGTAGTATTCATATTTAAACCATTCCTTATCATTTGTAGCAATCAAACATGGCAATTGCACTCATTCACACACTAATGCAGTTCACACACACTCATATTAAATTTAATAATAAAAGTTTTTGTTAACCCTAAACTTGGGTGATTAGAACTTGATAATCTTGATTAATCTTTTTGGGGTGTTAGAATGGAAAGGATTGTATCAAGATTCAAGTGGTTCAACACTTGGTGAGTAAAATCACATGAAGATTTTGATCAGAAATAGTGATATGTACATATCCAGATATGCCCAATGCTCTAAATGTTATGAGCATATACCAGAATGATTCATATGATGATCATTGGATGATAGTAAAGATATTCTTGAGCTTTGTAAGAACTAAGAATATATCATGTATAAGTGACAAATAGTTGATAATAGTTCATTGTAAAATGTTACATTGATACTAGTTTGTCACAAGATACAAATTAAATTTATCTCAATTTAAACTATGGGTGGCACAATATTATGGAAAGGAAATTCCATGATGTATTTGGATGATTTCCAAAGTGAAGACATTGTGACGAATACTACAATAAAAGGCTAAGTATATGACTGCCATAGTAGCAGCAAAGGAGGACATTTGTGTCAAGTAGTTTGTTATCAAACTAGGTGTGGTTCATAGTGGGATAATACTATGAAGATATATTGTACGGCAATACTATCAACATGTTTTAACCCCAAAAGAACTAAAGGTTTCACCAAAGGACTAAATTTATACAAAGCCATCTCATTAGAGAATGAGTGATGCGTAGAGATGCAAAGACATGCAAATACACACGGACCTGAAAGTGCCAGATCCGGCGATTATGTTAACCACTAGCAAACGCGTATATTCAACACCTAGGTGTTGTATATACAAGTTTACAAACTAGATTATTGACTCTAGTGCAAGTGGGAGACTAAAGGGAATATGCCTGAGAGGCAATAATAAAGTGGTTATTATCGTATTCCATGTTTATGATAAATGTTTATTTTGCATGCTATAATTGTATTAACTATAAACATTAATACATGTGTGTTTAATAAACAAAATACAAAGTTCCTAGTAATGCCTCTCATATAAACTAACTCGTTGATTAACAAGATGATCAAGGTTTCCTGATCATGGACATTGTATGTTGTTAATAGAGAGGTTAAAACATTGGTGGAATGATGTGATGAAAATTCATATGAAGTATACCATTACGATCAAAGTCATTATGTTTATATTGCTATAACATCATACAAAGTAATCCTAGTCCTTAGACCATGAGATCATGTTAATCACTAACACTAGAAGAGTATCTTGATAACATCAAATGTCACACCGTAAAAGGGTGACTATAAAGGTGGATTCAGTGCTACGAAGGTGTTATGTAGAGGCTCATGGATCAAGAGTGGGATTTTTCCATCCCGATGGCGGATAGATATACTCAGGGCCCTCTCGGTGATATCACATTGAAATAGCTTGCAAGCAAGTGATGAGATCACTAGAATGTTATATCACGGGAACGAGAAAAGAGTGCATGTCGGCAACGAGATCAAACTAGGTATTGAGATACCGATGATCGAATCTCAGACATATAATATATTGCGAGACAAAGGGATTTAGTTACGTCGTTAAAGGTTCACACGATCACTAGAGTCATCATTGAATGTGTGGGAGTCAGTATGGATCTCCAGGTCCCACTGCTGATTATTGATCGGAGAGGGGTCTCGATCATGTCTTCATTATTCGTGAACCATAGGGTGACACACTTAAGGGATACCGACACCATTTGGAGCAAATATGTTTCAAATAAAGATTTAAGAAAGCGCTGGAATCATTTTGATGAAAACCGGAATTGTTTTGGGTGAAATTGAGAAACTAGTTCTTCATGTGATATTGAAATGTTGCAGGGGGGTTTATGTGAATTTTTGTTAATTAATGTAATCAAAATTCTGAATAAAATAAATAAAATAGTTTTATTAATGAGAGCTTGCATTAAATTTGGTGGAAATTTAATGCATGTGAGTGGAGGCATATTTATGTGAGTGGAGCATCCACCACATGAATGATGGAAGAGGTGGGGGCACCACCATGGCTGCCATGCCATGGCCCTTGGTTTCCCCTCTTACCTATAAAAGGTCCCTCTCCTCCTCACAAAGCACACCTCCTCATGAAGGATCTCTCTCCCCCTCTAGAAATTATTCCCCATGGTCTCGAATTAGCGAGATACATGTTCACGGTGGCTTTATCTGAAAAGGAGTTGCTTCTTCCGCTGCTTTGTTAGAGCGTGGGACAGAGGTTGTCGGGGAACCGGACGTGTGTGTGATCACGGATGCACCGCTGCTTTGCGGTGCTGGACGTGGTGGTATTGTACTTGCTAGAGGTGGATCTGATGGACGTGCTGGAGTTGGACCTGCTGGACTTGCTGGACTTCATCACAATCTTGAGATCGGCAAGTGTATGACTACATCATCCACGAGTACATCTTGTTAACAAATCTTTGTTGTCTTCGAGGGTATGTTCTCTATGGATGTATATCCACCCGTTGCTTGTATCTAATAGATAGATCTTGGTGTATAATAGTTCCCACCGTAGGAATTTTTTGTTTTCTATGCTGCGAACCCAACATTTTTCCTCTTTGAGTTCGAGTTTACTAGGTTGAAGTTTTTTCACATAAATATCGCATCCCCATTTTTTTTAGAAATGACAGCTTGGGTTAGTTTACAAACCATAATTATATGGTGTCATTTCAACGGATTTAAACGGTGCCCTATTTAAAGTGAATGCAGTTGTTTCTAGTGCATAACTCCAAAACGAAAGTGGCAAGTCATTCAGAGGCATCATAGATCGAACCATATCTAATAATGTACGATTACAACGTGATACACCATTATGCTGTGGTGTTTCGGCAGGCATGAGTTGTGAAACTATTCCACACTCTCCATGTGTGTGCTGAACTCGTAAGTTAGATACTCACCTCCACGATCAGACCGCATAAATTTAATCTTTCTATTATGATGGTTTTCCACTTCACTCTAAAATTCCTTGAACTTTTCAAAAGTTTTAGATTTGTGTTTCATCAAATATATATACCCATATCTACTCAAATAATCAAATAACGATAACCACCTCGCACCGACACACTCATTGGACCACATACATCAGTATGTATAATTAACAATAAATGTGTCGCCCGCTCCATTGTACCAGAAACCGGGGTTCTAGTCATCTTGCCCATAAGGCATGGTTCACATGTATCAAATGAATCAAAATCAAGTGACTCTAAAAGTCCATCAGAATGGAGGTTCTTCATGCATTTTACACCAATATGACCTAGACAACAGTGCCACATATATGCAGATATATCATCATTAAGTTTAATCCTTTTGGCTTCTACATTATGAATATGCATATTACTACTATCAAGATTCAAAAGAAATAAACCATTCATCACAGATGCATGACCATAAAAGATATCATTCATATAAATCGAGCAACCATTGTTCTTCGATTTAAATGAATAACCATCTTGCAGTAAACACGATCCCGATACAATGCTCATGCTAAACACAGGCACCAAATAACAATTATTCAGGTTTAAAACTAATCCAGATGGTGAACGGGGAGGCAGCGTTCCGACGGTGATCACATCAACTCTCGATCCATTGATGACACACATCGTGATGTCATCCCTTGCTAGTGGTCGCCTGTTCCACATCCCCTAATTCGAGTTACATATATTAGCAACCGAGCTACTATCAAATACCTAGGTGCTACTGCGAGTACTAGTCAAGTACACACCAATAACATGTATATCAAATATACATTTGTTCATCTTGCCGGCCATGAGGTTTCAAAAAAAAATCTTGTCGGCCTTCTTGTCTACCAGGAATTTGGGGCAGTTGAGCTTCCAATGGCCAGTCCCCTTACAATAGTAGCACTTAGTATCAGACTTAGGGCCAGCTCAGGTCTTCTTCTCAGGCCATCAAAAGATTTGCCACCCTTCTTGAAGTTACCCTTCTTGTCGTTGTTGAAACCGGTTGTCTTATTGATCATCACCACTTGATGTTCTTTCCTAATCTTTGCTTCAGCAGTCTTAAGCATTGAAAAAACTCGGGAGAGACTTCTTCATGCCATGCATTTTATAGTTCATCATGAAGCTCTTATAGCTTGGTGGCAGAGATTGGAGAGCATGATGTATGCCTAAGTCAATGGGAATCGTTATTCCCAAGGCTACAAGTTTATCGGCGTACCCAGACATTTTGAATACATGCTCACTAACGGATTTGTTCAACTCCATCATGCAGCTAAAGAACCTTTCTAAAGCTTCATAACTTTCCATAGTAGCATGGGTATTGAAAATCATTTTCAATTCACCCATGGTATCAAAGGCATTGCCATTCTCGAAATGCTTTTGGAGTTCTGGGTCTAGCCCATATAGTATGCCGCAATGAACCATGTTGTGGTCCTCTCGATAACTTAAGTAAACATTATTTACATTGTCAGGAGCATAATTAGGTGGTGGGGGGCCTAGCGGCACTTCTAGCACATATTTCTTTTGTGTAGGAGTGAGGAGAATCCTCATGTTTAGGGCCCAGTTGGTAAAGTTGCTACCATTCATTGCAAGTTTCTCTTTCTCCTTGAAGACATTGAAATTAAAAGCAGGTGTGCCATCTACAACATAATTTGCAAAGTTTATTTAGACTAAGTTTATGATAGATTGAGTTCAACTAATCCAAATTACAAATAAACTACCACTCAAAAACAACATCCCTCGTGTCTTTTTGTGATTACATGAACCAGATTTACTACACCAAGACCGATCATCACGTGAATTGGTGCGGCTGCAAAGGAGAGCATCTATATGGTCATCATATAAAATATATGACTCATGATTTACCTTTCGATTTGTAACATCTCAAAAATATTAAACGAGATTATCAAGTTCTAATCACCCAAGTTTAGGGTTAACAAATACTTGTAATACTAAACCCTATATGAATGCATGTGTGTTTATTATTAATGCATGGATGCTTGCTATGCCATGTTTGATTGCTATAAATGATAAGGATTAGTTTAAGGACCAAAGCAAGATCATCTAGGTAAAAACCAAACAAAAACAAATCAAAAGAAAATCAAATTATGAAGCATATGATCAAATGGTCATTTTGACCAAAGTTAACCACTAGCCCACTTTGGGCATCTCTAGCAAATGATTTCCAACATAAACAATTCTATTTTCTTTCTCCCGCTGCTAGACCAAGTGAAAATGAACACAAGCAAACTTTACAAACTTACATAGACCAATTTCAAATCTATTTGAGAGACATTTCAAAATTGAATCAAGTGTAGGTATCTAGATCACCATTTTACAAAAACCACTCAAACCAGCACCACTTGACAAATCCTAGCAACCAGAGACACCCAAGCATGTGACCAGCACACCCACCAAAAATATTTTGAAAATTCAAATCTTTAGTTCATGCGACTATTTGATCGAGCACTAAACAGGCAGAGTATAAGTCCAACAACTATCCACTGTTTTGATTAATCAATTGCTCACCATTTGTACCCAATTCATCTCAACTACTCACCCACGATCACTCCTAGTACCCAGACGTGCCGCTAGCACCCCTCATTCGCCGTTTGCACCAGTGCATGCCCGTACCCGAGCATGTCATGCTGGTCGATCATGGACACGACACCACACGCCGCACCGCCCTCTCTCACGACCCCCAGAAGGTAGGCGTGACCTCACCGCACTCGCCCATCCACCCCTCGACCAATGACAAGCAGCGGAGAAGCCAGCGCAGCCATGCCACTCTCCTCTGTCCGCCATGCCGAGCGCACGCCAGAGCACCAAGCCACTCCCGTACAGCCACGCCGCGCCTCGCTCTCTCCACACGTAACTGCACTCACTGCGTCACCAGCAACCTCCCAGACACGACCATTCGCCGCCGCGCGCCCTGTTACCACCGTACGCCATGATGAACACCGCCGTACCCACATAGAGCACGAACGTCACCCGACGGTTTAAGACCGCACCTCGCCGTGCCACTATGCACATGATGATCGCCGTAGACCACCGCGTCAACCTATGCCCTCCACCATGCCTAAAGTGACCTGTAGCAACGTCACCGACGAGCCCGAGCCATGCCGCGCTGCCCTTCTCGCTGGTGTAGAAATAGGACCCTCCCCCAGCCTCAAACAGCACACCATTCGACTCTCCTCTTCCTCAGAAACACCCCTGACCCTTTCCCGGATCAAGGCGAGCACCACCTTGCTCGAATCCGCCGGAGCCCGCCACTGTAGTGAAGGAAGGGCGCCATCGATTGGAGCCACCTCAGGAGCCGCCGCGACCACCATTCCACTCGCTGTCGTCTACCAGCTCGTTCGCCCCCATCGTCGGACCTAGTTGGAGCCCTGGTAAACCTCCGACGACCCACACCAACGAGCTAGGTTTAGAATCTCGTGCGCCCTCTATGACGTAGATGATGAACCAGAGTCGTCGATTTGATCTCTAATCGTAGGGCTGATATTAGCATATACCGTTTTGTGTTAGATCTATCGCCGACGTGTGGGACCAGCTTGTAAGCATCCGCTACGCGCGCTCTGTAGTTGGGCTGGCCATGTTCGTTCCCACGCGTAGCCCAGAAATTCAAATGTGGATTTTCCATTTAAATCAAAACCCTATTATGTTAGTGATTTCAAAATTGAATTCAGAGAGTTTTACTTAACCAAAATGCATGATTCCAATTTTGTTAGAAAGGTATTAAAAAATATATACACACTCCTGTTGGATTCAAACCATTTGAAATTATAGATCACCTATAGTAAAAATAAAAAGATAAAGACTTTTACAACTTCAAACATTTTGATAAAATCAACCATAAATGTTTTTGAGTTGAATCCAACTCTTAAAAATCACATTTACCATGCTCTATATGAATATGTAAAAATATTTAAGTTTTACATGCATTGATCATGGACTAGTATTAAAAGAATGCTATATATGCATTTCTAGTCACTTTAATATTATTAAATAGCAATATTAAATCTTGTAATATATGCCAAACCCTCACATTCCCAAGTATTGGAATATGTGGTGATGGCATGTGTCAACATGATCCCATATTTTAATTGGAGAATACTAAATCTTAAGTATTCTCAATGAGTAGAAATTATTTTCCAAAATAAGATAAATAAGAATGTGTCATTACTCCATGTGATGATTGAGATGATGCTAGATCATCTAGTGTGAGCCCCTGTGTGCTAAATAGAAGTAGTTAAGTGTTGTTTGGTGATTGTGTACCTTGTATGTATTTATAGACGCTAGTACCAACCCGGGCTACGACGAGGAGGAGTACTTCGAGGAAGAGGAAGAGAACTTCAACAACTGCAATACTCAAGGCAAGCCCACTATGCAAGCTAGTAGTACTCAAACGAGTAGCGCAGTGGTTGAAGTTCTCTTCTTCTTCTTCTTCTTCTTCTTGGTAGTACTCCTCCTCCTCGTATCTTGGGTCGGTATTATCATCTATAAATGAATATGAGGTAGACAATCACGAAATAATACTTAACTACTTCTATGTAGCACACAAAGGCTCATACTTGATGATCTAGCATCATCACAATCATCACATGAAATAAAGACCTAGTCTTATTTTTCTTATTTTAGAAAAGTAATTTCTACTCATTGAAAATACTCAAGATTTAATATTCTCCAATTAACATATGGGATCATGTTGACACATGTCATCACCACATATTCTAATACTTGGGAATGTGATTTAAAGTGGTGGTCATATTTTATAAAGATTAAAATTACTATTTAATACAATTAAAGTGACTAGAAATTCCTATATAGCATTCTTTTGGTACTAGTCCAAGATCACTGCATGTAAACCTAAATATTTTTACATATTCAGATAGATCTTGTCAAATGTGATTTTTGAGAGTTGGAATCAACTCAAAAGCAGTTATGGTTGATTTTTAAAAAATGTTTGAAGTTGGAAAAGTCTCTATCTTGTTTTTTTACTATAGGTGCTCTATAATTTCAAATGGTTTGAATCCCACTGACTTGGATAGATATTTTGAATACCTTTCTAATAAAATTGGAATCATGCAATTTGTTTCAGTGGATCTCTTTGAATCTATTTTTGAATCTACTGACAGAATCTAGTTTTAACTAAAATGGGAAAAATCTATTTGAATCGACAGGCTCTACACGGGAAAATAAATGGGCCGGCCCAGCTACACTGCGCTGGTGCAGTGGGCTGCTCATAGGTGGGTCCTACTGGTCAGCGACTCATTTAAACTGAAACGGTATCTTTCCATCTGGGCCGTGCGATTATAGAGCGATCGACGTCTAAGCATCATCGTCTCTGTCGCACAGCTCCGGCGAGACTAAACACTAACATGAACGGTGGGGGTATGTGGGGGCTCACCTAGGCTCCAGCTAAGGTCGGCGATGGGGGTATGTGTGTTGCTCACCTTGATCCGGGGAGAGGTGTGGGAGGTGTCTGAGAAAGAGGGGAGTGAGATGGTGTGGCGAATGAGGGCTGGGGTGGCCTCTATTTATACACCGACGAGAGGGACATAGCGGGATGGTTTGGGCTCGTCGGCGACGTTGATACAGGGGGCTAGCGGCATGGCTGAGGGTATGGGTCGACATGGTGCTTCAGGGCGGTCATCATGTGAGTGATGGCGCGGCAAGGGGCGGTCAAGAACGGTCGAGAACGGTTCGTGCTCTGTGCGGGAACGACGGCCTTCGATACAGCGCACAGTGGCTACGGTCAATGCGGAGGCGAACGGGCGTGTCTAGGGGGTAGCTAGGGTCACGGCGAGTGCGGGCACGCGCGGAGAGGGCAAGGTGAGGCGTGTGTGTGCGTGTCGGCTGCGGCGCTCTGGCGCGCTCTTGGCATGGCAGACAGATAGGTGGGTGCGGCAATCACGGGGTGGACAAAGGGTGACAGTGGTGTGGTGCCTGTCTCCTGGACATCGTGGGAGAGGGCGGCGTGGTCTATGGCGAGCGGGGCTTGGTCGACCGGCGCGGCGAGCTCGGGCAGCGCTTCACTGGTGCAAACGGAAAAGGGGGATTGTGTCCACTGCGTTGCTAGGTGCTGGGGGAGACCAGGGGAGAGAATTAAGGGACTAGTGGCGATTGATCATTGCTAAGAATAATAGAAGTTAGGAGTGTTGATTTGTGTCTGCTAGGTGCTCGACCAAATGGCGGCATGAATTTAAGTTTTGAATTTTTGGATGAATTTTGGTGAGTGTCCTAAGTACTTGCTTGGTATTCTATGGTTGCTTGGAAAAGTCAAGGTGAATTGATTTGAGTTGTTTTTGAAAATAGGTGATCTATGCATATGAACTTGATTCAATTTTGCAATATCCTTTAAATAGATTTGGAATTTGTTTCTATTGGTTTGTAAAGTGGGCTTGGGTTCATTTTTACTTGGTCTAGCAAGGGGTGAAAAGAATTGAGAAAGTTTCTGTTAGAAATCTTTGACTAGAAACACTCAAAGTGGTCTAGTGGTTAATTTTGGTCAAAATGACCATTTGATCATAAGATTCATATTTGATTTTATTTTCTTTGGATTTTGTTTGTAATTGGCCTAGATGATGTAGTATTCATCTTTAAACCATTCCTTATCATTTGTAGCAATCAAACATGGCACTTGCACTCATTCACAAACTATTCCAATTCACACATACACTAATATTAAATTTAATAATAAAAGTTTTTGTTAACCCTAAACTTGGGTTATTAGAACTTGATAATCTTGATTAATATTTTTGGGGTGTTACAAACCTTCCCTCCTTAAACAAAATCTCGTCCCGAGATTTAAGAAAAACTAGGAACTAAAGAGATTTGGAAACTCAGTCCTAATGTAATCTTCTCGCTCCCAAGTAGCTTCTTCTTCAGTATGGTCTCTCCACTGGATCTTGATAAACTTGATACTCTGGGTCCTGGTGGTTCTGAAGACTTCTTCCAAAATACAAATGTGTACTTCCCGATAGGTTAGATCCTTGTTGATATCTATGGATCGGTGATCGATGTTCTTGAACACTTCGGTCTTCTCCAGAACTTCTAAGCATTTGCGAAGTAACGATATATGGAACACATCATGTATGGATGCCATCTCCTCCGATAGTTCCAGTTGATATGATACTTCTCCTCGGCGATTCAAAATTTTGAAGGGTCCAATATATCTAGGGGCTAACTTCCCTTTTAGTTGGAAATGTTACATTCCTTTCAAGGGTGATACTTTGAGATATACAAAATCTCTGACATTAAAGGTCAGGTCTCGACGTCTTTTGTCAGCATAACTCTTCTATCTAGATTAGGCGGTCTTGAGGTGTTCATGGACTTTGTGAACCTTCTCTTTGGCTTCTCGTAGGATGTTGGGTCCAAAAATCTGACTCTCTCCTACTTGCGACCAATTCAGGGGGTACGACACTTCCTTCCATATAGAAATTCAAATGGGGCCATTTGCAAACTAGCTTGATAACTAATGTTTGTATGCGAATTCTGCGAAAGGCAGACAATCTTCCCATTTTGATCCATATTCTAGCACACAAACTCTCAATATATCTTCTAAGATTTGGTTGACTCTTTCAGTTTGTCCATAGGTTTGCGGGTGATAGGCTGTGCTGAAGTTCATCTTGGTTCCTAATCCTTCTTGGACTTTCTGCCAAAATCTTAAGGTAAACTAGGTTCCTCGATCCGACAATATGGTCTTAGGGGTTCCATGCAAACTGACGATTCTAGCAATGTACATCTCTGCTAGCTTCGAACTTTGGCATGTGGTCTTGACAGGTATAAAATGGGCTACCTTAGACAGTCTATCCACTATGACCCAAATAGAGTCATTTCCCCTACGAGATGTAGGCAAACCGGTGATGAAATCCATTCTGACAGAATCCCATTACCATTCCGGAATCTGCAATGGTTGCAAAAGTCCTGCTGGTCGCTAATGTTCCGCTTTGACTCTCTGACAGATATCGCACTTGGCTATGTAGCTTCCGATTTCTCTCTTCATCTTGTGCCACCAAAATTGCTCCTTCAAATCCTGATACATCTTTGTTCCTCCGGGATGGATAGAATAAAGAGTATCATGAGCTTCTTGCATGATGACTTGTTTCAACTCGGAATCTGCTAGCACACAGATACGTCCTTTGTACCACAAAACTCCTTCTTCATCTTCGGTGAATCCGGGTACCTTCCTTGTACCGATACGACGCTTGATTCCGTCGATACTTGCATTTCCTTTCTGCGCCTCCTTGATCTGACTGATCAAAGTGGGTTGAAGTTCATTGCTGGCTAAAAATCCTTCGCTAACTAGCTCTGTTCTAAACTGCTCCAACTCTTCATGCAAACTTGGCCGGGCTTCTTTAATCATGGTGTTTAATCTACATGGCAATCTACTAAGAGCATTTGCTACCACATTGGCTTTGCCAGGGTGATAGTGAATGTCAAGGTCATAATCTTTGATTAACTCTATCCATCTCCTTTGCCTCATATTCAGCTCCTTCTGGGTGAAAATATACTTCGGACTCTTGTGATCTGAATAAATTTCACAGCGGTTACCCATAAGGTAATGACGCCAGGTCTTCAAAGCTAAAACTACAAATGCTAGTTCTAAGTCATATGTAGGGTAGTTTTGCTCATGCTGCTTCAGTTGTCTAGACATATATGATATGACTTTGCCTTCTTGCATTAACACACATACAAGACCAATATTGGATGCATCACAATACACATCAAAAGGCTTCTTGATACCCGGCATAATCAGAATTGGGGCTAAAATCAATCTCTTCTTGAGCTGTTGAAAACTTGCTTCACATTTGTCCGTCCATTCAAACTTCCGATCTTTCTTCAACAGTTGGGATATTGGTCTTGCGATGCTTGAAAATCCTTCTACGAACTTGCGATAATATCCCGCTAATCCGAGAAATGCACGGACTTGGGTTTGAGTGGTTGGGGCTTTCCATTTTTCAACATACTTAATCTTGGTGGGATCGACAACAATTCCTCCTGCCGACATGATATGTCCTAGGAATCCTACTTCCTTCAACCAGAACTCACATTTGCTAAACTTGGCATACAACTGATCCTCTCTAAGGGTTTCAAGGATGGTCCTCAGGTGTAGCTCATGGTCTTCTTCTAACTTGGAATAGATCGAATATCGTCGATAAAAACAACGACAAACTTATCCAGGAAGTTCATAAAAATCTTATTCATGAGATTCATGAAATAAGCAGGGGCATTTGTTAATCCAAAAGACATGACAATGTACTCATACAATCCATATCTGGTGGTAAAGGGGGTCTTTGGAATATCTGTTGCACGAATCTTGAGTTGATGATAACCAGTTCTAAGATCAATCTTAGAAAACACTCTGGAATCAGTCAACTGGTCAAACATATCCTCTATCTTCGGTAGTGGGTACTTGTTCTTGATGGTGACATCATTCAGCTTCCGGTAATCTGTGCACAAACGGTTACCTCCATCTTTCTTATCCACAAACAAAACAGGTCATCTCCATGGCGATGCACTTGGTTGAATCGGACCTTTCTCCACCAAAGCATCAAGTTGCTTCTTTAGCTCCACTAATTCAGATGGGTTCATACTATAAGGTCTATGAGCTATGGGTCCAGTTCTAGGAACTAGTTCAATGATGAACTTGATATCCCGATCTGGGGGCATACCGGGTGATGACCCACAAGTATAGGGGGAGTATCGCAGTATTTTCGATAAGTAAGAGTGTCGAACCCAACGAGGAGCAGAAGGGGCTGGCTAGTGGTATGGATCAGGAATTCTCTGCAAATACTTAGCAAACGGATTTTTAGGGGTTTTTGATAATGCAAGTAAACGAAGTACGAGTAAATAAAAGACATTAAGAACAAATGCAGCAAGTGGCCCAATCCTTTATGTAGCAAAGGACAAGCCGGTTGTATTACTTAAGATGACCAAATATTCTCTAGGACACATGGGAAGACTGTCAAGTGCTTTTGCTTCATATAGTTGATTAATCTTCTTTAGCTTGCTAAGTGTTGTGTGGGTGAACCTATGCTAATGTACCGACCTTAATAGGACTAATACATACTTGTGATTATACCCCTTGCAAACATCCGTAAGTACAAAAAAGTAATTAAGGTAGAAACCTAATCACAACTTTAAACTCTAAGACCTTTACGTCCCTTGTGCAATGGTTTCCTAACGGGGGTTTAGGTTTCTGTCACTTCGGCAACCCCTACGATTAGTAGCCAAATACACAATGCATTCCCCTAGGCCCATATAGGTGAAGTGTCATGTAGTCGACGTTCACATGACACCACTAGAAGAAGTACACCACAACTTAAATATCAAACTATTGAATCTTTCTCAACACAATTCCACTACTAACAACATGACTTATCCCATGTCCTCAAGAACAAAACGAACTACTCACAAGACATCATATGGATCATGATCAGAGATGGAATAATGATGTATAACAATCTGAACATAAACAATAATTCAATGGTTCACTCAATAGCATCAACTACAAAGAGTAATCAACACCGGGAAAGTTTCCCCTAAGAACTATGCAAGATTCAACCCAATTGTTACGTCAATATGGAGATGGTGATGAGGGTGCTGCTGATGATGATGGTGGTGATGATGATGATCCTGATGAAGTCCAGCTTGATGGTGGTGTTGATGGCGACGATCTCCCCTCTCTGGGAAGGAATTCCCCCGGCAGAAATCTGTCTACCGGAGAGATCTTTCTCTCTTGGTGTTTTCTGCCCCCCAGAGGCGGCGGAATCTTTCTGTGGTTGCCCCCCGAGTTTTAGGGTTTCAGGAGGATTATATACGCCAGAGGGGAGAGCCAGAGGTGAGCCAGGGTGGCCACACCACCTGGTGGCGCGACCTAGGATGGCCCGCGCCTGGGGGTGGTGTGGGCCCCCTGTGGCCCATCTCTACTCCTCCTTCTGGCTTCCTTCGTCTTTTGAAAAATAGGATTTTCCGTATATTTTCCCGCATTTTCTGGTCTTTGCAAATTTTGCCTCCAAACAACACCTTTTCCATCAGAATCCTGACTACAGCGGTCCATGCTCCAAAAGTCATCAACCATGCAAAAACAGATGAAATAAGTATCATCTCTAAATATGAAATATATCAATGAATAACAGTGAATTATGATATAGAATAGTGATGCAAAATGGACGTATCAACTCCCCCAAGCTTAGACTTCGCTTGTCCCCAAGCGAAACTGAGCTCAATAAACATGACCTCAGGTTTATGGAGTGAAGAGTCGATAAAAGAATACGGACAAGAAGCATCACATTCATCAATACATAGATCATAATAGAAGACAACTCACTATTATATAACTCAACTTGCAATGAGTAAAGGAAACACAATAAAGACACATAAAGCAAATCATAATTGGTAATGGCAAACTTAACTCTTGGTCGAAGAATAGTTGATACTTTGTTGGAGTTCACAAATAACTGATTTTTAATGATAGCTTTCAAAGTAGTAATCACCAAGATAAGAGCAATGTGCAAAACAAGGAACATAAGAAACATGATTGAATAAATCATCATATGAATGAATGAAACACAACAACTCAAAATACTTGCTGAGATAGAAGGGAATAGGTTTACTGACTCAACTAATAAGTAAAAGAAAGGCCGTTCGCAGAGGGAAGCAGGGATTTCAAGTTTCATAAAGAGCTCCCAAAAATTATGATACTTATTAGCTTTCAGCTCTCATTTCCCCTATCATAGGCATCTTTAGGTGGTTAAGGTTAAAGTGATCAAATACGAGGATATGCTTGACAAGTTGTAAATTGAGAATCTCACGTCCCTTGAATACGAGGGCCGCTCCTCATGCTACTCAAGTTTAGTCACCGGTAAGTTCTTGTCATCGTAAGCACATGTGTATCATAGAGAACCGCCAATGGGGTACCCCTTGCCCGATGATACGGAAGAATCCCCATATCAAAATGACAAGGCAAGCAGACAACAAGTATCTCAGAATCTTCTTATTTACCATGGGAATATGGTGCTTTTTTCTATCTTTCCTCTTTTCATAATTTTTTTCTTTTTCTTTCTTTTTTCTCAATATCGGACTCTTTTTTTATGTAAGAAGAATGCTTCATAGATACTCGTTATGGTTACGCTGTAGGTTTCCACCATGTCAGCATGGACTAGACCAGCGGCTCAGGTGTTTCTCTAACACACATGCATAACTCCATGGACTTACAAGCTCCCCTTTCATTTCACACCGACGACATCCATAGACAAAAGAACATGATATCAACTAGGTACAAAGTACCAGTGCAATGTTGAAAGCGTTCCCCATGACAGCAGGTTCTGCTAATTCTCAACTCACAAAGCGCAAGCATATACGCAACATAGATGGGCACAATGGTTCAAGTTTATTAAGTGCAAGAAAGTAAAGTATGCCATCAAGTTCGTGATAGCTTTAATCACTAATTTTCACATAACAAGTTTAATTTGGAAGGTAGATAAAAACAAGAATTTACTTGGAATAGCAATAATGCTAATAGGTAGGTATGGTGGACACAAATGGCATATGTTTGGTTTAAAGGAAGTGGATGCACGAGAAGAATTCCCTCTCGGTACAGGTTTTTGGCTAGCAAGGCTAGGTAGCAAGTATAAGAGTTGAAGGAAACAAACAAACATACAAGTGATAAAGACAAACATGCAATCTTCCTTGGAAGCACAAAATTTCTTAACTAGAGAATACTAAACTTATGAGCAAATCAAGAAAGAAAGAAAGGTGATGAATTTTTTTTTCTTTAGAGTACTTTTATCTTTTATTCAACTCTCAAAAATAGTGTTGCTACTGACCGAGCCAGGTTTTCCAAAACCAACTATATTAACTCAATGATCCCAAAGTGCTACCAATACTAACAACAAGATCAATCATATAACCACGAATTGAAAACTAATATAAGATATGCAAAAGAGTGAATGATAGAACTTCTCATTAATATTCCATAACGGCAACTCACACCAAGGGATACATATCTAACGAGAGAGGGGACACTTCCATAATGCAAACCATCGTACATGATAACTTCTCTATTCATGATATGACTCTACTAAAAAGGGTAAAAAGATAGAATATAGTGATATGATACAGCGGCACTCCCCCAAGCTTGGAACAAACCAAGGGGATGCCAAACCTGATGACACCAATATCTTCATCTTCATACTCATATTTCTTGAGTCATGAAACCTTTCACTTCCTTATTACACCATTATCTCCATTACCTGGAACTTTCTTCCACACAAAACTTGGGGTAGCTTGGGCGAGAATATGGGGGTCGGTTGTTCCTTGGTGCATATCCTGGTGAAGGGTTAGGATGGTACTTCTGGTGATTACTGGATCCAGACTGCTGCATCATACGGCGCTTGCGGTTGTCGTTTGCCTGGTTAATCTTCCCTTCCATCTGAATGGCAAAGTCGACTAGCTCTTCGAGATCCTAGAAACGGATGTTGACGAGGACAGTCTGCATCTCATCATGCAGTCCGTTTAAGAATATCTCCTTCTTCTTGGCCTCCGTGTTGATCTCATTCGGTGCATATCTGGCAAGTGACAAGAATTTGTCATGGTACTCCACCACAGTCATTCTTGCTTCAGTTCGCGGAATTCATCTCTCATCATGTTGACAAGACCTTGCGGCACGTGGGTGCGGCTAAACTTGACCTTGAATGCTTCCCAGGTCATCACCTGGCCATGGTTCATATTGCGGATGCTATTCCACCAAGATCTTGCATCTCCCGCCAGATAGTGGGTGGCGAAGAGAACTTTATCATTCTCATCAACTTTGGCAACCTCTAAGTTGTTTTCCATGGTCTATAACCAATCATCAGCATCTAATGGGTTTTCAGATTGGTTAAAGATTGGGGGATTGGTGTTCTGAAAGTTTTTGAGTTTAGATCCATGGTGATCCTGATTTCCATGTCCTTAGTTGTTGAGAGCCATTTGGGCGATCTGCTGCAATGTTGCTAAGTTGGCTTGACGCTCGGCCCTGCTTGCTTCACGGTCCGTGATAAGATTCTGCAAGATCTGCAGCATTGGGTCCTGCGACGAGCTGCTCCCTCCTTGGTTTCCCCGAGTCATCTGAAGATTGAGATAGATATAGGGGTAAGAGGGAAATTCTAAGGTTCATGGTTTTGGGTTTTCAAAGCTAAAACTTTGAGTTAGACTCAGGTTTTTCAACTAACTTCTTTTTCATTCATGCAAGCAAGCACACGATACAACACACACCACAACAATCAAAGGGAAAACAGATGGTTTGATGAACCATTCTATAAGCTACGATACAATGAGATGATACATCTCATGCTACGACAGTGCTCTAGTGCCTCTACTCATCGTCAATGAAGTCGGAGTCTTCATCATCAGTGCAGAAGTCCACAGCATCCTCGTCTAGAAAGTCATCATCGTTGCTGAGGTAAGAATCCATATCTCCCTGGATGTCTTCACCCTCATCATCTTCTTCCTTGGCGGCAAGCTGAGCTTCCTTCTCCTTGACGGTCTTCTCGAGGTCGTCCACCTTCTTGCAAAGACGGGCGATGGTGCGATCCTTCTTTGCACGCTGGCGACAAAGAGACTGACGATCTTGGACAAGCAGTGCGAAAGTCTGGGCCTTCTGTTCGGCGATGGCACGGTTCTGTTTGGCTAACTCTCTGGCATTGTGCAATTCCTGTTGTCGGTCATGCAGCAAGAAGTCAAGGTTCTCCACTTGACGTCTCAATTATGGGTGACTTGGCATCTTCTTCGGCATTCCCATGAAGTCACATCTTGCATAGTGGGCAAAACGGGTTCCTTGAATCTTGTTGATGCTGGACGCACATAGACGTGCGAGAGCTTCATGCATTGCCCTGGCTAATCCATCTAGCCAGTTGTTCTCTCTCACGGAGAAGTGAATTCTCCCGGAAGTTGGTGCTTCGATGCTTCCCCGAAGATCCACGGTGACTAGCCACTGTAGGTCTCCTCCTGGGGGTCTTGGAAGTTGAGCTCCAAGAAACTCCGGATGTGGGCGTCCCAGTAACTCCGACAGCGAATCCAGATCCCTCTCGAAGATCAGCTGACCTCCGTTTCCCAATTGGTAAAACTTGCTGAACTGAGTCTCCATCTACAAGGATTAAGGATGAGGAAGTTACTGAAGTGATCAAGTGTGTCAAATTTTAAGTAGTAATGTAAGAATTTTGAGGAACATGAATTTTTGAGAAAGAATGAGTTCACAAGGGTAAGAGAGGAAATAGTTTTTCATAAATACTCACTTTGGTTTTGAAGCTAAGTTTTTGGTTTGGACGTCCATTCTAACTAGGGTCTCCTATGGTCACGATGGCTCTGATACCAACTTGTCAACACCCGGATTTTTAATCCCAGATGCCCGTTATGCCATACCTCGCAATCCCAGGATTACCATTTTTGCGAGACATAACAGATTGGATATCACAGTACATCATCCATTACAAACCATACATAAGGTTTTACACAAATAAGGATCTCATGATCCAGTCTTTAATACAACAAGCAGCGGAAATCAACGATAGCGTAGCAGTGGGGTCCATCTTCAGGGCCACAGGCAATGCTGACGAAGGCAGATAGTCCTAGTTATCATAGCCGTCCTGCTGACCATCATCTTGATAATCTCCTTCATAGTCTGGCCATGATAATAGCCAGGGACAAAAGCCATGAGTACTCTTTAAGTACTCCCAAACTACTACTAGCAAGGAGTATAATTCTAAGTCAAAGTGCTAAATCTAAGTTTAACTATCAAATTAAGTTTGAAACCTAAGCTGAGTTCAGAAGCAAAGAAAGATAAAATAAAGTTCTAGAATCACTTAAGTTGGGAAGCTATTATCATCAACACAACCTTGTTGTGGTCAAGCCAAGGTTCATCATTCATTTCAAGTTATTTAGAAAACATCTGACAACGAAACAGTATGGCCATTCCAACTGTCCATAACCGCGGACGCGGCTATTCGAATAGTTTGACACTCTGTAGAGGTGGTACACTTTCACCACAAGATTCGATACATCTGTCAGGGATAACCCTAAATCATCATACTTAGTATGTAGATAATCAAACATAACCTTCCCTTTACACACCCTAGTACAAGCACCTCTCCTATGAGCATGGCCTCCCAACCATGACCATCAGTCATCTTGGGCACTGCATAGGTGGTCAACATTGAGAGGTAGCCTCAGCTCAAACCTCTCCCGTGAGGGAACTAATACTAATGCATATAAATTTCTAGCTAAGCCTTACCCAATTTAGGTAATGTGGTTGTACGGTAAATTTGGAATGGTATCGCATCCGAATCCAACCATCAGTTTTATAAAAGGGTTAAGGCTCATGCCTCATCATTTTCATCATCATAAACCAGTTGTGTTTCTCAACACATGTCAAAACATCTCAATAGAATGACTCATCATTCCAAGGTTTTCATAATTCATTTTCACCAAGTGTTCCCATCTAAAGTGACTCAAGTTTTTGATCTATACTAAGGTACTAAGTTAAGAGTGTTCACTAAGGTGGAAAGATGGGATCAATCTCATGCCATAGAATGACATCTAAAGGTTTCTAAGTAGGTCAAGTTTTATACTCTTTATGCTACCTTCAAAATTAAGTAAAGAACTTTGTGTAAACTAAGGGAGGTAAAGCTTGTCAATAAGACTTGGGGTACTAATAGTTAAAGGGGTGTGATCAAAGCATGCTTAAGACATCTTTGCTAAACCATCTAGTTTTATTCTAGCTTGCTAACAATAGCTTGATAAAGTATGTTTTGCAAGGGTTAGCTTGCCACTAATAGCTTGCCTTGGTTGGTGCAGTGGTTGAAGTTTTCTTCTTCTTCTTCTTCTTGGTAGAACTCCTCCTCCTCGAAAGCTTGGTCGGTACTAGCGTCTATAAATACATAGGGAGTAGACAATCACCAAACAATACTTAACTAGGCTAAGTAGCATTCTAAAAACACACAATTGATGATCTATTATCATCACAAGCATCACAAGTTTAATTTCAATAGTTTCATCCTTTTCATTTTAGAAAAGAAATTTCTACTCATTGAAATATTAACTAAAATTTAATATTCACCACCAAAATATGGGATCATGTGAACACATGTCCTCACCACATATTCTAACATGTGGGAATGAGATTTAAAGGTTGGATCAATATTACTTTGGTTTAAGTTTATTATTTAATGATTTAAAGTGACTAGAAATGCCTATATAGCATTATTTTGGTACTAGTCCAAAGTCACTGCATGTAAACCTTAATATTATTACATATTTAGATAGATATGATGAAATGTGATTTTTCAGAGTTGGAATAAACTCAAAAGCTAACTTGGTTGATTTTATAAAAATGTTGCAAGTTGCAAAAGCTTCTGTCTTGTTATTTTTATTAGGAGAGATCTATAACTCTAATTGAATTAAATCCAACGGGCTTGGATAGATCATTTTAATACCTTTCAGACAAAATTGGTTTCATGCAATTTGGATTTCTAAAACTCTCTGAATTGATTTTCAAACTACTAGACAGAAACTAGATTCAAACTAAAAAGAAAAATCCAGATTTGAATCGATGGGCTAGCGCGGGAAAAGGAATGGGCCGGCCCAGTGATGCTCCGCGGCGCGGGGCTCAGCTGACAGGGGGTCCCGCTTGTCAGCGGCACTTAACACGCGAAACGGTACACGCGTTGTGGGCCATGCGATTAGAAGCGTGATCAACGGCTGAGAGTCGTCGTCGACGACGAACAGGTCACCGGCGAGCTCGAACCCTAGCGGCTCGGTGGGGGTCTACTAGGGGCGTACCAGGGCTCCGGCGCGGTCGGCGAGGCGGGCAAACGAAGTGGAAGACGACAGCGAGGCGAGGCGTGGTCGCGGCTGAGCTTGGGGTGGTCGAAATCAACGACTCCCTTCTCCTCTAGAGGCGGCGACTCCGACTCCAATTCCGGCGAGCTGCTGCTCCACTTGCTCCGGCGAGAGGTGGGTGAGGTTTAGAGAGGTGAGGGGAGTGGAATGGTGTGGAGAAGAAAGGCTGGGGAGGGCTCCTTTTATAGGCCCGACGGTGAGACCAAGCGGGATGGGTGGTCGATGGTGGCAACATGGCTACGGCGAGCTAGCGGCATGGCTGGGGATGGCGATCGATGGGCGGTTCCCTAGCGGTGCTCTAGGACATAAATGTGGCCGTAGGGGCGGTGGTATGCGGTCGGGGCGAGGTGGCGCTTTGGGAGGCAGAGGCGACGGTGTCCACGGCAAGCGGTGGCTGTGGGGCTTTGGGCGACGGACGGGGATGTCTGGGGTGTTCTCCAGGTCGAGGCAGAGCGGCGGGCGCGGGCTGCGGTCGAGCGGCGGCTTGTGCACGCGGGGACAGAGTGTGCTCTGCGGGCGGCATCGGCATGGTGCGGTGGCACTGGGCGCGGGTTCTCCTCAGTGGTCCATGGCAGCACGTGGCTCGGGCAAGGGACAGAGAGGGGCGGTGAGGTGTTGGCTACCTCCTAGACATGGCGAGGGAAGGGGGAGTGGTCTGCTGCAGCGGGGCAAGGTTTGGCCGGCGAGCATGTCCTCGGTTTGGCATGGCCTGGGGTTAGAGACAAGGGACAGAGGTGCTAAAGGCCTGGTTAGACCAAGAGGGGACAAAGAGGTTAAATGGAGATCAAATGGGGGCAAAACCCTGTGCAGAATAGTGAGTTAGGATTAGAGGTGGGATTAAGCATGCCAAGTGTTTGATGAAATGGCCGCAAGAGAAAAAGTTTTGAATTTTGAGTTCAAATTTTTTGAGTGATCTCCACTAGTGATAGGTAGTCTCTGGTTGCAAGGGTTTTGAAAATGGAGCTCAAATAGATGGTTTTTGAAATAGGGTGATCTATGCATATGCATTAGATTCAATTTTAAACTGACATTTAAAATAACTAACAGAATGTTTTTAGCAGATCAAAAGGTGGGCCTTGGTACCTGATTATGTGTACTAGCAAGGGGTGCAAAGATCAAGAATTGTTTCTGTTAATAATTGAGTACTAGGAATAGCCAAAGTAGGCATGAGAGTTAAATTTGCCAAAATGACCATTCCTTCATTTTAATTCTTTTTTATTTGATTTTCTTTAGGAAAAGTTTGGGAATGATGTAGATGATGTTTAAATCACCTAAGAAACATTTTACAAGCATTGGATCAATCAATCATGGCAATTCAAACAACTCCTATTTTAAATGCACACATATATGAATGCTTTCATTTTAAATTTGGACAAGTTTTTGTTAGCCCTATTTTTGGATGATTTGATCTTGATAAGCTTGGATTAAAGTTTTGGGATGTTACAGTCTTCTCGAGAGTGGCCACCTTCTTGCGAATACAATCGATGGTGCGATCCTTCTTGTCACGCTGACGGCGAAGTGATTGGCGCTCTTTGGCGAGGATGGCGAGGGTATGGTCCTTCTTGTCTGCAATGGCATGGTTGTGGTTGGCGTAGGCACAAGCATTGTCCAACTCTTGTTGTCTATCATACAACATGAAGTCGAGATTAGCTTCAAATCCTGGTGTCCTGGCATATCCAAGGCCATTCCCATAGAATCACGCCTTGCGTAGTGAGCAAAGCAAGTTCCAATGATCTGGTTGATGTTTTGTCCACACAGACAGGCAAGAGATGCTTGTATAGCCCTGGCTAATCCATCTAGCCAGTTATTCTCCCGAACACTAAATTGGATCTTCTCTAAGGTGGGTGCTTTCATCTTGCCTCTAAGATCTGCAACTATCAGTCACTGCAGTTCTCCTCCTTGCTGATCATTGAGTTGGGCCCCGAAGAATTCCGGGTGCGAGCGCTCAAGATACTCTACGAGTGCATCGAGATCCCTATCAAAGATCAGGTGGCCTCCGTTGCCCAGCTGGTAGAACTTGCTATACTTTACCTCCATCTATAAGAATTTAGGGTGAGCAAGTTAGTGGGGTGATCAAGTGTGTCAAATTTTATGTAGGATTGCAAGAATTTTTGTGGAACAAGATTTTTTTGAAAGAATCTCAAGGATAAGAGAGGGAATAGGTTTTCATAAATACTCACTTCTTTTGTTTTGAAACTAAGTTTTTGTTCAAACGTCCATTCTAACTAGGGTCTCCTATGGTCAGGATGGCTCTGATACCAACTTGTCAACACTCGAATTTTTAATCCCAGATGCTTGTTATGCCATACATCGCGATCCCCGGATTACCATTTTTGCGAGACATAACAGAATTGGTACCACAGTACAACATCCATTACAAACCATAATAAAGGTCTTACAAATAAAGGATCTCATTATCCAGTCTTAATATAATCAAAGCAGCGGAAAGTAAATGTAGTAGGTGCTCCATCTTTAGGGTCAGAGGCAATGCTGACGATGGGAGATGATCCTAGTTGTCATACCTCCTGTTGTCTATCTTCCTGGTAGTCCTCCTCATAGTCTGGCCACGGGAATAGCCAGGGGCAAATCCATGAGTACTCTTTAGGTACTCGCGGACTATCACTAACAAGTAAGGTAGTCCTAGTAGGAATCTTAAGCTCTAGGTTTATTTTCAAAAAGCCAGGTTTATTTCATAAGAGTTCAAAAGTAAAGAATCTAATTTAATCACTTAAGTGGGAACCTAGTTTTCATATCCACAACCCTGTTTTGGTCAAGTCAAGGTCATAGTTCAATTCACAAGTCATTTTGAAAACATCTGACAATGGAGCAGTATGGCCACTCCAACTATCCATGACCGCGGACGCGGCTATTCGAATAGTTTGACACTCTGTAGAGATGGTACACTTTCACCACAAAATTTGATACATCCGTCAGGGATAACCCTGAATCATCATACTTAGTATGCGGATAATCAATCATAACCTTTAAATTACACACTCTAGTATAGGCACCTCCCCTATGAGCTTGGCCTCCCAGCCATGGCCATCTGCCATCCTGGGCATTGCATAGTTGGACATTCACATTCATGAGGTAGCCTCATCTCAACCTCTTTCCGCGAGGGAACCCATACTAAGGCATATAAACTTCCAGTTAAGCCCTACCCAATTCGGGTATTGTGGTTGTACGGTAAAATTGGAATGGTATCGCATTCGAACCCAACCATCAATTTTTATAAAGGGCTAAGGCTCATGCCTCAACATTTTCATCATCAAATCCTTTTGTGTCCATAACACATGTTAAAACATTTCAATAGAATGAATCCTCATTCCAAGGTTTTCATAATCATTTTCACCAAGTATTCCCATCTAAAGTGATCAACTTTTATGCTTAGCACTAGCCACCAAAGTTGAGGGTATTCACTAATGAGGGGTACTAATCAAGTGTAACTATCCAACTCTAGTTTTATGCCTTTTGATGACATCTAAGTATGACTACTTAGGCCTAGTTTTATACTCTTTATGGTATCTATCCTATTTTTCCAATACTCACAAAGCACTAACCAAAAGTAAAGAACTTTGGTAAAAAGTAAAAGAATAAAGCTTGCAAGTAAAACTTGGGATTGGTATAATCAAGGTTGCATAACCAAAGCATGCCTAATGCATCTTGCATAGGTCATCTTGCAAGGATGGCTTGCATAGTTAACTTGTAGTGTTAGGCTTGCATAATTAACTTGTAGTTTTAGGCTTGCCTTGAGTAACGTAGTGGTTGAAGTTCTCTTCTTCTTCTTCTTCTTCTTGGTAGTACTCCTCCTCCTCGTATCCCGGGTTGGTACTATCGTCTATAAATGAATACGAGGTACACAATCACCAAGCAATACTTAACTACTTCTATGTAGCACACAAAGGCTCATACTTGATGATCTAGCATCATCATAATCATCACATGAAATAAAGACCTAGTCTTATTTTTATTATTTTAGAAAAGTAATTTCTACTCATTGAAAATACTCAAGATTTAATATTCTCCAATTAAAATATGGAATCATGTTGACACATATAATCAGCACATATTCTAATACTTGGGAATGTGATTTAAAGTGGTGGTCATATTTTATAAAGTTTAAAATTACTATTTAATACAATTAAAGTGACTAGAAATGCCTATATAGCATTCTTTTGGTACTAGTCCAACATCACTACATGTAAACCTAAATATTTTTACATATTCAGATAGATCTTGTCAAATGTCATTTTTGAGAGTTGGAATCAACTCAAAAGTAGTTATGGTTGATTTTTTAAAAATGTTTGAATCCCATGGGCCTAGATAGATATTTTGAATACCTTTCTAACAAAATTTGAATCATGCAATTTGGTTTAGTGAATCTCTTTGAATCGATTTTTGAATCTACTGACATAATCTAGTTTTAACTAAAATGGGAAAAATCTATTGGAATCGACGGGCTCTGCACAGGAAACTAAATGGGCCAGCCCAGCTGCACTGCGCTGGCGCAGCAGGCTACTGACAGGTGGGTCCTACTGGTCAGTGACTCATCTACACTGAAGCGGTATCTTTCAATCTGGGTCGTGCGATTAGAGCGCGATCGACGGCTGAGCATCGTTGTCTCCATTGCATAGCTCCAGCGAGACTGAACCCTAACGCGAACGGTGGGGGTACGTGGGGGCTCACCTGGGCTCTAGCTAAGGTTGGTGATGGTGGCGAATGAGGTTGTCATCGACGGCGAGTCGAATGGTGGTCGCGGCGGCTCCTAGGGTGGTCACAATCAAAGGGCTCCTTCCTCCTCTGCAGCGGCGGACTCCGGCTAAATTCCGGCACTATGTTGCTCGCCTTGCTCCGGGGAGAGGTGTGGGAGGTGTCTGAGAGAGAGGGGAGTGAGATGGTGTGGCGAATGAGGGCTGGGGTGGCCTCTATTTATACACCGGCGAGAGGGACAGAGTGGGATGGCTCGGGATCATTGGCAACATTGATACAGGCGGCTAGCGGCATGGCTGAGGGTAGGGGTCGACGTGGTGCTTCAGGGCAGTCGTCATGCGAGTGATGGCATGGCAAGGGGCGGTCAAGAATGGTCAGGAATGATTCGTGCTCTGTACAGGAATGGCGGCGTTCGAGACGGCGCACAGTGGCTACAATCCACGTGGCGGCGAACGGGCGTGTCTGGGGGTATCTAGGGTCATGGCGAGTGTGGGCACGTGCGGAGAGGGCAAGGCGCTCTGGCGTGCTCTTGGCATGGCAGACAGAGAGGTGGGTGCGGCGATCACGGTTGGTCCATGGCTTGCCTGCGGTCAAGTGGTGGATAGAGGGTGGCGGTGGTGTGGTGCCTGTCTCCTGGACATCATGGGAGAGGGCGGCGCGGTCTGTGGTGAGCGGGGCTTGGTCGACCGGCGCAGCGAGCTCCGGTAATGCTTCACTGGTGCAAACGGCAAAAGGGGATTGTGTCCACTGTGTTGCTAGGTGCTGGGGGAGACCAAGGGAGATAATTAAGGGATTAGTGGCGATTGATCACTGCTCAGAACAGTAGAAGTTAGACAGTGTTGATTTGTGTCTGCCAGGTGCTCAACAAAATGGCCGCATGAATTTAAGTTTTGAATTTTTGGATGAATTTTTGTTAGTGTCCTGAGTACTTTCTTGGTAGTCTATGGTTGCTTGGAAAAGTCAAGGTGAATTGATTTGAGTGGTTTTTGAAAAGTGGTGATCTACGCATATGAACTTGATTCAATTTTGCACTGTCCTTTAAATAGATTTGGAATTTGTTTCTGTTGGTTTGTAAAGTGGGCTTGGGTTCACTTTTACTTGGTCTATCAAGGGGTGAAAATAATTGAGAAAGTTTCTGTTAGAATCTTTGACTAGAAACACTGAAAGTGGTCTAGTGGTTAATTTTGGTTAAAATGACCATTTGATCATAAGATTCATATTTGATTTTATTTTCTTTGGATTTTGTTTCTAATTGGCCTAGATGATGTAGTATTCATCTTTAAACCATTCCTTATCATTTGTAGCAATCAAACATGGCAATTGCACTCATTCACACATATACTCATATTAAATTTAATAATAAAAGTTTTTGTTAACCCTAAACTTGGGTGATTAGAACTTGATAATCTTGATTAATCTTTTTGGGGTGTTAGAATGGAAAGGATTGTATCAAGATTCAAGTGGTTCAACACTTGGTGAGTAAAATCACATGAAGATTTTGATCAATAATACTGTGATATGTACATATCCAGATATGCCCAATGCTCTAAATGTTATGAGCATATACCAGAATGATTCATATGATGATCATTGGATGATAGTAAAGATATTCTTGAGCTTTGGAAGAACTAAGAATATATCATGTATAAGTGACAAATAGTTGATAATAGTTCATTGTAAAATGTTACATTGATACTAGTTTGTCACAAGATACAAATTAAATTTATCTCAATTTAAACTATGGGTGGCACAATATTATGGAAAGGAAATTCCATGATGGCTTTGGATGAGTTCCAAAGTGAAGACATTGTGACGGATACTACAACAAAAGGTTAAATATATGACTGCCATAGTAGCAGCAAAGGAGGACATTTGTGTCAAGTAGTTTGTTATCAAACTAGGTGTGGTTCATAGTGGGATAATACTATGAAGATATATTCTACGGCAATACTATCAACATGTTTTAACCCCAAAAGAACTAAAGGTTTCACCAAAGGACTAAATTTATACAAAGCCATCTCATTAGAAAATGAGTGATGCCTAGAGATGCAAAGACATGCAAATACACACGGACCTGAAAGTGCCAGATCCGGCGATTATGTTAACTACTAGCAAACGCGTATATTCAACACCTAGGTGTTGTATATACAAGTTTACAAACTAGATTATTGACTCTAGTGCAAGTGGGAGACTGAAGGGAATATGCCCGAGAGGCAATAATAAAGTGGTTATTATCGTATTCCATGTATATGATAAATGTTTATTTTGCATGCTATAATTGTATTAATTATAAACATTAATACTGTAGGGGTTCGTAGCATGGAAAACAAAAATTTTCTATCGCATACAAACAAACAAGCCAAGATCTATCTACTAGATTGTAGCAACGAGTCAATGGAATAACTCACCCTCGAAGATTCCAAAGTGTTTAACGAGAGCAGATTCTCGTGGGTGATGTAGTCGTACTCTTTCCGATCTCAAGATCGCGTAGACGATCCTTCCGGCGCCACGTTCCAGCAGCGCCCCCGCAGTCGGTCACACGTTCGGTACTCGACGAAGACCTTCCTCTCCCTTGTTCCAGCAGGCAGCGGAGGTTGTAGCACTCTCCTCGCGATTCCGGCAGCACAACGGCGTGGTACCGGAGGTAGAGGGGAGATCCCGCAGGGCTTCGCCTTAAGCCGGTGCGAGTATGGTGGAGCTTATGAGAGAGGCTATTAGTGGTCTAGTAATTAGACACACCAATTAGAGGGCTCTAAACCAATTAGAAGGCTCTAAACCGAATAGCTCTAAACCGGGGTCTAGATCTAGGGTTTAGTTTAGAGGATAGGAAACTTGTGTTGTGTAGAGAGGGGAGCCCTGCCCCTCCCTTTATAGGTGGGAGGGCCGGCGGCCAAGGGGAGGAGTTCCTCCCCAACTCGGCCTTGGGAGGTGCGCCGGCCAAGGGGAGGAACCCTCCTCCAACTCGGCCTCCACCTCTCCTCCTCTTTCTCCTCTTTCCGAAAACTGGCAGTTTGACCGAAAACTGGCAGTTTGACTTTTCAATTTAGGATTTGAATTAACCCTTTATTTCGGACAGCGAGAACACTTTAGTACATGATGCAATCATTCCAACATGCAATGACACATTCATGTACCCCCTTCCCCCCTCCGGAGTGCCGGACATTCCGGGACCTTCTAGAATGTTCCCGATGAAAACACCGGAACCATTCCCCAACTCCGAAACGGGACTTTCCTTATATGAATCTTATTCTCCGGACCATTCCGGATCACCTCGTGATATCTCGGATCCCATCCGAGACTCCGAACAACATTCGGTCTCTTTCTCATAATACCATAACTACTCAAACAACGTCGAATCCTTAAGTGTGTCTCCCTACGGTTCGTGAATTATGCGGACATGATCGAGACACTTCTCCGAACAATAACCAATAGAGGAATCTGGAAATTCATATGGCTCCCACATATTTCTACGATTACTTTGCGATCGAATGAACCACTTACATACGATACCAATTTCCCTTTGTCTCACGATATGTTACTTATCCGAGGTTATGATCGTCGGTATCTCTATATACCTAGTTCAACCTCGTTACTGATAAGTACTCTTTTCTCGTTCCCGTGATATGTGATCCCTTGTGACCCAGTCACATGCTTGCAAGCTAATTGGATGACATTTCACCGAGAGGGCCCAGAGAATATCTATCCGTCATATGGATGGACAAATCCCACTCTTGATCCATGTGTCTCAACCAATACTTTCCGAACACTCAATACCACCTTTATAGCCACCCTGTTACGGTGTGGTGTTTGATGACATCAAAGCATCCATCCAGTAAAGGTGATATGCATGATCTCATGGTCGAAGGAATTAGGTTACTATGTATCAGAAAGCATATAGCAATTGAACTATTGAAATGACTTGATCTTTATGCTACGCTTATCTATAGGAGTATGTCCACCATATCATTCTCCTAACGATATGATCTTGTTGTTAATAACATCTCAATGTTCATGATAAGGAAACCACAATCATCTATTAACCAACAAGCTAGTGAAGTATAGAGGCTATACTAGGGACTTCAATTTAAGTTTACAATTCACACAAGTATTAATGTTTCCTTGTTAATACTATTATAGCATGAATATAAACATTTATCATAAACACAAAGATATAATAATAACTATATTTATTATTGCCTCTAGGGCATATCTCCAACAGTCTCCCACTTGCACTAGAGTCATCTAATCTAGATTACATGGTAATATACCGAACACCCATGGCAGTTTGGTGTTGGTCATGTTTTGCCCTCGGGAGAGGTTTAGTCAACGGATCCGCCACATTCAGATCTGTGTGTACTTTGCAAATCTTTATATCCCCATCCTGGATATGTTCTCGAATAGCGTGAAAACGTAGCTTGATATGCTTCAGCTTCTTGTGTGACCTTGGTTCTTGCGCATTGGCTATGGCGCCCATGTTATCACAGTAGATAGACATTGGGTCCAGCGCACTAGGAACCACACCCAGCTCTGTAATGAACTCTTTCATCCATATCGCTTCTTGTGAAGCCTCCGAAGCAGCCATGTATTCCGATTCAGTTGAAGATCTCGCCACAACGCTTTGCTTTGCACTCCTCCAGCTAACTGCTGCACCATTCAAAATAAATACGTATCCAGATTGTGATTTAGAATCATCCAGATCGGTGTTCCAACTAGCATCGGTGTAACCATTAACAACGAGCTGTTCATCACCTCCATAAGAAAGAACCATATCCTTAGTTCTTCTCAAGTACTTAAGGATGTTTTTGACCGCTGTCCAATGATCCACTCCTGGATCACTTTGATATCTGCTAGTTAAACTAACAGCATATGCAATGTCGGGTCTAGTACATAGCATGGCATACATTAGAGATCCTATGGCTGAAGCATAGGGAGTCTTACTCATTCTTTCTCTATCTTCTGCCGATGTCGGACTTTGAGTTTTACTCAAGGTCGTATTGGGCAACATGGGCAAGAACCCTTTCTTGCTATCTTCCATTCCAAACCTCTTTAGAACTTTGTCCAAATATGTACTTTGTGACAATGATATTTGGCGTTTCGATCTATCTCTATAAATCTTTATGCCTAATATGTAAGCTGCTTCGCCAAGATCCTTCATTGAAAAACTATTATTCAAATACTCTTTGACACTATTAAGAAGGTCTACATCATTCCCAATCAACAATATGTCATCCACATACAGTATTAAGAATGCTACAGAGCTCCCACTCACTTTCTTGTAAATACAAGCTTCTCCATAAGTTTGTATAAAACCAAAACTTTTGATTACCTTATCAAAACGTTGATTCCAACTTCGGGATGCTTGCTTCAATCCATAGATGGACCGTTGAAGCTTGCATACCTTGTTAGCATCTTTAGGATCGACAAAACCTTTGGGTTGTATCATATACAACTCTTCATCAATGTCTCCATTGAGGAATGCTGTTTTGACATCCATCTGCCATATCTCATAATCATAATATGCAGCGATTGCTAACATAATCCTTACAGACTTTAGCTTCGCTACCGGTGAGAAAGTCTCATCGTAGTCAACTCCTTGAATTTGTCGAAACCCTTTTGCGACAAGTCGAGCTTTATAGACAGTAACATTACCATCAGCATCTGTTTTCTTCTTGAAAATCCATTTGTTCTCGACAGCCTTCCGGCCATCCGGTAAGTCCACCAAAGTCCATACTTGGTTTTCGTACATGGATCCAATCTCGGATTTCATGGCTTCTTGCCATTTATTGGAATCTGGGCTCATCATCGCTTCCTCATATGTCTCGGGGTCATCGGTGTTGTCCACCAACATGACATTCATAACGGAATCATACCAATCTGGAGTGGTACGAGTTCTCGTTGACCTCCGAGGCTCTGTAGCAACTTCAACCGAAGTTTCATGATCACCATCATTAGCTTCCTCTCTTATTGGTGCAGGCACCACAGGAACTTCTTCCGGTGCTGCGCTACTCGCAATTTCGAGAGAAGGTTCGACAACCTCGTCGAGTTCTACTTTCCTTCCATTCACTTCTTTCGAGAGAAATTCCTTCTCTAGAAAGGATCCATTCTTAGCAACGAAGATTTTGCCTTCGGATCTATGATAGAAGGTATACCCAATAGTTTCCTTCGGGTATCCTATGAAGACGCATTTTTCCGCTTTGGGTTCAAGCTTGTCCGGCTGTAACTTCTTTACATAGGCTTCGCATCCCCAAACTTTAAGGAACGACAATTTAGGTTTCTTCCCAAACCATAATTCATACGGTGTCGTTTCAACGGATTTAGATGGTGCCCTATTTAAAGTGAATGCGGCTGTTTCTAATGCATAACCCCAAAATGATAGCGGTAAATCTGTAAGTGACATCATAGAACGAACCATATCTAAGAGAGTTCGATTACGACGTTCAGACACACCATTACGCTGTGGTGTTCCCGGCGGTGTCAACTGCGAAAGTATTCCACATTTCTTCAAATGCTCACCAAACTCGTAACTTAGATATTCACCTCCACGATCAGAACGTAGAAATTTAATCTTCTTGTTACGTTGATTCTCTACCTCACTTTGAAACTCCTTAAACTTCTCGAAAGTTTCGGACTTATGTTTCATGAAATATATATACCCATATCTACTCAAGTCATCTGTGAAGGTAAGAACATAACGATAACCACTGCGCGATGCTACACTCATTGGACCACACACATCGGTATGTATGATTTCCAATAAGTCTGTAGCTCGCTCCATCATACCAGAAAATGGAGTCTTAGTCATTTTACCCATCAGACATGCTTCGCATCTTTCAAGTGATTCAAAATCAAGTGATTCAAGAAGTCCATCGGAATGGAGTTTCTTCATACGCTTCACTCCAATGTGACCAAGACGACAGTGCCACATATAGGTCAAGTTATCGCTTGATTTCAAACGTTTAGCTTCAATGTTATTAATATGTGTATTTCCACTATCGAGATTCAATATGAATAGACCATCTATCAAAGGTGCATGTGCATAAAACATATTACTCATATAAATCGAACAACCATTATTCTCGGATTTAAACAAGTAACCGTCTCGCAATAAACAAGATCCAGATATAATGTTCATGCTCAACGCAGGCACCAAATAACAATTATTTAAGTATAAAACTAATCCCGATGGTAGATGAAGAGGTAGCGTGCCGACCGCGATCACATCAACCTTTGATCCGTTTCCCACGCGCATCGTCACCTCGTTCTTCGCTAGCTTTCGTTTATTCTGCAGCTCCTGTTTCGAGTTACAAATATGAGCAACCGAACCAGTATCAAATACCCAGGCACTACTACGAATACTAGTGAAATACACATCAATAATATGTATATCAAATATACCTTTCTTCTTGATGTTGCCGTTCTTCAAATCCGCCAAGTACTTTGGGCAATTCCGTTTCCAGTGACCTTCCCCTTTGCAGTAAAAGCACTCAGTATCAGGCTTAGGTCCAGCCTTGGTCCTCTTCGTCGGCATGGTAACTTGCTTACCACCCTTCTTGAAGTGTCCCTTCTGCTTAGACTTGCCTTTCTTGAATTTGGTGGTCTTATTGACCATCAACACTTGGTGCTCTTTCTTGATCTCCACTTCTGCAGACTTTAACATAGCAAATAGTTCTGGCAACTCTTTGTTCATGTTCTGCATGTTGTAGTTCATCACAAAGTTCTTGTAACTTGGTGGTAGTGATTGGAGGATGCGGTAAACTCCCAAAGTATTAGGAATCACTATACCCAAGCTTTGAAGTTTGTTCGCGTGCCCAGACATTTTAAGCACATGCTCACTGACGGAGCTACCCTCTTCCATCTTGCAGTTAAAGAACTTTTCAGAAGCTTCATAACTTTCAATTGCCGCATGAGTCTCAAAAATTAATTTGAGATCCTCGACAATATCATATGGGTCTGACTCTTCAAACCTTTTCTGAAGCTCCGATTCTAAACCATACAAGATAGCACACTGAACTATGGAGTACTGATTCTTCCGAGCAAGGTAAACATTCTTTACTTCATCGGTAGCATCAGCTGCAGGTGGGTCACCTAGCGGTGCATCCAGCACATAGGTCAAATTACCAGCTGTGAGGACAATCCTCAAATTGCGGAACCAATCCGCGAAGTTGCTTCCATTGTTTTTCAACTTTTCTTTCTCTAGGAACGCATTAAAATTGATGGTAGGGGCTGCCATTGATCTACAACATATTTGCAATAGTTTAGACTAAGTTTATGACAAATTGAGTTCAAATTAATTAATGAAATTAAACTAGGTGAACTCCCACTCAAAACAACATCCCTCACATTGTTTTAGTGATCACATGAACCAAATCCACTACATCAACACCGATCATCACGAGAGTTGATATAGTTTTCAATGGCGAACAATCGACATGTTCATCATATCTGCTATATGATTCATGCTTTACCTTTCGGCGATCCGTGTTCCTGAGGCCATGTCTGTACATGCTAGGCTCGTCAAGATCAAACCTTAGCTACCGCATAAGCAAATCTGGCTTGCTTACGTTGTATTCACCCGTGGAATCAAAGACACCCGATCATCACGTGGTGCTTCGAAGCAACAAGCTTTAGCAACGGTGCTAACTAAGGGCGAACACTTTAGACTTGAAATTTATGTGCATGAGGGATCATCTTATAATGCTACCGTCGTCTACTAAGCAATACAAGATGCATAAAGGATTAACATCACATGCAATTCATAATATGTGATATGATATGGCCTTTCTTCTTTGTGCTTCCGATCTCCATCTTCAAGCACGAACATGATCTCCATCATCACCGGCATGGCATCAAGGTCAATGACGCTTCTTCATGGTTGTCGTCCACCAGCTTCAACTATTACAACTATTTTGAATAGACACGCAGGTCTTAACAGAAATTAAAGACAACCATATGGCTCCTGCCGGTTGCCAACTTACAATAAGGAACATTGCATACATCAAATATAATCACAATCATGGCCATATCACATCACTGCACACCCCTGCAAAACAAAGTTAGACGCTTCTACTTTCTTTGCATATTTTACGTGGTTTGGGGCTTTCCATAAGTGTCGTTCTAACTTGCGAACAAGAACCACAACATTGATACTAGCATTGTTGATCACCCGTTGTAAATTGGATCTTTACTATGCTAGGAGAAACAGGCACCCGCAAAGCCACTTATGCAAAACGAGTTGCATGTCAAGCGTGGAGCAAGTCTCATGAACGATGTCATGTAAGGTTAGCCCGGGCCGCTTCATCCCAACATACCGCAAGATGCAAAGTACACAAAAAGCAATCTACAATAAAAGCATCAATGCCCACAATGACCATTGTGTTCTACTCGTGCAACAGATCTACATATAGACACGGCTCTGATACCACTGTAGGGGTTCGTAGCATGGAAAACAAAAATTTTCTATCGCATACAAACAAACAAGCCAAGATCTATCTACTAGATTGTAGCAACGAGTCAATGGAATAACTCACCCTCGAAGATTCCAAAGTGTTTAACGAGAGCAGATTCTCGTGGGTGATGTAGTCGTACTCTTTCCGATCTCAAGATCGCGTAGACGATCCTTCCGGCGCCACGTTCCAGCAGCGCCCCCGCAGTCGGTCACACGTTCGGTACTCGACGAAGACCTTCCTCTCCCTTGTTCCAGCAGGCAGCGGAGGTTGTAGCACTCTCCTCGCGATTCCGGCAGCACAACGGCGTGGTACCGGAGGTAGAGGGGAGATCCCGCAGGGCTTCGCCTTAAGCCGGTGCGAGTATGGTGGAGCTTATGAGAGAGGCTATTAGTGGTCTAGTAATTAGACACACCAATTAGAGGGCTCTAAACCAATTAGAAGGCTCTAAACCGAATAGCTCTAAACCGGGGTCTAGATCTAGGGTTTAGTTTAGAGGATAGGAAACTTGTGTTGTGTAGAGAGGGGAGCCCTGCCCCTCCCTTTATAGGTGGGAGGGCCGGCGGCCAAGGGGAGGAGTTCCTCCCCAACTCGGCCTTGGGAGGTGCGCCGGCCAAGGGGAGGAACCCTCCTCCAACTCGGCCTCCACCTCTCCTCCTCTTTCTCCTCTTTCCGAAAACTGGCAGTTTGACCGAAAACTGGCAGTTTGACTTTTCAATTTAGGATTTGAATTAACCCTTTATTTCGGACAGCGAGAACACTTTAGTACATGATGCAATCATTCCAACATGCAATGACACATTCATGTACCCCCTTCCCCCCTCCGGAGTGCCGGACATTCCGGGACCTTCTAGAATGTTCCCGATGAAAACACCGGAACCATTCCCCAACTCCGAAACGGGACTTTCCTTATATGAATCTTATTCTCCGGACCATTCCGGATCACCTCGTGATATCTCGGATCCCATCCGAGACTCCGAACAACATTCGGTCTCTTTCTCATAATACCATAACTACTCAAACAACGTCGAATCCTTAAGTGTGTCTCCCTACGGTTCGTGAATTATGCGGACATGATCGAGACACTTCTCCGAACAATAACCAATAGAGGAATCTGGAAATTCATATGGCTCCCACATATTTCTACGATTACTTTGCGATCGAATGAACCACTTACATACGATACCAATTTCCCTTTGTCTCACGATATGTTACTTATCCGAGGTTATGATCGTCGGTATCTCTATATACCTAGTTCAACCTCGTTACTGATAAGTACTCTTTTCTCGTTCCCGTGATATGTGATCCCTTGTGACCCAGTCACATGCTTGCAAGCTAATTGGATGACATTTCACCGAGAGGGCCCAGAGAATATCTATCCGTCATATGGATGGACAAATCCCACTCTTGATCCATGTGTCTCAACCAATACTTTCCGAACACTCAATACCACCTTTATAGCCACCCTGTTACGGTGTGGTGTTTGATGACATCAAAGCATCCATCCAGTAAAGGTGATATGCATGATCTCATGGTCGAAGGAATTAGGTTACTATGTATCAGAAAGCATATAGCAATTGAACTATTGAAATGACTTGATCTTTATGCTACGCTTATCTATAGGAGTATGTCCACCATATCATTCTCCTAACGATATGATCTTGTTGTTAATAACATCTCAATGTTCATGATAAGGAAACCACAATCATCTATTAACCAACAAGCTAGTGAAGTATAGAGGCTATACTAGGGACTTCAATTTAAGTTTACAATTCACACAAGTATTAATGTTTCCTTGTTAATACTATTATAGCATGAATATAAACATTTATCATAAACACAAAGATATAATAATAACTATATTTATTATTGCCTCTAGGGCATATCTCCAACAAATACATGTGTGTTTAATAAACAAAATACAAAGTTCCTAGTAATGCCTCTCATATAAACTAACTCGTTGATTAACAAGATGATCAAGGTTTCCTGATCATGGACATTGTATGTTGTTAATAGAGAGGTCAAAACATTGGTGGAATGATGTGATGAAAATTCATATGAAGTATACCATTACGATCAAAGTCATTATGTTTATATTGCTATAACATCATACAAAGTAATCCTAGTCCTTAGACCATGAGATCATGTTAATCACTAACACCAGAAGAGTATCTTGATAACATCAAATGTCACACCATAAAAGGGTGACTATAAAGGTGGATTCAATGCTACGAAGGTGTTATGTAGAGGCTCATGGATCAAGAGTGGGATTTTTCCATCCCGATGGCGGATAGATATACTCAGGGCCCTCTCGGTGATATCACATTGAAATAGCTTGCAAGCAAGTGATGAGATCACTAGAATGTTATATCACGGGAACGAGAAAAGAGTGCATGTCGGCAATGAGATCAAACTAGGTATTGAGATACCGATGATCGAATCTCAGACATATAATATATTGCGAGACAAAGGGATTTAGTTACGTCGTTAAAGGTTCACACGATCACTAGAGTCATCATTGAATGTGTGGGAGTCAGTATGGATCTCCAGGTCCCACTGCTGATTATTGATCGGAGAGGGGTCTCGATCATGTCTTCATTATTCGTGAACCATAGGGTGACACACTTAAGGGATACCAACACCATTTGGAGCAAATATGTTTCAAATAAAGATTTAAGAAAGCGCTGGAATCATTTTGATGGAAACCGGAATTGTTTTGGGTGAAATTGAGAAACTAGGTCTTCATGTGATATTGAAATGTTGTAGGGGGTTTTATGTGATTTTTCGTTAACTAATGTAATTAACAAAATTCTGAATAAAATAAATAAAATAGTTTTATTAATGAGAGCTTGCATTAAATTTGGTGGAAATTTAATGCATGTGAGTGGAGGCATATTTATGTGAGTGGAGCATCCACCACATGAATGATGGAAGAGGTGGGGGCACCGCCATGGCTGCCATGCCATGGCCCTTGGTTTCCCCTCTTACCTATAAAAGGCCCCCCTCTCCTCCTCACAAAGCACACCTCCTCATGAAGGATCTCTCTCCCCCTCTAGAAATTATTCCCCATGGTCTCGAATTAGCGAGATACATGTTCACGGTGGCTTTATCTGGAAAGAAGTTGCTGCTTCCGCTGCTTTGCTAGAGCGTGGTACGGAGGTTGTCGGGGTACCGGACGTGTGTGTGATCACGGATGCACCGCTGCTTTCCGGTGCTGGATGTGGTGGTATTGTACTTGCTGGAGGTGGATCTGATGGACGTGCTGGAGTTGGACCTGGTGGACTTGGACTTGCTGGACTTCATCACAATCTTGAGATCGGAAAGTGTATGACTACATCATCCACGAGTCCATCCTGTTAACAAATCTTTGTTGTCTTCGAGGGTATGTTCGATGTATATCTACCCGTTGCTTGTATCTAATAGATAGATCTTGGTGTATAATAGTTCCCACCGTAGGAATTTTTTGTTTTCTATGCTGCGAACCCAGCATTTTTCCTCTTTGAGTTCGAGTTTACTAGGTTGAAGTTTTTTCACATAAATATCGCATCCCCATATTTTTTAGAAATGACAGCTTGGGTTAGTTTCCAAACCATAATTATATGGTGTCATTTCAACGGATTTAAACGGTGCCCTATTTAAAGTGAATGCAGTTGTTTCTAGTGCATAACTCCAAAATGAAAGTGGCAAGTCAGTCAGAGGCATCATAGATCGAACCATATCTAATAATGTACGATTACAACGCTTTGATACACCATTATGCTGTGGTGTTTCGGCAGACATGAGTTGTGAAACTATTCCACACTCTCCATGTGTGTGCTGAACTCGTAAGTTAGATACTCACCTCCATGATCAAACCGCATAAATTTAATCTTTCTATTATGATGGTTTTCCACTTCGCTCTAAAATTCCTTGAACTTTTCCAAAGTTTCAGATTTGTGTTTCATCAAATATATATACCCATATCTACTCAAATAATCAAATAACGATAACCACCTCGCACCGACACACTCATTGGACCACTTACATCAGTATGTATGATTTCCAATAAATGTGTCGCCCGCTCCATTGTACCAGAAACCAGGGTTCTAGTCATCTTGCCCATAAGGCATGGTTCACATGTATCAAATGAATCAAAATCAAGTGATTCTAAAAGTCCATCAAAATGGAGGTTCTTCATGCATTTTACACCAATATGACCTAGACAACAGTGCCACATATATGCAGATATATCATCATTAAGTTTAATCCTTTTGGCATCTACATTATGAATATGCATATTACTACTATCGAGATTCAAAAGAAATAAACCATTCATCACATATGCATGACCATAAAAGATATCATTCATATAAATCAAGCAACCATTGTTCTTCGACTTAAACGAATAACCATCTTGTAGTAAACACGATCCCGATACAATGCTCATGCTCAACATAGGCACCAAATAACAATTATTCAGGTTTAAAACTAATCCAGATGGTGAACGGAGAGGCAGCGTTCCGACGGTGATCACATCAACTCTCGATCCATTTATGACACACATCGTGACCTCATCCCTTGCTAGTGGTCGCCTGTTCCACATCCCCTAATTCGAGTTACATATATTAGCAACCGAGCTACTATCAAATACCTAGGTGCTACTGCGAGTACTAGTCAAGTACACACCAATAACATGTATATCAAATATACATTTGTTCATCTTGCCGGCCATGAGGTTTCAAAAAAAAAATCTTGTCGGCCTTCTTGTCTACCAGGAATTTGGGGCAGTTGAGCTTCCAATGGCCAGTCCCCTTACAATAGTAGCACTTAGTATCAGACTTAGGGCCAGCTCAGGTCTTCTTCTCAGGCCATCAAAATATTTTCCACCCTTCTTGAAGTTACCCTTCTTGTCCTTGTTGAAACCGGTTGTCTTATTGATCATCACCACTTGATGTTCTTTCCTAATCTTTGCTTCAGCAGTCTTAAGCATTGAAAAAAACTCGGGGAGAGACTTCTTCATGCCATGCATTTTATAGTTCATCACGAAGCTCTTATAGCTTGGTGGCAAAGATTAGAGAGCATGATGTATGCCTAAGTCAATGGGAATCGTTATTCCCAAGGCTACAAGTTTATCGGCGTACCCAGACATTTTGAGTACATGCTCACTAACGGATTTGTTCAACTCCATCATGGAGCTAAAGAACCTTTCTAAAGCTTCATAACTTTCCATAGCAGCATGGGTATTGAAAATCATTTTCAATTCACCCATGGTATCAAAGGCATTGCCATTCTCGAAATGCTTTTGGAGTTCTGGCTCTAGCCCATATAGTATGCCGCAATGAACCATGTTGTGGTCCTCTCGATAACTTAAGTAAACATTATTTACATTGTCAGGAGCATAATTAGGTGGTGGGGGGCCTAGCGGCACTTCTAGCACATATTGCTTTTGTGTAGGAGTGAGGAGAATCCTCATGTTTAGGGCCCAGTTGGTAAAGTTGCTACCATTCATTGCAACTTTCTCTTTCTCCATGAACACATTGAAATTTAAAGAAGGTGGTGCCATCTACAACAGAATTTGCAAAGTTTATTTAGACTAAGTTTATGATAGATTGAGTTCAACTAATCCAAATTACAAATAAACTACCACTCAAAAACAACATCCCTCGTGTCTTTTTGTGACTAGATGAACCAGATTCACTACACCAAGACTGATCATCACGTGAATTGGTGCGGCTGCAAAGGAGAGCATCTATATGGTCATCATATAAAATATATGACTCATGATTTACCTTTCGATTTGTAACATCTCAAAAATATTAAACAATATTATCAAGTTCTAATCACCCAAGTTTAGGGTTAACAAATACTTGTAATACTAAACCCTATATGAATGCATGTGTGTTTATTATTAATGCATGAATGCTTGCTATGCAATGTTTGATTGCTATAAATGATAAGGATTAGTTTAAGGACCAAAGCAAGATCATCTAGGTAAAAACCAAACAAAAACAAATCAAAAGAAAATCAAATTATGAAGCATATGATCAAATGGTCATTTTGACCAAAGTTAACCACTAGCCCACTTTGGGCATCTCTAGCAAATGATTTCCAACAGAAACAATTCTATTTCTTTTCTCCCCTTGCTAGACCAAGTGAAAATGAACACAAGCAAACTTTACAAACTTACACAGACCAATTTCAAATCTATTTGAGAGACATTTCAAAATTGAATCAAGTGTAGGTATCTAGATCACCATTTTGCAAAAACCACTCAAACTAGCACCACTTGACAAATCCCAGCAACCAGAGACACCCAAGCATGTGACCAGCACACCCACCAAAAATATTTTGAAAATTCAAATCTTTAGTTCATGCGACCATTTGATCGAGCACTAAACAGGCAGAGTATAAGTCCAACAACTATCCACTGTTTTGATTAATCAATTGCTCACCATTTGTACCCAATTCATCTCAACTACTCACCCACGATCACTCCCAGTACCCAGCTATGCCGCTAGCACCCCTCATTTGCCGTTTGCACCAGTGCACGCCCGTACCCGAGCATGTCATGCTGGTCGATCATGGACACGACACCACACGCCGCACCGCCCTCTCTCATGACCCCCAGGAGGTAGGTGTGACCTCACCGCACTCGCCCATCCACCCCTCGACCAATGACAAGCAGCAGAGAAGCCAGCGCAGCCATGCCACTCTCCTCTGTCTGCCATGCCGAGCGCACGCCAGAGCACCAAGCCACTCCCGCGTAGCCACGCCGCGTCTCGCTCTCTCCACGCGTAACTGCACTCACCGCGTCACCAGCAACCTCCCAGACACGACCATTTGCCGCCGTGCGCCCCGTTACCACCGTACGCCATGATGAACACCTCCGTACCCACAGAGAGCACGAACGTCACCCGACCGTTTAAGACCGCACCTCGTCGTTCCACTATGCACATGATGATCGCCGTAGACCACCGCGTCAACCTATGCCCTCCACCATGCCTAAAGTGACATGTAGCAACGTCACCGACGAGACCGAGCCATGTCGCGCTGCCCTTCTCGCTGGTGTAGAAATAGGACCCTCCCCCAGCCTCAAACGGCACACGATTTGACTCTCCTCTTCCTCAGAAACACCCCTGACCCTTTCCCGGAGCAAGGCGAGCACCACCTTGCTCGAATTTCGCCGGAGCCCGCCGTTGTAGTGAAGGAAGGGCGCCGTTGATTGGAGCCACCCCAGGAGCCGCCGCGACCACCACTCGACTCGCTGTCGTCTACCAGCTCGTTCGCCCCCATCACCGAACCTAGTTGGAGCCCTGGTAAGCCTCCGACGACCCTCACCAACGAGCTAGGTTTAGAATCTCGTGCACCCTCTATGACGTACATGATGAACCAGAGTCGTCGATTTGATCTCTAATCGTAGGGCTGATATTAGCCGATACCGTTTTGTGTTAGACCTATCGCCGACGCATGGGACCAGCTTGTAAGCAGCCACTGCGCGCTGTGTAGTTGGGCTGGCCCATGTTCATTCCTGCGCGTAGCCCAGAAATTCAAATGTGGATTTTCCATTTAAATCAAAACCCTATTCTGTTAGTGATTTCAAAATTGAATTCAGAGAGTTTTACTTAACCAAAATGCATGATTCCAATTTTGTTAGAAAGGTATTAAAAATATATACACACTCCTATTGGATTCAAACCATTTGAAATTATAGATCACCTATAGTAAAAATAACAAGACAAAGACTTTTACAACTTCAAACATTTTGATAAAATCAACCATAAATGCTCTTGAGTTGAATCCAACTCTTAAAAATCACATTTCCCATGCTCTATATGAATATGTAAAAAGATTTAAGTTTTACGTGCATTGATCATGGACTAGTATTAAAAGAATGCTATATATGCATTTCTAGTCACTTTAATATTATTAAATAACAATATTAAATCTTGTAATATATGCCAAACCCTCACATTCCCAAGTATTGGAATATGTGGTGATGGCATGTGTCAACATGATCCCATATTTTAATTGGAGAATACTAAATCTTAAGTATTCTCAATGAGTAGAAATTATTTTCCAAAATAAGATAAATAAGAATGTGTCATTACTCCATGTGATGATTGAGATGATGCTAGATCATCTAGTGTGAGCCCCTGTGTGCTAAATAGAAGTAGTTAATTGTTGTTTGGTGATTGTGTACCTTGTATGTATTTATAGACGCTAGTACCAACCCGGGCTACGACGAGAAGGAGTACTTCGAGGAAGAGGAAGAGAACTTCAACAACTGCAATACTCAAGGCAAGCCCACTATGCAAGCTAGCCCTGCAAGCTTAGCTATGCAAGCTGACTGGTGCAGATACCCTATGCAAACTTTTGAGATGCAACTTTACCAATTCCTAGTTTTATTCCAAGCTTTACTTTTCCCTTTACTAAAGATTCTTACCTAGTTAATGAATTGTGATTAGTGGCAAATAGGATGGATACCATCAAGATCATAGAACTAGTCTTGGGTACTTATACTTGATTCACACCCCTCAGTAGTGATACCCTCAATACTAGTGGCTAGTGCTAAGCTAAACTTGATCACTTTAGATGGGAATACCTAGAGAAAATGATTATGAAAACCTTGGAATGATGAGTCATTCTATTGAAATGTTTTTACATAGGTTATGAAACACAATGGTTTGATGATGAAACTAAATGGTGCATGATCCTTGACTTTGATAAAAACTGATGGTTGGGTTCGGATGCGTTACCATTTCAATTTTACCGTACAACCACAATACCTGAGTTGGGTAGGGCTTAACTAGAAGTTTATATGTCTTAGTATGGGTTCCCTTGCAGAAAGAGGTTGAGCTAAGGCTACCTCGTGAATATGAATGTCCACCTATGCAGTTCCCGGGATGGCAGTTGGCCATGGCTGGGAGGCCAAGCTCATAGGGGAGGTGCCGATACTAGGGCGTGTAACTAAAGGTTAGGATTGATTATCCGCATACCAAGTATGATGATTCAGGGTTATCCCTGATGGATGTATCGAATCTTGTGGTGAAAGTGTACCACCTCTGTAGAGTGTCAAACTATTCGAATAGCTGCGTTCGCGGTTATGGACAGTTGGAGTGGCCATACTATTCCGTTGTTAGATGTTTTCAAAATGACTTGTAACTTGAACAATGATTTTGACTTGACCACCACAGGGTTTTGGACATGAAAACTAGGTTCCCACTTAAGTAATCTAGAGAAATAAAAATAGGCTTTACTGGAGTACTTATGAAATAAAATTGGCTTGATGCAAACAAGACTAGAGCTTAGGACTCCTACTAGTATTCCCTTACTTGTGTTAGTGATAGTTTGCGAGTACTTTAAGAGTACTCATGGCTTTGTTCCTGGCTATTCCCAAGGCCAGTCTACGAGGAAGACTACCCGGGAGATGGACAACAGGAGGTCTATGATAACTAGGATCATCTCCCATCGCCAGCATTGCCTGTGACCATGAAGATGGAGTCTACTATGTTTATTTCTGCTGCTCTAATTTGTATTAAGACTTGATCATGATATCAACTATTTGTCAGACTATTATGGTTTGTAATGGATGATGTATTGTGGTACCAATTCTGTTATGTCTCACAAACATGGTAATCCTAGGATTGCGATGTACGACATAACAGGCATTTGGACTTAAAAATCCGGGTGTTGACAAGTTGGTATCAGAGCCATCCTGACCATAGGAGACCCTAGTTAGAATGGACATATGAAAAACCTAGTTTCAAAACAAAGTAATTGAGTATTTATGAAAACCTATTCTCACTCTTACCCTTGAGATTCTTTCAAAAAGGAGTTCACATGTTCCTCAAAATCCTTACAATTCTACATAAAGTTTCACACACTTGATCACCCCACTAACTCACTCATCCTAATTGCTTATGGATGGAGGTCAAATACAGCAAATTCTACCAGTTGGGCAATGGAGGGGAGCTCGTCTTCGAGAGGGACCTAAGCCAGCTAGCAGAGCTTCTAGAACATCCGCACCCGGAGTTCTTCGGAGTACAGCTCAATGACCAGCCCGGAGGGAAACTACAGTGGTTGATAGTTGCGGATCTGAGAGGAAAAATGGAGCCACCTCTTTCGGAGAAGATTCAATTTAGCTTGAGGGAGAACCATTTGTTGGATGGATTATCTCGAGCCATGCAGGAGGCACTTGCTCGTCTGTGTGCACAAAACATCAACCAGATGAATGGCACCTGCTTTGCCCACTATGCAAGACATGACTCTATGGGATGGCCTTTGGCCATGCCGACACATCTGGAGCTGAGGCATCACGTGGACCACCTGGACTCCATGCTGCACGAGACTCGGAAGGAGTTGGACAACGTCCGTGCCTACGCCAACCAGAATCATGCGGAAGCCGCTGAGAGGAAGCAAACCCTCGCCATCCTCGCTAAGGAGCACAAGTCAATTTGTTGCCAGCATGACAAGAAGGACCGCATCATTGCTCGTCTTTGCCAGAAGGTGGCAACCCTCGATGAGACCATCCACGACCAAGAGATCCAACTTGAGGCGAAGGAGGAGGAAGGTGAAGATATCTGTGGTGATATCCACTCTTACCTCAGTGATGATGATGACTACCTGGAGGACATCGTCACAGAGTACTGACGAGGATGACGCTGATTTCATAGATGATGAAGAAACCCCTATTCTGATGATGAGTAGTCGCACCTAAGTACTATCGTAGGTGTGAGTTTGTAGCCAGTCCCATTGTATCGTAGCTTCACATAATGGTTCTTAAAACCATCTGCTTCCATAGTTGTGGTGTGTGTTTGTATTGTGTGCTTGGAATGAATGAATGAATGAGAAGGAATTATTAGTGTTCAAACCTTATTCATACTCAAAGTTTTAAAAGCTTTTTGAACCATACTAATAAACCATAGAAAATTTCCCACTTGTCTTACGATCTATCTCAATCTTCAGATGACTCGCGGAAACCCCGGTGGAAGCAGCTCATCCCATGATCCAATGCTTCAGATTCTAAAAATGCTTGTATCCGATTGTGAAGCCGGTAGAGCCGAACGTCAAGCCAATCTAGCCACTCTTCAACAAATTGCCCAGATGGCAGACAACAATCAAGGTCATGGAAACCAAGATCACCATGGATCCAAACTCAAGAACTTCCAAAAACACCAATCCTCCTAGGTTTAGAAAATCACAAGAGCCCTTAGATGCTTATGAGTGGCTGCAGACCATGGAAAACAACTTAGAAGTCGCAGCAGTTGATGCCGCAGAGAAAGTACTGTTTGCCACCCACTTTCTGGCAGGTTATGCAAGATCATGGTGGAACAATGCCCGTACCATGAATGGAGGACATATGATGACTTGGGAGGAATTCAAGCTCAAGTTCAGCAGGACCCATGTGCCCCCAGGTTTGATCAAGCAGATGAGGGATGAATTCAGGGAGCTGAAGCGGGGAAGAATGACCGTGGTAGAGTACCGTGATAAATTTCTGTCTCTAGCTAGGTATGCCCCTGATGAGATTGACACTGAAGCAAAGAAGAAGGAGAGATTCCTGAATGGCCTACATGATGAGATGTAGACAGTGTTAGTCAACATTCCCTTTGATGACCTAGAAGCTTTGGTGGATTCTGCTATCCAGATGGAAGGAAACATCAACCAAGCTAGTGAGAACATTAAGCGTCGTATGATGCACCAACCTGGAACCCACCATACCCCGAAGTATCGCCCCAACCCGTCTGCAGGATATGCACCAAGAAACAACAGACCCGCTATGACCCGTCCAAACTACCCCAATCGTGGCGGAGGAAACCCGAGGCCTAGAGGCCACAACAACAACAACCCTGGCAATCCCCATAACTTCAACCGTGCACCGCCAAGGTCCAACAACAGCAACAACAACGACAACAACAACAACAATACCGCCCCAAGGACTGGAAGCAATGCGGTGCCTGTCACAGGGAAAGACAAGTCAATGATAACTTGCTTTGAGTGTGGAGTCACGGGTCACTACTCCAACGAGTGCCCCAAGAAGCTTGATGCAGCCACCAATGTTACTGCACCTGCCCAACAACAGCGCCGTGTCCAGCCTGGAAAGATATTTGCCCCAGGAAACCCGCACAACCGTACCGGTCGTCTATTCCACATGAATGCGGAAGAAGCCCAGGAAGCGCCAGATGTCATGTTGGGTATGTTTTATATTAACTTAGTACTTGCAAGAGTGTTGTTTGATTCTGGAGCATCACACTCGTTTGTTACAGAAGAATTTGCATGCACTAGTAAGATTCAACCAACAAATTTGAAGCATGTTATGATAGTTCAAATACCTGGTTCAACCACCAAAGCTAGAAAAATTTGCAAGGCTGTACCTATCAGAATCCATGGGATAGACTTTTATGCCAATCTAATAGTACTTGGAACCAAAGGTTTGGAAGTAGTACTAGGAATGGATTGGATGTCGAAACATCAAGGATTAATTGACTGTGCCAAGAAATCCATAACCATAACCAGTAGCACCAGAGTATCAGTAGATCATGTATCTGAGACGCTACCCCGCCAATTCAAATGCAACAAGTGTTTAGTCAAATCAACCATAGACCAAGTCAGAGTAGTCTGTGAATACCCCGATGTGTTCCTAGATGAATTGCCCGGTATGCCCCCAGATCGGGATATCGAGTTTATCATTGAACTAGTTCCTCGAACTGGACCCATAGCTCAGAGACCCTATAGTATGAACCCATCTGAATTAGTGGAGCTAAAGAAGCAACTTGATGATATGTTGGGAAAAGGTATGATACAACCAAGTGCATGGCCATGGAGATCACCTGTTTTGTTTGTGGATAAGAAAGATGGTGCCAACCGTATGTGTACGGATTATTGGAAGCTGAATGACGTCACCATCAAGAACAAATACCCACTGCCAGAGATAGAAGATCTGTTTGACCAACTGACTGGTGCCAGAGTGTTTTCTAAGATTAATCTTAGAACTGGTTATCATCAATTGAAGATTCGTGCAACGGATATTCCAAAGATCGCCTTCACCACCAGATATGGATTGTATGAGTATAATGTCATGTCCTTTGGATTAACCAATACCCCCACTTATTTCATGAACCTCATGAATAAGATTTTTATGAAATTCTTGGATAAGTTTGTCGTTGTTTTTATCGATGACATTCTGATCTACTCCAAGTCAGAAGAATACCATGAACAACACCTAATAACCATCCTTGAAACCCTTAGGGAGCATCAGTTGTATGCCAAGTTTAGCAAATGTGAGTTCTGGTTAAAGGAAGTAGGATTCCTAGGTAATATCTTGTCGGCAGGGAGAGTTGTTGTCGACCCCGCCAAGATTAAGGGTGTTGAAGAATGGAAAGCCCCAACCACTCAAACCGAAGTCCGCGCATTCCTTGGATTAGCCAGATACTACCGCAAGTTTGTTGAAGGATTTTCAAGCATCGCAAGGCCGATGACCCAGTTGTTGAAGAAAGATAAGAAGTTTGAATGGACGGACAAATGCGAAGCAAGTTTTCAAGAGCTCAAGAAGAGATTGATTTCAGCCCCAATTTTGATCATGCCGGATATCATGAAGCCTTTTGATGTATATTGTGATGCATCCAAGATTGGTCTCGGATGTGTGTTGATGCAAGAAGTCAAAGTAATATATTATATGTCCCCACAACTGAAGCAACATGAGCACAACTATCCTACACATGACTTAGAACTGGCAGCCATAGTTTTAGCCTTGAAGACATGGCGTCATTACCTCATGGGTAACCGATGTGAGATTTATTCGGATCACAAGAGTTTGAGGTATATTTTCACCCAGAAGGAGCTAAATATGAGGCAAAGGAGATAGATATAGTTAATCAAGGATTATGACCTTGACATTCACTATCACCCCGGCATGGCCAATGTGGTAGCGGATGCTCTTAGTAGACTACCGTGTAGGCTAAACACCATGATTAATGAAGACCATCCAAGTTTGCATGAGGAGTTGGAGAATTTTAGAATGGAGCTAATTAGCAAAGGATTTCTAGCTAGCATAGAACTTCAACCCACTTTGATCGGTCAAATAAAGGAAGCTCAGAAAGGAAATGCCAGTATTGATGGAATTAAGCGTCGTATCGGTACATGGAAGGTACCCGGATTCACCGAAGATGAAGAAGGAGTTATGTCGTATACAGGACGTATCTGTGTGCCTGTAGATTCAGAGTTGGAACAAGTCATTATGCAGGAAGCCCATGATACCCTTTATTCTATTCACCCGGGGGAACCAAGATGTATCAGGATTCGAAGGAGCAATTTTGGTGGCACAAAATGAAGAGAGAAGTTGGAAGCTACATAGCCAAGTGTGATATATGTCAAAGAGTCAAAGCAGAACATCAGCGACCCGCAGGACTTTTGCAACCATTGCAGATTCCGGAATGGAAATGGGATTCTGTTGGAATGGATTTCATCACCAGTTTGCCTACATCTAGTAGGGGAAATGATTCTATTTGGGTCACAGTAGATAGACTGTCCAAAGTAGCTCATTTCATACCAATCAAGACTACCTATCAAAGCTCAAAGCTAGCAGAATTGTACATTGCTAGAATAGTTAGTCTGCATGGAACCCCCAAGACCATTGTGTCAGATAGAGGAACCCAGTTTACCTCAAGGTTCTGGAAGAAAGTCCAGCAAGGATTAGGAACCAAACTGAACTTCAGCACAACCTATCACCCGCAAACCGACGGACAAACAGAAAGAGTAAACGAGATATTAGAAGATATGCTAAGAGCTTGTGTTTTAGCATATGGATCTAAATGGGAAGACTATCTGCCTTTCGCAGAATTCTCATACAATAGTAGTTATCAAGCCAGTTTGCAAATGGCCCCATTTGAGTTTTTGTATGGAAGGAAGTGTCGTACCCCCCTGAATTGGTCGCAAGTAGGAGAGAATCATATATTCGGACCAGACATCCTACGAGAAGCCGAAGAGAAGGTTCACAAAGTCCATGAACACCTCAAGACCGCCCAATCTAGACGGAAGAGTTACGCTGATAAAAGACGTCGAGACCTGACCTTCAATGTCGGAGATTTTGTGTATCTCAAAGTATCACCCTTGAAAGGAATGCAGCATTTTCAACTGAAAGGGAAGCTTTGCCCCAGATATATTGGACCTTTCAAGATTTTAAGTCGCCGAGGAGAAGTATCCTATCAGCTAGAACTGCCTGAGGAGATGTCAGCCGTACATGATGTATTCCATATCTCGTTACATAGGAAATGCCTAGAAGTTCCGAAAAAGACCAAAGTTTTCAAGAACATCGATCATAGAGCCATAGATATCAACAAGGATCTAACTTATCGTGAAGTGCCCATTCGTATTTTGGAAGAAGCCTTCAGAACCACCTGGACCAGAAGTATCAAGTTTCTAAAGATCTAGTGGAGTAACCATACCGAAGAAGAAGCCACTTGGGAGCGAGAAGATTATATTAGGACTGAGTTTCCCAATCTCTTTAGTTCCTAGTTTTTCTTGAATCTCGGGACGAGATTCTGTTTAAGGAGGGAAGGTTTGTAACATCTCAAAAATATTAAACAAGATTATCAAGTTCTAATCACCCAAGTTTTGGGTTAACAAAAACTTGTAATACTAAACCCTATATGAATGCATGTGTGTTTATTATTAATGCATGAATGCTTGCTATGCCATGTTTGATTGCTATAAATGATAAGGATTAGTTTAAGGACCAAAGCAAGATCATCTAGGTAAAAACCAAACAAAAACAAATCAAAAGAAAATCAAATTATGAAGCATATGATCAAATGGTCATTTTGACCAAAGTTAACCACTAGCCCACTTTGGGCATCTCTAGCAAATGATTTCCAACAGAAACAATTCTATTTCTTTTCTCCCCTTGCTAGACCAAGTGAAAATGAACACAAGCAAACTTTACAAACTTACACAGACCAATTTCAAATCTATTTGAGAGACATTTCAAAATTGAATCAAGTGTAGGTATCTAGATCACCATTTTGCAAAAACCACTCAAACCAGCACCACTTGACAAATCCCAGCAACCAGAGACACCCAAGCATGTGACCAGCACACCCACCAAAAATCTTTTGAAAATTCAAATCTTTAGTTCATGCGACCATTTGATCGAGCACTAAACAGGCAGAGTACAAGTCCAACAACTATCCACTATTTTGATTAATCAATTGCTCACCATTTGTACCCAGTTCATCTCCACTACTCACCCAATATCACTCCCAGTACCCAGCCGTGCAGCTAGCACCCCTCATTCTCTGTTTGCATCAGTGCACGCCCGTACCAGAGCATGTCATGATGGCCGATCATGGACACGACGCCACACGCTGCAACACCATCTCCCACGACCTCCAGGAGGTAGGCGTGACCTCACCGCACTCGCCCGTCCACCCCCCGACCAACGACAAGCAGCAGAGAAGCCAGCGTAGCCATGCCACTCTCCTCTGTCCGCCATGCCGAGCGCACGCCAGAGCGCCAAGCCACTCCCGCACAGCCACGCCGCACCTCGCTCTCTCCATGCGTAACTACACTCACCGTGTCACCAGCAACCTCCCAGACACGACCATTCGCCGCCGTGCGCCCCGTCACCACCGTACGCCATGACTAACACCACCGTACCCGCACAGAGCATGAACGTCACCTGACCGTTTAGGACCGCGCCTCGCTGTACCACTATGCGCATGACGATCACCGCAGACCACCGCGTCGGCCTATGCCCTCCGCCATGCCTATAGCGACCTGTAGCAACATCGCCGACGAGCCCGAGCCATACCGCTCTGCCCGTCTCGCCGGTGTATAAATAGGACCCTCCCCCAGCCTCAAACGGCACACCATTCGACTCTCCTCTCCCTCAGAAACACCCCTGACCCTATCCCAGAGCAAGGCGAGCACCACCACGCTGGAATTTCGCCAGAGCCCGCCGCTGTAGTGAAGGAAGGGCGTCGTTGATTGGAGCCACCCTAGGAGCCGCCGCGACCACCATTTGACTTGCCGTCATCTACCAGTTTGTTCGCCCCCATCGCCGAACCTAGTTGGAGCCCTGGTAAGCCTCCGACAACCCTCACTATCGAGCTAGGTTTAGAATCTCGCGCGCCCTCTGCGACATAGACGATAAACCAGAGCCGTCGATTTGATCTCTAATCATAGGGCTGATATTAGTAGATACCATTTCGCGTTAGATCTATCGCCGACGCGTGGGACTAGCCTATAAGCAGCCTGTTGCGCGCACGCTGTGCAGTTGGGCCGGCCCATGTTCGTTCCCGCGTGTAGCCTAGAAATTCAAATGTGGATTTTCCATTTAAATCAAAACCCTATTCTATCAGTGATTTGAAAATTGAATTCAAAGAGTTTTACTTAACCAAAATGCATGATTCCAATTTTGTTAGAAAGGTATTGAAAATATCTATATACTCCCATTGGATTCAAACCATTTGAGTTTATAGATCACCTATAGTAAAAATAACAAGACAAAGACTTTTACAACTTCAAACATTTTGATAAAATCAACCATAAATGCTTTTGAGTTGATTCCAACTCTCAAAAATCACATTTTCCATGCTCTATATGAATATGTAAAAAGATTTAAGTTTTACATGCATTGATCATGAACTAGTATTAAAAGAATGCTATATAGGCATTTCTAGTCACTTAAATATTATTAAATAGCAATATTAAATCTTGTAATATATGACAAACCCTTTAAATCACATTCCCAAGTATTGGAATACATGGTGATGGCATGTGTCAACATGATCCCATATTTTAATTGGAGAATATTAAATCTTAAGTATTCTCAATGAGTAGAAATTACTTTTCCAAAATAAGATAAATAAGAATGTGTCATTACTCCATGTGATGATTGACATGATGCTAGATCATATAGTGTGAGCCCTTGTGTGCTAAATAGAAGTAGTTAAGTGTTGTTTGGTGATTGTGTACCTCGTATGTATTTATAGACGCTAGTACCGACCCGGGCTACGACGAGGAGTACTTTGAGGAAGAGGAAGATAACTTCAACAACTGCACTATTCAAGGCAAGCCCACTATGCAAGCTAGCCCTACAAGCTGACTTGTGCAGATACCCTATGCAAATGTTTGAGATGCAACTTTACCAATTCCCAGTTTTATTCCAAGATTTACTTTTCCCTTTACTAAAGTTTCTTACCTAGTTAATGAATTGTGATTAGTGGAAAATAGGATGGATACCATCAAGATCATAGAACTAGTCTTGGGTACTTATACTTGATTAACACCCCTAAATAGTGATACCCTCAATACTAGTGGCTAGTGCTAAGCTAAACTTGATCAGTTTAGATGGGAATACTTGGAGAAAATGATTATGAAAACCTTGGAATGATGAGTCATTCTATTGAAATGTTTTGACATGGGTTATGAAACACAATGGTTTGATGATGAAACTGAATGAGGCATGAGCCTTGACTTTTATAAAAACTGATGGTTGGGTTCTGATGCGATACCATTCCAATTTTACCGTACAACCACAATACCTGAGTTGGATATGGCTTAACTGGAAGTTTATATGTCTTAGTATGGGTTCTCTTGAGGAAAGAGGTTGAGCTGAGGCTACCTCGTGAATATGAATGTCCACCTATGCAGTTCCCGGGATGGAAGTTGGCCATGGCTGGGAGGCCAAGCTCAAAGGGGAGGTGCCTATACTAGGGTGTGTAATTGAAAGGTTAGGATTGATTATCCGCATACCAAGTATGATGATTCGGGGTTATCCCTGAAGGATGTATCGAATCTTGTGGTGAAAGTGTACCACCTCTGTAGAGTGTCAAACTATTCGAATAGCTGCATCCGCGGTTATGGACAGTTGGAGTGGCCATACTGTTCCGTTGTTAGATGTTTTCAAAATGACTTGTGACTTAAACAATGACTTTGACTTGACCACCACAGGGTTGTGGACATAAAAACTAGGTTCCCACTTAAGTAATCTAGAGAAATAAAAATAGGCTTTACTATGGAGTACTTATGAAATAAAATTGGCTTGACGCAAACAAGACTAGAGCTTAGGACTCCTACTAGTATTCCCTTACTTGTGTTAGTGATAGTTTGCGAGTACTTTAAGAGTACTCATGGCTTTGTGCCTGGCTATTCCCATGGCTAGACTACGAGGAAGACTACCCGGGAGATGGACAACAGGAGGTCTATGATAACTAGGATCATCTCCCATCGTCAGTATTGCTTGTGACCATGAAGATGGAGTCTACTATGTTTATTTCCGCTGCTCTAATTTGTATTAAGACTTGATTATGAGATCAACTATTTGTAAGACTATTATGGTTTGTAATGGATGATGTACTGTGGTACCAATTCTGTTATGTCTCACAAACATGGTAATTTTGGGATTGTGATGTACGACATAACAGGCATTTGGACTTAAAAATCTGGGTGTTGGCAAGTTGGTATCAGAGCCATCCTGACCATAGGAGATCCTAGTTAGAATGGACATCTGAAAAACCTAGTTTCAAAACAAAGTAATTGAGTATTTATGTAAACCTATTCTCACTCTTACCCTTGAGATTCTTTCAAAAAGGAGTTCACATGTTCCTCAAAATCCTTACAATTCTACATAAAATTTGACACACTTGATCACCCCACTAACTCACTCATCCTAATTGCTTATAGATGGAGGTCAAAGAATACAAACACGAATGGTTCCAATGTTTTGAAAAAAATAACAACCGCTATAGGCCGACACTATTGTGACCTAGTAAAGAAACTATGTCTTTCTGCGGTTGTCTCATGTCCGTAACGATTAGTGTCACCTTTGAAAATATTCGCTCTGTTGTTTTCTACGATGATTACTATGACCCAATCACAAAGACGGATGATTCCAATATTTAAAAAAAAAATAACAACCCAGTTTGTTCGACGCTATTGTGACCTCTGCGGCTGTCTCGTGTCTGTAACGATTACTGTGACCTGCTAAGTTTTTCTGCGGCTGTAGCCTTTGAAAATATTCGCTCCGTCGTTTTCTATGACGACTAGTATGACCAAGTAAATAATACAAAGATGGATGCTTCCAATATTTTGAAAAAAACAGCCGTAGTAGGTCGACGCTATTGTGACCTAGAACCGAAACTATGAGGGTGTGTGACTGTCTCTTGTTTGTAACGATTACTTTGACCTACTAAGTTTGTCTGCGGTTGTCACCTTTGAAAATATTCACTCCGGCATTTTCTGTGACGACTACTATGACCCAGTAAAGAATGCAAAGACGGATGTTTCCAATATTTTGAAAAAATAACAGCCGTTGTAGCATTCTCTCTTTCAATTCTACCTTTCTCTTCAATAAGATCTTCCGAATGAATAAGTTGATCCATGAGGGTCTCAAAATGCTTCTTGTTCTCATCTCGCAAGTTAGTCACATAATGATCCAAATAAATAACTTCTTCTTTAACCTTAAGACTAGTAGGATCATCCATTTCAACATTCATAGTAGTCTTAGGAAAAGATGTACTAGAAGGTGATACCTCGGAGGCCCTTATCATGAGGCAATTGATGTCCTTGTTGGAGATGTTCTTATTTGGATAATCAAAGAGTAAAGGGGTTGGTGTAGAGGTGGTGATGATGTCTGCAACTTCCTTGAGCTTTCTTCTTCCTCTTCGTCTTCACTCCCAGATGAGTACTCCTCATGTGCCACCAATAGATTTTCAGTTGCTTCTTGTATGGAATATTCTTTGTAGTGAAAGGCTTCTTGCATGGAGCCTTTGACTTGTCCTTGATAATAAGTCTACCACCATGATCTTCACTATTTTTATAAGGGCATTCGACAACGAAGTGGAAGCGGTCTCCACATGACGTGGGGTTAACACGTCAATGCCCATAGTTAATGGACTTGGGTTTAGAGGAAGAGCAGCACGCTGGAGACTTCGTCGGCTAATATACAAGAAACATGGGGACACGAGGTTTACCCATGTTCAGGCCCCCGGAGGAAAACCCTACTCATGCTTGTCTGCTCTTGATTGATGATGAACCGAAGGTTACAGGGGTGCCTTGATGGCGATGGTACGCAGATGTGATCTAGCGTATGCTATGGAGGTTGTGTCTAGATCTATTGTGGGGGAGCTGCCTTCTCCTTGGACCTCCTAGCCTTTGTATATGGGGGAGGCTAGGTCTCAGGTACCAATACGAGTAGGTTACAAGTTGGATTGGAACTCTAGTCTTGAGCTTTCCTTGTCTTGTGCGCTAGGAGTCGGTATTCTTGTAGGCTTCACGCCATTGAATCGTCATGGGCCTCATGGACCTTGGCAGGTCGTCGAGTGGACCTTCCACCGGGCCAGACCAGATAGTCCAATAGTAGGTGCCCTTAGGGCATATATATGTCACTAGCCCCCGAGTGTCCATTTGAATCGTACATTTGGGTGAAGACTTAGATGTCTTGAGCCTTGCATTTGGAGGTCGGAGTCGACAGTTGTATTGAGTGTGAAGCACTCACCCGGAAGTTCAGCGGGTCAGTCGAAATTCATAACTGTTCATAGGGATGCTAGTAAACATGCCTGTTGCTCTTGATGGATCGGGGACCAGTTAATTTCTCTAGGGCAGAAACAACTCCACCTACTCAAACTCGAGTCCCCGAACTCAAATTCAGAAATTGCTGGCGTAGTTCGACTCATGCCGCGGAGGCCTTACTGAGCCAAACTCTAGTTTATAAGTATGTACCCAATGCGTCCGTCGGGATTTTCTTCATGTCATATACACGGTATTTTCTGGTAGAGCGTATTGGTTGCGGTTGCCAGGCCATCAGATTAAATCTGTAGGTCTTATCTTTGTGTCATAGACACAATATTTGAATGTTTATCACCGTGGAGGTGTTTTGGGTGGCCAAGAAGACGTTATCTCTGAACTTGGCATTGTACTGTAAGTGGACAAAGTCGGTTGTTGTAAGCGAGTTGGCATTGTGGATGCAATCGGAACAATGGACTATGTTGTGAATCTGTGTTTTCTATAGGGTGCACGACCAACGCTCCCTATTGGAGTAACCCCTGAGTGTCTGTTTGAGTTGTAGACTCAAGCATAGACTTGTAGTCATCGGTTGCGTAGACACAATGATCCAGAAGTGCTTCAGATGATCTTCCAAATGCCATCAATGCTGGCGCTTTTTCGAATGTGCGACCAGCGCTCCCTATGGGAGTATCCCCCGAGTTCTTATTCGAGTCGTAGATTCGAATGAGGAATCAGAGTGTGCCACTCGAAGATCTTGTATGTACGCGACCAATGCTCCAGTTTGGAGTAGCCCCCGAGTGTCTGTCGGAGTCGTAGACTCGGGCAGAGACTCGAGTCTTGTATCTTGTATATGTAGTTAAAAATCATGCGAGGAGATGCCATTGACCCGGAAGTGCATCGAGTTAGTGTCTCACGCATAAGGATCTCAGATTCGACGCCGCAATCAGAGTCCACATGGCGGAGTCATGCGATGCTTAGTCGGGTGAGTCGACGATGCAGATAGAGTCGAAGTAGTCGCTTCTGTCGGGTGTGTGGCTAGTGTCACGTCCTTGTAGCATCAAGCGATGCAACCATTCAAGGAGGGACTCGACTCGGGTCTTGAGTTTATGGCATAGCCAGTTGTTTTGTTGACTCCTGTTGGAGGACCCGATGGAATAGCTCGATGTAGTCGACGTTCTTGTAGGCTACAGAAAACATAAATAATTGTGACGTACTTGTATCTTGTAAAGAATATTTGCATCTTGGCTTATAAGGTAAAATTCTGGTGCTAATCTAGTCGACACTTTTGCATTATATGCTAGGCCTTTTTGTTAGCCTGATTACCCTTAGTCTCAGTACCTTGCCGAGGTACTCGGAGTTTAAGGATTCTACGATCAGGTAGAATCAGCTACTTGGGCTGTCGCGTGTGAGGTTCTCGAGTGTATGGAGTCGATGGCACATTAAGTTACTCGAAGAGGGCACAACACCCGAGTGTTTCGAGTGCGAGTTAAAAAAGAATCAGCTCTAAGTAGAGAGAAACTTAGCTTTGTTTGTTGTCGACGAGGTGAATGGGTCGCGGGAGCCGATGCGATCGGCGGGTTGTGGTCGAGGACGATGGAGTCACGCGATGGATAGAATCAAAACGATGGATGTGGAGTCGACACAATGGCGAGTCATATGGCGGACAGAGTCGATGTGGTAGCGGGTCACGCCGTGGACGTAGTCGACGTAGCAGACTGGAGTCACGTGGTGATGACGAGTTTCCGCATCCGAAGACAGTAACAGGTCGCCGCAGCTCAAGGCGGAATCAGGTCATGCCATGGAGTCGGTGGAGCCCTAGAGTGTAGAGTCAAGGTGATCGACGAAGTCGTCGAGGCAAACGTGCGGTCGAGGCCGATGAAGTCGTGCGATGGACCGAAGTCAACTCGGTGATGCATAGTTGTAACATCCCCGGATTAGCACCTAGAAATAGAGAGGACACATGTTTGTGCATTGCATTCATGCATAAGAAAATCCGGAGAATTTTTGCGTAAAACTAAAAGAGCCATAGAGGGATCGAGATTCCTCTTGTTCTGATAGAACTATGGATTTCGATATGACCTTTATTGAATTCTTTGTTCTTAGGGGAAAGCATTTTAAATTTGAATATTCAAATAATATATTTTAATTATAAAAGAATATGTATATTGATTAATAAATGTTAGATGAATTACAATAATACATAAATAATTGAATCCTTATTTACAAATAAGATATAAATATTTACAAGTTCTAACTAAAAATGAACTTTATTACAACAATACAAATATTACACTGTTTTTACAAATGTCTAAATAAAAAATGAAAGATTACAACAAATGAATTACAAATTAATAAAAGGAAAACCTAAACTACATTTCCTAAACTAAGTTTCTGTATCTACTCTTGTATATTCTTTTCTTGAATTCTTCTTATTCTGGTTCCTCCAAGGAAAAAATAAACAAACAAATAATAAAAGAAAGAATTGGATATTGTAAGGTTTGTTAAGTAAAGTGCATTGTTTGTCACATCATTGAACAAGTCATTGGGGGCAAGTTTCACCAAAAGAGTATCTATTCTTATTAGTAAATTGTGCCTCAGTACAACCTCACAAGTAGAGGGGTAAAAAGGTAAAACAGTAATACCTAGCCAAAAGATCCAGTTTCACTTAAACTGGTCCACAACGGAAGGGTCTCACTTGCAAGCAGCATACACACAACATGCACATGTTGTGCTGTCAACATAGAATGCAAATGAAGAGAGGATAAAAGCACTGCCGTAGCAGCAGGGAACTTCTCCCTGCTGATCAAGTTTCACCACAGCAAGGATTGTAAGAATACCAACACATCACAACCAAACCCCCACCAGAGAAACCACCAATCCACTAAACAAACCAAGTAGATACTAAGGAAACCATGGTCACATGAGGAGGGGGTGGTTTTGGTGTTGAGCAAGGCCAACCAAGGAGAAAGCTAAGCCAGGAGAAGAAAGCTAGCAGATCAAGGAGTATAGCAGAACATCAGTACTAGGAGGAGCATATCACCACAAGAAGCAGTAATCAAGGTCAACAACAATAGATCCAAGCCCAAAAAACTCACCAGCATCAGCAACCTACTCTAATAGCAGGTTGATAAATCAAGCTCATGCTTAAGTATCTGTTCTTATCATTTCATCTTAGAAAATGGATGGGGTTAAGAAAACATCCTCAGATCTATAATCAAGTGGAGTACTAGATCATCACAGGATATTTTTATAGAGGAATAATAACTACTCTTATCCAAACATCATAAGGGCCTCAAACTGTGCATCACTGGCCATGTCTCCATATTCACCACTATTATGCAAACAAGATTGCAACCAAGTTTTGAGCAGCAAGTTATGCTAGCTCAGCCACCTACTGTGCACACTCCAAAAACTGGAGGCACCACAGTGGCGACTTAACCAACAAACTGAACTTATAAAATCTCTCCAAACCAGAGGAATAATCTTCCTAAGCTAAAATCTTAGGAATCATACTTCAAATATCTTTATGATTAAATGGATATCACAAGCTCAGTAATCTTTACAACTGAGTCTAGAAATCACATCTTTCAATCATATTCCCAGTTTTACTCACTAGGAAGCATTTACAGTAATTCTGACATGATAACAACAAATTATGTGCATATGCTCTTATTACTATGCATCCAGTCAAGAGGTACCATAGCAATAAAACACAAGCATAGAAACCACCATTTATATGTCAACCAACATCAGTACAAAGAAGTGTGTGTCTCAAATCCTTTTCCTAGATAATAAAACCTAGGAATCATATTGAAGAGCGTTGTCATGTTGACAGTATATTTTTATTGGTTACTCAAGTTTGTATGCAAACATTACCTCAAGACATAATTATCATTTTCCTAACAACATAACTAGGAATCATTTGAGTGTCTCACTGTTATATAGACAATAGAAAAACAATGAGCAACAGAATTGGCAAAGCATACCGACTAAGGATAAATCATCCTCTTAGGTAAGTACTCTCAGGAAGCATTTCCAACCAATTGTCACTAACAAGTTTGACAGAAGCACTTCCAAAGCATATTCAAAACCACCTTGGTTTGAATTCATATAAGCAACTATAAATCATCTTTCTAGATATTGATATCCATAAACCCAGCCCAAGGTTCAGGAATCCAAATGATCATTTGAATTTATCATGAAGGTCAGAGTTAGAGGATACTAAATCTAGAGTGGAGCACAAGATCATCAGACAAACTAGTCATCAGCAGATAATAACTACCAATCATTTGAACACTAGAGTATGTCTAAATTGAGCATCAATTGTTCAATATCTTCATAGAGGGACATCCTTGTGAACTATACTTAAGGAAGGAAGAACCCTAATCCTTGGAAAACCCTAATTAGGGTGAAATCCAACATTACAGAGAATGATAGATATAGGGGGGATGAAGAGGGAGCAGACTTACTCGTAGTCCTCGCTTAAATCTGAGAAGAGGAAGAAAAGTTGGTGAGAACCCACAAGTATAGGGGATTGTGTGCAGCCTTTTCGATAAGTAAGAGTGTCGAACCCAATGAGGAGCTAAAGGTAGGATAAATGTTCTCTCAAGTTCTATCAACCACTGATACAACTCTATGCACACTAAACGTTTGCATTATCTAGGAAATAAAACTAGAGCAACAATACGAGTACTAGAGATAACTTTGCATGATAATAAATAACAACAAAGTAAAGTTAGTTTCTGCAGCAATAAAATACATTAAACTAACAGAACCATGAGTGTGAAATAGTGGTGGTAATTGTGGTGGCTTTGTCCAAATTTAATTAGCGAATAAATCGGGTTCATTATCTTTGATGCCGTTTTATATGTGGGAGAGGCTAAATATACATGCGCTTCACTACTTGGAATTACATGTACTATATTAATGGTCCTCTTACTCCCATACGTGCAACGTTCTGATTCGCGTTCTCAGGTTTATGTCACTCCGGCAGAACTTCTCCTTCCTTTTACACATACTACAAACCCTATGATGTTTAATCCATTCGCACACAAATATAATGGACACCAAAGGACTGTACCATATCAACATACAACTCTAATGAACCAAAGATGTTCAACCATTCAGTCTAAGAACAAAGAAACTACACAAACATGACATAGACTATAGGATTATAACTTACAGCATCAACACCATGTTTACATAGGACGGTACAGAGGTGTGTGGGAGGATGAACCATTGTATACTAGGAGGATTAGGTGATGGATATGGCGGTGAATATGGTGAAGAGGGCGGTGGCAGCAGCGCGGGGGACTCCTTCCCTGTCGCCGGTATCATGGGGGGGCACCGCCCCTTAGCCCCCTTCATGGCTTCTTGGGAGCCCTCCCCCATGGAGATGGGATGAATTGGGGAGGAAAAAACATGGCTTTGGTGGCTGTAAATTCCTTGGTGGAGGTGTCTCCCACGAATTAGGTTTCCTCCCTTTATATAGCTTCTCCGATTCCGGTCACCCCATCTTGGGATCCAGTAAATCGGGCCTAGCAGGCCCGTCCAGAATCGGATTCGGCTAAATTTTATGTCCAAAACGTTTGTAGAGAAATTTCCAACAACTTTGTAGTTGAAGATTTTTTCTGTTTGACGCCGTATTCGACCTGAAACGTGACCATCTTTAAAAGAAGTTCTGCGACGGATTTCTGGAAAATTCCAATTTGACTCCAACAAGGTTTCCAGTTGTATTCTTGGTAATTTCTACACATCAAAGTGTAAAACAAGAACATTGTGCACTTTTACAACCATTAGTAGGTTAGTCCAAATAAATCATAAACTTTATATAAAAATAAGCGTCAAAAGCATAATATTAGCATAAAATCATCAAAAATTATAGATACGTTATGGACGTATCAACATCCCCAAGCTTAGTTTCTGCTCGTCCTTGAATAGGTAAACGATAAAAACAATATAATTTTTGAGTTGACATGCAGCCAACACAATCTTGATCATCATTATTTATAAAAGCATTGCAGCTGGGATCAAAGTACTCTAAACATAAGCATGAAAGATATAGTTCTAACAATAAGACATAGCAACTATGTTGTAATATAAAAAGGTACAAACAAAATATCATGAATAACGGTGCATTGAAATACGTTTGTTTGTTTCACATATAGAAAACATAATAAGAGTGGTATTCAGCTTGTCCCTCATGGTATAGCAAAACATAAATGCATAGGACACCTTCAAAGTTCATAAGGGTGACTAGATACAAATAATTTAAGAACTAGCAATATCAAAGTTATGAATCAATCAACAAGTTTTGGGACAATGCACATTAAACTAAGAATGACCACTATGCTCTCTCAATTGGTGCATAAAGATAGAAGATTGAGACTCAACATAAAAGTAAAAAGAAAGGTCCTTCACACAGGGAAGCAGGGATTTCAAGTTTCATAAAGAGCTTCCAAAAATTATGGTACTTATTAGCTTTCAGCTCTCATTGCCCCTATCATAAGCATCTTGAGGTGATTAAGGTTAAAGTAACACAAATATGAGGATATGCTTGACAAGTTATAAGTTGAAAATCTCATGCCCCTTGCTTATGAGTACCAAACCTCATGCTACTCAACTTTAGTCACAAGTAAGTTATTATCATTGTAAGTACATGTGTATCATGCGTTTCCTAACACACATACAAACTCCATGAGCTTACAAGCTCCCATTTTATTTCACACCGCCGAGATCCATAAGCAAAAGAACATGATATCAACTGAATAACAAGTGCAATGTTGAAAGCGTTCCCCATGACAGCATGGTTATGCTAATTCACAACTTATAAAGTGCAAGCATGTAAAAATAAATAAAAATCCCCATGAAAGCGCTCCCCTGAAGGTATTTTGGCTCTAGAAAAATAAATAAAAATCCTAAAAATACATGTAATATGTCTAAATGATCACAAAAATATAATATATCTAGGAAAATACTGAATTGTATTTTGAGTTGAAAAATATAAAATTAATAATTAAAAACATCTATTATTTCATGGAATTTTCTAAGAGTTAGGATTATACTTAAAAATAGATAAAAATCATTTTAAGACCTTGAATAAATATATATTATTAGAAAAATACTAAATATAGTATTTCAAAAGGTTTCAAGATTTTTAAGTATTAATTCTTCTTTATTTGTTTGTTAAATAAAAAGACTTTAAACTTTAATAATGTGGGTTAAACACACAAACAAGGGTTATCATAAAAATAAGTAGTGCATGACATAACTCTAGATATCCATTATTACTTCTTTAAATATTGTCCTTACCGAGCAATAATGGTGTTTTGTAGAAATAAGAGCTCAAGGTCGAGTGGAAGCATCCGACTTCACTACCTTGTAGTCATAAGGCAAATTCATCACTTGCTCATGTCCTTTGAAGTGCTTTCGAAAAGATTTGCAACTTGTGTGTTATCACCTATGTTTTAAAAAAAGAGATAGAAAATATTATTTTCTTAAGAAAGTGAAATGTTATTATCATCCTAAGTGATGATAAATATTAAGATTGGCAATGGAATCTAGGATACCAGTTGCAGTTCAGATAGGAATTAATAACCCATGACATCAGTGATTCCAGCATCGTATAATACACGTTAACCATAAGATCTGGAATAGGACGGAGAAGTCAACTGTATCTTCTTCCTTTCACATGTCAACGGATGCGCATGGCGTGGCTATTATCCTTGTAGCATGTGTATGATTCGTAGAGAATATGCAGCATATGGGTGGGCTCCCTCAACGTCTCACGGTAGTTCTGGCATCTATAATGGTCTATACTTCCCATTGTCGTAATTCAATATGTGGATATGGCGTACACCAAGGGGGGATGCGGGGTCATGGAAAAGGATAGTGATGGGCTTGGATCAACTTCTGGGCCCCACATCAAGGAATTTTGGAAGGGAAAGTACGCCCGGTTGTGTAACAAGGATTTGATCTCTTATGGGTAAAGAAACACACCTCTGTAGGGTGTAAGAATTGTGACTTGTTACTCCCTGTTCTAGGAAGGAGCTACGAACGCGTCAGGAAAAGAACTCCATAAAGTTATGGTCAACCTATGAAGGATGATGGGCATAGTTTTTTTATATTAAAACAAATCTTCGAAGAAATATTTACGAAAACTGCATAGTGCCAAATACGTATGGTCTAAGGTGGTAGTTAGTGCATCAAACTTCCCACCTTGCATATAATGAACTTTCTTAGTAATGCTGTTACTCACTCTTTCCTCTGATCCCCTGCTTAGACTATGAGAAGCCAGAAGATACTCCAATGTATGCTACTGAAGGCCAGGACGATGTCTTCTACGATGAGCCAGATCTGTCCGGTGGAGTTGAATGGGTGGACTATAAGATACCCTACGGAGCTGAAGGCAATGAGTCAGAGTAGTTGTCATGCTAGTACCTAATACTTAAGTGAAGGAGATATGCCCTAGAGGCAAATAATAAAAGGGTTTTATTGACATATCTTATTAGTTCATAATAGTTTTATATCATGATATAACTGTATCAAGCGGAAACATTGATACAGGCGTGGTATACAAACAAACCTAGGTTCCTAGTAGCCTCTATTCAACTAGTTTATTGGGCAGACGATGATCAAGGTTTCCTGATCATGGCCTAAACAAAAGTCACTGACAATAAAGTCATATCATATGGAATGATGTGATGGACACTTCCCACTAATGATTGTTGCAACATGATCATGTCACTTAGTTCACTTTGCAATTGTCAGAAACAGATTTTCCTAATCCTTAGACTATGAGATCATATAAATCACTGTTACCGGAGGATGCTTTGACTGTATCAACCGTCATATCGTGAAAGGGTGACCATAAAGGTGCATGTTGGGTATCCGAAGGAGCATGTAGTGGCAATATGCTTCAAGATCAGGAATCGTTCTCCTGTGTGATAGGAAGATACAACTGGGCCCACTTAGTGAATTACATCCATGTTGCGCAACACATGACTAGGTCATGATGGTATTTCATGGGAACGAGTAAAACCGTACTTGTTGGAAACGAGATTTAACAAGGTAGCATGATACCGATGATCGAATCTCGGACAAGTCTTGTGTCGTGAACAAGGGAATTCAATATATCGTTTTAGGTTCGACACGATGGAGATTCGTGGAGTGCATAGGGGTCAACATGGGCATCCCAGTCCCGTTGTTGATCATTGATAGAGATCATGTCTATAAAATTCTCGAACTGTAGGGAAACACTCTTAAGGGCGATACGACGCTTGGAGATCCTCCTGCGAGATGGGATCACAAAAGAGAGAGAAATCGGAATCGTTCCGGAGAGATCCGAAGTTGTTCGGAGAAAGAAGGAAAGGAAAAATCCGAAAGGAGTTTCGGATAAATGGCAATTTAATATATGCATTTATTATATATTAATTATGAACTAATATATTATAAATAAATTAAAATTTATTGGGCGACTTCCTCATTAGACCAAAACCCCGGAGGGAAATGGCCTAGGAGGAAGTCACCCTAAAAAAGAAAAGGAAACAGCAGAAAAATCTACCCCTGCCGCTTGTGGGACAGGCAACCCACGGAGGCTAGCGGGCAAGCACATCTAGGTGCTGCCGGGGGGCGGCAGGAAGCCAACGCCTCTCATGGGCCGCTGCCGCTCGGCCCAGCTCGGGCGTGAGGGCGCGCGCTGCGCGAGGGCTGGCCGGCCACGGCTGCAACCGGCCCACCTGGGCCAGGCCGACGGCAGCTGCTACCTAGCGGGCCATGGGGGGTTGATTGCCGGCCCACCTGGCCAGAGCTGGTCATCGCCAGTGCTGGGCCATAGGGGTGAGCTAGCCCACCCAGCGCTGTGCTGCAACACTGCTGCTGCTTGCTTGCTGGCTAGGCCCGGTGGGGTGGCCCACCCGACCACCCATTTGGCCTAGCCAGCTGGCACTATTCCTTTTGCCATTTTCTTTATATTTTTAGTCCCATATGGCTAACCTAATGGATAGAGCACACCCCCTCCGCCTATATAAAGGCGTGTCCATGGGAGGATTAAACACATAACCGAATAAGATATTCTCTGAGGCTAGAATATCCCTCCCTCTCTCACTCTAGTTGCCTTCACCGTGGCACGGTCCCAAGTAAGGACTGTACTCGCAAAGTCAACGCATCTGTGGCACGCCGTTGTGCTGCAGGGATTCCACTAGGAGGTCTACTTCCGCAACTCTAGCAGGGATCAAGGAGTTCAGGAGTCGTCGCATCGCACCGTATATGTGCAATAACTCGGGGGAGCTGCACTTGTAGCGACCGGGCCATTGTACAAGGACCTGGACAAGGGGCGACATGCGAGGAACTTCACGACCTTGAGGTCGGACGGGTACGACTACATCATCCACGCTCCTACATGAGCGTAACACTCTCTCGGTCTTTAAGGGTACGTTACTACTATCTTCTTCCATTATTGGATTACTTCTAGATAGATCCTTGGGCATTCAGGGAGTTCCGCGTAGTTAAATCTTTTGTTATCTGTTGCGGAAACCCTACATTAAGTTGGGCCGAGCAGCATAAACTTTATACAATAAGATGTTGAGCTCACGTTGTGTTACTTAGTTTGGATATTTTGTTCTTCCACTTAACCATATTAATTAAGTTGTGTATGGTTGTAAGTTTGAACCACTTGAAAGTACCAATCTTTTGGTATTGTAATAATAGTGTGTGAATGTTTGTAATTTGGACCCGTAATGTTTCTGTTGTACCATTCTAAGGGATGTGATATTTGCGGAACAATGTTCCGTGAGCGTTATGTCAATGACTATAGTATACTAGAATATCTGGTGGTATGCTGGGTCACCACAGAAGCACTCAACATGCAATTATAATATTCATGGCATTGTTATCTAACACACAAAACACTAGGGATCAAGAAATGCTCTTTTAGGCTCGACTCTAGATTCTTGGACATAGAGATTGGGACCGAGCTGAGAGTGCGGTCGACTATAGCAGATAGACTACCCATCTTGGGGACTCATGGATTAGACGACAGTAAGGTAAAGGTTTTGGTCGATCGGCCTCTGCCGACTCTCTATGGAAGATAGCTAAATGTTAACTAGCATTAAGACAAGGTTTTGGTCGATCTCTTATCCCTTTTAAAATGTTGGAGATGTCGCTCTCTTATCCCTTTTAAAATGTTCAGATTGGCCGAGATTCTACTCCCTATTATTTTATAAACAAAGATAGCTTTATGCAAAATAGCTCCATCAGCCATAAGTTTTGCCGAGTACACCCTGTACTCACCCTTACTTTGTTGATATTTTTGTAGCAGAGTAAGTGTTCCCCTGAAGATGGGTCTGGTACGACATCGATACCGATGAGTAGCTTGGGGTTCCCGGCCGGCAGCCTGGTATGGTTTGGGATGCCATTGCTATGCTTCGGGCCTCTTAGGTCATTTATTAAGTTTACTATATTAATAGCATAATTTGCCTTCTGTTATTTGATGTTTATGATCAGTGATCTCTTGTTGTAATCATTTGGTTCTCTACTCAATTATGAGCTTGCTGTAATAATTTTTGTCGTAGGATCATTATTGTTGTATACACTGGAGCTTTAGAGTAGGCTTATGTCAGACTAAGGTATGTGATTTGTCTTAAGCCTGATCTGGGGTCACATCAGCGTGCCATCATTGGGACTTGGGACCTACAACAAGAGTGGAGTGCTCCTGTGCTTTCCGTCTTTTTTAGCACGCTTTCCAAAGCAGCCTGACGGCTGAGATTAAGAGAACTGACATCAGATCCCGACCCGCATGATCCAAACCCAAACCAGATGTGATTAGCACTCTTAATCTCAGCCGTCAGGCTGCTTTGAAAAGCGTGCCAAAAAAAAGACGGAAAGCACAGAAGCACTCTCACAACAAGATCTTGTGATCTCTGGCTGTGTCGTATCCAAGGTGGTTGGTCTCCAAGGGTCGAGAACCATCTCGAGTATGCTTGGGCTAGGCCCCTATTTGCCCAAGTCTGGGTCAGCATGGTTGGGGGATGCCTGTGTAGCCGGTCATGGTGGTCTTTGGTGTGTGCTCTCTCGGGCGTGGGTTTGTCGTGACTTTGGTGCACGATGCTGGTAGGCCGTGTAGGGACCCTGAGATCCGGGGTTGGCTAGTCAGCAACGCAAGGGCTCATGTCCGCCATATTGATTCCCGCAGTGGATGGATTTTTTTATTTCCCTCTACCTTTCTCTTAGGTGGTGTCTTCTCCAGTGGATGGAGGGAGCTATAATGAAAGTTCAGCATGGCATGTCCATTACCAGAGATGATGACATCCACAAACGTCGTCCCCCTTCTTGAAAACGTGGCCATTTACCTTTCTTCCTTCATCAGTAGGCTAGTTTACACCCCTCAAGACCTCATGTCCGCCATATTGATTCCCTCCGGTGGTTTTATTGGTTCCTCCAGCAACTCGGATGTGCGCCTTGGAACTCTCTGTTGCTGCCTATTGTAATTGTGTTTAGCTAGGTTACATATATATAGTTTGTTTCTCGGTCTAGGCGACAAAATTTTGAATCAAGGTAGGTTATCCAATTTTGTGTCATGCCACGGGAGGCTAGCAGTATTTTCTTCCCATTCCCGAGTCTGTTGCTCGATTACCTATGATGGTTTTGAGGCCCCCAGGTTGAGGGGTTGGGGAAGGTGAAAACTTTGCATGACCTTGGTCCTTTCCGACGTCATTGGACGCCATTTTACTCCGTAGATGCGTTGCCTATTCCTACCACTTCTGGCTCCTTGGAGTTTATGTTTGAGGTAATGTTCCTCTTTCAGAGGTCGCACTTTTGGTGGCACGTGGTGCTCGATTGGAGATTGGATGAGGTATGTGATGTCCTAGATCCGTTTCACGTCTCAATCTTCCAACCTGCTGTTAGAGGCCAAATAGTCAAATCACTCAATCACACACATATTGGTGTTTGGTAGATACATGAACAAGCAAGAATGGAGGTTGGGGAATCAGAGCCGAGATGGGAGAGAGGAGCCGCCGTGCCTGTTAGATAATCACGTGTCCTACACCCATTGGAATTGCAGTCCGAATAGGTGTAAGTGTCCAGGTAGTATACGTATATGTGTTAGACTAGGTTTTGGAGTAGTACACCGACTCCTAGTTGATTAGGTCCTAATAGTGCATATATATATGCACACACCTGGCCTTGTAATCTTGTACCGGACAACACCGTGGAGTTGAGCAATACAAGAGAGAAAGCAAGGCTCGACAAGAGCCTTTGGCAATCAAAGTTGTTTTGCGTGTGCGTGCGTGAGTATACTAGTTAGATCAAAAGAATCGATCGGCTAGCAGTACATGCATCTCGGCGGAAGTTATCGGATACGTGCGTGTCGTCTCGTCGAAATTTCCTCGTCGGTGTCGTCGGAAAGTACTCGGCGGCAAGGGCTGTGCTAACAATTGGTATCAGAGCCAAGGTTGTCGTTCGTGATCTGCTGAAAGTACTAGGAGGTCATGGCGATGGTGAAGTTTGGCGAGAGCTCGGCATCGGCACCAGTGACAGAGACGGTGGGGGCGGCTTTGTATCCGCGCCTCGATCGCAAGGACTACGGGCTATGGGCACTCAACATGGAGGTGGCCATGGAGGCTCAGGAGGTTTGGGAGGCCGTCGATCCAGGAGGCAACGAGTACGTCAAGGGAGGCGCGAAGTACCGGAAGGATCGCCAAGCGTTAATGGCGCTCTATTCCGTCGTGCCGAAGGACGTGATGCAGCACCTCGTCGGAAAGAAATCGGCGAAGGATGCATGGGAGACGATCAAGATCTTGCACCAAGGTCATGCCCGCGTGAAGGAAGCGCATCTTCAAACTTTGACAAAAAGCTATGAAGATCTGAAGATGGAGGAGAGCGAGACGGTTGATCAGTTTGCCGCCCGTTTCGTTACCCTTGTCAACGCAATCAGGGGATATGGCGAGAAATTGGATGAGATCAAGAACGTCAGAAGGTTCCTGCGTGCGGCGCCGGCGCGCTACATGCAGATCGTTACATCGATCGAACAATGTCTCGACCTGAATACATTGACGGTTGAGGATCTCGTCGGAAGATTCAAGGCACACGATGAGAGAATCCGGATCAGCTTCGGTGATCCAGAACAGGTTGAGCACCTGATGCTCACAAAGCAGCAGTGGATGACTCTTTCAAAAGAAAAGCAAGGAGGCTCCACGAGCAGCAAGGAGAAGCAACGCCCAGCGAAAAAGTACATCGCGGGGCAGGAGGACGAAGATGACACCCCGCCGCGGAGGAAGTTTGACATAAAGAAAGTAAGGTGTCATAACTGCGGCGAGCTCGGTCACTTCAAGGCTGATTGCCGGAAAGCACCAAAGGAAAAGGAGAGGGCTCTCATCGCCCAGGAAGGAGATGATGGACCGATGATGATGATGCTCGAAGTAACTGAGTTGAAGGATGAGGAGGATCCTCCATCACCGGCTGTGGAGATTGTGGCACAAGTGGATCACGATCTACCATGTGTGCATCATGAGGAACAAAGTGCCCCGTTCCCATGTGAAGCCACGTTTGAGGCAAGTGAAGCCTCGGAACTTGTTCATGGCGATCTATGCGTTGGAATTTCACCTGCAACTCCGTCCGGCAATAAGTTCTTCATGCTTGTGGTGGATGATCATAGTAAATACATGTGGATTGTATTGCTGAAAAGTAAGGGTCAAGCTCAACAAGCATTTGAGAAGATCATGGAAGCCGAAGAGTTCAAGGTGGAGGCAAAGATAAGAGCCCTACGCATTGATGAGGGGGGTGAGCTGCATCAAACTGTGTTGACCATGGCACGGAGCATGATGAAGAGTAAAGGCTTGCCAGGAAAATTCTGGGGTGAGGCAGTCAATACGGCTGTGTATTTGCTGAACATGGAATCTACTGAGAGTGGAGTTGGTATAACACCGTACGAAGCATGGTACGGATGGAAGCCCTCGGTTGATCATCTTCGTACTTTTGGATGTGTGGCGCATGTAAAGGCGGAATTGGCGGAGCAACGTATTCCAATGATCATGACAGGCTATGAAGGCTCAAAGACATACCGCTTGTGCAATCCTTATACCAATAAGGTGGTTTTCAAGGGAGACGTAATCTTTGAGGAAGGCAAGTCATGGAATTGGGGCTACGACGAACCGGAATATTCAACTTTTCACGTCATGTGGGATCTTGAGTATGAAGAAAATATGGATCAATCGAGCTTATCCTTGTCAGCAAGTTCGGGCCCAGAAGACATTGAAGGCCTAGGGGCAGCTCCAAGCGTGGACACCAGGCCAGAAGCACTAGGGATTCTCCCAGAAGACAAAGAGTTTGAAGAAAAGGCTAGTCTGTGGCCAGAAGATACGGAACTGAAAGGGCGTACAGATGCATGTGCAGCGATACCTGCACTTATTTGCCCAAAAATTGGAGGAGGAGGGGGAGCTGAAGTGAGCCCAGCAAACAGGCCAGCAAGGCCAGAAGGCGATGGTCCAAGAGTGTGGACTGGTGGCCAGATAGATGGAGGAGACCCAACAATAGGGGGTGCAGATCCATCAAAAGGCTTTTCACATGGTATAGAGAAGCTAGAAGAAAACCAATTTGAGTTACCTCCTACTTATTTGTTCTATTGCATCCAAGAGCACCGGCAAGTAGTAGATCAAATATGTGAGGCATCGATGAGAAAGTACTTCATCAAACCAAGTATAATGTCTCAAGGCGTGGACAAAAAGGATAGTCGGGGTGAAGGCATGGAGAAGGGCGCGGACAAAAAGGACTGTCGGCGTGAAGCCATGGAGAAGTCGACAAAAGCAAAGTCGGTGACATGGGTACTGAGTAAGGATGCGGCGAAAGCAATGCCGTGGATGACGCCCGCGAAAAGCAGCTGGCGCATTTGGGATCCAGGTCGATGTAAAGAAGCACATCGTGATTAGGGGGTGATTGTTAGATAATCACGTGTCCTACACCCATTGGAATTGCAGTCCGAATAGGTGTAAGTGTCCAGGTAGTATACGTATATGTGTTAGACTAGGTTTTGGAGTAGTACACCGACTCCTAGTTGATTAGGTCCTAATAGTGCATATATATATGCACACACCTGGCCTTGTAATCTTGTACCGGACAACACCGTGGAGTTGAGCAATACAAGAGAGAAAGCAAGGCTCGACAAGAGCCTTTGGCAATCAAAGTTGTTTTGCGTGTGCGTGCGTGAGTATACTAGTTAGATCAAAAGAATCGATCGGCTAGCAGTACATGCATCTCGGCGGAAGTTATCGGATACGTGCGTGTCGTCTCGTCGAAATTTCCTCGTCGGTGTCGTCGGAAAGTACTCGGCGGCAAGGGCTGTGCTAACAGTGCCGTCCCGCCTGATCCAACTTGGATGGTTTGATCGTTGTGTCCCTCCAGGTATAAGTACGAGTGCAGCTCCGATGGTTGGTGCCGAACCAGGCCCATGAGGCCAGCCCGTTCAAGTATCGATACAATAGGGATAGGCTCCTAACATCCCTCCCTATTTGAAATTCGGCTTGACCCCAAGCCGACGCCATTGAGAACCCGCCTGGATCTCATTGCTGACTATGTCCATTGAGCTGGTCGTTCGTAGCTGCACCTCTGGTGTCCCGTGGCGATCGGAGCTCCTTGTGTCAGACCCAAAGCTGGCATTCGCCTTCCTCCTTGAAATGGCACTTGGTTGTCGCAGGGAGAAAATGACCGAAACCAAGTAGAACCACCGGGATCCCAAGACCACTGTGTGGATATAACATGCTGTAGCATTGACCATATGAGCCGGATAGTTTTGTCAGTTTGACTCCAAAGTTCAGGACTAACGATAACTGGGACCTCATGCACGTGCAGAGTAACCTGATCTGGTGTGTTTGTTGCAGTGTCTGCCTCTCCCAGGCCCGAAACATGTCTGGACACCTCAGTAACCGATAGCTGCATTCCCAAGCATATGACAAGGTACGGAACTTCGTTCTCACGAGCATATTTTGCAGCCCATACCAGTCTAGATATTTCACGGTCTCCAAATTTTGCAGGTATCAAGATGCATGAGTAACACTCAAGAGTTTTCCAAGCTGTAACATGAGCATGTGGTGCAGTTGTTGCAGCTGCATCTTCAAGATCTGAAGCTCCCAATTCAATGATGCATGCATCAGCTTGACGAGTATGTCCATCCACTGGAACAGAGGACACCACGTTAGGGAGCAAACTAGTCTTGCATTCAGCACTAGCAATTTCAAAGCACCCTGATCCTGTAATCGTCCTCTGAAAAATCTCAAAACTACACTGGGTACTTTGTCCAATAGACCAGGCGATAAGCCAATCTTGTAAGATTATATCGTTCCACCAAGCCACTCCAAAACACGTCCAATTAGAGAAAGAAATGTACCTCCACAGCCACCATTTATCCGTACTTGACAGTGAGTCAGACTTGGTGAGATTCACACTTCCTCCAAATTTTGTATGAAGACAAGATGATACTATGAGGACCCATGGAATTTCCCATTGGACTAATGCTAACCCATACCGTTGTTCACAAATCTGCTTGAATATTGTCAGACTTAGCTTGCATAGACTCTCAACGCCAATGTCTTGGTCTTGGTAATTCATCTAGACATGAGTCTATAGCCACTGAGCAAATGGATTTACAGGTCCATCTAAGAATGCACGAAAAGCCACCTGAGATTTGTCGAGGTCGATCCTGCCGCAGTGTTGTCCTGCCGCAGTGTCAAAGGCGATCCTGCCACAGTGTCGAAGGTGATCCTGTCGCAGTGTTGATCTCCATCCCGACTGCCTTTGCTCTTGGCTCAGATAATCGTCGTATTGTTTGCTTGACTGGCCTTGCGTCTGGGTTGACGTTGAGTGCGTGCTTGGCGAATTTCCTGGGAACTCCTGAAATGTCCGCTGGACACCAGGCGAAGATTTCCCAGTGCTCACGGAGGAATTCGACGAGCGCGAGTTCCTATGCGGGACTCAAGTTTTTGACGATGATGGCCGTCTTGGTGGGATCCGATGGGTGGACCTGCACTTGCTTTGTGTGCACCGATGAGTCGAAGGAGAGATCAGGTGAACTTGGCCGGCTCAGGGGAGGCAGACTGTTGTCTGTCGACTCCTTTAGTCTCGCGAGTTTTTCCTGCATGCCGAAGGACTGGGAGATTCTGTTGAATTTCCGGTCACAACTGTCGGATCTTTCGAAGCTCCCGTTGATCGTCATAACGCCATTGGGACCTGACATTTTCATCTGCAGGTAGGCGTAGTGGGGCACTGCCATGAACCTAGCGAACGCGACGCGCCCGAGGATGCAGTGGTACTGTGAGGGCCAGTCGACAACCTCAAAGTCGATGCGCTCGCACCGGAAGTTCTTCGGCGTGCCGAAGATGACGTCGAGGTTGATTTTGCCCAGGGGGTATACGCCTTTCCCTGGGACGATGCCATGGAATGTTGTGTCAGAGGCCTCCAGACAAGTTAGAGGGATCCTCATTGCTCGCAAGGTACTCGTGAATATAAGGTTGATGCCGCTCCCGCCGTCCCTGAAGACGCGGCTCATGTCGAAGCCTCCGATCTGCGCCTCGAGTACGAGAGGGCAATGGCCTGGACGGGGTACTTGAGGCGGATGATCGCGTTTGTCGAAGGTGATGCAGGACTCGCTGCCGCTGAGGTACTCAGTAGTGGGTGGTGGCGAGTGTGTGGCCAAGTTGACTTGGCGAGTGATGGCCTTCTGCACCCGATTCGAGGGGCGTCTCTTTTGGATCATCATGGTGCCCATGGCTCGGGGGTACGGTTTGCCTCCGTGGTGCTGGTCCAGCGCGGCTGCATTCGGGGGTGGCCCAGGTGGTGGTGGCGGAGAGCCATGTGCCACGGCGCCTGGAGCGTCTCCATAGCCTCGTTCGACTGCGTTGCGGTTCATCCGAACAAATCCCTCGTGTAGCTTGAGGAACTCGCGGCAATCCTTGAGAAGGTGGCTAGATTTCTTCTTTCCATCATGCTTGTCGATGTAGAAGTGTACTGTACATGGCCCGGACAGTTTGTCCTCAATGGATGTCGCGGGTGCTTCATCGCGATTGCGGCATTGCCACACTTGCGTAGTTTTCCTAGAATCGCGGTATCCGCCGCTACGGTATCCGCTGTTGCGGTTATCGTCGCGTCTGTCGGCGTAGCTAGCTGCGACCATGTTGACGTTGTCGTGATCGTCATAGATGCGCATGCGGCGTTTGCCTCGGCGTTCGAGTTCCGCCTCCTCGTCGGAGTGAACGCGATTCTTCACCGAATCTTCTCCATCGGCCCACCGATTCACGATTTCCATCAGGTGGTCGATGGTTTGAGGCTTTGAGTGGCCTAGCTCCTCCCTGAGCTCTAGGTGGTGAACGCCGCCGTTGAACGCGTTAATCGCGCGATCCTCCGTGATGTTCTCTGCAGAGTTCTTTATGATGGACCACCTTTGGATGTAGGAGCGTAGCGATTCGCGCGATCTTTGCTAGCAGCACCTCAGCTCTTCGATTGATGCGGGCCGCTTGTACGTGCCCTTGAAGTTGCGCACGAAGCTGTAAACCAGCTCATCCCAGCTGCGAATGGATCCGCGCGGGAGGTTGTTAAGCCATGCTCGAGCGGCCCCTTGCAGATGTAGCTGTAAGCATTGCATGGCCGTGCTTCGACTGCCGCCGTGGAGTCTGACGGAGGAGATGTGGTCCTCCAGCCAGATCTTCGGGTCCTGTAGGCCGTCAAACTTCGGGTTCTCCGATGGGAATTGAAACCCTTTAGGCATTCGCTTTTGCCTGATGGATCTGCTGAAGCATCTGGCGCCGCAGAGCTCCACATCTTCCTCTTCCGAGTCAGTCGACCGGGCACGTCGCGCCCTTGATTTGTCGATCTTGCGCTGCGTGAGGTCGTTGCGCACATCATAGTCGTTGTCGTGTCGCCGTGAGCGGCGGCGTCGAGACAGGTCGTGACTGTCGTCGCTGGATGAGGGCGAGGAGTAGCACTTTGCCCTTTTTTGGCTCAGGTGTTGGCTCTTTTTCGAGAGCAGCCTCGATTAGTCCCAAGCCCGCGATCGTAGATCGGTGCATGGCGGCTCGGGGATCTCCAGCTGGTGGCTGGTTGTTGAGGAGGTACATGGTGGCTGCTGTCACCGCGGCTTGTGGCATCTTGGGGACCACGTTGCCCCGTGTATCGACTGTCATAGAGCTGAAGTCGAGGACTTTCGCAGCTTCTATGCGTTCTTGCTCGGTAAGGTGGGCCATCCGAGATTGCCTCTTTTCAGCGATGTATTCGTTGCCCTTTGAGGAGGATCCTCCATGAGAGGAGAGCCCAGCACGACTAAGGCTCGACTCGTCTGCTGCTTTTTTGCGCGCCTCGAGTTGCGCCATTGTTTGCACTTGGCGCTTAAATTCTTCCGTCAGAAGCCAGTGGTAGCCCATAATTAATTCTTGTGGCAATCCGAAGGGTAGAGAAGTGCCTCGCAGGGCCTCGCGGCAACAAGCCCATTCTTGCTCGTTGAGCCTGATCACGACGCGTTCACCGGTTTGCTCGTTTATTATGGTTGGAGGTTCGACTGTCCCTCCGTTGTCGACGGGGACGCGATTGCCGCCGTTGCCGCCGTTAGGCGTTGGTCCGCTATTGGGTATGCTGCCGTTAGGCGGGTCGGTTCCGTTGCCACGGTTGCCCGTGTTGCCACGATTGGCGGAGGTGTCGCCCGCGTTGATGACGGCGCACATGAAGTGGTTGGGGAAGCTGCTGCTCCCGCAACTTTCGGATCCGGGGCCGTTGGCCCCGTCTTCCGTGGCCAGATCGCTCAGATCGGAGTCGCGATTGTTGTCGCTGACCGTGTTCTCGATTGTTGTCAGGGCGTTGAGCTCACTGAGGGTGCCGATCGATGGAGGGAACCATGATGCTGGGGCAATCGCCGGCACTGTCGGCTAATCGGGCATGCGAAGCGTGCCCATCTGACCAACTTGGAAGCGGAAGTTCCTGATCGCCAGGCTGATCCCATCGCCCACGGACTTGAAGGCCGGGCGAGTAGCCGGCGTGTGGACGGTGAAGTCGAACGCGCCGAAGAGCTAGTGAATCTTCGCTATTGCGGAGTTGTAGATCGCGGTTGATGGGGCCGAAGAAGCCGTAACATCAGCACTCTCAATTCCCATAGACGGCGCCAATTGACGAGGGTTTAACTCATCAATGCCCATTGTTATGGACTTGGGTTTTGGAGAAGGAGGGAGCGCTAGAGACATCTATCGGCTAGCAAACAATCACACAGGGGACTCGAAGATTTATCCAGGTTCAGGCCTCGTAGAGGTCCCTACTCCTGCTTGTCTGCTCGTGAAATTATCGAAGAAATCGAAAATTACAATGGTGCGCAGATGTGATCTGGCGAGGGTTGTGGAAACTAGGGTTGTGTGTGTCCTCCTCGCCGCCCCCTCCTAGCCTTTATATAGATAGGCTAGGTCTCGGGTAGCAGGTCGAGTCGGTTACAAGTTAGGATTTTCCCCTTTCAACTTTCTATCTTTAACTTCTTCTTGTTCTTCAAGCAATCGAGAGTCCGTAGGCTACTTGAATCCTTCGTTTGGGTCCTGGCGACACCGTGGGCCTCTACGTATGCAGGTCGTATATACCAAGCTCGAGTACCTGTAGGGTATACCCGTGTCACTAGCAAAGGAAAATCTGCAACCAAAATTAGGGTCATCCCAATGAGAAGAGCTCAGTACACTGTTTGTCACATACCATCGGAACAAGAACTCCTCGCATGGAGCAAAACTAAAGAATGTAATGCACTTGACATGGAAGCTGAGCCAAAACATGGATAACTGATGCTCCACCATGCTCATAAGAACAGTTTTATGACTGCATGACGACACACTATCATGATGGTCCGAACTGCTTTCTGAGTTAGATCGCTCGTCAACTGGATGCCATACCATCCAACAACAGTCAACAGTGTGATAACTACAGGAAAGTAACCAAAGAATTTCCCAAGCACCCCAAAAGCTTTTAACATCTCCAAAGTGCAAATACCAGTATGAACAACCAATCGATTCCTGATGTACTAACATTATTGCACCTAGTTCATGGCCTTGTACTTCTTTTTCCTCAACTTTTGTGCCATTTTTACCAGAATACACAACCAGGGTGGCTTGGGCTGTAACCACACAAATATATACTTCCCAGGTTGTGCATTAAGCCGATAGATGATATCAGCTCTGTCCGAGGGCAACCTTATATGTGGTACATGTCCATTTGCACTAACAGATGCTGGCTTCACTTGCTCTAGTGCCCAAAATAAACTGTGATGATCACCAAAATATTGACAACCTGGAGACAACAGTTTGCATAGAGGATCTCCTTCATGTTTGCACTCCAACGATGGCAATGGCCTTGACCTGAACATGTGCCCTTTGAGGACGATCCACATGCAGCAAGCTGGAGGCCATGGTGGCCACTGAATTTCGTCATGATACAGCACCACATAGGACAACACGTAAGAAGGGACCTCCTCGGTGCTGTTGCACGACTGAATTGTCTTGACTGCTGGCTGCATTGTGATGCTAGCCTCTGATCGAGAAACTGACAATGCATGAAGGGAAAAACTCCACAAATCAGGAGATGTGGGGGCACGGGCTCCAACTTGGGTATGGTTGTTAGTATGATCTCCCCACGTCCGTCCAACGGACGGACGACTTGGTCCAGCGCCCTGATCGGGGTCGTCCAACGTTATCATCGTTGGTGGGCCCCTGTCGCGCAGCGCTATATAAAAGAGGTGGGGGCCGGGGACACGACTCTTAAGGTTCGTCGCCCGTCTCACCCCACCGACACATCCAAGCCCAAAGCCACCGATCTGGCTAGCGCTGTAGCGGCGGGATTAACCCACCTCACCGCCGCCACCTCTCTGTCGAGCTCCATGACGAGCTCGTCGTCAACCTCGAAGGCCGACGGTATGTACATCTCACTCACACTCTCTAGATCGACGCCTAGCGATCCTAAAGGTCTAACAATGGTATCAGAGCCGCTAGTTCTAGTTGATCTAGTAGAGAGAGTAGTAGATCCGAGGAAGAAAAGTAAAAGGCTAGGGTTTTTTTCAAAAGCGCCGCCGCAAGGCCGCGCCGTTCCACTCGATCCCGACGCATCGGCAAGCCGAGGTCAGGAAGAAGAACAAACCCCTCTGGGGTGAAGAACAATAAAAACCCCTAGGCCGCAGATCCCTTCTTCCCCGGACAAGATCGATCTAGAATCGAAAAGAAAAGAAGAGAAATCCCCCGCGTAGTCAAATCCCAAAATCCCCTTCCCAAAAAAATCAAAAGTTCCGGCCACCGCCGGCAAAGGGCGCCGCCGCCTGAGCTGCTTGACGGCGGCGCACCCACCCACGGGTGGATGCGCGCACCGGCAAGGGGGACAGGGGGCCGCCGCCATCCACTGTTCTCTCGGCTCTCGCCTCTATGCGGGATGGGAGGTGGACAGAGGAAGAGTAGAGGGGGAGGGGCTCGTCGCCGCCTCGCCAACCTCACCGGAGCAGGGCGGTGCGCCGCCGCCGTCGGGAGCAGAGAAGAGGGGGAGAGGGAGGGGCCTGCACGCCGGCGCTGGTGCCGGGCGAGGCGGCCACCTCACCTCACAGAGAGCGGCACCGCCAGAGGAGCGTGCGACCGCGAGGAGAAGGGGCAAATGGGGCTAGGGTTTTCCAGGAGCAGGCGACGGGGTCAGTTTTGTCCCTGCGATCTGCGTGCGCGACCGTCCGATCTAGGTCGGACGGGATGAACGGCCAGGATGGCTCTGAGCGCGGGGTGGGCAGGGAAGCCAGGCCACCGCCAGGCACAGCAGGCCGGCCGGCCATGGGTCGTTGCGGGCCTAGGAAGGCGCCCTACGCGCCGCACAGAGGTGGTGGGCTGGCTAATTTTCGCCCAGGCCTCTTCTTTGCCCAGTTTTTTTTACAGAAGCTTTTTTGCGCATTTTGATTATCAGTTTTTTATGTTTTTTGCATAGTTTTTTCTATAACAAAATTATCCAACGAAATTTTGTGTAGAAAAATAATAATGTAACAGTAAAGTTTCTGTAAATTATAAAGTTGATATTTTATTCATGTTTTTCCGCTGCAAATAGTTAAGAGTAATTGCTTAAATGCAATAAAGTGACGATTTTATTTAATGACCAATGTTGTTAGTAAGATTTTCACTATGGATAGTAAGTTTCATTACTATTAATTCTATTTCCGCCCAATGGTGATGTAGAATTAATATTGAGAAGTTTCATGTTTTAATTTGACCAACGTTGAATTAACTCATTTTGGTGATATTTTGTTTTCAGGCAAACCTATGAGTTTCATCTCGGCTATTGAGCCCCTCAATGGAGGGAACTACGGCTCATGGCGAGAGAAGGTTGAGATGGGGCTTGCTTTGCTCGACCTCGACTTGGCACTGATTGAGACCTGTCCCAAAAAACCTGAGGACCCCGTGAGGGGCGAGAAAGAAAGTGAAAATGACTTCAACAAAAGGGTCCACGACCATGGACCAATAAGAATGAAGTACGACCTTGATCGTGCAAAGTGGGACTCGTCCAACAGAAAGTGATTGATGGTCATTAAGAGCTCCATTATGGAAGCAATAAGGGGAGCAATCCCAGAATATAGCACTGCCAGTGAGTACCTGAAGAAGGTAGAGAGTCAGTTTACTGGGTCTTCAAAGGCCTATGCGAGCTCTCTCATTAAGAAACTTGTTACTACAAGGTACACTGGTGGTGGAGTAAGGGACCACATATTGCGAATGAGCAACATGTCTTCCAAGCTTAAGCCCATGGGCATGGAGCTCCCAGTCGAGTTCATCATTCACCTGATCTTTGCCTCACTACCAAACCAATTTGAGACTTTTGCTGTGAACTACAACGCACAGCCAGAAAAGTGGGGCATTGAGAAGATGATGGCCATGTGCGTACAAGAAGAAGAGAGGCTCAAGGGGCAATCTGGTGATTCTGTGAACTACCTGAGCCCAACCAAGAAGAGGAACTTTCAGGGTTCCAGGCCACAAGGGAAACCTCAGGGGCCTCCCCCTCCTTCTAAGCCTCATGGAAAGGATGATGATCACCGACAGCAGGAGGTGGACAAGGACACCTGCAGGTGGTGCAAGGAAAAGGGTCACTACATGAGTGACTGTGTGAGCTTCCTAAAGCATCTGTGCAAGAAAGGTGAGGATTTAATTACTTTTGTTGATGAATCACTATTTTTAAGTTATGCAAAATCTACTTGGTGGATTGACTCAGGTGCAACTGCCCACGTTGCAAATTCATTACAAGGATTCCGTATGAGAAGGACCCTGCAAAGAGGAGAAAGAAGAATTAAGGTGGCAAATGGCGTCCAAGCTGAAGTCGAAGCTATTGGAGATCTCCCATTAGAATTATCAAATGGCTTTGTACTTTTACTAGTAGATGTACTTTATGTACCCTCTTTGCATTGAAACTTAATAAGTGTATCGCGCTTAGATGATGATGGTTTTGCTTGCCATTTTGGTGATGGACAATGTAAAATCAAGCGTAATAATGAGATCGTTGGTCTTGCCTTCAGACAAGACAAGCTTTATTTGTTATCACTTTGTGAGAATGTGTATGCATTAAGCGCTGAGAATGAGAATGCCTCCTCATCCCTGAATGGAAAGAATAAAAGGAAAAGAATTGATGATGTCTCTTCGAAATTATGGCACTGTCGTTTAGGCCATATTTCGAGGGGGAGAATAGAACGCTTAGTAAAAGAATCAATTCTACCGCCTTTAGAATTTTCGAATCTAGAGCAATGCATCGATTGCATTAAAGGAAAGTTCGTAAAGAACATTAAAAAGGGCGCCAAAAGAAGCACAGGAGTCTTAGAAATAATTCATACGGATATATGCGGTCCGTTCCCTATGACATCTGTGGATGGATATGATTCTTTCATAACATTCACGGATGATTATTCGCGTTATGGTTACATTTATCCAATTAGAGAGCGTTCTCAAGTATTGGATAAATTTAAGATATTTAAGGCTGAAGTTGAAAATCAGCATAGTTTAAAGATTAAAGTAGTAAGGTCCGATCGTGGAGGCGAATACTACGGTCGGCACACCCCATATGGCCAGGTTCCTGGACCTTTTGCAAGGTTTCTACAGGAACATGGTATAGTTGTCCAGTATTCTACACCGGGCGAGCCTCAGCAGAATGGAGTAGCTGAAAGACGTAACCGTACCTTGATGGATATGGTAAGAAGCATGTTAAGTTACTCCACCTTACCGGTTGTTTTGTGGATGGAGGCATTGAAACCCGCCATTCACATACTTAATCGAGTTCCTAGTAAGTCGGTGTCTAAAACACCATATGAGTTCGTGAACCTTCACTCAATTATTTGCGAGTGTGGGGTTGTCCAGCTGAGGCCAAGCTCTTCAACCCAAACCTTGGAAAGTTAGATCCTAAAACAGTAAGTTGCCATTTTATTGGCCATCCAGACAAGTCAAAAGGTTATCGTTTCTATTGTCCAGACAGATTTACTAAGTTTGTGGAAACGAGACACGCTGTGTTCCTGGAGGATCAGATGATCAGGGGGAGCACGGTATCACGAGAAATCAACCTTGAGGAGAAGCGGGTACATGCACCCACTCCGATGATTCAGGAATCGTTTTTCTCGATACCTGATGCTGCACCGACACAGGAATATGTCGATGTGCCACCTGTTGTTAGTTCTCATGTGGCAACAATGAATGAAAATGAAGACCCTGTTGTCACACAAGAGGGGGAGCTGGAACAGCCCCAAACAGAGAATGTGCCAGAAGGCGAGACCCTCAGAAGGTCTCAAAGAACTAGAAAGCCAGCTATTCCCAATGATTTTGAAGTCTATGTTAGTGAAGAAGTTCGAATGGAGGGTGATCCCACCACATTTGAAGAAGCCATCAAAGGTGCTCACTCATCGAAGTGGCTTGAAGCCATGGAAGATGAAATGAGATCCATGAGTAGTAATAAAGTCTGGGATTTAGAAGAAATTCCTAAAGGAGCCAAAACAGTAGGCTATAAATGGGTCTACAAAACAAAATGTGACTCTAGAGGGAATATTGAGAGATATAAAGCACGACTTGTTGCTAAAGGTTTCACCCAAAGAGAGGGAATAGATTATAATGAGATATTTTCTCCCGTCTCAAGTAAGGATTCTTTTAAAATCATAATGGCTTTAGTGGCACACTATGATTTAGAATTGCATCAGATGGATGTAAAGACGGCTTTCCTAAATGGAGACCTAGAAGAAAAAGTTTACATGGCACAAACCAAGGGTTTTGTTATAGAAGGAAAAGAACGTATGGGATGTCATATGAAGAAATCCATTTATGGATTAAAACAGGCCTCCAGGCAATGGTACTTAAAGTTCCATGAAACAATAAGAAAGTTTGGGTTCGATGAGAATGAGGAGGACAATTGCGTATATGCAAAGTTTAAGAATGGGAAGTTCATTTTCCTTATCATGTATGTGGATGGCATTCTACTCGCTAGTAGTGATGTTAGTCTACTATTGGAGACAAAGAAATTCTTGTCCTCGAATTTTGATATGAAAGATCTCGGTGAAGCTTCATTCGTTCTAGGAATTGAAATTCTCCGAGATAGAGAAAAAGGGGTTTTAGGATTATCGCAAAAGGCATACTTAGAAAAGGTTCTGAAGAAGTATGGTATGCATGCGAGTAATGCTACGCCTTCTCCCATAGTCAAGGGCGATAGATTTGGGAATTTCCAGTGTCCCAGGAACCAATATGAGATCGATCAAATGAAAGCAGTTCCATATGCTTCTGCTGTCGGAAGTTTGATGTATGCTCAAGTATGTACACGTACTGACTTAGCTTTTGTTACTGGGGTACTTGGCAGATTTCAAAGCAATCCAGGAATAGATCACTGGAAAATGGTGAAGAAGGCATTGCGTTATACAAAAGGCACAAAAGGCATCATGTTGACGTACAGAAGATCTGATTCCCTTGAGATAGAAGGGTATTCAGATGCAGATTATGCAGGAGATATAGACGAAAGAAAGTCCACGTTAAGATATATATTTACTCTCGCAGGAGGGGCTATATCGTGGAAAAGCTCCAAGCAAACCATCACGGCATCATCCACGATGGTGGCTGAGTATGTAGCATGTTATGAGGCCACAGGGCAAGCAAACTGGTTAAAAAAGTTTATACCCGGGTTGAGAGTGGTAGACAGCATTCAAAGACCACTCAGAATGTACTGCGATAATGAGCCAGCAGTATTCTATGCTCACAATAATAAGTCAAGAGTTGCTGCCAAACACATTAATATTAAGTTTTATGTTGTGAAAGAAAGAATCCAGGATCATACCATAAGTTTAGAGCATATAAGTACAAAAGAAATGCTCGCGGATCCGCTCACAAAAGGCTTACCACCCAGTGTGTTCAGAGAACACTTAGCCGGCATGGGTTTACAGGAAAGCCTATGATACCTGGATATTAAGGGCCTAGAATTAGAACCTATTTCAAAATAGAAAGGCGTATAGTGGCTGTTGAATCTATGGTGCGTAACTGACCATTATGACGAGACATGCCCTATATGTTGATCTATGGTGGAATGGGTGCCAAAGTATAAGTTTGAAGTAATGAGTTAAATGAAAGATGAGATCAAAGGGGAGAATGTTAGTATGATCTCCCTACATCCGTCCCAACGGATGGACGACTTGGTCCAGCGCCCTGATCGGGGGCGCCCAATGTTATCATCGTTGGTGGGCCCCTGTCGTGCAACACTATATAGAAGAGGTGGGGGCCGGGGGCACGACTCTTGAGGTTCGTCGCCCGTCTCACCCCACCGACACATCCAAGCCCAAAGCCACCGATCTGGCTAGCGCTGTAGCGGCGGAATTAACCCACCTCACCGCTGCCACCTCTCTGTCGAGCTCCATGACGAGCTCGTCGTCAACCTCGAAGGCCGACGGTATGTACATCTCACTCACACTCTCTAGATCGACGTCTAGCGATCCTAAAGGTCTAACAATGGTGATTGCCCAAGGAATGCAGACCAGGGCAGTAGACAAGACGACGGGTAACCCAGACTCAAAACTAAGCATAGGTGCCACTGTCAGCGAAGCGCCATATCCGCCGGCGTCGTTGCTGGAGGCGAATTCAGTGAAGATCACATCATTGGTAGCGTACGTGGCTGGTGAAACATGTGACGATGATGACTCGGATGCCCAGAACATGGGTGGAGTCGCGGTTGCAGCTGGTACGAGGCAATCCGTTAAACAAACCGGGTGCACCACCATGCCGATGTCATTAGGAGCAGCGATAGTGAACACAGGTGACCTCACAGCCGTGGATGCAGCGCCCTTGATGGGCTCGCCGTCGAGGTATCCGTCGCCTGCTACAGGTGCAGCGAGCACGAGGATGTCATCGACGGTGACCGTGTGCAACGCTGGTGCTGCTGCTGGTGTGGAATCCGACATCAACTTGTTGGCGTCACGGCTTGGACATTCACTCGAACAGGTCACAGGCGGCACCGAGATGATGTCGATGAGAACAGTGGGAGCGACCACTAGTGAATCCTCCATAATGGGGACTGTGGCCAAGGGTTCGGCCAGCCTTGCATCAAGATACTCCTTGAGCTCGGAATCCATGGCGACGTATGAGGTGGATAAAAAAATTGAGGAAAAATTTGAGGAAGGATAGAGACTGGCTCTCATACCAGATGTTAGAGGCAAAAAGTCAAATCACTCAATCACACACATATTGGAGTTTGGTAGATACATGAACAAGCAAGAATGGAGGTTGGGAAATCAGAACCGAGATGGGAGAGAGGAGCCGCCGTGCCGTTCCGCTTGATCCAACTTGGATGGTTTGATCGTTGTGTCCCTCCAGGTATAAGTAGGTGCAGCTCTGATGGTTGGTGTCGGACCAGGACCATGAGGCCAGCCCAGGTTCAAGTATCGATACAATAGGGATAGGCTCCTAACACCTACTTGTCGGTGCGTGGTGCTTGAAGGTGTAGTACCTGTTCAACTAAAGACTTATGCTTATCTGGCGATCAAGCGAATCTTTTGTCTTAGAGCTTAGTTTAGTTTGCTTTATCTTTTTTCCCTATAACGTCTTCTTTCTACCTCTCTAGCTGGTGCTCCTAGCATTTTCTTGTTTGTTTTGTTGGTTTTTTGTACTCTTGGTCGGTTTTGGCTTTATTAATTTCAAGCCGGGTTCATCGAGCTTTCGGTTAAAAAACCCTCCATTATGCATACATCGTATTTTTAAGGGAATGCACGTTGAAAGTTTTGTTGGTTAGAACCTTCGTCGCTGCTAGTCACTTTATCTCTGGCCCATGATTTGTTCTTTGTAAAGGACCACATTGTTCATATCATTAGCATGTAACTTCAGATTTCTCAGCAGCTCGTCCATGTCAAACACCTTCTTAGTCTTCCCTTCGTACTCGTCCACATCAGACACCTTCTTCGTCTTCCCCTCATTCCCCCTAGAGCTGCCCACCATGGCATTCAGAAGATCCATCGACCTCAAGAACCCTGACAGCCTCTACCAACCACCAAAGGCTAGATAGTCTGAATGAGGCCAACCCCTAGATAAAACTATGTCAAGCGGGAGAAGGGGCATCAAAGTGTATCACATGGGGGAATGGACAATGGAACTCCCGCAACCAGATCGCCTACCCTAGAGAGAAACCCTAGGTCAAGAGAGATACCGGATGTGCGGGTCGATCAGCTCATCCAGTCTTTACTGCTTGGTTTTCATAATTTTTTGAGAATTTACGGGTTTTTTTTACAATCAATACATATTTATCGTAGCAAATAGTAAATGGTAAAAATACATAAGCTGGCTTCAGCAATTATAAAATAAAGTATAAAAAAAAACTATCGTCGAGGTGCGTCTCATTTTTTTTCTTTTTGAGGGGTAGGTGCGTCTCAGTTGGCCCCCACAAACTTGGCATACCGCCGAATCTATCTTCCGAGGCCCATCGTAGCCCGTCATTATGGAGTGTGTGACATGGTCGTAGTTCAACTGCAATAAATAGCTGAATCGAAAAGAAAAAGAAAAAGAAAACTACCCGACTGCTGCTTCTGCCTGCCGATGGTGATGGTCAGTTACCGCGGCCTTTCCTGGCCAGCAAGGAGCCGAACGCCGGCCGGAAGTACTTCCCGTCGGCGTCCTGGAAGAACATGCCGGCGACGACCTTGTACATGGCCTCCGTCATGTGGACGCCGTCCCAGTTGACGTAGCGGGCCGGCTGGGCGCACGCCGTCGGGACCTCCGGGGAGCCGCAGGTGGCGAAGACGTCGAAGTTGTAGTCGCCGCCGCCGGACCCGCAGCAGGCCTTGAAGGGCTCCGCGAAGCCGTACTTGGCCGGGCTCTTCATGACGGCGAGGTGCGCGGCGTAGTAGTCGGCGTAGGCAATGACGGCGCCCGGGTGGCTCTGCCGGAGCCGGCGGAGGCTGGCCTGGAGGACGCGGTTGTGGGCGAGGCTCTGCCGGTTGACCGAGCCGACGCAGCCCAGGTCGTCGCGGTCGTCCGGCTTGGCTAGCGTCATGGCCATCGTCAGGCAGCCCGTGAGCGGCAGCCCCTGCACGACCACGTACTTGGCCCCTCTCTTCAGCAACCCCTGCCATTTTTTTCAGACAATTTGCCATTAATTTGATCGTAAGAAAATGGCGCGGTACTTTCAGAACAAGATAAATTTCACAGGAATTTGGCAAACAAAAATGTGAATCAAGACAAATCGTCGTGTTCCAAAGTAAACTAGGTTTCCTCCTGGAGGTACGGCTCTAGTTGGCCATTGCTGCAAGCTTTTCTGGTGAGTTTGTTACAGAGAATTGCTACTACCACAAGTTGATGACTGCATGAGCAACAATGATGAAGCCCATGGTTGATGCAATCTCTACTACTCCTAGTGAGAATTGGAGTACTAGTGCATCTCTCCGTGAGTAGGTAGCTGAATTTGAGGCAGGTACTGTACAAGCAGATGCAGATGCTGTGGCAGCAGACAGAGACAGTGCAGTAAATGGCCATCAAATTAGGTCGGGAGACACTCGTACTGGTAACTTCCGTGCCTCATCAAAGAATTGGAGTAGAGACACTAGTGCGTGGCCATTAATTAGCCGTGCAGTGAAATTAGTCAGTACATTCTTCTTGTTTACCATCTGTAGATCTACTAAACAAAACTGAGCCCAATTCAGAGCAGGGTCTCAGCTGTGATATTCTCAAAATGCATGGTTGATTCGAAGTAGAATTTAGATTTACTCTCTTCTCTCATAATGTTGTTGATACCAAGATTTTTTTCCCCAAATAGTAGCTGCATTCTCCTGGCAAAACATTGAAGGGAGGAACATCGCCCAGCAGTAGTAAGTGTTGGCAGGGACAGCAAAAAGGCAGCCGTAGATCTATCCACTCTTGGGCAGTACTGCAGTATCAGTAAGAACAGCTCACTCACTCACATCAGTCACAACCATGGAAAGGTGGAGAGGCTAGAAGTAACTAATAGTACTACCATTCCTTGCAGGCCAGGTCAGTGGCTACTCCTAGGAATTAACCACCGAAATCAAAGTAAATAAATGCACCGACCTGTCAGACCAAAACCTTCTGACAGGGACACATATCGATCACGATTCACGAGTTGCATGGGATCTGAATTTCCGAACACTCCCACACTGTGCTAACTGAATAATATACTCACTAATTCTCCCAGCATTAAAGAAAAAATCATTAAGCTTGTACTGCTGTAGTATGATCTATCTATAGGAGTAAATTTTAACCAACATGTACACTCATTGTGATCGAGATTTATGGATCATGCGTGCAGGTGTGTGTCTGCCGGCCATGAGTGTTATCAAAGAGAGATCCAATTAGGAAAGGAACACAAGATGAGAGGAACTAATTACAGATATGCAGATTGAAATTCAGTAGTAGCTAGTAACTCGTTAATAATTAAACCAGGGTACCTCGATGAAGGTGGTGACCCTGTCGACGGCCATGGTCCGGATGGTCTTGCGCGGGATGGTGGCGGCCTCCATGAAGCTGTAGGCGTAGTCGTTGGCCCCGATCTCCCCGACCCAGAACAGCGCCTCGCCCACGTTGTCCTTGCTCCCCCGCCGCGTCTTGAGGTGCGCGTCCAGCCAGCCGAGCTCCGTCATGATGGACTGCGGCGTGATGTCGAAGCTGAGGTTGTTCTTGACGAACCACTCGTGCTCGATCGCCGTCGCGCCCGCCACCGCGAAGTTCACTGAGTTGCTGGAGGCGTTTGCGGCGGCGGAGCTGGTGGAGAGGTATGGCGGGAGGAAGGAGGGCAGGCGGAGGGCGTCGGCGGCGAGGAAGTCGACGACCAGGCGGCCGTCGGAGTAGCGGTTGGTGGAGCGGTGGAAGAAGGTGGCGCCGTAGGGCGGGTGGGAGACGTAGCCGAAGGAGTAGGGGCCCGTCGTGGAGTGCGTGTTGCCCGTGTCCGTGAAGGAGTCGCCGAACGCGTACACCGTCCGGAACGGCGACGACGAAGGCGACGGCGCCGCGGCTGCAACCGTGAAGGCGGCGACAAGGATGGCGACGAGGAGAAGGATCGGGCGGCGTACGGCGTCCATGGCGAGCTAGTGAGGTGGCTGCTAGCAACGACTTCACTGCGCCTAAGCTGCCCGCTTGGGTAGATGCTTCGGTGCGTAGGTGACCGTGTGGTAGTTTTTATAGTTGGATTCAGGCCCGTCGGCGCAACTGGGTTGGGTTGGGCCGGGCTTGGCCTCAAGGATTGGAATTGCCGTTCGATTCTCCGACTGAGTTTTGCCAACTTTTGCATGAGCGGTCGTCCCTTACGGAACATCAGTTAAAATTGGAACCATACAGAGAAGATTTGCATGACATGAGCCGTCCAAGACCAGGCCCGGCCCGGCCTGGCCCGGAGCAGCTGCCCGTTCCACTTGCCTGGCAGCTGCTGGCTAGCCTGCAAGTCAATCTGCTCTACTCCGTTTCATGCGATTAGATAATGGAATGGAAGCGAGTTATTCGGAGTAGTTGGTAGTTAAGGAACCATAACCATAATGAGGTGTCTCTGAGGTAGGTAGCTCGAAGAGGAAGGTTTATGAAGTTGTGAGCTCATGGCTGCACCAGCCCCTTTGGGATCGATCGGATCGGTTAGGTGGTCATCAGTGCACGGCGGCAGGCAGGCCAAAGCAGGCGCCGCACTTACACCTCTGTCCACGCCCTTCTAGATGACTACTGCTATGTTTTTTTTCGTAATTGATTTAGTGATCACCTCGTGGTTTTTTTTACTGAATGGAATCCCCCTCCCCCCCCCCCCCCCCCCTCCCCCTCTTGGCCTGATTCAAACAAATCTTGAATCCAAAATCTGTCTGAAATTGCTTATCAGATTATAAACTATAACTGCACAAATGCATGATTCTATCGTAATAAGGTCACCGGTTCGAGAGCCACCCATCATTTGTTTGCATTATTACGTGGATTCGTATTGTTGGATCATGAGAGACTCCGAGCAGGGACCTCCTAGAGGAAATGTCAATGTCTTCTTACGATGAAAAAACACACGAGATATGTCCATTTATCTAGATTACCAAGTTTAAATTCTAAAACTCTTAGTATTTTTTTGCTCGGTAAGTCATTTTACCGAGGGGACTCGGGAAACGGGGTTATCAAGCGGTAACCAGATTAACTGGGCCCATCCAGAGCTGGGGAAACGTGGTTACATAGCAGCGGGGGATTTGAACCAGAAGCATTGTTCTTAACATAGAAGTACACTTATATAGGTTACATTGGTCCGGGCAACCTGGCCGTGTGTTCAGTGAGCTCTCAGATGTACTGCCCCCGGATTTCGAGCCTCTGCCCCTGACTGTCTGAGCATGTTATAGGGAGGATATAACATTTAGACCTGGAAGGCACCTATAAGAGCCACTCTTCTTCCCCAACTAGCCTAATAAGGTTCCTATTTATCTCACTCCACCATTGTTGAACTTCAAAGCTCGATCTCTCCCATTTAACCCTCAAACTTGCAAAATTGTTAGGTGGTAGAAAGAGGAGACCTAGATCTATAATTCGACCAAGATTTTTTTTGTTCCAACTTGAGTTCATTGTATTGTTTGTTACTCTTGTGTTTGTTGATAAATACTACTCCCTCCGTTTTAAATATAAGATGTTTTAGCTTTGCGAAAGGAGAGTATCTAGACCCCTTTTAGTATGTAGGTTCACTCCACAACTAGATGGACCTACACACTAAAAGGAGTCTAGATACACTATTTTCATAAAGCTAAAACATCTTATATTTTAATATGAAGGGAGTAGGAGGCTATAGTCGCCCGTAATCCTCCCGAAAAGTTTGTGAAAATTATTAGAGGACAATCCAAGTTCCTCAAATTGTGTAGTTTGTTGGGTTTGCTCCAGGATGCAACCCTTTCATGCCTTTTTGGCCCATCGGCCTGCTAGTCAAACACCGTGGGACGCACATAACACTACCGTTGGTTAGGTATAACTTATAAAGCTAGGATTCCCCCTTTCCCATCTGTCGCGGTGCGTCACAACCAAGCACCACATCCGTCCATGGCCACTAGTTCACGATGTAGCGTCGTGGATGGAGTTATGGGTGAGGTTAAGGACGGCTAGCGTCGTCCAAGCTATTTGAGACAATGTGATGGGCGCTTCTAAAGGCCCTTTCTTGGAGATGTGGAAGGCGAGGGTGTCGAGCGAAGAAGGGGGTGAGTGCCCTATGTAAGTGACACTCTTAGGCTCGGTTTGTGGTTGCTGAGCTGCGTGCTTAGTTTATAATCTAATGTGAAGAATGATACGTAATAAAAATAGATAAAAACAGATCAAACAAACACTAAGAATAGACAAGGACGGGTGTGGAACAAATGTCATTAGGAGCATCCAACCACAATGTCAAAACAACCTTAGTGGACGTGTACACACTAATTTGGAAAAAAAAATCATGCGGAACCAAAGCGTGGCATGCAACCAAGCTAAACTGGGACCGCGAGGAGCGTGGGACCCGCACAGCCAGCAGCGTCTCATGTCCATTCGCCACCTCTCGTATATGTGCATGCAGTTCAAACCTCCCGCCAAATTCTCCACCCATTCCATGGCACATATAAACCTGTCTCCGTCTCCCGCCTCACGACCAAATTAAGACAAGCTCGCCTCGATCGCTAGACCGTTAGTTCCAGACGAATTTCTGCCGGACAATCTCAATCTCCACGCACGCGCGCGCTCCCACGCCGCCATGGTCTCCAGGCACCGGACGCTGCTGCTCCTTCTGGCCGCCGCGCTGCTCGCGGCGGTCGCCGCCGTGGCCGTGGCGGAGGACGCGAAGCCGACCATCCTGACACCTGTAGCGCAGACACCTGTGGGGACCTTTGAGGGCGACAAGCCAGTGGACGATGCCATGGACGACGAGGATGCCGCGCCCGTGGGATCCCCCATCGGCACCACCATGACCGAGCCCAAGCCAGAGGCCAGCACCACGCCCGGAGCTGAAGGTGAGGCAACGCCAGCTGCCAGCGCCGCCTCTTCCCTCTCTGTCGCGGCTCGCTTCGGCGGTGCTGCCATGGTCGCCGCAGCCGGCGTCCTCGCCTTCTGAGCTCCAAGGGAGATCGGGGAGATTTAACTTTTCCATTCCACCTGTTCCGTCTGGGTCTGGGGGTCGCCGGCAACGGCAAACCCCGGCCTTCACCCGGCTCTACCTCTCTATGTATCTCTAAGCGCACTCACATGTATGTCACTGGAAAACCGCAAAAGCAAGAGTATGTATATGTAATGTGTGCACATTTACACACTAATGCTAATCTCATGTACTCTCTCCATCTCAAAATAGATGTCACAGATTTATCAAAATTTAGATGAATCTATTTAGCAGTATATAGATACATCCAAATTTTAACAAATTCTCGACATCTATTTGGAGACGGAGGGAGTACAACTTTGTGTTTTATCTTCAGGGGAGCAAAGAAATTACTGGACAGTTTTGTGTAACATGTCATGATGATATTGAGAATTATTGGTACAAATAGAGTGAAACTGCTAACTAAATGTGGAGCTGTGCACTATTACAGCAACTTACATTCATGATTCACCCATCCCAAATTCACAACTGAAAAAAAATATACGAGGGATGAATAATTCTCTTCTCAATAGCGATCTACGAGCTAAGCTTACTCTACATCCTCGTTTCTAAAAAGAGAGAGAGAAAAAAAAAAAAGATGATAGCTACGATATGGTTTGCATCTTGAAACAATCTTGCCATCTGGTGTCCTCCTGTAAGAACTAGCCCGTGTGGTAATTTAGGATGAACACATCGAGGCAGCACAGCAGATAGGCTAGAGCCGATCGATGACCGAATTAAAGCAGCATATAGATTAGAGCCACCAGCCTGCATTCACTGCACTGCATCGTTTCCATTCTCTTGGTGTCTCAATTCGTCGTCAGTCGGCGAGGCAGGGTTGCTTACTGAAGAATGGCTATCACCGTCAGTTTCTTCCGGAATTGTCACCTGCAGAGAAGGACACCTTTATTAGAACCTTTCTGAAGCTATGATTGACGGAGAGCAGAGAGAGATTTCTGTTTGTGAATTCTCCTGTTTCTCAAACTAAAGTATGCTCCCAGGCAAGAAGAAAATACCTCTCCTATGTTTCTGTCTGGAGACGTTTCATTTGTACCATGGCTAAGTCCACCGTTGCTACTAGCTGAAATCAGTTCAGTTTCATGGGATTCCTGTTTAATATTTGGGAACAACATTAAGGGTTTCAGTTTCTGAAAGAATTGATATGCCAGTCAACAAAAATAACCCGACCTCTTCAAGGTTGCTGTCTTCAGCAGAGCCGTCAAAACTCTGTTTTCCATCAAGGGCGTCAGATTCTATGCCGGCCTCTTCTGTTTGTTGTTTTGCTTGTTCCAGAAGCTGTTTTCTTCTTGATTCTTCCTCCATTAATTTCTTAAACCTGAATAAAAATGCACACAGAATATCACCATCGTTGCTCCCTGTCAAGGTTAACAGAACAAAAAGGAAATCGTTTAATCCTTCAAGAAACACATGGCACCCTGCATTTTTTTCTTGCTGGTCCACTTCTCAAATTTGATGGCTTATAGCTCTCCACATTCTATATTCTTCTCTCTGGTGGATGCATTTACTTATTAGTAATGACAGGAGTGGTTGTCCCTTTTAAATGAGCAATATAAATTCGCGCTAAATTTTAACAGAAACAATGAAATGCAATACCCAAAGCACTAATACCTAAAAGCCCAGCTGGCATCCTGACGACATGATGCAAGTGTATAATTCAAAGTGATGCACTGTCCAAATCCTCCGATTGGGTAATGATAAGACACTAACACATGTCAATGGTGCAAAGGACAAGAGGATGTGGTGCATTACTCATAGTTCATATGAAGGATTCACCGGATTCATATGCAGCCTCAGCTAATTTTCAAGCAACCCAAATTTCAAGCATCACTCTAGAAAATTTTCAAATATATCCTTGACGCTGGTCCTAAAAGGCTTAAATTAACCTCTGCATAAAAGGCTTCAATATCCAAAATTTATTTACTTCTGTTTCCCCTTAAATTAACCTCTAAGCATTTCACCACTGTTCCAAACCTTGAGTTTTTCTTATGTTAACTGAGTTGTTCACCAACTAGATTAACTAGAGGTTAGAGGCACAGAATTTTCATTTACCACGATACCAATTAAAATGCTTGCCAAACTGTGAGTTGCTGAGACATGTAAGGATCTTTTTTTTTTTGACATGTAAGGATCTTGGATCCAATGGTTTAGAGACCATGATGACATTACACATGAGTGTTGTGATAGTACATGCACTGAGCAGCAACCTTACTCAATATCTAAACATTACCTTCCACCACGCTGTGGATCGCTTGGTTTTGCCACTTGACCAAGCTGGGGTTTACCATCTTTTGGAAGAGCCTCACTCTTATCAGCAGGTTCATACTTTTCAGTTGATTCGTCTCTAGCAAGCTTGTCAATATATTCTTTGACAGGATTTTTAGCACCACCAAGCTTTTGAAGCCACACTTGCTGTGCACTGCTAAGGACATTATTTGTAAGCCTGCAAGAAAAGTACAAGTAATGAAAACCACAAACATAAAAAATTGACCAGAAAATGACGGAAAACTGGCTAGCTCTGATGGAATGTTCACATATGGTGACCTAGAACTAAAGGCATGCAACAGTCATCCTATACGAGAATACTAGGGTGCAATAAGTCAGTGTTATAAGCAAATCAAAGCGTGACAACTTGATCTCCATTGTGCAGCAAGCTATAGTCTTCGCAGAGCTAGCATAGTCACAAAATATGGGAAATGCTCCAATGAGCTTATGGGCAGCTTCTCACCATTGCCCGATGGTGAATATGCTGTCCCAAAGTGAAAGTAAGATCATTACTATTAAGCATGACAGACTGTTCTCATTTGCTTTCAATCAGGACATCTCTGTGCCTTGCAAACTGCAGGCTTGACATCTTTGTTTCTCATGCCTTTGTCTGAGCAAGCCTATCAAGAGCTTCATAATCTTCAGGATGTGCTGAATGAGTTTGAGATCTACTGATCATAATAGGGGGGCCAAAGGATGTAAGGACATATTCTATAAATAATGGCAGATTCTCTTCATCCAGTTACTATTAATTTCTCTTTCAAGGCATCCAGACTGGGTCATTTTTAAAAAGCTGTGAAAGAGCACTTGTTTGCCTAAGCTGAAGGTTTTAAAAGATGGAAGTATCTTTTTAAGAAAGATTTGCTGCTAATCACCCATAGAATAAAGGTCCAAAACAGGTAGTCTCTGGTAGCTTGGCTTGATTCTCTTTAGTTTAGCCTTGTGGTATGTTTCTCGGGTTGATCCTCTCAACCCTTGTGTGTGAGTTTGTAAATGTGGACTGTTTTTAGTCCTACTTGTTTTCTGCTTGTTCAATAAAAAATATACCATGGGGGCCTCCCCTATGGTTTTCATGGTAAAGAAAAGTGAAAGTAAGATCATCAGGTCAAGTCAAACTAAGCTTGTTATACACCACAACAGTCAAAGCGACAATGCTTTGCACCTCGGTGCAAGAATTAACCATCAATAGGATTCTGTCAACTTAAAATTAGCAACAGACTAGAAAAATTAGTTATTGTCTGCATTCTAAGGGACCAACCTCTACTTATAGTAAGTTATGATCAAATCCTTATTTCAATAGACATGTTTTTTATAATAAAAAAATCAAATTTGTACAACATATGCTTACCAATATAGACTCAGTCCAGAAGGAACAGAAAGAGCAAAATAACCAATTAGCAAAGGCAGGAACTTCACTGCAGCTTGGGCACCTTGTTGGCTAGGATCATTGCTCTGCAAAACAAGGACATGGAAAACAGTAAGTTGAAACAAAGATATACCTCTGGCATCATAAAACAAAGAAGCTGCGTGGCCTTGACGTTTGTGTTTACAGAGTTACTATACAAGTCACTATACAGATCTTTAAAGGTTAGCTAGAGCAAAGCAGAGAAAGGTAGTGGTGCTATGCATATTTGAAGAATCATGTTCCTGACTAGTTCAACTAGTATAATCAAGCCAGCCAAAAACTTGCATTGTATGTAGTATTCATTACGAGCTCCACAGTCCACATAGGCACAATCAAACTGGTAAGAAAATTCCATAACAGTGCTGAAGACCATAATTCATGTCCTAAAAGAGTGGAATATAATGCAGTAAATATGTTCAGCACTTGGCAAATCTAACCTGTGATGGTTGCATTATCTGGGCAGATACGTATTGCGAAATAACCAGAAGGACTGGTAGGACAAGGTATGCCAGAGTGTCAGACCAGCCAAGTGGTGGATGGCCATCCTACAACATCATGAATTCTATCAGTGTAAAAATATAGAGAAAACGCCACTGACTGCCAAGTGTCTCAACAATTGAAAATTTCAGGAGCAGAATTAAACTAGATGTGCCTACTTATAAAACCATCTAGCCCACCACACAAGCATCACAATAACTGCAATTTTCTATCAGCAGGTAAACTACAGAAAGCTATGAATAACCTTTATCAATTAGACCTCAATTTGCACTTTTGCAGTAGTATTTCGCACACAGATAAAAAGTCTTCAGATCATAGAAGATAAAAATATCTACCGAAGGCGATATCATCACTGGTTCATAGACCATGGAATTATGTTGGAACATGATTGCTGCAATGCCTATCATACACATTATACATGTAAATTTTCTTTACGACAGCTAAACAGAAACAAATCTAATCTAAGCAAGATCTCAATCTTTTGTGACAAGGAAAATGTAAACAAGGATAAATTTTCTATACAACACAATGTTGAAATGATATACTTGAGCATAGCATAGCAAAGAATCATCATGATCCTTAACCCTATAGATTGCATTTAAGTCAGTGGTGATAAGTAAACTGCGTGCTGTGTGATTGGTAAAGTGCTAATGCACAAAAAAAATCTAGTGTTACTTGACCCTATAAAGAAGGAACAAAAGCTGGATCTACCATGGAGTTATCGTTCTATGTGATTACCGTAAACGGGAAAAGCCAGGATATTCCTTGCCCACTTTGTCGAGCAGCAATTGTTGTTGGACCAGCCAAAGAAGGTATCCAGAAAAAGCCTTCATTAAGAAGTCCCTTCAAGATAGACACGTTATATAGATGTTTAGTTTTAAACAAAAAGAAGAATTAAATGAATAATGATTATTCAGATCAACCTCATTAGCTACATTGGATAGAGCTCTGTACAGACCAATCCAGACTGGTATTGTCACGAGAGTAGGCAAACACCCTGGTGCAGAAAAATGCCAAACATAACTGCATGTAATCAACAAAACGAGAAAATACCTCAATAGAAAAGGTAACAACTAGCAATGGATCAAGAAAGACCCAACTAAACAACTTGTACTATGTGCATTGAGCTTCGAGGGGCTCATACCGAGTCACTCTATAGGAAAAATACATATCATACTCCCTCGGTCCAGGAATAAGTGACTTGGATTTGTCTAGATTCACATGTATCTACATACTAAAATGCGTCTAGATACATGCGAATCTAGACAAATCCAAGTCACTTATTCCTGGACCGAGGGAGTATTATTTATAGCTACCTGCAAGTGGATCAACACCAGACAACTTATATAAACGAGCAGTTTCAAGTTGTATCCTTTCCTGGAAAATAAATAAATAACTTAGAGACAATAGTGGGTTCAGTAATATTCCAAATCTACTGGTATGATCTATAGTTTACTCTATAAATCCATTGCATTTCATCAGCCAAGTGCCAACTGAGTTTCTTTAGGAGGTCATTTGTTTACATGCATTTTATCTGATATATGCACTTGGAGAATAATTACCATATGTTTTTGAAGACATTTTGGATAATACGTCAATTAACTGCATGTCCTACTTTGGAATGAGTTAATCCTACATCAGAATTAAATCATGAGGCTTTCCCACAAACATCTCGACAGGTCTATGAGGAAATATAAAATAACTAGATGACAAATGTGTCTTTCACTTGATGTGGAGCTTAATACATATATGCGGAAAATCAATTGACGACAAAAAGTTACAAGGTTTATCATGTCATTGGTCTGTGCGCATTGAAGAATCCAATGTGAGACCATGTGCAATATTTCAACAAAGTTACATGTGCAGCAGTTTATACCTGATCCCCAGCATATCGTTCTTGAATAGCCTTAACTTGAGGTTGAAGTGACCTCATTGCAAGTGCAGACTCAACCTATATGGAACAAACAAAACATGAGTTTCACTATTGTAAAGAAGAATATGAGAAAACTTGTAAGCACTTATTTTAGCATCAAGTGACATTGCAAAACCTGATTCTAGCATGTAATGTAAGAAATTGCTCAAATATGCACAGAAAATCGTATAACTCTTGCAATGGATGATCACATTTGAAGAACTATTACAATTAAAAATAATAATGCTAAGATATGATAAGTTCAAACAAACACTTGCCCAAATATCAGGTATGTTCACCCGCAAAAAAAAAAAATCAGGTATTTTCGAGTCATGAGTGCATGGTTGCCAAAATTAATATGCATGCAAGTTGCAAAATAAAAGCTCAATGCACGAATGTGACAGGGTGTGCTTTTAAATTCTCATTTATTGCCAGTAGTAGGTAATGCTTGAATGCAATACTAAATTCAGAATCAGAAGGCTTAATGTCATCAATGTTTTTTTGAGGGTAATGTCATCAATTGCTTTGGGACAGAAGTTCTTCCCCAGGTGAAACACATGTGATTCACATTGTCCTAGTTAAACAGGTCCCACATTAATGTTTCTGTCACATTGTACATTTCATGTATTGATTACTGGTTCAGATGAGAGGGACCTGCAAGGTACAACCATCTAATAGGATATGCTTTAAACTACAAGTGGTAGAAGGTTGAAAGAAAACTGTGTAGAATGCCAGATGTGCATTGTGTCTTCATGTATTGATAAATATCAAGATTATCTGGTTGAGCTTGGGTCACTGTGTTTCGAAAGGTGATTGTAAATCGTACTACTAATTTCCAATTAGTGTTGAGTGGAAGTGCAGACATTTCATATATGCGGAATACATCTTATAAGTACGAAAAAAATCTGCCACAATGCACAGTAGTCAGTAGTAATACCCTTGTAGGAGTAACTTTTAATCATGTTCCAACAAAACAGTGAGTACCCTTCCCTACCTTAATCTCAATTTGAATAACATGTACAACAATCTAAATTCAGTTATACTTCACTGACTATAGCAATATGGCAGACAGATTTACCTGCTTCTTTGTGAGAGGGAAAGTGGCCCCCTTAATAAGAACTGTTAGGAGGATGATTGCAAAACCATATGAATAAGGAATATGTAAAGTCGATAGACCACCTTTCAGAACCTGCCAATGGGGGAAAAAACGTATATCACCTAAAAATATATTCAAGACTTCAAGCACAATACAAACATAACACAAAAGGGATATTTGAACTAGTGAGGTTATATTGTACACAACTGTGAACACGTACACTTGTACTAGTAAGTTCATAACTATAAAATGCATTCCCATGATAACATACAGAAAAATGGAGGGAAACCAGAAAGTGAACAGGCAAACGATCATTCCTTTTTCGTCTTCTCTTTCAGTGAAAAGCTAAGTCTCATTATTTTCCAAACTTAACATCATCAGTCAGTGTTGGAAATTACAACAGAAAAAAGAAGGGTATGTTTGTTTACCCAAACGGGCAGAAACAAGCATGTAAAGTTGGGAAAGGTGGCAGTGCATATTTCAATATATCAGCTAATATAACTTGGGTACAGATGGCAGTGAAAAGTGGTGTTCATTTCACGAGTGATGTTACTAATTAGTATAATTTCTACATCTTGAGCTATATTTTGTTCTTTCGGAAAATGGATTACTTGCTGTCAAGAACGATGTCTTCCTAACCGGCAGTGCCCCTGATAATTCGATCTCACCTAATACAACTTGGGTACAGATGGCAGGGAAGCCTTTGGCCTTGTGGAAAGTCAATGAGACTGTTGCAGAAGTCGCACGAGAAAGGAAACCAGCTCTTACGAAATCCTACAAGGCCTCGGGTAGAACAGGCATTACACATGACCACTGTAGGTCTGCAAGTCCGAATCGAGGTTCCCGGAATAGTGATAGTAATTTGCTGTCTTAGCTAAATACACAGGGCGTACCAGATCAGGCAACCAAAGTCATACCAAAACTTGAACTAAATAAACATGGGAAAGGATAAAAAGAACTCAAACTTATCCTGCACAAATTCCTGAAATCCTAGGTAGTAGTACAGTATATTTTGCATGTATTCTCTTTGCTATTATGCGGATTACTGAACTAGTTGGTCGATTTGGGTTCCAGACCCAACTCCCGAAGACCACCCCTCACCATCGTCACTGCTCGTTTGGGCATGTTGAGAAGTTCGAGTTCTCCCTTGTAACAGCAACTCGACGACCCCTGAATGGAAATTGCCCCGCGAATTGGCCTCAGCTAGCTTGGAAATGTTAGGCTCGTAGAATCCAATTATTTCCCAAAACAGTGCCGCAGATTTGTCAGCATAGAAAGGCTGCACACCATGCTATCACACGCTACAGGGGAAAGAATAGGAGTAGTGTCCTAACAGAACAAACGCCGGCTATCAAACGCGGCACGCAACTACGCGTAGGCATATCCGCGAATAGCTAGGACGAACGAGCCGCGAGCCCCCCTGAATAGGCTAGGCAAACCTACTGAAAAAGGCAACGGCGGCAAGCAGGCGGAGGTGACGGGGAATCGTGGTCGAACATGTGGAGGAGGCGGGCGCACCTTGAGCACAGTCTCCATGGAGCCGGTGATCCCGGAGAGCCAGTCCCCGGCCGCGGCCTCCTTGGCCCCGCCCTCCGCCGCCGCCACCACCGCGGCGTCCGCGACGGTGTAGAGGAACGCCTCGACGCGGCTGAGCATCTCTCCTACGTCCTCAATCCCACCACCTCCTCCTCCCCACCCGAGCGCCGCGACCGGGCGCAGAAGCGCGGTCCGGCCCCTGCGCACGGGGGAGGCCACGCACACGCGGGGGAGGATGAGAAGGGGCGGCGGGGACCGCAACGCGGATGGCCGGGGAGGCAGGGCTAGCAGGGCGTGGGGGTGGTGGGCGAGGCGGGAGGCCGCCATTGGGGAGGGGGAGGGGGAGCGGGAGCGGGAGGCGGTGGCCGGCGATTAGGGAGGAGGAGGAGGCTGGTCTGTGTCAACGTATGTCAGCCCCAGCTGACCCAGTCCATCACGACTCGGTCCTCTTCTGTACGCGCATCTCGCGCACTACTCCCACTCGTGCACGATCTGCACAACGGCTGTAACCTGTATCTATATATGTTGAGGAATACAGACACTAACCCTCTGCGGTGCTCAATCTCTTTGCCTCATAAGTTCACATGGTATCAGACGCCCAGTTCTCCTAGTCTGTAATCCCGTCTTCCGCTGCCCTCCACCGTGCCGCCATGGCCGGTCATCCTCCACCACCTCCTCCCAATCCCACCAGCCAAGGCCCATCCACTCCTCTTCGCGCCCCTCCCACCACCACCACCACCAGCCCGCTGCTCACCCCATCTGCTTTTGCTCCGGCCGTCGACCGTCCCCTCTACCTTAGCACCACGGCGGCCGCGCTCTCCTCGCCACTCGCCAGCATTTTCATCAACCAGCATGTTCCCTTCGTCCTCACCCTCAACCCTCCGAACTACACACAGTGGCGCACCCTCTTCGAGGTCGTGTTCGCCAAATTTGGCGTCACTGACCACATCGACGATCCGCCGCGCGCAGCCGCGGCGTACTGGCTTCAAGACGACGCGCACGTTGTGTCCTGGTTGTACAACCGGGTGAGCCAGGAGATTTTTGGCTTGGTTCATCAGCGCAACGCCACTGCCGCCACCATCTGGAGCTCCATCGCCACCCTGTTCCTGGAGAACGCCGAGCATCAGGTTGTCTTCCTCGCCACCGACTTCCGCCGCATCGAGCAGGGCACGGGGTCGGTGATCTCCTACTTCGCCAGGCTGAAGGAGTGCGCTAATCGTCTCGCTGACTTGGGTGAGCATGTCACCGATCGTGATCAGGTGCTAAACATGTGTCGTGGACTCGCTCCTCGTCTTCAGTATGCTATACCCATCCTAACCATGCAGCGCCCGCTCCCCTCGTTCCTGGCTTGCCGCTCCTTCCTGCTGCTCGAGGAGAGCCGTCAGTCCACCCACTCGGACACCTTCCCTGACGCCGCGCTGCACGCCGCGCGTGCGCCCTCCACCTACAACCCCGGCAGCGCTAGCTCCGGCGGGGGCGGCTCTGGCTCCGGCGGGGGTGGCTCCGGCTCTGGCTCCAGTAGCGGCAACCACAACAACAGCGGCGGCAACCACAACTACGGCTACAAGGGCAAAGGCAAGGCGCCTGCTTACTAGTCCGGCGGGGGCGGCGCTTCTTCCTCGACCGCGGCACCAGTTCGCCCTCCTGCCGCACCTGCGGGGGCACCATGGACTGGCCTGGTTCATGCTTGGGCCATGCCGTGGCGCCCTCATGCTCCAGGCTCTGGCATCCTGGGGTCCCGCCCTGGTGCGCCTGCCCCGTTCGCCGGCTCTGCTTCCCACTACCCGGCTGCTCCTGGTGGCGCCTCTGCATCCTACGGCGTTGCGGCGCCGCACGCACCCTCCAACGGTGGTCCTGCCTGGGATCAGACCGCCCTGATCCACGCGCTGAACACGCTGTCCGGCCACCCGCAGCAGCCACCTCCTGCCGGCGCTGAGTGGTACTTCGACACCGGCGCCATGTCGCACATGGCTTCGTCCTCAGGTATAATCGCTAATGCTCGTCCCTCTACTTCTTCTCGTGTTGTTGTTGGTGATGGATCGTCACTGTCTGTCACACACGTCGGCACTCACCGTTTCTCCACTACCACAAAACCCCTCTACCTTAATCATGTTCTTGTCTGCCCAGGTCTCATTAAAAACCTCGTCTCTATTAAAGCTTTAACCCGTGAAAACCCAGTTAATGTCGAATTTGACAATCTCGGCTTCTCTGTTAAGGAACGGCACACAAGGAAGGAGATCCTCCGGTGTAATGACGACGGCGACCTCTACCCCGTCACCGCTCCCGCCATGCACCATAGCCTCAATGTCGCCGCCGTCGACCTCTGGCACCAACGCCTCGGCCATCCGGGGCGCGATGCCCTGTCGTCTACCCTTCGCCACGCCGAGCCTGATGCCACTGCCAAGCCATCCCATACCTGCCATGCATGTCAATTAGGAAAACACTCTCGATTTCCTTTTTTAGATTCCAATCATGTTTCGTATTTCCCTTTTCAGCTCGTCCATTGTGATATATGGACCTCCCCTGTACCTAGTTTATCAGGCTGCAAGTTTTATTTAGTGGTGCTTGATGACTATAGTCACTTTGTGTGGACGTTTCCCATGCGAGCAAAGTCTGACGCCCTCCCAATCCTGAAACAATTTACTGCATTTACCCAGCGCCAGTTCAACCTTCCTCTCCTTGCCATTCAAACTGACAATGGATGCGAGTTTGATAATCACGCCTCACCCACCTTTCTCTCTGACCTTGGCATCGTTATGCGCATGTCGTGCCCCTATACCTCACCCCAGAACGGGCGTGCTGAACGCATTCTGCGCACGCTTAATGATACTATCCGCTCTCTTCTCGTGCACGCCTCCATGCCGAATGCGTTCTGGGCAGAAGCCCTTGGCGCTGCGACCTTCCTATTGAATCGTCGTCCTTGCACACCACGGAACAACCAAACTCCTTTCTATCTTCTCCATGGCATCCATCCGGATTACTCTAGTCTGCGTGTCTTTGGCTGCGTGTGTTACCCAAACACCACGGCCACTACGCCCCATAAGCTCGCGCCGCGCTCTGCGCCGTGTGTGTTCATTTGTTACTCCTCCGATCACAAAGGATATCGGTGCTACAACCGCGCTACAGGTCGAGTTCTTGTCTCGCGCCATGTTTTCTTTGACGAGCACCAATTTCCCTACAGCACGCCCACGCCATCTGCTTCATCTGTTGACAATGACAACCATGTCCACTGTCTGTTCCTCCCTTCGCCTACCTTGCCCACCCTGGCTCCTCCTCCGGCGGGGCCTCCCCCGCCACCATCGCCGTCGCCCACCCCTGCCACGCCTCTTGCCCCCTCGCCCAGCCCAGTGTCATCACCTCCCATATCTCCTGCCGCCAACCCCTTGCCGTCGCCCTTGCCTGCTCGTCCACCATCACTTGCACCCACACACAGAATGGTCACGCGCAGCCAGCATGGCATCTTCCTACCAAACCCAAAATACGCACACACTGCCACCACTTCTTCCATATCCCCTATTCCTAAAACTGTGCGTACAGCTTTGCGCGATCCATCATGGCTAATAGCAATGCAGGAAGAGTACCGGGCGCTCATGGCGAACAGGACCTGGACGCTTGTGCCACGCCCTCCCGGCGCCAACATTGTCACCGGTAAATGGGTGTTCCGGCACAAACTGAAGGCGGATGGCGCTCTGGAACGCTACAAAGCGCGTTGGGTTGTGCGCGGCTTCTCCCAGCGCCCCGGCGTCGACTTCGATGAGACTTTTAGTCCCGTCGTCAAATCGGCCACCATTCGCGCCGTCCTAACCATTGCTGCCTCGCGCGAGTGGCCGGTTCACCAAATGGACGTCAACAATGCCTTTCTCCAGGGGCAGCTCACGGAGCGCGTCTACTGCCAGCAACCGTCCGGCTTCGTCGACGACACGCGCCCTGACCACGTCTGCCTCCTCGACAAGTCCCTTTATGGGCTCAAGCAGGCCCCACGCGCCTGGTTCGACCGCTTCACCGCCTTCCTGTGCACCATTGGGTTCACGGCATCTCGATCTGACCCGTCGTTGTTCATCTACAACCGCGGTGGCGACACGGCGTACCTGCTGCTCTACGTCAACGACATCGTCCTCAGTGCATCGTCTAGCTCACTTCTTCACGGACTCCAGCAGCGTCTCTTCGCCGAGTTCTCCATGAAGGATTTGGGCCCGCTCCACTACTTTCTCGGGATCAGTGTCACACGCAGTGCCAACGGCTTCTTCCTGTCCCAGAGCAAGTACGCGGAGGAGCTCCTTGATCGCGCCAACATGACTGCCTGCCAGCCTGCCTCGACGCCGGTGGACACTCGCGCCAAGCTGTCCAGCTCTGACGGCACGCCCGTGGACGATCCTTCTGCATATAGAAGCATCGTCGGCGCGCTGCAGTACATGACCATGACGCGGCCGGACCTTGCGTGTGCGGTCCAGCAAGCGTGCCTGCACATGCACGCTCCGCGCGATCGGCACCTTGCGCTCGTGAAGCGCATTCTTCGGTACCTGCGCGGCACTACGGCTCATGGTCTCCATCTCCACCGCTTGTCGACACTGGATCTTCTCGCCTACTCCGACGCAGATTGGGCTGGCTGCCCGGACACGCGCCGCTCCACGTCCGGCTACGCCATCTTCCTCGGTGACGCGCTCATCTCTTGGTCGTCAAAGCGCTAACCCACGGTGTCGCGGTCTAGTGCAGAGGCCGAGTACCGTGCCGTCGCCAACGTCGTCGCGGAGAGCTGCTGGCTTCGCCAGCTTCTTGGCGAGCTTCATGTCCATCTCCAAAAGGCAACCGTGGTCTACTGCGACAACATCTCAAGTGTGTACATGGCGGCTAATCCAATGCATCATCGGCGAACAAAGCACATCGAGCTGGATATCCATTTCGTCCGAGAAAAGGTGGCTCTAGGCGAGCTCCGTGTGCTTCACGTCCCCACGTCGCAGCAATTCGTCGATGTCATGACAAAAGGCTTGCCCACTTCTGCGTTTGAGGAGTTCAGGTCCAGCTTATGCATCCGGCCGCCGGACGCTCCAGCTGCGGCGGGGTGTCAACGTATGTCAGCCCCAGCTGACCCAGTCCATCACAACTCGGTCCTCTTCTGTACGCGCATCTCGCGCACTACTCCCACTCGTGCACAATCTGCACAACGGCTGTAACCTGTACCTATATATGTTGAGGAATACAGACACTAACCCTCTGCGGTGCTCAATCTCTTTGCCTCATAAGTTCACAGTCTGGTCGGAGCGGCGAGTGAGTTGGACTTGTGTATAGTCTAGTGGGGAGGCTGACAGTGCCAGCGAGCGATCGGGCTAGGCTAGGCGGAGCAGTTGTGTACGGAAGGTGCGGAGGGTTACACTCACACGCACGTGGGCCGGTGCTGCAGTGGAGGGCGCACCCGGGATGCCTAGGACGCCGGCGTACCAGGTGGGGCCCGCGAAATTCAGGGTGGGCTGGAATGGGCCTACCTCGTGCTACGGAGACCTCCGGTGGGCCTATTCTATTTACCACATGTTGCTCGTGCCACGTTCAGTCCATGTTTTGTCACCAACCAAAAAAGATTCGATCCATGGTCCATAAAATCCCTAAGGAGGTCTAAGCTCCCTGTTTCTAAGACCTGTGGTTGATTCGGCCGATTCCCACTGCCTGGGGCCTATTTGGCGATGTGATATACCGCTTGGTTGTTCTATGGCTATTTCGATGGATGTAGCAGCTTCATTGCGCGTGGAATCGGTATCGTGCGGTTGCTCCACGTGTTGGGCCTTGGCTGGGCCTATCTGGCGGCGCCTCACCGCTTGTGCTTCCTTAGACCCTAGATCCACTTTGACCACCGTTATCGTCCTCCTCTTCTCAGTTGTTTCTCAGTTCGGATGGTCGGTGTGCGCCGCTGATCTTGGAGTTTGGTGGTGCTCTTGCGCCACGACGTCGGCGACACTGGTTTTCGTCTCAGGTTTGTGTTCTCGCCCCTCTCTTTGCTATGTTGTAGTATGATTTCTGCCTGGAGTATTTTTCAGCGTTGGGTTCATGAGAGAATGCGGCTTCTAGATCCTGTATTCACGCGGATGACACTCCTATTTTGCTACTCCTCTAGGTGATTTCTAATTGATCCACTGGGTTAATTGAGTTGGTTTCTTGAGTGATTGCCGTATTCTAAATAGAAATTGGGAAGCTGTGCAATCTGGCAGACAGGCACATGTCAAACTTCCTTCATCTAACTCTGTTGATTCTTGTTCTAGACCTGCCTGTGTCAAGATATGCAAGGATAGATCTATTTAGGATGGAAAAAATAGCATCAAGAAAATGTGTTTTGCTTTTACAAGGACCCAATGGTGAACTTAAGCAATTGAATCTTGCAAATTGGAACACATGTGTTATTTAGCCTGTGTAAATGCACTTCTTTGGTTGTTTTGTTTCTGAGTTTAATTGTAACTTTGTAAGTCCAGCTATGAGGAAATTAAATACACAGCTCGGTGTATCCAGTTGCACAATTTCACTCTTCTCATGTTTCAATTAGATGATTTCAGAAAATGATACTTGGTGTTGTGAGCCCTAAATTACTCACTGATGGATCAACCAAAATTGCTATCCTGACCTTGCTTTTTTTATCACCTTTAGCCTGTGAGCTTCTAGCAGAATTCAGAACGAGAGGCAGGGAGATGCTCTGTTATGAAGCAGAAAAGAAAGAAGCAAACATGCAGGCTCATTCAGTGGAGGATTAGTCAATAGTTCAGACTTCAGAGAGTTATGAAATAGTAGCAGCGGCGACACATATTCTCCTTCCTCATACATGGCTTCCTGCTGCCTCCTTCACTATGCCATAGCTTCTTTCATCAGGTGATGTCTACGCACTTCTATTCTTGTAGACAGTTATTGGGCCTCCAAGTGCAGAGGTTTGTAGAACAGCAACAAGTTTTCCCTTAAGTGGATCACCCAAGGTTTATCGAACTCAGGGAGGAAGTGGTCAAAGGTATCCCTCTCAAGCAACCCTGCAATCAAGATACAAGAAGTCTCTTGTGTCCCCAACACACCCAATACACTTGTCAGGTGTATAGGTGCACTAGTTCGGCGAAGAGATAGTGAAATACAAGTGGTATGGATAATTATAAGTGGTAATGGTGATAGAAAATAGCTTGATGGCGTGGAAAAGACTAAAGTAAAACTGAAATAAAGATAGAAGTAAGCAAACATGTAACAGATCTAATAGCAAACGGTGTTTCAGTGCTTAGAAACAAGGCCTAGGGATCATACTTTCACTAGTGAACACTCTTATATAAATGTCTTCTCTTTATAATACTACGCTGAACTACTCTCCGGTTGAACACTCTAATCGATGGTAGGGCTATAACAGCACACCTCAAAGTTCATCTTTCCCATCTAGATAACTCCACACTGTCACCTTGAGTACTAGATGAGTCCAACAAACACCACAATTTTATAAAGACATCCAACTCCAAATATAACTCATAATAAGTATTTGTAATCTCTAGCCTAAGTGCCACCATGGTGTGCACGCTGTCAACTTCACACACATGGGGAGAGCAGATATCTATTAAAGCACTTGAGTAGCAAGGTAGATCTATAGATTACAAGCTCATGATCACAATATGATCACGCATAGAGAGAGATGAACATAGCTACCGATAGAACCCTTAGCCTCGAGAGAGAACTACTCCCTCCTCATCATGGGAAGATCGATGGAGATGGCTCCGGGGGCACTTCCCTGTCCCGGCAGGGTGCCGGAACAGAGACTTTTTGTCTCCTGAATCTCCCCTTCGGTGGCGGCGGCACTGCGGAACTTTTCGTGGATTTCTAATTGACGATCTAGGATTTTCGCATTGGAAGGCTTCTTATAGGCGAAGAGGCAAGGTCGGTGGGCGGCCGGGGGCCCACACCATGCCCAGGCGCGGCCTAGGGGTACCCGCGCCTGGGAGGGTGTGGCCACCCTGTGGCCCCTCTCCGACTCTCCTTCTAGCTCCGTGAGTCTTCTGGGAAAATAGGCACTTTGGCTTTTGTCCCGTCCAATTCCGAGAATATTCATTTTCTAACTTCCTGGAACCAAAAACAACAGAAAACAGGTAGCTGGCACTGTGGCTCTTGTTAATAGGTTAGTCCAAGAAATCATATGAAAAGTACTCCAAAGTGTGGACAAAACACAAGAAAGTGGATAAAATCAAGCATGGAACATCAAAAATTATAGATACATTTGCAATGTATCAACATCCCCAAGCTTAACTCCTGCTCGTCCTCGAGTAGGTAAGTGATAAAAAGAAAGAATAATTTTTGAGGTGACATGCACCATCAAAGACTTGATCAAAGTATTTGTAAAACATTCAAAGCTAGGATCATAGTACTTAAATCATAACATGAAAGACAAAGTTCTAGCAATAAGACAAAGAAACTATGATGCAATATGAAAAGGCACAAACAAAAGATTCATAAATAACAATGCTTTGCAAGACGTTTGTTTGTTTCATATAAAGAAAACATAGCATAATAGTATTCAGCTTGTCCCTCATAGAGTAGCAAATATAAATGCATAGGACACCTTCAAAGTTCATAAGAGTGACTAGATACAAATAGTTTAAAACAAGCAATATCAAGGTATGCATCAATCAACAAGTCTTGGGACAATGCACATAGAACTAAGAATGGCCACTATGCTCTCAAAGTAGGTGCATAAAGATAGAAGGTGGAGACTCAACATAAAAGTAAAAGAAAGGCCTTCATAGAAGGAAGTAGGGATTCAAGTTTCATAAAGAGCTTCCAAAAATTATGGTACTTAATAGCTTTCAGCTCTCATTGCCCCTATCATAAGCATCTTGAAGTGATTAAGGTTAAAATGAACAAACTATGGTGTATATGCTTGACGAAGTATAAGTTAGAAATCTCATGTCCCTTGAATACGAGGGCCGCTCCTCATGCTACTCAAGTTTAGTCACCGATAAGTTCTTGTCATTATAAGTACATGTGTATCATAGAGAACCGCCAACGGGGTACCCCTTGTCCGATGATACGGAAGAATCCCCATATCAAAATGACAAGGCAAGTAGACAACGAGCATCTCAGCAATCTTCTTATTTACCATGGGAATATGGTGCTTTTTTCTCTCTTTCCTCTTTTCATAGTATCTTTTTTTTCTTTTTCTCTTTTTTTTCTCAATATAGGACTCTTTTGTTATAAGAAGAATGCTTCATAGACAGCTCATTATGGTTACGCTGCAGGTTTTCACCATGTCAGCATGGATTAGACCAGCGGGCCAGGCGTTTCTCTAACGCATATACATAACTCTATGGACTTACAAGCTCCCCTTTCATTTCACACCGACGACATCCATAGACAAAAGAGCATGATATCAACTAGGTACAAAGTACCCGTGCAATGTTGAAAGCGTTCCCCATGACAGCATGGTTCTGCTAATCCCTAACAAATAAGTGCAAGCATATACAACATAATGGTTCAAGTTTATTAAGGGCAAGAAAAGTAAAGTGTGCCATCAAGTTCGTGAGAGCTTTAATCACTAGTTTTCTCATAACAAGTTTAATTTGGAAGGTAAACAAAAACATGAATATACTTGGAATAGCATAAGCTAATAGGTAGGTATGGTGTACTCTTTGGAATAACTTGGTTTAGGGAGTTGGATGCATGAGTGGAACTCATACTTGGTTGTGGAGGCTAGCAAAAGACTGGGCGCGACAAACTAAAAGAGCAATAATGGCCATAATCATGCAGAGCGACAAAACATCATTGATCAAAGCATAAAGTGATACTACAAGTTAAAAACTAAAGGATCATAAAGGCTATGGTGACTTGATAGTCATAACATGGTGTGAGCATGCGAGTCTACCCAAATAAAGCATCAAAGGAGAATACCACTATAGTATGCTTTAATATGCTAAAACAACGCATGATTCATCCAAGGCACATTAAGCAATCTCAATTGTTTGTAACAAGTCATGCTACAACAAATAATACTAAGCATAAAGCCAAAACAATATCAAGCATGGCATGACAAAGCATAGGCCATAGTCAAAAACAAGGTCTTTTTACCACATAAGCATGAACTTTCCTACTCTTTTTCAAACCAAACCAAACTATTCGCAAACCAATGTATGAAAGAGGGGGTCCAACCAATTTATTTAGCAAACTAAGAAAACCAAGCAAACGAAAAACCAAAATGAAAATGAAAAAGAAGACGCTCCAAGAACAACACAACTGTGCATGAAACAATAAAAATGAAGCGTTTGGAAGAAACCTGGGATTTTTATTGATGAAGAGGGGGATGCCTTGGGCATCCCCAAGCATTGACGCTTGTACTTCTTGGATATTTCTTGGGGTGACACGCGTGGCATCCCCAAGCTTGAGCTTTAGTCCATCCTTCATCTCATTACTCATTCCTTCCATACACCTAAAATTTTTCCTTTATACAAAACTTCACATAATCTTTATTAGCAACATTAGTGCACTCAAGATAATAAGTCTTTAGATTTAGTTTCAACACCACTTCCCTCAAAAAGCTCAATTCTCCAAAAGAACTCAAAAAGGAACAAACAAGAAGCAAATGCAAATAATGGCAGAAATCTATCAAAACAGACCAGCAGGTAAAGACGAATTTTTTCGAAGACCTTCTGTTGCTCAAATTAAAAAGTGTTGAACTAACAAAAGTTAGATAACAACATGGGGCAGAAGCACAAAAATTCACGCCTCAAAAGGACGTACAGAGATTTTACATGAATATTTACGGTGAAGCACAGAAATCTGTTTTGGGACAACAACTTTCCCAAGCATTACTTCTCTCTCGTTAGAGGTTACTCTTTGGCACAAAAAGCAAATAAAAAGGATAAGGAGCGGTTATTACTGAAGTAATAACTTCCAAGAATCAACTAAAACTTTTGGGTTATCTCCCAATAAGTACTTTTCTTTAACGCCTTTAAGTTAGGCATGATAGTTTGAGAAGATGCTCACATAAAAAAATATGAATTGAAGTAAAAAAGAGCATCAAGAAGCAAATTCAAAACACATTTAAGTCTAACCCACTTACTATGCATAGGAATCTTGTAAAGAAACAAGTCATGAAAGCACAAAGCAACAAGCATAGGAAAGCAAAACAAGTGCAACTTCAAGACTTTTAACATAAAGAGGGGAAACTTAATATTATTGAGATGCATAAAACCGTGTTTCCCTCTCTCATAATAACTTTCAGTAGCATCATGAATAAAATTAACAATGTAACTATCACATAAAACATTCTTATCATGAGTCACATGCATATAATAATTATTACTCTCCACATAAGCATAGTCATTCTTACTGATTGTAGTGGGAACAAATTCAACAAAATAGCTATCATTATTATTCTCATCACCATAATCATCAAATATAGGAGGCATATTGTAATCATAATTAATTTTATCCTCAATAGTAGGTGGACTGAAAATATCATATTCGTCATTATAATCATCATATATTGGAGGTTTGGTATCATCATAAGCAATAAAATAGCTATCTTTCAAAGCTGGGGAACTAAAAAGATTATTTTCATAAAAACTAGCTTCCCCAAGCTTAGACTTTTCCATAGCATTAGCAATAATGGTGTCCAAAGAATTCATACTAACAACTTTGCTATTAGCATGCAAATAAAGTTCCATAGGTTTTTTAATTTTCTCTTCAAACACTTCATGTCATAACTCAAGATAAATACTATAAAGCTCTCTAATTTTTTTGTTGTTTTCCATTAAGCCTAACTAGTGAAAACAAGAAATAAAAAGACAAAATTGCAGAATCTAAAGGAAATAACTTCGAGCACTCACATCGGAGGATGTGAGTACCTTTTACCTTACCTCCCCGGCAACGGCGCCAGAAAATAGGTGTTTGCCATGGGAGGTTCTTCTTCTTTAATCCTCCGGTGTGAATACCTTTTACCTTACCTCCTCGACAACGGTGCCAGAAAATAGCTTGATGTCTATGTACTTCTATTCTTTAGACAGTTGTTGGGCCTCCAAGTGCAGAGGTTTGTAGAACAGCAGCAAGTTTTCCCTTAAGTGGATCACCCAAGGTTTATCGAACTCAGGGAGGAAGTGGTCAAAGGTATCCCCTCTCAAGCAACCCTGCAATCAAGATACAAGAAGTCTCTTGTGTTCCCAACACGCCCAATACACTTGTCAGGTGTATAAGTGCACTAGTTCGGCGAAGAGATAGTGAAATACAAGTGGTATGGATAATTATAAGTGGTAATGGTGATAGAAAATAGCTTGATGGCGTGGAAAAGACTAAAGTAAAACTGAAATAAAGATAGAAGCAAGCAAACATGTAACAGATCTAATAGCAAACGGTGTTTCAGTACTTAGAAACAAGGCCTAGGGATCATACTTTCACTAGTGAACACTCCCATATAAATGTCTTCTCTTTATGATACTACGCTGAACTACTCTCCGGTTGAACACTCTAATCGATGGTAGGGCTATAACAGCACACCTCAAAGTTCATCTTTCCCATCTAGATAACCCCACATTGTCACCTTGAGTACTAGATGAGTCCAACAAACACCACAATTTCATAAAGACATCCAACTCCAAATATAACTCATAACAAGTATTTGTAATCTCTAGCCTAAGTGCCACCATGGTGTGCACGCTGTCAACTTCACACACATGGGGAGAGCAGAGATCTATTAAAGAACTTGAGTAGCAAGGTAGATCTATATATTACAAGCTCATGATGACAATATGATCACGCACAGAGAGAGAGATGAACACATAGCTACCGGTAGAACCCTTAGCCTCGAGAGAGAACTACTCCCTCCTCATCATGGGAATCAGCAACGGTGATGGAGATGGTGGTGGAGATCGATGGAGATGGCTCCAGGGGTACTTCCCCGTCCCGGCAGGGTGCCGGAATAGAGACTTTCTGTCCCTCGAATCTCCCCTTCGGTGGCGGCGGCGCTGCGGAACTTTTCGTGGATTTCTGATTGACGATCTAGGGTTTTCGCAACGGAAGGCTTCTTATAGGCGAAGAGGCAAGGTCGGTGGGCGGCCAGGGGGCCCACACCATGCCCTGGCGCGGCCTGGGGGTACCCGCGCCTGGGGGGGTGGCCACCCTGTGGCCCCTCTCCGACTCTCCTTCTGGCTCCGTGAGTCTTCCGGGAAAATAGGCACTTTGGCTTTTGTCCCGTCCAATTCCGAGAATATTCATTTTCTGACTTTCCTGGAACCAAAAACAGCAGAAAACAGGCAGCTGGCACTGTGGCTCTTGTTAATAGGTTAGTCCAAGAAATCATATGAAAAGTACTCCAAAGTATGGACAAAACACAAGAAAGTGGATAAAATCAAGCATGTAACCTCAAAAATTATAGATACATTTGCAATGTATCATCAGGTCAGTGTACGGTTGTGAAAAATCATGATTTGGTGTCAATGGATATAAGCCTATAGTGTCTGGTATGTGAATAGTTTATTATATAACAATAGCTGCAAAACACAAGACCATGAATATATACTGTATGATACTATGAGAGTGAAAATCTAACTAGAGACTTGACTTGTGCAGCATCCTTTATAGCCTACTAATATGGAAATTGTCAGACTAGAACTTTTGGCACCTCCTCAAACTACTGAAAACACGGATGCATATTTTCTAGGACTGCATTGCCTACTTTTGTTTGCTAATCTTCTATTCGGGAAATACACAAGCCAAATATGGTCTAATAATGCCCTAAAAGAGACAACTCCAATTTTTATTCAGTTTTGGTTGAAACAGGGTTCGATTAATTTTTTATCTTTGCTCGCCAAGTATGATAGGCACAATAAATTTTCAGGGAAAATAGAGAGCCAAGTATTGTAGGCTATTCATGCCTCTGAAACAGACATCACCAGAATTGATCCAGTTTTTGCTAAAAAAGACGCTTTCAACATAATACAAATTTTCAGGAATTTTTCTTCCTCCCAGACTTTGCTTTGTGCATGCTACTTGGATTTGAGGTTTCCCATGAACCCAAGTGAGTGATAACTTTCAAAAAATTAGTTTCTAGCTCAAATTCATTGAAAAAGAAATAGGTGGGCCCATCTATTCACGGGTGCAAATAATAGATCATTGTAATGTCTTGCTTCAGCTTATTTTGTATGAAACGAACACAACTATGTCATGGGATCGACTTTTCCTATTTGACTGACTCTTTGGTTATTTTTTAGTGGTCACATTGTTAATTTATTCTTGAAAATTTGTGTTCTATTTTATCGACTGTTGGGTATTAGTGAGTTGCCAAACTGTTGTTGTTCTAAGTTACGTTTATGTTTGAAAGAAGTGATTGCATCCTCTCTCCTAGAATTGGAAAAGACAGAACAAAAAGAGGCCGCCGATACAATGATATACTCGAAGGTTTCTTGATGATATAAGCATTTTTTTTGAAGATTCGCTCAAATGTTGGGATGAATCTTACTACTGACAGCAATCGCCTATATGTTTCAGATATGGCCAAATAGTTCATTCTGCCTTGGTTTTTTCCTAAAATTATGCCATCACCCTCCTTCACAACAAGTTATGGTATCATTTTCCTGCCGATGGGTTCTCTTGACTATAAGGTTTTGTCTAGCAAATGCAAAGTCTTAGAGCGTGTGTTCAATGTTGTTTAAGGAATTTAAATATCTGATAATACAGCGAATTGAATAAATAGACTGTAGCAGAAAGATTATGTAGAATAGGTGTGAAGTACTATAGGAATCTAATTTTTTGTAAAATTTTCACCCGTTTCATGAACGCATGCTTAGTTTTTTTTTTCTATGAAGGGTTAGAGATTTCTGTGCTCCCATGTTTGTATTCATATTGAAGATTTCAGGGTTTTCAATCAAGGTTATTTTGTCCCAGAAGAAATGATGCATGAGAATACTTTGATGGGAATCATGACAATATGGTAAGAGAGGTCTATGGCTACCGAATAGTTTATCATAGAATGTTGTGCTTGGCAATTTTGCTATATGAAACATTTTTTGTATACTTATATGTAATTTAGTCATGTTATTCTTCTGTCGTAAAAAACCGAATATCCTTATCCTCAATTCATACCCAGACGTCATTTGTATTATTTTTTATTTCTTCTTGCAAATACATGTATATGATGGACCTTTTCTTCCTCATCAGACCCGGAGTTGTGTGCTAAAGGCATGTTATTTCGAAATTGAATATCCTTATCCTCATGATTTTGGTGCTAGTTACTAGCATATCAGTTCATACCCAAACGACGTTTTCATTAGTATTTTCTTTATTCTTGCATATTCATTTTTCTCCCGAAATGAAGACATAGCCCCGCATCGACTGATGCATGCGACCTCTTTATTACTTTATTAGAATTCGAGTCTTACAAAGGATACATCATTCTTGCATATTCATGTATACATCTTCTTCCTTATCAGACCCGGACATTGTGCTAAAAGACATGTTATGTTGCGTGGGACGGTCGAGGGGTCTGTTTGCAGCTTCTTTGATTGTCGCGTCCATATTTTTCCGGTTCTTCTCGCCATGGCAGTGATTTCCTTCCGAGTTGTGGTGATCTCCTGCTTTCTCGCCTCCTAAGCTTTGTCGATGCGAGAGGGAGGGAGGGGGTGGGGGTCTGGGGGTGGCAGCACACTGGTGTTGTATGCTCCCGCTTTGGTTTGTTTCCTCTACCCTTTGTCTTGTGTTTTTCTTTATTGCTATTGTGGTAGACGACTCCGGTGGCGCGTTGCGCAGCGCATTCGCTGTGTGTATGTGGTGTGGATATGTGTTGGTCGTCGCTTCGGCTACTGTCGGCCGGTCAGCGCTTGTGTGTGTGTTTGGGATGTAGGGGCCGGCGAGATTTGGGGTTGAATTCTTTCTGTTCATCTCGGTGACGATTGCTTGGGGGCGCTCTGAATTTTTCTGGTGTTGCTTCTACGGGTGTGTCTAGGGCCTGCTTATTGCTTTTTTTTTCCGGTGTTGCTTCTGCTATAGGGCCGGCTGCTTATTGCTTCATTGGATGAACGGTAGGCAACATGTGCGAGGCCGGTGCGGTCAGAAGTGTGCTGATGTCGCTCCCTTTTGCATGTCTTCATTGTTCCGTTGGCCAGGGCATGTCTTGCTCCGTACCTATGCTGGCCTCCACGGTACGCTGATGAAACCCCAGGCCACAGCCAACGGAAACAAAAAACAAACAACCACCCCTGTTAGTATAGCTAAACGCTATTAGCAGAGGACCGGCGCGATAGAGCGCGCTAGGTCCATCTAGTAGTCTTTTGTTTGCAAAAATATTTTGAAATGTCAAAAGATTCAAAAAAAAATAGATAATCGCATATGCATCCGAACATCTTATGTTCGCACACAAGTTTTTCAAAAAATATTTTTATGTCTCGTAGAAAATTTCAATGATTGAACATGACTTTTCACGGGACATTTTTGTCATTTTTACACAAACCAGAAGATAATTTTGTCTGCCAAACTTTGTATGAGAAGATAAAATTTCTGCATGTATATTTAGAATTTTTCCCAAACTTTTTGACATTTTAAAATACATTAAAAACATTTTTTTATAATGAGTGTATCTAAACCCGTGGGCCAAAATACTACAGTATGTCCCACACATGGCATGTGCTAGTAACATTTTTTTGTTGAAGTATCTAGAGAGTGTCCAGTTGCTGAACTAGGAACACTCGGCACAAAGAAGAGTAGAAGCATAAGGCTTCACCGTGTTTTCTGTCCTCTACGTCTCGCACTCAAGATGCTGATGTTGTGCACTAGGCCGTTCCACGGAGCAATGTGCATGAGTCGGGAACTTAAGCGTTGTGAGGAAAGGAAACGAAGAAGCCTTTGTGTTTGATTTTTTTCCTCAAAAATTGACACTTTGATAATTAGGATACAAGCAGCCACGACATGTTTAAATATAAAAATGCCACAGATCATAATATACAAAACGTGTATGGCAATGGAGGACCAGTCAATAGGTCACGCTGACATTCACATTGGATAATATATCCCTATATGTGTCCTCCAGCCGTGTTGATATCTCCGTAAACACGCCGCGATTCACCACATGGGTAGGATAGGGGTGGACTTGTAACTCGAGGCTCGAGGCTCGAGGCTCGGCTCGGGCTCGACTCGGCTTGGAGGTTGAACAAGCCAAGCCTAAAACCAAGAACTCGGGCTCGAGGCTCCACAAGCTTGCTCGATGAAGCTCACAAGTCGGCTCGAAGCCTCGATGTAATTAAAAAATTCGCCATGACCTTTACTAAAATTATAACAATTCACAATTATAATCAACGATTCATGATGCATACATGCATATCATAGTATACCAAGCTTAAGAAAGTAAGAATAATGATAACTTGTCCATACATCACAAGTTCACAATGCAAACGTCGAGTCCAATACAACATACAACATAAATAGTGTCATACATCACAAACACAAAAACATGCACTTAGTTCAACAAGTAGAACATGTGAGCCGTAGCTCCAAAGAACCATCGCTCAGATCATTCCATCTTCCTCCACCTTTGTTGCATGTTGAATCTGCATCACACAGACAAATGAAAATCACATTTACTCTATTTTAAGACTAGTTTGTTGCTATATAAAAAGTTCCATGAGGAAACACACCAAATATAGACAAACAATTCAGTTTTGTATTACTTAACTTGCTGTACAAAAAGGTCCAGCAACTAAGGAGACAAAAAAATCACTATTTACTCATTTTTGGTTTAGTTTTACTGCTGCAAGACAAGTTTCAGCAACTAAAGAGAAAAAATCACTAATTACTCCACTTCCACTGACCTATGATGATGTACAAAAGGTTTCATCAACTAAAGAGACTAAAAAGCACTAACAACTCTATGTTTTGCATCAATTATCTTGCTGTACGAAAAATTATAGCAACTAAAGAGACCAACATGTACTATATGTTTTGATTATTAGAACTTACTAGCTGCTCCCCACCATGCTCTTGGGAAATGGAATAGACTCAACATCATCCTCATCATCGGGTACCTAAAAGAGTGAGAATGATAATGTTAGATATGAATACGAGATACAATTTGGGAGAGAAATAAATCAGGAACTATATGAACACATACCACACCCAACAAAACTTTGTTGTCATTGTGGCCACCTTTAATCCAGCTTGAAGCACACACCAATGCTTCCACCATCATCGGATTTAGAGAACTCCTATAGTCATAACTCGACCCCCCGGTGCTAAAAGTTGACTCCGAAGACACGGAAGTGGCCGGTATGGTCAAGAAATTGTTTGCCATCTTTGCCACAATGAGGTATCTATAGGAAATATGCCCTAGAGACAAATAGTGATAAGGACTATTATCGTATTTCATATAGTTTATGATTAAGTTTTATATCATGCTATAACTGTATTGAGTGGAAACATCAATACACGTGTGATATACAAACAACCAGGGGTTCCCAGTGAAACTCTAGTCACTGGTTCATTGGTCAACAGATGATCATGTTTCCTGATCATGTGGCATTTATGCCAGTTGGAAATGGAGTCAACTCATTCTAAGAATGAGATGATGAACCAATACCCAACCTAAACATCGTGACCCGATCATGTCACGAAGTTCAAGTTACGATGATTAGAAATGGATCCTCGTAGACTATTCTTTAGACCATGAGGCTATATCAATCACTGTCTCCCGAGAGTGCTTAGATAGCATCAAGCGCCACTTGGTAATACAGTGGTTATAAAGGTGTGTTCAGGTACTCGGAGGAAACCGTAGAGGCAATATATGTCAAGAGCGGGATTTTTCCGTCCACGTGACGAAAAGATACTCAAGGGCCCACTCAGAGAAGTTATATCCAATAGCTGCACAACATGTGATTTGATCACAGGGATATCACCTGTCGGAACGAGTCAAGTAGCATTGTTCTGTAACGAGATTGAACAGGACATGGTGATGTCATTGATCAGATCTTGTGCAATGCAATTATCAAGAGACAAAGAGAATAAGACACGACTATCCCAGTTCAAACGCCAAAAGATCTTCGTGGAACGCACAGGGGTCACATGGCTATCTAGGTCCCTCTATCGATCATTGGTCCGGGAGTGTCCCGACCATGTATGGAGTGTTCCCGAACCGTAGGGTATCACGCTTAAGGGTTTGATGATGCTTAGAGAGTGTTTATAGGATCGGTAGAATCGCCGAAGAATAGTAGAGAGAAAACCGAAAGGGTTTCGGTAAGTCCGGAGGATGTCCGGAGTGGAGGTGGAAGGTGTTCCATATCCACAGAGATTGAATAATATGTGAATGAGTGTTAAATAATGATTTAATCATTTATTCATAATTACTTAATAAAAGAGAAAATCAATTAAAAGGTCAAAAGGCTTAATGGGCCAATTTCGGAGGGAAGAGGGCCCATTAGGGAAAGGAGAGAGGGAGAAGGGGCAAAGGGGGTGGCCGGATGGGCCAAGCACCCCCTCCCCCCGCGCGGGGCCCACTAGGGTCGGCCGGCGGCTGCCCCTCCCCCTCCTCTAATTTAGTCCCACCCCTGGACTTTGAGGGAGGTAGTACCTCCCCTCCCCCTATATATAGTGGGGGTATTTGGCCAGATAAATACACACAATATTCATTAAAGGTCTTCTCACTTTTGGGAAGACCTCTAATTGATATTCTCTCTCTCTCTCTCTCTCTATCGTGACCGTGGTCCCAAGTTCGGACTACGTGAACGAGAGACATCTTCACCGTGGAGCGCCGTCGCGCTGCGGGATTCCGATCCAGGAGCTCTACTTCCGCAACTGCTGCTGGATCAGGGAAGCAGGAGTCATCGTCAGGCACCGAACGTGTGTAACTCCCCGCGAGGTGTCGCACTTGAGGCACTCAAGTCGTTGGAGCCATTGGAGCGCAAAGACTTCATCACGACCTTGAGGTCGGCTTCGGCTCGTCTACATCAATCACGCTCTCTCCTGAGCGTTGACAACGCTTTTCGGTCTTCAAGGGTAAGTTTGCAAAAAGCCCCTCCCTTTACGGTATTACTAATAGATAGTTCCTGGCAGCATCAGGGGTTTAGGGGCGTAGGGTAAAAATTATTGTTTTTATATGCGGAACCCCTACAGTGGTATCAGAGGCAGGTCTATGCGTAGTAATGCTAGTACGGGTAGAACACACAAGATGTAGCGTGTGGACGTTGATCTTTTAGTTTTTACCATCCCACGTGTACTTGTGTATACCGCAGTAGTGCTTGATGAAGCAGCCCCCAACCGACTTTACGCGTTCATTCATGAGACTGGTCCACGCTTGACATACGGCTTGTACCGTATAAAGTGGTTTAGGGGGGTGTCTGTCTCTCTCGCATTAGTTGGTATGCCATTTACAATGGAGGGCCCCGAAAGGGATGTAGTAGAGACAACTACTTGATCAGTGTTGTAATGAAAGTTCATAGGTGAGAACGATTCTTGTGTGAAAGCCCATTCAGCCATGTAAAACATGCAAAGATAAAGTAGAGGCGTCTAACTTTGTTTTGCAGGGGCGTTGTTTTGTGATATGGTTGTGGCAAAGGTAAAGTGATTACCTTATGTTATGTAGTAGTAGATAGTCAGGGAGGTGATGGACTACCACACCGGAAATACACGGGTACCCTAGTGTCTACGGCGCCGAAACCCTGGTGCCGGAATCCGGTGACGACGGATGGAGATCACGACGCGAAGGACCATATCACATCGCATTTACATTCAATGTTATTGTTTGTATATATTATTGTGTGCTAGTATTAGATACTCGACAGTAGCCTAATAATATGATCCCTGTTAAAAATTACCAACGATTGTGTTCCCCCTTAGTGTGCACCACCAAGAAAGATCTTCGGTATGAGGCGATCGACGGTATAGGCGTGGGTGTCAGACATATCTACGTTCGCATACAGTGGGTGTAAGCCATGTTGCGCATCGAATACACTAAGGTTGAGTTGGCGAGCCTAGAATGTGTAGACATGGCCTCGGAACGAGATGGTCGAAAGATCGAGCACGAGTCGCATGAATGATGTGACCGACGTTTAGCGTCCACCCTTGAACCCACATTGATGGTCGTGACGATCAGGGGAGATGTGGCTGATAGGGGTCGTGTTATCACTAGGAACCCTTCTGGGGATAGGTGTTTCTGAGTGGAGTTATTATTAACTCATTTAATTATAAATTTAGTCTAAATTCCTTTTGCAATTATATATGTAGAAAATGGTTCTCCCCGAGATTACCTTCCCTATTGACAATTGGTTAAAAGGAGAAAAGATCAAGTTAGATGGATCCAACTTTTCTGCATGGGTCATGCGCCTTTATGATCTCCTTGGTGAGAACAAAGTGGCTGACTACATGATCTACGAGATGTACTTGGAGCCACCCTATTCTCATGAGACCCAGGAGCAGCGGGATCTCCGCTGTCGTCATCATGTGATGGCCACATTCATATCAGTAACGATGCGCCTCAGGATGGAAGATGGGCTATGGCCGATGGTGGGAAGTCTTAATCCCCGAACATTTATGGCACATGTGAGATCGCATTTCGTGAAACAAGTGCGCATATGGGAGTATGAGCTGATGGGGGACTTCCTCTCCATAAAGATGGAGGAAGGCTCCTCACTGGACGATCACTTGTTGAGCATATATGATGCATACATGAGTCTAGCGTACTTCCTGGACAACTGGTTCGCAAGATCTTTTGAAATAGGAGTTGTGCTGCCGTTGTTGCCACCAAGCTTTCAAGCACAAGTCAGGATTTGCATTATGAGAGGCGACACGGAAACACAGGATTTCCACGAGTTCATACCACATGTCAGAGATGTGGTGGTTAAACCCGTTGTCCCTGAGGTCATCAATGACAAAAGTATATATTTGATATACAATTTTATAAATATTATAATCTTGCAAACACATTTGCAGTGTTAAGTATATTTGATATTTGTTTCGTTTTGCTGAAAACAAGTCCTTCTGCATGAGAGGTGCTTGCTGGAGAGGAGGTGACGTTGCGTGTTGATGGCGAGCATGATGATGATGGCCAACGACACTCTCCCTCGACATTTATCACTTAGTTTATGTTTTTGGATAGTTATTGTAATCAAAATATTATGAACTTCTTTAGTGTGTCTCACACTTTGTGAGATGGTTATTCATATGAGCTTGTAACAAACAGTTGTTCCACTTTTATGAATGATTTCTATTCGTGTTCATATCTTGTTTGATTATATGTAAATTATCCTTGTTGTTTGAAACTAATTGATAATGCATGAACATTTGTAAAGTATTGAAATTCCTTAAAATACCCAACTTAAATGATATTTCATTACAGAATGAAACCCATTGTTTAAATTCAAAGTTATGTTGATAATATGTGAAAGTCATTTGATTTCTTATCACATATAAATCATGCCTAAGTTCGGCAAATTAACTTGAACACCGTGTATTACTTGAATACAAAGTGTTTTAATGAATTGTTAAAAATAAATACATATTTGATGTATTGTGTTTTAACAAAAATGGTAATTGTCATTATATGATTATTTAAATGTGTAAAGAAGTTACCAAAGGAAACATGAATATGAAACTATTTGATTTCATCAAAGTGTTTCATCAACAAAGGGTATAAATATAAAGAGAATCTAATTAGTACGATTTGATCAAGAGTAATGAAATTCAACTTTATAAGATTGGCATAAAAGAAATTGTGGAATGCAAAGCGTTTTGAAATGTCAAAATGCAAAGCATCACAATATGATACTAGATATCAAAATGGGTAAATAGATGGCACCAAATAAATCATTATAGTGTAGATGTAGAGACCATTAGTTAGAAATAGTTAGCACTCAATTAAAATAAATAGTGAACCATTTAAATTCATGAAAGCGGCTCCATATCTGGTATGGATCGTCGTAAAATTTTTGGGGTTATTCGATATAACCAAAACAATAGCAAATAAGTCCTTGTAGAGTATTCATTGTAAACTTTGAATACGAAATACATAGCTGAAACCAAAAGAGAAGCAAAACTTGTATTGCTTGGATTTTGGTGCATTTTTGAGAAATCTCACTTTTAGTGATATTTCTCGATTATGAAGCAAATGGAAGATAGTGAAAACACGATGAGGATTCATATCCCTGCATCAGAGTGTTGAGAAGCGCAATGGACAACGTTCCTAAACGATTATCTTCACAGAAGGAAAGAATCAATGATAATGATCATTGTGTCTTCCCCACTAGTGTTTTCACTACATGAAGTAGAATTCAAAATGTATCCCATATCTTGTATGGAGACATTTGTGAATCATTTGTCATGATTACCGGAATATGACATACCTACGAACTACTAAGGAAATAATGGTAAGCTAAATTTATGAGAAATCCCATAGCAAAATTCCCTTGAGATTAGAAAGCAATTCGTTGCTGAATCTCACAAGTAAAAGGGGCTACTTGAATTTTCCCAAATGACTGCAAAGCCATAGTGGAAAAGGGGGTGAATGACAAAAGCACAATTTGTCAAGTACTGGACGAATTCAAATGAATTTGTTCAAGTGTGCTAAATGTCTAGTGGATTTAAGACTAGTAAAAGTACTAGTATCTCATAGTAAATCTCCAAGTTTGATATTTGATCAAAGATTTTGAAGTTGTTCAAAATAGTGAGTAGATATGCAATTTGCATGAAATTGAGTGGGAGCTATAAAAGTCTTGCTAAAACAATATGTGAATGATATATTTTTTAGTGGGAGCAATATAAGTCTCAAATTTAAATATGTAGGAACATAGTTTGAGTAAGAGTAGTGACTCATACCCAAATATGTTAGAAACATATTTTAAGTGTGTATTCGACACATTAAGAATAAAAGTGCAAGTACCGATAAATGATGATTTATAAGGGGTAGAAGTTGATAATAAGTGTGTTATGATATTATTTAGTATTCCTTAAGGGATTCTGAAAAGGGTTTCAGAATAGAAGTTAATTAAGGAACTAGTCCTTAATAACTCAAGTTAGGAATAACATTAAGTTTAACATCAATGGTTGAAAGAAAGAAAAGGATGATCATCATCCACTATGTTGAGACATAGGTTCTATATTAGAAAACCATGATGATAACTTAGCATAATATGTGATCCAAATAAGGAACGTTTAAAAGTGATTAAGTTCGAATCACAGAATGTTGAGCTAAGTTTGTCCGCAGTGTCTAATAGAGAACTGTAGACACATTTTCCAAATCCATAAAGGATGACATATCTTAAAGCATAAAGGGTTATGTTATAAGGGAATATGTTGGAAACTCCTGTAATACTAACTAAAGTCAAGTAGGAAGCGAGGTGTACAAAAACATCAAAAGTTACATCAGAGTGCACTCATGTTTCGATGAATACATTTATAATAATAGATAAGGGTACCATCTAAAGTGTTGTATAATGTTATGGTGGGGCTAGTTCGCTTTCAACGTAGAATGATGTGTCCCAGGGCATAGTGCCCATGAGAAAGCCCTTGAGGTTGATATAAAGTCACTGTAGGCTCCTGGAATCAGGCCTCGTTCTGCTGCCATAGCGACGATGCATACACACATATGTTAGCATGTGATGATAAAGTATTAATGTCAATCAAGGTGACATTAGTAAGTTGCAAAGGATTTGGGACTATAAAGTACAGACCCAAGACTCAACCTCTTCCATGAGCAAGCATGTTCAGGGTACCGGATATATGGTGCCAATGATTAAGAACAAATGCAGCTAGTGTATTTGTACTCTAGTGCAAGTGGGAGACTGTTGGAAATATGCCCTAGAGACAAAATAGTGATAAGGACTATTATCATATTTCATATAGTTTATGATTAAGTTTTATATCATGCTATAACTGTATTGAGTGGAAACATCAATACACGTGTGATATACAAACAACCAGGGGTTCCCAGTGAAACTCTAGTCACTGGTTCATTGGTCAACATATGATCATGTTTCCTGATCATGTGGCATTTATGCCAGTTGGAAATGGAGTCAACTCATTCTGACAATGAGATGATGAACCAATACCCAACCTAAACATCGTGACCCGATCATGTCACGAAGTTCAAGTTACGATGATTAGAAATGGATCCTCGTAGACTATTCCTTAGACCGTGAGGCTATATCAATCACTATCTTCCGAGAGTGCTTAGATAGCATCAAGCGCCACTTGGTAATACAGTGGTTATAAATGTGTGTTTAGGTACTCGAAGGAAACTGTAGAGGCAATATATGTCAAGAGGAAGCTAAAAAGTTAATTTCAAAGATGCTAATATGTCATGATTATCCATTTAAGATGGTAGAGAACACATGGTTCAACATAGTAATGAAATATTTAAATCCTCGGTATGAGTTCATTGGTAGAAAGACCATTAGAAAGGAATGCTTGAAAGTGTTTGAATCAGAGAGTGAAAGCCTTATGAAGGTTCTTAAAGGTGTGGATAACATAGCTTTAACTACTGATTTGTGGACATCAAACCAAACACTTTCCTATATGTGTTTAGTTGCACACTTCATTGATAAACACTAGACTATGCAATGCTGTGTGCTGAATTTTGTGGAGTTGGACCCTCCACATAGTGGACATGTGATTTCACAAGCTGTTTTTGAATGTGTGGCTGCATGGAAGATAAAAGATAAAATCATATCGGTCACTCTAGATAATGCAGCCAACAATGATGTTGCAGTCTGGAACTTGAAGGTTGTGTTTGCTGCTAGAGCATCCTATTGTTTCGTTCCAAAATATTTCCATGTTCGTTGTGGTGCTCATATTATTAATTTGGTGGTGACCGATGGGACTGCAACCATCTCCCATTTGACATTCAACGTGAGAGAATCTGTGAAGTACATAACAAAGTCTATATCTCGCTTGCACAAGTTTGTGGAAATTTGTCATTCTCTTCCAATGAAAATTGGCGAGGGGCTGAAACTTGATGTGACCACAAGATGGAATTCAACATACAACATGTTAAGAATAGCCATTGCCTATAGCGATGCATTAGATTCTTATTCGGACACCGATGCAAACTATAGATGGAAGACCTCAAATGCTGAATGGGTATTGTTCGGGGCCATTACACCAATACTTGCTTGTTTGGCTGAGGTTTCTACTGCATTCTCTGGCTCTACATATCCTACTTCCAATATATTTTATCCCCACATTGTCAATGTCAAGATTGCACTTATATCAGCATGTGAATCCACCAATATAGCTTTGAAAGCTATGGGTAAAGCAATGATGGACAAATTCAACAAGTATTGGGAAGAACCCAATAATTTCATGGTGATTGCTTCTATTCTTGACCCAAGGTACTTGTTGAATTAAGTGGGGTTTTAGAAGGATCTATGACAATGAGAAAGCTACTACTGAATATAACGTGATCGATGCCGAGCTAGCAAAGTTGTATGATACTTACGACATGCATCACCAACATGAGAAAGTTGATTCTTATAGATCAGGCGCATCCTCATCTATAATTGCGGAAACAAGTTCCTCTTTACCTTCAAGTGCTAGCGAGTTTACCTCATACTTAAATGAAACTTCTTTGGAGACAGAATGAGCTTGACAAGTATCTTGATGAGGAGAATGAGATCTTGCTAAACAAAAACTTTGATGTGCTTGTTGGCCCGTGGTTGATGTCGAGCTCGTTGGGGAACCCCAAGAGGAAGGTATGATGAGCACAACAGTAAGTTTCCCTCAGTTATGAAACCAAGGTTATCAATCCAGTAGGAGCAAGGAAACACCCCAAAGGTGTAGCTAGATGAACGTTGGCAAGGCGCACTACCGGTGCCAGCAGCAACATGGAGACCTGCACAACACAACCACAGAACTCTGTCCCCAACTTGCGATGAGGTTGTCAATCTCACCGGTTTTGCTGAAAACAAAGGATTAAACGTATTGAATGGAAGGAAGTAATAGTTTGCAGAAAGTAAACACAAAGCAGTAAACAATTGATTGTAGATTGAAAGTACAAGAAAGGACCGGAATCCATAGTTCACTAGAGGTGGCTCTCCTTAAAGATAAATAACATGCTGGGTGAACAAATTACAGCGGGGCAATTGACAAACATCGAGAAAGCATACAAGCATATACTAATCATCTTGACTCCTTTGAGACTTGATTGGGCATTACAACATTATACATAGACCGTCATCCAACTGCATCTATGACTAATAATCCACCTTCAGGTTATCATCCGAACCCCCTCCAGTATTAAGTTGCAAGCAACAGATTATTGCTTTACGAATTGCGTGTAAAGTAAACAATACGATTGTTCTATGAACAAAGGATTCTTGTTTTCTCCCTAGTAGCAACAGCACATCTAGTACCTTAAAGATTTCTGTCACTTCCCCAGATTACCAGAAACATGAACCCACTATCGAGCATAAATACTAACTCTTGGAGTTGCTAGCATCTACTTGGCCAAGATAGCTACTAACAACGGAAAGCATGCAAGATCACAAATAACAACGACATGATAGAATCAATAATCAATCTGAAATAGCATCTCAATATCCATCGGATCCCCACAAACACAACATGCAGAATTACAAATAGATGATCTTGATCATGAACGGAGCTCACAAGATCTAAACATGAAAGCACAAAGGAGGAGAACCAGCCATCTAGCTACTACATGGACCCGTAGTCTAGAGATGAACTACTCACGCATCACACCGGAGGCTTGCATGATGATGAAGAAGGCCTCCAGGGTGAATTTCCCTCTCCGGCAGGGTGCCGAGAAGAGCTTCAGATCCCTCCTGATCTAGGGATGGAGATGACGGCGGCTACAGACTCTTTCATGGATTTTTGATCGGGTCCTTAGGGTTTCTGTATCAGAGGCAGTATATAGATGGAAGGAGAGGCCGAGGGGGTGCTGGGGTCGGCCAGACCACCCCCCCTGGCACGGGCCAGGCCTAGCCGCGTGGCCAGGTGGTGTGGCCGGGCCCTAGCCCTTCTCCGTCTCGTATTCTGGATCCAGATGTCTTCTGGTAAAATAGCAACTTTGGCTTTTGTCCCGTCCAATTCCGAGAATATTCATTTTCTGACTTCCTGGAACCAAAAACAGCAGAAAACAGGTAGCTGACACTGTGGCTCTTGTTAATAGGTTAGTCCAAGAAATCATATGAAAAGTACTCCAAAGTGTGGACAAAACACAAGAAAGTAGATAAAATCAAGCATGGAACATCAAAAATTATAGATACATTTGCAATGTATCAGTGCTATTATGGTGGAAGCTGAATGCACATAGATACCTTGTTGTGGCAAAGATGGCAAAGAATTTCTTGACCATACTGGCAACTTCCATGTCTCCGGAGTCAAATTTTAGCGGGGGTCGAGTTATGACTATAGGAGTTCTCTAAAGCCGACGACGGTGGAAGTATTGGTGTGTGTGCCACAATGACAACACAGTTTTGTTGGGTGTGGTATTTGTTCATATAGTTCCTGATTTATTTCTCTCCCAAATTGTATCTCGTATTCATATATAATATTATCATTCTCACTCTTTTAGGTACCCGATCATGAGGATGATGTTGAGTCCATTCCATTTCCTAAGAGCATGGTGGGGAGCAACTAGTAAGTTCTAATAATCAATATAGTACATGTTGGTTTCTTTAGTTGATGTAATTTTTTGTACAACAAGATAATTGATGCAAAACGTAGAGTTGTTAGTGCTTTTTAGTCTCTTTAGTTGCTAAAACCTTTTGTACACAGTATAGCTCAATGGAAGTGGAGTAATTAGTGATTTTTTGTCTCTTTAGTTGCTAAAACTTATCTTGCAGCAGTAAAATTGAACCAAAAATGAGTAAATAGTGATTTTTTGTCTCTTTAGTTGATGGACCTTTTTGTACAACAAGTTAACTAATACAAATTGAATTGTTTGTCTATATTTGGTGTGTTTCCTCATGGAACTTTTTATACGGCAACCAACTAGTCTTAAAATAGAGTGAATGTGATTTTCTTTTGTTTGTGTGATGCAGAATCAACATGCAATAAAGATGGAGGAAGATGGAATGATCTGAGCGATGGTTATTTTGGGCTAGGCTCACATGTTCTACTTGTCGAACTAAGTGCATGTTTTTGTGTTTGTGATGTATGCCACTATCAATGTATGTTTGTGTTTGTGATGTATGACATTATCTATGTTGTATGTTGTATTGGACTGGACGTTTGCATTATGAACTTGTGATGTATGGACAAGTTACATTATTCTTACTTTCTGAAGCTTGGTATACTATGATATGCATGTATGCATGATGAACTCTTAATTATAATTGTGAATTGTTACAATTTTAGCAAAAGTCATGGCGGATTTTTTAATTACATCGAGCCTTCGAGCCGACTTGCGAGCTTCATCGAGCAGGCTTGTCGAGCCTCGAGCCCAAGTTTCAGGTTTTAGGCTTGGCTTGTTCAACCTCCGAGTCTAGTCGAGCCCGAGCCAAGCCTCGAGCCTCGAGCTGTATCTGAGAGTTCATTGGGGGGAGATGGGAAACTAGAGAGATCAACCTAGCAATGGAGGCCATCACACCCCTTACATACAGGCTGGGGGCGCGGATTACATGGTATCAACCGACTGGTCGGGTCCAACCTGTGAGACCCAGGCACAGAGTTAGCTACAATGGCGCGTCGGATGGCCAACATGGGCATAGTCCCGCGCCGGACGGAAGTCATTGTTGGGTTCCGCGCCAGAAAACAAAAAAATTCTAACTACGCGAACACAATAACCAAGATATATTCTACGTAGACATAAGTAACGAAGAAGAAAACGGTATTCATACGCTTAAAGACCGAGGTACGTATTATGCAGGTAGGCGTATGTTGATGAAGACGAATAGCTCCTCGCTCCAAGATCCCCAAGTGTGATGCCTCCAAAGTTCTACACACATCCGGTGTAGGAGACGTCTCTCGGGCTCCGATCCAGCCGAGCAGCGGAAGAAGAAAGATGGCGGACCAAACAGCGCAGGACGGTAGTGTGAAGGTGGAGAAGTCAAGTCCCTCAAAGTTCTCTCCAATATTACGGAGAAACCTCTAAGGAAAATGAGAGAGAGAAGAGAGAATGGGGAGGGGTGCCCCTTTATTTATAGGAGGAGGGGAGGGCCAACACCCAAAGGGCAAGCAGTGTGGTCCCACACCCGCCAGCCACGCAAGGGATTCGTCGACCCCAAGGTGGGCCGCAGGAGGGGAGCCCACTAGGGCTTGGTCGGTTGGCTCCTCCTCCCTATGCGACTTGCCCTCTTGGGCCTCCCCTCTAGGTGGGGCTGGCCCTCACAATGCATTGACCTACAAATAGTAATATTAGTCCAGATTCCAGAAGCAAACTCACAATATATCTTGGTATTTTATGGAGGGTAGCTCGACAAGGGACACGGCAATATATACGTGTGCGGAGTGGACATGACATCAAAACTCGGACGAGAAGGAGAATACTATACCAACGGCTGCGACCTGCTAATCAGCGCCCACATCAAATCCCTTGCCGCTTGTCCCTGGCCCCGGCCTTGTTGATGAAACCGCACACAACTGCACAACCTGGGGTAAGGCGGGAAGGGCGGCTGGTGCTACGTCCTATCGTTAATGCCCTCTTTTCTCCCTCGCCACTCCTATGCCGTGGCCATGGCCGCCACACGAGTTCTCTCAGGATTTCTCGAGGGGCTGCGAGAGAGATGGACCAACCTGAAGTCTGATGTGTGAAGAGGAGGGGAGCTCTTGCATCCGCCCCTGCTGCCATCGGCTAATGTCGCCTGTTGTAGGGAAGTGGAGGGGGAGGGGGAGCTCTGCATAGCACTTCACCGCAACCAGCGCCATCGCCCGAGAGCGTTTAGGGTTGTTACTGATGCCCTATTTTGTAGCTGTCTCACGAGGAAGGTGGGCATCCAAACAAATGGGCTTACCGGTGGGTACTAAAAAGCCCCGATCTAGCCTAGAGTGTATGTTAGGCCCGATGAACCACAGCTGGCCTAGGTAAATTGGAGGAGCAGCGGCCCAAGCGACGATCCATCGATGGAATTCAACTGCCAGCGACGTGAAAACGCCCGTGGAGGCTCCTAGCTAGATGCCTTATTTTGTCTCTTAATAAGTTTAATTATATGTCTGCCATTGACGATACTATAGAAGTATCTTATATTCAAGTCTCCTTGTAGTGTGAGTTGGGCCTTAGATCTTTGATACCATGTGAGCTCCTCTGGTCGCAGAAGTCATCATGTCTGCGCATTTTATTGGACCTTGAGTCCAATTTCTTGCGTGGAAAGCGGTCACACTTTTGCAGCAACCTCGAGATTGTCAATAATACACCGATGTTTGTATGGTACCCTCATACGGCTTGAAAAATGCCTTCTACAGACCCGTATGGGGGCTGGGGCGGTTGGAGATGCTCTAACATTCCCACTTCATTTGATTCCTGTCTCGAGTCGGTAAATGTATGATTTATGCATTAGAGATTGGTTTTACAAATAAACCAAACTAGTGCATCGACACTGCATCACTCTTAGAGCATCTCTAGCAGGGCCTTTAAAAACCCGTCCTTTAAAACACATATAAGGGTCGCGGAAAGCCTATTCTACGGTGTGAAAAAGTCTTGGCCAGAATAGAAACCGTAAGTTGGCCCCTTAAAAGAACCCCACCATCGTGTTTTTTTTCTGTTGGGTCTTCTTCTCCGCCTCATGTGCCGCGTGCACCGTGGCTCCCCGGCCGCCGCTGCCTCCCACGCGCCACCCCGGAGCACCTCCTGCTCGCCTGCCTCCGTCGCGCCGCCGACCGCCGGCGCGGGTCCTCCATGGCTGCCGCCCCGCCCAGCAGCTGGCCCCCCGCTTGCCTGCGTCCGCCATGGCCGATCGCCCGCGCCCGTGCCATGGCCATCGTTGTGGCTCGAAATCGGTCCGTTTTGAGATGCGCAACGTGAAATTGACAATAATGTTCCTAGATTCGGAACTCTTCGGTGGGATTTCGTCGGATTCCGGCGAGTCTGGGGCGGCGCTCCGGTGTTCCGGTGACGATTATGGCAGTTAGGCAGCTTTGACTGGTTCGTGGTGCCCTTGAAAAGTTTCATTCAAAACTGAAGATATATGGATTCGGGGGTTCCAAATAAAGAGCCCTTTAAAATATTTTAAGGGCCCGATATAAGGGATCTGGTTTGTCCACTTTCTCGACCAAAATCGTAAAGTGACGGTTATTTTAAGGGTTTTACCATTTTAAGGAGTCTACTAGAGATGCTCTTAGATGCACCATCAAACTATGAAACCACACTTTTTTTGAATGTGGGAGGCGCCAAGTTTCATTCATCTCATAAACAGTTTATAACATACATTACAATTTCCTTTATGATGAGATTTTGACCAACTAGAGCTATGGGGCAATTGCATTGAACATGAGCTGAATTAGAACATCTAACGATAGGAATAGACCGATATGAACCACACTTGAAACAATATCTTGACAAACTAGGCTTGTGGATGTGGGTAAGGTTTGCACAGTACCAATTGTTCAATACAGAAAACCGATTTGGATATTATTCTACATTTTCCCAGAAAGTACAAAAATTCATTTCTTTCTTTCCATGGCGACGTGACAAAAAAGAAAAACCAAGACATGTGCTAAAGAAAAAGGGATGATGGGCCAGAGGTGACTGGGATGGAACTTTTCGTTCCCCCGAGTTCCGGACTGTGAATTTTTCTAACTGTTGATTACTTCTATCAAGCTTTGACATAAAATCCGTTGGCCTCTAATTCGGATTTTAGAATACAGGTGATGTGCGTGCGTTCCTGATTTGACAATCATACCCATTCTGGTCGTCTCTGTCATCGCGCGCCTCTCACCTTCGAAGCAGATCGAGGTGGCAACGACGGTCGTTGGCGGGATGTGCTCGCAATGGCGGATCGAGGGGGACGGCGGCTACGGTCGTTGGCGGGAGGTGATCGAGCGGTGTTAGGGCGTAGGGCGTCGGGGTCGATGGAGAGACTGTGGAGCAGCCCTGGCCTTGGGAGGGATTGGTTGGCTATTTGATGTTTTTTTAGGGAGAAATATGGATTTTAGACCGTGTGCACAGGAACCAAAACAACACAGTTTTTTCCACCTTAATTTTGTTCCGATCCTATACTATTTTCTCCGTCTCTTTCCGCCAGGTTTATTCACTGTTAGATTGGGGCCTGTGAACGGTTATTAAAAATGTCAACCACTTTTAAAACTTAGGCCAACATATGTGAAAGTCGGGTGGCCGGATTTCTTCATTCAAGCTAGTGTATAGAGAAAAAATAAAGAAAAATGAGACACCGGGCGTGGGAAAGAGTCTCTAGTCGATCAAGCAGAGTTTTGGAGAAAACATGCTCGTCTGAAAGCAGTGATAGGCCATACAAATCTCTGTTGGCTGGCTAGTTAAAGTGTTTTCCTTTTGTCTTGATTCAACACTACTGGCTCTTTCATCTACTAGCTTCGACGAGGGAGGATCGGATAGGGAAAAACCAGGAATCTATTCTCCTCCATATACGGATGTCACAATCCCAATCCAATTTGGTATTGCCCCGTGGCTCGGACCCGTATCCCCTAATTATAGTCTCAAAGATTATTTTCTCTCAATAAAGAAAAATGGTTGCCGGGTGTGCATCATTTTATAATGTAGTTTGTAGGTACCGAAAGCGTAATTTGTTTTCGGATAAAAGTTACTATCACATAGAAGTTGGATATGTTTCTTCACCTCCTACATCTGCGAGTAAGGAGCAACCTCTTTGATTAATTCAAAGGTAAGGCAATGCTAGCACTTTCTTTTAAAGAAGCATCAAGTTCCATCCTTCTTCTGTTAGTTACCCCACATTTTTCTAAGACGACTACTTAGAGAGGCTATTTCATACTTATCAAAATAATCTGTCTAGTGGCATTCCATCACAGAAGCCGTCGGAATAAGCAATGGCACATACTTCCTCCGTTTCATATAAGATGTTTTAGGTTTGTTAAGCCAACGTATCTATACTATTTTTAGTGTGTATGTTTACTTTAAACTTAAATGAATCTACACACTAAAATAAGTCTAGATATATTTGCTTCACAAAACTAAAACATCTTATATTTTGAAACGAAGGGAGTATATGGTATCACTTGTAATACCGAGAAAGCCATTTGATCCCCACGGTCGTGACACCACTTTCGAAACAAAAGTTGGCGAAATCCAATGCGGAACCAAGCAGTAAGAGAAATGAATCATGGTAATTATTACTCGAAAACCAAAGTGGAACGGAGAGTCAGTTACAAAGATGGAAGTGAAAGAAGGGAGACGACGAACCAAGACAAAATGATGGATTCTAGTCGATCAGTGGATCACCGCGGCGGCGCCTCCCTCCGCCTGGATACCCACGTACGCCAGTGCTATTGTGCAGGCTCGCGCGTTTGGGGCCCTGGAGGAAGATGAGCGAGCGGCTTGTGTCGTGCCTTTGTCCGCATCGCCTGCTGGTCCCCGTCGACAGGGTGGCCAGGGCCAGGCCGTCGCCGGCAGTATTGCTCAAGCCTCGAGCAGCAGCAGGCTGGCAATGCCGATCGAGTAGCTTCGCGAGCCGGAGACGTCTCCCCCTCTCGATTCTTTGTCTGCCGGCGTAGAAAAGCCTCAAAGAGCTAGCAGGCTGGCGCTGGCAACGTTGGATTCCTGCCGGACGCAAGCCAGGATCGATCCTTGCCTTCTTTTCTTGTTGGCTTGTCGCTGTGGACGTCTAACCCTTATAAATTGCTCGCGGAGCTCCTGCGCTGACTGAGCACGGCGGAGCGCGCACCACCCACGTCCACATATTCCACAACCACACCTCCCTCACCGTTCGGCGGCAGAGCAGCCACGTTTTGCCCAAAACTGAGCCTGGCTACTGCACCCAACACTGTCGATTCGCTACTACTGTGATCCAAGATTTACGTTCGGGCGGCACATTGTTTGATCGCATTTTCGCAGCATCAGTGCCGAGCCAGACATTTAAAGGTATATATGTTGCCCCTTATTTACCTAGTTATTATATCTAAGTATTTGTTTTTGTCCGGGGTAGTTATATCTACATGATGCTATATACATTGTTTTCTATATGTTTTTTCTTGGACCAAGAAAACTCTAAATACATCAAAATTATTGGTATAAAATTAGCATCACCATGAAGTGTTTCAACACGGATCCAACAATACTAGTTACATACAATATGAGTCAAACTGTTAAAGTTCGTCTAGAAATAGGCGTGTGCCTTATTCATATAACGGGGCCGGGTAGTACACTAGTAGAAAACAACGCTTTTGTCAAGAGCCCTCTGGAGCATTAGTCCTAGATGTGTTAGGAACTGGGACTAATGCTCATATTAGTCCCGGTTACAACAGCTAGGACGCAGACAATCTATAGTCCCGATTCTCCAACCGGGACTAAAGGAGTGGAGGCGGGTGCGAGCACAGGTAACACCCTTTAGTCTCGGTTGGTGTCTCCAACCGGGACTAAAGATTTATTCCCGGTAGTCCCGGTTTAAAACATTAACCGGGACTAAAAAACCGGGTAAACAAATTTTGACAGGTTCTGCTATGGTAGGAAAACTAACAAAAATCCTGTCGCGGCAGGAGAACGGTTGTCCACCCCGTGGTGGCAGGAGATCGTCTTTTCTAGTTTCGAAAGCATGCCACAAAATTATAAAAAAATTAAAAATAAAATACTTTAAACTTTAGTTATATTAAGTGATTTAGTTGTTATGAAAATTAACAAACATGAATTTGGATATATTTTGACAAAAAATGTCATGAAATCTTCAAATGTCCGGTGAGAGCAGCCCCGTGAGGGCCTTTAGTCCCGGTTTGTGCCACGACCGAGATTAAAGGGTGAGACATTTAGCTCCGATTCCTTAGTCCCGGTTGGACAACCGGGACTAAAATCCCTTACAAACTAGGACAAAATACCCGTTTTCTACTATTGGTATGAGCTACGTATTTTTATGAACCGACTCTGCTAACTAAAATCCGTTCCGACAAGAGATTTTTGGCTCCCGAGCTCCAACGCTCTTGCTATTTTAAAAAATTCGAAATCATATTTGTGAGTTCCAAATTTTTTTTTAAAAAAATCTGGATGTAACCCATGATTTATCTCACAAACATGTATAATATCAATTTCAAATACTTTGTATTCTGAGCTATGCAGAAATAACAAGAGTGTAGATATGTAAAAGTATGCTTTTAAATCCCTAAACTTTATCACTTTGTTATTTTTGTGTAGGAAATACAAAGAATTTCATGTCACACCTTTTCATGCTTGTGGAATACAACATTGATTTTGTCCGGATTTTTAAGATATTTTTAAACCTATATAATATGGGTTTTAACTTTATCTAAAAGAAGAGAGCACTAGTGCGCTTGGGAGCCAAACCCACTTTCCGGTCCACTTCGCGTTGAAGTGTGTACTTTTGGTCTTATAAAAATCTGATTCAATACAGAACGTATTAATTGAATCAAAACTTAAGCTAGTTATGCAAATATACAATCTGCTCTCTAGTACTAGGTATATTGTTAGATCTGTTTCCTATAAAGATAGTTTATTTTTTACGATTATATATCTTGGAAATTTTTTATAGATCACACTCAGTTTGAAAAATAGATATTTGAGTACAACTATTTGGGTCAGCAACTATTTGGGTTCCTACGATAGGGATAGAGACATATTTGGGTTGATTCTTTCTAATCCTTTTCAGAAAAAAGAGGATACGATCATTGCAATCACTAGTAGAAAAACCCCCCTTTGGTCCTGGTTCATAAGGGGCATTGGTCCCGGATTTTGAACCGAGACCAATCACTCGGGACTAATGTTGGTCCCGGTTCTGGCACGAACCGGGACCAATGGGTCTCCACGTGGCCCGCCGTCGCGTGCGCTTACAGTAGGACCTTTGGTTTCAGAGGATGTCAAGGAGTCGCTGTTCAAATGTGTATGGAAAGTTCTGGTGGAGATCCATGATCCCAACGCAAAAGATGAGATTATGTCCTTACCCTTCCAGATGATCTTGGAAGATCCCATAGTAGCGATGGTGCTGCCAGACCAGAAACAAACTTTCTACTGTTGTCCCGAGTCATACGAAGATACTGAATGGAGGCATCTGAAATTAGCCAAAGCTCTGGACTTGGGTGCTGAACTCCAAGAGGGGATCCTTGCCTGGCACATATGTACGGATGTTTTCCTCTTGTGCGGCGATACCCCCAGGGATGCAAGGTCGTCCACATATATTAAGGCAATTAAGGCAGTGTCAAATTACATGGTGTTCCTCATCACTGTACGCCCCGGCACAATACCCGGTCTCGAGCTGCGCAGCATATATGAAGGAACCCTTAGAAATTTGGAGAGAGTATGGTCAGATATAAAAGATTCTGTTGACCTCAGTTCTGCAACAAGAGAGAAGACGCTTGCCACCGAGCTGCGGACCAGTGCAGGACGGAGCATCGTTATTGACACACATGGACCATTCTACGCCCAGCTACTGCTACAACTTGTAGGAAGGAATCCTGACGAGTCTTGCTCTGGCATCATATCTTCTTACACAAAATTAGACAGTGTTGCCATGGATAAATTGAAGCGTTTGATGCCACGTCTGGAGTTGTCATGGGAAGCTGATGGTGTGTTTAATATGTCCAAAGCTTTGCCGCTCATCTTGGATACATGGGTGCGTCTGCTCATATTGGCGTCCAACCGATGCCGCAGAGATGCCCATGCTAGACACATCAACTGTGGCGGTGAACTGTGGCGGTGAACTCTCCACCATCGTATGCTCATCGTCTAGCGATCCATGTCCAATTAATAGTCATCGTCTTGTTGAATATTGTATCTTCTCTACTTCTCTTAAGATGCCTGTCATCACACATATTTGTATTTTAGACAAAGGAAGCTCTCGTTACTCCAAGCCATCACACAAATATGTACTTTGTTCCCTTAATTTGTTATAGTTTCTGCTGGATTATTAGGCAGAATTTCCATAATTAATTCGAGAATATAAATCATGACTATACCAGCTACCATCATGTGAAACTCTAACATACTTGACGTACTAATCAGCACGAACAGTAGAAGTGCAAACTCTACAGCAGCCATGGTAAAACAACAGATTAGACCATAGTGCACGTACTAGTCATATGTAGACGAAGAAGTCGTTTGTGTGGAGGTTGTAGAGACTGGTCGAAGAAGATGACACAAATGTGGTCTTGCTTGAAGAGCGAGAAGACGCACTGTAATGATGAACTTTAGCAGTAGCGTGGAGCGCTTCCCAAAAACCCTATTCGTCCTCTCCCATACAGGATTGTAGAGGCAAGTGGTTCCGGAGACCTGCTCTCCCATTTGTCGGCGCTCGGGATGGGTGCTTCACGGTGGAGGCCGGGATGAAGTAATTTACGGTGGCAGATGGTGCTCTCTCCCATTTGCTAGTGCACGCCGGCGCTTGGGGATGGGGTAGTTTATGGTGGCAGAGAGGTGGCAAAACCCAGATTGGTTTCAGTATTACAGGCTCATTCTGCAAACCGCGGCGTGCACGTCGTGGCATGGCACGGTGGGGTGGGCGAGCGGAATCATCGAAGGAGGAGCGTGTGTGTAGCACTTATCTTCTCACTCACTTATCAAGTGCTTAGACACTCCACCTTATAAGGTGGTGCAGCTCTCCTCCAACTTTATATGTGGGCTAAACTTTAGTTCACACTCCTCTTGCCACTCACATGTGAGCTACCACCAACTTGGGATGTATCACATATGGGCTTTCACACACATGGGTTTTGAGATTTTAGAAAATCTGAAATCTAACACGGGCCAAAAGGTATTAGCCCATTATTTTCAACAATCCCCCACCAGATCTCAAATACCCATTTGAAGATTTTCCTATCCTTGCTACTTGTTTATATATCAGTGTTTCAACAGAGACTATTAAGTTGAACTTCCGCCTAGAGTCATGAGATACATCTATCAGCAACTTGAATAATGGACAAACCTTGAATTGCAAATTTGGTACCTAGCTACTAGTAGCCTACCCGCGGGTTGAGCATATGCGTCATACTACCTAATCTCTTCATGAGTTTACAAGAGAACACACAAGGATCGTAGACTGCAACGTTTACAGTCGAGCTCATATAGGTGTGTTCTTTCAAAAATGCCTTGCAGGACAACATATTTGCTAGTTATAGACAACAGAAACACATTAGCCTTACAAATTTTTAAGATTTATGCATCTTCTCATAGAGAGGGTTACCAATACACTCCTCAGTCACCACTAGTTTGTTCTTCCTATATCGTAATTCACGGGATCTCCGATCACATAGGTTGGGTTATCACTATGGTGTAACATCGATGGGTCTCAACCCCATCTCCCTCGACACACTTTATAGTCCCTTTGTAAAGGGATGTGCTAGGTTTTTGTCTATTTGAATAAACATAACAATTATTACTCTGGAGTTTCTCAATTTTTTAACATATTTCAAACGTCTCTTCACGTATGTTGATGACTGTCATGGTGTGGAACACGATAGTGCCATTAGGGATAGCTTAAGAGGGAGCAATCAGGGGCTAGCGATGGTTTCCACAGACGGGATTGGGAACATGCATTGGCAGACACAACAATGTACACGGGTTCAATGTCCTCGTGGTGAGGTAAAACCCCTACTCCTACAAGATCTCACTATATTACAATGGTGAACACAATACAAGGGTTCCTCGAGCTGTATCTGAGAGTGCATTGGGGGAAGATGGAAAACTAGAGAGATCAACCTAGCACTAGAGGCCATCACACCCCTTACATACAGGCTGGGGCACGGATTACAAGGTATCAATCGATTGGTCGGGTCCAACCTGTGAGACCCAGGCACAGAGTTAGCTACAATGGCGCGTCAGATGGCCAACATGCGCATAGTCCCGCGCCGGACGGAAGTCATTGTTGGGTTATGTGCCAGAAAACAAAAAAATTCTAACTACGCGAACACAATAACCAAGATATATTCTACGTAGACATAAGTAACGAAGAAGGAAACGGTATTCATACCCCTGAAGACCGAGGTACGTCTTATGCAGGTAGGCGTATGTTGGTGAAGACGAATAGCTCCTCGCTCCAAGCGCCCCAAGTGTGATGCCTCCGAAGTTCTACACACGTCCGGTGTAGGCGACGTCTCTCGGCCTCCGATCCAGCCGAGCAACGGAATAAGAAAGATGGCGGACCAAACAGCGCACGACGGTAGTGTGAAGGTGGAGAATTCAAGTCCCTCAAAGTTCTCTCCAATATTACCAAGAAATCTCTAAAGAAAATGAGAGAGAGAAGGGAGAATGGGGGGAGGGGTGCCCCTTTATTTATAGGAGGAGGGGAGGGCCATCACCCAAGGGACAAGCAGTGTGGTCCCACACCCGCCGGCCACCAAGGGAGTCGTTGACCCCAAGGTGGGCCGCAGGAGGGGAGCCCACTAGGGCTTGGTTGGCTGGCTCCTCCTCCCTATGCGCCTTGCCCTCTTGGGCCTCCCCTCTAGGTAGGGCTGGAATCGAGCCGAGCCGAGCCGGCTCGTGGCTCGGCTCGGTTAAGCTCGAGGCTCGCTCGGGAAGGCTTGCAGCTCGCTCGTGAGGCTCGTCGAGCTGGACGTCCTGTGGAACCCAACGGGCCTGGGATTCCCCTCACCACGCGTCATATGCTCTCCTCTCCATGTGCGCCTCCACCAATGCCGGCTGCCACCACCCTCGCTAATCCTCCTCCATGGCTACTCCTAACCCCTACTCCTCCCGAATCATTCCCCAAGGCCTCGCGCGGTGCAGTTCATCTAGGATTAGCGTCTTAGCGGCGGCCCTCTGCCACTCGCACCTTTCTCGGCAGCCGCAAGCCCGTCCCTCGTATCAGCCTGGAGGGCTTCCGCCGAGGAACTGCAATGTGGCTGATTCGAGTGGTGGAATTGATTCGATCTTGCATCAATTTTAAGTGGTGAAATTGATTCGATCTTGCATCAATTTCTATAAGCAATTCGCAATCAAACGTTACAGGTTTTGGAGCAGATTGGTCTGATTCATACGCATGCAAAAAAAGACTCATGCAATTGCCGTAAATCACAAGGTAATATAGATTGAGTTGGCAGTCAAAAAACTTCCACTCCAGTCAGATCTGTTGTGATTTCTGTATGTCAAGTTAGATCTGATGCGCACACTGATACGATGGATACGCTATATTTTAAATGGTACCATCGGCTGAGAGATATTTTTATTTTGTTTGGTGCAGTATCCAGGTGCTTTTGTGCAGTTGTCATATACTCTCTTCGTTCGGAAATATAAGACATTCTAGCTTTGTGAAACGAATGTATCTAGACATATTTTAGTGTATAGGTTTGCTCCAAACCTCTATGAATCTATACACTAAAAGACGTCTAGATATACACTCTTCGTTCGGAAATATAAGACGTTTTAGCTTTGTGAGTCGGATGTATTTAGACGTCTTTTAGTGTATAGGTTCGTAGAGGTTTGGAGTGAATCTATATACTAAAACATGTCTAAATACATTCGTTTCACAAAGCTAGAATGTCTTATATTTCCGAACGGAAGGAGTATTTGATTCACAAAGTTAAAACATCTTATATTTTCGAACGGAGCGAGTATTCATGAGCGATCTTGACTACTTCAGTGTTCAGTGAAGGAAATAGTACTTCTATTAATGCAATAGTCTATTTTTTCTTATTAGCAGATGCTTAAGAGCTTAGAGGTATTACTCATGGACCTGATTCCATATAGGACTGATTTTTTGCTGATAACGTTGTCTTTCCTATGTTTAGTTGGCTATGTAAATATGTTCATGCAGTTCTACCAAGTGCATGTGTTTGCAACAATATGACATTGTTTATTGGATGTTTGTGTTTTAGATAAGGTCAACATTGAAAATTTTAATTACATTGAGCCTTCGAGCCGGCTTGCGAGCTTGACCGAGCTAGTTTGTCGAGCCTCGAGCCTGAATAGCAGGGTTTGGGCTTGGCTTGTCCAACCTCCGAGCCGAGCCGAGCCTTGTCGAGCTCAAGCCGAGCCTCGAGCTTCGTGTCCACCCCTACCTCTAGGTGAGGCCCATTAGGCATGGGCTGCCTTTTAAAATAAAAGAAAAAATATATGTCTTATTATTAATTTAATTAATTAATATAAAATACATATATTATTATATCGTTCACTCCAGAACTTCTTTCGGACCCCTCCGGTCAAAATCGGATGCTATACGGATTTTTTCCGGTTTCTCCCTCTCATTTCTACTTTGGTGCCAGATCAATCCCTATGCGTCCCCACCCTTAAGCGTGCCACCCTTTGGTTTGGAAACACTCCGGACATGACCGAGAACCCTCTCATATCAATGATCATGAACGGGACCTGGATGCCCATTTCACGAATCTCATCGCTTGAACCTTCAACGTCGCGTCCCACTCACTTTATCACTCGATACCTAGTTCATCCGATATTTGATCTTTGGTATCTCCATACCTAGTTCGATCCCATTACCAATGAACTCATTTACTCGTTCCCGTGCCATCGCATTCTATGACCTAGTCACACGCTTACAAGCTTCGTTAATGCAACGTCACCGAGTTGGCCACGTGTATCTATCCATTACTTGGATTGGCAAATCCTAGTATTGATACATACTCCTCTACACGTCCCTTCGGAAAACCCAGTGATACCTTTTTTATCACCCTTTCACAGCTTGATACTTGATACCATCAAGGCTCCCTCCAGTAACGGTGATTATGTATTATCTCACAATCAAAGGATTATATTGCGAGGTTTCTTTGTTATCATCAATGATGAACATTTGTAACTATATCTCATTATGATATAACTTTGGTTTGTATATCACATCATTCAACCAATGATATAAACTCATTGTCAATTGGTATAAATGCCCATGATCTCAAAATCCTAGATCATTCGTTTGACCAATGAGCTAGTTCGCTAGAGGTAACTAGAGACACGGTTTGTTTACGTACCACACGTGTATTAATGTTTTGTATTAACACGGTTATAGCACGGCATGAAACGTATTATGAACATACAAGAGATATATCAAATAAAATACTTTATTATTTGCCTCTAGGGCATATCTCCTTCAGTCATGTCCACAGTGCGGAACCAATGGCACTATAGGTGACAGGGTGCCAAAGTCTCTGGTATGGGCTTCTATCTTCTGTATTGTCGATACGGTCAGGGTGGCACGCTACTATAGAGTAAGTCACACCCCGGCTAGTCTTCTGCTTCTTTAGTCTTGAGGCAACCAGATGGACAGGACAGCTGACCATGTCTTGGTGATGACCGACTGGGCCGGCCCGCTGGACATGACTTGATGCTTGGTGCTAAGTGGTTGTCCAGCCTAGTCCAGTCGGCCTAGGGCCCATGAGGGCCAGCCGGCCCATGGCTTCTCTAGGGCACAATGGACTAAACTTTCTAGGCCTACCGTGGGTAATCCCCCAAAACTATCCCCCGAACGCGTGGAGACTTAGTATTTTTGGAGAAGTTTCCGCGAGCTCCTGAAATTTTTCAAGGTAGATGACCGGTTGGAGCATCCAGGAGCAGAGTTGATCGACACCCACTAGGGGTGCGCTGACGAAGATGGCCGGCTAGAGCAGCCAAAACTTGGAGACAAACAGCCTTGACGCTAAGGTTAGCGCTGACGATAGCCACGATCAACGTGTCGCAACCATGTCCCGTCATGTCAGTTTTTGGTAACCGCAACGGTGCTTTGATAACTGCTCCCGAGATTTACTATGGAGGAAACTACCAGCGCACGGGATCGTTGGTGGGAACCGCTGCAGTACGCGGGGTGGTTGCGCGATACGTGCACCGCCACCTGGCATTTGGCTGGTCCCAGCGGGCGCCACCGCGTCGCATCAGGTTGCCACCGACGAGAAAGGCCACCGCCACCACCGCGCCACCCGAGCTTTGCCATGCAGCGCCCCCGGCGGCGGTAGGAGAGGCCTTGGATGGGAGGAGGACGGGGCACCCCGGCGTGGCCTGGCGCCACGCGGGCGAGGTAGGGGACGAGGAGTCGTGTGCCTATCCCCACTAAAGGTTTGAATCAATGCATGGAGACGTACTTATCCTTGTTTATTCATTCTTGTCCTAAGAGAATTGGATCTAGTGGATGTCAATTACGATCTATAACTCTATTTTGAGCTCTTCTCCATTTGTTACACGTTATGGGCATGAACAACGACATTGGGGGAGCGAGGCTCATGGAAGTTGTTCGGTGATGAATCTTCAACCATGGCTGGCAGAACGCCGTGTGGTACATGACCTGCTCCGCCAGCCTCTGCTATGAGCTCCGCAAATCATGAAGAAATAAGTAGATAAGAACAAAACATTAGGTAAACTCAAAGTGGACGATATGGTGTTCCTCGAACTCCAGCCATATATTCAAGTACTTACTATGGTCCTTTTGGCACGGTGGAAAAACTTAGTGGCATAGCGTACCCAGGGCTGGTCCTCAGATTTCTGGGCCCGGAGCAAAACCTGCATATGGGGCCCTTACCACCAATATCGTAATTATTACGAGTATATTGTTAGACTATGTTACGATTTGGTATTATTTGGTAGTTTAAGTTTGTAATCCAATTCTATTTTCAGTAGTCTTCCTGTCCTCCAAGTCTTCTAGTACTATATAACCAGCCTAAGGGCTCACGATGTAATCATATCTTGCAATATCAATACAGTATAATTCCGCAATCTTTCATGGTATCAGAGCGTGTCGCTCCTCGGCCTAGGTTTTAGCCACCGCTTCTGCCGGGCCGCCCCCGGCGAGGTCGATCTCCATGATCTCTGCCGGGGGCATCTCATCTCGTAGCTAGTTTTTCTTTCAATTCCCTAGATCGGTTTAGTAGTTTTAGCAAATTTCTTTTTCCTATTAGATCTATTTTCTTTTAGCCACAAAAAGCATCGTCCACAGCCGCATGTCGTCATCGCGCACCTCTACTTCAACCTCGGCGTTGACTGAACTCCGGCAAATCATCGTCAACGATCGTGGCAAGTAGGCTCCGCGCGGCGCTCTAAGGGGCGCCTTCACACGCTGTGTTGGCTGATCTGTCCTCACATCGTCTCCATGTCGGCCCGTCTTCGCCAACATCTACCAGGACGCACGTCCCTGAGTACGCGTCTCGCCGTCAACAAAGGGCTGCATCTTCATCATCCATGGTCATCATCGTCGACAACCATCTACACCAACAACATCACCGCATCGTCGCCGCCACCACCAGTCATGGTCATCGTGAACGCCAACAAATTCTTCTTCTCCACGAGCGACGACGCGCTCATACAAGCGGAAACTACATGTCTAATCCCCGAAATCTACTACCTCTACAACAAATCTCCATCAACAACTACCTCTTCGTCTTTGTCCACCACGACCTCGTCACCAGAGTCGTAGTCTAATTTTTATTTAATTAATTAGTTTTGTTCTTGCAACTACTTCATCTACTTCGACAAATCGGCGGACAACTTCTACGCACCGACCGTTCACGGAGAATTTCTCTGTTGCTCCCTGTGGCTCTGGCTCGCATGGCTCGTGATGGTCCCTGTCTTCGCACGTCCGGTATTGGCAACACTGACGCGTGCCTTCGTCCCTGGCGTGCTCCCGAGTTTGGCAAGATCGGCAAGGCTGTCGCCTACCTCGACTACTCCGGATCCAACTACGTCTACGTCAACTATCACGGCGAAATTCCAGGCTCAACGACGACATCGACCACAACACCACGACAACATAAACATCATCAATTTCATCAACGACGACTATATCACCAACGGCATCATCGACCACGACTACAACACCCTACTTCTGGCTACATCGACGTTGTCGTGGTGTTGTTGTCGATGTCGTCGTTGAGCCTGGAGAATTCGCCGTGGTAGTTGACGTAGACGTAGTTGGATCCGGAGTAGTCGAGATAGGCGACACGCCTTGCGAGCTTGCCAAAATCGGGAGTGCGTCGGGGACGAAGGCACGCGTCGGTATTGCCAATACCGGACGTGCGAAGATAGGGACCATCATGAGCCATGCGAGCCAGAACCGAAGAGAGCAGCAGAGAAATTCTCCGTGAACGGTCAGTGCGTAGAAGTTGTCCACCGATTTGTCGGAGTAGATGAAGTAGTTGCAAGAACAAAACTGATTAAGTAAATAAAAATTAGACTGCGACTCTGGCGGCGAGGTCGTGGTGGACGAAGACGAAGAGGTAGTTGTTGAAGGAGATTTGTTGTAGAGGTATTAGATTTCGGGATTAGGCCCGTATTTTCTTCTTGTATTTGTGCGGCGTCGCTCGTGGAGAATAAGAACTTGTTGGCGTTGACGATGACCATGTTTGGTGGTGGCGGTGACGATGCCGCGATGCTATTGGTGTAGATGGTTGTCGGTGATGATGACCATAGGTGATGAAGATGCATCCCTTTGTTGACAGCGAGACGCGTACTCAGGGACGTGTGTCCCGGTAGATGTTGGTGAAGACGGGCCGGCGTGGAGACGACGTGAGGACGGAGCAGCCGACGCAGCGTGTGAAGGCGTCCCTTGGCGCGCCGCGCGGAGCCTCCTTGCCACGATCTTTGACGATGATTTGCCGGAGTTGAGTCGACGCCGAGGTTAAAGTAGAGGCGTGCAATGATGACATGCCGCTGTGGACGATGCTTTTGGTGGCTAAAATAAAAATAGATCTAACAGGATTTTTTTTGCTAGAACTACTAAACCGACCTAGGGAATTGGAAGAAAAACTAGCTACGAGATACGATGCCCCTGGCGGAGATCATGGATATCGACCTCGCCGGGGGCAGCGCGGCGGAAGCGGTGGCTAAAACCTAGACCGAGGAGCGATATGCTCTGATACCATGATAGATTGCGAAAGTATAGATCGTATTGATATTGTAAGAGATGATTATATTGTGAGCTCTTGGACTGTTTATATAGTACTAGAAAACTTGAGCGACAAGAAAAATAATAGAGATAGAATTAGATTACAAAATTAAACTACTAAATATTACCAACCGGTGACATACTCCCTACGTGCAATAAAAAACTGGATAGGAGTCAATGCCCACTAAGAACCACCAGCTCTTGGATCGATCGGTGTGTGCTGCTCAGCTCAAAGGACGCCTGTGTAGAAACAGTTTATTTAGAGCAAATCGCAGGCTAGGCTAGCTAGGCTAGACTACGAGGCATGTACATGTAGTAGTATTTTCATTACGTAATGCGATTAGTTTTTTTTCCGTACAAAGAAAATACCTCGTTCCGTTATAAAGTACTTCCTCTGTCCGAAAACAACTGGCTTCACTTCCTCTGAATATCTACGTATCTATTTTATACTCCCTCCGTTTCAAAATATAAAATATTCTATATTTGTGAAGATAATATATCTAGACACTTTTTAGTGTGTAGATTGGAGTGAATATTATTTCCTCTAAAAGGCGTCTATATACATTCTCTTCATAAAGGTAAAACATCTTATATTATAAAACAGATGAAGTACATGGTATCTAGAAAAAATAAAATCACTTAGTTATTTTGGAACGGAGGGAGTAGTATTTAGTACTACTCCTATCCTCCATGTCCAAACAGTAAAGTCAGAGTAACGTCGTGACATCCTCGTGTGCTCGCGTGCCGGCCATCACTCTACATTGCAAGAGTCTTCCCATGTTACACCTTGTTGATGTTTGCCATTCTGCCGCCACCGGCCGGAAAGCGTTCCATCTAACACCTGCCTCACCGTTAGAATGCACGTATTGATCAACCTCATGAAGGAAATCAATCCCATTGGTGGAAGGGGCATCAATCATTGTCAGTGTTCGCAGGGGAGCATTTAAGAGTCGGTGGCTGCCATTGGCGTGCCGCCATGTGGTTATGGTGGTATTTCGTTGGTTGTCTTTCCCCTAAATGGCCAAATCGAGCCCAAGACATACAGTACACAAGTATAAGAAATTGCGAGAACCGTGGCTCGCACGGCTATTTCGCTAGTATAAGCAAACAAGCGTGTATCGTGAGAGACATGCAGAGTGGATCACCCCCCCCCCCCCCCCCCGCGTCCCCGCGTCAACACAAAATTGCTGAGTGGATCAAGGCGAAACGGCTCTGATATCCCCATCCTTGATTCTGGTTCCCATCCCCATCTCTAGGGCTCGAACCCACCCTTGTATCTAGAACCTATGGTGAACAAGTAATCAAACCCTAGGGAAACCCTTAGAGCAAGTACAATAAGAGGCTTATAGCCTGCCTACGTGACACTTTCTCGTCTATGTGGAGGATAGACGTGAAGAATAAGAGAAGTAGGCTATCATGTAAGGGCCCACCTCCACACTTGCTCCTAGGCAAATACAATTAATATGAAGAAAGATATAGAAATAAGGATATAGAAAAAAACAATCTAATAGCCAGCCTTAAGACCAATACTACGAGTAATTATGAACGATGGCTATTGATAACATGGCAGCTTCATATAGTCATCGGCTAACATGCTCTTACACCGGAATATCCACAATATGATGCTGCCTTGTTGTGTGTATGTTGTATCCCCTCTGCTTCTGCTCCTCTGTTCTCAAAATAGGCTTTCGCTCCGCTTTATAATTAAAGCACACAGGTGAGACAGTTAACTGGAGAGTAGCTCTTTTGTGGATTGTTCCCCTGTTCACACTTTAGTTGGTGTTCTCCGGTTAACTGTCTGACTATATTGTGTACTATCTCCTTTGCTTCTGTATTTTTCTCTGTCAAGTAGCTACTCTCTCTATTTAGAAATATAACACGTTTTAGCTTTATGCATCAAATGTATCTAGACGTCTTTTAGAGTATAGATTCGTTGAGGTTTGGAGTGAATCTATACACTAACAATTGTCTAGATATATTTATTTCACAAAACTAAAATATTTTATATTTCTAAATGGAGGGAGTATATATGTTGCTTGGATATCGTGGACGTCTGCATCCCTCTACGTGCATAGCAACTTGACCAACTGAAACGGATGACAAGATCGTGCAAGCAGGGGAAGCATCGACCGTGACCACTGATGAGTAGTCTGAGCTTCAGCTCCGGCTCAGGCATCTCAGAACGCAGATGGGCTACACTTTTTTCGTTTTTATCTCTCAAACAATGGAAGCGTTTTCCTGGGGAACTGGCTCTGCCAAAGTCCCTGCCACTCATCTCCACCCCGCCAGCGCGCAAGAAGAAGACGGGGCTGCCCACGGGCTCCCCCAGAAGAAGTGAACGTCTCGCCATCAAGAAAAAGGCCCGGCAACTCGAGGACGGGGCTGAGGCAGTTCAGGAGGTCATCGCTCGCGTCTGCAGGATCCTGGCGCCAGAGGAATCGTTCGACGAGGAGTCACGCAACGCGTATCAGCAGATGTTTCTGCGTGCTCCTCTTGCTGCCGTCGCAATTCAGGCTATGGACGCGCTAGTCAAGCAGGTCAAGAAGCTCAAGAAAAAAGGCCCGGCAGCGACCCAGTACTCCCTAGTGAAGACCAGTGAAGCAAATGTGTAGCTCAGACACTCTTTAGAGCAGCCAAGGGCAGCGGTCCTATGTCACCTGTGCGCTAGTCACCTGTGCGCTAGGCACCCACGCTATCTTTTCCAGCATCGTTAGGCCTTCTTCAAAGGCAGCTCCATCGTCAGCAATGTTCCCTCTGCCTCTCTGTCATGAGCCTCGGTCTCCATCACGTGTCTCCAAGGTCTCCTGAATGTCGCAAAAGAACGTTAATCTGCTGAACTGGAACCCAAGGGGTTTGAACAGTCCAGCTCACCGCGACGTTGTTCGAGATTTGGTGCCTGACTCGCACGCCTCCATCATCTGTCTTCAAGAAACCAAACTCGACAATATCGACGATGCGATCATATCTGCCACGCTCGGGCCAAACTTCACTGCTAACTACGCCTGCCTTTCGGCCTCTGGCACTCGTGGAGGCATCATTTTGGCAGCCTCAAGCGCCTTCTTCACTTTGTCGGACCCTCACATAACGGATCACACGCTTTCTGCTACGATTATCATGCTCGAGGAGGGGATAAAATGGACTCTAACCTGTGTCTACGGGCCGCAAGGGGATCCTGAGAAACTTGCTTTCATCGAGGAACTCAGAATCCTTAAACCTATTGTCAGAGATGAACGGCTCCTGGTCGGCGACTTCAACCTCATCACCAAAGCCTCCAACAAGAACAACCTAAACATCAACCACCGTCTCATCCGCAAGTTTAGAGAGGCATGAGACTTCTTGCAGTTAAAAGATCTGCGTATGGTCGGAAGACGCTTCACTTGGTCAAACTCCCAGGCCGACCCAGTTCTCACCAAGATCAACCACGTTTTCTACACGGACGATTGGGACATGCTTTTCCCGGACGCTCATCTTCAAGCCATCACCTCGGCTTGCTCTGACCATGCCCCTCTTTTCTGCTCCAGGCATGTGTGGCCACGACCAAAAAGCCCTCGTTCAAATTCGAACAGTACTGGCTACACATGGAAGGTTTTAAGGAAATTGTCGATGAGGCCTGGAACAAGGTCATCCAGGTCATGGACCCCATCCGCAAAATTCACATCAAGCTGTCCCGCACTGCGAAGGCTCTCAAGAAGTGGCAACGACAATGTACAGGTGTCCTGTGCCATCAGATAGCCATGGCCAAAGAGCTAATATGGAGGCTTGACCTTGCGGAAGAATCTAGAGCCTTATCGGATAACGAAAGAGAGTTGCGAAGACGCCTCAAAGCTTCTTACGTCGGTCTGCTGGCCATCCAGAAAATAAAACTCCGGCACAGATCGATACTTACTTGGATCCGTCTGGGAGATGCCAACGAAGCTTTTCCACGCGAGGGTGAATGGTCGTCGAAGGAAGGCCTTTATCCAATCACTCGCCACTGATGGAGGCATGGCTATCACGACAAAGGATAAAGAGGAGGTGCTCCTGAAACACTTCAGCGACTTGCTTGGGACCAGAGCGCCTAGGCAGGTCTGCCTCAACTGGGACGGCCTCGGCTACACCCCACATGACCTGGCCAACCTCGACACACTGTCCACGCTCCAACACGACTCCATCAGATGGACGCTCATGGCTGATGGCATCTACAGCGCTAGCTCTGCCTACCACGCGCAATTCCACGGATGCTTCTCGAAGTTCAAAGCCCAAAAAATCTGGTCCGCTCATGCCGAGCCGAAATGTAAACTTTTCTCCTGGCTCGCCCTTCACGGAAAGCTGCTCACTGCAGAGATGCTCGCCGCTAGAGGATGGCCTCACGACCTGACCTGTTGTCTTTGTGGTTCTACCCCCGAAACTTCCGCCCACCTGTGCAAAGATTGCCCCTTCACGACGGCGGTATGGACCACCATCCAAGATTGGGACAACGAGACTGTGGGTAATCAGGGCCAATCTTTCGCCTCCATCTCCGAATAGTGGGATGACCTAATCGATAGGAAGACCTCGAAAGCACAACGGCGCCTCAGCGGCCGTCTGCTTTACGTCCTCTGGAACGCCTGGAAGGAAAAAAACCGTAGAATATTCACTGAAAAACGTCTTACCTACACTGAGGTGGCCTCTATCGCTCGGGACGACATACACCAAAGGAAAAGAGCGTTCGACACCTTCATGCAGGCTATCCCAACCGAGCCGGATTAGGTTTTTCTTTTTTTTCTTTCTCGTCCCATGGTGGTTTTTCTGGCATTTTCTCACCATAATCTAAAAATGCCCTCCTGGTATAGTGTTTGTGGTTTGTTTCCCTTTCTAATAGAAAAGACAGTGCTCGGTTGCCCCAAAAAAAACAATGGAAGCGTCGGTATAACATTTCAGCAAGCAGATAGATTATTTGCTATGTCATGATTTCCTGGAATAAATAGAACCCGCCGGCTAACTGAGAACTCAAGACTACGGCACAATTAATACTTCTCCCGTTCAGAAATAACTGACTTAGATTTGTCTAAATTCGAATGTATCTAACATGTTTTATTGTATAGATATATTCATATCTAAAAAAATTCAAATCAGTTATTTCTTGTCGGAGGGAGTAGCTAGTTTATACGTACTACTATATAGCAACATGGTAGTACATGCTTGATATAGTATAAAAGAAGATATTACTCCCTCCGTCTTAAAATACATAGATTTTTTTAAATTTAGATATATTTATTATATAAATACATCTGAATTTTAATAATTTTCCGACATATATTTTAAGACGGATTGAGTAGAAAAAATGACAGCTTCACAAGAATCATTACAAGCCCCCTCTTGTCTTTGCTGACGGACCACACGCTCCAGAAACCGTTGTGATGAGCACAATCTTTTTTTTAAAAAAACACAGTACAAACGCAGACGCTCACAATACGTACATACACTCACCTCTTTGAACACACGCACGCACACCCTATCCCTACGAGCATCTCCGAGAGACTAAGCTGGCGGGTTTTGAGATTGATGAAGTTACCGCAGGCGCCTCGCTATCGACGGGTCGCCTCCCACTAAAAGAATATTCCGCATTTATAAGACACCAAAGTATCAAACATGGGGTTTGAACTCTGATGGGCTGGGGGTACCACTGCCCTCCTAACCATCCAACCACGGGTTGGTTCTCGTGATGAGCACAATCTATACAAAGCATCTGTCCAATTTATACAAAAATCAATGTAGAATGTTGCAGAAACTGAAGGGGGAAAAACAGAGTCCGGCAGCAGCAAAGCAAACCAGACATAAGTAGGCGACAGCTAGCTGAGGACGACGACTCGCGATCGGTCCTGGCATGGCGCCGGCGAGGTGGTGGCTGACTGGGGCTCAGGCGACGACGGCGCCGCCTCCTCCTGCACGGGCGGCAGGGTGGGCTGCCATGCCCTCGACGTCGACGGCAGAGGCATCGCACCGACGCCCAGCAGGTCCCCCCTCCCAGGCGACTTGGTCTTCCTCATCCTCTTCCTGGTCCTCTTATCGGCTGCGCTCCTCCGCGACGACGACGGCTGCTCGGCGGCGAGCCCGCGCTCCACCATGCTCTTGAACTGGCACTCCGCCCACCTTTCCCTGTTCACGTAGTAGTCCTTCGCGCAGCACCGCTCCGGCGCCGCCCCCGCCGCAGTCGGCCTCCGGTCCTCCTCGGAGGATGTCTCGTCCTCTTCTCCTTCTTGTCCGTCGTCGCTGACGGCCTGGGGGAAGGGGACGGAGCGGACGTCGAGTGGGATGTTGCGCTGCAGCTTGCGCACGGTGGTCTCCGGTAGGAGGAAGAACTTCTGGCCAGGGAAGAGGGGCTCCAGCGGCCGGAGTGTGGCACGGTGCGGGTTGCGGAAGACGTCCGTATGCGCGAGGCAGAGGCCCGGCGGGTGGCGCCGGATGACCGTGCATGCGAGGACGACCCCCGTGTACACCTCGACAAGGCCGCTCCAAAGCACCACCCGCACCACCGGCGAGGACGAAGACGCCGGCGCCGAGGACATGGACCAGGACGCCGACGCCGCTGACGAGGAGCTGGCGATGAGCTCCACCGACAAGGAGGAACCCTGCGTCGCGTACTCCCTGTCCCTGAGGCGAGGCTTGCCCCGGCCACCGCTGCCCCGGAGCGCGCGGCGCAAGTACTTGCCGAGCGGGAGCGACATGCAGGTCCTCCCGACGCCGCCGTTGAACATGGTCGCTAGTTCACTACACGATCGATCAAAGGACGTACGCGCAGCGATCAAATATACGGGTGGATCAGACGGAGTTGGAGAGCAGAGATTGCACGACGCGCCGTGGTTGGTCATATATACACTGGCGCTGCGGCAAGCCATGGACATGGCCCATGGACGCTCTTCTTGGTGGCTAGCTACTGCCTTCTCGGTTTTGTCAGCTTCTTCTCGGGGAGGAAGTTTGCCTTGTCCTTTGCGCCGTCGTGGAGATCTCGCCGTCCGGGCGAGACGTACTTCTTCCTCGCGATCACCGCCAGCCATTGGAGGCATCGATCGATCGACTACTTCGTCCTAGGCCGGGCAGTACTTTTTGAATTTTAAAATTTGCCGGGAGCGCACGCCACGGCACACAATTGACCCCTCGGTGCACGCACGCACGCACGCACGCCGCCTTGTTCGAGGGAACGGATGGATAGGCGTTCGTGAGCTTGGGTCGTATCGACGCGTCTCACTCACTCTGTCACTCACTAGGACTTCGATCAGCAGCTCCACTGCGTGCCCACTTGGATGATTGGATCGTGTCGCTCGCTGCTTCGTGACTTCCAAAATATTTATATCAGCTTCGTCACAAGTTCAAAATAAAATATTTTTACTTGCTTCGCGACAAATGAAAAAATATTACTGTATTGTTTGCTTGCCAAAAAGCAACTCATCATGTACTGGTAACACAGGACTTCCTCCGTTCCTTTTTGCTTCACAAGCGGCATGTTCCCTTGGGTTACGGTTCACTTAAACAAAAGCATACTACTGCTCTAGTCCATTATTCAGAAATGAAGAATAAAAGAATGCAGAGACCAAAAACAAGTACAAATATGTGAGAGAGCTAGCAAGCAGCGACCACACAACAAAAACAATAATGAGAGACGCTTAAATTTGACAGCAATGTGCGCCTCTTCTATTTCTATTGCCAAAGCTTAGTCTCTCAGAAATGTTAGCCTCGGCCAAGCAGCCGCCGCCTACAGGAACCCCCATGGACTACTCCAAGCAGCCGCCGCCTACCGGAACCCCCATGGACTACTCGCTAGAATAGGATTTACGTTTCTGCCAATTGAAAAGCGCGAAACGGAGAAGGCACGTCACAGATATATACGAGTATGAACCATAATATAGATCAACCATAGCAAAAGTCAACTAGTGCCAATTAACTTAGGTGCCCATGATATTGTTGCCCTTCAAGATATTTTAGGGTGTGTGGTTTTGGTGCTTTTCCAATCAAGTATTTATTACAAAGTTATTTATTCAACATTAGGAGAGATGACTTACAACCTCTGATAGTTAAGATCCTGGAAAGGATAGCAGGCTGGAGAGGAAAGTTGCTTTCCTATACTGCTAAGGCGATCCTTGTTAAAACTTTCATGGCTAGTAGCCCTATGTACTTGCTATCTTTTCAAATTCCCTAAATGGTCCTTAGATCTCATTAACTCTCAAATGGCCAACTTCCTTTGGAATGACTCCAAACACAAGAGGAAAGTCCATCTCGCCAACTGGAAATTGGTCTGTATGCCCAAGAGCCAGGGGTTTAGGAATCTCTAACCTTAGGGATCTTAATATATGTTCGCTGGGATCTTGATTAAAAATATTCCTCTAATCGGGACAAACTTTGGAGCAACAACATTGATGCCAAATACTCTACTCACAGACCAAACATTCTAGCTTGCTATGCTCCTAACTCTTCTAGTTTCTTCAAAGGCTTTCTTTGGCCAATTAATTCGGTTAGGTTTGGTTTTAGGTGGGTGGTGCGTGACGGTGCTAAAATCAGGTTCGGGGAAGACACATGGTTTGCCACTTCACCTCTGTCTATCCAATTTTGGAACATTTATCTTATTTGTAATGATCATTTGGCTACTATCCAACAAGTCTGAGATGGGGGAGTGTTGAAGTTATCTTTTAGGAGAAACTTTAGACATGCTCTTCTTGACTAGTGGCATGATTTAGAGAAGGTGGTTAGCAGTATTTCCTTCTCTGCTGACCATGAATATCCCATTTTGAATCCCACTGTTTATGGTCATTATTCATCTAGCTCGTGTTATAATATCATTAGAACATAGAGGTGACTCCTATGTACATTCTTGATATTTGTTCTTTGGTGGTCCCTCCTAGAATTCACATTATTCTCTAGTTGATTGATAACAATAAGTTAATGACTCGAGATAACTTATTAAAAAGAAATCTAGGAAAACCCCTTTGTTGCATTTTCTATGCTGAGGATGAATCTATTGGCCACCTCTTTTTGGTTGTATTGTTGCAGAAAATTCTAGTTTGAAGTATCTGGTTTCTTTAAAATTCAGCTAGGCCCAGATTAGTTTTGTTAGCTAGGTTTTGGGTCTCAAATAAGAAACATTCTGCCTTGACATTTGTGCTGCCATTTATGGAGCTTATGGTAATGTTGGAATGCTCAAATATTTGACTCCCAAACTTAGATTTCTATCAAACAGGTCCGGGGGATGATTCTGAGGACAATCAAAAAATGGAGACTACTATTCAAGAATGAAATGCTGCCTCAAATCGACCTCTTTTTATCTTGGGTGTGCAAGCTTCTGAGGGAACCGTGCGCAATTCAGAGTGGTTGATCTTTGATCACCATGGGGGCATGTCACTAGGCTCGTTGGGAGAACACCTGCATGAGGTGGCACCTGCTGTGCCTTCTTCTGATGACAAGACAGAGGCTTCTACATCTCCCATGATGTCATTATGGATCCACTCCTGGGTGTCTTCCTCGATGAAGCCTCCACTCATGTTGGTAGACGAGACCAGAGCGGGGATGTTTGCACACTCTACAAGGCTGAAAACATAGATGTGTGAACTTGTAATGTGCTAAGTGTTGCTAGGAGATTTGTGTCTCCCTTTGATTCTTTTCTCATTCGAACTTAGTTCTAGCGTTTTAGTTTCCTTTCTGCAAGACTGTTCGTATTTCCCTATAATGTTGCTACCTGCTATTTGTTGGTTTCATTTGCATAATGGAACCAGGGCTCTCCTTCGAGGGGCCCTATTGATCTAATAAACACCACCATATAGATCTCTGGTAAATATCCATTCATATATGCTCCATGGAAAATTCGACGTTCGGTTTAGCAAAGGCTGCCATGCCATCACTACCTACTCGTTGCAGAGCCGCACAATTCTATGGACAACAAAATTTGAGGGCAAAAAAGGGGGAATAGCACAAAATTAAAATTGCACTTTCGACATGATTGTACTCCCACTTTCAACATGAAGAAAGAGGGATTTTGTTTTACAATTCGCTTTATTCCCAATAAAAACAGAGTGACAATTTGAACATGTTCATAAAAAGAAATAATTTTTAAATTATCTTATTCCTATTAAAAAGTGTCAGGTAAAAAACTTTGGAGGTACCTTTTGCTTGTGCTGCCCTAAAACAATGTTGCGCATGGGGGTATTTTTTTAGTGGACGAATTTTCGTCCGTAGCTTAAGAGATGCCGGCGTTACCGACCAGTTAATGGTGTTTCCCATGTCTCAGTTGGCGTGACGTCGGTAGTTGATGGTCTTGAAAAACACATCTACCACCATGCACTTTTTCAGAGTTGATGGGTATTCATCCGCCACGGATTTCAAAAATCTGTGATAAATCTTTTTGTGATGCGGCTTCTACCACGGAGACCACTCACGGTTGAATACTCTCTAGCGACAAAAAATTCCTCCTATAATGGAAACCAATCTTATCATATGGCAACTTTGTTTTGCAGTGCTCTGACAAGGGCTTCCGCAACCGTCCTGGTTTTCGTGGCTCACGCATCAATTGCTTCCAAAAGAGTCGGCACAATGTATTGGATCATGGACGATCAGAATCAGGGGTCGGTCCATAAGAGCGCCATTTGGCCACCCCGAAGTGTAATGCGGATGAATGCATTGAACATGGCCTACTCCAATGTCTCAGGGTTTAGCTTCAGAGTGCAGATGGGAGTAGGCAACCCACGGCGCCCACTACCCAAGCCCACATAATAACTCAAGTGGGCACCCACGGGTATGTAGCAAAATTAAGTGGGCTATCCCACATCCCACATCTTAATAACTCATAGGTCGTGATAGCCGATAGGGCTAGGAAAGGGAAGCCACCGGAGCTCTGGCAACACTGGCTAACTCCGCCATGGCAGAAGATCCTTCTCTGACTCCGGAGGACGGAGCTCCCCCTTCAATCATTCATATCCCTCTCCTCCCATCCCTCTACCTTACCGGATCCTGCCGGCGGCGAAAAGGGCGACGAGGGGAAAAAGATTGTGGCTGGTGACAACGGAAAGGTCGCGGCACAGCTGGTTGGAGGCTGAGTTCATAGAGAGAAATCATATCCTAACTGTGATGATTTCCTAAGGTCCAAAGATTCTAGGAAGAGGAAGCACAAGGTGATATTTCCCATCCCTTTGCCTAATTCTAAACCATAGAAAGATTCATGACGAAGGGGTCATCCTCCTTGTAGGTCATGTTCAGAAGATCTCATCATCAAGTTGTGCATTTGCATGGACATCAAGAGGGTAGACAGTGGCTCTAGAGCCATATGCTGGACAAGTAGAAAACTCTGAGCCATGGTTGTCTAGGAACTCTAAACCATGTTCGTCATCTTGCCCAAATTCCTGAAGAAGCAATTTATAAGATAAGTAAAAGATAATGAAAGTAAATGAGTGCTCGCGGATATGCCTGCCTGCCTTTCAAAAATTATCAGCTAAATCACATCCATCCAATAGATATACCAAACAAGTTAATAATGTATGGCTTGTGTTTATTTTCTGCTTTTGATTTATCTACATGGCATCAACATTTGTATGTGGATGGTAGATTGCGTTGGTAGGCCATTGCTCTCTGGTTAACTTACAGGCGCCGGAGGATCCTGAGGACTACCCTGGCCTCAAGCTGGCCAAGCAGGTGTCCTACAATGACGTTTTGCTTGCTTTGTTGGAATTCGTGCTCAGCATGGTCGAAGGCCGAGGCAGAGCGCCAACTCTGGCTCTTTGGAGCGTGCCGCGCGCCGTTCGTTCTACCGTTGCCTCGTCATGAACTAGCCTTTCTAATTTTCATTTTAGTTTATTGTCATTAAATCTTGTATAAACTCGCATAAGTATGTATGAATTTTCCTATGTTTCGCTCGAATTTGCGTGATTTTAAATATTTTAGTTGTTGGTCTTGGGGCGCGGCTGGGAACCGGCGGAGTACTTGGCACAAGAGCATCACAGCTGCTGTTGTCCCCAACAACTGGATAAAGCATATCAAGATTGATTGTCATTTTATTCGAGAAAGAGTTACTAACAAACAACTGGAAATCAAGTTTATCTCCAGTAATAATCAAGTAGTGGGTGATAACTTCACAAAAACTTACCTATTAAGAGCTTTGAATGAGTTTAGGCGTGATATCAATCTTTCTCGAAGTTTTGATTGAGGGAGGAGGGAGTGGTGTTAGACATAGTCTCCTGTATGTACACACATACCCGAACGGTACGGAGCAGTACTCCACCCTATCCGTGTCCCTCCTCCCTGAGTCCTCTTAGTATACGTCTTGCCTGCCTGAGCGACCCGGGAGGGCAACGCTTTCTACCAGACTACAATAATCGTCTAACACAGAGAACCATTTTAGCATCTTGGTGCTCTGTCTTGCAGTGTAGATACCACCAGTAAGCTTCGTCCATTATTCAGAGAATATAAAAACTGTTGGACGCGCATCGCCAGGAAGCTGTTGGACGCGCTGCTGGCCGTCAACAAGTCTCGACGTGGAGCAGACGGCGCCGTACTCGTTATACCTGGAGGCACCTTCCTCGTGCTCGACCCTGCCGCCGCCGTGCAGTCCAGGACGCCGTCGGAGCAGAGGGCGCCCTACTCAGTCGTACCTGGACTTAGAGGAGCGCGGTGCTCCCTGGAGCCGCACGCTGACAGCTCCGTGTTGTCTTCTTATTCCTAAACCAGGACGCCGTCGGCGGCCTGCAGGTCCTGAGTGCGAGACGAGTCGACGGGGTGGCACTGGGTGCGGCTGCTACCGCCGGGAGTTCCAGGAGCAGGTCACCGGCGCCAAGATCGGGCTCGCTCGCTTCCGCACATCAGGATTTCTGTTTCCTACCCCTGACTAACGCCAGGCAAATAGAATGAAGTGGAACTGAGGGAGTAGTATCTCTATATGATGATGCTAACAATGTTCATGAAGAAATGGGGGCTAAAACTAGAGATTCCGGAGTACAAGCAGGAAAAAAAAACTCCTAGCGACCTCGCAAACATTACTACTACTCCTACTTGATCTTATTCTCAGCCCAACTTCACAGCATGCCCACCCAGTGCAAGAACATGTAGTGTCTCTGTTGACAGTTATCAAGCCACGTGTTTATATTCATTCGTTTCATATATACAGGCCGGTGAACTTCAGGGTTCAGTTCAGCCAAGAACATGTGCATGCACCAAGGATGCCATGCCATCCCTACTCATCCTTATGCTGCAAAAAAAAAAATTACAGCTTCCGGTTACATGGTTTCTCAAATGCGATGAAGTTTCAGCAGAGCAGAATGTCAAAACTTCCGTGACGTTGTTTTCAGCATGGTGCAGTCGTTTAGTTAGGAAACTGGGGTGTCTCTCACTCACTCTCTCTCTCTCCTGTTCAAACTTGCTGCGTCTCAGCCTCAAGGGACACGGCCTCCTGATCTAGGCTCAGTCGTCAAGTATACTTCCTGGACCTGCCAAGTTCAAAAAGGACTGTAACTTGGCCTGGAACGTATGTGTAGCTGTGACCTGTATGGCATGGATTTTGGCTCAACTGTATTGGTTTCTCATTCCATGCGTGCCTTGCCACAGATGTTTGTGGTCTTTACTCAACAGATGACAGTATTTTACACCCAGAATACATATCAATAGTTGAATTTAGATTAAATTGCAATCTGACAATAAAAAATATGTTGCTTTATGGGCTGTAGTATTTGTTCTGTTGACTATGGACAGAAAATAAATCCAGTTACTCGCAAACCTGTACTGCCTACGGAAACAAAATAATACTGTACTATATGAAGAAGAAAACTAACCTGTCTTCCAGCTCGAGCAAAAAGCTTGTACTGGTTGTCCTTAGCAGGGACCTGAGCCAATACATCACCATGCTTGTCTCGAGTGAACTTCAGTTAGTGAAATTGGTGTTTCTTAGGACCATACACTAGAAAGCCAAAGCTCCAAATCTTGTGAAACCACACAGTTTCTACAAAGCCTGGCACCCGAGCTTCACATCTGTTATACTGTGAAGAAAATACAACAAATTAGCATAGGAGATTATAATAGAACCCATACATATATGCCATAGTATAGTATAGTCAAGCCAAAAAAAGGCACTGCCCTTAAAGTGATACACCAACAATATAGTGCAAGAGCTGGCGAGCAGTGGCCAAAGAACAAAAACAATGCCACAGGCAAACACCGAAATTCGACTTGTGCACTTTTTTCTTTCCTTTTTTTTTACCAAGCTTAATTGCCCAAAAGTTAGCTTCATCCAAAACAGCCTCCTGCAGTGGGCCATGGAGTAGTTGTGGAAGAAGTTTACATTTCTGCAGACAACTTGATAAAGGCGGCAAATCTAAATACAACTTGATATATACAGGTGAACTTCAGGGTTCAGTTCAGCCAAGAACATTCATGAACCACCAAGGATGCCATGAAATGCCTACCTACTCATTGTACAGCGGCAAAAAAATATACAACTTTTGGTTACGTGGTCTCTTGACTGGGATGAAGTTTCAGTGCAGCAGAATGTCGAAATAGCGGTGGAATTTCATAACGTCATTTCAGTATTGTGTAGTCGCCTAGTCAGGGAACTGCGGTGCCTCTCTCATGTTCAAACTCTGCTGCACGTCAGGCTCATGGAACACGGCCTAGTACTCTTTGTACCGCCTTCTTTACACCCTCCTGGTCTAGGCTTGTCGTCAAGTACACTTCTTGGACCTGCCAAGTTCAAAAAGGATTATAACTTGGCCTAAAACTTCGTCACACTAGTGCAACAAATGAAATGAGGAGACATGGTGGACCGCACAAAAACTTGTGTGCTACCAGCAATGGATGATTGTTTCTTAACTACAGAGATGCAATATCAACAGATGACAGTATGTACGAGTCGGAATACATATCCATAGTTAAATTGTGACAAGATGCCATTTTGAAAACATCAATTATATTGATTTCTGGGCTGGAGTATTTGTTCTGTTGACTGGGGAATGAAAACCAATCCAGACACCTGCAATCCTGTGCTGCTTACAAAGAGAAAATAATACTATATCAAGAAGAAAACTAACCTGTCTCCCAGCTCGAGCAAGAAGCTTGTACTGGTTGTCCTTAGCTGGGATCTGCATAACAGGAGCAAATACATCATCATGCTTGTCTCGTGTGAACTCAATTAGTAAAAGTGGTGCGTGTTAGGACCATACACTAGAAAGCCAAAGCTCTAAATCTTGTGAAACCACACGTTTCTCCAATGCCTGGCGCCCAAACTTCACATCTGTTATGCTGTCAAGAGAATACAACAAATTAACATGGGAGATTACGACATAACCTATACCATATGTACAAGCATAGTCAGGCCAAAAAAAGGGCAAACTGCTCTAAAAGTGATACACCAACAATAAAAACTGGATACCAGACATGCAAATAGAAACCATACCCATCCTCTTCTAATAGTTCATTACATATACCCTCAAGTCCTGGAAGAAGTTCAATTTCTGCAGGAGATGACGTGATCTGAGCATCTGGTGATAGATCGGGTTCCTATAAAACAAGATCATTGCATGAGTCCATTTTACAAGAACAATGCTGATAACACACCACCAAGACACTGAATTCAACAACTAACCAAAGGAATAATTTTATCTAATGTCTCCAGTAGAGGATCTTCCTCCAATTGCCTGATTGATAAAGCTATCCTTGACTTCTCCCTGTTAGTTTAGGGAATGTAAATGTCAGATTATTTGACATGATTTTCTGATGCAATATAAGATATCAAATGTTTCCTGATATATCTTATTGGGGAGACCAAGGAATGCTTAGCAGAAATTGACCGATTTAATGCTATTCATCATACCCTTAAAATTCTATGTGCATTATAATTCCCAAAGCCTTAACTTGATATTTCTGATGTGCAAAAAGCATGTTTTTATCAGTTCTTGCATCTATAAGTGCCAGTGTCCAGTATATATTAGGTTATTCACACAAGCCAACTAGATTGCAATAGGATGCATATGATTGTACTAAGAAAAAAAAATACATACTACTAATTTTGGTCTGCTAATAAACGTTCAGGCTCAATATCTGGCCTACTAGGTACTTCGTTAACAAACTAAAGTGGTCAACTACAAGATACTTACGCATCAACATTCACCACTATGACCTGGACTGTATCACCTTCACTTAGAAAATCTTGGACATCTTGGACAAGATCCCAAGAGACCTCAGAGACATGTACAAGACCGGTAAGATGATAATTCCCTGTTTAAACATAGGTATAGTCAGAACCACATGAAATATTTGTAAAACAAACTATCAAGTGTATTGCCCAAAGTACCATCAGGAAACCGCAGGTGAACAAATGCACCGTAATGGAACACTGATCCGACAATTCCATCATAAGTATCACCAATCTTGACTTGAGAAGAGTACGTGGACCAGCTGGCATCCTTCTCAGAGAAGACAAGCTTCTTTTCTCCTTCATTCGCTTCAACTACCTAGAATAATTGGCAATAGTAAGTGGAATCCTGAAATCTGGGGCTCAACAGGTTGAAATTCCTAAGTATTTAAGGCACAATCTGAACTGCCAACATAACTACAAACTAATGATCTGTATAATGTGACATGGGCAGTAATTTGGAAGGCTATGCCATATTTTTGCCAGCATGTAAGTGCACAATATCAGAATGCAGTCTTTAGAATATCAAAAAATAAATGACAGTCCCTTTTTTGTTTGTGCGAATGAGAGCCCAGTTTACTGGTGGTACAATATACTGCAAAATGGGCTAGTAAAACTAAAATATAGCAATCACGCATGGAAAGGTGTTTTAACCAATCTGTGGCAGCAAGCTTTCATCATTACATGTCTATCGTCGAATTTAATTAGCTTGTGACAGTGGTTAGAGAGAATTGGGAACTTGAATTGGCAACACAAAGTGGAACTAAACCTCAATTACCTTGACAGAGATGGACAAACCTACTAGGTCCTTTGTGACATCTTGAATGGGCCTTTTTGGATCTGCAAACCAGAACAACCACAGACCATATATAAAATAAGTTACAACAGCTACAGCTAGCCTCATTTGTTTTCATTAGTAACTAGACTAGGTCCTTCATAACATCTTGAATGGGCCTTTTGGGGCACGCAAAATTAAATGAAAGGCAACCTTTACACCAGTGGGCGGGGCTGAGGAGAGGGTTGGGCACGAACCCCTGCATGGATCTGTACTTGAGGATCACCCCGCCGGTGTTGGACCGCAGCACGGTCAGCGTGAGGATCTTCCCCTGGTCCTTGTCGGCGCGAGCAGATCTCCAGTCCACCGCGAACTGCACGCAGCACGGAAGTCTCATACGGTTGACCGGCATTCCATCAAACAACTTGCACACATCCCCAGCAGCAGCGGGCCAAGAACCGCCACTGGAGTGGGCCTAGCAGCAACAGTAAATAACTGTGTGTACCTGGGCCCGGCGCGCCTCATCGAACGCGGCAGATACGGAGGCAGCGTTTTCCTGGCTGACCGTGGCGCCCTCGGAGGCGGCAGCGGCGGCGGCGGTGGAGAGGTGGAAGCTGCGGCGATGGCGGCGAGCAAAGGAGGCAGCAGCGGTCGGCACGGGAGTACAGCAGGCCGGGGAGAGGGCCGCGAGGGTGGTCGGAGGATTCAGGGACGCGGTCAGCATTTCGTTCGCCGGCGGCGCCGGTGACTGGTGGTGGTGGAGGTGGTGAGAAACGAGTGGCCGTGGAAGCGGACCGCGCGGCGCGAGCGGTGTGGAGGGGATTCGCCTTGCCTTTGATCCGTTCGTTGGGGTGGCGGATGGACGGTCGGATTCTGTTGGCGAGCTTGTTTGTGTGGGACACGTTCGTTCGCGCGGCAAATCCCCATCCCGTGGTGGCCGTGCGCGCGCGCGTCCAATTCTTCCGATTCATTTCGTTGCTTATTTTCGATATTCAAATTTGAGATTAGCCAATCCCTAGCTTGATAAGGCAGGAGGAAGTCATATATTCACCTGCAAACTTGGTAGTTTCCCTTTTATAAATATCTAAGAGTTCCAATTATTTATAAATGGCTATCTCCTGCAGATTGAAAATTTGCTCAAGAAAAGGTAGAGAAAAAGGCAGCCTGTTTGCAAGGTGATTTGCTGTCTTTACAAGGTACTCCATCCGATCTAAATTAATGTAGTTAGATTTGTCTAAATTCGAATGTATCTATCACTAAAACATATTTACATATGTCAGGTATGACTCCGGGTACCCCAGAGTTGGAGCATATGTGGTTTTAATAGAACATACCTATAAAAAGGAGTACAAGAAAAATTAGATAAAGAGAGAAAGGAAAAAAATCCAACTAGACCGACATGGGGTAAATTCGGCCTGGACCTCATCCTCCCAGGCCGAGTCATGCTATAACCCAACTGGGCCGGAGCACTGGTCAATCCATCTCCTTACTGTTCTCAACCGGATTGTCACACTAAAACTCGGGTGGGCCGGCGTCCTTGCCAGCCCACCTCACCTCCACGGTGCCAGGTCCATCTTGTTGTTCTCCCGCGCCACGATGCCCCGTGCAGCGTCGCTCCCCACGCCAGCTCCAGCCAAAACCGGCACCACGCTTCACTCGCCATAGCGTCGCCACCTTCCTCGGGTGAACCGGCACTGGGATGATCTAGCCCACCACGGGCCACTTCATCACGCCACCACTCTGTCACCCCGTCACCCGAGTGGGCCGACTGGAGAATAACTCGACCCACCGCTGGGCTACGCAGCTGACTCTCCGATGGCTCTCTCCCAGGCCGAAACCCGACTGGGCCTACCTTAGTTCCCCAGGCCGAATCAACCAGTGACCCGGCTGGGCCACCCTAGATCTCGACTAGGCCTTTCCCCATTGACTCGGTTGGGGGAAGGTTGACCCAGCTAGGCCCTCTTATCTCCCCTTGGGCCGAATAAGCAGCCCAGGCCGAATTTCCTCAAACCCCACTGAGCATTCCTTTGTTGTTATCTCGGCTACGTTGCCCCCAGACTCCTCTAGCGACTCAAGCACTACCTCGACCTCCTGCACAGCTACGACTACGTGATCAACCTCTACATCGACATACCATGAAGTCAGATCGAGCCCTTCAATCATGCGCCTGTCTTGGAACGCCCCTGGCTCAGACTGGCACATGCAGCATCATTACATACGAGATGCTCCCAGGTTCTCATGGATGCTCCCTCGTAAGTCCAAGATGCCCTCGGTATCTCAGGAGATGCCACATGATATGCTCCCTGGTTCTCAGGAAGAGATAATACCAATGACTAGAAGATGCCAAGGACAAACACTACAGGACAAGCCAAAGGACAGACAAGACCTAACAAGGCCCATGCCTTGTCAGTTGACAAGACCCCAGTAGTCACATAAAAAATAGTGCATGTGGGCCATATCTTGTCCCCTAGGCTCCCCTTTATAAGGAGCACTAGGGGATCGATCTGAGGAGACCCCTAAGGGGATCCTCACTTCTCTGCTCGATAGGAGCACTACTTATTCCTTCTCTGCTCTCCTAGAGAAAGTCATTAGAGGCATAGAGAACACAGCTCAAGGAGCACCATTATGGCTACAGTAAATGGCCAGGTCATATAAGATCTAGATGTAGGAGTAGAGGTTTTATCTCACTAGGAGAGCCTCGAACCTTGGTATATCGTGTCTCTCTGTGTGTTCTCCCGTATGCGGTATTCACTGCATCATCCCTCCCCGGATTCCTCTAGTGTCCATGCGGCCCCAACTTAAGCCTACCCCAGGCATCTGCCATGACGCCACCATGACAGTTGGCACCCACAGTGGGGATGATTAGAGGCGTTGGTTGGGTTTTCATCTGGACATGACCATCTTCATCAACCTTTGCTTCACCATTGAGCAACATCTTTTTCATCCTTGTAACACCCTTGAATCGCCCTATGCAGAATTTAGCGCTTCCCGCAAAACCCACATAGAAACGATTCAAAGATGCCCACCAGGCACTTGCGTGCGGGTGGAAAACAAAGTAATACCATTACACAATAGTTCACGATGGAACCCACAGAACATATACATACAACAACGACTCAATGAGTCAAGAATACAGATATACAGTACGAAGATCCAAATCACCTTGAAAACGATACAACATCTGAGTACGGATAAGAAGCAAATGGGGCTAAGAGCCCTGAAGAATAACCAGTTGCGTCCATAACCCTGCCCAGGCCAAGCCGGAAGGGTAACCCTGCTAACGACATCGAACTTATACCTGTTAAAACAAAAGGGGTGCCGACAAAGGGTAAAGGAAAAAGGGAGCGGCCAGTACTGAGGCCAGTACACGGCGAGGCTAGAATTCAGCGGCTCTCGCCTACATAGGTATGGTGGACTGAAGCGGTAGCGAAGCATGCACTAAACAACCTACAGAGACTCGATACAACTGTCGGCTATCAGAGAGGGATAAGAAAGGCCTATGTGGGACCAACCTGAGACTACACCAATCATACCCGTCCTGGTATCCCCCCCCTTGAGACCAAATGAGGAAGTCGAACCGAGGAACTCACACAGTTGGCAGTTTTATTCATTCTATTATAGTTGCAGCACTTACTCAGTCAGATATAAATAGCATGAGTCATCCTGATATCATAAGAAGTGGACAGTTTTAGTTAACCATTCCGTTGTAGTTGCAATACTTACTAGTCAGATACCATTAGCATGAGACATTCCAAATCCAGCAGTTGTTGGCACTTTTGTTTACTCATTCCGTTGTTGTAAAACTGATTACTAGACATGTAAAAGTCAAATTTATAGCACTACTTTAGTTATGGTTGACTATGATCGAGATACTGTGCTCCAAGTCGTCCATAACCGTGGACATAACTTTTAGAAAGATTTACCCTGCAGGGGTGCACAAATAGCAATACATGCATGATCAACCTCAAAAAAACCAAATAAAAACCCAACGAGGCATCACGATAAAGCAATCACAAGATTCATAAAACATTTTAGGGGGGCACCCCAATAAGCTACCCGCAACGAAGTTGGCCGGCTCTGAGGCAGACTTGCAGTTTGCGAGAACGGTTGTAAACGACTGGAAACCCAAAAGTGCGACTGGGCTTGTCGATACCGCGAAATCGTGCCACAATCCTAAATAGTACAGGCGCTCCACGCGCAATAGTAAATAAAATAGTAAAGCATGGCATAGGTACAGAATAGTAATAACACCCCAAACTAGTTTGTGGCTGATGTCTGCAAGTGCACAGATCGTTTGTAGCTAATTTCAAAGTATAGCTATTGATCCCACAGGGAGCCCAAAGGTAAGTGTTTATGGGTGAAGTCTCTGTCACACCCGAAGTTGTCACATGTCTTCGAGTGAATTGACTTCAAGTGTTGAAATTAGAATGGGGTTTTGATAAAATGGGATGTATTTAAATAAAACTAAAATGTAAACTTCAGAAATATAAAGCATAAAGTAAAAAATGACTTGATTGTTTGTTGTTTTCTGCAGATGGCAAAAGAAGACGCGGGGAGATTTAGTTCATGGCGATAGTGACTATGCCAGGTGGATGAATGATAACTATAATAATTATAATCTTATAAATATATGTGTAGGCAAGCAACCCGTAATTAGTCGGAACTCCTCTTGGTAAATTTCATCCCAACTTCAATAATCCTACTAGCCTATTACTGATGGCTCAAGATATGTAGAGCTTGTTGGGAAGTCCAAGGGGAAGGTATGATGAGCACAGTAGCAAGTTTCCCTCAGTTATGAAACCAAAGGTTATCGAGCCAATAGGAGTAAGGAAACAACTCCAAGGTGTTGCTAGCAACTTGGAATCCTGCACAACACAACCACGGAACTTTGCCCCAACTTACAGTGAGGTTGTCAATCTCACCGGTTTTGCTGAAAACAAAGGATTAAATGTATAGTGTGGAAGATAGTAATTGCTTGCAGAAAGTAAACAGTAAATGCTAAACAGTAGATGGTATATCAATGGTAAAGGAATGGACTGGGGTCCACGGTTCACTAGATGTGTTTCTCCTTAAGATAAATAGCATGTTGGGTAAACAAATTACAGCGGGGCAATTAACAGATTGAGAAAGCATAACAATGCATATATTAGACATCTTGACTCCTACGAGATTTGATTGGGCATTACAACATAATACATAGACCGTAATCCAACTGCATATATGACTAATAATCCACCTTCATATTATCATCTGAACCCCTTCCAGTATTAAGTTGCAAGAAACAGATAATTGCATTAAGCAAAGTGTGTAAAGTAAACAATACAATTGCCTCATGGACAAAGGATTGTTGTTTCATCCATAGTAGTAACAACACATCTACAACCTTAGAGATTTCTGTCACTTCCCCAGATTACTAGAGGCATGAACCTACTATCGAGCATAAATACTCCCTCTTGGAGTTATAAGCATCTACTTGGCCAAGATACCTACTAGCAATAGAGAGCATGCAAGATCACAAATAACATAGCCATGATAGAATCAATAATCAATCTGACATAGTATCTCAATATCCATCGAATCCCCGCAAACACAACATATAGGATTACAAATAGATGATCTTGATCATGAACGAAGCTCACAAGATCTAAACATGATAGCACAGAGGAGGAGAACCAACCATCTAGCTACTGTATGGACCCATAGTCCAAGGATGAACTACTCACGCATCACTCCGGAGGCTGGCATGGTGATGAAGAAGGCCTCCGGGATGATCTCTCCCCTCCGACAGGGTGCTGGGAAGTGCTTCGGATCCCCCCGATCTAGGGATGGAGATGGCGGCGGCTACAAACTCTTTCGTGGATTTTTGATCGGGTCCTTAGTGTTTCTGCATCAGGGTACTTTTATAGGAGAAGGGGCAAGGTCGGTGGCTGCTCGAGGGGCCTACACCATGTCCTGGCGTGCCCAGGAGGCCGCGCCACCCTATGGTGTGGCCACCTCGTGGCCCCACTTCGGCTGCCCTTCGGACTCCATGTTCCTTCTGGTAAAATATTGAATTTGGCTTTTGTCCCGTCCAATTCCGAGAATATTACCTTAGTAGCTTTTCTGAAACCAAAAATAGCAGAAAACAGGCAACTGGAAATGCGGCATCTTGTTAATAGGTTAGTTCTAGAAAATGTATAAAAATACCTCATAGTGTAAATAAAACATAAGAAAGTTGATATAAAACAAGCATGTAGCATCAAAAATTATAGATACGTTTACTACGTATCAAGCATCCCGAAGCTTAACTCCTGCTCGTCCTCGAGTAGGTAAGTGATAAAAAGAATAATTTTTGAGGTGACATGCACCATCAAAATCTTGATCAAGGTATTTGTAAAGCATTGATAACTAGGATCAAAGTACTCTAAACATAAACATGAAAGATAGAGTTCTAACAATAAGACATAGAAACTATGTTGTAAACGGAAAAGGTACAAACAAAAGATCATGAATAATAATGCATTGAAAGACATTTGTTTGTTTCACATATAGAAAACATAATAAGAGTGGTATTCAGCTTGTCCCTCATGGTATAACATAAATGCATAGGACACCTTCAAAGTTCATAAGGGTGACTAGATACAAATAATTTAAGAACTAGCAATATCAAAGTTATGAATCAATCAACAAGTTTTGGGACAATGCACATTAAACTAAGAATGAACACTATGCTCTCTCAATTGGTGCATAAAGATAGAAGATTGAGACTCAGCATAAAAGTAAAAAAGAAAGGTCCTTCACAGAGGGAAGCAGGGATTTCAAGTTTCATAAAGAGCTTCCAAAAATTATGGTACTTATTAGCTTTCATCTCTCATTGCCCCTATATAAGCATCTTGAGGTGATTAAGATTAAAGTGACACAAATATGAGGATATGCTTGACAAGTTATAAGTTGAAAATCTCATGCCCCTTGCTTACGAGTACCAAACCTCATGCTACTCAACTTTAGTCACAAGTAAGTTATTGTCATTGTAAGTACATGTGTATCATGGAGAACCACCAACGGGGTACCCCTTGACCCATGACATATGAGCTTTCCCATATCAAAATGACAAGGCAACAGACAATGAGCATCTCAGCGATCTTTTTATTTGCTATTTGCATAGGTTTTTATTGAGGATGCTTCACAGAATGCTCATTATGGTTATGCTGCAAGTTTCCACCATGATTAGGCATGGCTTAGGCTAGACGCCCATGAGTTTCTCTAACACACATACAAACTCCATGAGCTTACAAGCTCCCCTTTTATTTCACATCGCCGGGATCCATAAACAAAAGAACATGGTATCAACTGAATAATAAGTGCAATGTTGAAAGCGTTCCCCGTGGTATCATGGTTTGATCTAATTGACAACTTATAAAGTGCAAGCATATAAGCAACATAGATGGACACAATGGTTCGAGTTTATTAAGTGCAAGAAAATAAAGTGTGCCATCAAGTTTGTGAGAGCTTTAATCACTAATTTTCACATAACAAGAGTTTAATTTGGAAGGTAGATAAAACATGAATATACTTGGAATGGTGTAACACACCATGCATAGGAATTTATAGTGGACTCTTTGGAATAACTTGGTTTTCTTGGAGGTTGGATGCATGAGTAGAACTCATACTTGGTACAGGTGGAGGCTAGCAAAATACTGGGAGCGACCAACTAAGAGAGCAATAATGTCCATAATCATGCAAAGCAACAAAACATTATTAATTAAAACATAAAGTGATATTATAAGTAAAAAACTAAATGATCATAGAGGCTAAGGTGACTGGTTCATAGGCTTAACATGGTGTAAGCATGTGCCAAGTCAACCCAAATAAAGCATCAAAGGAGAATACCACAATATTATGCTTTTGTATGCTAAAACAACGCATGATTCTTTCAAGGCGCATTAGGAAATCTCAATTGTTTGGAACAAGTCATTCTACAACAATAATCACTAAACATAAGGTCAAAGCAACATCAAACATGACATGATAAAGTCTAGGCCACAGTCAAAACAAGCTCCTTTTGTACCACTTATAAGCATGCAACTTCCTACTCTTTTCCAACACCAATCAACTTATTTGAAACAACATATGAATGCGAGGGTCCGACCAATTTATTTAATCAAACCAAACAAAAGAAAACTAAAAACAAAAACAAAGACGCTCCAAGAACAACACAATTGTGCATGAAACAATAAAAACAAAGTGTTTTGGAACAAAACCTGAGATTTTTATTGATGAAGAAGGAGATGCCTTGGGCATCCCCAAGATTTGACGCTTGTACCTCTTCAATATTTCTTGGGGTGACACGGGTGGCATCCCCAAGCTTGAGCTTTTGTCCATACTTCATCTCATCACATTATTCTTCCCTACACTTGAAAATTTCCTTCATACAAAACTTCACACAATCTTCATTAACAACATTAGTGTATTCAAGATAATAAGTCTTTGGGTTTAGTTTCAACACAAGTAAAACTTCCATTAAAACACAAGATACTGTAGCAATTCCTTATAAAATCTAAAGTGATCAAAGAGAACTCAAAGAGAAAGAGATTAAGAGGCAAATGCAAATAATGGTAGAAATCTGTCAAAACAGACCAGCAGGTAAAAACCGATTTTTTCGAAGACCTTATGTTGCTCAAATCGAAAAGTGCTAAACTAACAAAAGTTAGATAATAACCTGTGGCATAAGCACAGAAAATTACAGCTCAATCTGACGTACAGAGACTTTTCACGATTGTTTATAGTGAAGCACAAAAATCTGTTTCGGGACAGCAACTTTCCCAAGTCTCACTTCTCTCTCATTAGAGGTTATTCTTGGCACAAAAACCACACAAAAAGGATAAGGAGGTTTTATTACTGAAGCAATAACTTCCAAGACTCAACAAAAGAAAAACTTACTGAAAGTAAAAATAATTTGGGTTATCTCCCAAGAGTGCTTTTCTTTAACGCCTTTGAGCTAGGCTCAGTAATTTGAGAAGATGCGCACATAAGAAATATGAATTGAAGCAAAAGAGAGCATCAAGGAGCAAATATGATACACATTTAAGTCTAACCCACTTCCTATGCATAGGAATCTTGTAAGAAAATAAATCAAAGGAGCACATAGTAACAAGAATAGGTAGATAAAACAAGAGCAACTTTGGAACTTTCAATATAAAGAGAGGTGTTTTAGTAACATGAGAATTCCAACTACCATATTTTCCTCTCTCATAATGATTTTCAGTAGCATCATGAACAAACTCAATGATATAAATATCACACTCATCCTCCTTTGGTAAGCATGGAGGGCAATCAAATAAGGTATTAGTTAAAAAGTTACTCTTATTGGGAGGTAGACATGGGTAGATGCTCCATTCTTCCTCCTCTTGATCATCACTCTCCTCCTCTTTTTCATCCAATGAGCTTCCAGTTTCAGCAATTTCTTCTTCCATAGGCTCCTGTAAGGCATTAGTCTCTTCCGTTGGTGGAGAGCATCTATTAAGATATTTAAGAATATAGCCATTTTCTTCCTTGTAATTATCAAAGCAAAATTTAAGTATATCATAAACCTCATATTTATAAGGTGCATCATCAGTATTTTCACGCAAATAAGCAAGTTCGAATGCACCCTTCCAAGCAATAAATTCTTCAATTTGTTCCACATCATAAAAGTCATAATTTCCCTTAACATTAGAAGATATGGTAACATTATCATTATACTCACATTGAAAAGGGAGGTGTTTATACCTCCTACAACAACAAGATTTATCAAAGCAATGAGTAACATTATAAGTAGAGCACATGTTTCTAGCAATGGTATACAATTTATTAATTTGTTCCCATAAGTGTTTCCCCTTTTGTGTTAAGCGGTGTTCCTCATAATGTTTTTGTTCTTCCGTGAACCCACCTTGCCAATAAGATCTAGTTTCAAAGAAACCAACCATTGATAGAAAGCATGATAAAGCAAGACAATAACAGACCAACAAAAATAACAACTATAGTAGGAACTATTTTTTTGTATTTTTGATAAAAAAGAAGCAAACAAAATAAAGTAGAGAAACTAAGCAAAACAATAACAAAGTAAAAAAGATTGGTTGTGAGAGACTCCCCTTGCAAGAATCTTCTTTCTCCCTGAAAAGTAATTGACAAGGAGGAAGAGATTGAAGCTGTCCTTAACTCCCCGGTAACGGTGCTAGAGAAGTGCTTGATGGCTCAAGATATGTAGAGCTCATTGGGAACCCCAAGAGCAAGGTATGATGAGCACATCATCAAGTTTCCCTCAGTTATGAAACCAAGGTTATCGAACCAGTAGGAGTAAGGAAACAACTCCAAGGTGTTGCTAGCAACTTGGAATCCTGCACAACACAACCACAAAACTTTGCCCCAACTTACAGTGAGGTTGTCAATCTCACCGATTTTGCTGAAAACAAAGGATTAAACGTATAGTGTGGAAGATAGTAATTGCTTGTAGAAAGTAAACAATAAATGGTAAATAGTAGATGGTATATCAATGGTAAAGGAATGGACTAGGGTCCATAGTTCACTAGAGGTGTTTCTCCTTAAGATAAATAACATGTTGGGTGAACAAATTACAGCGGGGCAATTGACGGATTGAGAAAGGATAACAATGCATATACTAGACATCTTGACTCCTGCGAGATTTGATTGGGCATTACAACATAATACATAGACCGTAATCCAACTGCATCTATGACTAATAATCCACCTTTAGGTTATCATCCGAACCCCTTCCAGTATTAAGTTGCAAGCAACAGATAATTGCATTAAGCAAAGTGCGTAAAGTAAACAATACAATTGCCCCATGGATAAAGGATTGTTGTTTTCTCCCTAGTAGCAACAACACATCTACAACCTTAGAGATTTTTGTCACTTCCCCAGATTACTAGAGGCATGAACCTACTATCGAGCATAAATACCCCCTCTTGGAGTTTCAAGCATCTCCTTGGCCAAGATAGCTACTAGAAATGGAGAGCATGCAAAATCACAAATAACATAGACATGATAGAATCAATAATCAATCTGGCATAGTATCTCAATATCCATCGGATCCCCACAAACACGACATATAGGATTACAAATAGATGATCTTGATCATGAACGGAGCTCACAAGATCTAAACATGATAGCACAAAGGAGGAGAACCAACCATCTAGATACTGTATGGACCCATAGTCCAAGGGTGAACTACTCACGCATCACTTCGGAGGCTGGCATGGTGATGAAGAAGGCCTCCGGATGATCTCTCCCCTCCGGCAGGGTGCCGGGAAGAGCTTCGGATCCCCCCGATCTAGGGATGGAGATGGCGACGGCTACAGACTCTTTCATGGATTTTTGATCGGGTCCTTAGGGTTTCTACATCAGGGTATTTTTCTAGGCGAAGGGGCAAGGTCGATGGCCGCCCGAGGGGCCCACACCAAGGCCTGGCACGCCTAGGGGCCGCGCCACCCTATGGTGTGGCCACTTAGTAGCCCCACTTCGGCTGCCCTTCGGACTTTGTGTTCCTTCTGGTAAAATATTGACTTTGGCTTTTGTCATGTCCAATTCCGAGAATATTTCCTTACTAGATTTTCTGAAACCATAAAGAGCAAAAAATAGGCAACTGACACTTTGACATCTTGTTAATACGTTAGTTCCAGAAAATGTATAAAAATACCTCAAAGTGTAAACAAAACATAAGAAAGTTGATATAAAACAAGCATGGAGCATCAAAAATTATAGATACGTTTACAACGTATCAGTTACCAAAACCATGGTCAGACACTAGACGATTAAGACCCTTCAGATCGCTTAGCGATTAAGCTCCTTGGATCGGACTAATACAATAAACATAGTGGTTCCTCTTTATCCTCGAGTCTACTAGTTTTCCATTGATAACCCCGTGTTACCCGGGGGTCGTCGATGTGCTAGCGAACAAGATCTTATCTATGTAGAACAAAGCATCATGTTGTCTGGGCCCTTAATTGGACAACAAGCATTAGGCATCCCACAGATAGTCAAGCACACATAATATAGTAATTAGAATCAATCACAAACTAATGGAAAATATATGAAGGCACATTACATCTCACCAATCCCCTACATCTCCCACGCCCAAGGAACTTACTCACACATGAGAGAAGAACAGATCATCGATATAATTAAATAAAGGGAATTCTTCTTTATATTACCGTGGACATCCACAATAATAATCGAAAAATATCCAGCAGAATTCAAGATGGGAAGAAACAATCTCAAACCCTAGTCTTGCAAGGTGAAGATCCCTCTCTCTCTCTCTCAAGTAAAGTAGTGGCTATGGGGTTTATTGGCTGGGAGGTCGAAGATCGTGGAGCGAGATGAAGAACATCTTCCCCTTCTTCTCCGGATCTCTTCTTTCTCCCTTCTGGATGGTATGGCGGCTGACGTGTTGTGTTTTCGCGTCCGGTCCCTTCATGGAAGTTGTCCCTTTTGACAAGACAGAGGCGGCGATAGCTATACGGTGGGAACTATACGGCCGGAAAAATATTCCCGTCGTATAGTTGCTCGTTAAAGCCTTTGTATGCTCCCCTCGAGTGCTTCCAAAGAGAGACTTGCTTTTTTTCTCTAGAATATTGTGTTTCTCTAGTTAAAACCTTATGTTGACATTCAGAACCTGAAACACACATTAAAACCAAGTTTTCTTCGCTACGTATTAGCGTTTGGTAAAGCTAGAAAATGATCAAATCCGGGAGAAAATCATCAATAAAAGCCATAAAAATGTATCAAATCTCATAGCTATCAACTCCCCCAAACTTATATGTTGCTCGCCCTCGAGTGACAAGGAAATAAGGAAGAATATCGGAGATTCAAGACTGAAAATAAAAGAATTTACAAGTTTGAATTGTTGTTAAATTCTTTTCTTCATAATCCCTGCAATCTTAAATATGATCATACAAGTATTCACAAGATTGCATTGAGTCCACTTCCTAACCATGTATATCTTGTTAGCAAATAAATCATATGCCCGAGCAAGTGTCAAAAGTTTAGCTAGGAAAGTGAGACAAATTCTTTTGGTGTCTCTCTTTGTTGAGAGATGAATTTTTTTGTTCTTGTTTGTTTAATAAATTAGAGTACTCAAGTTGTCACCAAAACATTTAATTTAAGAACAACTCATCTACTCCCATGTCAAAATTTCAAGATTCTCAAAGCACCTTTTCCCTTTCTTTTGCCTTTCAAAAACTTCAACTCTTTCATAGAGAAATCATGCCACTATGTTTAACATGTTAATTGGGGCTGTGTTGTGCACTCGTGACCATGCCAATAAATAATTATTGAGGAATAATGGGTCAGAGGAGTACTACAACTTCACTTGGAACGTGAAACCATGAGGAGACTAAAAATTTTACCCATCATAGCATTGCTGCTACAGATGTTTACATAACTCATTAGCCAAAATCAAATGGTTTCCCATATTTAGATCGTTCGTTGGCTAGCGGAGTTAATAGTTCCCCACGGAGCACGACAATGTTGTAATGACATGCGTAAAGCAATGTCTTACGGTAATTATTAGAAAAGTAGTGGCATAACTTCTACTACTTCGAAGCATCCATTTTATCAAACAATTTCATTCAAAGGTACTATCGGGTCTATTTATATTAAGCTCAAATGGGATGGCGTAGTTCTAAAATTAAATTCTTTGGGCTAAACATGGACTCAAGTCATCTTTCAGATATTTTTTCTTGTTGTAAAAATGTAGGAAGTATTTTTAACCAAGTTCATTGCTCATTGTTTCAAAGCTAAAAAGGAGACACTAGCAAAGGAATAGAATTTATAGGATAACAAGCTAAGTGGATAGTGACTCTAGTGCATGCGAGTAAATAATTGTAGGATCAATTAAGGCTGCAGAGAGGGTGATGAAAGGAATGTGATACCTCCTCTTGCTTGCTTCGTTCTCGTATTTTAGTCGAACCCCTTCTGTATTTCCGTATTGCCAAGTCACCTGAAATTGAGCAATCTCTGAGAGAAACAAAGAAACGAACTTGCAAATAAAGTTACAACTATTTTTTTTGTATTTTTGGTTTAGGAATGCAAACTGAAAATAAACATGCAAATTTGAAGAAATAAAATAAATCGAAAGAAGAAATAAAAACATGAATGCAAAGGTTAGAGGTTTTCAAACCTTCGCCAAGCTTAGGCTATTGCCAGGCTCAGTTGTTGCCTTCATTTGGCGGCTGGTGCGGATACTTCTGGTAGTAGTCGGGGAAGTGGTTCATGAAGTGACTAAAGTTGTGAGTCAAAGTACTCACATCTTCATTCACTCCTTGAAGAGTGTGGTCGATCTCCCCAACACGCTCTGGTTGAGCTGCTGGAATTCCTGATAGGGGACCTGGTTGGGCCACGGGTCCCAAGCTCCCCTTTGCTGCTACTGCTGATGCTGTCCCTCCCAAGCAGGGTCGTGCCCCTGCTCGTCCTCATGCTCCTTCTCATCCTCATCCTGCGGCTCTCCTTCTTCATCTTCCTCTTCATCAGGCTGAAGTTCGGCCATGATCTCCATCACTTGGTCCTTGGTGAGGATCCAAGTGTCCTTCTCCACAATCGAGAAGGCTTAGGGACAGGGCATCGGAACCTGCTCTCCCTGTGCATTATCAAGATAACTAAATTGATAGGCTCGGAGCGTCCGGTTAGCTTGGTAAACACCAAGGAAGCCACAAGCAGTTAAATATTTGACGTCTACAGGCTTGGAACTGTCAACAGATTGCGTAACAGGTAGTATAATATTTAATGCATGGGCAAGGTGGGTTACCAATCCACCAAAAATATCACCTTTGGTCTTGTTGCTTTGGTGGCGAAAGTGCTGGATGAGTAGAGCTGCAAGATTGGGGTTTTGCAGCGCAGTGGGAAAGAGAGCCTTGGTGATCATTGCCATGTCCGCATTAGCCATGGAACCAGTGTCACCTCTTCCCAGTAGTGTGTTGGAGAGGAACAAGGTGTAGTAGCGGATGGTTGGGTTCTGAATGGTGGACATCTTCTTCTGATAGAAGTTGGTGTTGTTGGAGATATGCCCAAGAGGCAATAATAAAGTGGTTATTATTATATATTTATGTTTATGATAAATGTTTACATCCCATGCTATAATTGTATTAACCGGAAACATTAATACTTGTGTGTTTTGTAAACATAAAAGAGTCCCTAGTAAGCCTCTTGTTGAACTAGCTTGTTGATTAATAGATGATCATGGTTTCCTGATCATGGACATTGGATGTCATTAATAACAAGGTTATATCATTAGGAGAATGATGTGATGGACACACACCCATAGTAAGCGTAGCATAAGATCAAGTCATTAAGTTCGCATTGCTATAAGCTTTCAGATGCATAGTAACCTAATCCTTCGACCATGAGGTTATGTTAATCACCATCACCGGATGGGTACTTTGATGACATCAAACACCGCTTCATAACTGGGTGGTTATAAAGGTGTCATTGGGTACTCTGAAAGTATGTGTTGAAGCGCATGGACCAAGATTGGGATTTATCCATCCATATGACGGATAGATATGCTCTGGGCCCTCTCGGTGGAATGTCATCTAGTTAGCTTGCAAGCATGTGACTAGGTCACAAGGGATGACATAACATGGAACGAGTAAAGAGTACTTATCAGTAACGAGGTAGAACTAGGTATGGAGATACCGACGATCAAACCTCGGATAAGTAGAATATCGCGTGACAAAGGGAATTGGTTTCGTATGTTAATGGTTTTATCGATCACGAAGTCATCATTGAGTATGTGGGAGCCGTTATGGATCTCCAGATCCTGCTGATGGTTATTGATCGGAGAAGTGTCTCCATCATGTCTGCATATTCACGAACCGTAGGGTGACACACTTAAGGTTCGAAGTTGTTTTAAGTAGATATGGAATGTGCGTTGGAGACCGAATGTTGTTCGGAGTCTTGGATTGGATCCAGGACATCACGAGGAGATCCGAAATTGTCCGGGGAATAAGATTCATATAATGGGGATCATTTTCTAAGTTAGGAAATGTTCCGGAGTATTTGTATAGGGATTCTAGAAGGTTTCAGAATGTTCTGGAAGGTTCTAGAAGATTTCTTGGAGTTTGCTTGAAAACCAAGAAAGGGTCAAGGAATCCTTGTGGGGCAAGACAAGGATTCGTGGGGGAGTAGGACTCTCCCCCCACCTCCTTGATCCGCCGGCCAAGGGAGAGGGGAGTCCTACAAGGACTCCCCCACCCATGGCGCCTCCCTCCTTTAAATAGAGGGGTGGGGGCGCCACCCCCTTGCTCCCTCCATAACAAACCCTAGCCGCCGCCTCTCTCTCCTCCTCCTTCCCTCTGCTCCGGCTTAGGCGAAGCCCTGCAGCATTCTCTACACCATCACCACCACCACACCGTCGTGCTGTTGGGATTCCGTGGAGAAGATCTACTACCCCCGCTGCTCGCTGGAACGGGGAGAGGAAGGTCTGCTTCGACTCCGCACGTGTGACTGTCTGCGGAAGCGCTGCCGAAACACAGCGCCAGAAGGATCGTCTACTCGATCTTGAGATCGGCAAGCGATCGACTACATCAACCACGAGATCCGATCTCGAACAAGGCTTTGGAAACTACGAGGGTTAGTACAGATCTATCTCATTGCACATGTTTAATAGATTAGATCTTGGCTTTTATCTAGATTAGATCTGGGTTTTGTTCGTTCTTGCGGTAGAAATTTTTTGTTTTACATGCTACGAACCCATCAGGTGCCACCATTAATAGAAATGACCTCCTAAGTTTCTCTGCTTGTGACGCCATAGAGGTTAGTAATAGTTGGCTCCTCAACATGGGGGAAGCTGAAAGCATCACAAAATTGTTCAAAATTTATTTCATAGTGTTGTCGGTTCATGGTGAAGCTTACCGTGCACATATTACCTTTCTCCCTGTGGTCGTCATATAAGGAGGAAAGGAACTCATGGGTAAGCTCGGTGTAGGTGTCGTGGCTCGCGAAGCCAAGTAGTGTCAACCCCGCCTTGTTACACATGAGGTCGAAGTCCGCCTTCAACCCCGCCACGATGAGAAAGCTATGGTTGGCCCAACATGTGGGCAGCACCCTCCTTGATGAAACCATGGCCAACTTGGGGTTGCGCTCGGCTCGGGACCCCGTGCCCGAGCCCTCACCCCGTTGGCGCTTGCTCGAATGAAAGAGGTTACCGATTTTGTTCATCGTGATGCGCTGAAAAATTTCACCATAAAACCTTAGGCATGTAGTTTCTATATGATATATGAACGATCCTATGTGGAAAATTTCAATCCTAACGTGAGAAATCAATAGGAAAAATAAAATAAGCTTGAGTTTATCCACTAGATCAATGTGAGAGTTTTAACCATGGAAATCTGAAAATAAAGCATAGATAGGGAGAGAAACATACCGATTTGTTGATTCTCCCACTCAAACAAACAAAATCCATGAAGAATCAAGAGTTCTAGGTGGATTTTGAGAGGTTTGGAGAAAGAAAAAGAGAGAAATAATGAGGAGGGGTGAGAGAGCTAGCAGCCCCAGTGCGATTTTGTGGTCGCACCAAACTATACGGCCAGGTGATATTGTTCTGTCCGTATAGTTGCGGCGGCGCCGCCAACTAGGGTTTCTTTACGCAGAAAACAGCTATACAGACGTAACTATACGGTCGGATCGCAATGATCCCGCCGTATAGTTGTTCGTTAAACCGTCTGTCCCTTGAGATAAATTTCTAAAACAAGCATCAATATATATACGACCGGAACTATACGGCCAGAATTTTTATTCTCGCCATATAGTTGGTCATTAAACTCTCAGTACCTTTGGGATAAATTTCTAAGAGAGACATCAATTTCTATACGACCGGAACTATAAGGCCGGAATTTTTATTCCCGCCGTATAGTTGGTCGTTAAACTCTCAATATTTTTTAGAAGATATTGTACGAAGGCATCGATATATATACGACCAGAACTATACGGCCGGAATTTTTATTCCCGCCGTATAGTTGGTCGTTAAATTCTCTGTGTTTTTGAAGAAAATTTGTTGATGGCAAAGATATCTATACGACCGGAACTATACTGCCGGAATTTTTATTCCCGCCATATAGTTGGTCGTCAAACCATCAGTAGTCATCAAAAAATTTCTATTTCTTCGAGAATACCTTCTTATCCCGAAACTTAGTGAAATACCTTATTTTTGACAGAAAATTGATAGTAGAAACTATCGACCAACATTAGCGTATTAAGAGCAAAATTTTAGCTTCTGTAGATGAAAAACTCAAACTCAAATTTTTATGTTTATTCTTATTATATACTCATTCAATAGATGTTTCTACTACTTTTGACAGCTACATCTTCACGAGCACGCTTCCGCAAGAATGTCTATGAAAAAGTGGTAGGAAGGCGATGAACTTTTTATTCTCTAGTTTATTTTATTGAAGAGATGGGTTGACTCCCATTAAGCATTTTATTAAGAATGGTTGAGTAACTCAACCTCTTCTCTGTTCTCGAATTCTTACCTTGGGTTGCCCCTTATCAAAGGCACTTACCACATGTACTCGTTTTTCCGGTGGAATATATCTTTCTCCTGCTTCTAGCTTCTTTGGAAAATACCGGATGATTTCAGCATCATAAACATTGAAGATTATCTTTCCCTCAGCACAATCAACTGATGCCCCTGCAGTACTAAGGAAAGGTCTCCCAAGTATTATGGATAATTTTCATCTCCAGACATCTCAAGAATAATAAAATTAGTGGGAATAACATGCTCATCTATTCTAAGTAGAACATCCTCAATCATACCAACGGGTTGTTTAGTGGACTTGTTAGCCATCTGTAAAGTGATAGTAGTAGGAGAATACTCCCCTAATCGTAACCTTTTATAGAGGGAGTATGGCGTTACACTAACTCCTGCTCCTAGATCACACAAGGCATTGTGAATATCAGTTTTACCTATTGAGCATGAAATAGTTGGAATTCCGGGATCTCCAGACTTAGACAACAACTTCCCATTAGCAGGATAACTAGTTACCATGGCAACAATTTTAGTTGTTTCTTTCTTTCTACTAAGAATATCACAGAGGAACTTAGAATAGGTAGGAACTTTTATTGCATCCGCAAACAGAATTTCCAAACGAAGGTCACTAAGTGCCTTTGTAAAGAATTATAAATTACCTGATCTGGTGCATTATTTTTTCAATCTGGGTAAGGAAGCTTTTTCTCACCTGACTTATTCTTGTCTTTTACCTTTTGTGGGGGGTCGAGCTCTTTTGTCGCTTTCTTTTGTTGTTGCTTATTGCTTTTCTTCCTTTCTACTACAACAACTTCATCTTCCTTGCTTATCTCATTTTCTTCTCTTGGATCAACCGTCTCTACATCAGAGTCATAATGGTCATCCCGTGCATCATTTTGGTCCTCCTTGGTTTGATCTTGTGTTTCAGTTTCATCTTGAGGATCCACCAATGTATCATTTTCTTGGATTGCTTAGAGCAAGGCTTTTTCCTTTCGCTCTTTTCAGCTTCATATTCTGGTGGTCCTAATGGTCATGTAACATCTGCACATCTTCTTGTGACAACATTAGTAGAAACAGGAATATCTTTATCATCTCAAAGAATAATTTGATAACTAGATGTTGTTTGTTCACACTGGGTTTCAATCATACTAAGATACTTGTGAAATAATTTTATTTCTTGGTCAATCTCATCATAATTTTCCGTGAGTTCCGCCAAAATCTTTTTTTGTTTTTGAAAGTGCTTATGCAAGTTATTATGAGATTTTACTTGTCGATGTTTTAATTCTTGAAAAACTTTTCTAGTTTCATCTTGTTCAGTTAAAACTTGTAACAAATCTACTTTGTTTTCCTTAACAAGTTCAGAAGGTATACCTATTTCTTTCATTGTTTTGCATACCTCAGGCATAAGATTAGGAGTTATCCGAAATATCCCTTTTTCCAGCTTAGTGCCAAAATCAGGATTATATAAAGAATCATTCTTAGCCCTAGTAGGCATCAATTCCAAACATTCTTTAATAGTTAAAGTATTTATCGATCCTCCTGCTGAGAAGTCAAGCGACTCTTTACATTGAGTATTAAGACCATGGTAAAATAAATGGCAAATAGTCGATTCAGAATAGCCATGATTGGGAATGCTATTGATCATTCCAAAGAATCTATCCTAGGCTTGTGGGTAATTTTCTCCCATGTTCTAACTAAAGTTGCCTATATTCTTTCTTAGTTCAGTTACCTTTTTAAAAGGATTAAACCTGTTTATGAATTTAACAATGCAGTTTTCCCAACATTTAATGTAATGGCGAGAGAGAGAATATAACCAGTCTAGAGCTTTATCTTTAAGAGACCAACGAAATAATTTTAGACGAGAGAAGTCTCTTGGCAAACCTTTTGGTCCAAGCGATGTTATCACATCGTCTATCTCTTTAATATGTCTTCCTGGGTCTTCATCTTCCCTTCCACTGAAAGCTTTTTCCTGTAAAATTTTAATAATTCCACCATCAAATCGATATTCTCTAACTCCAGGATTAGGAAATTCTATTGGTTGTTTAATAAATTCAGAACTTGGAGCGTTGTATTCTCTGAGAGTTTTCTCGGGTTTCATAGGACTTGTCCTATAAATAGACATGATTTCCATAATATCACTTAGGTTTTCAACTTCAACTTTATTCGATATTAAAAGTTTTTCAATAATTTCTTCGCGCGTTTGAGTAGGCACGCGCTCAATATAGTCCGGTAGATAGCGTGTAGACCCTTTGTCTCCTACAGAGAACATTTTGTAGTAGCAACACCTAAAATGTCAAAAGACAAACACTTAGTACTTAGCTCCCCGGCAAAGGCGCCATCAAATAGCTTGATGTCTGCAAGTGCATAGATCATTTGTAGCTAGTTTCGAAGTATAGATATCGATCCCACAGGGATCCCAAAGGTAAGTGTTTATGGGTGAAGTCTCTATCACACCCGAAGTTGTCACAGGTCTTCAAGTGAATTGACTGCAAGTGTTGAAATAAGAATTTGGTTTTGATTAAATGAGATGTATTTAAATAAAAATAAAATGTAAACTTCAGAAATATAAAGCATAAAAGTAAAGAACAACTTGATTGTTTGTTGTTTTCTGCAGATGGCAAAAGAAGGCGCGGGGAGATTCAGTTCATGGTGATAGTGACTGCGCCAGGTGGATGAATGATAACTGTAACAATTTTAATCTTATAAATATATGTGTAGGAGAGCAACCCATAATTAGTCAAAACTCCTATTGATAGATTTCATCCCAACTTTAATAATCCTACTAGCGTGTTACCAAAACCATGGTCATACACTAGACGATTAAGACCCTTCAGGTCGCTTAGCGATTAATCTCCTTAGATTGGACTAATGCAATAAGCACAGCGGTTCTTCGTTATCCTCGAGTCTACTAGTTTTCCATTGATATACCCGTGTCACCTTGGGGTCGCCGGTCTGCTAGCGAACAAGATCTTATCTATGTAGAACAAAGCATCATGTTGTCTGGGCCCTTAATTAGACAACAAGCATTAGGCATCCCACATATAGTCAAGCACACATAATATAGTAATTAGAATCAATCAAAAACTAATGGAAAATATATGAAGGCACATCACATCTCACCTATCCCCTACATGTCCTACGCCCAAGGAACTTACTCACACATGAGAGAAGAACGGATCATCGAAATAATTAAATAAAGAGATTTTGTCTTCATATTACCGTGGAGATCCACAATAAGAATCGAAAAGTATCCAACACAATTCAAGATGGGAAGAAACAATCTCAAACCCTAGTCTTGCAAGGTGAAGATCCCTCTCTCTCTCTCAAGTAAAGTAGTGGCTATGGGGTGTATTGGATAGGAGGTGGAAGATCGTGGAGCGAGATGAAGAACATCTTCCCCTTCTTCTCTAGATCTCTTCTTTCTCCCTTCTAGATGGTATGGCGGCTGCTGTGTTATGTTTTTGCATCCGGTCCCTTCACGGAAGTTGTCCCTTTTGACAAGATAGAGGCGGCGACAGCTATATGGTGGGAACTATACGGCCAAAAAAATATTCCCGCCGTATAGTTGCTCGTTAAAGCCTCTGTAGGCTCCCCTCGAGTGCTTCCAAAGAGAGACTTGCATATTTTCTCCAGAATATTGTGTTTCTCTAGTTAAAACCTTATGTTGACATTCAGAACCTGAAACACACATTAAAAACCAAGTTTTCTTCGCTACCGAAGTATTAGTGTTAGGTAAATCTAGAAAACGATCAAATCCGGGGGAAACCATCAACAAAATCCATCAAAAATGTATCGAATCTCAAAGCTATCAGTGGCCCCAAGAAACAAGAAATGAATCAAGCTCTGGCCAAAGGGATTCATGGTCCCACATGCAGATAGTGCGATAGTCGAGGAACAAGTATCAAGTACTTGGGGCCTACGGGACATAAGTGAGCGGTTAAAAACCAAAGATTAGCTATTGCACATCGATGCCTCTGTATTAGTTATATCTATTTCCAGCATTTTAGTTGACAAGTTATATACAAAGTCATGGTCATCTCCACTAATAAGCATGTGTCAGCCCCCAACAAGGGTGGAACATCGACGACACGAAGCAGCACCTGAGCAAGCAACTATGACTCGCAAGGCCGACTGTCTATCAAACAACAGGTAATAGGATGTTTCCAAGGCCATATAGAGAATGCAAGGAATATAAATGGTGCACATAAACTAAAGCATCGCAAAACAGATAACAATATATCAAGAGAAGGAAGTAAAGACTATAAACACAAAATAGGTAGAAGAGGGAGAATGCTCTCCTGAAAACATTGCTGAAGATACATCATCCGAAGGACTTGTCGATACTCGCATCAACTCAACGGTCCAATCCATGAAGAAGCAAAGCACTAAAAGAAACACCGGATGCACTATTTAATACTACAGCAGAAGACTGGTCATGCTGCATGTATGATGTATGGCATGGCAAAGATGCGATGCAACTAGGCAATATTAAGCGGAATCGGGGTCCCAACAATTGAATAGAAGCTTCACGTTTTTTAGATACCCCGCAATTTAAATGTTGTATTAATAAGGCAAAACATGGCATAGGTTCGCTACACAAATTTAAATGGAGGCGATATAAGACAAGAATAGCCTACACATAAAATTTTGAAAATACTTATGACATGTCCTTTGGGGCTAGGGTGGATCAATTATCACAGAGTGGGGAATCTACTGGTGGAGTGGTAATTCTCGAAGCAACTGCTAGTGAAAATAACAATTTACCTGGAAGTGGGGGAGAAGCTGTTGGAGTGGTCAGACAGCAGAATGATGCGGGTGGTCAAGAACAAGAACATGTGATGGGCAAGTACATTTGGAGGTGGCACAGGCTTTGGACCCATAGGAAATAGGTGTTGTGGTTAACCCAGATGATCTAGCTAGTGGAGGGCAGACTTTTCAAGAGTTTGTGCAGGATTTGGTCTAGAACAAATAGAGTGATAAATATTATGAGCACGGGAAGCAATATGGCCATCTACTTGAGCAAATTGAAGAAGAATAGGGGTTGCTAAAAATGACAGTGATGATGAGGACAAAGCTTCTGATGATACCATTATTTCTTCTGCTGAAAGTGGAGCTGATGAAGAAAGCAATCCTCCTATGGAGCATGTGCCTCTGGCTGTGGTGGAGGCTCCCAATCAATCTCAGGAGTAGGTGGTTGTCCAGGTGGGATCATCCCAGTCAGAGGTCTTAACTCAGGAAAGCCAGGGTTTCCAGCAGGGCTCACAGGAACAGGTGGTTTCCCAGGAAGAATAAATAACTGGTAGTCCATAGGTCAGGGTGAGTGATAGGCTGGCTCATTAGGGGGGCATCTAATATGAATGAGAGAATCATGGCTCAAGCTCCTCAGAGAGACCTGTCTGGTACTAATCTATCTTTTTACAATTCTTTTGTTGTGTAGGATGATGATGATATTATTAATAGAGCTCTGGAAATGGATGTAGAACCTTCATCTTTATCTCTTGAGTTTGTTAGTTCTTTAAAAGATCTAGAAATTGCTAGGCATAATTTAGCTGGGAAAAAGAATAAAAATCCACAAGACGTGGTAGAGTAGGAAAAACAGGTGGCATTTCTTGAGTAGAGGAGTGAAAATGAGGATGAGGTTGAATTTACTCCAGTAATGTCTAGAAAGCAAAAGAAAAAGAAGAAAGTAGTCAGTGGTGTGGGAGGAGGATAGGGCAATATTAAAGCTGCTGTTGTGAAAGTTAACAACTACCACCCTATGAATGGTGTTGTAACTGAAACAAGGGAGAGGAAAAACATATTATGATAGGTGTTATTCTAAATAATAGGGGAGGAGTTGGTAAGAAAGGGATGAGTTCTTATTTGACAAATCTGATGCAGCAAGAACATTTAGATTTTATAGAGCTACATGAAGCTATGAAGAAAGATTATTCCCCTGAGTTTTTCAGGAAAATTGATCCTATGAATCAATTTTTCTGGAGTTGGTTACCTTCTATAGGAAAATCTGGAGGGATCCTAGGGGGGGCTACGTTCCTCTAGGATGGATAATTGTGGATCATCTATGTGGATATTTCATGTCAAGTTGAAAGTGTTTGATATAAAACTTCAAATCATTGGCATCTGGTGGTGGTTTATGGTGCTGCACAGGATGAACACAAGTAAGCCTTCCCGGTGGAATTGGCTGAAGAGTGTAGGGATCAGTCTCTTCCCTTGTTGTTGGGAGCGGACTTCAATATCATGAGATATGTTTCTGAGAAAAATAAAAACCATGTCCTAAGCACATGGAATCATATGTTCAAATCAATTATTAATACATATGGTTTGAGAGAACTACAGATGTCAAGGGGGCAATACACCTGGTCTAATAATCAGAGTATTCCTACCCTGGAAAAACTACATAGGATTCTCATTTGTAAAAAGTGGGAGAATATTTTTCCTTTGGCCACTGTACACAAACTAACAAGGGAGATCTTTGATCACAGTCCTTTGATTGTGGACACAATGGTTCAACTAGGTTGGGAGAAAAAGAGTTCAGATTTGAGAAAGGGTGGTTGAAAACCCCCAAGTTTTTGCAAGGAGTGGAAAAAACTTGGAACAAGCCTGTCCGAGGCAGAAATAGTCTGGATAGGTTACAAAAGAAGCTAAAGAATGTCAGAAATTACCTAAAAGGTTGGGGAGCTCATATCAGGGGGCAGAAAAAACTTAGGAAGCAGTTAAGTGAGGAGTTACAAGAGTTTGAAGATATTGAAGAGCTCATTTTACTGAACAAAGATCAGCAGATTTGCAAAGCACGGGTTCAGCAACAACTTTTTGAAATATATGAAAATAAGAGCAATACTGGCAACAGAGATCCAGAGATTCCTGGTTATTGAGGGTGACAGCAACACAGAATACTTTCATAGGGTGGCTAATGGGGTTATAACAAAAAAGATTATTTTATCTATGCAAAGTGAAGGTGGAGTGATTCAATGGACCTATGATCTCTTGAAACATGCCACTGAATATTATAAGAATTTATTTGGGCCTACTAATGGTTTTGCCATCAGATTATCTGATGATAACTAGGAAGATTGGGAGAACCTAGATGATAATGATAGAGAGAAAATGAACATACCTTTCTCAGAAGAGGAAATTAAAGAGGTGATTGATCATATGGAAAAGAATAAAGCTGCTGGACCTGATGGAATGCTAGTAGAGTTCTGTCAACTCTGTTGGCAGGTTATCAAGCATGATGAAGCCTTTGCAGATTTCCACTCACATAAAATTGATCTTAGTAGTATCAATTATGGTATAATCACTGTGGTACCAAAAAGTGAGGATGCTGATGTCATATAGAAATTCAGACCCATTTATCTGCTATAGGTGTTGTTTAAGATTTTCACAAAAGCTCTTACAATTAGAACTGAGACTATGATGTACAAGTTGATAGACACATGTTAGACAACCTTCATCAAGGGTAGGTTTATTTCTGATGGGTTCACTATTTTGCATGAAATTTTGAAAGAATCCAAGTTCCAGAAGCAGCAGTGAGTGGTCCTGAAGCTGGATTTTGAGAAGGCATATGACAAAGTTAACTAGAATTTCCCGTTTTGTTGCAAGCAGAAAGGTTTCAGTGAAGATTAGTTGATTTGGCTGAACAGTGCTATCACATAGGGGACACTTAGTGTGAAAGTGAATGGTGAAATGGGCCCTTATTTTGGGAGTTTTAAAGGAGTCAGACAGGGTGATCCTTTTTCTCCTTTCCTGTTCAATATGGCAGGGGACTGCTTGGCTAAAATGGTGCTGAATGCTCAAGCTAGTGGACTTATAACTGGTCTAGCTTACAATCTTTTTGATAAAGGGATTGTTATCTTGCAATATGCTGATGACACTATCTTGTTCATCAAAGATGATGTGGAAGGGGCTAGAAATTCGAAGTTGCTTTTGTATCTATTTGAGGCTATGTCCGGTCTGAAAATTAACTTTGAAAAAAAGGTGAGGTGCTAATGGTTATGGAAGATGATGCAAAGTTGGAAATGTATGCAAATCTGTTTACCTGCCAGACCGGGGAATGGCCAATCAAATACCTAGGCCTACATGTCTGTAGTAGAAACTGTTCTGTAGCTGAACTAAGATTCATTAGAGAGAAGCTGGGGAAAAAGATGGATGGTTGGATGGATGGGGGTGATCTATCTGTGGGGGAAAGATATGCCAAGATCACTTCCTATGTGTCAAGTGTGGTTGTTTACCCTATGTCTATGTTCCTCCTGCACAAAAAAAATGTTGAAGAGCTAGAGAACCCTACCAGGTATTTCTTATGGTATGGAAGGGCAGGCAGGAAAAATATCAACTAGTGAAGTGGAAATATATTTGCAGACCTAAGAAGAAAGGTGGTTTGGGAATAATAAACATCAGAATGTTCAACATTAATTTTCTTTGTAAATGGTGGTGGAGGTTGGAAGTAAAGGAAGGGCCATGGCAAGTGTTTGTGAGGAGAAAATATCTGGGTAGTGGGGGCATTTTCTCCGTGAAACACAAGCAGATTGACTCTGCCCGTTGGTCTGACTTGCTGAAAATAAAGGACATCTACATCTCAGGTAGGAGGATGGTTGTCAGGAATGGTTTGAGAACAGACTCTTGGGGGATGCCTAGTATATGGATGCACCTTTGAAAATCAAATTTCCTGAGTTGTTTGATATCTGCCAAGATCAGAATTTGTTAGTTGCTGCAATGGCCGAGAGAAACTGGCAGTATTCCTTCAGGAGGTGGTTGAGTGTTGAGAATCAGGAAAAATACAACAAATTACAACAGATCCTAACTGGGTTTGTTTTGTCATCTGAGGTAGATAAACCCAGGTGGCTGTGGAACTAAAAAGGTACCTTTACTGTTAAATCGATGTATAATCATTTATCCAACAAGGGGATGGATAGAAGTTTTAGGCATCCACGGAAAGCAAAGATCCCTTTGAAGATCAAGATTTGGTTATGGCTTATTTGGAACAATGCGATCCCCACCAAAGATAATATGAAAAGAAGGAAGTGGACTGGTGATACTAGGTGCAGGTTTTGTGATCAGGAAGAATCTATTGGTCATATTTTCTTCACCTATGGTGCTACAAAATATGTGTGGGGAGTGGTGGCAAAGGAAGTGGGTGTTGTGAATAGGCCTGGGTCCTTTTCTCAGTATTTCTGATGGATTCCACGCTGGTTAGCTATTAGTCGTAATATTCAGATTACTGCCTTAGCCTCTATTTGCTGGGCTATATGGAAACTCAGGAACCGAGCATGCTTTGACCAGAAGATGATTAATTCCCCTGTTGATCTAATAATGTATGTCTATGTTTTCATAAAATACTGGGCAGGTCTCCACAATAATGATGAAAGGGAGGCATTGAGGAATGGTGCAGATGTCCTACAAAGGAATGCTTTGGAAGATGTTGAGGCTATGGATACGGCACCAGGGCCACTGTTGGGATTGCCATCTACCATTCGCAAGGGTGCTCGATCACCAGCACACGGGGAAGGAGAAGATTGATGCTTCTAAAAATTGCAAAAGCTGTGAGAATGAGGTTTCAAAGTTGAGGGTGTGAAAATCTTGTTTCAGTGATGCTTGGTGTCTTTTGTGAGGGGAGGATGTCTGTTACCCCCTTTTTCTTTTTTCTGTCCTCTAGAAACGCTAGCATGTTTGTGGTGATTTCTTGCGTCTCTCTCCACCTCCCCCACCCTATTTTCCTTTTTTTCTTTGTAGTCTGTCCTCTTGTATATATGTTAGCTCTAGGAGCTTAAAACCTGAAGTTTCGCTGGTTTGTGGGTTGTTCCATTATCTGTTGATAGTGGACCCGATCCCTATGTTATGGGGATTGTATGAAAACAGAATAGCCTGCACATGCACTCCTTATTTAATTATGAGGTGAATCGGCATAATGCACCCACACAAACGAATACGTATGCGATTATGAACAGTTATATGCAACAAGTGTATGTTATTTATAAAATTAGGGGTCTCGAAAAGGGAATCACATAGGGTTCGATGATCTTGGGCTCTGAGAGGTTCGGTTGGGCCTTGGAGGGATTGGGCTCTTCGGATCCGGGTTTCGTGAAGTGGACCTCGGTGTTCCATGAAGAAGATCTTCGGGGTCAGAGGTCTTGGCGATGCCACATCGAAGGGGGGCTCAGGGTTTTTGAACTCCATCTCAACCATCTATCGCAGCGTCGATCGACCGGAACGGAAGCGGATCTTGGCGATTAAGGCACGACATCAAAACGGTGATGATCTTCATAGAGGCATGTGTACACGCGGTGCTTGCCTCCGATAAACTCGATGGTGGCAGAACAGAAGGGGAGCCACATGACTTGGCCTGGAGAGCACATGCAGGGAAAAAGACTGCCAGGTGCGTTGTGACTCTACCAGGCTTGAGTGGCTTCAACCTACAGCCAGAGGAACGCGGCTCGTAGGGCGACCATGGTGTGCAAGGGCGGCCTCGCGGGAGCGAAGTCAATGCCGTCGGGGGAAGGAGATCATGGGCGAGGTGAGGCGTGGCCGACACGGGGCTTCGCGGAACTCGCGGCGAGGATGTACGACGATGGAGCACCGGTCGGTAGGGCGACGGGGCTGGCGCGCGAGCTCGTAGAGCTAGGCAGCGGTGCCAGGGGACGCGGCACAGGGTGCTCTCTGGCGAACGACAGGGTACTCGGCACGGGTGAGGACGAGAGTCAGGAAGAGGGCTCGCGGGGAAGGAGCGTAGGCTGTCGGAGGGACTCGCGCGGTGGCAGAGGCCAACAACATTGGTGGTGGGATCGGGAAGGAGAACGACAGGGCTCTGCTCGGCCAGGCGGTGTCCCTGGCGGCGGGAAGGGTCACGAGGCGGAGGCGCGCTGGCCGGCGACGGAGGCGCTGCATCGAGGATGCAAAGGCGGGACCGCGTTGGGATTCGTGGCCGGCCGGGGTTGCAGCAGAGAGCGGCGGAGGAGAGAGGCCGAGGCCCAGGCATCGGCGGCGCCCGCGGGAAGGAGAGGCGGCCTCAGGGAGGCGCGGCCAGCGGGGATGCGGCGGGGTTGCAGGCGGGGTTGCACGGGCGGCGCACGCGGGAGGGGAGGAGGACCGGGGCAAGGGAAGGAGGCGAGGCTAGGATCGATCGGTGTGGTTGGGGGAGGAGGACACGGGCGAGGATGTCACGCGGGTGGGACCGGTGAGTGGGGTGGTTGTCGATAGCAGGATGGGGCTGGGTCAAAGCGGCGGGCGAGCAGGGTGGACCAGGGGAGCGTCGGGATCGCACGCGAGGCACGTTGTGGGGCCAGGGGTGCAGGTAGGGGAGGGAGACGCGGTCGCCTGGCAGTGAGTAAGGTTAATAATACGGCCCGCTGCCTGTATACCTATGCCACGTCATCTATAGTAACATAAAAGTCCATTTATATAATAGACTAGCTATTAGGTTGGCTATTAGTGAACTTTAATTAAGATTTATTTCTTTAAAGCACATATGCTATTGGACCTAGGCTGCATGCAATGACTTTTTCTCTCGGCCTCTGTGCTAGAGCCGGCTATACGTGAAGCACCCGCTTTCTTCTCTCTCCTCTTTTCTCTCTCTTCCACCTAGGCTTTTAAATGACATGGCACCTCCTATAGCTTGCTGACTAGGCTTATTGTACTTGCTCTTAGCGTGCAGTTGTGGAGTGTGGCGGTGGCTATGGCCTATGGGGAGTAGGTGGGGTTGTGTTTAGGGTTAGGCCTAGATTAGTTAGATCTAGGGTTTGCTAGGGTTTCTTTTGGGCCAGGTAGTAGGCCCAACCAGCTGGACTACCTTCCCGGGGCAAGACTATTTATTTAAAACTTATTCGATTTATTTTAAAGAGCGATTTTATAAATAGTTTAGACAAACAAAATAATCCTGAGGACTGGTGTTTTACATTTGAAATAGTGAGGGAAGCATTTAGAAAACAAAGATAGACTTTGTAAAATAGTTTTAGTCAAACATATGCATGACGTCATGATGATGCTCAAATGCAATGTGGCATGATGACATGAGCATGCAATTATGATGATACACAAAGCAAAAACACCAAACGATTTTCTAGTAGTGGTTTTACCCGGGGTGCTACAATCCTCCTCCCCAACATACAAAGAACATGGGAGCCAGCATACAAGTCTTTAGTATCAATATGTCTCAACCTCAACCTCCTCACCAAGTGTACTGTGAGTGTCAATTGACTCAACCAACAAGACATGACTCAACCCCAACATCATCACCAAGTATACTGTGAGTATCAATTGACTCAAACACCAACACGCACATGAGATAACCCCGAATGTCACTCGGGGGCTATCACCCTCTTATCACTTAGTTGTTCACCCAGGGAAGGAGATATCTCAACCCGGGAGCTAGCCAGCATATCAGTAGAATCACGTATAGATAGAAAAAGTATCTCGGGGATTTGGGTCATTATTTGACCTGGAATCTCCATACATATAACTGTTATTTAGAGTAGACATAAGATATGTCATCTATTATGTCGTCACATTTTCCAACTTCTATGTCTGTTAGCTATGTCTTTTAGTATGTCTATTTCTACACTATAGCATCCGTTATATGCACTTGTTGACTAACTGATTCATTTGAAATGACCAATGATGAAAAAACTCACCCCCAAATCATCATAAATTCATTATACTGTATCCCAGATTACCGTTTATATCAGTTTGCAAGGTCATATTGTCTCTCGAATCCCTTTTTGTATTAGTTTGCTAGGTCATATTGTGTCTCGAATCACTGGTTGAATCAGTCTGTCAGGTTGTATTATATCTCGGATTACTGTTTGAATCAATCTGCTAGGTTATATTATATCTCGGTGAGGACAAAGTACTTCATGTTCCTACAAGCTGCCAATTTGCCGATATTTTTACCAGGGGGTTGCCGACCAGAGTGTTTCGGAAGTCTCGATCACATTTTTCCTAGCATAGCTCCGACTGCCGGGACGTGTTGACACGTCTTTGTGTAACGTTTGTCTATGTAACAACTAGTCCTGTCCTGAGGAGTCCTGCCCACGATCTCTCCTTCTACTTGTAAACTTAGGATCGGAACCCTGTACGTACGGAGGAGTCCTGCCCACGATCTTCTCCTTGTACTTGTAAACTCACGCAACAGAATCGATGCGGTTTTGAGTTCTATGGGAGAACTACTACAGCGACCAGGTCGGAGCAAAGAGTCCGTATAGTACATCCTTTCTCAAAAATAAATAAAAGAAGTCCGTAAAGTAGAACTATATCAGGAATCAAGGTAGGATCCTACCACGATTGTTCCGAACGCCCTAGGTAAAGAAGCTTGCGGCACGTCGAACCAATCTATGGCGATGTTATCGACGGCGAAGCTCCGCTCACCAAATCCACCGCGGTCCACCGCTCCTCCTCCTGCCGCTTCCACCACCAACGACGGCGACCTTCCCCTCGACCTGCTCTACGAAATCCTTTTGCGCCTCCCCTTCAAGCCGATATGCCGCTTCCGCGCCGTGTGCAGGTCATGGAGATCCGTGCTCTGCCACCCGGAGTTCATTGCTGCTGCCTGCCACCCTGGCCCGCTCCTTGCCATCGGTGTCCGGAGTTCAAGTAACGAGGTTCATGTGCTGGACATGGTTTCCGGTAATGCCGTCAAGGACGTGAACATTATTGCTGCCGACAACGCCTTGTCGTCGTCCTGTCATGCCGTGAGTGATGAGCGTGTCCTATGCGTCATCGACAAGTACGGTCGGCTCTGGCTTGTAGACCTCGCTAGTGGCGCTTCCTCTCTCTTGCCCGACACCGCGCCCCCGCCGGTCTGCCACTGCAGGTTGGGCATAGTCGGGCGTGCGGCCTGCACGGGAGAGCAGAAGGTCCTCACCATCTCCATCACAATTAATCAACATGACGACTCGGAGGTCTTCAAGATTTTTACCGTCGGCAAAGGTGGTGGTTGGAGGGATACGCCAAGCCCTCCTCTCAAGGTGATGTGGTACACTAAATACTTCGCCGTCGTCAATGGAGTCGTCTACTTTCTGTCCGTTATGTCCGACTACAGTGAGTACAAGGAGCTGCAAGCACACAAGATCATGGTGTTCGACCTCCATAGCGAGGCATGGCGACCAGTGGCAACCACCCTCCTAGGCCCCAGAAAATGCATCTGGCACACATTGGCTGAGCTAGACGGCCACCTTGTCGCAGGACACACTGACCGGATCACTAGGCAGATCGAGTTGTGGTTCCTGGTGGACTTGGACAGGTCAGACTGGTCAAAGCGGTACGTCATCGCCATGCCTTGCCACCAGCAGCCACCTATGTGCTTTGAGTATTTCATAAAGCCGTTAGCTTTGTTGGATGATGGAAGAATCGTGTTGTGGATGCGAGTGGACGGGCCTGGGATTGGCCCCGAGATTGAGGTGTTGCGGATTTACGACCCAAATACGCAGACATTCATGGATGGGACACGAGTGCCTAGATGCAACAATGTCAGTGTGTTCAACTGGAACTTGTTGCATTCAGGACCAACATCAGGTGCAGTGGACATGGCTGCAAAGCGTCTTCTAACAGCTAGAAACCCAACGTGAAGTAAACGCCCAACAGAATAATTGATCCATGGAATGGATTCACCGAGGAAGAAACATTTCCAACCGAAAAGGGTATGTGGATTAAATTGTACGCGCGGCAAGTCCAAGTAATTTTGCTTTCTAAGTTGTTTTTGGTAGATATATACTGCCTAGGTCCTAAAAAGGGGTCCTGAAAAGGATGTAGCACCTTTTTGGTTGTTTTCTGGAACCTCGACAAAAACCATTTGTTTTTTATGTGATATATAGAAGTGAAACATATACTTCCTCCGACCCAAATTAGTTGCTTTGGATTTGTCTAGATTCGATTATATCTAGACATGATTTAGTATTAGATGCATCCTTATCTTGACAAATTTGAGTCAACTAATTTGGGTCGGAGGGAGTACTAAAATAGATTTTTGATATGGTTATATGCAACCTGCATGCAAAGAAAAAACAATGAACCAATAGCTCTAATATTTCAAGTCACCATGGATGATTTGGGAGGTTCACACAAACTAATATTGCAATTGAGACGCGTTGACGTAAACGCCCATGTCTACATGTCTCTCTCCTGCAAAGAAACAGGCGGCGGCTAGGGTTCTACCCTAGTCCGTCGCTGATGTCCGTGCCTCGTCTTTGCCGTCTATGATTGGAAATCGACGGGGTCCCCGCCTTCTTGGATTGTCGTTCTGCCGGTCGAAGGGGGTGGGGACGTCGGACCTGCACTCGGCGCGGTTGAAGGGTCCCTAAAGTTAGAGTTCATTACTAGAAAACAACTTATCTGTGCCACATGTAAATGCACCTTCTGTGACGCATATCCTAGTCGCCACTGTTACCTCGCCACTGATAACTTCTTCCTATGGCGCTATATGCGCCACATGAAGAAGTGCAGTGGCGTATTCCTTCATATGCGCCACAAAAAGCCTATTATAACACGTATTCAAAGTAAAAAATATATTCCTGATGTATAATCAGGTATTTATACAGGATTTATATAGTATTTATCCATATGAGTATAAATAGTATATTGCACAAGTAGTAGATTGATGGCTCAGTGTTGATGTGGGAGTTTCTTCTTCTTCGTTCCCCGGTAACGGCACCAGAAAAATGCTGGTGCGGTGTTGATGTAGAGCTCGTTGGGAACCCCAAGAGGAAGGTATGATGAGCACAGCAGCAAGTTTCCCTCAGTTATGAAACCAAGATTTAATCGAAATGTGTTGCTAGCTGAGCCTTGTCCCCAGCTTGCGATGGGGTTGTCAATCTCACCGTGTTTTGCTGAAAACAAAGGATTAAACGTATCGAATAGAAAGAAGTAATAGTTTGCAGAAAGAAAATACAAAGCAGTAAACAGTTTGTAGAATGAATGTAAAAGAAAAAGGACCGGGATCCATAGTTCACTATAGGTGGCTCTCCTTAAGATAGATAACATGTTGGGTGAACAAATTACAGCGGGGCAATTGACAAACATCGAGAAAGCAATACATGCATATACTAATCATCTTGACTCCTTTGAGACTTGATTGGGCATTACAACATTATACATAGACCGCCATCCAACTGCATCTATGACAAATAATCCACCTTCAGGTTATCATCCGAACCCTCTCCAGTATTAAGTTGCAAGCAACAGATTATTGCTTTACGAATTGCGTGTAAAGTAAACAATACGATTGTTCTATAAACAAAGGATTGTTGTTTTCTCTCTAGTAGCAAAAACACATCTAGTACCTTAGAGATTTCTGTCACTTCCCCGGATTACCAGAGGCATGAACCCACTATCGAGCATAAATACTAACTCTTAGAGTTGCTAGCATCTACTTGGCCAAGATAGCTACTAACAACAGAAAGCATGCAAGATCACAAATAACAAAGACATGATAAAATCAATAATCAATCTGAAATAGCATCTCAATATCCATCGGATCCCCGCAAACACAACATGTATGATTACAAATAGATGATCTTGATCATGAACGGAGCTCACAAGATCTAGACATGAAAGCATAAAGGAGGAGAACCAACCATCTAGCTACTACATGGACCCGTAGTCCAAGGATGAACTGCTCACGCATCACACCGGAGGCTTACATGGTGATGAAGAAGGCCTCCAGGGTGAATTCCCCTCTCTGGCAGGGTGCCGGGAAGAGCTTCAGATCCCTCCCGATCTAGGGATGGAGATGACGGCGGCTACCGACTCTTTCGTGGAGTTTTGATCGGGTACTTAGGGTTTTCGTCCTGTGGGCATCTTATAGTCGAAAGGGGAGGCCGAGGGGGTGCCGGAGGCGGCCACACCACCCCCCGACGCGGGCCAGTCTGGGCCGCGCGGCCAGGTGGTCTGGTGGCCACCTGGCCTCCGTCTCGTACTCTGGCATCTGATGACTTCCGGAAAATTAGGCACTTTGGCTTTTGTCCCGTCCAATTCCGAGAATATTCATTTTCTAATTTCCTGGAACCAAAAACAGCAGAAAACAGGCAGCTGGCACTGTGGCTCTTGTTAATAGGTTAGTCCAAGAAATCATATGAAAAGTACTCCAAAGTGTGGAGAACACACAAGAAAATGGATAAAACTAAGCATGGAACATCAAAAATTATAGATACATTTGAAATGTATCAGTCATCTTGCCCATAAGGCATGGCTCACATGTATCAAATGATTCAAAATCAAGTGATTCCAAAAGTCCATCAGAATGGAGTTTCTTCATGCGTTTAACGCCAATATGACCTAGAAGGCAGTGCCACATATACGCAGATATATCATTATCAAGTTTAATCCTTTTAGCATCAACATTATGAATATGCGTAATACTACTATCGAGATCCAATAGAAATAAACCATTCAACACAGGTGCATGACCATAAAAAATATCATTCTTATAAATCGAGCAACCATTGTTTTCAGATTTAAAGGAATAACCACTTTGCATCAAACACGATCTGGATACAATGTTCATGCTCAGTGCAGGCACCAAATAACAATTATTTAGGTTTATAACTAATCCCGATGGCATATGGAGAGGTAGCGTCCCGACGGTGATCACATCAACTCTTGATCCATTGCCGACCCGCATCCTGACCTCATCCCTTGCTAGTTGTCGCTTGTTCCATAGTCCCTGAACTGAGTTACATATATTAGCAACCGATCCCGGATCAAATACCCAGGTGCTACTGCGAGTACTAGTCAAGTACACATCAATAACATGTATATCACATATACCTTTGTTTGCCTTGCCGGACTTCTTGTCCACCAAATACTTAGGGCAATTGCGCTTCCAATGGCCAGTCCCCTTGCAATAGTAACACTCGGTGTCAGACTTAGGGCCAGCTCGGGGTTTCTTTTCAGGTGTGGCAACAGATTTGCCACCCTTCTTTCCCTTGTGCTTGCCTTTCTTGTCCTTCTTGAAACCGGTGGTATTATTGATCATCAACACTTGATGTTCTTTCCTAATCTCCACTTCTGCAGTCTTAAGCATTGACAGAAGCTCGGGAAGAGACTTCTTCATGCCCTGCATATTATAATCATCACGAAGCTCTTGTAGCTAGGTGGCAGAGATTGGAGAACATGATGTATGCCTAAGTCAATGGGAATCGTTATTCCCAAGGACACAAGCTTATCGGCGTACCAGACATTTTGAGTACGTGCTCACTAACGGAGCTATTCTCCTCCATCATGCAGCTAAAGAACTTTTCAGAAGCATTATAACTCTCTACGGCAGCATGGGTATCGAAAATCATTTTCAATTCTCCCATGGTATCATAGGCATTGCCATTTTCGAAACGCTTTCAAAGTTCTGGCTCTAGCCCATACAATATGCCGCAATGGACTAAGTTGTGGTCCTTCTGACGAGTCATATAGACATTCTTTTCCTCGTCAGGGGCATCAGGAGATGGTGGGGGGCCTAGCGGTGCCTCTAGCACATATTGCTTTTGTGCAGCAGTGAGGAGAATCCTCAAATTTATAGCCTAGTTGGTGAAGTTGCTACCATTCGCAGCAAGTTTTTCTTTCTCCATGAACACATTGAAATTAAAAGCAGGTGGTGCCATCTACAACAGAATTTGTAAAGTTTATTTAGACTAAGTTTATGATAGAGTGAGTTCAACTAATCCAAATTACTAATGAGCTCCCACTCAAAAACGACATCCCTCGTGTCCTTTTGGTGATTACATGAACCAAATCCACTACACCAAGTCCGATCATCACGTGAGTTGATGTAGCTTCAAAGGCGAGCATCTATATGGGCATCATATCAACTATAAGACTCATGCTTAACCTTTCGGTCCGTGTTCCGAGGCCATGTCTGTACATGCTAGTCTCGCCAAGTAAGAACCTTAGTATTCGCGTGTGTAAAACTGTCTTACACCCGTTCCTATGAAAGCGTAGATTCGAGTACACCCGATCATCACGTGATGTCTCGAAATAGGATCCATAGAACGGTGCATACTTAAGGAAGAACACATTTTTATCTTGATATCTAAATGAGGGATCATCTTACAATGCTACAGAAAGCGTCAAACTAGCAGTATAAGATGCTAACATCTAATGTGTAAAGTGAGATGATATGGTCCATGCATTTGATCTCTATCATTTGCATCGTGGTATGATCTCTATCATTCCTTTGTGTGTAAGGCCAAGGTCTATGGAACTTACACGTTGAATGTGTTGTAAGAGTATCTATCATACATCTACTTACAACAATACCATATCAATACACTAGCCCAACAACGATCTAAACTAGACGCCTCTAATTTATCAATTGCAAGTTTTACGTGGCTTAGGGCTTTCGGAGATAGAACCGTTCTTACCTACGAACATGAACCACAACAAGGATAACCAAGTTAATAGAAACTCGTTGTAAATCAGATATTGACTATAGTAGGAGAGACAGACACCCGCCAGCCACTTATGCAAAACAAGTTGCATGTCAGTTGTGGAACCGGTCTCATGTACGATGACATGTAAGGTTGGTCCGGGCCGCTTCATCCCACTATGCCACCAATATCCAAAATACACAGAGGATGCAATAACATGATCATCATCGCCCACATATAAACATATGTGTACTACCCGTGCAAAACACCTATGTATAGATCAGGCTCTGATGCCACTGTTGGGTCCGCAGCATAGAAAACAAAAAAATTCCTACGATGAGAACTACACGCCAAGATCTATCTACTAGGTACAGAGCAACAGGTGGACATACATCCATCGAGAACTTACCCTCAAAGACAACGAGTTTTGTTAACGAGTAGGAACTCGTGGTTGATGTAGTCGTACACTTGCCGATCTCAAGATCGTGTGGAAGTCCGAGCACCGCAACTCAGCAGCGCATCCGTACTCGTACACATGTTCAAGCCACCGGACAACCTCCACCTCCTCGCTCCAGCGATCCAGCGGAAGCAGCAACTCCTTCCAGACGAAATGCCGCCGGGAACATGTATCTCGCTAATCCGAGACCATGGGAGAATAATTCTAAAGGGGGAGAGAGATCCTTCACGAGGAGGTGTGTGGAAGAAGGAGGAAGAGGGGGGCTTTTATAGGAGGAGGGGGTGGTGTAACCCCTCCCCATGGCCGGCACATGGGGGGGGGGGTGACCCCTCACCTCCCCCCATTCATGTGGTGGTAACCCCTCCACATTAAAATGTCTCTTCACATTCCCTTTTAAAGTCCCCACTTTAAATGCATTAAAATTCTCTAAGTTTAATGCTCTCTCATTTAATAAAGCTCTTTTATTAAATTTATTCAGAATTTTTTTAATTACTTTAATTAACAAACATTCACATATAACCCCTTGCAATATTTCAATATCACATGCAGAACCACTTTCTGCAATTTCACCCGAAACATTTTCCGGTTTCTATTGAAACAATTCCTGCGCTTTGCAATTCTTTCGTCTGAAACATATGTGCTCCAAAATGGTGTCCGGTAACTCTTAAGTGTGTCACCCTACGGTTCGCGAATAATGCAGACATGATTGAGACTCCTCTCAGATCAATAATCAGAAGCGGGATCTGGAGATCCATACTGACTCCTGCATATTCAACGATGACTTCTGTGATCGTGAGAACATTTAACGCTTGTAATTTAATCCCTTTGTCTCATGATATAATACATGTTCGAGATTCGATCATCGGTATCCAAATACCTAGTTTGATCTTGTTACCGACATGCACTCTTTTCTCATTCCTGTGATAAAACATTCTAGTGATCACATCACTTGTTTGCAAGCTACCTTAATGTGATATCACCGAGAGGGCCCAGAGTATATCTATCCGTCATCGGGATTGACAAATTCCACTCTTGATCCATGAGCCTCAACATAACACCTTCGTAGCACTAAACTCATCTTTATAGTCACCCTATTACGGTGTGACGTTTGATGTTATCAAGATACTCTTCCGGTGTTAGCAATTAACATGATCTCATGGTCTAAGGATAAAGATTATTTCATATGATTTTATAGCAATGTAAACATAATGACTTGATCGTAATGCTATACTTCGGATGAATGTTCATCACATCATTTCACAAATGCTGTGACCTTGTTATTAACAATATCCAATGTCCATGATCAGGAAACCTTGATCATCTTGTTAATCAACAAGCTAGTCTATAAGAGAGGCATAACTAGGAACCCTTTTTGTTTATTAAACACACATGTATTGACGTTTCCGATCAATACAATTATAGCATGCAAAATAAACATCTATCATATATAAGGAATACATAATAACAACTTTATTATTGCCTCTCAGGGCATATTTCCTTCACTTTGAGACTTTATTGGGCATTACAACATTATACATAGACCGTCATCCAACTGCATCTATGACTAATAATCCACCTTCAGGTTATCATCCGAACCCCCTCCAGTATTAAGTTGCAAGCAACAGATTATTGCTTTATGAATTGCGTGTAAAGTAAACAATACGATTGTTCTATGAACACAGGATTGTTGTTTTCTCCCTAGTAGCAACAACACATCTAGTACCTTAGAGATTTCTGTCACTTCCCTAGATTACCAGAGGCATGAACCCACTATCGATCATAAATACTAACTCTTGGAGTTGCTAGCATCTACTTGGCCAAGATAGCTACTAACAACGGAAAGCATGCAAGATCACAAATAACAAAGACATGATAGAATCAATAATCAATCTGAAATAGCATCTCAATATCCATCAGATCCCCGCAAACACAACATGCATAATTACAAATAGATGATCTTGATCATTAACGGAGCTCACAAGATCTAGACATGAAAGCACAAAGGAGGAGAACCAACCATCTAGCTACTACATGGATCCGTAGTCCAAGGATGAACTACTCACGCATCACACCGGAGGCTTGCATGGTGATGAAGAAGGCCTCTAGAGTGAATTCCCCTCTCCGGCAGGGTGCCGGGAAGAGCTTCAGATCCCTCCCGATCTAGGGATGGAGATGACGGCGGCTACAGACTCTTTCGTGGATTTTTGATCGGGCTCTTAGGGTTTTCGTCTCGAGGGCATCTTATAGGCGGAAGGGGAGGCCGAGGGGGTGGCGAAGGCGGCCAGACCACCCCCTGGCACGGACCAGGTTGGGCCGCGCCGTCAGGTGGTGTGGTGGCCCCCTGGCCCCTCTCCGTCTCGTATTCTGGCATCTGATGACTTTCGGAAAAATAGGCACTTTGGCTTTTGTCCCGTCCAATTTCGAGAATATTCATTTTCTGACTTTCCTGGAACCAAAAACAGCAAAAAATAGGCAGCTGACACTGTGGCTCTTGTTAATAGGTTAGTCCAAGAAATCATATGAAAAATACTCCAAAGTATAGACAAAAAACAAGAAAGTGGATAAAACCAAGCATGGAACATCAAAAATTATATATACATTTGTAATGTATCATAGATGCATGAAAATCGACATATATGTTCAAAAAAATCGACATATATATAATACAAACACTTAGAGCCTGATCGAGATACATATATAGTGTCAAATGCCGAATTTTTACACAAGTGCTGAATACAAAGTTCATATCATCTCACATTACACATATGAGTGGTCACCGTCGCCTACACTAGGATAAAATAGAATACCGCTGTGATGATTGTGAGCAAGAGAACGAGCCTGACCAATATCTTCATCCGATTCTTCTTCCATAGGTGGTTCCTCTACTTGGCTACCGCCTCCTCTCTAGTCGCTTATCCTTTGTAGATGTTGCCGCTGAACTTGTTCACTTGTTTGTAACAATCCTCCCACTCCTCGTAGACTCTTGGAACCCTACCCATATACACCACATACCACCTCGTCGTCATCTCTATAGACGGCAAGGCATATTAGTAAAAATACAACAAAAAGAATTAATAAAAGATTTACATCCATATATATATATATGTTCACAAAATATAAAACAAAGGATTCATAAACCTAGATGCAACAATGTCAGTGTGTTCAAGTCGAACTTGTTGCATTCAGGACCAACATCAGGTGCGGTGGACATGGCTGCAAAGCGTCTTCTAACAGCTAGAAACCCAACGTGTAACGCCCAACAGAAACATTGATCCATGGATTCACCGAGAAGAAACATTTCGAACCGAAAAGGGTATGTGGATTAAATTGTACGCGCGGCAAGTCCAAGTAATTTAGCTTTCTAAGTTGTTTTTGGTAGATATATACTCCCTAGGTCCTAAAAAGGGGTCCTAGCACATTTTTGGTTGTTTTCTGGAACCTCGACAAAAACCATTTGTTTTTTATGTGATATATAGAAGCGAAACATATACTCCCTCCGACCCAAATTAGTTGTCTTGGATTTGTTTAGATTCGATTGTATCTAGACATGATTTAGTATTAGATGCATCCTTATCTTGATAAATTTGAGTCAACTAATTTGGATCGAAGAGAGTACAAAAATAGTTTTTTGATATGGTTATATGCAACCTGCATTCAAAGAAAAAACAATGAACCAATAGCTCTAATATTTCAAGTCACCATGGATGATTTGGGAGGTTCACACAAACTAATATTGGAATTGACACGCATTGACGTAAACGCCCACGTCTACCTGTCTCTCTCCTGCAAAGAAACAAGCAGCGGCTAGGGTTCTACCCTAGTATGTCGCCGCCGTCCGTGCCTCGTCTTTGACGTCTATGATTGGAGATCGATGGGTCCCCGCCTCCTTGGATTGTTGTTTGGCGATCGAAGGGGGTGGGGACATCGGACCTGCACTCAGCGTGGTTGAAGGGTCCCTAAAGTTAGAGTTTGGTCAACCGACATCAACGCTATGGTGGCTATGGCGGCGTTGTGCGGGACAAGAATAACGTATATTCGTCTGGTCGCTGCTTACTTGTCTAGTCTACGTGTGTTTTAGGTTTGGTGTTTGAAGATTCGGATCAGTTCAAGGGTTCAACGACGACGACTTCGACTCTGGGGTGCTGGTCCTTAGAGGCACGCACACTAAGACTTCCCTGTGGAAAATATAGAATCCCTAATATTTGTTGTTTATTGATTTGACCCTCAAGAGGAATATATATAGACGTACAAACTTGGAGGGCAAGAACCTATGACTTGAAATACAAGATGATCTCTAAAGTCCTAGTCTATCTCTAGTTGTGTATGATCTAACATTCCCCTCAGTCGTAGTGGGAGTGAAACGGATGCTTGCGACTAGATTTGAAGTCTTGCGCTTCCGTCGTCTTCATCTCCTTGTCATCATCACCCGCGTGGATATGATCATGGCTGGCACCTAGGTGCGGTGACTGCGTCCCCTTCTGGTGCCTCTCTTCCCTCCCGCAGTCATAGCGGGAGTGGCGCGTGGACGCAAGTGGCGACGCGGACGCTGTTGACTGGAGTTCTTGAGTTGTTGTAGACGTTGTTCTTGATGTCGATGCCGAGGTAGCCGTGGTCGAGGTGAGTGTGGTCGATGTCGTAGTCGTCATATGTTGTGTGGCCGCCATTGCTGGAGGCGCAAAAAATTGCGCGTTTTGTTGTTGTTGTTGTTGTTGTTGTTGACGGAGATGCAGTTGTGGACGTTTTGCACATTGTAGAGGTACTGTCGGGGGCGTCTCTTGGACGCGGTCATAAGTGAGACCATCGGTTTTGCCAGGACCGGAGGAACCCACCAAGCACATAAGGTTTTGCCAGAACCGTATCGCGGTCGTAGGGGTATCACAATTGTGATGCCAGTTTGTTGATGCAGCCGTCGGTGTCGTGAACGCGGTCATGACGTCGTCGTGCCTTGCAGTACGTGTACTATAAGAGGGCGTCGTAGTTGTATGTCCATCGTGTGGACGATATAGCAGAGGCGGTGGTGTGTGTTGACGAAGATGTTGATGAAGACCATGTTGGCTTAGACCTTGGCGATGATGTGTCGATGATGTTGGAGTAGGCGTGTTGGCGATGATCGTCGCTCGAAGGCGTCCCTTGTGGCGGCGATGATGTCGAAGGCTTGACGTCGGAGAAATCGGCGTAGCAGTGTTCTACAACGGTCTGGCGTGTGGATGATGTTGATGTCGTTTCTACGTGGATATGCTCGACGAAGATGTCGGTGTAGTCGTACATCCTCATGTAGTTCGGCTTGTTGTAGTTCCGGCTTGAGCCAGTCGTGTAGATCGGCGGCGATGAGCATATAACATCGACGCTGGGTACGAGAGTTTGCGATGATGCAGGATCTTTGAACACACGGAGCGAGTCGATCTTGGTGGGCCGGCATGTCTGGTTCCGGTGCGCGTGTTGTAGCTGGGGGAGTCGTCGTTGATCTCATGGCCTCTAGCAGAACGCGCGTGCGGCGTGCTGACTTCCTTGATGCAAATTGGGATTTTGCACTTTGGGGCAGCATATTCCGTACCACGCCCCTCGATTCCTGTATGCATGCATGAAGTGGATGACCTGTGCGTACGCTGACGCGGCGACGTTTCCTGGACGTGGAGCGACACGTGCTGACTGCGTCTGAGCGTGAGCCACCCGGTCGCCGACCTGTGCGCGCACCTCGTCTGCGCGGATGGAGGTCGTAATGCCCGTCGGTGATGTCGCAGTTGCCTGCCGCTGATCGATCTTCACTTAATTTTCGCCAGATAGTAGGATTCTGTAGAATTTAGGGATTTATTTTTGTTAAACGGGATCTAATCTATAGAATTGGGAAATTTGAAATTGGTCTAATCTAATCTAAAGAATCGATCTGATCTTTGATTGAGACCGGGTGTCGCGCCGGAGAGGAGATTGATCTCCCGGGGGCGGCGCGTGATGCGGAAGTGGTGGAAGGTCTAGGATCGGCGCCGTGAGGCTAACCACTCTGATACCATGTGAAAAATATAGAATCACTAATATTTGTTGTGTATTGATTTGACCCTTATGGGAAGTATATATATATATATATATATATATATATATATATATATATATATAGACATACAAACTTGAAGGGCAAGAAGCCTATGACTTGAAATAAAAGATATCTCTAAAGTCCTAGTCTATCTCTAGTTGTGTACGTATCTAACATTCCCGACTGTCATCAACAACGACAAGCCAGCTCTAGTAAAGAAGCGGCGACAACGGCGCGTCGACGGCTCGCTCTTGTGGCAGCAGTGGTCGTTAGGTGGCCAAATACCTCAATGTAATTTCTATTATATTTGGTATGCTTTGTACTTCTTCTGAACTCATAGAATAGATCTAGTTTTTTAGCAAAAAAAGTAATATTGCAATTAATTAATATTTTACATTATCTGAAGAGGAATTGAGCAAAGGCCTGCCAAGCTTTGTGTTGAACAACAATGGAGGGATTTTCCAAATCATCTATGTATAGATCCAAATCGATTATCTTTTGGGGTTCATGAAGATAGCGAAGCTACACCTCTAGTAAGGGCTTGACAAGCAGCTTTGTAGTAGACTTGTAGCACCGGGAAATTATTGTGTGGATAAAAAAAATATAATTACACAATGACATCTCAACTATTAACAGTACTAAAGCGGAATAGAAAATATTTAGCCAGCAATAACATCTCAGCGAACGCAGTGCCAGTTTGTCAATGCCGTTTCTCCGACACTACAAGGATCGAGCCAGGCACCGACGGCCAGATGCGCTCGGCATAGTCACGTTCGACCGTCGGCATAGTATGTGCCGAGGGCTGCCGTCGGCGTATCGCATGGGATCGAACATTTCCTACGCCTGCCAGAATGCATAAATATGGGACACGATCTCTCTTTGGTGCTCCAGAAGAGAGTCCGCGCCCCAGAGGCATGGGATCGAACATTTCCTACGTCTGCCATTTGCGATGGTATGGAAGTAGGCCGTGTTTGACTCCCCCTGGATGGTCCAGTTCTGGCGGCTCCTCTGCCTCCAGAAGGCCTCCTCTCCCTTGTAGATCTCCATAATGGAGGTCTCTCGGGAATACCTATGGGACCAGGCATCAACCGACAACCCCACCAGTTCATCTTCCTGGTCTAGGGCCTAGATCTCCTGTAGAATGGTGTTTTTCTGCCCTCTGATCGCGGCCCCTAGGTTAGCCCCCCATCCCCGCATAAGTTGCCATGATGTCTGGGCACAATGGTGCTAGACATTCACAACACAATATACGCGGGGGGGGGGGGGGGGGGGGGGGAGGGGGGGGGAGTGGGGTGTAGAGGTGGCAGCCTCCATCCATCTAGACCGAACCACCTCCAAAAAACCCCGCTTTTTGAGCTAGAAGTTTTCTAAGTGGAAGCGGTTCAGCCTAGGAGGGGATCCCCCTCCCGAGGATAGGAGGAGAGGTTTATGGTCAGAGCCAACCCTAGTGACCACGCGAAGCGAGCATAGAGGGAAGGCCACCTACCATTCCACCGAGACCAATACTATATCGAGGACACTGTGAATTGGGTCAAGCTGCTTGTTGGTCCATGTGAATCTGGCCCCGACTCTAGTAATTTCTCTGAGCGTGAGGTCGGCGATGCAGTCGTTGAACATGCGAATCCTATGGAGGTCCACATTCGGCGAGCTCTTATCTTCGGTGGAGCGAATGAGATTGAAGTCCCTTGCCACGATGACAGGGGTCTCCGTACGCTCCACCTTAGCTTTGAGCTCGAGTAGAAACTCAGAGGACCTCCTATGGTCTGCGGGGCCATAAACAATGATCACCTCCCATTTGAGGCATGATTGTCTATGAGTGAGATCCATGCTCACAAAGAACTCCCCACAATCCATATCATCAACCTCGAATGTCTCCTCCTTGACTCCAAGGAGGATTCCACCCGAGTGGCCGCAAGCCAGGAGCCACGTCTAGACAAACTTGTGTCAGGACATGCCCTCCAACTCCACTACCGAGAAATCATGTCGGATTGTCTCCTGAAGGCCCACTATATCTACATCTTCTTGGCGCAAGTATTCCTTAGTCTGACGATGTCGGCCGTCCTAACCAAACCCCCGGATGTTCCAGATGAATGCCCGGATCGCTCTGAGGATGTTCCTAAGGACAATCACTCGGACGCAGCCCCCTTACTGGGGGCGGAGCGGGCATGACCGGATGAGGGTAGGCAAGAGGGGGCCTTTTGTGGTCTCCCACGAGGTCTCCCCGTAAGAGGATTCCTCATAGGAGTCCCACCGCTATCGGGCTAGAGGGGTGGCACCGATCTGGACCCGGAGTCACCTGACCCTGATCCTGCCAACATGAGGGCCCATTCTCGCTCCCGTGCGTCATGATCATGGGCCGCAACGATCTGGTCCTCGTACACCTCATATTTAGGAAGGGTGATAACACTAGATATTTTCATCTCATTCCCAATGGAAAGCATAGAAATAAGAATTTTTTCAATTGGAATAGGATGAAGGAACAATAGTGGGTGAGGAAAAATTAAAGATCTATATCTCTGAATATTGTGTGAAGCTTTTAGGTACACCGGTACCGACTAGCTTCTCTCTTATGGAAGAGATGAATTGTGATATGCCGTAGGTTTCTGTTGAAGAGAATGAAACCTAACATCTAAGTTTTTGGAAAAGGAAGTGTTAGAAGCTATCTCTTTGATGGAACATAATAAGGCTCCGGGTCTGGATGGTTTTCCGACGGAGTTCTATCAGATGTTTTGGGTGGTTATTAAGGCGGACGTGATGGCATTGTTAGCACAGTTGCAAGAAACCGAATTGCCCCTCTAAAAGTTGAACTTTGGGTTCATTACCCTACTCCCCAAAAAGGAAAATGCAACTTAGATTCAGTAGTACCGACCGGTTTGTCTTCTCAATGTTAGTTTTAAAATATTTATAAGGGTAGCCACTGATCACATCACTGTGATTGCTCATAAGGTGATCAGACCCACTCAGACAGCCTTTATGCCCCGATGACGTATACTTGAGTGAGTGGTAGTGATGCATGAAACAATTAATGAGATGCATAGGAAGAAATTAGATGGTGTTTTATTTAAAATTCATTTTGAAAAGGTATATGATAAAGTTAAATGGCCCTTTTTACATGAAGTACTTTGTATGAAAGGATTTGATCTATTATGGTGCAAATGGATCGGAAATTTTGTACAAGGAGGAATTGTAGGCATCCGTGTGAATGACGACATAAGAAAGGGGCTGAGGCAATGAGATCCTTTATCGCCTATGTTATTTAACATTATTGCAGACATGCTGGCTGTCCTCATTGCTCTAGCAAAGGAACATGGCCAGGTGGGTGGATTAATACCTCATATTGTCGAGGGGGTGTTTCTATCTTACAGTACGCTGATAGCAGAATTTTTGTGTATCTTTGAGCAGCTATCGAGTCTTAAGATTAACTTTCATAAAACTGAAATATATTGCTTTGGAAATTCTTCCAAACAAGAACATTAGTACAAGGAAATTTTCGGATGTGAGTTGGGTTCCTTACCGTTTAGGTACGTCGGGGTACCTATTCACTATAAGAAACATCACAATTCTGAATGGAACCCTATAGAATATCGATTTGAAGGAAAATTAGGATGTTGGCAGGGAAAACTTTTATCTTACGAGGATAGGCTGGTTCTAATTAATTCACTCTTAACAAGTATGAATATGTTTATGTTATCTTTCCTAGAAATACCCAAGGGAGGGTAAGGAAAATATTAGATTTTTATCATTCATGATTTTTTTGGCAAAGTGATGAGCATAAAAAATATAGGGGAACACGATGGAATATCATTTGTAGACCAATAGACCAAGATGGTTTATGTATTGAAGTACTTGAACTAAAAAACAAGTGTTTACTCAGCAAGTGGTTGTATAAGTTGCTTTTCGAGGATGGTGTGTGGAAAGAGTTACTACATAACAAATATCTGAAGAATAAAACTCTGTCACAAGTTGAAGCTAAACCTACTGACCAACCTTGCCTCATGCGAGTAAAAGAAGATTTCTTTGCTAGTTGCTTTTTCCAAATAGGCATTGAGATGAATACTCGTTTCTAGGAGGATGTTTGGCTTGGGGACACACCTCTTGGTGAACAATACTCTGCATTATATAATATACTCCATCATAAAAATGTATCCGTTCATACCATTTTATCTCAGGCTCCTCTCAATATTGGTTTCAGAAGGACTTTAACTGGAAACAAATGGGATGCATGGTTGCATCTTTGTCAGAGATTAATACCAATACTTCTAACTGATGAAGCGGACTCTTTTAAGTGGCAATCAATGTATGATGATCTCATGAATATACATCTGAATTTCCAAAAAAAAATTATGGAAGTTAAAGATTCCACTGAAAATTAAGATATTTAGATGGTTTTAATAGTAAAGTTTTATTAACTAAAGACAATATCGGAAAGAGAGACTGGAATGTGAGTCAAAGATGCTGATGTTGTGACAAGGATGAAACCATTGAACATTTATTTTTGTCCTGTCCTTTTTCTAAGATTATATGGAGGATTGTTTTTTACACATATAATATTCAACCTCCAATCAATATCACTGATATGTTTGGCATGCAAGTGTGCGGGGCAACTGAATAGTTTAACAAATAATGAAAAATGTAAGGAAAATGATAACACTCTTACATGGAATCCCACAATCCAATCGTCGAAGCGGGATCCACCATATCGTTTTAGAATTTTTTCTCCTTCACTCATTTTTTTGCTTTCCCAATTTGACATGGGAGCGGAACCGCAATGTAGGAGCTCGGCCGCAACCGTTCCGGCGAGGGCCAGCTGGAGCTGGAGCCAGAGCCATCGCCGCTCCTCCGGTGAGGGCGAGCCAACACCTGAGCCGTCGCTCTCTCCTCGTCCCATCTCCGCGCTCACGAGGAATCTTGGGGCAATGCAGTGCTCCTCGACACGAATAGTACCATTGCCGCCGCCCTAGGGCTTTATGTCCACCTCGACGTCGTGTTTGTCTGCCGCCTGCCGCCTTAGTCCCATGCCAAGGACCGCCACCAGTTCTCCACAACCATAGGTGGCAGTTGGTGCAAAGGAAATACGGCGCGGCTCCATGCGACGGGCAATTTTACTACCTACGATGTCGAATTTGCTGCATATGGCGAGTGGTGTTACTATATACGGTGGACGACTTTGCTACGTAGAAATTATTTACTGCGACGATGTTAATTTTTTTTCCTATAATTTTTTGCTGGTTTTGCAACAATAGCAATTTTTCTTGCTACGAGGTCTGACCAAGTCGGTTTGCGACATTGGCACAATATTTCTTGTACAAAGTCTCTGGCCAGCGTATTTTTTTTCTATTTCTAAGGCGAACTACTTTTTACTAAGATGTGCGAATTATAAAAAAAATAAGAATTTATATAGCAAAATGGGACTATGTAGCAAGAGCGGGATTTTCGGAGTTTTGTGGGACACGTGGCGCTACGGGACCCGGGATCGGAAGAACACCTATCCGGCCACGTATCGTAAAAAGGAATTCTGTACATAGAACTATCCGGCCACAATGTACGGGCGAAACGGACGGGAGTTTGAAGATTTGATTTGGTTGGTTACAAGATGAGACGAGAGAAACGCGATTAGTTTCCGTCAGTTAGGGGAAGCTCTGCAATTGCGTATCGATCTATAGCAGTGACATCGATGCTGCAATTCCTTCCTCCTCTTGGACCACTTCCGGTCGTCGGCACCAGCAACGACGGCGTCCTGCCGCTGGACCTGCTCTACGAGATCCTGCTTTTCCTCCCCGCCAAGCCGCTCTGCCGCTTCCGCGCCGTCTGCACCTCATGGCGCTCCCTGCACCACCGTCTCGTACACGCTCGGCCCTGCGGCTTCCACGGGAGAGTACAAGTTGCTAGCCATAGCCACGCTCGGCCCTGCGGCTTCCACGGGAGAGTACAAGTTGCTAGCCATAGCCACGCTCCTGAAACACCGACGACAGGTCTGCAAGATCTTCACCCTCGGCAGCGGCGGCCAGCGCTGGAGGGGGACGGGAAGCCCTCCTTGCAGGGTGGTGTCACCTCCAATGCCGTCGTACAACAGAGAGACGACTGTGGCCGACGGTGTCGCCTACTTCTTGGTATTCGGCAGTGCAGTCTGGCACCACCCCGAGCTGGACACGGAGCACGAGTGGATCATGGCATTCAACCTGGACAGAGAGGCGTGGCGGCCAGCCCCAATCCGAGGGCCACCGGAAAGCCATGGCATCGGCCTAGGTGGTCTGGATGGTCATCTGGTTGCTTGCCACGATGACCGCCACACCTGCGTGAAACTATGGTATCTGGCCGTCGTCGCTTTCGCCGGCGCACCACCACGACTACTTTGAGAAACCTTTAGCGGTGCTTGACGACGGTAGGATCGTGGTGTGGATGAGGGTGCCGGCAGCCCCGGAGTCCATCGGCAACCTGCTCACGGTCTTGCGGGTCTATGATCCGAGAACTCGAGCTTTCTCGGATGGGACGCGGGTGGCCAACTGCCACGACGTGGGTGTGCGCACAATGAGCATGTTGTATTTCGGGAGGGGAGGTGCGGTAAAATAGCCTCCTTGCATGCAGTTTTATAATTAACAGATTTGCTAGAAATCAGGCGCCTGATATTTAATTAAGTATCTGTCACCGTTTACACCGTCGGATCTTTTGTGGACTTTACGATCTGTGCACCTGTTGTCGGGCTGTGTTTTGTTTTCTATAGTGCGTGTAGATGGATCGTCTATTGCGTTTCACACCACATCGAAAAATAGTGTTCGTGGTTGTAATATGTAGTTTACACCAATTTGAGAATTCGTGCTCCTTGATCTATTGCGTGTCTCGTTTTCCATTTGTATTCCTGATGTACAATGCAGGTGTGCGGTGATTGTCACGCACGAATAGGATACTCTCCTGGCCCAATTGAGAGCATGGTTCATGGTTCATAGTAATTGCGACCTCGTAATGTGTTGAGACACCACCGAGCCCATGGTTCGTGCTGAACTGGATTGGTATTGGTGTTGTTTCTGTTCCAATACTTTTTTAAACCCTTTTAGCCCTGTAGTTCAGAGTTACTACCCTCTTTGTCACTGCCAAGTCAACATCTTACATGGTTTGCCACCGCTTGACTGACAATCACAGCTCGCGTGCTCCCGATCTCTGCCTTGAACAGCTACCGCCCCGAAGAGAGTGCGGAGTAGGACACGGAGGTGTGCAGGCACGGCCAGTGCAGAGGCGCGTCCTCGAGTTTCACTCTATCTCACTGTATCTGCACGACAATGGCGCATCTATGACCTTTGCCTCGGTTCGTTAGCGTCTTGGTTCTGCCTGTGCTGCAAACTCCACTTTTGTCCACTTCTGCTGCTGTATGTTTTGTGGAGGTGTGGATGATGCGATAGTGTTGCTGCTGTTACCCTGGTGCTCTGAAGGTTCCTCCGGCCAGCCCAATTCCGGTCCTGCGTCCGCTCGTTTCGTTCGATGGGGAGAAGACAACCAGAAATTCAGAAGAAAAAGGGAAGCAGTCAAAGGTGGGCCCGTTGTGGGAGGAGCTGGAAGACATCCACACAGGCGTTTCACCTAATAGCTTCCGGTTTTTTCAGATGGAGAGAGTAGGCAAGCAGCTACCTTCCAGGAAACAGAAGCAGCACCACCCTTGCATTATGGATTTTTTGAGTGATGTGCAATCGATAGTGGCCGAGCTGCTGCAAGGGGTTGAGGCGTTGTACTTCACTTTTCCTGTGATTTAAGGGTAGAAAGATTAGATCAAGTGGGTTAGCTGATAACTATAGAGAGATCCAAAAAAAAGAAAGAGTTGTTGGTACTGCTAGACATCCAAGACACCAGATGTTGAGTTAATCAATTTAGTGTTTTTTAGGGGGCCTTGGAAGGGAGGCGCGGACCCGGACGCGAAGGTCGACTTGTGTCGCCTGTCGAGGACGAGCGCGAGATGGCAGCGCTGGCGCCGGGTTGCAGGAGGCGGAGGCAGCCAAAGCTCGACAAGACGGTGCGGGGAGGCTCGAGCGACGGCCGGCGCTAGAAGAGAGAGGCCGCACGGCGGAGAGGCAGTGGTCGACAAGCTTGAGGTCGAGTGCGGGTGCGCCTTGCACGGACCATGGCGAGGCGAGCTCGAGCAGAGGATAAACAAAGAGAGGATACGAGAGTGTTGTGGTCGTGCAAATTTGCAACATGTGGCTTGCTTGCGAGCTGGGCTCGATCAATGCCAAATTGCCAATGTGTCGTGGGCTAGGCAAGATGTGTGTCCACGCCTGATACACCAACAATAAACTAGGCCTACCGTCACGTGGAATCAATACCCGATACGAATCAAGTTTAGTCCCACCCTGCTTTCATACGTTAAGTTTCACCGGTTTATATATGTTCCAAATTACCTAGAGTATCAGCAAGCATATCCATGAATAAACAAGTAGCCGCTACTGTTTGCTATGGAAATAGATTGATCCCTAATTGGGATTGTGGACCGTGGGATTATAAGGGTTTGAGCTGAATAATTGAAGGATTGTGAGCTGGTCTTTAATCAAGGATTGTGGGTGCAATATAAAGGCGTGTGGTGCGAGCTTAAATAATGGGCATTGTAATTGTTGGCTTCTGCAATATTAAGGCGTGTGATGTGAGCTAAATAATGGGGATTGTAATTGTGGGCTGCTGTGCAATATTTAAAGCACATGGTGCTAAGATTAAAGGCGTGTGATGTGAGCTAAATAAAATGGGGATTGTGGGTTGTCGCAATATTATAAGGCAGAGTTCTATGTTGATGATGATTGGATTCGTTTGCCCCTTTTTTACAACCCTTTTAGTATAATATAACATAATAAAAGAAAGGACCAAATCTGGGCCCAAAAAATCAAATTACCCTAATATTTACCCCCAACAATACATCCAATTTTCTCTGCTACTTCTACTCCCCTAACCCGAGGGACACAAAAGCTTTCTCGGAGTGGGGTACCTAGAGGTGACCACACATGGCTCTCCTGACGTTGACACATGTGTACTCGATGGTCTAGCCAAAGCGGAAGGTGAGACCTTGTCAACGCTCTAACCAATAACCATGCATGTGCTAAAGACACACCGACACATCTCTCCTGTCGCAACACACGGGTACGCTTCCTAGTAACCTTTAAAGTTAGAAAACACATAGTACATGAGATTTGTATAAGTAGCAATCGAAAGTTCCGTTGTCACGGAGGCAACACCATTACATTTCCCAACCATGTCACATCCACCACACAAGTTTCTGGTGCTGATAAAGGGGGATCCTAGCATCCCTTCCTGGCCTTGTATCTGCTGGTTAGCTGGTTGCGGGTGTGGGGTTTAGGATCCAATCTACATACTTTACAGGGCGTAGCTAGAATTTCTGGACATGTTGGCCACCTCTGGTGTGTCATCGTCCGGGACATCGTAGCAGGAGGGTGTCCATAGCATGATGGCATAACTAGGTCTGAGCGAAGCGGATTTGGGTGAAGTTGCGTATGAAAAGGTAGAACCACAAGATGAAGAGGTGACTTGTTGGCTAGCGATAGCCAAGGCACACACTGAGGGTGATTTCGGCCAATTTTGTTTTTTCAAAAATATGACAGGGTGTTCTTCGATGTCCCCCTCTTCTCTAAATTTATGAAACTGAAACCACCAGGACGGTCAGGATTGGCTGATACCCCTTCATGCATTCTGAACCGAAAGGGCATTGACCAATTATGTTTGTCCTTGTGTTTTCTGTTTAGTAAGTTTGGAGAAGAGGGGGGCACAAAAGGAAAAGTCAATACGATATATGTGTGGGAGCTGGCCAAGGATGTCAAGAGTAGGGTCATAGAGCAACCTGTCCATAATGCAATTTTCTTGTCTTGGAAAAACTAGAGAGGGAGTCATGGAGGTTGGCCCATGGGTTGTCCATGGGAATAGTCTTCGGATCGCTCCATATGATGGTTTTATGAAGCCGTTAATAATCACTAGCAGAGAAACCCTTATGAGAGGCATGGTGAAATCGGTGTTAGCGGCGTCCAAATGTCACACTATTAAATCGGCGCTGCTGGTAAGTTGTATCATAGCGTGTTCCTGACACGCTGCAGGTAATGTTCATACCGGTAGCGTTCGAGCTGACATGCTACCAATACGGTGCACTAGCGGCGTTCTCGGCTCGATGCCGCTAGCACGTCACGATGATAATGTTGTGCGCGATTGCAGGCCGCTAGTATGTCGGGACATGTGTGGAGGACGAATGTTAATTCAAATACGGTCTCAATTCAAAATATCCATTCAAATACCGCATGGGGTTTAAAATGATGATATATTTCATTAAAATATCTCGATATTCATTATATTTCATTCAAACACGTAATAATGAAACTAAACCCTATTTCTAGATCTGTCGGTCGCCGCCACCGTCGCTACCACTGCTTGCCTGGTCTGTCAACAGGGAGAGCCTCCAACGTTCGCCACCCCTTCCATGGTCCGTCAATTTCTGATACTAAAGTGGCAATAAATGAGAACCAACCGGTTATTGGATGACTATTAGGATGGTTCTACTCCTTGTCTGACCAGGGCCCTGTGTCTGACACGCACTACACAAGTGTGTCTCGTAAAGGTGGGTCGAGTGGGAGATGACTTTCTTGACGATAGCAAGATGTTTGTGGTGACTTCGTTAATTTTAATACCCGATCCACTGGCTCAGTCTATCAGAGGTGCTCATAGAGATAGGATGTGCATTTTTATAGTGGTTCTAAAAAAATGGCAGTTCACACCAAATCATTTAAATAAAATATGCACATATATATTAGAATATCATATGAGTGGAAACTTATTTCATGACTACCCAAATATTTGGAACTAGATTATTTCATCAACTAGTTTGAATAGTATCTTCGAAAATGTAGGATATTTCATAAATTCTTACTGAAGATCCGAGATGAAGTGTGGATTTGAAATTCTATTATTGAGGAAAAAAATCTATTTAATTTGGTGAATTTGTCATTTGAAATTAGATCCAACCTATTAAATATCGAGTTAGGAATACTTTAGGTTCATTAATCATTTTTTTGTGTGCTTTGGATACACAAACAACCATTGTCCTCAAGAGTATTCGGGGATTTTATATTTTCAAGCTCCTAATGCCAAAGGGAACTCGCTGAGAATTTCATTGTAATCATTCTACTATAGTTCAATTCTTGACATGGAATTAAACTTGATTAATTTTGTTTCAAGCTTTCATAATACTCTTTATGATTTTTACATATCAAACATTTACAAGTTTAGCCCAAAAAATATACAAACTATTGATATTCAGTAACCGACAACACATTTGTGATCCACTCATCATAAGAGAAGTGTTCGAGAAAAAAGAGTGATTATATTAGATATAGCTTCTTCTGGTTTCGTCGATGTTGATACGATAACATAAAGTGTGGTGGCACATGATGATCTGTAGGAGACAATGGCATGATCGACATGGTACAAAGTAAAGGACGATAACATGTGAAAGCATCCACTATGATTTAAGTTTATAGTCTGCTTTCAGTTTTATTAATACGATGTTTCATTCGATGAATAAAAATATTGGTTATATAAAGCAATAACTTTGTAACAAGGACCACCTTATGAACAAAAATCTTGGGACTATTGAAGTGCAGAAGCTAGAAAAACCCCAGCATTGAGTTCACCACATTATACAGAACTATATATGTGTTGAAACTTATAATTACCACTAGTAGAAACCGGGTAATTTGCCCCGGTTCGTAAGGGCCTTTAGCCCCGGATTTCGAACCGGGGCTGCGAAAGCGGGACTAAAGGTCCAAGCTTTAGCCCCGGTTCAGTTACGAACTGGGGCTAGAGGTCCAACCACGTGGCCTGCTAGGCGCGCTGGGCGGCAGGACATTTAGCCCCGGGTCGTGTTACGAACCGGGACTAAAGGTTCCCTGCCGCGGCAGCATTTTGTGCCATTTGGCCGCCGCGGCAGGGGATGGTGTTTTGTGTTCAATTATTTTTCATTCTGTGTTTTCATTAGAAACAAGTTTTCGTATACATACAGAACGCTACTACACAGTACTTGACCATATTGACGCAATATATAATATAATTACTCTTACAAGCATATATATATGGAGTCCCAACAAGATCTAGAGCATGTCTATTTGATTACATGGAGATCATTACATGGATGCTTTAGGGTCTACTTATACAGTATTCTCCGTGTGGGTCTATGACATCGTCGAGAAAAAATGCAGTAAATTCCTCTTGGATTGCTATTAGGCGGTCCTCTGGTAGGAGCTTGTCCCGCATCGCGTCCAACTATGTAAAAAGGAGATTGTATGGATTAGACTCAACACGATTTTTTGTAATAAAAATAAAGGGTGAATATATTGTTTACTTACTCGAACATTTTCCGAGGGCTTCTCAATATTGATGCGAATAAACTCGCACACGTAGAATCCACATAGATTAGTTCCCTGTGGCTGCCTCGCACACTTTACAAGAATAGAATTCAATCAAATAATAAAGCTAGCATGATAAATGCACATAAACTAGAATTGAATAGATGCGCAGACTTAGCTCGTACTACTTAATGAGAGTGATTTAAAAAATAGCTCCTCACGCCATTGACCGCAGACATGTTTCTTGAACTTTGTCCAAACCCTATCCGACAAAGAAAATTAATGTGTGAGTTAATAACTGCTTGATATTCCAGAAAATGAACGAAAGAAACCGATATAGTGCGATAATGGTTGAAATTACCTCTGGAGCGCATCGATAATGATGCGGTAGTTTTCAATGTCTTTGTTTAGTGAGTCCATGATGTGAACTCTTCCCATGTCAAGTGAAATGCTTAGAAGAATTCAGTGGTACCTACGCAAGGTTTACACACGTCAGTAACTCATCATTTACACTGAACATCGAGTAAGCAAAAGTTAATATGTACAAAAACTCACTTGCCGTCGTGGTAAGGAAATAGTATTTCGTTACAGAAATGCTGTTTCGTGAGAAACCGCAACAAGTTGTGCTCGGTCTCCAGTGGTTTATCCTTTAGTATAGCTCCATGAACTCGATGTGGGTCAATGTACCCAAATCCGTTGATAGCCTTTCTTTTACAATCGAGCATATTCATTCTGCATCATTATATATAGCGTACAAAAGAATATAGTGAGTATACTTACCGGCAATGAATTGAAAAGGCTGAGATAGAGACCTAATTACATAAATAAAGTAATCACTTACAAACAATTCGAACTGAGGATAGTTTTGTCGAGTTCCTTTAGATTGAATAACTGAAATAATTCTGTAAATTCAATAGGGACCTCGTCTTCAATGAAGTAATGCGATTTTCGAACTTTCAGTATGAGCCAATTTCGCTGTTCTTTTGATGCTTTCATGTACCATTCATGGAATCGTCGCATTTGTGTTGGCATATCCCGAAGCCTCTCAGAACTGACCAGAGGCTCCCCGTTAACAAATTTGGGTGCTACCTCAGCCTTGGGCATATCGCCGTGAATAATTTCATGAATAGGCATACCACATTGCTCGGCCAATATCCTAGCCATTTCCAGATCCATAGGTTCTTCCTCATATAGTTGAGGTTTGGGTATGTTCACCTGGAGTGGGGGGAGCGATTGGTTTGCTTGTTTCCCCAGCTGGGGAACATCTCTTTTGGTTCTTCGGCTACCACTCGATTGTTTTGCTTGTTTCCCCAGCTGAGGGACGTCTGTTCTGATGCTTCCGCTACCACTCGATTGTTTTGCTTGTTCCCCCTACTGGAGAACCTCTTTTTTGATGCTTCCTCTACCGCTTGATCTCTTTTGTTTCAATGTCTTCTGAAGACATCATGTATAGTCATCTGGCGCATTTAACTGAGCTTGGGATGGCTGCGTCAGTAATTTCCTAAAGTGCTCCTTGGTTTCCGATTTTATTTGGACCTCTGGCTTAGGTTGTTTCTTTTTAAAATGAGCATCCACTTCGGCACATACGACCGCATCGGTCTCCTCATCGGTCAGGTCGTAAGCCCTCTTGGGAGGAACCCGCGGTACTCTTGGGAGGGGCGACAACTGTCGCTTTGGGCGTTGGTTATCGCTCGACGGAGCGGTGGTATTCTTCCGCTTTTGCCCCTTAGTGGGTGGAGGCGGCTATGTAGATTGAGATGGACTCGTGTTAGGGTCATGTATTGGACTATTACTAGGAGGAGACGGTGCACTTGGAGGTGGACTTGGAGGAGACGGTGCACTGGGAGGAGACAGTTGCCTTGGTGGCGAAGGTGGCCTTGGTGTCGAGCCTGGAAACTTGATGTATTCTTTTTTCCAAAGAATGAAGCCACTCGTGACTTCTTCCAGTGTCGTCTCCCCTTCACCTCCAGGGATGTCAAGCTGTAGTGCTGACACATAGGTAGAATTTCATCCACACCGACACGAGCATAGCCAGCTGGAATCGGATTGCAATGGTAGGTCGCTCCCGGTGCAGAAGGTAAAGGAAAGCCGACCGCCACCTTCATGGATATATTCTTCAGTTCAACATGCAGCTCACAACTAGTCTTCTCCTTAATTGCATCCACATGGTACACATCCATCGTTGCATCATTACCGTGGCCCTCCGTGGAAGCCATGCTGCTTTTCCGTTACGATGGGCTGACCGTACTGTCCAGTGTAGGATCTTGCTGTTGGAGCCCTTTAAGTTCATTAAGCTCTTGGCGATACTCCTGCAGCGTGGCTTCAAACCTCGCGAACCGCTCCGTATCCTCCTCCTTTTGCCGGTTTGTTCTTCTCGATCGGCTTCTGTACGTGTCACGGTGCTCGGGAAACCCGATAACCCATGGATAAGAAGGTCCGAACCCTCTTGTTCGTCCAGCCTTTTCAGGATTCTCGAGAGCCTTTGTCAGCTCATCGTTCTCTCTGTCGGGAACAAACGTTCCCTCTTCAACCTCTTTCATCACTTTAACAAGTTCTTTCTTGGGTGTAGAAATTTCTTCGGCTGCAACAATCTCGCCTGTTTCTGGGTCTAATGATGCCCCATGCCCGAATACCCAATTTCTTGACCTCAAGGGCCAACTAGACGTAGCTGGAGTGACCCCTTTAGCCTCTAGGTCAGCCTTAGCTTTATCCCACTTAGGCATGACACTCCTGTAGCCACCTGTGCCCATATGATGGTGATATTTATTTTTGGCTGTATTTTCCTTATTTTTTGCTGATATTGCCTTAGCTGGTGCTGAGGTCTTGTATTCCACAAATGCGGCCCAGTTATCCTGCTGCAACTCTAGTGGGCCAACGAATGAAGGAGTTGTTTCCTTCAAGACATACTTGTGGTACAATCTTTTTTTCCATTCGTTGAATAGTTCGGCCATCTTCTTAAGAGCAAAGTGCTTGACTTTCCTCGTCATTTGCTGTGTGATCTCATCAGTCTCCAAGACAGGTAGGGTGAAATGTGTCATGAGAGAATTCCACATTGTATATTTCGCTCTGTCATCTACAAAACTAGCCCCAGCTGGATCCTTTTTCTTTCCTGGCTTGTTCCAGTTTCGCATGGTGATCGGGACTTTGTCTCTAACAATCACTCCGCATTGACTTGTAAATGCATTCGCAGCTTCTTTGGGTTCCAGCGGTTGACCCTGCTGAGAGACTAAGTCAATGCTGAAACGGACATCAGCGGGCAACTTGTGTGTCGGGCCTCTTGTATTTGTAGAAGATTGGCCGGAAGCGGAGGTCTAAGAGAAGAAACATTCGTCAGTACATATATACGAATCAATTAGTGCATCTATACTAGTGAACCATCTATAGAGGCTTTATATACCTTGACGGAGTTTGTCATTATTATGGTGTCTTCACCATGGTCTCCACGATGGTCAGCACCATCGTCTCCACTATTTGGTCCACCATCGTCTCCTCCATACAAATTAAGATATTTGGAGCCATCATAATAAGACCCCCCAGTACCCTCATCTATAATGTCGAGGAGCTCCTCTTCATTCTGTCTACCGTCCATAGCTTAACTAATACAGAAAAAGAATATTGCATTAAGTAAAAGAATATTACAACTGCGACAACTCGGATACAGTACTTAGTGATTAAGATAAATTACAATAATATAAGATAAATTACATTATTAATACATCACCGGAGAATAGCTCGGGTGCATTATAGGATAAAGTATAAGATAAAGTACATTATTAATACATCACCGGAGAATAGCTTGGGTGCATTATAGGATAAAGTATAAGATAAAGTACATTATTAAGATATACTAGTGAACGTGGCTGCCGCGTTCTGTGTTACGGGAGCTCTGCAGGCACAGAAGAGGAACCATCACCGGAGAATAGCTCGGGTGAGATCCGTGAACCTGCCAGATATTGGAGAACCTAGTCTCCAAAAGATACATGTATCGCCGTACATGCTCGTCCTCCTCCCTGATACGACGTCGTACCACCTCCTCGGGGGCTGGCTCCCTCTGCATCGCTCCTGGACCTCGTCGACGCCACCAAAGAAGCTCCGGGTCGACGATGATACCCGGATTTCTCACCAAGGTACGAGTCCTGACAGGTAGCACCTCCTAGTGCCAACCCGGCGGAGCCCAGACTCGGACATCCCCGACGGAGTCCAGTAGGTTCGGACGAGATGGACGCGACATAACTAAATAATAGCAATAAACAATCATAAAACATAAACAGTAACTAAATCACTAAGTATATATTGCCCTAATAACAATAACCCTAAACCTATCACTAACTAAACTAAACCTCATTAACTAAGTATTCTAACTAAACCTAATCCCTAATAAACCCTAATCCCTAATAAAACCCTAAGACCTAATAATAAACTAACTAAAATCACTAACTAAATCACTACTAAAATCCATAACTAAATCACTAAGTCACTACTAAAATCCTTAACTAAATCACTACTAAAATCCCTAACTAAATCACTACTAAATCCCTAATTAACTAACAAAATCACACTAATTAACTAAATCCCTAACTAAATAAAATCCCTAATTAACTAACAAAATCACACTAATTAACTAAATCCCTAACTAAATAAAATCCCTAATTAACTAACAAAATCACACTAATAATATCCCTATAATTAACTACACCTACGTATACCTCACCTGCAGGGGGTGGAGCGGCGCGGCGGCAGCGACGACGGCGAGCGACGGCGCGGGACGGGCGAGGGCGGAGACGGTGCGGCGGGACGGGCGGCGCGGAGACGATGCGGCGGGGCGGCGCGGAGACGGGCGGGACGGGCGGCGCGTTCGGCGGCGCGGCGGACAGCGTGGAGACGGTGCGGCGGGGCGGCGCTGGGCGGAGACGGGCGACGCGTTCGGCGGCGCGGCGGACGGCGTGGGCGCGTTCGTCTCTGCCGGGGAAGAATAAACTGGCGATCTCCGCGTCGTGGCTCGACCCGGGGCGGGGGTGGTATTTATACCCCCCTCCCTTTAGCCCCGGTTAGCCCCGGTTCATATTACAACCCGGGGCTAAAGGTGTTTTCGGCCCGCCGCACTTCCCGCCCGCCGAAACCCTTTAGCCCCGGGACCTTTAGCCCCGTATCGTATTACAAACCGGAGCTAAAGTTTATTTTTGGCGCCAAACCAAAACATGGTTTATAGTTTTCAGAAAATTATGTATTATATATCAAAAATTTCAGAAATAGAAGATCTATAATTTAAATCTATTATCATACTTTATTATACAACTTAAATGAAATTATCTATTATCTAACAAGTATTATATTTACTAGAAATATTCACAAAAAATAATAAAAATATAGTTTATTATTTAAAAATGGAAAAAATACATATAATATAGCAAAATATTCACAAAAATATAGTAGAAATGTTGTCCCGCCATTTCCCCCACTTCCCGCCATGTTCTCCCGCCATTTCCCTCGCTTCCCGCCATGTTCTCTCGCCATGTCCCTCTATATCTAGGTCGACCGTCATTTCCATCGACACATCCACACCTTCTCTCTCACAACAATGGACACCGCTTACTGGGCTTTTCTGACGCTCGAGGAGACCGAGGCGCTGTGCGCCTCCAGCTACGCATGCCCGCCGGGTACCGGCTGCCCGCTGGCTGGATGCTGAGCGCTGGAGGGGTTCCTGTTCCTCCTATGTCTCAAGGTTCGGCCCGCCAGGCGGCCATCACGAACCACTTCTACCTCGAGCTCACGCCGGAGCAGCGGATGGATCCCCATTGGGATCCCGACAACCTCGACACCTGGAATGCCTTCTTCGCAAACCGGCGGGAAAGGGAGCTCGCCAGGTACGAGGGTGACGGCCCACCCCCAGTGAACCACAACGAGGCTGGTCGCCGCCTGTGGTGGGCGAACCGGACTATCGCCTGTGTGATGCGCTACATCACCATGGGAGACCGTCCTCGCCTGAGGTACCCGCACTTTCACCAGCAGCATAGCCACAAGAATGGTGGTGGTGGTGAAGGCCTAGGACGTACTGGAGTCGTCATCCGGGAGCCCCCTCCCCCGCGCGTCGTGAATCCGAGGCCGGAGGATCCATCCGCGTGCTACGAGGAAGGGCTGAGGATCCATCCGCGTGCTACGAGTGACGACGACGACGATGACGATTCCGAAGACGACCCAGAAGCTGTGTACTACAGGGGCTAGATATGACTAGTAAGAGTGCCCGTGCAAGGCACGTAACTAATGGTCAGATCTATTACAAACATTAATATAGTCGAATATTGACTCTTCATGATTAGAAGTATCCACTACACATAGTGTTGCCTCAACACACTCGGTGGTCTGCCATCTTCAGAGAGGCATGTTTCTCCACCTTTCCAACAGAAACCACGCCGGCACTGCCCTTTTTAGGAGAATTGTCCTCAGAATTTAGCCAGAAGACAATCTGCCATGAGACATTCTCTTTACAAGACAATTTTCAAATCATCAAGCATCTTGAAGCAGCTCCTGCCTAGCGACGACCTTCCTTTGCTAAAGGGACAACAACTCAGATGGTAGTTTAGAGAGGTAACTGTCTTTATGACCACTTACAAATATCAAGAGAGGTACAACTTCAAATAAGGTGTAATATTCTTTATCAGAAACATCTTGGCAGCAACATAAGAAGTACTACAATATTAACATTGCACGGCGTGCTTGGTTTCCCTCGTACTTGGTTTCCTGTATTGTTATTAGCTATAAATAAACTTCATAGTAGTTGGCCATTTAGAAGAAGGTTGCTGACTTATGAAATACCAGTATTTTATGAGAGACAAATCACAAATATACGCAAGTCATTTTTGGATACTGTCGGAATGAAGTAACCAGATGCCTGCGAAAAACATGGAGTTAGTTCGAGAAAGGGAATTCATTCATCACCAAATTCTTTAACACTGTCCAAAATATGCTCAATTTAACAACTATGTTGTCTTGAAGAAAAGAACAACCTGCCATCACAGTTATACCTATTTCTAGTGAGTGAAATATAAAATTATGCTGGATTTGAGTACTCAATCAGGCGTCATCTTCTTACCAAAACTCCATTGTCTAGGCACTCAAACTTCATGTCCTGAAACATAAGAAGTAAGCCTCTGGAACACAATGGAGGAAAAGTTTGTACCAAAACAACAGAATTGATGAAAAGTGCTCCAAGAAATTAAACGATGCATCAAGCAGTGTATGTCCAGCACGAAAATACATAACGTTTTGAGACGCTTCCATTTGCACTTACCCTAGATTGGTTCTTATAAATTAACAGAAAACAAACCAAGAAGTCAAAATATTGAATAGCAAAAGCAGACCCCCCTGGTTATGATCATATTTCCCTAATCTTGTGAAGTGCAATTTCATGAAGGCGGCCAAAATAGATGCACAGTGCTAGCCCATATGCACAAATCTAGCAATTAAGACCAACCATTGTTAGAAATTGATAGGCTGCGTAGCCACCACGGCTTGAGCTTCAACACCTTCTCGGTGACAGACATAATTCATAATATGTGGTCAGATTTCAGTTCATGCATCAACAGAACAAAGAATCCGAGAGCTAGTGACAAAGAACTCACCAATATTGGGCGATATACTCCTCCATACTGCAGCTCTCCCAGTCGATCTTCAAAAATTTGCAACAAAGCTTGTTATGATTTGTTTTAATTTTAGATTTGAGTGTGCTGTGTTCCTGTTCTACCTTGTGAGAGGACGGTGCACACCATCGTGCTTGAAGCCTTGAACACCTTGAAGAGGACAGCAGTACTGTATGCAACGGAAGCTGCAGGTTTCCGGATGCCACGAGGAGCAGCGCGGACGGGCCCTTCTCACCCGAGAGCTTCGACGGGTTTCCGGATGCCACGAGGAGCAGCGCGGACGGGCCCTTCTCACCCGAGAGCTACGACGGGCCCTCCGCACCCTCCAGGGACGGGATCTCGAAGACCACCTGCACGCCCGCCTTCGAGCCCATGATGCCGGCGTTAGCAACCCTCATCGTCTAAATTTCCTCGGTCGTCTGCTGGTCACCGTCCTCCATCACGGCGGCGCCCGGTGTGATGCGACTATGCGAGGGTTTGGATAGCCAATTAGACGTAATTAACGGACGCGTCGCGTGGTGGGACATCATGCTATCACAATTAGGAACGGGGGACGCGGAGTAATTCGCTTCGACGGACTGCGGGTGGCAGAACATCCAATCTGAGCCGTCGAATTGGATGGCAGACCACCGGAGTGATGTTGACTCTCAATTTTTGCTGGATGGATTAGATCGTAGGGTGGAGGTTGTCCTGTGTACTCTAATCTGGGTGGCTTTAGAATAATTCAAGTTTGCTCTTTTATAAGTAGTAGAGATTATGACTAATTTTTACGTTTTAATATTAATAAATGTCTGGCCACAACAAGTTGCAATACTACCTATTGAGATCGAGAAAGTTCATATCCATATACATATAAGAAGATCATTAAAAATAAATGTTTAATAATATTGTACATCACCAACATCCACACATGTTAGGGTTTTCTTCTAATCCGTAACCATGGAGCATCTTCCTTATTTAACGGGATGCTTGGGTCATCCTTCACAGCGAAGGGCGGAATTTCATGAAACTTATCATAATCGTCTGACATGTCTGTCTTATCCTCCACCCCCACGATGTTTCTTTTTCCTAAAAGAACTATGTGGCGCTTTCACTCATCGGATGCTGTATTCTTTTGCTTATCTTTCATTTTTCTCGGTTTGGTAGACATGTCCTTCACATAAAAAACCCGAGCCACATCATTGGCTAGGACAAATGGTTCATCTCTATACGCAAGGTTGTTGAGATCCACTGTTGTCATTCCGTATTTCTTGTCTACCTCAACCCCGCCTCCTGTCAGCTTGACCCATTTGCACCGAAACAAAGGAACCTTAAAAAAAGGTCCATAGTCAAGTTTCCATAGCTCCTCTATGTAACCATAATATGTATCCTTTTGCCCATTCTCGTCTGTTGCATCAAATCGGACACCACTGTTTTGATTGGTGCTCTTTTTATCTTGGGCGGTCGTGTAAAATATATTCCCATTTATCTCGTACCCTTGGAAAGTCAATATAGTCGAAGATGGTGACCTGGCCAACAAGTACAACTGCTCTCCGACATTTATGTCATTCATGAGATGTGCTTGCAACCAACCGCTGAAAGTCCTCATATGTTCATCTCTAATCCAGGAGCCAGGCTTCCCCGGGTTGTTGGAGTGTACAATATTCTTGTGTTCCTCGATATACGGAGCCACCAAGGTGGAACTTTGCAGAACTGTGTAGTGTGCTTTAGTGAGAGAATGTCCGTCCATACATATCCTTGCTTTCTTTCCTAGCGTGCCTTTTCCACTAATTCTAGCCTCATGCCGTGATTCAGGAACACCGATGGGCTTAAGGTCAGGAATAAAGTCAACACAAAACTCAATGACCTCCTCTGTTTCATATCCCTTTGAGATGCTTCCTTCTGGCCTAGCATGGCTATGAACATATTTCTTTAACACTCCCATGAACCTCTCAAAGGGGAACATATTGTGTAGAAATACAGGACCAAGAATGTTAATCTCATCGACTAGGTGAACTAGGAGGTGAGTCATAATATTGAAGAAGGATGGTGGAAACACCAACTCGAAGCTGACAAGATGTCGTGGTGGTGTCACGGCAGATGCCATGGATAGGCTAAAGGTGGGGACTAATACACGCTAGGGGAATCCAGGGAGGGATAGTGGAGTGATTCTCCACACAGAGGTTTGTATTGCTATATCTCCAAGATTACAAGTGCTCCTTGAGCTGTATTGGCGAGAGGAGGAAGAAGGAGCTCTCTTACTCTTGCCTACTATTTTTCCCTAGAACCCTAGATCAACTAGCACTATGGAATCTCCAAACCAACTAGCGCCCAACCAACCCCCTCTACCAGAACCCTAACCCCCCTTATATAGAGGAAGTTCGGTCCTAGCCTAGGGCATACGTGGAGGCATATTCCTAAGAATATGCCCCCTCCCAAAGTGGTAACCCGACCGGGGTGCTTTTCCCCCGCGTCACATATGCTTTAGCGACGTAAGCCTCTACGGCGCCCGCGTCAGCCGACATGGGCGTCGTCACCCCTGTCGGCCATGACCCGGTGGTCCTGCCCTTGCTTTCTTCGCTCATGCAGTGCGTACCGGACCTTCTTTTTTAACCAGAGAGATTCCTTCCTTCTCCCAGAAGCTAAGCGAGGATCCGTATCATAGTAGATCCGGCCACACCTGTTCCTGCATATAAGTTAGACAAGCAATTCCGACTTACTCCTTAGGTCGGACGAGACAATGTTAGGCGACCCCCTGGTCCGGGTTACTCCGTGATCCGGCCTGCCTTGAGGTGACTCGGCCAACATCCGCTTTGACCTTGCCGAACCTCGGCTAACTCAGCCCTTATACCCCAGAGTGACCCTACCCGGGGGTATCCCCCCAATATTAGTCCCCGAAGCTGGTGCGGTCTTAGCTGCCTTGGCCGCTAAGGCCACATCAGGTTCATTTATGTTCGAGCCTCGGACGTTTAATTCCGGGTTAGCTCCTTATCTCGGATTATATGGATTTACGTTCCCTTCGCACGTTACAAGTTTTCACTTGCCGGCCGGGTCACCACTTTGGCTCGGACCCATGGTTATCATGGTTCGATCCGGGCCCTGTTTCCTTCTCTCATACGCCAACCCACGTGGAGGCTAATCATTACTTCGTCTTATTTTAAGGGTCTGCATAGTAACCGCCGCAGTAATTGTCAGTTATCACTGTGCGTGGGTCACGTCATGCCTGCCTCCTCGTTTACCGCATCAGCACGTCGCGTCATGGGATTGCTTCTACTCTGTGGCCTCCTGTGTGGCTTTTCTCCGATTGGCTGATGCAGGTGATACACGGCCACACCGTGTGGCTCGTCGGCGCAGCGCGATCCCACTCATCCATCTCTGGGGGTGGTTAAATAGGGGAGGGGCGCACCCTTTAGCGTTTTTCCACTTCTGCGCCCCTCTGCCCGTTGCCTTTCTTCTTCGTCTTACTTGCGACCACGCCGCCGCCGGTGCTTCTAGCAGCAGCGCCACCGCCGCACTCTCCCCGTGCTTCTGCTTTGCAGCCACCGCTGCGCAACTGCTTAGCCACGGTTCCTCACCAATCCAGGCCGCATATCCCCGCCACCGCTAGCTCCAGCGAGGATAGCGAATACGAGATGATGGAGGAGGAGCTCGTCGTCGCCGAGCAGGAGATGGAGGAGGACGCCGGCGCGGCGGACCGCGGCGCATGGGCCGGATCATGGGTCTGTCAAGATGACATTGACTGGCTCTACCGGACCAGGCGCATTCCTGCCGGCGTCACCGCTCGTCTCTCCTCCGCCGAACTGGCCCCCTCACCCAATCCGGGTGAGTTCGTTGTATTCCTGTCCCACTTCCAACGGGGATTTGGTCTGCCGGTGAGCGATTTCTTTCGGGATTGGGTTAGGACCTACCACTTGCAGCCGCACCATCTCCCAGCGAACGCTATCACCTCTCTTTCCGCCTTTGCTTCTACGATCGAAGTCTACACCGAACTATGGCCCACGAAGGAGCTGTGGATTCGATTCTTCGGCCTTCATCGCAACATCGTCCCCAATATCCATGTAGAGTCGGAGGATAAGCAGCTCACCCAATTCGGAGCTGCCTCCATCTCGCCCCGGAGGTTTTCGGTCTTTCCCCGGGTTACCGGGCTTGACTCCTGCAAAGGATGGGCCCGGACCTTCTTCTACGTACGGAATGAGGGTACTGGAGATTTGATTCGGTTGCTGCCCTACGTTCCGGGTCTACCTGACATGGATTTCTGGGAGGAGGTCCCCAAGAAGCCTACAGCTCTGGCCAACCAAGTTAACAAGAGGTTCGCGGAGCTGAAGAAGCTCGGATTGCACAACGAGGATGCTATGATCACGTTCGTGCGCAACCGAATCTCTCCCCTCCAGAAGCGCACCCACAAGTTGTGCCACATGAGTTTCGGTCGCGACCCCAACTGGACCTCCTCCTTCGAGTTGAGCAACACGGAGATCTTTTGCCAGGTTAAGGCTCTTTTCACCACCCACAAGGATTTCTCCGCCGAATGGACGTGGGGAATTGAGCACTACTGTCGTGACAGGCTCCCTCCCGCGGTAAGCTTCACGGGGCAAACTTACTTCGAATCAAGTATGTGTCGATTTTTGTTGTATTTTTGATTCTGCTCTTTGTGCTTTTTCTCAGCTGTTCCTTCAGCAAACTCTCGAGGATGGTACGGACCCGACCCTTAAGTGGGCGCCAGACCGAGAAATCCCGAATGAGGAGGAGACGGACCAGGAGATGTTCCTCCCTATGACCGACGCTACCAAACGACCCAGCGGTAAATTCTCTTCTCTTAGAGATTGGCCCGATGATGAGGATGACTCGGATGTCGACGTGATTGAACCTGTTGAGGCTGTCCCTCTTTCTTTTGCCTTTCCGGCATCAGCTAACCCCGGTGGGCATATCCACGAGGATCCTCCACTTGCTACGGGTGAGCCGGTTTCGGTGGCGTCGAAGAAGAAGCGCGGAGCCGCATCAAGTTCTTCCTCCGAACCTTCTCATCCCACAAAAAGGCGAAAGAAGGCCGGAGACAAGACTGCCTCCAAGCGGGCAGGCAAAGCCCCAGCATGGAGGGCCCGGAAACCCAAGGAGGCCGAAACCTCGGATGCGTAAGTCATTTTACATTGCGTAACTCACTTTTCCTTGCATCGCGGTAATTTCTCTCCTGACATTATTCTCTTTTTCAGGTCTCCGGTGGAGGTCCCTCAGAGCGGATCAAGCATCTCTTCACCCCTTTGGTTTGGCCCTTCTCCTCCTCGTGATGACGAGTCACGCCCGCTGAGCCCTATTCCGGAGGGTTCTGCGGCTGCTCCGGGTTCTGCAGTGCCTCATCGAGAGGAACGCGACCTCGAAGCGGGAGGGGTTCCAGCCAAGGCGACGACGTCCACCACTTCGGCATCGCCGCAACCAGCAACCACCGAGTCTATCACAACACCAGCACCAGCAGTAGCTCCAGTACCAGCGACCGAGCCAGCACCTGTCCCGGCACCACGGAAACCAACATCAGCTCCAAGTCCAGCTACAAGAGCTCCAGTGCCAAGTTCTTCTGCCTCGTCCGAGTCATCTCAGCCTCGGCGAGGAACTATTTCAGCAGCTTCTAAAGGGAAATCCACCGTGGTTACTTCTTCCCAGCAAGCTAAGGGAAAAAGGCTCCGGACACTGCCAAGTCTGCATCCGTCGAGGCCGGGCAGCGAACCCTATCGTCGATGCTTCCGAAGAAATCACCAGCAGCGACGGATGTTCCTGCCGAGCCAACTGATGCGTAGCAGATGGTTCTGCACACCAGCCCAGCTCTTGCCCTAGTTGAGAGGAAATAAGCTCACGCGAAGGGCTTGGTGGCACCCCATATGCCCACCGGCGAGAGGTACCCTCCGAGCCTTATCGAGTTCGTCATGAACTGGAACAAGGCGGAGTTCGTCCACAACGACGTCTCCCAGAAAAGTTCGGCCCCGCAGACTTTTCCGCCCAGATGAATACTGCCGCTAAGGCAATTAACCTCGCGGGGCGAATGATGGAGGTATGTCGTTTCTCCTTTACATGCTGTAGATAATAACCATTAGTCCCCGAGCCTCCGGTGGAGTAGCTTGTTACTCGGCCGGATGCTCATTAGAAAACTACCGTAGCTGCATGTAAACTTCAAATATGCACGCACCTAGAGCCGGGTTAAGTTCCACTTGGCCCGGATCTTGCGCACTTCGAATATGCACACACCTAGAGCCGGGTTAAGTTCCACTTGGCCCAGATCTTGTGCACTTCGAATATGCACACACCTAGAGCCGGGTTAAGTTCCACTTGGCCCGGATCTTGTACACTTCGAATATGCACACACCTAGAGCCGAGTTAAGTTCCACTTGGCCCGGATCTTGTACACTTGAAATATGCACACACCTAGAGCCGGGTTAAGTTCCACTTGGCCCGGATCTTGTACACTTCGAATATGCACACACCTAGAGCCGGGTTAAGTTCCACTTGGCCCGGATCTTGTACACTTCGAATATGCACACACCTAGAGCCGGGTTAAGTTCCACTTGGCCCGGATCTTGTACACTTCAAATATGCACACACCTAGAGTCGGGTTAAGTTCCACTTGGCCCGGATCTTGTACACTTCGAATATGCACACACCTAGAGCCGGGTTAAGTTCCACTTGGCTCGGATCTTGTACACTTCGAATATGCACACACCTAGAGCCGGGTTAAGTTCCACTTGGCCTAGATCTTGTACAGTTCGAATATGCACACACCTAGAGCCGGGTTAAGTTCCACTTGGCCCGGATCTTGTACACTTCGAATATGCACACACCTAGAGCCGGGTTAAGTTCCACTTGGCCCGGATCTTGTACACTTCGAATATGCACCAAGTTAATTTTACACTTGTGTACTTTTTTCAGGTAACCACCAATCGCCGGAGCGCTGAATTCCAACGCCTGCTTGATACCCACAAGATACTACGCGCAAAACATGTTGCACTTGGCGCAGAACATGAAAAGAGGGGTAATTTTCTCCCTCAGCACCTCTCCGTTTTTCTTCACTTTCTTCCGACGGACTAATCTCCTTATTCGGTTTCTATAGCTGGGGTGGAGGCTGAGAACAAGATCATGCGGAAGAACTTGGAGGAAATCCGGGGTATGTCCTCTTTTGTTCGACCTCGTAGTGTTTTCCATTTCTTCTTCTCCTTGGCTCGGCAAACATTCACTCCTCGGCTCTGCCGGGACAACATACTATTTCAGCATCGCTTGAGGATAGTGTGCTCGTTCCTGATATGATGCTGCATTTTCTCGAACAAGCAGGGCAATATCAAGCCGAGCTGAAGAAAAAGGATGATGAGCTTGCTCTCCTCCAGACTAAGGACAACGAGATTGCCAAGCTCAAGGCTGAGATGGAGAAGATGAAGGCCCAACACCAAATCGAGCTCCAAAAGGTTGGCCAGAACTTCATAGAAGAGCGTGAGCGCCTTACTCTCTAGATCTCCAAGGACCAGGACCTACTCAGAGAATCCGACCTCCAGCTTGGGTCGGCTAACGCTGAGCTTGAGCAACTTCGCAAAAGACGCGATGCCTGCATCAAGGAGTTAACCCGGATCCATAGCCATATTTCTCGTAAGTTCCTTTCCCTTATCCGACATACTTCTCCGGGTTACCTCATATGTCTTTTCTTTACCTTCTTCCTTTGCCTTGTTTCTAGACCACTTTCCGGAGGGTACTGCTATTGCAAGCACTGCTGTTGCCAAAATTCGCCGAGAGAGGGGTACTCCCATTGCTCTTGATGGTGAGAACATTCCCTTAGACATGGAGGACCTATTGGTCAGCTTGTCCTCTCGCGTGGAGACCATCAAGAATTATGGCAAGGATATCCTCGACGTTGCAGTTCGCATTTTCAATACGTTCTGGCCCGGAGAGAGTAGCCCGGAGACCATCACGACTCTCGTTGAGAAGTTAATGGAAGTTGAGACCCAGCTTGACCTCTGGAGAGAGACCGCTGGTCGTGCCGCAGCTGATACCATCCTTCACCATATTCTCACATGGTACGAGAAGATCGACCTCAGCCTCCTTACACGCCGACGCACCGGATCCAGATGGACCGATGATCCGGAGTGGGTAGCTCGGCGCCAGGCTTGCGCCTACAGCCTCGTCGAATATTCTCCTATTCATGACTGGGTTGAAGGACCGAGCTTCCTGGAATCCGCTGGGTACGAGCACAATGAGAACGTTGAAGATGGGTCGGATGAGGGCGGAGAAGATGATGCTTCAGATATTAAAGACAGCGACGACGACGCCGAACTTCCTCCTCCTGCTGCTCCTTAGTTCCAAAAAACTTGAAAACTTATCAGATCCCCGGTATGCCGGGTGCAATTGTATGCTGGATATGGGATATTTTGCTACTACATTTCTATGCCGGATTAACTTGGGCGCAGTCCCTGAGTTTTATTTTCTTGTTCGTCCAATTCTATGGCTCGGTCCGTGTCTACCTTGATTCGGTTTTACGACTTACGAACCCGAGCTTCAAAAATTGTTTTAACAATACTTAGAAACTTTGAGGCTTGGCTCAAAATAATTCAGCATAATAGCTTGAAAATAAAAACAGGGTTAGTCCGAAAAACAAGCATTAGCTCGAATAGACTCGTTTCCTTAGTCGTTTTTCATGTGCTACGCAATTCCAAACTTGTTCCCTTGCTTGCCATGAAGCCAATTCTTGTTGGACAGCAGCAAGTCAAAGGGTTGGGTTTTTGGTGCTCACACATTACTAATCCGGGTTAAGTAGAACGACTTATTCCAGCTACCGCATAAAAAATAACAACAAACATTATTAAGGCAGTCCCTGAGTTACTGCTCGAGGCGCTGCTATTTCATTGATAAGCTCATTGCCGACATACATACCGACATGAGACGACTCGGATACATACACTTCTTAGCTAAGTGTAGAAGGGACGTAGTAGTGCTACATTCCACGGTCGCTTGGATTCCTCTCCGGACCTGTCCGCCTTGTTCTTTTCCTGTGGTTTTGCATCTATGAGATAGTAAGAATCATTGTGCAATGCTTTGCTCACAATGAATGGCCCTTCCCATGGGGGGGGATAATTTATGCATGCCAGTAGTACGTTGTACCAACCGGAGCACCAGATCGCCTTCCCGAAAGACTCGGGGGCACACTTTCCGGCTATGATAGCGTCGGAGATTTTGCTGATATATGGCGGATCTGGACAATGCCAGTTCTCTCGCTTCTTCCAGCAGATCAACATCATTTTGCCGGGCTTCTTGCACTTCGGCTTCTGTGTATTGGGTGACCCTAGGCGAATCATGCTCTATGTCGGCTGGTAATACAGCTTCTGCCCCATATACCAGAAAAAATGGCGTATAGCCTGTTGATCGATTCGGAGTTGTTCTTAAGCTCCACAGTACCGCTGGTAGTTCTTCTATCCAGCACCCTACTGATCTTTGCAGCGGCTCAATGAGCCAGGGTTTTATCCCGGATAATACTAATCCGTTGGATCTTTCCACTTGTCCGTTCGATGCGGGGTGGGCTACCGAGGCGACATCGAGTCGGATCTTCTTATCTCGGCAGAAGCGCGCAAATGCTCCTTCTGCAAAATTTGTTCCATTATCTGTTATAATACTGTGTGGATAACCGTATCTCAAGATGATGTCTTTGAGAAATGTCACGGCCGTAGCTCCGTCACATTTTATTATATGTTTCACTTCAATCCATTTTGTAAACTTGTCCACCATGACCAAAATGTGTGTCACGTTTCCTCTTGCTGGTTTGAACGGGCCAACCATATCCAAGCACCATACTGCAAATGGCCACGTAATTGGTATGGTATTGAGTTTCGACATAGGCATATGTGTCTTGGTGGCGTACCTTTGACAACCATTGCATTTTCTCACCAGATCTTCTGCTTGTTCCAAGGCACTTGGCCAGTAGAATCCATGCTGGAACGCCTTTGCCACCAAGGCTCGGGATGAGGCATGATGCCCGCATTCTCCTTGGTGTATATCTCGGAGGATGTTAAGCCCTTCTTCCGGGTCAACGCATCATTGGAGGACATTGGTTACACTCCGTTTGTACAACTTGGAATTGATGATTGTGTATGCTTTTGCTCTCCTCTGAGTTTGCCTGGCTAACACCTCCTCAGCGGGTAACGTTCCGTCTTTCAGGAATTGGAATATAGGCAGTGCCCAAGCTGGTATCGCTCGTGGAGGGAACATCTCCTCATCAATTTCCATCTGATCCACCGGCGTAACTTCAGCCGGATCATGCTGAGCAGTCCCCGGGTCTAGCGAGGTAGTCCCCTGGTTTGCCGAGGCAATCCCCGGGTTTGCTGATGCACTCCCCGGGTCTCGCGTACTACCTTCCGTGTCAATGTCCATGGGCTCAGCTCCGGATTCCGTATTTTCCGGGACATAGATCGAATCGGTTCCTGGGGACGGCCTGATAGATGGTTTTCTGAGGTGTTCCAATGCTACACCTGGTGGAATTGCCTGTCTGGTCGATCCGAGCTTCAACAACATGTCGGCAGCCTCGTTTCCACCCGGGGTACATGGTGAAATTCACAACCCTCGAAGTAACCAGATATCTTCTGCACGTGAAATTTGTATAGTGCCATGTTTGGATCCAGGGCGTCCCACACTCTGGACACCTGCTGCACCACCAGATCCGAGTCACCAAAGCATATTATCCGACGTATGCCAATCTCCTTTGCCACTTTGAGCCCATGCACAAGAGCCTCATACTCATCGACATTGTTCGATGCCGCGAAATGGATCTGCAATACGTACTTTAGCTGATCCTTCTTTGGCGAGGTAAGCACAACCCCGGTGCCTAGTCTGGTTTTGGTTTTCGACCCGTCAAAGTGCATCCTCCAGTAATTCGGATCTGGTGCCGGTGGTTCGTATTGTACCTCGGCCCAATCCACAAAAAAGTCCGCCACAGCCTGAGATTTGATCGCTTCTCTTCTGTCGTATTGGGGCGCATAAGGGGCTAACTCAATTGCCCATTTTGCAATTCTGCCACTCGCATCCTTGTTACCCATTATCTCGGATATGGGAGCTTCACATATTACTTTGATGGGGTGCTCCTCAAAGTAATGCTTTAACTTCTTTGTCGCCATATAGACACCGTATGCCACCTTTTGAAAGTGCGGGTAGTTCTGTTTTGAGGCAGACAATACCTCGCTCAGGTAATATACTGGCCTCTGCACCGACTTACCCTCTTCATTGCTCTCCACTACAATTACTGCGCTTACAACTCGGTTGGTTGCGGCTATGTAGAGCAACATTGGCTGCTTTGATAGTGGAGAGGCTAACACTGGCGCAGTGGCCAACATCTTTTTTAAGTGGGCAAAAGCTTCATCGGCCTGTGGCGTCCAAACGAATTTATCCAACTTTTTCATGAGTTGGTAGAGAGGCAGTGCCTTTTCTCCCAACCGACATACAAACCGACTCAACGATGCCAGGCATCCAGTGAACTTCTGGACATCGTTAAGACATTTCGGCAGCTCCATTCATTCGATGGCTCGGATCTTAGTTGGATTAATTTCGATACCTCGGCTGGAGACGAGAAATCCGAGTAATTTTCTAGCCGGGACACCGAAGGTACATTTTTTCGGGTTAAGCTTCATCCGGAACCTTCTCAAGTTCGCGAATGTTTGCCTTATGTCGTCAAGGAGCGTTGTGCTTTCCTTGGTCTTGATTACCACATCATCCACGTATACTTGTACGTTTTGACCTATTTGGTCGTGCAAACATTTTTGCATACATCTTTGGTATGTTGCACCTGCATTACATAAACCGAACGGCATAGTGCGATAGCAGTAAGCCCCGTACGGGGTAATAAGCACAGTCTTTATTTGATCATCCGGGTTTAGAGGTATCTGGTGGAAGCCAGAATATGCATCAATGAATGACAACAGTTCGCATCCCGTGGTCGATTCTATGACCTGATCTATCCTCGACAGTGGAAATGGATCTTTTGGACACGCCTTGTTCAGGTTCGTGTAATCAATACACATACGCCAAACCACTGCCACGTTTGGATCGTCCTTCTTCTTTTCTACCAGCACCGGATTAGAGAGCCAATCCGGATATAGTACCTCCATGATAAATCCTGCTGCTAGTAACCAAGCTATCTCGTCTCCAATGACTTTTCTCCTATCCTCGGCGAAGCGGCGGAGAGGTTGCTTCACCAGGCTTGCTCTGGGTCTTACATTCAAAGAGTGCTCGGCCAACTCCCTCGGAACACCTTGCAAGTCTTGTGTAGACCAAGCAAAAATATCCCGATTCTCACGGAGGAAGTTGACGAGCTCGCTTTCCTATTTGCCAGTTAACCCGGCACCAATTGTTACGGTGCGCTCCGGGAACATGTTATCAACTGGAACCTTTTTGGTGTCCTTTGCGGCTTGAAATGAAACGCTGCCATGCGGGTTACTTAATGCCGGCATATATTGCTGCGCGGACTGAGCTAATGCCGCCACCTCTTGGATTTTTCTTTTCTCTTGCGCAATCACGAGTGACTCGGCTAGGTTAGACCCGGCTGAAGCACACTCAATGGAACGTCGGAGATCTCCAGCAATGGTGATCACTCCATTTGGCCCGGGCAACTTCATCTTCAGATAACTGATGTGACAGCTTGCCATGAATTTGTTCAATGCTGGTCTTCCGAGTAACGCATGATATGCACTTTCCAAGTTCACCACTTCAAACTCCAGATTTTTGGTTCGGCAGTTATCCCTTGTGCCGAATAGCACGTCGACCCGGACTTTGCCTATGGGCTCACAAGAAATGCCTGGTACAATGCCATGGAAAGTTGTTCTCGTAGCCTGGAGCATGTTCTCCGAGATGCCCAACTTGCGCATCGTATCCGCATACATGATGTTAATGCTACTGCCATTATCAATCAAAACCTTGGAGAACCTCACATTGATGTTCGGTCCAATGAATGTCGGATCTAGCACTAGCGCATACGAACCTGGACTTGGCATAAGTTTAGGATGATCTTTGATGTTCCAGGTCCGACCAAGGCATGTACCTCGTCACTGCCGGCATGACTGCATTGACCTCCATATGTCGGCGCTGCAAGCTCTTCCTATCTGTCTCCTTAGTCGTGAACACACAATAACTCTGGTGATGTTCCCTGTACTCATTCCTTCCTTCGTTTTCGGGGTACCTCTGATCCGGTTGTTGCTGATTTTCCACCTGATGCACTGCATCCCTTTTCTCATTATTGTCATACCTCGGCGGAGGGGGAGACAACATTAGCTGCTGCGTGTTTGCCCCGGAGAGCAATTGCTGCCGAGGTGCCTGAGCATTCCCCAAACCACCTTGCTCTATCTTACGCATCCACTCACATTGTCTCGTCGTGTGACCCGCCGGGCTATTCGGATTTGGCGTGTGAAACTTACATGGCTGGTCCAGCATCGACTCATAGGTATACCTCGGACGGTCTTTCTTTTCCTGCCACTGTTTCTTTTGATCTGGAGTCCATGTTTTCTTGCCATCATTTCTTGGAGTCCATTGCCCTCCCGTTCTCTGGCGTTGGTTGCTCCCTGCTCCGGGTTGATCTTGATTCACAACTGCAACTTGTTGCGAACCGTAGCGATGATCCGGTCTATCATCTCTCCTTTTTCCTCTGTAATCGTTCCTCTGGGATGACCCAGCTCCATCCCTCTGATAGTATTCCTCGTTTGACTCATTTGACGCGAGCCTAGGTTGAGTCGGATCGCCCAAAGCATACGAATCAGCAATCCGGATCATCTATGCCAGCGTAATTGGCATTTTCCTTTGCAACTTCATCCACAGCTTGCTTCCATATCTGCACCCTTGCGCAAACCACGCTATGTCCTGTGACTCTATGACACCCTCACACGAGTTTCTCACGGTACACCACCGGGTCAAGAATTCACGATCCGTTTCATTAGGTCTTTGCTTGCACATTGCTAGGGTCTGCGGTCTATTCAGCCTCTGATATGTACTTGAGAAGTTGCTGATAAACATTTCTTCAAAATCTATCCAGCAGTTGATGCTTCCGGGTGGTAAATTATTCAACCATACTCTGGCCGGGCCTTCCAACATCTGGGGTATGTAACGTACATCCCATCTCAAGTTGCCAGTTGCAATTTTCACCGCCGTAGCATAGTTTATCAGCCAATCCTCCGGATTGGTACTGCCGTCATATGTCTTCGTGCCTCTAGGTAACTGGAATTTTGGTACCGGCAGTTCCTTCATGATCCGGGGTCCAAAGCACGCTGGACCCGGAGGACCTTGACATTCGATCTGCTCCGACCTATACAGGCGATCCAGCTTTAACCTGGCGTCATCCGGCATTAAATCCCTACTTCCCAATCTTGACCCTATCACATGATAGTCTGGTCTGGGGTACCCTGCGTTCACCATCTCCGAATCACCGTCGTTGTATCGGTTTTGCTCTCATTGCGCACCTTTTTGCTGCATACCTCGGCCGGCGCTTTGCTCTTGCCTTGGTATATTCCGCTGCTGCGGTTGTCCTGCTCCTGCGGAGTTGCGCTGTCCGGCATTGCCGTTGGCAGCGTTCCCTTGACCGGCATTGCCTTGGTCGTGATTACCTCGGTCAGCTTCACCTCGGGTCACACTCCGTCGATCATCATTTTTTCGCATCTCTTTTTCTTTTCCCGCACGCGTCGGGTCGTACGGGACGATCTGTTTGTTCTGTCTGGCCGAGGTTACTACCTCTTATCTCCTTGGACCACCATGAGGCGATGATGCGGCTCCAGCGGATTTCTCTGGGTTACCCATCACCGAATGGACGATTTTGGAAGCTCCATCTCTCTCCCGGTTAGCTCTCATCCGCTCCTCGTTCTGTCTATTCGCGATCCGAACCAGCTCGTTAACCCTATCTTGCTGTCTTTGACGGGCCTCACCCGTCAGACCCTCTAACTCGGACGCAGCCACATCTGCTGCTTTGAGGTTCTTCGCCGGGGTACTATACTTCGGCAACCCCACAGACAGATAGTTTTCCGACCCTTCTGCTCCATCATCACCTTCTCTGTTCATCTCGCTTATGAGATTTCTCCCTTTTACTTTTACCGTGTCAACTTTGTTTGCCTTTGCGTACTCACGCAGCGTCATGTTCAGCGACTGCTGAGCCGCGGCTATTTTCTTTGCGCCCTCCAGTATCTTTTGCCTAGTTTCCTCTAGCTCGGCATGTGCCTGAGCCGGATCTACCACTGCTGCTACCGGGTTAGCCAAGCTATCCATAGCTTCCCTCAGTACGTTCTCAGGCCTCTCTAGTGGAGGTCCTCTACCTTTCCTTGGTGCCTTAGGTGTTACCTCCGGGTCTGGTGCTGGGTCCTTGCTTGCGCCCGCACCTGGCGCAATCATCATCACCTCTGCATGGTCCGAGGAGCGAGCGATACGCCCCCCCCCCCGCGAGCCACAGTGAGGGGTGGTTCTCCCGCATCGACGATGCGGCACGGATGAACGCATGATACGTCCACAGCAACGTAGACCTTGTGCGCGCCGAGCTTGACGAAGAGGCCGTTGCGCGGAAGTGGGCGCGTGCTGAAGCAGCCAGCGTTGTCGCTGAAGAAGTCTCCAAAGCGCTGAACGAGCCCGAAGACGACGCGTTCGCCGGTGCCGATGAGGTTTCCCGTCCGGATCTTCACCCCTGCTAGCGCCGCTAGCCCCAAGGTGGGCGCCAACTGTCGTGGTGGTGTCACGGCAGATGCCATGGATAGGCTAAAGGTGGGGACTAATACACGCTAGGGGAATCCAGGGAGGGATAGTGGAGTGATTCTCCACACAGAGGTTTGTATTGCTATATCTCCAAGATTACAAGTGCTCCTTGAGCTGTATTGGCGAGAGGAGGAAGAAGGAGCTCTCTTACTCTTGCCTACTATTTTTCCCTAGAACCCTAGATCAACTAGCACTATGGAATCTCCAAACCAACTAGCGCCCAACCAACCCCCTCTACTAGAACCCTAACCCCCCTTATATAGAGGAAGTTCGGTCCTAGCCTAGGGCATACGTGGATGCATATTCCTAAGAATATGCCCCCTCCCAAAGTGGTAACCCGACCGGGGTGCTTTTCCCCCGCGTCACATATGCTTTAGCGACGTAAGCCTCTGCGGCGCCCGCGTCAGCCGACATGGGCGTCTTCACCCCTGTCGGCCATGACCCGGTGGTCCTGTCCTTGCTTTCTTCGCTCATGCAGTGCGTACCGGACCTTCTTTTTTGACCAGAGAGATTCCTTCCTTCTCCCAGAAGCTAAGCGAGGATCCGGATCATAGTAGATCCGGCCACACCTGTTCCTGCATATAAGTTAGACAAGCAATTCCGACTTACTCCTTAGGTCGGACGAGACAATGTTAGGCGACCCTCCCGGTCCGGGTTACTCCATGATCCGGCCTACCTTGAAGTGACACGGCCAGCATCCGCTTTGACCTTGCCAAACCTCGGCTAACTCGGCCCTTATACCCAGGAGTGACCCTACCCGGGGGTATCCCCCCAACACAAGACATTAGACCACATCTTTCTATAACCTTAGTAGACTATCTAGACTGATTACCTTCTGAGAAATTGCATTGAGAAACACACATAGCTTCACAATGGGTACTCGAACATTTTCCAACAGGAGTCCCCTCAATGCAATCGGAAGCAGCTGGGTCATAAGCACGTGGCAGTCATGAGACTTTAGGTTTTGAAATTTTTTCTCTGCCATATTTATTATTCCCTTTATGTTCGACGAGAAACCAGACGGGACCTTGATACTATAAAGGACTTCAAAAAAGATTTCCTTCTCTTCTTTGGTAAGAGCGTAGCTAGCAGTACCTTCAAACAACTCTGGATGCATGTCGTCTCGGTCTTTTATACGTTGTTGGTTCTGCCGTGCTTCAGGTGTATCTTTGCTCTTCCCATACACGCCCAAGAAGCCTAGCAGCGTCACGCAAAGATTCTTCATCAGGTGCATCACGTCAATTGCAGAGCGGACCTCTAGGACTTTCCAATAGGGTAGCTCCCAAAATATAGATTTCTTTTTCCACATGGGTGCATGTTCGACATCATCCTTCGGAACAGATTGTCTACCAGGACCCTTTCCAAAGATTACTTTTAAATCCTTCACCATGTCAAATACATCATCACCAGTACGGCAGATAGGCTTACACCGGTTGTCTGCCTCACCATTGAAATGCTTACCTTTCTTTCTTAGGATGTGCGAGGGTGGAAGAAAACGACGATTCCCCGGGTACACATTCTTCTTACATTTATCCAAATATATACTTTCAATATCGTTTAAACAGTGTGTGCATGCATTGTATCCCTTGTTTCTCTATCCTGAAATGTTACTAAGAGCAGGCCAATCATTGATTGTTATGAACAACAACGCTCGTAGGTCAAATTCCTCCTGCTTGTTCTCATCCCACACACGTACACCTTGTCCGTGCCACAACTGTAAGAGTTCTTCAACTAATGGCCTTAGGTACACATCAATGTCATTGCCGAGTTGCTTTAGATCTTGGATGAGCACTGGCATCATAATAAACTTCCGCTTCATGCACAACCAAGGAGGAAGGTTATAAATACACAGAGTCATAGGCCAGGTGCTATGACTGCAGCTCTGCTCCCCAAAAGGATTCATGCCATCTGTACTTAGACCAAACCATAAGTTCCTCGCATCACCTGCAAAGTCCGGAAACTCTCTCTCGATTTTTCTCCACTGCGACCCATCAGCAGGGTGTCTCAACATCTCGTCTTTCTTATGGTCTTCCATGTGCCATCGCAACAACTTGGCATGCTCTTTGTTCCTGAATAAATGTTTCAACCGTGGTATTATAGGAGCATACCACATCACCTTTGTAGGAACCCTCTTCATGCGGCGCTTGCCCTCAACATCACCAGGGTCATCTCGTCTTATCTTATACCGCAATGCAGTGCATACTGGGCATGCATCCAAATTCTCGTACTCGTCGCGGTAGAGGATGTAGTCATTAATGCATGCATGTATCTTCTGCACCTCTAATCCTAGAGGGCAGACAACCTTCTTTGCTTTGTAGGTACCGGCGGGCAGTTCGTTATCCTTTGGAAGCAACTTCTTCATTATTCTCAGCAACTTTTCAAATCCTTTGTCAGTCACACCGTTCTCTGCCTTCCATTGCAGAAATTCCAGTGTGCTACCTAGTTTTTTGTGCCCATCTTCACAATTTGGGTACAACAATTTTTTGTGATCCTCTAACATCTTCTTGAACTTCAACCTCTCCCTTTCAGTTACGCATTCTTCCTGGGCATCAGCAATGGCTCGACTAAGATCATCATCGGGCAGATCTGATACCCGTTCTTCATCTTTTTCTTCATCAATGTCTTCCATTGTAGTACCATCGTATTCATGGTAGTCGTTGTCATTCTCTTCTTCTTCGTTGTCTTCCATCATAACCCCTCTTTCTCCGTGCTTGGTCCAACAATTATAGCCGGTCATGAAACCGGACCGAAACAGGTGGTTGTGAAGGACTCTTGAGGAAGAGTATTCTTTATGATTCCGACAGACACCACATGGACAAGACATAAAACCACTCCGCTTGTTTGCCTCGGCCACAAGAAGAAAAGAATGCACGCCTTTAATGAACTCGTTAGAGAGTCGGTCAGCGTCCATCCATTGCCAGCTTATCTGCAATATATAATTAATTAAGTACATCAAACATAATCATAATTAATTAGTACTAATCTAAAACCAGCAACCGGGACTAAAGATATGATGAACCTTTAGTCCCGGTTGGAGGCACCAACCGGGACTAAATGTGGATGTGGAGACAACATGTCGATACTATGTCCTCAGTGGGCAGCACTAAGCCAGTAAATTAAATGCCGACACTATTTTGGGTGGGTGGCAGCACTATGCCAGCGTGAGTGTCTCGACATTATGTCATGAGTGCCCGACACTATGTTGTGCTGCTTAATCTATAAATAGGTATGCATTCTTGTGAAGAACTGCAAGATGGTGTGTGAGACCAGGGACACCACTACGGCGGAGCTTCTCGAAGATGTCTTAGGACCTCAGCTCGCCGTAGAGGCACTCTCTAATATGTAAAATTAGTTAGCTCCACCAGCATACTGATTTAGCAAGAGAAGATATAAACCGAAAGATGGTGTGGGAGAGCAGGGACACCACTACGGCAGAGCTTCTCGAAGATGTCTTAGGATCCCGTCCTCAGACATCTTCGAGGAGCTCGCCATAGAGGCACTCCCTAATATATGAATTGTGATGTCTTCTTATCAAGCTTTTATGAATTAACCCTATCTTTGTTACAAATTTTTCAGTTTGTTGAACGCAGGTAGACGAAGAAGGATATTTTGCCCAGCTAGCTAGTTAGTTAGAATGATGAACTCACGCATGTGTGTGCTTCTAAAATCAATTTTCGAGACTCTATGTGCCAAAACAAGATATATATTGATAGAATAATCCACATATTGTGATATTTACCTTAGAGTTCCTTACATTAATACAAGATAGATAGAATCTAAACATTGATATCATGCTATCACTGCAAAAATTACTACCAAACTAAATCCACAAATCCATCTATACGATAGAGCATGAAATGAGCTAATATAGCAATGAGAGTTCAAAGGATGAAGTTGCTCACCTTTTAGAACCTTTGGATAGATGGGGCACCACAAAATCTAGACAAATCTTGAGGAAAAAAAGGGCATGAACTCGAGCTTGAAGCAAGAAAGAGAGAGAGAGAGGAGAGCCACCAGCTGGAATGGTGGCTCGGGAAGGGGAAGAAGAAGATATAGCCAGACCTTTAGCCCCGGTTCGTGTCTAGAACCGGGGCTAAAGGTCCACCTTTAGCCCCGGGTCGTGTAACAAACCGGGGCTAAAGGGTCTGACGCCCGACCCGGCCTGGCTGAAACCCTTTAGCCTCGGTTTATTACACGATCCGGGGCTAAAGGTCCCGTTCGAACCGGGGCTAGTGTCTGCCACCCCCCTGGGCCAGTTCTAGCCGTTGGACCGGGGCATTAGTCCCGGTTTGTAGCAAAACCGGGGCTAATACCCCTGGACCAAAGGTCTGTTTTCTACTAGTGTACAAAGAGTTCGGATAAAATTTAATTGGGCGCAGCTAAACCCAATGCTTATTTGCTGGATCGGCCCCTGCGAGACATATAAAGCCATACCATCTTTGATGTCAATATAAGTTTCTTCTTGGTGGATGCACAAATAAAACCATATCAAGACATCACGTCACATTACTTGTTTGGCGTTCCTTGCTGGGTCCTTGAAAAGAAAATGTTGCTCCAGATTGGTGTTGTCTTGTAGCGAGTAATAGCTGCCTTGCTGCAATGTCTAGCGGAACTCTCCTCCATGAATGTAGCAAGTTCCACCTGAGCACGATAACACGTTTGCACCTGGGCAGCCGCATCCCGTCCTTAAATGTCTTGGTTCTTGGGTTGTAGATCCGCAACATCGTTTCATCAGAACTAAACGTTTGCCCCTGCACCTGCATCAATAACACGATCCTCCCATCATCAAGCACCGCCAATGGTTTGTCGAAATACTCGTTTTTGTAGCATGGCATAGTGATGGTGTACCGTTTGGACCAAAAAGACCGGTCCAAGTCCATGAGAAACCACAACTCAATGCAAGTGTAATCATGGGCGGCATGGCTGGCGACCAGGTGGCTGTCTAGCTCGGCCAAGGTGATGCCAGCACAGTTTGCAGGGCCTTGGAGGGAAGATGTAATGGGTCGCCATCTCTCGGTGTTGAAGTCAAACGAGGTAATATTGTGCGCGTACATGCCCTGCTTGATCCTGGTGTAGCTGGACAGAAAGTAGGCTACCCCGTTGATGACGGCGAGTCTTCCGCTGCATAACCAAACTTTCAAAGGAGGGCTCTCCGTCTCCCTCCAGCTTCCCCTGCCGAAGCCGAACGTGGCGATCCTGCAGACTTGATGCTCATTGTGGCCCAATGAGTTGGCGATGTCGAGCACCTTGTGCTCAGCAGTGGAGGCCGCGAAGCCGACTATGACTGACGACGGTGACGGGGACATGTAGACCAGGGGTGTTGCGTGGTCCGGCAAGACGGAGACGGCGCCACTGACGAGGTCAAGAAGGTGCTGCCGACCGTACAGGTCGGCCATGCAGATGACACAGTCATCACTCATGATGCACACCTCGCCATAGGGCGATGGAGATAGGAAGGCGTCGTTGGCCGCAATTTTCACGTCCTTGACAGCGTCGCCCGACTCCATGTCCAGGACATGGACATGGACATCGTTGCTTCTAGAGTAGTACTCCATGCCGATGGCCAGGAGCGGGCCTGGTTTGTGGGCAGCAGCGATGAAGTCCGGGTGGCAGAGTAGGGGTCACCAAGACCTGCAGACGGCGCGGAAGCGGCAGATCGTCTCGGCCGGGAGGCGCACAAGGATCTCATAGAGCAGGTCCAAGGGCAGGTCGCCGTCGTTGGTGGTAGCACCGAGAGGAGGAGTGGTGGATCGCCGCGGAATCTGCCGGTGGAGCGAAGCCGGCGATGGCATCGCCATAGATTGGTACGATTGTGGGCAAGCTTCTTCACCTAGGGCTTCCGTAACTATCGGGTCAATAGAAGTAGGATCCTATCTGTTTCTACTATATATAGAATTATTTTCCTCTCTTTCTACTATAGGAGTATATATGAACCTTTGCCGGATGCGGATCGGGTCAATAGTAGTAGGTGGGCCTTCACGTTTTCTTTTTTTTAATATATATTCCGATTAGCACACGATATTTTCAAATAAAATCTGATTTTGCGACAAGGTACCACCACATTTGGAACAAGTACCTCTATGAGCCTTGAAATTAAGAACTTACAATATAAGAGTAGTGTGAAATAGCAAGATAAAGCTAGTTCTCAAAGAAAATTTCAAACGGTCGACATTGTGTGATGAAATTGAGAAAATTAGGTTAAAACATGTCTAAACATGAATACTAAGTTATTAAACTACAATTAACGAAACTTGAAATTGATGGCAATCATGTCGTTAGTCTGTATATTTTCATTATATAACCATGTGATGAAACGGTAGACCGACAAACTAGATGATCAATAGTTATGTGAGAGAGATTGAGCTAAGCAAGCACACGCACATGAAAATGTTTAGTACATGCACAAATATGAACAAGTACACATGAGCATGTTAAAATAGAAGATCTATTCGTTCATGACCACCGAAGAGAAAAACATTACACCCCAAGAGTTGTGTAAAACATCGAGGTGAAGCTATATATACCTCAAAAGAAATTTCAAATAGTCCACAATGCATGATCAATTTGACGAAATTCGTCTAAAATGGTTCAAACATAAACACCAAAATAAACAATTAACGCAACATAGAACCGATCATGGGAATGGGATCACGTCGTAGATGTGCATAATTATCAAGTACAACCGATCACGGGAACGATATCACTTCCCTCCCAATGATGAAAATGATTGTCTCCCCATCGATAACGTGCTTCTTGGATGCCCTTTAGGCTCCACCGCGGACAAAACTCACAAGTTAATATTTCTCTATTGGAAGGCGCAAGTTCTGCCGTCCCTCCGTGGTGCTCGGTCATGGGACTCCTTGTGGGTTCCGAACTAGCGCAGCCTGAAGAAATGGAGGTGTAAGATGACAACAAGAAAAGGATCCGTGTTCCGAATCCAACCTACGACACATAGATCGCAAAGGACCAACATGTCATGGGATATCTCCTAAGTTCCTTGACCAAGGATGTGCTCGCCGAGGTGTTCGGTCTTGAGCCTGCTGCTGATGTACGGGGTACCCTCACTGATCTCTGGTCCATACAATCAAAAGAACGGGTGCCTACTAAGCATGGAACCCTTAGAATGCCATCACAACCACGAACAAACAATCAAAGGCACCGGTGTCTAAACTAAAACATGCACTTATTCAATTTGTTAGAAATATGACCTAGAGACAAATAATAATATGGATTATTACCATATTTCATAAAGTTTATAACTAAGTTTTATATCATGCTATAACTGTATTGATAGGAAACACCGATACACGTGTGATATCCAAACAATCAGTAGTTCCTAGTGAAACTCTAGTCACTGGTTCATTGGTCAACAAATAATCAAGATTTCGTGATCATGTGACATTTATGCCAGTTGATAATGGAGTCACCTCATTAGGAGAATGAGATGATAAGCTATACCCAATCTAAGCATCATGATCCGAAGTTCAAGTCATGATGATTGGAAAAAGGCACAGTATCTTATTTCTTAGACCGTGAGACCATATCAATCGCTGTCACCCGAGAATACTTTGATAGCATCAAACATCACTTGCGTGAGCAGTGATCATGATAGAGGAGTTGAGATATTCATACGGGCATGTAGAAGCATTATGTGTCAAGAGCGGGATTTGTCCATCCACGTGATGGAAAGTTACTCGAGGGCCCACTCGGAGAAGTTATATCCAAACTGCTACACAGTGTGTGACTAGGTCACAGGGATATCACTCATCGGAACGATTCAAGTGGCATTTGTCGGTAATGAGATTAAACACGACATGGTGATTTCATTGATCAAATCTCGGACAATGCAAGTATCAAAGAGATAAAGGAAATAGAACACGGCGTACATGGTTCAAACGACGAAAGGTTCGTGGAATGCACAAGGATCTTCATGGGCATCGAGGTCCCGCTGTCGATCATTGGTACGAGAGGGATCTCGACCATGTCTGGAGTGTTCCCGAACGGTGGGGTATCATGCTTAAGGGCGTGATGATGCTCGAAGATCGTTTTGGTACATTTGGAATCACGGAAGAATAAAGAGAGACAAAATCAGAATGAGTTTCGGTAAGTCCGGAGTGGGGTGGAACGGGTTATAGCCACGGATATTAAATAATATGTAAGTAAATGTTGAATATTGATTTAATCATTTATTTATATTTATTTAATGAAATAAAAAGGATTAAAATGGTCGAAATACCTAATTGGGACAAAATCCCTAGGGAAAGGGGCCCATGAGGGAAAGACCAAAGGGAGGAAGGAGGGGTGGTCGGCTAGGTCTTGGGCACCCCGCGCGGGGACCACTAGGACCTTGGCCGGCTGGACAAGCCCCCCTTTCCCCTCTCATTTGTTTAATACCACATGGGTAAGCTAATTAGCTATGTGGGGGGGTCCCCGTATTTTGACAAAATAAATACACAATAATTAATAAAAGGTTTCCTCTCTTTTGGGGAGACATCTAGTCACTACAACAGGACAGAGCTTTGGTAACACACTAATGTAACACATAGAAGGATATGTTACAAGTTAAATCACAGTAGCACATAATTTGTGTTACATCGACAAAGAGTAACACATACTATATCAGGTCCAATAATGTGTTACACGGGTATTGACATTGTAACATAAAAAATCGGGGTTACTAGGGTTGTGTTACAGAGTACTGGAATAGTAACATCCAACTATGTGTTGGTGGCTATATGTTACAAGACTTTGGTGATAGTAACACATAATCATACGATTACACATAGTGTTACAAGCTCTATTATAAGGGGAAAGAGAAAACATAAATCAACTACATCATTATTCGATCACATGAAATTCTTTGAAGTTTTATTCTAATGTATTTGCATCTTGGATGCAGTGGTGAATCTAAGATAAACATGAAAAGTATGCAAAAGAAAGTAAGCTTAGTTTAGAATCCCATACAACTCTTATATATTAAATGAATGAGGTAGTAAGACCATTAAGGGATGTGGAATAGGCATAGTGAAGAATACATTTTTAGAATGAAATATTGTGTTTTTATATTAAGTTTTCAAATAAAGGCATGATGTAGTGAACTCCACGTATTGTGACTTCTGTTCGGTGAAAAACGATGTATGGTGGAACTTAAGAAAGCCCATTGCTCCATACATGACACTACTTCATGTTGGTCATCACCCCTCAGACGCCTCCTGCAAGTGACCCTACTCTTCCAAGAATTTGTAGCATGTCACACGATGCACCACGTGGGGCCGAGCAATGTTCAGTACTGTAGCAGCCTATCCTCGTCGTTTCTGTCTTCCTTTTTCTAACAGAGGTAATTTGTACTTTTCCTAGCTCGGCCACGCCACAAGCGCGAAGCCCAGTCGTGTGCACTTCCCCCCATTGTTTCATGGTTCGAACTTGATTTGAGGTAGCCCCACATGACCGTGAATGATAATTGTCATCATTAAGTATTTGGTAGGTGTTTGAAACTGCTTGTCTATGAGTGCAACAAACATGATCAAAGATAAGGCAAAGAAGTGCTTTTGGAGGTATTACATAAATAGGTAAAATGCAAGGTATATATATATTATAGTTGATTTCTTTTTTTGCTGATTTGAGAAATGAAATGATTAATGGGAACACCAAATTCGTTCTAAGTAACTATAGGTTTTTTCATCTAGAAGTGCTCGGCTATATAAAACACTTGCAAAGAAGAAGAAAATATGAAGTTCGCCAAAAGTATATATTTTTTGTTGGTCTATCCTTGTTTTGACTATTAGATTTGAAGTTATAATTACTCGAGAACTTGATTAGTCAAATGGATAAATGGATAAACTGGCCGAAACTATAGCACAATGGAACACCAATTCTTACTCCGTCACATATAGAACTAGTAGAAAGCACAAAAGCAGTATGCTTGCGTCTGCGCAAGAGAGGCAGCAGCTGAACGAAGTTAAGCAAGAGGCGGCAATTTGGCTCGCAGGTCCAGATGATCGCATTATCTGGCTCGTCCAGAACAATGTTGAGATCCGCAGCGTGGAGTTTCGGCGTCGCGCGGAAAAGACCGTATATCGGTGGGCCATGACGATGTTTGAACTAGACGGTCGTGTACGCACCGCATTAATTGGGCCGGTGGGGGGTTTCCGTCTAACCATTTTCGTGAGCCGCTGGTACAGGTTTGAGTCAGATTACTTGTGCCGGCGGAACAGGATTTGCCCCAGACATTAGCGTTGAGTGGGCATGGATCCACCGTTTATGGTACACAGTGAGGGTTATCGGGAGAGGCCGGGATAGCGGGCGGTGGCGGCGCCCTTGGCGGCGGAGAAGCTCAGCCGCCTCCTCGCAATGGAGCTACCGGGGTTGCAGTTCCCGCTGGATCCGATCGAGAGGTACGCGGACCTTTTCGCTTGTGCTTTAGTACACCGTGGTGCCGGCTATGCATTTGCTTTAATCGTTTTAGTTCTTGGCGCAGGATTGCTTTCGGGGATTCAGATCGGGATGCCATTGCGCTAGGTCCGGGATTCGCCAATCTTGATGACCACGAGTTCGAGGGCAGCGTCGTTGTGGGCACGGCGGGAGCATCCGTAGCGGATGAGGCCGACAGCGTTGGGCTAGAAAAGAGGGGCCGCGAGATCAGTTCTGTTGCAGAGAGTGCGGGGGGAGTTGGGGACGAACCGCTGTCCGCCGCCGTGATCCATGGCCGGGCTAGCAATGCGCAGAAGCGGAAAGAAATCGCTGACGATGGGCAGGCCGATTCAACGCAGTCCACCGTGCATGTGAACCCGGAAGCTCTTGGTTGGATTAGAAGGTAATTAAGACTTTTCTTTATTGCTGCCAAAATTGTTAGTCAGCCATGGGGCTTGGAGGATGCTGTATGAACGCTTATTGCAGCATGCCGAACGGAGATTGCTGTAGAATATGTAACCAACTACGCTTAGCGGCCATGGCGAGGATGATAGCGATTTCCCAAAACATGGCATGAAAGTATGGCAAAAAAATAATTATGAATGTGGTTTTGAAGCTATGAGCTTGCAGAAAATGGTAGTAGCATTCCACGAGAGCATAGTTGTGTGAGAATGTCTTTGCTAGAATCTCTATGTTCTGAAATTGCTCTGCGAATTTCAGGGTGCGGGTAGGTGGTAATGCAGTGGAGAGGACGCTGTGTGCAAATAGGGTGGGAGCTTTGGAGCAAACAATCAGGAGCTACGCTGAGATAAGAGGGGACCATGTGGTCGAGCCATCCTTAGGGCTCACAGTTGACTCACTCGAGGAAGCATATGACTTCTATAATCTGTATTCGTGGGAGCAAGGGTTTGGGATTCGTTACGGAAAGAGTAGGCTGAACCCTGAGAGGACAAAGACCATGCAAGAAATAGTGTGCGGTTGCTCGGTGAGTACATGGATGCGTCTGCCTTCGGGAAATTCAAATGCATGTTTGTTCATGCTGTTTTGGTTCTGACCTAGGTGTTGTGGCAGGGTAAACCGGTGAAGGAAAATTCAAGGTCATGCCGCTGCGAGTGCCCAGCCATGATCAGGTTGTTGAGGACCAAGGACAATGGGTGGTACATAACGGAGCAGAGGGTCAAACACAATCATGCAATGTCCGCGACATGTGCGGAGAAGGTGTTCTGGCCGTTGCACAAACACATAGACACCTACACGAAAGATCTGGTCAGGCAACTGAGGGAGAATAACATAAACATTGGTAAGGTATACAACATAATTGGGAGTTTTTATGGAGCCGTTGGAAATGTGCCCTTCACAAAAAGGACTCTGAAGAGTTTGTGCGGCCAGATAAGCAAGGACCAGGCAGATGATGATTTGCGGAAGACAATCGAAGTATTTGCCGAGATTGCATCGACTGACAGGGAGTTCTCATACAGAGTGCTAGCAGATGCTGAAAGCAGAATTAGGAACCTGATGTGGACGAACGGATCTAGCATAAACCAGTACAGATTCTTTGGGGATGCAGTGATGTTTGACACGACGTACAGAACAAATCTGTATGACATGCCATTTGGGCTATTTGTTGGAGTTAACAACCATTTTCAGAGCATAATCCTGGCGGTGTGATGCTACGAGACGAGCAAACCGAGAGTTTTGAGTGGGTGTTTACGGAGTTCTTCAAAATGCTTGGTGGGCCACCTCCCAAGACAATTCTTACTGGTATGTATAATGAAGGGCTGGTGTGTGTAAGGCTGCTTTGGCATGCCGTTTAAAATCGCGCACAGATCAGCTGAAATGCTTTTTTGTTTTCCATTTCGTACAGATCAAAACAGGGCGATGGAGGTGGCAATCCGGAACGTGTTGCCAGGGATTGTACACAGGTGGTGCAAATGGCATGTCCTGAAGAAGGCAAAGGAGTGTCTTGGACCGTTGTACGCAAAGAAGAGCGAGTTCCGAGCTGAGTTCCATAAAGTTGTGAACCACATGTTGACAGCAGATGAGTTTGAGAGTGCCTGGGCATTGTGGGCGAAGCCCTACTTCAAGGGTTTTTTTTGTGCAAAGATGACAAGCACGCAATGGAGTGAGAGTGCAAATATGATGCTCAAGACATATGTGCCGCCCGGGTGCGCAATGAATCAGTTTGTGAAGCACTACATGAGGCTGCATCACGACCGCGAGGCTGATGAGGGGTACGGAGAGAAGAGGACCAAAATGGTAAGTCTATCTGCCGGATTCGGCTGTTTTCATTAAGCCTCAAGACCGGCAAAACGGCGCAGGAATGTGTAGAATGTTGTTTTTCATTTGATTGCTTGGCTGTAGGCGAAGCCTGTGCTGCGGGAAACTTGCTGATTGAAGAACATGCCAGCAAGGTGTACACACAGGCTTTGTTCGAACAGTTTGGGCAGAACCTGTACAGCGCCAAGGCGTACAGGGTTGAAGAGCTCCAGAAAGGTATCTTGTATCTGGCTAAGCACATTAAACCGCACACGAGGGAGAAATGGAGCAGGGTTATATTCGAGGTGAAGATTCTGGAAGAAGGGGAATACTTTGAGTGCGAGTGCGGATTGTTTGAGCACATGGGTGTGCTTTGCGGACATGCGCTGAAGGTTGGTTAAATATCCCTCTGTTTTTATTTCTATGTCCAGTAAATCTGTTGATGCAATCTTAAAGACTATTGGTTTTCAACCTGGCAGCACCTCTGTTTCCTGATGGAGTGCACTTGATTATGTGTTGAACGGAAATCAGAATACCATAGACCGTTATTGTTTGATCCATGGACATAAACCAGCGTCTATGATTCCTACTTTAGTTACTCAACTATGAGAGGTCCATTGGTGTTGTGCACTTTCTTTGCTTCTACTTATGCCGACCTTAGTTTGCCCTGCATTTGTTTTGCAGGCTATTGTCATGTTTTGCTCTTGCAGTTTTTCCTTTATTGTGTGCTGGAGGTGCTGCAGTTCTGCATCTATCCCTTCTACACTCGCTTTTAACAAAAATGTTACTCCCTCCTTCCTAAAAAGGATGTCGTAAATTTGTCTAAATTTGAATGAATCTAGACACGTTTTAGTGTGTAGATACATCCAAAATTTAACGAACCTAAGATATCCTTTTTAGGACGGAGGGAGTATATATTTTCTCTCTTCTCACATGAATATATCAATGAAATAAAGCACAATTTCACCAATTTTCTTTGATGTAAATAATTTGAAAAAAAGATTTTTGGGAAGAGTTCTAAAAATTGGTTAATGGTAATCCCTTGGCATGAACATATCTAGAAGATTAATTTAGATCAATGTCCAGACCAAAAAAAAGTCATGGGTTGCTAATGAATTGATTATGGCATAGACCTGACTTTTTTTTCTAAGAGCAGATACTCACTTGCTTTTAGATATCTGTACCACCTTTTTCTTCGTTTGAGGAACTACCATTGTTGCCATGCTGTAATGAACTATTTCCTTCAGAGCTTCAGTGAGTAAATTGATAACGTCAAGCTCAGTTCAGAAACCAAATTAACAGTATTTGGATAAATAGAAGAATTCTGAACTCTAATGCTACTGTATTTTTACGAAGATAATTTATTTCATTTTCCGAGCATTGCTTCCTACCTAGTATCCACTTTATGTGTCACTTATAGATCAATGCACTGCTAGCCTTCTATTAGCTCTTATATTTAGGAACGGAGGTAGTATCTTCTTGTGACAGTATCTTCTAATTAACTATGTTTCCTACTTCAACTCAACGCTTAAGTGCAACCAATGCTTTCTAGGCCATGAACTTTAACATACCCTTTATTATTTCCATTGTTTCACTTCACATTTCATCTTTTAAGGACATGCTTGTTCCTTAGTAAAATACCTCCTCTATCTTGGCCGTTGTTGCTTTATCGCTGAAACTTGTTCTGAAGTTATAATTTAGTCACACCTTTAAAATATTAATTAAATCATCCACTCCACGTATCACATTTGCAGGTAGCACTACCAGGCCATCGGGTGGATCAGCAAAGGGTCCACCAATTGCCCTCGACGCAGTTGTGTCCAGCAAGAAAAATAGATTCGATGTCCTCAACATGGGGACATTCTGAAACAGCCGAGGAAGGTCGCGAAATGCACGAACCGTGGGGTGCCGGGTCATGGGTCACAGGAAGAACGCATGCATGAAGTAGGCAGTGGCGATTAATGGACTGATATATTTCTTCGTTTGTTTGCCGTGAATTCAGTTAGTACCAAGCTAGTGCTTGGCAATCTGAAAGCTGGTAGTTAAGCATACTTTGCAACCATTGCCGTAGCATTCGACACACTGTATATCTCTGTACGAATATTTGAGTTTGCTTTCTGTTGTCATCCAAAAATTGTAAAAAAATATTGTAACAAGTAATTCACTGAAGGATACTTTTATTTCCTAGCAGTTTCAATGACCAGGGTTGAAAAAATAATTCTGAACTCTGGTGAACCGTCTGTATGCTAAGCCAGCTACCCAGCGATGCGATATAGTTGAATTCATAGCCATGTTCATAGTTCCATACTTCCATGGTCAGGCTGTTGAATTCAGAACGTGTTTGGTTCATTTATGTAAACGTAAACGGTATTGGAATCAAATAAAGACGGTAATGGAATCGGAATGGAAATTTATCGAATCTGTTCGGTTCGTACTGGTAACGGAAAGGACACAGTCCAGCTTTTTTTTCTCTCTACCAGATCATGAACGCCTTGAAAAATCCCAAGAAAAAAAGACACAATCCAATGAAAGATCTGGAAGGAGGAGAGGGCTCCAAGACAGTGGAGAAGGAATCCAGAGGGAGCGGGCTTCGGTTGGGGATCGATTGACCCAGTTCCTCCTCGCGTTACTCCGCAACTCCACGCGAGCCCTCATGTGTCGCCACTGCTGGGGAAAGGGAGGGGACCGCGAGGGACGGGTCGCGGACCTGCGCAATTCCCGGCAACGACGGCGGCCGGCGGCGCCCCGGCGGCGGGACTCGGTTCTGCGGAGGAGACAAGTGAGGTTACGGGAGGGATTCGGCTCAACGCCATCTGTTACCGGAGGAGGGTGAGCGGTATCACGTTTGTACGCTGGTGGGATTTGTTTCCGGGGAACATGTTTATAGATAGACTGAACCAAACAGGTTTTAAAGCAATCAGTTACCACAGTAATTAAGTTACGTTACAAAATCATGAACCAAACACGTCCTCAAATTTTAAACCCATGGTGGAGTGGACGGATAACGAGCTGTAGGCCTGTATTAGGTACCCGTCCAAGATCATTCGCACGGTACATGAAAATGCATCACATCGTGTTCCATTCTGGCATAAACGCCCGACAGGTACAAGACCGTTACTGAACCTGTGGGACCATTCACCGTACAATATGCCCATATACAATTCAATACAAAACAGAATACTGTGGGGGCAGCTAGGATCACGAGGAGGCTTGATGGTCTAGATAGTAGGATCATCTGGATCTGAGAGCCGAAACGAATTTCCCAACCACTCGTTTCTATAAAAAATCAAGGTATTGTTATTTCCTGTTGAGTGTACAAAAGGGCAGAATGATATCACGCCAGGTTGGGTTCTGGAAGTGCGGAAGTGCTGATAAAAGAAACACCCTGCCACCACGTATTTGCCTGACATACAGCAGGGGAAGTCACCCGCAACGCTAGTCCTGAACATAAGTTCATCATCGATAACCATTGGCTCAATGCCATGGGCTATGGAGTCCCATGTATTTGAGCTGCTGGATGTGCTCAGCAGGGAGTGGTGGTGGAGACCAATCCTCAACTTCTGCCACAACATATTCCTAGAGAACACCGAATTGAATTTATGAACAATGATGAAATATATGGTTGATAAACTAAAGGGATGAGTTACAACATACAGATGATCCAAGCATGTAGCATTAACATCTTAACAAATAAAGTCACCAAATAACTTGAATCCTCCGTACCCTGGTTGGCAGCAACAAAGCGGCAAGGCTCAGCCAAGTAGCTCTGTACTCTTCAGTCATATCACGTTACGAAGTACCCCGGTAACCCGAGCAAAGCAAAAAAAAATCTCTTCGTACCATGTATTAGTCAGTTCAAAATTTAAACGGAAAGCACAATAAGGATGCATCATATAGCTCAGCAACATTTTTTGTACATATTTAGTGACTGCATAGTGTATGTCAGGTAGTGTAGATCATCACTTGCTACCAAGTAATAGTCCCTCACAGCATAAACACAATAAATGAGTGAATGCATCTGGTAGGAACAAAGCACAACTTCCTGTTCAACATGGATCATGTTTTCTCTAATGCCGACAGACAAATACATTTTCTCCCATGTCTTTGTTTCTACACTACTAAATTATTGTATAAGAGAGGCTGGCCAGACTTTCACTTTGTAAAAATGAAAGATCCCATACAGTTAACTTGTGAGGCTAAACAATGCCTTGTTTAGGCAGGGATTAGACTCCATGTCACACATCCAGACAAGGGCAGTTGGTATAAATTCATTATCAAAGTAATTTTAAAACAGATAAAACCTAAGGTACAAGTAATAACAAAAGATGCAAATGATTAACAGTTCACCATGTACAAAAAAACTAACTTTTTTTATTAAAACCCCATGCCTACCTTATACAATACCGCCGATATCCTTCACTAAAATGTACAAAATAAAGCTAATGCAAAGATGACACATGTAGCTCCAGGAATAGAAAGCTCCAGGAAATGAACATATCTTTATTAAGATAAGAGGAGGTGACATCTTGTAGAGCTCCAGAAAATAAGTAGCAGGCAACATCTTATGGAGTTTCAGAAAAAAGTAAAAGACACAAGGCCCTACCCAGAGCTACTACTGCAACTCTTAACAACCGACATAGAATTATTTGAATGCTAATTATTTCAGCTATGTCTAAACATTTCCCTAATATTCTCAACCAACTAATAGTATTTTCTCTGTTTTTGATGTGCATTAAATACCTTCAGATTTATGCTGAGCTTTCCTGCAATTGCTATCAAGAGATTTCAGTTGACTGACACACAAAATGAAGCCAAATTTGGGTTGGTGCTAAAAATGGGACACAAGATACTAATTATTTCACTGCAGCTGCAGTGATATGTTCAGATACTACTCAGTATCAACTCCTCATATAACTTGTTGTTTTCATGCAAATGCAACGTAGTTATTTTTATATTTGTGACATTGGCCACTTATCTCTGTAACTAATTTCTTCAGTATATGAAAACAGTAACATGTAATATATCTTTTTGGAAATAGAAGTTCTGATTCCAATGTAAGTACACTGCAAGTTCCAATCTGATGAACAAGTATTTCATTTTGGAGGTGGAAGATCTACCTGCCTACAAAAGTTCATGTACTGTTACTAGCCTAATCGATCCGCTGGTGACAACGTATATATCCCAGCCTCCTACGGAAACGCACCTGAAGGAGCAGATCGGATTGGACGCAGTTGCCAGTGTCGGGCCACTAGAAACGCTCGCCCGCGCACGCTGCTATTCCAGCCAGGCGGCGAGGTGCGGCCGGGAATAATCTTGCGGGGCGCTCCGGGTCCTTGATGTTCGGCTTAATCATGAAGACGGGTATCAGTTTTCAGGGAGCAGGCAGACGGTGACGATGTACGTTGAGACAAAGGAGAAGGCGAGATGACACAGGAGTGGCGATGCAGGTGATGGCGAGGGCGGCGGCGGCCTCGCCGTTTGCCAGCCAGGCGGCGGAAGCATTGGGGAAAATTAGAGGTTTGGTAAAATAGAGAGGCGGATATTTCGTTATCCTTAGAAAAATATAAACGCGGGTTTTTTTTTGCGAAAAAATACACGCGGGTTAGTTGGAAATAGAACGCGGGTGATTTTTATCTCGTGCGAGAAAGGTAAGGGCGGGCTGAGTTTGGTGGAACCAAATATTTCGGACCCCGTAATGTTTTGAAACTTTCCTAAAAATCCAATTCCATTGAATTTAGAGGAATCTTGACCAAATTTAAACACTATTTAAATGTCAATTTAGAGGAATTTTGAAATTTCAACACGATAATATTTTGGACATACTCCCTCCGTCCCAAAATATATGACGTATGTAGATTAGCCAAAAGTCAACGTTTTCAAAGTTTGACTAAGATTATACAAAAAATATAAACATTTTTTTGAGATAAAAATATAAACATTTACAATACTGAATTAAATAATTAATACCAATAGATGTACCATAAACTATATTTTCTAAATGTGACCATTCAGTATTATAGATGTAGATATTATTTTTTAAATATTTGGTCAAATTTAAAAAGCTTTTATTTTTGACCAATCTTTAGGTGCCTTATATTTTGGGACGGAGGGAGTACTAAATTCCTTCGTAAATAATAACTCCAGAAGCTTGTCCTTTTACTTGTCGTATATGGAGGATAGTATATATTCCCTCTGTCTCAAAATAGATGTCAAAATTTTGTATAAATTTGGATGTAACTAAACACTATTTAGTATTAGATACATCTAAATTTAGAAAAATTTGAGGCATCTATTTTGAGACAAAGAGAGTACTACTTTTATTCTATCCCTCTAACTAATATCACAAATATGTTCGAGAACTAGTTGAACGAGATTGATAAACAAACTGAGACATGACCCTGGCTCCTGGGTTGCCCGACCCAAACCTTGCTTAGCCCCTTTTCTCCGGCTCTCTCTCACGAGCCACCGATAGGCCAGCGGCCGCGACAAGGCATTCGGTCATCCTTCCTCTACTCCTTCCTTGTCCTCCACCTGTGATGACATGCAAACATGGCAGCTCCATGGCGTTTTCTACCTACTCTTGGACCTTCTCTTGAGGACCTCTAGGACACTGGGCCACGACAATGATGCGAACCAAGGCGTCGGTGCAACCTCCGCATGTTGGCTGGAGCTTCTGGCCGCTCGTCCCCTGATGACCCACAAGTATAGGGGGTGTATCACAGTATTTTCGATAAGTAAGAGTGTCGAACCCAACAAGAAATAGAAGGTGCTGGCGACTGGCTAGGAGCAGGAATTCTCTGTAAATACTTAGCAACCGGATTTTTAGGGGTTTTGATAATGCAGGTAAATAAAGTACGAGTAAATAAACGACAATAAGAATAAATGCAGCAAGTGGCCCAATCCTTTCTTTAGCAAAGGACAAGCCGGTTGTATTACTTAAGATGACCAAACGTTCTCGAGGACACACGGAAATATCGTCAAGTCCTTTCGCTTCATATAGTTGATTAATCTTCTTTAGTTTGCTAAGTGTTGTGTGGGTGAACCTATGCTAATGTACCAACCTTCCTAGGACTAATACATACTTGTGATTATACCCCTTGCAAGTAATTAAGGTAGAAACCTAACCACAACTTTAAACTCTAAGACTCTGACGCCCCTTGTGCAAAGGTTTCCTAACGGGGTTCAGATTTCTGTCACTCCGGCAACCCCCACGATTAGTAGCCAAATGCACAATGCATTCCCCTAGGCCCATATAGGTGAAGTGTAGTCGACGTTCAAATGACACCACTAGAAGAAGTACACCGTAACTTAAATATCAAACCATTGAATCTTTCTCAACACAATTCCAGTACTAACAACATAACTTCTCCTATGTCCTCAAGAACAAAACGAACTACTCACAAGACATCATATGGATCATGATCAGAGATGAAATAATGATATGTAACAATCTAAACATAAACGATAATTCAATGGTTCACTCAATAGCATCAACTACAAGGAGTAATTAACACCAGGAAAGTTTCCCCTAAGAACTACGCAAGATTCAACCCAATTGTTACAGCGGTATGAAGTGGGGATGATGGCGCTGGTGGAGATGATGGTGGTGATGATGATGATGATCCCGATGAAGTCCAGCTTGATGGTGGTGTTGATGGCGATGATCTCCCCTCTCCGGAAAAGAATTCCCCCGGCAGAATTCTGTCTGCCGGAGAGATCTATTTCTCTCGGTGTTTTCCGCCTCGCAGAGGCAGCGAAATCTTTCTGTGATCTCCCCCTGAGTCTTAGGGTTTTAGAAGGATAATATACGCTAGAGGGGAGAGTCAGGAGTGGACCGGGGCGGCCACACCACCTGGTGGCGCGGCCTGGGGTGGCCCGCGCCAGGGGGTGGTGTTGGCCCCCTGTGGCCCATCTCCACTTCCTCTTCTGGCAATCTTCGTCTTCTGGAAAAATAGATTTTTTCATGTATTTTCCCGGAGTTTCTGATCTTCGCGAATTTCGCCTCCAAACAACACATTTTTCATCAGAATCCTGACTGCAGCGGTCCATGCTCCAAAGTCACCAACCGTGCAAAAATAGATGAAATAACATAAGTATCATCTCTTAATATGAAATATATCAATAAATAACAGTAAATTATGATATAGAATAGTGATGCAAAATGGACGTATCATCCCCCTGCACAGATCTGGAGGGCTCGTATCCGATGATCTTGCTCCAATGCGGCAACTTCCCGCAAGATGCAGGGGTACTTCTTGATGGATGTATGATGCCGACGCTGTTTGGAGATCTCTTCTTACCCTGTGGTTTCTTCTCTAGTTTGTAGCTTCATATTTTTCTTGTTGGAGAATGCTGCCATGGTATCTTGGATCTTGTGGGAGGTTGGCGTGGATTGGGGATCAAGGAGGAGCTTCCTTGCGCGGTAGTTGGGTCGACCAACTAGGCATGGGTGGGTCATGGCCTCTTCAGTGGCGAGCGAGGTTGGCATGATTGGTACGTTAGGGTGGCGGCCCTGAGCGGCGGGCATGGTGGTGGCCTGGCGGCGGGGACCACAATGCGCGGTGCTGGTTCGACCACCTCGACTGTTTGGACAGTGAGGTACTTGACGTGGGTCGGCCATGGTTGAGAGCCTTCTTGGTCTCGCACAGCTCTAGGTGCTTCGACTAATCCAGTCACCTCGGTTACTACGACTTTCGGGCGGTGGTCAGTGTACCTAGGCGAAAGTCTTGTCCGGCGATGGCCGGTGCCTGCTATGACTATGTGTTTGTGCGCCCCTTTTTCCCCTTGGAGGTGTCGTTGAGGGTTGTATCACTATCCGCAGGCTCCGAGAGATAGCCTTGATCTTTTCGGATCAAGTGTTGGCGACGCTTTGGCATCGCTCTTTTCTTGGAGGCGCCATCTCAGGATCCTAGTGTCTTCTAGTAGCTCGTATGTGGTTGGTTGGCAGAGTCGGTGGTGCCCTTCTCGATGTGTTTTGCTACCTTCAGCGGGCGGCTTCTCCGACATCTGGACTCGCCTTTCACTTCACCGTAGATGGCGGCAAGATTTCTTCAGCGAGCGGCTTCTCCGACATCTAGACTTGGCTTTCACTTCACGGTCGGTCAATGAATTTATTAATTTAAAATCAGGCATTTTACACCTTCGGTTTAAAAAATAACATTCATCCATTTTGCGTATAATTTCTAAACTAGGCGTCCACTATGTCTTCAAATTTTCGTTGATTTCACCTATAATTTCAAAGATACGTCAATTTGAAATTCTATATATCCCTCTTTAACTACTCCATCCTCCGGTCCATATTTATAGATTCAACTTGATGTATTCGTATCTAGAAAAAGTTGAGTACATTAATATGGACAGGAGGAGGGGGTAAAAAAATAACATTCACTTTTTGTGGTAAACAATTCTCAAATTATTCTCATCATTTGTTTTACTCAAAATATTTTAAACTTTACCGTGCAAAACGCTATAAAAGCTATACAACTAACTTTTGCCTCCTTTGTCGATGCAAATCCCGAAATTGTTAGTTCACAGCTGTACCGTACATTACGGCGTCCGCTAATTTTCTCTCTAATTATCTAATCAAGCGTAAAAGGATTAGATCTCAGATTTTCCTGACTTCAAGATCCCGCCGCCGCCCAAAACAACCACCGCCGCCCCCCGCCATTTAGTACCGTCCACCTTGCCGCCCGCTCTTCAGCGACCCGGTTAGGTTGCCGATGTTCTGATTCGCCTGCCCTGATAACACTTTCGATCTTCGCCTCCGGCGACTACCCCAACGGAGGCTACCACAACTCTAGATGCAAGTATTCATCTCTGGCTCTCGTCCTTCTGCCAATGGCCATGCTACGAATTTCTAACAGGTCCCGTTCTGACCGTCCTTTTTATATATTCTTATATCTAGAGCTGGTGTCCTTTTGTGTGCAGACTAGGTTGTAATGAGATGCTTGCCGCCGTCTCCACGTTCATGCATTGCGTCTTTCGCGGCGGGAGTTGCCCTCTATCCTCTCCATCTTTTTCATCTCTCACCGTGTCGACGAGCGATCCGGCGGCTGTGTCGAACATGTTAAAAAGAGGCAAGCAAAGTTCATCTCCATGAGTCCTTTTTGCATGAGGCATGAGATAGCTCTAATAATCATTATTTTGTTGTTCCCCCCGATCCAAATTAGTTGACTTGGAACATGTCTAGTTACATCCGAATCTAGACAAATTTGAGTCAGTTAATTTGGATTGGAGGGAGTAGCTTTTATGATTTCTTTTTCGTTTTGTGTGCACTAGTTCAGATTTCAGATTGACTTCCAATGGATAATCGGGTTATGTGAGTTTAAACTTTATAAACCAACAAAATAAGTCAGGTGTTGGATCAAATGGGTAAGTGACGAGTATGACATGTTCTCGTGCATTAAGTGAAATACAAGCAGTACCAAGCACTCCCTGTTAACCTTCAGCGTGACTTAATTAAATCCATGTAATTCTTGAGAAGTTGACAACATTAAAACAGTATTATTTGACCCTGCATCATTACATGGCATGACTTGGTGGTATTAGTAATATCTCTATCAGTTTGTAACATATCTGATTGCTCAAAAAATAATCTCTGTCAGAATTTGCATGCAGTCAGCTTTTGGCCTATCCAGAAGATATGTAGTATGTCAGCTGGATGATTCATTGTTAAATGCATCATCACCAATTTTTCTTTGATATTATTGATTATAAAGTCTGTTCACTTATTTATTCGATTGATTACAGGAGGGGGAGAGATAGAATCAGTGCCTTTTCTATTGATTTTTTCAGCTTCATGTTTTTGATTTGTGATCAAGCTTCAATCTGGCTTTTCTCCCTTCATGGTAAGAAAAGAGGTCGTTAATATTTAGCCAATTTGATATGTATATAGCTTGACTTTTTTTTGTAATCTTTCTTATGTATTAGAATAGAACTAAACTTATAAGAATTGCTAGTGTAACCTATACCGATTTATTTGCTAGAAGTTGATTATTAGCAGATAAGAATGCATGTCTGTTAACTTAGTGAATCACTAAGATTTTATCCATAGTAATTGATTGCTATGTTCATCATACCTGATCCTGTACCCCTTCCCCTAGAAAATCAATTGAAATTCATTTTGATGCCGAGGACCTGTAGGATTTTGCATGTACTCTGATTCTGTTAGTTGTATTCTGAAGGTAGCAGCGAATCCCTCAAATGAAACTGTACAAGTTATGGTCTCACTTCCAGTTGGCCATCTTCCATCGTTTATAGTCATGTTCTACTTTAACCAAATGCTTCATAATTAATAAGCCACTAAAGTATTTAAAATGGACTAAATAATCTACCGAAGCATAAAGATTTGATTTCTTGTTATTGCAAGGCACTAGTTGATGCCTTTTTACTTCAAGATTCTTAATTTCTTGGTATTTGGGACTTAGCTTTTTCTACCATGTTCAAGATCATATTTGTGAACATTTGGTGATAACTATAATGTCCAATTTTTTTTTGCAGATTTGAATGAAGGATGACAGAGTTAACGTTGCAGTTAAGTTCTCCATTGAGACAGGGTTAAGAAGCAAATAAATTTTGAATTTTCACTGACCAGTAATTGTAGTTTTCCATTGATAGATTGTAAAATGTAATCTTATTCACAAACGTGTCTTCCTTAGTCAAAATGAGGCAAATGCTATGGTGTAATATTCTTCAGGAATGTGTTTTTTCTTTAGTGAAATTGGTATGATTGTTATGTTGCTCAAGAAATAATTGTATTTATTTAATGTAACGTGGTCTTACACTCTTGTATAGTTGTAATGTATTGATCTTTTCAACTTCTGAATGTCTCACGTGTCATTTTATCTGCTATTTTCATGTTGCTAATCACCATAGAACAATAATTAATTTAATAAGCATCATATTTTTGTAGTAAAAAATATATTCCATAAATGGCTACATATTTTTTTGTTTAATGATCACAATAATTAGGGTGCGACAAAAATATAGTAGTGTTACTATAATTAGACGAATGTGTTACTAGGGCAGTTAGCGACTATCAACTATAGTGTTACAATAGCTGAAGAGAGGTGTTACAAGTTGTGTTACTAAAATTAGGAAAAGATGTTACTACCAATGTCCTACATCTACGAAAATATGTTACTACTTGTGTTCCTATAGTTAGAAAAATATGTTACCAGAACATTGTGTAACACATCCGATGCATGTTACAGTAGCAAAATTGTAACATAAATTTTAACATATAGTAACAAATATTATGTGTGACAACAAACAACTCTTAGTAACACGGCCTAATGGAACACATCTCAAAATGTGTTACCACATGGTCTAGTAACATTGTTTTGAACATTTAGTAACACAATGCAGTGTTACCAAAGCTCTATCCTGTTGTAGTGAGTTGATATTCTCTTTCTCCCGCAACCGTGGTTCTGAGTCAGGACTGCGCGAGTAGGAGAATTCTTCACCATGGTGTACTGTCATTTCACGGGATTTGGATCCCGAAGGTCTATTTTCGCAACTGCTGCTAGATCGAAGGAGCGGGAGTCATCGTCAAGCACCGGACGTGTGTAACTCCCTCGTAGGTGCAACATCTGCGGCACTAGAAGTCGTCGGAGCCGCAGGAGCCGAAGGACTTCAACACGACCCCGAGGTCGGTGTCGTACGACTACATCAACCACGCTCCCCTGAGCATTGACAATGCTTTTCGGTCTTCAAGGATAAGTTCGCGAAAAGCTCCTCCTGTTAGTACATTACTAATAGATAGGTCCTGGCATTAGGGTTCTTGGCAAAGGATTTTTTTTTGTTTTTGTACGTGAACCCCAATAGTGGTATTAGAGCTAGATCTATGCGTAGTATTGCTAGTACGGGTAGAACACACGAGATGTAGCGTGTGGGCATTGATCTTATAGTTGTTAACCTCCCACGTGTACTTTTGCATACCGCAGCAATGCTTGATGAAGTTGCCCCAAACTGACTTTACGCGTTAACTCGCGAGACTGGTCCACACTTGACATACGACTTGTTCCATATAAAGTGGCTCTGGGGGTGTCTGTCTCTCTCGCATTAGTTTGTATGCCATTTGCAAAGGAGGGCCCTGAGAGGGGTGTAGTATACGTAACTATTCGATCCACGTTGTGGTTGAATTCGTAGGTAAGAAACAGTTCTTATGCGAAAGCGCTAGCAGCCACGTAAAACATGCAAAGATAAAGTAGAGGTGTCTAACTTTGTTTTGCAGGGGCGATGTGATGTGATATGGTCGTAGTCAAGGTAAAGTAGTTTAATTTCTATTGCTAGGAATAGTAACGATCATGCTGATGGTAGACTACAACACCGGGATCGCCGGTACCCTGGCACCCACGGCACCGGAACCCTGGTGCCAGACCCGGAGGTGCAAGATGGAGATCACAACGCGGTGACCATATCGCATCACACTTACATTTAATGCTTGTTGTTTGTGCTTATTATTAGTTTTCTAGTATTAGATACTCGACAGTAGCCTAATAAAATGATCCCAAAAAAATACCAATGATTGTTCTCGCTTAGTGTGCACCAATAAGAAAGCTCTCTATTATGACACTAGTACAAACTCGCTACTGAGAGACTGTGTCTAGAGCCGGTTTACCCCAAAATACAAACCACTGGCTGTGTTTATAAACCTCATGCGGTCATAATTTTTTCACCGCCTCTAACTTTGATCTCAGACGGTTTTTAATATACACCATCTCTAGTACGAGTAACCCTCAGCTGGTCGTTAAAACAAACCACCTCTAGACTAAAGCTGAGACGACAGAAATTATTGGCCATCTCTCTAAATCACTCAAGCGCAGCCGGTCAGAAATATTAAATGTCTCTATGTGTCTACTGAGGTGGGCCATTATGCCACCTGTCTTGAAAACTAGCGTCGTGCACCTTCCCGAGGTAGCATGCGTGTTTTTTTGGAGGTAAAGCCTACGAGTGTTGTTAATGAAGTTAGAAAGTGGAGATCGTAGTAGCCCCCCCACCCACACGAGTCCACACCCACGTGTCCACTCGAGGACTACCAACGGTCTGACGTATATAAACTCGCTCATCCTTCTTCTTCCATGAGCTCATGTCAGTTTCCCCAATCTGTCAAGTCACAAAATCCCAATCTGCACCTTCCGTGTGCGCCGAAGCTCCTTCGCTTGCACCACCGCCCTCCCTAGCCGCACCATGAAGTGTACGCATGGAGACGGGCCAGAAGTGAAGCTAGTTGGCGGCGCAACAGTAGATGGCTCGATCGTCACCGAGCAGGCAGAAGCGGCTTCTCTGGGAACGCACGCCGCTCGTCACCACGCCATCAAGGCTTCGAGCTCATACGTACAGCCAGTCGCCATCGCCGTCGAGCATCTGTATGGTGTCCCCCAACCGAAATGGCTTCTCCAGTACCACGCCTTGCCTCTGCCCGTTCACATATGCTGCCATCGACAAACATGCATGGATGTCATGGAACACAACAGTGGAAAACCTCAAAAAAGCAATGGCCGACAACGTCGTGGTGCCAGTGGAAGATCTGGATGAGGGTCATGCGGCAGGCGGAGGCAACCCGATGCTCTACATTAACGACCCCATCCCCCACCAAGAAATCGTCGATGCAATCGCGGAGAATTACGAGTTTGAGGAGGAGGTCTCCGATGAGGAGTCCGAGGTACTACTTTGCTAGCTTCTCTAGTTGCAGCCGCATATTTCACTATTCATACGTAGGATTTGCTCAATCGTCTATAGATTCCTTTGCTCTTGAAGTAGGGTAGTATATATATATATATATATGGTTTGAACGTTCGATTGATGCATCTGCCATCTAATCACAAAGCCCCAAGCTGTCTAGTCACAAAACCCCAATCTGCCTAGTCACAAACTCGTTGTTGTTCATACGGTTCTTCTTGTGTTGTAAATTTATATTCCTATCTAGTCACAAATTTGTAACATGCATAATATTACATTTATATTCCTTACTAGGGCCAATGATTCAAATTTGCCCCAAAAGAGTGCAAGGAGAGACACATATATGATGGTGCAGATTTTTTTAGGGATGATTAGTGAACCTGAGGCAATGTACAACAATATAAGTTATGCAATTGGTACTTTGATTTGCTAACTCCATCTCTAAAAAAATTATGAGGGCCTAGACTTATTCTACACATATGAACTATGATCTATCAACTCTGATCTTTGAACTGTTTCTCACTGAGACCGATGATTGAAATTTGCCCCAAAAGAGTGCAAGGGAGACACATATGATGGTGTCTTTTTTTAGGGATGGGTTGGTGAACCTGAGGCAGCAATATACACAAACAATATAGGTTGTGTTGTTAGTACTTTGGTTTTCCAACTCCATCTCTGAAAACATTTATGAGGCCTTTGATTATTCTCATATGGAACTAGATCTTTGAATTGTTTCTGATCTTTGAATGATTCGTAGGATGCATATGTATATGCATGGTTTTGATCATAAGTTGTTTCTACATGTACCTAAAGATTGTTTTTGTACCTGAATATGTATATCCCTCAATATTGTTTCGTACGATTACATTTAAATTTCTTATTGTGACCAATGATTCAAATTTGCCCCAAAAGAGAGACAGACACATTGGTGTCAGATTTTTTCAAGGATGAGTTATTGAACCCAGAGCAATTTACAAGAACAATAGGTTGTGCAATTACTTGGTTGGCTTACACCATCACTTAAGAAACTTATGTGGCCATAATCTTTGTTCTACATATACTCTGAGCCAATTATTTGTCATTTTGTTGAGATGAAATGATATATGAAATGATCAAACTATTCTTGAGATGCATTCTCTTTGGTATCAATTTAATATTATCTTATATATATATGTTGTCAATTCTTGAGTTGTAATACAATTCAATCATATGTATGAGTTCTAAGTCATGTTCTTAAAAATCAACAAGTGGATGATGATGAAGTGGACGATAGCATGTACTCCAGGGACAACAAGAGCCGCTACGTAATGAGGCGGCTACGGTGTGGGCAAACCCCTTTCTACCGTACGGGCAAACTGTTTTGCCCATTCTATGGCAAATCCATCAACATGGACCTCGACAACATGATCCAGCATGCGCGTGGACGTTGGCAAAAGCTAAGGCCGAAGGCATCAGTAGAAGACCTTGGCACGACATGCAGTCTTTGGCAAATTCCTCCGGGATTATGTCAGGACTGATCTGTATCCCCTCGACTAGGTTGTCCCGGCCTCCTGCTGCTGCCCCTGCTAGGCTTCTACATGTCCCGGCCTCGTACTGCTGCCCCTGCTTTTATTTTGTTTCAGTTAATTAGTACCTTCTATATAAGTGGTGTCTCTGGTGAACCTTCTATATATATATTAATCTACTCCTTTATATGGAGTTCCTTCAAATTTCTAGTGTTCAATTATATTACTGATCATGCTCATGCACACTACCAAATATTACTAGTGCTCTGATACGTTGCTAACATATCCATAATTTTTGATGTTCCATGCTTGGTTTTATCTACTTTATTATGTTTTGTTTAAACTTTGGAGTACTTTTCATATACTTTCTTGGACTAACCTATTAACAAGATGCCACAATGCCAGCTGCCTGTTTTCTGCTATTTTTGGTTTCAGGAAATCAGAAAATGAATATTCTCGGAATTGGACAGGACAAAAGCCAAAGTCAGTTTTTCACCGAGAAGGACACGGAGCCAGAATACGAGACGGAGAGGGGCCAGGGGGGCGCCACACCACCTGGCCGTGCGACCAAGTCTGGCCCGCGCCAGGGGGTGGTTTGGCCGCCCTAGGCACCCCCTCGGCCCCTCCTTCCGACTATAAGATGCCTCCGATACAAAACCCTAAGTACACGACCAAAATTCCACAAAAGAGTCTGTAGCCACCGTCATCTCCATCCCTAGATCGGGAGGGATCTGAAGCTCTTCCCGGCACCGTGCCGGAGAGGGGAATTCACGGTGGAGGTATTCTTCATCATCATGCAAGCCTCCGGTGTGATGTGTGAGTAGTTCATCCTTGGACTACATGTCCATGTAGTAGCTAGATGGCTGGTTCTTCTCCTTTGTGCTATCATGTTTAGATCTTGTGAGCTCCGTTCATGATCAAGATCATCTATTTGTAATCATACATGTTGTGTTTGCGGGGATTCGATGGATATTGAGATGCTATTTCAGATTAATTATTGATTCTATCATGTCTTTGTTATTTATGATCTTGCATGCTTTCCGTTGTTAATAGCTATCTTGGCCAAGTAGATGCTAGCAACTCCAAAAGTTAGTATTTATGCTCGATAGTGGGTTCATGCCTCTAGTAATCTAGGGAAGTGACATAAATCTCTAAGGTACTAGATGTGCTGTTGCTACTAGGGAGAAATAGCAATCCTTTGTTCATAGAACAATCATATTGTTTACTTTACACGCAATGCGTAATGCAATTATCTGTTGCTTGCAACTTAATACTAGAGGGGGTTCGGATGATAACCTGAAGGTGGATTATTAGTCAGATGCAGTTGGATGGCGGCCTATGTATAATGTTGTAATGCCCAATCAAATCTCAAAGGAGTCAAGATGATTCGTATATGCATGTATGCTTTCTCGATGTTTGTCAATTGCCCCGCTGTAATTTGTTCACCCAACATGTTATCTATCTTAAGGAGAGCCACCACTAGTGAACTATGGACCCCGGTCCTTTCTTTTACCATCAATCTACAACTGTTTACTGTTTTCTGTTTACTTTCTGCAAGTTTTTACTTTCTTCCACTCGATGCGTTTAATCCTTTGTTTTTAGCTAAACTGGTGAGATTGACAACCTCATCGCAAGTTGGTGGCAAAGTTATGTGGTTGTGTTGTGCAGGATTCCATGTTGCTGCTAGCACCGGTAGTGCGCCCTGCCAAGGCTCAGCTAGCAACACCTTTGAGGTGTTTCCTTGCTCCTACTGGATTGATAACCTTGGTTTCATAACTGAGGGAAACTTACTACTGTGCTCATCATACCTTCCTCTTGGGGTTCCCCAACGAGCTCAACCACGAGCCAGCATTCTCATGCACACTACCAAATAAATTGGTGGAAAATTCGTATTGAAGTAACTAAATGATCTCACATCGGCAAACATTTGAATTAGTCAAATTCAAAACCGTTGCACCTTATTGCTCTGCAGCATGGTATATATGAACCTCATTTACTCTTAGGACTCAATTTTCATCTAGCAAGCATGTGTAAACACCTCCCTTCACCTTTAAATTATGTATTATTCTCAAAATTTAGGATTAACAAAATCCGGAGTTCTGAATATTTCCGGTTGTCCAAATATTCACTCAACGAGATTTACTTCAAAGAATACATGGAAACAGGTTATATTGGTGAAAATTTCATAATTAAGTAACCAAATTCTCTCAATTCGTGATAAAACATTTGAATTAGTAAAATTCAAAACACTCGCACTTTATTTCTCTACAGCAATGTTTATACTACGCCAAATTTTTAGGGTAAAGATCCAATGTCTTTTAGGGTAAAGATCCAATGTTTATACTACGCCAAATTTTTTCTTCAATTTATGAACCTCATTTAGTCTTAGGGGACTCAAATTCACTCTAGCAAGTATGTTGATACGTCCATTTTGCATCACTATTCTATGTCTTAATTCACTATTATTTATTGATATATTTCGTATTGAGAGGTGACACTTATGTTATTTCATCTGTTTTTGCATGGTTGATGACTTTTGGAGCATGGACCGTTGTAGCCAGGATTCTGATGGAAAAGGTGTTGTTTGGAGGCAAAATTCGCGAAGATCGGAAAATCCAGGAAAATATACGGAAAATCCTATTTTTCTAGAAGACTAAGGATGCCAGAAGACGGAGTGGAGATGGGCCACAGGGGCCCCACACCACCCCCTAGCGCGGGCAGCCCTAGGCCACGCCAGGAGGTGGTGTGGCCACCCTGGTCCACTCCAGCCTCTTCCCTCTGGCGTATATCATCCTCCCGAAACCCTAAGACTCGGGGAGCAACCACAGAAAGATTCCGCCGCCTCTGCAGGGCGGAAAACACCGAGAGAGAAAGATCTCTCCGACAGACAGATTTCTGCCGAGGGAATTCCTTCCCGGAGAGGGGAGATCGTCGCCATCAACACCACCATCAAGCTGGAGTTCATCGGGATCATCATCATCACCACCATCATCACCATCAGCACCCTCATCACCATCTCCATATTGTTGTAACAATTGCGTTGAATCTTGCATTAGTTCATAGGGGAAACTTTCCCGGTGTTGATTACTCTTTGTAGTTGATGGTATTGAGTGAACCATTGAATTATTGTTTATGTTCAGATTGTTATACATCATTATTCCATCTCTGATCATGATCTATATGATGTCTTGTGAGTAGTTCGTTTTGTTCTTGAGGACATGGGAGAAGTCTTTTTGTTGGTAGTGGAGTTGTGTTGAGAAAGATTCAATAGATTGTTATTTAAGTTGTGGTGTACTTCTTCTAGTGGTGTCATGTGAACATCGACTACATGACACTTCACCTACATGGGCCTAGGGGAATGCATTGTGTATTTGGCTACTAATCGTAGGGGTTGCCGAAGTGACAGAAACCTGAACCCCCATTAGGAAACCATTGCACAAGGGACGTAAGGGTCTTAGAGTTTAAAGCTGTGGTTAGGTTTCTACCTTACTCACTTTCTTGTACTTACGGATGTTTGCAAGGGATATAATCACAAGTATGTATTAGTCTTGGATGGAGCGGTACATTAGCACAGGTTCACCCACACAACACTTAGCAAGCTAGAGAAGATTAATCAACTATATGAAGCGAAAGCACTTGACAGTCTTCCCATGTGTCCTCAAGAACGTTTGGTCATCTTAAGTAATACAACCGGCTTGTCCTTTGATGCATACATGATTGGGACACTTGCTGCATTTATTCCTACTGTCTTTTATTTACCCGTACTTTGTTTACTTGCTTTATCGAAAACCCCTAAAAATCCGTTTGCTAAGTATTTACAGAGAATTCCTGATCCATACCACTAGCCAGCACCTTCCGCTCCTTGTTGGGTTCGACACTCTTACTTATCAAAAATACTGCGATACACTCCCTATACTTGTGGGTCATCAAGATTATTTTCTAGCGCCGTTGCCGGGGAGTGAAGCGCTATTGGAGAGTGGAACTGGTAAAGGAAACTTCTACTGTGAGTATTGTTTACTTCTGCTAGTTGCTTTATTTTCGTTATGGATAATTCACTGAGTTTCTTATTTGGTAATGCTACTACCACTGCTAAGGTAGTAGATAAGCCACCACCTGCTGAGAATGATGTTTTCAAAATACCTACAAGAATTATTGATCGTGTTATGGATAATTACTATGTTGGGGATGGAACTGTTCATCCCGGTGATCATTTATTCTTTATACACGAATTATGCGAGTTGTTCAAGTGTGCAGGTGTTACTACAGATCAAGTTAAGAAGAAGTTATTCTCATTATCGCTGAAAGGAAGAGCTGAGGACTGGTATAAGCTGCTGAAGAATGGTCAAGCTCTGGAATGGGAGAAAATAGTGCCTCTCTTTTATTCAAAGTTTTATCCTCCTAGTGAGATTCATAAAGATCGGAATCAAATATACAACTTTTGGCCTCTTGATGGAGAGAGTACAACTCAAGCTTGGGGGATATTGAAGTTACTAATGCTCAAATGTCCCATTCATGAGCTCCCCAACAATATTATTATCAATAACTTTTATGCAAGGCTCCCTCTACATGATAAGGATTTATTGGATGCTTCTTGTGCTGGGTCATTCACTCGCATGGAAGAAGAAGATAAATGGGATCTTCTGGTCCATATTCAAGACAATGCTGAAGCATGGGAGAATGACAAAGGAAGAAAGTCAGGTATAAATTATGATTATGAATGCATTGAATCTTTTATGGGAATTGATGACTTTCAAAATATTAAAAATGCTTATGGTTTAGACTCTCAAGCTATTGCTTCTTATTTTAAGGCTTTTGCTTCCTACATTGAAGTGCCTAAAAAGAAGTGGAATAAGTATCATGAACCTTATAAAGATATTTCTAAGAGTGTTCCTTCAAGAAATACTGAAGTTTATACTGCTAATCATGTTTTACCTGAACCTTATATTGAGAAAATGCCTTTTCCAGTTAAGGTAAAGGAACATTCTATGATAGCTAGTATGGTTAATGAAAGTACCAATAAAGCTGTTGAACCTGATAAACAAATGGTTGATGAACCTATAATAGCAAATGTGAAAGACTTTGTCACTAAGTATGAAAAAGAGGGACGTACTATCCTTTCTAAGGATACCTCTAATATTGTTTCACAAAGTAGTGTTACGAGAGCTAATATTCCTGTGTTTTACGTTAGAGTAAGTGATCATTGCTATGATGGTACTTGTGATAGGTATATTGTTAAGTTTATGCATGATACTGAAAGTTACTACGAGAGAGGAAAAAGTGTTCTTATGCAACTCAATAATATCAAGTTTCCTCGTTTTATGCTGAAAGTTTTTATGTTGCACTTCTTTCGCCTTCTCATGCAAGTTGCCTTTGGTTTCAACAACTTGTTTGTTTACAAAATTCCCTTGCATAGGAAGTGGCTTAGACTTAAATGTGTGTGTGTTTTTGCTTCTTAATGCTCTCTTTCACTTCAATTCATATTCCTATGAGAGCTTCTTCAAAATTATCATGCCTATCTTAATGGCTTTAAACAAAGAGATTTTTGGGAGACAACCCAATTTGTTTTTGCTTTCAGTTTGTTTTGTTTCTTTGATTCTTGGAAGTTATTACTTCGGTAATAACCGCTCCTTATCCGTTTTGTTTGGTTTTTGTGTCAAGATCAACCTCTAATGAGAGAGAAGTAAGATTTGGGGAAGTTGCTGTCCCGAAATAGATTTTTATGCTTCACCGTAAAAATTCGTGAGAGATCTTTGTCTATCGGATTGAGCTGTAATTGTTTGTGCTTCTGACCCAGGTTGTTATTTAACTATTGTTAGTTTTGCACTTTTTTATTTGAGCAACAGAAGATTTTCGAAAAAATTGATCTTTACCTTCTGGTCTGTTTTGACAGATTTTGCCACTCTTGCATTTGCTTCTTTAATCGATTTCCTTTTTGAATTCTTTTTGGGTTTTCGGAAGGAGTTGCTTAAGTATCTTATGTTTTGATGGTTTTAAGTTGAAGTTGGACTCAAAAGGTTTTATCACTTCACTTATACTAATGTTGCTAATGAGAGCTGTGTGAAGTTTTGTGTGAAAGAAATTTCCAGGAAGTGGAGATAATGGTGTAATAAGGAAGATAAGGGTTTTATGACTCAAGTAATAAGTGTATGAAGATGAAGATATTGACGTTATTCAAGTGGTGACTCCGAAGAATCTACTAGATACCAAATTCAGAGACCTGCAGAGTCTGTTTTCAAATAGGTAACAGTTCTGGTAAGAGAAGTTCTGCGAAAACACTATCCAACTATATTTTTGCAGTTTTTAGTCAATAAGGAAAGCTACGAAGCGAAACAGGGACGGAAACGTAGCTAGGGTGGCTCACACCACCCTGTGGCGTGGGCCCACCCCTGGCCGCGCCACCAGGTGGTGAGTCCACCGCGGACTCCGTCTCCGACCCGTTTTCTCCCAGTACCTTCCTTCTGATATGAAACTTCATAATATATAACCCCCCCGGATCTTCCAAGGTTCGTATATCGTGTTTTCGTCGTGTTTTTGTTTCGATCTGTTTCTGCCAGGACATACTCTTTGAAAGTTTAGAAGCACAATGGTGTCCGCCAAGGATAAAGGGAAGGAGCCTATGGAGGAAGACCTCCAAGACCCCGGGAAGGAGAAGGAGATCAAGAGTGAAGGTGAAGAGGAGCAAGGCCAACATCCGCACATCAGCACTACCGTTGCAAGCATTGGAGTGGTGACGAAACCTGCCAGGGTTAGAAGGACTGCATGGATGCAGACTGGGGGAAAAGCTCCTCGCCACAGTTTGGCTCCACGGTCACTTCCTCCACACACCAAGAATCCCTTCCATACCTTTATCCATAACCATGCAGGAAAAGAAGACTCCAAGAGGGAAGAATGGAAAAAGAATCACAAGAGCTGGGATCCACAAACTGAAATGATTATGAGCCGTATTGAGCATAACTCGGAGTTGATTCGTACTCTCACCTTCGATATTGAGGATTTCGGGAAACTAATCAGAGATCTCATCAAGAGGATACCACCACCACCGAAGGAGTAATTCATCATCAGGTTAGGCATCCCCTTGGTTTGTTCCAAGCTTGGGGGAGTGTCGCGGTATCACATCACTATCTTCTATCTTTTTACCTTATTAGTAGAGTCATATCATGAATAGAGGAGTTATTATGTAGGATGGTTTGCATTATGGAAGTGTCCCCTCTCTCGTTAGATATGTATCCCTTAGTGTGAGTTTTCGTTATGGAATATTAATGAGAAGTTCTATCATTCACTCTTTTGCATAGCTTATATTAGTTTTCAATTCATGGTTATATGATTGATCTTTTTGTTAGTATTGGTATCACTTTGGGATCATTGAGTTAATTTAGTTGGTTTTGGCAAACCTGGCTCGATCAGTAGCAACACTATTTTCGAGAGTTGAAAGAAAAGATAAAAGTACTCTAAAGAAAAATAATTTCATCATCTTTCTTTCTTGATTTTCTCATAAGTCTAGTATTCTCTAGTTAAGATCTTTTGTGCTTCCACGGAAGATTGCATGTTTGTCTTTATCATTTGTATGTTCGTTTGTTTCCTTCAACTCTTATACTTGCTACCCAGCCTTGCTAGCCAAAAACATGTACTGAGAGGGTATTCTTCTCGTGCATCCACCTCCTTTAAACCAAAACCTTTGCCATTTGTGTCCACCATACCTACCTAGTAGCATTATTGCTATTCCAAGTAAATTCTTGTTTTTTCTACCTCCCAAATTAAACTTGTTATGTGAAAATTAGTGATTAAAGCTCTCACGAACTTGATGGCACACTTTACTTTCTTGCATTTAATAAACTTGAACCATTGAGCTCATCTATGTTGCGTATATGCTTGCGCTTTGTAAGTTGTGGATTAGCAGAACCATGTTGTCATGGGGAACGCTTTCAACATTGCACTGGTACTTAGTACCTAGTTGATATCATGTTCTTTTGTCTATGGATGTCGTCGGTGTGAAATGAAAGGGGAGCTTGTAAGTCCATGGAGTTATGCATGTGTGTTAGAGAAACGCCTGGGCCGCTGGTCTAATCCATGCTGACATGGTGGAAAACTGCAGCGTAACCATAACGAGTATATATGAAGCATTCTTCTTATAAAAAAAGGAGTTAGAGATTAAGAAAAAGAGAAAAAGAAAAAAAAGAGATTATGAAAAGAGGAAAGAGAGAAAAAATCACCATATTCCCATGGTAAATAAGAAGATTGCTAAGATGCTTGTTGTCTACTTGCCTTGTCATTTTGATATGGGGATTCTTCCGTATCATCGGGCAAGGGGTACCCCGTTGGTGGTTCTCTATGATACACATATGCTTACGATGACAAGAACTTACCGGTGACTAAACTTGAGTAGCATGAGGAGCGGCCCTCGTATTCAAGGGACATGAGATTCTCAACTTACAACTTGTGAATGCATATCCTCATATTTGATCACTTTAGCCTTAATCACCTAAAGATGCCTATGATAGGGGCAATGAGAGCTGAAAGCTAGTAAGTATCATAATTTTTGGGAGCTCTTTATGAGACTTGCAATCCCTGCTTCCCTCTTTGAAGGGCCCTTCTTTTACTTTGTAGTTGAGTCAGTAAACCTATTCCCTACTATCTCAGCAAGTATTTTGAGTTGTTGTGTTTCATTCATTCATATGATGATTTATTCACTCATGTTTCTTATGTTCCTTGCTTTGCACATTGCTCTTATCTTGATGTTTACTACTTTGAAAGCTATCTTTGAAAACCAGCTATTTGTGAACACCAGCAAATTATCAACTATTCTTCGACCAAGAGCTAAGTTTTCCATTACCAATTATGATTCACTTTATGTATCTTTATTGTGTTTCCTTTACCTATTACAAGTTGAGTTATATAATAGCGAGTTGTCTTCTATTATGATCTATGTATTTGATGAATGTGATGCTTCTTGTATGTATTCGTTTATCGACTCTTCACTCCATAAACCTGAGGCCATGTTTATTGAGCTCAGTTTCGCTTGAGGACAAGCGAAGTCTAAGCTTGAGGGGAGTTGATACGTCCATTTTGCATCACTATTCTATGTCTTAATTCACTATTATTCATTGATATATTTCATATTGAGAGGTGATACTTATGTTATTTCATTTGTTTTTGCATGGTTGATGACTTTTGGAGCATGGACCGCTACAACCAGGATTCTAATGGAAAGGTGCTATTTGGAGGCAAAATTCGCGAAGATTAGAAAATCCGGGAAAATATACAGAAAATCCTATTTTTCCAGAAGACTAAGGATGCCAGAAGACGGAGTGGAGATGGGCCACAGGGGGCCCACACCACCCCCTGGCGCGGGCAGCCCTAGGCCACGCCAGGAGGTGGTGTGGCCACCCTGGCCCACTCCAGCCTCTCCCCTCTGGCGTATATCATCCTCCCGAAACCCTAAGACTCGGGGAGCGACCACAGAAAGATTCTGCCGCCTCTGCGGGGCAGAAAACACCGAGAGAGAAAGATCTCTCCGGCAGACAGATTTCTGCCGGGGGAATTCCTTCCCGGAGAGGGGAGATCGTCGCCATCAACACCACCATCAAGCTGGACTTCATCGGGATAATCATCATCATCATCACCACCATCATCACCATCAGCACCCTCATCACCATCTCCCTATTGCTATAACAATTGCGTTGAATCTTGCATTAGCTCATAGGGGAAACTTTCCCGGTGTTAATTACTCGTTGTAGTTGATGCTATTGAGTGAATCGTTGAATTATTGTTTATGTTCATATTGTTATACATCATTATTCCATCTCTGATCATGATCCATATGATGTCTTGTGAGTAGTTCGTTTTGTTCTTGAGGACATGGGAGAAGTCTTGTTGTTAGTAGTGGAGTTGTGTTGAGAAAGATTCAATAGATTGTTATTTAAGTTGTGGTGTACTTCTTGTAGTGGTGTCATGTGAACGTCGACTACATGACACTTCACCTATATGGGCCTAGGGGAATGCATTGTGTATTTGGCTACTAATCGTAGGGGTTGTCAAAGTGACAGAAACCTGAACCCCCGTTAGGAAACCATTGCACAAGGGACATAAGGGTCTTAGAGTTTAAAGCTGTGGTTAGGTTTCTACCTTAATTACTTTCTTGTACTTACGGATGTTTGCAAGAGGTATAATCACAAGTATGTATTAGTCTTGGATGGGGTGGTACATTAGCACAGGTTCACCCACACAACACTTAGCAAGCTAGAGAAGATTAATCAACTATATGAAGCGAAAGCACTTGACAGTCTTCCCATGTGTCCTCGAGAACGTTTGGTCATCTTAAGTAATACAACCGGCTTGTCCTTTGCTGCATAAAGGATTGGGCCACTTGCTGCATTTATTCCTACTGTCTTTTATTTACTCGTACTTTGTTTACTTGCTTTATCGAAAACCCCTAAAAATGTGTTTGCTAAGTATTTCCAGAGAATTCCTGATCCATACCACTAGCCAACACCTTCTGCTCCTCGTTGGGTTCGACACTCTTACTTATCGAAAATACTGCGATACACCTCCTATACTTGTGGGTCATCATATGTATACACACATTTCTTTGCTTTAAATTATGAATAATTCTCAAATTTTAGGAAAATCAAATGTCGGAGTTCCAAATATATCCGGAGTTCCGAATATTTGCTTTTTCAAATTACTAGTGGTCAAGTAGTTGGCGGTAAAATGTGAAATATTCGGAGAATGAATGTTCTTAGAGACTTTTTACACTTGCAGCCGTCTGAGGCTAGTACTTGGCGCCAAATATCTGAAAATATTTGGACAAATATTTCAGATCTGTGCCACTTTTGTTCTTCCCCGCCACCCAGACCACTGTCCACCGCCACCGCCCTCCACCACCATTGCCTCTAGTCCCTTCCCTCTCCACCACCGCCGCCTCTGGTCCCCTGCGGTGCGGATGCTCTCCCTCGCCTCTGAGGACCCCTTCGCCATCCAGGCAGGTATGTGTGAAAACCAAACCCCCCAAACCCTAAATAAGCAGCTTCGATTTAGGAATTTTGCCATGGGATTTGCCATTTTTCTTCTCTAATTTAAGGTTCACGGTTACCAAGCTACGAAGGCCCGATGACGCTGTTGGCAGAGCCTCCCCTAGACGGCATGCATCTGTTCCAACTCTTTTTCCCTTGTATAAATCTCAAAATCTGCAGTTGTCACTTCTAGGAATAGAGATTTAACTATCACTTCCAGCAATAGAGATTTAATTGTCACTTCATTTGTCTATTTTGATTGTCACTTCCTTAGTCTGCTTGCATCTTGATTGTATTAAGATGCTCTCTATCTGTATCTATTTAATAGATGGGAACCTACAGTTACGATGAAGTCACACTATCTAGCAATGATAGTTTTTGCATTAAATTTGGTGGTTTTGAATTCCAGTCAATATATGAAGAATCCATTGATAGGATTGAGTTTAGAGGTATCAAAAGAACATCAAAATTGCAGGCATCTATTTTGTATGTGTTTAGACGGTAGACATTAATATTCCAACGCATTGAAATTTTTATGTGTTGTTGCATCAGGGCCTCAACACAAGGGGGACACTGATTTTGATAAGCAGAGCCTTTTTGGAAACGACAGGTATCTGAAAGAAGTTCATGTAGACTTCCTCTTAGACTGGTGTGAACCCGAATTTCCACCAAAAATCAAGTACTACCTCTATAGACTACCCTATTCATCTATCATGAAAAATAAGTGCAAGCTAGTAAGATGATATATTCTTGATCATGTTATCAACAACCTACCATGTGATATTTAAATACTTCCAGTAGACAAGCTTGCTAATTCTTCAATTCTCTGTGCTTGCCCAGACATTTAGAGCTAAGTTCACAAGAAAATACCTAAAGGATCGCCTTGATAAACCTATTGATGTCCATTATTGGCAAATGAAGAGTAAAAAGCCAAAGATGGTTAGGATGAATATGGGAGCTTGGTCAAATGCAATCTTGACGATTGGATGGGAGAAGGTTGTGATAAGCTTCAACCTAAAGCAGGATACCATTGTCCTTTTTTTCTTTGATGAAAAAGATAATGGACAGGTACATATTCCGGTTCAGCAACTTCCATCGGGCGACCGATTATAAATGCAATCCAGCTGGTTTGTTAGAGAGTACTCATTATGCTAGCTAGTTGATTTATGGACTGGAGTTTGTATGTACTGCCATAACGTGTAATTGCTAAATTTGTATGGAATTACCGTGATCAAGATGCTATAATAAGTTCTTTAGATCATGTATCTATCTGTCCGTTGAATCATGATTATGTGTCATGTCAGCTATGATCAAGTTTGCATTAGCATGTTATTACTTAAAATGGATTACACACACTAGAGACAGTCACTTTAAAAGCCGCTTCGAGGCACACTAGTTCTGGAGACGGTCTTTGTTAGAATCCGACTCAGGTCTCATGACTATTGGAGACGGTCCCTAGTATAGGACGTCTGAGGTTAACGAGTTATTGCAAGTGGTTGGAAATACGGGCCATCTCTATCTCGTACATGTTAGAGGCGTTTTACTTTTTACACTGTCTGAGGTCTCGTATCTTAGAGCCGCAAAGAAAAACCAGCTCAGGTGGTGTGCTCTTAGAAGCTATGCGCTTGAGCCGGAACGAGAAACCATCTGAGGCCCATGGGAAATTGACGTCTCTAAGTAACGTGTTTGTACTAGTGTGAGGCACGCCGTGATGATCGGGTGACACACATATCTAGGTGCACATACGGTGGGTGCAAGCCATGTTGCACAAGCAATAAACACGTAAGGTTATGATTGGCGAGCCTAGCATGTACAAACATGGTGTCAAAACATGGATGGTCGAAAGGTCGATTACGAGTCACATGAATGATGTGATCGACGGTTGAGCTTCCACCTTTGCAACTATATCGCCGGTTGTGACAATCGGGGGAGGTGTAGTGAATAGGGATCGTGAAAATCACTAAAACCTTCTTGGGATTGGAGTTTTTGTGGAGTTCTTTCTTTAACTCACATAAATTATAAACTTAGTCTAAAATCCTTTTGTAATTTAAATGTAGAAATGGTTCTCCCCGCTGCTACCTTCCCGGTTGACGATTGGTTAGAAGGAGAGAAGCTCAAACTAGATGGATCCAACTTTTCAGAGTGGGTTGCACATCTCCATGTTCTCCTTAGCGAGAATGAGTTGGTCGACTACATACTCTATGAGATGGATTTGGAGCAACCTTATTTCTATGAGACCCTAGAACACCAGGAAGACCGCTATTACCATCGTGGGATGTCCACCTTCATTTCAGTGATGATACACTTCGGAATGGTAGATGAAATGCAGCCAGTTGTGGGTAATCTTGACCCTCATGCAATGATGGTACAACTTAGAACGTAGTTCGCAGACCAAGTGCGCATATGGGAGCATGAGCTGATGGGATTTTTCCAATACCCATGAAAGATGGAAGAGAATGCTTGTCCGGAAAGCCACTTGGAGCGCATACATGATGCGTACATGAGGCCCACTTACTTCTTAGATCACTGGCTAATGGACTCTTTTGCAATAGGTGTGTTGCTATGGTCGCTGCCCCCAAGCTACCAAGCACATGACAGGACTTGCATCATCAGAGGTGATGGGGAAACACAGGAGTTTCATGAGTTCATATCACATTTCAGGAATTTGAAAGTTGAACCCATTGCTGGAGAGGTTAACGATGACAAAGGTATATATTTGATATACAGTTTTATAAATATTATAATCTTGCAAACATTTGTTTCAGTGTTAAAGTATTTGATACTTGTTCTACTTTGGTGAAAATAGGTCCTTATGAATGAGAGCTTCTTGCTGGAGAAGAGGTGAAGTTGCGTGTTGATGGCGAGCATGATGATGATGGCCAACGATACTCTCCCTAGGCATTTATCATTTAGCTTATCGTTTTTTAGATGATTATTGTAATCAATGGATTGTGAACTTCTTTATTGTGTCTCACACTTTGTGAGACACTTATTCATATAAGTTTATAATAAACGGTTATTCTACTTTTGTGAGTAATTTCTATTTGTGTTCATATGGTTTCGATTATGTGTGAATCATTCATGTTCTCAAACTAACTGATAATGCATGAAGATTTGTAAAATATTGAATTTCCTTGAAAAATATATAACTTAATAATGTATTCATTTTGAATGAAACCATTGTTTTAATATTCATAAGTTATGACTGATTATATCTGAATTCATACATACTTGATCTTTTGTCGCATATGAATCATTCTCTAAGTTCGGCGAGATAATCGAAACACCACGTATTATATAAATACAATGTGTTTTGATGAATTACTGAAAGAAATACATGTTCGTTGTACCACATTTTAATGGAATGATGATTATCATTTTGTACTTGTTGAATTTTGTAAAGGGAGTTTACCAAAGGAAACATCAGCGTGAAACTATTCGATATGATGAAAAAAAATCGGCATCAAAGAGTATTGAAGATAAAAGAGAATCTAATTACTACGATTTGATCATTAGTAATGAAATTCGGCGTTATAAGATTGGCATAAGGAATTGTGAAATGCAATGCATTTTTATACGCTGAAATACAAAGCATCACAATATGATATTCGATAACGGTTGGGTGAATAGTTGGCACCGAATAAATTGTAGTAGTATAAATGTAAAGACTATTAATAGAAAATAGTGAACACTCATTTAGAATAAAGTGAACCATCTAACATTCGTGAGATCGGCACCATATCTTGTATGGATTGTCATAGAAGTTTTGGAGTTATTAGATATCACCAAAGCAACAACGAACAAGTCCGTCTAGAGTATTCATTGGAAACTTTGAATACGAAATCCATGACTAAAACCAAAAGATAGGCAAAACTAGTATTGCTAAATTTTTTGGTGCTTTCTCGAGAATGTATATGTTCTCAACAATGAAGCCAATGGAAGATAGTGAAAACACGATGAGGGTTAGTGACCCCGCATCAGAGTGCTGAGAAGCGCAACGGAACATGTTTCAAAACGCATCTCTTCATAAAGGAAAGGATCAATGATATTGATCATTGTATTTTCTCCACTGGTGATTTACTAAATAAAGTGAGATTCACAAATGTACCCTGCATCATGTATGAAAACATTTATGAATTACTTGTTATGTTATCAGAACATGGCATACCTACAAACTACAAAGGAAAGTGATGGTAAACTAAAGTTACGAGAAATCCTAGAAATAAAATTCACATAAGATTAGAAAGTAAAGGGTTACTAAATCTTGTCAAGTAAGGACGTTGTTTTATTTTTCGAAAGGACCACATGGTCATGGTGGAAAATGTGAAAGACAAAGAACGATTCAACACGAATAATGTCTTGGACAAATTCAGAAGAATTTGATTCAGGAGTCCTAAAGTCTAATGGATTTAATACTAGTAAGGTGCTAGTGTCTCTTAAAAGGGAACCTCTCAATTTGATAATTGATAAAAGGATTTTGAAGTTATCCAAAGTATTTAGAGGATGTGCAATTTGCATGAAATTGAGTGGGAGCTATAAAAGTCTTCCTAAAATAATATGTTAATGACATATTTTTTAGTGGGAGCAATATAAGTCTCGGACTCAAATATATAGGAAACATATTTTGAGAGGGAGCTTAATGATTGATTCTTAAGTGTGTACGACACATTAAGAATAAAGGCGCAAGTACCAAAAAATAATGATTTATAGGCATTAAAAGTTGAGATAAGTATAATATTATGTTGTAATGTATTCCTAGAAGAGATTCTGAAATAGTTTTGTAATAGGAATTGATTAAGGAAAGGTCCTTGGTCACTCGAGTTAGGAATGGCACTAAGTTAAATATCAGTGGTTGAAAAGATGATCGTCCTCCACTATGTTGGGACATATGTTCTGTCTTAGAAACCATGATGAGAACTTAACATAATATATGATCCAAATAGAAACGTTCGGAAGTGATTAAGTATGAATCACTGAACATTGAGCTAAGTATATCCATAGTGTCTGATAAGAACTATAGACATGTTTTCCAATATCTATGAAGGATGGCATACTAAAAAACATAAAGGGTTATGTTATAAAGACATGTGTTAACCTTAAAAAATTGGAAATCTCTGCATCAATATTACCGAGTGAAGTCAAATAGGAAGCATGGTGGCAAACATAAAAAAAATGCACATAGTGTAGAAGTTTTTTGATAACTACATTTAGAATGAAAGTATAAGGATACTATCTAAAAGTGATGTATCATGTTGTGCTGGCATAGGTCTGTCTTTTCACAGAGAGTGTGTCCCAGGGCACGGTGTCCATGAGAAAATTTGCATTGACTAATCTAACGTCACTACTGGCTCCTAGAAACCGACCTTATTATGTTGCCATAACTAATATACATACACAAGGAAGTATCATGAGATCACAAAGATATTAATGTCAATCAAGGTGACATTAGTAAGTGGGTTAATTGGATAGATGCCACTATAATTTCTGCTTATTTGAGAAATACCACTACAACTTTCATCGTTTGACAAACGCCACTTCAATTCTAGATACATTCCATAAACGCCATTGTGCCCACTTAAACACATATACCGATCAATATACACTCATATTTCTACCGTACATTACGTATAGAAGGTGGGCCCACCCTAATAAGATAAGAAAGGTAACCGTGGCATATTAAAATTGAAGAAAATAATAAGAGTGGTGTAAACTATATCACCTCTTTTTAATATCTGTTTGCGATATCAACAATATTTTTTTTTCATATCATAATCAAACCCGAATATAAAACAACTCATTCGACAAGTCGCCTGAAACTTTCCGATTTCATTAACAATTTAACATGCAAAGCAATGTACGTTAGGAAGAAAGTTCATTGCACTACTAGTGTAATTAGCAGTTAAACAACTATCGTATGAATTAACACTGGTTCCTTAATATTCAACATTAATTTAGCATTAAATAATAATGTACTACAAATCTCCGGCAAGAATACAGATTCACCACCATCATTTGAGGAATTGCACAAAAAACAAACTCAAAATTTATTAGTACAATGCAACACCCGTGGACAGAAAAACTCACATTTATACACTATTAGTGCAATGGACTTTTTCCTAATGTACATTGGTATGCATGTTAAATTATTAATGAAAACTGGAAAGTTTCGGATGTCCTGCCCCGTGAGTTTTTTTATATTCAGGTTTATTGTACGATATTGCAACATATAATAAAATGATGTGATACAATTTACACCACTCTTATTATTTTCTCCAATTTTATTCCATCACGGTTACCTTTCTTAGCTTATTAGGATGAGGCCCACCATGTATGTATGTATGGAAGAAATACGTGTATATTGGCCGTTATATGTGTTTAAGTCGGCACAATGGTATTTATGGAATGTGTCAAGAATTGTAGTGGCGTTTTTCAAAAGATGAAAGTTGTAGTGGCGTTTCTCAAATATGCAGAAATTATAGTGGCATCTATCCAATTAACCCTTAGTAAGTTGCAAAGGATAGGGGCTATAAAGTCTAGACCCTAGACTCAACCTATTCCATGAGCATGCATGACCAGAAGTACCGGGTTATATGGTACCGATGATTAGTAAACGAATGCAACTAGTTTATTTGTACTCTAGTGCAAGTAGAAGACTGTTGGAAATATTGTTGGGTCCGCAACATAGAAAACAAAAAATTTCCTACGGTGTGAACTACACGCCAAGATCTATCTACTAGGTACAAAGCAACAGGTGGACATACATCCAATGAGAACTTACCCTCGAAGACAACGAGTTTTGTTAATGAGTAGGAACTCGTGGTTGATGTAGTCGTACACTTGCCGATCTCAAGATCGTGAGGAAGTCCGAGCGCCGCAACTCAGCAGCGCATCCGTACTCGCACACACGTTCAAGCCACCGGACAACCTCCACCTCCTCGCTCCAGCGATCCAGCGGAAGCTTCCAGACGAAATGCCACCGGGAACATGTATCTCGCTAATCCGAGACCATGGGGGAGTAATTCTAGAGGGGGAGAGAGATCCTTCACAAGGAGGTGTGAGGATGAAGGAGGGAATGGGTGGCCTTTTATAGGAGGAGGGGGTGCCCCTCCTCTCCATGGCATGGGGGGTGACCCCTCACCTCCCCCATTCATGTGGTGGTAACCCCTCCACATTAAAATGCCTCTTCACATTCTCTTTTAAAGTCTCCACTTTAAATGCATTAAAATTCTCCAAGTTTAATGCTCTCTCATTTAATAAAACTCTTTTATTAAATTTATTCAGAATTTTGTTAATTACTTTAATTAACAAACATTCACATATATCCCCTTGCAATATTTCAATATCACATGCAGAACCACTTTCTGCAATTTCACCCAAAACAATTTCCGGTTTCTATTGAAACAATTCCTGCGCTTTGCAATTCTTTCGTCTGAAACATATGTGCTCCAAAATGGTGTCCGGTAACTCTTAAGTGTGTCACCCTATGGTTCGAAAATAATGCAGACATGATCGAGACCCTTCTCCGATCAATAATCAGCAGCGGGACATGGAGGTCCGTACCGACTCCTACACATTCAACGATGACTTCTGTGATCGTGAGAACCTTTAACGCTTGTAACTAAATCCCTTTGTCTCGCGATATATTACATGTCCGAGATTCGATCATTGGTATCTTCATACCTAGTTTGATCTCGTTACCGACATGCACTCTTTTCTTGTTCCCGTGATATAACATTCTAGTGATCACATCACTTTCTTGCAAGCTATCTCAATATGATATCACCGAGAGGGCCCAGAGTATATCTATCCGTCATCGGGATTGAAAAATTCCACTCTTGATCCACGAGCCTCAACATAACACCTTCGTAGTACTGAACCCATCTTTATAGTCACCCTGTTACGGTGTGACGTTTGATGTTATCAAGATACTCTTCAGGTGTTAGCAATTAACATGATCTCATGGTCTAAGGATAAAGATTACTTCGTATGATGTTATAGCAATATAAACATAATGACTTGATCGTAATGCTATACTTCGGATGAAAGTTCATCACATCATTCCACCAATGGTGTGACCTTGTTATTAACAAATCCAATGTCCATGATCAGGAAACCTTGATCATCTTGTTAATCAACAAGCTAGTCTATAAGAGAGGCATAACTAGGAACCCTTTTTGTTTATTAAACACATATGTATTGATGTTTCCGAATCAATACAATTCTAGCATGCAAAATAAACATCTATCATATATAAGGAATACATAATAACAACTTTATTATTGCCTCTCAGGGCATATTTCCTTCAAATATGCCCTAGAGACAAATAATAATATAGATTATTATCATATTTGATAAAGTTTATGATTAAGTTTTATATCATGCTATAACTTTATTGATAGGAAACACCGATACATGTGTGATATACAAACAACCAGTAGTTCCTGGTGGAACTCTAGTCACTGGTTCATTGGCAAACATATATTCAAGGTTTCCTGATCATGTGGCATTTATGCCAGTTGATAATGGAGTCACATCATTATGAGAATGAGATGATGAGATATACCCAATCTAAGCATCATGATCCGATCATGTCATGAATCTCAAGTCATGATGATTAGAAAAAGGCACGGTGTCTTATTTTTTAGACTGTGAGACCATATCAATCGCTGTCACCCAAGAATACTTTGATAGCATCAAACGTCACTTGCGTGAGCAGTGATTATGATAAATGTGTTCAGGTATTCAGAGGGGCATGTAGAAGCATTATGTGTCAAGAGTAGTATTTGTTTATCCACATGACGGAAAGATACTCGAGGGCCCACTCGGAGAAGTTATATCCAAGTTGCACAGCGTGTGACTAGGTCACGGGGATATTACTCATTGGAACGAGTCAAGTGGCATTTGTCTGTAACAAGATTGAACACGACATGGTGATGTCATTGATTAGATCTCGGACAGTGCAAGTATCAAAGATATAAAGGAAATATAACACGATGTTAATGGTTCAAACGATAAAAGATTCGTGGAATGCACTAGGGTCATCATGGGCATCTAGGTCCCGCTATTGATCATTGGTACGAGAGGGATATCGACCATTTCTGGAGTGTTTCCAAACCGTGGGGTATCACGCTTAAGGGCTTGATGATGCTCGGAGATCGTTTTGGTACATTTGGAATCACCGAATAATAAAGAGAGAGAAACCGGAATGAGTTTCGGTAAGTCCGGAGTGGGGTGGAAAGGGTTCTATAGCCCCGGGGATTAAATAATATATAAGTGAATGTTGAATATTGATTTAATCATTCATTTATATTTATTTAATAAAAGAAAAAGGATTAAAATGGTCAAAATATCTAATTGGGCCAAAATCCCTAGGGAAAGGGGCCCATAAGGGAAAGACCAAAGGGAGGAAGGAGGAGGGGTGGCCGGCTGGGCCTTGGGAACCCCGCACGGAGCCCAGTAGGGCCTTGGACGGCCGGCCAAGCCCCCCTCTCCCCTCTCCTTTGTTTAGTCCCACATGGCTAAGCTAATTAGCTATGTGGGGGGGGGGAGGGGGGGGTCCCCTATATATTGGGAGGTATTTTGACAAAATAAATACACAATAATCAACAAAAAATTCCCTCTCTTTTAGGGAGACCACAAGTTGATATTCTCTCTCTCTCTCTCTCTCCTATAATCGTGGTCCCAAGTTAGGACTGTGCGAGTAGGAGAATTCTTCACCACGGAGCGCTGTCGTTCTGCGGGATTCGGATTCAGAAGGTCTACTTCCGTAATTTTCGCTGGATCGGAGGAGCGGGAGTCACTGTCATGCACCGGACGTGTGTAACTCCCTCGGAGGTGCAACATCTAGGGCACTAGGAGTCGTCGGAGCCGAAGGAATTCAACATGACCCCGAGGTCAGCGTCGTACGACTACATCAACCACGCTCCCCTGAGCGTTGACAAAACTTTTCGGTCTTCAAGGGTAAGTTTACGAAAAGCCCCTCCCGTTATTGCATTACTAATAGATAGGTACTGGCATTAAGGTTCTTGGAGTAGGATTTTTTTTGGTTTTGTACGCTAACCCCAACACAATAATCATATGAATATTTATGCTCTGAATTTAACTTCATGAAGCTCAAAATTTGAAGCTAGATAATTTTTTATCTTATGAAGTAGTTTCCTTACCCTGAAGAAGAATATTGTCATAATTTCTTATTCAAGATCCATAATGAAGCATGGAATTTGAAATTTGATTGTTCATACTTAATTTACAGTAAGTTATATTCATTTATTCTCAAAACCGGGAAGCCCTGTTAGGAATAATCAAGAGAGTGTTGGACCAGTACATGAATACATGTCCGTGTCATATACAAAGCAATAGATGAATACATATCCTAGCATCGCATATATATTTGCTTGTAATGTGTGCTTGTAATACAGAAATAAAGAAAAGAATAGACGTGCGTGTGGCAATCAGATCGTGTTTTCCATGTGCGTAGGTTATGGTTAGCTCGGCCAGCTTTGCATGGACTAGCTCGGAAAGTAATCGAGCCAGCTCCATATGTTTGGACCTCGCTCGAAAGTACCGGCGAGTTACCTATTGTCGCTAGTCATCTCATCACAGTATCCCTGTAAAAGTACTATCGGGTCTGAGCCAACAGCCCCGGTCTCGTCATCGTTACATGCATAAGGACATTTTGTTTCATTATTACAAAAGAGTACTTATTTCATTTAAATTCATGATTTTCATACATATTTTACTACACTTAACTTCTCAATTGCTTAGTGTTTTAGATACCATGAAGGCCACTATCTTCAAGAGCTAGTATTTTGAGGATTTTCGTTTGCTGAAACCTCAAGAAGCGTAACATTGAAAACTCATTTCTTTTGGCATGCTATAAATTTTCGAGTTAAAATTTCAAACCGAGCACAATTTTAACTCCATGATCTTTTGGGCGTGCAGCTCTTTGGAACTTCCGTACTTGGACAAAACATACACGGATCCATTGATGACGACGAGTTTTCTAGGGTGGCACACCACGTTGGATGGAGGGTACCCTGTGTCCCTCCATCCACTGTCGCTGTCGCCAACTGTGATAATCTTGCACACCTGTGGCTCGTGGTACATAGTGATAGCGAGCACCTTGTTCTCTCCCGTGGGAGGCCGTGCGCCCGAGCACGGACCTGCAGGTTAATCTGTTGATGATGGGTTGCGGCAAAATGCAGTTGACATCATTGGCGAGATCAATCAGGCGGATGACCCGACTAACCGGGGAAGCCATACAGACCACGCGGTCATGATTCATGCTGCAGAACACCTGACTCCATGTCCATGACGTTGACCTCGCTGCCTGAAGAGTATTCTTCTACGCCGATCGCGAGGACCGGCCCAGGATTGTGCGCGGCGGCGATGAAGTCCGGGTGGGACAGCAGGAAGTGCCACGACCTGCAGACTGCGCAGAAGCGGCAGAGCGGCACGGTGGGGAGGCGCGGCATGATTTCGTAGAGAACGTCCAGGGGAAGGACATCGTCGTTGCTGGTGGCGATTATTGGAGGATGAGGATAAGGAGTGCTGGCTCGCCCCTTTGGTGTCGCCATAGATCCAGGCTAAGGTGCAAACTGAAGGATTGCAAAGCAGGATCGGACTCACGATCGCATCTCGCAAGATTCGCTGTCTCGAACTCTCGATCCTTTTTTTTTGAAACCTCCTTTAATAGCGTAGTAGGTAAAAGAAACAAGAAAACGTACTCAAGTTTAATACGAACTCACGTGTCTTCTTCTCCTTTTCCCAATTTTTTTTCCGTATCCATGATGCTATCACTATCTAGTGTTCATACTCTAGAATCATCTAGGTGTACATCTAACCGGGTTAACTCTATCTAGTGTTCATACTAGCATCAGCAAACGGCAAGACACATAGAGATGGGAGAGGGGGTAGTACCTTCACCTTGGCTCGATGAGCCCGAGCCGTTGGCCATGGTGATGATCTGCGTTAAGGCAGCGACGCGAAGTGCAGATCGTCGGCGGAGCTTCCCGTCACTCGTGCGCTCTACCAAGACCGAGTAGGGTTTATATCTAAATCAGATAGGGATAACACCTTTTTATTTATCTTACGATGATCAATTTTGAGAAATCATTTTGATAAGTACAAAAGGGCCAAGACTTGGATATGATGGCACCCATGCATATTTCATGGACATTTATCGCCAAACTCCTTACAAGGTAGAATTTCAACAGACATCACGTCACTCAACGGAATAATTGATTTGTATTAGTCATCGAACTATCCGAGCGGAAGTATCCCTAACAAGATTGACGCCTTCCACTCGTTGGAAACTTTTTAGCTCTCGATCATCAGGATCTCTAGTGAAATCATGTAAAGCTTATGAAGTTCGACATCGCTGAGTTACTTGAACTTGTCCTATAACATCCTGTCTGGAAAGATCGGCTCAGTCTGCCAGCATGACACCCTCAAGGCCAACAAAGTAGTGCTTATATGCATTACCAACAACCTACTTTTCTAGCTTACTTGTGCTAGGACTTGTGGCGGCAGTGGTAGCGACATACCGACATGCAAGGGGGCCTTTGCCCCCCCCTCCACCATACAAAAAGGTTGCAATAAGTATATCAATATTGTTATGTGGTCAGCTATGAGAAATGAAAAAATATACTTGTTGAGATAGTATGATGCTAAAATAATTATATATAAGTATACAAGCTTAGATAAATTATAAGCGACGACATGAAATTATTGAACTTAATAATTGAAGGACAGGTCTGAATGATAAGACACCTGATTGGCTTTCGTCAACTTTTTCAAATGCGTCTTCTAAGACTATTCCGGTTGTGATAGTAGATTTTCAAATTTTCAGTAATTCGACCTATCAAACAATAACATGTCTTGTGTGATACCTATGAATATATCAGGCCTAACATGTGACTGTGAAGGGCTTCATGCCTATAGATTTATATATTATTAGGGTTCTATATCCATAGGGATACCACCTTTTTATCTATCTTATGATGACCAATTTGGAGAGGGCAACGACTTACGTATGATGGCACCCTTGCATTGTTCGTGTCCATTGTTTTATCACCAATCTCCTTACAAGGTGAAATTTCAACAGATATATATCACCTCAATCGATGAAGTAATAAATTTGTTTTTGTCAGCAAACTAGCTGAGCAGAAGCATCCCTAAACATATTGGCGCCTTGCACTCATTGGAATCTAGTAAGCTCTCTAACATCAGGTTCTCTAGTGAAATCCCGTCAAACTATTGAAGCTTGACATGGCCGAGTTACTTGAACTTGTCCTACAATAGCCTATCTCGAAAGGGTTGGCTTGGTCGGCTAACATGACACCTCGGTTCCCACAACGTAACGCTTATATCCATTAGCAATAGCCTAACTAGCGGGCCTCCGTCTTGTGCAAGGAGGGCCTTTGCCCCTCACCCCTAGCCTCTCGACATTCTTTGAACTGAACGTTCGTAAATGCTCCATTTGCCGTCTCCCGGCTCCATCCCACCACGTAGTTAATCTTTCTTATTCTAGCCCTTTAGCTCATATTTAATGAAATAAAATCTCAATTATTCAGACTCAATTTACAGTCACATGAAAGGGAGTTACAAAAAAAATCTGTACAAACTCTAGCGCAACAAGTTCAGTTTGAGTGGGTGATTGACTTCAGAGAAAGTCACTTGTTTTTCGTTTCTTGTTGGTTCCCTCAATGGAGGACGGTGGTTGAGATCTGTGATGCCCTCTACCTGCTTCAGATTTGTGGTGCCATCTGCCTATAAGTAGACGCTCAGCTGCTATATCTATCGCACTTCTCCGCCCCGGATGCAACAAGCTCCAGGCAAACACACTCACACATCTGCACTTGGGCAGTTTGATCCCATCCATGAATGTCTTGGTTCGGGGATCATAGATCCACAACACCTCATTCTGGAAGCCAATTCTAAACACCTGCATCCATAGCACGATTCTACCATCATCCAACATTGCTAATGGCTTTACAAAGTCTAGATAGCAGGTTTTTGAAAAGAGGTCACGGTAGCATGGAATTGTTATGGTGTACCCCCTGGACCAGCGTGACTGGTCCAAGTCCACGAGGAACCACATCTCAATAGAGGTGATGCGATCGGTGTACCCTGCGACTAGGTGGCCGTTCGGCTCGCCCAAGCTGAAAAAACAGCGTTTTGGGGGACCTCGGAGGGAAGACGCCGGTGGCCGCCACGCCTCCTTCTTGAGGTCGAACACCATGATCTTGTGCGCGTGCGGATCATTTGACTTGTTGTAGCCCGACAAAAAGTACATGAGTCCATTGATGACGGCAAAGCTTCTCGCACAGCAGTCCACCTTCCATGGAGGGTGCCCTATATGCCTCCAGCCATGGTCGCTGTTGCTAGCCGTGAGAATCTTGCAGACTTGTGGCTCCTGGTACTTTGTGATAGCGAGCACCTTGTGCTCTCCTGTGGAGGTCGCCCGCCCGACCATGCACCAGTATAATATGTAGTTGTGCCTGTGCGGCGGCACATAGTCAGGCTCGGCCAAGAGGCAGACATCACCATTGGTGAGGTCGATCAGGCGGACCGGATTATGCCGGCGGGTGACACAGACCACGCGGTCATGATTCATGCTGCGCAGCTCAGCGTATGGGACAATGTTGGAGGCCGCTTTTACTCGCTTGACGATATAACCGGACTCCATGTCCACGACGTTCACCTCGTTGCTTGATGAGTAATCTCTTACGCCGACCGCAAGGAACGGGCCAGGGTTGTGGGTGGCGGCGATGAAGTCCGCGTGGCACAGCAGGAAGCGCCAGGACCTACAGACAGCGCGGAAGCGGCAGAGCGCGTCACGGTGGGGAGGCGCAACATGATTTTGTAGAGAACGTCCAAGGGAAGGACACCATCGTTGCTGGTGGCGACCACTGGAGGTTGAGGAGAAGGAGTGTGGGCTTGCCCCTTTGGTGGATGTGGCGTCATCGCCCTAGTCGCCATAGATTGGTACGATCCAGGCGAGGGCGCAAACACAGGAGTGCGAAGGGTACGGTAAACGTGGACTGGTGGACTCGGTCCTTAAACGTGGGGAAAAGGAACAAGAAAACGTACTCTATTTTAATCCAAATTCATTATGTTTTCTTCTCCTTCTCCCGATCAATGGTATATACTCCCTCCGTCCAAGTGACATGCATTAGATTCAAATGTATCTCATACTAAAATAAATCTAGATATATACATACGAATCTAGACAAATCCAAGTCACTTATTTTGGAACGGAGGAAGTACTGCTTTGGTACGACTTGAGGGCGTCTAGCTGGCATGAATGCATGATGCAGTCATGCTACATCTGTTTACTTCGCGCATTGGTTGCGTCATCTACAAGAAAACAATCATGTAGAGACATCTATTTTAGAGGCTAAACACGCTAAATTTCATCTTTACACAGTTGTAAAGACGCTACTATAAAGCGTCGTAGGAGCATCCTCTTATGTACCATCTCAAATACTCCTCCGACCCATATTAGTTACTTAAATTTGTCTAGATTCGGATGTACCTAGACATGTTTTAGTACTAGATACATCCAAATCTAAATAAATCCAAGTCAACTAATATGGATCGGAGGGAGTAATAAAAAGACGCATTGTCAGCGTCCCAGAAGTAAAATGAAACATTTTTAAAAGTGTGTTTATTCTAATACATATCGTCTCTACAAACAATGAGCCGCTTTATTAATTGCATTCTTGAATAGAGATTATTTTGTGTTATATAAATTAATCAATTCTTCAAATCAGTGCAATTATTGGACCAGTGAAGATCATGTAGCTAAAATAAAAATCCATCGTTTTTTTTGAAAGATAATATATATTAAAAGCTAGCAAGCCGTCTCATTAAAAACCTTCCAGCCCCCCTTAGGTACTCTGGTAAGGAAAAGAGTGCGTCAGAAACTTGCAGCCCACAAATCACACCAGGTTACAATCAGCCCCAAGGCTATGAACTAGAAAAGCAGGTGGCTCAACATCCCAGGAAAACGACCCATCCTGTAGGCTTATATATTTTGCACAAGAATGAGCCGCCTGGTTAGCCTCGCGACAAGCATGAACTAAGCTAAAATTTGTAAACAACAAACTCAGCTCACTAATCTCATCTAAGACCTGCTTGACTACTGAAAGATCATTAGCTCTACTTTGCCAAAGTCGGACCAAATCTTCAGAGTCAACTTCAAAAACAACATTAGTGAAACCCTTGCTTCTTGCATACACAACAACATATCTAAAAGCAAGGGACTCCACCGTCAAAGGATCAGACACACCTCGGTAAGTCTTACCCGTAGCACCACGGAAGACCACCCCCTCACGTGCAACAACACCAGTAGCTGCCAGATTGTCATTGACATTAACAGCACCATCGGAATTAATTTTAACAACTCCATCAGGTGGTCTCTGCCACTTACATTCCGGCCTAGCAGATTTAGGAACACCCTTGTCCCTTGGTAACTCAAGAGTCTGCGAGGTTTCCTTCACCATCTCCATAGTTTTAGCAGGACTAAAACCACTCTCACCATGAGTCAAATTATTTCTCGATGACCAGATCGAGTACATGACTGAAGTTATAATATCTTTCTCATGTTGGTTGAAAAAAGACTCGCACATGATATCTTTTGCCCAAGTCACTGGATGTAGCTTCGGCAATTTGACTAAAAGAATTTCCTTTGCGGCTTCCCAAAACAATTTCGCATGACTGCATTCAATTAAAGCATGCATCACACTCTCAGATTCTGCTTTACATAGAGCACAGGTGCTATTATCCATTACATGTCTCCGTGACAAAGTCCTATAGTCAGGAAGAATTCCTCGAAGAACTCGCCACCAAAAAACACGCACCTTAGGTACTACTGGCAGTTTCCATAATCGTCTCCATAAATCAGTATCATTTTCAGACGAAGACACAGCATGTCCATTATTATTCCTAGCCTCCTCCGACTGACGCGCATCCATCAAGGACTTGTAAGCCAACCGAACTGTGTAAATTCCATATTTTTCTTTGGTCCATGCCAGCCAGTCATCACCCCCTGTACTCCTCAACGGAATACTCAAAATGGAATCAACATCTGGAGCAAAGAAGATCCCACGGATCAAAGGCTCATTCCAATCATTACTTGCAGTTAAAAGCTCGTTTACCATGACAAGATCAGTTTCCTTCAGACGACCCATTGGCCTCATTGTCGCAGAGTTAGGGAGCCAACAATCTTCCCAAATCGAAATAGACTGACCAGAGCCCATTCGCTTTATAAGACCCAATTTCAAAGCCTCCCTTCCTGCCAGAATCGCACGCCAGGTTTTCGATGCTGTCCTCGGAGCATTGGCAGTCATCAACTCCTGGTTATGGAGATACCTGGTTCGAAGAACCTGGGAACACAAGGAGTCTGGCTTCATAATTATTCTCCAAGCCTGTTTTCCTAGCAAAGCTACATTAAAAGCCTGCATATCTCGGAAACCCATACCCCCTTGGTTTTTTGGAATAGCCAATTTATCCCAGGCTAACCAATGCATAGACCTTCTGTCTAAATTTCCACTCCACCAAAATTGTCCCATAACAGAAGTGAATTTTTTGCAAGTACTTTTGGAGAGTAAAAAACAACTCATACCATGGATTGGCTTGGCTTGGACCACTGATTTTATTAAAGCTTCTTTTCCCGGGTAAGATAGATTCTTTTCAGCCCACCCATTCACACTACTTCTTGCACTTTCAGTAATATACTCAAAGGCCTCGCTTGTTAACTTGCCAACAACGGTAGGCAGACCCAGATACTTTTCACTGAAGGCTTCAATATGGATATTCAGATGTTGTTTCACCACTTCCCTGTGAGTATCCCAAGTACAAGGACTGAAGAAAATAGAACTCTTCTCCTTATTCACTTTTTGTCCAAACGCCAAATGATATATATCCAGAATTTCATTGAGCCTGGCCGCACTAGCCCCGTTTGCATTGATGAAAATAAGACTATCATCAGCAAATAACAGATGAGAGATCCATGGAGATCTTTTGCACACACGAATTCCCCTATCAATAAAGCCTGAATTGTAGTGATGTATCAGAGCAGTCAATCCTTCAGCACAAGCAAGGAACAAATATGGTGACATAGGATCTCCCTGCCTGATTCGTCGAGAAGGAGTAAAAGGTTCGAGCAGACCACCATTCACCTTAACAGAGAAACGAACTGTAGAAACACACTTCATAATTATCTGAACTAGCCTAGGTGGAAATCCGAGTTTAGTCAGTATTGACTCCACAAAAGGCCATTCCACACGGTCATAAGCTTTCATCATATCTAATTTGACTGCACAATGACCCTTTTTTCCCTTCTTCTTTCTCTTCATAGCATGAACACACTCAAAAGCCACCAAAGCGTTGTCACTAATTAACCGTCCTGGCACAAAAGCACTTTGCTCCTGGCTGATAGTGTACTCCAGTACAGGCCTCATTCTGTTCGCCACCGTTTTAGTTGCGATTTTGTAAAGAACAGTGCACAAAGAAATGGGCCTATATTGCTTAATGGACTGGGGATTTCTCACCTTTGGAATGAGAGTTATAGCAGTATCATTAATCTCCTCCGGCATTTCCCCTCCATTCAGAAAACCTAGGACCGCACCACGCAGCTCCGGGCCTACTAGATTCCAGTGGCGTTGGTAAAATCCTGCCGTGAAGCCATCAACACCTGGTGCCTTAGAGGGATGCATTTGGAAAAGAGCTCTCTTGACTTCCTCTTCAGTAAAATCGGCTTCAAGATTGACCTTATCCTCTTGCACCACTCTCTCATTAACTAGATCGATAAGTCCCTGCATATCAGGAGCTCCTTCTGACGTATACAAGTTTTTATAGAAACCTTGTACCTCATCTTTTACCTCTTCCGCATCATCACACCATGTACCATCCTCACGTTGGAGAGAGGATACTGATTTCATTCTCTTGCGCTGGGAAGCAAAAGCATGGAAATAAGCAGTATTACGATCACCTGATCTTAGCCAGTTAACCCGAGATCTTTGCTTAATCCAAATCTCTTCTTGGAACAGAACCTCATTAATTCATTCCATAATTTTCTTTTCCTCGGACGAAGGATCTCTGCCCAAGGAAATTCTCCTCACCCTGTCAAGCTCCATCCTCAAATTACTGAGCTTTTTCTTGAAATCCCCAAAGGTTGTTGTACCCCAGGATGATAAACCATTCTGCATACTTGAAAGAGTTTTCGCAAACCCCTCAAGACCAACGCCTCTTTCAGCCTTCTGCCAGAGATCCACAACTACTTTGTCATAATCACCATGGGTTTGCCAAACATTCTCATATTTGAAAGCTCTCCTCCTCAAGGGACGATGACTGATATGTTTCTTTAACTTCGTATGAATCATACAGTGATCAGACTGAACAACGCTAATATGTTTAACTTTAACAACCTGAAATAGATTCAGAAGGCCATCATTACCAAAAGCTCGATCAATCCTTGCCTTAACATTAGCACTACCCTCTTGTGTATTGTCCCAAGTATAAGGAAAACCAGAGAAACCAAGATCAACCAGACCACAATCTTCAGTCACTTCTCTGAAAGCCCTCATCTGCCACTCATCTCTATCATGCTCACTAAAATGTTCCGTGCTGTATAGCGTTTCATTGAAATCACCACTACACAACCACGGGAGATTTCAGAGCTGGGGTAACCTCCTCACCAGAGTCCAAGTTAGATGTCTATTCTCTCTGCGAGATTCACCATAAATACCTGTGAAACGCCATGGAGGAACATACCCATCCTTGCACTAAATTACTGCATCAATATGATGTAAGTTATATCTCTTAATATCAATTGTCACTGCTGATGACCAGAACAGTCCAACACCGCCACTAAGGCCATCACTATCCACTGCAAACACCCTAGAGAAACCGAAAGTGCTTTTTAACTTCTCAACTCTTTTCGCAGAAATTTTTGTCTCCATTACAAAGAGTAGAGTGGGATCCAATTGCTTCACAAAACCGCGAAGCTCTCGAACTGCAGGGTGGTTCCCCAGCCCCCTACAGTTCGCACTAACACAATTCATTGGTCCTGGCGGGGCTGGTTCTCAGCCTCCGCCAAAGAATCAGAAACAGATTGATGCTCTTCCTCTTCTCCAGTGCCCTTAGCTCTTTTTGCCGGGACAGAAACCCCAGTAATTTTACTTGGAGAATTGACTAATGCATTTCTTTTTGACCCCTCAGGATCCTCCTCGAACATGATTACATCATTTGGGTCTTTGATCACTGGAAAAGTAATGTCCAGCGATGCTTTGGAAGTCTCCCTCCTCCTGTACACTTGGGCACTACCACCCTGACCACCTCCAAGAGCTTTAAAATTAAAATTTGAAACCACATTCTGCACATGGCTAGTGGAAGGATTAGTGTTCCCATTAGATCTTCCAGCACCAACAGGCTTAGCTTTAGAACCATCCTCCTTAGCTTGATAACTCGCTTTATTAGTATCTTTTGTCACAGGCTGATGCCATTGAGGTTCTTGCTTCCACGTTTCCTGATAGCGCAGCGAGCCATCATAAGGACACTTCCCATTCTCATCTCTTTCAGCGGGAGTTGGGCAAAAAATTTCAGAGTGGCCAATCTTCCCACACGAGAAACAGAAATACGGTAATCTCTCATATTTAATTGGGTACCATTCTACCGTCTTCCTCTTCTTGGATTCAATCGGAAAACCCCTCATAAGAGGCTCATCAAGATCAATCCAAACTCTAGCTCTCAAACTCTGTCCCCAACCAGATCGAGAACTATTTTCATGAAGATCCAGCCTAATAAATTCTCCAACTTGGTTAGCAATAGCTTTCCCCCGTGTGTCATTCATCCAGTTGAAGGGCAGATCATCACATCTGAACCACATCGGAAGTCTCCTGAATTCGATCTCCGATGGCTTCATACTCTCATCAAAATCATCCAGAACCACCGCAAGTTTTGATACTGTCCATGGTGCTCCTTCCCAGATGCGCTTCCGATCTTTCTCAAAGTCCATACTTGCTAAGAAAATATTATCCCCTTTAGCCGTGAATTTCAGACCTCTAGGGTTTCCCCATCGCGGGCGAAGAGCACTCTCAATTGTCTGGATATGAAACTTCTTGACGGCGAGAACCTTACCCATCACTGCATACTTGACCGGAGTCTCTCCCTCATCCTGATCATCTACCATGACCAAGATCTTTTTCTCCTTGGCCGTGAGGCCCAGCTTGGAAAGCTTGGACGTGACCCCTAGGATCACCTTCTCCCCTCCTCCATCCGCACCCATGCTTGCACCAGTCTCCGGCATCAAACCCGCCATGGCAGATCTTGCGAGAGGTGGTCCGAAGCCCGGCGTCTCCGTCCCCGATCGTCGAGCTCGACCAGAACCTGCGAGAGGTGGTCTGAAGCCCGGCGTCGCCGTTCCCGATCGTCGAGATCGACCAGATCCTGCGATCGGTGGTCTGAAGTCCGGCGTCACCGTTCCCAAACGTCGAGCGCGACCAGATCGCCTGCTGATCGCCACCCACGTCGCCAGGAGCCCCTAAACCCTAAGAAAACGGTTCGGGCTTTTCAGCAAATAAAAATCCATCTAGCAACTAACAAAAAGCATTAAAAAAATACACCACACTACAGAGAAATATATATTATATCATTTTGATGGCAACTGTACATTACAAGCGAAATGTACACCCTTACAAAGATTCGGATACACGACTCAGTAATACATAGAATTTCCATATGTAATTTCCGAAACTAATCTATCAGATCTCGAAATGATCTGCCGTCCCGCTCACTGATTCTGCAGCCTTTCTTTCCGCTCTACAATCCCGCTTGAAACATCTTCACACAGTGTATCCTGTAGAGGGACAACTACACGAGAAAAATCAAATAGTAATTAAACTACTAACAGTTTGACAGCAACTTAATATGGAAAATACCGCAGAGTAAATACCGTGTGTGTAGCAGATTTTCTTTTATCTTCGCGTGTTCCAGTCCGGTAGAAGACATATACACATACGTACGGATGAGTTCAGCAAAACGTGATCTGTTTGTAGATAAATCCAAACGCCAGGCATTAGTTCCTGCACATGTTTCTAGGTGCACTTAAAATGATTTTAAAATAAGGTACTTTTTGTTGGTCGATTCAATTGGTTCCCTCTGCTTTGCATACCACCTCCAAGCGTTGACTCGTTTGTTGTCTTATGTGGAAAATCTACATCAACATCCATGATCAACAGGCAAATACAAGGACGAGCTGTAATCTGAAACATGCGAAGAAAGGTTTGAGAGATCTAACAGGGGAGAGGCGGATGATATACTTGTAGAAAGGAATAAGGAGGCAAGGGGCAATAATGAGCAGTTGATCGAATCCTGCGGGAAGGAAGAGTTAATCGAGTCCAGCACTCCAGCGGCAAGGAACAGTTAATCGTATCGGCAAGGAACTCACCATATTCAACGTGATCGAATCCAGCGGCCTGATAGATCCTCAAAATCTTATCTCGTCCATTTGGTCTTGATAGACAAAGAATTGGCGCTGCCTGATATAGCCGGAGGGGATCATTTGCTGGAGAGAATCACTCGCGATCGGATCAAGTGGCGCTGTGGCGGCGGCCTTAGGTTTTACAGGGGTGGGGAAGACGAAGGAAAACGTGGGTGGTTGCCGCCTGTGTGGGGACGTGGGAGTTTTTGTTTTTATTTCTGATAATAATGTGTAAAGCCCTCACGTATAGACGATTTTTGTTGCGTCTCAACAAACGTCGGAACACGCGCCTTGACTAAGGACATAGGGACGAACTGAAAAGCGTCCAATGGTAGCGTAACTACGTGGCTCTTTTGTTGCATGCATTGTCTTTTTTTTCTTTCGAAATTCCACCGATCTATTAATTCCTTGAAATAGGCTTGACGCTCCGCTATATTAATATAGCAAACATACGATACAACATTCCACATGGCAAGGCCAAAACAAAAACAAGAAGAAAGAAAATAAAACAAAGCCGACATCGACGGAGCGACGAGAACGGAGAAGATTCGCAACCGTTGCGTCCACCGGAGAAGTACCACCACACCGCTAGCAATCCAAAGTGTCGCATACCAAAGCAGCACCTCTAAGAAGGTGAGTGACGATGACCACACTGCTGCCCGGACTGGTCCTAGGGTTTCCCTGGTATGCCACGGGAGGCACGGAGGAGATGCCCACAACGCCCTTCAGGAAGGACGCCGATACCCGAAGGCGTCGCTGCGTCGGTGTCGAAGTGATAAGGATTTCTCCCGATCCCTCCAACGACCCTCTCGTCCGCTTTGTATTGCTCCACCAAGCATGCCGCCCACGTGCACGCGTCTGCATGGTCTTGAAGTCGTCACCGCCGTCCAACCATGGACCATGGAACAAGGCCAGTAAGAGAGAGAGAGCGGGACCATCGGTGAGGGTAGGCGTGATATCAGCACACGCGAGAGCCCTACCTCCACCACCCGAAGGCGATAGCCGACCGGATGCAGCAGCAAGACATACCAGGCCTTCTTGGCCCGGCCGAGCCCGACAAGGCTCATAAAGTCCCGCCGCCGCACTGCAGCAAGGGTGCCGCCGTACACGCCACCCCTAACACCAGGCTCAACTCCTCCCTCCACCGAGGGATCCACCATCTCGACAAATCCCTACCTCCAAGCAGCATCACCGTCGCGATCGAACCCACCCAGACCTGCCGGACCATCGTCGGTCGGAGGAACAGCGTCCGTTCCTCGCCACTCCCATGGCCAAAGGAATGCCCATGCAGACCACCTTCTCGGGCCGCCGCCCTGGCTTCCACGCACTCGAGCCAAGGCTCCGGCCACCGCCATAATGCACAACCACTGAGAGATATGACAAAGGTCAAGACTCGGACTTGCAGTCAACTAGCTCACGGTGACAGCCATCCGGACGAGCAGCAGTGCCAACAAGGCCGAGATCAGGCCCAGATCTTGCCTGGCCAGTACTGGATCAGGCCTAGATTGGGACCGTTGGTTCCGCCGCCACGCTGCTCTGATGCACTCGACGATCGACGTAGAGCTCGTTGGGAACCCCAAAAGGAAGGTATGATGAGCACAGCAGAAAGTTTTCCCTCAATTATGAAACTAAGGTTTAATCGAACCAGTAGGAGCAAGGAAACACCCCAAAGGTGTTACTAGCTGAGCTTTGGCAGGGCACACTACCGGTGCTAGTAGCAACGTGGAGACCTGCTCAACACAACCATGGAACTTTGTCCCCAACTTGCGATGAGGTTGTCAATCTCACCGTGTTTTGCGGAAAACAAAGGATTAAATGTATCGAATGGAAAGAAGTAAAAGTTTGCAGAAAGTAAACACAAAGCAGTAAACAGTTATAGATTGTATGTAAAGTAAAAGGACCGGGATCCATAGTTCACTAGAGGTGGCTCTCCTTAGATAGATAACATGCTGGATGAATAAATTACAGAGAGGCAATTGACAAACACCGAGAAAGCAATACAGGCATATACTAATCATCTTGACTCCTTTGAGACTTGATTCGGCATTACAACATAATACATAGACCGCCATCCAACTGCATCTATGACTAATAATCCACCTTCAGGTTATCATCCGAACCCCCTCCAGTATTAAGTTGCAAGCAACAGATTATTGCTTTACGAACTGCGTGTAAAGTAAACAATACAATTGTTCTATGAACAAAGGATCGTTGTTTTTTCCCTAGTAGCAACAACACATCTAGTACCTTAGAGCTTTCTGTCACTTCCCCAGATTACCAGAGGCATGAACACACTATTGAGCATAAATACTAACTCTTGGAGTTGCTAGCATCTACTTGGCCAAGATAGCTACTAACAACAGAAAACATGCAAGATCTCAAATAACAAAGACATGATAGAATCAATAATCAATCTGAAATAGCATCTCAATATCCATCGGATCCCCGCAAACACAACATGTATGGATTACAAATAGATGATCTTGATCATGAACGGAGCTCACAAGATCTAAACATGAAAGCACAAAGGAGGAGAAACCAGCCATCTAGCTACTACATGGATCCATAGTCCAAGGATGAACTACTCACGCATCACACCGGAGGCTTGCATGGTGATGAAGAAGGCCTCCAAGGTGAATTCCCCTCTCCGGCAGGGTGCCGGGAAGAGCTTCAGATCCCCCCGATCTAGGGATGGAGATGATGGTGGCTACAAACTCTTTCGTGGATTTTTGATCGGGGACTTAAGGTTTTCGTCCCAACGGCAACTTATAGGCGGAAGGAGAGGCCGAGGGGGTCAGCCAGACCACCCCCTGGCGCGGGCCAAGCCTGGCCGCGCGGCCAGGTGGTGTGGTCGGCCCCTGGCCCCTCTCCGTCTTGTATTCTGGCACTTGATCCCTTCCGGAAAAATAGGCACTTTGGCTTTTGTCCCGTGCAATTCCAAGAATATTCATTTTCTGACTTTCCTGGAACCAAAATAAGCAGAAAACAGGCAGCTGGCACTGTGGCTCTTGTTAATAGGTTAGTCCAAGAAATCATATGAAAAGTACTCCAAAGTTAGAACAAAACACAAGAAAGTGGATAAAACTAAGCATGGAACATAAAAAATTATAGATACATTTGCAATGTATCAACATCCCCAAGCTTAACTCCTGCTCGTCCTCGAGTAGGTAAGTGATAAAAAGAAATAATTTTTGAGGTGACATGCACCATCAAAGACTTGATCAAAGTATTTGCAAAACATTCAAGGCTGGGATCATAGTACTTCAATCATAACATGAAAGACAAAGTTCTAGCAATAGGAAAAGAGAATATGATGCAACATGAAAAGGCACAAACAAAAGATTCATGAATAACAATGCTTTGCAAGACGTTTGTTTGTTTCACATAAAGAAAACATAGCATAAAAGTATTTAGCTTGTCCGTCAATAGAGTAGCAAATATAAATGCATAGGCCACCTTCAAAGTTCATAAGAGTGACTAGATACAATAGTTTAAAACAAGCAATAACAAGTTATGCATCAATCAACTAGTCTTGGGACAATGCACATAGAACTAAGAATGGCCACTATGCTCTCAAAGTAGGTGCATAAAGATAGAAGGTGGAGACTCAATATAATGGTGGAAGAAAGGCCTTTGTAAAAGGAAGTAGGGATTCAAGTCTCATAAAGAGCTTCCAAAAATTATGATACTTGTAGTTTTCAGCTCTCATTGCCCGTATCATAAGCATCTTGAAGGTGATTAAGGTTAAAGTGACACAACTAAGATGATATGCTTGACAAGTTATAAACCGGAATCTCATGCCCCTTACTAACGAAGACCGATCCTCATGCTACTCAACTTTTGTCACGAGTAAGCTCTTGTCATTGTAAGTATGTGTGTATCATTAAGAACCGCCAACGGGGTACCCCTTGCACATGATACGGGAGCTTTCCCATAATCAAAATGACATGGCAAGCAGACAATGAGCATCTCTGCGACCTTTTTATTTGCTATTTGCATAGGTTTTTATTGAGGGTGCTTCATAGAGTGTTATGGTGATGCTGCAAGTTTCCACCATGATTAGGCATGGCTTAGGCTAGCGGCCCAGGCGTTTCTCTAACACACATACAAACTCCATGATCTTACAAGTTCCACTTTTATTTCACACCGCCGGGATCCGTAAGCAAAAGAACATAATATCAATGGGGTACAAAGTACAAGTGCAATGTTGAAAGCATTCCCCATGAAATATGGTTCTGCTAATTTCAACTTATAAAGCGCAAGCATATACACAACAAAGAAGGACCCAATGGTTCAAGTTTATTAGAGGCAATAAAGTAAAGTGTGCCATTAAGTTCGTGAGAGCTTTAATCACTAGTTTTCTCATAACAAGTGGAAGGTAAACAAAAGCATGAATATACTTGGAATAGCATAAGCTAGTAGGTAGGTATGGTGGGCTCTTTGGAAAAACTTGGTTTAGGGATTTGTATGCACGAGTGGAACTCATACTTTGTTGTGGAGGCTAGCAAAAGACTGGGAGCGACAAACTAAGAGAGCAATAATGGCCATAATCATGCAGAGCGACAAAACATCATTGATCAAAGCATAACGTGATACTATAAGTTGAAAACTAAAGGATCATAAAGGCTATGGTGACTTTGGATAGTCATAACATGGTGTGAGCATGTGCCAAGTCAACCCAAATAAAGCATCAAAGGAGAATACCACTATACTATGCTTTAATATGCTAAAACAACGCATGATTCATCCAAGGCACATTAAGCAATCTCAATTGTTTATAACAAGTCATGCTATAGCAAAGAATACTAAGCATAAATCCAAAACAATATCAAGCATGGCATGACGAAGCATAGGCCACGGTCAAAAACGAGCTCTTTTTACCACATAAGCATGAACTTTCCTACTCTTTTCCAAACCAAACCAAACTAAATGCAAACCAGAGTGTGAAAGAGGGGGTCCCACCAATTTATTCAGAAATTTAAGTAAACCAAGCAAACTAAAAAACGAAACGAAAACGAAAAAGAAGACGCTCCAAGAAAAACACAACTGTGCATGAAACAATAAAAATGAAGCGTTTGGAAGAAACCTGGGATTTTTATTGATGAAGAAGGGGGATGCCTTGGGCATCCCCAAGTTTTGACGCTTGTACTTCTTGGATGTTTCTTGGGGTGACACGCGTGTCATCCCCAAGCTTGAGCTTTAGTCCATCCTTCATCTCATTACTCATTCCTTCCATACACCTGAAATTTTTCCATCATATAAAACTTCACACAATCTCATTAGCAACATTAGTGCACTTAAGATAAATAAGTCTCAAGGTTCAGTTCTAACACCAAATAAACTTCCATTAGAACACTATCTACTGTAGCACTTCCCTCAAAAATCTCAATTCCCCAAAGGAACTTAAGAAGGAACTAACAAGAAGCAAATGCAGAAAATGGCAGAAATCTGTCAAAACAGACCAGCAGGTAAATACGAATTTTTTCTAAGACCTTCGGTTGCTCAAATCAAAAAGTGTTGAACTAACGAAAGTTAGCTAACAAACTGTGGGAGAAGCACAAAACATTGCAGCTCAATACGACGTACAGAGCTCTCTCGGAAATTTTTACGGTGAAGCACAGAAATCTGTTTCGGGACAGCAACTTTCCCAATCATTACTTCACTCTCATTAGAGGTTACTCTTGGCATAAAAATCAAATAAAAAAGATAAGGAGATGTTATTACAGAGGTAATAACTTCCAAGACTCATCTAAAACTCTTGGGTTATCTCCCAACAAGTACTTTTCTTTAACGCCTTTAAGTTAGACATAAGAAGCAAAGAAAGAATCAAGTGTTCTCAAATGAAGAAGCATTAAGACCAAATTTCTTGCCCTTACCTCTCTTATTTTTATTCTTAACCTTTGGGAAAATGTGATTGTTTGGTGGAGAAGAAAGGTGCATGGTTCCCTTTCCCACATCTATTATTGCTCCAATGAGTTCTAATAGGGACCTTCCAAGTGTAATTTGTCTTTTTCCTGCATATTCAATAACAAGATAATCCGTAGAAATCATTTTCCCAAGGATCTTTGTAAACACTCCTTCAGCTATTCCAATAGGTAATATGGTAGCATTATTAGCAAGAGATATTTCTCTTCCTCCTTCAGTAAGCACCCAAAGATTCAAAGATTCATAAATATCTTTGGGCATAAGACAAAATTCAGACATGATATCGCAGCGGGCTTGAAAAGTTTCAGTGTTTATCTCAATATTTACTGTAGGGAGCCACTTTGATGGTTCAGAATTTATTGGAACATAATTGTGATGCTCCCTAAGCGTATTATAGCAACTTTCTAAGCTAGTAGTGCTAGCCTCAAGAGTGTTCAACCTAGCAAATATTTTTGCGGAAGAAATATCAGTTTGGCTAGGCATAGTGTAAGTGAGGATCAATTTCTTTATAGCATTAATGGCATCATCCTCGTTACATTGGAGGAAATCTCCTCCCACAATAGCATCTAAAACATATCTATAGCAAAGAGCAATTCCAAGGTAAAAACTGCTAAGGAACAAGGCTTGAATCATTATAGGATCAGTCTTTTCATGTAGATCAGAGATTCTAGACCAAGCTTCCTTAAAACTTTCCTCAATTCCTTGTTTAAAAGTGAGAATCATTTCCTAGGGTGACATAGTGATTGGAGCAAGGCTAGACATAGTGGCAACTCAAAATAGGAACTAATTTTTTGTGTGTTTTCAAATAAGAAAACAAACAAGTAAAACTATTTTTTTGTGTTTTTGAAGAACAAAACAAGCAAACAAAGCAAAAAGAAACTAAGAAAAACAAAACAACAAAGTAAAGAGATTGGTTATGAGGGACTCCCCTTGTGAAGATGTCCTTGACTCCCTGGCAACAGCGCCAGAAAAGATCTTGATGCACTCGACAATCGATGTAGAGCTCGTTGGGAACCCCAAGAGGAAGGTATGATGAGCACAATAGAAAGTTTTCCCTCAATTATGAAACCAAGGTTTAATCGAACCAGTAGGAGCAAGGAAACACCCCAAAGGTGTTACTAGCTGAGCTTTGGCAGGGCGCACTACCGGTGCTAGTAGCAACGTGGAGACCTACACAACACAACCACAGAACTTTGTCCCCAACTTGCGATGAGGTTGTCAATCTCACCGTGTTTTGCGGAAAACAAAGGATTAAACTTATCGAATGGAAAGAAGTAAAAGTTTGCAGAAAGTAAACACAAAGCAGTAAACAGTTGTAGATTGTATGTAAAGTAAAAGGACCGGGATCCATAGTTTACTAGAGGTGGCTCTCCTTAGATAGATAACATGCTGGGTGAACAAATTACAGCGGGGCAATTGACAAACACCGAGAAAGCAATACATGCATATACTAATCATCTTGACTCCTTTGAGACTTGATTGGGCATTACAACATAATACATAGACCGCTATCCAACTGCATCTATGACTAATAATCCACCTTGTAACACCCTCAAATCGGCCCTATGCAAGTTTTAGCCCTTTTCACCAAACCCGCATAGAAACGATTCAAGGACGCCCACCAGGCACTTTCGTGCGGGTGGAAAACGAAGTAATACCATTACACAACAGTCCTCGATGGGACCCACAGAACAGATATATATATACAACAGCGACTCAACGAGTCAAGAATACAGATATACAATACAAAGATCCAAATCACCTTGAAAACGTTACAGCGTCCGAGTACGGACAAGATGCAAATGGGGCTAAGAGCCCTGAAGAATAACCAATGGCATTCATAACCCTGCCCAGGCCAAGCCGAAAGGGTAACCCTGCTAATGACGTCGATCTCAAACCTGCTAAAACAAAAGGGGTGCCGACAAAGGGCAAAGGAAAAAGAGGAGCGTAAGTACTGAGGCCAGTACACGGCGAGGCTAGAATTCGGCGGCTCTCGCCTACATAGGTATGGTGGGCTGAAGCGGCAGCGCAGCGGCACTAAACAACCTATAGAGACTCGGTATCACTGGCGGCTATTAGAGAGGGGTAAGAAAGACCTATTCGGATCCTACCTGAAGCTAACACCAAACAAACCCATCCTGATATTTCCCCCTCGAGACCAAACAAGGAAGTCGGACCAAGGAACTCACACATTTGGGAATTTTACTCATTACGTTATAGTTGCAGCAATTACTAATCAGATATAGATAGCATAAGTCATCCTGAAGCATAAGTAGTGGGCAGTTTCAATTAATCATTCCGTTGTAGTGGGAACATTTACTAGTCAGAAAATAATTGTCCTGAGGAATCCCAAACCCAACAGTTGTTGACACTTTTATCACATTCTATTGGAGTTGCAATACTTACTAGGCAGATATAGTATGTCACAAAACAACCCAGATCCACCAGCGGTAAAGCAGTGACGAGCGATAAAGCAAAGCCGCTAGACGACTGGTTATGTGTTACGTTTGTTCACTATGACTTAGGATGGTGGGTGGAGATAAGACCCCATTTATTATATTGTATCCAAGAGAAGTTTAGATTTAGTTTTTTAAAAGAAATTATGCTTGATGTTTGACCTGGTAGACTTTCAAGGTTAGAGTAGCTCGTACACCGCGAGAGCGGTGACGGATGAAGAAACCGAGCCGCTCGAATAAATTTATATTCTATCTGTAGATACGTTTTTGTAATGGTAGATAACTTACATGTTATTGGATGGATAACTTACGTGGTACGGCCGGGATAACTTATGAGTTAGGGGTGGGTAACTTTTACGTTTGATTTTTTTCATCGAAACATATCAATATGAGATCTAGTTTCGAAGCTCTCGTCGCGACTAGCTAATGGTGAAAACGGACCCTAAATCCGATAAACGGTTTGGGCTACAGAACTCTTTTATTTTTTGAATTTTATATTTAATTCAACTGACATTCAGCAATTTTATTTGTATTTGCATGCCATGCATCTAGTCATGGAGTTTGATTGTAATTAGCATAGAAATTAGAATTTAGGCCTACTTTTTGCCACACATACACGTGCATGCGAGCGTTTTCCTGGTCGGAACGCCTGCCAGGATTTGCTAATCCTAGAATGGTTGCCAAGTAGCAAAGTCTTACTGTTTTCTAAACTAGCATGGTGGCCATCGCAAATACGAGGGTATCATATCTGGTACATCAAAAATGTTATGTGAGGGTATCATCTCTGGTACATCAAAAATATTTAATATGTATTCCCTATTTTATATATTTATTTGTTTTCTATCAATTGACTATTTGCTCGGTAATACGACTTCCACTCTAAATTATATGAGGTTTTCGTCAACTATTTTAGCCAACTGAAACATCTTATAATTTGGACAGACATGAATTTTTTTTGGCATGTACTGTCTTTTTCTGAAAAGGATGTCAGAGATTTGGCCAAATCACATGTACCTAGACATATTTTAGTATATAGATACATGTAATTTTTTTTTGCAACATATTTTAGTATATAGATACATGCAAATCTATTTTTTTTTTGCAACATCCTCTATAGAATGGAGGGAGTATTTTTTTTTTTTGAAGATGGAGGGAGTATTATATTTGGCCATAAAAGGACAAATAACTGCTAAATATTTATACGTATAAACCAATGAGTATACACAATAATCTAGAATCAACTATCTCTTCAACTGACCTACAAACAGACTCAACGACTGCCCGAGGAGACTGTTTATTCCCCAAATCACAATCATCCCACGGGGTTGCCGCTAGAGATGAGGGCTCTGCACGCTGAGGGCGGACAACATGTCATCCATATTCTTTTGATTTATTCTTCAGATCCAACTTTTCTAAGACCTTAATCTGTCTATTTCAAGGGAATCAGGAATCTCGACGCGCCGCTCTGCAGCGGCACCGACAACTGAAAAGATTTGGAGAAGAGGCTATGGTTCAGATATCCAGGGAGAGAACCTCTACACCGTCAAGCAGCCTTTTTCTTAATTGCTCCAGTTTGTCAGTTGTTTAATACTCAATACATACAACGTACACGCACTTAGCTGGATCGTGCCTCGTTACAAACACGTCAGCGTTTGGACGTGGGGTAAGCATAGCTGCCTCAAAAAATCACAGTCACTACAGCAGAGCGGCCCTTTGCCGTCTGGGCAATATAACACACAAAGACCTTTAGGAACATCGCAAAGGCTTTTCCGTGTGTATACACACGGCAAATGTCACATGACAATATTTGCCACGGCAATGGTCCTTTGCCGTGCGTTTTCTAAATAAGACACGGCAAAGCCTTTGCCATGTGTCTTGACACGGCAAACTAAAGTGAGATGATGGTTCCTCTTGGAGATGACGGTGTCTATTCTTTGCCGTGTGTCGTTCATAAATCCGTGTCTTTGCCGTGTGTCACACATAAATCCTACATGGCAAAGGCTGCCTTTACCGTGTGTAGGGGTGGAATCGAGCCGAGCCGAGCCAAGCCGGCTCGTGGTTCGGCTCGACCAGGCTCGGTAAAACTCGAGCTGAGCCCAAGCTCGGCTTGGTGATAAAAATCTGCTGAAAAAAGGGCTCGCGGCTCGCTCGGTCAGGCTCGCGGCTCGCTCGAACGGCTCGTCAAGCCAAAACCCTAACTCAGCAGTAAGCCGATACCCTGCTCCCACTAGCCCGACCCCCCGACCCCAGGCTCTTTCCCGTGGTACTGCTCGCTCCCGAGCCCGACCCTAGGCCCCCTCGCCCTCATCTCGTGAGGTCTCGTGCGCCGCCGCCACCACTTCTCAGCGGCGCGCCGCCCATCGCTCGCCAGCACCGACAACCCCAGGTCCAAGGTGCTCCTCCATGGTTCCCCTCCCTTGCACATACCCCTCCTGAACCTGTTCCCCTCCCCTCCCCTTAAAGGTGAAGGCTAGGGTTAGCGGCGGCCCTCCTTCCGCCGGCCCTCCGGCCGTCGGCCCTCCGCCTATTTGCCACCAACCGGCCACCGGCATTGCACGAGCACGACGCCACGACCTATAGGTAGGGGTGGAATCTGAGCATCTCTCCACTTCCGTAATTCCTCATCCTTCTTATTCTTGGGCTGTTTTAATTTTAGTAATAATGCTTATGTAATTATCTCCTGCAATGTTTTGTAGTTCATTAGTTAAGTGAATTTGGGTGTCATGCTTATTATGAACAAATAACAATTATTTTGGGTGTCTTGCTTCATTAGTTCAGTTGTAATTTGAGTGCCATCAAGTAATTATTTTTTGTCATGTTGTTGCTATAGAAGTCTGCTGATCCTCTCATCCAACGAAGATGCAAACAGGAAGAGAGAGTGCTGCATCGTAGGCACGTCCAGCCGGACCAGCCCAGGAAAGCGGCCTGCATACAACAAAGCCATGCAATCCAAGACAGTTGCTCTACTCGGTATCTCTGCAAATAACCCGGGATCTTCGCAACCGACAACAACGACATCACCGCAGCCGGCAACAGCAGCTTGTCCACCACAAACGGTAGTTATTGATGTTTCATGTTTGTATTATCCTCTCCACTATACTACATGTACTATCTTTGATACTAGTAAATGTCTCATGTGTGCAGCCTCAAACAATTGAGTCCGATGAGGAGGAAAATTCTTTTGACAAGAATGATGACATGTCCGAATATGATATATTTGTTGATGGTCATATTGACATATCCGAGGATGGGAATTCTATGGATAATGATGGTGGGGTGTCTCAGAGAGGGAAGAAGCGACACAAGGGAATGAAGGTTGGTCCGAAGGTTATTGTTCAACCAAGTGGCAAGTCTAAGTCAAAGGTATGGGACCACTTCGATAAGGTTCCTCAGCCATCCAAAGAGGATCCAAGTGTTGAGGTGATTATGGCACAATGCAAGTATTGCACAACAATTTTCTCCTACAGCAAGGAGAATGGCGGAGCCACTTCACATCTGTTGCGGCACTGCAACAAAGTATGTCCCGATTACAAGATTGCAATGGCAAAGGTTGCTACTCAAACCCTTCTCAACTTTCAGCCATCTAATGCAAGTGATACCGATATTCCTGTTTTGTAACCTTCTAGGGAGTATAGTCAAGAGGAAGCTAAAAAGTTAATTGCTAAGATGCTGATTTGTCATGATTATCCATTTAAGATGGTAGAGCACACATGGTTCAACATAGTCATGAAATATTTAAATCCTCGGTACGAGTTTATTGGTAGAAAAACCATTAGAAAGGAATTCTTGAAGGTGTTTGAATCTGAGAGAGATAGCCTTATGAAGGTTCTCAAAGGTGTGGATAACATAGCTTTAACTACTGATTTGTGGACATCCAACCAAACACTTTCATATATGTGTTTAGTTGCACACTTCATTGATAAGAATTGGAACATGCAATGTCGTGTGCTGAATTTCGTGGAGTTGGACCCTCCACATAGTGGAAATGTGATTTCTCAAGCTGTGTTTGAGTGTGTGGCTGCATGGAAGATAGAAGATAAAATCATCTTGGTCACTCTAGATAATGCAGCCAACAATGATGTAGCAATCCGCAATTTGAAGGCTATGTTTGCTGCTAGAAGCTCATATTGTTTCGTTACAAAATATTTCCATGTTCGTTGTTGTGCTCATATTATTAATTTGGTGGTGACCGATGGGACTGCAACCATCTCCCCGTTGACAAACAATGTGAGGGAATATGTCAAGTACATCAAGAAGTCGGTATCTCGATTGCACAAGTTTGTAGAAATTTGTCGGTATCTTGCAATCACAATAGGTGAGGGGCTGAAACTTGATGTGACCACTAGGTGGAATTCAACCTACCACATGTTAAGAATAGCCATTGCCTATAGAGATGCATTAGATTCTTATTCGGACAGCGATACAAACTATAAATGGAAACCCTCAAATGTTGAATGGTCATTGTTCAATACCATTACACCAATACTTGCTTCTTTGGCTGAGGTTTCCACTGCATTTTCTGGCTCTACATATCCTACTTCCAACATATTTTATCCTCACATTGTCAATGTCAAGATTGCACTTAGAGATGCATGTAACTCCAACAATCCAACTTTGAAAGTTATGGGAGAGGCAATGATGGACAAATTCAACAAGTATTGGGAAGAGCCCAATAATGTCATGGTAATTGCTACCATTCTTGACCCAAGGTACAAACTGAAGTACATTAAATGGGGGTTTAAAATGATCTATGACCAAGGCAAATCTCTCGATGAATATAATCTGATTGACATCGAGTTAACAAAGTTGTATGAAACTTATGATATGCATCACCGTCATGAGAAAGATGATTCTTATAGATCAGGTGCATCATCATCTTCAACCGTGGATATAAGTTCCTCTCTACCCTCAAGTGCTAGCCAGTTTACCTCGTACTTAAATGAAACTTCTTTGGAGACATCAAAGAATGAGCTTCACAAGTATCTTGATGAGGAGAATAAGAGCTTGCTGAACAAAAAAATTGATGTGCTGTTGTGGTGGAGGCCGAATGCACATAGATATCCTGTTATAGCAAAGATGGTCAAGAATTTCTTGTCCATACCAGCCACATCCGTATCTTCGGAGTCAACTTTCAGCATCGGGGGTCGAGTTCTAGATGACTACAGGAGTTCTCTAAAGCCAGCGATGGTGGAGGCGTTGGTGTGTGCTTCGAGATGGATTAAGGGTGCCCACAATGACAACAAAGTTTTGTTGAGTCTGGTATGTGTATTATTACTGTTAATGATTTAAATCTCTATCATATTTCTTATGCATATCTAACATTACTATTTCACTCTTTTAGGAACCAGATGATGCGGATGATGTCGAGTTCATTCCATTTTCAAAAAGCATGGTTGGGAGCAACTAGTAAGTACCAATAATCAAAACATAGAGTACATGTTGGTCTCTTTAGTTGCTGTAATTTTTTGTACAGCAAGAAAATTGATGCAAAACATAGAGTTGTTGGTGCTTTTTAGTCTTTACTTGTTAAACCTTTTGTACAACACCATAGTTCAATGGAAGTGGAGTAATTAATGCCATTTTACTCTCTTAAGTTGCTGGAACTTATTTTGCAGCACTAAAACCGAAGCAAAAATGTGTAAATAGTGACCTTTTGTCTATTTAGTTGCTGGACCTTTTTGTACAGCAAGTTAACTAAAACAAAACTGAATAGTTTGCCTTTATTTGGTGTTTCCTACTGATACTTTTAATACAGCAACCAACTAGTCTTAAAATAAAGTGAATGTGATTTTCTTTTGTTTGTCTGCTACAGAATCAACATGCAACAAGGATGGAGGAAGATGAAATTATCGCCCGATGGTTATTTTGGGCTTGAAGTTCATGTTATGACTTGTCGTTTTATTGAGCTACGGCTCACATGTTCTACTTGTCAAACTAAGTGCATGTGTTTGTGTTTGTGATGTATGCCACTATCATTATATGTTTCTGTTTGTGATGTATGACACTATCTATGTACTAGAATGGGTGTTTGTGTTGTGAACTTGCGACATATGCACATGCTATCATCATTCATACTTTTGAGGCTTGGTATACTATGATATGCATGTATTCATGATGAACTGTTGATCATAATTGTGAATTGTTACAATTTTAGCAAAGGTCATGGCAAAATTTTTAATCACATTGAGCCTTCGAGCCGTCTTGCGAGCTTCATCGAGCGGGCTTGTCGAGCCTCGAGCCTGAGTTCCAGGTTTTAGGCTTGGCTTGGTTAACCTCCGAGCCGAGTCGAGCCCGAGCCGTGTCTTGACGAGCCCCGAGCCGAGCCTCGAGCCTCGATCTATAGGTCCACCCCTAACCGTGTGTCGCCCATAAATCCTACACGGCGCTGATTCTGCAGCGTGCGCGGCCGCTTGAAGGTGCTCACGGTGACCATATGAAGCTGATTCAGCTGGATAGGGAGCGACTCTCCAGGAACAGGGGCGCGTTCGACTTCGAGCCGCAGGGCATGCCTGGGTAAGAAAATTTTAGCATTCATCGATGAATGTTCCAAATATGATTCACCTAGCAAGAACTCCATAATTTTGTTCTATGATTAATTTTAGAGGTACATATGAATCTTCTACTTCCATAATTTTGTTCTATGAGTAATTTTAGAGGTACATATGTATATAAACATGTACACAAGAGAAATTGATAGAAATAAGTATCATGGTAAATAATTTGCTCGATCAATAGAAACAAGTAGTTTTAAATGTCTTCACCGAAATTCCAAAGATCATGGATCTATCATATGTATGGATTATATAATTGTGTAGAGGCCTAGGAACCCTAATCATGATTAAAACTTAAGTAATACTAAAAAAATCATCATAAAAATTAAAGATATATTTAAGCAATTTTCTAAAATAGGGGGGCCATTGCCCCCCCCCCCCCCACCCTCGACTCAATGAAACTTTCCCACTTTAAATGAGGGGTCTTTGGTGTCCTGTTGTCCTAGGCCTCCAAAATCTATGGACCGGCCCTGGCCAAACCCTAAATTTTGTGGGGAAACAGGGCATTTTAAATGAAGCACCATCTCTGTTTTCGTCCAGTTCGTTGCTGGTCTTAGCGTTAAGGAAACTCAAGTTGTCCCAAGAAGAGAGTAGGGGCACAAGGCCAATACTCTTCTGGCTAGTGGCATCAATACACGAACTTGATCCAGTACCGTGGGTTCACATGGCATGTGATTTAGCTTTTTTGCATGGTCTCACCCACAGATATAGCGGATTTGCTTGTAGCACCATTAACAGCTCCACGAATATGGTTTGATGGCTTCAATGTAGCTCGGCCATTTGCCTTTTAGTTTGGACAATTCTTATGACATTTGTCCCAGATAACTAACTTGAGTAAGGGCGTACTGTGTTCTAATTTATTTGCAACTACCCTGATGAGATATCTATTGAGATTAATTAACTCAAAACTCTTTAAGCGGTATGTATATCGTGTGTTTGATCCGTTATAGCTTGTAGCAATATTTCTTATAGTGTCTTATTTCCTCTGATCAACCAGTGGTATTTTGGGGATTTGGTTAGGATGCAAAGTTTCAGCTTACTCTCTAGAACCTGCATTTTGGCATATCATCTCAATCGTATGACTTCTTGTTCTTTAACTGACCGGCTTGTTTTTGCTGTTCCTCTCAATCTAGAGTGTAGAACATTCTTTTCCGATTATTGTACCAACATTCATCATTTGCAGCCTCTATTATGCACGTGTGAAATTGGGGAACCCACCCAAGGAATACTTTGTTCAGTTTGACACTGGAAGTGACATCATGTGGGTTTCATGCAGCCCTTGCACTGGTTGCCCGAAATCAAGTGAGATCAATGTGAGGCAATCATCCTCCGATCTCCGATCAATCTTATTTAACGATAAATCTTATTCTAAAACATTTTCTCTCCCTTTTGATTGAAACGACATCTTATTTGTTTCTCAGTTACCGCAGAAGTTGTACAACCCAAAATCTTCATCAACTTCATCTAGGATCTCATGCTCTGACGATAGGTGCACTGATGCCCTCAAGGCAGGCTATGCAGTCTGTAATAGATCGCACTCTCCAAGCAACCGATGTGGTTACACTTTGACATACGCCGATGGAGGTACCACAACAGGCTATTATGTGTCTGACACACTTCATCTCGGCACTACCATTGGAAATGAAGGGTGCGTCTATTCATCTGCCACGGTCTTATTTGGGTATGATTTACTTGGAGTCCTTTATCTTTGGCAATTAAAAATTCCACTAAAGATTAAGATTTTTATGTGGTTCCTCAATAATGGGGTTGTTCTTACAAAAGACAATCTTGTAAAGCGTAAATGGAAAGTGATGGGTCCGTAGCATGGAAAACAAAAAATTTCTACCGCAAGAACGAACAAAACCCAGATCTAATCTAGACAATAGCCAAGATCTAATCTATTAGACATGAGCAACGAGATAGATCGGTACTAACCCTCGTAGAACCGAAAGCGTTACGAGATTAGATCTCGTGGATGATGTAGTCGATCACTTGCGATCTCAAGATCGTGTGGACGATCCTTCCGGCGCCGCGTTCCGGCAGCGCTTCCGCAGACGGTCACACGTGCGGAGTCGAAGCAGACCTTCCTCTCCCCGTTCCAGCGAGCAGCGGAGGTAGTAGATCTTCTCCACGGAATCCCAGCAGCACGACGACGTGGTGGTGGTGGTGGAGGTGAGAATTCTGCAGGGCTTCGCCTATGCCTGTGCAGAAGAAACGTGGAGGAGAGAGGCGGCTGAGATTGGGAGTTATGAGACAAGGTGCAAGAGGGGATGCCTCCTCCCTCCTATTTAAAGGAGGGAGGCGCGCCTGGGGAGGGGGAGTCCTAGTAGGACTCCCTCCTCCTTGGGCCGGCGGGTTGGGGGGAGGAAACCTCCTCCCCCACGAATCTGTGTCTTGCCCCACTTGGTTTCTTTGATCCCTTTCTTGGTTTTCAAGCAAACTCCAAGAAATCCTCTAGAACCTTCCAGAACATTCTGAAACCTTCTAGAATCTCCATACAAACACTCCGGAACATTTCCTAACTTAGAAAATGATCCCCAATATATGAATCTCATTCTCCGGACCATTCCGGATCTCCTCGTGATGTCCCGGATCCATTCCGAGACTCCGAACAACATTCGGTCTCCAACGCAAATTCCATATCTACTTCAAACAACTTCGAACCTTAAGTGTGTCATCCTACGGTTCGTGAATATGCAGACATGATGAAGACACCTCTCCCATCAATAACCATCAGCGGGATCTGGAGATCCATAATGCTCCCACATACTCAACGATGATATCGTGATCGATTGAACCAATTAACATACGAAAACAATTACCTTTGTCTCGCGATATTCTACTTATCCGAGGTTTGATCGTCGGTATCTTCATACCTAGTTCTTCCTCGTTACTGATAAGTACTCTTTACTCGTTCCATGTTATGTCATCCCTTGTGACCTAGTCACATGCTTGCAAGATATCTAGATGACATTCCACCGAGAGGGCCCAGAGTATATCTATCCGTCATATGGATGGACAAATCCCAATCTTGGTCTATGCGCTTCAACACATACTTTCAGAATACCCAATGACACCTTTATAACCACCCAGTTACGAAGCGGCGTTTGATGTCATCAAAAGTACCCATACGGTGATGGTGATTAACATAACCTCATGGTCGAAGGATTAGGTTACTATGTATTTCAAAGCTTACAGCAATACGAACTTAATGACTTGATCTTATGCTACGCTTACTATGGGTGTGTGTCTATCATATCATTCTCCTAATGATATAACCTTGTTATTAATCACATCCAATGTCTATAATAAGGAAACCATGATCATCAATCAATCAACAAGCTAGTTTAACAAGAGGCTTACCAGGGACTCTTTTATGTTTACAAAACACACAAGTATTAGTGTTTCCTAATAATACAATTATAGCATGGGATGTAAACATTCATCATAAACACAAAGATATAATAATAACCTCTTTTATTATTATATCTTGGGCATATCTCCAACAGTCTCCCACTTGCACTAGAGTCAATAATCTAGATTACATGGTAATGGTACCGAACACCCATGGTGTTCTGGTGTTGGTCATGCTTTGCTCTAGGGAGAGGTTTAGTCAACGGATCTGCTACATTCAGATCAGTGTGTACTTTGCAAATCTTTATGTCACCATCTTGGACATACTCGTGAATAGCATGAAAACGTAGCTTGATGTGCTTCAGCTTGCTATGTGACCTTGGCTCCTGTGCATTAGCTATGGCACCTGTGTTGTCATAGTAGATGGCCATCGGGTCTAACGCACTGGGAACCACGCCAAGTTCAGTAATGAACTCCTTCATCCATATGCCTTCTTGTGCAGCCTCCGAAGCAGCTATGTATTCCGATTCAGTTGAAGATTTCGCCACAACGCTCTGCTTGGCACTCCTCCAGCTTATTGCAGCATCATTCAAAATAAATACGTATCCAGACTGTGACTTCGAGTCATCTGGATCGGTGTTTCAACTAGCATCATTGTAACCATTTACAACAAGCTGTTCATCACCTCCATAAGAAAGAACCATATCCTTAGTCCTATTCAGGTACTTTAGGATATTTTTGACCGCTGTCCAGTGTTCCATTCCAGGATCACTTTGATATCTGCTAGTCAAACTAACAACATGTGCTATATCCGGTCTTGTACACAGCATGGCATACATGATAGAACCTATGGCCGAGGCATAGGGAATTTTATTCATCTTTTCTCTATCTTCTGCCGTAGCCGGACTTTGAGTTTTACTCAAGGTCTTACCTGACAACATGGGCACGAACCCTTTCTTGCTCTCTTCAATTCTAAACTTCTTTAGAACTTTGTCTAAGTATGTACTTTGTGAAAGCGCTATTAGGCGTCTTGATCTATCTTTATAAATCTTGATGCCTAGAATATATGCCGCTTCGCCAAGATCCTTCATCGAAAAAACTATTATTCAAATAGGTTTTGACGCTATTAAGAAGTTCTATATCATTCCCAATCAACAATATGTCATCTACATATAGTACTAGGAATACTACAGAGCTCCCACTCACTTTCTTGTAAATACAAGCTTCTCCATAAGTTTGTATAAATCCAAAGTTTTTGATTACTTTATCAAAACGTTGATTCCAACTCCGGGATGCTTGCTTCAGTCCATAAATAGAGCGCTGAAGTTCGCATACCTTGTCAGCATCTTTAGGATCAACAAAACCCTTGGGTTGTACCGTATATAACTCTTCCTCAATGTCACCATTAAGGAACGCCGTTTTAACATCCATCTGCCAAATTTCATAATCGAAATATGCAGCGATTGCTAACATAATCCTCACAGACTTTAGCTTCGCTACTGGTGAGAAAGTCTCATCGTAGTCAACTCCTTGAATTTTTCGGAACCCTTTCGCGATAAGTCGAGCTTTATAGACGGTAACATTACCATCAGCATCTGTTTTTCTTTTGAAAATCCATTTGTTCTCGACAGCCTTACGACCATCCGGTAAGTCCACCAAAGTCCATACTTGGTTTTCGTACATGGATCCCATTTCGGATTTCATGGCTTCTAGCCATTTGTCGGAATCTGGGCTCACCATAGCTTCTTCATACGTCACAGGGTCATTAGTGTTGTCCACTAACATGACGTTCAAGGCAGAGTCATACCACTCAGGAGTGGTACGGACCCTCGTTGACCTGCGAGGTTCAGTAGTAACTTCATTCGAAGTTTCATGATCATCATTATTAGCTTCCTCTCTAGTTGGTGCAGGCGGCACAGAAACATCTTCCGGTGTTGTGCTACTCTCAACTCCGAAAGAAGGTTCAATAACCTCGTCGAGTTCTACTTTCCTTCCAGTCACTTCTTTCGAGAGAAATTCCTTCTCCAGAAAGGATCCATTCTTAGCAACGAAAACTTTGCCTTCGGATCTATGATAGAAGGTATACCCAATTGTTTCTTTAGGGTATCCTATGAAGACGCATTTCTCCGCTTTGGGTTCAAGCTTATCAGGCTGTAACTTCTTTACATACGCCTCGCAACCCCAAACTTTAAGGAACGACAACTTAGGTTTCTTTCCAAACCACAATTCATACGGTGTCGTTTCAACGGATTTAGATGGTGCCCTATTTAAAGTGAATGCGACTGTCTCTAATGCATAGCCCCAAAATGATAACGGTAAATCTGTAAGAGACATCATAGACCGAACCATATCTAAGAGAGTTCGATTACGACGTTCGGACACACCATTACGCTGTGGTGTTCCCGGCGGTGTCAACTGTGAAAGTATTCCATATTTCTTTAAATGCATGCCAAACTCATAACTCAGATATTCACCTCCACGATCAGAACGCAGAAACTTAATCTTCTTGTTACGATGATTTTCCACTTCACTTTAAAATTCCTTAAACTTCTCGAAAGTTTCGGATTTATGTTTCATAAAGTAGACATACCCATATCTACTCAAGTCATCCGTGAAAGTGAGAACATAACGATATGCACCACGTGATGCTACACTCATTGGACCACATACATCGGTATGTATTATTTCCAATAAGTCTGTAGCTCGCTCCATTATGCCAGAGAATGGAGTCTTAGTCATTTTTCCCATTGGACATGCTTCGCATCTTTCAAGTGATTCAAAATCAAGTGATTCAAGAAGTCCATCAGAATGGAGTTTCTTCATACGCTTCACTCTAATGTGACCAAGACGACAGTGCCACATGTATGTAGAATTATCATTCAATTTTATCCGTTTAGCATCTATGTTGTGAACATGTGTATCACTACTATCGAGATTCAATAAGAATAAACTATTCATCTCAGGTGCATAACCATAAAAGATATTACTCATATAAATCGAACAACCTTTATTCTCAGACTTAAAAGAGTAACCGTCTCGCAATAAACAAGATCTAGATATAATGTTCATGCTTAACACAGGCACCAAATAACAATTATTTAAATTTAAAACTAATCCCGATGGTAGATGTAGAGGGAGCGTGCCGACGGCGATCACATCAACCTTGGAGCCATTTCCAACGCGCATCGTCACCTCGTCTCTTGCCAGTCTTCGTTTATTCCGCAGCTCCTGTTTCGAGTTACAAATATGAGCAACCGAACCAGTATCAAATACCCAGGCACTACTACGATTACTAGTAAGATACACATCTATAACATGTATATCGAATATACCTTTCTTCTTGATGTTGCCGTTCTTCAGATCTGCCAGGTATTTGGGGCAGTTACGCTTCCAGTGACCAGCACCCTTGCAGTAGAAGCACTCAGTTTCAGGTTTAGGACCAGCCTTGGGCTTCTTAGCAGGTGCGGCAGCTTTCTTGCCGTCCTTCTTGAAGTTGCCCTTGTTCTTAGGCTTGCCCCGTTTCTTGAAATTGGTGGTCTTATTGACCATCAACACTTGGTGTTCTTTCATGATCTCCACTTCAGCAGTTTTCAGCATGGACGATAGTTCAGGCAACGTCTTGTTCATGCAGTGTATATTGTAGTTCATCACAAAGTTCTTGTAACTTGGTGGCAGTGATTGGAGGACACGGTGAATCCCCAATTCATTAGGAATCGGTATCCCCAACTCTCGGAGTTTGTTTGCGTGCCCAGACATGGTGAGCACGTGCTCGCTAACGGAGCTACCCTCTTCCATCTTGCAGGTAAAGAACTTCTCGGAAGCTTCATAGCTTTCCATGGCCGCGCGAGTCTCAAATATGAGTTTGAGATCCTTAATGATTTCAAATGGGTCATGGTGCTTAAAACGCTTTTGAAGCTCCGATTCTAAACCGTACAGGATGGCACACTGAACTGTGGAGTAGTGATGTTTCCGAGTGGCATAAACATTCTTTACGTCATCGGTGGCATCTTCTGCAGGTGGGTCACCTAGCGGTGCTTCGAGCACATAGGTCAACTGACCAGCCCTGAGGACGATCTTCAGTCCACGGAACCAGTCCGTGAAATTGCTTCCATTGTTCTTAAGCTTTTCTTTCTCTAGGAACGCATTGAAATTGATGGAAACGTTCGCCATAATCTACAACAAATTTGCAAGTAATTTAGACTAAGTTTATGATAAATAGTGTTCAAATTTAATTCTTAAATCAACTAGGTGAACTCCCACTCAAAACAACATCCCTCACAGTTGTTTTAGTGATTACACAAACCAAATCCACTACACCAAGTCCGATCATCACGTGAGATGATGTAGCTTCATCGGCGAACAATCTTCATGTTCATCATATCAATCATATGACTCATGTTCTACCTTTCGGTATTCCGTGTTCCGAGACCATGTCTGTACATGCTAGGCTCGTCAAGATTAACCTTAGTTTCTGCATGTGCAAATCTGGCTTGCACCCGTTGTATGCACACGTAGAGTCTATCACACCCGATCATCACGAGATGCTTCGAAACGATGAGTCTTAGCAACGGTGCCAACTAAGGACGAACACTTTATTACTTGATATTTAGTGAGAGGGATCATCTTATAATGCTACCGTCGTGATCTAAGCAATACAAGATGCATACAGGATTAACATCACAGGCAATTCATAATTAGTGTGATATGATATGGCCCTTTCTTCTTATGCCTTCGATCTCCATCTCCAAAGCACGGACATGATCTCCATCATCACCAGCATTGCTTCAAGGTCCGTGGTGCCGCTTCATAGTTGTTCATCTTCACTAGCAACTATTACAACTACTTGGAACAAAGCTATTACAAGATGAATAGACACGCAGGTCTTAATAGAATTAAAGGCAACCATTAGGCTCCTTCCAGTTGCCATATTACAACAAGGATCATTGCATACATCAAATACAATCACAATCACATGTAGGCCATATCACATCACAAAACCCCTGCAAAAACAAGTTAGACGCCTCTAATTTTCTTTGCAAGTTTTACGTGGCTTGGGCTTTCGACTTAGAACGCATCTTACCTACGAAACTGAACCACAACGTTGATACAAGTGCTATCAAGTGCAAAGTGTAGATTTGATCTATACTATGATGGGAGAGACAGACACCCGCAAATCCACTTGTGCAATATGAGTTGCACGTCAAGCGTGGAGCAAGTCTCATGTACGATGACATGTAATGTTAGCCCGGGCCGCTTCATCCCACCATACCGCAAGATGCAAAGTACACATATAGCAAAAGACGGCACGAGCACCAACGCCCACAACCTCATTGTGTTCTACTCGTGCAACAGATCTACGCATAAACCTGGCTCTGATACCACTGATGGGTCTGTAGCATGGAAAACAAAAATTTTCTACCGCAAGAACGAACAAAACCCAGATCTAATCTAGACAATAGCCAAGATCTAATCTATTAGACATGAGCAACGAGATAGATCGGTACTAACCCTCGTAGAACCGAAAGCGTTACAAGATTAGATCTCGTGGATGATGTAGTCGATCACTTGCCGATCTCAAGATCGTGTGGACGATCCTTCCGGCGCCGCGTTCCGGCAGCGCTTCCGCAGACGATCACACGTGCGGAGTCGAAGCAAACCTTCCTCTCCCCGTTCCAGCGAGCAGCGGAGGTAGTAGATCTTCTCCACGGAATCCCAGCAGCACGACGGCGTGGTGGTGGTGGTGGAGATGAGAATTCTGCAGGGCTTCGCCTATGCCTGTGCAGAAGAAACGTGGAGGAGAGAGGCGGCTGAGATTGGGAGTTATGAGACAAGGTGCAAGAGGGGGTGCCCCCTCCCTCCTATTTAAAGGAGGGAGGCACGCCTGGGGAGGGGGAGTCCTAGTAGGACTCCCTCCTCCTTTGGCCGGCGGGTTGGGGGGAGGAAACCTCCTCCCCCACGAATCTGTGTCTTGCCCCACTTGATTTCTTTGATCCCTTTCTTGGTTTTCAAGCAAACTCCAAGAAATCCTCTAGAACCTTCCAGAACATTCCGAAACCTTCTAGAATCTCCATACAAACACTCCGGAACATTTCCTAACTTAGAAAATGATCCCCAATATATGAATCTCATTCTCCGTACCATTCCGGATCTCCTCGTGATGTCCCGGATCCATTTCGAGACTCCGAACAACATTCGGTCTCCAACGCAAATTCCATATCTACTTAAAACAACTTCGAACCTTAAGTGTGTCACCCTACGGTTCGTGAATATGCAGACATGATGAAGACACCTCTCCCATCAATAACCATCAGCGAGATCTGGAGATCTATAATGGCTCCCACATACTCAACGATGATATCGTGATCGATTGAACCAATTAACATATGAAACCAATTCCCTTTGTCTCGCGATATTCTACTTATCCGAGGTTTGATCGTCGGTATCTTCATACCTAGTTCTTCCTCGTTACTGATAAGTACTCTTTACTCGTTCCATGTTATGTTATCCCTTGTGACCTAGTCACATGCTTGCAAGCTATCTAGATGACATTCCACCGAGAGGGCCCAGAGTATATCTATCCGTCATATGGATGGACAAATCCCAATCTTGGTCTATGCGCTTCAACACATACTTTCAGAATATCCAATGACACCTTTATAACCACCCAGTTACGAAGCGGCGTTTGATGTCATCAAAGTACCCATCCGGTGATGGTGATTAACATAATCTCATGGTCGAAGGATTAGGTTACTATGTATTTCAAAGCTTACAGCAATACGAACTTAATGACTTGATCTTATGCTACGCTTACTATGGGTGTGTGTCCATCATATCATTCCCCTAATGATATAACCTTGCTATTAATCACATCCAATGTCTATAATAAGGAAACCATGATCATCAATCAATCAACAAGCTAGTTTAACAAGAGGCTTACCAGGGACTCTTTTATGTTTACAAAACACACAAGTATTAGTGTTTCCTAATAATACAATTATAGCATGGGATGTAAACATTCATCATAAACACAAAGATATAATAATAACCTCTTTTATTATTGCCTCTTGGGCATATCTCCAACAGAAAGGGTGTACAAAATGTTATTTTTGTGGGTCGCAGGAAACAATAGAGCATTTGTTTATATCCTGTCATTTTGCTCGCCTTTTGTGGCGTATTATTCACTTCGCATATGACTTACCCCCTCCTGCTAATGTAACAGATATGTTTTAGAAACTGGTTGAATGGTTTTGATAAATCATCTAAAGCTAGAGTTCGCATTGATGTCTCAGCCTTATGTTAGTCTATCTGGAGATGTAGAAATGATATCATTTTTAACAGATCAAAAACTTTCAATCTTTTGCAGGTTTTACATATGGTGGCCTATTGGGTGCAGCTATGGGCACTCCTATCGCCGCAATACCAGCGGGATATTATGGCTACTGGGTGCAACCATCTCTTGATGGTCATTGGGCACACCTTCAGCCAATCTGGTTGGCTACGTTTTAATAGACTGAAGAATGATGCTTAGTCCTTTGTTTCATATTTTTCGCTGGTTGATCTTTATCTCGACCTTATGTGATCGCTGAACTTGTAATACTTTTGGATTATGTGTTTTAATAAAAGGGCTGTGTGCATCAACCGATGCAGAGGCCGGGGTTTTATTCCCCTTTTCGAAAAAAAAATCAGAATTAATACAAATAACCTTCCTCACTGAAATAAAGTCAAAAACCTAGCTGGAATAACTTTTTAACACTTTTTTGTTTTTAAAACAGATGCATCTCGCGGTCAGGGAACACAGATGGGATTATTGGGTTTGGAAAGAGTGCACTATCTGTCATATCACAACTGAACTCTCAAGGGCTGTCTGGCAACGTGTCCTCTCACTGCCTAAAACGTTCAAAATATGGTGGTGGGATTCTTGTTCTTGGTGAAGTTGTCAAGCCAGGATTTGTATCTACCCCTGTCGTTACAACGCAGTAAGTTTCTTTATCCTGGAATTACTTATAGAATTCTGCATCACTCTGTTTCTTGTAGTGTCATACTCTGTTTCTTGTTGTGTGGTAACCATTAAATAAGAAGGACATAAAGCTACGGTGCAAATGTAATGATAGATTCAACCAATCTTAATATTTTGTACAATCGCCCTTAGTCTTGATTTCTAATCGTCGCGGATTATTCTTGTTAGTTATATTTAGTAGCACAATCTTTAACTAGCAAACAGTAACTATGGATTTGTTTGTACAATCTTTAATTTGGAAACATGAAGTGTACTTTATGTTATTTTTTCCTTTCTTTTTACAAAGAAAACGTGCACTTGCCTATGTGTTCAGAGGCCAACATTATAGCCCGAATATAGCTAGCTACTGGAACTTCCCGAGTTCTTTTTGTTAACTGTCTTTTCTCAATAAAACACAGGCCTCACTACAAGTTGAATATGAAGAGTATTGCTGTCAATGGTAAAATACTCCCCATTAATTCTTCCTTATTTGCAACATCAAATGCACAAGGAACGGTTGTGGATTCAGGAACGACACTATCCTACCTTGCTGATGGAGTGTACGATCCAGTTATCAGTGCTGTGAGTTATTCATATCATACACTTCATTCCCTTGTTAAAAAACCAGTAGTTGATCAGTTTACTTGTCAATACTTTTATTGTGTCAATATGAGTTGTAATGATTTGTATCTGGTCATTTACAGATATATGCTGCTGTCTCTCCATCTGTGCGCACATATGTTCACACTGGAATCCAATATTTTATTTCTTCTAACAGGTTATTTTCCCTGCAAAGTTAAATTAAAAGTTCATTTACTTAATCCTTTTTACTTCAGCACTAGGGCCCTCTCGTTATTTCCGACTGTGACGCTATATTTCAAGGATGGTGCTGCAATGAAAGTGGGGCCAGAGAGCTATCTTGCGCGCCAGGGTTCGTATGTAAGTCTCTGATGCTTCAATTGTAAACTTTTTCATTGTTGAATATATGGTTAACTGTTTTCCAAATTAATCTGTCTCAAATGTAAAACAGCATATCACGTTTTGTAGGACAATGATGATATATTTCGTATTGGATTTCAAAGGAGCATGGAGATTGAGGATCACGAGCGGACCACTATACTCGGAGGTTAATCATCTACTCATCTTGACTGAATTAATTAGTATAAGCTGCACATCTTAGTACTTGACTTTTTTAAGAAATTAATGCTGCTATTCCCTCATGGTTTTATGAAAATAAATATGTTGCTCAACAAAATCAAAATAATTGTGGAAACAATGGTAACCATAGTCTGCAAATCAACCTTATTCCTGGAGCATTGATTATTGCTTTTGATTCCATGTCTGTCTTAACCCCTAATATCGTATTGATATGAACACCTTTGATCATGCAACCATTGTTTGACTAGTACTAGCTTCACATGAACACTCTTTTTTTCAACTAGCAACTAGATACTGTAAATAGTCCAATATGCAACCAGAAGCCCGGGCATTTTCTTGCTAACTGGTACATGTCTTTCTTGTGGCAGATCTTGTTCTACGTGATAAGATATTTGTGTATAACTTGGACAAAATGCGCATGTCTTGGGTAGACTATTATTGTAAGAAAATATTCGTCTCTACAATCCAAAATTCATGTAGTTTAATATACCCTGTATATCATGACTTCCTTTCTCTTATTTTAGGCTCCCTACTCGACATGAATACCCCCTTTGTTGTCAGCGGCTCGATGGGGCACCATGAACCATCATACTACATCAGCTTGATAGTTGTTGGAGTAGCCGTCATCATCAACGCAATACTGCAAGGGAAATAGTAAGGACAAGATGCAAGACGTATCATGATCGATGTGGCCTTCAAATCCACTTTAGAGTGGCTGGGAGGGCATCAGGATAAACCCACATTTTGTTCACGGTAATAGTTAGGAGTCTAACTGTAGGATGTATAGCTGAAAATATGGTAGCTTATGGTTGAGCTTGCTCAAATTGGCACATGTGAGTCGTGAATATCAATTTTGCTCAAATTGGATTTTGAAAAGAAATGAGAAGTTCTGTCCAGTTATATATTTTTTTCTTTCTTTCTTTTGCAAATGATTTTGGATTTTATTTCCCACTTTTTGTTACCTTCTTTTCTCTTATTATTTTGCTATTTTTGAGCTCCGATTGTATTTGCTTTATTTTTTCTTTCGTACTTGTTAGTTTTCCAAGGAACATGAATACTATTTACAATTGTGAACTTCTTTTCATACACATGAATATTTTAATGAATATATTAGAATACTATATATATGCTTGTTTTTGTTTATTATTGTATTTTAAATTAACAATTTTCCCTTTTCCTTTCTTCTGAAGTAAATACATCAACCTTTTTCTGAGATACAAGAACTGTACCGTGAACATCTGTTATGGAACACAAAGAATATTGTTTTCAAGGAGACATGGTTATTTTGTTTCCGGAAACACTTTGATATTTTCTTCCCAAAGTCATAAAATTTTCTTTAAAGAACACTTCCGACGGGCCTTGGTATAAAATAGTTTCAACTGTGGCATGATATTTCTACCCTAAAAAAATGGTGGCACGATTTATTTTGTGAATCTACCGGAACACAACGCACGAGTAGTAAGTAGTATAAATATTTGATGTACATGAACGCATAAAGTAAATATGGGTGAGACCCATAGTGATAAAGCAAAAATGATTTGAAGAAGAGAAACAAGCTAGCAAAAAAATGAAAAGTATAACCTTGGTAACAGTGGCAAGGCATGGCTCCTATATTACTTACACTCAAGCGTCCGGTCCAAAACATATATGGTGCTACTGGACATATGCATGCTACCTGATTCCACAAATTTAAGCAATTGGATGGAAAAGGAAGGATATCAAGAATTGCTCACCAACACATTATCATAAAGAACTTTGCTTTTAATAAAAAATCAATCCGTACTCCATTGCGTCTAGTGTTTTTGCACATGTGTAGTGCAGGTTGATTTGGGTAAAGTACATGGCTTTGCATGAAAAAAATGGTGGCCATGAGACCTAACTATTGTGGTGTGTCGGTTGATTTCTGTTAAACCGAAGATTCTCTATGTATCTTTTCTGGTGAACAATTTTTGAAAGTGTCTAATATCTAGAAGAAAGTGTGCATCCCACAATTTATAAATCTTCCAATGTAAGAGACAGATGCATGTATTTTAAAAGAGTCCATATGTTTGAAGAAAGGTGTCCATGCATGTTAAAATATATGTTTAAATGTTCACTGTAACAATAAAAGTAACCAAAAAAAATTAAAGGAGGGATGAAGGTCAATAAAAAAAATCTAACAAGACAAATTAAAATTCTTAAAAAATAAAAAGCATATAAATAAAAAAATAATACAAATTAGGTTTTTTAGAATAAACAAAATTAATTCCATAAGGAATAAAGAAAGAGAAAGAAACTAAATAGGTAAGCCCATGACTGGGCGAGAGGGTATGTGGACCGCCCGTAGAGCACGGTAAATAGAATTTACACCGTTGATCCACTCGATAGAGTCCGGGAGCTCTTGTACGCTGCTCGTTGTGGCACTAGGACACCGCGCGCCGCTTGAAGACCGCCACTAAAAGGGGTAGGCCCATTAGGATAAGCTAAGTTTTGTTTTCGCGTGGCATACAATCATTGATCTTGAATTATTGATGCACGTTAGAATTTCCGCGTGGCATACCTCTTGTAAAATCCTGGATCCGCCACTGCCTATAGGAGGCTCTCGAATATATGAATAACTGACATCAGGCATCAACCAGATGGAATGCAAACTTCGGGCTGCAAATAAAACTGGGTGCAAATAACGACCCGCTGCCAACAGTCACGGGTGTTGCCTTATTGAGTAGCGAGCCTGCAAATAAAACTGGGTTGTCAAGATCTTGATGAAGCGTCAAGTAGGATGATTTTATTTCGTACTGTAGAAAAATCTAAACTTACAGTTGTAATTTGCCCAACCCAATCGCATCTCTTCCAAGTCATACACAAATATCTTATCACGTAGAACAAGATCTGACACAAGAGTACCAACAAGTTTGTAACAAAGATTTCAGGCCTGAGATCTATCACCGGACAGTTCACCTCAATCAGTTCACAGTTCATTCAGCGTGAGGCTAATAATTATATTAGCTAGTGTGAAAATGACTGCATATGTGCGAATAATCAATGTTTGTAGTGGTACGTACAAAGAAAAGCATGGAATCAAAGTTCATGACCACTTTTCCAAGAATACAGTTGGCTTGCATATTATATTTTCTATAGTCTCTACAGTTATTGAGACGAACAGCTTAATTCATTTCAAGCCACGATGAAAATGATTAGAGCATTAAATTATAATAGCTTTGATGTGCAGCGTACACTATATAGCTAATTTAGTTGATGAGTAGATGACTAACCTCCGAGAACAGTGATATGCTGGTAACCCTCGAGTTCATTGCTCCTTAGAAAGCCAATGCACATTATGTTTTCGCTGTCCTGCAAATCATGACAAGATATTGTTTGCATCTGAGACAGCTTACCGAAAAGCAATTAGCCAGATATGCATTTTTTAAGTAATAATTTAATAAAACTAGCATCAGGAGTTACTGGTTCTGGAGAAGCACCCTTCCGCAAAAGATAATTTTCTGGACCCACTGTCATACCAGCCTCAAAATATAGTGTCAATATTGGAAACAATGAGACATTGCTGGCGGAGAATAAACAATACATTTAGTCAACTAATTCAACAGAGTGGAGCACATGAACTACTTGTTGGAAAGACAAACCTTCTTGAAGGTACAACGTAACAAAATTGCCCATTGTTGGAAAAGGCGCGCATAGATCGAGGGACGACATTATCTATCTGTAAATAGGCAAATATCAATCATTACAACTAACCGTGGCACAATAAACTTACTGAATTTATATAGATTGAGAGGTTATTGGTTCTTCAACGGAATGGTAGTGAAATTTGTCACGTATATGAAGAACTCACTGCACTAATAACTGGTTCATAGACCCCATCTGCAAGGTATGATAATGATATCCCTGAATCCACAAATGTTCCTCGTGCATTTGATGTTGTAAACAAGGAAGAACTAATAGACCCCATTTGCAAGGTATGATAATGATATCCCTGAATCCACAAATGTTCCTCGTGTGTTTGATGTTGTAAACAAGGAAGAACTAATGTGGACCTTTTTACCATTGACATCAATGCTCTTCATATTCAAGTCGTAACGAGGCCTGCATATTATTGAGCAAAATTTGGTTCATATGAAGAATTCAGGAAATGGTCCACAACATAGAGAACTAGTTATGTTGGTTGTCTCTAGCCACATAGAACAGCACGAGCTTAGTTTTCGAGAAAAAAGAAGATGGATGTAAGAAAATTTAAATATACACTTCTTGTTTGCAACTTAAACATTGCACATACAACTACAACTTTGACAATTAAAAAGAATGCGAATGAATTCAACTAACGAGTATACTCTAGCAAGATTATAAATCGAGATAAGGCAATGACGAACCACCATTTCTGTCCTTCATACTTACCACCAAATAAGGAACCAAAATTATTTAATCGAAGTAATTTTAGGAAAAAGAAACTCACTGTGATTGTACAAGGGGAGTAAATACAAGTCCTGGCTCCAAAACTTTACCAAGAAGAAGAATGCCGCCACCATCATCTGAGCTTTTCAAGCAATGAGAGAAGCCATTTTATGGGGGATTAAATCCTTCTTCTAAAGATAAGTTAGACATGATGTCTAATGGTTCTTTCCTTAGCAAAACTGTGGATGAAGATTGGCAAATTTTGATTACAATGACGAATAATTTTCATCAATGGTATGTTATCATTGTGCATGAGGAGAAACCTCTCTGTAATGATCTTGAAAGTTTGATCAATGATTTCTTCAAAGATGAAAATAGTAGAGGAGAGATTCCTAATGGTGACACCATAGTTAGGAATGTTCTTTCTAAATCAATGCTTTTCATAGATAATCATTTTAATCATATTAAACCTGCTATCACTAACAACATAGAACAACCCTCTACTGTTACTCCCATATCTTCCATTTGTTGTACTATCGAGGCAATAAAGAAGGGTAAATCCAAGAAGCCTAAAACCAAGAATCCTAAAACGAAGAAGCCCCGTGTTGAATATCTCATAACCACGACAAGATCCCGAGAAATAGATAAGGAGAACCTTGAATTAACCAAATCTTATAAGGAGTATACTTGTAGGTAGTATGAGGCTGGATTGGGATGGGTTTCCCTTATGAAAGAAGAAAGTAAAATATATCAAGAACTCATCAAGAAAGAAGAAGAAGAAGAAGAAGAAGAAGAAGAAGAAGAAGAATTGAAAGACTTGGAAGTAAGGTATCCCGTTCTCAAAAACCTTATCCCTATCCTAATTCTATGCCTTATGATGCATATGACTCTAGTGATGATGAGGACTTATATGATTCTAGAATTCTTGATGATTGCTCTATAGAAATTTTTGATGATTCTAGTAGTATTTGTCTAGATACTCTTTTGGGGGATATTGGTAATGATGAATCCACCAATACGGAACCTTGCATGCCTTCCATATACGTTTGATATACCATTTGTTTTACTAATGAGGTGCAAGACTGTCCATTGCCACAAGCCAAAGTATTGGCTCCAGAAAAATATTATAAACTGCACTCTCATAATGGTAGCCAAGGTAAAGATTCAAAGATTGATCATAAATCCCTAACCCTCTCTTCCCATAAAAATCAGAGTACATGCTCATCACAACTAGTGCATCAATTCTTGCTTAAAGGCGAAAATCTATTTATTTATATAATACCTATGCACTGCAAGAGAGTTCATCTCCGACTAGATGTTGCTTGTAGCATAGCTCTATGGATTTAAGTTGAGCACTTCTTCGGAAGTAACTCAAAAGTCTGTAGGTGTCTTTCTTACTTTTATATTTTGAGTCTAGTTATTTTCATGTTGCATTAGCATTTGTATATTCTCGCATGTTTTGCTATTAGAGTTGGCTTGGGGAATTTTTCAAAAGGTAGAATTATTCATTGCTCTAATCGTATGTTGCTTGTCTTGGTTAAATCTTCTCAACAAAAATATATGTATGCTTTGTTTGAATGATGGAGTAATGTTTCAGGTCTATAATAAATTTTTCAGAGAAAATAACTTGTTCTGGAGCTTATAATGAGTTTAACGAGCATCAGTACGGGCGGACCCGTCCGTTCCGCGCGCCCGTACTACTCACGTGACACATCGGAAGAAGCATAAATTTTTTCAGAAAATTCAGTGCGCACTTAACGAGCATCAGTACGGTGTGGGACGTACCCATACTGCTCGCTCGTACCGACATCGCTACTAGGCGCAGAAAACGTGAATACTTTTCAGAGGGTTTAATGACCATCCGTACTGGCGCAATCCTCCTGTACCACCCGGCTGTACCTACTTCGACGGGAGCAAAAAAATAGAGAGAGAAAAGAAAATAAGGAGAAGATGAGGTGCAGTACGGGCACACGTCCGTACCACGCACCTATACCAAGCAGCAAGGGAATGGACGGGTACAAAAAGGTTATACCCCCTCCCCCCTCCTATTTAGTTTGACAATCTCAGGTTAGTGGGTTACCTTCTACATGTTCTATTGTACTTTATTTTCTTTTACCTACCATCGAAACTCTCTAGCCTATATAATTCTCTGTAGTGTTCTGTTTTTTTACTTTTCTTTTCACGATTGGGTGAACGAACTCCGTTTATACATCATATTGTTTGCTTTTACTTTGTTTGTTATTTTAACATGAACTTGAACATTGTGTGATGACGTGAATGTTTTATGCCGACCGTCCAAATACTTGCATAAGCCACTTGGTTGTTTTAACTCAACGCATCAACAAGAAAGTATTCGTTGAACCAAAGGTCCATATCCATCAAAAGTGAGGTTATTCGTACCTCAACGGTAAAGTGTGTCATCCTTGTTTTATTCATGTTTGAGGAGGTAACCACTTCTTACACTCTCTTTTGATAACTGCATTTTCTATTTCTTTTAGTAATCTATTCAAGTTTGGTAACCAATTCTCACACTCTCTTTTGATAACTGCATTTTCTCTTTTCTTTTAGTAATCTATTCAAGTTTGGTTCTTGCATAAGTTCTACCTTGGAGAAGTTACTTCTGCATGTGGAGAGCCTTGTGCAATGTTCTTGTTCGATAAAAAATTTGTGCAATCACTACTGGAGAATAGGCTATTAGTGAGTGGCTCAAAATGCCCATTAGTGACAGGCGTTGCCTTGTGCAATGTTCTTGTTCGATAAAAAATTTGTGCAATCACTACTGGAGAATAGGCTATTAGTGAGTGGCTCAAAATGCCCATTAGTGACAGGCAAAACGCCTGTCACTGATAACTAGTCATTGGTATAAGATTACTAGTATTGTGTACTAGTGACAGACATTTAAGCATGCTTGTCACTAGTACGTGTATACTAGTGACGTGCAAAAGAGATGCATGTCATGCGATCAAATGCCACACCCCTAGGCTTTGTAGTGACACGCACTTTATCCTGCCCGTCACTGTTATGAATTTTGGTAATACAAATATTAAATGGGCTTTCCATGAATACTCCAATAGCACAATAAAATGTTATGAAAATTGAATGCAATTTTCATGAATATTTGTGATAACACAATAAGACGTTGTACCAATGATACCTTCACGCAATCCAATATGGCATAATATTTGCATAGATAACACAATAACAACTGTATTTTATTTACAAGTGAAATATAGATCCTTACAAAGATAGACACGACTAAAAAATTCATAGAATATCAGGATGTATGTTCCTAACTAATAGATCTCAAAATCAACTACTATCAGGTTTAGTACTTCTGCAAACTTTATATTTATTCTCTATACTATGCTGCTAGAAAAATCTTCACGAAAGGTATCTTTAGGGAAGGACAAAAAAAGTGAAGTAATTAAAAATTTGACACAACAACTTAATATGCTAAAGATTTCAGAGTGAACACCTTGTGTAGCAGATTTTTTTATCCTAGAATCCAGTCAGATAGACGACATAATATGTATACTAGATGAGTCCAGGAAACCTTGTCCTGTTTGTACACAAATCTAAAAGTATCATTTGAAGTGCATAATTCGAAGCTAGAAGAAATTTAAATAAATAGTCCTGGACATGTGCTCCACCAAGGGCTAGTATTTTAAAGCACACATATTGATATTTTTATGTTGCATTGTCCGACTTTGTACTTTATTTTAGAAAACTACCCATAGACTTAATAGGGTGCAAATGATTGAACATTGAGAACAATTTACATAATATGTTGTTCTAAAATTACTTATACAATACATCATGCATATAAAGAGAAGAAAGCAAGGAGGAATATTTTTAAGTCACCAAGTTGTCTTTGTATAGAGGATTTTCGGTGTTCTCTATCCTCGAAGTGAATGCATTGCATAGATCATGTTCCGCTCTTCGTAGCAAAAAAAATATGAAAGAGTGAAATCTTACATAAATCATGAATACAAATTTACTTCTTCGCGTGCGATTATCTCCGCTTTTCATAACAAAAGTACTCATGTAGGGGAGCTAACCTTGGAAAACAGATCATGGATGTAGCTCATTATGCAAAAAAAAAGGACCTATAAAATGCAGAACATACATAATAGTTAAGTTTTCATGCATACTTTGTTGGTGAAGCAACTACGATTTATTGAATGAATGTACTTTCTGTTTTGTAGCTAACAGTAGTCAATGGATTCATAGGAGGACAACTGACAATCAATTACAACAATAACATTCAAATTTTAAAATCATGAGATGTCTTATTTTAAGATGGAAACAATTACGTGCAAGGAACGGGTAAAGCATAGTCTTTGTCTAGGCATGTGTGTACGCATTTACTCATGTGATTAGAGAAAACCGATCCAAATAAAAATTACCCACCTGAATAAAACAACCTGGAGTGTGATTTATCCACAAACTTCCAATGATAGGAGTCATTAGCATAAAACCACACGATATCTGCACAATGTTCGAATAACCACCACTTTACAAAAAAATCGCAAAATATGACCACTTTCCTGCAATTTTTTTGCAATTCGCACTAACACCCAATTTGAGGCCGATTGACACCATTCCTGACTAGTGGGACCCACCTGGCAGGGCCAATTTGCTGAGTTGGACTGGGTCCCATCTATCGGGACAATTTAAAAAGCCAAAAAATACTAAATAAATCAGAAAAAGGGAGTCGTCTCCATCCCCTTGCCCCCTCCATCTCCGGCTAGAACACAATCGTCCAAGCTCTGGCGTCGCGCCCGAGCCCCGATGACCTAGTGCCTCGCCGCCTTAATCGTCCCCTTGCCCCCTCCATGTCCGGCCAGAACCCCGCCGGCCTGGCTCTGGCGCCGCCCATGTGCCCTGCCGCCCTAGCCGCCCCATGCCTCGTGCTTCGCTGACCTCGCTGAACCCGTCGCACTGCCTCCTCCGTGCTCTGCCGCCACCGTGCTCAGCCGCCCTTGCCGGAGCTCGCCGCGCGCCGCCTAGCCGCGCGCGAGAGCCCTCCGTCTTGAGACATGTTGTAGGATGACGCAGGCTTCGGAGCCGGGAGCGGCGGAGAGCTCCCCGACGTCGTCTGTGTCTAGTGGAGAGGGCTTGATCTCAGGCTTGCCTCCCACCTTTTTTTATTCCCACTTATTTTTATTTTTTGAGTTTTTGGCTTTTTTAATTGGCCTCACGGGTGGGACCTGGTCCAGCTCAGCAAATTGGTCCTGATAAGTGGGTCCCACTAGTCAGAAACGGTGTCAATTCGCTCTTAATTGGGTTTTAGTGCGAATTGCAAAACAAATTGCAGGAACGTGGTCACATTTTGTGATTTTTTTGCAAAGTGGTGGTTATTCGAATATTGCGTAGATATGTGGTGGTTTTATGCTAATGACTCCCAATGATAGCAACACCTGTGCATATTTGCACCCTTCGACGATATGAACATTGCCCAGTCAAACATTTTTCACTAATTTAAAATCAAATTGTTATATTCACGAGCTGATAAAAAACATATAAGGTAATTACTCGATCCGTCCAAAAATAAGTGTACTTCAAACTTTTAGTCTAAGTCAATTTTTCAAAATTTGACTAACTTTTTAAACTAATCTAGCAACATATATATGACATCAAATCTATATATTATGAAAGTAATTTCAAAACAATCTATACTAGTACTAGGTTTGTGTTATAAATATTTCTACATTTTCAATAAAGTTGGTCAAACTTTATTATCTTTGACTTAGACAAACGCTAGAAATACACTTATTTATGGACGGAGGGATTACTTTCTTATGTCACGTTACTAAGTTTCTTTTCAGGCAACAAAGGAGAAGTATATTTTCTTAGTTCTCGATAAGATGCGTAGAATCATGCCATATGATTTGGAGGCAATGCATCAACAGGTTGATCATGATTGTTTTTTCAGCACTGCATCTATTATAATTTACCTGGCTCAAGCTTACAAAAAAACTCCTTGCAATTACTTCTTTCTAAACGCTTGTGTGCATAAATAATGGAACCAAGGCTGGAACTACAGCAAACATCTTTTAGTATATAGGTAACTTATTTTAGAACGGAGGGACTATAAGATAAGATGCCTCTGTTACTCTGTACGACGTACGCAAATCCAGCGGACTCTCTTGAATTGGCCTGCTGAACAGAAGGCCTATATGAAACGTAGTAGGAGTACAAAAATCGTAACGTGACATGTGCATGGCAGCACTCTACATGCGTCACGTGGCAACGTCACTATGACTTGTTGGCTTTAAAAGTATACTCCCTCTAAGGCCTAGTTTAGCAACGAAGTTTTTCTTAAATTGAAGTATTACAACACTGAAGTATTTGAGTGCACGGGGAGGAATACTGCAGTTTGTTGATACTGTAGTATTTCTCAATTTTGTCAAAAACTGCTACTCCCTCCCTTTCAAAATATAAGATATTTTAGCTTTGTGAAAGGAGTGCATCTAGCCCCTTTTAGTGTGTAGGTTCATTTAGATTTGGAGTGAACCTACACACTAAAAGGGCTAGATACACTCCTTTCACAAAGCTAAAACATCTTATATTTTAAAATGGACGGAGTAGATGTTTGGGGAGGGTTGTTTTACCATCCTTTGAAAGATTATTATGTATAACCTCTTTTGACCGGGAGATCCTCGCATGTCTATCAGGTACCAGTACAACATTATTATGCATGGTTGTTCGATGAGCTTCTCACGTTGAATGCGAATCCAGTTTTATAACGTCGCTATCCTAGCATGCATAGAACTACGGCTCTTGCTACTACGCCTGGTAGGCTATATGCCTACAGCTTGTAACATCGGCACGAGCGAGCGCGTTTTTTCATTTTGAAAAAAAGAGGTCCGGACTGAAGTTTTCAAAACGTCAAAAAAACTGCAGTTTTTGGGATACTTTGGTTTTCAAAACCATAGTATTGCTTGGAGCCAAACGCTTTGAAGTATTCGATACTTCATTATTTCTAGAAACTGAAGTATTTTCAGAAAACTTAAAAAAGACAGAGCTACCTAATGGGGCATAAGACATTTTAGTTTTATAAAATGAATGTATATCGACGTCTTTTAGTATATAAGTTTACTACAAACCGCTATAAACCTATACACTAAAAGATATCTAGATACATTTGATGTACTCCCTCCGTCCCAAAATAAGTGAATTAGGTTTATATAGATTTGGATGGATCTAGACACATTTTAGTATATAGATACATAAGAATCTAGACAAACTCAAATCATTTATTTTAGGACGGAGGAAGTATAAAACTAAAACGTCTTATATTTCGGAACCGACAGAGTAGAAAACAACGCCAGTACACAATGGGATGAGCTGGTCCAGCGCACAAGGTGCGTGGCTGGCACCAATCTGGTTGGCACAGCCCATCCGAAATTTTCATGTTCCCGATTTTCCCGCTGGGCAAAAAAAAATACCCGTGTTACCGGTGACATGACTAGATGCATGTCCCTAAGGAATTTACCCATTTCAGCACATCTCTAAGAAACCTAGTGATGGGCACATTTTAAGTCGGTCACTACTCGTAGAGTTTATAGATGTCCGTCACTAAGTATTTTTTATTAAACCGAGTTCTATAAATAATACTCCCTCCGTCTCGGTTTATAAGACTTACGCGTATTTCTAGGTTGACAAATTAACCAACTTAGCATGAGGTACATAAAATAAAAACTATATTATTAGAAACTTCAAATGTTATATTTTCTAATGATATAATTTTTATATTATATATATTATATTATATAGCTCATGCGGACGACATAGGTATACGCGTAAGTCTTATAAACTGGGATAGAGGGAGTACTAATGACAGTCACTTTTGCACGCCCATCACAAGTGTGTTCTACTAGTGATAGGCTTATCTTTGCCTATCGCTAGGGATACTTACTAGTGATAGCCATAATTTTTCTTGTCACTAACGACCTAGCAGCTATACGCCTTTCTGCAGAAGTGAATTATGTATTCCGCGGCTTTTGAATGCTTTCTTAGGTGAGATATGTTTCATACTTATATAATGGATGCACTTGTTTTTGTTAGGATTTATAAAATTTAAGTTAGAGCTTTGATGTAAAATCGTTATCCAGCTTGAGAAGAATATTATGATCCTCTATAATACATTGCCATGATTAAAAATATATTTATGAAGCCTCTAATTATTTCTCGGGTGATGTTTAATTGTCTTCAGAGTCTAGCCTTATAGATAATCAACCTCATAGATTTATTGATAGACTTGATGGCACTCTTGAAAGAAGTTGTTTAATTGAAATAAAGTCTAGTAATAATTGTGATACATGCCAAAGCTAAACTTTGTGGGTCAAAAAAGTGATATTGTTTTAAGCTTATTTTCATTTTTTTTTATGCACACATTTGGATGCTAACAACTCTGCTGGCCTACGAACGATCAATGGTGCAACCTCTGATTTCAGCTATTGAGTTGATGACATGGGTAACACCTGTTACCATAATGGAAAAAAGTATTGGTACTCTTGAAGGACGTGCAAACTGTTGTTAAATAGATTACTCAATGATCCTTGTTGGAAACTATCTTTGAAATAAATAAAGATTCACACAAAACATTCTTTGGCATGGTCTCGTTACTACTACATGATTTTTCTTGAAAAACAATGAATGGAATAGTAGTGTTCGATAGCCATGATTTATTGATGTGGGTGTTCTAATGAGACACTCTAATGATATGCTTCTTATGACATGGTCTCTCACTTTTAATTTCTAAGCTTTTACTTTATAAAAATGAGGATACAAAATATAAAAGACGCAATAGGAGGATCACAAGTTTGCTTTCAAGTTAGATCTACTTTTGACATGGAACATAGAAGTTGTAATTTACATCTTATGGATTAATATAACTAAGCTTGTGTTTCCTTGTATGATTATGTTACATCTTACTATGAGCTTACAGGAAAAATAAGGATAGAAGGCATCGATCTTGTTTGGTAAGCTAGATGATAGCATTATTTTATCAACTGTCTTGCTCGAGGACGAGCAACGTTAGCTTGGTGGTGTTGATGAGTGGAAATATGATTCATATTTAAGCACATAGATTATTCATATTGTCATCCATTTTATGCTATATGTAGATACAACTATGCATATTAGGCATGATTACTAGTTCTCATCTATTTTCATATGCGTGTGACACAACTATTAGTTTTATTAGGATTTTATTACTCTTTCTTATCTTTTACTTGTGTCTAGGTGTTGTGATGGATTATGGATAAAGTAAGGAAAGAGGAGCTAAGAGGATGCAATATGGAGGAGCTGCAGGCACCATACTTAGCCATTTGAGGGGTGGAAAAAGTGGATTTTTTAATCGACTCCAAATGAAGATCCAAGGCCATGGTGTTGTATCCCTCATCCATACAAATCCAACGAGTCGAAGAACACCCAAATCGAAGTTTGTATGAAGATATGATGGTCAGAATATGGAAAGCATATGCAAGCATAACTACCAGCGGTATTGGCCGGTGCGGTCGTAGCATCCGCCCATACTGCGGGTTTGGACGCACGGAAAAGGACTCTTTGGACGCGTTTCTTCACAGAATTCGTCCATGTGTGTTCCTAGACCTTTCTTAGGTCATAGACAACGTGAGAGGGGCTAGGAGAGATCCCTAGGCCTATATAAAGAGGTGAGGAGCCAACGGAGAAGGTACACCTCTCCATAGACATTCACAACAGAGCCCTGCCACCGTGCCATCTCCATAGCCGCAACACCTCCAAGATCTAAATCTTCATCTACACCTCCACACCATCCAAGCAAGAAGAAGAGGAGAAGGAGGTCATCACCATCACCACCACCACGCACCGAGCACCGGCTTCATCACTATCACCATCTCCATCAACGCCTCCATCTCACTCTGTCTTGTATTTAGTATTTGTAAGATTGAACATGGTGATGACCTCCATGGATTATCCTTTATGTTATTATTCATCTATGTTTGAGTAATTGATTCAGTTATAGGGTAATAGTATGCAACCCTAGACTTTGTGGCTTGATCTATTATATTACTCTCTCCCCTAGTGACAAGGAGGATATAGATGAGTTAATGTGATCCTTTGATCTAGAGTGTATTATTGACTTCCGCGAGTGACAACGATGTGAGGCTCTATGTAGTATACACGCGTGACAATGAATTATTGGGGATCGTTTATTGATCTAAAGATGTATCTTGTGTAATTCTAATAGATGACTACATAGTTGCCCTCTAGTACTAGTGAGACCGAAAGCCTAGACACCTCCTCTACTCTTGTCAATTCTACATCTACAACCCCTTTGTTTACTTTAAGTATTGCTTTACTTTGTTCTTGTTTAGCTCTTTAATTGTTAGTTAGCTTAAAGCTCTCTCAATTACCGTTATCCTAGCAACCTATAGAGTAGACTATTTCCAAACGCCATTTGGTGCGAACGTGGTCACACTGACAATGTGGCTGCGGGGTTGTGTTGTTTCCAATTGTGAAGCTTCCTCGGGATGAACTTTGTAATACATATTTGCTGCTACAAGTATTGCAATAACCCTGTTGTTGGACGCAGGAACCCAGTCATCACCGAGCATAGGAGTCGCGCCAGCGAGCTCTCCTTCGAAGCGCCCCCTATCTAGCACGCCAGATGTCGTGTCTTGATTTTAGACACCGAGGGTATGATTCCCCCTTTGTTATTCGGCCAGGGGCGCAATGTCCGGCGAGCTCGATCGGTGAGCTAGACGAATACAACCACAGAGAGATATACATGATGTTTTACCCAGGTTCAGGTCCGTAGTGAGCGGATCCCTACGTCCTGCAACTAGCTACTATCTGATTATCATAAGGTTACACTAGATTCCTTCCCCGGGAAGGTTCTCTAGTCCCAAATCCTCCCGGGCCTCCTTTTATATGGACAAGGGGACACCATAGCAGTCGGATCTCATAGGGTGGTGCGAGCTCAGCCACACGGCAAGCTATGGCCTGCAACGTGGCCTTCCAATTCTGCCTTGGTACCGTGTGTCGCTCGGAACCTTCCCAATGTGGTCTGGCCCTAGGACGCGTCATATCAGTCAGGTCCCTATCTCCATGTGGCCACCCGGGATTGATCCACCGTCTGCGTTATTGCCGGGATCCGGAGAAGAGTTCTTCCCGAACCCCCGCGTGAGCACTGATCCTGGGTCACGCTCCGCCCGCGGGTCCCAGGATACCCCGCGACAATGACGGACTTGTCTTGGTGAAGTAGCATAGTGCGGGGTCACTATATGGTGTCGTGGAGCAGTCGATGGCAGTTGTGTTGAGGGCTATGCAAATCCCAGCCCTGAAGACCGGTTAGTGCTCCCGTTTTCCATGAGGTCTCTCAGCGATGTCCCCGGATATTAGTTGGTCCGGTGATTTCGCTGTTTCAGGGGATAAGGTGCTGCTGGCATAATCGTCAACATTCTAGGGTTTGTAGGTGTTGTGTTGGCTTTGAGTTTTTTATGTATGCTCTCTATCACAATTTTTTTGAATAAATTAATGAAAAACGTAGTATGTATTTGTTCGATGCAGAGGACGGGAATCCGATCGTCCATTTTGAAAAAAAAAAGTTATTCAGTTTTATGGTAGTACGAAGTATATATCAGTTTCGGCAAATTTTGCATGAATCAGTTTTCTCGAAATAGATTGTCGTTCCGCTTTATAAATAAAGCAACAACAGCCAAACTGTACAAGATGGTGAGGAGAACCTCTAACAATGCATTTCAAAGATGAAATCAGAAGAAAGCACAAAGAACAAAACTTGCCACCGAAGACATCTAAGCGAGACCAAGAGGAGACAAAGCTCCACAACAACGCCCCAACAGGCCGGTAACGACATGCCGTGCTGCTACTATCGAGACCATGACGGTCAATGGTCTTCAACCGGAGCACCATCACTAGGAAGGTAGCCGTAACGGAAGCCCCAAGAGGGTTACGACACCCGCGGGCACCGAAGTTCTGAGGTTTCGCCAAGAAAACCTTCGCACTGGTCCGAGCTCGGGTCGCTTGCTGCCTCCTAAGTTAGGTCTCTGAAACACGATCTAGGAGGCGTCAACGCTTTGAGCCACCAACACCAAGATCTCCCACTGTCCGGTCCTCACCATCCACATGACCGAACGCTGAGACCACCACCACGGCCACATCGCTCATCGCAGCGTAGCCCGCGCAATTCAACCTTCCGAGGCGGCTGTCCTGGCATCCATAAACTCGAGCCAATGACGTGACCAACATCACACTGTATAGCGGACGGCGGCAACGAGGTAGTCCAGCATCAGATCCTGTAGCATTCGTGCTGGTAGTTTAGCTATGCTTTAAAAAGTAGTCAAATATGACCACACGCCAAAAAAATCTTGTGGCGTTGTTAGCTCATTCCAAAAAAATATGTATATTGATATGCTATTTCAGTGTGGACTTAATGTCTCTATATTGGTATACTATACCATCCTTCACCCTCCGTATCAAAATCTTGGCTCAGCCCCTGTATACAGCTTTACTGAAATCAATCCTTTTTTTCAAGACTTCCAGTCGTTGCGCACCTTTGTGAATAGTGTGTGTTGAACCTACTTCGCTTTTCGAGTAACCTGCCAGTGCCAAGGTGCTTTAGTAGTCCTTGTAGCGTGAGTACTTTGATTGGTAGATGGAGTAGCTAGGGACTAGGGTGGTTCCCTTGACTTGTTTGGAATCTGATGATGCACGCCCATGCCACTGCTGCAAGCTTCGTTTCGCTTTCGCTCGGTCGGAAGACAGCTCGAGGAACGACGACAGCTCTCTGCGAGCGTCCATGTGGCTGGTATTCTCATGTTTCAATTACAGAACTCATGGGAGTGGAATCTTTTCAATTATATTTCAATTATAGTTCTGTAGAAGGAAATCATTTATGATTCTATAATTGAAATATAATTTGGCCAGCAAGAGCATATGTGATAAACCATCTATTAGGTGCTTCCGTAAGTGGTTGCTACACACCAATCTTACCTCCATTTGCAATTGCAACCTAACATCTATGGATAAAATCATCAACATAATAATAATGTCCTCTTATATAAATTATTTTTATTATAGGAACTATTACTGCATATAATACTTATAATCAGTTCTTGAAGAGGTTGGCAAAGATCACGATCTCCAAGTTGAGTAGGCTTCAATGCTTTGTATGCACTACAAAAATACCTCCCATACCCGGCGGATTTTTGGGACGTCACAAGCGAGAAGAACTGACAATAGTTGGTTACCCGGCGGATGAGGATTGGCGGCACCATTTTGTCGCGGTGGCCAATTATACGCCGTGGCCGACGTGGTGCCGGCATATTTTAGTGCCCTGATACATGGCCAGATGGAGCGGTGCTTAATAATAATGCGGTAGATGAGCGGTGGCGGATATTTCCCCCATCGTGGATTTGAATTGACCACCACATGTCACTGACTGGTGTGGCCGGCCACGTCCAAGCCTTTTGTTCTAAATAGCGCAACCGCGATCCACAATTTATTCATCTCCCGACCCTTCCTTGGCGACCTAGCAGCATCGGTGGTGGCGTTGATTCAGGCGAGGTCCCTAGTAAGCGACCGAGACGAGAAGATGACGATGAGCACTGAGATTGGCGGAGGATTGGTAAGTTATTCGTTCGTTCTCTCTGTCGGTCAATATCATATTGGGTTTTTACTCGCATTTTGGTTCTTGGATCTCATGAACTTCAGTTCGGGGTTTTCTCAGCGCGACATAGTGCCGAAGTGGATCTATGATAGTACATTCAACGGCGTCGTGATAGCAAATGACTTCTCCCTCACATGCAAATGACTTCTTATTCGGAAATTACTTCAAAACCTGGGCTTTTAGGAAAGTCAAGCCCATAGGACAAACCCTAGATCTATATTGCTCCAGTAGTATATAATACAACACCTGGGAGTATCTTCTATCCATGCCGTCACACTCCACTCTCTCCACTCCTAACCTCCCCTGCACACCTTTCCTGCGCCCTAGACCGTAGCTATGCGCACCTCTCCGACGACCTCAACCGCATGACCGAACGGTCCTCCCTGGTACCTTGTTCTTGTGCGCAATTTGTCCCAACATATTAAATCCCATTGATCTGAAATGGGATATGTATGTTAGTAATTTCAATCTGAATATCCCAAGGAAATTGGACTCTGTAGGTTAGGAATGTCTAATATGAGAAGCACTCTGACGGGTCTTCATTGGTATCTGTTTGTATTCTAGGTAAAGTGGTGAGCATTAATCCGATCTTCAATAACATGTACGCATACGCTATATAGGTTTTGCCACCCCATCTTTTGATTGGTTGTTGTCAATTAATCTTTTCTATGTGCAATTCTACTCTATGTTAGAATATTTCTGTGAATGCTATTTCGATCTAAGTGGTCCTATTCTCTGTCCCGTGCTAGGAAGCATTACTCCTATTTTGATTCCAAATTCTTCAATAAGCTGATACGATTGATTGGTCTGTGCGTTTCTCTTATTACTCTTTTGTATCCCCATATTCCTCGGATACAATTCGATCCTTCTACGACCAAATCTCAATTTGTGGAAAGCCAGGATCACATGCCCGATCCATAGACAATACGACAAACGCTATGGGTTTGGCCCTTCTGTCATCATGACTAGATCAAGAATGATAAACCTAAGACAAATAGTCATAAGATACAAGCTAACGACCCCTTACTACATTAGTACCATGAACAACGATAACATATCCAAAGAAAATATGGTAGCTTTCTTACCACAACCAGAAATTCTTTCTCTCTTTCCTGCTATCAATGTTAGTACTTAACAGAACAAGTAATTCTTTATTTCTTTCCTACTATGGATGTTAGTACTTAACAGAATAAGTAATTCTTTATTTCTTTTCTACTATGGATGTTAGTACTTAACATAACCAGTAATTCTTTATTTCTTTCCTGCTATGGATGTTAGTACTTAACAAAACCAGTAATTCTTTATTTCTTTCATGCTATTACCATAACTAGTAATTGTTTCTTTCTTTCCTATTATTGATGTTACCACATTCTTGCTATTGATGTTAGTACTTATCATAAAAAATTACACAACCAGTGATTGTTTATCTCTTTCCTACTATTGATGTTAGTACTTTGCACAACTAGTAATTGTTTCTTTTTTTCCTACTATTCTTGTTACCAGAACCAGTAATAGTTTCTTTCTTTCCTACTATTGATGTTACCAGAACCAATGATAGTTTATATCTTTCTATGTAGTCCTTTTGGTGCCATTTTGCCAGCATATTTCTCATACGTCATATTCATGAAGACGAAGACAAGATCAAAGATCAGGTGGCAATGATACCATCAGAGAAGTTCATGTGATGCGTGGAAATGATGGTATTGTCATTTTGACATCAAATCTGGAAGACTATGTTGTTCAGAAGGAGCTGAAAGAAGAAGATGTTTGTGTCTTCGATTTTAAATCAAAGGAATGTTATTTGATTGTGGAAGTGCATAAACTCTGAGTTGTCATGAATAGTTAGTTAGTTTCGTAGTGATATATGTCAACTAAATTTGAATGAAGTACTTGCACCTTAACTATATATATGTGTATCACTGTCGTGTGATATGATTTTCTATATATTATGAGTTTTCTGTAAAATTTTTTATGTGATATATATACTAAATGTTTTGGTTAATTATCAATTTAATTATATTTCTATGCACCTACGCATCCGCCGAGATATATCAGATTAGACAGTATCTTTATACCGCCGTCTCACAGCTGTCACGGCATGTACGTAGTGCCCCTACATGGGCCACGGCTTAAACACTTTGTTGCCACAGAAGCGCTTGTTTGGCGGATCACGTTGTGCCGCGCCAAAAAAATCCGTCGCCGTTTGTGAATCCCCGACGCACTTATTCGTGACGGTTTTTTTTGGCACGCCAGCGCTAGCGCGGCGACTAAGGCTATGACTCGGCGTTTATAAATGCCAGCTCCCGAGCTCCGTGTTGTAGTGATATATGTTAAAATCTCTTACACTCGTTTTCTATAAAAAATGGTAGTGGTTGGATGATATGATGAACTATACCTAAATAATTAATGAATTAAGGGGGCATGTTGGGTTGCATAATAAAGTATGTGAGTAGCACTCACACATTTAAGCTTGTAATGATTTGTAAAATATCATTTGTGCTCCCACAAAGGATTACTTGGAGGAAATAACGTCTGATATGAAACAAAAAAACTTAATATTTAAGAGGCACTAAAGATGACACTCTTGTATTTGTGAGGGTCACTGTGCTAGTTACAATTAAACACGATGAAGTTTGTCACCTTTGTTTCTTAAAAAGGGGAATAAGATCCTGGCCTCGGTATCAATCGGTGTACGAAGCTATTTTATTGCAAAGTTTGTAATATATGTTTGTGAAGTACAGAAAACGTGAACGAGTTAAGTGAACATGTTGTTGAAATATATGCACACTGTCGTACGTGTGTTTTCTTAATACATAAAAATAAGGGTGCTAATCACACCTGGTTTGGGTTTGGATCATGCGGGTCGGGATCTGATGTCAGTTCCCTTAATCTCAGCCATCATGCTGCTTTGGAAAGCGTGCCAAAAAACAGACGGGAAGCACAGGAGCACTCCACTAAAAATAATTTTTGGTTGAACTAAACCCAGCAGAAGTTTAATGAAAATATGTGTGATAATTTATTTTTTTAATCCATAGATGATTGAATTAGTACATTTTTTGTTTGAAATCCCCATACACGTTTAGGCCAGGCCGTGCTCGAACTTGCATTTTCAGCACTGGGCCTGAAACATTGGTGTTGTAAAAAGAAATTTTCATCACAATTACCTTTGAGAAGTAATGAAAACAATAGCAGCTAGTGGAAAAGGAAAGGGAGATGGCAGAATATTTCCTAAAATGGCAGGGGAAGAGTGCGTGCCGTCGCATGGTGTTGGAGCATATATCACGAGCGGCGGGGCTCTCTCAGGGAAACAGGGGAACTTTCCCTTGCCGAGGCGGCTAGCACTCGCGTCCTCACAATCTCATCACCCCAACCACCGTATTTCTAGCAAATCGGCGATGAGGACAGCGGCCGCGGCCGGTGCCATGGTGGTGGCGGTGCTCCTGGTCACCTTTGGCGCCTCTGCTTCTGCTGCTGCTGTGCCGGCGCCGGCGTTGATGCTGAGGCGGTCGGCGCCGCTGACGGGGCTTGAGCGTCTGCAGAAGCTGGACAGGGCGCGGTTCGCCAAGAGGAGCGTCGTCGTGGGGGAGTTCTCCCTGCTAGGCTTGCCAGGGTGAGTGAACGGAGCTGATCAGTTGCTTTACTCTGCTGTTTAGCTAGCCGTAGCCGTGCATCGTCCATCGACCTGAAGCCCACAGTACTGCAGCAGAGTTTGAGTTTTGTTTACTGTACCACACTCCCATGTGTCCTCATTGGTCATCATCATATCCTTTCCAGGTTCCTTTAAAAAAAAAGAATCCTCTCCAAGTTAGCTAGCTAGAACTTTATCTACCATGTTACAATATATCCACCAATTGGAGATCTGTTGAGGCCCTAGTGCTTCAACTAGTCCAGGCATCACACTGTTATTCATGCTCGTTGTCGTTGCTCCGTTTGTTTAAATGTCATCCATGAAAGAAGTTATGAAGTCATAACTCATGAGGTCTGATCTAAAATTCAAATTTCCTGCAGGGTCTATTATACCAATGTGAAACTGGGGACCCCGTCGAAAGAGTATTCTCTCCAATTTGACACTGGTAGTGACCTCATGTGGGTCTCATGCAGCTCTTGCACTAGTTGCCCGGCAACCACTAACCTCGGCGTAAGGCATCATTCTCCGAGCTCTGATCAATATGATTCATAACATTCTATGTCCCTTGCGATAGAATCATGCTTTTACCATTCTATTTTTCGCAGATCCCGTTGGAGTTCTACAGCCCCAACTCTTCTTCGACATCGTCCAACATATCCTGCTCTGATGACAGGTGTAAGGATGCAATCAGGGAAGGGCATTCGGTGTCCCCCAAGGTCTTCTCGCATTGCTTGACAAGTTCAGACGATGGTGGTGGAATTGTTGTTCTTGGTGAAGTTGTGATTCCAGGATTCGTATTTACTCCGCTTGTTCCATCACAGTGAGTTTGTTTTTCCCTGGAGTTTGGAATTCTGCGTCCCTCTATATTAATTTGTTTCACTACCATACTTTTGTTCCTGTTTTGGTTGTAAGTATGGAGGATAGAAATGGTGGTTCGGGCAATCAATATCTCATTGCCTTGTCTTTAATTGTAAGCTTGCTGGAGTGTACTTGTTAATTGAATTGAGCCACATAATAATTATTTTTCCAACACTAAGTATTAATTAATATGTCCAATGCTTAATTTTCAATCTTGAAATGTGCATTTATAAAATTTACCCTCCTTCCCGCCCCCCTCCCTCTCCTCTTTCTTAGACAAACTTTTGTCGATCTATATGGTCAAGACAACCAATATAAAACTAGTTTCGTTTGTGTTGTGGAATCTCTATCATTCCCATTGGAATTTCCTGAATTCTTCATATCAACCGTGTTTTATCAATATTATACAGGCCTCGTTACAACTTGAATATGAAGAGCATTTATGTCAAGGGTAAAAAGATATCCATTGATTCTTCATTGTTTACAACATCAAATATGCAAGGGACAATGGTGGATTCAGGAACATCATTAGCATATCTCGCAGATGGGATATACGATCCAGTTATTAGTGTTGTGAGTTCTTCATACATATGGCTACATTTCATTCTCTATGGTTTAATAATTAATAATTGCTTGGTAAATGCTACTTCCGAATTTCTTTGTTCCATTTTTTTAGTCATGATGAATCGTATTTGAGTATTCGCAGATAGACTATGCTGTCCCTCAAACTATACGCTCTTTTGTTATGAGTGGGAGCTGATGTTATGTTTCTTCCATAAGGTTTGTTCTCACAAATAAATTAAATGGCTCATAACCTTCTGAACTGTAAACTTCCCTGACAAAGTATGTTCTGCTTCAATAGCAATATATCATTGTTTCCAGCAGTGACATTCTATTTCGAGGGTGGTGCTCCAATGACGGTGGGGCCAAAGAATTATCTTGTACTCAAGGGTTTTTTTGTAAGTCATAAATCTTCAGATTCTTATTAAGTTACTTCACAATTGAACATTCTGTTAATAGTTTTTATGGGAACTTGGCTCAATTTTTTTTGTCTCAAGTGTAATAATAGCATATCATGGTTCGCAGGTCAACAACAATTCCTTATTGTGCATTGGCTTTCTAAGGAGCAAGAAGCTCGACGGTTACCAGCAGACCACTATACTCGGAGGTTGCCATTTGTTCATTAACTAGATTAGCTCGTGTAAACTGCACATCTAGGAATTAAACTGTGAAAGTGCCATTATGCCATGACTTCCTAGTACGAATACAGCAAGTTAACAAAAGTCTCAATAATTGTAGAAACAAAAGTCTCCAAGCCAACCACATTCGAAGGAGTGATCCCAGCTTTTGACTCCATGCTTTTCTTTATCCTCTGGTATTGTTAATTACTGATATGTACAACAGGTGATGCGCTATTTTTTCTTTGGAAATGATTCGCTCATGGAACCAGTAGTAAATAAGTTCATGAGAACTAGCTTCACATTAGCATCAAGCAATGAACTAGCAACAAGTTGCATTAAAATTGTCCAAGCAAGAGATCTCAAGCCGGAAATTATTCCTGCTAATTGATCACTCCCTCCTTTTCCAGATCTTGTTTTACGTGATAAGCTATTTGTGTATAACTTGGATGACATGCGTTTGGGTTGGGTCAACCAGAACTGTAAGATAAAATTCTCTGCACCAACCAAAATTCTCTTGTACTATGTTCCGCAAATATCCTTATCAACTTTTTTTCCCTTATTACTGTCGCAGGCTCGCTACTCAATAAGACCACAATTATTGTCAATAATACTGCAAATGCTCGTGTCCCTCCTGTCAGTGGGTCTCCGAGGCGCCATGTACCATCATACTGTGGCGGATGGATAGCTACTGGAGTTGTTTTCTTCGGTATTAACATCATCTCTTTGGGGTAGAGGTCAATGTGGGCGCAACCTTCAAAGGCAGTCCGAGGAGTAGCCTTAGAATAAATCGCGGGCAACAGTCTCGTGGAACTATCTGAGTCTAGCTGTAGGATTTGAATAGATGGGAAAATTCTTTTTGACAAGCTCGCGGACTAGCTTGCTAAATGTGATGTGACTCGTGCATTGCATCTGGTTGATGCCTATGCTAGCCCATATATATACTCTGCTTCACTAGAGTTGTTCATATATTTTGCGCACAATACCATACGAATGGATAGACAGATGTTATCCGCATTCATCAGTCACCACCACGTTGAGAAATTTTGAGAAGGGCTGCGCTGAGCATATATATATAGGGTTTAGGGTTTAGGGTATATATATATATATATATATATATATATATATATATATATATATATATATATATATATATATATATATATATATATATATATAGACAAAACTCCTTGTGTGTCTATACTCGCTAGAGGAAACATCTCGGACCATTCATTGCTTGGAGATCCGTGTGATCCGAAAGAACATATTCTCCTTTGTGTATTTTCAGCCACACCCTTAATAACCCAAAGAGGTATTTCTTTCACCCCCTTTCTAACTGACTACTGTCGCTCTGCTCCAGCCTCCTGCCATCGCCACAGTCTGGCCTGCCTCATGACACGATTACAGAGCTCACGGGACAAGCTACTCAATCTCCGCGGGGTGCCTTAGCCATTGAGTCTTTCCATTAAATAACACACGCCACCACTTCATGTCCACACCACCGCTGGTTCCCCTTCCTGAATTCTCTGTCATCCCAGATCAATCCCAACTCGGTAGACGTTTCGCACCCATCCGCTAAGACCGCCACCGCCGATCACCGCCCGTCTCCCATCCCCGCCTCTCAATTTGGCTGTCCCTTCCGAGATCTACCGTCGCTGGGGTCGAGATGCCGACCCCCGTCCCTCCAGGCCTCCACTCCCCACCCCATCGGCCCATCCACTCCCCGCCGCACCACCATCCAATCTGACCGCGACCACTGTTCACCGCCAGTCTCCCACCCTCCGCTCTGAATTCAGTTGGTCGTTGTCCAAGATCTGCCGTCGTTGGGCCGGGAAGACGGTCCTCAAACATCCGCCCAATCCAGAATGATAGGAAGGTGCTCCACATCAAGCTCGGGAAACTGCTGGTTCCCCACCAGTGGTCACGGTGGCGGTGGCGTCAGAAGGCCGAGCATGGCGCACGTGCCCTCCGCAATGCAAGACTGCGGGGAGGCGGCACGCCCTTGTCGTTGTGCAGGGGCAGGTGAGGCACTATTCCGGTCCGGCGGCGAAAAAATCGTGGAGCACGTTAGCTGGAAGCAGGGGTAGCAGTGACCGTCGGGGAATCAGCACAGGAGCTCAAGAAGGCGGCGCTCCTATCTCGGGCGACTAGCCGGCGTCATAGCAGTGATCCTAGAGGCATGGGTCACCGCATCCTATTTGAGTTTTGTCTTGCAAATCTCTTTAGTTCGTAGGTAATAACCTTGGTATGAGAGAAACTTAACTGACTACTTTGTTCTGTACTTTTGTGTACTTAACAACCATTATTTACGATCTATTATATTGCACTAAAGAATGACTACACACTTGGAGTCACGTTTGCTCTTGTTGTGGAAGAATTTATAGTGTGATTGCATCTGACTAGGCCTTTGTAATTTGGTTCTCTGGATATAGCGCCGAGTCATTGATGTTCTAGTACTCAATGCTCTATCTGACTGATGCCTTGTAGTATGAGGGCCTTGTTCCCAAATGGATGCATCAGGACAATGTAATACTTGGTTTCATCCGTGTGCACTTGTTGGGGGTGCTGATTGTGCTTTCTCAAGGTGCTTAATGTGGTACCGCGTGGTGATTCTAGCATGTTTTCCTGTTGTATTTCTCCAAGGTACCTAAGAATTTCAGTAAGGGTGCTGAATTTCAGTAAGAGTGCTGAATGTGAGTACTTAAGGAGGTATGCATGTTGCTGAATTTGACACTTGACCTAAAAACAACTTTAGTCACCTGAAGTGCCTAGATTCTCTTGTATTTGTGTGAGTATATTTTAGAGGAAAGTATAGATAATTTGAGATGGGTATTTTTTTTGGCATGGTGCTCTATTTTATCCCTTGCCGAGGTTTTTGTCAGGAGTGCTCATAAACATGGCAGGTATTGAATCTTTCAAATTGTATAAGGTACTTAAGGATATTCCTAGAGATACCTTCCGATCATGCCCTAACAAATATTGGATCAAGCCCTAGCAGATATTTCATGATAGTGTGTATCCTTGCTGATGACCATTCTTGCTGTTCACCACACCACTAGGTAGAATTATCACCTCCTGGTGCCTAGCCCGTTTGCATGAAGATACTCATATTTGTGTGAAGGTGCAAATAACTACATAGTTCCTTTATATCATGCTATATGGATTCGGTCATAAGTTGATATTATGTTATATCTTTCATTGAGACATGGACAATTTCCTTGATTCGTCATGGTACTGGCAACACCGGGTACTAGTGTATTTTTGTCTAGGTACCTGGAAGGTCCAGCAAGGCCGAGAGTGTTGGCAGAGAGAGCCCATGGATACCGATTGAACATTTTTTTCTAGGTACCTATTCGTATATAGGTGCTTAACAAGTTGCTTTGAGGTGCTGAATTTTGCCGAGTCATTGATCTTGTAGTACTCAATTGTAATATTTACAAGGTACTTGACTGATGCCTTGTAGTATGGATATTTACAAGCACTTGTTGGGGTGCTGATTGTGCTTTCTCAAGATGCTTAATGTGGTACGGCGTGGTGTGAAATTGATTGTGTGATCTCATTTCTTAGTTGTTAAATTCTAGCATGTTTTCCTGTTGTATTGCTCCTAGGTACCTAAGAATTTCAGTCAGGATGCTGAATAGTAGAATGTGGGAAAACTCTCCTTGATTTTTAGTCCTTATATAGGGGAACATTGACAGATCCATATTCTGATGAAAAGAGTTGACGACACTCTCGTCATGATGTACCTGATTCACTTGTTAAACTGTAGCAGCTATACCATCATGGAAAACCCTGGACCTGCCTAAACATAGGGGTGCTTAACAATTTTCTCCGAGGTGCTGAATGTATCTTAGATCCAGTCTAGCTGAATGAGCCTACTAGACTGACTCTCGGCAGGCTTGCTAGTGGTAATACATAAAGAACTAGTACAGATTTTGGTTTTTGGTTCATTTTGTGAATCTAGTTTTGGGTACTTAAATTGTCTATCGGGAGCGCTGGACGTATATTTTCAATGGTGCTCAATGGGTTGAACCGTGGGTGCCAAATCATGGTGCCGAGGGTGTTAACTTCCATTATTTCTGAATTGACCTGTAAATTTCAATGCAAATGATCTTGTTATGCAGTATAGTTCATTAGTTATAGCCTTATGGGTGCCTGAAATAAAATAATAACTCTGAATTGTTCCCAAAGCATTCCAGGTTGACAAAAACTATTAGGCCAGGATATTTTCATATGCTAATTGTGGGATGTATCCTAGTTGGAATGATATTAAGACGAATGGAAAAATATTTGTGATGTATTTTCATGTGTGTGGACTTCCTTTTCTTTAATATGTCTTCTTTACAAATATAACCTCTTTATTATCTTGGCAAGGGAATGTTAGTTACATGTGCATTGACAGTTGACCTTCTGTAACTTCAGGAAGCTATGGCACAGTGACTTACTAACGCCACAACAGAGCTATCCAGTAACGATGGCTCATATATCGAAAAGAGGCCAAAGCTACGAAGATCATACTTCATGATGCTAAATGAACTGATGGTAGCATCCCATTGGGTTCAGTTTCTGAAAAGCTTTCCAAGATCGGGAAGGTATGCAGTCTAATTTCCTTTTTTTCTAAGAATATCCATTCATGTTTCATTAGAAATGTATGTCAGTAGAGTGTGATGGTAATATTACAAATCTTGTGTCAATTTATGTTTACAACAAGCTTTCTGGACTGGATTCGCTGATGAAGACCTCAAACTGCCTTCCAAATGTCTGCTGTCTACAACAACACTCTCAAGTGGAAGTGAAAATCTGAGTCGGTAGAACGCTGTTGCGGCCAGAGGAGGAAAGCAGAGCGGCCTAATCACAGTGGTCCCGTCACAGTTCAAGAGGATCAGCCGACTGGACGGCTTTCGTATTGTAGACGCATGCCAGCATGCCAGCCCATGCCCGGGTACCTGGTGTTTGAATTTCAAAACGGGCCTGCACGCGCTGACAGATCTGTGGGCTGACTGACAGGAAGTCAGCCCACTGCGAACAACAGCTGTTTACTACCTTTTTTGACAGATTTTCAAACCAAGATTCAAACAAAAGCTGTGAACACCACTAAAATAGAACTGCCATACTATGACAAGTTTCCTTTTTTGCTTGTGCATGTGATATGCTAGGTGAGAGAAAGTAGTTTCACAAATACTTGATGTAAATTGGAAAACAAAAAAGATAGACGTTGGGTACGCATCGCGAAGCGCGTGTGTGGTGATAGATGCTTCCTCTAGCGAGGATGGTCGTACCAAATCCGCTCCCTATATATATATATATATATATATATATATATATATATATATATATATATATATATATATATGGATGTGCGCGCTTCGTCTCGCCATCTACAGTCTATTTGGTAGAGTGTGGTAAGTGTGTTGTACTCACTGCTGGTAACACATTTTGTTTTATTTATGTTATCATAAGTTAAATATATGAGCATGTCTGGGCATTGACGGATCCCTATAGGGCCAGGGGGTGCACAGACCCAGATAAAATTGATTGTCTTTGCTAAATAACAGATTTTCACCATGTGTGCACCCTGAAACAAATGTTTTTACCTGTTGTGGCACCAAGTGTACACCATGATCCACTCTACTCTAGCTCCGCCATTGTGTGTGGGGTTGTGTGTGGGGTTGGGTTTTTTTAATCGGTAGACAAATATGTTATTTACTTGATCGATGTATTTTTGTTTAAAATTTTCTCGATATACTTTTTTCTTTACTTGAAGAAACACGGGTATCCCTATGCTACTTATGAGTTTCAATATGAAATAAGAGCCCAGAGTTTAGTACCACAAGAAACTGACATGTTATATGATCAAGGTAAAACACTAATAATATCAAAACAAGCTAACTTATGAAGATCGGACCGTAACCTTGTTCGACTGCCTCAAAATTGATGCTTTGAAACTATTTGGATTGAAGAGCTCAGAGGAAGACACAACTGTGTATTCAACACTTATAAGTAACTGGATTATTAAATGATTAGTTTAGTCAATATAGACAACCAGATTACATATATACTAACTATATGCAAAAGTTATACTTGATATATTCCAAATTATTCACTGGTTCAATAAAATGTAAAAGAGAAGGTATGGCTAGAAGTTGCCATGAATCTTTACACAAAAGTAAGATCTAATACATAATCAAATTTGATAATTTATGTATATCAAAATAAAAAATAGAAGTTATGACATTTCTTTTGGACTCACTTAGTTGATGGAACCCATTTGTTCATTAATCATAGAGCATACTCCAAGTCAAGGGCACTGTAATTTTTGTTAACTCGTGTATAAATTGTAGAGAAACATAGAACATGTATCAATTTACACAAGCATCTCACGTATTCTCGAGATATGCTAACATATTCAAAAGCAAATACAGTTGCAGAGCCTAAGAGGACCAAAATCATCTTATTCTGCTTTGTTTCAGCAATACATACATGTTAACTGTTGAAGTGACATGAAACACGACTGTTTCTCAAAAGGCGTGACCATTTCCCTCCCTGTTAGCGCTCCACGTTTTCCGTTCAGCGATTCTTCTGTTCGGTTACTGTAGATTCTGGGTTCTGGCCAATCGCTCTAAGCAACATCATCATATGCCTCGCGAGCCTTCTCCTTTTCAATTCCCTTTTTCGTCATCCGTCCCTGATTTTTCCAGTCAAAGCAGTGAGGATCATGCGACATCTTCGTGTAGTCCCGCATAGAAGAGTCTCTACCCACGCCACCCCCTCTCTCGCCCCACCGTCCCACATGCTGACCTCCCTTTTATCTTCCTCGCCACCGGCAAAGCCTGGCGGCGGATAGGTGTGTGAGATCGGGTGCGATGTTGAATCGGTACTGGGCAGGTTCGAGACAGGGAAGCAGAGGCGGCCGACGCTGGATGCGGGAGATAGACAGGAGATCGTGGCATCGTGAGTGGAGGGGGCAGAGGGAGCGAAGGTGAGAGGGAGGGCTCGGGAGTGGAGGGGGCGGCGCACGTTGCTGGGGGAGAAGGAGGGGCTGGGATGGCGGGAGTTCAGGACTCGAGAGCTCGGTTGAAGAGGAACGGGATCGAGATAGGGAATGGGGACGGGGACGAGAGGGACCAACTCGTAAGACTTCATCAAGACCTGAAATTGCACGGTTGAGATGACTCAAAGTGAAGATCAGACGGCTAGAAACGCGCGCGGACAAATGGCCTCAGATGGCTCGCTTTGTTCAAGCTTAAGCTGTAGTATAATATATCCTCCCGAGGACCGACCGAACAAAATCATCGTCCAACTTTGTACGCCGTCGGATGGAATTGATCGAGGGCAATCGCATTTGATCTGCCTCTTCGTCCCAGCGCTTTCCCAGGCCACGCTCCCTTGTCTCCGTCACGTCTCCACTGCTAGAAAGAAAAACAGAGGAAATATCTCCCCGACCTTCTCTACTCGGCGACTGCGCAGGTGACAGCAATGCGGCGCTAAGGCGCCTGCGCAATGCATGAATGGTTCAAATCACCAAGGAAGCACTAACGCAGCTACCACTCCATGCAATGCCACGTAACTGTACAGTTTTTTCTTCTTCTTTTGGCCTTTGTTTAGTCTTTCCTTTGCTCTTTCTTTCACTACTTTAGTTTTCGTTTTTCAACTGCTTGTACTTGGTTTGCGCCATCTCGGTGCATTATTCTAAGACAAATAACAATATCACCACGAATCAATACTTGTAATCAGCAAGAGCTAGTGTCGGCCACCGCTAGTAAACAACACAGACCACAATTGTCAAGACAGAAAACCAATGATGTTCACTTCAGGTTTTTAATTTCTTTTCAAAATGGAGAACGAAGCACCGGCATATGCATCAATTGATGCACATAGTCTTATTTATTGCAGTGTTCCAAACAAAATTCAAAGTATTACAATCATGGACCAGAGAGGGTTGAAATATATATCAACCATCTAAAAATGAAAAGCAAATAAACATTATCCTTTTTGGAGTCTACTAGTGTGACGCCACCCAGTGGCCAGGAAATACAAGTCATGTGCAACCATTAGCAGCCGGTTGCATCCAGTGTAAATCGGCTCCCGTTGATCCACCGGGAGTAAGTAGAACCATAGTTGTATCCAATGCATCGCCAATCCAACAAAAAATTAGTACCCGTTTGTTTATTAAAGATAATGTTATTTCTGGATGTCCATATCAACCAACATAAAGCAGACACACCAATGCGCAGTCTAGCTTTATTCTTTTTGTCAAACCCATTTAGTCAATTTCCAAACATGTTCGTAATATTGGATTGTTGGATGTATATTATTAGTGAAGTAAACAATTCGCCAAAGAATACTTGCAAAAGGGCATGAAAGAAACAAATGCTCTATAGATTCCCATAGAATTGCAAAAACAACATTTTCGACTTCCCATCCATTTGCGCTTCACCAAGTTATCTTTAGTCAAAATGACTTTATTTTTAAGAAACCACATGAATATTTTAATTTTTATTGGGATTTTTAATTTTCACATGTACTTATGCAAAAATCATGTATGATCATTCATTTGATCTAAATACATAGACCTAACAGAAAAAGTACCCATGGTGGTTAGCTTCCACACAAAAAAATAGGATTACCGGTTAGGTGAACCATCATTAGCCGCTGACATAAGTGTAACCATTGTGCCCATTTATCACCAGTCAAAGCCCTTCTAAAAGCAATATTAAGAGGTGTTTGACAAGTACATTTTACCATTGCCGATTTTAAAAACACCATGAGTAAAAAACATTTCTTTCACTCACATTAGGCCTTTCCAAAATGGATAATCTGTCGGTTTCGCTTCTACTTGAGACAAAGTTTTATCATGAAGGTACTTATTATGAAGGAGTTGTTGCCACATACCCTTCTCAGTTAGTAGTTTTAAAATCCATTTGCTAAGTAAACATTTATTCTTAATCCCAAGTACTGTTGGAGATATGCCCAAGAGGCAATAATAAAAATGGTTATTATTATATCTTTGTGTTTATGATGAATGTTTACATCCCATGCTATAATTGTATTATAAGGAAACACTAATACATGTGTGTTTTGTAAACATAAAAGAGTCCCTAGTAAGCCTCTTGTTGAACTAGCTTGTTGATTAATTGATGATCATGGTTTCCTGATCATGGACATTGGATGTGATTAATAACAAGGTTATATCATTAGGAGAATGATGTGATGGACACACACCCATAGTAAGCGTAGCATAAGATCAAGTCATTAAGTTCGTATTGCTATAAGCTTTCAAATGCATAGTAACCTAATCCTTCGACCATGAGGTTATGTTAATCACCATCACCGGATGGGTACTTTGATGACATCAAACACCGCTTCGTAACTGGGTGGTTATAAAGGTGTCATTGGGTATTCTGAAAGTATGTGTTGAAGCGCATGGACCAAGATTGGGATTTGTCCATCCATATGACGGATAGATATGCTCTGGCCCCTCTCGGTGGAATGTCATCTAGTTAGCTTGCAAGCATGTGACTAGGTCACAAGGGATGACATAACATGGAACGAGTAAAGAGTACTTATCAGTAACGAGGTAGAACTAGGTATGGAGATACCGACGATCAAACCTCGGATAAGTATAGTATCGCATGACAAAGGGAATTGGTTTCGTATGTTAATGGTTCTATTGATCACGAAGTCATCGTTGAGTATGTGGGAGCCGTTATGGATCTCCAGGTCCCGCTGATGGTTATTGATAGGAGATGTGTCTCTATCATGTCTGCATATTCACGAACCGTAGGGTGACACACTTAAGGTTCGAAGTTATTTTAAGTAGATATGGAATGTGCGTTGGAAACCGAATGTTGTTCGGAGTCTCGGATTGAATCCAGGACATCACGAGGAGATCCGGAATTGTCCGGAGAATAAGATTCATATATTGGGGATCATTTTCTAAGTTAGAAAATGTTCCGGAGTATTTGTATGGGGATTCTAGAAGGTTTCGGAATGTTCCGGAAGGTTCTAGGAGATTTCTTGGAGTTTGCTTGAAAACCAAGAAAGGATCAAGGAGTCCTTGTGGGGCAAGACACGGATTCGGTGGGGAGGAGGATTCCTCCCTCCCTCCCAATCCGCCGGCCAAGGAAGGGAGGGGAGTCCTACTAGGACTCCCCCTCCCATGGCGCCTCCCTCATTTAAATAGAGGGGTGGGGGCGCCACCCCCTAGCCCCCTCCATAACAAGCCCTAGCCGCCACCTCTCTCCTCCTCCTTCGCTCTGCTCCGGCTTAGGCGAAGCCCTGCAGAATTCTCTGATGGGGTTTCGCAGCATAGTAAATCAAAATTTTCTACGGAAGCGAACAGAGGGAAAGCCAAGATCTAATCTAGGAGATGCAAACAACGAGAGAGATTGAATTAGATCTTCATACCCTTGAAGATTCGCACAGCGGAACGTTCGTCGGAACGTGGGTGATGTAGTCGTACTCGCTTCTCCTCCTCGCGATCTGATCCGATCTAGCACCACAATGGCGATGCCTCCGTGAGATGCACACGTGCAGCACCTCGACGTCTCCTCCTTCCTAGGACCAGAAAGTATGGTGGAGAGATGGATTGGATCTACAACACGACGGCGTGGTGTATATGGTGGAGAATTTCTGCTGCAGGGCTTCGCCTACAAACAGTCGGGAGGGAGAGAGGAGGGCCAGCAGGGAGGCTAGGGCTTGGAGGAAGGTGTTTGAGAGGGGGGCGCACCAGCCCTCTATATATAGAGGGGGGGCGGCCAGCCCTAGCCTCTCCTCCAAGCCTATCTCTAGTTTAAACAATTTAAACTCTCCCTTATCTAGAAATCCTATCTTATCTTATCTCTAGTTTAAACGATTTAAACTCTTTAGGATCGGCTGGGCCCTATGGGGCCTTGTGCCCCTGGCCCAATGCGGCCAGGACACTCCCTCATAGGCCCATGCCCCCTCCCGGAAGGTGGGACCACGTTGGTCCCCTTCCGGAAGGTTCTAGAAGCTTCCGGTACAATACCGATTAACCCGGAACAATTCCGAACTCCAAAAACTGCACTGCCTTATATGAATCTTATTCTCCGGACCATTCCGGAACCTCTCGTGATATGCCGGATCCCATCCGAGACTCCGAACAAAAATTCATAAACCAATTATCCAATCTATCCTAGCGTCGAGACACGTTAAGTGTGTGACCCTGCGGGTTCGAGAATATGCAGACATGATCTTCTATCAATAATCAACAACGGGGTCTGGGCACCCATATTGACTCCCACACATTCATCGATGATCATATCGGATGAACCACGATGCCAGGATTCAATCAATCCCATATATATATTCCCTTCGTCTCGCGATATTTTACTTGCCCGAGATTCGATCGTCGGTATCGTCATACCTAGTTCAATCTCGTTCACAACAAGTACTTTACTCGTTCCGTAATCCGATATCACTTTGTGATTAACTCCTTAACCACATGCTTGCAAGCGGTGTTGATATCGATTACCGAGTGGGCCCGAAGTATATCTCTCCGACTTGGGAGGGACAAATTCCATCTCGATACATACAACCCAACAGATACTTTCCGATCACCTGAGAGACACCTTTATGATCACCCTCTCATAGGATGACGTTTGATGACCTCAAAGCTTTCTTCCGATACCAGGGAGTTGTATTATCTCATGGTCTAAGGAATACAATATTTGACATAAGAAAAGCTTTGCAAAGACGAACACGATGACACGATCTAATTGCTTCGCTTAGTTTGGGTCTGTCCACCACATCATTCTCCCAATGATATGATCTCATTATCAATTGACAACTCATGTCTATGGTTAGGAAACCTTAACCATCATTGATCAATGAGCTAGTCCATAGAGGCGTACTAGGGACACGGTGTTGTTCACAAACCACACAAGTATTAATGTTTCCGCTTAATACAATTCTAGCATGGAATATAAACTTTATCATGAACAAGAATTATAATAATAACATCTTTATTATTGCCTCTAGGGCATAATTCCAACAGTCTCCCACTTGCACTAGAGTCAATAATCTAGTTTACATTTGGCAACAATCTCACACCCATGGCACTGAGGTGCTGATCATGTTTTACACGTGGAAGAGGTTTAGTCAATGGATCTGCGACATTCAGATCTGTATGTACTTTGCTTATCTTCAGATCTCCATCTGCTATATAATCTCGGATTATATGAAACTTGCGGTTGATATGCTTGGTCTTTGGATGATATCTTGGTTCCTTAGCGAGTGCTATGGCGCCAGTGTTGTCACACAATATCTCCAGTGGGTCCAATGCACTTGGAACCACGCCAAGCTCAGTGATTAAGTTTCTGATCCAAACTCCTTCACTTGACGCTTCTGCAGCAGCCATGTATTCCGCTTCTACTGTAGATCCCGCGATCACGCTTTGCTTGCAGCTTCTCCAGCTCACAGCTCCTCCATTCAAAATATACACATATCCTGTCTGAGATTTAGAATCATCCTTGTCGGTGTCGAAACTAGCATCGACGTAACCTTTTACGACGAGCTGTTCATCACCCCCATAGACTAAGAACATTTCTTTAGTCCTATTTAGGTACCTTAGGATGTTCTTCACGGCTGTCCAGTGTTCCACTCCTAGATCACTTTGATATCTGCTCGTCAAACTAAGAGCATTGGACACATCTGGTCTAGTACACAGCATGGCATACATGATGGAACCTATGGCTGAGGCATAAGGCACTTTGCTCATAGCTTCCCTATCATTTACCGTAGCTAGACACTGAGCCTTGCTCAATATCTTACCTGACAACATAGGCACTGAACCTTTCAATGCCTTATCCATTTTGAACCTTTTCAGAACTTTGTCTAGGTATGTACTCTGGCTTAAAGCTATCAGGCGTCTTTGTCTATCTCTATAGATTTTGATGCCCAATATATAAGCAGCTTCACCTAGGTCTTTCATTGAAAAACACTTGTTCAAATAACTCTTCACATCGTTAAGCATGTTGATGTCATTTCCAATAATCAATATGTCATCCACATATAGTACCAGAAACGTCACCGAGCTCCCACTCACTTTCTTGTAGATGCAAGCTTCGTAGCAATTTGGAACAAATCCAAAGCTCTTGATCACTTGATCAAAACGAAGGTTCCAACTCCAAGATGCTTGCTTCAGTCCATAAATGGAACGCTGAAGTTTGCATACTTTATCAGCATCCTTAGGATCGACAAAACCTTCGGGTTGCATCATATACAACTCTTCATCAATGTTGCCATTGAGGAACGCAGTCTTGACATCCATCTGCCATATTTCATAATCATGAAACGCAGCAATTGCTAATAAAATCCGAATGGACTTAAACATCGCTACGGGAGAGAAAGTCTCATCGTAGTCAACACCTTGAACTTGTCGAAAACCTTTAGCGACAAGCCGTGCTTTATAGACGGTAACATTACCATCCGCGTCCGTTTTCTTCTTGAAGATCCATTTGCACTCAACGGCCTTTCGGTCGCTAGGAGGGTCCACCAAAGTCCATACTTGGTTTTCGCTCATGGATCCCAATTCGGATTTCATGGCTTCTAGCCATTTCTCAGAGTCTGGGCTCATCATCGCTTCCTCATAGTTCGTAGGTTCACTGTCTTCTACTAACAAGACAGTCAAGACAGGGTTGCCGTACCACTCAGGAGGGGCACGCGACCTTGTCGACCTGCGACGTTCAGTAGCAGCATCGTCCGAAGCTTCATGATCCTTGTCATTAGCTTCCTCTATTGTTGGTGCAGGCGGCACTGGAACAATTTCAGGTGCTGCGCTACTCTCCAATTCAAGAGAAGGTTCAATAACCTCGTCAAGCTCTACTTTCCTCCCACTCACTTCTTTCGAGAGAAACTCCTTCTCAAGAAAGGAACCGTTCTTTGCGACAAACACTTTGCCTTCGGTTCTGTGATAGAAGGTATACCCAATAGTTTCCTTAGGGTATCCTATGAAGACGCATTTCTCCACTTTGGGTTCGAGCTTGTCCGGCATCAACTTCTTGACGTAAGCTTCGCATCCCCAAACTTTAAGAAACGACAACTTAGGTTTAGCACCAAACCACAGTTCATACGGTGTCGTCTCAACGGATTTAGATGGAGCCCTATTTAAAGTGAATGCAGCGGTTTCTAATGCATAACCCCAAAATGATAACGGCAAATCAGTAAGAGACATCATCGACCGGACCATATCTAATAGGGTTCGATTCCGGCGTTCAGACACACCATTGCGCTGTGGTGTTCCGGGTGGCGTGAGTTGTGAAACGATTCCACTTGCTTTGAGATGCGTGAGAAAATCATAACTCAAATATTCGCCCCCACGATCGGATCGTAGAAACTTAATCTTTCTGTTACGATGGTTCTCCACTTCATTCTGAAATTCTTTGAACTTTTCAAACGTTTCAGATTTATGTTTCATTAAATAGATATACCCATATCTACTTAAGTCATCGGTAAAAGTGAGAAAATAGCGATATCCACCGCGCGTCGAAACACTCATCGGTCCGCATACATCGGTATGTATGATTTCCAACAAGTCCGTTGCTCGCTCCATCATACCGGAGAACGGAGTTTTGATCATCTTGCCCATGAGGCATGGTTCGCATGTGTCAAATGATTCAAAATCAGGAGACTCCAAAAGTCCATCAGAATGGAGTTTCTTCATGCGCTTTACACCAATATGACCTAGACGACAGTGCCACAAATAAGTAGTATTATCACTATCTACTTTGCATCTCTTAGCCTCAATGTTATGGATGTGTGTTTCATCCCTTTCGAGATTTAGAAGAAATAAACCATTCACAATAGGTGCATGACCATAAAAGATGTTACTCATATAAATAGAACAACCATTATTCTCCGATTTAAATGAATAACCGTCTTGCAATAAACACGATCCAGAAATAATGTTCATGCTCAACGCAGGCACATAATAACATTTATTAAGGTTTAAAACTAATCCCGAAGGTAAAACTAAGGAGAGTGTGCCGACGGCCATCACATCAACTCTTGATCCGTTGCCAACGCGCATCGTCACCTCATCCCTCGCAAGCCGCCGTCTATTCCGTAGCTCCTGTTTCGAGTTACAAATGTTAGCAACTGAACCGGTATCAAATACCCAGGCACTACAACGAGGGCTAGTAAGGAAAACATCAATAACATGTATATCAAATATACCTTTGATGGTGCCAGCCTTCTTGTCCGCTAAGTACTTCGGACAGTTGCGCTTCCAGTGACCCTTGTCCTTGCAATAGAAGCACTCAGTGTCTGGCTTGGGACCAGACTTGAGCTTCTTCTCAGCAGGGGCATTGCGCTTGCCGCCGCCCTTCTTGAAGGGCTTCCTTGCACCTTTACCTTTCTTAAAGGAGGGCTTGTTGACCATCAACACATGATTATCCTTCTTGATGTCCACCTCCGCAGCCTTCAGCTTTGCGAAGAGCTCGGTGATCGTATCAGTGGAACCAATCTGATTGTGAGTCACTACAAAACTTTGTAGCTGGGAGGGAGTGATTGCAGAACCCTGTCAATCTTGAGCTCCTCTGGAATCTTGCAGTCCAGTTGCTCAAGGCGTTGAGTGTAGCCCGACATCTTAATGGCGTGCTCACTAACGGAACTCCCTTCCTCCATCTTGCAGTTAAAGAACTTCTCAGAGATCTCATATCTCTCAGAACGGGCCGTCTGAAACATGGTTTTCAGCTCCTCGAGAATCTCAAAGGGCCCGGGATAGTTTTCAAAACGATTTTGAAGTTCCGGTTCCATAGCAAACAACATGGTGCTCTTAATCACACTATAATCATCTTTGCGCGACTGATAGACAGCTTTCTCATCAGCCGGCGCAGTTGCAGCAGGGGGGTTACCTAACGCTTTCTCAAGGACATAGTCCTTTTGTCCGCCAGACAGAATGATTCTTAGATTGCGGAACCAGTTGGTGAAGTTAGACCCATTGTTTCTAAGCTTTTCTTTCTCAGCAAAAACGTTGAAGTTGAAGTTGGACTTGGCCATGTGATCTACAGTATTTGCAAGTACAATTTAGACTATGTTCATGATAAATAGTTCAACTTAATCAAATTACTAGATGAACTCCCACTAAATTCAACATCCCTCAAGTTGTTTAGTGAACACGATCCAAATTCACCACACCTAATCCGATCATCACGAGAAGAGATGTGGTTTCAATGGTGGACAACGAAGTGTCGATCATATCATTCATATGACTCATGCTTAACCTTTCGGTTCTTGTGTTCCGAGGCCATGTCTGTACATGCTAGGCTCGTCAAGTTAGACCCAAGTATTTCCGCGTGTGCAAAACTGGCTTGCACCCGTTGTATGTGAGCGTAGAGTCTATAGCACCCGATCATCACGTGATGCTTGGACACGACGAACTTTCGCAACGGTGCATACTTGGGGAGAACACAGTTTTTATCTTGATCTTTAAGTGAGGAATCATCTTATAATGCTACCGTCGCGATCTAAGCATAATAAGATACATAAAAGGATAAACATCACATGCATATAACTTTATGTGACATGGTACAGCCAATCTTCGCGCAATGATCTCCATCTTGTGCGTTCCGGCATGATCTCCATCACTCCACCATGATTGCCTCCACCACGAATAGCAACTACAACTATTGCTAACTACTTAGCGATAAAGTAAAGCTATTACATGGCGTATAAGAAGTTGACTCGCAGGTCATACACAATTATAAAGACAACCATATGGCTCCTGCCGGTTGTGTACTCAACGACATGCAAGTCGTGAAACATTACAAAACATGATCATCGCATACATTATACACATCACATCTTGGGCCATACCATATCACAGAAAACACTCCCTGCAAAAACAAGTTAGACGCCTCTACTTTGTTGTTGCATGTTTTACGTGGCTTATGGGAGTAGATTCTAAGAACGATTCTTACCTACGGAAAGCCACAACGGTGATATTATGGTTGCCAAACTCCGGTGTTAAACCCATGACAACTATAGTGAGAGAAACTGACATCCACCAGCCGCATGTGTGGTACAAGCCACACGTCAAGTGCGGAGCCGGTCTCGCGAACGACGTCGCGTAAGGTTGGCCTGGACCGCTTCAATCTCACTATCCCGCGTCATAAGAAGAACACAAACAAGAGGCTTGCAACAGAAAACATCAACGCCCGCAACAACCATGTTGCGTTCTACTCGTGAATCACATCTACGCATAGATCTAGCTCTGATACCACTGATGGGGTTTCGCAGCATAGTAAATCAAAATTTTCTACGGAAGCGAACAGAGGGAAAGCCAAGATCTAATCTAGGAGATGCAAACAACGAGAGAGATTGAATTAGATCTTCATACCCTTGAAGATTCGCACAGCGGAACGTTCGTCGGAACGTGGGTGATGTAGTCGTACTCGCTTCTCCTCCTCGCGATCCGATCCGATCTAGCACCACAAGTGGCGGTGCCTCCGTGAGATGCACACGTGCAGCACCTCAACGTCTCCTCCTTCCTCGGACCAGCAAGTATGGTGGAGAGATGGATTGGATCTACAACACGACGGCGTGGTGTATATGGTGGAGAATTTCTGCTGCAGGGCTTCGCCTACAAACAGTCGGGAGGGAGAGAGGAGGGCCAGCAGGGAGGCTAGGGCTTGGAGGAAGGTGTTTGAGAGGGGGGCACACCAGCCCTCTATATATAGAGGGGGGGCGGCCAGCCCTAGCCTCTCCTCCAAGCCTATCTCTAGTTTAAACAATTTAAACTCTCCCTTATCTAGAAATCCTATCTTATCTTATCTCTAGTTTAAACGATTTAAACTCTTTAGGATCGGCTGGGCCCTATGGGGCCTTGTGCCCCTGGCCCAATGCGGCCAGGACACTCCCTCATAGGCCCATGCCCCCTCCCGGAAGGTGGGACCACGTTGGTCCCCTTCCAGAAGGTTCTAGAAGCTTCCGGTACAATACCGATTAACCCGGAACAATTCCGAACTCCAAAAACTGCACTGCCTTATATGAATCTTATTCTCCGGACCATTCCGGAACCTCTCGTGATATCCCGGATCCCATCCGAGACTCTGAACAAAAATTCATAAACCAATTATCCAATCTATCCTAGCGTCGAGACACGTTAAGTGTGTGACCCTGCGGGTTCGAGAATATGCAGACATGATCTTCTATCAATAATCAACAGCGGGGTCTGGGCATCCATATTGACTCCCACACATTCATCGATGATCATATCGGATGAACCACGATGCCAGGATTCAATCAATCCCATATATATTCCCTTCGTCTCGCGATATTTTACTTGTCCGAGATTCGATCGTCGGTATCGTCATACCTAGTTCAATCTCGTTCACAACAAGTACTTTACTCGTTCCGTAATCCGATATCACTTTATGATTAACTCCTTAACCACATGCTTGCAAGCGGTGTTGATATCGATTATCGAGTGGGCCCGAAGTATATCTCTCTGACTTGGGAGGGACAAATTCCATCTCGATACATACAACCCAACAGATACTTTCCGATCACCTGAGAGACACCTTTATGATCACCCTCTCATAGGATGACGTTTGATGACCTCAAAGCTTTCTTCCGATACCAGGGAGTTGCATTATCTCATGGTCTAAGGAATACAATATTTGACATAAGAAAAGCTTTGCAAAGACGAACACGATGACACGATCTAATTGCTTCGCTTAGTTTGGGGCTGTCCACCACATCATTCTCCCAATGATATGATCTCATTATCAATTGACAACTCATGTCTATGGTTAGGAAACCTTAACCATCATTGATCAATGAGCTAGTCCATAGAGGCGTACTAGGGACACGGTGTTGTTCACAAACCACACAAGTATTAATGTTTCCGCTTAATACAATTCTAGCATGGAATATAAACTTTATCATGAACAAGAATTATAATAATAACATCTTTATTATTGCCTCTAGGGCATAATTCCAACATTCTCTACTCCACCACCACCACCACACCGTCGTTCTGCTGGGATTCCGTGGAGAAGATCTACTACCTCCGTTGCTCGCTGGAACAGGGAGAGGAAGGTCTGCTTCGACTCCGCACGTGTGACCGTCTGCGGAAGCGCTGCCGGAACGCGGCGCCGGAAGGATCGTCTACTCGATCTTGAGATCGGCAAGTGATCGACTACATCAACCACGAGATCCGATCTCGAACAAGGCTTTGGAAACTACGAGGGTTAGTACAGATCTATCTCGTTGCACATGTCTAATAGATTAGATCTTGGCTTTTATCTAGATTAGATCTGGGTTTTGTTCGTTCTTGCGGTAGAAATTTTTTGTTTTACATGCTACGAACCCATCAGTGGTATCAGAGCCGTGTCTATGCGTAGATCTGTTGCACGAGTATAACACAATGATGTTGTGGGCGTTGGTGCTCGTGCCGTCTTTTGCTGTGTGTACTTTGCATCTTGCGGTATGGTGGGATGAAGCGGCTCGGGCTAACATTACATGTCTTCGTACATGAGACTTGCTCCACGCTTGACGTGTAACTTGCTTTGCACAAGTGGCTTTGCGGGTGTCTGTCTCTCTCACCATAGTATAGATCCAATCTACATAGCACTTGTATCAACGTTGTGGTTCAGTTTCGTAGGTAAGATCCGTTCTTATTCGAAAGCCCCAAACCACGTAAAACATGCAAAGAAAATTAGAGGCGTCTAACTTGTTTTTGCAGGGGTTTTGTGATGTGATATGGCCATCATGTGATTGTGATTATATTTGATGTATGCAATGATCCTTGTTGTAATATGGCAACCGGCAGGAGCCTAATGGTTGTCTTTAATTCTGTTAAGACATGCGTGTCTATTCATCTTGTAATAGCTTTATTCCAAGTAGTTGTAATAGTTGCTAGTGATGATGGACAACCATGAAGCGGCGCCACTGACCTTGACGCAATGCTGGTGATGATGGAGATCATGTCCGTGCTTTGGAGATGGAGATCAAAGGCATAAGAAGAAAGGGCCATATCATATCACACTAATTATGAATTGCCTGTGATGTTAATCCTTTATGCATCTTGTTTTTGCTTAGATCGCAACAGTAGCATTATAAGATGATCCCTCTCACTAAATTTCAAGTAATAAAGTGTTCGTCCTTAGTTGGCACCGTTGCTAAGACTCGTCGTCTCGAAGCATCTCGTGATGATCGGATGTGATAGATTCTACGTGTGCATACAACGGGTGCAAGCCAGATTTGCACATGCGGAAACTAAGGTTAATCTTGACGAGCCTATCATGTACAGACATGGTCTCGGAACACGGAATACCGAAAGGTAGAGCATGAATCATATAAGTGATATGATGAACATGAAGATTGTTCGCCGATGAAACTACATCTTCTCTCGTGAAGATCGGACTTGGTGTAGTGGACTTGGTTCGTGTAATCACTAAGACAATGTGAGGGATGTTGTTTTGAGTGGGAGTTCACCTAGTTAATTTAAGAATTAAAATTGAACTCAATTTATCATAAACTTAGTCTAAACTAGTTGCAAATTTGTTGTAGATTATGGCAAATCTCTCCATCAATTTCAATGCATTCCTAGAGAAAGAAAAGCTTAAGAACAATGGAAGCAACTTCACGGACTGGCTCCGTGGTCTGAAGATTGTCCTGAGGGCTGGTCAGATGACCTATGTGCTCGAAGCACCGCTAGGTGACCCACCTGCAGAAGATGCCACCGATGATGTAAAGAATGTTTACGCCACTCTAAAAAATCATTACTCCATAGTTTAGTGTGCTTGTACGGTTTAGAAATGGAGCTTCAGAAGCGCTTTGAGCACCACGACCCGTTCGAGATCATTAAGGATCTCAAGGTCATTTTTGAGACTCATGCGGCCGTGGAGAGCTATGAGGCCTCCGAAAAGTTCTTTACCTGCCAGATGGAAGAGGGAAGCTCCGTTAGCGAGCACGTGCTCACCATGTCTGGGCACGCAAACAAACTCCAAGAGTTGGGGATAACGATTCCTAATGAGTTAGGGATTCACCGTGTCCTCCAATCACTACCACCGAGTTATAAGAACTTTTTGATGAACTACAATATGCACTGCATGAACAAGACGTTGCCTGAACTATCGTCCATGCTGAAAACTGCTGAAGTGGAGATCAAGAAGGAGCACCAAGTGTTGATGGTCAATAAGACCACCAATTTCAAGAAACAGGGCAAGCCTAAGAAAAAGGCAACTTCAAGAAGGACGGCAAGAAAGCTGCCGCACCTGCTAAGAAGCCCAAGGCTGGTCCTAAACCTGAAACTGAGTGCTTCTACTGCAAGGGTGCTAGTAACTGGAAGCGTAACTGCCCCAAGTACTTGGCGGATCTGAAGAACGGCAACATCAAGAAGAAAGGTATATTTGATATACATGTTATTGATGTGTATCTTACTAGTAATCGTAGTAGTGCCTGGGTATTTGATACTGGTTCGGTTGCTCATATTTGTAACTCGAAACAGGAGCCGCGGAATAAACGAAGACTAGCGAGAGATGAGGTGACGATGCACGTTGGAAATGGCTCCAAGGTTGATGTGATCGCCGTCGGCACGCTCCCTCTACATCTACCATCGGGATTAGTTTTAAATTTAAATAATTGTTATTTGGTGCCTGCGTTAAGCATGAACATTATATCTGGATCTTGTTTATTGCGAGACGGTTACTCTCTTAAGTCTGAGAATAAAGGTTGTTCGATTTATATGAGTAATATCTTTTAATGTAATGCACCTGATATAAATGGTTTATTCTTATTAAATCTCAATAGTAGTGATACACATGTTCACAACATAGATGCTAAACGAATAAAAATGAATGATAATTCTACATACATGTGGCACTGTCGTCTTGGTCACATTGGAGTGAAGCGTATGAAGAAACTCCATTCTGATGGACTTCTTGAATCACTTGAAGGATGCGAAGCATGTCTAATGGGAAAAATGACTAAGACTCCATTCTCTTGAATAATGGAGCGAGCTATAGACTTGTTGGAAATAATACATACCGATGTGTGCGGTCCAATGAGTGTAGCATCGCGTGGTGGATATCGTTATGTTCTCACTTTCACGGATGACTTAAGTAGATATGGGTATGTTTACTTTATGAAACATAAGTCCGGAACTTTCGAGAAGTTTAAGGAATTTCAAAGTGAAGTGGAGAATCATCGTAACAAGAAGATTAAGTTTCTGCGTTCTGAACGCGGAGGTGAATATCTAAGTTATGAGTTTGGCATGCATTTAAAGAAATGTATATACTTTCGCAGTTGACACCGCCGGGAACACCACAGCGTAATGGTGTGTCTGAACGTCGTAATCGAACTCTCTTAGATATGGTTTGGTCTATGATGTCTCTTACAGATTTACCGCTATCGTTTTGGGGCTATGCATTAGAGACAGTCGCATTCACTTTAAATAGGGCACCATCTAAATCCGTTGAAACGACACCGTACGAATTGTGGTTTGGAAAGAAACCTAAGTTGTCGTTCCTTAAAGTTTGGGGTTGCGAAGCGTATGTAAAGAAGTTACAACCTGATAAGCTCGAACCCAAAGCGGAGAAATGCGTCTTCATAGGATACCCTAAAGAAACAATTGGGTATACGTTCTATCATAGATCCGAAGGCAAAGTTTTTGTTGCCAAGAATGGATCCTTTTTTGAGAAGGAGTTTCTCTCGAAATAAGTGACTGGAAGGAAAGTAGAACTCGACGAGGTTATTGAACCTTCTCTCGGAGTTGAGATTAGCGCAGCACCGGAAGATGTTTTTGTGCCGCCTGCACCAATTGGAGAGGAAGCTAATGATGGTGATCATGAAACTTCGAACGAAGTTACTACTGAACCTCGCAGGTCAACGAGGGTTCGTACCACTCCTGATTGGTATGACTTCCTTGAACGTCATGTTGGTGGACAACACTGATGATCCTGCGACGTATGAAGAAGCTATGGTGAGCCCAGATTCCGACAAATGGCTAGAAGCCATGAAATCCGAAATAGGATCCATGTACGAAAACCAAGTATGGACTTTGGTGGACTTACCGGATGGCCGTAAGGCTGTCGAGAACAAATGGATTTTCAAAAGAAAAACAGATGTTGATGGTAATGTTACCGTCTATAAAGCTCGACTTGTCGCGAAAGGGTTCCGACAAATTCAAGGAGTTGACTACGATGAGACTTTCTCACCAATAGCGAAGCTAAAGTCTGTGAGGATTTTTTTAGCAATTGCTGCATATTTCGATTATGAGATATGGCAGATGGATGTCAAAGTGACATTGAGGAAGAGTTGTATATGGTACAACCCAAGGGTTTTCTCGATCCTAGTGATGCTAACAAGGTATGCAAACTTCAGCGCTCCATTTATGGACTGAAGCAAGCATCCCGGAGTTGGAATCAACGTTTTGATAAAGTAATCAAAATTTTTGGATTTATACAAACTTATGGAGAAGCTTGTATTTACAAGAAAGTGAGTGGGAGCTCTGTAGCATTCCTAGTGCTATATGTAGATGACATATTGTTGATTGGGAATGATATAGAACTTCTTAATAGCGTCAAAACCTATTTGAATAATAGTTTTTCAATGAAGGATCTTGGCGAAGCGGCATATATTCTAGGCATCAAGATTTATAGGGATAGATCAAGACGCCTAATAGCGCTTTCACAAAGTACATACTTAGACAAAGTTCTAAAGAAGTTTAGAATGGAAGAGAGCAAGAAAGGGTTCGTGCCCATGTTGTCAGGTAAGACCTTGAGTAAGACTCAAAGTCCGGCTACGGCAGAAGATAGAGAAAATATGAATAAGATTCCCTATGCCTCGGCCATAGGTTCTATCATATATGCCATGCTGTGTACAAGACCGGATATAGCACATGCTGTTAGTTTGACTAGCAGATATCAAAGTGATCCTGGAATGGAACACTGGACAACGGTCAAGAATATCCTAAAGTACCTGAATAGGACTAAGGATATGGTTCTTTCTTATGGAGGTGATGAACAGCTTGTTGTAAATGGTTACACTGGTGCTAGTTGGAACACCGATCCAGATGACTCGAAGTCACAGTCTGGATACGTATTTATTTTGAGTGCTGGTCAAAATAAATACATAGCTGCTTCGGAGGAGTGCCAAGCAGAGCGTTGTGGCGAAATCTTCAACTGAATCGGAATACATAGCTGCTTCGGAGGCTGCACAAGAAGCCATATGGATGAAGGAGTTCATTACTAAACTTGGCGTGGTTCCCAGTGCGTTGGACCCGATGGCCATCTACTGTGACAACATAGGTGCCATAGCTAATGCACAGGAGCCAAGGTCACATAGCAAGCTGAAGCACATCAAGCTACGGTTCCATGCTATTCGCGAGTATGTCCAAGATGGTGACATAAAGATTTGCAAAGTACACACTGATCTGAATGTAGCAGATCCGTTGACTAAACCTCTCCCTAGAGCAAAGCATGACCAACACCAGAACGCCATGGGTGTTCGGTATATTACCATGTAATCTAGATTATTTACTCTAGTGCAAGTGGGAGACTGTTGGAGATATGCCCAAGAGGCAATAATAAAAGTGGTTATTATTATATCTTTGTGTTTATGATGAAAGTTTACATCCCATGCTATAATTGTATTATTAGGAAACACTAATACTTGTGTGTTTTGTAAACATAAAAGAGTCCCTAGTAAGCCTCTTGTTGAACTAGCTTGTTGATTGATTGATGATCATGGTTTCCTGATCATGGACATTGGATGTGATTAATAACAAGGTTATATCATTAGGAGAATGATGTGATGGACACACACCCATAGTAAGCGTAGCATAAGGTCAAGTCATTAAGTTCGTATTGCTGTAAGATTTGAAATACATAGTAACCTAATCCTTCGACCATGAGGTTATGTTAATCACCATCACCGGATGGGTACTTTGATGACATCAAACGCCGCTTCGTAACTGGGTGGTTATAAAGGTGTCATTGGGTATTCTGAAAGTATGTGTTGAAGCGCATGGACCAAGATTGGGATTTGTCCATCCATATGACGGATAGATATGCTCTGGGCCCTCTCGGTGGAATGTCATCTAGTTAGCTTGCAAGCATGTGACTAGGTCACAAGGGATGACATAACATGGAACGAGTAAAGAGTACTTATCAGTAACGAGGTAGAACTAGGTATGGAGATACCGACGATCAAACCTCAGATAAGTATAGTATCGCGTGACAAAGGGAATTGGTTTCGTATGTTAATGGTTCTATTGATCACGAAGTCATCGTTGAGTATGTGGGAGCCGTTATGGATCTCCAGGTCCCGCTGATGGTTATTGATAGGACATGTGTCTCTATCATGTCTGCATATTCACGAACCGTAGGGTGACACACTTAAGGTTCGAAGTTATTTTAAGTAGATATGGAATGTGCGTTGGAAACCGAATGTTGTTCGGAGTCTCGGATTGAATCTAGGACATCACGAGGAGATCCGGAATTGTCCGGAGAATAAGATTCATATATTGGGGATCATTTTCTAAGTTAGGAAATGTTCCGGAGTATTTGTATGGGGATTCTAGAAGGTTTCGGAATGTTCCGGAAGGTTCTAGGAGATTTCTTGGAGTTTGCTTGAAAACCAAGAAAGGATCAAGGAGTCCTTGTGGGGCAAGACACGGATTCGGTGGGGAGGAGGATTCCTCCCCCCTCCCAATCTGCCGGCCAAGGAAGGGAGGGGAGTCCTACTAGGACTCCCCCTCCCATGGCGCCTCCCTCCTTTAAATAGAGGGGTGGGGGCGCCACCCCCTAGCCCCCTCCATAACAAGCCCTAGCCGCCACCTCTCTCCTCCTCCTTCGCTCTGCTCCGGCTTAGGCGAAGCCCTGCAGAATTCTCTACTCCACCACCACCACCACACCGTCGTTCTGCTGGGATTCCGTGGAGAAGATCTACTACCTCCGCTGCTCGCTGGAACGGGGAGAGGAAGGTCTGCTTCGACTCCGCACGTGTGACCGTCTGCGGAAGCGCTGCCGAAACGCGGCGCCGGAAGGATCGTCTACTCGATCTTGAGATCGGCAAGTGATCGACTACATCAACCACGAGATCCGATCTCGAACAAGGCTTTGGAAACTACGAGGGTTAGTACAGATCTATCTCATTGTACATGTCTAATAGATTAGATCTTGGCTTTTATCTAGATTAGATCTGGGTTTTGTTCGTTCTTGTGGTAGAAATTTTTTGTTTTACATGCTACGAACCCATCAAGTACCTCTATGCCTACCCCCCCCCCCCCCCCACCCGATCTTTAGGGAGAAATACAATGTTACACTTTGATAGTCTATATTTCTTCTTAGTATCCGTCCTTTGCCAAAAATCCTGGATCTATAGAAGCCCAATCATTTTCTTACCCCCTTAGGAATTTCTAAGAAAGAAAACATAAACATAGATAGACTAGTTAAAACTGAGTTGATAAGAACCAGACGGTCCTCATAGGATAGCAATTTCCCTTTCCAGCAACCTAGCTTAGATAAGGAACGGCTTTCCACAGGATTCCATTCCAAAAAATTTAATTCTCTATAGTTGATAGGTAAGATACCTAAAAGGGGGAGAACCGGTTTGACAACCCAAAATTTTCTTATGCTCCAGTTCCATCTCTTTTTCTTTACCAAAACAGAAAATTTAACTCTTGTGAAAGTTTATTTTTAAAACAGACAATTGTTCAAAATCGATAGGATTAGTTTCATATTAATGACCTTTTCCGAATCATGCCCGCTAAAGAGTATAATATCATCCACATATTGAAGAATAGAAACCCGACCATCCACCAAACGTGGGATAAGACTTCAAACTTGGTCTTCCTCTTTTGCACGAGCAATGAGTATAGACAGCATGTCGGCGACAATGTTGAAAAGAATTGGAGACAAAAAATCACCTTGTCGCAAACCTTAACTTGTTTGGAAAAGAATTGGAGACAAAAGATTTCTGTTGTGAGACGGTAGTGGCATATTTTTACTTTTGGCAAGAGGAAAATAACTGATTAGGTTGTCTTGTTTATTCCGAACCATGCAAGTTGGTATATTTTTTATTGCGTGTGTCGTCCAAAGGGACAATACAATATATGCATTACTGGTCAACTTGTGTGCATTTTGATTGGTACCCCTAGCAGGCGGTGGCATGCCTTTACTTGTGTGCATTTGGGTTAGTAGCCCAAGTAGGCGTTGGCCTGCCTTTTTCTAATATACATGTATTCCAGCACAAAAAGTTAAAGTGTTTTGTTGCCGAAAGTGCTTTTCACATCAGTCACCCACATTTGCCTACTTATCACTTCACCGTTGTCAGAGGGATTTTTGACCCGTCACCATAGGGTCGTTATATACTAGTGTATGTCACATCAGCTATTATCCGGCAGTCCTCCGGTGCGATGTCCTTTCACATCGGCGAGGCGTTGCATCCGCGTCGACATGTTCTCTTCATCCACGCGACATTGGATGGCCGGTCTGCATACCTACTGCACATGGTGAAAGGTGTCAACGGGCCCCAGCTACTTCCTACCAAATGTTGTTAAATCTTTCACATGTGCTACCTAGTATTTTTAAATCCCTTCAAATGCATGGTCAATTTGTTAATTACTCTGCTCTTAGTGTGGTTTTTTACTTTAGATCTACATATGCACTGGGCCAACTTTGTCTTTGTATTTTTAATCCCTTCATATGAACGGTGGAATTACTATGCTCTTCGTGTGGTTATGTACTTTACATCTACATATGAACAAGGCGTACCTTGTGTTTGAGCCGATCTATGTGCTAGATATATTAGTATTTATGGACGGCTTTGTGTTTGATCGGATCCATGTGCTGGATATAAAACATAAGATGTTTTGGTAATCTAAAGTAAAGGAATGTGCTACTATATTTGTGATATTGCGTTAGCTTACTAAGTAGAAGCATCTTGTTAGACTAGAATGTAAGTGTTGGAACTTGAATAATTAGGATCTTATGTGGTTGCTTATGTATACAATGATCTATTTCTATCAAAACTCTATGTGGTTTTATGCATGGTTTCTTATGTGCTTGCTTATGTGGTTTTCCTTATTTGTAGAATGATCTATTTTTCCATCCTTATTGATGTTAGTTCAGTCCATACTTGTATAATAGGGATCATGTTTTGTAACACTGCATAAGAAGAAGACAAGGGATGGTGTGTGATGTCGTGTTGTTGCTACTCCTTTCTCTCATTGTATTTTTTCTCCATGTTCCCTGGTATGATCCGGAAATCGGTTTTGGAACCCAGGTCCAGATGATCATATTATACTCATATTATACGGACCAATCACGTTTCTCTTGGTTCCTGCACCGGCTAGTATACTGTAGTGTATTCAGCTAGTATGCTACTATTTAAACAGTGCACTACCTCACTGCAGGAGAGCTTTTCCTAGACCTGGCTACCGTTTATCCCAAACAGTACATGATGGAGGGCCTTTTTCTTGTACCGCGCATTACGGAACATGGGCTCCCCACCATGGTCGCCTACCCTTCGTGAGATACTGGTGATCCTTGGATTTTTTTTGTTCGATCTGTTTGTTTACTCCGGTGTATTTCTATTTTGGTGGGTCGATCTGTACAAGGCTATACAACTCGTTTTGCCCCTATCACCCACTCGAGTCTCGGGCGGGGAACGAGAGCCATTTGGATCCCATGCACGTCGGGGTGGTTGTGAATCTTGACATTTCAAATTTATTTTTAAAAAGCGCTTTTTTTGGCTTATATAAAATATGTCTCCTGAATAGTTGTATTGGAGTAGAGAAAATTTGCTTGTTTACACAAAACACAAAAAACTTATGCTGAAACTAGCGAATGTCCGGATGTACTACACGAGATTTTTTTCTTTCATTTTTTTTTGAAATTTTGAAATTCGTCTTTATACAGTGGGCGTATCTAGATCAAGGAGCCAAAGTGGATTGAGGTGGTGTTTTGGCTCAAAGGTGCATATGCACCTATCATGCAAAATGCATCAAGAACAAATTTCAAATATATAAAAAAATTCCGAAAGAAAATCCGGTGTGTATATCCGAACATTCTATGATCGCACACAAGTACTTGGGAAAAATAACATTTTATGTGGCCTATCTAATAAAAGAAAAATGTCCCGTGTTGAGTATCCGAATTTGCCCTTTTAAGTGGGACACAAAAATGATTATTTTTTCCAGAAAACTTATGTGCGAACATTGAATGTCCTGATGTACATGCGGATATGTTTCTGAATTTTTTTTGATATTTTGAAATATGTTTTCGAACCATGGGTTCATATGCACCCGTTCGCTGAACTGGATTTGCGGGTTGTGTTTACATTTTATGAAAATATGCATAATATATAATATATAAATTAGAAATTTAAAATTTTCGAAAATTGCATGTACATCCTGACATTCTATATTCCTACACAAAGTTTCGCTGGACAATAATATTTTTTGCGGCACGTGAAAAAAGACAAAAAAAAAATATCACGTGAGTAGTCATATTGGAACATTGGAAATTTTTATTTCAATGCAGGCCACAAAAATGTTATACTTCCCGAAACTTGGTGTGTGAACATGAAATGTCCAAATTTATAAGTGTTTTTTTTTAAGTTTTGACGCTCGGTACAAAATCTGCCGCGCTTACCTTGTTCCTCTCCGGTTGCATTAAATGTAGTACATACACCTAACATCATACACACAGTGTCATGCGATGAGGGCAATACAAAGATTTTCTGAGCAGACTTAGCATTGCACAGATCCCACGGTGTATTGGATGGTACCAATAGTACGACTATCTGCAGGGGCGAATCTACTAGGCTTCGTTGGGCTGAAGCCTACCCTCCATTTATACAAAAAGAATATCGCATATACATTCTAGAGGCAGTGTGAAAGTCATGGATGATATAGAGAAGATCTATAGTCCAGATAGAGCCAGGAAGAAGCTATTTTGCCGGTTGGAAACGAATCGTTACGCGTCTACCTACTTATCTCGGGAGGGCAGATGTTCTCAAAAACATTGTAACGCTTCCAAATTACTTTAGGCTTAACCACTTTGAAAGCCTCGTAATTTTTTTAACTAGCTTTTCCAAAAAAATTGGGGTATGGCAGCTTCTTGGAGAAGCTGCCAAAAGAACTGGCCATAAGCTTTCTACGGGTGCTCTATTCTCTATGTTTCTAGCCCAAGTAGGCAAGTGGATTATAAATTGGCATTAGAATACATAAGAGGGTCTATAAAACTTTATTGATTCCACAAAAAGGAAAAGGGAAACGGATATGTAGAACTAACTCGAATAGTGTAAGCAACGGTTAAAATAGAAGGGTTGAGAACCCTCCCGGTGGGAAGCATCTAGGACTGTTTGAGGGTCGTGGAGACCAAAAATGAATGATCTATGCAAGACTATGCATAGACATCAACATACCACATCCACTGCGAAATGAATCAGAATGTGTGGTGTTACTGGAAAAAAATTGACCCATGATGGCTCTCCATACACTAGTAGAAAAAGGGCCTTTCGTTCGGGTCATTAGTTTCGGCCGTGGCTAGGGCCAGAACTAATGGTCCGAACCGGAGGGCCCGAAACCCCCGAAATCATTTGTCCTGACCCGTAAGAGAAAATTTGTCCCGGATTATACAAACCGAGACTAATGAGTCTGGGCCCTGCTGGCGGCCCTGTATCTCAAACCAGGACAAATGGGCTGGCCCTATATATATGGCACAACTCTCCTCTATTTTTTCGTGGGAGGAAGGTGTGGCATAGTTTGTGCTAGGTTTTTTCTCTTATGCACTAGATGTTTTCGATGAAATGCCTGTGAGAGCGATGCCACTTGAGTTCACACAAGACAAACATGATATGAGGTGCCCGAGACACACTTAAGCTTTCTCCTCTTTGTTTCCAAGTGTCCTAAAAGGTTAGCAACTATTTTCTCATTTAGACCACGTGGTCCTAATTTTAGCATCGTGATTGCGTTTGATATATATGGTTGTATGATGTAGATGAGCCATCCATGGATGTATGGTGACCGACGCATACAGAGAAGGCGTGCATTCTTTTCGCCTTATGGCCGAGGCGAACAAGCGGCGGGATAGTTTTAATGTCAGAATGAGCAGGCTCACACCTCCTCAAGAGTCATTTAGAGCCACCTTCTTCGGCCCGATTTCATGTCCAGCTATAATGTTTGGACTAAGCATGAAGAAAGAGGGGCTATGATGCAAGATGGCGACGAAGAAGAGAACGGTGATGACAACTACCGATCTATGTTCCCTGAATACGATGATACCGCAATGAAAGACAATGCAGAAGAAGGAGGTGAAGAACGGGCACCAGATGAGCCCGATGATGATCGTGGTTGGGTCATTTCTGATACAAAGCGAGGCTGCGACACAGAAAAGGAGAGGTTGCAGTTCGAGCAGATGTTACTGGACCACAAAAAATTGTTGTACCCAACTTGTGAAGATGGCCAGAAGAAGCTGGGTAGCACACTGGAATTGCTGAAGTGGAATATAGAGACCGGTGTGATTGACTCGGGATTTGAAAAGTTGCTGGTACTAATGAACAAGATGCTTCCAGGAAAGAACGAATTGCGCGCTAGTACGCATGAAGCAAAGAAGCTTGTCTTCCCTCTAGGATTAGACGTGCAGAAGATACATGCATGCCCTAATGATTGCATCGTCTACCATGGTGAGAAGTACGAGAATATGGATAAATGTCTGGTATGCACTGCATTGCGGTATAAGATTATAAAAGATGATCATGGTGATGTTGAGGGCGAGCCACCCAGGAAGAGGGTTCCTGCCAAGGTTCTGTGGTATGCCCATGGTTGAAACGTTTGTTCAGGAACAAAGAGCATGCCAAGTTGTTGCAATGGCACATGGAAGACCGTAAGAAAGACGGGATGTTGAGGCACCCCGCTGATGGTCGGCAGTGAAGAAAAATCGAGAGAGACTTCCCGGACTTTGCTGGTGATGCAAGGAACTTATGGTTTTGTCTAAGTACCGATAGCATGAATCATTTTGGGGAGCACAGCTGCAGTCACATCACTTGGCCCGTGACTCTATGTATCTACAATCTTCCTCCTTGGTTGTGCATGAAGCAGAAATTCATTATGATGCCAGTGCTCATCCAAGGCCCGAAGCAACCCGGCAATGACATTGATGTGTACCTAAGGCCATTAGTTGATGAAATTTTACAGTTGTGGGCCAAACCAGGTGTACGTGTGTGGGATGAGTGCAAACAACAGGAATTTCACCTACAAGCATTGTTGTTCATAACCATCAATGATGGGTCTGCTCTTAGTAACATTTCAGGACAGACGAACAAAGGATACAATACATGCATACACTGAGAGTATATATCCGGATAAATGTAGGAAGAATATGTACCCGTACAATTGTCATTTTTTTTCGTCCAAGCATCCCTTTAAGGAAAAAAGGCATGCATTTCAATGGCAAGGCAGAAACCCGGATGAAGCTTGTTCCCCATACTGGTGCTGATGTATTTGGTATGGTCAAGGATTTAAATATAATTGTTGGAAAGGGTCCTGGAGGACAACCTGTACCGAAAGACGCCGACAGACACGCACCTAATTTTAAGGTCCCTTTGTTTCGGTGCAAATGGGTCAAGCTGATAGGAGGCGGGGTACATGTAGACCAAAAGTACGGCATTCCAATAGTAGATCTCAACAATCTTGCATACATGGATGAACCCTTCGTCCTAGCCAATGATGTGGCTCAGGTTTTCTACGTGAAGGACATGTCTACCAAACTGAGAAAAAGAAATCAACAAAAGAATACATTGTCCGATGAGCCAAAGCGCCACATAGTTCTTTCAGGGAAAAGAAACATCGTGGGAGTGGATAAAAAGATAGACATGTCAGAAGATTATAATAAGTTTCATGAAATTTCTCCCTTCAAAGTGAAAACTGACCCAAGCATCCTGTTAGATGATGAAGATTCTCCATGGCTACGGTGCAGAAGAAAACCACAACACTAGATATGGATGTTCGTGATGTGTAATAATGTATTAAACCTTTTATGTAATAAATCTTTGCAACATTGTTATGAAGATAGAGGATGAGCCAAGTTTGTTATTTTTGTTTGTAACTATGTCACATAGTATGTCGCGATTCAAATATTTCCCGTTTCAAACTATGGTCAAAATGGCGGGCATGAAGATAGGGGATGATCCTCGTTAAAACTTGCATTGGATCTCTGAAGAAATATCATATTGTGAGTCTAAAAATGATTTTTTCAAAAAATCATGAGTGTTAGATCATGTACATATAGTTCAAACCGGACCCACTTCCTACCGATTCGGCAGACATTTGTCTTTTTCACCCGGGAAGTACAGAAAGGTTTGAGATCTCCCGGTTGGGATATCTTCCATATAAGGCGTTCTAGTATTTTTGGAAAATAGGGTGGTAGAATTTTGTAACAACATTTTGAAGGTTGCTTCACAAAACGCCCCGGTTTTGGTGCTCGAAAAATGGAAAATGGATTTTCTGATGGACGAAAAGGAAAACTTCCTCCTGCAACATTGTTCGCCATCCCAAGATGCACATTCATGCACAATATGGGCATAGTATCACAAACTATTGCGCGATTCTGCACATAACATTCATCATTTGGATCGAAAGCCATGAAACCTCGAACATGATAGGTCATTTTGTGAAGGTTTTTAGACATAATCAATATACCAAGTTTGGTATTTTTCCTTGCAACTATGTCACATAATATGACACCACGCGAAGGATTTACATTGTTCAGACCATTTTTGAATTTCTTATGCCCGATTCAAATATTTCCTATTTCAAACTATGGTCACAACGGCAGGCATGAAGATAGGGGATGAGCCTCGTTAAAACTTGCAATGGATCTCTGAAGAAACATCATATTGTGAGTCTAAAAATGTTTTTTTTTTAAATCATGAGCATTAGATCATGTACCTGTAGTTCAAACTGGACTCACTTCCTACCGATTCGGCAGACATTTGTCTTTTACACCCGGGAAGTATGGAAAGGTTTTAGATCTCCCGGTTGGGAGATCTTCTATGTAAGGTGTTCTAGTATTTTTGAAAAATAGGGTGGTAGCATTTTGAAACAGCATTTTCGTGGTTGCTTCACAACCCCGTTTTTGGCGCTCGGAAAATGGAAAATGGCTTTTCTGATGGACGAAAAGGAAAACTTCCTCCTGCAACATTGTTCGCCATCCCAAAATGCACTTGCATGCATAATATGGGCATAGTATCACAAACTATGTCACGATTCTGCACATAACATTAGTCATTTGGACCGAAAGCCATGAAACCTCGAACATGATAGGTCATTTTGTGAAGGGTTTTTTAGACATAATCAATATACCAAGTTTGATATTTTTCCTTACAACTATGTCATATCATATGACACCACCCGAAGGATTTACATTGTTCAGACCGTTTTTGAATTTCTTATGCCCGTTTCAAACTATGGTGAAATTGCGGGCATGAAGATAGGGATGACCCTCGTTAAAACTTGCATTGGATATCTGAAAAAACATCATATTATCAGTCTAAAAATGATCTTTTCAAAAAATCATGAGCCTTAGATCATGTACCTATAGTTCAAACTGGACCCACTTCCTGCTGATTCGGTAGACATTTGTCTTTTTCACCCGGGAAGAATAGAAAGGTTTGAGATCTCCCAGTTGGAGACACCATTCGGGACTAAACGTGAGTGTCGACACTATTTCGTAACTGACGGCACTATGCCAGTTAGTGGAACACTATTTCGGTGGGTGGTAGCACTATGATAGGGGTTAGTGGCGACACTACGTTGTGCTGCTTAATCTATAAATAGGAATCCTTGTTAAGTTATCAACTGCAAACAATATGGTGTGCGAGAGCTAGGACAACACTACGGACAGCTTCAGGGAGATGCTTAAGGATCTAGTCCTCAGACATCTCCCTTAAGCTGGACGTAGAGGCACTCCCTAATATGTGAAATTAGTTAGCTCCCCGGCTCAAGAATAGAATAACATCATCATAGTTCGGAAAATTTGTAGAGAGACCAACACTAGCTAGTAGGAAACGGTCCATTAGTCCTGGTTTCCTAACTGGGACTACGGAATCGGGACTAAAGGCCCCCATTTAGTCCCACCGGTCCAGCCACAAACCTGGACTAACACTCAAGACATTTATTATTATTAAAAAACTAGGGCTACGGAATCGGGACTAAAGGCCCCCCTTTAGTCATACTCATGTCTAGCCCTATAGTCCACAGCTTCAGGGTCGTCTTCGTCTTTGTCATCATCTCCATCATCGTTACTAGGCGCACGCGGCTAGATCCTAAGCCCAGCCAGGGCATATTCCGGGGGTACCCCCCACTCTGGCCTCGGATTCACGACGCGCGAAGGAGGGGGCTCCTGGATGACGATGTTGCGTAGCCCGCGGCTTTTCACCACCGCCACCCTTCTTATGGCTCTGTGGAGGGTCAAAGTGCAGGCACCGCAGGCGAGGAAGATTTCCCTAGGCGATGTAGCGCATCATGCCGATGATAGTCCGATTTTCCCACCACAGGCGGTGACCGGCCTCGTTGTGGTTCAACAGGGGAGGGTCGTCACCCTTGTACCTGCCGAGCTCCCTTTCCCGTCAGTTAGCAAAGAAGGCATTCCACGTGTCGTAGTTATCGGGATCGCAATGGGGATCCATCCGCTGCTCCGGCGTGAGCTCAAGGTAGAAGTGGTTCGTGATGGCCGTCTGACGGATAGAACCTTGAGGCACAGGAGGGAAATGAACTCCTCCAACGCTCAGCATCTAGTCGGCGAGCAACCGATAGCCTTGCGGGCATGGGTAGCTGGAGGCCTAAAACGCCTCAGTCTTCTCTAGGGTCAGAATGGCCCACTATGCGGTGTCCATTATTGTGACAGGGGAAGTTGTGGATGTGCGGACGGTCTTGGCGGTCGGCCTAGATATAGAGGAAAATGGTGAAAAAGCATTATGTGTGGCTTGACGGCTCTGAGAAGGGCAGGAAATATCTTAAGTCCTGGTTATTGGCTCCAACCGGGACTAAAGGCCCCCGAAATATCTTTAGTCCCTGTTACTATTTTTAATAGTTAGACCCTAGAACCCTAAACCCTAAACCCTAGAACCCCAAACCCTAAACCCTAAACTAGAAACCTAAAACCCTAAACCCTAAACTCTAAACCCTAAACCCGAAACCCTAACCCTAAATTTTACACCCTAAAATATTGTAAGTTTTATCAGATTTAATAATATTGATATATACTAGTTTATTCAATAACATTGTATTTAAAAGGGACCTTTAGTCCCGGGTCGTGGCACGCGCCGGGACTAAGGGTCATATCTTTAGTCCCGGTCCGTGGCATGAGCCGGGACTAAAGTTCCTTCCCCTTATATTACGTGCCCCTTCACTCCTCAAATCCCCATCTCCATTCACTACAGCAGGAAGCACGAGAGGATGACGACACGACGACGGCAGGTTGCCCGAAAATTTCTCTAGCAGTCCCGCCTCTCTGGCTGACCGCGCCGCCGCCATTACCGACGAACGCTGCTGTGCCACTCCACTTCCTCCAGCCGCCGCGTGCGTCCCTCCCCGCCGGCCATGTATACCTCCCTTTCCCCCGTACGGCATCGGTGTGCGGCGACAGCCATGCACGCCAGCGGTGGCGCCGGCCACTACACGCGGGCGAGCCCGGGCGGCGCACCGGCCACTTCTATTTTTTCTTCTTGTATGGTTTTTTATATATAAGTTATTAATTATTACTATATAGTGTAGTATATAGATATAGTATATATGTTATTATTACAATTTTTATTATGTGTTATTATTACAATATAGTGTAGTATATATATAGTATAGAGAAATAGCCAGCTACACACAGACGTAGCTGCGCATAGGGTATCCACCGTTGATTCTCTCCACTTTTGATATAGGGAGCACATGTTTCCATACCCAAAAGGCTTGATCCCCATATCACGTTACTAACGCCGTTACTACCATGGCGTGCAAACCCTAATGTTTTCCATGCACAAACCCTAACCCAAATAAGCCTTATTCATTCTTTCATCAAATTAGCCAGCTACACTCAAGCTACATGCACCCTAACACAAACCAAACTAAGCCTGATTCATTCTTTTATCAAATTAGCCAGCTACACAAAAGGCTACATGCACAAAACCCTAACTGAATTAAGCCTTATTCATACACAAAAAGAACCAATAGTTCCGCGTGAGAATTAATTCTCTCCCGCCAAAAAAAGACACTACACTCTTTCGCTGGAAAGTTAGGATTTTCATACTAGCACAAACACTTAGTATGAAGCATTTTGAATGCAAAACTCTTATATGCCTTGTTCTCACTACATTCCCATATTAGGTACTAAATTTTTCTCATCCAAACAACGTCTAAATTTTTAGGGTTTGTCCAAATAAGGCAGTATACTCTATAGTCGGATAGTTAGGGTTTACATACTAGCACAAGCACTTTGCCATGAAGCATTTGCATGCAAAACTATTATAAGCCTTGTTCTCACTACATTCCCCTTTTAGCTGCTAAAATTTTCTAGACCAAAAAACGTTCTAAAATTTTTAGGGTTTGTCCAAAACCTAGCATTGCATGCATGCACAAAAAAGGAATAGAACACACACCGTTAGACGCCGTTTTCCCAATCAAATAGCCAGCCACTAACATCTAAAAGAGCATATGCATGTGATCTCTATATCCAACGGTCCTAAGCCTATGCACAGCTATGCCTGTGTGTAGCAAATCCGCGTCGATATAGTATATATGTTATTATTACTATTTTTTCTTATATGCTATTATTAATATATAGTGTAGTATATAGTATATATGTTATTATTACTATTTTTTCTTATATGTTATTATTACAACATAGTGTAGTATATATATAGTATATATGTTATTATTACTATTTTTCTTATATGTTATTATTAATATATAGCGTAATATATAGTGTAGTATATAATATATATGTTATTATTACTATTTTTCCTTATATGTTATTATTAATAGGGATTTCTATTTTCATACCCTCAGTTCGTTAGTTGTACTCAGTTTTTCTCAACCGCTTAGTTTTCCTTACTTTTTCCCATCTCCTTGTACTAAACTCTCACATGGTCTGAAACTCACGATCCGTCAACCTTGCCATTACGTGATGACAAGTGGGGCCGCGTTCAATCAGGTCCCGTATTGGAACATCGCCGTTACGTGCTGACGAGTAGGGCCGCGTTTTATCGGGTCCCGTAGTGTATCCTTGCCGTTGCATGCTGACAAGTGGGACCGCGTTCAGTCGATTCCCGTAGTGGACACCTCTCTCAACTTATCCAGATCAGCATCGGACCCACAACTTATCCACGTGAACGCCGAACCCATAACTTATCCACGTGAGCACCGGACCAACAGCTTACCCAGGTTGGCGTTGCAAGATGGGACCCGAGCCAGCCCCGCTCCCACGCCCTTTGTCTAGCTTCATTTTCATATAGTGAAATGTAATGCATATACGAAAATTATATACCTTTGAACTCTTTTAAATCGCACTTAAGACATGATAATGTTTTGATAATAAAATCCTGATCATTTATCATTTCCATAGAGTGAAATATAATGCAAAAACTTGCATATACAAAAATTATACACCTTTATACTCTTTGAAATCGCACTTAATACATGATAATGTCGTGCTAAGAAAATCTTGAGAGATTATCATTTTCATAGAGTGAAATTTAATGCATAAACTTGCATATGCGGAAATTATAAACCTTTGAACACTTTTAAATCGCACGTAATACGTGATAATGATGTGTTAACAAAATTTTGAGAGATTATTATTTTCTCCCCCATTTTTATAGAGTGGAATGTAATGCATAAACTTGCATATACAAAGTTTATACACCTTTGAACACTTTGAAATCGCACTTAATACGTGATAATGTTGTGCTAAGAAAATTTTGAGAGATTATTATTTTCATAGAGTGGAATGTAATGCATAAATTTGCATATATGAAAATTATACACCTTTGAACTCTTTGAAATCACACTTAATACGTGATAATGTTGTGCTAAAAAAATCTTGAGAGATTATCATTTTCATATAGTGGAATGTAATGCCTAAACTAGCATATATGAAAATTATACACCTTTGGACTCTTTGAAATCGCACTTAGGTCATGATAATGTTGTGCTAATAAAATCCTAATCATTTATCATTTCCATGGAGTGAAATATAATGTATAAACTTGCGTATAGGAAAATTTTAAACCTTTGAACACGGTGAAATTGCACTTAATAACGAGATAATGATATGCTAGCAAAATTTTGAGTGATTATCATTTTCTCTCCCATTTTCATAGTAGAATGTAATGCATAAACTTGCATATACGAAAATTATACACATTTGAACTCTTTGAAATCGCACTTAATATGTGATAATATTGTGCTAAGGAAATCTTAAAAGATTATCATTTTCATAGAGTGGAATGTAATGCACAAATTATATACCTTTGAACACGTTCCCTTCAAATTATATTCAAGTTCATTTGTTTATGGAGTTATAGTACCAGTGGCAAACTCATTATTTTGCATGGATAGAGGGGTGCCTCCCGACAGATATAGGGGTTATCCTGTCCGCTAGATCACAGAGGATCAATGGTTGGTGGGCACGATCCGCGTGACAACTTTCTCAATCGATCAGAGCGTAGCAGCGAAGATGATCATAGGTGCGAGAGATTGATACTAAGAGAGGGAAAAACTGAATAGCACTTAAGAACCAAGGGCAAAACTGAGTAGAACTTAAAAACCAAGGACAAGACTGACAAAGGGATTCAAATGGAAAATAGAAAAAGATTTTATAAAATGGAAAATGCGTCTTTTATACAATAAAATACTTCTCGGCATACATCAAACTATTTACAATTCAAATATACACCAGTTTGACAATTATTGCCTCATTCAGACAAACTATGTTTTAGGGAGGGATGTTTTGGGAAGAGGCTTGAGTAAAAATCCATGAACCTTCATAGCTAGTAGGTGATTTAGGTTAAAACTTGGTTATATACATTTCTTATGGTGGCAGGTCACATAATAAGACTCCTTGGGTAGATGCCACTATGTTTTGCTCTTTTTGAATTTGTTGTGCATAAAATGACTCAGCTAGCTAAAACCTATTCGTTGACTCTCTGTTGACCAGCCACCGGAGGGTAAAACTGAGTATATTGGACACGGCAGTGTTGGTACTAGAGGTCAAAACTGAGTACAACCAAAATGCCAGTGTTACACTCGAGGGAAAAACTAAGCACAACTAAGTCGCCAGGGTTAGACACGAGGGAAAAAAGTGACTCATGATACGCGTGTGCGATGCACGGGGTGGTAGCGGACACGTGTGATCATGCACGGTGCAGTAGCATACGCGGTTACGTGGTGAATGATATATTGCTAACATATCCATAATTTTTGATGTTCCATGCTTGGTTATTATCTACTTTCTTATGTTTTGTCCATACTTTGGAGTACTTTTTATACACTTTCTTGGACTAACCTATTAACAAGATGCCACAGTGCCAACTGCCTGTTTTTTGCTGTTTTTGGTTCTAGGAAAGTCAGAAAATGAATATTATCAGAATTGGACGGGACAAAAGTCAAAGTCAGTTTTTCACCGAGGGGGACACGGAGCCAGAATATGAGACGGAGAGGGGCCAGAGGGCCGCCACAGCACCTAGCCGCGCGGCCAGGCCTTGCACACGCCAGGGGGTGATGTGGCCGCCTAGGGCACCCACTCGGCCTCCCCTTTCGCCTATAAGATGCCTCTGATACAGAAACCCTAAGTACCCGATCAAAATTCCATGAAAGAGTCTGTAGCCGCCGTCATCTCCATCCCTAGATTGGGAGGGATCTGAAGCTCTTCCCGGCACCCTGTCGGAGGGGATAATTCATCCTCGAGGCCTTCTTCATGACCATGCAAGCCTCTGGTGTGATGCGTGAGTAGTTCATCGCTGGACTACGGGTCCATGTAGTAGCTAGATGGCTGGTTCTCCTCCTTTGTGCTATCATGTTTAGATCTTGTGAGCTCCGTTCATGATCAAGATCATCTATTTGTAATCATATATGTTGTGTTTGCAGGGATCCGATGGACATTGACATGCTATTTCAGATTGATTATTGATTCTATCTATAGGGGTTCCGCGTATGAAAACAATAAATTTTATCCTACGCCCTTGAACCCCTGAAGCTGCCAGGACCTATCTATTAGTAATACAGTAACGGGAGGGGCTTTTCGCGAACTTACCCTTGAAGACCGAAAAGTGTTGTCAACGCTCAGGAGAGCGTGGTTGATGTAGACGAGCCAAAGCCGACCTCAAGGTCGTGATGAAGTCATTGCGCTCATTTGGCTCCAACGACTTGAGTGCCTCAAGTGTGACACCTCGCGGGGAGTTACATACGTCCGGTGCCTGACAATGAGGCTCGCTTCCCTGATCCAGCAGCAGTTGCAGAAGTAGAGCTCCCGGATCCGAATCCCGCAGCGCGACGGTGCTTCGCGGTGAAGATGTCTCTAGCTCGCGCAGTCCAGACTTGGGACCACGATGTAACACCCCGGTAAAACCACTACTAGAAAATCGCGTGTTGTTTTTTATTTTGTGCATCATCATGACTGCATGCTCATGTCATCATGCCACATTGCATTTGAGCATCATCATCATGCATAAGTTTGTCTAAAACTATTTTATAAAAGCCTATGTTTGTTTTCTTAATATCCCCCGTCTTTATTTCAAATTAAAAACCTCGGTCTTTTGTGGATCTTTTATTTGTCTAAAAACTATTTACAAAAATATTCTAAAATAAAAATAAAGAAATAAAAGTATTTTTAGGGGAGGCGGCTGGCCAGGCCCAAAAGGCCCAACCAGCCACCTACTACCCAACCGAAACCAAACCCTAATCTCCAACCCTAATTCTACCTGACCCTAACCCTAGACCACATCCCACCCTGCCACCGCCACACTCACACACACGCGCGTGCGTAGCAGTGCAACAACATGACCCAGTGCGTCGGACCGCAAGCGCACACACACGCGTACGCGACCCCAGCGCCTCGCCCCGATCCCTGTCATGATACTGGCCCCATCCTCGTGCGACGCACGCGAACCAGCTGAGCAAAACCGTCGCCCGCATTTGGCCCCACCCCGCACGTCGATGCGACCCCGACGCCACCGTCCCTCGTCTCACGATCCCCTTGCCCTCTCTGCTCGTGAGCAACCGCTATCGCCACGTCCCTCCCAGGCTCGCGCACGCTGCCGCCTAGACCCCACGTGGCCCGCATCGTCGACCCGTCCTCTCCTCCAGCCGTCCGAGCCCCTCGCCGGCGCAGTCCCACGCAACCTCGTCTGCCAGGAGCTCGCCTCTTGACCAGGACAACAGCGCCGCTCCGTGAACCTCCTCTCTGGCCGCCGTCGACCCCGCGCTACCTCCCTGGCGTGCCTGCCTCTGCCCCAACCTCTGCGGGCCGCCGCCGACCCGCTGCATCATGACTCGCATGCCGCCCGCAACGCCCATGCTCTGCCGCCTCGTCGACCTCCCCGTGTGGGCCCGCCTCACCAACGACCGCCTCTGAAGTGTCGCTCAGGAGTCGTCCCCGTCGAGCCCTGCCTCCTTGCCGCGACCCCTAGGTCACCCGCCGCCAGCACCCCTCGACGCGGAGCTCCTCTCCGACCGCTCTGTTCCACCACGCGAGGGCCGCCTCTACCTGCAGGTCGTTTTCCTCTACCCCGACGCACTCCTGCGGCCCCAGCTCGACCTCGGCCGCGTCAACGCCTCTCTGTCCCTGCCGCTTGGGACTCCAAGGCCCCGATAGGGAGGATACTCCTCTGTCCTCACCGTCCCGTCAAGTTCGTCGCCTCCTACTCGAGGCACTGCTCTAGGAATTACTATGATTGCTCTCGTGCCTCGTTCTGCGGCATCTCCTGGGACCCTTGTTGCCTTTCATGTGTGTATGCGTGTACCTGCTGTGATCCTTACTGCCTCGTGCTGGCTCTGTTTTTGTTGGTCAAGATCTCCAACAACTTCGGAAGATGCCGATGCGGATTTGAAGACACCAATCCCGACCTTATCTCGCCAAGTACTTCATACACGGACGCTCACCAACGAGAACGGCGCCCTGTCGATGCTTTCGAAGAAGGAACATGGAACCGCCCCGAAGATCTTCATCACGGAACTCTGAGTTCTTTTTCATGGGCTCGAAGACCCCAGATCTGAAGACCGAACCTTGAAGCCCGAACCCCATCGAACCCTCGGAAACCAAGATCTTTGACCCCCAATGTGTGCCCATTTATCTGAGACCCCTATTTTTATAATATGATATTATCAAATGTTGCATATTAAATTGTTCATGCTCGCATACATATTCATTTGTTTGGGGGTACTTTGTCGATTCACCTCATAATTAAATATGGAGACCATATGCGGCTATTCTAGGCTTATATTGACTTCATTTAAATTTGTATAGAAAGAACCGATGCCATGTTTTGCCTTGTTAATGCACCATTTAAATTGCGGGGTATCTAAACAACATAAACCACCTAAGTAATTGTCGGGACCCTGGTTCCGCTTAATATTGCCTAGTTGCATCGCATCTTTGCCATGCCATGCATCATATCATAATCATGCCGAATCTTCTGTCGTAGTATTAAATAGTGTATCCGGTGTTTCTTTTAGTGCTTTGGTTCTTTGCAGATTAGGTTGTTGAGTTGATGCGAGTATCGGCAAGTTCTTCGGATAATGTATCTTCGGTAGTGTTTCCCAGGCAAGCATTCTCCCCCTTTCTACCTATTTTGCATTTAGTCTTTATTTCCTCATGTTGATCTATTGTTATCCATGTCACGATACTTTAGTGTTCCGTACTAGATATATTCCGTGGAGCCTTTATATTGCTTTGGACACCTCATATTACCTGTTGTTTGGTAGATAGATGGTCTTGCGAGTCATAGTCGCTTGCTCAGGTGCGATCCCGTGTCGTGAAGTACCACACAGTTGTTGGAATGTTGTCATATGCTTTACCGTGGAGAGGATCATGACTTTAAATACAACTATTAAATTGCTGGGATAACTAATGAAAGAGGCACCAGTGGGCAATATATGCTATTTGGTTTTTCATGTCCACTTGTGTCCCGTAGGCCCCGAGTACTTGATACATGTTCCTCGATTATTCGCACTATCCACATCCGGGAGACCCTATGGATCCCCCTTAGCCAGAGCTTGATTCATTTCTTATTTCTTGGGGCCACAAACTAGTTTGGGGATTTATTACTATCCTGTACTTATTCCATGCTTTACTGCTTTATTTACGATTGTGCGTGGAGCACCTGTACTGTTTTGGAACATGGAATGTTTTCGCGGTATCAACAAGCCCAGTCACAATTTCGGGTTCCCATTCGTTTACAGCCATTGACACAAACCCTGGGTCCGTCTCGGAGCTGGCCAACTTCGTTGCGGGTAGCTTAGTGGGGTGGCCCCCTGAAATGATCTATGAATCCTATGATTGCTTTGTCGTGAAAGCCTCGCTGGGTTTTGATTTGGTTTTTCCGAGGTTGATCGTTTGTGTGTTGCTATTTGTACACACCTGCAGGGTAAATCTTTCTGAAAGCCATGTCCGCGGTTATGGATGACTTGGAGCACAGTATCTCGATCATAGACAAGCATAACTAAAGTAGTGCTATAAATCTGACTTAATATGTGACTAGTAATCAGCTTCACTACAATGGAATGGATAATAAAAGTGCCAACAACTGGTGGAACTAGGGTGTATCGTCTCTTGTTATACCTGCCTAGTAAGTATCGCAACTCCAATGGAATGAAATAAAAGTGCCAACTACTACTGGGTTTGGGATGTCACATGTTAATTGTATCTGACTAGTAAGTACTGCAACTACAACTGAATGGTTAACTAAAACTGCCCACTACTTATGGTATCAGGATGACTCATGCTATCTATATTTGACTAGTAAGTGCTGCAACTATAATAGAATGAATAAAACTGCCAACTGTGTGAGTTCCTCAGTTTGACTTCCTCGTTTGGTCTCGAGGGGGAAATACCAGGATGGGTATCATTGGTGTTAGTATAAGGTTGGTTCCGAATAGGTCTTTCTTATCTTTCTCTAATAGCCGAGAGTTGAATCGAGTCTCTATAGATTGTTTAGTGTATGCTGCGCTGCCGCTTCAGTCCACCATACCTATGTAGGCGAGAGCCGCCGAATTCTAGCCTCGCCGTGTACTGGCCTCAATACTGACCGCTCCCTTTTTCCTTTGCCCTTTGTAGGCACCCTGTTTTGTTTTAGCAGGTTTGAGATCGACGTCGTTAGCAGGGTTACCCTTCCGACTTGGCCTGGGCAGGGTTATGGACACCATTGGTTATTCTTCAGGGCTCTTAGCTCAATTTGCTTCTTATCCGTACTCGGATGTTGTATCATTTTCAAGGTAAGTTGGATCTTTGTACTGTATATCTGTATTCTTGACTCAGTGAGTCGTTGCTGTATATATATATCTGTTCTGTGGGTTCCATCGTGAACTATTGTGTAATGATATTACTTCGTTTTCCACCCGCACGAAAGTGCCTGGTGGGCGTCCTTGAATCATTTCTACGTGGGTTTGGCAGGAAGCGCTAAAACTTGCATAGGGACGATTCGAGGGTGTTACACACGGTCACGAGAGAGAGAGGGGAGAGAGAAAATATCAATTAGAGGTCCTCCCAAAAGTGGGGAGACCTTTTATTGATTATTGGTGTATTTCATTTGGCCAAATACCCCCACTATATATAGGGGGAGGGGAGGTACTACCTCCCTCAAAGTCCTGGGGTGGGACTAAAGGAGAGGAGGGGGGAGGGGTGGCCGTCGGCCACCCTAGTAGGCCCCGCGCGGGGGGTCTAGGCCCAGCCAGCCTCCCCCTTGCCCCTTCTCCCTCTCTCCTTTCCCCTAATGGGCTCTCTCCCTTCGGAATTGGCCCATTAAGCCTTTGACCATTTTAATTGATTTTATCTTTATTAAATAATTATGAATAAATGATTAAATCAACATTTAACATTCATTCACACATTATTCAATCTCCGTGGCTATGGAACACCTTCCACCTCCACTCCGGACATCCTCCGGACTTACCGAAACCCTTCCAGTTTTCTCTCTATTAATCTTCGGTGATTCCACCGATCATATAAACACTCTCTAAGCATCATCAAGCCCTTAAGCGTGATACCCCACGGTTCGGGAACACTCCAGACATGGTCTGGACACTCCCGCACCAATGATCGATAGAGGGAACTGGATGGCCATGTGACCCCTGTGCGTTCCACGAAGATCTTTCATCGTCTGAACCGGGACAGTCGTGTCTTATTCCCTTGGTCACTCGATACTTGCATTGCCCGATATCTGATCACTGACATCACCATGTCGTGTTCAATCTTGTTACTAAACACTGCTACTTGACTCGTTCCAACAAGCGATATCCCCGTGATCAAATCACACACTACGCAGCTGTTGGATATAACTTCTCCGAGTGGGCCCTTAAGTACCTTCCCGTCACATGGATGGACAAACCGCTCTTGACATATATTGCCTCTACGGTTTCCTCTGAGTACCTGAACACACCTTTATAACCACCGTATTACCCGATGGCGTTTTGATGCTATCTAAGAACTCTCGGGAGACAGTGATTGATATAGCCTCACGGTCTAAGGAAAAGTTTATGAGGATCCATTTCTAATCATCGTAACTTGAACTTCGTGACATGATCGGGTCACGATGATTAGGTTGGGTATTGGTTCATCATCTCATTCTCGGAATGAGATGACCACATTTCCAACTGGTATAAATGCCACATGATCAGGAAACTTGATCATATGTTGACCAATGAACCAGTGACTAGAGTTTCACTAGGAACCCCTGGTTGTTTGTATATCACATGTGTATTGATGTTTCCACTCATTGCAGTTATAGCATGATATAAAACTTAATCATAAAATATATGAAATATGATAATAGTCCTTACTACTATTTGTCTCTAGGGCATATTTCCAACAGTCTCCCACTTGCACTAGTGTGCAAATACACTAGTTGCATTTGTTCTCAATCATTGCCACCATATACTCGGTACCTTGAACATGCTTGCTCATGGAAGAGGTTGAGTCTTGGGTCTGTACTTTACAGTCCCGAATCCTTTGCAACTTACTAATGTCACCTTGATTGACATTAATACTTTATCATCACATGATAGCAACTGTGTGTATGCATCGTCGTTATGGCAGCTGAACGAGGCATGATTCCAGGAGCCTACATTGACGTTAGATCAACCCCGAGGGCTTTCTCATGGGCACTGTGCCCTGGGACACATCATTCTACGTTAAAAGCGAACTAGCCCCTCCATAATATTATACAACACTTTAGATGGTACCCTTATCTATTATTATAAATGTATTCATCGAAACACTAGTGTACTCTATGCAACTTTCGATGTTTTGTTCACCTCGCTTCCTACTTGACTTCAATCGGTATTTTCAAGAGTTTCCAACATATTCCCTGATAACATAACTCTTTATGTTTTAAGATATGTCATCCTTTATGGATTTGGAAAATATATCCACAGTTCTCTACTAGACACTGCGTACAAACTCAGCTCAACGTTCTGTGATTCAGACTTAATCACTTTCAAACATTCCTTATTTGGATCACATATTATGCTAAGTTATTATCATGGTTTACTAAGATAGAACCTATGTCTCAACATAGTGTATGATGATCATTATTTTCATTCTTTCAACCATTGATGTTCAACTTAATACTATTCCAAATTTGAGTCATTAAGGACCAGTTCCTTAATTAACTTCTATTACAAAAACCCCTTTCAGCATCCCTTAAGGAATACTCCATAATATCATAACACAGTTATTATCAACTTCTACATCTTATAAATCATTATTTATAAGTATTTGCTCCTTTCATTCTTAACATGCTTAAGAATTACTCCTAAAAGCTCCCACTCAAAAATATGTCAATCACATATTGTTTCAGGAAGACTTTCATAGCTCCCACTCAATTTTATGCAAATTGCATATCCACTCACTATTTTGAATAACTTCAAAAACCTTTGATTAGATATCAAACTTGGAGATTTACTATGAGATATTAGTACTTTACTAGTTTTAAATCCACTAGAGATTTAGCACACTTGAATCAAATTCATTTGAACTTGTCTAATACTTGACAAATTGTGCTTTTGTCATTCACCCCCTTTTTCCACTATGGCTTTGCAGTCATTTGGGAAAATTCCAAGTAACCCTCTTACTTATGAGATTCAATAATGAATTGCTTTCTAATCTCAAGGGAAGTTTGCTTCTAGGATTTCTCATAATTTTGGTTTACCATTATTTCCTTTGTAGTCGTAGGTATGTCACATTCCAAGAATCATGACAATTGATTCACAGGTGTCTCCATACTAGATATGGATTTACATTTTGAATCCTCCTTTATGTAGTGAAAACACTAGTGGAGAAAACACAATGATCAATATCATTGATTCTTTCCTTCTGTGAAGAGAGTCGTTCAGGAACATTGTCCGCTGCGTTTCTCAACACTCTGATGCAGGGTTTTGAATCCTCATCGTGTTTTTCACCATATTCCATTTGCTCCATAATTGAGAAACATCACTAAAAGTGAGCTTTCTCAAGAATGTACCAAAATCCAAGCAGCACGAATCTTGCTTTTCTTTTGGTTTCAGCTATGGATTTTGTATTCAAAGTTTCCAATGAATACTCTACAAGCACTTATTCGAATTGTTTTGGTTATATCGAATAACCGCAAAACTTTCAAGAATTCAAATGGTTCACTACCTTCTAATTGAGTGCTAATTATTTCTAATCTAATGGTCTCTACATCTACACTACAACGATTTATTTGGTGCCTTCTATTCAACCCCTTTGATATCTAATATCACATTGTGATGCTTTGCATTTTGACGTTTCAAAACGCTTTGCATTCAACAATTTCTTTTATGCCATTCTTATAAATTTGAATTTCATTACTATTGATCAAATCATAGTAATTAGATTCTCTTTTATCTTTATACCCTTTGTTGATGAAACACTTTGATCATATCAAATAGTTTCATATTCATGTTTCCTTTGGTAAACTACTTTACACATTTAAACAATCATATAATGATAATTATCATTTTTGTTAAAACATAATACATCGAATATGTATTAACTTTTAACAATTCTTTAAACACTTTGTATTCAAGTAATACACGGTGTTTAAGTTATTTTGCCAAACTTAGGCATGATTTTTATGTGATAAGAAATCGAATAACTTTCACATATTATCACATAACTTTGAATTTAAATAATGGTTTCATTCATTAATGAATATATCATTAAAGTCAGGTATTTTAAACAAAGCATTTTAATGTTTTACAAATGTTCATGCATTATCAATTAGTTTCAAACAACAAGGATAATTCACACATAATCAAACAAGATATGAACATGAATAGAAATCATTCATAAAAGTGGAACAACTGTTTGTTACAAACTCATATGAATAACCGTCTCACGAAATGTGAGACGCACTAAAGAAGTTCACAATCTCTTGATTACAAAAATCATCCTAAAACATAAACTAAATAATAAATGTCGAGGGAGAGCGTCGTCGGCCGTCATCATCATGCTTGCCATCAACACGTAACGTCACCCCCTCTCCAGCAAGCACCTCTCATGCAGAAGGACCTATTTTCAGCAAAACAGAAAAAGTATCAGATAGACTTAACACTACAAATGTGTTTGCAAGATTATAACATTTATAAAACTGTATATCAAATATATACCTTTGTCATCGATGACTCCAGCGATGTTGGGTTCATCCACCACATTTCTGAAATGTGATATGAACTCGAGGAAATCCAGTGTTTCCGTGTCGCCTCTCATAATGCAGATCCTAACCTGTGCTTGGAAGCTTGGTGGAAGCGACCGTAGCACAACTCCCATCGCAAATGAGCTTGAGAACCAGTTTTCTAGGTAGTATGCCAGACTCATGTATGCATTGTATATGCTCAATAAGTGCTCGTCCAGTGAGGAACCATCCTCCATCTTTATGGAGAGGAAGTCCCACATCAGCTCATACTCCCGCATGCTCACTTGTTCCACGAAATGTGATCTTAGATGTGCCATGACCACTTGGGGTTTAAGAATTCCCACCATTGGCCACATCACATCCTCCATTCCAAGGCGCATCGTCACTGATATGAATGTTGCCATCACACTATGATGATAGCGCAGATCCCGCTGCTCCTGGGTCTCATGAGAATAGGATGGCTCCAAATACATCTCGCAGGTCATGTAGTCAGCTACATTGTTCTCACCAAGGAGATCAAACAGGCGTATGACCCATGCAGAAAAGTTGGATCCATCTAACTTGAGCTTTTCTCCTTTTAACCAATTGTCGATAGGGAAGGTAATCTCGGGGAGAACCATTTTCTACATTTATAATTGCAAAAGGAATTTATACTAAGTTTATAATTAAATGAGTTAATAATAACTCCACTCAGAAACACCTATCCCCAAAAGGGTTCCTAGTGATGACACGACCCCTATCAGCCACATCTCCCCTGATCGTCACGGCCATCAATGTGGGTTCAAGGGTGGACGCTAAACGTCGGTCACATCATTCATGCGACTCGTGCTCGATCTTTCGACCATCCGTGTTCCGAGGCCATGTCTGCACATGCTAGGCTCGCCAACTCAACCTTAGTGTATTTGCTATGCAACATGGCTTACACCCACTGTATGTGAACGTAGATATGTCTAACACCCAGGCCTGTAACCCCGGATCGCCTCATACCGAAGAACTTTCTTGGTGGTGCACACTAAGGGGGAACACAATCGTTGGTAATTTTAACAGGGATCATCTTATTAGGCTACCATCGAGTATCTAATACTAGCACACAATAAGACATACAAACAATAACATTGAATGTAAATGCTATGTGATATGGTCCTTCACGTCGTGATCTCCATCCACCGTCACCAGGTTTTGGCCCCAGGGTTCCGGTGCCGCAGACACCAGGGTACCGGTGTCATTCTGGTGTGGTAGTTCATCACCTCCGTGACTATCTACTACTATGTAACAAAAGGTAATCACTTTAACTTTGCCACAACCATATCACAAAGCAACGCCCCCCTACAAAACAAAGTTAGACGCCTCTACTTTATCTTTGCATGTTTTACGAGGCTGAATGGGCTTTTGCACAAGAACCGTTCTTACCTACGAACTTTCAGCACAACACTGATCAAGTAGTTGTCTATACTACACCCCTTTCGGGGCCCTCCATTGCAAATGGTATACCAACTAATGCGAGAGAGACAGACGCCCCCCCTAAGACACTTTATACGGTACAAGCCGTATGTCAAGCGTGGACCAGTCTCGCGAATGAACGCGTAAAGTCGGTTGGGGGCTGCTTCATCAAGCATTACTGCGGTATACACAAGTACACGTGGGAGGGTAACAACTAGAAGATCAACGCCCACACGCTACATCTCGTGTGTTCTACCCATACTAGCATTACTACGCATAGATCTAGCTCTTATACCATTGTAGGGGTTCCGCATATGAAAACAATAAAATTTATCCTACGCCCCTGAACCCCTGAAGCTGCTAGGACCTATCTATTAGTAATACATTAATGGGAGGGGCTTTTCGCGAACTTACCCTTGAAGACCGAAAAGCGTTGTCAATGCTCAGGAGAGCGTGGTTGATGTAGACGAGCCGAAGCCGACCTCAAAGTCGTGATGAAGTCCTTGCGCTCCTTTGGCTCCAACGACTTGAGTTCCTCAAGTGCGACACCTCGCGGGGAGTTACACACGTCCGGTGCCTGACGATGACTCTCGCTTCCCCGATCCAGCAGCAGTTGCGGAAGTAGAGCTCCCGGATCCGAATCCCGCAGCGCGACGGCGCTCCGCGGTGAAGATGTCTCTAGCTCGCGCAGTCTAGACTTGGGCCCACGGTCACGAGAGAGAGGGGAGAGAGAGAAAATATCAATTAGAGGTCCTCCCAAAAGTGGGGAGACCTTTTATCGGTTATTGGTGTATTTCATTTGGCCAAATACCCCCACTATATATACGGGGTGGGGAGGTACTACCTCCCTCAAAGTCCCAGGGTGGGACTAAAGGAGAGGAGGGGGTGGCCGCTGTCCACCCTAGTGGGCCCCGCGCGGGGGGGGGGGGCTAGGCCCTACCGGCCTCCCCATTGCCCCTTCTCCCTCTCTCCTTTCCCCTAATGGGCCCTCTCCCTCCGGAATTGGCCCATTAAGCCTTTGACCATTTTAACTGATTTTCTCTTTATTAAATAATTATGAATAAATGATTAAATCAACATTTAACATTCATTCACACATTATTCAGTCTCTGTGGCTATGGAACACCTTCCACCTCCACTCCGGACATCCTCCGGACTTACCGAAACCCTTCCGGTTTTCTCTCTATTAATCTTCGGTGATTCCACCAATCCTATAAACACTCTCTAAGCATCATCAAGCCCTTAAGCGTGATACCCCACGGTTCGGGAACACTCCATACATGGTCGGGACACTCCCGCACCAATGATCGATAGAGGGACCTGGATGGCCATGTGACCCCTGTGCGTTCCACGAAGATCTTTCGTCGTTTGAACCGGGACAATCATGTCTTATTCCCTTTGTCACTCGATACTTGCATTGCCCGAGATCTGATCAATGACATCACCATGTCGTGTTCAATATCGTTACTGAACAATGCTACTTGACTCGTTCCGACAAGCGATATCCCCGTGATCAAATCACACGCTGCGCAGCTGTTGGATATAACTTCTTCGAGTGGGCCCTTAAGTACCTTCCTGTCACATGGACAGAAAAATCCTGCTCTTGACATATATTGCCTCTACAGTTTCCTCCGAGTACCTGAACACACCTTTATAACCACCGTATTACCAGATGGCGTTTGATGCTATCTAAGCACTCTCGGGAGACAGTGATTGATATAGCCTCGCGGTCTAAGGAATAGTCTACGAGGATCCATTTCTAATCATCATAACTTGAACTTCGTGACATGATCGGGTCATGATGATTAGGTTGGGTATTGGTTCATCATCTCATTCTCAGAATGAGATGACCTCATTTCCAACTGGCATAAATGCCACATGATCAGGAAACTTGATCATCCGTTGACCAATGAACTAGTGACTAGAGTTTCACTGGGAACCTCTGGTTGTTTGTATATCACACGTGTAATGATGTTTCCACTCAATACAGTTATAGCATGATATAAAACTTAATCATAAACTATATGAAATATGATAATAGTCCTTACTACTATTTGTCTCTAGGTCTAGGGCATATTTCCAACACTAGCATGTCTTTGTTATTTGTGATCTTGCATGCTCTTCGTTGTTAGTAGATATCTTGGCCGACTAGATGCTAGCAACTCCAAGAGGAAGTATTTATGCTCGATAGTGGGTTCATGCCTCTAGTAATCTGGGGAAGTGACAGAAATCTCTAAGGTACTAGATGTGTTGTTGCTACTAGGGAGAAAACAGCAATCCTTTGTTCATAGAACAGTCATATTGTTTACTTTACATGCAATGCGTAATGCAATTATCTGAGATTGGTTATGAGGTACTCCCCTTGTGAAGATGTCCTTGACTCCCTGGCAATGGCGCTAGAAAAGTAGCCTGATGGCCCAAAATCTATCGAGCTCGTTGGGAACCCCATGAGGAAGGTATGATGAGCAGAGCAGCAAGTTTTCCCTCAGTTATGAAACCAAGGTTATCGAACCAGTAGAAGCAAGGAAACACCTCCAAGGTGTTGTTGCCAACTTGGAATCCTGCACAACACAACCACAGAACTTTTCCCCCAACTTACAGTGAGGTTGTCAATCTCACCGATTTTGCTGAAAACAAAGGATTAAATGTATTGTCTGGAAGAAAGTAAAAGCTTGCAGAAAGTAAACAGAAAATAGTAAATAGTTGTAGATTGATGGTAAAAGAAAGGACCGGGGTCCATAGTTCACTAGTGGTGATTCTCCTTAAGATAGATGACATGTTGGGTGAACAAATTACAGTGGGGCAATTGACAAACATAGAGAAAGCATACATGTATATACTAGTCATCTTGACTCCTATGAGATTTGATTGGGCATTACAACATTATACATAGACTGTAATCCAACTGCATCTATGACTAATAATCCACCTTCAGGTATCATCCGAACCCCCTCCAGTATTAAGTTGCAAGCAACAGATAATTGCATTAAGCATTGCGTGTAAAGTAAACAATACGATTGTTCTATGAACTAAGGATTGTTGTTTTCTCCCTAGTAGCAACAGCACATCTAGTACCTTAGAGATTTCTGTCACTTCCCTAGATTCCTAGAGGCATGAACCCACTATCAAGCATAAATACTCCCTCTTGGAGTTGCTAGCATCTACTCGGGCAAGATAGCTACTAACAATGGAGAGCATGCAAGATCACAAATAACAAAGACATGATAGAATCAATAATCAATCTGAAATAGCATCTCAATATCCATCGGATCCCCGCAAACACAACATGTAGGATTACAAATAGATGATCTTGATCATGAACGGAGCTCACAAGAACTAAACATGATAGCACAAAGGAGAAGAACCAACCATCTAGCTACTACATGGACTCGTAGTCTAGGGATGAACTACTCACGCATCACACCGGAGGCTTGCATGCTGATGAAGAAGGCCTCCAGGGTGAATTCTCCCCTCTAGCAGGGTGCCGGGAAGAGCTTCAGATACCTCCTGATCTAGGGATGGAGATGACGGCGGCTACAGACTCTTTCGTGGAAATTTTGATCTGGTCCTTAGGGTTTCTGTATCGGAGGCATCTTATAGGCGAAAGGGGAGGCCGAGGGGGTGCCCTAGGCGGCCACACCACCCCCTGGCGCGAGCCAGGCCTGGCCGCGCGGCCAGGTGGTGTGGGCAGCCCCTGGCCCCTCTCCGTCTCGTCTTCTGGCTCCGTGTCCCCCTTAGTGAAATATTGACTTTGGCTTTTGTCCCGCCCAATTCCGAGAATATTCATTTCTGACTTTCCTGGAACCAAAAATAGCAGAAAATAGGCAGCTGGCACTGTGGCATCTTGTTAATAGGTTAGTCCAAGAAAGTGTATAAAAATACTCCAAAGTGTGGATAAAACATAAGAAAGTAGATATAAAACAAGCATGAAACATCAAAAATTATAGATACGTTAGCAACGTATCAACATCCCCAAGCTTAACTCTTGCTCCTCCTTGAGTAGGTAAATGATAAAAAGAAAGAATAATTTTTGAGGTGACATGCACCATTATAAACTTGATCAAGGTATTTGTAAAACATTGATAGCTGGGATCATAGTACTTCAACATAGCATGAAAGTTATAGTTCTAACAATAGGACATAGCAACTATGTTGTAACATGAAAAGGCACAAACAAAAGATTCATGAATAACAATGGTTTGCAAGATGTTTGTTTATTTCACATAAAGTAAGCATAATGAGAATGGTATTCAGCTTGTCCCTCATGGAGTAGCAAAACATAAATGCATAGGACACCTTCAAAGTTCATAAGGGTGACTAGATACAAATAATTTAAGAACAACCAATATCAAAGTTATGAATCAATCAACAAGTCTTGGGACAATGCACATTAAACTAAGAATGGCCACTATGCTCTCTCAATAGGTGCATAAAGATAGAAGATGGAGACTCAACATAAAAGTAAAAGAAAGGCCTTCATAGAAGGAAGCAGGGATTCAAGTCTCATAAAGAGCTCCCAAAAATTGTGGTACTTATTAGCTTTCAGATCTCATTGCCCCTATCATAAGCATCTTTAGGTGATTAAGGTTAAAGTGACACAACTAAGAGGATATGCTTGACAAGTTATAAATTAAAATCTCATGCCCCTTACTTATGAGTACCGAACCTCATGCTACTCAACTTCAGTCACAAGTAAGCTCTTGTCATTGTAAGTACATATGTATCATGGAGAACCGCCAACGGGGTACCCCTTGCACATGATACATGAGCTATCCCGTAATCAAAATGAGCAGGCAAGCAGACAATGAGCATCTCAGCGATCTTTTTATTTTCTATTTATATAGGTTTTTATTGAGGATGCTTCATAGAGTGCTCATTATGGTTATGCTGCAAGTTTCCACCATGATTAGGCATGGCTTAGGCTAGTGACCCAGTCATTTCTCTAACACACATACAAACTCCATGATCTTACAAGTTCCCCTTTTATTTTACACCGTCGGGATCCATAAGCAAAAGAATCGTGATATCAACGGAATAATAAGTGCAATGTTGAAAGCGTTCACCATGATACATGGTTCTGCTAACTTCAACTCATAAAGCGCGAGCATATACGCAACAAAGATGGACACAATGGTTCAATATTATTAAGTGCAAGAAAATAAAGTGTGCCATCAAGTTCGTGAGAGCTTTAATCACTAGTTTTCACGTAATAGATTTAATTCGGAAGGTAGATAAAAACATGAATGTACTTGGAATAGAAAATGCTAATAGGTAGGTATGGTGGACTCTTTGGAATAACTTGGTTTTATTTGGAGTTGGATGCATGAGTGGAACTCATACTTGGTATGGAGGCTAGCAAAAGACTAGGAGCGACCAACTAAGAGAGCAATAATGGCCATAATGATGAAAAGCGACAAAACATCATTAATTAAAGCATAAAGTGATATTACAAGTCGAAAACTAAAGGATCATAAAGGCTATGGTGACTTGGGATAGTCTTAACACGGTGGTGAGCATGCGCCAAGTCAACCCAAATAAAGCATCAAAGGAGAATACCACAATACTATGCTTTAATATGCTAAAACAACGCATGATTCTTTCAAGGCACATTAAGCAATCTTAATTGTTTATAACATGTCATGCTACAGCAAAAATCACTAAGAATAAAGCCAAAACAACATCAAGCATGACATGACAAAGCATAGGCCACAGTCCAAAACAAACTCCTTTTTACCACTCAAGCATTAACTTTTCCTACTCTTTTCCAATCCAAAACAATCTATTTGAAAACTAATGTATGAATGAGGGGGTACAACCAATTTATTCAAGCAAACTAAGCAAACCAAGCAAATGAAAACCAAAACAAACAAATAAAGACGCTCCAAGAATAACACAACTGTGCATCAAACAATAAAAATAAAGTGTTTGGAAGAAACCTGAGATTTTTATTGATGAAGAAGGGGATGCCTTGGGCATCCCCAAGATTTGACGCTTGTAATTCTTGGATATTCCTTGGGGTGACCACGGGTGGCATCCCCAAGCTTGAGCTTTAGTCCATTCTTTATCTCATTACATCATTCTTCCATTACACCTGAAATTTTTCCTTCATACAAAACTTCACACAATCTTCATGAGCAACATTAGTGCACTCAAGATAATAAGTCTTTGGGTTCAGTTCCAACACAAGTAAACTTCCACTAAAACACAAGCTACTGTATCACTTCCCTCAAAAAGCTCAATTCCCCAAAAAGAACCCAAAAAGGAATCAACAAGAAGCAAATGCAAATAATGGCAGAAATCTGTCAAAACAGACCAGCAGGAAAAATCCAATTTTTTCGTAGACCTTATGTTGCTCAAATATAAAAGTGTTGAACTAACGAAAGTTGGATAACAACCTGGGGCAGAAGCACAAAAAATCACAGCTCAAACCAACATACAGAGATTTTACACGAATTTTTACAGCGAAGCACAAAAATCTGTTTCGGGACAGCAACTTTCCCAAGCATTACTTCTCTCTCATTAGAGGTTACTCTTGACACAAAAAGCAAATAAAAAGGATAAGGAATGGTTATTACAGAGGTAATAACTTCCAAGACTCATCTAAAACATTTGGGTTATCTCCCAATAAGTACTTTTCTTTAACGCCTTTAAGTTAGGCATAAGAAGCAAGAAAAGCATCAACTATTCTCAAATGAAGAAGCATTAAGAGAAAATTTTGTTTTCATAGGAGAGACAAATGGAATCTTCTCTCTCTTCTTAGGAAAGTGTTCTATACCTTTCTTGAGTGGAAATTGATATTTAATGGTGCCTTCTTTCATATCAATAATGGCACCAACAGTTCTAAGAAAAGGTCTTCCCAAAGTGATAGGACAAGAGGCATTGCATTCAACATCCAAAACATAGAAATCAACAAGGACATAGGCATTGTTAACCAAAATAATAACATCATTAATAATCCCCATGAGTTCCTTTTTAGCATTATCATCAAGTGGGACATTTAAATAACAATCTTCCAATGGTGGCAAATCAAGCATTTCATAAATCTTTCTAGGCATAATAGAAACACTACTATCAAGATCACATAAAGCTTTGAGATCAAATCATTCACTTTCATATTAATGATGGGTTCCCAACCATCTTCTAATTTCATAGGAATAGAAGCTTTATGTTTCATCTTTTCTTCTTTAATTTTTATGAGAGCATTAGTAATGTGTTTTGTAAAGGCCATATCCATAGCACTAGCATTAGGTATTTTAGCAAGCTTTTGTTGGAACTTAATTACTTTAGAGATATTGCAACCATCAAAATCATAATTATCATCTAAAGTAGTAGAGCTATTGTTTCCCATGTTCCGAAGAATTTCAGCATTTTTATTAGAAAGGGTTCCATTGGGTTTACCAGCTTCAACATTAGTGGTAGTGATAGTAGAAACACTAATATTTCTAGAAATTTCATATTCTCTTTACCACTTAGCATGCAATTCAGTTAATAGTCTAACATTTTCATCAATTCTAACTTGTATGGCATTAGTTTCAGCAAAGGGATTTTCAATAGTTTTAGGTTTAGCAGTCGTTTTATTAATCAAAGAGGATTGTGCTTCAGACAAAGATGATATATTTCTCTCAGCATTAGAAAGTTTTAATTGCAAACTAGGAATTTCCCTATTTAAACTCTCAAGTTGATGACTAATATTTTTCAGAATAGTAGATTGTTCCTCCGTAGTTTTAGTAAACAATTTATTTTGTTCATATTGCATCTGCATGAAGTTTTTAGTGGCTCTTTCAACTTCTAAAATTCTTCCTTCACTAGGTATTCCAGGTTTGCCATGATAACCGTAACTATTATTAGGAGGGTGAGGCCTATAATTGTTATTACCATAAGCATTGTTACCAAAATTATTATTTCTTATAAAGTTCACATCAACTTGCTCTTCTTGAGGAACCAAGGAGGCTAAGGGAACATGATTTGGATCAATATGAGCTTTCCCATTAACAAGCATATACATAATAACATCAATTTTATCACTCAAGGAGGAGGTCTCTTCAATAGAATTTACCTTCTTACCTTGTGGAGCTCTCTCAGTGTGCCATTCAGAATAGTTGACCATCATATTATCCAGAAGCTTTGTTGCAGCACCCAAAGTAATGGTCATAAAGGTACCTCCAGCAGCAGAATCCAGTAGATTTCTTGAATAATAATTCAATCCTGCATAAAAGGTTTGGATAATCATCCAAGCAGTTAGTCCATGAGTGGGACAATTTTTTACCAAAGATTTCATTCTTTCCCAAGCTTGAGCAACATGTTCATTATCAGATTATTTAAATTTCATTATTTCACTTCTCATAGATATAATCTTAGCAGGAGGATAGTATTTTCCAATGAAAGCATCTTTGCATTTAGTCCAAGAATCAATACTATTTCTAGTTAGGGATTGCAACCATTCTTTAGCTTTTCCTCTCAAAGAGAAAGGAAACAATTTTAGCTTAATAATATCTCCATCTATATCCCTATGTTTTTGCATCTCACAAAGTTCAACAAAGTTATTTAGATGAGCAGCAGCATCTTCAGTACCAATTCCAGAAAATTGTTCTCTCATAACAAGATTGAGCAAAGCAGGTTTAATTTCAAAGAAAGTAGCTTCAGGAACAGGTGGAGCAATAGGTGTGCACATGAAATCATTGTTGTTGGTGCTAGTGAAGTCACACAACTTAGTTTTTTCAAGAGTAGTCATTTTTTTTAATAAAGAAAGCAAACTTGTACAACTATGTTTTTTTGTGTTTTTGATAAAGAAACAAGCAAACAAAGCAGAAATAAACTAAGCAAAACAAATAAATAAAAAGTAAAGAGATTGGTTATGAGAGACTCCCCTTGTGAAGATGTCCTTGACTCCCCGGCAATGGCCCTAGAAAAATAGCTTGATGGCTCAAAATATGCCCGAGCTCATTGGGGAACCCCAAGAGGAAGGTATGATGAGCACAACAGCAAGTTTTCCCTCAGTTATGAAACCAAGGTTATCGAACCAGTAGGAGCAAGGAAACACCTCCAAGGTGTTGTTTCCAACTTGGAATCCTGCACAACACAACCATAAAACTTTGCCCCCAACTTACAGTGAGGTTGTCAATCTCACCGGTTTTGCTGAAAACAAAGGATTAAACATATTGTGTGGAAGATAGTAATTTCTTGCAGAAAGTAAACAGAAAATGGTAAATAGTTGTAGATTGATGAAGAAAGGACCGGGGTGCATAGTTCACTAGTGGTGATTCTCCTTAAGATAGATGACATGTTGGGTGAATAAATTACAGCGGAGCAATTGACAAACATCGAGAAAGCATACATGCATATACTAATCATCTTGACTCCTATGAGATTTGATTGGGCATTCCAACATTATACATAGATCGTAATCCAACTGCATCTATGACGAATAATCCACCTTCAGGTTATCATCCGAACCGCCTCCAGTATTAAGTTGCAAGCAAGAGATAATTGCATTAAGCATTGCGTGTAAAGTAAACAATACGATTGTTCTATGAACAAAGGATTGCTGTTTTCTCCCTAGTAGCAACAACACATCTTGTACCTTAGAGATTTCTGTCACTTCCCCAGATTCCTAGAGGCATGAACCCACTATCGAGCATAAATACTCCCTCTTGGAGTTGCTAGCATCTACTCGGTCGAGATAGCTACTAACAACGGAGAACATGCAAGATCACAAATAACAAAGACATGATAGAATCAATAATCAATCTGAAATAGCATCTCAATATCTATCGGATCCCCGCAAACACAACATGTAAGATTACAAATAGATGATCTTGATCATGAACGGAGCTCACAAGATCTAAACATGATAGCACAAAGGAGAAGAACCAACCATATAGCTACTACATGGACCTGTAGTCTAGGGATGAACTACTCACGCATCACACCGGAGGCTTGCATGGTGATGAAGAAGGCCTCGAGGGTGAATTTTCCCGTCCGGCAGGGTGCCAGGAAGAGCTTCAGATCCCTCGCCGGCTAGGGATGGAGATGACGGTGGCTACAGACTCTTTCGTGGAATTTTTGATCGGGTCCTTAGGGTTTCTGTATCAGAGGCATCTTATAGGCGAAAGGGGAGGCCAAGAGGGTGCCCTAGGCGTCCACACCACCCCTGGTGCGGGCCAGGCCTAGCCGTGTGGCCAGGTTGTGTGGGCGGCCCCTGGCCCCTCTCCGTCTCGTCTTTTGGCTCTGTGTCCCCCTCGGTGAAATATTGACTTTAGCTTTTGTCCCGCCCAATTCCGAGAATATTCATTTTCTAACTTTCCTAGAACCAAAAACAACAGAATACAGGCAGCTGGCACTGTGGCATCTTGTTAATAGGTTAGTCCAAGAAAGTGTATAAAAATACTCCAAAGTGTGGACAAAACATAAGAAAGTAGATATAAAACAATCATGGAACATCAAAAATTATAGATACGTTAGCAACGTATCAATGACCTCATGGCACATTTCACCCTGCCAGAATATGAGGATGATGTCGACACAACTGCATGGAGGAAGAAAGTCAAGCAGTGGACTCTTATGAAGATGGCCGAACTATTCAAGAACTGGAAGAAAGCATTATGGCAAAAGTATCAGAAGAACAAGACTGCTCCAAAATTCGAAGGGTATCTAACGAAGTAGCAACTTTACTGGGATGCATTTGTGAAGTACAAGGAGTTAGAACCTGCTAAGAAAAAGTCGAAAAAAACAAGATAAATGCCACGAAGAAGAAATATCACCATCACCTAGGGCCAGGGGGTTACGCGACTGCCATGCCAAAGTGGGATGCTAAAGTGAGTGAGCTACTTGCTAAAGGGCTCACTCCAGAACCAATACACGAAGAATGGGATTTGAGGGCAAGAAATTGGTTCCTTGGGCATAGGAGTGAGTATGATGTTAATATAAGGGACCTTAATTGTAGTGACAGGATTAGGATACCCCGGGGGACATGGAATAGAGTGGTTAAAGAGATTAAAGAGGGAAAAACAAAGTTTCGTCCCGATAGAGAGAAACACTTGCTGACAAAGGTCCTCGGGAATAACGAACACGGAGGACGACTACGAGGCTTTGGCCCTAGTTATAGGAGGGAGATGGGGTTTCCCAATGACAAAGATACTTATAGAAACCAGAGAGAGCAAAGAAAAGCGGCGACGGGAGGAGGGAGAAAAATTCAACTAGTTGCTAGGAAGAATTGATAACCAACAACAGTAGATTGACGAACTTAGAGGAGTAGCGCTCCTACAAGATCCTGCACTCGATATTACCGCCATCCCATCTCAGCAGAGAAGCAGCGTGGCTGAATCGACGGTCCCATCTGATGATGCACGGATGATAGATGGCGGTCCCGGCTACCCCATGGATGGAATCAAAGAGCAGATATCTTGTGAGCTCCATCAGAAGGTGAAGAACATATCTCTGAAGGTGGCAGTCGGATGTGCTTTACCTTGTCCACCTAACGTATGCTGGCATGGCCATGAGATTCCAGCTAGCTATGCTAAAGTTGGGGTGGATGAAATCGCCATGGGGTTTCACTCAATGGAGCTTGACATCCCTACACCTGAAGGTGAGAGGACACTCGGAGAAGTACTGGGTAGTATCATTCTATGGGACAAGAATAACATCAAGCTTCTAGGTTCGGCGCCAAGGACAACACCGCCTCCTAGTCGTCGCACGTCACCTTCACCTCCATCACCTACAAGAAGGCCACCCCATGACTACCACCACCACCACCACCACAGCGCGAATCCATCTCAATCTACACCGCAGGGTCAGCCGTTTTCGCCTCCCGCTAAGGAAAATAAGCGGAAGCATGCCTCGTTGATGAGTACTAACCGATGCAGCAGTCCAAAACGACAAATGTCGCACCTCCCAAGAGTACCTCATAATAATCTTCCCATCATACCTTACGATCGTACTAACGAGGAAAACACAGTGATTGTAAAGGCCCAATGTGATGCACATTTTCAAAAGAAGAAACCCAAGTCCGCCCCGGTATACACCGAGAAGCAAAAAGCATATGCACTTGTTTTTCTGAACACAAAATCGCAATATGAGTTGCACCATAAGCCAGATGACTATCTACGCACACTTTAGAAGGATGTGAAAAAGAGCAAATCAAGTAAAAGTGCAGACAGGAGCAAATCAAGTAAAAGTGCAAACAAACCAAGTGCAAATAATCCAAGCGGGAGCAAAGAAAGCGGGAAAAGAAGGGACGTTCCCCAGCTTGGGAAAAAGTCCAAACAATCGATCCCACCCCTCAGGGTGTTATTCAAAGACGTTTCCCAGTAGGATATGGAAGAAGCTACGAAGTGGACGGCCTCTATGGGTGTGAGTGTTGCTGAACTGCTAGGTTCCCAAGACGACAATTTATCCAAGGCTGATGTAGTCCGTACATATATCCCAGGGATGCCTCTGGTCAGCGATGAGCAGTTCCAACAACTGCCAACACAAATGGGGAGTTTACATAGATGGTACTGGAGAGCCGTAAAGGTGGACAGAATAATGATCGTGGTGAAAGTCTCACATGAGTACTACTTCCGAGCCGAAGAGGTCCATGTTGAGTTTTCAGAACTCTTCCAATTATACAATTTCAACGCTCTCGACAAATCTCTCATGAGTTGCTATTGTCTGTAAGTTGTTGAATTCATTGTCTACATATAAGTTATTCAGTTTTTCAGTTGTTCAGTTCATTGCATGTAATTATCCTTATTATATCCTTTTGTACTCTATTATTATGCAGAATGAAGATCCAGGAATGTAAAATAAGTCACTCTATAGTGTTGGGTTCATTGACCCAGATAAAGTACATATAAAACACTAATGGATAATCCTGAGGAGACGCAGGATAACCTTCTAAGGTTTCTAACGGAGCAAAAAATTTGTGACCACATACTATTTCCTTACAATTTCAAGTGAGGGTCTTACTCTGTTGTGCACATTCACTTTTGCTTACTCGATGTTAAGTGTAATTGATGAGTTACTGATGTATATATAAACGTGTGCAGGTTCCACTGGATTCTGCTAAACATTCAATTTGATAAGGGAATAGTTGAAGTCATGGACCCATTAAAGAGACACCTGAAAGAGTTTAGGGACATGCAACACATGCTCCAGAGGTAAATTCCGTGCTATATCGGTCTCTTTCGTTGATTTACTAAGATATCAGGTAATAAATAACTCATTCATTCATTTTCTTTACCGGGCAGGGTTTGGAACCTGTTCAAGAGTGCGGTTACGGATGACTTTAGTGAAAAGATGACATTTAAGCCGGTCTCGGTAAGTAGTACGTTATGTCCGCGCATCTCTTTACTTCTAGTTTCAATACAATTATGATGCTAGATTATTATTTGGATTGAATTTTATTCTTGCAAAGTGCGCGAGGCAGCCATCGGTGGCGAATATATGTGGATTCTACATTTGCAAGTTTATTCGCACATTTACCACTGAGCACAAACATTATAGAGTCGATGTAAGCAATACATTCACAATATTATTTTATTACCGTGACTTTTTATTATCATGATTGATATTCATATTGATCTCCTTTTCTTATATAGTTCGAGAGCATGTGGGATCAGCTCCTACCAGAGCAACGCGTACTAGGAATTGCAGAAGAACTGGGTGGGATTCTTGATGAACGAGATGGTAGATGATGCCGGAGAATTTAGTATGATAGGCGCTACCGATGATCCCCGACCGTTTAATCGAATAGACGGGCTCTAGTCCCGATAATTGTGATCTCCATGTAACTATCATGTATATATTTGTATGCTCGATTTTAAGACAAGTTATCTTATATATGCACAGAACGTGTACGGTATGTGGTAGCATAGAAATATTCGAAAACTATTTTAAAATGAAAAAAGAAATAAATAAAAGGATACAAAATAAATCCTCTATCGCGGCAGAGAAAGTGCCTAAAATGCTACCACAGCAGAGACCATTTGTCCCGGTCCGTAATAGGAACCTGGACTAATAAGGATCACCCCGCGCGCGCAGTGTCGGCCACGTGGATGCCCATTGCAAATGTCTATAGTAAAGCATACTGCAGGTTCAAGATGCGTACATACAATGAAAGAGACGCGTTTGCAATTAAGTATAGGATTAATAGGGAATAAACATTTGTGAAAGCTCTAGATTTCACAGACGGTTGGATTAGCGGAATCGTATCCTCCGTCACCCACGGTTATAGAAATTGTGTGCATGCTAAATACTCATCGCTCACCCATGGGTAATGATGGTTCGATTCACTGTGTATGAAAGGCCATTTTCACCACGTGTGAACCCGATCTGTACTAGTGGTTGTGTGTGCATCCTTAGGGGTGAATGTATGTACTAATTTGTGGACGTTTACATTTGTACAATGTTTCCCCAAAAAGTAAAAAAAAATAGGCTCTACGGATATGTCCATACATGCCGTTTAACGAAAGCATCTTTTTCAGAAGAAAAGGTTAGAATAAAATTTGTTTACATATTATTTCCATGTCATATTTTTGGTCATGTCCGAATATTTTCGTCTGAATCGCGACACTTTATGAATCAGATCAGGTTATAATATGATTGTTAACATACGATTATCAGATTATGGTAATAATATACGACAATATTTTGTTCATAAAACCAATTGATACTTTCTACACTAGGGAAAAAACTCGGTTGCGTGTATCCCAGATTTTGCCGTGTGTCCACCATCGTGGAACACGACAAAGAACCTCTTTGTCGTGTAGGTACTCAAAAACGCACGGCAAAAAAAACAACACACGGCAAAATTCAGAGAGACACACGGCAAAGCCTAGGTATACGGCAATATCGGTAAAAAACACACGGCAAAGATGGAAGACACGGCAAAGGGGGAAGGACACACGACAAAGCATAGGGGGACGATAAAGGAGTGGCCCACGCTGCCCGCCGTACACGGGCAGGACGGAGCCGTTATAACGGCAAACTTTGCCGGGTGTTCTGCGGTTCGTACACACGGCAAAGGGTGCCTTTACCGTGTGTGTTTTTTCTAGAAACACGGCAAAATACTTCAAAACATTTGAATACAACCCGGCCAATCAGAAAGCAGCAATTATATCCAATCAACTTCATCCAACGCCCAGAATACTCACAAAGAAACACACTGAAGCCTTGCTGCTCCCGACCTAGCCCCACGTCCCTCCAACATAAAGAAAAAAGAATCAGTTCAAGATAAAAAGAAAAAACCAACCCCTGGCCCCATGTCTCTCTCTCATCTGCCGCCGCTAAGCGCCCGCGCTGCCGCCAACCAGTGGCCCTGGTCCAGCCGCACTGGGAGAAGCTCCGCCAACCACTGTCCATTCAGGCCACCGCTTCCAGGTCAAGCTAGACGGAGGGCGTCGCCGCGTGCTACACGGCGGTTTCTAGCTCTGGCCTCCTCACGCCCAAACTTTTTCCCGACGCCCTCCTCCGTCGTACATGGGTGCTCGATGCGGACGACCTCGACGTCGCCATGCTCTGCCCAACACGCCGCGATATTTCTCTTCCCCGTGGTCATCCTCAGCTGATGAACCTACGCGTCGCCGTCCTCTTCCGAAAGCACGTCGCCATGCCTGCAAGCTCACGATCCTTCTCCGTCCGCGTTCGTAGAGTCTCGGTCATCCTCGACACCACAGCGCGCGCTCCCTGCCTTGCGGCTCCTCTCCATCGTCGACCACACTGCCTGTCTCCCGCCGCACCAGCACGGCCGAGACCCCGTTCCTGGCTGCGTGGACCACGCTCGTCGGTCTCGCCACTGCGGCGGCGACATTTTTTTTTATTTCAGACATATGCTTTGCCGTGTGCCCAGCCCAAGTACACGGCATCGTCTTGTCCACGAAATACACCGTCATCTCCACCCCAATCCGTCAAGTCACTTTTCTTTGCTGTGTAGCCGAAAAAACACACGTCAAAGGCTTTGTCGTGTCTATTGCGCAAGACACACGGCAAAGGCTGTGCCGTCGTGTGGCTTTTGCCGTGTGTATACACACGGCAAAGCCTTTGCGGTGTTCCATAGCTCCTTTGCCGTGTTCGTTTCATACACGGCAAATTCGTTTTCTCCCGTAGTGCTAGTAATGTTGTTTCCTCATACAAGCATATCAAATATAAAGTCAATAATTGGTGTATTTATAGGATGCCATATTCAATATAGAGCTTAGATTAGAAAATGGATCTAAATTTATTGGGAGCGTCTTGAAATTCAAGAAAATATAATTCTGAATTGCATTGCCTTGAAGTCTGTCTCTTGCAAATTTCATTGATATTCTGGAATGCAGCAGCGTTTTCATGCCCAAGCACTCTTTCCCTGGTAGGGTTTCAAGCAAGATAAAACTAAAAAACTTATTACTAGAGTGTAAAATATGCAAAAAAAAAAAAAAAAAACTATATTGTGTTCACTAGGAGCTGTGCCATCAGCTTTAAGCATCATATCCCAGAAATTTAGTGCCAATAAGAGCAAGGTTACTATTTTTGTCCAGGCTATATCTTGCTCAAGGTTGACATCAAAATATTTCCTAATTTGCATCTATAATTTCCATAGGAATAGCAATTGCTTCTGTCTCTATATATAAGTACATACCGTGAAAAAGTAAAACAAGCAACACAAACACACCTACGTGCATTGCTTCCTTATACCTAGCTAGGTAGGCCTCAAATTAACCCCCTAGCTAGTGTTCTGTACTTCTGTTCCTCGGGCGATCATGGTTCGCAAGATCATCCCCATCTTCGTCGTACTGGCACTACTCCTTACGTCTTATGGTTAGAGTTGTAGGAATATAGGAGCAAGTGTTTCGTTCTTCCTCTACGTCTGTCATCTTCTATCTAATAACAGAACTGCTCTTTCTTTTGTTTTGCAACTATGCGCAGATGTAGACGGAAGCAGGCATGTGGATTGCCCCAGGACTCTGGCAAAAGAGCCGAGTTGCACCACACCGGAAGCCTGTGCCCAACAGTGTATAAATACCAAAGTCTACGGTGGCGGGATCTGCGACAAAGGCAAGTGTTACTGCATCAACTGCCCACCACGTGTCGTACAACCAGAAGACTCTAGAGCCTTGAACCCTTGATCGGGCGCACTTATGTGATGTGTTGCGGTCCAATAAACAAAATAAGTCTTCTTTCGGAGCAATCTTGTGTTCAGTTGTTGTGAGGTTTTGAAAACCGGCTAATTGGTTTGTACTGAAAATAAAAAGTCTTGTATATCTTGGTGATTGTTTTCTAATGGTCGCTGCCTCCCTGCCGCCTCGCCAGCCCGGGCCATCGACTGTCGCGGCTGGGCCACGTGCGCGGGAGCCGGTCCACCCGGCGAGCACAGTTGCTGCTGCCGACGCGGGCTGTGCTGTGGGTGGCCCACCTAGGTGCACCACTTGGCCCAGCTGACTGGCAGTCCCTCCTCCTTTATTCTTTGTCTTTTATTAGTCCCGATGGGAGACCTTTTGGAAAGGTACATCCCCTCCATCTATATAAAGGGATACTCATGGGTGAGAATAAAGACATCAATAATTTTCTAAGGCATTTTCCTTAGAGAATAAATCTCTCTCTAGTTGTCTTCTTGTGTTGGCATGGTGCCAATAAAGAACCGTATACGCAAGAGATGACGCACATGTTTGTTACCATTAGCAGGTTCAACAATCGGGAGCAGTTTCACCAGTAGAAGGTTCAAGAACAGAAGCATCAACATTAGATAGAACAACAGAAGTATAGCACAGCTAGCATCAGATTCTCGTTGAAAATTAGCATCTAGGAACCCAAAATCCTTAATTTTAACAAGAAGAAGAAACTAAATACAATATAAAAAGGTCTTAAAAATATCGAGCAGATGACTATACTATTGAACTTGAATGAACTCCAATTGCAAGTTCAACAACATGAATTCTTCACTCTGATTGGATCCCCAAGAACATGGTCATGAAGAGTATCAACCTACTGAGAAAAGTTACTATGTCACTATGATCCACCATAAATTCAACTCCCTAATCAACTACATTCTTCTCCAATATATTGTCTAGTTTAGCAATGTAATACTGAACGCTTAGAGTGACTTCATATTTGGTCACTGAACACATTCCACTATAGCAGAAGTGTGGTAAAATTGAGAAATGTTGGTAGCATTCGACTTCAAAACATCTCTCTATTCGATTTTTTGTTTCTTCTATTTATAGTAAGTGAGCAGCTAGAGTTTCCGCAATTCGAGGAGATAAGATAATTTCACCTCTGGATGTTCTAGGTCACAGAGGATTGTTAGTAGAAGGCCTTGCCCCTTCCCATCCTATATGTTTCTCAACTAATGTGGCGATGGTGGCGGTGGCCTAAATATTCACAATGGTGGGCTCAACATGCGGTATCAGTAAGCGGGCATGAGAGCCCGGTGTTGACTAGCCCGCAGTGTACCTCCTCGCAAAGGCAGCAAACCTGGTCACTGATTTCGAAGCAAGGCTTAGTTTTTCAAGCACCACAACCCGTTGCTGGGCAAAGAGGGGAGTGCATTTGGGGCTTTGTTCGGACAACACATAGTTCCTAGGGTTTAATAGAATTTCCATGTGGCTTGGCACGTTGGCACTCGCATAACAGAGAAGTGCTAACATGCGAGACTCAACCAGCTCCAAAACGGGGGAATTCATAGAAAGATTTGATTCAGGCGAGTTTCACTCAAACTGATCGCTATGATCAAGACTGCAATTTGATCAAAGATTAAGTGTAATTAATGTTAAAAAATATTTCAAGTGAGAGATTAACGAGTCAAACAGTTCAAACATTAAAAAAATAGAGAAAAAAATTCGAATTTCTTTTTTTTGATTTTTTTAAAAAATTATTTTTGCAACTGGCCGTTATACTATGCCGAGGGCAGCCGTCGGCGTAGCCTATGCCAACGACTTTTTGATACGCCGACGGCCTCTATGTGCTTCGCCGAGGGAGATTTTTGCCGAGGAGCTACGCCGAGGGCAGCCCTCGGCGTAGCCTACGCCGACGGGGATCGGGGCTCGCCGACGGCTTTTGGCCCTCGACGTAGCACGCCGTTCCTGTAGTGTATGGGGACTGGAAAGACAAATTGAGGTTCGCCCACCCTCTAGCCGCTGTAGCAACTGGAGGGGAGGGGAACTAGCGGGCTGAGGGTAGGAGCAAGTTGCGTTAGAACTCCTCCAAGGTAGCCCTGGCTAGGAAAACTAGATGATCCGGTGCGCCACTAGCGCCGAGGCCGAAAGAGACATTATTTTTGTTATAGATTTAATCCTGTGAAACTGAAACGCGTTGAATAACTTGTATGTAACTTCCACATACAACTATAGTTGAAGAATCTTGAGGTGGAAGGCGTGCTTCCTGCCGACCTGGAGGTTCGCGCCTTCCCCGGGGAACGGCGTCCTGCCGACCTGGAGGTTCGCGCCTCCCCCAAGGAACGGAGTCCTACCCAGCTATTGGGAAGCTGATCGTGTTCGCCTCTTGTAAATGTAAGTATTCTTTGCGACATTGAACAATGTATTTGGAGATCGAATATTCCATTTATAGTAGGTAGTTTGAGACTATGTGAAATAGTATAATCCTTTTCTGTTTTGCCTGAAAAAATATATTTTTTTCAATCTTAAATCGAACCTTAGAAATGAAGGAACTGCTTGATACAATAGCACAATAGTAGATACTTTGCCGATAGTGGCGTTACAAAACCTAAGTCGGATTACTTTATGTTGTACACGCAAATGCCTCGTGGAGAAGAACAGCGGCATCATAGAAGCATTGGCAATTAAAGAAAAATCTAAAGGAGTGGTTAAACTTTTTGCTCGTGCTATGTTTTTCCATGGGTTAAACTTTTTCAGGTAATATTGTTGCCACTTATCTTTATATTTGTAGCCTTACAATGTTTCCATGAAATGAAGACTAAAGTGCATGCCTGTAGATGCAAAGCTCCGACACCATCAAGTCATATGGAGTTTCCATAGTCAATAGTTAAAAAGAAAGATTCGGCAAGTGCTAACATGATCATAAGTAGCAAGAAGATACATTTTCGTATACTCTCCTGTTTCTTGGATCTATCTCATATAACCTGGATATACATGCTATTCAAACATAGCTGTCACCGCATATAGCCTGGATATACATGGTACTGAAACATGGCTATGACCGAGAGCTTCAAATATGTGCATCTTTAATCCTGATCCTAAAAATATGATGGGTTTGCTTTGGACCCTGTCCATACACCTAAATTAAATAGACAGGTGATCATGCAACCTATACAAAGTATTAACAAAACAATGAAAAATTCTCAGAAAGAATTCTATACCGCATTTACATCCATCAGTCAAAGAAAACTACCCGACCAGGACCAAAAGAGTAGAAAAAAACAAGGCAACCTCTATACACAAGCTTGGCGCTCGTTGGTATAGGAACTTCACGACCATCCAACCCACAGCTAACATGCTGGAAACCTGCAGCAACATAAATTACTCATTATTATCTGTCTACCATAGACCTTCATACTAAAAAGATTGACTTTCTTATTTAAGACACAAAACCATTAAACAAATAGAAGCTACCTTGGTGGTGTTTAAGACACAAAGCCATTAAACAAATAGAAGCTACCTTGGTGTTGTTTAACTGGTATAAGAAATCTTTTTGTCATCTTCCTCGGCACCGCAGCCTTGAAATTTTCCCGCGACAATGGCTCGAACATAAGAGAATAAGGAAAAAATAATTCAAAAACTCTGACACAGACATATTTTGAAAAAAATAGTAATAGGTAATAGTAACGGGTAGCTAGTCATCTCTTGTAGCTTCAGATTTACGAATTGATAATGGCAAAAAGATCCCCAAAAATGGTCAAGAAGATACATTGCTAAGCATAACTCACTTTTGTTACCCAAGTACCAAGCAACATTGAGAAGGATTATAAACAGAAAAGAGTTCACTCATTTGGAGTTTTATACAACTATTCTAGAAAGGAACAAAAATCAAGTGTGGCAGGACAAATCAATAAAAGGTGCGTAGAAACTAAGAAATAATACAATAATGTACAGTACTGTAGTAGTATATTTATTCAGTGTACTAAAGCATATTGAAAAGAAATAAAAAACAGGGTATTGTTTTTTACCTAATGCAGGGTCATGGGCTTGTTGCTAGGACAACAGCTCATTCCCACCTGCACCGGTCACTACAACCTTGAGTCCAATCACACCAATGAACGGTGGCGAAGATCCTGCAGCCGACGTTCCGGTGGTCGCTGAGATCGTTTGAGCGCCGCATCCACTACCACGGATCTTCGAAAGGAGCAACGGGACACAGGTCGAGCTCCTCTAGTCAGTCTTATTTACTTCCAGTTCTTGTTTTGAAACCGATGACCTATTCACCACCATCAGATCCCTGCTGATGGCATGTAATAAGGTACAGATCGGTACTCTGTAGGAGTATATACAAGAAAAACACATATACACCTAAGTAGGACACAAAGATATACATCGGTGCTACAGGATTCTGACTGATTTCCTCGAAACAGGCTTTCGCCCCACTTTATAAATAAAGCACACAGGTGAGACCGCTGCTGGGCCAGACAGCACAACGCCCAAAGGACAAACCGGTACAACCACGAGACCACTGTTGGGGCAGACAGCACAACAAAAGCCCAAAAGGAAAACAAGAGAAAGAGAAAAGAAAGAAATGCCGACAGCGCCGGATTGACAAAAACGATGGTGCCTCGCAACCGCTGTGCCCTCCGGAGAATTTCTACCACACACCTATGCCTTCGAGCCGCCGTGTACCAAGCAGCACCTTCAAGAAGGGATGCGAGGACGACGACGACGCTGCTTCCCGGAATGGTCCTAGGATTTCTCCCGGTACACGGGGGAGTGGAAGGAAGTACACCCGAAGCCCTGCACCAGGAAGGTGGCGCCCGCAGGCGTCACCGCGACAGTGCCGGCAACACCGGCAGGGATTTCTCCCGACTCCCAGAACCCACGACCCCGGCAGACCGAAGCGCTCCCCCAATCTTGCCGTCCACCAACATGCACCACCACGGTCTTGAGGACACCATTGCCGTCTCCCCGTGGCAAACATTGAGAGGCCGGCTGGACCAAAAGCAAAGACCCGTAGGCAAGGAGCGACCGTACCGCAACCCCGTGGGAGGGAACAACCTCCACCGCCCTAGGCGGTAGCCGGCCGGACGCAGCGGCAAGAGCAGACCAGGCCACTGGGGGCCGAAGGGGGGCAGCCGGAAAGCCATCTGGAGGGCATCCTCCACCGCTGTAAAGCGGGTGCCGGCCGGACGCGACAGCAAGGGCACACCAGGCCGGAGGCCCGGCCAGACCCCAGAAGAGTCCGTAAAGCCCTCGCCACCACGCTGCAGCACGTAGGCCGTCGCCGCTACCCATGTTCAGCACCCTAGGCCGGGCCGAGCAGGCCCGTGAAGCTCTTGCCGCCTTGCTGCAGCAGACGCGGCGCTGGCGCAGACACCCTTGCCACGGACTCTACCTAGGTCCAACCAGAGCCGACACAGAGGGGAGCGATCCGGCCCGTCCAGGCCCAGATCTCTAGGCCCAGATCTGGGAGAGCAACCACCAGGTGGAGCAACCTCCAGCCGTCCCTGATCTCCGCCGACCGCACCACCAAGGGCTGCGCCCGCCCCCGTGCAGCCACCCAGCCTCCGCCGGAACGCCGCCAGCCGAGCCTGTCGGAGCGCCGGGACCGGCCCTGCCGCGGCCGCCAGGGCCCAAGCCAGCCGCACCCGACCCACGCGAGAATCCACGCCACCGCGCCGCGCCACCGCCGCGACCAAAGCCAGCCGCCGCCTGGACGCCGCACCGCGCGCCGACGCGCTCCGCGAATAACGCGCCGCCGCCGCTCGTCTCGGCTGACCCGCGCCGGGCCCCGAGAGCAGGGGAAAGGGAAGCCCCGCCGCCACCGACGTCGGGCGGCTTTGCCGCCGGCGCTGTCCGGTGGCGGTGAGGGGAGGGGCGCCGGAGAGGTGTGAGGAGGGGTGGCGGCGCAGGGAGCCCCCGGTCGCTCGCGGGAGCGACGCGGGGGCTAGGGTTCTCTCCACACCCAGCCGTCAGTTCCGAGAGGGAGCCTTGTGACTGATTTCATCACTTCTCTTTTCCTAACATTATTCCTCTTTTTTCTCGTTTCCTCATTTGGCTGAGCATTTTTAGTTCAGTATGATGAAGTGTTAAACGATATATTAGACATGTCACAACACGGAAGTATATTTTGTGAGTCGATGCACATACAAGAAATGTGAAAAGAGCAATATCACGGAAAACAGCAATAATCTACATGTAGTGCCACTTCTTAGGACACATGAAATGCATGTTAATTCAGCATTAGAAAAAACAAAATAAAAGCAGAAGCAATCAAACGATCATGTAGTGAGCGTAAAATATACCATCTCTAACGTACGTATTGTGCAAAGAAAATCTTGAGAAGTAGAAAAGGTAGAATAAACAATGTACTCATTGATCTAGTCATTCTCATCCACAGTTAAGAACTATTTATGAAGGTGCTTGAGAAATGAATACTGCTGAAACCTTCTCTGTAAAAAATATGTATGCACTATGCAACTGGGGAGAGATTGAAACACATCAGTGCAACCACAATTTGGAAATGTGCAGCGCCAAAGAAATGGAATATTTTTTGCTTGGCTCACCACACGGAGGAGAATCAAACTGCGGACTGTGTTATTCAAGAAACAGATCGTTGACACTGAACTCTGCTCTTTTGGGTGCAAAGTAAACGAAACAGTAGAACACTACTGTCGCCAAACCAACCAGGTCTTGGGACTGCTGGGGATTCAAATGAATGGATTTGATGATGCGAAGATATATACTTGAGCAGGAGAGAGATGTTCAGCTATGAAGAGGTATGCATGGGACCTCATCATAACGGCAGTGTACCTCTGGTTATCAAGAAACAGAAATATTTTTGAGCTGCGGACTGCTATTGTAGCAGAAAATTGCATAGAGATGGTGATACTGTGGTCGTTTAGAGCCAAGAAGAAAGAAAAGGATGCAGCTAAAATTTGGATAGCAGAATGGCATGCCTGATATCTGAGTTACTTTTGTACTATATAACTCTTGAGCTCATGTGGCTCAACCTGTTCAATTGAGCTATGAAATTCAAACAGTTTTAGAAACCTATCACCCTAAATAACCTCACAAATTATATCTTCATTGACCTCTCTTGGATGTAATACAAAAAAGCCTTCCAAGTCACACCTCAACAGGCACATACATCTTAGAACAGAACTCTGAATTTAAAGCGTTTTAGACAATCTAGCATCTTAATTACCTATCAAATTATAGCCTTTATTGCCCTATTTTAGATGTACAAAAAAAGTAACTATAACATCATTAACCAACCGTCCTTCAACAATGTAAAATCCCAGGCCGCGTTCTAAGAACTGCAATACATGTATCTCAATAGCCAAAGAAGTATGAAAGACAAAACTGAATGGTCAACTGTCAACATGACCACATTGTTCACTGTCAATAGCACTGCCGGCGGACCAAATTGGACTTGGCAACAAAAACCTCTAGTCATCTATAACCTCAGACAAGTAGAAAATCAGAGCCACGTCATAAGGGCTCCTAATGTAGTGTTTATAGGGCCTCCTCTTGGTCGGACGGCGGGTGGGGCTACTCGACCTCACCTAGCTGCTGGAGCTCTCCATAATCACAACTGCTAGAGAAATGGTGTAATCTACGGGGACAATTACTTGAAAAATATAATCATTTTTTTGTAGTCAGGATTAAAATAAAGAAAACAAAGGTTTGCTTCATCCAAATTCTTCGCTACTTACATTAAGCTAAAGCTACAGACTTCCCTTGGACACCTTTTAATAACCAATAAAAAACACCAAGAAGAACGAAAAAACCTTGGCACGTGTAGAGGAGCACAAGAGCAGGTCACACGAGACGACGAGACAAGGAACGAGCCCACCAAATCCCCAGAACCTGCAAAGGGAGAGGGGACCAGGGTAAATGGGAATATAAGCCAATAAGCAAAAATGATAAAATAGATCAGCACCAACTGAAATGGACAAGGCGAAATGGGTACATAAAAGGGGAATATAAGACATCAAAGCTTGATCATGGCTTCATGTATGTATAGTGACACATCAAATCTTAGTCTAAATTTACGGTAATGAAATAATAAATAAACTGCAGAACTGAAAATGATGAAAGGGGTATACTATGGTTACAGAACAGATCCCATGATATTTTACTAATTGTTGTCAATAACAGTAGCAGCTGATTAAATAGCAAAGAGAAGAGCATTTGATCTGCTAGTTGGAACCGAGTAGCCAAAAAGAAGCAAACACTGTGACACAATCAGAGTACTAACTCCGTTCATTTACCTTGCGAACAGAGTTGTTCGTCGACCTCAATTTACAACTCCTACACCTCAACCGGTAACATAGGAAGTAGGTTTGCCAGGAAATTTATAAAAATACTGAAGCTCTAGGGATCAACATCAACTCTGTTGTTTAATGCTCATCTAATATCTAAAAGGAAAAATACAAGTTTCAGTGAATATATATCGTGCCGTATACTGTGCAGCTGAGAGACAAAACAACCAAGTGCAGAACACTCATAATATCATGATGACAATTATATGGCGATAATTTAACTCAAAATCCTATTAATCCATTTGTACCATGCATTCAAGATCTATACGATGTGCCATTTTTCTTACCTAAGTATAATTCAATGCCAGAGTTAGAGTACACTGAGCGAAATCAGATCCATGACCAATGTACATCAGAATCCATGCAAACCTGCATATATATGCTGACTCTCACAAGCTTAAACATGAATTCAGATAGAGATTACCACTCCTCGTGGAGTCACCCGTCGTCACTGACTCCCGGGGAAATGAAGTTGGCCGACCAATCATCGTCGTCCTGATCTCTGCTATATAAATCAACGGTTTTGACTTTCAAAATCAAATGATAGAGGAAACTCTAGAGTATTGGTCTTGAACATTGAATCTGCATTAGAATTTACTCCTCCAATCTAATGAAAAATCAGTATAAACAAATGAGAGCAATTTAGTTTCAATAACATAGTATAGGATGAGCTACCTAGCATGTGCATGTGTAAGAAGAAACCAAGCAGCTTGGCTCTCACAACCCATCTGCAGCAATCTTCTACACCTCGAAGTGGAAGAAAGTACAAATAGGAAAGCAGTAATTCTTTAGCACATACATATTTTCTCCATTCAAACATGAACACAAACAGCCTCTGGGCACATGTGGCACTCCTTTTAGCACATCATGATGGCCACCCAAAAAAATCAGAAAGAGAGAGAGAGGGGCAGAAATTACCACAATAGTAACGGCAATCTCTCGTTGCTTATCTCCTTGTGTTTCCCCCAACAGACCTGCTGCTAGCTGCAAGGACAAGTCTGCTCCAAGCAGTCAAGAAATTAAAGAAAAACCAAGAACTACAACAGGGAACGAGGATTTATAAGCAAGTGCTCACTGGGGAGATGGCCATCCTGGGTCCCTTGGTCTCCAAGGACAACACGATTGGTTGCTCGACGGCCACCGTCGTCCATCAGCCGAGGCTGCGGTTGTCCACCGGCTGCCACCGCCAGGGAGCCGCCAAACCAGAAGTCCATAGGCTGCTGCACGCACGACCCCTTTTCCTCTGTCCGTGTCCCAGTAGCGCAGCCAGACTCTCAGCCGCCTCCCGCACTCCATAGCACAGAGAGATGGCGACGGCAGCAACGAATCCAGCGGGGTGCCGGTGGAGAGGGAGATGAGCGGGCGCGGCACCTCCCACGACGCTGCTCACGCGCTCCGCGTCCGGGCCCTTCTGCTCTCCCTGGCCGCTGAGCAGGGCCTCTCCTCTCCCGACTTGGTGAATTTTAAGAGGAGAAGCCCGCTGGTGGCGAGGGTGCCGACGGTGGGGGCGGACTTGGGAGGAGAAGCCCGCTGGTGGCGGCCAGAAACAGGACACGGGAGCGCTGACGGCGGTGAGGACAGGACGCAGCGCTGGGGGTGGAGGTCAGCCATGGCATGGAGGAGAGGCGGCGGTGGAGAGGTAGCTCTCACACGGGAAAGAGAGATGGGGATTGGGGAGAATTGACGGGAGCACCGACCTTCATCTGTCTCTGAATCACGGACCAGCCACACATGGACCCAGCTGTCATGGACTTATTTACCTAGCTAAGATGTGGAAGAGCATAGAAGCAGATCTAACGGTGGTAAGTAGTCCTGGAGGTGGAAATTTACTGTGTGAGGCCAATCGAATGGCGGGCGCGCGAGGATGGCATGGCTGGGCGGGTAGCCCAGGAGGATTTATAGGAAGAGATTTTGATTCTTATATTCAATGAAGTTTGACAGTTGCTTCGGGAGTTCTCACTTGAACTGCTGCAAATAGCATTCGTATACTGATGGTACACATAGATACGATCCAGAGGCAAACTGTTGTTACTTTATTTTACGAGGAACCCAGTACAAAAGATACATAGACACTCACAGGTACGTATGTACACCCGCCACTATGAACGCATGTAAACACACAGTATCTCTATGAGCATCTCTGAGATACTGACCTGACAGGTCTTGAAATTTATGAAGTTCTTGTTGTCGACGTCGTCTCCTAGTGAAAGAAAATTCCGTCTTTACGAGACACCAAAGCATCAGACATCAGGTTTGGTTCTAGTGGGCTGTCAAATTTTCTCTTTTTTCTCGAGAGATCGTGAAAGGTTTTTCCCTTTTTTTTTTAGAATCGCCAAGCGTTGGTTGTTGGATCATCCGTGACTCGATGTTATCGATGGGAGTCCCAAGGAGCTGCTGCTCAGCACGCACCATTTAAGTCCGCGTCGGTTCTGCATCCAGTTCAGCCCAAACCAAAGAAGACCACACCAAAAGGCCCATTTGATACCGCAGTATCAACCATTGAACATAGAGTACCCGTAGCCGCCGATCAAGGGAACATACGAGCATTACTGTCGATGACTCCATCCTCCCAAACCCTACACCCTTCTTCTGTTCGCCGGTTTACAATGTCGCGGGCGTGGCGATTTTTTCTCAGTCGACCACACACCTTCCTCCTCTCCAGCCTCCGGCCAGCCCGCCGCCATGCCAGCCAGCTGACAACCGCTTCTTGCCGCAACAATCTCACCGGACCACGAGGATACGCATCCAACTCCAGCGGCGACTCGCACGTCAAGGTCAACCGGCAGGACGCTACGACCAAGCGGCATCTATACGTGGTACTCGACGACCACAAGGAAGGATTTGGCGTCCACAAGCTGGACCTCGACAACGACGACGACCACGGTCTGGACGGCGGTACACGGCGCCTCCCGGACCCTCCGGTCCTTCGCATGGCGCTCACGACCCTCCGAGGGCCTGTGCAGTTCGCCGCCGTGGGCAGCAGCATCGTGGCTACAGGCGACACTCTCATAAGCCCCTGTCAAGCAAGTCCTCGCCGTGGTCCTGGAGCGACTTCGAGAGTCCTCCCAAGGTCCCGTTCTTGGACGAATACATCACAGCGCACGCCACCCACGCATCACCACCTGGGGCGGCGGAGCAGCATGAGTTATTTGTGTCCATCAGGCCGCCTAACAAGACAGGCGGCGTGCTGGGCGGGACCTTCTACTTCAGCACAGCGAGCAGAAAATGGAGGCGGCGCGGCAAGTGGCACCTGCCGGTCGTCGGCCGTGCTCACTACGATGGCCATCTAGATGCGTGGGTCGGCCTCCATGCTGTCAATCTTGACGGTAACATGTGTGGTCCTCGTGTGACAGCAGATGGGCACCTCTGCGCTGGCAACGTCAGGTCCACCCCGACAAAGTGGAAGGTCGGCAAGGAGAAGCTATTCAGCCTCGATGAAGACGACGCGGCTGGTTGGAGGCAAGTTGATGCTAAGCTCGTGAAGATAGGGATAGAAGATGAAGGTGGCAGTAAGTACTGCCTCATGGAGCGCTTGCGTCCCAAGGAGGAGGAGGAGGAAGAGGAGGAGGTGGAGGAGGAGGGAGAGACGGAGGAGGAGGAGGGCTGCAAGACTATTCTCCGGTTAACCTCTTTCCGTGTCGACCGTGGGAAAGACGGCGAGCCCATGGTCACATCTCGCCGTCTAGCTCGCTCATACGAAGTGTCCTCGCACAATAGGCATTTTGATGCTCAAGTGTTCTGGATATAGTTTGTACAAGTATCTAGTTCTATTGTTTCAAATTTAGGTTGGTGGCGACTTTTCATGTTTAAATTTCTCTAGATGCTTGGACATTTGGAATTCTTCCCAATGCACGAAGGCGAAGGCTCGTGTGATAATATTGCACAGGCTAGTGTGATAATGTTGCAAAAGTTTCCGAAGAAGTTGTTCTTAAAGAAGTGCGTGTGTTTATTTCAACGTGTTGATTTAAGGCTGCAGTTCATTAGGCCTTTCACAATTGGTGTATCTTGGGCTGGTCATAGTGGGAGTATCACATTACTAGTATCATGCATATGATACTAGTGTTTGATACTACCTCTCTAGTGGTTAGTATCATCTAGTACTCCCTCTGTTTCAAATTACTCCGCGCGCACGCTTACCTAGGTGGCCTAGTATTCTCTCATTTTTCATCAAAAAATTCTTAGAATTTTTGGTACACGTAGTACATATTTCATACTATCTATTTTAAAAATTCGAGGATTTTTTGAATGAAAAATGAGGGAGTACTAGTTCACCTACGTAAGCGCGCCGGCGGAGTAATTTGAAACAGAGGGAGTAATATCATAGTACCATTGTATTTATTTTTTCTACAATCTCGATGCAATTGTGTGTATGAGTTAGATGACATGCATGTATATGATTGGTCTAATGCATTGTTTTCTAGATGACCAATCATACAACCATCGATTTTTTTCTAAGTGTGTCCACCCCGCATTTTTTTGCTGCGTCCGCAGTGGTGGGCACTACGTACTAACCTGTTGGTGTGGCTATGATTCATGAAAAGGTAAAAAGAACAAAAAGTTAGATTATTTGTGGTTTTTAATGAAGTAGCGGTAAAGTCAATGATTCTGATGAAATTTTAGCAAACTATTATGACGTCTCTTTCCTATACTTGTATGGATCAGGGTCAATGGTTCATATTTTTCGCGTACTTCCTCTCGAGAGTCCTGGCCTATTTTTTTTCTAGAATTACTCTATTTCATCTTGTATGAATATGTAAACCATAATTTATAGGGTCCTATTTGGTATTAGCTTGCTGAGCGACAATACTGACAGTGTAATGCCCTTGTTGAGATATTGGACATTAGGCCGCTCTCGCCCTACCGTGAAGGTAGCACGAAGGAGGCCACCTAGAAGATTGACTAGGCCCAAAAGATTTTATTTTTTGAGAAACACAGTACGTACACAAACGCCCATAAGTAGATAAATAGACTCATCCATGCGGAAGTATGCACACATACCCTACCCCTATAAGAATTTTCGAAGAGATTCAGCTGGCAAGTATTGAGATTGTCGTAGTCATGACAAACGCCTAGCTATTGACAATTCCCACTTGTGAGCTCGAGTGCTATATCCTCGCTCATAATCCCCATCCCTGAGGCTCGAGCATTTTGCACACTGGTGCATCTTGGCATGACAAATAAAATTGATAATGGGAGTTTCAAACTTTCTATGACAAAAAGTTGATTTTCTGTTTTATTAGGGTAAATGGGTTTATTTTGTGAATGAACTACATAGAATACAGGGCAAAGTAGCACCACTTTAATCTTAAAAAATAGTAGAACACATCTTTGGCAAAATCTCGGGGATGAAGATTTTCTCGATTTCTAACTACTTCTCCCCATTAAATATGTTTCGAGTGATTTTCTGAAATTAACTCAAATTTGAACTACAATTGTGCTCGTTCTGGAATTTGGAAAAAATAATTTCAAGGTATGCAAATAGGGTGTTATGCATTATCCACAAAGAAAGTTGAAAGATTTGACCATTTTCTATGAATCCCCATGTCACCCATTTTTTATCCCGTTTTGAAAGAAGTCAAAGAAAATATATAGTAATCCAAACAAATAAAAAGCCAAGAGACGCATGGCTTATCCATCAACCATATTTGAACTTGGATCTGCCAAAGACTAGAGATTTTGCTTCGTTTATAGTATAGACACCTCTTATTATTCTCTGAAAGGTGGGAGCTTAAGCCAATAGTAAGGGAGATATTTCTCGGAACTTGCTGGAGGCGACAGTCCTTTTATATGACATAGTTGTTAGGAAAAATAAAAAACCTGCATTTAACACAACTGTTGTTGAGTTGACTTTTGTTCATATTCACACCTTCATTCTGGCACGGGCCCGACTACATAACGAAGCCTCAACTCCTCCACTCTCTCATGCATACCTCCCATTCGTTTATTCCTCCTATCCTTACCGTCTCAATTTGGCACTCTCTTTTGTCTATGCTTAGCTCACCTCTTTGCCCACCCTTGGTTTGGATGTTTCCGGCCATTGCCACCGAGAATGGGGAGCAGCCTGAGCCAACCTGTCACGTCCCAATACCCGGCTCGGTAGAATGACAACCGTCACGTGTATATAGACCTAGAGGCCTATATACCCGTAAGGCTAAAAATATAGGCAAAAGCCGATACAGTGGAGAAGCTCAAACTAATTTTATTACATATTTATATTACATTTACACAAGAATACAACTAGATTCTCTAATTCGCTTCCCGCCCACCGGTCCAGCCTAATCTTCTGATGACGACATCTTTCGCAGCGCAACTCTAATAAAAACATTGGAAGCAAGGGGTGAATACAAAATGTACTCAGAACTAATCATACAAACAATTATATAAGTTGTAAAATAGACTTTGCTTTTCGAAAACAGGTGAATAAAGTTATTAGGAAATTTAAAAACCATGGTGCCACACATGAAAGTAAGCATTCCCAAATCCGGGAGTCGCTGGGGTTAATATTAACGCGTTTACACTCTGCAGAGGGGTACTCCGACACCGACAGCCTCGACTAGAACCACATAGGCCTCTAGAGGAGCAGAGCCCTTTGACCCACTAGAACCCGGACACATGAATTTATTTATGTCGATAGCTCCTACGAATCCATCACTGACACGTTCCATTTCAGGACCATCGCCGGCGGAGAACTCAGCCAGTCCTATACCTGGACTGTGACCGGTACAATACGTTTACCTTCGTAGCACCAGGTTTTATTCAGAAAACTAGTTATTATTATTTCTCATAGTGTCCACTTTCCAAATCCATATTCATGAATAATACCTGGTTCGTATCAGTGGCTCCGATGGATCCATCGCCATATACCGACACCGGCGTATCAGTCCATAGATACTTCAAATCATATTCGCATATCTCACATATCTCAAATAAGCATCTTAAATATTATAGCAAAATATATTCTACAAGATATATGAGAGATGCATGAAAAGCTTGCCTCAAGATAAATATGGCATCATGGGATAATAAGCCAATAAATATAGCATCCAAGAGAAAACCAGAAAACCAGCCCGCACATAAACTAGTAGCAGTATAACCACTGCTATTCTCCCGTTCAACACACATCGGCAACACATCGCCTCTCCTCTATAATTCAGCAGCGCCTCCGTATACGATGGATCAATACTTCGGTACCGCCTCCCTTTGTACTTTCTACTCATCTGGGACATGGACGCCCACATGCATGGACATGGCTATCGATCTCTCCTCTCTCACTATCTATCTCATGGCAACGGTGGGAAGTCTCTCTCTACTTCTCTAGCTCTCTCTCTAGATGATGTAGTGTGAGTGAATACGGTGTAGCGGCAGCTATTTATAGAAACGAGCACCGACTATGGCCAGCCAAAATATCTAACTGCACCATCCTAGTCAACCTGATACGTGTCCTGCTGCTATTGTTTTTCTTTCCCTAGACGACACAACCAGGCTGACTCTATTCTTACTAAGCATGCAAGACTCCACGTCAGAGCAAGGCTGGCAGCATATGCACGCATGGCCTTAATAGAAAAACCACGTTGCCCCATCAAAATAAATTTCATGAATGAAACCTGCCGACATGACTCCAAGGCAGAAATGTTCTTCTATTCTTCTCTCACATGCGGCAACACACTAAGAAACACGTTACTAGCTAGCTACTTCTACTTTGCTCCATCGATGAATGCATTAGGAAGTACTAGTTGACATGCACCAATAAATCAAATTCTATTATCACTTGATTAACCAATCTAAATACAGTATATTTTTAGTGCATGCAACGATTAACACCCAAATTTAAATGCTAGAGATTTAGCAATATCTAACTAATTAAGAGCTAATTATTATTAATAATAAAAATCTTAAAAATCAGGGTTATCACAGAACCAAAAGCATAAGGAGGCAGCCAAATCGGGACAGTGGAAAATGAGGCAAGGACCGAAAGGGGCCAAATAGATAGCCAAACTAGGAAACTAGCAAGGAGGCGAGGGACCAAACATGGCTGAAGAGACAACCACCATCTCCATGCCCGAGCTTATTCCATTGGACAACACTTGTTATCCTCTCAGGTCATTCTTGGAGAGGCATGAAGTGTTAGACGTGGAATAAGCTCTGGCTTGGACAGAATCACAGCTACAACAAGGTATACATCAACACCGTCGCAACGATCCGCGGACTCTGCTACCACGAGGTCTATAACGCAGCCGCCAGCCCGCCACTATCACCATGAGTCCACCCATTGTTAAAAGAGTAGTCAAACCTAGAAAACATAGTCCGCCATGATTTTAATTAAGCTGAATGGTGTTTAATTAAGTGAAATGGTCAATACTCATCGGTTTATTAGGCCAACAGGTAATTTAAGAAAAAAGTTTGACCGTAAACTTGGTTAACTAAATAGAAATTTTACCCGCAAAAAAAACTAAATAGAAATTTAATGTAAAGTGGTATAATTTTTTTTATTTGACATGTGATGGGAGTCTTATTTTTGTTATTTTGGCAAGTTGGTTTTGACCGGTGGTATTTTGACTTGTTTGACTTTGACCACTGGTATTTTGGTGATTCTCGTAGTATACAGCTCCCACTCATCTGGTAGTGGAAGCCACGGGCAGTCACTTTCCCAACTTCTCCACTCCGCTCCTCAAGCTCCAAGATCCCAGAGGAGGCAGCAGAGCAGCGATCCCACGTTCGCCGGCGGGTATATCCAGCCGGCGCCGCCTCTCACGGGACGCGAGTTTCTCGTTCAGATACAAGCCCCGGCCCAGGAAGACGATGGCTCGCAAGGTCGCCGGCGCCGTGGTGCTGCTGCTCGCGCTTCTCCTGTTCTCTTCAGCAGGTAAGCATTCTGGTACACACGTTTTTCCTAGTAGGAATTAGAGGTTACGAGGAAGGAGAGACTCAAGAGAAGAGTGGCGGAGAAATTATTTATTCATCATGCTTTTCTCAAAAACAAAAAAGAAATCACCAAGTGATGCTGTAAACTTATACTCCTGTCCCACAATAATTTCATATGGTAACTGCTATGCAATTGTCTACCACTAGTATTTAGTGTTTTCTTTGTGGATCACAACATGCTACTAGCCTAATTTCTTTTGCATAACAATCTACCTGTCCGATTAATTTGTGTTAGGGTCTAAATACTCAAATCACTCAATCAGAGCATATAGATACAATTGTTTGAAGATTGGTAGCTGATTACAAGATCAAGCATGAAGCGGATTGGGAAGTCAGAGCCGAGGCGGGAGAGAAGAAGCCGCCGCCATTCGTCCTGATCCCAACTTGGATGCCTCCATCGTTGCCTACTCCCATGTACTTGTAGTCTGCGGCTTCTGGAAGTGGTCGCATGGCCCAGGCCCATGTAGTGGTCCTATAGATCAGCCCATGTATGGAGAGGTTGCTAACATCCCTTCCTCCTTGAAACTCGGCTTGACCCCAAGCCGATGCCACTAAGAACCCTCCTGGATCCCATTGCCGACAACGTGGGTTGAGTTGGTCAGGGTCACAATGATAGCCCCGTCGGATACCAAATAGCCGTTGATTACAAACTTGGTTCCCAATCCATGCAGTTGCAACCATGGGATCATATGTTCCTTGTTCACTAGATGTACCTCTAGGGTCCCATGGCAATCGGAGCTCCATGTGTCGACCCAAAGTTGGCATACGCCTCCCTCCTTGAAATGGTGCTCGGGGATCGCACATAGTTAACCACCAATCCCATGTAGAACTTCCGGGATCCCCAGACATGTTTGTGCGCACCCACTACTAGGAAACAGCTCTTCTGTGGCGCACCTTTTTTCAACTTCTGTGGCGCATTTCCTAGTCGCCACTGATAACTAACTTCAGTGGCGCATTTCGAAATGCGCCACAGAAGTCTCAAACTTCAGTGGCGCATATGGCCAATATGCACCACAGAAGTTGTTTTCCAAAATTCAAAAAAAAGGCGGGCCAGATCTAAAACTTCTGTGGCGCATATGGCCAATATGCGCCACAGAAGTTTTTTTCAAATTTCAAGGAAAAAACCCGGGCCAGATCTGGCCGGAGGTGGGGGGTCGCCGGAGGTGGATCAGATGTGACGGCCGGAGGAGAAGGAGGCCGTCGGAGGTGGTCAGAGTAGTAGGAGGAGGAGGCCGCCGGAGGTGGAGGAAGGGCTCGCTGAAGATGGTTGGAGGAGACCGCCGAAGATGGTGGTGGTGGAGGAGGTCGCCGGTGGTGTTGGAGGTCGCCGGAGGAGGAGGTCATCTAGGTGGAGGAGGTCACCGAGGTAGCCATGGCCGGAGGTGGATGTCGCCGGAGAGTGGAGGGAGAAGTGTGGAGGGGAGGAATAGTGGAGAGAAAAGTGGAGGAGAAGGGGAGGAGAAGTGGAGGAGAAGGAGAAAAAGTGGAGGAATATAAGGAGAAGGGGCGCTGGCGGGATTCAAATTTCGAATCCCGCCCAAGACTTCTGTGGCGCATATGGGGAAATACGCCACAGAAGTTTCTCCCCCTTTTTTATTTTTTTGTAGGAAAAAATCTTCTGTCTGCCATAACTTTTTACTCTTTTGGAATTTGGGGAATCTACAAAATCTTCTAGCCGTTGAAATCGAGTAAAAAATTTCGAGATGATCATTTTGATAGGTTAAAGATTTTTTTCCGACATCGTATGCAAAAGTTAGAGCCGTTTTACCGTGCCATGACCTATTTTTGCAAAATACATCGAAATTCATGTTTTTCAATTTTGTCTAGATTTATACCCTAAAATCTAACTACAACTTAAAGGAAATTTTTTTTTGAAGTTTCTATCATTTTTGTTTATTTTTTACAAAACTGAAAAGGCGATCACCGGGGATCTGTTTTTCCCTGTTCTGTGGCGCATACACCTATATGCGCCACAGAAACATCACTTTCTGTGGGACATATGGACATATGCGTCACATAAGTTTCTCCCCCTTTTTTTGCTGCTTGGTCCCATCAACCTTCTGTGACGTATACGTCTATATGCGCCACAGAAGTTTGACACTTTAGTGGCGCACAAGAAAATATGCGTCACAGAAATATGGACTTCAGTGGCGCATATTGGTTTCGTTCGCCACTGAAGTGCCAAACTTTTGTGACGCACTAGCCACTGAAGTGCCAAACTTTTGTGGCGCATTTTTTCTAGTGCGCCACTGATATATATCTGTGGCGCATATTTTTACATATGTGCCAATGAGTATCTTGTCTATCTATAAACTGTTTCCTAGTAGTGATCATGAGGACTTGATACCGCTTCCTTGTAACTATGTCATCTTCCTCTACACCCTGAGCTGACAGTAGAGTTGCCCGCAAACAACAGAACAGAACAAAACCCTGATGTATCCAACCCTGACCTTTAGAGTGGAGGCTCAATAATTCCATGTCTGCCATACACAATTCCATTTCCTTACTCTCATGTGGCATTCTGCGATATTTTATCTATGGCTTGCTAGTGCTCTGGTAGGAGTGAAGTCCAGCTTCCGTTCCTCTTCTAGTAAAGTGTAACTCATGCAAACATATCTCAGCTGGCAACTCTGCATATGGTCTTTGTAATAGTAGCTTGGACAAGAGCAGTTGTACAAATGTTATCTCTTTCCTATGTGGATGCACAACTGCTTCTTCCGCAACTTCTGTGCCAATGTTGGTCGACCAGGGGGGCTTTGGCTGTAGCCACAAGGTCAAATACTCCCCAGATTGTATAAGAAGCTGATAGATTTCAACTCCGTCCGACTGCCACATTATACTCTGTTTTACATGTCCAGCTGCACTCTCTGACACTTGCTTCTCTTTCTTAAGTGCCCACAATAACCTGCTGATATCAGTTCTCTCATGACAATACAAAATTATAATGCAATGCCATGTCAAGCCGGGGTCCCAAGTTATCTGGAAATAGCCGACACGATGATACCCACCTGAAAGTAACCCGAGAACTAGTTCATAGCACTGTGCTCTCCAGCAATTACGTGCCTCATCTGGAGTAGGTAGCAAACACTCATGAGCGGTCAGACTTGGATTATCCAAGCATGTTAGTTTCTCTGAAGGCCATGGCTGCAGTTTGAAATCTGTTTCCTCTTGACAATGATTAGAACGAGGTGCCTCCATGTACGTACGGTTCTTGTGAGCTGCATATTTCAAACCTTGAATAAACAAGTTGACAAACACGTTCAGCCCAATGAGTGTCACCGTACAGTAGTTACTCCAAAATATTTTCAGAACTGAACCTATGAGATGGACTTGCAAAACAATATCAGTGATATATCGGTCATGCCATAGCTGAGCATAAGAAGTCACACAAGCGGCCTGCAGACAACAAGGAACTGAATCATAGAGGTGTTGCACTTCAGGCTTGTTCTCTCTGCTGATCAGCCCACTCGACATAGCTTCTTGAGATTCTGCACATGGCTTCTTCCGATTTTTTTTCAAAACATACAAGCTTATAACAGGAGAATTAATCTGCTCTTCTCGATCAATGGTGCTCCACACACTGGTAACATTCTCCTCTCCCTCAAACTCACATTGCAAGCAGATATGTAGTGGACTAACCCAAGATAGATTGTCAGAGAAGTGGTACATCACATCCACAACAATGGAAAATTCTCCAGAAGTACCTTGAAGCGGTGGTCTTGGTTCGGTTAAGAGCACGCCTCCAGGTGGGTCAGCGAATGATGGCCATGGTAATGGTCGTGACTTGCTGCTATCAGACCAGCTCAAGTACAGATAAGGAGGTGGCCAAGGCGTGTGACAATGGAAGTGCTCCTGGTACCAGCTTGAGAACAACGGCTTGTTAATTGTATGTCTTGTAAAAATCAACAGAGATTGAATGGCCTGGACTGTAGGCACTTGATCAGACAGACAGATGGCGTCGAGGCATGTCATCAAGCAGTTGATGGGCGTCAATGTGCCGAGCACCAGTTGTGTTCTGAGACCTCCATGTGTTTCAGAGCAACAGGAGCTGATAACATGGTTGGTGGTGTAGCCGCGGTGAGTGCACACAACAATGGCGAGACTTCGCTGCTTGGGCTTCGCAACAAGAAGTTGGTGGCAGTGGATGCAGCGCCCTTGATGGGCTCGCCGTCGAGGGTTCCGTCGCCTGCTGCAGCTACCGCGAGAATCTGGATGAAGTCAACGGTGACAGTGGGTGACGTCGCTTCCTCTGCTATGGTGGACGCAGGCATCCACTTGTTGGCTTCACGTCTTGGACATTCCGTCGAATAGGTCGCGGGCGCCACAGAGGTGTTGTCAACGAGAACAGTTTGAGCGACCCCTGGTGCCTTCTCCATGGCGGGGGCCTGAGCCAGGGAGTCGTCCAGCCCTGCCGACGTGATGGCGAGCTTGTTCGTGCCGGAGCTCGGTGACATCGCCGACGGTAGTGGTGTCGAAGTCGCCATGTAGCAGCGCCATTCTTTCATTGATTCGAGCCATCTTCTCGTCGAAGACACGCTGGTATCTGGCGTCTCTGGCTGAGAGCTCATCGAGGTATGCCTTGAGCTCGAGATTCATGGATAGGTATGAGATGGGTGGAAAAAAATTGGGAAATTTTTTGAGGAAGGTGGTGACCGGCTCTGATACCAGATGTTAGGGTCTGAATACTCAAATCACTCAATCAGAGCATATAGATACAATTGTTTGAAGATTGGTACCTGATTACAAAATCAAGCATGAAGGGGATTGGGAAGTCAGAGCCGAGGTGGGAGAGAAGAAGCTGCCACCGTTCTTCCTGATCCCAACTTGGATGCCTCCATCGTTGCCTACTCCCATGTACTTGTAGTCTGCGGCTCCTGGAAGTGGTCGCATGGCCCAGGCCCAGGCCCATGTAGTGGTCCTATAGATCAGCCCATGTATGGAGAGGTTGCTAACAATTTGTTCTATCACGTTAAGTAAGATGCGCAGTGTATATTATCACTAGAATTTAGACATGTCTTTCTTTTGATTTTGTTCGATCTGGCTGTGGACCGTACAGCTATAGTCAATATAATAAAAAAAATGTACTACTAGATTTTCTCATAGCCAAACATATATACTTTTCTAAGTCTCGATATCAGAGTTACATAACAAAAACGTACACTAGTTTTTTTCCTTACTCGTGGTCTAGCACAGACTCTTTCTCTTGTACCTTCTAAATAACAAAAATTCTTGTGTTGTCATGTACTCCCTCCGTTTTAAAATATAAGATGTTTTAGCTTTGTAAATGAAGTGTATCTAGATCTCTTTTAGTGTTAGGTTCATTTAGGTCTAGAGTGAACCTAGACATTAAAAGGGGTTTAGATACATTTCTTTCACAAAGCTAAAACTTCTTATATTTTAAAATGGAGGGAGTAGGTGCAAGCGCAAGGATTACGTGCACGGCGGTCCAGGCCAAGAATCCGTCTTGCGGCACCGGCGTGACGGATGGAACGTGTGCCAAGCAGTGCAAATCCGAGGGCTACCATGGTTGGATATGCGTCTCTAACTGCAGCTGCGTCGCCTGCCCCGAGGAGCTCCAGAAGAAAGGTGCGTGTCTCATGCTCATCTGCATCGAACAGGACCAAGTGTAGGATTTTTGTTTATACTTCCTCCGTTTTAAAATATAAGATGTTTTAGCTTTATGAAAGAGATGTATCTAGACCTCTTTTAGTGTGTAGGTTCATGTATATTTGGAGTGAACCTACACATTAAAAGGGGTCTAGATACATTTCTTTCATAAAACTAAAACATCTTATATTTTAAAACGGAGGGAGTACTATATAAGAATCTTGCTAGGAATACATGATGTTTTTCTATTGGTTAACTGGCCGGGTGTGTCTCAACCTAATCCTGGTGAATATGGAATGGAAAGGTTGTGCCAAGCATTGAAAAAGAAGTCGGCTTGCAGAGAATCCGGGAAATTCTGAAAATTCGGGAACTACTTCAGAATTTGATAACAAGGATCCCAACCTGAATTCCATCGAAATATTACCAAAACATATTCGAAATTCACGAAATTGTAGAACAACATAGATATGTAGAGGCAAACCAACCTGTGGTTGGGTGGCTAGGAGGGTGGTTGTAGTGTACCCCAACCCACCAGAGTTCAAACCTCAGGTTTGACACTGTGTGTTGCATAAAAAGGCGGAATATTCTTTCAGTGGGAGGTGACGTTCCCGTCGACAGCGAGGCGTCCGTGGTGACTTCGTCAATCTCAAGACCCGCTCTGCCGGCTCAGTCTATCGGAGGTGCTCATATGGGTAGGATGCGCGTGTGTACGTTCATAGGGGTGGGTGCATATACATATTATAAGCGTCTACGATTGTACTGTGTTTCTAAAAAAAAACATAGATATGTAGAGCAGAAGTAGTTTCTGGGTTCTCATTTAAAAAACGAACTCGCAATCAAGCATCGCAAGTCAAACTGCATCACCACATAAACCTTGTATAACCCTGATGCACGACACAATAAAGACCCCTTCTGTGAACTTCAGATAAAAGAAGTTCTAATGATAAATATAAAGTTGCTAGTGTTTACTGACTAACCAGTAGCCACATATAACCTGTAGTTCTTTGCATGTGCAGTTTGAAACAGTATAAATCAGCAACCCTCTCCGACAGCAATAACAAGCACCCCTGCACAAAGAAAAAAAAGGCACACTTTAGCTTCACATATTCCTCCGCAGCTTGCAAGTTGCAAACATCTGTGAACCTCTAAACAAACAAAAAGAAGTTAAGTATGTTTTCACACAGGACAAATGCATCACTCAGAAAATAATAACTAACCAAACCCATTATTCTTCGTACTTCCTGAGAACAAATGGTAAATTAGGATACACTATAATGACTTTATCATTACCTGTATTCTGCATGTTATCGTTTGCATTGATGGACTTGTGAAAAAACGAAGAAGTATCATAGTACACCATAAAATTGATGATACGCATATCTTTAGGTCCTGTCCATGAGTCACGCATGATAGGAACACCAAATGTAGACCACCCATCTTTGCATCTGCCGACATTCCCCTTCGTTTTCATTCAGTTTTTAATTGTAAGTATATTCAACCTAATTCAGATCCTTTAGGAAAGGGTTCCACTAAACCTAGGGTCATGGAAAGTAATACCAATTCGTTTTCCTCCAAGGGATACCATCTTCTTTAAACCACTTTGACCAAGCTTTGCCAGTTTGTCCCAACAGAATGTTTGTGTTGGTAATTTACCTGTGATCTCAGTTGCTCTTTCGGTTAAATCCAAAATTTAAAATAGCCGGCTATTTCATTTAGCGGCAACATTTTCAGAAGCTATACAAGGCTATAACGGGGCTATAGCGGGCTATTCCATTTTAGCCGTTATTCAAAAAGAGAGGAAATTTTAGTCATATCTTACTAAAAAACAAAAAACTATGACCCAAACATGATTCAAGCTACAACTCATTCAACTATTCAACATAAATAAGTATCTAACCATTCAACTCACAATATTTTATTGAATCAAAATCGATAGAAATTTCAAAGAAAAAACGCAATCCATAAAGCGTGACCTTTAGCGGCTAAATTGGAGGCTAATTTATGGCTAAATAGCTGGCTATAGCCGGCTATTAGAGGCTATTCTTCATTTAGCCTATGAACGTCATAGCCGTAGCGGGAGGCCTCTCAAAAGGCTATAGCGCGGCTATAGCCGGGCTATAGCCGGCTATTTAAAACTTTGGTTAAATCTGCAAAGTGGTTGTATGCTGATACTATAAAGTTGTGTTCAGTTGCAGGCAACAAGGGTGTGCCGACTGCTGGTGTTGGTGCCGTCTGAGACCTTTGACAAATGTAAGATTGACAGAGCCCGGTAGGTGGTGCAACGCAACGCCTGCGGTTGTGCCGGTACCGGTGCTTAGTGTTGTCAGAGGACCTTGACTGGTCGTATTTCTTGACAGTTGTGGTCTCCCTTGCTCCGTAGTCACCAGACCTGAACTGAACTGAGCTGGAAATTGCTAGTTGCATATGTCTTGACAGTTTCGTGAATGTAAAACTGGGCCGGCGACCTCTACACTGTCCACTGTGTTTACTCATGTATGATGATTGCAAGTATGGCTTTGTGGTAATGTTGTCATTTCTTAATTACTCGTGCATGCCTTTAATTTCCAAACTGAAAGTAAAACCGTACTAAAATCCTTCATCAAAAATCACAAATGAAAGCTTGAATGGAGCAATAACAGTAGTAATTGTAAGTATTATCATCATTGAATTATTTTGAACTATCATCACTGAATTCCTGTTTATTACACACATTTCTTGGATCAATTGTTATCATAATCAAGCAAATGAAAATGAAAGTAAAAAGGACTAATACACTCTACACAAAAGTATCAATGAAATGGTAGACACTGTCATGATCACTGGGTGGCGCGAAGAACTGAAGAAGATGCCGCTTGATGAGGTTCAGGCGGCGGAGCTCCACTGTCTGGCCTTCTCGAAGCCGTTGCGGCCGTAGTAGTAGTCCTCCATGGCCTGCTGGATCTCGGCGCGCGTGTTCATCACGAAGGGCCCCTGCTGCACCACGGGCTCGTTCAGCGGCTGCCCCGCCGCGAGCGCGAACCTTAGCGGCGCGCCGGACTTGTTCCACACGCTGAGCCCGTCCCCGTGGGCGCCGAGCACGAGGCAGTGGTGCGCGGTGGCTGGCACGGTGTTCTTTCTGCCGAACGAACCCTCCCCCTCAATTATGTACACGAAGGCATTCCACCCCGCCGGGATGGGCTGGTGGAGCTGCGAGCCTGGCTGCATGCTGAAGTCCATGTACATGGTCGGCGTCCGCGTGTACACCGGCGACTGCACCCCGAATGCTTCGCCGGCGATGATCCGTACCTCCACGCCGTCTTTCTCGGCATGGCTTATGTCCTTGCTCTGCAGCTCTTGGTACCGCGGCTCGATCCTGGCATTCATAACCATTTGCAGAAGCAGAATTAGTAATGCTGAGTGATTGATCATTGTCATGTACTACTACTAATGAAGTTGGTCTTCAACGAGAAGAAGACTGATGATTGGCCTGGCATGGCTCGTACATCTTGTCCTTGGAGGCGAGGTTGATCCAGAGCTGCAGGCCCTTCTGCACGCCGTCAGACGCGGGCATCTCCGAGTGCACGATGCCACGGCCAGCAGTCATCCACTGAAGAAGAATAAGAGAGCATTCAGGTTGCAATGTTAATCCAATGGACCGAGCTGATGATGATCTCCTTGTGTTTGCAAGTATACAGTAGACCATACCTGGACATGTCCTGTCCTGATGGTGCCCTTGTGTCCCGAGAAGTCCTGGTGAGTGAAGGCACCCTGCATCAGGAAACACCAAACATTTCAGCAAACACCTTATGAGCAACATGCTGATGAAAGGTATGGTCTACCTCGAGCATTGGTGCGTACCTCGAGCATGTAGGTGACTGTCTCAAATCCACGGTGCGGATGGTCTGGGAACCCGGCGGGCTTGGACACTGAAACCAACCGAGGAATCAATCAATCCGTCAGAATGAAAGTTTGCTGAAACGAAAATTCTGAGCCGAAACGAAAATTTGCTGGTTTGGGTGTTGAATCCGATCATCAGAATTCTGAATGAACCAGGGGTGTATGGATAGCGTAGTAGGTAAGGGTGGAGTACCTGAGAACTCGTCGAGCATGAGGAACGGGTCCAGGTTCCTGAGCTCGTGCCTGAACGAACAAGAAACACAGAGGTCAACGCACGCCGTCGGAAAATTCGTAGTTCATCTCAGAATTTCATCTCGGGAATTCAATTCACGGAGAGTACAGAGGGAGTTCTTGGTGTACCTTCCGATGCTGCGCCTGACGGTGGCGCCCTGCCCCTCGGACTGGGCCTCCGAGAGCAGCTTCTTCACCACCGACCTGGGGTTCTCCAACGGCGCCATTGTGGCGGACGAAGTGGCCGAGCTGGACGAAGACATGATCGCTGATGGGAACAAGAACACGGCGGTCACAACGATAATCAGGAGTAGGAGGAGAACTAGGACGAGGAGCGGTGTGGCCTGGGCTCTACTTGTCTTTCTGGACGCGAGAGGAACACGATGACTGCTTTTGATGCTGTTGAACTTGGTGAGGCGTGCGAGTGCCTTATAAATAGGGGAAGAAGAAGAAGCAGAGGAGGAGAGCCTCAGCATCTTGGTCGTCGTTGTCGATGGGGTGTGAGGTGCTGCTGCCCAACCATGGGGGGGTGCGAGGGGTAAATAAACGGCGAGATGCCACCGGGCTGCGCGTTGACCATGGCCGGCTGCGCCTGCGTCTGCGGCGACGGCTTCTTCGGGTTCGGGAACAGGTTGGTAGACTGAGAGCCGACGACCTGCTGGCGTGCGGCCGTCGTCACCCCGCCGCCCAAGTCAGCGTTGTGTCACGCACCTCGTCATACTCTCTCGCTCGGCCCCGCCATTTTTCTTTTCAAAGCACGCTTCCAGGATAGTCCCTCCCTTTCATAATTATTGTCGTGCTCCGTTCAAATTCAAATTTATCTAGATATGAGCGAAGGACGGAAAAAAATAGGTAGAACGAATTCTAAACATATACATATGATATCAATCGAGACACTACTATATATGATCCTAACATAATCACTTAATGGAATAGATATAGAAAAATATTAGAATATAACTAGAACATAAAAACATAACAAAGATGAAGCTTTAATTAAGTATTGAAGTTCTAGTTAATGGCAAATGCTCTACCACTTCTTCTCAAAATCTTTCATAATTTTATCGATGAAGACTTTTATGCTCCGCTCTATGTAGCACATCATCAAATCATGACGAAGCCCTCGTTGACATATTGTTGCATAACTCTATCTTGATGATCTTTGCTATCGAGAAAGCCCTTTCAATTATCGTCGCCACTAGTAAAAGCAATGTCATCTTAACGAAGTGATAAACCTTTGAATTATAATCAATAGTGGCTTGATGTCTTCTCCATTCTGCTGATTTTCCCTAATTTTGTGATATGATTTTCTGATAGAATTCACTTCTTTCAAAAGGGTTCTAAATCATAATTTATCCTATCGAGCAATCATGCCTCACATTCTTAACCAAAGATACTAACTAAACTAATACAATTAATATTTTGTATCAATATTATATACAAATCCAAAGTAGAAACATAAAGCAAAATCCATCACATAATTAGAATTGTTTCGGGCACACCACATACAGCAGCCAAAACATCCTCTATGTTCTCCTTCAATACCCAACCTAGAACATCGTTTAGAGTTAGGTTTTGTTAGATTGAGAATTAGATAATGCAAACAGAAAGAGTTGGTTTGAAACTAGACAACACCTAGTTCCTGTTTTGGTTTGGAATCAATTTTGCACACTGTTTACTAAAACAAGCATAACTTTCACATACGTAGTCCGTTTTTAACGTATGACCACTCAAATTGTTCAGACAAAACATATGCACGTAAAGGTATTCGCCAAAAATCAAGGTAGGGAGGCTTCCCTACCTCGCCCTACTGGGAGCTCCGCCCCTCTATCTAGCACTAAAACTTGACTAGATACATTCCTATCTAAATGAAAGTCTACTAATATGGGTCGGAGGGAATACTAAGATCTTATTTCTATGTCGCCACTTTGATTTTTTTGGTCGGTTACCAAATTTCTGGTTAACTCTTCCATTCTATTTTAATCAAAACCAGTATGGATTGGAACAAAGTGTGTGTATGAACAATACTTTTCGATTTAAAAATATTTCATTGGTAGTCTTTCTGTAAGCTCATGCGCGAGATTTGATCCACTTTGGAGGCAGTGGCTGAGGACGGAAAAAACTGAGGTAGGACGAACTCTAAGAAAATAATGTAAATATCAAAATAGTCTCGAGCGGTACTACATATTTTCCTAACATAATCACTTAATACAATAGAAAAAAGTATAATTTAATATAATTATAACCAAAAATATATACCAATGGTGAAGCTTTAGTATCATATAGAAGTCTTTGGCAATGGCAAAAGCTCTACCATGTTTTGCAAAATCTTCCGTACTTTCATCAATGAAGATTTTTATTCCCCCTAAATGTAGAACATCACCAAGGCATAAAGACGGAAGCATGGACAACTTGTTAGACAACTTAGATCTTGATGACATTTGCCATCGAGAGAGCCATTTGTCGTGGCCACCAGTAAAAGCAATATGAGCTGAACAAGGAAATAAACCATATGAAACATTATTTGTTGTTTAAATATCTAGAATATCTCAAAGTTATCTTGTATATGTTCATGCTCATAATAAGAGACATGTCCATGATAAACCTCTGTAAGCTGAGAAATCTTATTCACATTAAACCTATAAAATTAATCTATTAATTCAAGACAGGAGAAGTTCTAAAATAACTTTGACAATAACTCATCAGAATGACTGTCAAAATTATTATAGCAACATAGAAGGTGCCCATTCAAGAGAGCTTTAAACCATAATTTTTTCAATTGAGAATGCATGTACTCACATCCTTAACCAAAGATATTGAATAAACTCGTACAATTAGAATTTTAGATCAATAGTATATACAAGGCCAAAGTACAACCAAAAACATAATTTATCAAATAATTAGAGTTGGTTTCGGCCACACCTAAGGTAACAAAAATACTCTTAAGTCCCCTTTAAATATCTCACCTAGAACATTGTTTATAATGGGGTATTGTTAGATTGGAAATTAGCTATTGCAAAGAAAAATAGTTGGTTTGAAACTAGACTATACCTAGTTCCTATTTTTCAGAATAATTTTTGCGCATTGTTCAGTAAAACAAGTGTAACTTTATCACGCGAGAAGTCTTTTTTCAACATTTGACCACTCAAATTGTTAAGAAAAACACGTGCACTAAGGTTTTTGACGAAAATCAAGTTAGGGTGACTATCCTACCTTGACCTACTGGGAGTTATGCCCCTGTTTTTAGGTGTGGCCTGTCACAGATGTTTCGAGTTGTTTCAAACTTGTAAAAAGGTACCCAGAACACTAGTGTTCTCTCATAAAAAGCAGTTCCTTTGAACTTTTATCCAATAAATAAAATAAAAGAAAATCAAGGAAAACATGACGATATAGAGTCAAGAGGCCACATCATTGATGATCCCGGTGAGGGGGTCTGTCAGGTTCCAACGATCTGGATCATCTTTTTGATTTTAGTCTTGCTAGCAATGTGCTAGGACACCATCTCACCGAGCATTAGGTTGAACAGGATGATAGGTTATAGTCGATAGGTATTCGGCCTAAAAAAACCTACTATCGACCACCATACTAGTTGATCCGGGGAGCACCAAGCAGGGTGATGGTGATTGTGCCTGGGCTTGTTAGAAAAAACTAAGTTGCCTTCATGAAAGGAAGATCCATTCATGATAACTTCAAGATAGTAAAAGAATCAATAAAATGTCTAAGATGGAAAAAGAAATATAGCTTAATTCTAAAGCTCAATATAGCCAAATCTTTCGACATGGTCACCTGACAATTTCTTTTTGAGGTTTCCAGCAAAAAGGCTTTGGTCATTTCTGGCAAACCTGAATAATCATGTTGCTATCTACCACTTCTACAAACATCTTACTCAATGGAATATCGAGTCTCAAGATTTGGCACGCAAGAGGATTAAGGCAGGGAGATGCCTTACCCCTCATGTTTTTCACCCTTGTAATGGAAGCCCTCACTCTCATGTTCACCAAAGCAGAGGGAGATAGAGTGATCAAACCCTTCCTGAGGGGTAGAGAGGTTCCCTAGATGAATTTACCACGTGGATGAGCATTCTTGGCACCAAATCAGGGTGGAGGATAGATATGCGTCGGATACCTTCGATGTGGATTACGGTTGTAGCATAGCTTGCTTTTTCCCTAGAAGATCTAGGTTTATCGATCCTTGGGAAAAAATTTGGTATAAGATTATGTCGAAAAGGATCCTAAGAACTCGTAATATCTTCGTTAACAGGATCTTCACGTTTACTTTTCGGTTTTTGTGTGTCGATGGATAGAGATATGCCAGGCGAAGGATTCACCTATAGTTGTGCACACATATATGGGATAAAAATAATGATAAATCGTATTCATGAATTCTAATCTAATTTAGATAGATATGATGGGTGATGCATCCACAACCATTATAGTATTTGTAGCCACAAAATACTATAGACTTTTATCCAACCAATACACTACCGTCACGCGGAGTTACATAGTTATTAAGTAAAATAGACCAAACCCTTATGAACAATGACATCAACGTAATTCCCAAATAAATTTCAAACAACTATTGTACTCCCCTTGTTGTCATAAATGTGCCTTCACGAAATTTGTTTGGTTCGACTCGGCTAATGCGGTAGCAATTGGTACAGAGGGGCGGTAGGGTCATTAAAGCTCCTGGAATGCCTCACCATGGTCTCTTTGACTTGGGAAAATTAGCAACTCGCAGATTCTGCCGTAGAAGTGTCTATTTGTGTAAGGAGAAAAAAGTATTTGCACATATATACAATAATTAGTTATTAGTGGCAAGGTTGGGGAGATATTTATCAAATACATGACTTATATTTGGTTTAAACATGGATAAAAATGGTTGTATATCACAGCTGTCAACATCCTCAAGGTTAAACCTTGATCGTCTTCGAGAAAGAAACCAAAAACCTTAAGGAACTCGATGTTTGATCTAAAACAATGAGAAAATAAGTTCACCTACAGCTGGTAATCTCATGCAGCCACCACTTTTTTATCTAAAAAGCTTAGCACAGATAGAGTAATGGCAAGAAATATCATACAAACTTCGTTAAGTCAAGCCAATCACAATAAAGTTTTTGTACACAAGGATAACTAGATGAGTAGCAATTATTCTAATTCTTCTAGTCAACTCTCAGCTTGCCAAAGAACGCTTGAAAGATCCCTATTTGCTAAAATAGACAGTAATTAGTACTATTTAATGAAATGATTGCTAGTTCTCACTAGGGTCGGCTGACCCCAGCGGCTCTATGTTGGCTACGCCCCTACCGCTGAGACATAGATCTATCAGAAAATTGATCGTAGAGGCATTCCCGTGTGAAAATCGATGAATGCATTGAAGGGGATCTGGACTTTTTGTCGATAAGAAGCTTGACGTCCTTCTACGGACCATGAGGCGTAGTCCAACACTACTGGAACCATTTGTAGCATGGGGCCAAATGGCTGGTCCTAAGATCTTGGGGTCCCAGGGCAGAACTTGTATCGAGGCCCGATATAAACATCAAAAAGATGAGCAATATATTTTTATATGAAATATTACTAATAAACACTTTAGGTACATTCAAAAGTAATATCCTTATCATATAATTTATGCATATTTCCTAAGAAAAACCTAGCACTCCTAGATGCAAAGTAACTCATGAAAACAACAATATAAATCTCATCCAACAATAGTTGTTGTAGACATGAAGCATTAACAACATGAACTTGGGTGGGGGGGCTTTAAGATCATTTCCTAACAAATAATTAACATATTTAGAGATGTGTTTTAATAATCGAAAATAAGGTTATTTTTCATCAACATGTTTGTTAATGGATAGAACAACTTAGTTAGCAGTAGTGTGCAAAATTATTTCGGCTTTCATAGGTAATGAATGAAGAAATACTAAAAGAAAGAAAAATGAATAGAAATATGGAGAAGAAAAGTACAACTAAGTAAAAAATAAATAAAAGTTGGCTAATTTGCCAAAACATTTTTTTAGGAAAACTGATGCTACCAACCACCGTATGGTTATTCTTGAGACAGTACATCGTTTTCTCGGTTTATCTAATGGGAACCAAGTGAAACCTTTTGCTCTTAGAACTTGTTGCAGAAATTCCAGGGAGACTGTGTTGAATACTTTCTCAATGTCTAACTTCATCATCAGAGTAGACCATGACCATGACCCTTTCATAATTATTGTTCTGCTCGTTCAAATTTGAAATAAAACTTTTAAACTTAGACCATGACCAGAATTATGAACCGCGTACAAAATCTTATTTCTACCGCCACTTTGATTTTTATTTTTTTGGTCCATTATCAAATTTCTAGTTAACTCTTTCATTTGGCTGAAGCCACCTTTGGGGTGGGTCAAATTAAACTGTGATGGTTCCTTTATATCAGAAGATGGTACTGCTGGTGCTGGTATGCTAATGAAGGATGAATTTGGTCATGTTATTTTCTCCGTCTGTCGATAACTGATCGATTGTGCAGATCCTCTAAAAACTGAAACACTGGTTTGTCATGAAGGAGTTTTTTTGGCCTTACGGTGGACAAATAAGCCAATTATTGTAGAACTGGACTATGCGGGTCTAGTAGCTGCAATCGTGGAGAATATCAAAGATTGGTCATCGATTACTCATCTTATTTCGGAGATTAAAGCCTTAGTTAGTGGTAATAGATTGATTTCTTTTGTAAAGGTGGATCGTATACAAAATAGGGCTAGTCACTGCCTCACGAATTTCACGAGAGTAGTGACTAGGTGTGGTTCGGGGCCTGAGTGTCTTCTACATGTCCTCGAGCATGACCCGGGTAATGTAGAACATCACGAAGGCATGAAGAATCCAGTAGGGACAACTTGTTGGACAACTGAGATCTGATGACATTTGCCGTCGAGAGAGCCCTTTCTCGTGGCCACCAGTAAAAGCAATGTGAGCTCAACGAGGAAATAAACCATATGGAACATTATTTGTTATTCAAATATCAATAATTTATCAAGGTTATCTTGTATATGTTCCTGCTCATAACAAGGGGCATACTCATGATAAATCTCTATGCTGAGCAATCTTATTCACATTGAACCTATAAAATGAGTCTATTGATTGAAGATAGGAGAAGTTTTGGAACAACTTTGACAATAACTCATCAAAACGCGTTCAAATTTGTTATAGCAACATAGTTGGTTCCCACACTCACATCTTCTAAGAGGACTCTAAACCATCATTTCTCCAATTGAGCAAGCATGTACTCACATCCTTAACTAAAGATGTGGACTGAACTAATACAATTAGAATATTATATCAATAGTATATACAAAGCCAAAGTAGAACCAAAAAAACATAATCCACCACACATCATTAGAGTTGGTTTCGTCCACATCTAAGGTGGCCAAAATACTCTCAAATCCTCCTTAAATATTTCACCAAGAACATTGTTTATAATGGGGTATTGTTAGATTGGAAATTAGCTATTGCAAAGAAAAATAATTGGTTTCAAACTAGACTACACCTAGTTCCTATTTTTCTTGGAATCAAATTTGTGTAGTGTTCACTAAAATCAGCGCGACTTTCTCGAATGAAGTCCGTTTTCTACGTATGTCCATTCAAATTTTTCAGAAAAAACATGTGCACCTAAAGGTTTTTGCCAAAAATCAAGGTAGGTGGCTACCCTACTTTTACCTACTGTGAGCTACTCCCCTGTTTGGAGGTGTAGCCTGTCATATAGGTTTCTTGTTGTTTTAAACATGTAAATCGGTACATAGAACACTAGTGTTTCTCTCATAGAAAGAAGGGCCTTTGGACTTTCATCCAAAAAATAGATTAAAATAAAATCAAGGGAAAAAGTACGATATAGAGGCAGGAGGCCACAACACTGATGACCCGGGGGAGGGGGTCTCTTAGGTTCCAACGGTTTGGATCAACTTGTTGATTTAGTCTTGCTAGCTGAAAGTGCATGTGTGCCACCATGTGTGGTTTTTGTAATTAATGACAATCTCTATGTACTAATGTTTGCATTAAGTTACACTTGTAGGAATTGTTCATTGTCATCGCTTGAACCATCTGTTAGCTCCGAGGTTGAAGGATGAATAAAGTAAGAAAAATATGTAATGACCAATTAGGTATTCAAGGTGTATCTGAAGAATGGTCATGTGAAAGTTGAGCCTATTGGAAGCATGTCTTGAAGAAAAACATAGTGTGAGCATTCTTTCATCAGTTGACATCATGTTGAAAAAATAAGAAGATACAAGGTTGATCAAGACAAAGTGAAAAGAGCCGTTTCAAGTGGGTCAACACTCAAGAAGAAATGAAGATGTGAAAATTCAAGATGAGTTGTATCGAGAAGATCGTATGCTTGAAGCTTGCCATCCTTGGTGATCATGGATCGGTGAATACCTGCTCAAAGAATATACTCTCCCATGGGAGTATGGGGAGCCATTCTCAATTATTCATGAAGCTAGCGCGAGTAAGAGCAATCAAGAAAGGTATTCCATCTTGAGAAGGACATGGTCGTCTTCATCAAACTCAAGTGGAATGCGCAAGGGAAAGGTATGATCTTGATTTTTTTTATCTTTTGTCCTTCTCATCTTCTCTGTTGGGAGACTGGGTTTAGGATAGATAGTCGTTCTATCAAGGGGGGCTCTTGAGTGACTAACTTAATTGTATCTTTCAAAGAGATCTCACACATTTTGCATTGTTGGCATCATATTTCTTATTTGTTATATGGATCTTATCCATGTGAGATTATATAACTTATGGTTATATTCATAACAAGATCTAGTTTATCAAAAACGGATTTTTAATGAATATCTTCTTGCATTTTTTTATTTTAGAGGTTTACTGTTCGTCTTTTAGAGAGGTCAAACCTTTGATAATGTGGTTTTATCGTACCATTTTGGACTATGATCTTTTTCTATATTATCTTGTAGATCTTATTGACCTCTTCAAAATGAGTCGGATTTTGTCTAAATCGTAGTTCGAATGCAAAAGTTATGATCGTTTTTGCTTTGCCTTTTCTGTTGTGTTTTGCCCCTTCGAAATTTGGCTAAGGACAAATGGTGCAATGGTAAGTAAGGGGAGAACAATTGGCTTGAAAGTTTATAGGGGCGGAAATTGCACCCTGAGTATGGATATTTCTCCCCCATGGCTAGAAATTCTGCCTCTGAGGGCTAGAAATTCTGGTGTAAGATTTCTATTATGGTCATATTTTGTGGAGAACCTATATAAGGCTCCTTCTTCCTCCTTTGGAGGTTATATCTTCCATTCTCTCTCATCATTGTTGAATTTGAAGATTTTACCTCTCCCCATATTTCTCCTATGATTCTTGCATCTTTTTGTGGGATTTGAAAGAGGAGATCTAAATCTACACACCTACTAAACCAAATCCCTTCTTTTTGAAGGAAATCTTGAGATCTAGATCTTGGAGAAATTTGGTCTTCTCATTCTTTGTTCTTCCTCTCATATTCCACGATAGATTTTATAGTTTTGGTGGAATTTGGGAGTGAAGGACTTACCATTGTAATAGTTGCATCGTTTTGAGTCCTCTACGAAGAAATCGGTTGGTGAAAGCAGTTTAGCTTATTACTCTTGGGTTCTTGGAACCTAGATGGTTGTGGTGTTGGTGGTGTTTCTTGTGGCCTCCAATTAAGCTGTGAAGATTGCTTAAAGCTTGTGGCATTTTGTGTCATTATCTTGGAAGACTCCAATTGAGTTGTAGAGATTACCCCAAGCTTGTACGGGTTCAGTGACCGCCCTCAAGTGTCCCATACTGAATTGTGTGCCTGCCTTGGTGGTGCGCATACGAGAGAATAAGGTGAGTCTTTGTGGCATTGGTGAGTGGCGTTCCTCCGCATCTTGGGTGAGGCCTTGTGTGGCATTGGGTGTTCATGGATCCACCACACCTCAAGGTGAGCCTCTTGTGGCATTCGGGGAACATTACGCCTCCGCACCTCTCTAATAGAGATTAGCTTCTTGGGAAGTGAACTTTTGGGTGAAATCTTTGTCTCTACGTGCCTCAGTTACTTTTATACCTGAGATCTTTACTTATGCACTCTATATTGTGATAGCCTTCGAGATTGAAGTAATATATCTTGCTATCACCTTGTTGCTTGTCTTGCTTAATATAAGTTATTCGTGTACTTAGTTGAACCTAGTGGATTTAGGTTTTGTGCTTGATAAATTAAACTTTAGTTTTATTCTGTATTTATTAGAGGCTAAATCGTAATAGTTTTCAAAATCCTATTCATCCCCTCTAGGCGACATCCGTGTATTTCACCAACGATGTGCAAGGAAGCAGCCTCATTGAGCATTAGGTTGAACATGATGAATCAGTCGACTATTGTCCATAGGGATTCAGCCTAGAAACCTACTATCTACCAGAAAGCTAGCTGATCCACGGAGCTACAAGAAGGGAGATGGTGATTGCGATTGAGCTTGTTAGGAAAAATCGAGGCGCTTTCATGAAAGGACGGTCCATTCACGATAACTTCAAGATATAAGAAACAATCAAATTTCTAAGAGGGAAAAAAGGAAGATAGCTTGATTCTAAAACTCAATATAGCCAAAGCTTTTGACATGGTCACCTGGAAATTCCTTCTTTAGGTGTTGCAGCAAAAAGGCTTTGGTTGTTACTGGTAAACCTGAATCATCATGCTGCTATCTACAACTTCCACAAGCATCTTGCTCAATGGAATACTGAGTCCGAAGATTCAGCAAGCAAGAGGATTAAGGCAGGGAGACACCTTACATTCACCCTTGTAATGTAAGCCCTCACTCTCATATTTACCAAATCATAGGAAAATAGAGTGATCAACCCCTTCCTAAGGGGTAGAGAGGTTCCCTAGATGATTTTACTCGGTAGATGAGCATTCTTGGAAGAAATTACGGTGGTGGATAGACATGCATATGATACCTTCTATACGGATTACATATGAAGTATAGCTTTTTTTCTAGAAGATTTAGGTTTATCGAACCTTGGGAAGAATTTTCTTGGTGTAAGATTATGCTGAACAAGACCTTAAAAACTCATAGTATCTTGGTTTATCGGATCTTCACATTTACTTTTTTGTTTTTTGTGTCGATGGATGGAGATATGCTAGTGCTGAAGATTCATCTGCAGTTGTGCACACATATATGAGATAAAGAGAATAATAAAGCTTATTCATGAATTGTGATCTAATTTCGATATATATCATGGGCGATGGTCCATAACTACTATAATATTTTCATCCACAAAATACTATAGACTTCTGTCCAGCCACTACACCACTTTCACTCGGGGTTACACACTTATTAATTAAAACATACCAAAGCCATATGAACAGTGACGTCACCGTAATTCTCAAATGTATCTCAAACAACTATTGTACTCCTCTTGCTATCGTTGGGTTTCACATCTAGCTGCAAATTATCACTAATCTCACTCATTACCTTTATCAATCCTTGGGATCCAGGATACCTGACAAGTCCTTAGATTGAGGAAAGAGCCAATGATATAAATACAAAGCTACTATCCAATCACAACACAATATTCCCATGTTAAAATATGCATCTAACACTGCTAGGCTAGGCCTTGGCCCGTAGCGTATAATTAAGGACTACTCACTCATGATAAGATCAACAATCATAAACATTATAAAGAAATTATTAAGAGAAATACCAAATAGTTTTATAATGTCTCCAATCACATTGAGATCGAGATTACAAATATATGGCTATCATTGTGGAGGGAAAATGGAGATGGAGATGGAGGGATGACTATATGGCTATCGTTGTGGAGGGGAAATGGAGATTGAGGGATGACTATTGTGATAGAGATGGATGTGGCTCTGCGGTGGATCTCCTCTCCATAGATGCATTTTATGCGAATCGATTCTGATGCGTTAGGGTTTGTGGTGTCTCTAAAAATGCGAATTATATATAGGTGCCTTCACTAAAGTTGCTTGGTTTGACTCGGCTAAGGAGGTTGCACTTGGTATGACAGGGCGGGACGACCGAGGGGCACCCATACCGGTTGTAGTTAAAGCTCCTGGGACTCCTCTTCATGGCCTCTTTGACTTGGGAAAATTAGCAACTCGCAAATATCATTAAATACTCTAGATTCTGCCATTAAAGTGTCAATTTCTGCAAGGAAAAGATTAAAACAAAGGATTTTCACATCTATGCAATAACTAGTGATTAATGGCATAGTGAGAGAGATATTTCATCAAATATTTGACTTATATCTAGATTAAACACGAATAAAAATGGTTACCATCAACATCCCAAGATTAAAACTTGATCGTCCTTGATAAAGACACCAAAAATATAAGGAACTCAACGTTTAAACTTAAAAAACAAGAAAATAATTTCACTTACAATTGATAGTCTCATGCAGTCACCATTTCTTTCATCTGAAAGCTTAGCATAGATAGAGTAATCACAAGAATATCATACAAGCTTCGTTAAGTCAAGATAATCATAATAAATGTTTTATAAAAAGGGATAACTAGATGAGTAGCAATTATTCTAATTCTTCTAGTCAACTCTTAGCTTGCCAAGAAACACTTGGAAGATTCATATTTGCTAAAATAAACACTAATTAATACTACCTAATGAAAAGATTGTTGTTTTTCACTAGGGTTGGCTGACCCCAGCGGCTCTATGCCAGCTCCGTCCCTCCCGCTGGCGCCGAGCCATATATCTGTCTAAACATTTATCGTATCTCCATTCCCATGCAAAAATCGATGAAGGCGTTGAAGGGGCTCTCAAAGTTTTGTCGGTAGGAATCTCGACGTCTTGCTTGCTACAGACCATGACGCTTAGTCCAACACCACCAGAACCATTTGTAGCATAGGGCCAAATGGGTGGTCCTAAGATCTTGGGTCCCCAGGGAAGAACTAGTATCGAGGCCTGATATAAACATCAAAATAATGGGCAATCTATGTTTATATGAAAATTACGAATAAACACTTTGGGTACATTCAAAAGCAATATCCTTATCAAATAATTTATGCATATTTCCTAAGAAAATACTAGCACTCGTAGATGCAGAGTAACTCGTGTAAGACATCAATAGAGATCTCATCCAGCAATAGTTGTTGTAAACACGAAGCATTAACAACATGAACTTGGGGACAAATGATGAACATATTTAAATATGTGTTTTAATAATGAAAAAACAAGGTTATTTTTCATCAATATATTTTTATAAATAGAACAACTTAGTTAGCAGTAGTGTACACAATTATTTCCATTTTTTTTAAACGAGGCAAAAGATTTATTTACATGCTTTGATATGTAATGAATGAAGAAATACTAAAAAAAAGAAAAATGAATAGAAATATGGAAAAGAAAAGTAAAACTAAGTAAAATGATATACAAATTGGCTAGTTTGTCAAAACGATTTATATTAGTGAGCTGAGGGAGTATCAAGAGTCAAACATACAAGTAGTTTTTTAGGAAAACTGATGCTGCCAACCACGATATGATTTTTTATAGAGTACATCGTTTTCTCAGTTTATCCGATGGGAACCGAAACATCTAGCTGTCCGAACCTGCGGGAGACATTCCAGAGAGATGTGTTGAATGCTTTGTCGGTGTCTAACTTCACCATCAGAGTAGGGGTTTTGGAGCACTTGAACTCATTCGAAAGGCCACAACATAAGTGTAGTTTTCATGGATAGATTTGTCGCGGATGAACGTAGGAAATTTTCTAATGAAATAAACATTATTGGTTTTCTTCCTTATTACACAAATTTCTATCCTGCTGCTTGGTCTGTGTGTTGCCAAATTTATGAAACAGAACGGGAAAGAATAACTAAACACCTCCTTATTACACAGAAATAAAATATACTACTACATCCTACACAAAGTATCAATCAAATGGTACATGTAAAGTTATGTGACATATACAACATTTCCCTTGCCAAGTTTTACATGCCAATGCAACTGCATTGCATCATCATGGAGGAAAAGAGGCCGAATCATTCAGGTTCAGGCGGCAGAGCTCCACTGTCTGGCCTTCTCGAAGCCGTTGCGGCCGTAGTAGTAGTCCTCCATGGCTTGCTGGATCTCGGCACGCGTGTTCATCACAAATGGCCCTTCCTGCACCACGGGCTCGTTCAGCGGCTGCCCCGCCGCGAGCGCGAAACGCAGCTGTGAGTCGGACTTGTTCCACACGCTCAGACCATCACCATCAACACCGAGCACGAGGCAGTGGTGCGCGGTGGCTGGCGCGGCGTTCTTCCTGCCGAACGAACCCTCGCCCTCGATGATGTACACGAAGGCGTTCCAGCCCGCTGGTATGGGCTGGTGGAGCTGGGAGCCGGGCTACATCGTGAAGTCCATGTACATGGTCGGCGTCCGCGTGTACACGGGCGACTGCACCCCGAAGGCCTCCCCCGCGATGATGCGGACCTCGACACCGTCCTTCTCGGCATGGCTAATGTCCTTGCTCTGCAACTCCTGGTACCGTGGCTCAATCCTGTAATTGTTCGAGAATTTGCGGAAGCAGAGTTAGTGTGGAGTAATTGGTCATTGTCATGTACTAATGAGATTGTCATTGTGTTGGCATGGTTCATACATCTTGTCCTTGGAGGCAAGGTTGATCCAGAGCTGCAGCCCCTTCTGCACGCCGTCGGACGCGGGCATCTCCGAGTGCACGATGCCGCGGCCAGCAGTCATCCACTGAAGAACAGAGCATTCAGATTGCAATGTTAAGCCAGGGACAATATCGAACGAATCAAATGCCTGATAATTTCCATGTGATTGCAAGTAGAGAGCGGATGGGGATGGTGTACCTGGACATCTCCTGTCCTGATGGTGCCCTTGTGTCCCGAGAAGTCCTGGTGGGTGAAGGCACCCTGCATCACAAGGCATTTCAGCAAACACCTTGCAGGCAGCATGAACAGGGGAGAAGAAAGCAGAGCATGCGTACCTCGAGCATGTATGTGACGGTCTCGAATCCTCGGTGTGGGTGGTCGGGGAACCCGGCGGGCTTGGACACTGAAACCAACCGACGAATCAATTATGGAGTCTGAACCCAACCGAAAAATTCTGAGCCGAAACGAAAATTTGCTGGTTTGGGTGTTGAATCCGATCATCAGAATTCTGAATGAACCAGGGGTGTATGGATAGCGTAGTAGGTAAGGGTGGAGTACCTGAGAACTCGTCGAGCATGAGGAACGGGTCCAGGTTCCTGAGCTCGTGCCTGAAAGAACAAGAAACACAGAGGTCAACGCCTGCCTTCAGAAAATTCAGAGTTCATCTCAGAATTTCATCTCATAGTTCACGGAGAGAACAGAGGGAGTTGTTGGTGTACCTGCCGATGCTCCGCCTGACGGTGGCGCCCTGCCCCTCGGACTGGGCCTCCGAGAGCAGCTTCTTCACCACCGACCTGGGGTTCTCCAACGGCGCCGTGGCCGGGGCAGACGAGGTGGAGGAAGAAGACATGATCGCTGCTCGGAACAAGAACACGACCGTCACAACAACAATAATCAGGAGTAGGAGGAGAATCAGGAGGAGGAGCGGCTTGGTCTGGGCTCTACTTGTCTTTCTGGACGCGAGAGGAACACGATGACTGCTTTTGATGCTGCTGAACTTGGTGAGCCGCGCGAGTGCCTTATAAATAGGGGAAGAAGAAGAAGCAGAGGAGGAGTGCCTCAGCATCTTCGGCGCCGTCGTCGCTGGGTGGTGCTGCCCGGCCAATGCCATGGTGGGTAAATAAATGGGGGGCGAGATGCTGGATCGATTTGGGGGGCGCGTTGACCATGTGCGGGCGGACAGGTGGGTGGATGGATGGAGGAACCACCAGCAGCCGACGACGTGCTGGCGTGCGCCCGTCGTCACGCCGATGCCCGCGTCGGCCTCGCGTCACCTACTTCGTCATGCAACGGACTTCTATCGCTCGCGTGCCCGCCATTCTTCTTCTTCAAAACACGCTATGGGCTTAATTTCCTCGTCAAAATTTCCAAAAGTTTTCAGTCCAAAAAAATATTCTCAAGTTTTTTTAGGCTTTTCTTCGTCGTCTCCAATACCTCCGGATGTTCGAATCTTTTAAAAGAAAATCACAAATCAACTCTGTAAACCACTGTAAAAAAAGAAGTTCCACAAATCAACTCAAAACCACAAGGAAAACACTTCTGTCAATTAAAGGTTCTCAACATAATTTGATTAGAGGGTTGTGCCCAAATTTTATTCCTAGTGGTGTGATCAGCTTGCAATATGCTCTTCCTGGATAAATATCCTAGAATAGCTAGGAATTTAAAATGGATTCTTATATATTTTGAGCAGATCTCTGGTATGAGGATTAACTTTTCATTAGAGTGAGCTGCTTCCCATTAATATTAGTTAAGAGGAATTACTCCTTTTTTTTAGATATTTTTCAATGTGTTGCTAGGGAGTTCCCTGTGAAATACTTAGGGATTCCTCTACATTTTGATAGACTTAGTAGGGAGGATTTGCAACCTCTTTTTGAGAATATCCTTGCCGAAATATCTGGCTGGAGAGGTAGATTACTTTCTTCTCCTGCTAAAAAAACTCTTATTCGCGTGGTCTTAGCTAGTATCCATGTCTACCTCCTTTCTTTTTTCAAATTCCCTAAATGGGCACTGAAAATTTTGAATTCTCAGTTGGCTAATTTTATCTAGAATGATGAGGAAAAGAATCATAAGTTACACCTAGCTAATTGGCCTTCTATTTGAATGAAAAAAGAGTTTGGGGCATGGGCATGCCTAATTTACAGGACACCTGATTGGATCTTGGATTAAGAGATACATTCAGGGGGAAGGTTCCTTGTGGAAGAGAGTGAGATATGAAACTAGAAACCCTAATATTCTTTCATGTCAGTATGTTCACCCTTCTACTTTTAGGAAGGGTGTGATGTGGGCTTCAAAAGCGGTTAAAATAGGGTACAAGTGGCGGGTAGGTGATTGTAGAAATATTAAGTTTTGGAAAGATATCTGGTTTGATAATTCCCCCTTAGCTCTTTAGTTTTGGGACATTTATTTTTTTCCAATCAGCAAACTCATACTATTGTTGAGCTTTGGGATGGAGTGCAGATTAGGGGTAACTTCAGAAGAACTTTTACTGAGAGTATGATAATCCAATGGCAGGAGCTGTTGGTCATTGCTAGGGGTATTACTTTCAGTGATAAGGAAGACCAACTTATCTTGCAGTATGAGTCTAAAGGGGTTTATTCTTATAGCTCCATGTACTCTATCATTAATTTTAGAGAGGTGAAACAAATTTTCCTGCCTGCTGTATGGAATCTAAAGTTTCCACCAAGGGTCTAGGTCTTTTTGTGGCTCCTCTCCCAGAATAAAATCATGACTAGAGATAATCTGAGAGCTAGACGTATCCCAAAACCCCTAGAATGCGAGTTCTATAAAGAAATAGAATCAGTTCATCATCTGATGTTTGGCTATATTGTTGCTAAACTTCTTTGGTCAGATGCTTTTAAGGTCTTTCATATTCAAGTCTCAGTAGCTAGAAGATGGTTATGCAACAAAAAGTTCTTGCATTTTAATGTAGTCTCTGTTGTAGCTGCTCCTTGGGGGCTGTGGAATTCTAAAAATAGCCTGGTCTTTAACAGATCTACCTGGATTAATATGAAACATGTTTGGCATATGGTGTTATCCTTTCTAAGAAATTGGAAGGTGCCTTTCAAAGATCTAAAAGGAAGGGAAACTGCCCAATTCACATATCACCTATTGCAAAATCTCAAAAGACCTATGAGGCTACCCGCATGCTGATTGCACTGACTTCGGCTAGGTTTCCACCTAGAAGACCACTGCTTTAGGGAAAGTGCATGGAGGGAGGGCATCTTTGAGCTACCTATAAGCGCATCCAAGCGAAGAGGATTACATCCATGTGGTGACTTGATTCTTGGCGTTGCTGTGTTTCTCATGGCTGGATTTTTTGCGTTTTTGAGGTGCTTTAGAGTCTAGTGTGAGTTGATGATCTTGTGGCAGCTTCCCTATTATGTTTCGTACTGTGACTTCCTTGTGCGGAGGTTTCGGGCCTCCATTTTTAGTTGTCATTCCTAGTTGTTTTTTCCTTTCCTTGTAAGGATGTTGACTCGTTGATTCTTTTCGTGATGAAAGGGAGCGGGAGAGTAAAATTCATTTTGATCTAAAAAAAGCTTATGTTTAGCCAGAGGCTGAAACTCGACCATGTTTCCACCTCCTGCGTTCGACGCGTGTCCCACGGAAGCATTCTTTTTTGCATGCCCCGTTATGGTGGGCCCCAAACAACACCCACATGTCCCTTCTCAACCACTTATTCCCCATCATATTCTCTCTCCTGTTTTCTTCCAAGCACCAGGCGATGAGTTTGTTTTCGCCGCCGCTCCCATGGGTGACGCTGTCGTTGCTGCCCAAGATGTCGCGTCGCCGCTGCTCCTCACCCAACACCTCACTCGTGCTCCTCCCCTAGGCGACGTGGCATGTCGCTGACATCGACACATCTCACCTCTACAGCTCCCACCTCGGGTTCCTCAGCAGGCTTGTCCGCGACGACGACGGTAGTGCCGGCAGCCTGCCTCCGATGGCACCGGGTCGGGCAAGGTCAGCACAGACCACCAAACCTGGGAGGTGCTCGCCTTAACCTCATTGTCACATCCCAGCAGAGGCATGACGCCGACAATGGAGGCCACGGCGGGAGGCACCCACATGGGAGGAGGTGATGTGTAACGCCGAGCTCAAACCCTTGCCGGGAGATGGGTGGTGCTCAGCGGCGTAGCGCTGGTGGCGACTACCAGTGATTTTTTGTTGTTGCAATTGTTCTACATTTTTGCACCCCGCACACTATGAATTTGCATCATACTATTTGCATCATAGGAAAAACTTCTGTGCTACAAACGATATGCATTTTGCATCATACGGAGATTTTTTTTCTATAACCGTTATGTGATTTTGCATCATACGAGTTCCAGTAAATTTGTGATTTTGCATCATAGTATCAAAGGATAGAGATTGTAGCAAAACATTTTTCATACTATGATTTTCTCCAGTATAGTGTAAATTTTATGCTACATAAACAAAGTCAGATTCGCTACAATAGTACAATGTTTTTGCTCCATATGTTCCGTCAATTTGCATCATTAGAAGAATATTTTTGCTACATGATCTCTGGCACAATTTATTCTGCTACATTAGCATATCTTTTTACGAGGATTCACACGCCAGTCTCCGGTGAGATCTCCAGCGAAGTCGGACCTTCTCTTAAGCGTGTCAGCCGTAACTTCGGGACGCTGCCATCCTCCGGAGACGCCGTCTTTCAAGAAAGTTTCCACAAGAACTATTACGAGATCAATTCCATCTCCAAAATTTCTGGAATTCTCAACTCTTATTTAAATACTATAACTGAAAAGAACTGTGCACCTGATAAAATATAAACATGTGGGATATTGCAAGGCTAAACTAATCATGACTAGTTGTTCAACAATCAGTTTCAACGACCAGTACCCTGTTCTCAATGGATTAAGTAACATCCTAGAAATAAGCGATAGCGACATCAATCAATATGTGAAAAGCAAAAGCAAACCAACCGTCAGGGAGATGCAATGATAAAACTAAGTAACATGCTTATAAGACTCAGACACGATAGATGACGTAGTAGCTCCGTTACAAAACTGCCTCTCCTCTCTTCTGATCCTCACCAACAACTAAAAATAAAAATGAAGCGGGAAATCTAGGCCTGGGACTGAGAAGGCGACGGCGTCTTGGACTGAGCAGGGGCCGGAGCCTTTGACTGAGCAGGGGCCGGAGTTGCTCCCAACGCTGGGAAGTGGACCGCAGAGTCAGGCTTGGGAACTCCAGCCCTCCGATGGCCGCGGTTCCAGCCACCATTGCCACCACCCTGCCGGTATCCACCGTTGCCCCTGCCGCCATTGTACCCGCCTTGCCGCGGCTCTTGGCTCCCGCCTCCTTGCTGGTAGCTGCCTTCGCGACGCTCCTGGTTCCCGCCTTGCTGGTATCCACCTTCACGACGCTCCTGGTTCCCGCCTTGCTGGTAGCCCCCTTGCCGGCGCTCTTGGTAGCCACCTCCTTGTTGGTAGCCACCTTCTCGGCGCTCCTGGTTCCCGCCTTGCTGTTGCTGTTCCCGGCGCTCCTGGTACCCGCCATTGCCCCTGACACCACTGTAACCTCCTTGCTGGTTGCTGCCTTCACGTCGCTCCTGATAGCCACCGTTGCCCCTGGCACCATTGTACCCACCCTGCTGGTAGCCGCCTTCACGGCGCTCCTGATAACCATCCTTCCTTGGCGCAGGTTTGTCTGTGTTGCCATCAACATTGTGGAAGACAATGGGAGTGTTACCACGCCCAGAGTTGTAGACCCGAGGGCCACTGAAGTTGCCGCCCCTGTAGGGGGCACTTTGAGGAGGTGGGACGTACTCGCTGCCATCCTCTGGCTTCAAGTACTCCTGGATGGTTAACTGCAGGAAATAACAAAGAGGATTAGAGATCAGATGACAAGATAAGCAACACAATTAAAACATCAGTTCTGTTTATCCTAGTAAAGCTAGCACATTACAGAGAGCAAAAGCAATGGATGGTTATGAGTTACAATTTCAGTAGATCCATGCTCAATACAATAAAATGTGTCTCATTCGATACTTAAGGCAACGATTCCTAGCATCAGGTAGCATGCATTTTGTAACACTGGATCAAAGCAAAACAGATTAGAGGATTTCACTACCTTGCGAGCCTTGCCTTCCTTGGCAGCTACCTCCTTGGTCTTGCGCTGACCATTCTCCACCTTCAATATAGCATCATCCTCCGCCTTCTTCTTCTCCAAGAGTCTGCCACCATCAATTTCTAGCGGAGCGGTCTTCTTCTCCTCAGGTTTGGAGGGTTCCAAAGACTTCTTCTTTCCAAGCTTCTTCTCATATTCTTCAAGGGTCATCTCCTGATCAAAATTTGATAATCAGTAAAGGAACTTGAAAAACAAAACAATAAGAGTTTGTAGGTGAGAATAATGTTAGAAGTGTAGGTAAGTACCTGTTTCTCCTCAGCAATGACCTCTGGCACATCGTCAGTAGGTTTCTTAGAAGCATCCCCATCATTAGAGTCCTCCTTCTTGGGGTTTTTCTTCTTCAGCTTCCTCTTAGCAGAGCCACTGAGACCCTTGACATTGGGATTCTTCTTTTTCTTTTCAGCGCCCTCTCCCTCTTCCTTCTTAGACTCACCTTTTGCAGCGTCCCTGCATCAGTGCAAAACATTGGTAAGGTTTGTGACAGATAAAGTTACAACTTTCAACACAAGAATGAAGAACCTGAAGTAATAATAAGAATCAAAATTGTGTGTCTTAGCAAAACTTACCCTGCAGACTTTTCTGATTCAGAAGCAGGGGCTGCCTCGACATTTTCAGCAGTGGCTTCCTTCTGTGGTGCCTCAGCAGCAGGCTCAGCCTTGCCTTCAGACTTCTGATCAGCTTCAGAAGCAGCTTCAGATGCTGGCTTACTTTTAGGCCTGTACTCTCTCCTGGTCTGCCCATCGTCTCTTCTGTAACTTTGCCTCTCACCATTATAGTAGTTGTTCGGGCCATTGTACCCGCCTTGCTGGTACTGGCCATTGTTGTCATTGGAGACTTGGTTGTCAGCACCGTTGCCATTGCTGTAGCCGTTGTTGTTGCCACGGTTGCCATTGCTGTAGCCGTTGTTGTTGCCACGGTTGCCATTGTTGTAGCCGTTGTTGTTGCCACGGTTGTAGCCATTGTTATCGCCATAGCCACGGTTGCCACCATTGTTGTAGCTGCGGTTGGCATTGTAGTTGCCATTGTAGCCACGGTTGCCAGCGTAGTCAATGTGACTATTGCCATCGGAATCTAGAAGGACACGGCCGTTTCCCCGTCCCCTGCCTCCTTGGAACGGGGGACCTTGGCCAACAGGCCCTCCTTGCCCTCTGCCATGGCCTCCTCCACTGTAATTGTCTTCCCCTCTATACTCCTCGCCCTCTGAAAGAGAACACGAAGCAAGGCACTGTCAGGTCAGTTTCAAGTTTCACGCCACTACTAATTTACAACAAATCTACATCCAAAGCAATGTACATTACGCAATTGATATTATATTTAGCCAGTTCCAGGAAAAGAGAACACTATACTGAAAGCATTACTATACAACGATCACGATTACAAAGCAAACATACCAATTAATGTCAAATGATTAGGTGGCACAATAAATAAATCTAACTGACACAGGCATAGATGAACATGAACCAACAAGATACTGCACAAGGTGCTAAGGGTAATTGACTGAGCAAAAAAAATAAACAGATGCAACTAGACGAGGATCAAGATCCATGCCTAAAGAATCGCAATTGAGAGTATCGCCCAAAAATCACCACCTTTTCGACAGCGCAAGAAATCGCTGCAACGAACCAATCGACAACGAATCTACGCCGGTGGAGCAGCCGATATATATTAGATCTAAATTCCACAAGCACGACCAAGCGATCCGCCTCGAAATCGAACTCCCCAATTAGACGCGGACATCGATTGGACACAACGCAAAGAGATCGACCGATAGGGACAGAGAAACTATGTAATCTGGAGACAGATCGGGGGAGGAGATCGAGGCGCGTACCGGCGGCGGGTTGCTGCTGTTGGGGCTGCTGGTCCTTGGGCGGCCTGGGCTCCTTGGGCGGCTTGGGCTTGACGACCTTGGCGGCGACCATGGCGACGGCCTCGGCCCCGAAGGCCTCCTCGCCGGCGTGCTCGAGCATGTCGAAGTAGCTCCCCATCGCGGCGGCGGGTGGCGGGTTAGGGTTTCCGCCTAAACCCTGGCTGGTGGCCTCAACTCGACTGTCTCGGCTCGGATCGACGCGGCGGCTTCGGTTCGGGTGCGGGAGGACTTGGTGGATCGACGAGGCCGTGGGGGCGCGGTGTTATATAGGTGGAGGCCGGGCCGGGTGTGGGAAGTTGGCGACGGGCCCGGCTCGATCGGTTTCCGCGCCGGATCGGCCGCGACCGACCTTGACTCCAACCCCAGCTCCCAGGCCCGGCTCTAGTAGCTTCCACCCATCGCGCGTGCCGGGCCCGAGTTACTCCTAGTCGTGGTTAATTATGGAAGGAGTCGTAGTCGTCGTAGGACGAGTAGTACTTAGATCATCAAGATGACATCATCACTCATTGATCGACCGGAGTCGCTACCAAATAGCTTGGTCATGTACATTAGCCTTTTCAGGTCTTCTACCAAATCATATGCATAAGCTTCTTGCCAGATGATGTGGGGGAGTCGCGTCACATGCTACAAGGGTAGCTTAGATAGTAGGGCAAGGCGATTTGGGAGAATCTAGGAGCGAGATTGGCACACGATGTATCCAGGTTTAGGTCCCTAGCGGTGGACGATCCCTACATCCTGCTATAATTCACTATATGGTCATAGATAGGTTGCCAGTGTAGTCGTCGTACTTCGTAGCTTTAGCGGCGGGTGTTGTCTATATTGTGTTTGTCTAGTCTGACGTGACATCGTGCATCCCCTCAAGGGGTGCCCCTGCTGGCTTTATATATACAGCTAGCTGGGGTTTACATATTTTCCTTGTCTTGTACTCCAAGTCGGCATGACATTTGGGTCTAGCATGTCGAGTCGTCGTGCTTGGCCACCTCCGTATTGGGCCATGTTCTACCTCCATGAGGATATCCGGAGGTTATACCCACGTCAGTAGCCCCGAGTGTCTGGTCGAGTCATAGACTCGAGTAGAGACACAAAGTCGTAGGTCATGTACCGGATAGTAGTGAGGATCGGGACCAGTTAATTGCTCCAGGGCAAAAACAACGCTAACCTACTCAAGATCGAGTCCCCATAATCAGAACCTGGTATATGCTGGGTAGCTTGTCCTGTGCCACGGAGTTCTTACCCAGTCGAACTCCAGCCTATGAATGGGTACCCAACGCGTCTGTCAGGATTTTTCGTCACACCGTAGGCATGGAAATCATCTGGTACAGCGCAACGTATGCGGTTTCTAGGCCGGTAGATCCAATCTATGGGTCTTATATTCATGTCGTAGATGTGGCACCCTGACATGTTTTCGCAACGGATGCGATGTGGGCAGTCGAGGAGACATTGTCTCACACACTCGACCTCATATAGGTTGCACGGTATATGGGCATAATGAGGCAGGAGTCGACGTTGCAGCATGAGTCTATGAAGTGGACAAGTTATTGGGTGCGCGACCAGTGCTCGCTGTGGGAGTAGCCCTCGAGAGTGTGTTCGGCTACTTGTAGCCGTGCATAGGCATGCTTTGTCATAGTATCAAGTGATCTGGTAATTTTCAATGGATGCGCACTAGCGCTCCTAATAGGCATCTAGCGAATCAGCGACTCTATAATCATCTTCTTAAATAACCAGATAGCATCGACTCTCTTGTTTGTCTGATAAACCGACGAAATCACCAACGCTTTGTTTTACGTGAAACCCTAATTCCATATCTACGAGCATTGCCGAGGTTACCCCTAGTCACTCACCATTCATCTCACAAGGGTCCTTTGCTTGTTTAATCTTGGGTAAGGTTGTCATGTTGGAAGCAATAACTTGGCTTCACGTCATTGGTCGGAGCACAAACATCTTGTTGTTCCACTTGAAAGAGTATTGATTGGTAGTGCCATCATGTATGGCTCCTCTATCGCATTTCCATGGTCTCCTAAGTATCATGTGGCACACGGTCATGGGCACTACATCGCACTCGATGCTGTCCTCATGTGTCCCAATCTTGAAGGAGACGTTGACTTTGTGTTTGATCTTGAGGATTCCATTGTCATCAAGACATTTGACATGATATGTGTGTGGATGCTCCATGTATGATCTTATCATAAAGGTAGGTGCTCGCAAGGTTGTGACAACTTCCTCCATCGATTATTACCTTTATGGACTTGTCATCAATTCCGGCTCGAGTTTGGAAAATATGGTGGTGTTGGTCCTCTCTTGGAACGAAATTTGTTGTTAAGACTTGCTCTATGACAAGTAAAGGACTTGAATAATTGATACATGCATTTTGTATCATCATAATATCAACATATATGATTAGTTTAGAATGATATTTGCATCAATATACCATTGTTTATGCATTTTAGATGATTTTTGGGACATTCCTACAAAATCCCCGATGAGTGCAAAATTGTAGCATTTTTACCTTTTGTTTTGCATAAGTAGAGTAGGATTTTTTAGTATTTTACCGCAATTCGTGAACCTTTTATCCTTGTTTCAGCAGGAACCCGAATTACTAAGTCTCTTCTGAACATATCAATTGAAACTGTCATATTATGTAGTAATATGGTGTTTCTAAGTGATAAAAGTCATTTAATTGATTTATTCTCGCACCTGGGAGATTGGCAAATGCGGAGGGAATCTCTAGAGAGCGTACCGACCACTGGTAGGGCGGAGCTTGCCCGCACCGCCTTCCCGTACCATGTGGCAGCACAACCACCTCGTGAAATACTCTCGTCTCACAAAGATGGATCTGAGATCCTACATTCACAGAAACTTCCAGCCTCGAAACACCACACTAGAGAGGGATTTGGAGGAGGAACTTGGAGAAGGGAAATTCTTGCTACTTCACGGATCATTGGAGAACATTGCATCATCCCCTTTATCATCAACCTCTGCATCTCCATCACCATTGCTATTCCCATCTTCCATACATTAGATCTTGTTGTAATTCTAGATTCAATTGTGGTTTGCACTCGATTAATCCCCATACTTTAATCCATCCATTTGATTATGATGATGTCGTTGATTGCTTCCATGTGTGAGAGTTCCCTTTGTTCTCGGGGAGATGGAGAAACTCTAGCACTATTATGAAATGAATTAAAGATGATCTATTACTTGTGTCCATGATCTATTGATTTATGATATTCTGTTAGATCTCTCTCTCTCTTTTAAATGGTACGTGTAGTCGGCCACATATCATTTGCCATCGGGACTAAGAGAGGGTGAAATCCTAAGGACGTGTATGAGAGTATGTCTGTGTTACTCGTGACTACAAGCATTGGCTTATAACCTACACAGTCTAAGGAGGAATAAAGTGAGATTCACTAAGCTAATTACAATATCCACGGGCACACCCTTAATTTTGGTGGTCTTTATGAGTGACTACTCTAAGACATTGCAGTGGTTATTTAGAGATGACCTCATTACTAGAAAGCAGCTGCCTACAAGCCTTGTGGTGAATATCTTATTATGGAACTCTCTCCATACATGTCATGATATAAGAAATAGGTTATCCTAACTATGATTAATTACAACATGCTAGTGGTGTATCCTACATCCCTGATGTCTATGCACTTCTATTCTTGTAGATAGTTGTTGGGCCTCCAAGTGCAGAGGTTTGTAGAACAGCAGCAAGTTTTCCCTTAAGTGGATCACCCAAGGTTTATCGAACTCAGGGAGGAAGTGGTCAAAGGTATTTCCTCTCAAGCAATCCTGCAATCAAGATACAAGAAGTCTCTTGTGTCCCCAACACACCCAATACACTTGTCAGGTGTATAGATGCACTAGTTCGGCGAAGAGATAGTGAAATACAAGTGGTATGGATAATTATAAGTGGTAACGGTGCCAGAAAATAGCTTGCCAGCGTGTGGTTTATGTGGGAAAAGACTAAAGGCAAACTGAAATAAAGATGAAAGCAGGCAAACATGTAACATATCTAGTTGCAAATTGTGTTTGAATGCTTAGAAACAAGGCCTAGGGATCATACTTTCACTAGTGAACACTCTCATATAAATATCTTCTCTTTATGATACTACGCTAAACTACTATCCGGTTGGACACTCTAATCATTGGTAGGGCTATAACAGCACACCTCAAAGTTCGGTTTCCGCATCTAGATAACCCCACACTATCACCTTGAGCACTAGATGGTTTCAACAAACACCACAATTTCATAAAGACATCCAACTCCAAATATAACTCATAACAAGTATTTGTAATCTTTAGACTAAGTGCCACCATGGTGTGCACGCTGTCACTTTCACACACATGGGGAGAGCAGAGATCTATTCAAGCACTTGAGTAGCAAGGTAGATCTATAGATTACAAGCTCATGATCTCAATAAGATCATGCATAGAGAGAGAGAGAGATGAACACATAACTACCAGTAGAACCCTTAGCCTCGAGGAAGAACTACTCCCTCCTCATCATAGGAATCAGCAACGATGATGGAGATGGTGGTGGAGATCGATGGAGATGGCTCCGGGGGCACTTCCCCGTCCCGGCAGGGTGCTGGAACAAAGACTTTCTGTCCCCCGAATCTCCCCTTAGGTGGCGGCGGTGCTGCGGAACTTTTCGTGGATGGAGGCTTGACGATTTAGGGTTTTTGCATCGGGGGGCATCTTATAGGCGAAGAGGCAAGGTCGGTGGGCAGCCAGGGGGGCCACACCATGCCCTGGCGCGGCCTGGTGGGACCCGCACCTAGGGGTGGTTTGGCCACCCTATGGCCCCTCTCCGTCTCGTCTTCTGGCTCCGTGAGTCTTTCGGTAAAATATCGACTTTGACTTTTGTCCGGTCCAATTCCGAGAATATTGATTTTCTGACTTTCCTGGAACCAAAAACAGCAGAAAACATGCAACTGGCACTGTGGCATCTTGTTAATAGGTTAGTCCAAGAAAGTGTATAGAAATACTCCAAAGTGTGGGCAAAACATAAGAAAGTTGATATAAAACAAGCATGGAACATCAAAAATTATAGATACGTTAGCAACGTATCAATCCCTGAGAACGCTTTAGCCCTATTGAGTTCAAAAACCATTCCCTACGCATTCGTTACGTGCTTTATTTTACTTGTTTTATTTACTTTCCTGCATTCAACCAAAAACCTTTCAAACACCCTTTACTCGAAATAAAAGGCAACTTAGAAGTATAGTTTGGTAGGAAATGACGAGGGGCATAAAGACCTTAACAAAATAGCTCTGTTTGGGTTCAGTACTCTTATTTTGAAACTAGCTACAATCGATCTGTACACTTGCAGTCATCAAGCTATTTTTTGGCGCCGTTACCGGGGAGCTAATTAAGCGCTTTTGGTCTTTGTTCTTAGTTGCTTATTCTACTAATTGTTTACTAAAGTTGTTTACTAGTTTTAGGTATAAACAACATGGGCGAGTACCAACATATAATTTAGCTTGAGGCTATAAAGAATTCTGGTCCACCCATGGGCGCTTATTTAAAATCCAATATCCCTGATGGGTATGATATTAACCTCATGCTTCTAGATCTTTTGCATGCTAAAATATTTGCAGGGGACGGTACGGAGGATCCATATGAGCATGTAGGGTCCTTCGAATATACATGTGGGACTTTTCGTCTTAATATATTTACTAAGAATGAGGTTAAATCTGCTCTCTTTATTCAAACTCTTATTAATGAGGCCTGCTCTTGGTATATTCAAAGTCCTAAAAATATTACTGTAGGGGTTCGCAGCATGGAAAACAAAAAATTTTCTATCGCATACAAACAAACAAGCCAAGATCTATCTACTAGATTGTAGCAACGAGTCGATGGAATAACTCACCCTCGAAGATTCCAAAGTGTTTAACGAGAGCAGATTCTCGTGGGTGATGTAGTCGTACTCTTTCCGATCTCAAGATCGCGTAGACGATCCTTCCAGCGCCACGTTCCAGCAGCGCTCCCGCAGTCGGTCACACGTTCGGTACTCGACGAAGACCTTCCTCTCCCTTGTTCCAGCAGGCAGCGGAGGTTGTAGCACTCTCCTCGCGATTCCGGCAGCACAACGGCGTGGTACCGGAGGTAGAGGGGAGATCCCGCAGGGCTTCGCCTTAAGCCGGTGCGAGTATGGTGGAGCTTATGAGAGAGGCTATTAGTGGTCTAGTAATTAGACACACCAATTAGAGGGCTCTAAACCAATTAGAAGGCTCTAAACCGAATAGCTCTAAACCGGGGTCTAGATCTAGGGTTTAGGTCTAGAGGATAGGAAACTTGTGTTGTGTCTAGAGGAGGAGGCCCTGCCCCTCCTCTTATAGGTGGGAGGGCCGGAGCCATGGGGAGGAGTTCCTCCCCAACTCGGCCTAGGGAGGTGCGCCGGCCTAGGGGAGGAACCCTCCTCCAACTCGGCCTCCACCTCTCCTCCTCTTTCTCCACTTTCCGAAACTGGCAGTTTGACCGAAAACTGGCAGTTTGACTTTTCCAATTAGGATTTGAATTAACCCTTTATTTCGGACAGCGAGAACACTTAGTACATGATGCAATCATTCCAACATGCAATGACACATTCATGTACCCCTTCCCCCCCGGAGTGCCGGACATTCCGGGACCTTCTAGAATGTTCCCGATGAAAACACCGGAACCATTCCCCAACTCCGAAACGGGACTTTCCTTATATGAATCTTATTCTCCGGACCATTCCGGATCACCTCGTGATATCCCGGATCCCATCCGAGACTCCGAACAACATTCGGTCTCTTTCTCATAATACCATAACTACTCAAACAACGTCGAATCCTTAAGTGTGTCTCCCTACGGTTCGTGAATTATGCGGACATGATCGAGACACTTCTCCGAACAATAACCAATAGAGGAATCTGGAAATTCATATGGCTCCCACATATTTCTACGATTACTTTGCGATCGAATGAACCACTTACATACGATACCAATTTCCCTTTGTCTCACGATATGTTACTTATCCGAGGTTTATGATCTTCGGTATCTCTGCATACCTAGTTCAACCTCGTTACTGATAAGTACTCTTTTCTCGTTCCCGTGATATGTGATCCCTTGTGACCCAGTCACATGCTTGCAAGCTAATTGGATGACATTTCACCGAGAGGGCCCAGAGAATATCTATCCGTCATATGGATGGACAAATCCCACTCTTGATCCATGTGTTTCAACCAATACTTTCCGAACACTCAATACCACCTTTATAGCCACCCTGTTACGGTGTGGTGTTTGATGACATCAAAGCATCCATCCAGTAAAGGTGATATGCATGATCTCATGGTCGAAGGAATTAGGTTACTATGTATCAGAAAGCATATAGCAATTGAACTATTGAAATGACTTGATCTTTATGCTACGCTTATCTATAGGAGTATGTCCACCATATCATTCTCCTAACGATATGATCTTGTTGTTAATAACATCTCAATGTTCATGATAGGGAAACCACAATCATCTATTAACCAACAAGCTAGTGAAGTATAGAGGCTATACTAGGGACTTCAATTTAAGTTTACAATTCACACAAGTATTAATGTTTCCTTGTTAATACTATTATAGCATGAATATAAACATTTATCATAAACACAAAGATATAATAATAACTATATTTATTATTGCCTCTAGGGCATATCTCCAACAGTCTCCCACTTGCACTAGAGTCATCTAATCTAGATTACATGGTAATATACCGAACACCCATGGCAGTTTGGTGTTGGTCATGTTTTGCCCTCGGGAGAGGTTTAGTCAACGGATCCGCCACATTCAGATCTGTGTGTACTTTGCAAATCTTTATATCCCCATCCTGGATATGTTCTCGAATAGCGTGAAAACGTAGCTTGATATGCTTCAGCTTCTTGTGTGACCTTGGTTCTTGCGCATTGGCTATGGCGCCCATGTTATCACAGTAGATAGACATTGGGTCCAGCGCACTAGGAACCACACCCAGCTCTGTAATGAACTCTTTCATCCATATCGCTTCTTGTGAAGCCTCCGAAGCAGCCATGTATTCCGATTCAGTTGAAGATCTCGCCACAACACTTTGCTTTGCACTCCTCCAGCTAACTGCTGCACCATTCAAAATAAATACGTATCCAGATTGTGATTTAGAATCATCCGGATCAGTGTTCCAACTAGCATCGGTGTAACCATTAACAACGAGCTGTTCATCACCTCCATAAGAAAGAACCATATCCTTAGTTCTTCTCAAGTACTTAAGGATGTTTTTGACCGCTGTCCAATGATCCACTCCTGGATCACTTTGATATCTGCTAGTTAAACTAACAGCATATGCAATGTCGGGTCTAGTACATAGCATGGCATACATTAGAGATCCTATGGCTGAGGCATAGGGAGTCTTACTCATCCTTTCTCTATCTTCTGCCGATGTCGGACTTTGAGTTTTACTCAAGGTCGTATTGGGCAACATGGGCAAGAACCCTTTCTTGCTATCTTCCATTCCAAACCTCTTTAGAACTTTGTCCAAATATGTACTTTGTGACAATGATATTTGGCGTTTCGATCTATCTCTATAAATCTTTATGCCTAATATGTAAGCTGCTTCGCCAAGATCCTTCATTGAAAAACTATTATTCAAATACTCTTTGACACTATTAAGAAGGTCTACATCATTCCCAATCAACAATATGTCATCCACATACAGTATTAAGAATGCTACAGAGCTCCCACTCACTTTCTTGTAAATACAAGCTTCTCCATAAGTTTGTATAAAACCAAAACTTTTGATTACCTTATCAAAACGTTGATTCCAACTTCGGGATGCCTGCTTCAATCCATAGATGGACCGTTGAAGCTTGCATACCTTGTTAGCGTCTTTAGGATCGACAAAACCTTTGGGTTGTATCATATACAACTCTTCATCAATGTCTCCATTGAGGAATGCTGTTTTGACATCCATCTGCCATATCTCATAATCATAATATGCAGCGATTGCTAACATAATCCTCACAGACTTTAGCTTCGCTACCGGTGAGAAAGTCTCATCGTAGTCAACTCCTTGAATTTGTCGAAACCCTTTTGCGACAAGTCGAGCTTTATAGACAGTAACATTACCATCAGCATCTGTTTTCTTCTTGAAAATCCATTTGTTCTCGACAGCCTTCCGGCCATCCGGTAAGTCCACCAAAGTCCATACTTGGTTTTCGTACATGGATCCAATCTCGGATTTCATGGCTTCTTGCCATTTATTGGAATCTGGGCTCATCATCGCTTCCTCATATGTCTCGGGGTCATCGGTGTTGTCCACCAACATGACATTCATAACGGAATCATACCAATCTGGAGTGGTACGAGTTCTCGTTGACCTCCGAGGCTCTGTAGCAACTTCAACCGAAGTTTCATGATCACCATCATTAGCTTCCTCTCTTATTGGTGCAGGCACCACAGGAACTTCTTCCGGTGCTGCGCTACTCGCAATTTCGAGAGAAGGTTCGACAACCTCGTCGAGTTCTACTTTCCTTCCAGTCACTTCTTTCGAGAGAAATTCCTTCTCTAGAAAGGATCCATTCTTGGCAACGAAGATTTTGCCTTCGGATCTATGATAGAAGGTATACCCAATAGTTTCCTTCGGGTATCCTATGAAGACGCATTTTTCCGCTTTGGGTTCAAGCTTGTCCGGCTGTAACTTCTTTACATAGGCTTCGCATCCCCAAACTTTAAGGAACGACAATTTAGGTTTCTTCCCAAACCATAATTCATACGGTGTCGTTTCAACGGATTTAGATGGTGCCCTATTTAAAGTGAATGCGGCTGTTTCTAATGCATAACCCCAAAATGTTAGCGGTAAATCTGTAAGTGACATCATAGAACGAACCATATCTAAGAGAGTTCGATTACGACGTTCAGACACACCATTACGCTGTGGTGTTCCCGGCGGTGTCAATTGTGAAAGTATTCCGCACTTCTTTAAATGCTCGCCAAACTCGTAACTTAGATATTCACCTCCACGATCAGAACGTAGAAATTTAATCTTCTTGTTACGTTGATTCTCTACCTCACTTTGAAACTCCTTAAACTTCTCGAAAGTTTCGGACTTATGTTTCATGAAATAGATATACCCATATCTACTCAAGTCATCCGTGAAGGTAAGAACATAACGATAACCACTGCGCGATGCTACACTCATTGGACCACACACATCGGTATGTATGATTTCCAATAAGTCTGTAGCTCGCTCCATTATACCAGAAAATGGAGTCTTAGTCATTTTACCCATCAGACATGCCTCGCATCTTTCAAGTGATTCAAAATCAAGTGATTCAAGAAGTCCATCGGAATGGAGTTTCTTCATACGCTTCACTCCAATGTGACCAAGACGACAGTGCCACATATAGGTCGAATTATCGCTTGATTTCAAACGTTTAGCTTCAATGTTATTAAGATGTGTATTTCTACTATCGAGATTCAATAAGAATAGACCATCTATCAAAGGTGCATGTGCGTAAAACATATTACTCATATAAATCGAACAACCATTATTCTCTGATTTAAACAAGTAACCGTCTCGCAATAAACAAGGTCCTGATATAATGTTCATGCTCAACGCAGGCACCAAATAACAATTATTTAAGTATAAAACTAATCCCGATGGTAGATGAAGAGGTAGCGTGCCGACCGCGATCACATCAACCTTTGATCCGTTTCCCACACGCATCGACACCTCGTTCTTCGCTAGCTTTCGTTTATTCTGCAGCTCCTGTTTCGAGTTACAAATATGAGCAACCGAACCAGTATCAAATACCCAGGCACTACTACGAATACTAGTGAGATACACATCAATAACATGTATATCAAATATACCTTTCTTCTTGATGTTGCCGTTCTTCAAATCCGCCAAGTACTTTGGGCAATTCCGCTTCCAGTGACCTTCTCCCTTGCAGTAAAAGCACTCAGTTTCAGGCTTAGGTCCAGCCTTGGTCTTCTTCGTTGGCATGGTAACTTTCTTACCACCCTTCTTGAAGTGTCCCTTTTGCTTAGACTTGCCTTTCTTGAATTTGGTGGTCTTATTGACCATCAACACTTGGTGCTCTTTCTTGATCTCCACTTCTGCAGATTTTAACATAGCAAATAGTTCTGGCAACTCTTTGTTCATGTTCTGCATGTTGTAGTTCATCACAAAGTTCTTGTAACTTGGTGGTAGTGATTGGAGGATGCGGTAAACTCCCAAAGTATTAGGAATCACTATACCCAAGCTTTGAAGTTTATTCGCGTGCCCAGACATTTTAAGCACATGCTCACTGACGGAGCTACCCTCTTCCATCTTGCAGTTAAAGAACTTTTCAGAAGCTTCATAACTTTCAATTGCCGCATGAGTCTCAAAAATTAATTTGAGATCCTCGACAATATCATATGGATCTGACTCTTCAAACCTTTTCTGAAGCTCCGATTCTAAACCATACAAGATAGCACACTGAACTATGGAGTACTGATTCTTCCGAGCGAGGTAAACATTCTTTACTTCATCGGTAGCATCAGCTGCAGGTGGGTCACCTAGCGGTGCATCCAGCACATAGGTCAAATTACCAGCTGTGAGGACAATCCTCAAATTGCGGAACCAATCCGCGAAGTTGCTTCCATTGTTTTTCAACTTTTCTTTCTCTAGGAACGCATTAAAATTGATGGTAGGGGCTGCCATTGATCTACAACATATTTGCAATAGTTTAGACTAAGTTTATGACAAATTGAGTTCAAATTAATTAATGAAATTAAACTAGGTGAACTCCCACTCAAAACAACATCCCTCACATTGTTTTAGTGATCACACGAACCAAATCTACTATATCAACACCGATCATCACGAGAGCCGATATAGTTTTAATGGCGAACAATCATCATGTTCATCATATCTACTATATGATTCATGCTTTGCCTTTCGGCGATCCGTGTTCCTGAGGCCATGTCTGTACATGCTAGGCTCGTCAAGATCAAACCTTAGCTACCGCATAAGCAAATCTGGCTTGCTTACGTTGTATTCACCCGCGGAATCAAAGACACCCGATCATCACGTGGTGCTTCGAAGCAACAAGCTTTGGCAACGGTGCATACTAAGGGTGAACACTTTAGAACTTGAAATTTATGTGCATGAGGGATCATCTTATAATGCTACCGTCGTCTACTAAGCAATACAAGATGCATAAAGGATTAACATCACATGCAATTCATAATATGTGATATGATATGGCCTTTCTTCTTTGTGCTTCCGATCTCCATCTTCAAGCACGAATATGATCTCCATCATCACCGGCATAGCATCAAGGTCAATGACGCTTCTTCATGGTTGTCGTCCACCAGCTTCAACTATTACAACTATTTTGAATAGACACGCAGGTCTTAACAGAAATTAAAGACAACCATATGGCTCCTGCCGGTTGCCAACTTACAATAAGGAACATTGCATACATCAAATATAATCACAATCATGGCCATATCACATCACTGCACACCCCTGCAAAACAAAGTTAGACGCTTCTACTTTCTTTGCATATTTTACGTGGTTTGGGGCTTTCCATAAGTGTCGTTCTAACCTACGAACAAGAACCACAACATTGATACTAGCATTGTTGATTACCCGTTGTAAATTGGATCTTTACTATGCTAGGAGAAACAGGCACCCGCAAAGCCACTTATGCAATACAAGTTGCATGTTAAGCGTGGAGCAAGTCTCATGAACGATGTCATGTAAGGTTAGCCCGGGCCGCTTCATCCCAACATACCGCAAGATGCAAAGTACACAAAAAGCAATCTACAATAAAAGCATCAACGCCCACAATGACCATTGTGTTCTACTCGTGCAACAGATCTACATATAGACACGGCTCTGATACCACTGTAGGGGTTCGCAGCATGGAAAACAAAAAATTTTCTATCGCATACAAACAAACAAGCCAAGATCTATCTACTAGATTGTAGCAACGAGTCGATGGAATAACTCACCCTCGAAGATTCCAAAGTGTTTAACGAGAGCAGATTCTCGTGGGTGATGTAGTCGTACTCTTTCCGATCTCAAGATCGCGTAGACGATCCTTCCAGCGCCACGTTCCAGCAGCGCTCCCGCAGTCGGTCACACGTTCGGTACTCGACGAAGACCTTCCTCTCCCTTGTTCCAGCAGGCAGCGGAGGTTGTAGCACTCTCCTCGCGATTCCGGCAGCACAACGGCGTGGTACCGGAGGTAGAGGGGAGATCCCGCAGGGCTTCGCCTTAAGCCGGTGCGAGTATGGTGGAGCTTATGAGAGAGGCTATTAGTGGTCTAGTAATTAGACACACCAATTAGAGGGCTCTAAACCAATTAGAAGGCTCTAAACCGAATAGCTCTAAACCGGGGTCTAGATCTAGGGTTTAGGTCTAGAGGATAGGAAACTTGTGTTGTGTCTAGAGGAGGAGGCCCTGCCCCTCCTCTTATAGGTGGGAGGGCCGGCGCCATGGGGAGGAGTTCCTCCCCAACTCGGCCTAGGGAGGTGCGCCGGCCTAGGGGAGGAACCCTCCTCCAACTCGGCCTCCACCTCTCCTCCTCTTTCTCCACTTTCCGAAACTGGCAGTTTGACCGAAAACTGGCAGTTTGACTTTTCCAATTAGGATTTGAATTAACCCTTTATTTCGGACAGCGAGAACACTTAGTACATGATGCAATCATTCCAACATGCAATGACACATTCATGTACCCCTTCCCCCCCGGAGTGCCGGACATTCCGGGACCTTCTAGAATGTTCCCGATGAAAACACCGGAACCATTCCCCAACTCCGAAACGGGACTTTCCTTATATGAATCTTATTCTCCGGACCATTCCGGATCACCTCGTGATATCCCGGATCCCATCCGAGACTCCGAACAACATTCGGTCTCTTTCTCATAATACCATAACTACTCAAACAACGTCGAATCCTTAAGTGTGTCTCCCTACGGTTCGTGAATTATGCGGACATGATCGAGACACTTCTCCGAACAATAACCAATAGAGGAATCTGGAAATTCATATGGCTCCCACATATTTCTACGATTACTTTGCGATCGAATGAACCACTTACATACGATACCAATTTCCCTTTGTCTCACGATATGTTACTTATCCGAGGTTTATGATCTTCGGTATCTCTGCATACCTAGTTCAACCTCGTTACTGATAAGTACTCTTTTCTCGTTCCCGTGATATGTGATCCCTTGTGACCCAGTCACATGCTTGCAAGCTAATTGGATGACATTTCACCGAGAGGGCCCAGAGAATATCTATCCGTCATATGGATGGACAAATCCCACTCTTGATCCATGTGTTTCAACCAATACTTTCCGAACACTCAATACCACCTTTATAGCCACCCTGTTACGGTGTGGTGTTTGATGACATCAAAGCATCCATCCAGTAAAGGTGATATGCATGATCTCATGGTCGAAGGAATTAGGTTACTATGTATCAGAAAGCATATAGCAATTGAACTATTGAAATGACTTGATCTTTATGCTACGCTTATCTATAGGAGTATGTCCACCATATCATTCTCCTAACGATATGATCTTGTTGTTAATAACATCTCAATGTTCATGATAGGGAAACCACAATCATCTATTAACCAACAAGCTAGTGAAGTATAGAGGCTATACTAGGGACTTCAATTTAAGTTTACAATTCACACAAGTATTAATGTTTCCTTGTTAATACTATTATAGCATGAATATAAACATTTATCATAAACACAAAGATATAATAATAACTATATTTATTATTGCCTCTAGGGCATATCTCCAACAATTACTGACTCCTGGGATAGGTTGTCCTCTTAATTCTTAGTTGATTTCTTTCCCAGGACAAGAACCCTTGGAAGACCCAAGGAAAGCCTCCATGAAGGATACACAAGGTTTAGGGGGTTGCTTGACTGTTGCCCCCACCATAATTTCCCACCTTGGTTGGTAATACATACCTTCTATGCAGGTTTGAGTACTGATAATAGAAATAAATTAGACTCACTTACTAATGGTTTATTTACTAAATTTAGCATTTAAAGAGCCTGGAATTTGCTAGATACAGTTCATAGGATGGAAAATCTTACTGTGGAGCTGAACTTAATACAGAGAATCCTATAGAGTATGATTGCTTAAGAAAATTTCTAGCATCTGGAAGAGTAGAAAAACAGCTTGGAAATTTCAACCTTGACCCTCATATGATCATTCAAATTGTTAAAACCTAGCCGAGCATTTGCATATTCCAAAGGAGCGGGAGCATTATACGCCACTGTGTAAAGTCAAAACCCCCACAGCTGGTCCCAAGGACATTTTTTCGTGAATGGAGAAGAGGGTGCTAGTTGAAGATGAAACTATCCTTACAAAGAAAATTGAGAATGAAAATGAAGAAACCAAAAGGATATGAATAACTAGAGATCTGGGAACTATCAATACAAATATTGGCATATTAAAAGAACTACTAGAACCCGAGATGGTTGAGAACGGGGTAATAACGATAAGTAGAGAATCTTCTGATATAATTGGAGGTGAGCCTAATGGTAAGTGTAAAGGTCAACGGAAAGTTCCCTTTTGTTTAGGAGAATCTACTTATGTTGGAATTTGCGACTTAAGTTCTTCCATTAATATTATGCCTTATTCTATCTATGAGGAGTTATTTTGCCATCTTGATGAACCAGACTCTAAACCATCTAATCTAACTATTTTGCTTTCGGATAGAACCTTGCAGCAAACTTGCGGAATTCTTCATAATGTTTATATTTCTGTAAAAACATTTTTCTACCCAGTTGACTTTCACGTTATTGATATGCCTTTTATATTTATTTTCCCCTGTGATTCTCAGTAGGCACTTTTATAATTCCATGAACATTGATATTAATGACAAGAAACAATTTATGTCTTTGCAGTTTGGAAAAGAGGTTCTCAGGGTCGATTGCAGGCAATTTAAAAAGTTTCCATATGATAGGAAGATTGAGATCAAAGAAGAAAAAACTATTGAAGAATTGGCGGCAATCTACTTTAGCACCCCCACAAACTGAACTAGAGAGAAGCTTGATGAACAACGATTCACTCCCAAATGATATTGCAAACGAAAATCTAGATAATATCATTAATGATGCACCGACAGTGGAGAATCTTTTTAAAGATGAATTCGAAGAATTAGAAAGAAAAGGAGACGAGGACCCACCTCCTATAATTTTAAAACCACTCCCTCCAGGGCTCAGGTATGAATTTTTAGACAAAGAAGGTAAATGTCCCGTAATTATAATGATATACTCTCTTCTGAGGAAAATAAGAAATTATTAGACATACTTTTCGAACAACTTGAAGCTTTTGGATACACGCTTATGATATAAAAGGGATTGATCCTTCCATAGTTACCCATAAAATACCTATGGTTGAGGATGCTAAACCTTTTATTGACACTCAAAAAAGATTGAACCCTAGAATGAAAGTAGTGGTGACAAAGGAAGTCATACGCATGCTAGACACTGGCATTATTTATCCAATTTCTAATAGTAAATGGTTTAGTCTAACTCATTGCATACCTAGAGAAGGACGCATAACCATAATTAATAATGATAAGGATGAGCTAATCCCTACTAGAACAATAGCGGGGTACAAAATGTGTATAGACTTTAGAAAATTAAATAAGGAAACCATGAAGAGTCATAATTAGATACCTCTCATGTATTGCATTTTTAGAAAGACCGTCTAACAACTCTTATTTTTGTTTTCTTCATGGTTATTAGGGCTATTCTCAAATTGTTATTCAACCCAAAGACCAAGAGAAGACTACTTTTACTTGCCCTTATGGAACCTATGCTTATAGACTAATGCGCTTTGGTTTATGTAACGCCCCTACTACTTTTCAAGAATGTGTTTTGAAGATATTTGACAGTTTCATCGAAAGTTCTATGGAAGTTCTCATGGATAACTTTGTTGTTTACGGAACTACTTTTGAACAATGTTTTTGTAATCTTACCATTGTTTTGCAGCAATGTAGAAAAACCAAGCTAGTTCTCAATTGGGAGCACAACCGTTTCATGGTAAGGGAAGGTATAGTTTCCAGACATAAAATTTCTGAGAAGGGAATTGATGTAGATGATTCGAGCTTGATCACCTTAGGAAGGTTACCGATACCACATGACATAAAATGGTTTAAGAATTTTCTTGGGAATGCGAGATTTTGTAGGCGTTTCATTAAGGATTATGCTAAACTGACTTCACCTTTAACTTACCTTATAAACAAGGATACCCCTTTCCTTTTGATAAAAATTCCATTGACTCCTTTGAACAGTTGAAAAAAGCACTAGTTTCCGCACATATTATTCAACCACCTAAATGGGATGAAGCGTTTGAGATTATGTGTGATGCTAGTGACTATGCTATTGGGGCTGTTCTAGGGTAGCGTGAAGGACAAAATCTAAATGTCATTTAATATGCTAGTCGGATTTTTAATGACGATCAGAGAAATTATGTGACAACTGAAAAAGAATTTTTCGCTATAGTTTTTGCCTGTGATAAGTTTATACATTACATTATAGTAATAGTGCACACCGACCATCAAGCCTTAAGGCATCTCTTGGCTAAAAAGATGGAAAACCCCGTTTAATTAAATGGGTCCTGCTCCTACAAGACTATGACCTACATATAGTTGATAGAAGAGGTAAGGATAGTCCAGTAGCTGACCATCTCTCACGTATGGAAGGTATTATAGAAGATCCCGCTCCTATTAATGAATCTATGCCTGATGAATATCTTGCAGTTATGGAGTGGCATGATCCTTGGTTCGCGGATTATGCTAACTTTCTTGTAGGTAAGTTTCTACCAAAGGGATGAACTATCAGCAAAGGAAGAAATTCTTACATGATTTGAAATATTACTTTTGGGACGATCCTTATATATAGACATGGGCATGATAGGATGATTAGGAAATGTGTACCTGATCATGAGATGAGAGCTATTTTACAAGCCTGTCATGATAGCCCTTATGGGGGACATCATGCTGGTGGTTGCACAGTCGCCAAAGTCCTACAATTGGGTTTTTATTGGCCAACTCTGTTCAAAGACGCTCATAATTATGTTAGGGATTGTGATGCTTGTAAATGAATGAGTAATATTGGGAAAAGACAAGAAATTTCCATGAAATATAATCTCATAATAGAACCAGTTGATGTCTGGGGAATGGATTTCATGGGACCTTTCACCTCTTCTAACGGCTACACTCATATTCTTTTTGTTGTTGACTATGTTACTAAATGGGTAGAAGCTATGCTAACCTCTCATGCAGATGCGGCAACTTCTATCAAGATGATCAAGGATATCATTCTTCCTAGGTTTGGAGTACCTAGATTTTTGATTACTGATGGTGGAACTCATTTTATGAAAGGTACTTTCAAGGAAATACTTCAAAAATATGGGGTCCACCATCGAGTATCTTCACCCTACCATCCACAAACTAGTGTGCAAGTGGAGCTTTCTAACCGGGAGATTAAAGTTATACTTCAGAAGAAGGTGAATAAGTCAAGAAAGGATTGGGCTATGAAGCTAAATGATACTTTGTGGGCATATCGCATGGTCTTTAAAAACCCAATGGAAATGATGCCATATAAGATGGTCAACGGTAAATCTTGTCATCTCCCATTAGAGTTAGAACACAAGACTTGTTGGGCTATAAAACCCATGAATTTTGATTTTAAAACTGCGGGTGGAAATCATCTCTTAGATATTCATGCTTTAGACGAACTCAAAAATGAGGCCTATGAAAATGCTAAAATATTCAAAGAGAAAGTTAAAAATGGCATAAAAAATAGAGAATAAAGAATTTAAATCTGGAGATAAAGTTTTGCTCTACAACTCTAGGCTTAAGATTTTTGCAGGAAAATTAAGATCCAAGTGGGAAGGACCCTATAAAGTGGAAGAAGCTTATCCCTCGGGAGCAGTGAAACTAAAAGGTAATACCCCTTCTTCTTCCTGGATTGTTAACGGGCAATGTTTGAAACACTATAGAGTTGGAGAGGTCAACACTGTGGAGTTAATCTCCTTGACTATGACCGAGGAATTCGTCAAACAAAAGCAAGGTAATAACTAGACACCTGATAATCTTAATTGTTTCATATTGCACTTCTAGAGCCTTTTCAGGTCCTCTTGTTTTGTTCTTTGTTTCCTCGCATTTTTCTGATTAAATTGAGCTATTTTTTGACCTGGTACAGGCGGACGCGCCCGTACCAGTGGTCGTTAAATGCTTGGTACAGTTCCTTGTTTTCACTCGATTTCTCGAAAATCGGTACGACCAGACGGTACGGGCACACGCGACCGTACTAGTGGTCGTTAACTCGCCAGTAGCTCCTATTCGTTTTCTCGGATTTTGGTACGACCGGACCATACGGGCATCTCCAACCGTATGGAATATCGTTATCAGCACTGTTTCCCCGTTCGTTTGCTTCTTATCTCAAAAATGATAGAGAGAGAACATGCATATGTTGGTGGATGACGGTACAGGCCCACAGTATGGACGGATTCCGACCATACCGACGCTCGTGACCGACATAAGTTGCCTCTTATCCTAAGCTTATTTTTCTTCCTTTTGTTGTTTTGCTTTTTGATTTTGTCTTTTAGATCTAGGGTTCATCTTTCTTCTACCCTTGCCTCCTAATATCATGCATCCGACCTCACTTGATCGTTCAAGGACTATGCAGCCTTTTCACATTACGTAGATATGGACCAGAAAAGAAGAGACACCGGCAGCAAAAACCAAAGGGAGGGAACTTGAGAGGGATTCTTCGTCTTTCTCAACTAGAGAGACTACTCAAGTGGTCTCATTCCCCAATTGGGAAGACATGTTTCCGCGTAAATTGGAGATGCTCAGGCATGTGAAACAAAGGAAGAACAAAGAAGAATACCCCCACAATCCTTACATGTACAACCTTTGTGGATATTCTCTCTACTCTTCCTGGCTCTTCTTCCTAGAAACAAGAAAAACGAGATGAGATTAGAGACAAGATTGAGAACCTTGAAAAGATTTTCAATGCTTGTGTTGAAACTATTGGAGAGGGAGTTGACTCCTAATGGATGATGGGCAAAGACCTCGAAAAGAGGATCGATGGTAGAGTTAAATTCCTAACTAAGATTATTGTTGAGATGGCTGGTGAAAGGAAGATGCTCTGTAAGATAATTAAAGAGCAACATGCTAGCATCATGGAATTGTCCACCCATTTTGCGTGTATTACTCATGCTTGTAGCCTCAAAGCGGAAGAATAAGATAATATCTTCACCCCTAAGAAGGAATATGTACCCACAAGGAGTTTTGGGATCTCCCCCACCGTGATTCCAAGCTTGGGGGATCCGGGAAGACCTTGTATTATATCTTCCAGTTTTAGCATGTTTACTTTCTTGCATGCATGTTAGTTTTTTAATTCCAGAATTTGCATTAGCTACATCATCTTCGAATTCCTTCGGTTCAAGGAAAGAGTTATATCTGTTGAGTTTTGAGAAATTATAATATTTTGAAGTAATTTTTGATCCATGATTATTATATTAGATGTATGAATTAGGATGAGTGCTATGATACTTGTCACACTGTTATGATTTTAGGGCCTTCCACACCAATGCGGTATTGATTAGTTAAGAGAAGAAAATCTTGATAGCATGTTATGGTCATAAAGAGCCATAAAGAATATTAAAATTGATAAAATGACTTGGCTCGATGGAAAAGAAAAAATCTCAGCTATCAAATAAATTCAAGCTAGAAGAAAGTACAAGAGTAAAGAGAGAGAGAGAGTAAATCAAGCAATGATGATTCATTACTCGAAATAAGTGCTCAACTTATTAAATTTGATGATTCTATAATATGCTTACTCCATAAAAACTTCTTATGAAATATTGATAAAAAAGGTGTGGAAGCCTCTAAATCATGTGATGTGTAAGGGTGTGATATTACTCATGATGCCTCTTTATTGTAATGGCTCATGCCTCATGAACATTATGACCTTGTCCATAAGCCACCACCTTGATTGGGGAAGTTGATGAGTCTAAAATTGTAGCATTTTTACCTTTTGTTTTGCATAAGTGGAGTAGGATTTTAAGTATTTTACCGCGCATTCGCGCATATTCTGTCCTTGTTTCAACAGGATCCCGAATTACTAAGTCTCTTATGAACATATCAATTGGAACTATCATATTATATAGTAATATGGTATTTCTAAGTGATAAAAGTTATTTAATTGATTTATTCTCGCACCTGGGAGATTCGCAAACGCGGAGGGAAGCTCTGGAGCATGTAACAACCACTGTTACGGGCGACCTTACCGGTATCGCTCGCCCGTACCGTGTGGCAGCACGACTACCTCATCAAATACTCTCGCCTCAAGAAGACAGATCTGAGATCCGACATTCACATAAACTTCCAGCCTTGAAACACCACACTAGAGAGGGATTTGGAGGATGAACTTGGAGAAGGAAAAATCCTTGCGGCTTTACGGATCATCGGAGGACATCGCATCATCCCCTTAATCAGCAACCGCTGCATCTCCATCACCATTGTTATCCCCATCTTCCATACATTAGATCTTATTGTAATTCCAGATTCAATTATGGTTTGCACTAGATTACTCGTGACTACAAGATTGCTTATAACCTGCAGTGTCTAAGGAGGAATAAAGAGAGATTCACTAAGCTAATTATGATATCCACGGTGAAATCCTTAATTATGGTGGTCTTTATGAATGGTTGTTCTGAGGCATCACAGTGGTTATTTAGAGATGACCTCATTACCTGGCTCAAGAAAGCGGCTGCCTATAAGCCTTGTGGTGAACATCTTATTATGAAACTCTCTCCACACATGTCATGACATAAGAAATAGGTTATCCTAATTATGATTAATTACAACATGCTAGTGGTGTATCCTACATCCCCGAGAAAGCTTTAGCCCTATTGAGTTCAAACACCATTCCCTACGCATTATTTACGTGCTTTCTTTTACTTGTTTTATTTACTTATCTGCATTCAACCAAAAACCTTTCAAACACCCTTTACTCGGAATCAAATACAGCTTACAAGTATTCTTTGGTAGAAAGTGATGAGGGGCATAAAGACCTTAACCAAATAACTCTCTGTGGGTTCGATACTCTTATTTCGAAACTAACTACAATCGATCCATGCACTTGTAGTCATCAGTCACCTTCATTGGTATTTAACTTCTGGGAGGTAGAAAACCTCATTTTTTGTATTTTCTTGTTTTAGGGACCTTCTAGAATCCAAACAATTCGAGGAAAAATACCACGGAAGTTTTTCATCCAGAGAAGGACCACAGGCGAAATAAGCACACGAGGGGATCCACGAGGCCCAGAGAGGCCAGGTGGCACAACCTCCTTACTGGGCCACACCACCTAGGCCCATTTGGGCCTCGAGCATCGTCTTGGCTCTCCCTTTTAATAGAAGCTCTGTATCACTATAAAATCTACGCCATATTTTCCCATGATTTACAGAGACGGTGGCAGAGGCGAAAGTCCTCTCCTACTAAGGGAGAGGGCAAATCCCGCTATTTCAGAGACTCCGTAGAGAAGGAAATTGTCGCCATCATCATAACTACTCCTCCTTGGTGTAGGGGGAGCCCTCTCCATTAACATATCCATCAGCACCAACATCAACACCATCTCCATATCCAAGATCCACCTTGTTCCCTTCATAGTCTGTGATTGATTGATAGATTTTATTTGGTGGAGAGATTTTATTTTCTTTATTTGATGGAGAGATTTTATTTTTAGATTTTGTTGTAATCCATATGCCACTGATCCATATCATGATTCACTCTTGTGAGTAGTTCTCCATGTTCCTGAGGGCATATGATGAATTGGCAATGATTTATATATAATATGCAATGCGTATTTGCTAAATTTTTCATCTTGTATGTGGTTATATGATGGTGATATGCGAACTTCAAGTGCGTATTACTTCATATTTATGGGTTCATAGGGCTGTACTTTAATGCAATGAAGATTGTTGGAAGGGACGGAATGACAAAAACGATATTCCAATACTCTGAGTTGCATTAGAGGGTTTAATATCTAGGACCCTTGAATTATCTGCTATGGGGGACATTTATGTCATAATGATTCTTTTGTTTTCTCATGAAAATGTCCATAGGACCTATCGTAAGGGGTGTATTTGCGCATTCACTTGGCTGCACCTAATTTAGGCTCCATCCAACAAGAACAAAACTTGACAAGATACTTACCATATTGTTAGAAATATTCATGCTGAGTAAACCCATTCCACCCTCGGGAATACTTGTCACATGTAAGTACACAGACACTTGAGCTTGTCCTCTTTCTGTGTAGAGGATTGGGCTTTCTCTCATTTGAGATCATTCAGTCATTACAATTTATTGTTAGCAATTTACACTACTACAAACCCAAAACACAAAACCATTGCATATTTTATTTTTTACTTGTCAAACTTTCTAACAAATACCTTCAGCTCCTGATAGGTTCGACAACCTTTTCTTTTTGAAAGGTAGTACAATAAATCTCATTAACTTGGGAGACATTAATCATGATCGCATATGATTGTGTCGTCCTCTTGCATGGAGGCTTCTCTTGCAATCGCACGTCGAGTCATAGCTTCACATTCTTCTTCACTCACATAATATGTTGCGTCATTCTCACTCGTAAGCATGAATCTTGTGTTGATGCACTCATATGACTTGTGAACCTTTCCTCCACACTTGAAGCAAATGACTTGACTATCTGTTGTTGTGTTGGAGGAGGATGCCATTGGGGGCCTTTGCTTGCTTGGACGAGCTGGGTGCTTGGTTTGTTGGCTTGGTGGAGTTATTTGCATTGATTTAAGCAAAGTATGCGTTGGTCTTCTCATAATCATTTTTCTTTTTGCAAGTGGCGCTTAGCTTTGGTAGCTTGGTGGATAAGCTCGATAAGGTTCTTTTATGGTTGAAAGTCAACAATTTTTCGTATTGGCTGGCTCAAACCATTGAGGAACCTTGTGATAGTTTGCTCTTCCATCATATTCTTCTCCATTTGTTTGTAGAAGTATTCAATTGACCTTGTGTGTTGCTTCAAGTTTTGTACCTTGTCGAAGAGATCCTATCTATAGTGCTCATGGACGAACCTTACAAACATCACTTGATCATTTCCATCCAAGTGTTAATCGGTGGTTCTTCTTGCTTTTCACATGTTCTTTGATAGTCTTCCCAACCAATATTGGCGTCTTCCTCAAACTCAAGGGATGCGATTGCAACTTTCTTCTCCTTAGAATAGTTGTGGACTTAGAAGATCTTATCAACTTTGACTTCCTAATCAATGTATGCATCGACATCTTCTTCTCCTTTGAACTTGGGCATAATGAATTTGTGCTTTCCAAACTTGCCATTATCACACTCACAGAGTCACGGTAGCTGTTTCAGAGGTCTTGACGCATACTTGCTTCCATTGGTGCGCATGGTGGCGAAGGAGGAGGATCTTGATTGTCTTGAGGTGGCGGTGGAGGAGGAGTTTGATTATTCTCGAAGTCTCTTCTACGCCTTTGCTCGGGAACATTTGCATTTATTGATTGTTGGTGACGATGGTGGGGTTGATCATGATGGATGTTGCGTCTAGCACATTGTGCATCCTCATCATCCTCGCTTGTATCCCATGTAGGTTCTTGAATGATGTGATGTGGTGGATGATGGTCATGAGGTGGGTGGTGACGCATATCATTTCGATGGTCTACACCATGACGTTCTTGCTCTTGTTGAGGTTGTACTTGTATCATTTCTTGGTGTGGTAGACGACCATGTCATTCTTGTTGTTGTGATTGGGCATGGTGAGCATGGTGCCGATGATGACTTGCTTAGTGCGGTTGTGGAACTTGTGGATCAACCACTTATTCATGTCGATGACGATCTTGGTTTTCCCCATTATGGTGGTGGGGTTCTCCATGATGGGAGTATGAGCGCGAAGACTCACCATGACGACTTGAGGAATGCGTACAATATGAGATTGATGAGCTTGAGTGATGTCCATGACAGTTGTCGAGATTGGCAATAGCTTGATGAAGAGCTTAGAATTGAGTGTGATGCTCTCCTTGACGTTGTCGGTCGCGGTAGTTGAACTCGCGGAATGTGTCATCAATACGGGTCTCAAGCCTTTCAAATTGAGCAACGAGTTCTTGGTGTTGTGCCCATAAGTTGTGGCATGTGGCGAAACCGTCTTGTTGTTGAAGTTATTATCTCCGCTCCCCCTAGACATTTTGTATAACCACAAGTGAAAGGAAGGGTGATATTGGTGGAATGGTATTAGCTACCTTGCCTCACTGTAGTCAATGATTGGAAAGATTGTTCTCACCGAGAGCAAATCGGGTAGCGATACACAATACACACACACAAAGGCCTATGGTGGAAGGTTAGGCAGGTGGATATAAAATCGAACAACCAAACAAAAAGGTTATTATCAAAAGTGGGTAAAATCCAATAAAACAAAGTCAAAGGAAAAGTTCAAAAAGGGTGACGAGAACCTACGACTATACACATAGTGGAGATTAATGTGGCTAGCACGACTATGGACAATGAGCAACAAACAAAAATTGTTCTAACAAAGACTAATTCTCGGTGTCGTGCCAACGCTGGGAGATACCGTATGTCGTTCGCCAAAATATTGAGAAGTAACTGATTTGCACGCTTGCTCTTACTCGCACTCTTGCTTAGAAGCTTTGGACTCCCTTTGTATTGGTATCTTTCTTTTTATTTTTTTGATATATATCTTTCTTTCTATGCCATGGAGTCAACTTTAGCTATTTCCCATACACTATTACTATGCAAGAACGAGCACACAATGCTTTGGCAAACACAAAATGAGCTACTCTCGATGGGTTAGGTAACACACAAAAGAAGAATGGGGGTTCACAAGGGTGGTGCAAGTTATACGTTTTGTTGATGTTGTACTTGCAACCGTTTGTGGAGGAATGGTTTGAGTTCCGTGGTGTTGATGTCGAGCGTGAATAGTTATTGCAGAATCCTAGTTAGATGACAGACACACACACGAAACACAAAAAAACAAAATACAATTTGTCAAAATGGAAAAGAGGTGAAAAATGGGGTCAGGGCCGGAGACTCTGGTCTTGTGGTGGTGTAGACTCCGGGCGGGTGGAGACTCTGGTCTTGCCGTGACGGAGACTCTGGTGTCGAGGTCCACGAAACTACTTGTGTTTTTGAGCGGAAATCCGGGCCTTCAAACCTCAAATCCATAAATTTTTGACCAAATTGGGCTGGGAAACATAGGAAAATAGTAAACCAACTCTAGAGACAAGTTTCTTATGGACCAAAACCACAATCAACTCACCAAAATTAGAGATCAAACCAAAAAAATTGGGGGCAATATTTTTAGTATTTTCGAATTTATGGTGGAAATCAAAGAACGAAGTCGAATCTGTTGCAACCAAAAGATGCTGATACCAGATGATATGGGTTCCCTTATGGATTGACCCTTAAGGTGGCCCTGTCTTTGCGGATTTGAGTATGGGAGCTAGGGGAAACATGTGGAACACGATGAACTCACTCAAATGCAATGTAAATATGCAAACACGCGCAACACATACTATGCAATCTGTTGGTTCGAACAACCAATCTAATAGAATTCTTGGGAGAGAGACCTTGTGGTAAAATCACCTGAGGAGAGATTGGCTAGCAAGTGGTAGAATCCAACACAAAGAGAGTAGTAACCAAGTAGAATCACAAAGGGGAGAGACCAAGCAACTACCGAA